>CM053789.1:12965000-15790000 GCA_028749045.1 Cupressus sempervirens | reverse complement strand
AAAATAATAAAATTATTAATATTTTTCAAATTCTCTTCAACTCTCTCCATTATTCTACCTTTACTTGTCCTTATAATAACATATCATTCTCTCTTTTAGCTTTGTCTTCATATAACATTATATCCCATGGGCCATATGCATCCTTGATATCAACACTAGCTTAGTTGTATATATACAAAAAAATGTTATGAATGTTTCCATTTTAAAAGACACTTCAACATTTTCCATTAGTTCCTCACTAAACACAAAAAACTAATCCTGAGCCATAAGTTTCCATTAGTAAAACACAGAGGCATTAACAAGATAGAGATTATTGCAAAAGCTATTTCAGTCAACCATAAAAACATTAAGGCAGGAAATTTGGCGCATGTGCCCCTTGTTATATTATTGAAAACAAATCATTGTCATACTTGTTAATGAGAGTCTTGTGTAAAATAAAATTATAGATTATACTATTAATATTGAATATCATGTAGATTCATTTCTAATATAAATGTTAATTTAGCATAATAAGGACTTCTAATATTAGATTTATTGGATTCTGTAAGGACTTCTAATATTAGATTTATTGAATTCTTTAATTTCTATTATTAATTGTTGGTGACTATTATACAAATATATTAGAGACCATGAGATCTCAAGTTTTTCTATGATAAATGTTTCATTTGAATTGTGACTTAATGATCATGGAAATAAATATTAAACAATAAGAAAACATGTAAGTAATCTAGATGTCAGTATTGATAGGAAATAATGTTTCATTTTAAAGTACAAAATGGAAATTTACTATTTACTTTTTGTTTTGAACAAACTAAAATTTGTAAAGAAAAATCAAAATCTACTTATTGAATGCTTCTTGTATTTTGTAAGATTTTAGTGTATAATCAGTCAAGTCCCAATTCAAACAATACCTTGTTGTTTGATGTTTCTATTAATTGAATTTTATCACTTGCCAAAGTTATTTCAAAGAAAACAATAAAATTGATAAAAAAAAAAAAATTAATTTCAAAATAATATCATTTTGTTGAGAGCTTATTTTGTAAAGGAAAATTCCTAACCAGATAATCTTTTTTTCGTATCATGTTTAGGTGTATATTTCTCTATCATATTTATTTCCATAAACATAAAAGTTATTCAATACATAGGTTGTTGTTTGAAGTTTAGTACATTGAAGTTGATTAGTCTTTTGTGATTGTTTCTATGAAATAATTTGAGTTTGATCATTTTTTTATTTTATGGATTGTCAATTTGGAATCTTATGGTTTCTCACTCTTGTATTGTAAAAAAAAAAAAAAAAAACTATGAAACCCATTTTTTTTTATCATCATTTGGCCTATCTACTTCTATTGATATTTATTTCCAATATGTAGAAGACATCCTGAAAGGTGACACAACTAAGTTGTAATTTTACCCATAAGTCCTTTAGAGAAGGTCACTCTTTAGAAATGTCAATGAGTGATAAGATCTAGATGATCTTTCATGAAAATCCTCTAACAAGGTCACTTTAATAATATGTATATAACCTTTAACAAGATTGGCTCCTAAAAAAGCTCACTTTATAAGAGTGAAATTTTTGGGTTGTTAGTTCCCAGGTGGTTTTTCCCTTAACACGATTTCCACGTTAAATACTTGTGTCAATACTTATTGTGTTGCATGTTAATTTTATTTTTTTGTTTGTTTGTTGCAACTCGATATAAGATGGAAATTTACTCTGATACTTGGTATATTGTGATATGAATATCAGGATTTAACTGTGTGATTTTGAGTCAAACACGATGACCCATGTTTCATGAGTAGTGATTCAACATGAATCCATCTCTCATGAGAATAAATGGAACACTCAGCACTCATTGGATCTAGGTGATCTAATGAGTGTTGAGTGTTCCATTTATTCTCATGAGAGATGGATTCATGTTGAATCACTACTCATGAAACATGGGTCATCGTGTTTGACTCAAAATCACACAGTTAAATCCTGATATTCATATCACAATTTGACTAGCTGTGGAAATTATCTCCTACTTATCAATTGATGAGCTTAAGGGGCTTTCTAATGAATGGTTCATAAGGCACAACACTTGGTGAAGGTTTTGCAAATGGGGTTGCAAGCTTTGGGTTTAACTATGGAGGAAACTCTGTAGTTAAGCGCGCTCAGGCTGGAGTAGTACTGGGATGGGTGACCTCCCGAGAAGTCCCGGTACTTCACCCCTGTGAGCATCACCTAGATCCAATGAGTGCTGAGTGTTCCATTTATTCTCATGAGAGATGGATTCATGTTGAATCACTACTCATGAAACATGGGTCATCGTGTTTGACTCAAAATCACACAGTTAAATCCTGATATTCATATCACAATTTGACTAGCTGTGGAAATTATCTCCTACTTATCACTTGGTATATTAATTTGGGACTTTGGTGAAATTTTTATACCAATTTATATCATGATATTAGATATAGTTACCAAGTTAATGATCTAAAAGTTTAAAGTGTTTGAGTTGATGAAAAGTGTTTTAAGGCCTATAGGATAACTAGTTATAATTGATTCACCCCCTTCCCCCACCTCTTAATTATCTAACAATTGGTATCGAAGCTAAGTGCTTGAAAGAAAAGTTTGAAGGGACTTAAGCAAAAGATCCAAAAATATATAAGAGAGAGATACCAAATTTGAATAAGGATAATTTCTCTTCATGGAAAAGAAAGATGGAGTTGCATATATTTGGGATTGGAGACAATGCACTATATTTTTTGGACAACTAGTATTCCCCTCTAAATCCTCCTATGAGAGTAGAGAAGGTTAACTAGAAGAAAGAGCATAATAGTTTGATGATTAAGATTTCTTCTACACTAAATGGTGTTGATTTTGATGATGTCAAGAAATGTAATACTACTAAAGAGATGTGGGACTAGTATTACTTGTGCATGATGGAGATCAAAATTTATTGAGAGCCAAAGCAGTAAGTCTAAGAGGAAAATAGATTATATGAGGATGAAAGATGGAGAAATAATTATTCAATATGTTTACTAAATCAAGAAGTTGTGAGTGCCATCAAAGTTGTTGGAGTCATCAGTAATAAAGAAGTTGTGAGTAAAGTTCGTAGAACCCTACTACCTATTTATGCTATAAGAGTATCTACTATTAGGAATTTAGAGGTTTGTCTAGTAATGATCTTACTCTTGATGGTTTGGTTGGTAGATTCTCTATATTTTAATTGAGTAACTTTGATAATAGTGTGCCTAAGATTGAGAATGCTTTTAATACATCACCAACCATTAAAAGTTCAAAGAAAGAACATGGTAGTAAGGATGAAAGTGATTTAGATTCGGATGACAAAGAGATGGATGATATTGAAGCACTTCTTGCAAGGAAGCTACAAAGAGGTATAATAAGATTCAAAGGTAAACTTCCTCTAATATGCTTTAAATGCAATGAAGTTTGTCATATTGCTGCCATATATCCTAACAAGAACAAAAGTGACAAAAGTGACAAGATTGAGCACAAATACAGAAAGAACAAGGACTATAAGGAAAAAGGAAAGAAGTTATGATACATTATTGAGGAGAAGCATATTGAGTTAGACATTAATGATGAGAATAAATGAGTAGAAGTAGTATATGTTGCTATTAAAGAAGATCCAGAAGAGGAAAGGTATGAGGTAGAAAAAGCCCTTATTTCTCGTGTTATTAAACGTGATACATGACTTGTTGATAGTGGATGCTCACATCACATGAATGTGGATATTAGTAATTTTGATAAGCTAGAATAGGAACTGTTAAGCTTAAAAATAATGTCCCATGTCCTCTGGAAGCCAGAGGGTCATTGGTACTAAATGATAAAATCATATGTGATGATTCTTATTGGGTTCATGGACAGAAATTTAATCTATTAAGTGTTACACAGTTGAACAATATACCTGTCACAAATTGGAATTTCAAAATAAAGAAGTAAAGATCTATGATAATGATTGGTATTGGGGAAAAAATAAGAGGTAATTTACTCTAACTAGATCCTACTATTAGTACATGTTTATTTTCAAAAATTTGAAGATGTGTGGTTGTGTTATGAGAGACTATGTCATGCGAACTTTGAAAATATGGTCAAAGGAAAGCACAGATCTAGGTCACCCTTTTGGCTAACTTGACCGATTCAGCTAGAAAAGTTTCGGCTGGAAGGCATTTGGTTGGATGTGCATGGCACTGATTAGGCACCATGAGGCATGTATGTATGTAGGGGCCTTTTAACTAAAACCATTCTTATAAGAACAAATCTGGCCAAGTTTAGTCCTACCAAAAGGGTTGAAAATTATAAAAATTATGAACTAAGCAATTTGGTTCTCATTTGCAAGGAATGACTTCAAAAGATTGTGGAGTAGGTAGGGACTATAGGATTATTTAGACTGGATCATGTACGTCAACATTTTTTTCCAATATTTTAGTGCATTTTATGTTTTATTTGACGTTTTGTTATGAATTTTTAAATTACTACATGTAATATTTAATTTTAAATTTGTGTAATATTAGACAAGTTAGAAAAAATATTTAATTTTAGTAAACTTTATAAAATATTAGAAAAAATAGAAAAATTGTAAAATTATTTTTCATTATTTAGAAAATTTAGATAATTATTTAGAGAAAATATTAGAAAATTTTAAAAAATTTACTTTGTTTTTGTTAGAAAATATTAGAAAATGTTAGACAAAAGTTTAGAAAATACTACTTGAAATATTATAACAACTAAGAAATGTAGAAAATACTATAAAACTTTATTGAACATAAGTAAAACTCTAACACTGAACCAAATTGAACTGATAATTAAAACCCTCACAGTGAACCAAATTAGACTCTACCCCTTACATTGAACCTAATTAAATTCTAACTGAAATTGTAGCATTAAAACTAATATAGTAGGGCTAATGAAAACTGTAACCATAAGTTTGAACCTAATCCAACTATAACTCTCACATTGAACCAAATTAGACTCTAACTCCTATTTAACCTTAAAACCTAACATTGTTCACCTAATGAAACTCTAATTGAAACTCTTAACCTCTCTCTAACCCTAACCTCACATCTCTAATCCCTAATCCCCTCTCTCTCTAACCCCTAACCTCTCTCTAGCTCTAAACTAGTCTCTCTAATCCCTAACCTTATCTCTCTCTCTCTCTCTCTCTCTCTCTCTCTCTCTCTCTCTAATCCCTAATTTTCTCTTTCCCTCTCTAACTATTAACCCCATCTCTTTAAATCCTAACCCTAACCTCTCTCTCTAATCCCTAATTTTCTCTCTCCCTCTCTAACTATTAAACCCATCTCTTTAAACCCTAACCCTAACCTCTCTCTCTCTAACCCTTAGTCCCTCTCTCTAACCCCTAGTTCCTCTCTCTAAATCCTAACTCTATCTCTCTCTAACCCCTAGTCCCTCTCTAACTCCTAGTTACTCTCTCTAACCATATCCCCCTCTCTCTAACCCTTAGTTCCTCTCTCTAACCCTATCGCCCTCTCTCTCTAAACCCTAGTTCCTCTCTCTAACTCTTAAGCCCCCCCCTCTCTCTAACCCCTAGTCCTTCTCTTTAACCCCTAGTTACTCTCTCTCTAACCCCTAGTTCCTCTATCTAATTCCTAACCTCATCCCTCTAACCTTTAACCCTTTATCTATCCCTTGACTCCATCTTTCTAAACCCTAATCCCTCTCTCACTCTATCATAACCTTCTCTCTCTCTCTCTCTCTCTCTCTCTCTCTCTCTCTCTCTCTCTCTCTCTCTCTCTCTCTCTCTCTCTCTCTCTCTCTAACTCAACCCCATCTCCCTAACCCCTAGTTCCTCTCTCTAACTCCTAACCCTATCTCCCTCTCTCTAACCCCTAGTTCCTCTCTCTAACTCCTAACCTTGTCACCCTCTTCTAACTTGTAGTTCCTCTCTCTAACACCATAATCCTTAAACTTCTCTCTCTCTTTCTAACCCCTAGTTCCTCTCTCTAACTCCTAACCATGTCTCCCTCTCTCTAAACTCTATTAATGAATTTTTAAATTGTTATCTAGATTTTGTTTTTGAAGGATTTGAGCAATACAAATCCACAAAGCCCAAAGAATACCTACATGTAAAAACTTGCCATAGAGAAGAAAAAGACAAGAAGAGGCAAGGGTTTTCTTTTTATATATGCAAATTGTATTATGAGAAATGAAAGAGATGAGAGATAATTAAAAAATATCAATCCTTATAGAAGGAGATCGAAACCCAAAAATGTGTAACCTAAAAGGTAAAAGGGTAACCTAAAAGGTCAATGACATTTAATAATTACTAATTAAATATTAAATGTGAATGCATAAGTGCATAAAGTGAAATCTTAAGAAGGGTGTAAATGTAATTTACTAAATAAAATAAACTAATGTTTTACTCCAACACCCCCTTTTAAGATGAGAAACAATGTAGCTAAAAACAATGCAAAAAGATAAAGGAAACTATAATGCAATGTTGAAAGAAAACTTGGGTCTCAGCAAAAATGCCTAATGAGGTACCCAATCACAATCAAATCTCTATGAAATAGAGAAATAGAGAAAACCTAGTGGGAAAATCTCTACTCCAAAAAGAGATAGCAAGGAAAGAAGGAAGGAATGACTCAATGATGAGACCCCCCCAAGGACAACTTCCTTCACCCCAAGCATATAGTACATAGTTCAAGATACCATAGGGATGCAAAAGGTTTAGTGAAGATGTCTACAACCTACTCAATAGTAGTAATTTACTCCAATCTCAAAGCACCATCCTAAATTAGATGCCTGATGAAGTGCATGTGAAGCTCAATGTGCTTGGTTTACTGATGCTCAATTGGGTTACAGGAAATGTATATAGGACTCTGATTGTCATACCATAGAAAGGTGGGACTATCAGGAGAAAATCCAAACTTTGTCATCAATTATTGAAGCCACAAAACATCTTGACTAGCTAATGGAACTACCCTATATTATGCCTTTGTAGATTATAATGTGTGAGGATAATGCTTCTTGTAACACCATGTGATAGGACCAAAACCAAGACAAAAAAAAAGAGCAAAAAGTATACTTGTGATCATCAATATCACTAGCCCAATCTGAATCTATGAAACCAATAATGTGAGGATCCCATGATGTGTAGTGAATGCCATAACATGTTGTACCTTGAATGTACCTCAAGATTTGTTTGGAAACTTTTCAACGACTCTCATGTGGATCATGGGAGGATTGAGAGACAAGTTCAATTACAAAAGAAATATTTGAATGTGTGTGTGTTAGGTACAAAAAAATACCCACAAGATGTCTGTATAAAGTGGAATCTACTATACAAGTAGAGCAAGTGGTATATAAAATAACACCTAACTAAAAAGGTGTTGGAGCAAGCTTGCAATCAAGCATGTCGAATCTCTGAATCATATCAAGACCGTACTTCTGCTGGAGTATGGCTATCCCATCCAAAGATTGAACAACTTACAGGCCCAAAAAATAGTGTAGAAGTCCAAGGTCTATCATCTCAAACTACTCTCTCAATGCTTACTAAACACTCTGTATCATGGAGACTAAGCTACATGTAATGATGAGGTCATCCACATAAAGCACAAGTATCAATAAGTTAGCCCCATGACATTGAATGTAAACTATAGGATCAAAATGGCACTAAGTAAACTATGAAGCAAGCAAGAAGGAATCCATTCTTCTCATACCAAGATGAGGAGCCTATTTGAGACCATATAAAGACCTTTGAAGCCTTCATACTAATGAAGAGTCCTACACAAAGCCATGAGGCTACTCCATATAGATCCCCTCATGAAGATCTCCATGCAAAAAGACACTCTTGACATTCATTTGATAAACTGTCCATCCATGTGAAGTTGCAAGAGAGAGTACAAGATGAATAGAATTCATCTTGGCAATAGGCGAAAAGATCTTACAGTAATCAATACCCTCAACTTATGAAAAAACCTTTACAATAAGACATGCCTTATACCTATCAATAGAACCATCTACAACAAATTTGGTATGGTAGTGTACCCATTGGCAACAAACCAATTTTCTTCCTTTCGCAAGAGGATAAAGATCTCATGTGTGGCTCTTCATCAAAGAAGAGTACTCCTCATCCATAGCCCTATCCCACTATGAGTGTCCTATCACATGTGAAAATCTCTGTGGATCATCTAAAATGACATGACTCAAGAGGCCACTACCTATAGTTTGAACACAAGTGCAATAAGAATTGGTAGGACCACCTACCAAAGGTCCAGATGCATCAACATTATCACGAGCCCACTTGGGAACTCGTGAAACATCTAGTGGAGGTGGTGAAGGGGGATCAATGTCTAGATCTTCCTTAGAGGATGCATAATCCTATAGGGGAGTAGAGGAAGTACTGGGTAGTGAGGAAGAAGCTGGTGATGGAGGATCTATCTGAGGATAATGCTCATCAAACTAAACATCTTATTGAAACAATATATATCTAGAATTGGGATCAACCAACCTATATGCCTTTACATCCTCATAGTAGTAGACAAAGATGAGTGGTCAGATTTTCTTCTCCATGGCTTTTTGCTAAGCATCTGGAATAAATGCCCAAGCCTCACTACCAAAAATGCAAAAAGAAGAAACATTAGGCTTTACATGAGTCTAAGCCTCCTTAAGATTCAAATGTAGAAATGCCTTGTGAGGTATCCAATTTTGAATATAGTTGGCAAAATTGATAGCTTCAGCCCAAAATGAAGAACTAATAGCTCAAAACTGAATTGTATAATTGGCCATCTCCCATAATGTCTTGTTCTTTCTCTCTACAACCTCATTCTATTGAGGGGTGTGGGAACTATGAACTGATGTTGTAAACCATGCTTAGTGCAAAAATCTCTAAAAGAAAGATTCACATATTCCCCCCATTGTTAGTGTGTATATGTCTAATAGATAAACTAGATTGCTTCTCTACAAATGTCTTAATGATTCAAAAGAAATCAAAGACATCAAACTTGTACTTCAAAATGTATACCCATGTGTATCTAGAGAAGTCATCTATGAAGGTGAGCACATATCAAGCACCTAAAAAAGATGGAGTTCGAAATGGTATAAGATCACTGTGTATCAACTCCAATGGTGCCTTAGTGCATGTGGATCTACCTACTAGAAATGGATCTATGTGATGTTTTCCAAGGGCATAATCTTGACACACACTATTAGTACAAGAGATCGGAGGTAGCCCAGTCACTAGCTCCTATGTACTCATCTATTGTAGATATCTATAGTTGACATGGCCAAAATGCTCATGCCAAAGTTTTCTCACTCTATCTGCATGAGCAATGAGAGAAACACTTGTAGAATCAGAGCTCTCAAAGCCATCGAATTGATATAAGTGAGACTGAAGATCAACACTCCCTATAGCAATAACCAACTCAAGATCATGGAGGTCTTGAATAACCACATAATATGGTGAGAACTCAATTGTCTTTCCAAAGCTTGAATGATAAATCTAAAAGATAGGCAAAAGGTTTAAAGATATGGCTGGAACCAAGAGAACATCATGTAATGAACCACCTTCTAAAGAGATAGTTCCTAAACTTGTGACTAAAAGATGAGAAGAATCACTAACTACAATTTTTGTAGTAACATTCTAAGCAAGTGAGGTAACCAAATCAAGTGAGTGAGTCATATGATGTGAAGCTCTAGAATCAAGAATCCAAGTAGCTATCTAGAAATGCTTGTGTAGAAAGAGCATGTTATTTCCCCGTAGGAGGAGGTGGAGGCCTCAAAGAAGAAATACTAGTATGCTACATGATCTCCTCTAAAGCCTCAATATATTTCCAACACTTGGAAACTCGATGTCCTTCCTTGCCACAGGGTAATAGCAAAAACTTGGGTCATAATTTTATTTCCCTATAGGAGGTGGAGGCCTCAAAGAAGAAATACTGGTATGCTACATGGCCTCCTCTAAAGCCTCAAGACATTTTGTTACCCTAGGTTAATAGCACAAACTTGGGTCACAATTTCGCGAAAGTCAATTCCATAGAATGAGACCTTTCCAAAAATAAGTACCCAATTTTAATAAATCGGGTACCCATTATGGTTCAAGCACCCAATCCATATTCAAAATATCACGTACTCAATTTTTGAATATTGATCATGTACCTAAAGTGATTTTTAAAAATTGGGTACCCGATTTCAAAAAATTATAAAACTCATATTTTTTGGGGTTTTTGGCCATTTTACTGGAGTGCAAAATGAGAGCCCAATTTTAGCATAGAAACAGGAGCCCGTTTTCAGATTTCTACTAACCTCCCTGTAGCTCTTTTTTAGTGTACTAGGTATTCTACTTTATTTTCTACTATTTTATTTCATTTTTTTTAGTTTTACACTCTATAATTTTGTCAATTTATTATTATTATTTTTTCACTTTTAATGTATAAAATTTTAAATTTCTATTGTTGATGATTTTATCTTTAGATTATTGTATCTATTCATTTAAAAAAAAAAATTGTAGATGTTCATTTAAAAATTATTATTATAGATGTTTTGATGTATTTAACAAAAATTACAATGTTGAATGATTAGATAGATGTAAATTAGTTTGTTTAAACATGTAATTACATTGATATTTTAGATTTATTTCAACTAAATAGTAATAAATTATAAATTAGTGTGTAAACCATATAATAAAAAAAGTAAAACTAACTATATTCCTAAGTCTAACATCAACCTAACCATAACTGTACAATAATTTAATCTAAACCCTAAACATAAAACTAAGTATTTAATGTGCTCCCTTAACTTAAAACCATAATTTTAACTCTAAACCCTAGATTCATGTAACTCTAATCATAAGCTCAACTCTTTAATCCTAACATTAACTAAATCTCTAATCCTAAACAATCATACATAACCATTTATCCTTAACACAACCTTAGCCCTAATTATGACATTGAAATTTAGATGAGCTTTTAAATGCTACTTGTGATTTTTAATAAGTAATGTTTCAGGATCCAAATCAAATGTAAATTTAAATCCCCTACTCCATATTATTTGGACCATCATATCCATTTATCATCTCATTATTTAGTTAGATAAATTTTGCAACAAAATTTTCAATAATTTGATGACCATATCTTTTTTAATAAAACTACATGGTAACCATCAACATCGTATTAACCTTGATGTAAAATCTCACTCTCACCATAATTCTAAGCCTAACCCTAACATTGATTAAAATTTTAAGCAAATTATATAATTAAAATTGAGAAACCTAACCCTAATCATTAATAAACTTAATCCTAAATGTAAAACTATTTTGATCCGAATTTTTAAACACTAGAATTATAAACTTGTTAAACTATATAATCTTCGATTATCATCTATTTCACTCCTAAATCAAAACCTTAACCATAATTCTAAATTCTAATGCCCAATCTTAACCATAATCCTAATTATTTTAATATTAAACCTTATGGTATATTAAGCTTAATCCAATAATTAAATTAATTTATGGTATATTTTGACAATTAATTTATGGTATCGTAATCATAAATTAAGCTTTATGGTAAATTAAGTTATGGTATCCTAATCATAAGCTTTATCCAGTAATTAAATTAATTTATCATTTATTTTGTGCCCTAATCATAATGTTAATTACCTTATACCCTAATTTTAAATGGATAACCCTAAATCCTAACCCAAACCACAATCTTATTTATGTTATTTATCCTAATTTTTTTAATATTAAACCTTTGTCATAAATGATTTAAAGCATAATCCTAAATATTCAAATATATAAATGTTAAACACTCATATTAAATTTCCTAGAAAATGCATACCATATAATCCTAATCATATTTCTAATTTAATAATATAAACCCATGCCATAATATTTACCCTTTCCCTAATTCTAAATGCCAAACCATGATTATAAGTGATAGAGCCTAATTCCTCAATAATTGCCCTAAATGCTAAAATGTAAATTACTTAACACTAAATTATCCCAATAGATTAACCATAATTAAAAATTGTAATCCTTAAAGCTAGCATGTGATCCTAAAATTTGTAAACCCTAATTTTAATCCTAATTTTTAAACACTTATTCTAATTTTAATCTCAATCATAAATGCTAATTACTCTTATATTTTGTGCCCCAACCATAATTCTGATCCTAAATCTTATATTTTGTGCCACAATCATAATGCTAATTACTCTACCCTAAATTGTAAATGGATAGTCCTAAATCTTAACCCAAACCACAATCTTATTTATATGTTCAATCCTAATTGTTTAAATATTGAACCTTAATTGTACAAATTTGCTAAGGCATAATCATAAACATATTTATATAAGATATTTTTAGAATTCACATTTAAGTTGATTTATTAATATAGTTTTTTGGGGTATTATTTTATGATTAGGCTTAAATTTGGTATAATGTTCAATTAGCCTTAACATTAAAGTTTACTTAAGTGTTTAACTTTATTTATATAATTGATATGGTTTTAAAGATCTATGCATTTATATAATTGATATTTTAGATTTATTAAATCATTAAATAGTAATTTTGTGATTTTTATGTTGTTTAAACATATATGTAGATTATATTTGATGGACCCACCCCCACCCCCTCCCCCTCCCTCACCCCTACCTCTGCCCCCTCCATCTCCATCTCCACCTTCATCCCCATGTCCACAACTGCCTACTCCACCTCCAACACCTATCACAGAGGATCTGAGGGAGAGCATGAGGCAAAACCTTTGCAACCTCATGCATGATATTCAAACCATTAAGCACAAGACCCATCCCCCCTCACCTACTTCACCTTGTAGATATTAAGGAAGGCATTTTTCACTCTATCGATCATTTGGATTGTGATATCAATACCTTTAGATTATGGAGGCAAAACATGTGTGCCTTTTATTCTGATGGCGTATCATATAGAGAAGTCCACAAGGTCAAAATAAATAAATGACATTTTACAAGGTATTTTATAAACCCTAAGACAAGTCTAAAGATTAGCGAGAGGAAGCTTGACATTTCTGTTAGATGGTGCATGCATCTACATATATCAGTACACTTTTGGGAGCAATGGTGGATGGTATTTGACCATCCACCACACACAAATCAAGAGGTGCTCATATATTTCCTTAGGAAACTATGGGCTGAATTTGAATTGGGTTTGAAACCCAATTATTTTGATATTAGATCATTTCAGGGGGTTGGTGGAGGGATGCTTTAGGATAGGCTTGGGGCAAAGCTGACCAATAATATAAGGAATTACATACGGCCTCAACCTCTTGTACCTCTTCTCGCACCAGTTGTCCTAGTGCCACACCATCATCAAGTAGTGTCATTTTCTCTTACCTCAATGAGTGCCCTTTCAAGCAATTTAGTCGAGGAGTGGACACAGGAAAGAGATATTCGTCCACTTGGACACATTTGTACTAGTTGTGGAGATATATGTAGAGGCCCCCAAAGTGATGTTGATGTAGCACATGATGAGCATTATGCTGAGGGTGTTGATTTTGATGATGATGCATACGCTGCCCATGGTGATGGTAGTGATGATATTGATGTGTCATCATTTGTTGACCTTCTATAGGGAGAGCCCAGAGACAATCAGGAGTAGCAGGTAAAATTTTAATTAAAATTTAAATAAAGTACATAATTATTTACTTTCTATATAAATGTGTAATTGTATTAACCATATTAATGTATGTTGATTTTGAAATAACAGAGGTAGTATAGTCTATTTTCAAGACCGATAGACGTTGGCGTCCCTCATATGGTATGCACTATGAATTACATTGTAAATAATGTATATTTGAACTTGAATTTAATAACATGTTCTCATATGTTCTTTTGATATGATTTTGTAGGGATTGTCATCTGCTACACAGTTTGATGTTTGTACAGGTCCTAATCCATCGATCACTGAGGCACAGCCTTGAAAATACCTACGGTATGAGCTTTTGACTTAAGACAAATAATTTGTACTATTTTTATGTACACATTGTTATTAACTTATGATCTTCAAATTTGACTCATGTATACTTTTATGTGTTTTGGTTTTACAAATAGGAGATGGATTGTACTTATCCATATATCCTTAGTATAGTTTATTTTTGACTCCATGTTTTGACCATTTAAGACATGCCAATGATCATCATCATAGCATATCTTTAGAAACATCTGTGACATTGGCTACTACTCAGGTATGATATATATGTTTTTATAGTTTATAAAAAATGTAGTGCAAATTATGTACTTTTTAGTTTCCATACTTTGTAATTCATGTATATATAATTTTGACTCAAGGTTTATGTATCCATAATTTTAGGACTATGTCACCATGAGTGTTGCTGAGAGTATGGGGCTAAGCCAGATGGAGGTACCTACATCATCCTTTGAGGTTATGTACATACATAGTTCATTATGCTCTTTATCAAATTTTGAAAATGCATGTATTGTAAATTATAGGACCTCACCACTACTACATTTGGTAACTTTCACAGTGCACCTCCTCTTATTACATAGGGACACCCATCGCATGTGGTATTATTTTTATTACGTAATGAATATTTAATTTATTTGCAAGCTAGATTTTAAAGCCCATTTCAATTAAGCATGTACATGATGAGACACCTCATGTTACACAAGATGATCCATCTACCTAACAAGGTGTCCCACATGATGAGACACCTCATGTTACACATGATGATCCATCTAAGTCCTCTTCGTGTGGAGTAAAGAGGACTGTAGATTAGATAAATTAGGTCTTTTTGGCACCTTTAAATTGTGTTTTTATGACATATTATTTATTTTGATACGCTTTGTATTAGGACAGTTAACTATATTATATGTATTTTTTAACTTCATAGATCATGTTATGACATGTTAGACCATGTACTATATTTTTATGACTTCTTATCATGATAGTGTATGTAGTATAAATTATTATGTTATCATGTTGTAAGTATGAACCATTATCTTTATTGTGACATATTTTATTCATATTATGACACATTTTGTAATTATATGGTACATGAATAATAATTTTAATAATTTTAATAATTTATATAGAAATATTAATTTAAACATGTTTGAATGTAAAAATTAATGGAAAAAAATAGAAGGTCATTACCTGAATTGACAATTAATTTATAATATCAAGTGCACACCTTTAACTTTCAAATAGAAGTAAACCCCTATTTTTAAATGTTTAAAACATGTTTCATAGTATACGTAAGACAATGTGAATGACATAAATAGAAGTGAACTCAAAATATAAAATTGGTTCAATATATTTCTTCAAATGAGGTGCTGCAAAAATAAAATTGTAAAACAAAAACATGTGTTAATAAAAGCATAAATTGATATGAGCTATCTGAATTATGTAAATATGTATAATTTATATGTACTCACTATGTGTAATTGCACAAGGTGTTGATGTTTGATCCACCTTAAACATTTCAATTTGCATAAATTGCAATTGAGACTTGAATAAGTGAGATATATATATATATATATATATATATATATATATATATATATATATATATATATATATATATATATATATATATATATATATATATAAGTTCTCTTATTTTCTATTGACAATGCATGCATACATTTAATTAAATTATATAAGTGCATTTATAAAAATAGCACAATGAAGAAAAAACTTACATGTGTTTGATTTAAATGTAGTCATCCCACTGTACCATCTGCATCCTCTCTCTTTTGCAATGCATCTATGATTGTCTCATGCTCATCCATTGAAATTATCCATAATACCTTATTGACAGCTCTCCCTTTGTATCTTTGTAATTTGATATTGTAATGCCTTACCAAGGGATCCAAAAGAGCTAAAGTAAAGTTATACTAAGTTTTTCAAACATTTTTTTTCTAAATTTAAAGATACAACAACAATTATAAAATAGTGGAAGAAATAACACACAATCATACATAAGAAACGCATAACAGATTACATTCCTTAAGGATCCCAAGATATTGAATCACATTTAAATTTAAATAATACTAAGTCCAATAAATAACACATCCACATCAAAGAATAACTACAAGTTCAAACCCATTGAAATAATATACATTTGTTCCAAATACCACTTGGCAATAATCAAAATGTATAATCATCCATTATACATGTCACAAGGTATGAAAGGCTAAAAGAATATATATTTATAAAATAGAATACATCATCCCTTTTGAATTCATGAAACAAAATACAATACAATAAGTAAAATCATCGATCGCATAGATATAACTATCCATCATAATACACAAAGATAGAATGAAACATTTGCACAAGCACATCCAACAACAACATCCAATGGTCAGATCTCAATGGTATAAGAAAAAGCACTAGCACTTGACCTCATGGATCCCCAAAAGGCCCACTCCCACTGCACTAAGGAGATAAACTCAAGTCCCAAATAGGATAACAAACTCAAAAGTCAAAACCAACATCTAAGTTCAAGGAATCACCTAAAGGCAAACTATCTCAAAGGGTACCAAGACACAAGTATCAACTAATCCCAGAGGAAAACATAGACACATAGGAAATTTATTATGCATGTGAGTAAGGGTCATCACACAAACCAACTCTAAGGTTACCTGGCTAGTCTTCTAATCCTCTAGCCCCCTAGTGACTCTATACGACACTAGTATCCTTTCGTACTGACAAGGCATACTAATGAAGCATGGTCACAACCAAGTGTCCTATCTACTCCCATCCTAGCCTGTACTAGCACTTGAGGTGTGGGTGAGGAAAATTTGACACATGTTAAAACATTTTAAACCTATTTAATGAAATGCTATCACTTATTAAATAACCTACAATGGGTTACCCATCAGCCTCTTTAGGGCCTCAACCTCCACTGTAAGCCACTTCCCAACATGACATACAAATAACCTACCCTAAGCTCATAAAAATCAAAAAGATCTCAAAAGAAAACATACCATACATTAGTTCTTAAACCAGCAACTAACAAGAACTAAAAAATCACTAATCATAAACAAAGATTCCACCAATACGATCATCCTAATAGGACTAATCAAAAATCAAGTACACATAAACCAATCCACGTCATAAAATGACATCACCAAGAACAAATCATACAAACTCCTCAGTCCTATATAAGCAACTAAAAAGTAATCCAAATACAACTAATTAAAGACTCAAAGGTCATATTTGATAGGTCCCAGAATTTACCTCAGTTTAACACAAGAACACTAGAAATCAATAACAATCAATAGATCAAGACTCCTCATAGATCATACAAGACACATTACCATGGTTGAGTATAAAGGATTGAGATCAAAATATCATCTTGACATCACAAAACAAAACTCCCAAGCCTCTAGTAAACATCCTAATTTGGGCAAAGCTAAGTCAAACCTTGAAAACCTTACAGTAAAATCAATGTCATAAAAGGAGTACATACAAAAGTTACTTTCACAAAATATTAGGTATAGATAACACAACGATTTCATTTTCACTTATAGGTTTTCATGTTTTTAATTTCGTTATCAAGTATATCAGTTTATGTAATGTTTTTCAATCTCAATCCGGGTTTCAATTTTCATTTCTCTAATTGCTAGATTCACTAAGGTTTTTTGAATTCATTAGAATTCTAGACAATTCAACAAATCATATAAAGTTGTTTAAACATAGTTTCATAGTTCAATTTGCTATCAAACAAACACAAGATTCGATGTTCAAAACTAGGGTTTTAGTTTCCATTTTTCAAGTATCATAAATATTAAAGTTTTTAAATAAATTCAAATTCTTTAGAGAAAAGAATATGTTCTAAATATCACAATAAACCAACTAGACCAAAAGAATTTTGAGTTTAATTAAAACGATCAATTTTCCTAGTAAAGTTAGAATCATCAAATTACTTCATTTAAAATATTACAAATAAAGTATTTGATAAAATGTTTATTAAATAAACAAGTACTTATCCCAATATTATCAACTTTTAGTAATAATTATTAATTATAGATTATAATATTTATTAGCTTATTAATAAAATAATAACTTAATATTAAATCATTAATAATAACAAATATTGAATTTCATAATATAACAACTATATATTAAAACTAATAATAATAATTTTATTAAATTAATCATCATTAATTTAAACTAATTATAAAACTTAATTTTAATAACTCTTAATAATAATTAAAAAAATTATATTAAAATTTAATCAAATTAAAATTCAAAAAATGAAACAACAACAACGCATTTAGGGCCCGCACGACTAACAGAGTATTGCTGCGACAACCTTGCTACCATCGTCAGTAGTATTTACTGCGTCGACAATAGACTTGCCATAGGGCCATGTTGCCACCAGTGAGAGATAGAAGAAAGGGGTGGGTGGAGGGTTGGTGACCTCGCCCACCCAAAAAACAATAATTTCTTTTATTATTATTATTTTTATTAACTACAATCACAACCCCTAACAAAATTACAAAATTTCATTTAAAAATAATAATTATAATATGATTGCATAGTAATTACATTATATATATATATAATACATATTGCGAATCTAATCTGATAGGGAAACCCAGATAAGCCAATCAAATTTATATTCTAAATTTCAATTTTAAATAAAATTCTAATTGATGAAAATTTACAAGCTCGAGGGTTTTCAAAAAATTTCATTCGTCAAACATAGATAACTTTGAAATGAAAACAAACTCAGATTCACAATAGGCTTCCATTAAAGAAATCACACAAATCAACAATTATCTGAGAATATATCTAACCAGACATGAAGAAGACAAAAGATTGGAAAATTGAAACTATTGTGAAATTAAACACTAGATTTTGCCTGAATTTGATGCTAACCTACAAACACACAATCACATGAAAAATGCAAGAAAATCCGTTTCCTCTGAAAACTTCCTTCCCCGAAATTGCTTCTCCAAAATCCCAGTTCCCACAACAATTAACTCTCAATTACTGATAAAGAGTTCTCCCCTAAATTTGGGGCTCTGATTGTACAATCACCAAAGGGAACTCAATGATCCATATTCTTTTAATACTTAATTATCTTTTTACATTTTTATGCACATTTTTTTGCAATTAAAATATCTTTATTAAATTAATTTACTCTCTCTTTAATTAATTTGTTATATTTTAATTTCATGCATAAGCTTTGAATAATTTAATGGAAATAATCTTCATTAAACTATATTTTCTCTCTCTTATTAAATCATGAGACACTTTAATAATATATTTATTAATTTATCTAATAATATTAAGTTATAGTTAATTATTAAAAATAAAACTCTTAAATAATAATTATTAAATTAAATAAATATAATTACACCTAAATTAGAACCATAACTTTATCTTTAAGTTTCATTCTTTTATTTACATAAATTCACAAGATGTTTTTAATAATATATTTATTAACTTAATTAATAACAATATTTAGAGTTATTATTGAAATAAAAATCCTAAATAATTATAATTAAATTAAATAAATATAAATACATAAAAAATAGAAATTTAATAAAATCTTTAAATTTAATTCTTTTATTTAATTAATTTCTCAATTAATTAAATATCAAATTTCTTTATAAAATTTCCATTAAATTAAATCATTAATTATTCTTTCAAATTGATTTAATATAATAGAAAATACATCAAAGACCCACAAGACTGAATATGAAAACTCATCATACAAAACATAAAACTAAATCAAACTCAAGGGTTATAATCACGAATTTACATCACTTGACAAATTCAGAAGGTAGACAACTCAGATACTCATCCTACTTTTTAGGACGAATGGCTTAAGGTTTAGGATTTAGACTCAAGAGTTATCTTTCCACTTATACCATTGAAATACTGTGATAGGGTACACTCATGCTGACAATTCAGGGAAGTTGATACCCATTACCTACAATCTGCATAAAATCCATGCATGTACAAACACAACATTCTAAACTAAATAGGTAATGGCAAGAAGTGGTGCATCATGTAGATCTCGACTAGAAGGTGACTACAACTCCCTTCCTCAACCACATCAAAAATGTCAAACATAAATAAAACATACATGCACAACATACACATGCAAGTATGGGTTAAGTATTCATAGAAACCACATAAAAATCAGTCATCTAACTAACATCATTAAATAACTGAAATTCAATTCATGAACATATATATCATCATCAAAAAATCATAAATACCTAAAATAATTGAAATAACTAAGTAACTCATCACCTATATCAACTGAGTATAAAATACATCTAATTTAATTTGGTAACCAAGTATCTTTAATCATAATACATAATCAGAAAACTGACCTAAAAGAATCTGGTCAAAACAAATTAGAAAAGTCAACTAGGGGTAGGCATTACATCATTGCCACAACCAAATGAGAATATTGAAAAATATTCCTTTTGGATTGGTAGTCTTCAAATGTTGGTAAACCATTTCTTCTTGTTAGGTATGTACATAGCCAGGTGCCAGCTACAATGATAGACCCAATTGGATCCTCAAAACCATCATCATCTACTTGATGACATATAATTTTTTTCTTAGGTTTCACACATCTAGCTAGTCAATACTCAATTTATTCATTGTTATCATTAGGTACAATAACAACATAAACATGTCCTACAAGATAAGATAAAGTACATAAACACTTTAACCACATGTTTACATATATAAATAATATATTAAAGACATGTACTTGAATTATATTAATGACATGTACATAAATATATAATATAAATTGAAGCATGATCACAAAAAAATTTAATTTAATTGTGCATACTAGGTTGTATGAGGTTTGAAATATTACCATAGTCTTATGATGCAAAAGTAACATTTTGGCCTTCATTTACTATATGATCTTGAAAATGTGTGTTAGTAGGTGCTAATGACTTTTGTTGCCAATATTCAACCCATTCTATATTCTCTCATTCTTCCCATTCACCTACAAGACAAAACTAACAAAAAAAAGCAAGCTCCCTACTCCATATAGTCCAAGTGTTAGAATTTGAACTTCTAAATGAATGCCATTTAGTTGACCCACTAATTGTATCATAGTCAAATTTTGAAAGGATATTCTTCTCTTTAACTAGGTAAAAGAAATGTTTGATTGTAGAGTTCTGACTTAATGCTATGTATAAATATTTGTTACACCATTCAACAATCTCATCTACATTTTTGAATTTGGTTTTTTTCTCAAATTTTAATTTCTCTCTACTAAGGGATCTCTTCATGCTTGCACTAGTTCCAACATGTTCTCCTTTTCCATGTCTAGCCTCAAAAAAAATTCACACATGTTGGATATTAGTTTGCCTATGTGTTCTCTCAACCAATAGAACATTCTAGCATTCTTGAATTGTCCATTACAATTATCTAACCATATCCAATGTTGTGTCATTTGAATTTGTCTCTCTTTTAAATTATCATAAAAGACCTTGAAACAATATTGGATGAACTTAGATGAATGAACTTTATTATCACTCATATAGAAATGGTGCTCATTCAATATTTTTTATCCTCCTTTGTACTATTAGGTGCATGCCTATAAACTATATGAACATAAATTGTTACTTGCACTAAATTGTAATATTATGGTTGTACCTCATCTTGCGGTGCAAGTGTGTAGTTCTTTGCAAAGTCATCAACTAAAAGTATAGTACCAATTGGAAATGTATTCTTACATATGTGAAATTTTCCATGAAGCCATCTAGCATATTGAGAGTTTTTAACATATTTTGGTATGATCACACTCTTGAACATATCCATAAATGCATGACAACTAAATTTATCTGTAACTAGATCACGCTTTCTTCCAATCTTCCCATCCTTTAATGGATATTGAATAGTTTTGAATCTTTTAACAACAGCTAATTTTTGTCCAAAAGTAGTAAAAGCATTTTCATGCAAACATTCATCTAACAAAGAAATATTGCCACACATATCACATGTACTAGAAAGACATGCATTGAAACTAAACTATTGATCATTAGGTGTCTTACAAAACAAACTTGACATGAAATCCTTCATAGTTTGAGGTGGTATTTTTAGACCACATTCCTACAACATTTCTTTACTATGCATGGTACCATGTATAGACTGAAATACACCATAATGATAATGAAATTGGACATGAGTTTTACAACAACATGTGATTCTTTTATTGTTAATCCTTACATACCATGGTTTACACTTTTCAAAAGATCTTTGAGTAATGGTAATAGTTAACACCTTACCATCTACAAATTTTCTAAACAAATCAGTTTGAGTCATGTCCAAAAGGTGTTTAGGATGTGGACCAAATATTTTTGAGCCAACTTTGAATTTAAGAACATCTCTTAAATTAGGTGATAATCTTGTATTATCATGCCAAAAAATTTCAACCAAACTTTTGACTTCACTAGTAAGTTTCATATCACATCTTGGGAGTCTACCACTAGAAGTCCACAAAATATTTTTTGGATCACATTCAAAGTTAACTCTTCTCTTTACAACTCTTTCTAAAGTCTTACGATTCACATTAAGATATCCACTTATGTTACTAATCAATCTTTTTTCAGTTGTTGATTTGTTAACTAGAGCTATTGTTATTGTTTGTCATGCTACATTCTTATCTTTAGAGAAACTTCTCTTTCCAACAACATCAAAGGCACTAGCAATAGTGGATACAACTTGTTTTAAAGACTCATTTTTATTCTTGGGTTTCGCATACATTCCTAATCTTTTCATTGCTTTTTGTATTTTAGATATTTTATTTAGTTATAACATCAACTAATATTGAAACCTAAATTTCTTATTATAAAAAAATGTCTATATAATCTATTAGCATGTGTCCTAAGTTGTCTCCATGAAACCAATCCCTCAAGATTATCTAGTGCATCATTAGGAAAATGAAAATTATGTTCAGGAACTTTAGTATCATTCTAACATGTTTGTTCAGTAATTGATGTTTCCATGTCTACATTCTTAAAATTGTTATCTTCAATTGGCATTTCATTTTCACTGTTATTTGGAATTTGAATCTCATTTTCATTTTTTCTTTGTATTTCTTTCAGGGCATGCATCTCCATTGGAGTTTGTTGTTCATGATTGTTCGGCAATCTATTCTCATGAAAAAAATCTAAATCATTTAAATTGTAACCTGCTTCTAAAAATCACCAATTTTATCATGATAAAAAACTCAAGGGTTTGGAGACACACCTATATTGAATGTTTGATTAGAATGTGCACCTGAATCTCCTTGTTTTGGGTTCTCTTCTTCAACCTATTCATCCATTGTGGTATCCTCAATGTCTTTCTCCTTTGAAACATTGCTCAACTCTCTAATTTTTTGTCTTGTCTCTCATTGATGTTGTGCTTCATTCTCTTTATTTCTTGCAATCTCTTCATTTTTCATAACTTTTATTTCCTGTTGATCTTAGATTGGTTTTGACAATTGAGTGTCAACACACTTAAGCTATTTGCTAAGTTCATACCAAGCTAGTAACATATACTAAGTATAATGTATACAAGTGTTGAGTTGCAATATGTGCCAAAAATTCAACAAGTGTTGAGTTACTTAGATGCCAAGAAAATAGATAGTGCCGAGCAAGTATATGTGTTGAGTGGAAAATAGATGCTGAGCATGTTCAAGTGCTGAGCTAGATATAATTTTAGTAATTCCCAAGAATCAGTAATTAGCAAGTGCCGAGCAACATAGAATCAACATAAGAGTTTGTGCCTTTGCAAACTAAGATGTGAATTGTTTTGCATGCTAGCTAATGGATAGATCTCAAAGCTTATAGATAAGATCAAATCTATTTGATTCCCTATGTGATCAACATGCAACCAATGCGAAAAATGAAAGGAATTGAGTGAGAAAGTTGGAAGAATCTCAATCATAGATCCATACCTAAGCCTAAGTCACAAAATCCTTTTAAAGGGAGACAAAGCCCCAAAATTTATAGAGTGTGAGAGAGAATGCATTCGAGGAGATGATGCTAGAAAAGAGCTGAAGGAACTGAAAGGGATGAATTGATTTAGAAGAAGGACAAAATTGTAGAATCAATTAGCAGAACAAAGGATCAAGGTTATAGTAATTTCATATCAGATTAGAGAGGATCAAGATGAACTGAATAGGGATCTGAAATCAGCAATATCAAATTACAAGTGTATCAGATCAAATATTCCACTACAGTTTCTAAAAATTGTTATAGTAGAATAAAATCCTATGGACTTAGGTTGGTTTAACAACCATTGCATAAAGCCTTTAACAGGGTGACATTTCAAGTGAGTGTTATAAAGTCCTTTAACTAGACACACTTTAGATAGGGTGTTAAAATCTTTTAATAGTGTAGGATCTAACAATCCTTTGTAAGCCTTTAACAGGGCAGATCATGATAATGGTCAAAACATGTAACCTTAATAGGTGAAATTTATTGTTGCAGTAGTGAAGAATTGTGGGTGTCATCCTCACCCCAGTTTTACCTTCTCATTGGAGGGTTTCTGAGTAATCAAGTGTTTATGTGGATGCATTTTCTTTACATGTTATTTTTATATGTTTATGCATGCAATGTTTGAAAGTTGAAAGTTTTATTGGTTAGAGTTTAGTACTTCTAATTCACACCCACCCACCCCCCCCCCCCCCATTTGTAATCCCAACAATTGGTATCAGAGCTTAGTTCTCATCAGGAGAAGCCTTATAACTTGGAGAAAAGATCTTAAGATGGAAGTTTACAAGTTGGGAAACTTTTTTGAGAATCAAGAGATTGAGATACATCTTTTACTATAGCAACTAGATGAAGCCAGAGATTCCTTAAGAAGCTTGCTAAAGAGAAGGAAATAGATTGCCATAGCAAAAAATGACACAAAATACAAGGAGATTGACACCAAAAAGTTATTTGTAGATGGTAACTCTTGTGAATTTGATGCAAAAATTGTAGATCTCATGGACAAGAACATAACACAAGCTGAGGAGGTCAAAAATCTCAACTTGGAGCAAGAATCACGAGCAATACTACTATGTGAGGTGATTGAAAAAAACAAGAAAGCCATAGAGGACAAGGCCATGATTGAAGAAGAAAAAAGAATCTTGTTAAATATATTGGAAGAAAAATTAGTAGAGTTGTCTAGGATCTCAAACATGTAGTTGGATACCCTAAGCCAAATGATGAATTCCCATCATGAGTTGAATGTCAAGGAGATTGAGATAACTACATTAAAGATGTAAAATGAACAAATAGGAGTTTGCTGAAAGTTTTAACAAGAAAAATGAAGCTATCAAGTACTTTGAACAATTACTGAAATCCCCTAGATCCAACAAAGACACATCAGGATTGGGCTATACAAGTATTGAAGAAGGAGAGTCATCCAAGACTGTTAAACAAAGGAATGATAAAGTTAAGAACTCTAAACCTACTTTTCATCATTATAGAAAGAAAGGACATACAACTAATGTTTGTAGGAGCAAGAATGCTATTTAGAATGCCAAGCCAAGGAACATGATCCATTGTCACAAGTGCAACAAACAAGGTCATTTGGCACATAAATGTGGAACAAGGACCATGCATGCACTAAGATTTGAAGGAAACTACTACAATTGTCAGAAGTTTGGACACAAAGCCTTTGAGTGCACATGGTCATCAAACAAGGGAAGAAGCCATGAAAATTCCTACAATTAGGATTACAATACAAGACATAGCTGTCACTACTGTCAAGAGTATGGACACATCCTGAGAATTGCATAAGAACACATTTCATTGGAAGCTACAGCATATGGTTAAGTCAAACTACATGGTTTAGTTTCATGAAGACTAGTCATGTCAGGAAGTACTACCCAACAAGGGAAAATGCACCCAACTTAGAGTCAAACAAGGGAAAAGGTAAGGTAGATGTTGAACACATCAGAGGAGAAATGAACAAGACATGGAAGAAGAAAGATGGATGCAACATATTAAATGAAGGGATCACTTCACTTGAAAGGTCAAGTGATCACACTTCATCAAACTAAGCAAAAAGGTATGTGGGATTAATATTTAAATGCTTTATCATACATCAATTCCTAGATAAGTTAGTACTAAAAAGGATAGATTAGCATGAATAAAGATGCAAGGTTAAATCTTCAAAGTTTTAACATTACTGTCGAGTTTGAAATGTTCACTGTAGATGCCGAGTGAATGTCAGTGTGTGCCAAGCCATTGGCCAAAGCTAGTTGGAGCCAAGTGTGTAGTTGTTGTCGAGTAAAAAGAAATTCCTATTGAAGTCAAGTAAGGGTAATTCCTATAGTTATTGAGAGAAGTGGAATTTTCTTTGATGGTGAGTAAAGTAGAAATAGCATAAAGAGCTGAGTGTACTACTATATATGCACTAAGCATTAAGTGCTATGTGTTAAAGGGTATAACGTTGATTTTTTTATTATTTTTCATCATTTGAACATAGAGCAGGAGTGAGTAGAGCATAGAAGCGATTGGCAAGCAGAGATTGAAGCTTTTACACAAATTCCAACAAAGATCAAGGATTGTTTCATCGATCTAAGGTATTTCTCAAGTGTTGAGCTATACTATTTCAAAGTTTAAACCCTAGTTTGCAGAAATGGCCTCTAGTTCAAGAAATCCCAAGGACAAGGAATCTTTCAAAGTTTAGTTTGTTATCAATGAAGTTAAGCAATTGGATTTTAGGCCAATTCTAGAAGTTGCATAAAAAATGACCCTATTGTTAGAAAATGTTAGAAAATGTTACAATTGCACGGTTGGAGCAATTAGTGATATGGAGATCTAACAACCATATGAAAAACTATGTGAGAATGGAGTTTTGAAGGAAGAATTTCAAATTATTGAGAGAAAGGGCTTAACTCATGCCCTAGATTTCCCTATAGTCTTCAAAACGGAGTGGATTAGAATCATTTTGAGCAAGATTCATGATGGATGTTTATGGTTAGAAGGAGGACCCATCAAGTTGTCAAAAAGAATCATACATAGGGTTATAGGATATCTAACCCTAGAATGGCCAAAGACCGTGAGAAGTGACTCAAAAGAAGCCATTGAAAAGAACACTGGGGCAAAGTGGAATAAAAGAGGCATGACCATTGATACCAATAAAGATCCACTTCTAGAATTTGCTATGAGGGTCATATCTCACAAATTGTACCAGTCAAGCCAACTGAATAGTGTTCCATGCATTAATATGGATATAGGCTATAAAATTGTTAAGAGAGATCATACATATGATCTAGTATGATTACAACTATGGCAAATTATGGAGAATATGAGAGCAATAAGGAGATCCAAAAGTGCTCAGTGTAAGTTTGGATCAATTTTTATATGTATATTTTTCTATGTTTAGAATGAGTTTCCCTCTTTTGGTAAGATAGGATGGAAAACCAATAGGTCTATAGCTGTATAGATAAATGAGTCTATAGAGTAGATGGGAGCCAATTTTGAAACCATAATGACAAGCTATTTTGAGGACTTTAAGAAGTTTGTGAAGCAAAGACTAAAGATCGCAGTCTCCCTAGTAGAGCAACACATCAATGATATTTGTTTCTTAGTTGATATTGATTATACTTATATCCAAGTAGTAGTAGCAAGAGTTAGATGGCTAAGACCATTAGGATATGAGATAAAAATTGATGAGACATTAGCAGTGATCACAACATTACTTGTAGAAGAAATTGATAAAAGTGCAAAACCTTTTGGCACTTATGATGTTGTGAAGTCTAAGGTTGAAATGGAGTTGAAAACTACCTCAACTCTAAAGAAAAATGATAAATTGGTTAAGAAGTTTAAAGAAAAATTTGGAGAGGGAGTTGAAGGTGAAGAAGATGATAAAGATGAAGAAGAAGAAGAATAGGGCCATGAGCCACTTGCCTTGACACAAGGCATGGGAGAAGATGTTGAAGAAGAAGAAGGTGTCAAGGGAGAACAAGTTGAGGAAGCACCAACTAAACCAAAACCTTAGAAGAGAAAAGCAAGCACATAGCCTGTAGCACAGACAAAGAAAAAGAAGGTTTCTCAACCAAGCCCTACAAAGCCTACTACAAGAGCAAACACAAGAGCCACAACTAAAGAGGCTAACGAACAAGAAAAGAAGAAGGCCACATAACAACAATGTCTAGCCAAGAAGAAATTAAGAAGAAAATATGTTTCATAGCCTAAAGTTAGAAGACACAAGCCACTTTAGAGTGGTAAGTCATGCCACCAAGTATGATTTAGAAAATATTCATGATAATATTAAAGATAATGCAGACTTAATTGGCTTAAAGAAAATTGATTTCAATAAGTTGAGTAGGGAAAAACAAAACATGGCTGAGGAATCAGACTATACCATGATGGCTAAGTTCAAGAACTCCCCACTTGAACTTGACAATTCAATGCCTAAATATTTATATTCTTTTTTTGAAAATAAATAGCATTATTTCCTTAACATGGAAAAGGAAATAAGAGAGTCTATATTGGCTTGAGTTGTTAGGATAAACCACAGACAGAAATAAAAACTACATGCAAATATAACCAATAACAGAAAAATAATAGAACACACAGAAATGAACACAAGGCACCAAGATTTAATGTGGTTCACCCAACCCCTGGGCTACGTCCACCAAACAACAAGTTCGATCTTATTACAATCCAGTGATTACAACCTGATTACAAACCGTAATCCCTTACAGCTCAATACCGCCGCAAGAACCAATTTCGTATCACAACATTATAAAAAATACCCAACCCTAAGCCCTTTTTATACTAGTATTAAACCTTTTTATGAAGTATGTACAGTACTTTCCTGATCAGTCACCACAATCTAACATGAGTAATGCCAGAGCTTACCAAAGGACAAATAACTAAGGCTAACAAGTAGCATGGGAGAAAATTTGCACCCAAATATAGGGCCTTCAACATTCTTCAAAATAAGATTGAAGATTTTGTAAAGAAGTCCACTCAAATGTGGAAGCTAATATATGGGCTAACTACTGTTGAAGAAGGAGAGGAACATCCCTTTGAGGGAAGAAATAATGGAGAAGAGGAAGAGAATGATAAGGAAGGAGAGGTTGAGAAAGAAAAGGAAGGCAACACAATGGAGGAGGAACAACAAAAAGGAGATGAAATGGCAAATGTTGAGGAGTAGCAAATAGATCAGAGTGTGCAAGACACACAATTGCCACCACCAAGCCCTCCACATGACATCTCTACACCTATAGACATAGTAAAAGTAAAGGATGTTCTTGACAAATCTAGTTAGAACATCAATCCATTGACTATAGAGGATCTTAAAAACATCCTTCACCAATCAACTCTACAAGCCAAGTTGTGTGACAACCAAGTATTGGTCAGTGTAGATGACTTATAGAAAGCAGTAGCTAACCTAACTAGGGACAAGGTGGCCACACAAGAAACATCCCCTACCATCCCTACAGCTACAAGTGGACAACCTCAAGATCAAGCTTCAAAAGATTCATTAGCTAAAGTTGATTCCAAAGTTAAAGTTGCTATAATTGCCGAGGAGCCAACAAGGGAACAACCAGGATAGATGGATACTTCTGTTCCTACTAGACAAATACAAGGTGCACCACCACAAATAATTTTTATTGATAAGGAAAAATCAAAGGAGGAAAAGGACCAATATGCAATTCAACCTTTGGTAAATCTACTAACTACTAGGACTCCTACAAGAATGCCTCAAAAGTCAAGCACTAATGTTATGCCACTCCAAATCTTAGCACCAAGCTCGGGGTCTACAAAAGTTGCAAGGGTACTTCATTATGGAGACCCTACATTAAATGAGAAAATAGCCATTCCAAAATATGACTATGAAAACATTACACTTGAACAGATAAACATCATGCAGGAGGCATTAGAAAGGAAGAAGAAAGAGGAGATACTCAAAAATGAGTATAAAAAAAGCAAGCATTACATGAGATTAAGGACATCTTTTTAGATGCCTTCATCTTGTAGCCACCTGATGAAGCAATGAACATATTAGAACAGTTGTCAGATATTGTTGAGTAGGTGACAATGAGGACTAGGATGCTAATAAAAAAGTAATGAAATGGGCAGAAAAGAAATTTCAAGAAAAGGTCAATGAAAGGATATCTAGTGAAATAGCACTATCACAAGTAGAGTTGGCAAAGAAAATTGAGAAGGTGAAGATAGTACTTGAGAATATATTCTCACTATACACAAAATTGTGCAATCCTTCAATCTTCACGGAAGAAACCAACCAAAGAATAATGAGCTTGGAAAGAAATTTGAAAGCATTAGGAATGCAATTGCCAAAAGATCTAGCTCAAAGTGAGAAGCACTTTCATAAAATGCTTCACACACAAAAGGAACTAGCTATATTGATAGTAGAAGAGGCTAATACTAGAGCCAAATTAATTCAAATAAAAGCCACCCTAACCCCTCGCATGGAGATTCTCCAAAAGGAACTAGCCTATGCAAAAAATGTATTGAAGAAAGATCCTAATCTTTCAACATTAGATGGCTTACTTCACCTTGAAATAGAGACAACAATACAAATCAAATCCCTAGACGTTGCAATACAAAATTGGGATGCTACTTTGAGAATTGTGATGGAAGTAAACAAGATCTTCTTGCCAAAATACTCAATCAACATATAGACCCTTTGACATGAGTGTCAAAAAGGGGGAGAAATTGTAAAAGAGGGGAGAAAAGAAAAATCAAAAGGCCAAAAGGAGACTTAATTTGCAAGGAGAGACATGTGAAAGGGGGAGCCAAAATAAATAGAGCAAACAAAGGGGGAGTACAATGCAGAAAAGAAAACATAGGGTATATCAAACCATATTAGACAAAGAGGTTACCAAAAAAGGCACATCAACTTAGGGGAGAGACAAAATTTTGTGGTATATAGTCCTTCACAAAATTTTGATAGTTTTGAAGTTTTGTATATATGCCAAACTGTAATTACATTATAGTTAAGGAGATTAGATTCATCATGTATAGTTAAGTGTTTTTGGCACTCATGTCAAAGGGGGAGATTGCTGATCTCGGATTGGTTTTGACAATTGAGTGACAACACACTTAAGCTATTTTATAAGTTCATGTCGAGCTAGTAACATATTCCAAGTATAATAAATACAAGTGCCAAGTTGCAATGTGTGCCGAGCTAGAAATTCAACAAGTGTCGAGTCACTTAGATGCTGAGAAAATAGACAGTGCTAAGCGAGTATATGTGTTGAGTGAAAAATGGATGCCAAGAATATTCAAGTGTTGAGCCCAAAAAAAATTTAGTAAGTGTTGAGCATCAATAATCAGCAAGTGTCGAGCAACACAAAATCAACATAAGAGTTTGTGCCTTCACAAAGTAACATGTAAACCATTTTGCATGCTAGCTAATGGATAGATCTTGAAGCTTAGAGATAATATCAAATCTATTTGATTCCCTATGTGATCAACATGCAACCAATGAGAAAAATGGAAGGGATTGGGCAAGAAAGTTAGATGAATCTCAATCGTAGATTCATGCCTAAACCCAAGTCAAAAAATCCTTTAAAGGAAGATGAAGCCCTAAAATTTATAGAGTGTGAGAGAGAATGCATACAAGGAGATGACACTAGTGAATATTTGAAGGAAGTGAAAGGGATGAATTGACCTAGAAGAAGGACAATATTGTAGAATCAGTTAGCAAAACAAAGGATCAAGGTTATAACAATTTCATATCAGATCAGAGAGGATCGAGATGAACTGAATAGGGATCTAAAATAACCAATATCAGATTGTAAGTGTATCAGATCAAACATTCCACCATACTTTCTAACAATTGCTACAGTAGAATGAAATCCTATGGACTTAGGTTGGTTTAAAAATCATTGTATAAAGCCTCTAACAGGGTGACATTCCAAGTGAGTAGTCTAAAGTCCTTAACCAAGCACACTTTAGATAGGGTGTTAAAATCCTTTAATAGGATAGGATCTAACAATCCTTTGTAAGCCTTTAATAGGGCAGGCATTTCATAGGGTAGATCACAAGAATGGTCAAAACATGTAACCTTAACAAGTGAACTTTATTGTTGTAGTGATGAAGAATTGTGGGTGAAATATCTACCCCAGTTTTACCTTCTCATTGGATAGTTTCTGGGTAATTATATCTGGTGTGAAGTGTTTATGTGGATGCATTTTTTTTACATGTTATTTCTATATGTTTATGCATGCAATGTTTGAAAGTTGAAAGTTTTATTGGTTAGAGTTTAGTACTTCTGATTCAACCCCCCACCCCCTTAGAAGTATACATTTTTTCATTTGTAATCCCAACATTTTCTTCTTTCTTCATTGTTTTGATCTTATGTATACACCAATTTTGAATTTGAATCAATAGCTTACGAGTTGTAGAAGATAAGAAAATAGAATAACTATGACATAAATTCATTGTTGCAGTTTGAAACTATCATTCAATCATTGCAATCATTGAAAAATGGTCTATGGGGCATCTTTTGGGGCCCAACAGGTACATTAGATTCAGGTACTCGATTATTTAAAAATTGGGTGCCCAATTTTTAAACAATTAGGCACCTAATTTTTTAAAATTGGGTACCCGATTGTTTAAAAATTGGGTGCTCGATTTGGTTAACAACTGAATTCAAATCAAATAGTTGATTTTTCAATTGCAAATTGAGTGCCTGATTCTAGTGCCATGGGTAGGAATTTTCCATGGGCACAAATTTGCATGGGGTTTTTCCTTGGGGAAAGCCATGGCATAGGCTTGGTCTCACCAAGCCTATGCCTTTACAAACCAATTTTTGACTAAGTCATTTAATCAACAATTTCAAGGATTATCATAATTTTTATATGGTTGTCCCCATTGAATTTTTTGACAAAACAAAAAACCATTATAGGTCTGACTATTTTGATTTCAAAAATGTAATTTTTATAGTGTTATGAGTTCATTTGTTATTTTTTCTATTATTCATTAATCAAAAGTATCTCTTAAACATTAAATAGTGACATTAACTAAAACTCTAATAACTTTTTAAATTTTTCATATTTTGTAAATTGATTTACATGTCATCAATCCTCGCACAATTCTTTTAAGGTTAAAAATAAATTTTGATTAAATTATGGCATCTGTACATGAGAGGTGTTAGAAATTAGCTTAATCGTCAATTAGAAATCAATAAAAAAAAAAATTCATTAAAAAAATCAAGAAAATTATTCTCATCAATCTTTGTTGTGTCAGGTAACTTCTTTTAAAAGGATTCATAAGAATCCATTTGGTTGTGTCAAATTATGGTGTCTGTACATGTGCATGGTATGGTCTTGAAACATGCATTTTGTAAAATTGGTTTTTAAAGATCCATACCAAAAAATAATCTATCATATGGGTATACAAATAAATTACATATTCAAAAAGAAGATCTCAGACACTATAATTTTTATTTATGAAGTTTTTTTTATATTTAATCTCTAAATGGCTTAAATGTTGGCATCAATTGACAATATATTTCAAAAATAGGAAAAACACTTCCACTTTTTGGCCAAAAGTGAGACCCAACTTCATGCACTGACTACACAAAAACTACAAGGATCACCTATGTACTTCTTATTTTTGGAAGAAGACTCACAAGACTTAGAAGAATTACCATTTTGGGAGGGTTTTCAAGCATCTGATTTAGGAGTAGGCTTGGAGGAACTCCCATTGCCTATTGAATCTAACTTATGCTTTAGTTTCTACTTTGGCTTTCTTGTAGATATCTAAGCTACCAATGCTTTTTTCGTTGAGCCAATTATAGTATCTAATTGTGATTACTTGACTGTTCTCTAGTCAAGTGATCACAAAAGACCTCAAAAGTAGCCATAAAAAATCTATTACCCAAGGCATCTTTGGTGGAATAGAAGGTACAAGAAAAACTCTGAAAGTTCCCTCAAAACTTAGAGAGAATTAGATAAATACACTCAGTGTCAGTCTTCATCTTTCCACAACCCTGCAATAAGAATCTCTATTGATTAAAATTTATCAAGAAGTCATCAATGGTTGGAAAGGAATCCAGTACAAAAGAGGTAACCTCTGCCTCAATCTGAAGTGCCCTAAACTCATTCGTGGTACCAAACAAGCCTTCGAGCTTGGTCTACATAGCTAGAGGGGTATTGCACCCATCAAGATGAAATTGTAGACTGTCAGATACCTGTAATGCATTCAACCCCATTGCCTCATCCATTGTGCTTATGTGATGCATGACCTCAAAAAGCCTCTATAAAATTGGTTGCACTATGTCTAAACAAGACCACAACCCCTTTCACTGGAGAAGTCATGTCATCAAGGTCTTCCAAGTGTGATAGTTATGAGGGGTCAAAATTTCTAGACAAGAAGAGGTTTCATCCATTGTCTTAGAATGTGTTGAGTTATTTTTTAATGTAATTCTGGTTTACATAAGTAAATAACATAAACAATATGACAAAACACCACCCCCCCCATAATGCAAATAACTAAACCCTAGCTGCTAGAAGGAATGTGTAAATTAGAGAAGAGAAAAAAAGCTTTAGATGTGAATCACAAATACCTAGTACAAAATACTGGTGAAATGATAGAGAATCTGGAAAGTGCTCAAGAAGAGCTTTTCAATGCTTTTTTTGGATCAGAAAAAGACCTATAACAAAGAAATTACGCCACTAGAAGATAGAAGTCATCAATAGACTTCAAGCACAAAAAACGGTACCAAACTAGAAAAAAAGTCCAAAAGATACCTACTCTATCATCTCTATCTCGAAACTAGATTTCTAGCACTTCTTTTAGATTGAAAAAGTACCCCCGTATGCTCAAGATATTGCCAAAAAACTACAGGCCCTTTTAGAAGCAATAAAAATGATTTTTATTTTTATTTTTCTAAAAAATAAATTAAAAAAGGGGCACCACCACTGGCGGAGTAGTGGTGGTGGCCAGGTGGGAGGAGGGCAGTGGAGTCGATGGTGGTAGAGCTGCGACAGTGAAAGTCGGTGGTGCTCAGGAGGAGCAGTGGGCATGGGTTTAACAGTGGTCAAAAAGCTTTCAATAGTGCCAAAAAGTGGCAACGGTGCCAAAAAATGATAGTGGTGCTATTTTTTTAATTTAAAAAAATATATCTCGAGGTGCATGTAGGAGGTTGTACGACCCTTCTAGGAAAAAAAATTGCCTTCTAGATCAACGTTGTCCAAAATTAAAAAACTTTATATTAAAATGGGGGTTTTGACACCTTCTTAATCCAATTGTGAGGTTTTTTTGGCCTCAAAGTGCAAAGAAAATTAGACCCCCCTCCCTATTTTCACAAAAATTACTTCAAAAATACTAGATTGTTCTGTCACACCCTCATTCTTCCTTTTCTCCAAATATCAAACAAGCTACAATAGATCTAGCTTTGATACTATGAAGGATATTAGCAATTCAAATCCAAAAAAATTGAAGAATACTTGCATGTAAAAACCTATCATAAAGAAGAAAAAGGCAAGAAGAGGCAAGGGTTTGCTCTAAAAATATGCAAATTGTATTATTAGAAATGAAAAAGATGAGAGATAATTACAAAAGATCAATCCTTATAGAAGGAGATCAAAACCTTAAAAAGGGTAACCTAAAAGGTAAATGTCATTTAATAATTACTAATTAATTATTAAATGTGAATGCATAAGTGCATAAAGTGAAATCTTAAGAAGGGGGTAAAGGTAATTTAATAAATAAAATATAATTAACGCTTTACTCTAACAATTTTCATGTATTAATGAAATCAAAATGTAATGTAGTTAAATTTTCTTTATATGTTATAGAATATGACTCAAATTTGTACTTCAATCTCATGTAGATTCATTAAAATGATTCATTTGGTATGTTTTGATTAAATTAATTTTTTAAATAATCTATATTTGTGTGTGTGTGTGTGTGTGTGTGTGTGTGTGTGTCTGTGTGTGGATTTCTATTGTCAGTTCTCTTGTTTTGTGTGTACATATATTTCATCATTATTGCATCTGGTGGTAGTGATTTCAGAGAGGCTAGTGTACATGGTCATTTTTGTAGTGGACCATCATGTAGATCCACAAATATTACCCAGGATAGGCAAACACTTTTCGTTGAGACTCTTTAGTGCTTACAGAGCACACATGATGTCATCGATCATAACTTATAGGCTTCATCTACCCTACAATATAGGGTCAAGGTGAGTACAATTAGGGATGAGTTGATCAACATGATCAACACTATTCAAGGTTTTAACCCAAGTATGATAGTCTAATTTAGGACACTTTTTATAGTGCTCTCTCTCATAGTGCCAATGGTGGTATGAGGTGGAGAGAGATAGATGAACTAGTGTCAGTGGAGAATGTGAAGAGCATGTTCCCCCATTATCAGCCATTTAAAAAGGTTAGAGGGTACTATGCTACAAGGTGTAGTGACCCATTGGTGGCTCCTTCCATATATCCTCGTTAGTTGGATGCACATCACATGTGGCCCCTAAAGGATGAGTTCCCCTTGTATTTCTACAAATAATTGTTTGTATAATTTCATCTACATCGTGATATTGATTATTTAGATATCCCTAGCCATGCTGGGTAGGCTAAGGCTAGTTTTTTAGATAAATTCAGACAACCTAATGTTCTAATCCCTGTTAATATATGGGCATTGATTGGCCCAAACCTTTTGGTGATGTCAAAACATTTGGAGTTAGTTGGAATTGGAGATAGAGTGCTAGATGATACATGTAGAGATGTGTCTGAGAGGATTACCACTATTGTAATCCAAGTGCATGAGATGTCTATTGATCGAGGGCATAGATACATGACATGATCATGGTCAACATATATAGGGGGTCAAGATGGTGCATTGTCTTCAACTGGGGATATGTATCATGAGGTTAACATCCCATCTCCATTAGAGGTATCTACAGAGTTTTCAATAAACCATTTGAGGGCTATAAGAAAATGTTTTTCCACTAATCTTCTTATATCCTATTGAGATATTCACTTGTTGAATGAACAACCTCTTAGTATAGTACCATCATATGTAATTGGTACTAACAATAGTATATCAGAAGCACATGGCGGTCAGGGGTAGGAGAACATACATATAGAGGCTACAACTCCACCACAAACCATAGTTGAGGAGGATGCAAATTCTTACCCACCATGGAAATCATTGTTCATAGACATGCTCATGGATCCTATGCTTGACATCCTGGACATTACCTTTTGTGATGTTGATGGCAATGTCATATGAGGACCTCTAGACACCTACCCTATTTGAATTCTTTACAATAACTAAGTGACGGGGGGGGGTGTGAATCAGTTATCCAAGGTACAAAGGTATAAATAAAACTTTTCACAACTTAGTGAACCCATAAAAGATTTAAACTCATGCATGTATCCATAAGATTATGCAATCACTTAAAACTTGTAGGTTATTGTCAAATCAATTTATAGAAATGCAAAGCATGAAACATAATAGATTCATCAACACACTTGACACAATGATTTACGTGGAAACCCAATTTGGAAGAAACCACCAATAACATGCTACTCTTTTCACTCTTCTGAAGTGATGCCTTGTAAAAGGCCAACCCTATTAAAGGTTACAATACACATTGTTAAATGTGACTCTATTAAAAGATTTCAATCACCCTAGTAGGAGTGAGCCTTGTTAGAGGACTTTAGGCTTTAGGCCATTCACTTGGAATGCCACTTGGTTAAGAGATTTACAAATGACTATTAGGTCAACCTTAATCCAAAGGATTTACCCTAGACCAATACAATTTTTATAGAGTAACAGTAGAGCTTTGATCTGATACAACTTACAACTTCTCTTGCAAATTATAGATCTCTATCTAGTCCTTCATTCTGCTTGGCCTTCATACTTTGCAGCTCTGACAACTTGTTCACCCTTCAAGTATTCATTTCCTTAAGCCTTCTTGATTAACATGCCATTATAGACTTTTTTCTTGGGTCACTTGATGAAGCAAAACCCTTAACTCCTTCTCCTCCTTAGGTTCTTTTGGATGACTCTTTTGCTTCATGACTAGTCATTCCTATAAATAAGAAATTAGGATATTTTCCCTCTCATTTTCCATTGTCCAATTTAGGGTTTTGGATGGATTCGGTAAGATAGAATGTATATACCCCATATCATGTATTTTTTAGAAGCATCTCCTAGAATCCATTAGAATTCACCTAAAAATGGTTTACATCAAATTTTGTGCAACCAACTCGTCAACCTTATCTTTCTCCTGGTTCACAAGTTTCAAGAAAAAAACTTGTCAGCTTAGATTCGACGAATCTTTGATCTTTGACATAATGTAGCAACTCAACATTATCAATCTTTTGATGCTCAAAACATTTTGCATTTCTCAGCATCAACTATAAAATCACTTGGCATCAACTAAAGTTTACTAATGCTCGGCATCTACTAAACTTTTTTTTACTTGGCATCAACTATCTTGCTTTTGCTTAGCTCCAAATGACTTTTTTCTTAGCTTGCACTGACTTTTCTCAGCACCTACTATCCACTTGATCAAGCTTGGGAGACAAACTTCATGTAACTTGTTCTTCTAAACTTTCTAAGCATAGCCAACATGTTATAATCTTAAATAGATTATCAATACATCATGTCATCACTTTCTTAATTGATCCTTGTACTTCATTACATAATCATAACTCAACCTTTCCTCTAGGTACTATTTTTATCTCTTATTGATCAAATCCTCTTCATCAATAAACTAAGTGATAGTACTTGAATCTTATAAGCAATTGTCTTACCAGCAAATAATAGGTTTGACATCAGTGACAAAATAATGATTGAAACACATAGTCTTCTTCAACAATCTTCTTCTTTCAACAATCTCTCTTAACAATGATCTTTTCAATCAGATTTCATCTCCCTCTTTGGCATTGATGGCAAACCAAACTGATCAACCAAGTCAATCAAATGATGAACATCTTATTCAACCAATCTGACTAGGGTAAAACAATAAGACAATACCAAAAAGAAAACTTGTATCAAAATTTCTCCCTCTATCAGCAACTTCCATCTTCTGATTAGGTTACAAACTTCTTTCTTATAACTCCCTTTGAGTTCCTTCTTGTATCTCCCTCTTTCTTACATCATTCATGTGTCATCTTCTAATTAGCAACATTAGCAATTATTTGATCTCCCTTTAAGGTCAGTAACATCAGTTTAGGACATTCTCCCTCTTATCTCTTGCACTTGATTAGTAAAACTCTCCCTCTTTGACAACAATGCCAAAGACATATACTAAAAAAATTTCATGTTAAAACATGCAGATATCAACTTTTATAGTTTCTTCAATTTCTCCCTCTGCCACCTTGCTTTTGACTAATTTAAAGTTTTAGCTCTATGATTACTTTAGGCAGTTCCTAAAGTAAGATCCACTGCATCAATTTGTATTATAGGAACATCACCTTGTTTGATGCAAGGAACTCCTTTTGTTACTTAAATAGCCTTTGATAGGGGTATCACCCCTAATTTACCTCTTAGATACTCATGAGCATCCTTAGGTAATAGTTTTATGAAGATAGCAGCAATTTGTTCCTTTGAGTTAACATATTCCATCTTCACCTCTTTATCTTGAACTAACTCTCTCACGTAATGATACTTGATTGCAATGTGCTTTGTCTTTGTGTGCATTACTAGATTCTTTAATATGTTGATAGCACTTGTATTATCACAATAAAGTATCACTGGTTCTATGATCTCTTCATTTATTCCTTTGAGTAGATGTTTGATCCATACAATGTTTGTGTAGTTGATAATAGCCACAACATATTCTACTTCAATAGTAGATTGTGAAGTACAACTCTATTTATTTCTAGTCCATATAACTAGTCTCTTGCCTAAGAAAAATTCTCCTTCACTAGTGCTCTTTCTACCATCAATGTTTCTAGCCCAATCAACATTAGTGTAGGCTCTCAATTCAAACTTTTCATTCTTCTTGTAGTACAGACCAAATTCTTCTATTCCTTTCAGATAACTCATTATTTTTTTTACAACCATCAAATGATTCTCCCTTGGATTAACAAAGAATCTTTCAACTATCCCTATAGATAATGCAATATCAGGTCTACTATGTACTACATATTGCAATTTTCCAACCATAGACTTGTATAATGTTTAATTTACCTCAGCTGAATCATCATTCTTTGGCAATTTGTGTCCTGTCACCATAGGTGTACTAACTAGTTTAGAATCTTCTAATCCAAAACTCTTCAATATTTCTTTGACATACTTTGACTAAGTGATTTATATACCATACTTCATCTAATAGACTTGAAAACCCACAAAAAATTTGATGTCTCCAAACATTGACATTTCAAATTCTTGCTTCATCTAATTTGTAAAATTTTTACATAAAGCATTTTGACCTCCAAATATGATATCATCAAAAAATATTTCAGATATTAAATACCTTTTCCTTTTTCTATCTTTATGTATAGATTGGTGTTATCATTAGTCCTTTCAAATCCAATCTTCATAAGATAAAAATGAAGTCTCTCATACCATACTCTTGGTGTTTGTTTCAAACCACATAGTGCCTTGTGTAGTCTACATACCATGTTCTTATTGTTTTTATCAATAAAACCTTCAAGTTGTTCTATGTAAACTTCCTCTTATAATATTTCATTCATAAATGTAGATTTAACATTCATTTGATAAACTTTGAAACCTTTGTATGCAACATAAGCAAGTAGAGTTCTGTTGAGATAATGGGTGTTGCACACATTGCATAATATTGTTATTTTATTATTTTATTTTATTATGTAATGTTGCACCTAGATGGATTTGCAACATGTAAAGATTCCCATGGAATATTCTTGATGAGTTGTATTGTACCATTGTGAAAATATTTCATGTAATTATTTAATATTGGGGAAAAGAATTAAATGCCCAATATTAAATGTGGGGTCAGTGGGTTAGGTAGCACATGGTTTATGTAATACCAGTTAGTGGTTTTGTGGGACTTGCTACTATATAAGCAGCCACAAGGGTAGTTGTTGTAGAGAGAGAGTGACAAGGAGAAGAAAAAAGGCAAGAGTCGAGCGCGACAAGGCTTGACAGGTTAGCCAAGGGAGCATTTGTGAAGGTTGAAAGCATGGCATGGGATGTGTGGATTCATGCTTGTTCACATAGTTTGCTCAGTTCTGGCTATGGCTATGAAGGCTTCCATTGTTGTATGGCAATGGTATTTTTGCTGAATAATACATAGTGATGGATGCTTTTTTGGAGGCTGGGTTTTTCCCTCAATGAGGGTTTCCCAGGGTATATCTTGTGTCACAATTTTGTGAGTATGTTGTCTATTCTTTTGCATGTGGATTTTAATTCCGTGTTTATTTTAGATCTATTATGGGTTATGTGGAAACGGTTATATTCTTTGTTGCCAAGTTTCCTTACAAGTGGTATCAGAGCTTTGGTTTTATTATTGTAACCCTAGATTGAATCCATGAGAATGCATGAGAGGATAAAAGAAAGGGCAAGATATATGAATGATTTATTGCAGATCTGAGGGTTTGGGGTTTGCTGTTATGATGGGATGCTAAAAGATTTGGGCATGTGAAATTGTTGGACAAAAGAGTTTTTTGGATGTTTCATTTAAATGAGGGTTTTGGGGGGTAGCTTGCAAAAATGACCTCCTGGGTAAAAACAGACCTCACCATTGGATCCGGGTCAACATTTCTATAAATTTTGATATTGATATGCCCTAGTTTGGCTATGTTTAGAGGAAATGAAAGAGTTTTTTAGTTTCAGCCCATGATGGCCATCAAATTTAATCCCGTCAGAATTTTTGTCACTGAAAAAAATTAAAAATGAAAAATCGTACTGAAAATGGTAAAAAGACTATCTTAGTAAAACGGTCATAACTTTCTCTCAGAATATCAAATTTCAGAGTTCTTATAGGCGTTGGAAAGCTAATTTAGAGCACTACAAGATGGCGTAGGTTTGGTTCTATGATTTTTAGATTTTTTTAGGTTTTAAGAGCCCTAAAGTCAGATGTTATTTATTTTAAGCACGAATTAGGGCATAACTTGGGCATACGGAGTTAGATTTTGGACTTCGAGTAGTCAACGGAAAGCTCTTGGAGAGCTCTACACATTGGTTCAGATTTGGTGCAAGTTTGGCATGATTTATTTGTTGATATATTGATCTAAACAGTTTATGGTATATTTTGAATATGGTAACATTGTGAGTTTATGGCATTGGAGATTTAAGTTTTGATGTCATTGTATACTCAAGTTTGGTCTCATGATGATATAGTTATCAATGTTTGGTTTGGATATGCATGATGACTTGTTGGATCTACAAGTTGTGCAGTGTTGTAAGCGGTCTATACTTACAGGTTGCATTTATAGCTTGGTTATGGGTTGTCTTTGCCCATTGATCTTTCATTATTGATGCATATTCAGATTGGTGGCTTGGATTTGGGTTGTCTATGCCTTGAGTCACATGATTTGTTGATTTTATTCTTCATGGAGAAGGGATGAGATGTTGTTACCAGGTACAATCATGGTAGAGGATTGTGGTTGACTATTTTATGCTGACAGGTTGGACATATTGAGAGCCTGATGCTCGGTTCATGGATGTGATCATGGTGTCATAGATTTTGGCATGACATGATTGGTTATACAGGTACATCCTTGATGTTCATTAGCTTGGATTTCTAATTTGGTTATGGTGGTATATCTTCTTGGTAGAGGATCATGGTTATTTGGTTTCTTTTGAGGAGCTCATGATGTGCACTTTGAGTTCTTTGATAGTTTGATGCCTTGGTTGATTCTCATGGTTAGAGGATGGTTATTTTTTTTTATCATGATGTCATGGATAGCTTGGATACATAGTTTAGTGGGAGCTTGTGATAGTGATGGGGTGACAGTGCAAGATTAGTTCCTGGTTTGGTTTATATCTTCTTGGTTTGGAGAGGATGGATTTTATGATGCCATAGGTGACTTGGTACCACAATTGAGTGGGAGTTGTTGGCATTGATATATTTATTGAGTGTTTGCAGATGTTGGAGGTTTGTCTTAGATTCTGTTGCTGCAGAAGCATCTTTGGCATTTGCATGGTGCACTTGTTATCTTCATGGTGTTTGAAGATGGTTAGATCTTCAGGACTCATGGAGTTCTTGGTTATCTTCATGGTATGTGGAGATGGTTCTTCCTTGTATGTGGAGATGTTTTTCTTCATGGTGTGTGGAGATGGTTGCATCTTGAGGACTCACAGGGTTCTTGGCAAAGGTGTGGTTTATATTTTTTATTTGGCATGTTATCCTTGGTGTGAGGATGGTTTCATTATTATGTCATGGTATACTCTTGATATGCGTTTAGAGTTGTGACATGTTATGGTGTGTTCATGTGGAGCATGTTATCTCTCTAGTTGAGATGGTAAGATCATGTTGTCATGTTTATGTTCCTGAGGCCATGGTTGGAACTTTGACATTGATCTTGGTTTAGTTTCTTGGTATTGAGTACACTAATCATAAGCTGGATACTTCATGATGTTGCTATGCTGCATTTGGAGTTGGCATGGATTGATTGGTTACAAGTGCTCATGGATACTTAGAGACGGTGGTGATGCTGATTTCTCTTGGATTAGAGAAGTATTTGTTGGGACGGTTGATGGTTTTAGCAGGAAGTCCGAGGGGCAGTCACCTGATATGGACTTGAGAGGAGATCATTCTTAGATGAGTCTTGGTTGGAGACTTGGGTATCTTGATGAGCATTCTCATTCCCCACTCTTGGTCTACTCGACGATTTGCTACTTGAGAGGTATAGTTCATTGTTTCTCTCAGTTGCATTATATTTATGCTTGTCTTTCATGGATATGGATCTTGAGCTATGGTACATGAGTTAGTTCTGGAGGGTTCATTTGAGAGATGGTTTAGCATTGGTTATCTCCATGTGCATATGTTTTTATGCTGGTTGAGTTTGGGAGATGGTTTTATATTGGGCATATTCCTTGGATTAGGAATGGTTATTCCTTGGTTTAGGAATGGTTTATTGAGTTTGATCTTCTTGTGAGAGGCTTACATCCATGATTAGTTATATGGTATGGTTTGGGTGTTGCTGAGGCTTCTTGTTGGGGTTTTATGGAGGAGATCATACTTGCACAGTTTACATCTAGAGGTGTGTGTGTAGAAGGACATGATACAAGTTATGATTTGCATGGTTTCTCTGATCTTGATTATCTTCTTGGATGTTTAGTTTTGTCTACATTGGATTTGAGATTGGTTAGATATTGTGATCACTGGTTTGTGTTCATGTATGTCATGTGAGAGATGACATGGTTATTTCTTTCTCTTTCCTCTGTTGGTTGTGGAGAATTTGGGAGACTATTGGAGACTTGTTATGAGAGTTTTTTTTTTGCAGGATATTAGTTTATGTATTGTGGATGTCCTTGGTACTACATGGATTCACTTCTTTGAGATGTTGTGAGTGGATTGGTTATAGATTTGACATTATCTTTTGCAGTGGGAGCTTCTTGGTATATATGTGGCAGGTATTGCTCTTGAGGCTTGTGATTGCAGGTTGCAGATTGGATATGTCGGTGATATAAGATTCACTTGTTATATCTTAGAGGTATGGATAGTTGGATGGGTTTGGCACTTTGCTGTGGGTGCTATTTCAGCTATGGATATTTTGACAACTACGGATACATGTGATTACCTTTGGATCAAGTTTTTTGTGCTTGGAATTTTAGTTGGTATAGGATTTTATGATCTTCTAATGTGACAGGTTGGGTGGTTTTCTCTTTGGATGGCTTCTATGTATGTCCAGTGGGAGTGGCATAATAGGAGGTGAGATCATTCATGTTTGAGATGCTGGATACTTTGATTTTTTTGCGGGTACCAAGATGGAGCACTTGTGTATTTTGATCCATTATGGTGGATGTGCTGGGAGGGATTGTTCCCTTGTTCATTTATGTGGCTACGGATTGACCCTATGCAATGTATACAACAAGTGGGAGATTGTTGAGATAATGTCTGTTGCACACATTGCATAATATTGTTATTTTATTATTTTATTTTATTATGTAATGTTGCACCTAGATGGATGTGCAACATGTAAAGATTCCCATGGAACATTCTTGATGAGTTGTATTGTACCATTGTGAAAATATTTCATGTAATTATTTAATATTGGGGAAAAGAATTAAATGCCCAATATTAAATGTGGGGTCAGTGGGTTAGGTAGCACATGGTTTATGTAATACCAGTTAGTGGTTTTGTGGGACTTGCTACTATATAAGCAGCCACAAGGGTAGTTGTTGTAGAGAGAGAGTGACAAGGAGAAGACAAAAGGCAAGAGTCGAGCGCGACAAGGCTTGACAGGTTAGCCAAGGGAGCATTTTTGAAGGTTGAAAGCATGGCATGGGATGTGTGGATTCATGCTTGTTCACATAGTTTGCTCAGTTCTGGCTATGGCTATGAAGGCTTCCATGGTTGTATGGCAATGGTATTTTTGCTGAATAATACATAGTGATGGATGCTTTTTTGGAGGCTGGGTTTTTCCCTCAATGAGGGTTTCCCAGGGTATATCTTGTGTCACAATTTTGTGAGTATGTTGTCTATTCTTTTGCATGTGGATTTTAATTCCGTGTTTATTTTAGATCTATTATGGGTTATGTGGAAATGGTTATATTCTTTGTTGCCAAGTTTCCTTACAAGTTCTTACTCTTTCTAGTCTAGCAACAGGGGCAAATCTCTCCCCATAGTCAATTCCTTCTTCTTGTGCATATCCCTTTCAAACTAATCTTACTTTGTTTCTTGTGATTTCACCATTCTCATTTTTCTTGTTTTTAAATACCCACTTGGTGCCAATCACATTCTTGTCTTCTGGTCTAAGAACTAGACTCCATGTTTTGTTCTTCTCTATCTGTTCAATCTCTTCTTCCATAGCTTTGTACCAGTCCACATCTTCTAATGCATCTTTCACTATTTTGGGTTCCTTCATACTCATCAAACATGATTCACTTCTTAATATATTTCTTTTCATTGGCCTAGCATCTTTGTTTCCAATGATTTGATCATTAGGATGATGTCTTTTGACATATTTGGACAATCTTGGCTCAGCTCTTGTTTCTTCATTTTACCTTCCAGATTCATAATTATTATGTACATCTCTATCAGGTATCACATCATCTCTTTCATGTGTACTAATCTCAAAATTAGAATGTGCATCTTCTTCATTTTGTAACTCGACATCTAAGTGCAGCTCAGTTCTTGAATGTAACTCAAAATTCATAGGATGTGACTCAACAATCATTGATACTTGCTATTGGTTTGTCACTTGATTTGTAGAATCTTCTTTAGTAGGCATTCCTTCATAAAGGTATACAAATGATTTGTATTCTTATGGTTCCTTCATAGATTCAGCCTCATGTACCTCTATAAATTCATCAAAATTCACATTTGCACTTTCCACAATTTTGTTAGTGCTAGTATTCAAGCACTTATAGGCTCTACTTCTTATGGAGTATCCAAGGAATATACCTTCACCTTTTTCATCAAGCTTTCCATTCCTAACATCTTTAAGAATGTAGTACATAGTTCCAAATACCTTAAAATATTTCACATTTGGTGAGTGTCCATACCATAGTTCAAAAGGTGTTAAATGAGTACCTTTCTTGACTTGCACATGGTTCAAAGTATAGACAACTATACTTACAGCTTCTCTCTAGTATTTCAAAGCAACATTCTTCTTCATCATAAGTGTTCTATTGCAGTCCATTATAGACTTATTTCTTCTTTCAGCTATTCCATTTTGTGGAAGGGTTCTAGGTGTAGATGATTGTCTTTTGATTCCTCTATCATTATAGAACATCTCAAATTCATTTGATGTGAATTCTCCTCTTCTATCTAATCTCAAGAATTTTAGGCCTTTACCTATTTCTTTCTCAACTCTTGCCAAGTACACTTTGAACATTTGAAAAACATCAGATTTTTATTTCAAAAACATGACTATCATCATCCTAGAATAATCATCAACAAATAGCATTATGTACTTGTCTCCTCTATAACTCTATATTTCAATTGGTCCACACAAGTTAGTATGAACAATCTCTAATATTTTTGTAGAGATATAAGCTTTACTCTTAAAGCTTGACTTTGTCATTTTACCTAGCTAACATTGTTTTTACACTAAATTATTAGGTTTCTTCAACTTAGGTAAACCACTAACTTTCTTCATGTTAGTGATACTAACCAAGTTATCAAAGTTAACATGAAATAATCTCTTGTGCCAAAGCCATGCATCATCAAATTTTGCAACAAGACAAGTAGCATCCTCTATATTAAGATAGAATAGATTACTTCTAGTTTGATAACCTTTTCCATAGATTACTTCTAGTTTGATAACCTTTTCCAATCAGTTTTCCATCTGTGTCATATATCTTAGCAATCTTGTTTTCAAATTCAACTTTACATCCTGAATTGTTCAATTGTTACACACTCAACAATTTATAATTTAGTCCCTCAACATAGTAAGCATTGTCACATCAAATCTTGTTTGTGAGTTTGATAGAACCTTTTCCTTTTACCAAACATGGTGCATCATTACCAAATCTTACACTATTTCCTCCATAATAATTTAAGGTAATGAACTTACTTTTGTCTCTAGTCATGTGATGTGAGCATCCACTATCAATGATCCATCTATCATTTTTGTTCACACAAATCACAAGTGCATTTGCTTCATCGTCATCAGATTTGTCCTTCATTGTAACATTCACCACTTCATCTTTATGGTCATTAGAATCATCCCTATTTTCCTCTTCAACAATGTAGGATGACTTCTTTCCTTTTTTATTTGTAATATTTTCTATCATCTTCTCTTTTATTTTTGTACTTGTTGCCATCTCTATAGTTCTTCTTTTGTGTACATTTTGTAGCAATATGACCAACCTCATTGCAATTGAAATAAATGATAGGTAACTTACCTTTGAACTTTATTTTACCTCTTGGAATCTTCTTGCTAGTAATGCTTCCAGTTATTCAACATCTTCCTCATTTGTATCACTATCAGTAGACACATACTTTATTTTTCTTTTCTTCTTATGCTTCACCTCATCAAAATCTTTCAATAACAACTTAGCTTTGAAAGTAAATTCAAGAATCTTTGGTTTGTAGTTGTCAAAGTTAGATAGCTCAAAAGTAGTAAGTCTACCTACCATACCTTAAGGGTTAGATCATTTCCTTGAATACATCTCAGTTCTTGAATTATAGAAAATCTAATAGCATAAACAGGCAGTAGTGTTGTCAAGACTTTTCTTAACATAGTATCATCATCTATATGACCAGTAGCTCCTTTTATTGCACTAACAACTTCTTTTATTTTTGCAACATATTGAGAAATATTCTCATCTTCTTCTATTCTCATATCATCAAACTTACCTCTAAGACTCTCAGATTTGGCTCTTTGAACATTTTTGTCACCTCCATAGAGGGTGTGTACGACATCCCACATTTTCTTTGCAGCATCACAGCCTTTGATATCATCAAATTTGGCATAGCTAAAGGTAGAGGCCACTAGTAAATTTAGGCCTAATTTGCGACGCGAAAAGGTCTCAATTTCAACACAAGTTGGTCGCTAAAGCCACCAAAGTCGTCGTCGGACAAATTTGGTCAGTTTTTTGCCACATTCATTGCGCGTTACAATTTTGACTACCTAAACATCAATTTACTGACACAAATTTCGTCCATTTCTCTATCCAGCCTAAACTGTTATTTTCCCAATTTTGATGTAAACTTGCCCAATTTTGAGTTGGAATTCTGACGAAAAACCCTTAGCTTTCGACGTCAGAACCATACTCGCGATGTAAATGGTGCCATTTTGGTGTCTCAATTGCGATGAAGATTGGTCGCAATTGAGACGAACATATGTTGCAATTGAGATGCACTGTCCCATTTTTTTAAAAAGCTTTTCTCTCATAGGAGCATTCAAAATTGCACAAAACTTTATTATAAAGCATAATTTATTGATGCATGAGAGTCAAGGTATCATGCACATTTCTTCCTCCACGCCATTGTTTCGTTCGTCAAATGATTTATTTTATACAAAACAATGGGAAGGAGGAAGAAATATGCATGATATCCTATTTCCACCGAGCAATTATGCTTTACAACTCAAATTTTGTGGAGTTTAGAAGGCTCCTATGAGAGCAAAGGCTTTGCAATAATTGGCACAACGCGTCTAAATTTTGGTTCCTGCAGGGAAGAATAAAATTAGGAAATAATTATTTATCAGGAATGAAAGCCAATAATTTCATCTATTTTTCAAACAGATAAACGTGACAAAAAAACTTACAGTCCCAATCACATCATCGTAAGAGCGCATATATAACTATAACTATAACTGTCTAAAACCAACATAATTTACAAATATCCACAATTCAAATATTATCCCTTGATGTTTTCTTTAATAATGCTCCAATGCCTTAGGGAATTCAGTTAGAAACTTCAAAATTAATGCTATCAATTTAGATGTCATTTCATAGCCACCAAGGATAAGGTCCATAATAAGATTCAATATCTCTTCATCCATAATGTATATTTATGCTATCAAGTTAGTTGTTATATTAATAAGATTCAATATCTCTTCATCAATATACCTCTGGTTCTCGATGGAGACATGCTCCAATCAATAGGAAATGTCATCATGAAGCAGGAGGTGAGGTTGAAGGATTTTATGGAGGCATTCGAAAGTTAATTATAGAGGAAGAGATTTTAGCCTGGAAGAAGTTGTGGCCAAAAGAATTTGCTAGAATGATTAATTGTTACATTAGAATTATCTTCATTTAACATTAAAGCTGCATGCATATTGGAATGGCTGACATCATCGTTAAGTGCATTTGATGATAGCACATTTGTTTAGGATATACATAGAGAATGTCAAGAGTGTTGTTGACAACTTTTATATTTCTTTTGGCTTTAACATTGATGACTGTGTTCCAACTATTTTGGGCTAATATTTGCTTCACAAATGGTCGATGTATATGAATCTTGTGCCAATAGAATGACTTTTGTTGAAGTTAACCATAATGTATACATATATTTGTAATCATTATAGTCAGGATGACAACTATTGCAGTTCACTTGCCCATTGAAGAGTTGATTTTTTATGACGGCACAACAAAATGTTCTGAACCATAGATTGCTTAGCCTAAAAATCTTTCATCATCCTCTGAAACTGATCAATAATAATGCAATATATTGTAGTATTAACTATTTAAATTATTCCTGCAAATGAGGAACTTAATATAATTTGATCGAGCAACCTTACATTTTGTACATCGCCATTTTGTATTATACCTCAAACAAAAAAATGATGGTGCCATGTGATCAAGACAACAAAAATCTCTATGGAATGTACAAACCTTGGCACTAGACTTCTTCTCCATCTACGAGGCATTCAATGCTAGAGACAGAACCTTGTATCTACTCCACAAATAATGTGCTTACTAAAGTTGCTACGGCAGAAAGTTCTCATAGGTTAGTTCTAATCAGGTCTGGTGAATAATATGTGAAAACATCAATACAGCCAAGGCACTAATTTTGCCCCATTTTCCTCATGTATGAGAGCCTTGAAGAGAAGCTTGGATAAAAAGAAATTAGTCGTATGGATTAACTTAATAGTAGCAAAACTGAAGAGAAAAATTGTTGGCGGTGAACTACTTACAAATACAAGAAAAAGACTGGTCACAATGTATGGGCTATCCTAAGTGGTAGAAATGGTCATAGTACAGTGAAGTTCATAGTTTCAATTAATCTAATTTGTAATTAAAAAGAAATTTCACTGTATGGAAATATGAGGGCTTCTTTTACAAACTTTTTTTCATTTATAAGAATTTTAAGAAACTTTTTTTGTCAAAGTTTAAACCAAAAGGATTGCATTGAGCTAATGTTTGAAACTCTACCAAGAGGAAATTGAACTAAGGAATCCAAATCTTATCTAGTGGGTGCCTCTCATATTAAATTTTAAAATTATTTTTTTCTAGTTCAACATGGAATGACCTTTCATGTCAGTTAGTCTACTAACCCTAACTCATCTCATCTAGGTCATATCAGATCTTGATAAAGGCTAGTTTGCAACAATTCAACTTCTAATAGCTAGTTTGTAAAAGTAGTTAAAATAACTTGTTAGTAATATAATTATCTTCATAAGGAGGTCTAATTTGCATTCTCAGTACAAAACTCACCCAAATATGCTTTCAAAAGGTATTTAAACAACAATTAGATCTTGAAAAAATTAGATATGAAAGTGGAAATGATAATCAGGTCATGTACCTCGTCTTCATCTTGTTTGCACTTGTTTTCCTTAACCTTTTCATGAAGATTTGCAATGTACTTATCAAATATCTCCCGACAGAAGCTTTCATCACTAATTGCCCTGAATATTCATATCCAATATATTTATAGCTACTACTAGTGTAAGGTACATGATAACTACCTTTAATTACTCACAATAAGATTAATTCCTGATAGTGGCTCTTTTACCTGTATGCTTCCACATCTTTGAGAAAAGGTATGCAATCCTCCCATTCTGAGGAAGCAACAATTTCCTGAAATGGAAAAACAATATATAACTAATTTATTGTTACATAGATAGAAATTCGTTTATGATAAGAATAGAAATTCATTCATATTCAAGATTTTTAATGTACAAAACTCTGTGAAATTTTACTCCAGGTGTAAAAGTAGTAGAGGAAAAAGAGACTGCATTAGAAGGATTTTTTCCAAAATGAATAATGTAAACCTTTAGAGAATAAAGCAAAGCCGTGATATCATTTGTCAACCTTTCCCTCCTTTTTGCTTCTTTCTCTTCCTTTTCCTTTACTTGTTCAATCACTTCTTCAAACACAAGCTGCAAGCAATACACAGGATGTCAGTAAGACCTAACAAAATCATATATCCCAAAACAACTTGCATTACTTTCAACATTTGCAATTGTTTCAGTTTAACCTAATAAAAATCCATTATCCACTAATGAGAATAGACTAATACATTTGTGATAGCGATTCACTTCTAGCAACTACTTACCAGTGCAAATGAGTCAAAACATAATATAGTTGATGCAATGATCGAATTAGTTAGGAACCAGAGTCATATGGAACATAAGGATAAGATCCTTGTTTGTATAAATAGTAGTTATTAGGAACATAACAATATGTGACAACATTGTTCAAAGGAAAATACCAAATACTTTTATTGTGAAGTCTTCTGTAGCTGAGACAAAAAATCTAAAAATGTAACCATAACAAACCTTAAGATTTGTTTTAGATGCAGCAGCCAAATCATATAGTTCCCCAATGGAGGCTTTAAACTTGTCAAGAGTCCATGTTGATGTTACTGCGAGCTGCAATCATTACATCAAAAAGATTACAATATATTTTACATCCAATGGAAAATCTTAAAGCACAAAAGGCACACCTTTCCTGACTCCATAGCATCTTTTATGTTTGATTTGTCCTCCTGGTACTACCAAAGATACATATTCAAAAAATGGTTAAATAAAAGGAATCAAACATACATTGCCTTGATTAATAATAATTGCAAGCCTAATTGTGAAAGTGCAATTAAATCCTGCAATCAAATCATTAAAATATATGCAACTTTCTTACCTGCTTTTTCATCCCTTCTGCAACATCTTCAAACAAATCCTTGGGTGGTGAACCAGATGTATTTGAAGCAGGCTCTTTGCTTTATGATCCTCTAGTTCTTTTCTTTATCAAAGAACTGGAGGATCATAAAGCAAAGAGCCTGCTTCAAATGAAGTGTGTCTTTGCTGTAAGCAGGCCAGTTGCTTTATGATCCTCTAGCAATCTTTGAAATTCATCCCAGTTTTTACGTTCTTTTTGGCACAGTTCTTCCTACATATAAAAATATTCAAGTCATTCCAATATACAAAAATAAGACAGATGAAAACTATGGAAGCACACTACTCTCTCATTCTAGACAACCTTTTGAATCGTTTGTACTTCTTCCTCCTCCAAATCAGATATAACACGTCAAAATTTTAGGATGTTCTCAGGTCATTAGGTATGATAGCTTTTGGAAAGATAAGATGCCCATAACCGAAGCCATTATCCACATAATGACAGCAAACTATTCATCAATCAAGATAAAAACCAAACAGCTTTCCAAACACAAGCATTTCACAACTATGCCATCTCTAGTGCGCCTTCAAAATTTGAGTACAACAATATGGGTTCTAAGATTACACCAAAAGAAAGTCCAAAGAGAAAGTCAGATAAATTCGTAGGTTAACATGTGTATTCAACACAAGATCACAATTTCCTACAAGCAAGACTTTAAGATAGAAAAAAAAGAATGTGAATTTGAGATTTGTTGGGATACCTTGCAAAGTCATTACAATTTCAGAGATTCCTGACTTCAGAATTCATAAAAGAAATGGAATAATGTTTTAAGGAAGATCAATTAGGGTTATAAAACCCAAGCATGAAATTGAGGAATAGGACAAAGAATGAAATGCCATTAGTTTATCAATCTAATTTTGTTTTCATGTTTTCTGCTCACCATAACCTTCCTACCCATCTCAAATATTATAATGTGAGCAAATGCCGAAAACTCACCTTGGTTGAGCGACTTGTCCACCCTTTTGATTCCCTCCACTGTTGAAAGAACTAAAATATATCAACAAATTAAGTGTTAGTGAAACTACTTGAACAAATGAAAGGGAAAAGTTAACAAATTTTGTACAATCTAAGGGATTTATTGTGAATTAAGTAGACTTCGGGATCATTTGATTTCTAACATATGATAATAGATCACAATATTGAAACATTGATATAACAAGCATACAATATATTGAAAAATAACAACAAAAAGCATTACGTATTATAAAAACAATAATATGTACCAGAGATGCAAGGGGTGAGGATGCCATCTCCTATAACCATACAAGTCCCCACAAGGGCTAGTATTAACAAACATCTCTTGGAAAAGTTACTTTTTTCAAGAGCTTCCTTTATCCTAATGGCTCTATTGGGCTGTCTACCTGCAACTTCAAGTGTATATGAGGAGAGTTTCATGTCTTCTTCCTGGTGATTGGGTATCATGCTGACATTTGCATGGCGGAAAATCAAAGAATAAAGAGAAAACATTCCACCTACAAAATAAACCGTCCCTTTAAACTTAGAACACATGTTTTCACATCAAAAAGATCAAACTTTGACCTAAAACCAAAGTGAAACTAGAGCTGTTATAATCTTACCATCTCCATTATCATTGGCCCACAATACAATGAAGACATATTTGATGAGGGGAAAAAGAGTGAGAGAATATATGATCAAAGACAAAGCCCCAAGAATGTCATCAAGATGTTTGATGCCATCAGGAAAATTACTCGCATACACATAAAGTGGTGATGTTCCTATGTCCCCATAAACCACACCAATACTGTGAAACACCAATTGCACAACTGTAGCCATGCTCAACATCTGAGAAACAGGATTTGTCATAAAGTGATGTTAGAATAGTTACTAAAATGGTCATAAATTATGTTCTTATAGTAAAAGAATACTTTAACTTAAGAGAAAAAAACTATACAATATTAAAACATTATATCGTGCTTTAAAAACTAAAAGGGTACCTGTAACAAAGAACTTCATTTCAACTTGCTAATTGGTTGTCACTATTAACTATAAGCTTATCTTTAAAGTTTGAGCTTCACTTGGTTTCGAGAATAGTTAAATATTCTCTACTTAACAGGGCCAACCACGTGAAGGTGGAAGCTCATTTGGCCCCTCCCCCCCCCCTAACATCACTCTAAATTCCCCATTAACATTTAATAACATTCAATTCATCCATTTTTGAAATAGAATATTCAATCATTATAATCACATGATAACATTCATTAACACATAAAATTCATAAACACACAACATTCACGAATAATTCATTAACACGCAACATTCAAGAGTAAGTCATTCATGAATAATTCATTAACACAATATTCATTAACAATATACAAGAGTAAGTCATTCATGAATAATCATCTCTTTTTTGCTTTCTTGTTGTTTATTTTTTTCATAAAATTTCTAAGAGGAATATCAATTTCCTCGTTAGGATCCCCCTCCTCTACTGGTTCTAACACATGTCTCCTCCTCATCCGTTCAAGAACACCATGAGGCCGCTGCACCAAAGGGGGGTCTGCTGCAATAACAAGTACTTCATGAGGTTAAATTCCCACCATTTTATATTAGTGAATTATTAGTTTTTATATAAGTAAAAGAACTATAAATCAAAAAAATAATTTAAAAGAACAAAACATAGATTTTCTTTACCTGAATGTGCCACATGATCTACCTGCTGATCAGTCTGAACATCCTCTGGCACTCGTTCAGCACGACATGATTCTATATCCTCAACACAAAAAGGTTACACCAAGTTCAATTAAAGATGTTAAATTGTATTAATAATTACATAATTAGTTTTAAATAACAAATGAGCACCTCCATCGATGGTACGATGCACATCAGGGGCTTCATGATGCTGCGTATGATCTATGTCAGGATTAACAGGCTACATTGCAATGTCATGCACATTATTATCAAATAAATTGTTGCTCAAGTATTCAATTTCTAATATATTTTTTGGCATATTTACCTATGCACATGATGCAGGAGACTGTTTGGTTGGGGCAATGGAAGCTTGCCATAGGCGTTCAACCACCGCTGCATAGCCTTGCTTGAAGGCAAATTTTTTGTGTTCTTCTGTGGCCTCCAGATTAAAATCAATGCCCTTCATTTTTTTTATTAATTAACAAAATTATTTGCATTTTATAAATAATTTTTCTTTTCAATTCATTTATTGCTACTTACAACGCGTGCTTTGATTTTCGAATATCCCCCAGAGCCAAGTTTGTGCTGCCCAACCTTTTCCAGCCTCGCCTTTGTTGCCTTTGATGTGTCCTGCAACCTATGAAAAGTTTGAAATATGTTAGATGATATAAAGAGAATACTAGAATTATTGTGAAAACATTTACTTCACTTGGGTTTGATGTCTTTGGAGGAAAAATGTGCCATATGTATGGGTTCGATTTCCTAGTCAAAATTCATGGGATATTTTTACTAAGATCCTTGAGAAAGCACATATAGTTACAACTCCAGGAAGTGGGTTTGGACCTGCAGGTGAAGGTTTTATAAGGGTGAGTGCCTTTGGTCATAGAGAGAACATATTAGAAGCTTCATTTTTCAATATATCTTATGTAGGATTTATGCCCAGATTGAGATTGAGATTGAGATTTATAAGCAATTGTGTCAGCATATGAATTACATACCTTTCATATTTACAATAACAAAATTTAAATACCAAAATTCAGGATTATGCGTGGTAGTATGTTGGAGAAATAACTCCTATTTTAGGGATTTTGACAAAACAGCATAGCGAGAAATATTGAATTCAAAAGGATGAGAATGTGAAGGAACAAGAGGTGTAGGTGAAGGTTCAAATTACATGAAAAGTCATTTGTTCACACTATGAATTTTTTTGTACATTATGTTGTATTTTAAGAGTGCTCCCCCGTACTTTGTCTCTTTACTTCACTGATATATGTGTTTGAATTAGTCTACACACAAATAATTAACATGTTACCAAAGCTGATACGCCTTTTGTGAGCTTGCAAAGAGCTAAGGAACAGAAGATAAAGATTGGAAGCAGGGTGATATCAGGAAAAATCTCTTAATGAGTTTCCATCTTTACAGTTTCCACAGGAGAAAAAGAAAGGATTCCCTAAAAAGGATAATCTATTGGTTGGGTATAGACACATAATCCATGTGATCAAAGCTTCAGCAGCAATGAAAAATACTAAAAAAGAAGAATGGATTTTAGATGTGGTGGAAATGCTCAGCTTTAAATTCTTTAGGATTCTCAGACTACATTGTTATCTGAAGATAGAGATTAGATTTTGTGATGCTTCACACTTAAATCTGATGTATATTGTATATGCACTTCTTTTTTCATATGCAACAAAGCACAAAATGGAATTAATGATAGTATAACATAACAATCACTAATGACAACATTATATACTATTATCATAGTTAACAGAATACTAAAAAATATGGGATTTGATATCTTCAATGATGGATTTCATCAGGATTTACATGCAGATTAAGTGCAGATTTGATTCACACATGACCCAAAAGAAAATAGGGGATAGGAAACTCAAGATAGCGAGCAATTATTGTAAAAGAAAGAGAAAGTCAACAAGTATAGTGGTCAAGGCGTTGCCTAATTTTATGACTCAAAATCTAACATGGTACATCATATCACAAGATTCGGTTGTCACAACTTTGAGTAGGAATTTCCTAGTTGAATTAGAGTTTGAGTTCAACGAAGATAAAATTTGAGAAAAGAACCCATAGGAGACATAGGCTCTAAAATTTGTCACTAAATATGAATAAAGGGCTTCATTTTGTCAATATATCTTATGTAGGATTTATGCCCAGATTGAGATTGAGATTTATAAGCAATTGTGTCAGCATATGACTTACATACCTTTCATCAATAGATAGATTAAATTGAGCTAGTTGAAATTGTTGATACTGAAGTTGAACCCTAAATTTTCTCATTAATGTACTAGTAGTTAATACTATTGCATACCTTTTTGGATTTGTTGGTGCACTTTCTTTTGGCGGACGTTGCCCTTTCTCCTTTGCATCCAAAATGAACTCATTCTAGTCCCTCACTGAAACAAAGGGAGGACGCTCGTACTTTAGGTTGTGGACAAGGCTCTTTCTATATGTGTCCCTCACAACCTTAAGATGTCTGGAAGCTTTTTGTAACAATTTCTTACGATCAAAAATATTACTACCAAACTCATGCTCTATATCTTTGGTGAGCTCATCTTTTAATTTTTGAGATTGGTAGTTCCACCTTTTAAGAAAAAACACAAAATTGTTAGATATAGCTAGTATAAGAAAAGACTCGAATGAAAGGAAAAATGTTGCACCAATTAATGAAATGAAAAAAAACAATGGGATAAAATTAGTTCAATTATGATGTACAGCAACCTAGTATGTTATGATGTGATGCAATTGAAACTACATGCAGTATATAAATATATAGTGAATACAAAATAACATGAATTACCTTAATAAATGTATGCCAATCGTGTGTTTTCAACCCTGGCCAAAATTCACTTTTATTTGATATGAAATTGTTTATGTTTGCAGAAAATCCTATGGGAAATCGTATTTTTTTTATGACTTCTTTTATAGCATTGCTCTGCTGCTCTGACAATAACCAACTAAGGGCACTTGTATCAATCCGGTCTCCATTGTTATTTGGTCAAATGCCATTTTTCATTGCATGGTTGGATTCTTCAATGTCACTACAAGTTTTGACAATTTGATCTTTGTCACGCCTTCCATCCAAGATTTTCCATAATGTCTCTGCTACATTCTTCCCAATATGCATAGGATCAAACAAATGCACAATTGGGAGTTGCTCGTAGTACGACAACCTAGTAAATTGTGTAGGATAAATTTTTTGTCCTTTTGGTAGTTGGACATTGATGTCTTGATGACCTTCACAACCATCAATCACATCATCAGTAAACAAAACATAATATCAAAATATAAATTTGAAACAAAAAGCATCAAATGGAATGACATTACCTCGACGATTTATTTTATTGTATGCCAACTTCCATAGGCGCGGTGTCATTCTCTATGGATTTGATGTAGTCTCTTCTAGACCATTGAAAAGATGTTTTTCAGTAATTCAGTACTTATTATTTCTGTGCAGAAAGTGTCTATTCTCATCAAACACCTGCTTTCTTAAACTTTTTGAATGACGAGATTTTGTCTTTGGACCACAAACTAGACATGCAAATTTACCCTTTTTCTAAAGACCTACAAGATTGTGTATAATTGGATTAAATGTGTTAACTTTGACATACCAAAAAAGAGGTGTCAAGAAGAGAACATACCACAAAAATGTGTTAGCCCAGGGGCATCGTGTATTTTCCATACAAGCATTGCATGAAATTGAAATTGTCTTTGTCCTATTGGTCTACAAATGTCATACATAGTAACCCCATTCCATAACACCACCAACTCGTCGATAAGGGGTTCAATATATACGTTGATATCTTTCACTTGGTACTTACCTAGTTTAATGAGAAAAAACATTACATAATTATTTTGACCATTTGATGGATTAGTAATAATAAATTAATTTAGATGGTCACTAAATCAAAAAATACCTGGAACAATTAGTGTCAACATTATGTGCTCTCTCTTTATGGACAACCAAGGAGGTATGTTATTGTTGATAACAAAAACAGGCCACGCTGAGTAAGTAGATCTCATCTCTCCATAAGGATTGACACAGTCTGCTGCCAATGAAAGCTTGAGATTACGAGGTTCTTCTTTAAAGTGTGGCCATTTTTCCTCTATTTCCTTAGATGCTGAACCATCTATAGGCATTCGCATAATGTCATCTTGACTTCTATTGCGTGCATGGTAATCCATAAATTGTGCCAAGCTATTGCACTTGAATAATCGTTGCAGACGTGGAATAATAGGAATATGCCGAAGAACCTTGCGAGGCACCTTTTTTGTTAATCGATCTGATTGATATCTACTAATATGACAAGTAGGGCATTGTGTTGCAAATTCATGCTATTTATAATATATAATATGATCGTTCAGACATGCATCTATTGTTTGATACTCCATTCCAATATCTTTCATGATGGCAAATAATTCTCAGTACGAGCGAGGTAGAATGTTTGATGGTGGTAACAAACACTCACCTATCAACCTACGACCAAAAATATAATTTCTTAATTTAAAGAATATTAATTGCTACACGAACCCAACGTTAATTGTAAGGGAACTACGAGTAAAATAATGAAAGAAGATGGCATACCTTAACATACGTGGCATTGCTACATTGGATAAACCATTCATTACCTTCAAGTTCACCAATAGCAATATAGCGGCAAGAAGAGTTGTTTTGGAGCCTTCATATAGGGGTTGCTCCGCCTTCTCAAGTAAAGGTACATCAAACTCTGCATCATAATCATCATCATTATCATCTTGATCATCATGATCATTTTGATCATCCTGATCTTCTTCCATGGTATCATTACCTTCTACTTCAATATTCACACCTCCATGTTCCCTCATTTGGAAATCCACATTCTCCGAATTGTCATGGTCCATAACATGAAACTCAGGGATGTTGACCTATATGAAAATGATGACCTTATATTAACCATGACCATGATGTCATCATCAAATCATGTCTCATGTAATTTATAAACTATTAAAATACATAACAATGGGTGATACTCATTTCCCCCTTCAATGTGACCATGTTGCCTACAATGTTGCTCAGCTGTTGTGATTAGATATCTTCGAGTCTTTAAGCCCTTACACATTTTGCAAGGACAATAACATTTTCCATCACCTTTTCCTTTTAAGTTAGACTGCAGTCTAGCAATTGCCTCTCTATTTTTTTGTGCGTTGATATCGTTAGACATGGTCTTTCTTGAATGGAATGACTCGTTGGTGGAAGAAGGATGATTTGTTTGCAACCTGCAGATGGAGTAGTAAGAGGAAGACACATATAAAAAGGAGTTAGGTCTCTGAACCAAGTAGGAGTTAGGACATGCTGGAGTGGGGTCAGCCCAAGATATTTTGGAATCTTGAAGAACCTGGTAAAGGGTATCTGGAAAGGGGAAAATAAACAAGTATTTTTACAGCTACAAAGGAGGAATCGAGAGCATTATAAATAATGAAGAAGAAACTTAAATCCATACAACTTCACCTCTATTTACAATTTGACCTTTCTGCAAGTGAAATATGACAATATACAAAATTTCCAATAACATTTTCACTTAAAAAAGAACACCAAATATACCTTTGCTACAATATCTTCTTCAAATTCTTCACTATCAGATTCTTCAGAACTGCAAGCTCCTGTGTAGAAAAAAGATGAGATGTACTAAGTAATTTTTGATGGGCAATATTTAAACAAATCAACTATCAAAAACACAATTTATGAAATTCAGTTGCTTTATTATGTACTGAAGACTTGGCAAGATGTTCCCAAGTCTATCTATAGAATGCCTATATGCATGGTTGTTTGCAAATAGTCTAGTATGGTGCCGCTTTTGAACAACAACAAATTTCACTGGGGCCTTAAATTCATTGACTTTGATTTTAAGGAAAATTTATGACGATACTTATTTTTCAGATGCATGATCAAAAACGATTTCCACATTGAAAAGTTTTATGAGAATTCCTAGGTTCAACAGCTATGTCTTTTCTAGGGCTTATATCATCTCTTTTTTTGAGCTTATGCAAGTGAAAAAGTATGAGAAGGGTAGACTTTAGTAATGGCTATTGCTTTTGTTATGATTCCATTGTTTATTATTTTTCTTATCTCATATCTATGTTTATTTTACATTTTTCATTTCCACGTAAATTGTGGCCTGAGGGGCCACACCTTTTTATATTGTTTTAAGAAAAAAGATCACACATAAGGGTGTATCTATAGCTAACTACTTAACATCTAGAATCATATTAACAAAAAGGTTCATATTCATTCTCAAACATATTAAATTGTACATCAGCATAGCCACCAGGGCTAGCCTCCAAGAGCAATCTAGAAAATTTCCACTATTCAGAAGGGTGACAAGAATCATAGTCCATCTTGCAAAAATCATTTTCCAGACCGATACACAGGCTTTCTCAAGAGTATAGAGAATAGCCCAAGCTTCCATCTAATTTTTAGAATGAGTACTTAAGGAAGTAGAAAAGAAAAACTAAACAGGGCTTAAAGTTCCACTACTAGTACCACCCATTTTTGTTGGACGTGGATTACTCCTTCAAAACCCATCTATATTGATTTTGAGGAAATAATTTGGGAGGGGAGACACTAACCTAAATGGTTCACTTTCTTGACTTGCTGAACTCTAGGACCAAACCTATTTTGTGAAGAAAGAGAAAAGCATTGATCCAAGTGATTAGCAATGTGGAGATCCAAATGAACAGTTGACTGAGATAGCTCTTGTTTCGACAGACCACCCTCTCATGAAATCTCATTCATATTATAATCTTGCACGATCTTATCATAGCAAAGGTGATTATAAAATTGCTGGCCACTACTACTATTTGGCACCCTCAAATTACATGTTACACTTTGATGTTGGTGTTGCCATTCAGAAGTTTTCAACTTCAACACTTCAAAAGCAAAAACGTACTACTAATGAGGTTATGAAAATGTCACCTATGCAAATAAATGTTACTATACAAATGTCGATTATGACATCTTGTACATATGTTACTTATTCTAGTGTCACTTAATCAGTATCGCTTTTAAAATTTGTAAAACTAATATTGTTCTTCAAACTTACTCTTTTGTTGGTTTAGAGTCAACAATTTATTTTTTAAAATTAAATATTTAAATTTATATTGGAAAAGGTAGAAACGAATACTTATTGATTTAACTCAATTTATAATTGTTATTTAAATATTTCTTAAAATAACATAATCCTTAATCTTTTTTTTAATTCTCTTCCAAATATCTCTATTTAGTGCCTACCATGTTTATGTGCATGTTTTTTACGTGTTTTGGATAATAAGACTAATTTAATTTGTCTATGGACTAAGACCTTAAAATATTGAGCTTCTCTTTGTTTTGTGAAAACTATAGCATTCTCTACTTAATAGGGCCAACCACGTGAAGGTGGAAGCTCATCATGGCCCCTCCTAGGAGTCTCTTATGACCCTTTACGACATTTTAAGAGCTCTAAGATTTATTCTTAGGGATCATAAATGGTCGTGAAGGGTCATAAGAGATCTTAGGACACAAAAACTAAGAAATATAATTGTAAGCATCATGGTCACTTTTTTTTGGAATCAATGTAATTGAGTTGTATACCCAAGTGACAAAGTGCATCTAGAAAATGAAACTACAACCTATTAGGATTGAGAGAAACCTTATAAAACAAAAGTAGCTAGGAATGATCGCTTGCCAATATCTGTTAAATAGATTTGTGGGAGGACCTTGTATTCATGACCTACACTTTGTATTCATGAGCTAGGAATGATCGCTTGCCAACAGTTGTTTAATACATTTGTTGGAGGACCTTGTATTCATGAGCTACAGATGTATTCAACAACTGTTGGCAAGCGATCATTCTTACAGATGAATTAGACTTGGAATCGAAGGTGTGGAAGTTGCTTTGCATTGCTTGGGTACACAACCCAATTACATTTCCAAAAAAATGTGACCATGATGCCTAAAATTATGTTTCTCAGCTATTGTGAAATCTACATATTTGATAGGAGAAGCATTTGAATTTTATGTTGTGAATCCATTAAATAGGGTCAAGATTTGATTTGGGAATGTTGGTCAGATGATCTGAGAGAAAGAATGGACAGACAGATGGAGAGAGAGATAATACAAGTGGTAGAAAGAGCCATGCCATTTGCGGGATGCCACCATCCTTTTGGTAGATCAAAGGAAAACATGGTAAGGACTATAATACACATTGTCCTCAAGAATATTATCTAGGAGTCTTTCTATCACTTGTATTATCTCTCTCTCCATCTGTCTCTCAACTCTTTCTCTCAAATCATTAGACCATACTATTTAATCTTGCCAGGTTGTTTGAACAGCTACATGACACTGAAAAAGCAAATCTTTTGTACAGGCTAATATTGTTCAAGTTTCCTAATTATGTGGATGCATATCTACGACTTGAAGCCATGGCCCAGGCTCGAAATGAGATCCAACTAAGCCTAGAATTGATTGGGGAGGCACTTAAGGTGGATAAAACCTCAGTAAATGCGATTACCATGATTGGCAACCTGGAACTGAAAACAAATGACTGGCTTAAAGCAAAAGAAACAATTAAAGCTGCACAAAATGTATCAGATGGTAAGGATGCTTATGCTGAGATTAATTCTCTTGGAAATTGGAATTATTTTGTAGCTTCACGCAATGAGAAGAAGGATCCAGATGCGGAGGGAATACATCTTGATAAGGCTAGGGAACTGTATTGTAAAGTGTTGGCTCAGAGACCTAGAAATGTCTATGTTGCAAATGGGGCAGGCATTGTGCTAGCTGAAAGGGGTCATTTTGATATTGCAAAGGAAATTTTCACACAGGTTCAAGAAGCTGCAGCAGGAAACATCTTTGTTCAGATGCCTGATGTGTGGGTAAATCTAGCACATGTTTACTTTGCACAAGGATAGTTTGGGCTTGCAGTGAAAATGTATCAAAATTGTTTGAGGAAATTCTATTTTGGCACTGACACCCAAATTTTATTATATTTAGCTCAATCACATTATGAAGCAGAATAATGGCAAGATTGTAAAAGAATATTATTAAGAGCAGTACATTTGGCACCCTCAAATTACATGTTACGCTTTGATGTTTGTGTTGCCATGCAGAAGTTTTCAACTTCAACACTTCAAAAGCAAAAATGTATTGCTGATGAGGTTCGTCAAGCAGTGTCTGAATTAAAGAATGCGCTCCGTGTGTTTAGACAATTGTCAATAGTGCCAAGCCCTCATACACATGGCTTTGATGAGAAGAAGATAGATTTGCATGTGGACTACTGTAAACACTTGCTTGATGCTACCAAAGTTCATAGAGAAGCAGCAGAACGTGAAGAACAGCAAAGCCATCAAAAGCTAGAAGTAGCACGCCAACTTGTCCTAGTTGATGAGGCAAAATGAAAAGCTGAGGAAGAACGAAGGATTATGATGGAAAGGAGAAAGCAAGAAGAAGAATTGCGGTGGGTGATGCAACAAGAGGAGCAATTTGAACGTGTGAAAGAATTATGGAAGAGTAAGCGTAAGGACAGGGATGATGATGATGATGAGGCTGGTCAGTCTAAAAAGAAAAGAAAGAAGGAAAAGAAGAAAAAGAAGAAGGATAAGGATCACAAGGCTTATGATTCTAATATGGAGGAACTTGATATTGCCATGGAAAATGAGGCAAATTATATGAGTGATAACGTAGAAGCTTATACGAAAAATGCCCAAGATCTTCTTGCAGCTGCAGGTCTAGAAGACTCTGATGATGGCGAGACAAATTCTCCAATTTCAACAAAATCACGAAGGAGACGTGCATACACTCATTCTGAAGATGAAGAACCCTTACAGAAACAGAGTCCGAGAGAAGACAATACTTTTGATGATGATGTCTAGGCTTCCTGAGGATTAACCAAATAGATTCCAAGAGAAGATGATGCATAGAGTGATGATGGATAAGCTACCTAAACATTTAGTCAATCAAATATGCCTTCTCCCTTCCAAATCTGTTTGACCTTGTTCCAAGTCAAAAACATCAATTGAATCATCTGTATGAATCTTTTCTTTTTTTTTCCATTTATTGTTTTATATGGGCAACCTATTCTTGTCCTTATTCTAGAACATTTTCTATGTTCTTCAATGTATATGCTTTATCTTCCTATCAGATTCTAGATTAGAAGAACACACAATTGAAAATAGATTATCTATTTTCTTGAGGTTTAACCTAACAGATTCCAAGATAAGATGATGCATACGATGACGATGGATAAGATACCTCAAAGTTTAGTCAATCAAATATGCTTTGTCCCCTCCAAATCTGTTTGACGTAATTAAATGAGATCTATTCAAAAAGCCTCAAACGAATCATCTATAGGGCATCTTTACATTTTTTCTATTTATTGTTTTTATGGCAGCCTATACTTGGCCTTGTTTTATATCATTTTTTGCGTACTTCAATGTATATGCTTTATCTTCCTATCAGAGTAACAAGTAGTTGGTGTTGATGTTTCTATTAGTGTGAATTATGCAAAGTAGCCAATTGTGTTTGATAAGAAACTCAATGTCAATTCAAACAACATCCATTTCAAAGGAAGAAGACCATAATCTATTTTTTCAAGCACTTCTTCTTGATGTGATAAATTGGTAGATATAAATAGAAACTAAAATTTGATCAAATTAGTACATATAGTTTGAACCTAGAAGACTTTTATCTAATTCATCAATTGTAGTAATATTAATCATACCATAATAGAATAATACTGAAAAAATAAATTACAAATTACAATTTTCATACCAGCACTTTTCATGGTGATCCACGAGAATCACCAAATGCATTGCAGAATAAAAATGTAAACATGTTCATATTCTTCAAAAGTTTTCAATTGCTTCCATCTAATTAGTTTCACAATAAAAATTCTATGAATCCAAAGTTCTGAATCAGCAAGACAAAAGATTTTTAATAAAATGTATGAGTTAGGGCTTCAACCGAAGATTTAATTCTAACAATTAAGCAACATATATACATTCAAGTTTTATACAATAGAAAGAAGGCAAGATTAGAAGGGGTTTAAGCTTCTATGTGCATGATCGTAGCAAGAATGAAAAAAATTTTGTTCATGTAGATTTCATTTTTTTTTGTCACTCATAGAGATAAGTCGGAGTCTTGTTTCAAAGCGTAATCCTGCAAGAAGGGGGTCTAAAACATAGGAGAAGAAGTAAAAGAGAACCACATATTGGAGATATTACATGCATAACTAAAAAGAAAAAAGTGTATGAGTTTTCAAACACTTGCAGACATACATGATAGTAACCAGACCCAAATAGCTATACTCATGAAATGCCAACAAAAATATCTAGTGAGAAGTCTCTAAGAAAATGAAACTTGATTTCTAACATTTGAGATACTTGCATGTGAGTTACAAATTGAAATCTTCTATAGGAAAAAAAGTTGGGTTCAACAATAATAACAGATTTTCAGAACCCCGTGATTTTCTTCCAACTCCTACAATGAAGATGGAAGAATTATATGCAGAGAATAGAAAGGAAAAACATAACTTTTTCTATGGAGGAAATAACCCACTATATACCTTTAAAATGATGAAGAATGCCCAAATGTTTAGTAGGAAAAGCCATGGATTCTACTCCAAACATAAAAATGAAATGCTACAGGAAGACGATAAGGGGTTTGTTATTATAAAGGTTTGAAAGCAATAGGATACCATATTCTCATTATTCAAACATAGTTACCTTCATATAAAAATTATGGAGAATATGGTGAAAAGCTCTAAACAATAGTGGCAAAATCATCCAAAAGAAATTCCAGGAAACCGCATGAAGGCTCAGTAAAAGAATCAGTGATTATGTTCAAACCCTAAGGAGAGGCTCTTTGTATTTGAAGTTTTCATATTCCAAAATATTGAATGGTGAAAATGATTCGTTTAGGGTTGAAAAAACACAACATATATGCTCCTCAATTCCTTTTTCATAAATTTAGGAGTCTGAGTGCGTTGATGGGATTTTATTTTTTCCAAGTCCATGTTAATAACACAAACCATGGGTGTTTAGTGGGGTCTTAATTTTATGTCCTTAGAAAATGCATCAATTGCTAAGTACACCCAGCTACACTCAAAGCTAATTAAAGGAGCAGACGAGCAGCTGAATACAAGAAAAATGCAGTGAAAGCCGCCCATACAAAAAACAAAGAGGAAGCTTATTGAAGAGGTTCCCATCTCACGCATAGATTAAAGACAGAGAGTAGGCCAATGAAGAAATTCACGCAAGTGATAGAAAGCTGTGGCCATTGCGAGAGATTTCAAGGCGCCAACAAAGAGAAGCCGCATTAAGAATGTAGCAGGCGTTAAAAGGGAGAAACAAGCCAGCTAGGGGAGGCATTTCCGCAGCAAAGAGTAGCCGGTAGAAAGTTTAAACACCTTTGCTAAATGGGAAGTCAAAAAGAAGAGCAAAAATGCCCATAACATGAATGATCAATACATAGCAATAAGTCGCAACAAAGTTTAACGCACCCGTGCCCTTGTGCCCTTGTGCCCTTTTCACGCAAATGTTGATGCAGACGTGCCCTTATGCCCTTTTTGCACAAATGTTGATGCAGACTCGCAGCACAAATGAAATGTGAATTACATTTTTGCCTTTTTTTTTTGTTTTATGCTGCAGTGTTGGTCACAATTCCGACCAAAGTAATTCGTCGCAATTGCGACCAACACAGGCTAGTTATTAAAAAAAACAAAATTTTGCTTTATAACATGACCAACCAAACCATTTTAAAAACTTGGTCACAAATTTTGGTCGCCATTTAGGGTTAAATCCACTAGTGGGCATTATCCAACATTGCTTGATTGTGTTATTTCTTCTTCTTCATATCTTTAGTAGTTAGGGCTCCAGCTAGATCAACATGTTCAATTGTAATGGTAGATTGTGCATGATCTCCAAGTCCTCCAAGGTGTAGCTTCATCAAAATTTTCCATGTAAGAAATTTATTTCAATTGAGCTTGGGTACATCACTTTTAGACATTTTTGATCTTTGTGCTTCTAGTACCTTCAAATTAGTCCTCTCAAGCAGATGGCTCTGATACCAATAGTTAGAATTCTTTAGAATAACTGGGGGGGTGAATTAGTTATGCAAGGTCTAGATGTATAAATAAAACTTTCCACAGCTTAGTGAACCCATAAAATATTTAAACTCATGCATGTATCCATAAGATTATGCAATCACTTAAAACTTGTAGGTTACTATCAAATCAACTTGCAGAAATGTAAAACATGAAACATAATAGATTCATCAACACACTTAACACAATGATTTATGTAGAAAACCAATTTGGGAAAAACCACCAATAACATGCTACTCTTTTCACTCTTCTAAAGTGATGCCCTGTAAAAGACCAACCTTGTTAAAGGTTACAATACACACTGTTAAATATGACCCTATTAAAGGATTTCCATCACCCTATTAGGAGTGAGCCTTGTTAGCTAAGGGTAAAAGCATAGACCTATATCACCCTTTTCTAAAAGAAAAGGCTAACAAAAGTATAATTATTCACCTTCAATGATATTAAACTAGTATTATTAATTAGAATTTGATGATTAAGTAAAATAATGAAATGTGTAGAAATGGATGAAGTCTATGATTATAATTTTTAATAATTATTTGGAATAAGAATTGATATTTTTTCTTAATTTTTATAGATAATTTTTTAGTTGCTAAAAAATGCTGAAAATTAGGGGTCTATTTTCCACCACACAACTATAAGGAAATCAACTTATTTCCCTTTGATCTCAAACTATGACATAAATACCATATATAGCTAGAATAATCAATAATAAAAATGAGCTTTAGACCTATATTTTCTCTTTTATAATGATTCAAATTTTAACTCACCTGATATCAATAGTTTTCATCTCCCACCACATTTTTCAAAGCAAGTCTATTCTAACTAGGATAAACATTATACATTCTTGAAGAGGACACTCTCCTCTAGAACATCATATATTTTTATAACTTTTTTGATATCATTTTATTTTATTTTTCTCAAAATCGACATCTTTTTTAGTGTTAAAATATGTGTTTGTAGAATATTTTAATTATAATATACTATATCTAATTAAAATACTATAAAATCTATATGAGAATATTCTTGACTTTGAGCTCTATAAAATGGTGTTTATATGTTATTAAAAAAAATCATTAAAAATAATAAGAGTTATTGAAACATCAATTTTCTAAAATAATTTTATTTCTTTAGTAATTGGATACAAACTAGTAGAAAACATGCTTTTAATAAAAAAATTCTAATTGGAAAAGTGTGAGACCACATATAACTTAGTTATAATGAATTTATCTAGATCATATGTTTGAAAAAAAAAGACTTTTAGATAAAAGTACTCAAATTCAATCATTCTGATAAGTTAGCCTAAAAGGTGACACAACTTTGTACTTTTACCCTAGAGGACTTTAGGCCATTCACTTGGAATGCCACCCGATTAAAGGATTTACAAATGACTGTTAGGTCAACCTTAATCCAAAGGATTTACCCTAGACTAATACAATTGTTAGAGAGTAACAATAGAGCTTTGATCTGATACAACTTACAACTTCTCTTGCAGATTACAAATCTTTGTTCAGTCCTCCATTCTACTTGGCCTTCATACTTTGCAACTCTAATGGCTTGTTCACCCTTCAAGCATTCATTTCCTTAAGCCTTCTTGCATAACATGCCATTGCAGACTCTTCTTTTGGGTCACTTGATGAAGCAAAACCCTTAACTCCTTCTCCTCCTTAGGTTCTCGCACATGACTCTTTTGCTTCATGACCAGTCATTCCTATAAATAGGAAATTAGGATATTTTCCCACTCATTTTCCATCATCCAATTTATGGTTTTGCATGAATTAGGTAGGATAGAATGTATATACTCCATATCTTGTATTTTCTAGAAACATCTCATAGAATCCATTAGAATTTGCCTAAAAATGGTTTACATCAAATTTTGTGCCACCAGCTCATCAACCTTATCTTCCTCCTAGTTCAAAAGTTTCAAGAAAATAAACTGGTTGACTTAGATTCAGTTAACCTTTGATCTTTAACATAATATAGTAGCTTGACATTATCAATCTTCTGATGCTTGGCACATATTGCATTGCTCAGAATCAACTATAAAATCACTCGGTATCAACTAAAGTTTACTAATGCTTGGCATCAACTAAACTTTTTTTACTTGGCATCAACTATCTTTCTTTTACTCAGCTCCAACTAACTTTCTGCTTGGCTTGCACTAACTTTTCTTAGTACCTAGTATCCACTTGCTCAAGCTTGGCAGACAAACTTCATGTAACTTGTTCTTCTAAACTTTCTGAGTGTAGCCAATATTTAATAACCTTAAGTAGATTATCAATACATCATGTCATCACTATCTTACCTAATCCTTGTACTTCATTACATAATCATAACTCAACCTTTCCTCTAGGTGTTATTGTTACCTCTTATTGATCAAATCATCTTCATTAATCAATTAAGTGATAGTACTTGAATCTTATAAGTAGTTCTCTTACCAGCAAATATTAGGTTTGATATTAGTGACAAAACAATGATTGAAACACATAGTCTTCTTCAACAATCTCCTTCTTTCAACAATCTCTCTTAACAATGATCCTTTCAATCAGATTTCAACATACCCATCCTGTGTAGCATGAGATCTAAGTAAAACTTTACAAACATGTCTATTTAATTGTATAATGATCTTATATATAATATTTAATTTAGTAAATTATAAATTTCAACGAATGCGACATATTTTTTTCTTCTATTGCATGCAAGCTACAACTACAGCTCAGGAGGGTGGAGATGTAGAGAGGCTTATCCACCCTAGTCATCATAAGTCACAAGTGTGTGTATAAGTTAGTATTTAGAAATGATAAATTACATTTCATTTATTGTCTATATACGCATGTACATGATACATTTTTTCTTACATTGCACATAGGGTTTAAGATCTCATGGTGATAGATCACGTCGTAGATCATGACAAGATTGTGTTTGATAGTTATACATGTCACACACATGACTTTAGAACATATGTTTTTGATGCAACCAAAATTCATCAAATAATTAACATAAACATAAGAGAGAAAGAACACAAAAATAAATATTTGAACTCCAAATTCTTCTTTATTATTCTTCCAAATCCTCCTCCTCCTATAATGAGAGAAATTACAATTTTAAATACAAATTCAAAATTACTATTTTTGGCAGTTTTTTCATAAAAATATTTTTTTGCCTTTTTTGGTAATTTTTAAAACAACTCAGAAAAAGCTGATTTTTTTTGTGAAGCTTCCTAAAACTGAGGTAAGATGAACTGCCACCTAACATTTGAAATTGGAATTAATATTTTGAGGTTACTAATAAAAAACAACTTTCTAAAAACTAAGAAAAATATTAAAAGCTTTCAAAAAACTACTAAAAGCTCCTTCTTAGAAAACCACTAAAAGCTCTTGCATCATTCTTCTCTTTTTGAAAGAATGCAGCTCCTGCAAGTTGTTTTTGAATGTGTACAGTTTTCTTTTCTGAAACTTTTACTTTCATTGTATCAAATATTGCTTTTATTAACTCAGAGGAATGCAAGTTTGTTCCTTTTTTTTGGTCTTCCAATTTTTTGACAGTTTATCATTCACCTTTGCAATTATCACAAGATCACTCTTCCCCTTATTTTTCATAACCCATATTCTACTCAACATCTCCTTAGCCTTTAAAATCCAAAATTCCATTTCTTCTATATAAGCCTTTGCACCATAATCATTTATGTCTTCAACACATAATATATCAACATATTCTCCATTACCACAATTTTCATAATATCTTTGAAAATATATATATTCCATATTAAAAAACAAATCTAAACCATCATCATTAGAAACCTTCTTATAAACATGCACGTCCACTTTCTCATTTTGAACATAAGATTCAAATACTTGAGAATGATAGGAAAACTCTTCTATGACTATGTTTACCATGTCTTCTTCAGTGCTTGATGTCGAAACAATCATAGCTATACTTTCCATTTCAGTTTCTACCTTTTCCTCCTGCAATATTTTATTTTTCCTTTCCTGCATTTTCCTCTTGTGAAAATTCTTTTTAATAGGCCATGTGATCTTCTTCTTGACTGGTAGATACCATTTTTGCATTTCTAATTTCATTGGCTTTCTTAATTGTTTCCAACTTTCTTGTAATTTTCTTAACATTTCTTTCAGCTCTAATCGCCTCATCTCTTCCTCCTTCATCTTCCTCTCTTTCTCTTTTATTTTATTTTCTTCTCTCCTCTTATGCAAATACTTCATCAATAAATCTAGTTCTTCAAACGAGTCCATTAATGTTGCTTCTGCTTTGCCTTTGCCTCAACCTAGGTATTTTATCTTCTCTACCTAGTCTTCAAGAAACTAGTTCCTCCTTGCAACCTACATAAACATAAACTCAAAATCACAAAACCACAAAAAACTCCTTTTCCCGGACTTTCTGTGCTCTGATACCAAATGATGCAACCAAAATTCATCAAATAATTAACATAAACATAAGAGAGAAAGAACACAAAAATAAATATTTGAACTCCAAATTCTTCTTTATTATTCTTCCAAATCCTCATCCTAATATAATGAGAGAAATTACAATTTTAAATAGAAATCAAAAATTACCATTTTTGGTATTTTTTCATAAAACTATTTTTTTTGCCATTTTTGGTCATTTTTAAAACAACTCAAAAAAAGCTGATTTTTCTCATGAAGTTTCCTAAAATTGAGATAAGATGAACTGCCAACTAACACTTGAAATTGGAAGTAATATTTTGAGGTTACTAATAAAAAACAACTTTCTAAAAACTAAGAAAAACAGTAAAAGATTTCAAAAAAACTACTAAAAGCTCCTTCTTACAAAGCCACTAAAAGCTCCTACATCAGTTTTAGATGTTTGATATTCATTTACCATGAGATCATTTAGATTTATAGTACTTAATTTTGATATCTCATATAGATACACTTGTTATGGGACATTTTACATTTATAATGCTCATATTTGAAATGTTTGATATTTGTATGTGTTATCTGACCATAATTTACATTTATAGTTGACATATTTGATTTTCATTTGTTATGTATGTGATAGATTAGATATTTACATTTGAATTACACGTCTTATAAATTTATGTAGAATATGTTATACATATTAATTTGCATGTCTTAGAAATTTATATAGAATATGTTCTCCATATAAATAAAATATTTTAGAAATTCATAGATAATTTTTATTAAGTGACAAATTTACATGTTGTAGAAATTTATGAAAATATGTTGTAGGTAAATTTACACGTGTTGGAAATTTGTATAGAAAATGTTTAAGATAAATTTGCACGTGTGTTGGAAATTTGTATAGAAATTGTTAAAGATAAATGTATATGCATGTTGGAAATTTGTATAGGAATTGTTATCGAAAAATTTACATGAGTGTTGGAAATTTATATATAAAATGTTTTAGATAAATTTATATGTGCTAAATTTATAATTAAGTAAAGTATTAAATTTACATATATAAACATGCACACACATATATAATTTTAAAATACATATATAAAAAAGAAATACAAGTATATATAAAAATTTGATTTGATTTTCATAAGGTCATCTTTACTATGGTACTAGTACAATGGGGTTTATGTTCATAGGGTCTTAGAACCTTTTGCTAGGTGTAATTAGGGGCTAGCAAGTTGTAAAGCCCTCTAATTGGCCCAAGCATGATGATGATGTCATCATGAGGTCAATAGGGTCTAGGATGGGTTAGGATGATGATTTTACCTTACTTGAGGTTTGTGGTTGAGATTGGGAAGCATTGGTGTTCATTTAGCCAAGTTGGGAAAAAGTTGATAAAAAGATGAAAAAGTTGCATTGTGCAACTTTGCAACTTTGAAAAGTTGCTTGAGTACAAATTGGAGCAATATCATGAAAGCTAAATATCTATCAAACTCCCTATTCACTCGGAATCTCTTTAACTATGATCTCCCTGGAGGCTCCAAAATTTGGATGAATATTGTTAAGAGCAGAAGCATATTGAGGGAAGGGGCAAGGTGGATAATGGGGAATGGGAAAAGTATCAAATTATAGAAGGATAATTGGATGGGGGGGGAACCGCTGGTTTACGAAAAATTTAAAAGACTAATGGAGAAATTGAAGGAGGAAGTTGGAATGAAGGTGGAGGATTATATCGACTAGGAGAGGAAGTAGAAGAAACTACAAAAGGATATATATTCCCAAGAGGATATTCAACTTCTTATTAAGTTGGAAGAGTTGTTGGGAGCACAAAGACTACCGATTCTAATCCAGGAGGATAAAGTGGCATGGGATTTAACTTCTAGTGGCAATTTTCCAGTCAAATCAGCTTACAAACATCTCTTAAGTAAGGACCTCTACCCCCCAATATGGAGTAAAGTTTGGATTAATAATCTCCTCCCTAAAATCATTTTTATTTTGGTGGACTATTCAACATGATAAAATACTAGCACTAGATAATATGAAAAGAAAGGGGTTTTTTTATCACAAACTGATGCTATCTATGCAAAGAAAAAGAGGAGAATATCTCTCACCTATTCCTTGAATGCCTATATACCTTAAAGATCTAGGTGCTGGTGTGGGAGAAATTTGGACTGTATTGGGTGTTGAAGGATAACTTAAGTCAATTTGTGGAAAATTGGAACTGTCCCTTCTATCACCCAAAGCTGGTATTTTTGTGGAGAATTGTTCCACCATATATTTGCTGGCATATATGGAAAGAACAAAACAATAGAATCTTTTGAGAGGATGAAAAACCTAAGGAGGTAGTCATGGGTATCATGGAGAAATTGCTGAAGCAAAATATAAGGATTGCTAAATGTAAGACATCGAAGGAAGAACCAGGCACGAAAGAATGTCAAATAGCAAAAAAATGGGGTATTCAAGGTGATTTTTATCATTTTGATAATTCTAAAGTGTTAAAGAGATAGCAAAAAAGATGGAAACCACCAACTCTAACACAGCTTAAGCTCAATTTTGATGGTGTTGCGAAAGGAGGCATAGGAGCAGTCAGTGGAGTACTAAGAAATGGAGCTGGTGATGCACTATTAGTCTATTCTGGGAAGGTTGGGGGAGGAAGTAATAATTTGGTGGAAGAAATAGCTTTGCTTTGAGGTCTTCAACTGATCAGTGAAATGCAAATAAAGGAAATAACTATAGAAGGTGACTCCAAATTAATTATTGATTTGGTGAAGAGAGTTTTCCAGCTAGGCTGGAATATCTAGACTATCATCACAAATATTAGACACATATTAGAAGGGATGGAGAAAGTCCAGTTGCAACACATATGTAGAGAAGGAAATATGGTGGCAAATGTTGCTACCACCATGGGGTTTGAATTAAAGGCAATGGCCTGTTGGAGAAGCATGGAAAGCCTAAAGGAGGAAATAAAGGCCTTGATATGCAAGGAAAGAGGGGGGAGGAAAAGTTAACTATGGTGACACAAATAAAGGTCAGTACCAATTTTTTGCAATGTCATACCTAGGAAGGCAAAATTTGCTAAATTTAATTAAAAATTTAAGGGAAAGATGAGGAGGCACTATCATACAAATTGGATAATGAATGGATGTAAATTAAGGTGTGAGTTATTTCACCATTATGGTAACATAATGTGAAATTTTAAAAATTTCCTTTTTTGTAAGTACAAAAAATATCATTATTGAGGCTATCGGAGATTTTAGGGATGTTAAAATAATGGTGCTAAGTATGCACAAATCCCATAATGAAATTGAATGCGATTTTGAAGTGTCTCAAAAATGAGCTTTTTGAAGTTATTTGGTTCATTGTTGTGTTGCTGTGGGTTAACATTGTTTACATAAAGCTCGATGACGAGGAGGTTCAGATGTGAATTACTGAGGCAGGAGATTTAGAAATTAGTGGGGAAGAAATGGGTGGAGATTTGAATGGACTGGAGCCCACAAAGATTGAAAATTTTAAAGACGAGATGGCTACCTAGTTCCTATTAAAGGAGGGGGGATTTCTTCCTTATATGCAGGTGATGAGGGGTATGACAAAAATTGTGCTATCCAGTTTGTGAATGGGTAGAATGATCATAAGGTAATCATAAACGACATTATATTTCAAGTTAATGAGGATGTAATTGCAATGGACACAGGGTTCTCCATGAAAGGGAAACAAATGGAACCTATGCGCTATAGGGGAGGATTTAGGAGGGATAAGATATTGGCTCCTTGGGATGATGTTGTTTGGTGCTTATGGAATACCTTACGCTTGAAGGTAGGTTTGGAGCTTATTATTACTATCACTTTCCCCTCTTGAATCATTTTAGAAATAGAGATTTCATTTCTATTCCATTTTTTCTGCTACATTATCTAGAGAATATTAGTGATGTTAGGGAGAAGAGGAGTAAGGGGCATAATTTCACCATTATCCACAAGGGCTTAATCTTTAGACTTTACTAGTTTCATCTTGCCCTCTGCCCCCCTAGGGTTGTTGTGGTTGACAACTAGCACCACCATCAGAATTCCCCTCCAAGTACCAGCACTGGAACCAAAATCCACACCCCACACCCTTCCCCTAGTAGAGATAATAAGAAAAAGAAAAACCTAAAATTGGTTATTGAACAAAAGGATTGTAAAAAGATCAAGGTTAAAAAACCAATGGAGATGGAAGTGGAGGATTCAGAAGAGGAGGGAGGAGGAAATGGTAGGAGAAGGTCAAGAAGGCTTGCAAAAACCCAAGCAAGGTATAAGCTAAAGTCTAATAGATTTAGGGTTGAAGAGGTGAAAGAGGAGAGCTCTAAGAACAATGAAAGGGTGTTGGAGGAGGAGAGACATTTTGAATCCAAGTGAGAAAAAGGGAAAGAGGAGAAAGAAAAAAGTGAGAATTATGTTGATAATATGTAGATGTCTATCGGCAATACCCAGGTGTATGTTGGTAATGCCATCACAACTAACACTACTCATGTGTTGGCCAACTTTACCCTATAACCTATTACCTTATATGAGGACGTAGAAAAGAGGATACCTCCCCTATCACCATTTCCTCTTAGGTTAAGGAAAAACCAAAGGTTTTTACTAACCCACAGGCTTTGTTGGATGACAACTAGGTGGCAAAAACTAATGAGGGGGATAAGAAGGTGGAAATAGAAAACAAGGAGGAGGAGGAATGAAAGGATGTGACTGCTTAGCTAGATCAAAGGGTCAAATTCTTAGAGGAGGGGTTCTACTCCTTCTCTAAATTTGCACTAAAGGTCATTCATGTTGCTGCTACCACCCTCCAATTGTTGGCATAGGAGAAGGATGAAACAAGAATGGACATGGAGGATAACAAGTTCCTCTATAAGTTTCTAGCTAATGATTGGGCTTGGGTTCTACTAGCTAGGAAAGGAAAGGAAAAGGATGAGAAATAAGATGATAGTTCTGGGGGATCTTTTGATCCTGGTTGTATTTTGTTTTTTTGTTGCTACTTGGTATGCTAGTCTACAGCTATTACTCAGACTTAGGTTGGCCTATTCGTGCCAACAATTTTATATCCTGAACTTAAGTAGTATGATTAGTACTATAGATCTCAACTATAGAATAGATGTTACCGTATATGTAGTGTGTTGTTTCTGGGTTGGGTTGGTTTTCTTATGTCAAAAGTTAGTTAATACTTTGAACATTCATAGTATGGTTAGAACTATAGTTGTTAAGTTACTTAATGGTGTATTTGGCTATCAGTTTTGTTCTATGATGTTTTGATGTCTTCTGCTGGTTTTTGCTGGTAGTGTGCTAGTTACCAGCTCTTTGTCTATAAGGGTTGAACCCCTTGTTTTGGCCACTTTATATTTCAAAAACATTGTTAAGAAAGTTGCAATTTGATGGAGAAGAGCCCTAAGGGGAAGATAACCACCAAACAATCCTATATAAGGCATGCCAAGAACTGTGAATAAGGTTAGATTCCCTTAATACGAACTAAGCATTTGAGCAATCAACATTTGGAGCAATTTAATGAAATTTTTTTTTGTTTTCTATGACATTAGGTAGTTAGGAGTTAGAAGTTAGTTCTGCAACTTGTGCATCATGTAAATACTTTGTTTTCTTGATTCTATCTGGCATTAAGTAGGTGTCTTTATCAATTTGTAATCCTTTTAAGAAATTGTTTTAGTTTTGCACTATCACTGGTTTTGTCCAAGCAGTTGGTAAAGATGGAGTTCTAACTCACTTTCCCACCATCCAATTTGTGAGTAGACTCAATGTACATTATGTGTATAGAAGAAAGGGCCCTCAAATGCAGGGAAGCCATTTTTAAATCCTTTCCCTAGGTGAGCCTATGGTGAGTTCGATTAGGTAAGGCTAAGAGGATAACAACATAACTTGTAGAGGTGGGTAGCTAGAGCCATGATTCCACTTGGGGCTTGAAGATGAGATTCTTGCCAAGATTTGTACAAAGAGGGTGTGGTCATACTAATCTAGTTGATGACCTTAGAACTCTCAATTTGCAGCAACCAGTTAGAGCTCTTTAAAACCCCTAAAATCACTCAAATTGAGTTACGATACTGTACAAAAGGTGGTGACTCCAAGACCACAAAAATCCTTGAGGGGGTGGCACATGATCTAAGAATTCTAAGAAAACTTGTAGGGTTATATTGGAAGGATAAGGAGAAAATCCATATTTTCTCGCTATAGGAGACCTAATTGGGGCTAATAGCCTTTTAGGCCAATTTGTGAAGAAATGATGAAATCGTGTGAGAAGAGGAATCAAATGAGACTTCTAGCATCTCTAGTTGGCTAAGTTGAAGTGTTTTCCAATACCTCCACAACTCTATAAGACTTAGTTCAAGATTTGGAGGGTGAGAGCCTTTATGATGCTTTAAGGGCTATGTTGAATGAAGTGAGAACGCATCAAGTTTTGACTTGATTAAGGAATCTTTCTTGGTAGTTGGGTTGGCTAGAGAGACAAGGGGATCCTTAGGCAATTAAGGTCCTATAGGTGACAAGTGGTGTGGGAGAGACACCCTAAGAGTCTTGTAAGAAGACCAAGGGCATGAATCAATGATTGATTCATCCGACCTCCCTATCAGATATGTATTCCTATTTTCTATTTGGTTAGACAAAATTGAAATTGGAGTTTAAATAGTTGACAAACTATGTTGATAGAATGATTCAAAATCATATGATCACATTCTGAAATTTCTTCACGATTTCATTATGTACGAGTCCAAGAGAATCCATAAAGGAAAAAAGACAAAGGATTTTTGAAATCCTCATGATTTCTCTTATTAGTGAGGTCATAAAATGCTTCATATCCCTATGGAGACTTGAGGTTTTAGCATGTGATCTTAGTATTCAAAATCGATGCCTCTAATCCAACAAAGATTTATGCAAGAGCAATGCCACTTTTCACAATTGGACATTTTCCATCACTGTGGGGCTCTTAGTGGCTATGTTCATGGGCATGGACTTCAAATTTACATCAAATATGAAAAAGTAAAATTGGAATAGGAATATATTTTCCAATTCCACCTATTTAGGTGGAATTGTAAACACTCATTTTTGGGCCAAAATGGGAATATGTATTCCTATTCTTAATGTGTATTTAGTGCACCCAAATGAAAGATTAGAAATTTCAAGAATTAACATATACCTATTGCAGTCTAATTGCCACTTCCAAATGGACCCTGAATGCCTACCACAAATGCATCAATATCAAACAAGTATTGATTTAAAGAACTAAAGATTGTGCACTCCAAATTATTGCTTCATTATTAAAGAAAGCTACTTAAAGACTATTGCCAAAGCTACTTAAAGACTATTGCCAACAAACACTAATATATAAATTGTCCTCTTGCATGATTAAGATGTCTTGAACATTGTGTCAAATCTTTGTCATGTCTATTGTATTTAATGTTTCTCCTAAGTTAGAGTGTTTACCATCCTATTTCCTTCTCTTTTATCTTGGAAAATCTTTAAATCTTTAAACTTGAAAATTGAAGTTCTTATAATTTTAGTTACTTTATGGAAATTTGCACAAAAGAAAACACATTGAAATAAATGTATCATTCTTCTTTTAAACATCTGCTAACATCTCCTTTCATTGTCCCTTTTTAAACCCCTTTTAAAAAATCAAAATGACTTTACAAATCCTCATTAAGCTCCAATAAAGTTGTTTTAATACTTTATTAAATTGTTATTAATTTTCAATGTCCACAAAAAACAACCATTGCAACTTAAATATTAAGTATTTGTCATTTATATTCTTTCAAGCTAGGTCTTGTCTTTTATGATGTCATTAATTACTATAAAGAGTCACCTTTAAGATGAAGTGTGGCAATTAATAATTCTTTAGCCACATGAACTTCCATGAGGATCATGTTAGCCTTGTCCTCATTATTTGTTTTTGTTTCCAACATTTTATCTATGATTATAATAATACAACCACTTGAGGTTATGGGCATCTTACTTAACCCTTAAAAAATTTGAGTTCCCTTGGAAACATTCTCAAAGTTGATTTTCATTAGTGCGTCATCTAATAGACTCCACTCCACATAAAATATTGTTTTAGAATTATATCAATATTCTATCATTTTCATCTTATTTAGATTGCAAACAAACCTTAAAAAATGAGAAAAGAACATAACTAACAAATAAAATGACATGTTTCAAATACTATAAATACATATTTATGTAACAAATAATTTGGAAACTTTTTTCAATAGAAAAATTATAGAACTAGACCCCAAATCGATTTCGATACATATGGACACTAGTATTTTAATTTGAGAGAGAAGACCATAAATGAGGAAATGCCTGCCAAACTCGTTCCTCTTCTCCCGTCACAAAGACTCCCTCCACTTCTCCCCCCACTTCTCCCCTGTTCCAGCTATCCCATATGCATATCCCTCTTTGTGTCTTCGATGAAAGGAAGTCGTGGAGGGTAGAATGTTGTGTGAAGAGCGCTGTCCACACCCATTTACCCTTCTCCACCTCCATCGGACCATAGTTGACAAATGTCGTTTTAGTCGGCGTATTTTCTTCACTGATTGCCAATTGCAATACAGTTTTTTCAGATTCACAATTCACGACAAAACACAGAAGAATGCAGCAAGGAGCGGTGGAGGGCCATTTCAGTGATGAGTTGGATGTGATCTTCCTTTGAGCGAAGGAGTCAACCACAGAGAGATTGGGAAAGGTAAAGGAATTTAAAAGTGTGGCCGCATCAGGGGCCGCTCGTGTGCAGACTATTACTTCTTTCTTTGGCCATTTCTGCAAAATTCATTGCACATCACACACATTAATAAACGCACAATCAGTTGAAATCATTAGATTTCTGTATGCCAATAAATTATTATTACCTTCATGCTGTGAATGCAACTTGCAACACCTTATTTGCTGAATGCTTGGAGTTGCACACTTGTCAATCTCTCCACGTGCTCCACACTTTCTATACCTGCCTCTTCCCACCTCGTATGTGCTCTCAGCTCCTCCAATGCTGTGCAATGTTCCAGACCATCTATTTTCTTTACTTTGTAGCATCCTTTCAGCTTAAATTCTCGGAGAAAACATGATTGAGAAAAACTGGGAAGCGCATCCAACTCGGGGCTTTCTACCAACCAGAGTCTCTCGAGTGTATTTGGAAGAACTTCTATCCCAATGAGACGGAGATTGTGACTTAGATGAAGTGATTGAAGATTAATGAGTTGCCTAACTGATTTTGGCAAGGACTTCACTCCTGAAATTCCTATGCGTAAATACTGCAAAAGATTAAGGCGCCCTAAAGAGTCAGGTAAACTTTCCAACTTTGGACAACCCCAAATTTCAAGAGAAGTCAAGGAAGACAAATCTCCAAGTGATGCTGGCAGGCTTGTCACCAGCGTACCCGCTATGTCAAATTTTCGCAACTTGTTCAGTTGACCGATGTTCACTGGCACCTCCCTCAAACGACAAGAGAGCTCTGTCAAGGACGCCTGATTTGTAATGTGACGAGACAACTCCTCCGAAAGCGTGCAATTCGGGATGTTCAAATACTCTACCCTTGTCATATTTTCTAGAATGTCCGACTCTAACTTGAGATTATCAGAGAAACCTAAGTAGATGTGTTGCAGAAGTGTGAGCTCCTTAAAAGAAACCGGCAAGCTTTTCAATTTCCAGCAACCGTGCAACTCAAGATGCCTGAGGCTTCTCAAATCACCAAAACCCCTGGGTAGCGATGATAACTCTGGGCCATCTAACTCCAAGTGCTCAAGCGATTGAAGAAGACAAAATTTTTCTGGTAGATTTTTCATCTTGTTGCCATTTCGCACAACTATCTTTTTCAAATGCCTGAGACATCTTATTGACTTTGGAAATCCTCGGAATTCTGTGCAGTTAGACATTACCAACTGCCTTAACTGCATAGGAGCCTGCACAACTTTCTCAATAAGACCAAATGAAAACTAACCGATCATAAAAAGATGGAAGTAAATCTTTAAATTTTAGTTTATTAAAGAAAGATACTTACATTTTCGTCAGTCTTCCAAAGTTCTGTTAAGTAAGGTTTCTCATAATATCCTGAGAGTTCTAAAACCCTCAAATTTTTCAATGAACTCAATGACCAAAGATTTTTCTGTCTAATAAAATCCCAGCGAAGCCATATCAGCTCTCTCGATAGATCACGACTTACTGGATTATAACAGTTTCCTCTAATATGAAGAAATTTTAAGCCAAGGGAAGAGGGTTCCAAGCTATAGGGCCCTCTGTTTGTGTTAATTATGAGCTTTCCATGCTGGGAACATTGAGGAAACTCCTCAATCTCGCTTGCAGATCCAGTTGTTATGCCCCTTATTCCTCGAACAGCAATTCTCTTTTAAATATTAAAAAATTGAATTAGTTTTATAATGGAAACACTAACCTTCATGAAAACAAGAATCAAGAACAAACATAAAGAGAAAGAAAAGTAGTAATCTTACCTGTACTTCATTATCAACATTTATAATTTGTTTGGGAGACCAAAGATGGTAGGGTAACTGATGATTTGCAATTTCTCTTCCCAAATCACGTAAATGGTCATGCATTCTTATGAAGTTATCATTTGGTTCAACAAGACACTTATTTGAAAGTCGTTCCCAGCTGTGCAGACCATTCCACCCTGATCCATCCCAAGCTGCAATGGCTGAATTCAAATTCTCTCCGATAAAGAAACATGCAATATCTAAAAAAATCTGCTTTTCCTCATCATCTAGAGCATCATAACTGACTTTCAATCTCTCTTTGATGTCTTTTGGTAAGATTCTAGAGATCTTGTGAAATTGAGTTTCCCAATAATCTTTGTTGGGAATACCATATAGCTGTGCTCCAAAAACTTTTAGAGACAGTGGTAATCCATCACAAACATTTAGGAAGCTTTGAACCAGATCTTCAAATCCTTCATATGGAGAAGGTTGCAAGAATGCATGCCAGCAAAAAAGTTGCTTAGCATGAGCTGGATCCAATGCTTTCATTTTATAAATAGCTGGGATGCCCCAAGATCGAAGGACTTCAAATTCTCTTGAAGTGGCTACAATCAGACTACCACATCCAAGACTGTCCCTCTTGGGCACCAGAGCATCCAGTTGATCTATATTATCTACATCATCCAGGACAATCAGCACTCTAATAGATTGCAAACGGCTACCAAGAATCCTCTTCCCTTCTTCTATATTCTCAATTGAAACTCCTGGAAGACCGAGGTCCTCTAGGAGCTTTTTCTGTTTCTTATGCAACCTACTTCTGGACGCAGCATCTCGGACATCTAATAGGAAACTAGACTTATCCATACTTGTATATTTATTGTTATATATCTGTTTCGCAAGGGTGGTTTTGCCAGAGCCACCCATGCCCCATATTCCCACAATTTGCACTGTGGATTGACTGACTGCAGGCTGAAGCGTTGTCGTTTCGAAATCTTTGACAGCATCATCTAGTCCAATTGGATGCTTGGCAACCTCAAATGGCACATTTTTCATTTCTTTCAAAACACGATTAACTACACTCTTCAGCAACCTCCCCTCATCACTGTACATTTATATCAAGGGCAAAATGAAGCAGGGGAAAAATAAATCAAATAACATATTTTGAAACTCGAAACATCTTTAATGCAAAAGATGAATAAAGAAATAAAGAAATGATACAGTGAGAGAAAAATGAAATGGAAGTCAAAGAAAAGAAACATCCAGCAAGTGCAGAAGATGATTTCAAAGGAAAAAGCAGTAGGCGATGAAGACAGGGTATTTGTTTACTCACTCTTCATTTCGAATGATGTCGCCGAAATTATATGAAACATTCCTGAGAACATTCTTCCAGTCCCGAAGCTTTTCTATGGTGTATCTACCCTTTTCTTCGTGCTGGGAAAACGCTTCCGCATAAAATTCTTTAGCATATCTGACAACATCAGGCTCGATGTGATAGAAAACGGGAACAATTTGAGTGCCCGTTTTGAGCATAAAAGCAAGCTCTGCTAAACACCATGGGGATTGCGCATAATTCTGGGAAAAGATAGCTATATGAAGCGAGGCAGTGCGCATCGCCTCTTGTATCTCTGCAGGCAAGAAATCCCCCAGTTCAAGCTCTTCTCTATCAAGGAAAAACCTCAATCCCATGACAGTTAGGGTTTTATACAGAGAGGCCGCGAGTGTGTGCTTCACATCTGGGCCACGATGATTGATAAAAACATCGTATGGCAGCTTTCTCTCTGGCATTGTCGATGCAGATGGTGCGATCCCTTCAAAAGCATTTGTATGTTGAGTGTTACTAGCGAAAGTAGAAGTAGATGGGGCAGCTGGTTCAGAAACATTTGAATCTTCAACATCTGGCTCAGGGTCGTAATTAAGAGTAGAAGCAGATGGTGCGATCTCTTGAAAGGCATGTGTAGCCTGAGTACTGGTGGTCGATGCGGTGGATTGGGCTGAACAGCAATTGAAGCAATTACAACGGGATGAAAATAGAGATCTCAATCTCACCAAGCGTGTAGCAGAAGTAGATCGAGATTGAGATGGAACAATTTCCTGGGAAGAAGAGTGAGATGCCATGTAATTGGACTTTAACTGCCACAGACAGACACAATGAAAAGACGAACTGCAATGAAACAAGACTCGTAGTTGTGGGGAGATGAAGGGGTCAGCATTTATTTGTAAGAGGAGGAAAAGTGGTCTTAAAAGAGAGGAAAACGAGTGGTAGAAACGCAGCAGCATCTCAGAGAAGTGTCGTGCACGTTACTACTTTAAAGTCAATCAAAGTCAGCATGGTGTAATTTAATAAACTTTTAATTGTTTAGTCAATAAGTATTTTTTTTAAGCTTTGAATTATTATGGCGTAATATATTCTGTTCTTGAAAATAAATCATTATCATACTTGTTAACTAGAGTCTTATGTAAAATAAAATTATAGATTATACTCTTAATATTGAATATCATGTAGATTCATTTCTAATATAAAATGATAATTTAGTATGATGAGGACTTTTAATATTAGATTTATTGGATTCTTTAATTTTTATTATTAATTGTTAGTGACTATTATACAAATATATTAGAGAGACTACGAGATCTGAAGTTTTTCTATGATAAACGTTTTATTTAAATTGTGACTTAACGATAATGGAAACAAATATTAAATAATAAGAAAACATGTAAGTAATCTAGATGTTAGTTTTGATAGGAAATAATGTTTCATTTTATAGTACAAAATTGAAATTTACTCTCTTTTTTGTTTTGAACAAAATAAAATTTGTAAAGAAAAATAAAAATTTACTTATTGAATGCTTCTTGTATATTCTAAGATTTTAGTGTATAATTAGACAGATCCCAATTCAAACAATACCTTGTTGTTTGATGTTTCTATTAATTGAATTTTGTCAATTGTTAAGGTTATTTCAATGAAAACAATAAAATTGATCATTTTTTATTTTTTATTTCAATTTTATTTTATTTTGTTGAGAGCTTATTTTGTAAAGGAAAATTTCTAACCAAATAATCTTTTTTTTCGTATCATATTTAGGTCTATATTTCTCTATCAATATTTATTTTCATAAACATAAAAGTTATTCAATACATAGCTTGTTGTTTGGAGTTTGGTACATTGAAGTTGACTAGTCTTTTGTGATTGTTTCTATGAAATAATTTAAGTTTGATCATTTTATTATTTTATGGATTGTCAATTTGGAATCTTATGTTTTCTCATGTCTTGTATTGTTTTAAAAAATAAAAATAAAAATATGAAACCCATTTTTTTTTATCATCATTTGGCCTGCCTACTTGTATTGATATTTATTTCCAATATGTAGAAGTCCAAGTCATAACTGTATATGAGCAATGTTAGTATGCTAATAGAAACCAAATTTAAATAAAGCTTCTACAAACTAAACAAAATTCATAAACTTCAAGATAGACTAAGATGAGCTCTCAATTGAGAATATGAGCCATTAATGGGCTCTCTCAATGAGAAGCTCTCTTGTTGAGTAGCTTTGTCTAAATAGATAGGATGTATGCTCAAACTTATGCTTCAAAAAGGGCTTCAAATGGAGTTGGAATTTGGGTGTGAGTGTATAGTTTTGATGTAAAATGGCTTCTTAAAATGGCATTATGACTTTACTTCATGGATTGTGTTGTTTTGCAAAGGGGAAGGATCCAATTTATAGGCAAGAGGCTTGAGGGATTGAGGGCTAAGATGCAAGGCTTAATAAACATGAGGATTAATATTTAATCTTAATTAAATATTTTGAGTTGGGATTAGGGGTAGGAAATGATGGGATTAGCCTTTAATCAAAATTAAAGAAGGATTAAAAGATTTTGGAAGAGGTTAGTGGTCTTAAGGAAATTGGCCAAGTTTTGGGCAAAAAATAAATTTTTTATTTATTTTGAGTTTTTTGGTCAATTTATTAATTAAATAATTAATAAATAAGGAAATAATGTTTAAATAAGATTTAAACATTTTTGGGAGGGATTCCTTAATTAAATATTTTTAATTAAGATAAAGGGATTTAATGGCATAAAAATAAATAAATAAATTAAATAATTAATTAATTAATTAATGATGATGTCCTTAGGGACTTTTTTTCAGAAAATAAAAATACTTTATTTTCTAAAAGTTTTTAGGTGTCTACATTTTGCCTCTCTTTGATGCGATGCCGCAAGTGGCATGGCGTCAAAGATAAGAAAATAAGATGCCCAAGGCTAGAGCAGAAGAGGAGAGAATGGACTGCAAGATGCCCCCTCAAGAAGGCAGCGAGGAGAGAAAGCGAGGCTCGACAACTTCTTGAAAAGTACAAGAATTCGAGATGAGCAAGAAGACTTAGATTGGCTTAAGAGAAGAGGTTTAGTTAGCTCAAACTCTCACTACGGGAGAATGATAAAGGGAGAATCAGAGGCACAAGAGGAAGCAAGCTTAAGATCTTAGGGATTGCAGAGGATGAAGGAGCGGAGCGCTATAAAAAGGAATCCAGGATAGGGAGAAGGATGAGGGATTATAAAGCTGATGCGACAAGATTTCAAAGAGTCAGATTGGCGGAAGATGGGTTTCGGAGATCCCTAGGACTAGGATTGTGGATCTCGAAAGATGAGGCTTGGTGGGTTGATTGGATTGGTGGATCCCTAAGACTAGGATTGTGGATCCCTAAAGCTAAGAGTGATGAGTGATTCAAAGAGATACTGATGCATAAGCTGGGGTAGGAGAGAGGGATGTTGGATATGGATGGGGGATAATGGAGATGAAGGGAAACCATTGAATCTTTTTGAGCAGGGGGATACTTCAAAGAGAAGTACCACCATGTAGTTGAGCACTAGATTTGCTATAGGATTGTTGGTTAATTGCCAAGGTTACCAAGAACATCAAGGCCGTGTCACCAACCATCCAGAGGACTGACAGACTAACTCAAAAAAAACACACAAGGATTGCCCCAGCATCACACATGAAACCCGAAGGAAATAGTGTGGAACCGACATTGGGTAACCCACAAGCAAAAAAAGAAACAAACGAAAGACTTGATCAAAACTGTACGCTCAGAGTGCTCCATTCGTAGCATACCATGATATGGAAGATCGTGGCAACCTTGAGGAGGGAACAAAAAGATTGTTTGGAAAAGATACTTCAAGACCCAAAAGGGAAGATTCCAAATCAAAAGAAAGTGAAAATCTAAAAGAGAAACATTCGCCAACGAGATGGATAGGACGAGGTACTAACGGACCAAGATCAGACATGAGGAAAGCTATATCCTACAAGGATCTATCGGAGAGCACCTAAGCTGATGGATCTAGATGAGTGATGCGTTTGGCAAGCTGAACTAAGAAGGATAACACTTTGGTGAAAGGAGATCTAGCTAAAGGATGCATTGGAATAGCTAACCAAGGGTTGTGCGATGTGTGCAAGATGTTGATCAAGGAGGAACTGACACAAAAGCTGGATAGATACAATGGTACTAAGCTAAAGAGGATGTACAAGTTGACAGACCAAGATATTTACAAGCTGAAGCTGACCAAGATAGTTACAAGCAGAAAAAAGCTCAGGATGATAGGATAGCGGGATGGTTCGATGTTGTGCAAGATGCAAAAGCTAAGGGTGGGGTGATAGCGAAAGATATGGATTTGGCAGGATGCATCCAATGATGATGAGAGATTTTGTGACCAAGGATAGCTAGAGGAGCAGGATGAGATGGCTGGATAGGATGGTAGAAAGCTAGGATTATGATGGATATAAAGAGATGACATTGGGTTTGCATGAGGATATACTAGAGCTAGATACCAACGACAAGGGAGGATGGACAAGACAAGATCTCCAAGGAATATAGTGCCCCCAATCAGAAGATAACATGTGGAAGGAGGTCTTATGATAGATGTGATAGGATTGAAGCTAGGATGGAAAAAGCTGAAGGGGCTAGGGAGATGGATGATAGCTGGGATGGTTGGCTGAAGCTGCAGGAGATAAGTGGATGGTGTGAGATGGAAGATGGAGGGTGGAGGATAGGTGGATAGATTGGAAGATGGAGTTGGATGTCAAGAGATGACCAAAAGCATGATGGTGATAGGCTAAGCTAGGGATGGCGGGATTACGCATGACGCTTGTTTGCCAAGTTTTCATCATGGTACTTGTCCAAGGCACTTGAATTGCCAAGTTTTTACCAGTGGACGCTTTATTTTTTTTTTTTTTGACTTTTTGACTTTTTGACTTTGGACTTAGCTGGAATGATTTTGGCTTTCTTCAACTATTTTGGCTTTTTTGGGATTTTTCACTGGCTGTTGGAATATTCAATTTTGTTGCTAGTTGTTGGTACACCGGATGTGTGATTTATGCAATAGATTGGATTAGATGGGATTGATGGTAGGAGATGGAGGGTTGAAAAAGCTGGAAAGGAGCATGAGATGGAGATGCTTGCAAGAGTAACATTGGCACATGTTGGGATGGGTGTGAAAAGAGCATATGGGGGATAGATGGTAGATGCAGGCATGATGGAGGATTTTGTGGAAGCGTGCTTGGGGATATAGGCACCCAAGATCGAGTTAGGAGATGGGGGACATGAGTCACTGGATGGAGGATTAGTAATGGTGGATGCCATTATGCATTGGGTTTCAACTTTTTTCTTTGGGATCCACATGGTTTTGGATTTTCTTTTCATAGGCTTTTGCATTATTTTGCATTCTTTGATTGGATTTTTCCTTTTTGGAGTATGTCTTTTAGAATAGACATATGATTGCCTAGGATGTGGATTTTTAGCTTTATGCATTTTGAAGTTGGCATTTACATTGCTGTGGTAAGCTTTGGGAAGATGGTTAGGAGAAGCTTTGTGAGATGGAGAGGATATGGGAGAGCGTGTAAGGGGATGATGATGGATGATGTGCCTCGATATGTGCCTTTGCTGATCTTGCATAGGAATGGAGGGAATAGGATTTGAATGATGGTTGATAGGAGGATGGAGGATGGTAGATTTTGGGACATAGGGACCCAAAATGGATTTAGCGAATGAAGGGGGGATATGGTAGGTTGTTTTAGGTTGCAAAGATGGTGGAGGGGGGATGACATAAGATTTCTTGAAGGAGTGATGGGAGGCTGGCATGGGGGGTTTGGAGATAGGCTTGGTTTGGGGGTGTGGTGTACCAACACCTTTAGATGGTGAGCCTTTGGATACATATCCAAGACCATGAAATCCTAGATTTTTTTGTGCAATAATAGGCTTTTTGATTCCTTGCTCTTGCGGTCCTAAACCTTGACCTTGATAATGCCATCGATTGAGCATTTGAACTAGCTGAGGATACTTTTTGCTTGCAGAAAATGGTGGAAGTGCTTTATCAGATGTACTGCAATAGGGAGATACTATTCTTAATTATTTTGCTGAGAGGAGGCCACTATGGACGAATGTAAGTGAACCAGAGAGGGTATATTATAGATGGTGAAATAGCTTGGATAGGTGGTAATATGGAAGCATGGAGTGGAGGAGATGGTAGGATAGGATCTTGATTTAGCTGATGGGATGAAAAGATATCCTGCAGTAGAGGAGGTATGGCTTGAGGTTTTGGAGATGGAGGGGATAGTGACTGCACTATGGATGGAAGACATGGTACGATGATATCTTCGTTTATGCTTTGGGGGATGTCAACATGCTTTTGGGCAGGATCTTGATAGGATTGGTTTGGAGTGGATGGTGCGATAAGAGGTGAAGGGATGGACTCTTCAAAGGCCACGGATGGATAGATGGGAGATTCAGTAGTGGAGATGGGTGAGTAGAAGATGGATGCATAAGGGTCATTATGGGAGATTTGGGAAATGCTTGGAGGTGATGTGGATAGGATTTGGAGGGTTTCGACAGATGGTGGGATTTTGATGCTTGCGGGAACTGGAAGGATTTTAAGAAATTTGATGGATGGTATGGGGATGATAGCTATGGGAGATGGAGGTGATATTATAGATGGGGAAGCTTCATTACTGACTACTTTGTTGGTGTTTGAAAACGTTACCCATTTCCAATTACCCTGATGAGAACAAAGCACATCTAGGGGCAGCTAACTCCCATTTTCAACATGCCCATTCAGACACCAGGCCAACTATAAGGCTATACTCCTTCTGCACTTCAGGCTCTGCAAAACCTAGGTGGGTGAACCTCTTTAGATCTGACTATGTGACCAGTGCAATAACCATATTCAGGATCTATAAAAGCAGATGAAACCCCTAAATCTTCTACACTCAACCAGGAATCACAAACATGAAATAGCTAAGAACATAACTCATGAAACTGGCAAGCTAAGTGCGGGTTAACATTGAACAGCTTTCAACATAAAAGGGAAAATTGATTTAATATGTTGATATCAGCAAGACCCAAGTATGAGCAACAGAACTTAATGATCCTATCTTTGACCAGTGCCTTATCTATTGGGCAATTAAATGAGTCATAACCATACATCTCCTGGAATCCTTAGACATATCTCTACATCAAGATCCCTGATCTATCTTTCACCTTGTGAATAGACATCTGCTACAGAATGAATCTCATACTCAGAAAATCCTATCATGAAATCTGCAAACCCTGTGACAAATATCAAGCAATTACATGGTTCTTTGTTCCATAAGCAAGACATTTTAACCACATACATTTCAAAATGTAATGCAACCTAATTCATGCTCTTTGATCACAAATTAGAAGAAATAACAGAGCCATAATCAGGAGACAAGATTCAAACTGAACTTCAAACTTTTGCTACACTTTATTTGTTTTCCTTGAAATCAAATACATGAAATGTACAGAAAATAACTCATAGATCACCTAACAGAAAAGAACTATCCTGCAAAACTTAAAATGCTGTTCAATACAAGAAGAAATGCTGAAGAATGGTTTCTCAGTGCAAAAACTGGAACCCCTACAAAGTATCAGAGAAAGAAAGATATAGACCAGAAAGAAATCCCGGATTTGATCTTTACTTGACAAGTGTCCACTTGAAAATCAATCTTCTAGCAACTGAAAACTTCTTCCTTCCTTCTCCCATCTTGATCTGATTTTGTTTCATCATTTTTTTGCAACTGATTTGCAAATGTCTGTTTCTGAATGATGAAATTTGCTGAGTCACCAAAATATCTGATTTATCCACTGAAATGCTGGTGAAATTTTGTTTTTTACTGAATGAATTCGCTCAAATTTCAACCCAAACTACATTTCAACTATCTTTTTACTGATATTCAGGTCATTATCTTGACAAAAAACAAAACTGAACTTCCTGGTCTGAATATAGTTGCAATTCAAGTACCTGATAGAAAACCTCATGTAACTCAAACTAACTGATAGCTGTGCAAAAACTGACTCCAGAATAAGAAAGTTCATCTTCTCCCGATTCCGGCGATATATAACACTTCATATTTTGGTTACCGGAAGTGCCTGAAATTGCCATTTGAAAAATGTCCCCACTAGCTATAAAATGCTTAGGTCTGCAACTCAAAATTTTTAAAAATTCAAAATTTTAAAAATCTCTAATGTTCAGACTTTGTAAAAATGACCTCTTGAATTTAAAAAATTTTCTGAACGTGCACACCCACTAGAAAATAATTTAAAAAATTATTTTTTAATTCCTTTGAAATTTTCCCTTATCCTCTGAATCCGGGGTCAAACTTCATTTGACCAAGTGCCACGTGTCACTCTGTGATTGGCCTACATGGTCTGCATCATCCGCCACGTGTCCTCTCCTCGCTACTTCGCCATGCTTAACCGGTGAGCAACTTCGATTAGCGAGGTAACGCGAACCGTCGGATCTGCCACATGGCGCAATCTGGTGCGCTCCTGCCATTTGCCCGCCACATCACTGTCCATTTACTCTGTTACCGCCACTTTTCACCATCAGATTCGCTGATGGAATTGCACATGGGACCCACGTTGCATACTGACCCTTGCCGGATTTTTCGAAATTTTCCGGCGACTCGCTACCTCGCTAGCCGGATTTTCGAGAAATTTCCGGCTAGCGAGGTAGCGACTAGCCGGATTTCTTACTTTTCTGGCGACCTTTCCCAGCAGTCTACTTTGTTAAAAATTATTGCTTTTGTCTTATCCGGCCAGCCAACCACAGGCCCCACCCGCGCATGTCTTGCCTCACAAAAGCACCTTTCTTTGTGACACAATGCAATGGGAGTGTCTTTCTATTTGAACATTTAAAAAGTTTCACGTCTGCCCAATGTGGGATATTGATATCTCACTGTTCTTTGGCCAGCAACTTCTTTTCTCATGCGTGAGTTTTAGCTTTTATCTTAGCTGCTCCAATCGACTCCCATTTTTAATGCTGTGGCGCTTCTTTATTTCTATTGCTGACTGCCTCATTGTTGGCTTGAGACTTCTATTTTGTTTTGGCTGCAAGTTCTTCATCTTTGCATGGACAACGTGATTCATTTTATGTTCAATGTTTTAAAACTTCTTTTGTTTCAAAATATTTGCTAGAGGTTTTAAAACTTGGCATTTTCAACTAAATCATGCCGTCTATTTCCTAGCAGCTTCTTTACAATAGCATGGGTTTCAAGCTTTACTACAGCTTCATTCTTTTAATTGATGAGCCAGTTGCTTTGTTTCACATCTAATAAAACACTTTCTTTTAATTGCTTGAATGTCCCCTGTCCTGCCAAATCCAAACGGCTTCTTCTAAGCACAATCTTCCACTCTTTTATGCCTGAGATCTCTGTCTTTTTTCATCATGTGAGTTTTTTCTTTATACTGGCATGAGTTTCATCTCACTAGTTCTACTCATGTGCTTTGACATGTTATATCTGCTAGCATGGGGCCTTTTAATATGTGTATGTGTATTTTAAAATCTGTCGCTGCTTGTTCTCTGTTGTGCATGGGTTGTTTTTTATGCTTTGAACATTCCTTACTTGCTGCTATTGACTGATCTATTTTGCTTTAAATTTATTCTCAATAGCACTGTGTTCTGTACAGCACTTGGGACATTTTCCATTTGTGATTTAAAAATATGTCTGCCCACTTGTGATTCTTTTGACTTTCTTCCAGGTTAGCTTGCCTTCCATTCATTAGACTTTCTTCCTATTTATGATACATATGAATTTTTTTTTTTTTTTGCTTGATTGCTCTTCTGTAACTTTGCATTCCTCTTTTACATTGCCGGCTCATTCTTTATGATTATTAATGTCAAATTGAATTAGCCAGCATTTGATGACCTTTTGCATACCTTAAATCAATTGATTTAATGGCTTTTCAAACATAGTAAATCCTTTTGCTATTGCATTATAGATGAAGTCCCCTTTTTAACTTCAAGCTCTGATAATTAAAACTCATATCACTTCTTACCTACAAACTATGAATTTGTGTCCGGAGGCCTGCCAGTTGGCCTTAAAAACTTATACAATCAAATAACCAGGCCATAAAAATCGGCATGAGTGTTCAATCCTGCACACTCTATCATACTGCAAATTCTTAGCCCATGATGATTTTTCAATAAAAAGATTTTAATTGCCGAACATCCATACTTCAATTACTCTGCAGGCAAACAATGTTAAAAAACATAAACTGGGCTCGGGTTCGGCATTATAAACTGGGTTATTGATCACTTGGAGTTTTGAAAACTAGGATATAAGTTCTTTGCCATGAGGAGAATGGAATTCTATAGTTTGGGCTCTTGACGAATCACAGGGCACATTTGGCGAATTTCCGAAAACAGGCACTTGGAAATTTTAACTGGCAAATGTGTCAAAAAGTGATTTTTGGCAAATGTACGGACATAAGAAAGTATGCAAATGGATTCATCATGACTTAAGAATTGGCGTACTTCAAGAATTTCTAGGACACAACACAATGGTACAATCCATTTAGGCTAGCCAATCACAGGACCAAAGTTATAACATGCCGAACAGGGGTACGGATCAATCTGGATACCTTAGCCGTAACAAAACAATGCAAACTGGGTTTTTGATCATGTTAGCAAACTGATCAAATGGATTCGACATGATCTCAAAATTAGAACATATGAAGTGTCTTACCCCTAGAACACAATGCAAAAAGAATTTTTTCATTTGGGTCAACTGGGTCAAAGATATGATTGGTCGAACAGGGCTTCCCAGAATTGTGAACAACTAGTTAAATGCACAAAACAGTAAATGACCAACTTTGTGGGGTGCAAAACCTAGTCAAATGGATTCGAAATGAATTGAAAATTGAAACATAGGTTCTCTATTATGGACACTAAGCATCCCCAAAGTGACTAGTCATGACACAGCCCTGGGTAAAAGATATTCAGATGCAAACTGGGCCTCTGATCGCTATTTGACACTTGGGCAAAATTGCAAATTTTGACACTAGCTCAAAATGGGACTTCGCAGAATGGTTCGAAATGTCAGTTTAACTTCATAGAACACATAGATGCACTAAATGAAAGGTGTTAGAAACATTAAACACCTCTTAGGCCTCAGACTAACAACCGGGTAAAATCTCATTTAAAAGCATTTATAGGGCTAATTTTTCTCAACAGGGTTCAAAATTGACCATGCAATTTTTAGCGCCAACAGTGGCTCTGTCTGGGGATGCATGTCCCTTGCGGGCATGGCAAGGATTCAGATCTCTGGAGGAAGCAGACCATTCCCAAAAACTTCAAAACTTCTCTCGAACAGCTTATTGAAAGCAAGGAAACAACTACAACTACCAAGACTATGTACACACGATGGCCCCGGGCCACCAAAATTCAGCAAAATTGTTTACCTCTGTCATAAACATGGTTCTCATCTGAACTTTCATGAGGTAAACTGAAAATTCTGCTCCTATCAGTCTCACCAATCAGATTATCATTCTGAATCAACTCATTTAGCAAAACTGAATCTAAACCTTGACTTTCACAATGAAAATAAAAACTATATTCATCTTCAACCGTTAGCTCATTATGAAAGTTCTGATCAGCATGCTCAAAAATATCAGGCTGAAACTGAAAACCTTCTCTAACAAATGACTCATGCATGCTATTATTTTCGAATATGAAGGCTTCATATTCAACTTGGGGAAAGGGATCACACATACCTTGAAAATGTGTTTCCTTATACATAACTGGACGATATTCAAACGAACATTCTGACTTGTACTCACATATATCATCAATGTCAAAATCTGAGACTAATCTATAATCTTCAAATGGTTCTTCACAATCAGCAAACAAATTAGTCTTCACATCGGAGAGTTCGTCATGAATCTCATTGCAAGGTATAGGTAGATTTTCAATAACCGTCTTATTAAACACCTTGTTATCATAATCAGATGCAACATCATGATCATATTCACTGTCATATTTGGAAAAAGAACAGTTTGACCTCTTACAGCAGTAAGACAAAGTATCGTCATTAAACTTATTCTCTTCTAAATCTGAACTGTCCATGTGTTCTTCAAAAAGAGGATTGATAACTCCATGCAAAGCGCCTTTATAGAAATTAGGACAAGTGATGTGCTGATCAACATCAAGCTCCTCACCATATAACGGATTAGTGAAAACTTTAAAATCATTTCTAACATCACTGTCATGGACACTTTCAACATATGAAGAAAAATTAGAACTACATGAAGAATCAACATCCACTCCGTCAACGAAGCATGTAGAAAATAGATCAAAGTTACTTTCATTGTCTCCATATAGGTGATTCAAATGTCTTGTAAGAAAATCATCATTTATCTTACCAAAAGGTGTTGATGTATTAATCTCAGAGTCAATCACGTACTGATCATCATTACACTCATCCTCAAGACACTCTTCTACACAATTAGGCAATACGTCTTTATGGATAACCTCTTTGTCTTCATATTGTGTAGACACATTTTCTTCATAACTTTCAATCTCAAACTGGTTTACACAATTCTGATATGGAAACTCACTTTCAGATTCAGAAACAGCATTCGTACCTTTATTAGCAAGAGAACACTCACTTCCATCATTGCTCTCTTCTTCCCAATCAGCATCTGATTCACATGAAGACGAACACATACTAGCACTATCCTCTTCTTGACTTGAGTAATAACTCTCATCATCAGCTTCATATGACACCTCTTGATAATATATTAGATCAGCAACATAATTATCACTTGGAAAATGACTCTCAGCTTTATCATACTCACATTGATATGATTGTCTTTCAACTTCAGATTTAATAACATTCTCAACATGATGCAATCTCTCAATGAGATAATTCATTTCTTGCCTATCCTGTTGGTCAAGAGAATGCATCTCTACCGCTGAAACATTATCAACATATGAGCTTAGTTCTTCTGACTGTGACTGAGATACATATGATTTACATTCTTTATATTGTGTCATCTTGCCATGACATGTCGGATCAGCAATTTCACCTTTATCACTTGATAGATAACTTCTGGTTTGCTCCTCCTCATACTGAGATGAATACCTTTCCTCTTCCCGATTTATTATGTTTTCAACACAATGCAAATTATCAATGGGAAAATGAATGGCCGGATTTATATCTTGCGTGGATGACTCATCAAGTGAATCAATTCTATCATTCGCTGTTGTAATACCATAAACATGTGCATTCACTTCATCATGAATGGAATCATTTCTTTTTTCCAACAGAGAAATTTCATGTTCACATGTTTTTATTTCTGAGGCTTCAACAAAACTATTTACAATAGTAGGAGTGCTTATTTGTTGATCTGAAATCAAACACTCCTTATGACATTGGCTTGTGCTTTGCACCTCATATTGCCAGCCAATATTTCTAGAGAAGTGACTCCGGGTTAAGCCATATTTTATGTTATTCTCAATCTCTATAGCTGTCATGAATGCCTGATGCAAAGTCTTGGGTCTTTTATCTCTCAACAGATAGTTCATCTTCCTATCAAATGCACCGAGATAAACCACTAAACACATTTGATCATCCGGCTTGTAACTTTCAGGAAATTCACTCAAAATCTTTGCAAATCTGATATTAAATTCAGGAACTAACTCACCATTCCTGATTTCAATTTTCAAAAACTTATCAAAATATTCAGAGATGCTTACTCTTTCCCCGAACTGCATCATGAAGGCTGACATTAATTCATCACAAGATGAAATTGAACATGCTGGTAAAAAAGAAAACCAATCCCTAGCATCATTTTCTAAAGTCTGAACAAACAATTTCATCTGAATGTCTTCATGAGCAATTTCAAAATCACCAACCAAGTCACTAAACAACTGAACATGATGACTGGCTGAATTTTCATGGTTCCCACCAAACTTAGGCAAATACTTTCTGAGGTTACAAGGCATAGTATTCGGGAAACCATGAATACCATTAAAATTCAATGGCATATACCTCCTGGTAGAAACAGATCTAAAACTTTCACTAACAGGCTGCATATTAGATGAGATAAAACTTAACATTCTTCAAAGTCAAGACTCATTCACCATTAAACACTTCCAGAATTTATTAATTGCAGCAGATCTGGAGTTCTTTCTACCAATTCAAAACTTCAAATACACTTCACAACTTCAAAACAACAATTGAAACTCTTTCTAATGAAGTGCATAAAACTTATCAAATCATTCTCCTCTTCTTAGTGCTAAAACTTCACTTGATGGAGAACACATATGTGGAACTCACTTTCATTGAAAAGAAATCATATGAAAGCATAAAATACCTCAAGTGTTGCTGCATGAAACCATTGATCTGCTGATTGGCCTGGTGCTAATCTAAATTCTTTACACCATTGATCAAACCTTACAGAGTCGCCATCTCCTTGAGGAGAATTAAATGACATCACTGCTGTGATTCATCTTTATCATTACAAATTTTTATAACAGCAAATCAAACAACACTTACTAGTCAGAAACTTATAATAGATCTCTCTTCTGCTTGCAAATTCACCTAATTTTTAGATCTGCTTGATTACACTGAAAACTCTTGAAAACAATTTATACATCACTGATCTACAATGATTGAGAGATCCTTTAAGTAGAGTCGCCACTCACTATTGTGAGAAAGATTTGAAACAATGATTTATAACATGGCAGATCTGTACTGACAATTCAACTTGAAAATTTTGAAAGTCACCAAACACCTTGAAGAGAGACAAACTTTTGATCACAATTCTAACTCTGAAATTACAACAGCACTTTGAAAACAAGGTCCGGTTGAATTGATTGAAAATAAAACTTGAGGAGAGCACAATCTGAACTCAACCAATAAGTCACTGTTGCAAGTGGATAAAACATACTGGGGTGCATGATTTGGAGTAAGAAAACTGGAAAGAACATCAGAGAACTTACTGCTGAAAATTTTTAATGCACTTCTCCTGCTGTATTGAATCTCTTCTTTTCAAATTCTCAAGGTTTGTCTTGAATCTGATCCAATACAGTCCCCAGCAGAGTCGCCATTTTGTTGGTGTTTGAAAACGTTACCCATTTCCAATTACCCTGATGAGAACAAAGCACATCTAGGGGCAGCTAACTCCCATTTTCAACATGCCCATTCAGACACCAGGCCAACTATAAGGCTATACTCCTTCTGCACTTCAGGCTCTGCAAAACCTAGGTGGGTGAACCTCTTTAGATCTGACTATGTGACCAGTGCAATAACCATATTCAGGATCTATAAAAGCAGATGAAACCCCTAAATCTTCTACACTCAACCAGGAATCACAAACATGAAATAGCTAAGAACATAACTCATGAAACTGGCAAGCTAAGTGCGGGTTAACATTGAACAGCTTTCAACATAAAAGGGAAAATTGATTTAATATGTTGATATCAGCAAGACCCAAGTATGAGCAACAGAACTTAATGATCCTATCTTTGACCAGTGCCTTATCTATTGGGCAATTAAATGAGTCATAACCATACATCTCCTGGAATCCTTAGACATATCTCTACATCAAGATCCCTGATCTATCTTTCACCTTGTGAATAGACATCTGCTACAGAATGAATCTCATACTCAGAAAATCCTATCATGAAATCTGCAAACCCTGTGACAAATATCAAGCAATTACATGGTTCTTTGTTCCATAAGCAAGACATTTTAACCACATACATTTCAAAATGTAATGCAACCTAATTCATGCTCTTTGATCACAAATTAGAAGAAATAACAGAGCCATAATCAGGAGACAAGATTCAAACTGAACTTCAAACTTTTGCTACACTTTATTTGTTTTCCTTGAAATCAAATACATGAAATGTACAGAAAATAACTCATAGATCACCTAACAGAAAAGAACTATCCTGCAAAACTTAAAATGCTGTTCAATACAAGAAGAAATGCTGAAGAATGGTTTCTCAGTGCAAAAACTGGAACCCCTACAAAGTATCAGAGAAAGAAAGATATAGACCAGAAAGAAATCCCGGATTTGATCTTTACTTGACAAGTGTCCACTTGAAAATCAATCTTCTAGCAACTGAAAACTTCTTCCTTCCTTCTCCCATCTTGATCTGATTTTGTTTCATCATTTTTTTGCAACTGATTTGCAAATGTCTATTTCTGAATGATGAAATTTGCTGAGTCACCAAAATATCTGATTTATCCACTGAAATGCTGGTGAAATTTTGTTTTTTACTGAATGAATTCGCTCAAATTTCAACCCAAACTACATTTCAACTATCTTTTTACTGATATTCAGGTCATTATCTTGACAAAAAACAAAACTGAACTTCCTGGTCTGAATATAGTTGCAATTCAAGTACCTGATAGAAAACCTCATGTAACTCAAACTAACTGATAGCTGTGCAAAAACTGACTCCAGAATAAGAAAGTTCATCTTCTCCCGATTCCGGCGATATATAACACTTCATATTTTGGTTACCGGAAGTGCCTGAAATTGCCATTTGAAAAATGTCCCCACTAGCTATAAAATGCTTAGGTCTGCAACTCAAAATTTTTAAAAATTCAAAATTTTAAAAATCTCTAATGTTCAGACTTTGTAAAAATGACCTCTTGAATTTAAAAAATTTTCTGAACGTGCACACCCACTAGAAAATAATTTAAAAAATTATTTTTTAATTCCTTTGAAATTTTCCCTTATCCTCTGAATCCGGGGTCAAACTTCATTTGACCAAGTGCCACGTGTCACTCTGTGATTGGCCTACATGGTCTGCATCATCCGCCACGTGTCCTCTCCTCGCTACTTCGCCATGCTTAACCGGTGAGCAACTTCGATTAGCGAGGTAACGCGAACCGTCGGATCTGCCACATGGCGCAATCTGGTGCGCTCCTGCCATTTGCCCGCCACATCACTGTCCATTTACTCTGTTACCGCCACTTGTCACCATCAGATTCGCTGATGGAATTGCACATGGGACCCACGTTGCATACTGACCCTTGCCGGATTTTTCGAAATTTTCCGGCGACTCGCTACCTCGCTAGCCGGATTTTCGAGAAATTTCCGGCTAGCGAGGTAGCGACTAGCCGGATTTCTTACTTTTCTGGCGACCTTTCCCAGCAGTCTACTTTGTTAAAAATTATTGCTTTTGTCTTATCCGGCCAGCCAACCACAGGCCCCACCCGCGCATGTCTTGCCTCACAAAAGCACCTTTCTTTGTGACACAATGCAATGGGAGTGTCTTTCTATTTGAACATTTAAAAAGTTTCACGTCTGCCCAATGTGGGATATTGATATCTCACTGTTCTTTGGCCAGCAACTTCTTTTCTCATGCGTGAGTTTTAGCTTTTATCTTAGCTGCTCCAATCGACTCCCATTTTTAATGCTGTGGCGCTTCTTTATTTCTATTGCTGACTGCCTCATTGTTGGCTTGAGACTTCTATTTTGTTTTGGCTGCAAGTTCTTCATCTTTGCATGGACAACGTGATTCATTTTATGTTCAATGTTTTAAAACTTCTTTTGTTTCAAAATATTTGCTAGAGGTTTTAAAACTTGGCATTTTCAACTAAATCATGCCGTCTATTTCCTAGCAGCTTCTTTACAATAGCATGGGTTTCAAGCTTTACTACAGCTTCATTCTTTTAATTGATGAGCCAGTTGCTTTGTTTCACATCTAATAAAACACTTTCTTTTAATTGCTTGAATGTCCCCTGTCCTGCCAAATCCAAACGGCTTCTTCTAAGCACAATCTTCCACTCTTTTATGCCTGAGATCTCTGTCTTTTTTCATCATGTGAGTTTTTTCTTTATACTGGCATGAGTTTCATCTCACTAGTTCTACTCATGTGCTTTGACATGTTATATCTGCTAGCATGGGGCCTTTTAATATGTGTATGTGTATTTTAAAATCTGTCGCTGCTTGTTCTCTGTTGTGCATGGGTTGTTTTTTATGCTTTGAACATTCCTTACTTGCTGCTATTGACTGATCTATTTTGCTTTAAATTTATTCTCAATAGCACTGTGTTCTGTACAGCACTTGGGACATTTTCCATTTGTGATTTAAAAATATGTCTGCCCACTTGTGATTCTTTTGACTTTCTTCCAGGTTAGCTTGCCTTCCATTCATTAGACTTTCTTCCTATTTATGATACATATGAATTTTTTTTTTTTTTTGCTTGATTGCTCTTCTGTAACTTTGCATTCCTCTTTTACATTGCCGGCTCATTCTTTATGATTATTAATGTCAAATTGAATTAGCCAGCATTTGATGACCTTTTGCATACCTTAAATCAATTGATTTAATGGCTTTTCAAACATAGTAAATCCTTTTGCTATTGCATTATAGATGAAGTCCCCTTTTTAACTTCAAGCTCTGATAATTAAAACTCATATCACTTCTTACCTACAAACTATGAATTTGTGTCCGGAGGCCTGCCAGTTGGCCTTAAAAACTTATACAATCAAATAACCAGGCCATAAAAATCGGCATGAGTGTTCAATCCTGCACACTCTATCATACTGCAAATTCTTAGCCCATGATGATTTTTCAATAAAAAGATTTTAATTGCCGAACATCCATACTTCAATTACTCTGCAGGCAAACAATGTTAAAAAACATAAACTGGGCTCGGGTTCGGCATTATAAACTGGGTTATTGATCACTTGGAGTTTTGAAAACTAGGATATAAGTTCTTTGCCATGAGGAGAATGGAATTCTATAGTTTGGGCTCTTGACGAATCACAGGGCACATTTGGCGAATTTCCGAAAACAGGCACTTGGAAATTTTAACTGGCAAATGTGTCAAAAAGTGATTTTTGGCAAATGTACGGACATAAGAAAGTATGCAAATGGATTCATCATGACTTAAGAATTGGCGTACTTCAAGAATTTCTAGGACACAACACAATGGTACAATCCATTTAGGCTAGCCAATCACAGGACCAAAGTTATAACATGCCGAACAGGGGTACGGATCAATCTGGATACCTTAGCCGTAACAAAACAATGCAAACTGGGTTTTTGATCATGTTAGCAAACTGATCAAATGGATTCGACATGATCTCAAAATTAGAACATATGAAGTGTCTTACCCCTAGAACACAATGCAAAAAGAATTTTTTCATTTGGGTCAACTGGGTCAAAGATATGATTGGTCGAACAGGGCTTCCCAGAATTGTGAACAACTAGTTAAATGCACAAAACAGTAAATGACCAACTTTGTGGGGTGCAAAACCTAGTCAAATGGATTCGAAATGAATTGAAAATTGAAACATAGGTTCTCTATTATGGACACTAAGCATCCCCAAAGTGACTAGTCATGACACAGCCCTGGGTAAAAGATATTCAGATGCAAACTGGGCCTCTGATCGCTATTTGACACTTGGGCAAAATTGCAAATTTTGACACTAGCTCAAAATGGGACTTCGCAGAATGGTTCGAAATGTCAGTTTAACTTCATAGAACACATAGATGCACTAAATGAAAGGTGTTAGAAACATTAAACACCTCTTAGGCCTCAGACTAACAACCGGGTAAAATCTCATTTAAAAGCATTTATAGGGCTAATTTTTCTCAACAGGGTTCAAAATTGACCATGCAATTTTTAGCGCCAACAGTGGCTCTGTCTGGGGATGCATGTCCCTTGCGGGCATGGCAAGGATTCAGATCTCTGGAGGAAGCAGACCATTCCCAAAAACTTCAAAACTTCTCTCGAACAGCTTATTGAAAGCAAGGAAACAACTACAACTACCAAGACTATGTACACACGATGGCCCCGGGCCACCAAAATTCAGCAAAATTGTTTACCTCTGTCATAAACATGGTTCTCATCTGAACTTTCATGAGGTAAACTGAAAATTCTGCTCCTATCAGTCTCACCAATCAGATTATCATTCTGAATCAACTCATTTAGCAAAACTGAATCTAAACCTTGACTTTCACAATGAAAATAAAAACTATATTCATCTTCAACCGTTAGCTCATTATGAAAGTTCTGATCAGCATGCTCAAAAATATCATGCTGAAACTGAAAACCTTCTCTAACAAATGACTCATGCATGCTATTATTTTCGAATATGAAGGCTTCATATTCAACTTGGGGAAAGGGATCACACATACCTTGAAAATGTGTTTCCTTATACATAATTGGACGATATTCAAACGAACATTCTGACTTGTACTCACATATATCATCAATGTCAAAATCTGAGACTAATCTATAATCTTCAAATGGTTCTTCACAATCAGCAAACAAATTAGTCTTCACATCGGAGAGTTCGTCATGAATCTCATTGCAAGGTATAGGTAGATTTTCAATAACCGTCTTATTAAACACCTTGTTATCATAATCAGATGCAACATCATGATCATATTCACTGTCATATTTGGAAAAAGAACAGTTTGACCTCTTACAGCAGTAAGACAAAGTATCGTCATTAAACTTATTCTCTTCTAAATCTGAACTGTCCATGTGTTCTTCAAAAAGAGGATTGATAACTCCATGCAAAGCGCCTTTATAGAAATTAGGACAAGTGATGTGCTAATCAACATCAAGCTCCTCACCATATAACGGATTAGTGAAAACTTTAAAATCATTTCTAACATCACTGTCATGGACACTTTCAACATATGAAGAAAAATTAGAACTACATGAAGAATCAACATCCACTCCGTCAACGAAGCATGTAGAAAATAGATCAAAGTTACTTTCATTGTCTCCATATAGGTGATTCAAATGTCTTGTAAGAAAATCATCATTTATCTTACCAAAAGGTGTTGATGTATTAATCTCAGAGTCAATCACGTACTGATCATCATTACACTCATCCTCAAGACACTCTTCTACACAATTAGGCAATACGTCTTTATGGATAACCTCTTTGTCTTCATATTGTGTAGACACATTTTCTTCATAACTTTCAATCTCAAACTGGTTTACACAATTCTGATATGGAAACTCACTTTCAGATTCAGAAACAGCATTCGTACCTTTATTAGCAAGAGAACACTCACTTCCATCATTGCTCTCTTCTTCCCAATCAGCATCTGATTCACATGAAGACGAACACATACTAGCACTATCCTCTTCTTGACTTGAGTAATAACTCTCATCATCAGCTTCATATGACACCTCTTGATAATATATTAGATCAGCAACATAATTATCACTTGGAAAATGACTCTCAGCTTTATCATACTCACATTGATATGATTGTCTTTCAACTTCAGATTTAATAACATTCTCAACATGATGCAATCTCTCAATGAGATAATTCATTTCTTGCCTATCCTGTTGGTCAAGAGAATGCATCTCTACCGCTGAAACATTATCAACATATGAGCTTAGTTCTTCTGACTGTGACTGAGATACATATGATTTACATTCTTTATATTGTGTCATCTTGCCATGACATGTCGGATCAGCAATTTCACCTTTATCACTTGATAGATAACTTCTGGTTTGCTCCTCCTCATACTGAGATGAATACCTTTCCTCTTCCCGATTTATTATGTTTTCAACACAATGCAAATTATCAATGGGAAAATGAATGGCCGGATTTATATCTTGCGTGGATGACTCATCAAGTGAATCAATTCTATCATTCGCTGTTGTAATACCATAAACATGTGCATTCACTTCATCATGAATGGAATCATTTCTTTTTTCCAACAGAGAAATTTCATGTTCACATGTTTTTATTTCTGAGGCTTCAACAAAACTATTTACAATAGTAGGAGTGCTTATTTGTTGATCTGAAATCAAACACTCCTTATGACATTGGCTTGTGCTTTGCACCTCATATTGCCAGCCAATATTTCTAGAGAAGTGACTCCGGGTTAAGCCATATTTTATGTTATTCTCAATCTCTATAGCTGTCATGAATGCCTGATGCAAAGTCTTGGGTCTTTTATCTCTCAACAGATAGTTCATCTTCCTATCAAATGCACCGAGATAAACCACTAAACACATTTGATCATCCGGCTTGTAACTTTCAGGAAATTCACTCAAAATCTTTGCAAATCTGATATTAAATTCAGGAACTAACTCACCATTCCTGATTTCAATTTTCAAAAACTTATCAAAATATTCAGAGATGCTTACTCTTTCCCCGAACTGCATCATGAAGGCTGACATTAATTCATCACAAGATGAAATTGAACATGCTGGTAAAAAAGAAAACCAATCCCTAGCATCATTTTCTAAAGTCTGAACAAACAATTTCATCTGAATGTCTTCATGAGCAATTTCAAAATCACCAACCAAGTCACTAAACAACTGAACATGATGACTGGCTGAATTTTCATGGTTCCCACCAAACTTAGGCAAATACTTTCTGAGGTTACAAGGCATAGTATTCGAGAAACCATGAATACCATTAAAATTCAATGGCATATACCTCCTGGTAGAAACAGATCTAAAACTTTCACTAACAGGCTGCATATTAGATGAGATAAAACTTAACATTCTTCAAAGTCAAGACTCATTCACCATTAAACACTTCCAGAATTTATTAATTGCAGCAGATCTGGAGTTCTTTCTACCAATTCAAAACTTCAAATACACTTCACAACTTCAAAACAACAATTGAAACTCTTTCTAATGAAGTGCATAAAACTTATCAAATCATTCTCCTCTTCTTAGTGCTAAAACTTCACTTGATGGAGAACACATATGTGGAACTCACTTTCATTGAAAAGAAATCATATGAAAGCATAAAATACCTCAAGTGTTGCTGCATGAAACCATTGATCTGCTGATTGGCCTGGTGCTAATCTAAATTCTTTACACCATTGATCAAACCTTACAGAGTCGCCATCTCCTTGAGGAGAATTAAATGACATCACTGCTGTGATTCATCTTTATCATTACAAATTTTTATAACAGCAAATCAAACAACACTTACTAGTCAGAAACTTATAATAGATCTCTCTTCTGCTTGCAAATTCACCTAATTTTTAGATCTGCTTGATTACACTGAAAACTCTTGAAAACAATTTATACATCACTGATCTACAATGATTGAGAGATCCTTTAAGTAGAGTCGCCACTCACTATTGTGAGAAAGATTTGAAACAATGATTTATAACATGGCAGATCTGTACTGACAATTCAACTTGAAAATTTTGAAAGTCACCAAACACCTTGAAGAGAGACAAACTTTTGATCACAATTCTAACTCTGAAATTACAACAGCACTTTGAAAACAAGGTCCGGTTGAATTGATTGAAAATAAAACTTGAGGAGAGCACAATCTGAACTCAACCAATAAGTCACTGTTGCAAGTGGATAAAACATACTGGGGTGCATGATTTGGAGTAAGAAAACTGGAAAGAACATCAGAGAACTTACTGCTGAAAATTTTTAATGCACTTCTCCTGCTGTATTGAATCTCTTCTTTTCAAATTCTCAAGGTTTGTCTTGAATCTGATCCAATACAGTCCCCAGCAGAGTCGCCATTTTGTTGGTGTTTGAAAACGTTACCCATTTCCAATTACCCTGATGAGAACAAAGCACATCTAGGGGCAGCTAACTCCCATTTTCAACATGCCCATTCAGACACCAGGCCAACTATAAGGCTATACTCCTTCTGCACTTCAGGCTCTGCAAAACCTAGGTGGGTGAACCTTGATTGCCAGGCGTGCACCCGGAGGCCCTCCACATCAAGATTTGTCCAATTTTTATACCCAAATGAAGTGTGAGTGAGATTAATGCACATTCAAAGAATTTTCTAACTTGGAAAAACCACTAAAGACCCAAGTGAGTGGAGTTTGATCTTTGTGGAGCACTTAACACCCTCTTAGGTAAACCCATCCCCATAGATGGCGCTGAGATTGCAACCAATGGTTAAATTGATGGGTGATTAAAGAGAGTGAGTCCAACTACAAACTTACTGAAAGTGTCTTTATTAGTTTTTATAACTTAGAAGATTTCAAAAATGTGGATTCTTTTTATGCCCCAAAAGATGATTATTTGATCTATGGAATTCAAGATTGGATTTGTTGTTTTAATCATGCATTCATAAAAAAAACAAACTTGATTTTAATCCATGGCACTCAAGAGTGATTTTAGCAACATGCATTCAAAGACAAGTGATTAAACATTCAAGTTTTTTCCTTTGAGCATTCAAGATTGAGATTTTGTGTGTTATTTTAAGAGCTTTGAAGTGCTTTGTTTTAACCTTAGATCATTCGAGATTGTTTTGGACTCAAAAGTGAAAATGACTCTTTGGACTTTGGTTTTCATTCAAGATTTTGTGTTCTAGTTTGCATATTTTAAGCCCAAAAATGATATTCCTAGATTGTTTTGATGCATGAAAAACCTAAGAAACATTCAAGATTTTGCAACAAGACATTTGTTTAGAACAAATAACAAAGCTTTTAAGACAATTTTTGGCAACCATTTAGGACTCTTAGTTTTCATGAGATTTTTAAAAGAACTTTAAAATATTTGCAAATGAGGTTCATTTTATCCTTGATTGATGATTTGAGTTTGATTTAGATTTTAGTGTGCACTTAGTGTTGATTTTGAACCTTTTGAAATGGAAACATGAAGTTTTTTTTAAATTCCCAAAAATGAAGTGTTCCTAACTTTGCATGAATGCATCTAAAACCTTGATGTTGCAAGGATGCAAATGATTGGATTGGTTTAGTTTCACTTGTTAAAAGATTTTTTCTTTTTTGCAAATTTTTAATTTGTTAATGGATTTAAGTATATTTTAGGGGTTCATTTTAAGCACTAAAAAGAAGTGTGTATGATTTTGCTTCCTTAAAAAAAAAAATGGCCAAGATCTCCCACAAGAAGAAGAAGAAGAAGTAGATGGAATAAGAAGAATATAGACAAGAAGAGGAAGAAGAATTCCAAGTGCTTTTTCCACCTATAAGCTTGAAAAATCTGCAAACACTATGAGATAGACTATGAGTTCCTTTGTCTTCTTCATGCTCATGTAGACCTACAAAACCAATTTATACAATCCTACCAATCACAAAAACAAGCAAAATTAGCCAAAATTAGCAAATGACATACAACACTTGACTAAAAAAGCTAATGAAGATGACCCATGCGGGGTCCCACCGGGCTTGCCAAAATGTATATGAGCAATGTTAGTATGCTAATAGAAACCAAATTTAAATAAAGCTTATACAAACTAAACAAAATTCATAAACTTCAAGATAGACTAAGATGAGTTCTCAATTGAGAATATGAGCCATTAATGGGCTCTCTCAATGAGAAGCTCTCTTGTTGAGTAGCTTTGTCTAAATAGATAGGATGTATGCTCAAACTTATGCTTCAAAAAGGGCTTCAAATGGAGTTGGAATTTGGGTGTGAGTGTATAGTTTTGATGTAAAATGGCTTCTTAAAATGTCATTATGACTTTACTTCATGGATTGTGTTGTTTTGCAAAGGGGAAGGATCCAATTTATAGGCAAGAGGCTTGAGGGATTGAGGGCTAAGATGCAAGGCTTATTAAACATGAGGATTAATATTTAATCTTAATTAAATATTTTGAGTTGGGATTAGGGGTAGGAAATGATGGGATTAGCCTTTAATCAAAATTAAAGAAGGATTAGAAGATTTTGGAAGAGGTTAGTGGTCTTAAGGAAATTGGCCAAGTTTTGGGCAAAAAATAATTTTTTAATTTATTTTGAGTTTTTTGGTCAATTTATTAATTAAATAATTAATAAATAAGGAAATAATGTTTAAAAAAGATTTAAACATTTTTGAGAGGAATTCCTTAATTAAATATTTTTAATTAAGATAAAGGGATTTAATGGCATAAAAATAAATAAATTAATTAAATAATTAATAAATTAATAAATGATGATGTCATCAGGAACTTTTTTTCATAAAATAAAAATACTTTATTTTCTAAAGGTTTTTAGGTGTCTACAATAACTAGTTGTTTGATGTTTCCTACATGAAAATTGATTAGTGTAGTTTAAAGTTTGCTTCTATGAAAGAATTAAATTTGATTATATCATTGTTTTATGTGCTAGACATTCAAGAATTTCTATCTTTTTCACACCATAAAAAATAAAGTTAAGTTATTTAAATCCCTTTCATTTCTATCATTGTTAGGGCCACGTGTTGAACGATTAGTATTTAATTATTTTTACATAGATGTCAACACATAATTATTTGTTTTATTGCTATTGGGATTTAACTGTGTGATTTTGAGTCAAACTCATTGACCCATGTTTCATGAGTAGTGATTCAACATGAATCCATCTCTCATGAGAATAAATGTTACACTTAGCACTCATTGGATCCAGGTGATGCTCACAAGGGTGAAGCATTGGGACTTCCTAGGAGGTCACCCATCCTAGTACTACTCCAACCTGAGTGCGCTTAACTATGAAGTTTCCTCCATGGTTAAACCCAAAGCTTACAACCCCATTTGATTAGTCTTTTTAAATATTATTTTATTAATAAAGTAAAACTAATTAAATTTCATTCAATGTTTCAGGAGTTTGTTTATAATTTTTGATATTTTTAGATCTTAATATTTTATTATTCTAATATTCAAACAATAGAAATATTTAGATTGATTTTTTAATATTGATATTTATTAGATACACAGGCACAAGTCAAGTAATAGTTAGTTGTTCAGTCTTTCATACATGAAAATTGATTAGTACTTAAGATTTGTTTCCATGAATGGCATTGTATGCAATATTATATTTAAATACCTAAAAATATATAACCTACAAAATCTAATCTAAATATGCATACAATGAAGATTAGAAAAGTACATAAAGACATGATTTTTAACTTCATCTATCCATGTAGCTTGTCTACATTGTCCTCCTAATATTGAGTGATTGATTTGGTGAGGTTTCAAATTTTAACTAGCTCCTTCTTCAAGATGCTACATGTTGATCTCATTTTGGTTTTGACAAATGAGTGATAACACACTTAAGTAATATTCATAGTGTATGTCGAGTGATCAGAGCAAGCCAAGCAATTAGTGTGAGATGAGTGATCAAAGCATATTGAGCATAAATTAGCATATAATGCATTTCGAGCAATATACATAGTTAGTGCCAAGTCACTCCAGTGCCGAGAAAGTATATACATGTTGAGTGATTTAGGTGCCTAGTAAACAATGGATGTTGAGTCATTGAGAAGCTGAGTGATAGCATTAAGGATATAATGGATGTCGAGCATCAGAGCTTTCAAGTGCGAAGTAAACAATTTTTGGCATAGTTGTTTGTAATGACACAAACTCCTATGTAAACCATTTTTGAGCCAACTTAAGGATTGTTTTATAATTTTGGAAGATAAGTACGAATGTATATTGAGAATCCCTATGCAGTACATGCAACCAATCAGAAAGAGGGATGTACTAAGCAACGAAATGAATGAATCACAATCATTGATTCTAACCTAACCCTAGTCTACCAAAGATTTTATAAGGAGAACAAACCCTTAAAAGGTTTATGAGTCCTGTATATGTCTATGAGAGGAGAAGGATGAATGCTAAGTGAAGATAGAGCATTCATGATGACTATGAAGGTTATGTGAGAGAGACATGATTTGCAGAATTAGTTAGAGGAGAACATGATAGAGCAGAGAGATAATAGAAGAGATACATCTAATCAGGAGGATCAAGTACATGTCAAGAAAGAGAGGATCTGATATCTAGCAGAGAGGTGCTAACCGAAGGATCATTGTTGAAACATTCTAACAGATGAATGAATCAAAATCTCTTAACAGAGTAGTCTTAATAGGATTTTATAAATCCTTTAACAAGGTGCTTACTTTATTGTGAGTTTAAGTCCTTTGACCAAGCACACTTTTAGCAGGGTGTTAAAATCCTTTAATAGGGTGAGACCTAATAGTCTTTGTAAGCCTTTAATAGGGCAGACCTTTCACCGGGTAGATTATAGTTTATGATCAAACAATTGTAACCTTCATTGGATACACTTTACAATTGGAGTAGTGAAGATTTGTGGGTGTCATCCCCACCCCAGTTTTACCTTCTCATTGGAGGGTTTCAAGGTAACCAAATATCTTGTGTCAAGTGTTATTTTTTTTATGTTTTGAAAGACATGCATGGATAGTGTTTTTAGTTTACTTATAATGAGATGAATGTGAGGTGAATATGTTTTGGTTAAATTTTTGAAGTGTTGACTCATCCCCCACTCCCCTCTTAGTATTCACAAGTTTGCATTGTTATTTCCAACAATTGGTATCAGAGCGTTGGTTCTCTTAAAGGAAAGCTTGACAACTTTGGAGGAAAGATCTTGAAGATGGAAGTCTATGAATTGGGAAAGGTTATTGATAACTAGAAAATTGAAATTCAACTTATCCTACATCAGTTGAATTAAGCAAGAGATGAGTTGAAGCACTCATTGAAGAGAAGGAAAGAGATGGTTATTCAACAAGATGACACACAATACAAAGAGGTTGACACCATTGGACTATTTGCAAAAGGAAACTCTGGAGAGTTTGATGAAGAAATTGCAAATCTGATGGAAAAGAATGAAACCCTAACCGAGGAAGGCAGGAATCTGAAAATAGAAAAAGAGATGCAATTAGTATTGCTATGTGAGACAACTAAAAAGAAAAAGAAAGCTAAAGAAGACAAAGACATAATTGAAGAAGACAAAAGAATATTGGCTAATAAACTGGAAGAGAAGACACCATATGTGCAGAAGCTTGCTAAGATGCAACTGGACACAATGAATCAATTGATAATTGAAAATCAAGAGTTGAATAGGAAAGACATTGTGATTACAACTTTGAAGTCATAGAATGATCTACTATAGAATGAATTGAGAGCTGAAAGAGAGAAGCTTAACAAGCCTAGTGAAGCCATAAAGTATTTTGAGAAATTGATGCAGTCACCAAGACCTAACAGTGATACTATTGGATTGGCATACAACTCTACTAAAGAAGGAGAATCATCTAGAAGTGGTGAACAAAGGAGTAACAAAGGTAAGATCTCCGAACCTACTTCTCATAATTGTGGAAAACTGGGTCATATAGCTAATGTCTACATGAGTAAGACTATCAATCAAAGTCCTAAGCAAAAATTCAGAGGAGTTTGCTACAATTGTAGTGAGCAAGGACATCATGCACATGAATTCAAGACAAAGACAATGAACACTCAAAGATTTGAAGGGTACTACTATAATTGTCATAAGTATGGACACATAGCATATGAATGTAGGTCCAAGCCTAAATGGTCATCAAATAAGCAAGAAAAGGTAAACCATAATGACAACTCTTATAATTGGAATTATAACACAAGGTATAGTTGTCACTATTGTCAAGAGTATGGACATGTTAATGAGAATTGCATAAGAACACATTTTAGAAGTGATTACATGATGCAAAGGCTTTGGTATTCTAGGTCTTCTTCACTCCAAAAGATCCTTTGTTTACCCTGGCCATCCAATGGTTAGCCCTATTAGGATCTTCTCTTAATTAGGATCTACAAGATCCTCTCTATCAACTTCTCCTCCAAGATATAGTTGATCTTTAGAATATTCCAAGGTTACAAGGTTTAACTAGTCCAACTAGTTCCCTAAATACCTAGCCTTCTTCCCTAGTCTTTTCTCCTAGAATCCCAAACATCTTCTAGGGATCTTCCCACACATTTGGTTGGACACTTTCTAATCCCCTTAGTCCATCTAGAGTCACTCTTAACCCTTTCCCACACTTCTAGACACATTATCAATCCAATTGGTCTCAAATCCTCTAGGAGACCTAGTTGTCTAACCCCTATTAGGCCTAGTTTCATTGTTTTGGGCTATAACTCCAAAAACCTCTAAATAAACCAACAAAAGACCTTGAAATTCTTCAAGTTACTTGTGAATACTTTCAGATTCCAAAATCTTGACTTCTAGTTGCACCCATAACCCTGTTTTCCATTAGGCCCTAGTTTTAAGTCTATAAATTAGATCTCTGGACCAGTGAGCATAAAGAATTCTCAAATTTGTTTCCAACCCTTGATTCAACTTCTTCTACCTCTGAATATTAAAAAGTGATCATCTAGGGTATCAATAGACATCATCAGATCCTTTCCACAAAGGTATGGGCACACGTGCCAAAGAACTGTTATCCCTATCTTGGCTCACCTACATTCAACACTCAACGATAGGGCTTCCAACTATGTCTAGGAAATCCATTGAAAAAAAATTTTAAAAATGAAAAAAATTATTTACAAGCTCCAACCCTACTTTCCCCATGGTTTCAGCCAATTCCACTAGTGGGTTCTTAGGTTAGAGCCATTTCTACCAATATAGCATTGTCAAGGTGACTACAGACCAATGACCTTAAAAATTCCCTAACTTTGTACACCTAGAACTTTAAAAAAAACTATCTAATCCAAATGAAAGGTATTTAAAAACACTATATCCTCATGGACTCTGATCTCCTCTACCAATCCATACAACAACAAGTAATATCCATAGTTTACACAAATGCAGACATAGATGTTCGTACAAAAGTACAAAAAATAATTATTGGAATCCAAAATTCCATTAACCTTCTCCAAAAATCAAATCCATTCTTATATCCCAAGCATGGGTGGTTATAAATGATCCAAATACATCTTGATCCATTCTTGCAAATGTTGTCAAAGTTGCTTAAGCAACTTTTCAAAATTGCTAGTAACTTTTTGCAATAAGAGAATTTTGCCTCATTTTGGCAACTCGATGGGTGAGTTTGACTCCCTTGACCCTAGATAGGGTGTGTAGGGTACTAAAACACTCCTCAAACCCATAGTGCACTAAAATAACAACTTTCCACTATTTTAAGCCAAAATAGTAACTTTGCACCTAGTGAGCACTATAGGCTCTTACAAGCATGAAGTTGACAATTCCTAGCATCCAACCCATTTGATCTTATTCCAACACACACAAAAACATCTAAACCAATCCTAAAACACAAAAAATCATAAAAAATGGGAGATGCCATGCACCTTTACTATAGATGGTTGAGTAATACTACATGCTTTAGATGTTTGAAGATTGGTCACATTAGTAGAAACTATCCAACAAGGTCAAAAGCACCAAGAAGTGAATTCAAAAAAGGTAAAGAGAAGCTTGATGTTGAAAAATTCAAAGTGTAGATGAAAAATACTTGGAAGAAAAGAGAAGATTGGAGTACATCAAGTGCAAATGAGGTCACTTCATCCAATGGATCAGGTGATCACATCACCCCCAACTAGAAAATCAAGAGGCATGTGTGGGACTGATATTTCAAATTTATTTCATACATTAGTTCCAAGAATATAATATCTAAAGAGTACATAGATGCATAAATTAAGATGCAATGTATTGGTTTGAACTTGGAAGAAATCTATAGTTTTTTTATTTTTCATGTTATTGTCGACCATGAAAAGTTTTACAGTTGATTCTAAGATATTAAGTCTAATAGTATTGGTTGATCTCATTGTGGTTGTTGAGCGTAGTGGAAATCATGTGTAAGCTAAGTGAGTTGAAATTGATATGATAGTCGAGCTTATAGTTGTATAAGCATTGAGTAGTTATTGTCAAATATCAAGGGTTATATAGTCAATTTTTGACTCATTTGCATTCATCAGATATTGAAGAGTGCATGAAGAGAAAAAGGTGAACTGAAGAGAAAGATTCAAGTGTTTGTAAACTGGATTCAACTACCACTCTTCATCATTCATCAAATTCATAAGGTATTTATTGAGTACCAAGTTACACTGTTTGAATTTTTGCAAACCCTAGTTACATAAAATGGCATCTAGCTCTTATGCAATTGCTAGGAAGGAAGGAAAAGAAATTTCCAATGTTCAATTAATTAGCAATAAAATTAGATAGCCACCCTTCCAAGCTATTTTTGAGATAACATACAAAGGAGATCTGTCTGGTGCATTATCGATGAAACCACCATGAGTTTTGATGATACAAGATGGTAGATGTTGTTACATTTGTAAGGTTGGAGGTATTGGAGACATGGAAATCAAAGATCTGTACAGCAAAATATGTGTAGATGGAGTCTAAGGAAGAAAACAAAATTGTAGAAATAAAAGGGTTAACTCATACTCTAGATTTCCCCAATGTTTTCAAAATAGAATTGATTAAGATTGTACTTAGTAGAATACATGACGACTTCATACGGTTAGAAACTTGACCCATTAATATCACTAAGAGGATAATTAACCGAGTCATAGGGTATCCCACCCTTGAAAGACCTAAGAGCATGAGAAGTGATGTTAAGGAAATGATAGAGAAGGACACATGTGCAGTATGGAATAAATGAGGAATGTCAATAGATTCAATTTCTGACCCCCTACTTGCATTTGCAATGAGAGTGATAGCTCACAAGTTCTTTCAATCTAGCAAATTGAATAGTGTATCTTGTATGGCTATGGATCTAGGATACAAAATTGTTAAGAGAGACCACTCCTATGAGCTTATCGAGTTACAACTCTAGCAACTATCTAAAAACTTGGAGGCCATTAGGAAGACAAAGAGTACAAAATGCAAATTTGGTTCACTACTTGTTTGTATATTCTTTTATGTACAAAATACATTTCCCACATTTGGAAATGTAGTGTGGAAGATAAATAAACTAGTGACAATGCAGATTTCAGAGTTGATTAAGCAACTTGGAGTGAATTTTGAAACAGTAATGACAAGATACTATGAAGATTTCAAAAAGTCTATGAAGCAAAGACTTAGGATTCCAATGTCATTAGTCGAGAAACATTATAATGATGTTTTCTTCTTAGTTGATGTTGATTATATATATGTTCAAGTAGCCATACCTAGGGTCAGATGGCTCAAGCCATTGCCTTATGAAATCAATGTGGGTGAGGCATCTAAAATCATCATAGCTCTACTGGCAAAGGACATAGACAAGAGTGTCACTTCATTTGGTAACTATGAGGAAGTAAAGTCTAGGATCACAATGGATATAAAGACTACTTCTATGATAAGAAAGAAAGAAAATTAGTAAAGAAGTTGAAGGGGAGATTTTTGCAAAGGGGGAGAAGGAGAAGAAGAAGATGAAGAAGATGAAGAAGAGGAAGAATGGGGTCAAGCCCCACTAATACTCACACAAGGTCAAGGTGAAGACCAAGCAAGAAATGTAGAAGGTGTTAAGGAAGAAGAAGCTAGGGAAGCACCCAAAACTAAGAAGAAGAAGAGGAAGGAAAAGGAGCCTGTAGCAAAAAAGACAAAGAAATTTGTGAAGCCTACACAATAAAATCCAGCAGTACCTGTTACCAAGGCTAGCATAAGTGTAGCTACAAAAAAAGAAAAAGAAGATGGAAAACCTAAGGGTAAAAGGACTATTGCTACTGCAGAGAAGAGTCAGTTAGATAAACAAAAGAGGAGAAAGTATATATCTCTAGGTGAGTTAGATGAGGAGAAGACATATTCAAATGACATGAGTCAATTTCAAGTGGTAAGCGACAGTCCCTCCTCTGACTTAGACAACTTGTGTGATAATATTAAGCATAATGCAGATTTATGTAGATTCACACATGTTGAGTTTGATAAGCTAGGAAAGTTAGATATGAATAAGGTGGAGGAAGCTATATATGGGATGATGGCCACATACAATACTACACCTATTGAGATTGGAAACTCATTACCCACAAGTCTATATGACAGAGTTTTAGCAAAAGTGGCAATTCAATTTGGAAACTGAAAGATAGATAAGGGAAACCAAATTAACCCAAGCCATGACTGAATTTCCCAAGTAGATGATAGATGAGGCTATAGAGTTACACAAAGGTAAATTTTCACCTATATATAAAGCATTCAATATTTCGAAGAAGAATATAGGGGATGTGGTAACTAAGAGCAAAGCTATATGGAGATCTATTTACAAGTTACCCACTCTTGCTATAATAGAGAAAGGTGAGAAAGAAATGAAAAATCCTAAGAAAGATGAACAAAAGGAAGTAGAGACTACAAAAGATGTATCAGTCAAGGATGGTCATGTGGAAGGCATAAAGAAAACAATAGAAAAAGAGGCCACAATTGAGGAAGAGTAGCAAGAAGATCAAAGTTTACTTGAGGTACAAGCATCAAGTGCCAGTTGTTCACATGTAGACCAACTAAGTTAGCATGACTTAATAAAAATCAAGGATATTTTTGATAATTCTACTCAAAACATTAATCCTTTGACTGGTGATGACTTAAAGAAAATTTTGAAGGATTCCACCATGGCAGCTAAATTATGCACTAATCTTGTGTTGGTGAGAACAAATGAAGTTGAAAAGGTAGATATGGCATCGGTAGGAGAGAAGAAAATTGACACATCTAGTGTGCTCCCAAAGGTAAAAGTTACAGAAGGACAAAGTGCAAGCACTGAACAACAAGGCATTTTTAAAAAACTAGTTGCATTACCTCTAGTGTCATTCATTTCACATAAGAAAGCTTTACATATAGTTGAAAAGGATGGAACTGAAGTCAAACTAGGTCAGGAAGCAAGTCCTGCACCTACATCACAAACAAAAGATAAAGAATAGAAAGAGGAAAGTTAGATTGACAAGTCTAAAGAATTGAAGGTGACTACTGCTATAGAGGAACAAGTTAACAGATAGAATCTAGTTACTGTACCAGTTTTTGCTACTCCTACTAGTATTCAAGTTCTTTAGAGGCTAAGTATTCATGGCACATGATTGCAAATATCAAGGCCAACTACAGACACATCCAGAAGATCATAAGGTATATCTTATGGAGATATAAGTCTTGATGATGTGATTGAACTACCCAAGTTTGATCTTAACACAATCACCATTGAGAAAATGAGTATTCTATAGGAATCTCTACACAAGAAGAAACAACAAGATTTTCTAAGAAGGGAGAAAAAGCACAATCAAGTGCTTCATGATATAAAAGACATATTTCTTGATGCTTTCAGCCTGCCAGAGCCAAATGAAGATAAACCTATTCTTGAGAAACTAGTCAACATTGTTGAAAAGGTAAGAGATGAAGACCTAGATTCTAATGTCAAAATTTTAGAATGGTTTGAAAGAAAATGTCACACTAAAGTACTTGAGAAGATATCTAGTGCAATGGCACTAAAATAGATTGATCTAACAACCAAGATTGAAAGTGTGAAGAAGGTGTTGGAGAATGTATTTTCTCTTTACACTAAGTTATGTGATGTGAATTTATTCACACAAGAAGTATAGAGGGATATTGACCTTCTACAAGGAGATTTGAAAACTATTGGTACTACTCTTAAGTTATCTCCTAGTCAAAGCCAAGCTCATTTTGAAAGGTTATTTGTCTACTCAAAGTTAGCTAGTAGCATTACATTCACAAGATGCAAACATAAGGGTTGTCTTGATTAGTATCCAATCCATTTTGACCGCACACATGGAAGTGTTTCATAAGGAACTAGCCTATGCTGAAACTTTCATGAAGAAAGATTCTCATCTTTATACTCATGATGGCCTAGTAGACCTTGTTTCCCAGCTAGACATCCAATACCATTCTCTAGAGGTATCATGCAACAATTGATATGTAGCATTAAAGATCATCATGGAGGTCCATAAAACATTTTTGGACAAATAGAATATTAGTGTACCACCCATGGCATAAGTGTCAAAAAAGGGGTATAGTAGTTACAAGGGAGAATGTGAAGAAAAAGGGAAAGTAAGTAAAAAGGAAGAACATGACAATGATAGATGATAAGGCATAGTACATTTTTGAGACAAAAATAGGGGACAACACCAATACAACACATTTCCCTAGCAGGAGTTATACGAAATTCAGCAACAAAAGGGAATACTCAACTCAAGAGGAGTTATGAAGACTTGGAGTGGTATGGCTATTAAGTCATCAGTTGTGCAAAATTTTGGAATTTTTGAATTTTGTATGTGAGATGAGTAATGTATATAGGTTGTCTGAGTGATGCTCATAGTAAGGTTATATATGCATGATCAAGTATTATTGCCACTCATGTCAAAGGGGGTGATTGTTGATCTCATTTTGATTTTGACAAATGAGTGACAACACACTTAAGTCATATTCATAGTGCATGTCAAGTGATCAAAGCAAGCTGAGAAAATGGTGCGAGTTGATTAATCAAAGCATGTCGAGCATCAGTTGGTGGAAAATGCATGTCAAGCAATATGCATAGTTAGTGTCGAGAAAGTATATACATGCTGAGTGATTCAGGTGTTGAGTAAACAATGGATGTCAAATCATTCAGAAGTTGAGTGACAGCATTAAGGATACAGTGGATGTCAATCATCAAAGCTTTCAAGTGACAAGTAAATAGTTTTTAGCATAGTTGTTTGTAATGGCACAAACTCCCATATAAACCATTTTTGGGCTAACTTCAGGATTGTTTTATGATTCTAGAAGATAAGTAGGAATGTATATTGAGAATCCCTAGGTAGTACATGCAACCAATTAGAAAGAGGAATGTATTAAGAAAATAAATGAATGAATCAAAATCATTGATTCTAACCTAACCCTAGTCTACCAAATATTTTATAAGGAGGACAAACCCTAAAAAGATTTCTGAGTCTTGTATGCATCTATGAGAGGAGAAGAACAAATACTAGATGAAGAGAGAGAATTCATGGTGACTATGAAGTTTATGTGAGAGAGATGATTTTCATAATCAGTTAGAGGAGAACAAAATAGAGCAGAGAGAGGACAAAAGAGATACATATGATCAGAAGGATCAAGTACACGTTAAGAAAGAGAGGATCTGATATCTAGCAGAGAGGTGCTAACTGAAGGATCATTGCTAAAACATTCTAATAGGTGAATTAGTCAAAATCTCTTAACAGAGTAGTCTTAACATGCTTTTGTAAATCCTTTAATAAGATGCTTACTTTACTATGAGTTTAAGTCCTTTAACCAAACACATTTTTAACAAGGTGTTAAAATCCTTTAACAGGGTGAGAACAAACAGTCTTTGTAAGCCTTTAATAGGGTAGATATTTCACTAGGTAGATCATAGTTTATGATCAAACAATTGTAACCTTCATAGGATACACTTTACAACTGTAGTAATGAAGATTTATGGGTGTCATCCCCACCCTAGTTTTACCTTCTCATTGGAGGGTTTCTAGGTAACCAAATATCTTGTGTCAAGTGTTATTTGTTTTATGTTTTGAATGGCATGCATGGATAGTACTTTCAATTCATATTATGGGATGTATGTATGAGATGGATGTGAAGTGAATATGTTTTGGGTTAAAGTTTTGAAGTGTTGATTCACCCTCCCCCTCGCCCCTCTTAGTATTCACTTTCCCATTGTTATTTCCAACACTTCAAAATGTTGGAGATTATCTTATCCAAATGCAAAAATGAGAATGCCCAATATGCTAATGATCCCAAAATGATAAAATAATTGCTTGATTGTTATGATAAAATACTTAAGATAGCTAAATTTATTAAATATTACTAAATGCTCAACATTTGTAAGAATTCTAAACTTTTCAAAATTGGAGAAATGAAGCTCCTTTTATAGATTTGAGGAGACCCTTAGACTAGGTGGCACCATCTAACACTAGAGATTGAAAGGAGGAAAGATGAAGGGTTGAAATTGAATTGGTTGAAGGAGTTGATGTTAGCCTTGATGTTAGCCCCAACTAATGATGTTGCTAATGTATGTAGAAGAGTCATATTTTTTGTTATGTTGTCATTGATATCAAGTCTTAATTGGCAAGACATTATGCTAATCTGGTAGAGTGTCATATCATTTGATTAATGAAGAGGATTTGAAGAAAGTATGAAGATGTAAGTATTGATAAATGTATGGTATTCATGCACACTTAAATGAATTAGACTAGATGATAGTGTAATGTTGTGATATTGCTATAAGGATTTAATTGTGTAGTTTTTGAGTCAAACTCATTGACCCATGTTTCATGAGTAGTGATTCAAAATGAATCCATCTCCCATGAGCATAAATGGAACACTTAACACTCATTGGATCTAGGTGATGCTCACAGAGGTGAAGCACTGGGACTTCTTGGGAGGTCACTCATCCCAATACTACTCCAACTTGAGTGCACTTAACTACGAAGTTTCCTCCATGGTTAAACTAACTCTACTTGCAACCCCATTTATAAAACCTTCACCAAGTGTTGTACATTATGAAATATTCATTAGAAATCCCCTTAAGCTCATCAATTGATAACTAGGAGACAAATTATGATATTGCTATTAGGGCTTAACTATGTAGTTTTTGAGTCAAACTCATCAACTAATGTTTCATGAGTAGTGATTCAAAATGAATCCATCTCCCATGAGAATAAATGGAACACTTATCACTCATTGGATCTAGGTGAGCTCACAGAGGTGAAGTACCAAACTTCCTAAGAGGTCACCCATCTTGGTACTACTCCAGCTTGAGCACGCTTAACTATAGAGTTTCCTCCATGGTTAAACCCACTCTTCTTGCAACCCCATTTACAAAACCTTCACCAAGTATTGTTCCTTATGAACCATTCATTAGAAATCTCCTTAAGCTCATCAATTGATAAGTAGGAAATAATTTCCATAGCAAGTCAAATTGTGATATTGCTATCAGGATTTAACTGTGTAGTTTTTGAGTCAAACTCATTGACCCATGTTTCATGAGTAGTGATTCAAAATGAATCCATATCCCATGAGAATAAATAGAACAAACAACACTCATTGGATCTAGGTGATGATCACAAAGGTGAAGCACCGATACTTCTCGGGAGGTCACCCATCCCAGTTTTACATGATTTGATTAAATATTGAAGATCATGTATAAGAAAGGCAGTTTGGTCGATGAATGAATAACCATTAATTGAGCTACTATAGTTGTCACTGGGAGCCTAATGAAGATGTGAATAATTCTAACGCTAATCGAGAAATTTTAGTGGTAATCGAGTCCAATGTTGATCAAGAAGAATGTAATGTTAGTCGAGCATGAACAGAAAGATCACATTTAGAAGAGATTTAATTTGAGGCTAATATTTGTTGAAAATAAAGATTGTTTGAAAAATTTCAAAGATAAATATGAAGTTAGTTATGAGATCAATAGATGGAGAAATTCAAAGAAGATCTAATGAAGGATATTTAATCATTTGAATTGGAGCACAAAGTTCAAGGTGGAAGTATATTTCCTAATTGTCTAGAATCAATGAATTTGAACTTGATAAAGATCTAGTGATTGTGATTAAGAAGAAAAACTTGGAAGATTCTAGAGGAGTGCCAAAATAATCTATTTAAGGGATGAACAAGATGTTCACTTTGCTAATTAAAGAAGAAGAAAGAGATAACTAGAAGGAGAATGAAGGATAACTGCATAGTGAAGATAAGGCAAATGAATTGCCAAGTTGAATCATGAAGTGTGTGGATTAGCTAGAAGAGATCGAAAGAGAACAAAGGAAAAATATTGAGTGACATAGATATCTAAACAAGAAAGGTAGTGCTAAAACCGAACAGATTATTTTAATATTACTTTCTAACCATTCTAGTAGAAAATCTCTTACCCGAGTGGACCTAATATTCTTTGGAAATCCTATATGGTGACATTCTTTTGAATGTGTTATAATTTGTTCAGAGAAAGTCACTCTTTAGAAATTTGAAGGAGTGATAAGGTCTAGATGATCTTTGGTGAAAATCCTCTAACAAGGTCACTTTAATAATGTGTATGTACCCTTTAACAAGATTGGCTCTTAAAAGAGCTCACTTTATAAGAGTGATATTTTTGGGTTGTCAGTTCCCAAGTGGTTTTTTCCTTGACATGGTTTCCACGTTGAACACTTGTATCAAAATTGTGTCAATGCTTATTGTGTTTCATGTTAATATCATTTTATTGTTTGTTGTTGCAACTCAATCTAAGATGGAAATTTACTCAGTATATTAAGTTGGCAGTTTGATGAAATGTTTATATCAATTTATATCATGATATTAGATCTAGTTACCAAGTTAATGATTTGAAAGTTTAAAGTGTTTGAGTTGGTGAAAAGTGTTTTAAGGCCTATACGATAACTAGTTATAATTGATTAACACCTCCCCCTACCCGACTCTCAGTTATATAACAAATGGTATCAAAGCTAAGTGCTTGAAAGAAAAATTTGAAGGGACTTAAGCAAAAGATCCAAAAATATATAAGAGAGAGATACCAAAGTTTAACAAGGAGAATTTATCTTCATGGAAAAGAAAGATGAGGTTGCATCTATTTGGGATTGGATACAATGCCCTGTATTTTTTGGACTACTAGTACACCCCTCTAAATCCTCCTAAAGGAGTATAGGAGATGAACCAGAAGAACGAACACAATAGTCTGATGATTAAGATTGCTTCTACACTGAATGGTGTTAAGCTTGTTGATGTCACGAAATAAAATACTACTAAAGAGATGTGGGACAAGATAATACTTGTGCATGTTTGAGATCATAATTTGTTGAGAGCCAAAGAAGAAAGTCTAAGAGCTAAGTATGATGATATGAGGATGAAAGATGCAAAAAACATTGTTCAATATGTTAATTGAATCAAAGAAGTTGTGAGTGTCATCAAAGTTGTTGGAGGAGTCATCAATAATAAAGAAGTTGTGAGTGAAGTCCTTAGAACCCTACTACCTATTTATGATATAAGATTATCTACTATTTAGGAATTTAGAAGCATGCCTAGTAATGATCTTACTTTTGATGGTTTGGTTGGTAGATTGGATGCATTTTTATTGAGTAACTTTGATAATAGTATGCCTAAGATTGAGAATTCTTTTAAGACGTCACTAACCATTAAAATTTCAAAGAAAGAAAAGGGTGGTAAGTATGGAAGTGACTCAAAGTTAGATGAAAAAGAGATGGATGATATTAAAGCATTTCTTGTAAGGAGGTTACCAAGAGGTAAAAGAAGAGTCAAAGGTAAATTGCCTCTAATATGTTCAAAATGAAATGAAGTTGGTCATGTTGCTACCAAATGTCCCAACAAGAACATGAGTGAAAACAATGATAAGATCGAGTACAAATATAGAAATAACAAGGACTACAAGGAAAAAGGAAATAAGTCATGCTACATTGTTGGGGAGGAGAATATTGAGTCATACATTAATGATGAGAATAAAGGAGTAGAAGTAGTATATGTTTCTATTAAAGAAGATCTAGAAGAGGAAATGTATGAGCTAGAAAAAGCCCTTATTTCTCATGTTATTAAAAGTGATACATGGATTGTTGATAGTGGATGTTCACATCACATGAATGTTGATATTAGTAAGTTTGATAAGCTAGAATAGGAACTGTTAAGCTTGAAAATAATGTCTCATGTCCTCTGAAAGCCAAAGGGTCATTGATGCTAAATGATAAAATCATATGTCATGATGCTTATTGGGTTCAAGGAAAAAAATTTAATCTGTTGAGTGTTACACAATTGAACAATATAGGTCACAAATTGGAATTTCAAAATAGAGAGGTAAAGATCTATGATGATAATTGGGATTGGAGAACAAAAAAGAGGTAATTTACTCTAACTAGATCCTACTATTAGTACATGTTCATTTTCAAAATTTGAAGATGTATGATTGTGGCATAAGATACAATGTCATGCAAACTTTGAAAATATGGTCAAAGGTTAAAAGCATGGATCTGGATCACCTTTTTGGCTAAGCTGACTGATCTAACTAGAACAATTTTGATAGGATTAGTCTTGGCTAGAAGGTATTCGGTTGGATGATCATGGCGCTGATTAGGAACTATGGGGCACATACATGTGTAGGGGTCTTCTGATAGAAACTACTTTGGTCAAAAAGGTTCTTGGCCGATTCGAGTCCTACTAAAAGGGCCAAAATTTATAAAAACTATAAATCGAGTAATCTAATTCTTCTCATTTGCAAGGAACAACTTCAAAATATTATGGAGCGAGTAGGGGCTATAGGAGTATTTTAGCCAAATTAGGTACGTCAAAATTTTCCCAATATTTTAGTGTGTTTTATGTTTTATTTGATGTTTTCTTAGTTATAACTTAGTTTTATAATATTTTTAAAAATATTTTACTATTTTAAATTAGATAAATTGTAAAATGTTTTTTCATTATTTAGAAAATTTAGAAAATTATATAGAGAAAATATTAGAAAATATTGAAATTTTTAGTTTGTTTTTGTTAGAAAATATTAGGTAATATTAGACAAAAGTTTAGAAAATACTAGAAATATTATAACAACTAAGAAATGTAGAAAGTACTAGACAACTTTATCAAACATAAGTAAAACTCTAACATTAAACCAAATGAAATTGATAACTAATCTAATTAAACTCTAATTGAAACTGTAACATTGAACCTAATATATTATAGCTAACTAGAACTATAACCATAAGTTTGAACCTTATCAAACTTTAACTCTCACATTGAACTAAATTAGATTCTAACTCCTACATTAAACCTTAAAACCTAACATTGTTCACCTAATGAAACTCTATTTGAAACCCTCAAACCGTAACCTCTCTCTAACTCCTAACCTTATCTCTCTATCTCTCTCTAACTCCGAACCTCTCATCTCTAATGCCTAATCCCCTCTCTCTCTAACCCCTAACCTTGTTGGATAGTGTTTTCCTTGATGTCATACAAAATGTCATATCAGTCTTTAATCTTAGTTAACCGAGTTCAGACAATGATAACTGAGCTCACTCGGTCATCGAAGAAAATAAAACAGACAATAATAACCGAGCTCACTTGGTTATCGAAGGAAAAATGGAGAAGTCAGTTTTCACCGAGCTCACTCGGTCATCGAAGGAAAGATGGAGAAGTCAATTTTCACTGAGCTCACTCGGTCATCGAAGGAAAGATGGAGAAGTCAGTTTTCACCGAGCTCACTCGGTCATCGAAGGAAAGATGGAGAAGTCAGTTTTCATCGAGCTCAATCGGTCATCGAAGGAAAGATGGAGAAGTTGGTTTTCACCGAGCTCACTCGGTCATCAAAGTGGAGTCGGTTTCACCGAGCTCACTCGGTCATCACAGGGAACTCAGTGCTTACCGAGTTCACTCGACGACTGAAGGATTTCACAGAATTATCTGTATTAACCGGGCTCAGTCGGTTAACACAAGAATTATTTTTGAACAGAGTTTACCGTGCTGGGTTGGCCAGTAAAGGGATTTGTTAAATCTTGCAATTTAGCCGACTGTTGGAATAATTATTTTCCAAGTTATTTGAGCCAACTTGATAATCTAAAATATATATATATATATATATATATATATATATATATATATATATATATATATATATATATATATATATATATATATATATATATATAGAGAGAGAGAGAGAGAGAGAGAGAGAGAGAGAGAGAGAGAGAGAGATATTCAAGTTGTAAAAGTGTGTGAGAAAAAAGGTATAAAAACAAGTGAAGAACAAGAGAAGCAAGGATGCAAAAGCAAATACTTGGATAAGAGGAGACTGAGCGAATCCTGATGAAGGATTAAAGGAGCTATAAAGTTGTATTTGATCAGTAAGGATCCAATCAAGCTGAACAGAGATCTGTAATCAGCAAAAGATAAGTTGCATATTATTCAGGTCACTTCATTGTTGCTTTATAACCTTTGCAATAGTGAATCCAAATCTCTTAACAGAGTTGGTTTAATAGCCATTTTGTAAATCCTCTAACAAGGTGACAATTCAGTTGAATTGTTCTAAAGACCTCTAGCAAGGCCACTTCTAACAGAGTGTTTAAATCCTCTAACAGGGTCACACCTAACAGTGTGTTTTTGTAACCTTTAACAGGGTTGGCTCCTAACAGGGCTCACTTCAGAAGAGTGAAAAACAGTAACTAGTTACATTGGTGGTTTTTCCCATATTGGGTTTCCATGTTAAATCTGGTGTCTCTAGTGTTTGAGTTTGTTGAATTGTTTTGATATCAGTTCTTAATGATTGTTATTATTTGCTGCAATATCAAGTTTCAGTAATCTGTAAAATAGATCAAACTTTTAGACATCTAAGGGACTATGAAATGTTTTTGTAGTAATTGATTCACCCCCTCCCCCTCTCAGTTACTTCATTCTCATTTCCAACAATTGGTATCAGAGCTTTTGGTACTTGCAAGAGAAGATTTCAAGGATCTAAGCAAAAGATCAGGATGTCTTACAAAAGAGAAATTCCAAAACTTAATAGAGATAACTTCTCAGCATGGTAAGGACTGATGAAACTTCATCTGGCTACTGTTGGTGATACTGGACTGAAATACCTTGAAGAAAAATATGAAGAACCTTCTGGCACACTGTCAGTCAATGATATTGCTGAAAAGAAAACTCACAACAACATGATGATAGACATAGCATCTGCTCTCAGCTATGAAGAATTTGATGACATTAAGGACTGCAAAACCGCCTTTGACATGTGGAACAAGCTAAAAGAAATATATGGAGGGAATGACAATGTGAGAAGAGCAAAAGTAGAAAGTCTAAGAGGACAATTTGATCAAATGAGGATGAGAGAGGATGAAAACATTGCAAAGTATGTTGAAAGAGTTAAAGCATGTGTAAGTGCAATCAGGGCAGCTGGTGGTGACATCAAAGGAGAAACAGTTGTAAGAAAAGTTCTTAGAACCTTGCTTCTCGTTTATGCAATCAAAGTGTCTGCAATTCAGGAAAGAAGATGTGAAGCAAATCATCAGATAAATCTTGAGGCCATAGTTGGGAGATTAACTGCATTTGAACTAGATAACTTTGATAACTATGTTCCAGCTTCCAAGAACATGGAATCAGCATTTGAGGCCAAACTTTCACTCAAGGAGAAAAGCAAAAAGAAACTTCAGTCAGAAAGTGAAGATGAATCAGATCTAAGCTCAGACAGTGATATTGAAGTAATTGAAGCTCTTCTAGCAAGAAAATACTCCAGAGGCAGAGGAAAATATAAAGGTAAAGTTCCTCTAATATGTTTTTCATGTGAAGAAATTGGTCATATTGTAGCTAGGTGCCCGAACAAGCAGAACAATGATGAAAAGAAGGATCATAAATGGAATGGCAAGAAAGATTTCAAATCATTCAAGAATAAAGGTAAGAAATCATGTTTCATGGCTGAAAATTCTAAAGATTCTGATAATAGTGAGGATGAAATTGTTTATATTGCTGTTAAAGATGATTCTGACAATGATGAGGAAGATAAAATTGCTCTTATCTCTCATATAAGTAAGAATGATACATGGATTATAGACAGTGGTTGCTCACATCATATGACTGGTGATAAAATTAAGTTTGATCAGTTTGAAGATTATGATGGTGGCAGTGTAAGGTTTGGTAATAATGAACCTCGTTTCATAAAAGGAAGAGGAAGAATCTATCTAACCAAAGAACTTGTTTGTAATAATGCCTATTGGGTTGAAGGTCTCAAACATAATTTTCTAAGTGTGGCACAGTTACTCAATACTGGATTCAAGGTGGAATTCATGCATGGAAAGGCAAGACTGTTGAATGAGCAAGGAAAGCTGATAGGATCTGGCACCCAAACTAAAGGTAACTTATTCTATCTAGAACTTGGTGAATGCTCATGTTTTATTGCTCAAATTGAAGAGAGTTGGTTATGGCATAAAAGGTTGTGTCATGTCAATTTTGATAATTTGATAAAAATAAGAAAATTCAAGAAAGTAAGAGGCATTCCTAACATTAAGAAACCCGAGGTTGGTCTATGCAAGAACTGTCAGATTGGTAAAATGGGAAAGACTAGTTTTAAAGGTAAAAACTATCAATCTGAAGATATATTAGAAATTGTGCATACTGATTTATGTGGACCTATTGGAATAGAAAGCTATACTGGAGAGAAATTTTTCATTCTCTTTGTTGATGATTACTCAAGAATGATGACTGTCATGTATCTAAGAAATAAATCAGAAACATTTGAGAAATTCAAATGGTATTTGGAAAGAGTAGAAAAAGAAACAGGGAAAAGACTGAAATGTTTAAGGTCAGACAGAGGTGGTGAATTCATTTCACATGAATTCAATAACTTCTGCATTGAAAGAGGTATTAAAAGATAGGTTTCAGCACCAGGAACTCTAGAACAAAATGGAATAGCTGAAAGAAGAAACAGATCCATTATGGATTGTACAAGAACCCTGATGATAGAAAAGAACATTGCTATCAAATACTGGAAGGAAGCTATTAGCACTACAGTTCATACATTAAACCGAGTACAACTAAAAAAGGACTCATTCAAGACTCCCTATGAATTATGGTATGGCCACAAACCCAATGTAAGTTATCTGAAAGTATTTGGAAGCAAATGTTATATTTTGAAAGAATCTAGAAAAGGAAAATTTGATGTAAAAGGTGATGAAGGAATATTTTTGGGATATTCTTGCAAAAGCAAAGCATATAGATGTTTAAATCTATCCACTCAAAAGGTCATAGAAAATGCACATGTGAAAATTGATGAGTTTGCAGACAAATCAGAAGAAGAAAGCAAAAAGGTACTTGAAGACTACAAGAGATTTGTTTACATTGAACCAAATACTATACCAAGTATACCGTTCACTCAAGAATCCTCAACTCCTGAGTCTTTAGTAACCGAGTTGCAAATAGTTCAAACTGAGCCTCAGCAACTTTTAGACACTATCGAGCAAGTGTCTACCGAGTCTGAATCAACCGAGCTAATATCTACCGAGCCAGAACAACAAGAATCTGAAGTATAAAAGGATAACAATGAAATTCATTCAAGAGGCAAGGAACCTGTATTAGCAAAATATGTTAGAAGACATCATGCACCAGATCAGATCATTGGAGACAAATCTGAAGGAACCCTGACAAGAAGTAAGTTGAAAAATACTTGTTTACTTGCTGATTTTGAACCTAGAAGTATTAAGGATGCACTGGCAAATGATAGTTGGATTGAGGCAATGAATGAGGAAATAGAATAGATAGAGAAAAACAAAGACATGGACTCTTGTACCCAGGCCTAAAGACAAGAATATAATTGGAACCAAGTGGGTATTCAGAAACAAGTTGACTGAAGATGGTAAGGTATCCAGAAACAAAGCTAGATTGGTATGCAAAGGATACTCACAAGAAGAAGGTATAGATTATGGAGAAACTTTTGCTCCTGTTGCAAGATTGGAAGGAGTCAGAACCTTACTTGCATATGCTGCTCACAAAGGATTCAAAGTTTATTAGATGGATGTCAAGTCAGCATTCCTCAATGGAATACTGGATGAAGAAGTTTACATTGAACAACCTAAAGGTTTTGTTGATCCAGATAAAAGGAACATGGTCTGCAAATTACACAAGGCACTGTATGGTCTGAAAAAAGCTCCTAGAGCATGGTATGAAAGATTGCATAATTATCTTATTTAGATTGGTTTTCAAAGAGCTAATGATAATAGTAGCTTGTATATAAAGGAAGGTCCAGATAATAAGATCGTCTTGGCAGAAATATTTGTAGATGATACTGTTTTCACAGGGCATGATGATCTTTGCAAAGAATTTTCAGAACAAATGAACAAGGAGTTTGAAATGTCTATGTTTGGTGAGATAAAATTCTTTGTTGGTCTTCAAATCCAACAAAATAAGAATGGCATCTTCATCACTCAATCAAAATACGTCAAGGAGATATTGAAAAAGTTTGGTATGGAGGACTGTAAACCTGTTGGAACTCCTATGTATACTGGATTGAAACTTACAAAAGATGATGAATCCAAAGAGGTAGATCAAACATTGTATAGATCTATGATTGGAAAATTGTAGTATGTAGTTCATACCAGGCCAGATATTGCTCTCGCAGTTGGTATTGTTGCAAGATTTTCAGCAAAACCAAGAGAAACTCACCTGATGGCAATCAAGAGAATAATGAGATATTTGAAAGGAACTGAAGATTATGGGCTATGGTACAAATTCGGAGGTAATTTGGATTTGAAAGTTTTTACTGATGCTGATTGGGCAGGGAACCTTGATGACAGAAAAAGCACAAGTAGAGGAGCATTCTTTCTTGGAAAGAGATTGGTTTCTTGGACAAGCAAAAAGCAAAATTGTACATCCCAATCTACAGCAGAGGTAGAGTATGTTGCTGCAGCAGTAAATTGTTCTAATATTGTTTGGTTTAAGCAACTATTGCAAGGAATGAAGATAGAAATCAAAGAACCAGTTGTTATGTTCTGTGATAATACAAGTGCAATCAATATATCCAAGAATTCAGTGATGCATTCCAAGACCAAGCATATTGCAATCAAATATCATTTTGTCAGAGAATTGGTGCAAGACAAGGAGATCAGATTGGAATATGTCCACACAAAGGAACAAATTGCTGATATATTCACAAAGCCCTTGTCTAAGGATGCATTTTTATATCTTAGAGGTAAGTTAGGGGTCATTCCCCTATCTGAAGTTCACTAAAGGAAGCTTTAGTGATGCATCAACGCATACCAGATTGAAGATCTATCTATTAATGCAGTTTAATTAGAAATCATTGCATATGAATCAGTACTATAGGTACATTGCAATTCACTTTACTTCTATTGTCTTTGGCATGTGTTGTCAAAGAGGGAGATATTTACTGTCATATCCTTCTGAAATTTATGAGACTCAAAAAAATCTGCTATGAAGCTCCTTAAAAGAAGGAGACTAGTGAAAGAGGGAGAAGTCTGTTATCTTGTTTTCAAAATTTCATTCTGTTATGACATGTTGTGTTGCCATCAATGCCAAAGAGGGAGATTGTTGGATAGTGTTGTCCTTGATGTCACACAAAATGTCATATCAGTCTTTAATCTTAGTTAACCGAGTTCAGACAATGATAACCGAGCTCACTCGGTCATCAAAGAAAATAAAACAGATAGTAATAACCGAGCTCACTCGGTCATCGAAGGAAAAATGGAGAAGTCAATTTTTACTGAGCTCACTCGGTCATCGAAGGAAAGATGGAGAAGTCAGTTTTCACCGAGCTCACTTGGTCATCGAAGGAAAGATGGAGAAGTCAATTTTCACCGAGCTCACTCGATCATCGAAGGAAAGATGGAGAAGTCAGTTTTCACCGAGCTCACTCGATCATCGAAGGAAAGATGGAGAAGTCATTTTTCACCGAGCTCACTCGATCATCAAAGTGGAGTCGGTTTCACCGAGCTCACTCGGTCATCACAGGGAACTCAGTGCTTACTGAGTTCACTCGACAACTGAAGGATTTCACGAAATTCTCTGTATTAATCGGGCTCAGTCGGTTAACACAGGAATTATTTTTGAACAGAGTTTACCGTGCTGGGTCAGCCAATAAAGGGATTTGTTAAATCTTGCAATTCAGCCGACTGTTGGAATAATTGTTTTCCAAGTTATTTGAGCCGACTTGATAATCTGAAATATATATATATATATAGAGTTATTCAAGTTGTAAAAGTGTGTGAGAAAAAAGGTGTAAAAACAAGTGAAGAACAAGAGAAGCAAGGATGCGAAAGCAAATACTAGATAAGAGGAGACTGAGCGAATCCTGATGAAGGATTAAAGGAGCTATAAAATTGTATTTGATCAGTAAGGATCCAATCAAGCCGAATAGAGATCTGTAATCAACAAAAGATAAGTTGCATATTATTCAGGTCACTTCATTGTTGCTTTATAACCTTTGCAACAGTGAATCCAAATCTCTTAACAGAGTTGGTTTAACAACCATTTTGTAAATCCTCTAACAAGGTGACAATTCAGTTGAATTGTTCTAAAGACCTCTAGCAAGGCCACTTCTAACAGAGTGTTTAAATCCTCTAACAGGGTCACACCTAACAGTGTGTTTTTGTAATCTTTAACAGGGTTGGCTCCTAACAGGGCTTACTTCAGAAGAGTGAAAAACAGTAACTAGTTACATTGGTGGTTTTTCCCATATTGGGTTTCCACGTTAAATCCGGTGTCTCTAGTGTTTGAGTTTGCTGAATTGTTTTGATATCAGTTCTTAATGATTGTTATTATTTGCTGCAATATCAAGTTTCAGTAATCTGTAAAATAGATCAAACTTTTAGACATCTAAGGGACTGTGAAATGTTTTTGTAGTAACTGATTCACCCCCTCCCCCTCTCAGTTACTTCATTCTCATTTCCAACAAACCTCTCTTTAACTCTAACCTAGTTTCTCTAATCCCTAACTCTATCCCTCTCACTCTCACCCCTATCTCTCTAAACCTTAATCATGTCTCTCTTTGTAACTCATAATCTCTCTCTCTCTCTCTCTCTCTCTCTCTCTCTCTCTCTCTCTCTCTCTCTCTCTCTCTCTAACCCCATAATCTGTAAACTTCTCTCTCTAACTCAACCCCATCTCTCTAACCCCTAGTCCCTCTCTCTAATTCCCAACTCTGTCTCCCTCTCTCTAACCCCTAGCCCCTCTCTCTAATTCATAACCCTGTCTCCCTTTCTCTAACCCCAAGTTACTCACTCTAGTTCCTAACCATCGCTCTCTCTCTCTCTCTCTCTCTCTCTAACCCCATAATCTATAAACTTCTCTCTCTAACTCAACCCCATCTCTCTAACCCCTAGTCCCTCTCTCTAATTCCCAACTCTGTCTCCCTCTCTCTAACCCCTAGCCCCTCTCTCTAATTCATAACCCTGTCTCCCTTTCTCTAACCCCAAGTTACTCACTCTAGTTCCTAACCATCTCTCTCTCTCTCTCTCTCTCTCTCTCTCTCTCTCTCTCTCTCTAACCCCTAGTTCCTCTCTCTAACTCTTAACCTTGTCTCCCTCTCTCTAACCCCATAATCTATAAACTTCTCTCTCTCTAACCCTTAGTTCCTCTCTCTAACCCCTATTAATGAAATCAAAATGTAATGTAGTTAACTTTTCTTTATATGTTGTACAATGTGACTCAAATTTTTACTTAAATTTCATGCAGATTTGTTAAAAAGATTCATTTAGTATGTTTTCATTAAATTAATTTTTAAAATAATGTACATACACACACACACACACACACACACACACACATAAATACATATATATACATATATATACATACATATATACATATATATACATATACATATATATATATATATACATATATACATATATACATATATATACATATACATATATATACAGATATATATATAAATATATGTGTATATATGTATATATGTATATATATGTGCACGTGCAGATTTCTATTATTGGCTCTCTTGTTTTGTGTGTATGTATGTTTTATCACTAAGGCATATGATGGTAGTGATTCTAGAGAGGCCAGTGTACATGGCCATTCGCATAGTGGATCATCACATAGATCCATTAATACTACCCAAGATAAATATACACTTTTTGCTAAGACTCTTTAGCGCTTGCAGAGCACACTTGATGTTATTGATCATATCATACAGGCTTCACCTACCCTATAATATAGGGACAAGGTGAGTGCAATTAGGAGTGTTTTGATCAACTTGATCAATAGTGTTTAAGGTTTTAACCCTTGTGATAGTATGAGTTTGGACACTTTTTATAGTGCTCTCTCTCATAGTCTTAGTCTTCTTATGAGGTGGAGAGAGATAGGTGATCTAGTGTTAGTAGAGAATGTGAAGAGCATGTTCCAACATTATCAACCATTTAAAATAGTTAGAGAGTACCATGCTATGAGGTGTACTGACCCATTGGTGTTCCCTTCATATATCCTCATTTCTTGGTTGCACATTACATGTGGTCTTCAAACGATGAGTTCCCCTTGAATTTCTACAAATAATTATTTGCAAACTTTCATCTACATCGTGATGTTGATTATACAGATATCCCTAGCCATGTTGGGAAGGGTTAGGGTAGGTTTTTAGCTAAATTTAGACATCTTGATGCTCCGATGCCCATTAATATATGGGCATTGATTAGTCCAAATATTTTGCTGATGTCAAAATGTTTGGAGTTAAGTGTAGCTAGAGATAGAGTGATAGATGATACACATATAGATGTTTATGAGAGGATAACCACTATTGCAACCTAGGTGCATGAGATGTCTACTGGTTGAGTGCACAGATACATGACATGATCATGGTCAACATATACAGGGGGTCAAGGTGTTGCATCATCTTTAGTTGGGAATATGTATGAACAGGTTGACATCACATCTCCACTAGAGGTATCTACATTGTCTTTAGTAGATAGTTTGAGGGCTATGAGAAAATATTTTTCTACTAATATTCTTGTATCCTATCAAGCTATTCACTTGTTGACTTAACAACCTCTTAGTGTAGTGTCATTATATATAACTAGTATCAATAGTCGTAGATCATAGGCATAAGGTGGTCAGGGGCAGGAGGACATACCTGTAGTGGCTAAAACTCCACCATAGAACATAGTTAAGAACAACACAACTTCTTACCCACCACAATGATCATTGTTCATAGACATGCTCATGAATCCTATGTTGTGATGTGGAGCCCAATCAAAATTGAGGGTTTATTCAGCATGGGTTCTCCCTAGATTATTTCTATAAGGGTTTTGGGGAAGCACCCTAGGTGCACTCCTTATCACAGTATAGGGTAGGGTCGAAGAGCAACACCCCATGGGGATTTTCAGAAGCCAAAATGACCTTATATTGAAAAAGGCATCAACTGCTATTTTTCTATTGGATGACTTATTCTAGCCCTAATTTTGTAAGTGGAAAAAAGCTTGTTTAAAATAGCTTAGGGTTAGGGATTCCATAATGTATAGTGATATTTTAGCTTCTTGTAGTAATATTGAGCTATAAGGGATTGTAGATTGTAATCACTAGATAATAATAATATTAGACTTTTTGCTGGTTGATGTAGCCTAGGGATTGGGTGAACCAAATTAAATCTTTGTGTCTTGTGTTCTCTTCTGTGCAATCTATTATTTTTTGATATTGGTTATATTTTCATGAAACTATTATTTATGTCTATGGTTAATCCTAACAAGTGGTATCAGAGCCAAATTGTCATCATTTTTTTTAGCCAGACCATTGTCAATTTTTTATAGCTATCCTCTATAGGAAGGTCTCATGGTTGACTGGGAGAGATGGCAGAAGAGGGTAAGATGAAGGTTGACAAACTTAATAGGCAAAACTTTCAGTTATGGAAAATGCAAATGGAGGACTATCCTTATCAAAAGTATTTATGGAATCCACTGAAAAGGAAAAGTGAAGAAACATAGAACTATGACAGAGGAGGATGGGAAAATTCTAGATAGAAAGGCACTTAGAAGCATTCATTTATGCCTAGCACCATTGGTGACATTTACCATTACAAAAGAGAAGACAATAGAAGAGTTGATGCAAACCCTAACAATGCTATATGAAAAGCCCTCTGCTTCAAATAAGGTAATTCTCATGAAGCGTTTATTTAATATGAAGATGGCAGAAGGTGGATCTATTGCGGATCATTTAAATGAGCTTAGTATGATTACTAGTTAGTTATCTTCTATGAATATTAATTTTGATGAAGAAATTAGGGTTGTCTTGATTTTGTGTTCTTTTCCTGAAAGATGAAATGGCTTGGTAATGGTTGTGAGTAATTATGTTTCTGGATCTAATACCTTAAAATATGATGATTTGATTGGTGTTATTATAAATGTGAAAACTCATAGGAAAACCTCGAATGGATCTATATCAAGAAGTGCTTTGAATGCACAAAAAAGAGGTAGAGAGATTGAGAGAGGAAGTACTTTTGGAAATCATTGGAAATCAAGAAGAAAATCAAAGGGGAGGAGGTCTCAATTTAGAGGACCAAGAGATTGTTGGTACTATGGGAAACTAGGGCATAAGAAGAAAGATTGTTGGACTCAAAAGAACAATGAAGGAGACATACACGATGGAAAAGGAGAGACAAATGTGGTAAGTTACAGATCTGAAGATGATGCTTTGCTTCTTTCTTTAGAAAGTGTTGATGATTCTTGGGTTTTAGATTATGGGGCTTCATTTCATGCTACACCCCATAGAGGTTATTTTATTGATTATGTCCAAGGGGATTTTTGTCTTGTTTATTTGGTGGACAATGAACCATGTTAGATTGTTGGGAAGGGAAAAGTTAAGATTAAGTTTTAGAATGGGAATCATTGGCTACTACATGAGGTTAGCCATATTCCAAGGCTGAGTAAAAATTTAATTTTAGTAGGGCAATTTGGTAATGAGGGTTGTGTAGTTACTTTTAATGATTAAAATTGGAAGGTTTCAAAAGGTTCCCTTATAGTAGCAAAAGGTGTGAAAGTAGGCACCTTATATCTTTGTATAGGTCATATTGTTCCTTCTACTTTGATTTTTTCAGAGAAAAATGAATGTTCAAGAATAGTTGTTGCAGTTGAGCAGGGAGAACAAACAATTGTTATAGATTTTGATACAATAGTATGGCATAATAGGCTTGGGTACATGAGTGAGAAAGGTATAAAATTATTTCATTCAAAGAAAGTTTTACCAAGTCTAAAATGTGTTAATATGGATTTATGTGAAAATTTTGTGTATGGAAAAAAAAGGAGTGGGTTTTGTGAAGATTGTGAAGGAAAAGAAAAGTGAGAAATTAGAGCTTGTGCATATAGATGTATGGGGACCAACTCAGGTATCTTCCCTCAGTGGATCTCATTATTATGTTATATTTGTTAATAATGCAAGTATAAAAGTATAGGTTTATTTCCTTAGACAAAAACCTGATGTATTTCAAACTTTCAAGAAATGGAAATGCCTGGTTGAAAATGAGACTAGTAAAAGATTAAAATGTCTCAAATATGATAATGGTGGTGAGTATTAAAAAAAGAATTTGAATATTATTTTTCTATTAATGGTATTCACAGATAGAAAACTATTCGAAGGACTCCACAGGAAAATGGAGTGGTTGAACATATGAATAAGACAATAATGGAGTGTGCAAGGAGCATGAGGTTGCATGTTGGGATGCCCTTAAACACGTGGGAAAAGGCTATCAATATTGTCGTATATTTGATTAATAGAGGTCCCTCTACTCCATTGGGTTGTGGTATTCTAGAGGAAGCATGGACTAGTAAGAAGGCGAGTTATTCTTTTCTTAAAACCTTCGGTCATGAAGCATTTGCACATATAGATTTTGAAATTAGAACCAAGTTGGAAGCTATGTCAAAGAAATGTGTATTTTTTGGGTATGGCATTGATGAATTTGGTTATAGGCTTTGGGATTTTAAAAATTATAAAATTGTAAGAAGTGGGGATATCATATTCAACGAGAGAGTATTGTACAAAGATCTATTGAAACAACATGAGAAGAAAGAAAATGATTATGTAGTGCTAGATGATACTCCAAAAACTGATGGTCCAGTAGTTCCTCATGATCTGCAACAATTGCAACAACAAATACCACACACCCCAGTGAATTTTAGATGATCAACAAGGCTAAGTAGACCTCTATAAATATTTTCTCCTTCTTTGTATTCTATTTTACATACTAGTGCTAGTGAACCTATATGTAATGATGAAGTTGTGCAAGTGGATACAAAGTTTCAGTGGGAGTCTGCAATGAAAGAAGAAATAAACTCTTTGCTGAAAAATAAGACATGGGATTTATGTAAGTTTCATGTAGGTAAAAGGGATTTATAGAATAAGTGGCTTTATAGGTAAAAGGAAGAGGATGGAGGTAAGAAAATATTTAAAGCCAGGTTAGTGCTAAAAGGATTTGCATAGAAAAGGGGCATTGATGTTGATGAGATATTCTCTCATGTTGTTAAAAGGACTTTGATTCACACCATTTTAAGTATTGTGGCTACTGAAGATTTTTATTTAGAAAAACTTGATGTTAAAATAGCATTTCTTCATGGTGATTTGGATGAATATTTATATATGATACAACCACAGGGATTTGAGGTCAAAGGTAAGGTGAAATTAGTGTCTAGATTAAAGAAAAGTTTATGTGGCTTGAAGCAAGAACCTTGGCAATGGTATCTAAAATTTGAAAGTTTTAAGCATGAGCATGGATATAGTAGGTGGCATTCAGATCATTGTGTTTATTTTAAGAGATTTTATGATGACAACTACATTATTTTATGTTTATATGTTGATGATATGCTTGTAGGTGGGTCTACAATGGATCACATTAATGGGTTAAAAGAATAGTTAGCACATTCATTTGCTATGACAGATTTGGGGGCAGCAAAAGAAATCCTTGGTATGAATATTTGTAGAGATAGATAGAACAAAAAAATGACATCATCTTAGGTTGATTTAATTGAGAAGGTGTTGTAATGTTCCTCTATGGAGAATACCAAAGCTGTCAGTACACCTTTACCTGGTCATTTGAACTTGACTAAGGAGATGTGTCCAAAGACACAAGAAGAGGAGAATAAGATGTCCAAGGTACCCTATGCTTTAGTTGTAAGAAGCTTGATGTATGCTATGGTATGTACTAGGCTAGATACTGCACATTCAGTGGGAGTTTTTAGCAGGTATATGAGTCATCCTGGGCTTGAGCATTGGAATGTAGTTAAATGAATTCTTGGATATTTGAGAAGAACATCCAATAAGTGTTGACTTAGATTTAGCAAGGGATATTGATACCAATTGAAGTACTATAGGTTATGTATTTACTGTTGGTGGAATAGCAATGCGTTGTATTTTTGGGTTGCAGAAGGTTAATGCTTTATCTACTATAGAGGTAGAGTACATTGATGCTACAGAGACAACCAAGGAGATGTTATAGCTTTAATTATTTATAGAAAAATTAGTACACCCACAGAGGGATAATTATTTGTTTATAAATAGCTAAAGTGACATTCATCTTGCAAAGAATTCCACTCTACACTCAAAGACAAAACACATACAATTGTGATACTATTTCATATGACTAGTTTTGGATGATGGGTAGTTAAAGATGGAGAAGATACATACAAATGATAATCAGACAGATATGTTTACCAAGGTAGCAATAAGAGAGAAGTTGAACTCCTTTTAAGCTTCAGTTTGTCTTCTAGACTGAATGGGATAAAAGAACAATAGAGTCTAGGGTGGTTTGATATTCTAGTGGGAGCTATAGGTTTAGTGGTGCTATGATCAATCTCCAAGTGGGAGGTTATTATTGTGGAGTCTGATCAGTCTCCAAGTTGGAGATTGGTATGATGTGGAGCCTAATTAGAATCAAAGGTTTATTCAGTGCAATTTCTCCCTAGATTATTTCTACAAGGTTTTGGGGGTAGCACCCCTGTGGAGTCCTAGGGTAGCACCCCAGGTGCCCTCCCTGTCGCAATACAAGTTGGGGTCGAAGAGAAATGCCCCTGTAGGGGTTTTCGGGAGGCCAAAAATGACCTTATATTATAAAAGGTGTTGGAAACTTTTTCTATTGGATGACTTATTCTAGCCCTAATTTTTTAAGCAGTAAAAAGCCTGTATAAAATGGCTTAGGGTTAGGGATTTCATTGGGTGAACCATGTTAAATCTTTGTGTCTTGTGTTCTCTTCTATGTGATCTATTATTTTTTGATATTGGTTATATTTGCATGTAACTATTATCTATGTCCTTGGTTAATCCTAACATCTTATGCTCAACATTTTGGATATTATCGTTGGTGATGTTGACCTAAGTGACATAGGTAGACACATATTTGTGATGCTAATGTCATATGGGGACTTGTAGACACCTACCCATCCTGTGCAGCATGAGATATAGGTAAAAATTTATAAACATATTTATTTAATTGTACAATGATCTTATATATAATATTTAATTTAGTAAATCAGAAATTTCAATTTATGTGACTGTTTGTTTCTTCTATTTCATATAGGTTGCATCTACAATTCAGGAGGTTGCAGATGTAGAGAGGCTTGTCCACCCCAGTCATCTTGAGTCATAGCTAAATTTGTTTGTATGTAAGTTAGTATTTAGAAACAATTAAGTACATTTCATTTATTATCTATATACACATGTACATGATACATTTGTTCTTATATTGCACATAGGGTTTGAGATCTCATGGTGATGGATTGCAACAAGATTGTGTTTGATAGTTATACATGTCACACACATTACTTTGGAATATATATTTTAGATGTTTGATATTAATTTACCATGGGATTATTTAGATTTATAGTTCTTATTTTTTATCTCATATAGACACACATGTTATGGGAAATTTTATATTTATATTACTTGTTTTTTATATCTCATATATACACACCTGTTATGGGATATTTTATATTTATAGTGCTCATATTTGACATGTTTGATATTTATCTAACCATAATTTACATTTATAGTTGACATATTTGATTCTCATCTATTATGTGTGTGTTAGATTAGATATTTACATTTGAATTACATATGTCTTATAAATTTATATGGAATATGTTATACATATAAATTTACACATTGTAGAAATTTTGGAAAATATGTTTTAGATAAATTTATGTGTGTTGGAAACTTGTATAGAAAATGTTTAAGATAAATTTTCATGTGTGTTGGAAATTTGTATAGAAAATGTTTAAGATAAACTTATATGTGTGTTGGAAATTTGTATATAAATTGTTTTAGAAAAATTTACATGAGTGTTGGAAATATGTATAGAAAATGTTTAAGATAAACTTATATGTGTGTTGGAAATTTGTATATAAATTGTTTTAGAAAAATTTATGTGTTGAAAATTTGTATAGAAAATGTTTTATATAAATTTACATGTGCTAAATTTACAATTAAGTCTTAAATTTACATATATAAACACACACACGCGCACGCGCACACGCATAATTTTGAAATACATATATATAAATAAGAAACACACACACACACACACACACACACACACACACACACATAATTGAAATATTCACATTTACCTACATATAACTATTTCAGCTAAAGAAATGAAATATTTATGTATGTACACCTATGTAGACATAAGAAATATTGAGAATACATATTGAAATATTTAAAAAAATATAAACACACATATATATTGAATAAGTAATGAGATCAACATGTATAATGTTTAAATGCATGTACATGTGTAGATCAAAGTACTATGGATATATAAGCAAAATATCAAAGTAATGAAATATAACTACTTCTTCTTAACATAAAAGTCCTAATACAAATGGTCTGGATCCTCTCTATCTTTAATTATGTCCAACAACTTTTCATGCTCCTCAATATCTAACCTCCACTTTGGTTTGCTACATCCTTTTTTTGGCAATGTATCAAATTGAATCTTTGTGGTTATAACCAAGTGGTTGTAATGTAAAACATTTTGGCTAGGCATATATTTAACAAATTGAACACCATTATGGTCAATTTTTGTTTGTTGATAATAGGTGCCTACAAAATAAGACTGAATTCATTAACTACTCTTAATAATATACAAAAGAAATAAATATTTATAATTAATCTCTCTCTCTAATTAATTTTATAGATCTCATAAAGGGATAATCTATACCTTCAATAACAAATGAACCAATTGGATACATATGGTTATCATCATCTGTAGTTGGTTTAGTCAACTTAAATTTTCCTTTTGTGCATCTTAGTACATAATAATCTACACCTTCAACATTTTTAGGATCCGCATACACAAAAAAGATGTCACCTACATATATTTAAAAACAATGGACTATAAATAAATAAATATGAAGACAATTAAATATAAAAATGAAACATGTTTGAAAAAACACACCTAGAACAACTAAATAAAACACTTCCTCATAATTAGTTGAATACAAAGGATTATGAATGTCTATGTCATTTTCATCTTCTTCATAAGGAGGACTTCTTATTATCTCTTTTCACTTCCATTCTAAGAAATATCCATTTCTAATATTCTTGCATTGAATCATTGCATTGTTATTAATGTAGGCATCACAAAAAAGTGATTTTTCTCTTACTTGAACTACTAGAGGTTTGTGTTGTCCTTAGTCATCAATTGATGCAATCTTCTAATTCCAACAATTGGTTGATGATTGTAAGGATTTAATCAATCAATATATGTAACACATTCAATTTGCAAATTTCTATGTCAACATTCTTACTTTTAATTTAAAATATAAAATAAATTAGATGAAACAAAAATATCAAACTTAACTTTCACTTCCCAATTTATTATTATTATATGTTGTATCTCGAGGAGAAAAATGAGATTTACACCATTCAACAACTTGATTTTCTTTCTCTATCTTTGCACCTGTATAGGAAAGGAAATTGTATGAATTTTTAGAAAATATAAAATAATTATAGAAGATGCTCATAAGCATCAAATTTGATTAGTACATATCAATATGATACCTAAAATTCATGTTGGCAAAGTGCACACTTTACACATGCTCCTGCTCCATCCTGCTCTCCTTTTCCATGACCACTTTCAAAGAAGTTCCAAATAAAATTGATATTGTGTCTGACATGTTGTGTTGCAAGCCAATTCAATTCTTTTGTAGACTTAAATTTCCCTAAAAAAAATTAAATATATTTATGACTAATCAAATTTATGTACATAATTGTTCATTTAATTAAATATGTACATGAAACTTAAAAGTATTACTTTCAAATACATGTACCTGCACAACCATCAGACCAAATTAGTTGTTTTGAAGCATTTATTCCATGATTTGAAAGATCATCAAAGAAAATTTCAAAACACTGAGCTACATAGCTCCTATCGTGAACCCTATCATCAGTACTGATACAAAAATAGACCTCCTTGATGATAATGTGTTCATTTGGATAAATAATTTCTATCTCATCCACATCAAATTGTGCATGTATATAGGTAACTTGTACAAAATCGCAACTTGATTTGAGTGATCATATTTAGCTTGAATTTCATACTGAGGGCGAAAAGCATAATTTTAATAAAAGTCTACAATTGAAAGAATACATCCTGGTGGGAAACAATTTTTTGAATCTAGAAACTATTTAGCTTGCCATCTTGCACCATGACAATGATGGATGTGTGGATAAATCATAGTCCTAAATTTGTCCATAAACTCACCATACGATAAATTTCTCTCCTTCAATGCTATTTTTTAAGATTCAAATCCATTCTTTGTTCAGTATATCTCATACTCAAATCTATTCCACACAACTGGTGTTGAAATATCAATATTGTCCATTTCAATACAAAATTTCTACAACTCTCCACAATTTGTACATGCATTGTATATTGAATTCATCTTTCTCTTCAAAAATATTACATAACATAGACTTGACAAACTTCTAGGAATTATCACATCTAGCTTAAGTGTTGTCATAACTTTTCTGTAAGATTGTAAATAAAGATGAAACTCAACATGATTTCTACAACAACAAGTTTCGCATACCTTATTTATGCATATAAAACAAGGGCACAACCTCTCAAACATTCTCTGGCATATTTTCACATTTGAAAATTCTTTTTTGAATACTTCAAAAAAAAATTACTTTGTGTTGTGTCTATTTTGGATGTGCAATTTTTATACCTATCTATTCATCTTTCATCTGTATAATGTTTTTTCTTTTCGAAGAAACACATGAGTGGCTGGTCCAATACTCAACAACCTATCTTCTAACATCTTCATAAATTTTATCTTTTTGAGGAAGCCTACAAATATTAACACAGTCCTTTTCAATGTTCTCATCTAACAAATTTCTCCTTTTTAATATATTTGAACAGTTCTTCTAGATAGATCTAGTAATTCAAAAATTTCTCAAACTTGACTTTTCTGTGACAAATCCCTTTTTGTAATCATAGTCATTAGATTAAATCCAATAAGTGAATTAATCAAATCAAATAAATGAATTAAATCAAATAAAATAATAAATTTAAAGCATATAACTAATTGACTTCAATTCAAAATAAATTAAAAAAACCTAATTAAAAAAATTTCTACAATATAATTGATTTAAATAAATAAAATTTTAAAAAACTTTATTTATAAATATAATAAAGGATCCACATTATCAAAATATAAAAATTAAAAATTAAAAACCTTTAGAAAACAATTAATGGAATTTATTTTATTCATTTAAAAATCTTCTGAAATTAAATTTTAAAGTGGTGGGTGGTGCATGTGACCTTCTCTAGGCAGTAGTACTCTTTCACCCAAAACCAATTCGATTAGACTCACTTCTACTGAATTAGTCTATGTCATCCCATGCAGCAGTTTCTCCCATGGTTTTTTCAATTCTAAAAAACTATGCACTTCACAGGTCAATTTCAACATCAAAATTAGGATTTCAAAATTAAAAAAAGAATACCATTGAATAGAGCTCAGAGTCAAGATTATGCACATAATTTTTTTTGAAAGTTGACTCTATACCGTTCATGATAATTACAAAATATTAAAACTAGGTATTTCAACATTAAAGATGATGCCCATTTGGGAAAAAGTTAAAAATTAGTAAATGATGTCAAATTTTTAATAAACAATCAATTTTTCTAGAGGATAGAGTCCTCGTCAACAATATTTAACGTTTTAAAGGATTAAGATAGATTTGGTAGGGAGAAGATGGTGGGAACAAAAAATAGTTAAAATTTGAAAAGTCAAACTTCAAATAGCTATAACAAGAAAAATATACAATATTTTTGAATCTTTATTTTTGATAGTTCTAGTGATAGCCCTTATTTTCACTATGTTAACAATTTGAAAGTTTATGGTGAAAATACTTTGAACTGTGTTGCATTGTTATGGTTTGTTCTATATTTGTTATTGGTTTCCAAAATGAACCCTAACTTGGTTATTTTTGCCTTATCCCAATGTTGAAAACCTTGCCCCAGTGGAATAATGTGATATTCTAAGGTTGTGTCTTCACCCTTGTCATGAAAATTTTCATGAAAATCTGCAATTATTTTACCCTTACCCTAGATTTTATTCTAAGTGAGAGATGTATGCCATTTTCAAATCATGTGTTATGATCTTATGATCAGGGTTTAGGCATTTAGTCATGAGCTTAAAATCTCCCTCTCTCAATGTTACAATATAAGGATTAGCAAAGGATCATAGGGATAATGTACTGAGTCTCCCAATCTTAAGATATGTTATATGGTCATAGCATCGCAAGTGTTCAAAATCCCTTTGTGTCATGTTATCTTAGGTGTCTAATGAAAGGGCTTAAAATCATTGTGTGTTATGTTACAAAAAATAGGTGATCATGCGATCGTAAAGGAAAAAATGTAGGCTCGCGACCATGCGATAAAGTGTTGATCATAAGATCACAAGGACATAAACGTACAAAAGTAATGTGTTGAGTTGTGATCTTATGACAAAGAGGAGATCAAGACATCTTAAAGGTTTTCAAGGAGGTCTCCAAAGATATGAAAGGCTTATGATCATAAGATCATGAGAGCAAAATATGAGATGTTTGATAGCATGATAAGGAAGTGATCGTAATATCATAGGTATCAAATGATAAAGCAAGGTGGAACCAGGCACATTTGCATGAGCTTTTAAGATGCATGGAAAATCATATCTTCTGATGCTACAACAGGAAGTAGATCGTCAAATCTCAAGGGAAATTCAACAACTTTACAAATCTATAAAGCAGTTTTATGTCATGAGATCATAAATATTAAAATTAAAGCTTTTGAGGCTGCAGTAAAGAAAGGATAACCATCGTCATGTGGTTGTAGGTCAGTGATAGTAGCCAAAAGTAGCCTTTGATGCTACAAATTTAGTTTGCTAACTATGGTTGAGAGGTCATAAGGAACAAAAAAATTAAGACATGATGTTACACCAATGTTGTGCTTGTAACATCATAAGGGTTTGAAGGGTAACTGTTGAAGTTACGAAATGGTCCACTAAATTGTGATCGTAAGATCCTAAGGAAAAGGAAAGAATGATACAATGATATGCTAATAAATATAAACCCTATCTCATGAGATCATGAGAGATTTAAAGGTAAGCTCTGATGTCAAGGTAACTGATGTATCGTGAGATCGTGAAGCCCATTTTTAAAGTTTATGATAACATGAAAAAGCTTTTGATTTCAAACAATCATAAGATCGTAGAGCCAAATTTCCCTACCTAAGATGATACGAAGGACTCCTTCTTTAGTGTGTCATAAGATTGTAAACCCTAGTTTTACATGAAAAAGTGAATTTTACTTTTTTGAGCTAGAATAATGACAAGAAACCTTGGCCAATGAAATTTGAGTAAAGTAAAAAAGTTCCTGAGTTAGATAGTTATGTGTATGCTCTATTTGAGATGAAAAACTCTACTAAATTTAAAGCTCAAGAATGCATAATATCAATGCATAGAGAAGGTTGATGATAGTACACACAATATATAACATTCCATAATCTAGTAATCTGTTACCATTTGCAGAGATTAGAGATTTCAAAGCAATTGCAGAGCTTTCACTGTCAGCAGATTATTATTTTTTAGAGTTATTTGTAGAAGTTTTTTCAATGTTTCTAGTCTATTTACAAGATATATGACAAGAAAGTAGAATAAATTCAAGCTTTAGATATGGAAGTTGTAGAAACTTCAACTTTAAAATGAGGAAAAATAAGGCAAAAGAAACATAATAGGTTTGTGGAAAAATGGATTAAGTTATTCCCAAAATCCTCAAATGTCATTTTTGTAGATGACCATGAGTTCAAGGACCCTTATATATTTTGTAGAGATGCTACATGTCATGGAGTCATTGGTTATGAGCTTTTAAGATATTTCTATCGCAATAGAGCAGAGAAGATCCTTGTTAGCAATCCATGGAAGAAGAACCTAGCAAAGTTAATCTTTCCAGAGGTGTTTGTGGATGTTGATTTGTTAAATCCCTAATCAAATAATATAATCCAAAAACCAAATCATTCCATAGAAGAGATGGAACCATTTTATGCACACTAGACTATGCCCCTTTTATTGATGTGTTTAGATTGGATGGTGCTATGAGTGAACCAGTAGACTTAGTTGACCTACAAGGGGAATTTGAGAGAAACAAAAAAGCCTACATAGGGAATTCAATGCTACAACATATTCCCATGGACCTAAAGCACATGGGTGATTACCCCAAAAAAGTGGAGAAGATGATCTATTTGGACAAATTCAAGAATTGTTTTGTGAAAACTGTGTATGGTGTCCACAAGGTAGTTGGTAAAGATGGGATTGATATGATATATGGAATAGAATTCATCATTGAAAAAGATGTGCAAGACTCCTACCATAGTGGAGAATATGATTATGTTGAGTATATTCTGGAGAGGATGAAGGAGAACATTGGACTGGCCTAGAATGGAGAAATGGAAAACTTCAATTTCCATCATTACTTATTGCCGATGCACCTAATCCTATACAAGAATGTGAGGTATACAAGCCCAAACTTTATTGATTACACATATGATGCCAATGGAGAGCTTCCAATTCAATTGTGAACATGGGTATGGGATAGCTCCTATCATTACTCTGATTCTATCTCATTTTTCAATAATTTCAATACTATCATAATGAAAATGTTAGATCTAGGTTACTTTAGGGTACCTAAGATTTTGAAGAGTCTTTTAAGACCAAACTTGCTCCCTACGAACAAAAGATTAGATCATAATTGGGGAGATATTTTCCTATTTCCAACCTTTTCCTTGATGAGGGTTTATGGCTGTCCCCAACCCCCACATATTGTCAAAATTTATTTCCCCTAGACTAGTCATCATTGAATTCATGTAGTAGTTATTCATGGTAAACAAGGAGTACCTAGGACCTAGGGCACATAGAGGTACATTCTTATTAGGTGTTTTAAGGTAGGGGACTTTTCAATTGGAAAAGGATCCCTAGATCAAATTCATTCTTTCCTCCACCACTATAATCTGTCAACTAGACCTTATAGGATGTGTGATCCTAATAATTGGATGAGGAACACCCTCAAGGAAATAAGAAACTATGTGATGTCTAGTAACAAAGAGTTTCCCCATGAAGACCTCATTCCCAATATTGTTACTGAGGGGGAGGCAACTAATAAATTGTGAAATTTTGATGATGTGCTAAGGGTAGAGAGGGAGCTAAAGATATTAGATCCTAATTTCAAAGGTTTTTACCTAGATATCCCCTACCCACCAAGGATAAGAAAGATGGTGGTTGACCATGCAAAACTTATGGCATAGGTGTTAGTTGAACCAGTTGGGGAGGAAGAGAGGGTTAGCCTTGATAGCCTTGAACCTGATGTGACCTTAGAAATGGAAGAAGATGAGCCCCCTGAGGCATCATGGGTCACCAAGGGAAATAATAGGCAAAAGGTTGTCCACATCCTCAAAAAGGTTAAACAGAGGACACTTTTGATCCTTCCTGGTAAAAGTTAGTATTTTGCTGACTTAAGACAAAGTTACATACAAGACAGAGTCAATGTAGCTGAGAACAAACTAACTGACTTGGAGCTACCAATAGAAAGGTTGGATGATAGGATTATCCAAGCCCAAAAATTCATAGAAGATGATGAGTTTATAAAATCTGTTGAGTTCAAGAGCTTCTTGTACAAAATGAAACAGAGTGAACTAGTGTTAAAGATGAAACCATGCGAGTCAGATGAGAAAAAGAAAGAACTAGTTGAAAAATTGCATGCTATGATCTAGAGAGTGAAGTAATGACTCTTGAGGAGGCAATATATTTAGTGTAGAGGAGTTGAATGCTACTGGTGCTTGGTCGGGATTTGGAGCAAGCATTTATGCTTGATCAAATTAGAAGACAAGAGAGTGCCATCTCATATGAGGCATATGGTGCTGGTGGACTGTGAAGAGGATTTGGATTCAATATTGACACAAAATCCCTAGTAGTGTGGAGCATGGCTCCTACTTCAAACAAGCCCAAGCTGATGGATGTACTGAGCACAAAATAGGGCAACATGATTGTATGGACCCTACAAGGTACCTTTGGTATAAAGATCTCCAAGGCCTTAAAATACTTCTCATTTATGAATGAGGCAAAGGTAGAGGAGATAGAAACAAGGTTAGCCAAATCCTTTCATGACTACATTGATTTTAGGAAGCTCTATGAGGTCGAGCTCAGGAAAAGCCATGTATACAAGAAAAAATTGAAGAGCTTGAGGCTAAGGTCCAAGGATTCGAGGTTGAAGTTGCATCTCTTAGAGAGCAACTGTCAAATGCAAAAAAAATGGCCATTACATAATAAAGAAAGGAACAAGAGATTTAGGAATATCCATCCAAGGTAATAGAAAACACAACAACACAAACAGATGAGTTTGGGGTAGAGGATATAGAGCCTAGAAGAATGAGCATCGATGCTCCACCAACATAGCAAGGTGATGAGGTAAGGACAAATATCCTTAAGGGTATGATTCATCATTGGGTTGAAACTCTAAAGAGTATATTACAATAGGCTCATACATTATATGTTTCTTTATAAGATGCTACACAATTTTGCAACGAAGCACTTTCATGGCTATCACCCACTTTCAATCTTTGGCGGGCATATATTTAATTCTTAGAGAGGCTTATTATGTAGATGACTAAGAAGCTATATTTTCCTGACAAGATCATTATAGTAAAGGAGGGCCTAGAGATGGTAAAGGAATTAATTGGCTTACTAACTAGAAAAATGCAAATAATACAAGGAAAATCAAAAGTCTTATCTCAGGGAATTGATCCCTATATTCCACCTATTTTGGATGCAAATAGTAAGTTGAGATTGTTGGAAATATAGATGGAGTAACTGGGGGGGTGGGGGAGGGGTGAATCAGTTACCACAAAAATATTTTAAATCCCTTGGAAATTAACAATAAAATTGATTGCTACTATTATTCGATAAACGTACAAAAATTGTTGTAAGTCGATAAAAGTAGTGTGATTTACTTATTACTGATCTTAAACATTCATAGTGATTAACTTGAAAGCATAAAATAAATAACATGAACACATGAGACACTAGGATTTGGCGTGGAAACCCAATATGGGAAAAACAACCGATGTAAATAGTTACTATTTTTCACTCTTTTGAAGTGAGCCCTGTTAGGAGCCAACCTGGTTAAAGCTTACAAAACACACTGTTAGGTGTGACCTTGTTATATGATTTAATCACCTTGTAAGGAGTGGCCTTTCAAGAGGTCTTTAGAACAATTCAATGGAATTGTCACCTTGTTGGAAGATTTACAAATGGCTGTTAAACCAACTCTATTAAGAGATTTTGGAATCACTGCTACAATGGTAAGAAAATAACAATGAAATGACCTGAATGAGATGCAACTAAATTGTTGATTATAGATCTTTGTTCTACTTCATGCTAGATCCTTCCTAATTAAATATAACTTTTCTACACCATAAGGATATCTGACCATCCTTCAAGTTTTCCTACACTTTCCTTCTCAAACAATTAATACACTTGCATACTCGCTCATATTTTAGAATTTCAACTTGACCTGATATTTATACCATAAGAATTGTCAAGTTGACTCATTTACAAATTACAATGACCAATAATCATTACCACAGTTGGCTGGCATCAATACTTGAAATAATTAAACCTCATATTCCAAATCAACAAAATCCTTCATTGGATGACCCTGCTCAATTGTTGCCCCACTTTTCATCCTACACCCATTTTGCAAAGTGGAAAAGTTCTTGTGTCTTCATTTGGTCTAGGTATGTCTAAGTCTAGTCGTTCCTCCTTAGGCAAAAAGATTCTCCATCAGATTTCCCATCTTTCCCTTCTCTCATATTTCACAGCTGGGTGGGTTTCTCCTTGAGGTCATATGGGTAGCTTAGTACCTAATTCGATGGAGATTATTGTGTTTCATAAAGATGTTCACAACGTCATCTTCAAAGATGGACTTTTTCATAGCTTATGATGATTTACATGTAAAAAAAATGAAGCTTGCAGAGAATCAAACATTGCCTTCTCCTCAGCAGGTTTTTGACCCATGAAGGTGATTTTTCGTAGAGGTTAATAAATGTGGCTTGCGGATTGAAGCAAGAAGCAAATGAGTTGTTCTATGGATAAGACTTATTTTCATCATAGTATTCTACCTTGGACAACATCCAAGATTCATCATGGTGCTCAAAATCACCTTATGTGAAAAACTCTAAAATGACTTCTCCACGGCAGGCTTTCGACCCATGAAGTCAATTTTCCACTAGAGACATTTGTAAAAAAAAATAAGAAAAGAAGAAGTGGGCCCTCTTTTTGTCCCCACAATCCTTTTTTGGTTTTCCAAACTCAAAGAAAAGGCTAAGCCAAGAGTTAGAAGGTAAATAAAGTTTGAGCAGAAAATTGAAAATTGCCTTCTCCTCGGCAGGCTTTCAACCCATGAAGGTGATTTTTCACATTCATGAAGAAATAGACTTTGTAAGAAAATTGGGTACACAAATTGCATGTAAGACACCTTAAGATGACAATGGAAACAAGATAATCATAGTTGGAGAAGTGTAGTGAGCAAAATCTAGCTGAGCAGATATTTCCTTACAAAGTACTCTATTCTTAATTCTCTGGAACTGGGTGAAAAATGGGAAGGTAAGTATGTAATAAAGTAACATTATCATTGGGCCAACAAAAATAGTAAAAATACATGGAAAAGCCCATTATAAATTCTTGCATTTACTAATCCAATGGATTTATCCTTTATTTCATTTGTGTGGGGCGGATCTTGAAGATTAACAGGTGAATTAGGATTTTTATATAGAGAAACATAATAGTTTTTCAAATTACCACTTTTTCTTGAACTATTATGCTGTTGAATCGCTCATCATTTTCAAATCTTTATACTTTCAAATTCTATCCTTTGTGATTCCTTTGAGCTTAAAGTTTTGATTCACTTCTACCTCAAATAAAATGACAACTAGATTTGCTGGGTTTGACGGACTTAATGGGATCAAATCCACATTGCAGAGTTTCATAGATACCTTGCTCTATTTCTTTGACATGAAAATTTTTCAAAGGGGGTTGAGATCGGAGCCAATTCACTCTATAATTGAGAAGCTCTGAGAAAGTGGGTTAGTGGAAGTAGCTAGGTTTCTGGTGGCAGTTCATTCTTCTGAGTTAATTGTTGAATGCATAAATCACTACAACCCAGATACTAGAAAATTTTTGCTGCCTGATCATACAATTCTAATCTCTATTGATAGGAAAACTGTGGTGAATTGCCTTCGAGTTTTAGAATAGGAAGAGTTCTTTGAGTTGACAATAGGAGGAGCAATGTCTGAGTTCTCCTTGAAGAAAGTGGTGTGGATAAAAGAAATTATGAGGTCCTGGTTCCAAAAGCCACAAGGCGCTAAGAGTAAGATTCCTTAAACTCTATTTGGAACTAATCTCAAGCCCTAGATCATAGACATTATACTTCTCTTGCACAGATTGAAAGGTGAGGTAGAAGCACTTAATTTTTTTGAACAATATTTCTTTATGATAAAAATTATCTGTTCAAATACACAGTATGTTGATTGGGCCTATGAGGTAAGTGAGCATCTGTCCAGAGCCCTTAGCGTCACAAAGTTTTACAACACCTTTTACATGTCTTCTTTCCTAATTTATATGTTAGCTTCTCTAAAATTGTGGCTAGGCCTTCCCAGAATAGAGAACTTCCCTAATGAGGTCAAAAGCTATGAATTCTATACATGCTTACAATTGTAGAATAGCTATGCAGAATATGTCAAAGTTAATGACACATTTACAATGAGAATTTGTAGGGAACTCTAGGGATACCTAGAGAGGAGGTTTAGCTCAGAGGCAATAGTGGCCATTAGTTAGTTTGGTAGCTATTTTATCCAGTTCTCATCCTTTTCATATTTTCATTTTGCAGCTTTCAACAGATTTCCTTTGAAGCTACCCAAGTATCCGAGCAATATGATTGTGCTAATAGAGATCACGAGGTAGGCAATCCAGCTGAATGTGTTGAGTTCAAGCCTAAAGAAGAAAGGGTATGAATTCCCTATGAAGGTTGGGGCTTACAGTTGTGAGTCTCGCTTTGATTCAAAAAATATGCTCAAAGCATTCAAGACTAAATATCAATTAGAAGCATATGAGGTAATAAGAGCTATGTTCGACCCGAATGGGCATGCAAAAGATGTGTTGCAAGTTGGGAGCATAATCAAACATGTTACTATTATCAAAGATTATTTGGCTAACTGTAGAGATGAGCTCAAAAGTAGAGAACATTTTTTTGCTAGGCTCACAGTGGAGCAAATCAAAATATACGGTATCAACTTTGATGTGGAAGGCTTGGAGGATGATAGCCAAAATATGTATAGCAATACATATTTAACTAAGTTAAGGGGGATCCTTATCAATTCAAAGTTGTATATAGATGTTGAGGAGAGTTTTGATATCATGATGGCCAGAATCATCAAGAGAATGGGGAAATGGGTTAAATGGACAACCAAGAGGAACCGAAGTAAAGGTGCAAGCACTCAAGATTCTCCAGTAGCTGCAACACCTTCCTCATCTTAGAGTGCTACACCAGGCATGACAATAGTTTCTACTCAAGGGCCAACTCAACCATTAGGTGGAGGTGATCAACCTCCAGACAAGAATGTCCCCATTGCCAAGACCTATCATTATGGTTCCCTCCCTTTCATAGAACCTAGACTGGTGCTAAAGAAGAGAAGATGGAAGAATCAAAGGATAGCATGACTTCCTCCATTCAATTCCCCCATGTTACACCACTTCCATCACCTCAGGTTTCTCCAATCCCTTCTCCCCATACTACTCTAGTTCCCTCTCCTCATCATAGTCTCGTTCCACCAACAAGTGCTACACTTCTACAACCAAGAGGCTCTTTAATATAGATAGTAGACTTAGGGGATGGGAAAAGAAGTAGTAGTGAGTCTACTGAGTCTGACAAAGCAACATAGAAAACTCCAGAAGTGGATAAGGGTTAGAGTTCTTCTAAACTCATCTCCTAGGATCCAAAGAATCCTTTCTCTTCAACTACTATGATAGCCACTCCAGTTAAGAGAAAGATGTTTAGTATAGAATCACTTGGGATAGCCTCCAAGGTGATAGGTACTAGCTCCTAGTCGGAGGATACTCTAGAGAGTAAAAGGAAAAGGAAAAGGAAAGATGAAAGCACTTCTTCTAAAGATACTATATCTCTCACAATCTGTTCTAGATCTGCATTGACAAGAGTAAAGAAGAAAAAAACCTAGTACATACTTGGGCAAGATCCAAAAACATGTCACCTAACAATGGAGATCGGCAAGCTCAACAAGGGATGGAAAATTGAGGACATGACGACCGAAGATTTTCCTTTGCACTATGTGGATCTTGGAGAAGTAAGGCATGATACCAAAGTTGGCTTATGGAAGTCAACCAACGAGGTGAACGAGGGGTAGCTAGAAAGTCTAAAGTTGTCTAAGACCAAAATGAAGGCTAAGATAGAATAATTAAATAAGTTCATTAGACAGCTAGTCACTCTATTAGCAGCCATCTCTAGAGTATTAGTGACTAAAAATCTTACAACTATTGAAGTTCAGGCCCTCATATCTCAACTCCAAGAAGATAGGCATTTTGGCCATATTGGTAAAGAATGGATTGAGAATCTCAAATCAAAAGGAGCCACTATTGTGGAGCAGATTGGTAATGTTATCTTAAGGTTGGAAACAGAAAAAGATAACATTATATCAAATAGCAATACTTTGGCTAGAGAAAGGGTGAAGTGTGATGATTGCATCTCCATCTTGAAGATGATGATCTAGATAAAGGTCAAGGAAGTGGTTAAAGAAAAAATCTTGCCAAAGGGAGATGAACCTCTATTCGAGTGGCTTCAAAGCATGTAGTTTAAGACTAAGATGATCTAGTCCACAGAGAAAGGACTTAGAGAAACAAAGGATAAGGTAAAGAAGACACAAGACAAAGGACTTAAACTTATGAGGGGATTACATATAGGGTCATAGACTAGTGGCCAAGGAAAATAACTCATTGGAATCAATTTTATGAAGGAGAACTTTTCTAAATTTATGGATAGATTGTCTGATATGTCTTTCCATAATCAAGACAAGGTTGCTGAACTACAAGCACTTAGCAAATGGATACATGTGGCCAAAGAGGAATTGCCAAATCAATTAAATTTTATGAAGGAGTTGGCTAGAGAGCATTTTAAATGGCTCTTAAGGTATACCAATATCTATGTGCCTAGACATGAAGAGCTCATCCCAATCATAGTTACCGCCAAGGCCTATAGAGAAAAAGCAGGAAAGGGGAAGAAGTCAAAGTGATTCACATTCTACCTTTTCTTTTGTTTACTTTTGTAATTATTGAAATGTGGCAAATTGGTACCTTGCCATTTGTCAATCTTAAGAAGATGAACTGATTGAATTTCCATTGTAACGGTCATCTTGAAATTGTATATGTATGAGATTGAAAGATTAATAAAGGGTCGATGAATTTTTGGTGTGAAGTACTTTATGTTGCAGAGATAATTTAATGCTATTTTATATCAATTATTTTCTATTCTAGTTCTGTTATATTTAGTGGTTTATTTTCTCTTTTGTTTGAAGAGAGGAAAGAATAGAGTTTCATTCCCCTATTTCAAAACAATAAATGAATGTGATAAGTGGTGTCATTGTTCATTCAAAGAGAGATCCCTTCAACACTCTTCATTTGTTAATTACATTTAAAATTCATATTAATTTAGCTCCATACTAGTTATTACTTAGTTAAACTTAGTGAATTCATAAGATGTGTGGATTCAAAAATGTGCTTAGAACTTCAAAAATTTAGATTTTCCTAAGTTACATTCTATTTAGGTCTAGCTTGGTTCTACCTCTTATATTCTTAGGTCAAGAAAATACCCCAAGTTAGTTTAGGAGAAGAACATAATTCATTGCAAATCTATTCTAGGGAGCTATACCTACCAATTTAGAGAAAAGCCAATTCATCCACAAGTGGCTTTTCAACTATTTGTAACCAGATATTGTTCCAAGTTTAGGCATTCAAAAGTTATAATTTAAAAGAAAAAATCTATTTACCAACATCAGTAAACACTAATCCTAAAATGATTTCTTGTGTTAACCAACAGATGCTTGGTTAACACTAGGGTAAGTGCACCAAGTTGTGGTGCCAAAAGGGGGTATAAGTGGACACCTTTTTCCTGAAATCAACAATTTTGAACTTCAACAAGAATTTGAAGATAGTTATGCTCAAAATTTTAAGATTTGACAAAAACAAAAGTCATAGTCCTTTGAATCTAGTTTCTAACTACTAATTTTTTTTCAAAATGGTTTAGTTTTAGGTCCTCAAAAAAGGGGGCCATAGAAAGTGGTACTACTTATTCCAAAATAACATAACACAGTACAAAGTGTGCCCCCCCTAAAATTTTAACTTTTTTTTTGAAATTCTCTAATCACTCTAGTCAAAAGTTACTTAACACTATGTAGTTTATCCCAGATTTTTTAGGTAATTTTATAATGTATTTTTTTTAAATGAATTTTTTATCTAGAAACATCCCAAAAACATGAAATATCTATGTGCTCCCCCAAGAAATAATTGAAAACTAATCTAAAATCAAAACTTTTTCTTTCAAAGTGTGTAGAATGGAGTCTAGTTTCTAAAAAACTAAGTTGTTACACTATTTGATGAACGAGCTAAAATCTACAGCCCAATTAGTACATGGTGATTTTTGACAAAAAATGGACATACATTTAAAAGAAATTATAGATGAAAGGCTTGAAATAGTTCAAATTAAAAATAAATTATATGGTTATATAGCTAACATAGAGACCTAAAATGTCATGTAACTTGATCTTATCGATGCCCAACCACGAGGAATCTTGAAGGAGAGCACACATGAAAAATCAATCATTTTTTGTATGTTTTCAAAAAAACACATCTCAAACCTATTTATAAACTCCAAACCTTTGGGTTGGATCACCAAGGAAAAACCAAGCCTTAGGCTTGGTTTTAATGCAAATCTTTGAATAGTGCATACACCCTATAGCACATGCATGCACTATTTAAAGCTTTTGAATTCGGGTCTCAATAGTGCATTCATGCTATAGTGCACATGCACTACTAAGACCTAAATAGTGCATAGAGAAGGAAGAAGAGATGAAAAGAAAGAGCAAGAGAGAGGGGGGGATGACTATGTGTGTCTATGAGAGAGAGAGATAGAGAGAAATTAGGGGATGCGAGAGGGGAGAGAGAGAGTGGGGGATGAGAGAGAGAGAGAAAGTGAGAGAGAGTAGGGGTGGCAAAAAGAGTATGGGATGGGGGAGAAAGATTGAGAGTGGGGGATGGGAGAGAGAGGAAGTGTGAGAGAGTGAGTAGGGGTGGTAGAGAGAGTACGATATGGCAAAGAGATTGAGAGTAGGGGATGGTATAGAGAGATTAGGTAGTGGGAGAGGGAGCGAGAGAAGGAGAGAGAGAGAGTATGGCAAGGGAGAGAGTGTGGGAGTGTGAGAGAAGGTAGGGCTGGCAGAGAGAGAAAGTAGGGGATGGGAGAGGGGAGAGAGAGAGAGAGCAGGGGATGGGGGAGAGAGAGGAGAGAGGGAGAGAGTGAGAGAGAGAGAGATAGTAGGTGGTGGAAGAGGGAGTGGGAGAGGGAGAGAGAGAGGGGGGATGGGAGTGTGTGTGTGAGATATAGAGAGTAGGGGATGAGAGAGGAGAGAGAGGGGGGATGGGAGTGTGTGGTGTGTGTGAAAGAGAGAGAGTAGGAGGTGGGAGAGGGGAGAGAGAGAGAGAGTAGGAGATGGGAGAGAGAGAGTAGGTGGTGGGAGAGGGAGTGGGAGAGGGAGAGAGAGTGGGGAATGGGAATATGTGTAAGAGAGAGAGATTAGGGGATGGGAGAGAGAGGAAGTGTGAGAGAGAGTAGGGGTGCTAGATAGAGAGTATAGGGTGGGGGAGAGAGAGAGAGAGTACAAGATGAGAGAGAGAGATTGAGAGTAGGGGATGGGGGGAGAGAGAGAGTAGGATGTGGGAGATGGAGTGGGAGAGCAAGAGAAAGAGAGAGAGGAGGATGAGAATGCATGCATGTGAAAGAGAGAGAGTAGGGAATGGGAGAGGGGGGAGAGAGAGTAGCTCAAGAGAGAGAGAGAGAGAGTAGGGGATGAGAGAGAGAGAGTAGGTGATAGGAGAGGGAGTGGGAGAGGGAGAGAGAGGGGGATGGAAATGTGTGTGTGTGTGTGTGTGTGTGTGTGTGAGAGAGAGAGAGAGAGAGAGTAGGGGATGGGAGAGAGTGTGAAAATGTGAGAGAGAGTAGGGGTGGTAGAGAGAGTAGAGAGGGAGAGAGTGAGAGTGAGAGAGAGAGAGTGAGAGTGAGAGAGAGCGAGAGTAGGTGGTGGGAGAGGGAGTGGGAGAGGGAGAGTGAGTGAGAAACAGAGTAGGGGATGGGAGAGGAGAGGGGATGGATGGATGTGTGTGTGAAAGAGAGAGAGAGTAGGAAATGGGAGAGGGGAGAGAGAGATAGAGAGAGAGTAGGGGATGAGAGAGAAAGAGAGTAGGCAGTGGGAGAGGGAGTGGGAGAGGGAGAGAGAGGGGGGATGGGAGTGTGTAAGAGAGAGTAGGGGATGGGAGAGAGTGTGAGAGTGTGAGAGGAAGAGTAGGGGTGGTAGAGAAAGAGTAAGAGTATGGGATGGGAGAGAGAGAGAGAGAGTAGAGAGGGAGAGAGTGAGAGAGAGATAGTAGGTAGTGGGAGAGGGAGTAGGAGGGAGAGAGAGGGGGAATGGGAGTGTGTGTAAGAGAGATAGAGTAGGGGATGGGAGAGAGTAGGTAGTGGGAGAGGGAGTGGGAGAGAGAGAGGGGGAATGGGAATGTGTGTAAGAGAGATAGAGTAGGGGATGGGAGAGAGTGTGAGAGTGTGAAAGAGAGTAGGGGGTGGTAGAGAGAGCTTGTATGAGATGGGAGAGAGAGTGAGTTAGAGTAGGGGATGGGAGAGAGTGTGAGAGAGAGTAGGGGATGGAAGAGAGAGAGTGAGAGTAGGGGATGGGAGAGAGAAAGTAGAGAGGGAGAAAGAGTACTTGAGAGAGAGAGAGAGAGATAGTAGGCAGTGTGAGAGGGAGTGGGACAAGGAGAGAGGGGGGTAGGATGGGAGTGTGTGTGAAAAATCTAGAGAGTAGGGAATGGGAGAGGAGAGAGAGAGGGGGGATGGGAGTGTGTGTGTTTTTGAGAGAGAGAGAGTAGGGGATGGGGGAGAGAGAGTAGGCAGTGTGAGAGGGAATGGGAGAGGGAGAGAGAGGGGGGAATGAGAATGTGTTTAAGAGAGAGAAAGTAGGGGATGAGAGAGAGTGTGAGAGTGTGAGAGAGTATAGGCGGTGGCTGAGGGAGCTTGTAGAGGATGGGAGAGAGAGAGTGAGAGTATGGGATGGGAGAGAGTGTGAGAGAGAGTAGGGGATGGGAGATAGAGTGAGACTAAGGGATGGGAGAGAGAGAGTAGAGAGGGAGAGAGAACTTGAGAGAGAGATAGATAGTAGGTAGTGGGAGAGGGAGTGGGAGAGGGAGAGAGATAGGGGGATGGGAGTTTGTGTGACAGATCTAGAGAGTAGGGGATGGGAGAGAGTGTGAGAGTTTGAGAGAGAGTAGGGGGTGGTAGAGAGAGAGTACGGGATGGGAGAAATAGAGTGAAAGGATGGGAGAGAGTGTGAGAGAGAGTAGGAGATGAGAGAGAGTGTGAGAAAGAGTTGGGGATGGGAGAGAGAAAGTAATAGTAGGGGATGGGAGAGAGAGAGTAGAGAGGGAGAGAGAACTTGAGAGAGAGAGATAGTAGGTGGTGGGAGAGGGAGTGGGAGAGGGGGAGAGAGAGGGGGGATGGGAGTGTGAGTGAGAGATCTAGAGAGTAGGGTATGGGAGAGGAGAGAGGGTGAGAGAGAGTAGGTGGTGGGAGAGGGAGAGAGAGAGTAGGCGGTGGGAGAGGGTGAGTGAGAGAGATAGGGAGAGTAGGGGTGGGAGGGAGAGAGAGAGTAGGGGATGGGAGAGAGAGTAGCCTGAGAGAGAGAGGGGGGATGGGAGTGTGTGAGATAGAGAGAGTATAGGATGGGAGAGGATAGAGAGTGAGAGAGTAGGGGATGGGAGAGAGAGAGAGAGTAGGTGATGGGAGAGGGAGTAGGAGAGGGAGAGTGAGAGAGAGTAGGTGATGGGAGAGGGAGAGTGAGAGAGAGAGAGAGTAGGGGGTGGGAGCGGAGAGAGAGACTAAGAGAGAGTAGAGAGAGAGAGAGAGAATAGCAGATGGGGGATGGTGGGATAAGGAGAGATGTGTTTTGACAATGTGCATAGACACTTTATAGTGCGTACACACTATAGTGTATACACACTTTGTTAAATCACCCAAAAATGGTAAAAAGGCAAGTTTGGGTCCCATTTCATCAGTTCTCTACTTTTGGTCTATTGTGAATTTTGTTGTTTTGACAAAAAACATGGGTTTCAACATAGCAAACACTATTTGAAGACTTTTTGAAGCTAGCAAACACCAAATTCGATCATTGGATACGCGATTTGAAGACTTTTTAAATATTATTTGTATAGAAAAGGTTAGTGCAATCCTTTTTAAATATTGTTTGTTGATATATAGATACAAATTAGATTATAATTTGACATATTGTTTAATCTATAGTGAATTCATTTAAATTTCTATGTTTGAATGAAATGTTATTTCGAAATGGTTAGAAATTTGACAAGTTGTTTGATATATATTGTGTATTCATTCAAATAATTGTAATTTTTATATATATTTGAATGATTTTTAATTTACACATTGTAAATAATTTAGATGTTTGAATAATTTGAAATGTAGAAATTATCATCATGCTAAGGAAGAAACCAAAAACTCAAACAAATGAAGATAGGGAGAGAGATTTGGCAATTAAAAGAGATAAAATGAAACTACTACACGAACAAAGAAAATTGCAAAGAAATAATGAAGAATTGACTTTCGAAGATGATAAGGAACCACCAATACAAAGAAACAAAGAGGAAGAATTGGAAAGACAAAGAGAACGAATGAGACTATTACGCTCAAGAAGACAATTAAATTGTGATGTTATACCATCTTCCAATGTTGGAGTCATATCATCCTCTCATGTTAAAGAGACACTAATTTGTAGATCCAACGATGTACACACTCCATCATGTCATGTTGAAGACACAACATCAACACATAAAGTAGGTGATATTCCATCTTTTGCATCTTATTGCCAAGGTACATCATCTTTAGTTCAAGGTACGCAATACACTCAACCTTATGTTGATGTTCAAAATGTTGAGAGAATGGAAGAGATTATAACACCTTCTAGAATTTGTTTTAGAAGACCAAAATATTTGATTGATATTGATACTAACATTTTGAAATCAATTCCTAACAAGATTAGCAAGCATACTTGTCAAAGAAAAGTTAATTGTATGTGGAGATTATTTTTTGAAGAATTAACTATTACAGGTCAATGCCAATTATTTGTTGAAATGATGAAGAATTTGAAATTTAGGCCTATCATGAAGATTCTTGGGCTAAGAATGATGGACGATTCAAATGAAAAAAGCATTGTAAAGAATCTAATGAGTGCTTATGACAAATTGGGTTCTAAATCATGCACCAAAGATAGTAATATCACAAGACAAGTACTTACATCAACAACAGTAAGTAGCCAAATGAAGAAATCTGGACTCATGAGAAAGACAAGAATAATGTTATAAATTAGTAGAGGTACTCTAAGGAGAGCCATGCTAAGGTGTGAGAGATTGGAAGATCCAACAAAAAATGAGTTATGGACATTTAGCGGTAGACTACCACGAAAGGATAAAGAAAGTAGTGAAGCTTTGAAATCATTGATCAAAGATTTTTGAAAAAATAACACACATGTTTCCCCTAATCAAAAATATGTTGTAAGAAGGAGGATTGGTAGACAAAATCACGACCCACATGTGAAACATTTTTTGGACTCAACTCAGACACATTTTTTTGCAAAATTTATTGGTATGTATCCTCAAATTTGAATAAGTTAAAGATTTTTTGAGATGGGTAAACCTTTTTATGTGAAGATAAATCACACATGCACAACTTGTTGTTGTAGGATACATATTGAATTTTCTAACCATTTTGATACTTTTAAGCATATATGTGTGTTTTTGCATTATGAGTTTGTTTTGCAAGATTGTGACATGAATGAGCCACCAAGATCTTCAAGGGAATTCATATCCAACATTATATTTGAAATAGGGGATGGCCAACAATTTTACAAGACATCATGCTTGGATGGTACATGCTTATTTTGTGATTCTTTACAACTTTTATCAATTTGTCAACATATGGATAGTCCACATGCAATTGAAAATGAAATAGTAGATTACAAAAAATTTAAGATAGTGACATATGCTCTAAAATATGGGAAATTGGGTAAAAGATGTGATTTAGTCATTGAAAATATCCTAGTGTATGAGTTCATGAAGATTTTTTGTGAAAAGATTATTTAAAAGTATGCAAGGCATACACATAGAGCTCGATGGCTAGATTTTCAATTCAAGTTGTGCAAGGATATATTTCCACTAGATACCATTGTTTCGGTTGTAGATTTCATAGAGAACTAAAAACTACAACCACAAAATGAGGTGCAAGCAAAGTATTATACTTCTGAACAGGTTTCCATATTTGTTCACATAACATTCATGCATTCACATACAAGTACAAAGGATGATAGAAAGATTTTGAGGGAGCACCATTTTTACATTAGTGATGATCAATCACATTCTACAGAGTTCATACATGGTTGTTTTCAACTATTTTATGGAGATTTGGCTAACAGGGGCATAACATATCATAAGCACATTATTTGGTCAGACAATTGCACATCTCAATTCAAGAATGTATGGATGTTCTATTGGTTGAGGAGGATGCACAGATTGTGTAGAATTCAATATATGTGAAATTTCATAGAGGCTGGTCATTTAAAGGGAGAGCACGATGGTGCAGACACATGCATCAAAAGAGCCTTAGCTCGTAAAGAACTAAAGTACAAAGATGGAGCAATATTGATAGATGCAAAGTCCATCGTCTAGTGGTGTAATGCTACAATGGGTTCAGGTAAGGAAGGAAAGTCTATGGTTAGTAGTTTTTTTGGTTGATAGATAATACTAACATTGCACCATATTAGGATTGTTGCACACTAATAGGATCTAGTGAGTTGCACTCTTTTAGAAGCTCTGATGTAGGTTCATGGAGCATCCAAACACAAAAAATGGCATGTTATTGTCCATCATGTGCAGAGGAAAATTGGGATAATTGTGAGTCAACTGAATGGGTGCACAAATGGGATATATGGGTTTTGGACCCAATTGACACCTATCATCCCCCACAAGCACTGGAAATGGTAGAGATGGATTCGTCTATTAACTTTGACCACTTATTTTTGATGTTATTACACCTCAAGACAATGAAGAAGGGATAGATTATTATTTGTGTCATTGTGTCCAAGCCAAACAAAAATTGGATCACTCGGTTATAGATGGTGAAGGTTTAGAGTACCCTGTCAGTGCGGTGATTGTAACCAACACATGGCCTAGACAATATTCAATGAAAAACCCTAACTTGTAGTTATTCGAGGATTGGAAAATAGAGAGGAAGATTTCTCATTATTCAAACCTTGTTGTCACATCAAATGTCCACTTGATAAATTATGGTGAAAAACCACATAATAAGATTTTTTGGAAAGTTCGTGAGTCAGACCACGAGGCAATACTTGAGACATTAAAATGTAGAGAAAATCCAATTGGCTCATTAGATTGAATTTGATCCAAATACAATGTTGCAACCTCTCTCCCAAGACTGTCCACATGAAAAGGTGGGTATTTTTATTATGTGTAAGTGTGAGACAAGTTTAAATCACAGATTTTATGTTTTGATTTGTTTAGAATCTAGATACATTATTTGAATTTATATTAGATTATTTAATAGGACCCCTTTTCAAATTAGTCATTTGAATAAGTGAAAGTTTAAAATTTGTTGTTCAAATCAAAATGTAATGAAAGAACATGAAAATTGTTAGAATGTGAATGCTTTGTGATGTAAAGTCATGATTGTATGCATGTAACTAGAAACTTCAAACTGGAAAAAGCAAGGATACAATGGGAGAAGTTTCCAATACTCGGCAAGAAAGGGTTATCATACAACTCAGAAAGAAAGGATTTGTACAAATGGATAATTCTTAATGAAAAGCCAGATTCAATTTTTGTCATTCTCTAATTGTAGTGGATTAATCTTATTTTCTACTGTGCTAATTCTTCATTTGTAGGTCACCAAAGAAGAGGTCTAATAAAGTTGAAGCACCAGTGATAAAGGGTGAGATGTCAAAATCATCTATGAAATGGTATTATTAATTCACATCCTCAATGTTTATTAGTGTTTTTTGTTCAAGTACTATTGTGTGTTAATCATCTTATGCTTGGGATTGCAAAGGATCACAATCATAAAACACTAAGAAGGAAAATAGGTCTTGATCTGATGATAATGGGGTAGTTACAAATATAGTTCTCTCTAAGGATAATGTTGTTTAGCTGTTGTATAAGTTGAGAGAACCAAAAGATTATTTAGGTTTACTGAAAAAAATGGAACTTTTGATATTTTAGGATATAAAATGTTTATTGATGGATTTGTTAGATTGTGGTGACTAATCAGGAAAGTACTATACATACTTCATAAATTCTTTGGGGCTTGGGGCATCACCTCGAAAGAAAAAATTTGGGCCCTATTTTATTGAGATTTTTGGGCCGACATGTAATTGTTATTTTCTATCTATGGTTTAATCCTAACAAGTGGTATCAAAGCAAGTATGTTTATTTAATTATCCTCTATAGGAAAGTCTCACGATTGAGTGGGAGTCTCATGGTTGATAGGGAGCGATGGCAGATGAGGTAAGTTGAGGGTTGATAGGTTTAATGGGCAAAACTTCCAGTTATGGAAGATGCAAATGGAAGACTATTTTTATCAGAAGGATTTATAGAAGCCATTAGAAGGCAAAGCCAAGAATCAGGGATCTATGTCAAATGATGAATGGGATCTTTTGGACAGAAAGGCACTTGGAAGCTTTTGATTATGCTTGGTACCATCAGTGGCATTTAATATTACAAAAGCAAAGATGAAAAAAGAATTGATACAAACCCTAACGAAGCTATATGAAAAGCCCTTTGCTTCAAATAAGGTATTTCTCATGAAGCGTTTATTTATTATGAAAATGGGAAAAGGTGGATCTATTGTAGATCATTTAAATGAATTTAATACTATTACTAGTTAGTTATCTTCTATGGGTGTCAATTTTGATGAAGAAATTAGGGCTCTCTTGATTTTGTGTTCTTTGCTTGAAAGTTGGAATGGTTTGGTAATGGCTATGAGTAATTCTATTCCTAGATCTAGTACCCTAAAATATGATGATGTGATCAATGTTGTTTTGTGTGAGAAAACTCGTAGGAAATCCTCAAGTGGATCTACATCAGAAAGTGCTTTGAATGCACAAAGCAGGGGCAGAAACCCTAAGAGAGGAAGTAATTCTGGAAATACTGAGAAATCAAGAGAAAATTCAAAGGGGAGGAGGTCTCAATCGAGAGAACTAAATGACTTCTCGTATTGTGGGAAACCAAGTCATAAAAAGAAAGATTGTTAGAATCAAAAGAAAAATGAAGGAGATAAATCAGATGGAGACAAGGAGGCAAATGTGGTAAGTAACAAATCCAAAGAGGATGCTTTGCTTCTGTCTTTAGAAAGTGTTGATGATTCATGGGTTTTAGATTCTGGTGCTTCATTTCATGCTACACCTCATAGAGGTTATTTCATTGATTATGTCCAAGAGGATTTTGGACTTGTTTATTTGGGGGATAATGAACCCTGTCAGATTTCTAGAAAAGGAAAAGTTAAGATTAAGTTGTAGAATGGGAATTATTAGCTACTACACGAGGTAAGACATTTTCCAAGCCTGAGTAAGAATTTAATTTCAGCAGGGAAACTTGGTGATGAGGGTTGTGTAGTTGCTTGTAATGATAAAAATTGGAAGGTTTCAAAAGGTTCCCTTGTAGTAGAAAAATGTGTGAAAGTAGGAATCTTATATCTTTGTACAAGTCATATTGTTCCTTCTACTTTAATTATTTTAGAGAAAAATGAATGTTTAGGAACAATTGCTGCAGTTGAGCAGGGAGAACAAATAGCTATTGTAGATTTTGATACAGTGTTGTGGCACAACAGACTTGGGTACATGAGTGAGAAAGGTATGAAAGTACTTCATTCAAAGAAATTTTTACCAAGTTTGAAATATGTTAATATGGATTTTTGTGAAAGTTGTGTGTATGGAAAACAAAAAAGAGTGAGTTTTGTAAAGATTGGGAAGGAAAACAAAAAAGAGTGAGTTTTGTAAAGATTGGGAAGGAAAACAAAAAGGAGAAATTAGAGCTTGTGAATACAGATGTATGGGGACCAGCTCAAGTATCTTCCCTTGGTGGCTCTCATTATTATGTTACATTTATTGATGACACAACTAGAAAAGTATGAATTTATTTCCCTAGATAGAAATCTGATGTTTTTCAAACTTCTAAGAAATGGAAACGCTTGGTCGAAAATGAGACTAAAAAGAAATTAAAATTTCTTAGATCTAATAATGGTGGTGAGTATTGCAGTCATGAATTTGAAGATTATTGCTCCACTAATGGTATTTCTAGACATAAATTGTTCCAAGGACTCCACAAGAAAATGGATTGGTTGAACGCATGAACAGGACTATAATGGAGTGCGCAAGGAGCATGAGGTTGCATGATCAGTTGCCTTTACACATGTGGGTGGAGGCTATCAATACTATTGTATATTTGATTAATAGAGGTCCCTCTACTCCTTTGGGTTGTGGTATTCCAGAGGAAGCATGGACTAGTAAGAAGGTGAGTTATTCTTTTCTCAAGACCTTCGGTTGTGAAGCTTTTTCTCATATAGATTCTAAAAATAGAACCAAGCTAGAAGCTAAGTTAAAGAAATGTGTATTTCTTGGATATGGCATTAATGAATTTGGTTATAGGCTTTGGCATTTTGAAAATTAGAAAATTGTAAGAAGCACTGATGTCATATTCAATGAGAAAGTGTTGTACAAAGATCTATTGCAGCAACATGAGAAGAAAAAAAATGTTAATGTAGTGCTGGATGATACTCCACAAGCTAATGTTCTAGCCATTCCTCATGATGTGCAATAACTGCCACAACAAATACCACACACACCAATGAATGTTAGATGGTCAACAAGGCATATTAGACCTCTAGAAAGAATCTCTCCCTCTTTGTATTCAATTTTACTTACTGATGCTAGTGAACCTAAATGTTATGATGAAGCTATGTAGGTGGATACTAAGATTCAGTGGGAGTCTACAATGAAAGACAAAATGGACTCTTTGCTAAAGAATAAGACATGAGATTTATGCAAGTTGCCTACAGGTAAAAGAGCTTTAAAAAATAAGTGGGTTTACAAGTTGAAAGAAGAGGAAGGAGGTAAGAAAATATTTAAAGCTAGGTTAGTTGTGAAAGGATTTGCACAGAAAAAGGGCATTGATTTTGATGAGATATTTTCTCCTATTGTTAAGATGACTTCTATCTGTACTATTTTAAGTCTTGTGGCTACTGAAGATTTGCATTTAGAGTAGCTTGATGTTAAAGTAGCCTTCCTTCATGGTGAGTTGGATGAAGAGATATATATGGCTCAGCCACAAGGATTTGCAATCAAAGGTAAGGAGAACTTAGTGTGCAAATTGAAGAAAAGTTTATATGGCTTGAAGCAAACACCTCGACAATGGTATCTAAAATTTGACAATTTTATGCATGAGAATGGTTACGGTAGGTGTCATTTAGATCATTGTGTCTACTTTAAGAGGTTGGATGATGATAGCTACATTATTTTATGTTTATATGTTGATGATATGCTTGTAGCTGGGTCTAACATGGATCACATTAAGGGGCTAAAATGCCAATTAGCACATGCATTTGCTATGAAGGATTTGGAGGTAGGAAAATAGATCCTTGGTATGAAGATTTTTAGAGATAGGAAGAATAGAACACTGATGCTATCTAAGGCTGATTATTTTGAAAAGGTGTTGCAATGTTTCTCTATGGAGAATGGTAAAGCTATCAGCACACCTTTACCTAGTCATTTGAAGTTGCTAAGGAGATGTGTCCTAGGACACAAGAAGAGGAGGATAAGATGTCCAAGGTACCCTATGCTTTAGCTGTAGGAAGTTTGATGTATGCTATGGTATGTACTAGGCTAGATATAGCACATCCAATGGGAGTTGTTAGTAGGTATATGAGTCATCCAAGAATTGAACATTGGAAAGCAGTCAAATGGATTCTTAGATATTTGAGAAGAACATCCAATAAGTGTTTACACTTTGGGGGCTCTACTACTAATCTACAAGGCTATGTTGACTCAGATTTGGTAGGTGATATTGATACTAGGTGGAGTACTACACGTTATGTCTTTACTATTGGTGGGGCAGCCATCAACTAGGTTTCTAGGTTACAAAAGGTTAATGGTTTATCCACTATAGAGGTAGAGTATGTAGCTACTACAAAGGCAGCCAAGGAGATGATATGGCTTCAGTTATTCTTGGAAGAATTGGGACACCCTCAGAAGGATAATTATTTGTTCACAGATAGTCAAAGTGTCATTCATCTTGCAAAGAATTTAGCTCTACATTCAAAGACCAAACATATATAGTTGTGGTACCATTTCATTCGGTCAATTTTGGAGGATGGATAGTTAAAGCTAGAGAAGATCCATACAAATGACAATCTAGTAGATATGTGTTAGTGAACAGATTGTCCTTTAAAGAAATGCATCCAAATCTGACCCTGAGTGCCCAAGTGAAAGGAAAAACTAACACCAACAGTTGGATAAGTTATCATGGGATTGATAACCTTCCTCTGAATTTTTATCAGGTACAACTCCCTGTGTGAGATATTCAATGAATTTAAATATCCTGCACTTTTACTTGAAAGTACGAAAGGATCTCTCACAAATTCTTAGATCGTGAGGTATAGATTATTTCTAACAACAAAGAGGTGTTTTAACTAATCTACAAAAATGAATAATAACACTAATCTATAGTAAGGATAGTAACCATATATCTATAACTAATAAATCAGGATTCACAATGTAATACTGACTTAACATGCCTAAATACAAGGTTTCTAAGCCATATTCAAGAAGATACATATATAGACATCAAATCTTTGTATGCACAAAGTCATGCAAAAACTAAAACACCCATATCATATCTACCAATTAATGTCATTACAATATCTGCCTATCTAAAACTCTAACCATTCTACCCTCCCCTTTACAGCAGCATAAAATCTCTTGTAAGGAAAAAGTAGAACTCTCAGCCCAAACTCTCATGTACTGCAGCACCAAAGTCTCCCCTACAAAAAAGAAGTGGAACCCCTTTTGCTTAAGGCTTTCCCCATTTAAGAATTTGGTGGCAAACTGTTCAGTTTCTATAACTGATTCTTGGAAACCTTTTCACTTCCCCTTTCTCTCGTACTTTATTTTTGGGTTTTTATAGCTTTTATTTTGTACATAGTTCTATTGTGTCTCACTTATAAGTATCCCCTGATACTCAATCAAAGGAATTGACTCCTCGACTACTAGGTACTTTTAGCTCACCCTGCTATACCATCGCCTTTGAATTAACAAAGAATAAACACTGTTATTATAATGACATTATACCAATTAATGTAACTATTATTCGATGTCTTTTATCTTTCGAGATCAATATGATCCAAAAAATAACCTAACCAAGTCATTCCTATTATGCAAGATGAAAAATGTTGTCGAGGCTCCTTGAGAGTTATTCCACTTGTCTTGGACATCCATTCAGTCACCTTTTGAAAATCACAATGCCAAGGTAATGCACAACATATATTTCCATTTGGTTGCAAATGCTTAGAATAGCTACCTCTTCAATAAGATTCAGCTTACATAGCTCAACAATGGCAAGGATCAATTATGTATATGGAATTGCAAGCTTCTCATGCATCTCAATGGGTGCAATGTGATAATTCAGCCTTATGACCAATATGCAACTCATCTCCCCTATATATCTCAAGGTTACACGGATTAGAACTTAAATAGCAATAATTCACCATTATGTCTTCTTTAACTTGCGAGTCTATTCTAATCCTAATACATATGAGATATTCCAAGAATATCAAAGGGAAATGTGATCATTTTTTTGAACTTCTCAAATGGTCTTTGTAGCCACCTTTTGTCTAAATAAAATCTTCTACATCTTTAATGATATTTGAGATGCCACCACGCCCAATTCAAGTCCTCATGTGCATTCATAGAATTCTGCAAATATTCTTCATGTCTTTTATATCAAAAGATCATGCAAAATCATCTAATAGATACTATTGACTCCCGATACTAAAATGAATCCTGAGCATCTATTATGGCAATACTTATGGCTTGTGCAGGGGATAGACAAAGCAATTGGATGCACTTCATGGGTCCGTATATTTCCATTGCATTCATAGGTCATCAAATGTACTCGGACTGCATTCTATCAAGTAGTTTTCTACCATTTCTCTATTTCTATGCCAACATAGAGTGTACTCAGGTATGGTCTTGGTGAATTATTGTTTTCACTTTCTTGCTCAATTACATACCTGGCAACCATGAACCAGAGTTTATTCCGAAGACCTTCATCATCCTCAACTTTCTCTGTCTCTATCATTGCTAGCTCTGTGTCTACCCAATGGACCTTTCTTATACTTGCATTGGAGGAAACATAAGAGGGCACTGTCATCCTCACATTTTCCTTTATCAAGTTATTATCGGGTTTGAAAAGAAGTTTTTCATGAAATGTAAGACCTCCATTCACAATTAAAATTACCATACTTATTATCGTTTTATCATGCAAACATACAGACTGCAATGACTTCAAGATCTCTTGCCTACAATGATCTTCATTTTCTTAGTACATGATCATCCACATTAATCTCCCTCAGGGGTCATAAGAAACGTATGTTCAAACTGTGATCTTTATGAATATACCAGTTGTATTGCTACCAGCCACGAGCTTCCATACTTTCATTGGTTCGGAAAGATTGGTTTTTCTTTTAAATGATGGAAGTTCAAGATGCCTCTCTTCAACTTAAACATGTGGGCTGCCACTGAGTAAAGCCTTAACCCGTTACATATTCTTCATTCAAGACTGGCAAAGCTTCCCACATCATATTTGTCTCTTTGTTTGATAACTCAGAGCATCTGCAACTATTGACACATGTCAATGGGAATTTGAAATTAAAAAAGATCATGGACATTTACTCAATAATGGGAAAATGTTCAACATCTCTTTTGACAGCATGTCTTCACCCCCTTTTGTACACGCATTTCACATGCAAGATGTGAAAACATAACTCTATTTTTTGAGAGTTTTTATAAGCTTTTAGAACTTGTCTGACCAAGAAAGTTCACACTTAGAAGCATAAATCCAAGCACCATGCTCACTCTACAATACATTGGAGACATTGATTCAAAATCTTCATGTACATATCTCCTTTTCTATTATCAACTTAGAGTATCTTTTTAGCTATTGAAGAGTGGTGAATTTCATATCTTCTGAACATCATGATCTGAAACTCTAGAAGTGAACCTAAACTTTTGAACTGAACTTCTAGGCTAGTAGAGTGGTCTTTGATGTTGAAGTTGTTGAATCGAGAAGACTCATAATTCCATTGAACCTGCATTGACAATTTCGAGCCTCTTCAAACCACTGGACCTAATTTTCATCTTGATATGCATCTGTGCACTTTTTTAAAACTAATGAACTGATAGAATCTGAACCTGAAGTTCCCACCATAATCTTGCACATTCTGGGCATCATCTTCTAGATGTACCTGTGGTGTTACATAGAACCATTGACTTTACTTGAAATGCAGAATGAACCCTTGAAACTGCTGAACTGACAGAATTTGAACTTGGATTATGAACCAAGATGGGGTTGTGAACCTTTTTGAATTAACCATTCTTCATTTTCAAACCCATTTGAATAGGCAAACCACTTTGAACTACTTCAAACTTCAGTTCGAAGTGGTTCAAACTCCACACTTGAAGTTTTAAAATCATGTCCATATCGGGTGCTAACAATATGTTGACAAAGATAGTCATAAGGGAGAAGCTTAACTCCTCTTTAGGTTCAGTTGGTCTTCTTGACTAAACATGAATAAAGGAACAACAGAGTCCAGGGTGGTTTGATCCAGTGGGAGCCCCATGTGGTAGAGGTATAGCTATAGGATCAGTCTCTAAGTCAAAGATTGTTGTTTAGTGTGGAGCCTGATCAGTCCCCAAGTGGGAGATTGTTAGATTGTGGTGATTGATCAAGAAATTACCATACATACTTCATAAATTCTTTGGGGCTTGTTTGGGCCCTATTTTATCAGGATTTTTGTGCTGACATGTAAATGTTATTTTTTGTCTGTGGTTTAATCCTAATAGGATTTGACAAGAATTAAAGGTATATAGACAATCAATTTACTCTTCCATAAAATGGTTCCTATGTTAACAACTTTTATTGTATTTCTTGATTTTTTTCTAGCATTTAATGTGAATGTAATATCAGTTTGTAACTGAAGGAGGACAAAGCAAAAAGAGTAAACACGTTGCATCTACGAACACACCTACAAATGGAAGTGGAAGAAAATCTAAGGGAGCTAAGGAAGTGAAAATTATAATAGATCAAGACTAAATAGGGATATCGCCATAGACAGTTGCAAGGAGTTCAAATGATGAACCTTTTGTATGTAAACTCCAAAATACCATTTTTGGTTTTAAACTAAACTTGAGTATGCATTTGACTTTTTATCGTGAAAATGTAGAATGCATGGAGATCACATGCATGCACTAATTAGTAGACTGTGGGAGTTGGGATTCACTTCAAAAATATATAAAGAGCATGCATAGGTATTGGAAACTTCTCAGATTTCTTAACATACCCGTCACCTTTAAAAATAGTTTCTACAAAGACAACACAAGGCATTTCACAAGACATTGCAATGATCCTTCATAGAACTACCTTCCTAAGTGGCTCATGATGGAGGTTATAATGTTTTAGAATGTTAGGACTAGTTTCAAGTTGATATTAGCCCATTTGTAAAGGCTTGAGACTCATTGGTGTTTCTATACACCTTGAGTCCTTAAGACCTATAGGGCATTTAGTATCTAGGGAAATAGGTAGAAATACCTTAAATAAGGACAATTTAGGCCCTAGGTTCCTTAGGATAAACTAGTATTTTTAATAGATTAATAAGTCCATTTAAATGATTTGGTGAAGTTTCATCACTTAGCAATTTCAAAAATTCAAAAGTTACAAAGTTATAAATTTGAATTTTCAAATTATAACGGTCATGGACATTGGAGGGAATTAGTTTCTTTATTGTTTTAAGCCAAATCAAACCATCCAACCAATTTGGATCAGTTAGTGTAGTTTACAGGATTTTATTAAATGTTTCACAAATCCATTGTATGGGCAGAGAATTCATGGTATAGACCGTTACAGCAAATTGAATAAAAAAATATGGTTTCTTGCAAAGTTAAAGGGTTTTTTGGTATGATTCAAAGTTCTTATTGATTGGATTGCCTTGGACAATTTTTTGATCATTCATATTTCATCTCTTTGAATTATTTCATGTTCTAAAAACCCTACTACATTCAATGTTAATCATTTTGGTACTATTCAGTCTTTGGAAAATCTTATTTTAAGACAATTTTGTGTAGATTTCACACTAGATGAATGTCATTCTATGAATGTAGCACTCTAATTCTCATATAATAGAATCTTATTGATATAAATAATATCAATTTAACATGTATAGTATCTTACTAATCTTGAAAATGAACGTTTGATTAATTTATGTGCTGATCACCATAAAGAAGACTTAGAAACTAAGTGAATTTGGAGGATAGGCTGAAGGTTAGAGAGTTTTGGCCAAACAAGGGCACTATTTTATGATGGAATGTGTATAGACATGTTGTATACAATGTGTTCCAACCTTTATTTTTTGAAAGAAACTTTGAGAAGCATGACATTGAGGAAGCCCTAAATTTAAGGGTTTTGAGGGCACAATATGGGGCTTTGGTACCTAGAAACCTCTTGGAGTCAAATTGACTTCATATTACTTTTATTTGAACCTATTTATGACACTATGAAAATATTTGGAGTTTGGGAGTTAGAATGGTTAGCACTTCCTTTGTAAATTAATGAGAATTAGGCCTTAAAAATATGAGAAACAGTGAAAATAGTCATATACCTTCCAAAGAAACCTATCCTATACTTTTGGTATGTTAAGGTACTCCATAAAGGGTACTCAAATATATAATTTATTTTCCCAGTGTTTTGGAAAAAGTTGAAGAAAAATCCTTGTGAGTGTTGTTGCAGGGGTACAAGGCATGCTATTAGGCCTAGTTTGAGGAATATTGAAGTTTTGGTGTCTAAACCATTGAAGAAAGTCTAAAACATGTTCAAGTACCTTGGATTTCAGATTTTAGGTCCATCAAATCACATCATAAGACTTGTCAGTGGATAATTTACCATTTCACTTATTGAAGGCACTTTTGGTCACTAGATTTCATTGAGTTTGTATTTGTACCTTGGATCCACCATATTCCCTTGTCACCTCTGCATCATAGACCCCATCTTCTCCCACAAACCTGAAGCATGAAATTGTCAAATTTGTAATACATTGCCAAGAATGGGCAAACTTAGGCCAAAATGGCACACGTGAGGTTTAAGGAGTTAAAAGTCATTGAATGTTAATGTCATATTCAAATGGAATTTATTTGGTTCATCAAAGTCATAGTATGGAGGAGTAATAGGTCATTCAAGGTTAATATACAAAATATGCTTAAATGTTGCACGAAAAGATGTAAATTGCAAAATATTGTCAATATAGCCACAAATGCCTAAAGGATGGGATTAGGGAGTAGAAGTAAGAAGTTATTAAAGGTTGTCTTTAAACCTTATTAGAGTTTTTAGATTAGTTAGAAATGTTGATTTTTTGATTTGACAACTTTGTTGTCAACTTCACAACATTTTCATATGTTAAGTCAATACACTATTGTAGATAGTTAGAGACAGTTAGGAAGTAGTTACTGTCATTTTCTTGATGTGTAGAGTCTATTTGCGGGAGAGAAACATGGGAATGAAGAGGGAATCCTAAGGGATAAGCATTGATACAAATTTTCAATGGTTTGCACCAATAAAAATTTAATTCTCTACATTTCATAGTGTTCATTGTCCCGTGACAGTCATTGCAACAAAAAGTTGTATTTTGGATTGAATGTAATTTGTATTATTTAATGTTGTAAGTGCATTTCTTGGGGTCTTTAAGATATTTCCTTTGGTGTTATGTTATCTTGATTTCCTTTTATTGATTTAAAGCAAGGGACTGTTGTGCTAGTGACTAGCATTCAAGGCATAGTCAACATTTAGATTTGTAGCCAACAACATGGAGTGACCCTCCCACCCCTATGGTGACTGCAACTTGGTGGGGGGGGGTTCATTAATGTAACAATACATTGAAATGGCATGTTCTATTGTAGGAAAATGAAGTAAGGGCCTTAGAGGATCACTGTTTGTTGATGTTTGCTATAGAAACTAGTGCTTGTTTTCAAACCTATCATGGCTAGGAATGATTGAATGATTAGAGGGGCTAGATAATGGTTGGAATGGTCTATTGGGATGCATTGTAATCCATGGAAGGTGAGCTTTTAATAAAAATAGATGGGAATATGATCACAGTCTAAAATAGTGAAGAAATCAACATGGAAATGTTGGTTAGGTACAACAATGGGAGTTCTAGACATGTGAAAGGAGTATTTTGTGATTTGAATAATCTTATATGACCAATGTAAAGGTGTATGATCAACCAATTTGATCTAGAAGTTTGGGGAAGGGTGATATTAGTGATACCCTAGATTTAAGGGTTTGAAAGAAGGTAATTTGGGATTTTGGGGTTCCAGTAGGTCTGGGACAAATTGCTTATGGAATTGGGGGTGTTATGCCATGAATGATGACTGATGAAAGTTACAAGGTCTGGGAGTCTATTATACTGGGAGTTTCTTTGTTAAATTAGCCATTTTCATGCTGAAAAATAGGGCATTAGGATTAGAGTGTACATCTACAAATACTTTAAGTGGTTGAAGGGCTCCCACAAAGAAGATTCTCTTTTTGCATAAAAGTTGCAAAAGTTGTCAATGACAACTTTGCAAGAAATGAGCAATTTTTGCAATTTTACAATTTTTTTACCCAAACTTGCTTTACTTGCTACCAAACTTTCCAAAAGGCCTAAGATGGATCCAAGACACCTAATAAGGACCCTAAAAAAATTGATTACTTTATTTGGCCCTCAAAACCCAAAAATGCTCTATTGAGCCAAATGAGCAATTTTGAGCAATTAGGAGCAATATTGCATTGTGAGGCTCGTCTAACCTATCTAACCTCACATTATGACCAAGTTGATCCTATTATTACTCTAGTGATGTTTCTAGCATCACTACAAGCCAGAAACACAAAAGAAGCCCTAGGTCTACCATTTAGCTTACAACAGAAGCCAACAAATAAGCCAAATCTCACACAACCTTCAAATTTGCACCAAGGGTTGAACTGAGGTTATGTTCTACTCTCACAAGTGTATATCCATTCTAGGAATCATCAAGGAAAGTTTCAAGTCTCAGCACTCCAAGCAGGACACAAAGCTAATCTGAACCCAACTTGAGCAAATAGAGCCAACTCCCTCAAAATAGGAAAAATAGGGATTTTGTTCTTCTAGGCTTTACAACTTCTAGCAAAGGCTTAGAAAAACTTAGACTCAACCTAAATAAGGTAAATCCACTAGTTGCACTCCCAACAACCCTCAACCAGATTTGCAAGATTAGGCCTAGAAGCCTATTAGGTCTCCTAATGTTGATTTTGACCAATAACTCTAAAACTCACCAAAGGACTCAAGGAATAAATTATAGATTTAAGCACCCTTTTCCTAGTTTTTACTAACTCCAAAGTTGCAAGGACAAACTCCACTCTAGCATATCCTAACCACAACTAAGTACACAGACCTAATTAGCTACTTTAGGCTTGGTTTTCAAGGCAAGTGATCAAAAATGGGTGCATGGAATCTAGTCTCCACTTCTAGGTTGTTCTTCAGACTAAAACAAGGGCACTTTGTTCAAACATTAGGTCCTCAAACCCTTTCAATCACTTTGTCCACTTGAATTTCTCCAAAATAAAGGTCAAATACATGGGAATATTTGACCTAGGGCTCGTCCCCAAAAATCATCAACACAACTTCCTACTCCCAAACTACCAAAATCTAATAGGGTACATCCATAACTTGCTCCATACTAGGGAAGAAGGAAATCCACCGATAGGAACTCAAGTTAGGGTCATTTTTATGACCAAACCCTGAAATTAAGGGTTTCATAGACCAACACCCTAAAAAAATTGATAACTTTTGCAAGGTAAATGATCAAAACTCCAAACCAACACCAAAATATTCTAAAAAGAAAACTTCAACTTCTCAAAGTCCAAAGATCATCTTGCAAACCTTATATTCCGTACTGAATGGAAAAAAATAGTAAAATGCACAGGAAATTACCAAATTTTATTGATTTTGGGAGCAAAATACAATTGAATATTCACACCCTCACTATCCTTGAATTCTCTAAGCCTAAATAGGCCATTTTCAATAGGTTTAACCACCCCTTGATAGTTTTGAAGCATTGGAAGTTACATTTCAAAAAGTTATCAACAAAAATGCAAAAGTTGTTAAGCAACTTTTTAGCAATTTTGCGCTTATGACATGTTTTATTGCAAGAATGTTTCCAAATGGACTTTACCCACTTGTAGGAACCTTATTAATGTTCTTAAAACCTAGACATACTTAGAAAATATAAAAATGACCAAAAATCCACTTATTGGACCAATTGATGCCCAAGGCTTATAGTTGTACCATGGGGTCTTGTGTCCATTACAAAGTGGATGGGTCATAGGGAGATCCTTATTACATTATGAAAAGAAAGAGGGTTAGGTGCTCTGCACCATGGTGAAGAGTTGGATCATGGTAGATTGGCACACATGCATGGAGATCATGTGCACACATTAATTAGTCAAAATGGGCAAAATGAGGATTTTGCTATTTTAGGCTTTTCCACCACTAGCAAAGGCTTGGGACAACTTAGTCTCAACACAAATAAGGCAAATCAACCACTGGTTGTACTCCCAACAACCCACAACTCAACTTGCAATTTTAGACCTAGTAGCCTATTAGGTCTCCTAAAACTAATTTTTACCAATAACTCTAAAACTCATCAAAGGACCGAGGGAATAAAATGTTGATTCAAGTACCCTTGTCCAAACTTTAACAAACTCCAAAGTTTCGGAGACCAACTCCACTTCAACATATCCAAACCAGCACCAAGTACTTAGGCCTAATTAGTCACTTTAGGCTTGGTTTTCAAGGAAAATGGTCAAGAATGGGTGCATAAAATCAAATCTCCACTTCCAGGTTGTTCTTTAGTTCAAAAAAGGGCACTTTGTTTTGACACCAAGTCCTCAAACTCTTTCCATCATTCTATTCAGTCTAATCTCTCCAAAACAAGGTCAAATACATGTAGATATTTGACCTAGGGCTTCCTTCAAAAATTCACCAACTTGTCTTCCTACTCCAAAACTACAAAAATCAGAATATATACAATCCTAACTTGCTCCATACCATAGAAGAGAGAAATCCACTAGTGGAATCTCAAGTTAGGGGCATTTTATTGTCTAGACCCTCAAAACAAGGGTTTCACAGAGTAGCAAGGAGCAAAATTTGATAACTTTTGCCAAACAAATGATAAATTCTTCAAATCAAAGTCAAAACCTTCTAAATAGGTTACTCCAACTTTTCAGTGTAGAAGATTCATCCCCCAAATGATGGATTCTGTACAACATGTGAAAAATCAGAGAAAAGTGTTAGATCAATAGGAATATTATATATTCTTGAAAGCAAATACAATTGACATCTCTATATATCTCCCTTTTTGAATTCTCAGAGCCTATATAGGGTATTTACAACTGATTTAATCAACCCTTGGTCAATTTTAGCCATTGGAAGTTGTATTTTGAAAAGTTGTCAAGAAAATTGCAAAAGTTGCTAAGCAACTTTTTTGCAATTTTGCAATTTTTGTACTAAGACAACTTTTATTGCAAATATGTTTGCAAATGGACTGTAAAAACTCCTAGGGACCTTATTAATGTTCTAAACACCTAGACATGCCTAGAAAACATAAAAATAACCAAAAATCCACTTATCGAACCAATTGATGCCCAAGGCTTATAGTTGCACCATGGGGTCTTGTGTCCATTACAAAGGTGGATGGTCATAGGGAGATCATTAGATCTATCCCTAGACCTTATTACATAAAGAAAATAAATAAGATTAGGTACTTTGCACATTAATTTTTCTAAAACCCTTGATTTCTAGCCCAAGAAATGAGGGTTTGGTGGAAGTGTGCATAGATATGCATGGGTGATTAAAAAAACTTGAAAATCCTTGTATTTAATACATTTCCTAAGACTATTTTTGTTTTTGGAGTCATGGAAGTAAAGGGATACAAAATTTCCTTCTTTGAGCATGGGCTAATTAGGCCTAATTGAAGGGTAGATTGTGAAGGAAGTCTTCGCCAGTCCAGAGGTTAAAAATTGAGACTAATATGAATTTAATATCTCTAAAAAGGGTATTCAAAAGTGTGAAAACATTCATAGGTTGTTTGAAAATCTTGGGAATGAAATGTTGATTTCGGTGTTGGGAGGCTACTGGACAGGCCTAAATGGCCATAGTTGAAGAATGGTGAAAGATGGGTTGATAGGAATGAATGGAGAGTTGGAACATGAAAAATTTATTATGTTAAGATGGTTTAAGGTGTTAGGATCAAGGGTTGAGGTCGAAATTGAGTTTTAGTGTGTTGGAGGCACTAGGTACACTAGGTGACCTAAGATGGAGTTGGTGAAATAAGAGATTGGAATAAGGAAGTGGGAAGGTGAACTTGATTGGTATGTTTGTGGAAGTGATATATAAAGTTAGAGAACTTTATTTTACCTTTGAGTAGATTTATTCCTTGAGTTGATTCCAATTTTCTTTTGAATCCTTGAGTTGAGTTAGCCTACTTAAGGTGATAATGGAGGGCTCTGCATCATAGGTCCTGGTGTACCTTGTAGTTTTGTGTGTCTACTTGGTGCCCCTACACAAAATAGAAACAAGAAGCATGAATACCATTTAGAGCCTTCATATCATCACTAACTCAAATCCCAAATTATTTTCAACACTAATCAACAAGAAAACTAAAATATTGAACTCAATCATAACAAAAGATAGATTATTATACTCAAACTCATGAAAAACACTAGCTCATTGGTCAAGTTGATCACATATAAGTATAGATATCTAGTATGGTTGGATAGCTTTGTGAATTTTCTTTCTTTTTCACTTAGAATGAGATTCTAATTCGCTCTACAACTCAAGATATTCCCATTTTACTAATTGGTGTCCCCATTTTGTGTCATTACCTAGGGTTTCATCTATTTTCCCTCATATTTTGAGATTCCACCATGGGAAATTAATGACCCTTGGTGGAATCTGAGTTAGGACAATGTGTTTTATGTTCCTTTTGGTTTTAGGTCAAAATAATGAGGCTAGAGAGAAAAACTTGATGCCTAGGCATGCAAGATCCATGTGCATGCTAGAAATTCATAGCAACATCTTTCATAACTCACCATAGAGAAGGTTTCGAGGCTTGAAAATTGGTATGTGATCATAATAAATGATCCCCCTCATATTCAAATTTTTGGATTGAAGTTTTTCTTAAGGGGTAGGGTACTTCCTTTGTTAATGGATGCCTAATTGCCTACATTCCTAAGTGAGCCTTGAAAAACTCAATTGCTGCATACTTCTCTTGAGATCCCAAGGCTTTAGTATGTTGTATAAAACCCAAAAGGTTATCCAAATTAGTGATTCTTTTCTTTTGGTTTTGAGGAGATGTTTGTGATTTTCCGTATTGCATAGTTTGAATCTAATGTTGGATTCATGTTAGTTTGGACCTAAATAGACCCTTTCCATGCTTGCAAGTCACCCCTAGTCCTTATTTGTATTTGTGAGGTTTTGTGTCAAATAAGCCTTATGATGCCCTTAAGAGAAACTAGTGATTAGTTGTCTTTGTGATAGGTTTTTCTTGTGATTGGGGATTCCTAGGAGTGGTTGGGTTGTGATAACCATACCATCTAACAATGACACTCGTTATTCCTTAACCTTTAGTGAATAGGATTCTAGGAACCTTGTCCATCCCCACTACCCATTTCATTGCATCAAAGTGGTATCAGAGCCATGTCTCTTACTAAAGAGGAAGAAATACCTTTAAGGAGGAGCAATCTAAGGTTGTAGACCTTGATCCTTTTGTGATGATGTAAAAAGAGAAAAAATGCATAAAATGTTGTTCTCTTACATAAAATGTTGTCCTCTTGCATTTTTATCCAATTTTTTCCATAACATAAAGAAAATAAATTGAATATTAGGATACCAATTTTGCTCCTTTATAACATATCAAAAGATGAGGTATGGTTGTTTTAGACCAAGTCTCTACTATTACACTATGGGCCACTTTTTAGGCATAAAAATGAGCCATATAGGTAATTTTTTAAGGCAAAAAATATTTTTTATGTTTCTTAGAAGGTTATAAATTTCCTTAGGATTATTAGGTTAAGTTTTAGGCATCTAGGAGTTAAGATGTCAAAAATTGCAAAAAATTGCAAAAGTTGTCAAAGCAAAATTGCAAAAATGCTGACAACTTTACAGGAGTTTGGGAATTGGTGAAGGGATGAGAATTTGGAAATAAGTTATTTTACCATTTCCAAACCTTTTCCAAGTTTTAGAATTGGAATCAAGTGAAAAATGTAAAAATTGCACTTTTTGTGCAAAGTTGCATTGTTGAAAGTTGTAAAACTTGCTCAAATTTCCAACTTAGTGGAAAAAGGGTTGTGTGATCAAACTATCTATTCCATTAGCTTTGGGTGGCTGGGTAAACCCCATCCCCAACCTTTTCCCATCCCATTTAGAGCTCAAACATTCTTAGGCATGCCAAACTGGAACGTTCCTAAGGGTCACTAAATGCCATAGGGCTGTGATCTCTGACAAGGCATATCTCAGAGCTTGTGTGAGGTCGGATGCGATTCTAGTTCTTATAGGACCATGTTGTGGAGACCTAAACTAACCTCTCTCACTTTTTGGAGATCATACTCCATTTTGATTTTGCAACACCATCTCGGGTGATGCTGAAACTTGTAGTGTTGGCCAGTACAAAGTTGCCTACTGCCAAATCTCTCTCACCTTTTGTCATGGAATTGAACTATCTACTCTGTTAGCTCTGAGGTTCTAGGTAAACCCTATCCCCAACCTCATCCCATCTTTTTTAGTGCTCAAACATTCTTGAGAATGCCAAACTGAAAAGTCCCTAAGGGTCACTAAATGCCATAGGGCTATAATTTTTTATGGGGCATATCTCGGAGCTCGTGTGAGGTATGGATGCAATTCTAGTTTCTATAGGACTATGTTGTAGAGACCTACAATAAACTCTCTCACTTTTTAGAGATCATGCACCATTTTTGATTTTGTGATGCCATCTCAGGTGATGCTAAAACTTGTAGTGTTGGTTCGTACAAAGTTGCCAACTGCCAAATCTCTCTCACCTTTTGTCGTGGGATTGAACTTTCTATTATGTTAGCTTTGAGTGGCTAAGTAAACCCTATCCCCAACCTTGTCCTATTTTGTTCAGTGCTCAAACATTCTTGGGCATGCTGAACCAGAACATCCCTAAGGGTCACTAAATGCCATAGGGCTATAATCTTTGATGGGGAATATCTTGGAGCTCGTGTGAGATATGGATGCAATTCCAATTCTTATAGGACCATGTTGTAGAGACCTACAATAACCTCTCTTTCCTTTTAGAGATCATACTCCATTTTGATTTTTTGATGCCATCTTGGGTGATGTTGAAACTTGTAGTGTTGGCAAGTACAAAGTTGCCAACTACCAAATCTCTCTCACCTTTTATCGTGGGATCGAACTATCTGCTCCATTAGCTCTAGGTGGCTGGGTAAACCCTATCTCCAAACTCATCCCATTCCATTCAGTGCTCAAACATTCTTGGCCACACCGAATCAAAATCTCCCTAGAGGTCACTAAATGACATAGAGCTATGATTTTTGATGGGGCATATCTTGGAGCTCATGCAAGGTATGGATGCGATTCTAATTCCTATAGGACCATGTTGTAGAGACCTACAATAACCTCTCTCATTTTTTGGAGATCATACTCCATGTTGATTTTGCAACGCCATCTCAGGTGATGCTAAAACTTGTAGTGTTGTCCAGTACAAAGTTGCCAACTGCCAAATCTCTCTCACCTTTCATTGTGGGATCAAACTATCTACTCTATTAGCATCAAGTGGCCAGGTAAACCCTATCACCAACCTTGCCCTATCCTATTCAACACTTGAACATTCTCAAGCATGCTGAACCGAAATGTCCCTAAGGGTCACTAAATGCCATAGGGCAGCAATCTTTGACGGGGCATATCTCAAAGCTTGTGTGAGGTATGGATGCAATCCTAATTCCTATAGGACTGTGTTGTAGAGACCTATAGTAACCTCTCACTTTTTGGAGATCTTACTCCATTTTTATTTTACGATGCCATCTTAGGTGATGCTAAAACTTATAGTTTTGGCTAGTACAAAGTTGCCAACTACCAAATCTCTCCCACCTTTCCCCCTAGGATCAAACTGTCTATTCCATTAGCTCTGGGTGGCTAGGTAAAATCTAACCCCAACCTCTTCCCATCTTGTTGAGTGCTCAAATGTTCTCGACCATGCCAAATTGAAACATCCCTAACAAAGATAATCACACATTAAGGGGCTTAAAAGAGTTCATAAGTTTCTATTTATCTCCCCCACATTGAAAATATCATGGAGAAAACATGTTGTGATGTGTATAAGGATAATATTATAAAGGGCTCATAACTTTTCCTCCTCGTCATAACTCACGATCTTAAAGGTTTATTAGAGGTAGGCTTAATATGGTACATATTCTAATGTGCCATAGATTTATAAGATTGTGTCAAAACTATCAAAGGAATGATAGAGATCACTATTTGGCATCATTATGAGGGCTTACGAAGGAATAATCAATGCATCACTATTTTGCATCACTATAGAGACAATGTTAATGATAATCAATGCATAAGGTAAGGGCATTACGAAGGAATGTGATGAAAGAAAAATATTCAAGGCAACGATAGTGATTGTGATGAACAAATTTTTAAACCTTTGTAGTAGTTAGATCTTTGCTTCATTAATATTTCATTAAATCTTGAGAATCCTATTACATACAACCTATTTTTCAAAGTGCTAGGATCAACATAATGTTAGATTGTGGTGACTGATCAGGAAAGTACTGTACATACTTCATAAATAGTGGGGTTCGGGGCATCGCCCCGGAAAAAAATTTTTTTGGAAGTAGCCGACATCGACATGGTAGCCGACATATTATGGCCGACATGTTATAACCCTAAAGCGGTTTAATACTTGTATAAAAGGGGCTTAGGGTTGGGTATTTTTGATGTGTGGTGATACGAAATTGGTTCTTGCGGCAGTATTGAGCTGTAAGGGATTACAGATTGTAATCAGGTTGTAATCACTGGATTGTAATAAGATCAGACTTGCTGTTTGGTGGACGTAGCCCAGGGATTGGGTGAACCACGTTAAATCTTGGTGCCTTGTGTTCATTTCTGTGTGTTCTATTATTTTCTGTTATTGGTTATATTTGCATGTAGTTTTTATTTCTGTCTGTGGTTTATCCTAATAAGTGGTATCAGAGCCTAGTTGTTTCTCAGTTATCCTCTGCAAGAAAGTCTCACGGTTAAGTGGGAGTCTCACGGTTGAGTGGGAGCAATGGCAGATGATGGTAAGCTGAGGGTTGATAGGTTTAATGGGCAGAACTTCCAGTTATGGAAGATGCAAATGGAAGACTATTTATATCAGAAGGATTTGTGGAAGCCGTTGGAAGGAAAAGCCAAGAATCAGGGAACTATGTCAGAGGCTGAATGGGATCTTTTGGACAGAAAGGCACTTGGAAGCATTCGGTTATGCTTGGCACCATCAGTGGCATTTAATATTACAAAAGCAAAGACGACAGAAGATTTGATGAAAACCCTAGCGACACTGTATGAAAAGCCCTCCGCTTCAAATAAGGTATTTCTCATGAAGCGTTTATTTAATATGAAAATGGCAGAAGGTGGATCTGTTGCAGATCATTTAAATGAGTTTAATACTATTACTAGTCAATTATCTTCTGTGGGTATCAATTTTGATGAAGAAATTAGGGCTCTCTTGATTTTGTGTTCTTTGCCTGAAAGCTGGAATGGCTTGGTAATGGCGGTGAGTAATTCTGTTCCTGGATCTAGTACCCTAAAATATGATGATGTGATCGGTGTTATTTTAAGTGAGGAAACTCGTAGAAAATCCTCAGGTGGATCTACATCAGGAAGTGCTTTAAATGCACAAAGCAGGGGCAGAACGACTGAAAGAGGAAGTAACTCTGGAAATCGTGGGAAATCAAGAGGAAAGTCAAAGGGGAGGAGGTCTCAATCGAGAGGACCAAATGATTGCTGGTACTGTGGGAAACCAGGGCACAAAAAGAAAGATTGCTGGACTCGAAAGAAAAATGAAGGAGATAAATCAGATGGAGACAAAGAGGCAAATGTGGTAAGTAACAAATCCGAAGAGGATGCTTTGCTTCTGTCTTTAGAGAGTGTTGATGATTCATGGGTTTTAGATTCTGGTGCTTCTTTTCATGCTACACCTCATAGAGGTTATTTCATTGATTATGTCCAAGGGGATTTTGGGCTTGTTTATTTGGGGGATAATGAACCCTGTCAGATTGTTGGAAAGGGAAAAATTAAGATTAAGTTGCAGAATGGGAATCATTGGCTACTACATGAGGTAAGACATGTTCCAAAACTAAGTAGAAATTTAATTTCAGTAGGGCAACTCGGTGATGAGGGTTGTGTAGTTACTTTTAATGATAAAAATTGGAAGGTTTCAAAAGGTTCCCTTGTAGTAGCAAAAGGTGTGAAAGTAGGCACCTTATATCTTTGTACAGGTCATATTGTTCCTTCTACTTTGATTGTTTCAGAGAAAAATGAATATTCAGGAACAATTACTGCAGATGAGCAGGGAGAACAAATAGCTGCTGTGGATTCTGATACAGCGCTGTGGCACAATAGACTTGGGCACATGAGTGAGAAAGGTATGAAAGTACTTCATTCAAGGAAAGTTTTACCAGGTCTAAAATGTGTGAATATGGATTTCTGTGAAAGTTGTGTGTATGGAAAACAAAAGAGAGTGAGTTTTGTAAAGACAGGGAAGGAAAACAAAAAGGAGAAATTAGAACTTGTGCATACAGATGTATGGGGACCGGCTCAGGTATCTTCCCTTGGTGGCTCTCATTATTATGTTACATTTATTGATGACGCAACTAGAAAAGTATGGGTTTATTTCCTTAAACAGAAATCTGATGTATTTCAAACTTTTAAGAAATGGAAATGCTTGGTTGAAAATGAGACTGGTAAGAAATTAAAATGTCTCAGATCTGATAATGGTGGTGAGTATTGCAGTCATGAATTTGAAGATTATTGCTCCACTAATGGTATTCGTAGACAAAAAACTGTTCCAAGGACTCCACAGGAAAATGGAGTGGCTGAACGCATGAATAGGACTATAATGGAGCGCGCAAGGAGCATGAGGTTGCATGCTGGGTTGCCCTTACACATGTGGGCGGAGGCTGTCAATACTGCAATATATTTGATTAATAGAGGTCCCTCTACTCCTTTGGGCTGTGGTATTCCAGAGGAAGCATGGACTGGTAAGAAGGTGAGTTATTCTTTTCTCAAGACCTTCGGTTGTGAAGCTTTTGCTCATATAGACTCTGAAAATAGAACCAAGCTAGAAGCTAAATCAAAGAAATGTGTCTTTGTTGGATATGGCATTAATGAATTTGGTTATAGGCTTTGGGATTTTGAAAATCATAAAATTATAAGAAGCCGGGATGTCATATTCAATGAAAAAGTGTTGTACAAAGATCTGTTGCAGCAACATGAGAAGAAAGAAGATGATTATGTAGTGCTGGATGATACTCCAAAAGCTGATGTTCCAGCCATTCCTCATGATGTGCAACAACCGCAACAACAAATACCACATACACCAGTGAATGTTAGACGGTCAACAAGGCCAATTAGACCTCCACAAAGGTTTTCTCCCTCTTTGTATTCTATTTTACTTACTGATGCTGGTGAACCTGAAAGTTATGATGAAGCTGTGCAGGTGGATACTAAGATTCAGTGGGAGTCTGCAATGAAAGATGAAATGGACTCTTTGCTGAAAAATAAGACATGGGATTTGTGCAAGTTGCCTGCAGGTAAAAAGGTTTTACAGAATAAATGGGTTTACAGGTTGAAAGAAGAGGAAGGAGGTAAGAAAAGATTTAAGGCCAGGTTAGTTGTAAAAGGATTTGCACAGCAAAAAGGAATTGATTTTGATGAAATATTTTCTCCTGTTGTTAAAATGACTTCTATTCGTACTGTTTTAAGTCTTGTGGCTACTGAAGATTTGCATTTAGAGCAGATGGATGTTAAAACAGCCTTTCTTCATGGTGATTTGGATGAAGAAATATATATGGCTCAGCCACAGGGTTTTGAGGTCAAAGGTAAGGAGAACTTAGTGTGCAAATTGAAGAGAAGTTTATATGGCCTGAAGCAAGCACCTCGGCAATGGTATCTGAAATTTGATAGTTTTATGCATGAGCATGGATATAATAGGTGTCATTCAGATTACTGTGTTTATTTTAAGAGGTTGGATGATGATAGCTACATTATTTTATGTTTATATGTTGATGATATGCTTATAGCTGGGTCTAACATGGATCATATTAAGGGGCTGAAACGCCAATTAGCACATGCATTTGCTATGAAGGATTTGGGGGCAGCAAAACAAATCCTTGGTATGAAGATTTGCAGAGATAGGAAGAACAGAACATTGACGCTATCTCAAGCTGATTATGTTGAGAAGGTGTTGCAACGTTTCTCTATGGAGAATGCTAAAGCTGTCAGCACACCTTTACCTGGTCATTTGAAATTGACTAAGGAGATGTGTCCCAAGACACAGGAAGAGGAGGATAAGATGTCCAAGGTACCCTATGCTTCAGCTATAGGAAGTTTGATGTATGCTATGGTATGCACTAGGCCAGATATTGCACATGCAGTGGGAGTCGTTAGCAGGTATATGAGTCATCCAGGTTTTGAGCATTGGAATGCTGTCAAGTGGATTCTCAGATATTTGAGAGGAACATCCAATAAGTGTTTACACTTTGGGGGCTCTACTACTGATTTACAGGGCTATGTTGACTCAGATTTGGCTGGGGATATTGATACCAGGCGGAGTACTACAGGATATGTCTTTACTGTTGGTGGGGCAGCCGTGAGCTGGGTTTCTAGGCTACAGAAGATTAATGCTCTCTCCACTACAGAGGCAGAGTATGTTGCTGCTACAGAGGCCGCCAAAGAGATGATATGGCTTCAGTTCTTCTTGGAAGAATTGGGACATCCTCAGAAGGATAATTTTTTGTTCACTGATAGTCAGAGTGCCATTCATCTTGCTAAGAATTCAGCTCTGCATTCTAAGACCAAACACATACAGTTGCGGTACCATTTCATTCGGTCAGTTTTGGAGGATGGACAGTTAAAGCTGGAGAAGATCCATACCAATGAAAATCCAGCAGATATGTTGACAAAGGTTGTCACAAGGGAGAAGCTGAACTCCTCTTCAGCTTCAGTTGGTCTTTTAGATTAAATGTGAATAAAAGAACAGCAGAGTCCAGGGTGGTTTGATCCAGTGGGAGCCCCATGCGGTAGTTGTATTGCTACAGGATCAGTCTCCAAGTGGGAGATTGTTGTTTAGTGTGGAGCCTGATCAGTCCCCAAGTGGGAGATTGTTAGATTGTGGTGACTGATCAGGAAAGTACTGTACATACTTCATAAATAGTGGGGTTCGGGGCATCGCCCCGGAAAAAAATTTTTTTGGAAGTAGCCGACATCGACATGGTAGCCGACATATTATGGCCGACATGTTATAACCCTAAAGCGGTTTAATACTTGTATAAAAGGGGCTTAGGGTTGGGTATTTTTGATGTGTGGTGATACGAAATTGGTTCTTGCGGCAGTATTGAGCTGTAAGGGATTACAGATTGTAATCAGGTTGTAATCACTGGATTGTAATAAGATCAGACTTGCTGTTTGGTGGACGTAGCCCAGGGATTGGGTGAACCACGTTAAATCTTGGTGCCTTGTGTTCATTTCTGTGTGTTCTATTATTTTCTGTTATTGGTTATATTTGCATGTAGTTTTTATTTCTGTCTGTGGTTTATCCTAATACATAAGTGTAGCATTAAAAATATTCATCCAATTTTGGGGTGGAATTTGGGGAATTTTGTAGGAGCATGTTTGTCCAATTCTCATAAAAAATGTGATTTCATCTTATCCACTCACATTAGGGCTAAAGGTGGGTTGTATTTAGCATAGGTGAAACACCAAGATAGTCTAGATTCAAAGAACTAGGAACTAGTTGCATCATAATTGTCTCAACATGATGCCATAAAAGTATTCCTCTTCAAAGTTCTTCTCCTCCTTAACTGCAACAAGTCTGAGTCCATAAGTTGCTATGGGATGGATCATATTGTTGTTTCTGGGATAATATTTTGATATACCCAAACATAATGAATGAATGATAATAGCTCTTTGCATTTAGATTGGGAATTAGAAGTGAAATTTCTTTGTCTTGCCTTTAAGTAGTTCAAAATTGATTTCATTTGTTTCTATTGATTTTGTAGCACATTTGAATTGTGGTTAACTTTTTCAAAGGTAATTCTTACCATTTGGCAACACATATAAATACTTTACAATTATTAAAAAATTGATGAAAAACTATTGATGACTAGACCTACCATATAAATTTTATATATTAGTTTGTTAACAACAAGGAATTATTTTCTTTAATGTTTCATCCTAAGAAGTTGTTTTAGAAATTACATATTGTTGGTTGATTGCTTTATTATTTGTTTCACTGGCAATAATGTACAAAAAGTTAGTATCAATACTAAATAGAATAAAACTAAAACAAATACTTGTGTGTAATTTTAATCATTCTATAATCATAAGAAAGTGTTACTTATATATATATTTAGTTGGTCAAATTCATTTGGATTGGTCAATGGATTCATGTCAAACTTCCAATTGTTGACCGATAGCCATTAAATGAGACCAAACTAGTTAAAAGTTTGTTGGGGATACTTTTGGAGGACTTTATGACATTATTGACACTCCCATTCCCAACTTATAAATAAGAAAAAATATGGAAAAGATGACATGATCTTGGATTGAAGTAAAATCTCAAGAAGTGATGCACTTAATGAGCCATAAGAGACCTACATGTACATTCTCGAACTTATAATGAATGGTTGGATATAAAGGCTCCATATGCTAGCCCTAAAATGGAAGCCAAGGATGTAACCATGCATGTATTGGCATAGTCCCCTTGCAAGGATCCCAAGTATCTACTACTGTTATTAATTTGGGCATCACTATATGATCCAGAATGTTATGAAGTATTAAAGGATGTAGTAACTTCTCCTATGTCTCTAGAAAATTTAGCATAGGTTTAGGGTCCCTTGGCTCCTAGGAATTTGTAGCATCTATTCTTAGTACTATAAGATTAACTTCAATGAAGAGTTGAGTGTAAGGAGTTGAAGAAGCAAGTTTTGCTTTTGTGTAAATGCCAAAATCATGAGGCGCATTCCCTGACATAAGCTTTTGCCACAATTACATTACCTCTAAACCATGCAAAGGATGTTGAAGTGGTTCCCAACCTTGAAAAACTCTTATAAACAATGCCAGAGCTAAATATTATGCATAATAGAGAACATCTTATCTAGTGTAGTACAAGATTGAGTAATTCTACCTATAAAATTCTATCTTCTATAAGGTACAACATTGACCAATTGTGCATATAAGGAAATATATGTATTGGAATACATGTGAGTGCCCATTACAATTGGTATTCTATGATGGCAGATCTAACATATGGAATTAATGAAACCTTGAGAATCCTATTAGGCTCTATATCATAACTAAACCTTGAGAATCCTATTAGGCTCTACATCATAACTAAACCTTGGAATTAATGTAATGTATTTTTTTCAATTTCAAATTTGTTATATGTTTGTAATAATAATTTATGATAAATTTTTAGATGCATAACATAGAAGGTAGGCTTTAAACATGAACAAGAAGATCATAAATCAATATGAAAATGACATAAATTGCAAATGATAAATTTTTGGCTTTAACAATGATAAATTTTATTGCTGATCAATATTGTATTAAAAATTCAAACTGATTAGGTATTGAATTAAGCTTGATAAACAAATGATAGAGAAGGAAAACTTTAAACATGAACAAGATCATAAATCATATGACGATGACATATTGGAAATGATAAACTCATGCTTAAACAATGATAAAGTTTATTGTTAAGCAATATTCTATCAAAGTTTTGAACTAATTAGGTACTAAATTTAATGTCATACATGAACAAACATATAATATGAAATGATAACCAATAATGTCTTACATGAACAAGCATATCATATATTAACCAATAATGTCATAAGTCTAATAATGGCATGCATCAAATAAATATCATACATCAAGTATAAAATTTCATATATACATCAAATGTATATCGAATATGTCCACTAACATAAAATCATGTGGAGGGAGATAGTGGCAATGATGGGGTCTTCCTCACATGCTCGCTTGTCCTCTTGTTGAGGCTCTTGTCTAACTCGAGCTGATACAAACAAAGTAGGTATGAATCAATAATTATTATACATTGAAATCAAATATATGTACACACAAAATTAATTATTTTCTTACTGCCATCATATAGTCGCTTTGTAAGTCCACCTCGAAGGCTTGTGGAGGATCAGGTGTGACAAGACCCTAAAATAATTGAATCAATATAATCAATTATAAATAACACTAGAAATTTTGATACTAACTATTATAAACAACAACTAAAGCTAAAAAAATTCTTTCATACCTCAGTCAATGGTTGTGAACTAGCCATAGTTGTAGCCACTCTACGATCGACGGACTGTTGGAGATGAGAAGTCTTCGATGTCAAGAGCTACATGCCATACAATATACATTAAATGTAACATGAAACATGAAACAAATGTACCTCTATGAAACTCGTGTTGCGTCTAGGCTCAAAATTTGTAGTGAATGTCGATAGTCCTGTAGAGAAGTGATGTAGATGCATAATTTTTTTTCTTAATCCTTCATATGATTACTTAATAAATATATGTATTCATTTAAATGATTAAATTTATACATACCTCTAGACTCATCAAGAGGATGAAAAATGGGATCGAGGGATCACTACTAGGGCCGCCAACACTTTGACCCTGAATTTTAAACAATGTCAATACATGCTAATTAATTAGTCATTCACTATACATATGAAATGTGATCAAATTAGTTTATTATAATTGAAATTTACTAGTGTGTCAATGCCAAATGTCTCATTTAGGATTTGATTAGTCACTAGCCCATCATCTACACCATCTTTAGCATGACTGCCAAATGTGCATAAAGATCTGCATGATGTATACATGTGACCGTGACATGCAGAAGGCTCCTCCTCAAAAAATGTACTCATGTAATGAATGAGGGTCTGCATCAAAGCTCTAATAGTCCTTAGAGCACTGGCCTCTACATGTTCCTTCATAACTAAAGGAATAGTCACATGCTCACCCTATGGCTTGACCACAGGTGCCCTAACTACATTAGGGTCACAACGTGCCCCTGGCCTCCCAAATGATGACCCACCACCTCTACCTTAAGAGTCTAATATATCAAAATAATTGGGGATCTCCCCAAGGAAAAATTCACAATACAATTTCCTTAATAAATACATGGGGAGCTCGTGATCATTGCAAGGAGGGGCATCAAAAACCATCAACCATCTATCCTAAAAATTATTTCTAATAGCATCGTGTATGCACCAATGGATGGGGAATTGTTTAGTACCCTCTCTAATAGTATCTTGTTCACCAAGTTTTCTAAATAATGCACATATTCTAGCTTTTGGTATATCTTTTTTTTTAACATCTTGATATGATAATTTATTTGCATAATATCTTTTTTGTTCTTCCCTCTTAACCTACCAAAAATCTAACTGACCACTAACAGAAGCTATGTGAGTCTTAATGGATTTGAGGGATGATGCCAATTGAGCTCTCATTGAATTGGTTTGTCCACATTGTTTCAACCGACCAATGAGTCCCTCTAATTCAATTTTGCCTCTTTTTATTTCATTTATTATATTTTCTTGTGTGCCAGGAGGAGGTCTTGCAATTCGTTCACGTTGCAAAATTTGTTTTTCCTCTTGTGGAGGGTTTTGGTTTTGATCTTCTTGAGGGTTTTGGATTTGACCTTCTTGGAGATTTGCTAGTTCATTATTGACATTTATTAATAAAAAATCAATTGAAATCTAAATAAATAAACAAATTTTTTAAAAATTGAAAAAAATCTACAAAACAATATAAAAAACATGTCAAACAATACAAAAAGAAAGTTAGATAACATACGATGTGCTTGTGATCTTGAACTTTGATGACGAGGAGGCATATTGGCAAGGCGGGTGGCAAAAAACTTGTTTTGTTGCAATCCATGTACACGTTTTAGTGAGAAGTAGCAAAAAAGAGATAAAATGAATGGGCTACGGGTATTTAGCCCATTTATAAAAATTAAGTTTTTTTTAAAGCACGTACACGCTATGATTTGAGTTACCCGAGCCATAGCGTGTACATGCTATTGAAAATTAGAAAAAATAAAAATGGTGTCACCTTTTTGGCACCACAACTTGGTGCACTTACCCACTGTGAACTTGCAAAACCCTTTGGCAACTAAGGGAACTCGGTGAACACTAACTCTAACCAATTTTCCTTCGTTAACCATGAGAGCTTGGTTAACACTGCTTTCTGCCATAATTTCCTTCGGCGCCTGAGTAAGATCGATAGACACTGATATGAAATTTGTGTAACATCAAAGACAACACACAATTAGACAATTGTATCCAACAATCTCCCTCTTTGGCATTGATGGAAACACAACATGTCATAGCACAATTAAATTTGAAAACAAGAATTTCTTTGATAAAAAGTTTTCTCCCTCTTAGATTTTATGCCACAAACTTCTCTAATGCAATAATCTCCCTCTGTGAAGGAATTACATAGCTTCTTCCTCAAAAAAATGTTTAGAAAGATATGACAGTACACTCTCCCTCTTTGACAACACATGCCAAAGACAACACATACCAAATGAGTATCAATGTACCTTGAGTACTAATTTATATGCAATGTTCCCTTGACTATGTTGCATCAATTGATAGATCTTCAACTTGGTTTCTATTGATGCATCACTAAAACTTTATTTTAGTGTGCTTTAGATAAAGGAATGACCCTTAACTTGCCTCTTAGATACAAGAATGCATCCTTAGGTAATGGCTTGGTAAATATGTCCACAATCTATTCTTTTGTATGGATATATTCCAATCTAATTTCTTTGTCCTGCACCAATTCTCTGACAACGTGGTATTTTATAGCAATATGCTTGGTTTTGGAATGCATCACTGGATTCTTTGATATGTTAATTGCACTTGTATTATCACAAAACATTACAATTGGTTCTTTGATCTCAACCTTCATACCTTCTAACAATTGTTTAAACCAAACAATATTAGAACAATTCACTGCTGCTACAACATATTTTACTTCTGTTGTAGATTGGGATGTGCAATTTTTCTTTTTACTTGTCCAAGATACCAACCTTTTACCAAAAAATAATGCTCCACCACTTGTACTCTTTCTATCATTAATATTTCTTGTCCAATCAGCATCAGTAAATACTTTAAGTTCATATTTTCTCCAATTTTATACCATAAGCCATAATTTTTAGTACCTTTCAAATATCTCAAGATTCTTTTGATTGACATCATATGATTTTCTCTGAGTTTTGCCAAGAATCTTGCCACTATACCAACTGCAAGAGCAATATTAGGCCTTGTATGAACTACATACTATAATTTTCCAATCATTACTCTATATAAGGTCTGATCTACCTCTTTTGAGTCATCATCTTTGTTAAGCTTTAGTCCAGTACACATGGGGGTTCCAACTAGTTTTGAATCTTCCATACCAAACTTCTTGAGTATCCCCTTGATATACTTAGACTAAGTGATGTAGATACCATTCCTGTTCTACTATATCTGAAGACCAAAAAAGAACTTAATCTCACCAAACATAGACATTTCAAATTCGTTATTCATTTGCTCTAAAAATTCTTTGCATAGATCATCATTCCCTGTAAATAATGTATTATCCACAAATATTTCTTCCAATACAATCTTGTTGTTTGTTCCTTCCTTAATGTACAAACAACTATTATCACTAGTTCTCTAGAAACCAATCTATATAAGGTAGTTATGAAATCTTTCATACCATGCTCTAGGGGCTTGTTTTAGAACATACAATGCTTTGTGTAATTTGTAGACCATGTCCCTTTTTTTCTAGATCAACAAAACCTTCTAGTTGTTCAATGTAGACTTCTTCATCAAGAATACCATTGAGAAATGTAAATTTAACATTCATCTAATATACTTTAAATCTTTTATGTGTTGCATATGCAAGTAAGGTCTTGACACCTTCCAATCTTGAAACATGAGCAAAAGTCTCACCATAATCAATGTCTTCTTCTTGAGAATATCCTTTACATACCAATCTAGCTTTGTTTCTTGATACCTTACCATCTTCATTCAACCTATTCCTGAATACGCATTTTGTTTCAATCACATTTTTGTCTTTAGGCCTAGGAACAAGAGTCCAAGTTTTTTTCTTCTCTATTTTCTCTATCTCTTCATTCATAGCCTTAATCCAACTTTCATTTTCCATTGCATGTTTGACATTTCTAGGTTCAAAATCAACAAGTAAACATGTACCTTTTGATTTATCTTGAATAATCTAATCTGGTGCATGACGCCTCATGACATACTTGGAAAACGTAGGTTCCTTGCCTTCTGAATGAATTGCATTGTCATCCTCTTGAACTTCAACTTCTATTTCTAGTTGCTCAGACTTAGTAGGCATTGGCTTGGTAGCATCATAATGTGAATCGGGTCCCTGTGACTCAATTTGAACTTCTTGCAACTTGGTGACCGAGGAAGACTCGAGAGTAGAAGTCTCCTTGTTGAAAGATGTGTCTAGAAATGTATTAGGTTCGATGTAAACAAATCTCTTGTAATCTTCTAGTTTCTTTTTGCTTTCTTCTTCAATCCTTTCTACAAACTCATCAATTCTCACATTTTTCTTTTCTATGATTTTATGAGTAGACAAATTCAAACACATATATGCCTTACTCTTGCAAAAATATCCTAAAAATATACCTTCATCACCTTTCACATCAAATTTTCCTTTTCTAGATTCTTTCAAGATATAACATTTACTTCCAAATATTTTTAGGTAACTTACATTGGGTTTATAGCCATACCATAACTCATAGGGAGTTTTATATGAGTCCTTTTTCAACTATACTCGGCCTAAGGTATGAACTATAGTGCTGATGGCTTCATTCCAATATTTGATAGCAATTTTCTTTTCAATCATTAGAGTCATTGCACAATCCATGATAGATCTATTTCTCCTTTTAGCTATTCCATTATGCTCAATAGTTCCAAGAGTTGATACTTGTCTTTTGATTTCTCTTTCAATGCAAAAGTTATTGAATTCATTTGAGATGAATTCACCACCTCTTTCTAATCTTAAGAATTTTAGTCTTTTCCCTATTTCCTTCTCCACTCTTTCCAAATACCATTTGAATTTCTCAAATGCTTTTGACTTCTCTCTTAGATACATAATAGTCATCATTCTAGAGTAGTCCTACACAAAAAGAATAAAGAATTTTTCTCCACTATAGCTTTATATTCCAATAGGTCCACACAAATTAGTATGCACAATTTCCAAGATATCTTCAAAATAATAGTTTTTGCTTTTAAAACTAGTCTTTCCCATTTTGCCAATGTGACAATTCTTGCATAGACCAACATCAAGTTTTTTCAAACTAGGAATGCCTCTTGCTTTCCTGAATTTGTTTATTTTCACCATGTTATCAAAATTTACATGACATAACCTTCTGTACCATAATCAACTTTCTTCAACTTGAGCAATAAAACATGAGCACTCACCAAGATCAAGATAAGATAGGTTACCTTTTGTTTGTTTGTCTGATCCAATAAGTTTTCCTTTGTCATCTATCAGTCTTGCCTTGCCATGCATGAATTCCACCTTGAATCTAATGTTGATTAATTTTTCCACACTCAACAGATTATGTTTTAGTCCTTCAACCCAATAGGCATTATCACATACAAGTTCTTTGGTTAATGAGATTCGACCTTTCCCTTTTATGCAATAAGGTTCATTGTTTCCAAACCTTACACTACCACCATCATAGTCTTCAAAGTGTTCAAACTTTGTTTTGTCAGCAGTCATATGATGTGAACATCCACTATCTATGATCCATGTATCATTTTTACTCACATGAGAGATAAGTGTCATCTTTTCTTCTTTATCATCATCAGATTCATCTTTCACAGCAATGTAAACTATTTCATCTTCACTATTATCAGAATCTTTAGCCATAAAACATGTCTTCTTACCTTTGTCCTTGAATGATTTTAAATCCTTCTTTTCATTGCACTTGTGACCTTTCTTCTCATCCTTGCTTTCTTTTTTTGGGCACTTGGCAGCAATATGAACAATTTCTTCACATGAAAAATAGATTAGGGGAACTTTACCTTTGTATTTTCCTCTACCTCTAGAATATTTCCTTGCAAGTAGAGCTTCAACAACTTCAAGATCACTGTCAGAACTTTTCTCTGATTCTTCTTCACTTTTTGACCAAGTGTCCTTTATTTTCTTTCCTTTTTTCTTAGGTGAAAGCTTGGCCTCAAATGCAGATTCAATATTCTTGGAAGCTAGAACATACTTATCATAGTTATCTTGCTCAAAGGTTGTCAATCTTCCAACTAAGGTATCCAAAGTTATCTTATGATTTGTCTCACATCTTCTTTCTTGAATAGAAGATACTCTAATTGCATAGATAGGAAGCAATGTTCTAAGAATTTTACTTACAACAGTTTCTTCCTTGATCTCTCCTCCAGAAGCTTTGATTGCACTAACACTTGCTTTGATCCTTTCAACATATTTGAAAATGTTTTCATCTTCTCTCATTCTCATATGATCAAATTGTCCTCTAAGGATTTTTTCTTTGGCTCTCCTCATATTGTCATTACCACCATAGATGTCCTTTAGGTTGTTCCACATAGAAAAGGTGGATTTTTAGTCTTTGATATCATCAAATTCCTCATAGCTTAGACCAGATGCAATGTCTATCATCATGGTGTTATGGTTTTTTTTCTCAGCAATGTCTCTAATAGATAGTGTACCAGTGGGAATTGTGTATTCTTCATCAAGGTATTTCAATCCTAAATCACCAATGGAAGCCAAATGAAGTCTCATGAGTCCCTACCATGCTGAAAAGTTATTTTTGTTAAGCCTTGGAATTTCTCTCTTGTAAGACATCCTGATCTTTAGCTTAGGTCCTTGAAATCTTTCCTGCAAGCACCAAAAGTTTTGATACCAATTTTTGGAAATATAGATGGAGTAACTGAGAGGGTGAGTGAATCAATTACCATAAAAATATTTTAGATCCCTTGGATGTTAACAATAAAACTAATTGCTACTGTTATTTGGTAAACCTACAAAAATTGTTGTAACTCAGTAAAAGTAGTGTGATTTACTTATTACTAATCTTAAACATTCATAGTGATTAACTTGAAAGCATAAAAGAAATAACATGAACACATGAGACACTAGGATTTAATGTGGAAATCCAATATAGGAAAAACCATCAATGTAACTAGTTACTATTTTTCACTCTTCTAAAGTGAGCCCTATTAGGAGCCAACCTGGTTAAAGGTTACAAAACACACTATTAGGTGTGACCTTGTTAGAGGATTTAATCACCCTATAATGAGTGGCCTTGCAAGAGGTATTTAGAACAATTTAATGGAACTATCACCTTGTTAGAGTATTTACAACTCACTATTAATCCAACTCTGTTAAGAGATTTTGGAATCATTGCTACAATGGTAAGAAAGTAACAATGAAATGACTTGAATGAGATGCAATTGAATTGCTGATTACAGATCTCTGTTCTGCTTCACGCTAGATCCTTCTTGATAGAATATAACTTTTTTGCTTGACAAGGATATCTGACCATCCTTCAAGTTTGCCCACACTTTCCTTCCCAAAAAATTAATACACTTGCATACTTGCTCATACTTTAGAATCTCAACTTGACCTTATATTTATACCATACAAATTGTCAAGTCAACTCATTTACAAATTACAATGACCAATAATCATTACCATAGTTAACTGGAACCAATGCTTGAAATAATTAAACTTCATATCCCAAATCAACAAAATCCTTTATTGGCCGACCTTGCTTGGTAAACACTAATCTTGAAATGATTCCCCGTGTTAGCAACCAAACGCTTGGTTAACACTGTGAACTTGCAAAATCTTTTGGCAACTAAGTGAACTTGGTGAACACTAACTCTAACCAAATTTCCTTCATTAACCATGAGAGCTTGGTTAACACTACTTTCTAGCATAATTTCCTTCGACACTCGAGTGAGCTCAGTAGACACTAATATGACATTTTTTTAACATCAAAGAAAACACACAATTAGACAATTGTATCCAACAGAGAGATTAGTAGGAGTGATCTGATTCATTCAGTGCAATATTGACCCAAGAGGCTACAAAATCAAATTTTGAAGATAACAGTGATGTCTGATTCAACAATTTGATTGACTCCTTATTCATAGCTGAAATAAATTTAAATAAATTTTTAGTGGAGTCAAAAGCTATAACTGATGCTAGGTGGACTAAAGCCACAAAGGACTTAGAAGAAGGTAAATAAACTGAGTGGCCCACCAAGAGGGAGATCTATGTTTGGGAAGAGGTGGCAAAGATTAAAGCTTTGTCGGTAGGAGGATGTAACGCCTCGCCAAGGGATCCAAAAGAAATAACTTAAAGTTTTACTAAGTTTTCCAACAAATATATATATATATATATATATATATATATATATATATATATATATATATATATATATATATATATATATATATATATATATATATATATATATATATATATATATATATATATATATATATATATATATATATATATATATATATATATATATATATTGAAACAACAAAGAATAACATACACATCAAACACATGTTAGCAGAAGCAATAACATACAACCAACTAATACATACATAACAGGTTACATTTCTTAAGGATCCCATGACATTGAATTACATTTAAATCTAATTAATACTAAGTCTAACAACTACCACATCCACATGAAAGAATAATTAGAAAGTCCAATGTCAATAATATACATTTGTTCTGAATGCCTCTTGGCAAATGAAATCTAGAATGCTCAATCATCCACTGTACATGTCACAAGGTATGAAAGGCTAAAATAATATACATATGTAGAAATAGAAATACATCCTCCTCCTCATATCCATGATACAAAGGACAATAAAATAAATGAAACTAATAACATACATGATACATCCATACAACTATCCATCACAAAATACAACTACCTAAGTACGCGGTTCCTCCCAACCGTCAATAGCATCATTAGACCATTGTGGGGCCTAGCCATCCCCCGCACATAACATCCCAAGTGACCAATTAGATCATCGATGCTATCATAATAGGGATGTCACTACTAAAACATGCTACAACATATGCATAAGGAAATCTAACATACTAGAATAAAGCATAAGATGATCCTACAAAGTAGATAACATCACCTATCACATGCTAATAATCAATACAAATAATATCATCTAAACATGATAAAAAAGCATCCCAAGAAGCTCTAGCCATAGTGACTACGGACAGATCTCAATGGTAAGAGTGAAAAAGCACTACCACCTAACCGCGTGGAACCTAAATGGTCCACTCACACCGTGCTGAAGAGATAGTCTAAAGTCCCAAATAGGATATCAAACCACATATCACAAGTACTCTCTAAGTCCAAGATATCCTAAAAGCAATCTAACTCAAGTGTTCTAAGATAGATCAACATCTAATTCCCAAAGGCACACAAAGACATGTAGGAAACCTACTATGTAAGTGGGTAAGTGTCATCACACGAATCATGCTCAAAGTTATCTGAGTAGTCCCTTAGGACTCCTGGGTTCCTAGTGATCCCACTATGGCCACTAGTATCCTCTCATACTGACAAGGAATACTATGGAATGCAAGGTCGTAACCAAGCATTCTCTCTACTCCCATCCTAGTTTGTACTAGCACTTGAGGCATGGGTGAGAACATACAAGACTCTTATTAGATTCATTTTAATCCCCATTTAATGTAATATTTTCACTTATGAAAATAACTTACAATGGGTTATCCCTAGAGCCACTTAGGGTCCCCGTCCCCCATTGCAAGCCACTTCTTGACACTACATATAGATAACCTACCCTAGGCTCAAAAAAAGCACGAATCAATAATCATATAGAAATCACCTCAGCCCTATACAAGTGACTAAAAAGCATCCAAAGACAATCCACAGTATTCACATCAATTATCCACGAGCAACTAGAAAGCACCAAAAGATAATCATAATAATCACAACAGTTCTCTACGAGCAACTGAAAAAGCATCAAAGATAAATCGGTTCTCAACGAGCAACCGAAAAGTATCCCAATAATAATACTGATCGAAGACTCCAAAAATGGTCAAGTCAAACATGTCACAACATGACATCATCAAGAACAAATCATTCAAAACATCTCAGTCCTCTCAAAGCAACTAGAAAGCAAATCAAATATAACTGATCAATGACTAAAAAATGGTTAAGTCAAGTGTCTCATATACATACACCTCAGCTTCACACAAGAAGATTGGAAAGCAATAACGATCAATAATACACACACATCATAGAGCATGTCATCGCATTTCCATGGTTGGGTTCTAAAAAGATCGAGATCAAAACATCATAACATCACAATCACACAACCGTCAAGCCTCTGGTAACAACCTAAACTAGTCAACATCTAATCAACCCTAAAAACTTCAAAACATAGACAGTACATAGAAAACATCATAGTCTCACAATTTGGATTTGATTTGAAAGCATATAGTTGAGTGAAAGGTAAGGTTGCAATTTCTAGTTAAACGTATGTTTCACTAAATAAGTTTCATAGTTCACCCTTACAAATAACCCATTCTTGTTTTTAATAATTCCCAAAGTTATCCCTTTTTTATTTAGGTCAATTTTCCCAAAATAACAAGCAGTAATAATTTATTTAAATTATAATACTCGTTGATTTTTAATGAAATAATCTATAACATTATTAAAAAGCGGTATTAAATAAATTTAATACTTAGTCGAACATCTTTCATTATTAATTAATTCTAATTAAATAAAGTTTAACTAAATTAATTAATAATTTCTTGTCATAAGAGATCCATATTAATATTAGTTAATAATTTATTTATTAATTAATATTAATATAATTACTTATTAATTTCTTTAAAATAATAATAAAAATAAATATTTACAAAGTTTATTAATAAAATTCATTAATTAATATTTAATTAAATTTAAATATAATTAAAAATATATTAATTAATTAATTAATTAATAATAATAAATGTATTAAAAAAATAATATAACAATGATTTTGTTATCAATTAATCATTTAAATTTAAATACAACTAAATTTACTAATATCAAACAACAACTTTTATAATAAATTATTTTTTAAAAAATAACATTATTCAAATGGCCATGTGATTAGAAATCACAGGCTTAATTGCCACCGCACAGCTACTGTCGCAGTCATACGACTATGTACAACAGCCACCTATGAATACAAGTAAGTGGGGGGTGGGTATATCCCCCTCCCAAGTTAATTTAATATTATTATTTTTAATTTAAGTTTTTATTAAAAAGTTTTAAATATGCTTCCCCAAGTTGTAATGTATTATTTTAAAAAAAAGATTTTTGTTTGATAAATAAATAATCGAACTCCCATACATTATAATAAAATATTTTATTTTTTATTTTTATTTAAATTTTTTTGACATAAATCCCACCTGTATTCTAATAGGCAGAATACTGCAAACCATTCAAATTTACAATATAATATTCTCATATTATTCAAACCCTTCTTGATTATAATTCTAATTTTCTTTTACCTATGGACGAGGTTCCAAATTTAATTATTTTTCTTTCAATCTTAGTATACAGATGAGATAAAATATGAATATCATAAGATTTAGACAAGAGAACGAAAGAATCATACAACGAAATTCAGAGAATTCGTTCTCAACAATCACGAAGAAGACAAGATTATCCAAATAACATAATTTTATCTGGGTGAACAAAACTCAAGAACCTACCTAGTTCTGATACTAAATTGCAACAACCAGAAGATTTGCGAGAGAATCTGCTTCTATCCCAAAACTTCTCTCTAGCAATTTTCCCAAAATTTGCCTTCCAAAATCCACTTCCAAATTTGCTCCCCAAAATTTGTGTCCAAAATCGTCTTCCCTAAAAATGAACCTTCTATTGGTGATAAAGAGTTTTCTCCTCAAATCGGGGCACTAATTATGCATTCACCCGAGAGGACTCCTTGCTCACAAGACTTCAACTCCTATTAACTTTTATTTATCTTTCTTTTATCTTTTCCTTAACCTTTTCATGCACATTAATTGCATTATTAAATTACTTTATTTAATTTTCACTTGACTTTTCTTTTCAATTAATTTATTAAATTCAATCCCATGCGCACTTATGTAATTAAAATATCTTATTAAATTTACTTGTTTTATCTTGTAATTAATTTCTTATATTTTAATCTCATGGACGCATCATGCGAACTTAAAATTTTTTCATAAATTAATATCTTTTCACTTTTTAATTTATTTTCAAAATTTAATTGATAAAATATTTATTAACTTAAATAATAATATTATTTAGCATTTATTTAAAATGAACTCTAAATATATTATTATTAAATTAAATAAATATTATCACGTTCCAAATTTATACTTATAACTTTTATTTTCAAATTTAATTCTTTTTATTTAATTAATTCTCTAATTAATTAAATTAAATTAAATATTAAAATATCATAAAAAATTTCCATTAAATTAAATCATTAATTTAATCTTTTAATTAGACTTAATTAATAGAAAATTCACCAAAGACTCATAAAGAAAAATACAAAAACCCATCATAGAAAAATACACACAAAATCAAACTAAAGGGTTATAATCATGAATTAACATCATCTAACACATTTGGAGGGCACTCAACTTATATACTTGTCCTAATCGTCAATGAGGACAAATGGCTTAAGGGTTTAGGATTTGGACTTAAGAATTTATCTCCCCTCTCTTACCATTGAAATAATGTGATAGGGTACACTCATCTTGACAATTCAGGGAAGTTGATACCCAGTACCTGCAACCTGCATAAAATTCACACATGTACAAACACAATATATATACTAAGCTAAACAAGCAATGGCAGGAAGTGGTGCATCGTGTAGATCCTGACTAGCAGGCGACTACAACTCCCTTAACCACATCAAAAATGCCATACATAAAGAAAACAACATGTACACCATACACATGCAATATGGGGTAAGTATTCATAAGAAAACACATAGGATAAATAAACCATTTAACTAATCATCATCAATAACTAAAAGCACTATAATAATCATCATGCATCCATGAAATATAGAGTACCAAGTAATCTCATCATATAACCAACTGAATGTAAAACAATATCTAATAATCTTAAAACAATGCCACTAATCATAAGCATAAACTAGCCCAAAAGAGTTCGTCAATGATAACAGAAATGAAAACTAGGGGTAGACACTACATAGTTGAGGAGTTAATTGTTGAAGACAGTAGAAGACAAAAGATTAAAGTTAAAGTTCCAACAATAAATAGCCACCTGCTAAGTTTACAACTACTTCCTATTTTTGGATCTAGCAGAGAGGAATGTCTTAATTGTAACTTTTTGTACATGTCTTGCCACCTTTTTCTTTCATTAGGGTTTTGACATGTGTCCTCCTCCTATCTATAGCTTGTTGCAATCCTTTATAAGGATTTCCAAGATGTGGAGTAGAGGTTGGAAGTCTGTAGATTTTTTAGTTTCATGTCATTTACAGTCTACCCAGATTTGTTTATTGTATGAATGCATTCACTCTTGTAAACTTGAAGATACAGTGAATATGAAAGATTAAGTTTTCAAGTTCTAAGTTATATTTTGAATTTATATCATTATTGTGTTCATTTTCAAAGGAAATTAATACAAAAGGAAGTTTTGCATATATGTGTATCTAAGTTTTGTCTCCTTTCTTGTATATCTATGATCTTAGGATTGAAGTGAACAATGTTCTTTCAATTTAATGCAATTTAGATGAATTGTATATCTCTTATTGATTGCATTTAATTCAAAAAGTTAAGTAACTTCTTTCAATAAGTGATAGGGTTTTGGGTATATGAAAGGTATATGATAAGAATGAGATTCAGAGTTCATTGTTGACAAATTTAATTGCAATTCAATCAAATAGGTCTAAAATTGTTGGTTTTGACTCTATATAACAATGGACAAGACAGTAATCAATTAATTTTAGTTGCATGTTGATGGTTCATATGGTTGCAAAATACATATATCAATCAAAAATCAATTTTCCATTTATGTAATGAAGAACTAGAACTGTTGGTCAACCCTTATTTGTAATAACTTTCCTTGTGGTTATAACTAGCTATTTTAGTCAGAAAGCTTGTTGCAAATCTAAGAAGAAATTGTGACCAATATCTATTATAGGAGATAGATTTTGAAAGAAGAAATATTAGTGAGCAAGTGTCTGAAGAGAAAATCTAAATAACTAGTAACACCCATATCCTTGAGGTGCAGCCACCTTGGCCCTACAAAGCCTAAAGTGTAGAGAGTCTAGTGTACCCTATTGAAGTTGGTCCAGAGCTATGATAAATATTGTTGAGTATGGGATCTAGCTATTCCTTAGGCTTATTTTCATCTATAGCATCCTGGTATTGGGTTTAGAGTACCTGGTAGTCCAAAAAAAACCACCAACACTAGGTACACATGCCATAAAAGAACATTTATTTTCATTTAATTTTGTGGTGGGAACTATAACTCTTGATTTGTTGAATTTTAGTTAAAATTGGTTATTTAATATTAAAAAAATATACTACTTTTATTTTTACATTTTTCTAAAAAATAACAAACACAAACTTCATCCATTTATATAGATTTCATTAGTTTACACCAACTTAAAATTCAAAATAGATATATCACTTTTACATCGTTGAAGTTTAACACTTTTATTGTTGTTAGCCTTTTTCATTGTAAAATGGTGACACATGTTTGTATTTTTACCCCAAAGTAATTAGAAAGAAGAAAGCAAGAGGTTTACCAAGCCTGCATAAACTTGACAATGTTATGTGCAAGCAATTTCAACTCAATAAGATTACTGAGTCTAGATTTCTAAGAAACACTCATACATATAATGATATTATGGAATTGGTACATACTAGTTTGTGTATTCCTATGAAAGTTGAGAGCTACTATGGAGATATATATTTTATTCTATCTGTTGATGATTATTCTAGAATATGACTATCATGTTCATGAAGTTCAAGTCCTATGCATTTGATATGTTGAAGTGGTATAAAGTTAGAGTTAAAAAAGAAACTGACAAACAACTGAAATGTTTGAAGTCTGATAGAGGCGGTGAGTTCATGTTTGATGAATTCACTAACTTTTTTGCTAAGCATGGAATTAAGAGACAATTGTCTGCACAAAGGACACCATAATAGAATGGGACTACAAAAAGAAGAAATAGATCTATTGTTGATTGTGCTAGAACACTACTAGTTGAAAAGGGAGTTGCACAAATATTCTGGAGAGAAGCTATAAGAATTGTTGTATATTCTCTCAACTGATTTTAGTTGAAGAAAGGAACAAACAAGACACCTTATAAACTCTGGTATGGTCAGACATTGAATGTAAGTTATTTCAAAACATTTGGAAGTAAGTGTTTTATTCATAATGATGCTAGAAATGAGAAGTTTGATTCAAAATGTGATGAAGGTATATTTCTAGGTTACTCTACTAAAAGAAATACTTACAAATGTTTGATCAAAGTGATTGACATAATGATTGAAAGTACAAATGTTAGAATTGATGGTTTTGCAGATACAAATGATGAGGAGAGAAAGAAGGAACCTGAAGTTTTCAATAAGTGTGTATATGTATATGAAGATGGACCTAACATAGTACCCAAGCACAAAACTAAGTCTTTACAATGATACATCGAATAAAAGAAGAAAGCCACCAAGCAACAGCCTACATTAATCAAGCCACAGACATAAGAACCTGAGTGGGATGTTGACCAAACAATGATAGTGTAAGAGATCATAGAGTTGAACCTATCTTAGCAATATATGTAAGAAGAAACCATTCATAAAAGAAAGTAATTAAAAATAAGTGTTGGAATCATGACAATAATTAAGTTGAAGGATAATACATGTTTAATTATTGAATTTGAACCAAAAACTATGAAAGTTTCCATGACTAGATCAATGCATAGAATGAAGAGATAGACCAAATTTAGAAGAACAATGCATGGACATTTGTGCCTCTAGACCCAAAGATAAAAATGCAATCAGAATCAAGTGAATTCTTAGAAATAAATTGAATGAGAAAGGGGAAGTTGTGAGGAACAAGGTCAGACCAATTTGTAAAGGTTATGCCCAAGAAGAAGGAATTGATTATGGAGAGACCTTTGCACTTGTAGTTAGATTGGAAGGAGTTAGAAATCTGTTGGTGTATGTAACTTACAAGAGATTCAAAGTCTGTCAAATGAATGTTAAGTCTACATTTCTTAATGGAATACTAGAAGAAGATGTATACATTAAACAACCTAAAGGATTTTGTGAGCCAAATCAGAAGCACCTACTATGTAAACTGAACAAAGCACTCTATGGATTGAAACAAGGACTAAGAGCATGGTATGAAAGATTGCATTCATATTTGATTAAGATTGGATTTGTTAGAACAAGTGAGAATAGTAATAGTTTGTACTTGAGAAGTGAAGTTGAAAACAAATTCCTAATTGTTGAGATATTTGTAGATGATATAATATTTGGTGGTAATGATTTGTTATGCAAATCATTTTTTTATCAGATGACCAAGGAATTTGAGATGTCCACATTTTGTGATATCAAGTTTTTCATTGGTTTAGAAGTTCATCAAACAAAAGGCGATATATATGTGTCTCATTCTAATTACATTAAGGAGATATTGAAGACATTTGGCATGGATGAGTCAAGGTGAGTTAGTTCCCCTATGGTCACTAGAAGAAAATTATTTAGGGAAGACAATAATGCTACTAAAGTGAATGAGACACAATACATATCAATGATTGATAATTTGTAGTATATTTTACATAGAAGACATGATATTGCACATGTAGTTGGTATAGTTGCAAGATTTTCCTCTAATCTTAAGGAAACACACAAGATTGCAATTAAGAGGATATATGGATACCTGAAAGGAATAAAAGACTATGGAATATGGTACAAGAAAGAAGGTGATTTTGAGATAAGAGTTTATACTAATGTTGACTGGACACTAAATGTGGATGATAGAAAAAGCACTAGTGGTGGAGCTCTCTAATTAGGAGAAAGATTGATTACATGGTTGAACAAGAAAAAAATATGTATATCACAGTCTACATATGAAGTTGAGTATGTTGTTGCTGCTATTAATTGTTCATTTATTATTTGGATTAAGCAACAGTTGGAAGGTATGCAAGAGGAAGTAAATGAGTTGAGTATTATTTGTAGAAACCCTAAATCTAGGATTTTACCAAAATGGTGAGGATTAAAGATGAATAAATTGATTCTATTCAAAAAATCAAGAAATGAAAAGAAATAAAACAATTCAACTATTTGAACCCATTTGAAATATACACATGAATATCAATTTCAAATAAAATCAAATAAGCATTTATCTTCAAATATCGATTTTATATTTTAATGGGGACCCTATATCCATAATACATATTTTATTCAAAATGGGGTTCAAGGATATTCATTGTTTAATCAAAGTGGATTCATAAATCATTTGTATATTCAAAGTGGTTTCATAAATCATTTATTTATTCATAGTGGATTAATAAATCATTGTTTATTCAAAGTGCTTACTTTAATATTTTAATACTGAAAGAGGTCTTTTAAATATTCAAATTGTTCATTTTAATAGTTTAACATTCGAAGTGCTTTAGTTAATATTTTAATATTCAAAGTGCTCATTTTAGTATTTTATTATTCCTTGTACTCATTATTATATTCAAAATGGATCCTCGGTTTTGATTAAATTAATCAAAATGGATCCTCCAATTACCAAATTTTATATCAAAGTGGATCCCTTAAAATGATTTTTAATTCATCTTATCCCTACCCCAGCCTCTTTGCAAAATTCTATAAATACAAGGTCATTTCAAGAGCAAAAGACCCAAGTTTTCATGCATCATTACTATAGGTGTTCTTAGAGAAATAATTAGTATAGAGGCATTTGTACATAATCATAGACATTTTGATCCCAAGTTTTATTAATTCAATCATCTAGTCCTTAGTTTGTTTAAATCATTAGCTTCATTTATAGTTGCATCTTCATTATAGTACTAAAACATCTCATTCTAGAATTGTCACTAAGATGCTTAATCTAAGAACTATTTTAGCAATTTTAGTTAGGGAGACATGAGATAGTTTTGAGTTTTCAATTTGAATTAATATAGCATACTAGATCTTTCATTCAAATTGAGTAGATCAAGTTAATGTTTCATGAATATGTGTTTTAGAAGAACAACCTCTTTTACTTTTCATTGATGATTTTATGTACTAACCCACTAATGTTTGCATTGTTTAAGCTTGTTTGACACAAGTACTTTTAATAGCATACCCTATCTATTATGATAACAAAAGTGCAATTAACATATCCAAGAATCTTGTGATGCATGCAAAAACCAAGCATATATCTATCAAGTATTGTTACTTGAGGGATAAAGTATGAAAGAAGCAAGCAAGACTAGAGTATGTGAAGTATAAGCAATGAATTGCAAATATATTCATAAATTCATCGCTTATGGATTCTTTTGAGTATCTAAGAGGTAAGTTAGGGGTCATTCCCCTATCTAAGACTCGCTAAGCAAGGATGCATGTTACATCAATTTATGGATGATCAGATGTATCTCTTTGGAATTGATGCAAGAGTTCACTCTTTAGGGATTATTTCCTCAAGTTGTGAAAGTGATTATAATGAAGCAATTGTAATCAATACATGCAAGGTACAAGGCATAACTACAAGCTTTTATAAGTTTCTCATTGGAACTTATAGTTACCTTTGACATTGTTGTTAAAGGGGGATCGACGTATTGTATGGTAGAGTAACATGAAGAAGGGAGAGAATATATATGACAATGACGTCATAAGGGGGAGTGATTATGGATTGATTGGAAGCATGATTATGAAACATGATTATTGTCCAATGGGGGAGAGAGACATAGAGACATAAAGTATAGGAGAATGTAAGAGAGAAGCAGAACATGAAGCAAATGTATGAGCATAATCAAAGGGGGATTTCTAGAAGTTGTTGATATGTAAAGATGTTGTTGAACAAAGAAGTACACCCAAAGGGGGAGAAAATGTCATAGTGGAACATATGATGCTGTAGACTAAGTGTGCTAAAGAACATGAACCTAAATGTGTTGTAGAGAACCTAAATGAAGACAAAAAACTAAAGATGTGTTGGCATTTGATATTTCATAATGTAATGTAATATCTTATGTGATTATGTGTTGCCATCAATTGTAAAGGGGGAGATTACTAGTCCTAGTTGATAATTTTGTTAATGTATTGTAGAAGAGTAATGATTTATTAGGTTTTTATTGATGTCAAGCCTTAATTGGTTAGATATTATGCTGATTCAATAGAGTGCCATATCATTTGATTAATGAAGATGATTTGAAGAAAGTATGAAGATGTAACTATTGATAAGTATATGGTATTCAATGGGCACTTGAATGAGTTAGGTTTTGACATTATAATGTTGGTTTGATTGTTTTACATGATTTGATTAAATGTTGAAGATCATGTATAAACAAGACAATTTGGTTGGTGAATGAAGAACCATGGTATTAATTGATCTACTACAATTATCACTGAGAACCTCTTGAAAACATGAAGAATTCTAGTGTTAACTAAGAAATTTCAATGGTTACCAAATGTAGTATTGACCAAGAAAAATTTAATGTTAACTGAGTATGAAGAGGAAAAACAAGTTTAGAAAAGATTTAGTCTAAGGTTGACATTTGTTGAAAATAAATATTGTTTGAGAAATTTCAAAGATAAAGTTGAAGTTAGTTATGAGATCAATGGATGGAGAAATTCAAAGAAGATCTAGTGAAGGAGATTTATCAATTTGAAAAAGAACACAAAGTTCAAGGTGGAAGTATATTTCCTGAGTGTCTAGATTTAATGAATCTAAACCTCATGAAGATCTGATGATTGTGATTAAGATGAAAAACCTGGAAGTATCTATTGAATTGAATAAATTGATATGGGTTCATTTTTCTCTATTTTTTCTTTTCCTTTCATGGTTGTTAAGCTGCAAGGTAGGACATCTCATATTAGGGCCCTCCTGGTTGTATTAACATCACTTAGCCAAAAGGCATGAGAGCCCTAGAGAAAGGGCCCTAACTCCACATTCATGCACAAGGGTACAAAATCAAAACCAAAAAGACAAATACAAAAAAAAGGTTTTAGTACCAAAAAAATCTAAATCAACCAGTGAATAGACCTTAGACATTAATGCTTCACCCACTAATATAATATTTGAAAGGCTATTACAATAGCATAAGTGATGAAATAAGAAAGATAGGAGCAACATCATAGGGTAAAAGTACAAAGTTGTGTCAGCTTTCAGGTTGACTTATTAGAATGACTACATTTGAATATTTCTATCTAAAAATCAATTTTCTTCAAACACATGACCTTGATAAATTTATCCTAGCTAAGTTATATATGGTCTTACACTTTTCCAATTGGAAATGTCTATTAAATGCATTTTTTATACTAGTTAGTATCCAATTACTAAAGAAATAAAATTGTTTTAGAAAATTGACATTTTAATAGCTCTTACTATTTTTATTATATTTTTTTAATTACATATAAATATCATTTTATAGAGCTCAAAGTTGTGAGTATTCTCATATAGAGTTCATAGAGTTTTAATTAGATATAGTATATTGTAATGAAAAAAATTTATAAGTATGTATTTTAACACTCAAAAAGATGTCAATTTTGAGAAAGAAAAAAATATTAAATCATATAAAAAAAAATCAAAAATTAGATGACGTTCTAGAGGAGAGAGTCCTCTTCTAGAATCTAGAATTTTTCTTTTGGTTGGAATAAGTTTACTTTGAAAAATGTGGTGGGAGATGAAAACTATCAATTTGAATAAGTTGAAATTTGAATAATTATAAAAGAGAAAATATAGGTCTAAAGCCAATTTTTATTTTTGATTTTTCTAGCTACATATGTTATCTATAACATAATCTAAGATCAAAGGGAAATAAGTTTATTTCTATGTCATTTTGTGGTGGGAACTAGACCCCTAATTTCAAGCATTTTTCAAGAACTAAAAAGTTGTCTTTAAAAATATGAAAATATGTCATTTCTTATTCCAAATAATTATTAAAAATTATAATCCAGATCTTCATCCATTTCTCCACATTTCATTAGTTTACTTCATTTTCAAATTCTAAATAATAATACTAGTTTTATATCATTGAAGGTGAACAGTTATACTTTTGTTAGCCTTTTCCTTTGTAAAAGGGTGATACAGGTTTGTGCTTTTACCCCATAAATAACATAGTTTCATGATCTATTCCTACTAGTATGAAAGAAAAGAGAGAAAGGGAAAGAGAAGTGATTACCTCTCTAAGTAAGGTGGCTAACCTACCATGAATCACATGAAGAGATTCTTACAAAAGATGGCATTGAATAGTCTAATGGGTTCATAACCTACTAGTCAAACCATCAAGGTTTCACCCATAAATCAATGTCCTCATATCACCATGGTGTAGTCTAATAAAAATGTGTTACTCATGTATGGGACTTAGCATGTTGAATTTGAATGTTTTCTGATTAGGTTAAAATAGGTTTTGAAAGGGCCCAAAACCTTGTACATAAAATCTAAAAATATAACAATATAAGGCCCAAGTACAGCAGTGTGAGTCACCAAACAATGATAGGGAACAACCAACAAATTCCCACCACAATAGACATCAATCCTCAACAAGGGAGCTTAAGATTTAGATTTAGATTTAGAACCTCCCTTGTAGGACCACAAATTCTTATCTAGAGGAGGGATGGAATACTTAGATTTCTTTCCTTTTACCATTGTCCATCCATCCTCTAGCTTAGCCACATCATTCTGGCAATCCCCTAAAGAAACAAAGGAATCCACATGGCAGACTGGAGAAGAAGTATCATCTAGCAAAATGCTCTCCCCAGGAGAGGCCAATTTGGGTGAACCTAAATCCAAACATTCTTTACACTAGGTCTAGGGACAACAAACTAAAAAGGATCAACATTCAGGACAACATGACCAATAGTCTGGGAAGCAAGAGCCTTCACCAAAACTAGCTGATCCAAAACATCAGGAGTAGTATCCCTTGAACCATCAGAAGGAAGAGACCCCTTAGTAACTTGCTCCTGAACATAAGAAGATTTAGTAACAGTGTAATGCTTATCAAAAACACCCGCCCACCAAGTAGTTGTTCGCTTTCATCTTGCCTTATCAAAAGAACAACGAGCCACCACATGGCTAATCATATGACATTTCCTGCATCAAAAGGGGAGATCTTCATAATCCAGAACCTAAGTCCAGATACCCTATGCAGTACCCATGTATGTGATTTAGCATATTGAATTTGAATGTGTTCCTATGTATAGGACTTAGCATATTTAATTTGAATGTGTTACTTATGTATGGAATTTAGCATATTGAATTTGAATGTGGTACTCATGTATGTGATTTAGCATTTATTTATTTATTTAAGTGCAAAACCATAATACAAAGGAGGGAGTATATAGCACCCATCCTTATCATGTCTATAGCTATAATAGACATGATAAGGAAGAGAAAAGAGGATACCTACTTCACACAACAAGGAGATATCCATAAAGCAACAATGTATATTATATTCATAGCGAAGGGCATTAACACTTACAATCTAAAAACATAGACAATCGTAATAAAGATATATTTCTAATGGGAAAAGGATCCTCTAAAGGAAAATATATTGGATACAAGACATCTACCTAACATGATCACTTGAACAAGGTAACATCTGCGAGACAAAGAAGAGGGCTAAAAAAAAAATCAGCTATCTAGTCCCATGTTTCCAAGGAGGGTGGGGATTGTAGTGCCTATCCCTAATTTACCTTTTTTATGTTATATTGCCAAATTCTTTTAGACCAGCTTTTATAGTTATGTGTTATGATTTAGTGGTACTTGGTTACCAGATTTGATTGATGTTATTTTATACTTAGTTTATATATTTGATGAGCTACTTAATACTTGGTTATTTTATGTGCTCATGGTTATTCTTTCGATGACGATGCTTTGTATGCTTTATATAGTGATTTTAGTTGTTTCATGATGATAGTTAGATAGATTGTTTATATACAATTTTTATGGTTACCCCATACTTGCATGTGTATGTTGTACATGCATGTTTTACTTTATGTTTGACGTTTCTGATGTGGTTGAGGGAGGGAGTCGTAGTCACCTGCTAGTCAGGATCTACACAATGTACCACGTCTCACCATTGCATGTTTAGTTTAGATTTATATGCATATGTACATGTTTAACTTTTATGCATATTATAGGTATTGGGTATCGACTTTCATAAATTTCCTAGATGAGTGTGTCCTATCGCAATATCTCACTGGTAAAGAGGGGAGATAGTTCTCGAGTCCAAATCCAAAACCTGAGGCAATTGACCTAAAATATAGGACAAGTATCTGAGTTATTTACCTTTCTAAATTCGTCAAGTGACATGAATTCAAGATTTTGACCCTTAAGTTTGAATTCGCTTTGTCTTTTAAATGAGTTTTCCTATTTAGTTTATGGGTCTAGTATGATTGTTGGTTATAATTAAATCAAACAAAGATATTATTAAATGATTTAATTAAACAAAAAAATTATTTTATAAAAAAAATTTAATTATATTAATTAATTTGGAAATTAATCAAATAGAAGAAATAAATTTAGAAGTTTCATTTAAATAATGAACTTTAAATATCATTATTAGTTAACTTAATAAATATATTTTATAAATACATCTTATTATTTAATAAAAACAAAGTAAGAATAATTTAAATAAACTTTATTATAATTAAAATGTAAAAAGTATGCACAAAGAATTAAATTAATTAAAATAATAATAAAAAAGACTTTTGCATGTTCATAAAACTAAAAACCCTAAGAGGAGAAAATTCTTTATTAGAAGATTAGGGTTCATTTCTCCACACAGGTTTTGGGGAGCGAAATTTGGAATTGGAACAAAAGAATTGCTGAAAGTTTCAAAGGGTTTGGATTTGCATGCATTCACAAGTTGTCTCAGATTTTAATTGTTTTGAGGTAGGGTTTGACAACCCATTATAAAATTTTATTGAAATATCTATCTAGTTTGTATCTTCTTAAGTGCTTGCATAATTCATATTAATTTCTTTTATTATTCTTTGGATAAAGAATTATGTTGTAGATTTTGAAAAAGAAAACTTATTAATCAAGAGGGAAAATTGTAGAAAATTTTAGAAAATTATTATAACTGTATTCTTTTAAAATCATTTCTAATTCGATTATAGAAAATTGGAAGAAAACAACAAATTGAACAATTAGGATTTGAACTTTAAATTTGTCATGTGATTATCACAAGTTTTCGAAAAAAGATAAATAGTCTTCTTATTTTTAAAATAATTTAATTGTAGAATTTATTGGAAAAGAAAAAGATTAATTGAAAGAAAAGCATGGTGTAGCTAAACTTATATATGCATGTGAAAACAAATATACTAAGTATATTATGGTTGCATGATTTGAAATATCAAAGACATCAGAAAATACTAATTGAATATTTATTTTTATTGTATAAAATTAAATTTTTATTTTATAAAATTAAATTTTTATTTTTATTTTATACAATATAATTTAATTTTTGAATTTACAAAAATAAACAAATTATTAATTATTAATTAAAAAAATATTATTTATTTATTTTGAAAATTAAATAAATAAACACTACTTATTTTCTTATAAGTGGGTTGTTTAATATTAATTGTTTTTTTTTTTTTCAGAATCTGAGTGGGTTATAACTTGTTATATATTTATTAATGCAAGTGGAGTTATAAGTTAATAAATATATATTTGTGACATAGCTATATTTTAAGAAGAGTTATAGTTGAGTTAACTTTATAATCATCTAGTTATGAATATTTAAATATTATGAGAGAAATTGTAAATAGTTTAATTATAATTTCAAGTTCTTGATATCTCGAGTTGCATTATGAATTTAAAAAAAATTAAAATTAATAGTAGACTTAGATACAAGTCAAATTGATATTTTAGAAATGAAATTGATATTAAGTATTAATCTAATAATATACATTTATGTTATTAATTAAATCATCCATGATTTAAGATTATTTAAATTAATAACATGATAATATTGCATGATTGATAACCTTTATCCAACTATGAGATTATGAAATGAAAACTTGAATTTCACGCAAATCAATTTTTATGGAATTATATTTAAAATAAAATTTAGGGAAAAAAAAAAGACTAAATAACTACACTTATTTTAAATGCATGTTGAGATGTGGTGTTTTATCTTGTGATGAGTTTTTGGAGAAACTTGGTAGTTTGGCCAAATAGGATTGTTTTATAGAGGCTTGGGAAGTGGTTGTTTTTGTGATGCTTTTATGTGATGTTGTTTAGTCCCAATTATTTTATTCCCAACTAATGTGCTATATCCACATGTTTATGTGATGAGATCGAGTTCTTTTTTGTAAGCTCATGTATTGTAATTTTCTTGGTGTAACCTATGAAATTTTCGACCAGTTATCTATTGGTGCTTTTTAATTACTTGTATAAGACTAAGGTGAATATTGTGATTTAGCTATTGGTGCTTTCTAGTTGTTTGTATAGGGTTGAGGTGAATATTGTGATTTATCTATTAGTACTTTCTAGTTGCTTCTATACAGTTGGGGTGAATATTATGATTTACTTATTGGTGCTTTCTAGTTGCTTATATAGGATTGAGGTGAATATTGTGGTTTTATGAGATATACTTTTTATGAGCTTAGGGTGGGTATGATGGGAAGTGGCTTGCAATGGAGGTCAGAGCCCTAAAGAGGTTGCCTGGGTAACCTATTGTAAGTTGTATTAATAAGTGATAACATTTCATTAATGGGGTTAAAATGAATTAACAAGAATCAATGTATTACCTCACCCATGCCTCAAGTGGATGGGAGTAGAGAGGATGCTTGGTTGTGACCTTGCCTTATTAGTATGCCTTGTCTGTAAGAAAGGATATTGATGCCGCATAGAGTCACTAGGGGGCCAGAGTCTAGAGAGACTGCTAGGATAACCTTAGAGTTGGCTCATGTGATGACACTTGCCCACATGCATATTAGGTTTCCTACGTGTCTTTGTTGCCTCTGGGATTAGATATTACTTGTGTACTTGGTACCATTGAGATAGATTAATATCAGGATTCCTTGACCTAGATTCTTGTTATGACTATTGGTTTGTTATCCACTTGGGACTTGAAATTATCTCCTTAGCATAGTGGGAGTGGGTCATTAAGGTTCCACAGGGTTGGGTGGTAGTGTTTCTTATACCATTGAGATCTGATAGCTAGATGTCATTGCTAGATGTACTTGTGCAGTGGTTCTATTCTTCTAATCTTGTATTTATGTTCGATGGTTATATTTTGTTGTAATGTACTTGATTACTAGAGATCTTATGAGATGTTGTATTTATTCATGATGTATATTCTTTTATCATTTCATACCCTATGACTTGTATAGAGGATGATTATGCATTTGAGTTATGCCATGTGGCATCTTATGTAATTGTATATTATTTCATTTGATTCATACTTATGGTTATTCTATGATGTGAATTTTGTTATGTATTAGATTTAGTCTTAATAAAACTTATGTATGTGATTCAATGTCATGGAATCCTTAAGAGATGTAGTTGTCATTGTATTGCTTATGTATGTATGAGTTATTGCTTCCGCTGTGTTATCTCTTGTTGTTTTAATCTTTTAAAAAATGTTTAGCAAACTTAGTGACATAATAGGTTAATTTCTTTTGGGTTTCCTGGTAGGGCATTATAGGGATTTATTATGAAGGATGCAAACTTTAAAACAAATAGTAAGAGAAAATATTTATGACAAACATAGTTATGAAAATAAAAAAGGTGATGATTAGATGCATACACCTCTTGTGTATAAGAGAGAGTCATGATCAAGACATAATTCCTTACAGAAAAAGAATGTCATGTGATAAAGAAATGCCACTAGATGAAATTTTCCCTTAGACAAAGAGAGATAAAGAACATCGAAAAAAACTCGACCCCCAAGCATGGGGCAAGAAAGAGAAGTCTATTATGGTTTTAAAAATAAAAAAGATATTGTAAGATATAAATATAAACTATAAGAAACAACCATAAGCTAGTTGTGCAAATTACAAAATGTATATCCAACAAGAAGTATCATAGAATAATGCAACACTATAGAGAAAGGATATACAATTCCAAACAACATAAGATTCTAGAAAAGATATCACGTGCGAAGTAAAATATAGATGATTATTAAATGAGAAGCATCAAAATTCAAGGCATGAAAAGACATTGTTATGGAGAAACAATCACGTCGTGTATCAAACAAAGCAATACATACCTACAAATAAGAATGTATTATAAAACAATACAAATCTATCTACACAAATGAAAGAGGAAGATGAAAGGATACCATGTTATACCTACCTAGTTATCATGAGAGTAACAACAAAAGGATAACTGATCTTGGAGAGAAGAGATAAAGAAAATCCAATATATATATGCTAAATGATAGATTCTTTATCATAAAGATGCACCTATAAGCATAAGATTCCACTTAGGATGCTAATCCCTACATAATAGAATAAATGCATACGCAAGAAAAAATCAAATTATAAGAGAATGCAAACTCATAAAGGATATTGGATGCATTGAACAAGGGAAGAACACATAATGTCTCCCTAGGATCGACTCTTACTAGATAGTTGGGAGCATTTCCTAGATACAATATTATTAGTGACCTCATGAGTTTATATTGCATACCATATTTCTCTCACATTTCAAAGGTTTTCATAATGCATATGGAGGATGAGTTATGCACCAAGAAAGAAGAGATTGTAAAGAAATATGGGAAGCTATTATCCAAACACTTACCAATAGCATGTCATCTCCTAAATTAGATCACAAATGAAGTGTTAGAGTGAAACACCATATGTTTGTTTTGATTATTTATTGGAATAAGTTATAGATTGGGTTCTTGGTCACTTCCACCCAAACTATTGAATAGTATTAGTGCTACTCTACTCAACTCCTACCTTAAATATCAAGGGACTATTGTGCTTTACCTACTCATTTGAGGTGAGACATCTTTTATGTATTGTGTTAATTGAGGTTATATATTGCATCATTCTAGTGGCACTTGGAAATATATCGTAACATCAAGAAATGAGGCTCATGTAATTGTATTGTTTTTCCTTCAAATTAACCATGTTTTTAAAATTACTTTTCAACTCATTTGTACAGTTCAACAACCACTTTGCTAATAGATTACTCATTAAACCTAATTATATCCATTGCTGAAATTGATGAGGTGTTATAGTTTTCTTTTTCTTGACATTCTTATTTTTTTTGGATTAAAATATAAGATATCTTTTGTGATGCATAAGAATGATACTATACTAATAGATTTTTTTTTAGCCGTGTTGTATGCTTTTCTTAAATTGATGAGTTGTTGAAGTAATCAACATTTCTATTGGCTAGTTGTTGAATGCAACTAATTGTTAAAGCATTTTTAACAAATCCATTTTTTAAGAGCATTCCATAAGATGATATCAAATTAGGGGCATTTAGAGCTATTAGATTTCCATAATTCATAGGAATGTAGTACAAGGTTTTGGATTAGTTGGTGTAAATATTTTTTTCTCATCAACATTTTAAATCACACTACATGATCCGTCATTAGGATGCAAGAGAACCAAAGGATGCCAACTATATCTCTACAAAAGGATATTGTTTCTCATCAACTATATTCTTTTCCCCTAGCTCTAAAATATTGTTTACACTCCTTAAATTTTTCATGCATAATCATTTAGGGTATCCATTTTTACTTCCTTTGATTTGGCAATTTGTGGAAGTTAATAACTAAGTTAAAGTTACCAATTTGAAACAAAGTACTAGCCACACTATTATCTCTCTCTATTTTCCTTTATTAGTGACATTTTTGTAAACTTATCTAATTCAAACAAGTTGTTGATAATAACTTTTGGAGATAGACAAATTGTTGGAGGTAATGACAATTTATAAAATAAACCAATAACTTCTTGGTCTTAGTAATTTAGGTGATTTGTGGTTGATATGTAATTAGAGTTTACAACATTAACTTGCAAATTGACTCGAGTTACATTTTTCCTCGATCTAGGAAGTATTGTCTGATTATGCTTCTTAACCATTGAAAATGTGAAACTAGTTAATTAAAATTTATAGAACTTGTAACTATTTAATATAAGGTTGGGATTAGAAATCAAAGTTTAAATTGAATATATACTGAAAAAGAAATTAGAAATAATGTAAGTTAGAAGATAGAAGTAGTATGAGATGGAAGCTAGAAGGATCAAATGTAGGTTGATAATGGAATTAGTCCTTAAAATGACTAAGTCTCCCCATCCACTTCTCAATGTTAGATTGCTTTTATTAATATTGTCAAATACCTAAAAATGTCTTCTTACAATATTCAAGCTTCAACCCTACACAAAAAATTTAACAATTTGTCTCACTTCTACATTTTATTTTTTGTATAATACCCACTTATAATTCTTCTCCTCCAAAGATTCCTACACTTCTCAAATCATCACCAAAAATATTCACAACTTACCTCTTTTATACAATTTTTATTCATCCATAATATTTTTAATATTCTCCATCTCTCTGTTTTACAACAAAAATCTCTATAAACTATAAATGTTTAGAAATAATTTTATATGATTCAAAATAAACCCAAAATCTTATCTTTATCATTTAAAAATTTATTAAGAGTTCAAATTAAGCTACAAGCCCTACTTTCCTGAGATTATTCCAACTAGCTTTAAAAGTAACTATTCCCTGGCCCCTTTTGGTTGCAAGAATTGTTGAATGCGGCATTCAACTATTCTGGAATAAGTTCTCTTCTAGAATTCACAAATTTTGAAAATAAGTCTTGGAATATCATTTGGAGTTGTTTGGTTGTTCTAGAAGAAGAATCGGTAGATGACTATTTTGTGTTTTCCATGTTTGGTCACACAAATAAAATAGGAATTAGAATAAGTTTATTAAAAAATCTTAATATGAATTTATAAAAAATATTTTTTTGTTATTTTTTTAAAAGTCAAATTAATTTAGTATCCTCTTCATTATAAATTGACTTTATCAGTAAGAAAGGTGTATAACAACCTTTTAAATTCATTGGATTTAAATCTAGTTATTTTCAAATTATATTCAATATTGTCTATAATTGTTTCCATTGTAAGCGTGATTTTTAAATATATATGTTTATTGTTAAAGGAGTCAAAAATTAAAATTTTAAATTATATATATTTGACAACTTTTTTAAAATTTTAATTACAAATATACAAAATAAAGAAATACAAGATTTATACAATCATATAAAATAAGAAATAAATTTAAACTATAGAGATGACATAAATGTTGTTACATGATTGGTTGATTTAATTACAAAATTACACTGAATAGAGGAACTAATTATAAGTTACGCTAATCTGAATAGATAACCACAGAGTATATTCAAATTTTATTTTAATGGAGCATTAGTTTAAAGGAATGCGATACACGGATATGGATAATTTACAACACAAAGAGAAAATGCTACAACATAACAAATTTGATCAGATTCAAAACTTTTAAAAGTTCTCACACTGTTCTAAATCTTCCATTTCCAGATTTTCCCATTCTCCTGCCATTTTTCCTTCTAATGATTTTCAGCGAAGTCTACAACTCAGAGAAAATAACAGTTCTTCGTTAAATGAGCAGGAATTATACTGCTGAGCGTATTATTTGAAAGGTCGAGAACCACCAAATACTGAAGATGCTGACCAATATTCTCCAGCAATCATGTAACACACAAAAAACCTCCATGCGTCTCTGCTCATCAACACGGGAAGAAAGGTGAATGCTCGACAGCGATGAAATGAAAAAAATCCCCGAACTGCTTCGAGCTGCAAAAGAAGCAAAAATCACGGACCTGACAAGAAATTGAATCGAGTTTATAAAATATAGAATAAGTATAGCTTAGTTTTTATTGAATCCCGCTCTGCCCAATTTGAGGTCAAATGAAGAGAGTCGAATTCTAATTCTGATTTGATGGATTGCAAACAAATCTGATATTGGTGAATGCATGAATTGGGAATTTCTTATTTCACCCGAATTCAGAACGATTTGTTTGAGTTAAAAAGATTGGTGGTTCAAATTGCTGCCTCTCTTTAGCCGATAGGCTACTTATCTGGGGTTTCTCCGCCGGTAAGTGTCCTGTTCAGCCCGGCGAATGGTTCAATCCGTACAAATTTTGGTGGGCAAAATAAATAGAGGTTATAAATTTTTTATCCTATGAGATTTCTACAGCACGACGAAGCTAGTTACAAAGACCGCCCGACGTGTAAAGGAGGGGGGCCACGGAGCTGTTTAATACCACCGTCATGCGCTCCACCATGATGGACAGCATTTAGCAGTCTCAGCAAACTGTTAAGACACAGAGCTGCTTGTATTGTATAAGATGGTGGTGGCATCGTAGGCAACATAGTGTCTCAAATGAGGACAGATTTTCATGTCTCGCAACGATGTCTTGGAGTAGCCATGTTATTTTTGGGGTTCTGATCTCTCTTTCTACACTATAATCATCGATGTCAAGGATTTGGGCACTGACAAATACTACAGCATGGGAGAAGAGGTCGGGCAGAGGGTAAGCGAAAAATAGCAGGGGCTTGGTGGCTTGCCAGCTGGGTGTGGGGGTTTCTGTGTTCGCTAACAAGTTTTCAGGCATATACATGGTCATATGCGAAACTGCGCAGGAGGCCCAGAACTGCAGATCCATTGATGATTGGCAATGTTTTGAGGGTGGGAGGAATGTTGACCACACCAAAAGAGGGCAGAAAGATTGTTTATGCGTGGCTTGAAATGCCCTTCAGAGCCCCCTGCCCGGCCAGTAGGGGCAAACCCTGGCCCCCTGAGATCGATTCGTTTTTGGTATATTATGTCAAGGAGATGCCCAAAAATATCATCATCGTCTGATTCTTCTTCTTGCGCGCTTTGCTCCCTGAACAAAAGTAGGGCTTTTGAAGCGATATTTATCATACTTGGTGGAATGTGGAGTATTGTGAGACAGAGCCCTACTGTACTAGTATAATGCCAACAAGAGAATCCACAATGTAAGAAAACATAATTTGGCTCACAGACTAGCCATATTATTTTTTATTCATTTTCCAAAATTGAACAGTTCAAAGACTCTTTTACTCTGCAAATTAATGGTTATTGTTTTTTTGTCTCCAGCAACAACATACACTGAGATCGTCTTCTGTGAGCCTGGCTGTTTGAAATACTTCACAAATGCAAAGGCCTTGAAAGAACATCTGCGGCAGGTCCAAAATCTCATCTGTTGTGAAGTGTGTGGGAGTCAGCAGTTGAAAAAACAAATTAAGAGACATATGCGAATTCATGAAAATCAAACCTGTGTGAAGAGTATAGAATGCCCTTACTAAAGATGTCTGTACAGCTATTCTACGGTATATTATGTAACATATGTGATGTGCATGTTAGGTCTTCTTTTCTCGATTTTATTCATTGTATTACACTGTGCTTTAGCAGATTCTGACAAAATTTACTATTGTAGAAATCTAATCTTCGTCAGCACATCAGATCAGTACACCTTAAATTGAAACCATTCGAGTGTCAATTTAGAGAGTGTGGAATGGCTTTTGCTCATAAGTGTGCCAGGGATAAACATGAAAAGGCTCGGGCGCATTGCTATGTCCAAGTGAGATTCATCCTCACAGTTTTCAGTTCAAATCTTGAATTTTCATTAGAAAAAATGTATTGCTTGGTACTATATGACATATGGTCTCAATTCAATTCTATTTTTAACAGGGAAATTTTATAGAGGAGGATGCAGCCTTCCAATCATGACCCCGTGGTGTCTTAAGAGAAAAGCATTTACAATTGACTCCATCTTTAGGAAGACAGTTGCAGGTCCAGATCAAAGCAGTGTTTTCGAAAATGGATTGCCTTTCATGGATTGGTTAATGTTAGACAATATTGAACGGATCTTCTTCTAGACAGGAACATCCAAAGAGGGAAGGGCAATGATTTGAAACTGTCAGTTTATTTAATAGAGCAGAAGTTTCGAAAAGACTTTAAGAAAATGGGTATTCCTATTGCATTATTGATTACTCAGAGGTGGAGGGGTGTTACGTTAATTGCTCCTGTAATCCAAAGCTCCACTTAACTATATTAATGAGAATCAAAACTGTCTAATGGTTGTCGTTTGTTGAACATTAGTTGTGCAAATCTGGAATTATAAATACACCACATTCAGAAATCCTTGGAAGAATTACAAGTGTTATGGTAACTATAATGCTGGATCATCTTCTATTGTTAGTGACCGCAAGTTATGATTCACTAGAAAGTAGATGGTAAATGCATATTTAGCATCTTCTGTAGTTGGTGAGTGATCATTATCTGTGGTGTAGTCTTTTGTAAAGGTCCATTTCTATCATCAGTCATGTGACTGAGGGTCAAACAATAATTATTTTTATTATGTAATATACATTGTACGGCCAGCAACCTTGCCGTGAATATGATAGCAGGATGGCTTGATTCTTGTTTCATTTGGTATTACATACTAAAACTATAGTTCATCACTTCTGTATGACTCTGTGGGAAAATGTTTTAAGTTCAGTTTTGAAGGTGAAGATTGGTAGCTTAGAGAGGCTTTGAGTACCAATACATACTGAATTTGGTGGTAAATTGATATATGGGGATTTGCGTTGACTTAGTTGGAAGGTAATTTTTTGTGGCACGGCCAGCAACCTTGCTGTGAATTTGATAGCGGGGGATGCCATGATTCTATATAAAACCATAGTTCATCACTTCTGTGTGACTGGGAAAATGCTTGAGTTCAGTTTTGAAGGTGGAGTTTGGAAGCTTAGAGAGGCTTTGAATATCAATGCGTGCTAAATTTGGTTGTAAATGATATCTGGGGATTTCTGTTTCTGTTGACTCAGTTGGAAAGGAATTAATTGTGGCATTTGTTTTTGTAACCAGTTACTGTTAAAATAATAAAATCAAATAATTACGCTTTTCATCATATCTCAATAAATTTCCCTTGTAAGCGGTTGCTGCTAGAATTAATTTTATTTCCTTATATTCTAGCTAATCTAAATTGGAACTTAATTATTGTTTCGAAATATATAATACAGTGATTAAGGTTATATTTAGCCTATAGGCTATTATTGGTACGATTGACCACTGGAAACCTGAAGACTCGTGACTATGTGTCTTTTGCACAGGTTGGCCTCTCCTATTGGCATGCTGGTTAAGTTGTAATGGAGCACGATGGAGCAAGATTGTATGGCCCTTGTTCTATTTAAAAATAATAATTATGAACATGTTACAGGTTGAGCAAAAAGCAGGGTGCTCTTTCCTACATTTTGGTATACCTTATATGTAATGGTATGGATTTATTTATTTGTTTCTCCCTCAATGAGATACATCATGAGGGGACATGGATTCAGAGAAGGGAGAACAGGGAGACAGAGCTTGGAGAAGTCATGGCTACTAGATCAGCCACACCCCTATGCCAAGTGATGCCCTCGGCTACTTGGTGTTACAGTGGTTTCTCTCTCTCTTGGATATATAGTGGGGGAGTTGCACTGTGGAGGAGGGCCATGTTATTCATTGGATTATAATGGACTGGATATGCATAGCAGGGGACATACCAGGCAAGAGACTTACCATGAGAGCCATTGCAATGCAAAGAGGGACAAGCTTCATATAATCCAACTGTATTAACACTAATCAGTTTGGTCTGCAGTGTGGATGCTGCACAGATGGTGGTTTGATTGCACGTCTCTCTCCAAGCATAATAGAAACACCCCTGGATGCTAATGGAATTAATTTCTGAAACTGACATTCTTTGAATTTACAATAGAAGGTATATACGTTACCTTAAACCCCTGAAATTTGCCCACGAAGCCTGCAAGCTGCTTCCAGGACCTAGTATATTTTGTTCTGCTATCTTTAAATTATGTTCAGAATACATGCGAATTGCATCAAGTCCTAATGATTAGCAGAGTCCGAGAGGATTTAATGCCTTCTCTAGTCTAAAATATTACAGCATCACTCATTTAATAGCTAGTCATATTAAGGCAGGCTATCAGTCTTCAGGTAGCTTTTTATATCTTAAACTTCAGAGTAGAGTCACGTGTGCCTCTCACAATACTATGATTAAAACATTGTGCTTATACAAGGGTGAATTGTTTTTTGAGCATACCTTGGGAGACAAATTAAAGATACGGAGAGACCAAATTAGAGTACCAAAATACTTAGTATTTAGGCCTAGGTATTCATATGAACACCTAGAAACAACATCCCCAATAAATTGACAGAGACCTAGCAGCTTCAATGGCAGTTGCAGCTGTAGTTAAATCCTTGTCCAACAAGATGTCCCAGTGCCCATCTCACTTGATAAAGAGTTCCGTAATAGTAAAATTCTACACTCTATTCACATCAAGAGAAGACATGTACATAAAATATACCTTTGTACTATATGTTGTCTTATAGTTAATAAAAAAAAAATTGCTAATTTAAAATAAATAAATTGATAAGTTCATTTATTCATACTTTAATTTTCTTTGCTTAAATGTGAGTCTAGGAAGAGCATTTTTCTTGTTCACTTTTCTTCTTTAGTGGAATGAAAAAAGTATGAATATATATTTTTATGATAGGTGCAAGTGCAACAAATTTTATTGGTTAGCGAACATATAATTCAAATTACCTTTAGAAATATTATATAAAATAGTGTTTGATGTACTAAATCTTTATAACTTAAATTTTCCAAAGATAGCCAAGTGTGTTGATAAACTCATAGGTAACTAATGAAAGGCAACATGAATGGGAAAATGTATATATTTATGCACTAAGAGACAATCAATCCATGAAAATTAAAAACTAATGATTCTAAGGTAATTTAATAGTTTTCATAAAAACGAGAACAATCTTTGGCCAAACAATTGGCATAATCTTGGACCTGCGGGTACAAGTGCTAGTCATATGACATGTATTAAAAAGAGAACCCAATAAGTGCATGAGGGTTAAGGATCCCTCCATTTGAAACAGCTGCCAAAGTCAAACCCTGCCCGGTCAACCAAATTTGCCACATGACAATTTCAAATTTGTTGATGAGATGACACTTGTCACCCACGCTAGCACATCAGTGTGATGTCACATGCCACATCAGCATCATTGCGGTTTATACTCTTTCATATGCCACATCAGCATCAATGCGGATTATACTTTTTCATATGCCACATGAGACAACATATGCATTTCATAGCTTTCGATTCAATCACCATTTGATGATGAGAATACTATTTTCTGGTGCCAATTGGCATTTGCTTTTATTATTGGCGTTGGTGTTCTAACAAAGTAACCACCTTTCTGCAAGTGATTGTACTTGGCTTAACAAATTAAACTTCTTCTATGGTGCTTTGCATTTTCTCTCCTGAGATTTGTTTTTTGAACATCTCTTGGATGTTGGCGTAGCTGGCATTTTTTACATGGGACAATCTCAATTTACATGCTTCTTATTAATTGTTCCTTCATCATTGCATTGCATTGGCCAAAGGCCAGCTTTTGCCTATTTAAAAAAGCTGGTTTAAAACACCCAATCACTATTTAAAATGTTGTTTAATGTGATTTTAAGCTTCTCTGTCTCTCCCAAAGGTACATTTCTTTCATGTCTTTGAGAATTTCTCTCCCCTGCTAATTTCTGGGACTGCAGTTACCCTGCTCCTTGCAATGCAAAGAATTTAGGCAGGGTTTTTGATATCCCATGTTCTTATATTGAGAAATCTTTAAGGTTCATTATTGGAAAACACTATATGGGAAAGAATCCCACTGCCTATGGCACCGAATTAGCTTCTCTTTTCCTCGCGTATGTACAGATTTACTACTTGACCCAGACAAATTTATGGCAATTACTAATGGATTCTTATAGCCAACCTTATCTTCCCTTGAAAAAGAATTGAATGATAACCTTCTTTTATTGCCGGGGGATTACGAATTGGTGGTTTTATGGTTTTATTTGATCTATTGGCTATTGGATTATGTGCTGGGCCTTTCCATGTGATTAGAGGAAGTGTTTTTTGTGAAGTTCATGATGAGACTGTTCAGAAATTTCACTGTCTAATTGACTATGTGGAGGCAAAAACATTTTCAGCTGGTCTTGACCACTTTGTGGGGATTTACAATCTTTCGGACCACTTTATTTGTAGCGATGACTCCAATTCATGTTGCATCCTTGCAATGGTCCCCTCCAAATTGGGGTTCAAGCAATTGGGAGTTTTAATGTTATGTTAGTCTCTTTTGTACGCACTCCAGTCTTTTGCATTGAGTTTGTTCACTGTGATCAAGCTGTATCTAAGTAGGGTTATGTTAGTCAATCCCTTCTCTATGTCACCTTTGGGTTTATAAGTGGTTGTTTGTTCGTCAGCTTGGGCAGTATATTTTGGTTTAGTTGTAGTTGTTTGTTTCTCTGTTTGGGCTTATCTTTTTGCTTCAGCCCACTTCGGATAATGTACATTTCGTTTCCAATAAAATTTTCTGTTGCTCTAGCACTTTTATTTTAAAAAAATACTTCCCTTTTAATATGGTGAAACAAAATTAATACCGATGATGGAACATTGATAAGTTGCATTTACATTTAGTTTGAGTACATTTCATGTGTTAGTCAATATTGTGCAAGAGGTCTTCTTAATCTATATTTGTCAATGAATTTGCTGAAAGATGTTAAAGCTAATAGGTCAGATTTGCGGACAAAATCATTGATCTGCGTAATCCAAAATTGTAAATGGATGTCATAGTTGATAGAAAGATGCATGGGTGAATAAAATAAACGTTCAAGCATACTCTATCATAGTTGAACTTGATACCGTTTAGGTCCAACTTTCAGTGCTATTTTTCATCCATACATTTTTAGCATGCTGCTAGCAATCATTTAATCAAAAGATTTCAAATGCAATAGATCAGAAACTACTTTGGAGGTTTTATTATTTATTTGTTGATCATTGGACTGTTTTGGATTGTCACAACAATGTAATCTACCAATGATATTTATTAGCCATAATGGTCCATCATGGATATAGTTCAAAGTTGTCATGACAGTGCAAAATTCTGTGTGAGTGTATAGATCGTTTGCAAAGATTTCCTCCAGAGAAAAAGTGTGACTAGATTTCATAAGTGAAGTTAAAAATATATCTCAACACTTTCTGCACGGTGGAGAGACTTTTTATATGCCAGTACACATAATATGAATAATGCAATATCAATTTGATAGAAGCTGCCATAAATAGATGAAAGCCTCTCCAAGTTTTTCCACCTCTCCCATCATGACCAATTCTCTTTCCACTTCATATGAGGGATTTGCACTTATTCTGACCTCTGTTGTGTCACAATCTGAAAGGATTGAAATCCCTGTCCTGTCCAAGACTAAAGGCAATCGGAATATCGTCATGCGCCCTTCTCTCAGCCGGTGCATTCCACTTATTGTCAACATTCCAGTTCTGCTAGTTGCCAACTCCTCTTGCGAAGAGAATGCTGAAGGGGATGCACCTATTTGATATTTCTTTGTTGTGTGCCATCTGGAACCTTGTGAGAAAAGAGCTATCCATAACCATATACCCTTCTCAACCTCCATGGAAGATATTTCTTCCTTATCACCCTCTAATGACAATACCATATTTGGAGATTTACAATTTACAACGAAGCATACCAGAATTCCATGGGCATTGAAGTTGATATTCTGGTCACCATCCAGGTCAGACACAGAGAGATTGGGACATGCACAAATTTCAAGCAAGCCCGCGATTGAGACTGCCCTTGTACATATTACAATTTCATGTGGCCATCTCTGAAAATTCCACGCACAATGTTCAGTCAGTGCATAATCAATTTCAAAAATAATTAGAATTCTAAATGTTTATAAACTATTATTACCTTCATGCTTTGAATGCAACCTTCAACACCTGATCGGCAGATTGCTGTGAGTTTCAACATCCTCAGTCTTTCCATGCATTCCAAACTTTCTATGCCTGCCTCTTCCCACATCGTTTCTGCTGTCAGCTCCTCCAAAGCTCTGCAATGTTCCAAACCTTGTATCTTCTTAACTCTGTAGCAACCCTTGAGCTCAAATACCCTGAGAGAAGTTAATTGCACAAAACTGGGAAGCACATCCAACTCAGGGCACCCAGTTATCATCAGCCACTGAAGGTTTAGTAGACCACCAACACCACTTATACTCCTCACCATTTTACAATTCGACAATCTTATGTTCTTCACTGTACTCGGTAGAACCTCTATCTCCGTTAGATGTTCATTGTACTCAATGGAGATAGTCTCGAGGGCTGGACAACAGTTCTCAACGATGGAAATCTTGGATAGTTCTGTTTTAACCAACTGTATAACCTTAAGACTGCAGAGAGAAGAAGCAAACGATGCTGCATGGAGATCAAATTGACAAATTGGGCATCCAAATATTGAAAGTCTTTGAAGATTATTCAGTTGCATAACTGATTCCGATAAAGATTTGACTCCTGAATTTGCTATCTCTAAAGACTGTAAGAGACTGAGATGCCCGAGAGAGTCTGGTATACATTGCAGCTTCGGACATTTCTCAATCACAAGACTAGTCAAGGAGGACAAGTCCCCCAAAGATGTTGGTAAACAAGTGAGCAAGTCACTCCCAATCATCATCACTTGCAACTTGCTCAGCTGACTGATGTTCATTGGTATCTCTCTTAACCTGCACATACCACCTAAATGGAGATTTGTCAAGGATGCCTGATTTGTGAAATGGCGAGGCATCTCTTCCAATTGCTTGCAGTCAGAAAGGTTCAAATACTCGAGCTTTCTTATGTTTTCTAGAATGTCCGATGCTAAGGTGAGTTTAGAACATCCCTGTAAGTTGAGGTGTTGCAAGAGTGTGAGCTCCTTAAAAGAGACTGGCAATCTCGTCAAATTCTCACAGTAGGACAAATCAAGATGTCTGAGATTTCTCAAATGGCCACAATTTTTGGGAAGTGATGAGAGCAATTGACAACCAGATAGTTCCAGGTGCTCCAATGATTGGAGAAGGCAAAATTCTTTGGGCAGACTCCTAATCTGGTTCCCCAATATGTTTCTCAACATTATTATTTTCAAATTCTTCAGACATCCTATTGACTTTGGAAATCTACGGAAATTATAACATTCAGAAATAACCAATTCTCTTAACTGCACAGGAGCCTGCAAGAAAACCAATCAAGTAGGTGGGGTTTTCACAGTGTTAGATTACGTGATATGTGAATGAAATTGACTTCAAATTAAAGAGTTGAATTCCAATAAAACATTATATTTAAAAACATGTAAGCATAAAAAAGACTTTTGAGCAGTCGAAAAAAAAACTTACATCACTATCAGCCATCCACAGTTCTTCTAGCTGATTGTTTGAAAACAGGTTTTCATAGAACTCTAACACCCTCAAATTTTTCATTGAACCCAGTGAATCCAGATTCTTCCTCTTGATGCCAAACCAGCGAAGCCATATCAGATCTTCAGATATATCAGCAATCACTTGATTGTAATAATTTCCTCTAACATGTAAAATTTTCATTCCAATTAAAGAGGGTGTGAGATTATAATATCCTCTGTTTGTGTTAAATCTGATCTTCCTGCCCCGGTAATATAGAGGAAACCCCTCTACTTGCCCTCTGGATCCAATTGTTGTGGTCATTATTCCTCGAATGCCAATTCTCTTTAAATACAAAAATGGATAAATTATTGTAACACTAAATTTATTAAAGACAAGAATTAAACAAGGACAAATAGACAAAGAAGACAGTAATTTGTTTTTACCTGTACTTCATTTTCAACATTAATTATCTGCTGAGTAGACCAGATACGGTAGGGTGATTGACAATTAGCAATTTCTCTTCCTAAATCTCTCAAATGGTCATGCATTCTTATGCAGTTACCATCACCAAGTTCAATTAAACACTTATTAACAAGTCTTCTACAATTATGCAAACCATTCCACCCTGATCCATCCCAAGCAGCAATGGCTAAATCTTTTCTCTGTCCAATGAAAAAACATGCAGTATCTAAGAATATCTGCTTCTCTTCATCATCTAGAGCATCATAACTTATTTTCAGTCTATCTCTGATATCTTTATGCAGTATCCGAGAGATCTTACAGTATTCATCTTTCCAATAATCTTTGCTGGATTTGCCATATAATTGTGCTCCAAAAATCTTCAAAGACAAGGGCAATCCATTGCAAGCATGTAGAAAATCTTCAACCAAATCTTCAAATTGTTGGAGTGGAGAAGGCTTCAGGAAAGCATGCCAACAAAATAGCTGCTTGGCATGATGTGGATCTAATAATTTCATTTTGTAAATAGATGAGATACCCCAACGTTGAAGAACTTCAAGTTCTCTTGTGGTAACTAAAATCAAACTACCCGATCCAAGACTGTCCTTATTGGGTACTAAAGCATCTAGTTGATCTTCATTATCCACATCATCTAGAATTATGAGCACCCGAACAGATCTCAAACGGTTGGCAAGAATTCCCTTTCCTTCTTCTACATTATCGATGGATAGACCTCGGAGGCCAAGGTCCTCTAGAAGTTTCTTCTGTTTAATGTGCAATGCACTATTTGAAGCAGCATCTCTAATATCTAACAAAAAACTAGACTTTTCCATAGTTTTGTATTTATTGTTATATAATTGTTTGGCAAAAGTGGTTTTTCCAGAACCACCCATGCCCCAAATTCCCACAATTTGCACAGTGGGATAGCTTTCTGCAGATTGAAGCATTGTCCTCTCAAAATCCATGACAGTTTCTTCTAGACCAATCGGATGTTTGGAAACCACAAATGGGTCATTTTTTATTATTTTCAAAACATGACTGACAATATCCTTGAGCAGGCTCCCCTCGTCACTGAACATATAGAACAACAATAAAACAAAACAGAACAAACATTGCTTTTATGTTACATGTCTAATGAAAATTGACTAGAGCAAAAATGCACCACTGTAGAAGATGATAAGGAAAACGTTAAGTGCTCGAGATAAGAGTATTTGGTACTTACTCTTCATTACGAATGATGACACCAACATAATGTGAAACATTGTTGAGTGCGTTCTTCCACTCCTGAAGCTTTTCTGAGGTATACCTGCCCTTCTTTTTGTGTTCTGAAAATGCCTCAGCATATAGTCCTTTTGCATGTCGGATGTCAGAGGGCTCAATATGGTAGAAGACTGGAACAATTTGAGTGCCTGTTTTGAGCATAAATGAAAGCTCTGCCAAACACCATGGGGATTCTGCATAGTTCTTGGAAAATATGGCTATATGAAGTGAAGCACTGTGCATTGCTCCTTGTATTTTTGCAGGTAAGAAATCCCCCAACTCAAGGTCTTCTTTATCAAGAAAAACCCTCAATCCCTTGCCAGTGAGGATTTCATAGAGATGAGTGGCGAGACCCTCCTTGACATCAGGGCCACGATGATTAATAAACACATCGTAGGGCACCTCTCTTTCCATCATTGTGGATCTACCAGAAGTAGAGGGAGATGGTGTAACTTGTTCAAAGGCATGCATAGTGGATGGAGATGGTGTAACTTGTTCAAAAGCACGTGTGGTGGATGGAGATGGTGTGATCCCTTGACAATCATTTCTAACCCTAGTACGAGAGGTAGAGATTGAAGGCGCAGAATGGGATTGACTTGAACAAAGAGAAAGTAAGCAAGAAAACCAGCTAAAACAGGATGAAAACAGGGTTCCCAACGAGGGTGTAGCAGAAGTAGATGGAGATAAATCAATTCCTTCAGATGCATTTGCATGCTCGTTCTCTGGTTCGCATCCAGAGTAACAACTAGAAGTAGAAGTAGATGCCATGGCGGTCGATCCGCACTCTGAGAGAAAGAAACAATAAAAATAGAAAATGGGACTCAATGAAGCCGTGTTGTTGAGGAGGTGAAGTGCTATGTATTTATAAGAGGATGGAGTGCTGAGAAAGATATTAAGTGACCAAAGCGCGGAAGGAATCCTTAAAATTGAGCGCTAAAAGCAGTGAAGAGTTGTACAATCGCCAAAGCGCGGGAGGAATCCGTAAAACCACTATACAAAATTTCAAATCAGTAGAAGTAGCTTGCCTGTGAAGAGCGCGGAAGGAATCCTTTGCGAGCATCACGATCATGGAAGAAGCCATGACACCAGTCTTGATTACTTGAAATGAAATAAAAGCTAAAAAGACACTTACCGTTTGGCTTTAACTTTATTCCGTTCTCCGTCGTCGATACGCTTGTTGACACAGGTATGTTTGTCGAGGCCCACATTCAATTTACAAGAATCAGTGTATCCCACAGCACAAATATTGCTCACTTAAAATTATTGAAAATACACAAAGGAAACAGATTGTTCGTATTTTTACTTTAGTTCTTTTTCGCATCTGAATTTCTCTATACACATTTTAAAATGGCACTGTTTGTATGTATATGAATTTCTAGATATACATGCCACAATCACTTTATGTAACTTCGAATATTGTAACTTCTAGATATATAAAAAATTCCTTTATTTGTCTAAGGTCTATTGTAACTTTGAATATTTTTGGATTGTAATGTATGAGTAATTTTTCTATATAAATTATTTTTCTTGTTGTTCAAGTCACCTTTTTTCATTTACTTATCTCTTATTCAACTTTGGAATCTCTTTTCTTCATTTCCCACTATGATGAGATGGAATGTGATGCTACATAATATGAGGAAAAAAGACAAAAAAAATTGAAAACTATTACATTAGGAATTCCTATGCGAGGTTGGTGATATGGTAGATGGTCTTCTCAAGATAACCCCTAAATCTCTAGTTTGACGAGTGTTTGTTCTACTCTTGTGTTTTATTTCTCTTGTTCTACCTTTTCCACTTGTGTTTTCTTGTTAGTTTGATAGTACATAGTCTACTATGTTGGGTTGGCATTCAATTCTAACAACTACATATGATTGGTGCATATATGTGGCTTAATGGCAGAGGTCTGAAATTAATATGTCAAACCTCGTGGTGGGAATGATGGAAGATATGACTCGTGACTTGAAACAAAACCTATTTCTTTTTGCAATGCTCTTTTTGTTGTGGATATCCTCAATCTCTACAAGATTTGTTATGGTAAGCCTTAGTGATAATGTACATGGGCAAACAAAAGGAGGAATACAAGGTAAATCATTCTCTTTCACTTGGAAAATCTTTCACCATCTACCCTAATAAGGAGATGGTTGAGGCTATCTCTAATGAATCTCATAGACTAAAAATATAGTTATCTTCTTTCTACCTTTACATTCTTCTAAAGTACTTTCTCAAAAATTTCTTGTCGATTAGGTGCTTAATGTTTGGAATAAAAGATTAGGATTATTTAAAAAATTGTCGTTGATTTAAAAATGTTTATTTTTATTCTTTTTCAAAACACTTGAGATGCAAGCTAATGTGATCAAAAAGTAGTTTATCTTGGTAAAAGAATGCTACTTTTGAGGCCATTCTTGATCCCCTAAAGCTATCGTATGGGGAGATCTTCATTCTCTCAAGCCCTAGATGGATTATTGTTAAAAATGTTCATCCATTCTCTAGGCTTTTACCACAAATACTTTCTGTTCTTGGGAATAGTCTTAGGGTTGAGGAAACTAAGACCACCCTCCCACATATGAATGCTAGGGTTTTTCTTTCCCTTGTCCAAGTAGACTAGTCATCCCAAATTTCCTAAACATTAACCTTGGGATGGCGATACAAAATTATTCCATAGAGAACTTAAGCACTCCTAATGCATGTTTCCTTCGTAGGAAAGAATGCCAATTAAGTAATAAATCCCCTATCAGTAAGAAAATTTATAATTTCCAACTTGACAAGTCCCCTTGATGTCAATCAAAGAGGTGAAAACTCTAGTTCATTTGTAGTTTTGGTGATTAAACTAATTTATTGGAGGGCTTGTTAAGATGTTAACATGGCTTTTGGATCTCTTAGAGATAGTAATTCATCTAACAAGATTTTTTGTTTTTAGTTCCCTAGTGTTGTTGTCATTCTTTCTAAAGAGTATGCTCAAGTTGTTTATGTTCCCAGTGTTGTATTTATCATAGAACCTAACTTGCCTCTTCCCCATAGGGCGGGGATAGTTTCCCCATATTGATTGCATCTTAGATTCTTGTATTGAGAAAATTTCTAATGTATCTAATGTTTTAAATACTAACCAAGCCCCTATTGGCTCTAACGAGCTAAGAATGCTCAATGTGTAGAGCTTGAAAGGATCAAATCCAATATTTCTCAAAAGAAAAAAAATTAAGACAAGAACTAATCAAATCAATATTATTATACCCAATTAAACTATTAAAAGTTCAATAATGTGAAAGTAAAGGAAAGTATTAGGGATAAAGGCTCGATGATTGAAGGTCTTGAGTGTTTCTTAGAGAATCAAATTGAAGCATGTAGAAAAATAGATGGGGAAAATCATTGAAAGAGAAGACAATATATGTTGAATATTACTAAAGGTGATGTTAAATTTGAAAGCAACGAGAATAATTTTGACAATATGAATGTAGGGATTGAAAATAGAAATGTAGACATTGGGAAAGAAAATGTAGGGATTCAAGTAGAAAATGTAGAGATAGAGAATGAGAACTTAGAGATGGGAATTATATATAGAGAGATGGGGAATGAAAATGAAGGGATTGAGAAAATTTCTAATGTATCTAATGTTTTAAATACTAACCAAGCCCCTATGGGCTCTAAGGAGATAAGAATGCTCAATATGTAGAGCTTGAAAGGATCAAATCCAATATTTTTCAAAAAAAAAAATTAAAAAAAATTAAGACAAGAACTAATCAAATCAATATTATTATACCCAATTAAACTATTAAAGGTTCAGTAATGTGAAAGTAAAGGAAAATATTAGGGATAAAGGCTCGATGATTGAAGGTCTTGAGCATTTCTTAGAGAATCAAATTGAAGCATGTAGAAAAAGAGATGGGGAAAATCATCAAAAGAGAAGACAATGTATGTTGAATATTACTTAAGGCAACATTAAATTTGAAAGCAAGGAGAATAATTTTGACAATGTGAATGTAGGGATTGAAAATAGAAATGTAGACATCGAGAATGAAAATATAGGGATTCAAGTAGAAAATGTAGACATAGAGAATGGAAACTTAGAGATGGGAATTATATGTAGAGAGATGGGGAATGAAAATGAAGGGATTGAGAATGAAAATGTCACAAAAGAACCAAATGAATGTTACACACCTTGAAATTATATCAGAAATAAAGTCCCTAATGAGGAAGAAAGACAAACTTCAAATTCAAGGCATTCAAAAATGCAAAAATGCATTTGAAATTAATGTGAACATTATGAGAAACGTTGAAGCCAAGAGATTAAAAAAAAATCATTTGTTTATGGGATTCAAGACTTTTTGATGAATTTTTTAGTAAGAAAGCATGGACCAAACAATGCAAACATTTTGCATAAATGTTAAAGATAAAAAATATGAGACCAATATAATAGAAAAGTTGTGTCATGTCCCCATTTCTGAAATAGAAATAGAAATTAATAATAAATAATAAAACCATCTTAATGTAATCAATAAATCATTATAATATAATTTACTACAATAATGAAAGGAAATAATACATAACTTGATAAAGTATAATATAGTGTTGAAAAGTTTATGAAGATTCTCTAGAAGAGGTTCAAGAGGAGTACATACCACAATACTGCATGGATGGAGAAGAGGCATCACTACTTGATCTCAAGGATAGTTTTGATTTTTCAAAGATTTTGTCCATTTCAAAGATCCCTATAAACAAAGTGGTAGTAGATGGTAAAAAGACACACAGGCCTAAAGGGAGAAATTCCAAGAGAACTAAAGCTAAAGAGGAGATTGAGGCTAGTATTCAATCCACCATAGTAGAAAAATTTGCAAATCTAAGATGCTTTGCAAGAAGAACTAAGAATTCTTCTTGATTGCAATGAAGCTAGTTTCGTGGAATGTTAGAGGCATCAATGCCTTTGACAAAGGGCTTAGGGTCAAACAATAGCTTGATTCTTTGCAAGAAAACATTCTTCTATTGCAAGAAACAAAATTATCAAATGAGAATTACTTTAAGACAGTACAGAGATGGCCTAAATGGCATTCAACTCATAGTTAGAGCATTAGTGCATCAGGGGGACTTGCAACCCTTTGGAATCCCAAGACAATTATTGGACAGTTAGTTTTCCAAGGACCAAATTGGTAGCTCCTAACTTTTCAACACTAATTTTTCTTTCATGCTCTTTAACAATGGTCCATCCTCCACTGTTGATAAAGCCAGGTTATGGCAGCAATTATCAAATATGTTTCAAAGACTTGAAGATCAAAACATAATACTAGGAGGAGATTAATGCTATATCATCTTTACATGAGAAGAAAGTTGGTATTTGCCCCCCACCTAGAATCATGGAAAATTTTGTGGCTTTTATAAATGATAATGATTTATTTGATATTATTATGTCTAATCCTTCCTTTACATGGAATAATAATAGATATGGCTTCCTTCGAATTATGGAACGAATGGATAGGTTTCTTGTTTCCTTTAGTTGGAAATTATAGAAGTATGTTCTCTCTTCTGATCATTTTCCCATTTTGTTACATCTTACTAAGGAGCTTTATAATAAAATTCTAGCAAATCTACTTTCAAATTTGAAAGTATGTGGTTCAAACATCCACATTTTTTACCTCTGTTACGACAATGGTGGGTGAGTTCTCCACACTATGAGGGCACTAAAATGTATCACTTCCATTGTAAAATGTAGTATATGAAGGGAAGGATCAAGCATTGGAATAAATATGTTTTTTAAAAAAAAATTCCACCAAAAAGATCGTGTTGGGAAATAGTTACAAGAGATCAATGAGCATGTGATTGTCAATTGATTGGATTTGGAAACTTTTCCAAAATAAAATAATCTTAAGGCTAAATAGGAAGAGTTGTGCAAGAGGGAAGAGATGTTGTGGAGATAGAGATCTAGAGAACTTTGGCTTAAAGAGGGTGATAAAAATATGAAATTCTTTCACATGTTAGTTAAACAAGAAGGGCTACAAATACTATTTTTGAGATTGAAGAAGCTTCCTTAGGCATATTAATTAAAGAATCTCAGCATATTAAGGCTACGAGGGAGAATTTTTTTAGAACCTGTTAACTCCACAGATTGTACCCTCTTCTTCTCACAATCATGAACATGATTTACTTGATGTTATCCCAACACTAGTTTCTAGAGAAGATAACATAGAGTTAATGGTTCCTTTCACTATGATGTAATTATAGAAGGTTGTCTTCTCTTTGCATCCTAACAAAGATCCAAGCCTTGATGGATTCACAACACTTATTTTTCAAAAATATTGGGATGTGGTTGGTTTTGATCTTCTTGCAGCGATTGAAGAATCTGATAAAAATGGATCCATGTTAAAGAATTTCAATACTACAAACATTGCTCTAATCACCAAGACCAAAAATCCTAGATCATTTATAGGGTTTAGACCCATTTCATTGTGCAATATAGTGTACAAAATTTTCACAAAGGAAATATACATGAGATTACAACATATATTAAGTAAATTTATATCACCTGAGCAAGGAGGATTTGTTCTAGGTAAAGAAACAAGGGAGGGGCCATTACTACACATGAGGCTCTACACTCTATCCATTCCAATTAGTCTCCTGTTGTGATGATCAAACTTGATATGAAGAAAGCTTATGATCAGGTGCAATGATCCCTTTTGTTTAAAGTTCTCCAAAAGTTTGGTTTTGACTCAAAATGGTGTAAGTGGATCAAGTCATGTATCTCGGGTGCCTTCTTTTCAGTTGTAGAAAAATGGTGAGTTGGTTGGTTTTTCTAGTCTAGACAACCTGTGTATGATAAGGTGATCCATTATCTCCAAAACTTTTCATCATTATGGAAAAAATATTTAGTAGGATTATCAAAGCTAAGCAAGATCAATAGAAATTGATGGGTATTCAGATTGAAGGCACTTCTTTTAGAATCACTCACTCGGTTTTTGTAGATGATACTTTGTTATTTGGAAAAGCCAATATTCAAGAAGCTAAGGAAATTAGAAATACTTTAGACTTGTATCTTCGGGCAAAGGGTGAATGTTCAAAAATCTAAAGTATTCCTATTCTTTACCAATCTAGTGATCTCTAGAAAACTAATAAATATTCTTGTCTTTCGTCAAGAACTGCTACTATCATTATATCTTGGTATTCCTTTATTTGCTAGTACTAACCAAGCTATTTTCTAGAAGTCAATTGTGAACAAGATCAAGAGTAGGATCTCTAATTGGAAATATTGATGACTTTCTTTATCTAGGAATATTTTCTTGGTCAAATTAGTCAGAAATTTTATTCCAGACTATACTATGTCTGCCCTTAAAGCTCTAGCTGGTATTATTGGATAGATTGAAAAAATTATAAGACGTTTTATTTGGAACAACAATTTGATTGATGAGAAGAAAGTCTCTTTGATATCTTCAAAGGAAATGATTTATGACAAAGATAGTGGTGGAATTGGTTTACATGACATGAGCAAGAGAAACATAGCTTTTGGCACCAAACTTATTTGGAAGATGTTTATGAAGCCTGGAAGTAAATGGTGTAAGATTATGCCAGAAAAATATCTAGACTCCTCAGATCCTAATAGGAATATAACCGTTTCCAATCCCCCAAATGGTTCAGCCATGTGGAACTTTATGATATCCTCTAGAGACATCATTACAGACTTTGTCTCCTAGGAGATTAGGAATCGATGAAATTTTGGGAGGATTCTTGGTCTATTTTACCCCCATTGTTGCTTGAAAATGATTTGAAAGATGCCATTTACATTATTAAAGACAATTAAGGTGAATATTTGATAGACTATGTCCTAGCTGTAGATATATTTTTTGGTAAAGTTTTCTAGAAAGACCCTTTCACTTTACCAATTTATCGTAGTTAAAAACAACTTTTGTTCAAAATCTTGTGGGAGAGAAAAAATTCTTAGATAGTGATAATGATGCTTTGATTTGGGTTCTTGCACCTAATGATGAGTATTCCATTAAGGCTGGTTATAGAGCATTGAAATTGGTGGAGCGGCATGAAATAAAGCAATGGGCATTTTCTCTATGCTAGAACAATGTTGTTTTGCCTAAGGCAAGCTACTTTGCTTGGCTTATACTTCAAAAAAGAATTTTAACAAGTGATAGGCTTCACAAACTTAATATTTAGAATCCTTTTCAATGTGTCTTATGTAGTGAAACTGTGGAAAATGTTGATCATTGATTTGTTCAAATCTCTTTTTCCCAACAATGCTAGAATTTTGTTATGCAAAAGCTTAGTCTTATGATGCCCCTACCATTCACATGGTGGGAATTGTTTCAATCTTGGCTAACTCTTTATTCTAATTCCTACTTTGCTTGCATATGGAAATGTTCCCCTGCACTTGTCATCTAGGCTATTTGTTTGGAACATAACAAATGAAATTCTAGAAACACGAATACTCCATTAGATTTGGTCCTTAAGGGATTAGAAAATTCAATTTTGTAAGGGGTCAATGCATGTGTCAAAGATAAGATGAGCAATTATAACTTCACCCAATGGGACAACTCCATTCTTAAAGAGTGGAAGCATATATCTATTCCTCATTTTATGGCTTCTTCACTACTAAACAATCGTGTTGATAGATCTCAAATAGAATGGTTGCCTCTGACAAATGGCTTCACCAAAATCAATTTTGATGGTTCTTCAAAGGGTAATCCTAGTAAAGAAGGTTGTGGTATGTGTTTACGCAATTATTTGGGTGAAATTCTTGCTTTCAAATGTCTCTCTTTGCCTTCAGGCACAAACAACATGGTAGAAGCATTTGGTTTACTTTATGGTTTGGTTTTAGCCAAGAACTTGGAGCTGAAAGTGATTTATATTGAAGGTGATTTCACTCTCATCATTAATGCTTGCATTAGGAGACAAATTTTTAACTAGAGAACCATATATATCATGACTAAAATTTGGAACTTGATTGATTCATTTTAAATTTTCCACATTTTACATACCTACAAAGAAGGCAACACTGCTGCTGATTTATTAGCAAAATGGGGGTTTGATGGTATCAATCTTGATTCCACAAGACTAAGTATTTATGTGAATGAATTTCCAGACTTAGTGCATTTAATTTCTACAGATAAAGAATACAATGTTTATACCTATAAATACTTTCACCCATTGTAATTGTACTTGATGTTGAATTATTCATTTGTATTGGCTGTGAATTGGGGTTTTCTTTCTAGATTCTTTCCCTAATGAGCTCTTGAATCTGGTTACTTATTCTACACACACACACACACACACACACACACACACACACACACACACACACACACACACACGTGTGTGTGTGTGTGTGTCTATATATATATATATATATATATATATATATATATATATATATATATTCCGGTGCCTTGTCCACCTTTGCCAATATCTCTCTCTCTCTCTCTCTCTCTCTCTCTCTATATATATATATATATATATATATATATATGTATATATATATAATATTAATAGACAAATATAATTATAATATAATTCAAATTATATTAATTAAATATTATTATAATGCAACTTTGATTTATAATATATACCATTAAAGATATATACTATAACTGCACCAAATATTAAACTAGATATAAACATCCAATTCTAAATAATAAATAATAAATAAGATACTAATTAGTATAATAACTAAAATACTAAGGCTTTGAAATTCAACTATCTTTGAATCAATAATCAAATGAAAATTGTACTAACCAAACATGAAAGAAGATAAATTAGATATAAACCCTAATACACCATATCAGTGTGGGGGTAAGATCACAATTCAATTATAAAAGAATATATTATCATTGTTTCATATATTGAACAATAGATAATTATGGAAGTATTATTACTAATCACCAATTATTATTGTTACATGTATCAAAGAGATGTTTAAGAAAATATTAGCATATCATCTATACAAGAAATCCTCCTATCAGTAATTAGTTTTCAATTACAATCAACCTCGATAGAAATACATTCATATAAAAAATCATGCTTGTAATCTACAAATATTTATGTTGTAATGAAAATACATTAATTTCCTAAAGATTTGGTGATCTTTAGCAATCATTAACAATAAGCCATGACCCTTGAGAGCTGTGACATCATATGATATAAGAATTTTTATCATCAAGAGGGAGAAAAACTTGATGCTTCATACTTTCTTTGTTATAGAGGAGGAAAAATATGGAATACTAAGCCTATATATTAGTAAGAAATCTAATAAATTTGCAAGACCTATGAATTTTAATGAGCAACACTTGAGTCATACCACCTTTACTATTTAGATGGATCCATACCCTCAATTCATATACAATGCTTGAAAGTGGGTTTCATTCATCATTCTAAACTCTCTCTCTCTCTCTCTCTCTCTCTCTCTCTACACACACACACACACACACACACTCACACTCATACTATTCTATATACTTGACATCTCTCCATCAATATCTTAGTATATGGAAAAAATGACGGACATTCTCATGTAGCAACAAGACAAGCCCTCTTTGCATTGTTACAACATCCATTGCAGAATATTGTTATATATGAATTTGTGACCAATTAAGAACTAAGTGTAAGATATAGATAAAAAAAGAAGTCCCTTATAATTGAATCAAAAGAAAAAAATTCCAAATTCTTTAAATTTGATTAAGGAACATTATAGTGCTATCAAAGCATGATCCTACCATCCTATAGGGCAGAAGAAGGATCAACGAAGGTAGATTGACAAAAGGAATTCTATCAAGCAAACAATAATATATTTGATCACTAATTTTGTAATTGTTATTTTAACATTTCTAAATAGAGGGAATTACATTTTAATCATGGATGACATCCACATACCATCAGAAAGGCAATGTAAGAAATAGTTAGAAGATCATCATTTAGGGGAGGAACATAGGATATCTATTATACCTTAAAGAACCATTTGAACATAGGATGTATGAATTGTAGAAGTCATCAGGTTATTGAAAAACATAAATAGAGTTGACCCTTCAAGGAATATAGTGTATATCCAGAAGATTTAATTAGGAGGAATAAGAAGCCACGTCATTGATTATTATTGATTGTTAAAACCACATCAGTTTAGAAGTTGCGTAGACCAAGACCAAGAACCATTATGGTGAAAATAATAGATTGAACAAAGGTGGAATAGTTATTAAAGACAATGTTAGTAGTAAATGTGACTTATGGTCATAAACTGATAGAATTGCATAAAGAATAAACTAAAATTTATAAGGAAAACTATAATTTTTATATAATAATATAAGACCATAAACAATAAACTCATCACCAATGACAATAATTATGATGATTTTATTGCTTATGATCTTTATTGCAAGGATAATCTATGACCCCTTTCGGCCCATTTGAAAAAATGAAAGAGGTCCTTAGGGGTCCTAGATGAAATATGTTAAAAGGGGTCATATGTTATCCTATGACCCCTGTCGACCCATTCAATCAAATGAAATAGGACCCCTAGGGACATATGTTTTAATGAAATGCTTTGAAAGGGGTCATAGGTTATCCTATGATCCCTTTCAACTCATTCAAACAAATGAAATAGGTCCTAGGACCCCTAGGGACATATTTTGTCATGAAATGCATCAATAGGACCTATGATCCCTTTAGACCCATTCAAAAAAATGAAATAGGTCCCTAGGACCCCTAGGGACATATTTTTTTAATAAAATACGTCGAAAGGGGTCAAAGGTTATCTTATGACCCTTTTCAACCCATTCAAGAAAATGATATTTGAATAAATGAAATAGGTCTCTAGGGGTCCTAGGACCCCTAGGGACATATTTTGTCATGAAGTGCATTGAAAGGGTCGTAGGTTATCTTATGACCCCTTTCAATCCATTCAAACAAATGAAATAGGTCGCTAGGGGTCCTAGGACCCTAGGGACATATGTTGTCATGGAATGTGTAGAAAGTGGTCATAGGTTATCCTAGGAACCCTTTCGACCAACTTGAACAAATAAATTAAGTCCCTAAGGGTCCTATGACCCTTAGGAACATATGTTGTCATGAAATGCATCAAAAGGAGTCATAGGTTATCCTATGACCCATTCAAACAAATGAAATAGGTGCAATATTGCTATTAGGATTTAATTGTGTGATTTTGAGTCAAACTCATTGACCCATGTTTCATGAGTAGTGATTCAACATGAATGGTTCATAAGGCACAACACTTGGTGAAGGTTTTGCAAATGGGGTTGCAAGATTTGGGTTTAACCATAGAGGAAACTCCCCAGTTAATCACACTCAGGCTAGAGTAGTACTGGTATGGGTGACCTCCTGGGAAGTCTCAGTGCTTCACCCCTATGAGCATCACCTAGATCCAATGAGTGCTAAGTGTTCCATCTATTCTCATGAGAGATGGATTCATGTTGAATAACTACTCATGAAACATGGGTCAATGAGCTTGACTCAAAATCACATAGTTAAATCTTGATAGCAATATCACAATTTGACATGTTGTGGAAATTATCTTCTACTTATCAAATGAAATAGGTCTCTAACCTGTAGGTACATATTTTGTCATAAAATGTGTCGAAAGTGGTCATAGGTTATCCTGTGACCCCTTTCAACCCATTCAAACAAATGAAATAGGTCCCTAGGGGTCCTAGGACCACTCAGGACATATGTTCTCATGAAATGCATTGAAAGGGGTCATAGGTTATCCTATGACCCCTTTTGACCCATTTGAACAAATGAAATAGGTCCCTAGGGGTCCTAGCAGCCCTAGGGACATATGTTGTCATGAAATGCATTGAAAGGGGTCATAGGTTATCCTATGGCCCCTTTCAACCCATTCAAACAAATGAAATAGGTCCTTAGGGGTCCTAGGACCCTTAGGGACATAATTTGTCATGAAATGCTTTGAAAGGCATCATAGGTTATCCTATGACCCCTTTCAACCCATTCGAACAAATGAAATAGGTCCCTAGGGGTCCTAGGATCCCTAGGGACATATGTTTTCATGAAATGCATCAAAAGGGGTCATAGGTTATCCTATGACCCCTTTCGACTCATTCAAAAAAATGACCTAGGACCCCTAGGGACATATGTTGTCATGAAATGCATTGAAAGGGGTCATAGGTTATCCTATGACCCCTTTCAACTAATTTGAACAAATGAAATAGGACCCCTAATGACATGTATTGTCATGAAATGTGTCAAAAGGGGTCATAGGATATCCTATACCTTTTGACCCATTCAAACAAATGAAATAGGTCCCCAGGGGTCCTAGAACCCTTAGGGACATATGTTGTCATGAAATGCATCGACCCTTTCAACCCATTCAAAGAAATAAAATAGTGAAATGTGTCAAAATGGGTCACAGGTTATCCTATGCCCCCTTTTGACCCATTCCAACAAATGATATAGGTCCCTAGGTACCCCTAGGGACATATGTTGTCATGAAATGTGTCAAAAGGGGTCATAAGTTATCCTATGACCCCTTTCAACCCATTTGAACAAATGAAATAGGTCCCTAGGGGTGCTAGGAGCCCTAGGGACATATTTTGTCATAAAATGTGTCGAAAGGGGTCATAGGTTATCCTATGACCCCTTTCAACCCATTGAGTTTAATAATATATTATAGGTTATCATAGGTTATCCCATAATAATAATAATCATAAATATTACTATATTACATTTAATAATAATAACCATATTTTACTATATTATATTTAATAATAATAATACACTAATATATACTAATATATAATAATATACAATAGTTGTTGATTTCCCACACTTGCCAAATTGATTTCCCTCTAAAATGTGGGCAATCCTTTTGGGTACCCAATATCATATTGGGTATCTGATCTTAAATCAAATACCTAATAATATCAGATAGTTGATATGGGACCGAGTACTCGAATTATAGGCAAACTTTTCCCATAATTTTGTCTGTTACTGTAGACCCAAAAATCACATTTTTTGGAGCCATTTTCATGGGTTTGGAGAACAAAGATTGTTTGAGGCCCATACGATTGAAAAAGTTGGTACAAGATTTGATTAGGTGTTTGATATTGTTTTCTAAATGGGGAGAAGTAGTCATTGAAAGGCTAAACGCAAAAGGAAGGTATCAAATGAAGACATTGCAACATATAGGGAAATGGACAAGGTAAACCACCGAAGGAAGAGATAAGGTATGTTAAATGTGAATCAAGTTGATGATGCATTGATCAAAGGTGAAATCTTAGAGTCAAAAAATGAATATGTTCAGTTTGGGAATGAAAATCTACCAATTGATAATGATAGTGTTGGGACTGAAAATTTGAAGGATGAAAATTTGGAGAATGGAAATTTAACAATTCATAATGCAAATGCCATGGTTGACCATGTCGAAAATTAAAAATGCACAAGAATATTACATATCTCCAAATTATAATTGACATGGAGGTCCTAGAACACCAAAATGGATAATTGAAATTGATGAAACAATTATTACCAATTTGGAAGGAAAAAAATTAGAAAGAACCACTCAGTTATGGGCTTCAAGACTATATAAGATTTTTTTCAGCAACAAGACAGTCATGGAGCAATGTCAACTTTTTATACACTTATTAAAGATGCAAAAGATACGACCTATGCTTTCCAAATTGAAGATTCCTGTCAATAAAATAATGAAAAGAAATGCCATTATTGTCAAGAATATTTTTAGTGCTCTCAATAGCATTGGAAAAAATAGTAGGGAGAAGGATAAGGGAGCTGCTCAAAAGATTATTACAACCTCTTTGGTCAGTCATCATTTGAGAAAAGGTAGACATATGAGACAAACTATTGACTTGAACCTAAATTATAATACTTTGATAATAGCCATTACTAGATGAGAAAGAATCGATGATCCTCTTCAAAATGAAACATGGGCTTTTGGTAAGAGACTTCCACATTTTGATGAAAAACTATCTGATGATGTGAAGCAATAAATTATACAATTTTGGCACTCTAGCTCAAGAGTATCATCCAATGCTAAAGACATGTTGAAGTTGAGAATTAGCATCATATACTACATGCCACATCTTAAACATTATTTGGAGGTAAGTCAAACTATGTTCAAAGAATTTAGAGAGAGTCCTCCAAGATTGCATATATCACAAAGGGCTTTTGAATCCTTGAAGCCATTTTATTATGTGCCACTTAAAATTCAAAATACAAGTTTTTGCAAATATCATGTAGATTTTTCTATGCACCATGGACTATTATGCTCCATCCATTCTATAGTGCATAGTAAAGAAATGTTGAAGAATTGTGGTGCTAATGAGCTTCCAAAATTATCAAGAGATTTGCTAGATCAATTTTTATGTCCTACAATTGATGGTTGTTTTTTTTATAGAAATGCTTGCTTAAATAAGAAATATGTTTCCATGAGGGGTGCGAACAAGATCATGGGAGGAAAATAGTAAAAAAAATGGTATATGAAACACATTGAAGAGTGGACGTAAGGGCTCTAGATGTGAATTGGTTGCAAAAGAAATCAGTGTGGCTAGTTTTATTTCAAGTTTCAAGAAAAATCTTTTCTACAAGTATGCAAGGCATAGTCACAGGTCTTAGTGGTTGGATTAGCAATTTAGAATGTGTAAGAAAATTTTTCCCATTGGCACTATTATATCAGTTATTGACTTTGTATAGAACTACACATTGCAACATCAAAATGAGACACAATCTTAGTATTACAACTCCACTTAGAATGTTATTTTTGTCCACATAAGATATAGACATGCCCCTAATAGTGTGGAAGATGATGGAAAGATTATTAGAGAGTACCATTTTACATGAGTGATGATAGATCTCACTCTCACGAGTTTGTGCAACATTGTTTTGAGAATTATTTTGATTTCTTACAAGAGCATGACATTGCTATGGATAGACATATCATTTGGCTAGATAATTGCACAAGTCAATTCAAGAATGCTCGCATATTTTATTGGTTGTGTAGGATGTATGTAGAGAGGGGGGTGCCTCATATTTGCATTTTGTTTGAGTCTAGCCATGGGAAAGGGAAACATGGTGGATCAGGGGTATGTGTGAAGAGAGCTATAGTTAAGGAGCAATTGAAGATTTTAGGAGCATAGCTTCTTGATGCTTGTAGCATTGTTGATTAGTGTAGCTCAACATTATCATAGGGGTGACTCTTGATTCAACAGTACATAGGTTTTTTTGATTGGTTGAGGAAAGGTCCATAGGTGATAGATCAAATTGTGCTATTATTAGAGACTCGTGAAAAATGCATTCATTCCAGAGCTCTAATTCTACTACATGGACCATTTGGACACGATAGGTAGCTTTCTTTTGTCCTAGTTGTTTTTAATGTGATTGGAATCACTATGAGTCAAGTGAGTGGGTGGGCACATGGGATCTACATTATCTTATTTCATTGTCTATCATACTCATATCAGAAATGATGAAATGAAAATATCACTTGAGCATAACCATCTATTGAATCCTCTTCAGCCAAGACATGTCTTTGCATTTGATGCACCATAGGGGAATGATGAGAAATTAGATTATTGGTTAGCATGTTGTGTAAGAGGTAAAAAAAAGCTTGCACAAATGATCACATATGATGATGGATTCACATATCCTATTGGTCTAGTTGTTGATATTGGAACATGGCTACAAACAAACATGCCTAGAAGGAATGAAATTCTTGCATTTGAAGACTATTAGAAGCACAAAAAAATTCTCATATATTCACATCTTATTATAACAACTAATGTGAATTTGTTGAAGCATCAAGGAAGACCAAAAGTAAAAGAACTTTTTACTATTACCATTGTTGATCATTAAGCCCTATTGGAGACCCTAAAATAGAGAGAGGACCCTACAGGAACACTTGACTAAGTATATTTACTTCTTATGTTCTTTTGTTCATAATGTTTTGTTGAACCGATGATTATCTTGTTTAATATGATTATTTACTAATATTATTTATGATATTGGAATGTCGGTACATCATGAAGAGTAGCCATGCATAAGATAAAAACTAAATAAGGAGCAGAATGAAAAAAATCTATTCTATTTTTAACTATATGATTTTTGACACTACAATTTTTGGTAGTTGTGTATTGATGTAATAATGATGAAACACTTGAGATATTGTAAACGTAAATTTGTTGATTTAACATAAGAAACAAAGATGTTTTAACTTAATGTAATTATTTATGTAGAGGGACCTCAAAAATGATAATTTTAATTAATACCACCAACAAACTTGTACTATGTCCAATGCCAAAAACTTGAGGGAGCTAAAAAATAATGTTTTGAAATAATATTAATCCTAGTGACACCCTTCTTCTGGCCACAAAGAGTCTCCAATGCTTGGGGCCACCCCATACCAAAGAGTCTCCAAGGTGCTCTAAGTGTGTTTGGAGGTCAATTGTTTGAGGTTATAACTCGGAGCTCATGGGGGCTATCAATGAAACATTGAATACTACAAGTAGGTCATGCCGAGGCCTACAATAACCTATCTAATTTTAGAGAGATCATTTTCCATTTAAATTTGGCACAATGATCTCACATGATGCCAAAACTTGTAGTGTACCTCAGTTCATAGGTGCATCACTCTGTAACTTTGAAATTACTAATCTTGGTATTGAATTGTCAGTGCCATTAGCTCCAAATGAATGGGTGAACCCTAGTGACACCCTTGTTCTAGCCACAAAGAGCCTCCAACATTCACGACCAACCCTTACCAAAGAGTCTTTAAGGTGCTCTAAGTGCATTTAAAGGTTGATCTATTGAGGGTCGTAACTCAGAGCTTGTGGGGGCTATCAATGAAACATTTAATGCTATAGGATGATCATGCCTAGGCCTATAATAAAGTATCTCATTTTGGAGAGATCACATTCCATTTGGATTTGGCACAATGATCTCGCATGATGCCAAAACTTATAGTATGCCTCAATTCATAGATGCATCAGTATCTAACTTTGAAATCGCTGATCTTGGCATCAAATCATCAACACCATTAGCTCTAGGTGGATGGGTGAAACCTAGTGACACCCTTTTCCACTTATAGAGAGCCTCCAATGGTCATGGCCACCCCGTATTGAAGAGTCTCTAAGGTGCTCTAAGTACGTTTGGAGGTCAATCTTCTAAGGGTCGTAACTTGGAGATCATGTGGGCTATCGATGAAACATCAAATGCTACAAGATAGTCATATCAAGGCCTACAATAAGATATCTCATTTTAGAGAGATCACATTCTATTTGGATTCAACACACTAATCTCACACTATGCTAAAACTTGCAGCGTGCCTCAATTCATAGGTGCATCACTGCATAACTTTGAAACCATTTATCTAGCATCAAATCATTAGTTCCATTAGCTTTGGATGGATGGGTGATCCATAACAACACCCTCATTCTAGCTATTGAGAGCCTCCAACATTCCCAACCACCCCATATTAAAGACTCTCTAAGGTGCTCTAAGTTCATTTGGAGGTCAATCTTCCAATGGTCATAACTTGGAGCTCTTGGGGGATATTGGTGAAACTTTTAATACTATAAGATAGACATTCTGAGGCCTATAATAACCGATCTCATTTTAGAGAGATCACATTCCATTTGGATTCACCACAACAATCTCGCATGATGCCAAGAGTTGTAGTGTGCCTCAATTCATAGGTGTATCATTGCGTAACTCTGAAACTATTGATCTTGGCATCAAATCATCAACACCATTAGCTCCAAATGGATAAGTGAAACCTAGTGACACCCTTGTTCCATCCATGGAGAGCTTCCAATGTTCATGGCCACCCCATACCAAAGAGTCTCTAAGGTGCTCTAAGTACATTTGGAGGTCAATCTTTCGAGGGTCGTAACTTGGAGTTGATGTAGGCTATTGATGAAATATCAAATGCTACAAGATAGTCATGTCAAGGTCTACAATAAGATAACTCATTTTAGAGAAATCACATTTCATTTAGATTCTAAACTATTGGGATAAACCACAGACAAAAATAAAAACTACATGCAAATATAACCAATAACAAAAAATAATAGATTACACAAAAATGAACACAAGGCACCGAGATTTAACGTGGTTCACCCAATCCCTGGGCTATGTCCACCAAAATAGCAAGTCCAATCTTATTACAATCTAGTGATTACAACTTGATTACAATCCGTAATCCCTTACAGCTCAATACCATCGCAAGAACCAATTTTGCATCACAACATAATGAAAAATACCCAACCCTAAACCCTTTTATACAAGTATTAAACTGCTTTAGGGTTATAACATGTCAGCCATAATATATCGGGTACCATGTCGGCCATGGCCCACTATTTATGAAGTATGTATAGTACTTTCCTTATCAGTCATCATAATCTAACAATCTCCCACTTGGGGACTGATCAGGCTCCACACTAAACAACAATCTCCCACTTGGAGACTGATCTTGTATCAATACCACTACCACATGGGGCTCCCACTGGATCAAACCACCCTGGACTCTACTATTCTTTTATTCATGTTCAGTTTGAAAGACCAACCAAAGCTGAAGAGGAGTTCAGCTTCTCCCGTGTTACAACCTTTGTCAACATATCTGCTGGATTGGCATTGGTATGTATCTTCTCCAGCTTTAACTATCCATCCTCCAAAATTGACCGAATGAAATGGTACCGCAACTGTATGTGTTTGGTCTTAGAATGCAGAGCTGAATTCTTTGCAAGATGAATGGCACTCTGACTATCAGTGAACAAATAATTATCCTTCTAAGGATGTCCCAATTCTTCCAAGAAGAACTGAAGCCATATCATCTCCTTGGCTGCCTCTGTAGAAGCAACATACTCTGCCTCTGTAGTGGATAGAGCATTGATCTTCTGTAACCTAGAAACCTAGCTCACAGCTGCCCCACCAACAGTAAAGACATAACCTATAGTACTCTGCCTGGTATCAACATCCCCAGCCAATTCTGAATCAACATAGCCCTGTAAATCAGTAGTAGAGCCCCCAAAGTGTAAACACTTATTGGATGTTCCTCTCAAATATCTAAGAATCCACTTGACAGCATTCCAACGCTCATATCTTGGATGACTCATATACTTGCTAACGACTCCCATTGCATGTGCAATATTTGGCCTAGTGCATACCATAGCATACATCAAGCTTCCTACACCCGAAGCATAGGGTACCTTGGACATCTTATCCTCCTCTTCCTGTGTCTTGGGACACATCTCCTTAGTCAATTTCAAATGACTAGGTAAAGGTGCACTGACAGCTTTAGCATTCTCCATAGAGAAACGTTGCAACACCTTCTCAACATAATCAGCTTGAGATAGCGTCAATGTTCTATTCTTCCTATCTTTGCAAATCTTCATACCAAGGATTTGTTTTGCTGCCCCCAAATCCTTCATAGAAAATACATGTGCTAACTGGCATTTTAGCCCCTTAATATGATCCATGTTAGACCCAACTACAAGCATATCATCAAAATATAGACATAAAATAATGTAGCTATCATCATCCAACCTCTTAAAATAAACACAATAATATGAATGACACCTGTTATAGCCATGCTCATGCATAAACCTGTCAAATTTTAGATACCATTGCCGAGGTGCTTGCTTCAAGCCATATAAACTTTTCTTCAATTTGCACACTAAGTTCTCCTTACATTTGACCTGAAATCCCCATGGTTGGGCCATATATATTTATTAATCCAAATCACCATGAAGAAAGGCTATTTTAACATCCAACTGCTCTAAATGCAAATCTTCAATAGCCACAAGACTTAAAACAGTACGAATAGAAGTCATTTTAACAACAGGAGAAAATATCTCATCAAAATCAATTCCCTTTTTTTGTGCAAATCCTTTTACAACTAACCTGGCCTTAAATATTTTCTTACCTCCTTCCTCTTCTTTCAACCTGTAAACCCACTTATTCTGTAAAGCCTTTTTACCTGCAGGCAACTTACATAGATCCTATGTCTTATTCTGTAGCAAAGAGTCCATTTCATCTTTCATTGCAGACTCCCACTGAATCTTAGTATCCACCTGCACAACTTCATCATAACTTTTAGGTTCACCAGCATCAATAAGTAAAATAGAATACAAAGAGGGAGAAAATCTTTGTGGACGTCTAATTTGCCTCGTTGACTATCTAACATTCACTGGTGTGTGTGGTATTTGTTGTTGCAGTTGTTGCACATCATGAGGAATGGCTGGAACATCAAGTTTTGGAGTATCGTCCAGCACTACATAATCATCTTCTTTCTTCTCATCTTGCTGCAATAGATCTTTGTACAACACTTTCTCATTGAATATGACATGCCAACTTCTAACAATTTTAAGATTTTCAAAATCCAAAAGCCTATAACCAAATTCATTAATGCCATATCCAACAAAGACACATTTCTTTGATTTAGCTTCTAGCTTGGTTCTATTTTTAGAGTCTATATGAGCAAAAGCTTCACAACCGAAGGTCTTAAGAAAAGAATAACTCACCTTCTTACCAGTCCATGCTTCCTCTGGAATACCATAGCCCAAAGGAGTAGAGGGACCTCTATTAATCAAATATACTACAGTATTGACAACCTTCGCCCACGTGTAAGGGCAACCCAGCATGCAACCTCATGCTCCTTGCGCACTCCATAATAGTCCTGTTCGTGTGTTCGGCCACTCCATTTTCCTGTGGAGTCCTTGGAATAGTTTTCTGTCTACAAATACCATTAGTGGAGCAATAATCTTCAAATTCATGATTGCAATACTCACCACCATTATCAGATTTGAGACATTTTAATTTCTTACCAGTCTCATTTTCAACCAAGCATTTCCATTTCTTAAAAGTTTGAAATACATCCGGTTTCTGTCTAAGGAAATAAACCCATACTTTTCTAGTTGTGTCATCAATAAATGTAACATAATAATGAGAGCCACCAAGGGAAGATACCTAAGTTGGTCCCCATACATCTGTATGCACAAGTTCTAATTTCCCCTTTTTGTTTTCCTTCCCAGTCTTTACAAAACTCACTCTCTTTTGTTTTCCATACACACAACTTTCATAGAAATCCATATTAACACATTTCAGACTTGGTAAAAATTTCTTTGAATGAAGTACTTTCATACCTTTCTCACTCATGTGCCCAAGTCTGTTGTGCAACAACAGTGTATCAGAATCTACAACAGCTATTTGTTCTCCCTGCTCAACTGCAACAATTGTTCCTAAACATTCATTTTTCTCTAAAACAATCAAAGTAGTAGGAACAATATGACCTGTACAAAGATATAAGGTGCCTACTTTCACACCTTTTTCTACTACAAGGGAACCTTTTGAAACCTTCCAATTTTTATCATTAAAAGTAACTACAAAACCCTCATCACCGAGTTGCCCAGCTGAAATTAAATTTCTACTCAGCCTTGGAACATGTCTTACCTCATGTAGTAGCCAATGATTCCCATTCTGCAACTTTGTAACGCCCCGCCAAGGGATCCAAAAGAATTTACCTAAAGTTTCACTAAGTTTGCTAAACATTTTTTTTTTAAAGTAAGAAAGTATGACATACACATCAACACATAGTAGCGGAAGCAATAACATGTAATCATCGACAAACATACATTGCAAGTTACATTTCTTAAAGATCCCAAGACGTTGAGTCACGTTTAAATTTAATTAAATCTAAGTCTAACAACTATCACATACATATGAAAGAATAATCAGAAACTCCAATGTCCATAATATACATTTGTTCTGAATGCCTCTCGGCAAATTAATTCGGAATGCTCAATCATCCACTGTACATGTCACAGGGTATGAAAGGCTTAAAAGAATATACATATGTAAAGATAAAGATACAACATCCTCAAATCCATGATACAAAGTACAGTGAAAATATATGAAACTATTCACCATACATGATACATCCATAATGATAAAACATCTATCATAAAATCTAACCATCCATCATAATAATCCTAGAACAAAGTGAAGGTAAATGCCAATCACGAAAACTCCAGCCACGGTGACCACGGAACGGATCTCAATGGTAAGAGTAAAAGCACTACCACCCAACCGCGTGGAACCTAAATGGTCCACTCCCACCGCGCTGAGGAGATAGTCTCAAGTCCCAAATAGGATAACAAAACCTATAATCATAAATACTCTCTAAGTTCAGGAAATCCTATAAGTATGCTAACTCAAGGGTTCCTAAAAAGATCGACATCTAAATCCCAGAGGTACCACAAGACACGTAGGAAACCTAATATGCAAGCGGGAAAGTGTCATCGCAAAAGTCATGTAGAAGTTACCCGAGAAATCCCTTAGGAATCCCGGGTCCCTACTGATCCTGCGGCCACTAGTATCCTCTCGTACTGACGAGGCATACTATGGAATGCAAGGTCGTAACCAAGCGTTCTCTCTACCCCATCCTAGTCTGTACTAGCACTCATGGCATGGGAGAGAACATACAATTATCTTGTTAGGTTCATTTTCTCTCATTTAGTGTAAATGTTTTCACTTATTAAAAATGACTTACAATGGGTTTCTCAAGGCAGCCTCTTAGGGCTCCGACCCCCATTGCAAGCCACTTCCCGACTCTACACATAGATAACCTACCCTAGCTCATGAACTCGTAAATCAAAGAATCATAATAAAACCACCTCAGTCCTATACGAGCAACTGAAAAACATCATAAAAAGATAATCCACAAAATTACATCAGTTCTTCATGAGCAACAGATAACATCAAATAGTAATCATGTAATCACGACAGTTCTCTATCAGCAACTGAAGGTATCAATGATAAGTCACAAAATCCAATGGTTCTCTAATGAGCAACTAGAAAGTAATACAAGTATAACTGATCGAGACTCAGAAATGGTTAAGTTAGGTATTCTCAAATACATACACCTCAGCTTCACACAAGGAAACTGGAAAGCAACAACAAACAGTAACACAAACATGTCATAGAGCACTTCATCACATTACCATGGTCAGGTTAAGAAAGATTGAGACCAAATCATCATGACATCACATTCACAACCCCGAGCCTCTGGTAACAACCTGAACTGGTCAATGCTAAACCAACCCCAAAACATTCAAAGTACAAAGACAACATCAAAGTCTCAGAGATTGGATCTGAAAGTATATTGTTTGAGTTAAGGTAAGGTTTATGTTTCAGTTTAATGTCAAATTCAAGTAACTAGGTTTTCTCAACTACCCTTTACGATTATCCCTTTCTATAATAACTTTCTTTAAATCAATATCCAAATTTATAATTTAGTCAAATACAATTCATTATTAATTAACTTAATTAAACTAATTTTAATTAAATTAATCAATAATCATTTGATCTAATTACTTATTTTAATCTAACCATTAATTGTTAATTTATTAATATTTAAGCAAAATTATTAATAAATTAAAATTTACAAACTATGTCTATGCATTTAATATTTATTTATTAAATATTAATAAAGTTTAAACTATTATTAAATTAAATATATTATAATTTTATTATTTAAAAATTTTAAATAATATTAAATTTGTTTTGATAAATTAAAAATTATAAAAAAAAAACAAAAGCGAAATCAAAGTTTTTATATTTTTTTTTATATTCAAATAACGTTTATAGCCCGTCGGCTTGGCCGCAGGCCTCCTGCGGCAGGTACTCTGTACCTGCCGTCGCAGTACCTGCGACATAGGTACTATCGGCCTACGACGGTGGGGGGCGGGTACGAGGTGATTCCCTCCCCCCCAACTATAAATATATATATATTTTTATATAATATTTTTTTTCTTTCTTTTTTTTATTTTATATATAATATCTGATATATATATATATATTTTAAAAACAAAAGAATACCATTTCGTTATTAATAAGACTCTTATTAATAAACAAATTAATTAAGAATATATATATATATATATATATAAGCATTGAAAAATTGGTCTCCTTTTTAAATTGATATAGAAAATATATAGTCAACCAATCGATCTACTAATTTAGAATTTCGGTATTAGATTCAACCTTTCCCATTTAAATCTTATGTATACAGAAGTTTATTGGCAAGCATCTGATAAATTCCAATATCGTAATGTTTTAACATTCATCACAGAGAATTTAGATATACAATCCACAGGCACGAAGAAGACAAGGAATAGAGAGATTGCGTAAATAATCAACGATCAACACACAAGACCCTACCTGATCCTGATGCTAATATACAATCTCCAGGAACTGTATAAGAATTCGCTCCTCTCAATAACCTTCCTCTGGAACACTTTCTCGGTATCAGCTTTCTGAAATTCGCTTCCAAAAAAATTGTCTCCCAAAAATTCCCGTCCAGATTCCTATCTCTCAAAAATGAACCCCCAAAGTTGTGATAAGCAATTTCTCCTCAATTCGGGGCACTAATTGTGCGTTTACTCGAGAAGACTCTTTGCACAACTCAGTTAACTCCAATTTAACTTTTATTATCTTTTCTTATTATTTTGCATTCAACTTTCATGCACATTAAGTTGAATTATTAAATAACTTTATTTAAAATTTCACTTGACTTCTATTCTTAATTAATTTATTACTTTAATCTTATGTGCACTTTTAAGAAATTAAAATAACATTATTAATTTTTATAATTTAATCTTTTAATTTAATTCTTAAATTTAACTCATGTTTAGATCATGCGATCTAGAATTATTAATAAATTAATATCTTTCAACTTTTAATTTATTTTAGAACTTAATTGATAACATATTTAATTAATTTAAATAACAATAATATTTAGCATTTATTTAAAAATGAACTCCAATTATATTATTATTAAATTAAATAAATATTATCCTGTTCTAAATATATCTTGAACTTTAATCTCCAACTTTAATTCTTTTATTTAATTAATTAATTAATTAAATATAAAGATATCATAATAATTCTCTATTAAATTAAATCATTAATTAATCTTTTTTTTTTTTTTTTTAAAATTAGACTTAATTAATAGAAAATACACCAAGGACTCATAAAGCAACATACGAAAACCCATCATAGAGAAATACATACCAAATCAAACAAAAGGGTTATAATCACGAAATTACATCATTTGATGCATTCGGAGGGTACTTAACTCAGATACTTGTCCTAATTATCAATTAGGACAATTGGCTAAAGGGTTTAGGATTTGGACTTAAGAGTTTATCTCCCCTCCCTTACCATTGAGACAGTGCGATAGGGTACGCTCATCCTGACAATTCAGGGAAGTCGATACCTGGTACCTGCAACCTGCATAAAATCCACGCATGTACAAACAAAATATTCTAAGCTAAACAGACAATGGCAGGAAGTGGTGCATCGTGTAGATCTCGACTAGCAGGTGACTACGACTCCCTTCCTTAACCATATCAGAAACACCATACATAAATAAAATAGCACGCACACCATACACATGTAGTATGGGGTAAGTATCCATAAGAAGCACATGGAATAATAAACCATCTAACTAATCATCATCGATAACTGAAACCATTGAATAATCATCATACATGCATGAAATATAGAGTACCAAGTAAACTCATCATATAATAAACTGAGTGTAAACATCATCTGATAATCTCTAAAATAATAATACTAATCATCAAACATAAATTGGCCTAAAAGAGTTTGGCAATGATATCAGAAATGTGGCTCGAAAATGTAAACTAGGGGCAGGCACTACAAACTTAATCTTAATTTTTCCCTTTCCAACAATCTGACAGGGTTCATTATCCCCCAATTAAACAAGCCCAAAATCCCCTTGGACATAATCAATGAAATAACCTCTATGAGGTGTAGCATGAAATGAAGCGCCAGAATCTAAAACCCATGAATCATCAACACTCTCTAAAGACAAAAGCAAAGCATCCTCTTCAGATTTGTTACTTACCACATTTTCCATCTCCTTCATTTTTCTTTCGATTCCAACAATCTTTCTTTTTGTGCCCTGGTTTCCCATAGTACCAGCAATCATTTGGTCCTCTCGATTGAGGCCTCCTCCCCTTTGACTTTCCTCTTGATTTCCCACGATTTTCAAAGTTACTTCCTCTTTCAGTCATTCTGCCCCTGCTTTGTGCATTCAAATCACTTCTTGATGTAGATCCACCTGAGGATTTCCTACGAGTTTCCTCACTCAAAATAACACCGACCACATCATCATATTTTAGGGTACTAGATCCAGGAACAGAATTACTCACTGCCATTACCAAGCCATTCCAACTTTCAGGCAAAGAACACAAAATCAAGAGAGCCCTAATTTCTTCATCAAAATTGATACCCATAGAAGATAACTGACTAGTAATAGTATTAAACTCATTTAAATGATCTGCAACAAATCCACCTTCTACCATTTTCATATTAAATAAATGCTTCATGAGAAATACCTTGTTTGAAGCGGAGGGCTTTTCATACAGTGTCGCTACAGTTTTCATCAAATCTTCTATCATCTTTGCTTTTGTAATATTAAATGCCACCGATGGTGCGAAGCATAACTGAATGCTTTCGAGTGCCTTTCTATCCAAAAGATCCCATTCAGCCTCTAACATAGTTCCTTGATTCTTGGCTTTGCCTTCCAACGGCTTCCATAAATCCTTATGATATAGATAGTCTTCCATTTGCATCTTCCATAACTAGAAGTTCTGCCCATTAAACCTGTCAACCCTCAACTTACCCTCATCTGCCATCGCTCCCACTCAACCGTGAGACTCCCACTTAACTGTGAGACTTTCTTGCATAGGATAACTGAAAGACAACCTCGCTCTGATACCACTTGTTGGGATAAACCATGGACAGAAATAAAAATGACATGCAAATATAACCAATAACAGAAAATAATAGATCACACAGAAATGAATACAAGGCACCAAGATTTAACGTGGTTCACCTAATCCCTGGGCTACATCCACCAAAACAACAAGTCTGATCTTATTACAATCCAATGATTACAACCTGATTACAATCTGTAATCCCTTAGAGCTCAATACTGTCGCAAGAACCAATTTTGCATCACAACATAATGAAAAATACCCAACCCTAAACCCTTTTATACAAGTATTAAACCACTTTAGGGTTATAACATGTCGGCCATATGTCGGCTACCATGTTGGCCATGACCCAAAATTTTTTTTGAGGCGATGCCCCGAACCCCACTATTTATGAAGTATGTACAGTACTTTCCTGATCAGTCACCATAATCTAGCAAGAACACCAATCTTGCACGATGCCAAAACTTGCAGTGTGCATCGGTTCATAATTTTGAAACCATTTATCTAGCATCAAATCATCAATTCCATTAGCTCTGGATGGATGGGTGATCCCTAGTGACACCCTTGTTCTAGCTATAAAGAGCCTCCAACGTTCTCGACCACCCTATACTAAAGAGTCTCCAAGGTGCTCTAAGTTCATTTGGAGGTCGATCTTCCAAGGGTTCTAACTTGGAGTTCTTGGCCAATATCGATGAAATTTTTAATACTATAGGATGGACATTTTGAGGCCTACAATAACCTATCTCATTTCAGAGATATCACATTCCATTTCAAGGATTCACCACAACAATCTTGCATGATGCCAAAAGTTGTAGTGTGCCTCAATTCATAAGTGTATCACTGTGTAGGTTTGAAACCATTGATCTTGGCATCAAATTATTAGAACCATTAGCTCTAGATAGCCAAGTAAACCCTAGTAATACCCTTGTTCTAGTCACAAAGAGCCTCCATCATTCACGGCCACCCCATACTGAAGAGTCTCTAAGGTGCTCCAAGTACATTTGGAGGTCAATCTTTCGAGGTTTGTAACTCGGATCTGATGGGGGAATATGGTGAAATGTTAAATTCTACTAGATGGTCATGTTGAGGCCTGTAATAACCTATCTCATTTCAAGGAGATCACTTTCTTTTTGGATTTGGCATAACAATCTCGCTTGATGCCAAAACTTACAGTGTGCCTCAGTTCATAGGTGCATCACTGCATAACCTTGAAATTGCTAATCTTGGATCGAATCGTCAATGCCATTAGCTTTAGATGGGCAGGTGAACCCTAGTGACAACCTCTTTCTAGCCATGGAGAGCCTCCATCATTCATAACTACCCCATACCAAAGAGTCTCCAAGGTGCTCTAAGTGCATTTGGAGGTCGATCTTTAGAGGGTCATAACTTGGAGCTCGTAAGGGCTATTGGTGAAATGTCAAATGCTATTGGATGGTTATGTTGAGGCCTACTATAACCTATATCATTTTGGAGAGATCACATTTTTTTTAGATTAGGCACAATGACCTCGTTTGATGCCAAAACTTGCAGTGTGACTTAGTTCATAGGTGCATCACTGCATAACTTTGAAACTGCTGATCTTGGCATCAAATTGTCAGTGCCATTAGCTCTAGATGGATGAGTGAACCCTAGTGACACTATTGTTATAACTATAGAGAGCCTCTAATGTTCACAACCACAATGTACCAAAGAGTCTCTAAGGTTCTCTAAGTGTGTTTGGAGGTGGATCTTCCAAGGGTCATAATTTGGAGCTTGTGGGGGCTATCGGTGCAATGTTAAATGCTATGCGGAGGTCATGCTAAGGCCTATAATAACCTATCTTATTTTGGAGAGATCACATTTTATTTGGATTTGGTACAACAATCTCGCTCGATGGCAAAACTTCTAGTGTGCCTCAATTCATAGGTGCATCACTACAAACTTTGAAAGCACTGATCTTGGCATCGAATCATCAATTCCATTAGCTCTGAATGCGTGGGTAAACACTAGTAATAGCCTTTTTCTAGCCACAAAGAGCCTCCAACATTTACAGCCACCCCGTACCAAAGAGTCTTTAAGGTGCTATAAGTGCATTTGGAGATTGATCTTCCAGGGGTCATAACTTGGAGCTCGTGGGGGCTATTGGTGAAACATTGAATGATAGAGGATGGTCATGATGAGGTCTACAATAACCTAGTGACACCCCTATTTTGACCATAGAGCCCCAATAACATTTGGGACCAGTACATACTAAAATATCTCATAACACCAATGATGGGCTCCTAAGACCAAGTTGGCCATGGATTTGGCTAACTTTAGACATCTTAAGGGATTGTAGAGATCATTTCATGTTAAACATATATGATATAATCTCGAATTAAACATTCCATAAAAAATTGATAACAAGGCTATTAACATGTTGCATTTAAATTGAATATAACAAACATGATCAAAATGAATGATATTCCATAAATATGAACAATACACATGATCCATGATAAATTGAACAATACTAGACTAAATTAATATGTATATCATTGTGCACATAAATGAAAAAAATATATATCAAAATACATGTATCCATAGATAAATTACACAAATATGTATCAAAGTTCATGTATCCACAGAAAAATTATGCAAATATATATCAAAATACCTAGATCTATATACAAAATGTGGTTGATCATCACATTGAAATGTGTACAATATCAATATTTCTATATATAATGTGGCATATACCATCTCTAAATATCTCATGACACATCCTATGACAACTACGCTATCCTATGTTGTTAGTGGATCATCAAAATGTAGCCTCTTCATTGAACTAGGTGGATCAAATGCCTCCTACATAAACAAAAAAGGAAAACCCAAAGTTGGACTACTAAATTTATATGATTCCATGTATCTAAAATTGACTTACTCAAATGCATAATGATCCTTTTTTTAATGAATATTTACAGTATTAAACTTTCATCATAAATACCTCTCTCATCAACCTCCTATGCCGGTTAGGAGTCCTCTCATATGTCAAGATGTGTTGGTTGGTTGTGGCCTATATATGTTCAAGTATGTTTGTTAGATGGATCTACAACTTAAGATATAACATTATAATTCATTGTATACTAAATTTATAATATATAATCAAGAATTCAAACTACAACTTACTTCTATCAACTTCTCCTTTGGATATAATGATTGCGTGAGAAAATATACAAAACTCTAACATCCAACCTCTTGTGCACTAGGTGTTTCCTACGAGATACAAAAGCCAAGTTGTTAATATCATGGAAATCCATTTTGAATTTGTTTATGAAAATAAGGAAAATAACAAATAAATGATACTTATACATAAGATGGGGCTCTCACTATGAATGGAAATTCTAGAGGGTTTATGATGTCAAATCTTCTTGGAATCATCACCAGTAGCCACTCCTTGTACAATAAAAAATGTAATTAAATTTTATTAGCACAAATATTTTACAAGAATGCATCAATATTTAATTGATTTAAAAGAACCTAATTACCTTTCCCTTGTCAATGGGCTCTATCTCACCCCCCACACTCTGCTCACCACTAACACATGATACCTTCAAGAGAAAAGAAAGATTAGAAACCATATCTACTCCAATATGAAATAGAAAAACAATGAGAACACTAAATAATGTACTTTAGATGTCTCAAGGCCAAATAAAATAGCCAAGAGCATGATATTATCAACCTATTTGAGCTCCTCCTAAATCATAAGCTAAACATGAATGAAGATCACATACATGTATAAGTCAGGATGGATTAAAATTCCTCTATTATAAAGATTAAATTTAAATCGCATATGTTGTAATAAAAAAATGTATACATGTATTGACATAGAAGGATTCCATGCATGTACATGCCCCTCCTCTCTCATGTCTGGGTGTGTAGCCTCTGTACATGCATCTAGTGTATCATCCTCCTCAAATACAAATTGATACTTAGAAATATCACATATGGGACCCAGACAAATATTCTTGCATGTTATGAAAGTATGGGGCAAATGAATATGTGATGAACTTGTTGATGATGAACTCACACCAGCATCATCAACACGGGTAGGTAACACTGACCTAGCCTAGGATATCAATAAGCTACTCAATCTATGGATGGCTCTAATAGTTTATGAGCTATTCTCTACAATAATATCAAGATATTGCACTAGAGGAGGAGGGGAGACATCAGTAGGGAGGACAAAAGTGACAACTTTCTTCCACTAGGAAAAGGGTCTATTTTGAGGAGCTTCTTCTCTTACACCCATGTTGGGCCTCATGCTCCAGTAGTTCACCTTGAGGTGCAACACAAATTCGACATACAATTTTTTAATGAAATAGAATGACACCTCTAAATTGTTGTGTGAAGGTTTGTCAAAAATCATTTACCAATGATCTGAAAAGTTTGCATGCATAGCCTCATTTGTGGACCATTTAATTGATAAGTTTATTTTTGTGTTCTACTATTTTACTGGTTTTTGGTTCCTCAAAAAGGTTAACTATATCATCTTTAGTAATGTTTAGGGCTGCAACCTCATCATAGTCCAACCCATCATCAAACATGGCATGCATTTTCTCATGCCAGTGAAGAGAAAGATTTTTTTATTGGTAAGTGTTTGAACATTATCCACTATGGTGTTTAACATAGATAACATGGGAGCCAAAGCAGGTATATTGTTATATGTGGTTTGCAAAACCCTCAATTTGGTGAGATTTTTATATATCAAATCTTCAATCCGAGGAGAATTTTGAGGGGGGAGGGGATCGATCATTTAGTAGATGGTTTTGAGGGGGTATTGGTTTGTTTGGTGGAGAGTTATGAGGAAAATTTTTTCTTGGCTCAATGTCATCATTTGGGTCAGCCATACTTGTTAATTTGCAAGATATAATTTCTATTAAAAATACTAATTTTCAAAATTTCTATTTAAAATTGATAATTTATATTAAAATTCATTCTAAATCATAAAATAATACAACAAAAATGTTACCTATATCTGATACCCATTCCTATATCCGAATACCTGAAATGGAACACCACAAACAAACTCAAAATGAAAATGCCAAAAATGGTTTCATGGTTTTTAAAAAAATTTGTTGTCATAGGTTTCGAGTATCTGATCTCATATTGGATACTTGATATTATATCAGATACCCGATATGATATTGAGTACCCAATAATGGATCAAATACATGATAAGGTTTTGCCCAACCTTTTTTCCTTGGTATCAAGTTGGGTGGAAAAATGTTAGAGCAGATTTTGAAATGCTTTAGACGTTATCAAAATCTACTTTTTTCACATCGCCACTTTTTGCCACACCATGTTCCTGCACATACCCTTAGCATTACAAGACTTAGAGTGTTTTCATTGATTGGAAACTGGTAGAGGAAGAGATAGAATGTTTCAAGTTAGAGACCACCCATAGGATCTTGCACCTATCAAGACATGTGGAGTGATTAAGTCAAAGTTACGATAGATGAAATAGAAAAGTAAACAATCAAACTAGGAGTGAGTGTGTTGAGTCACCAATGGGTGACATAGCTATAATGTAGTAAGAAAGAGTAATGTGACATGCATACAAATTGGAATGACAAAAGGAAGAAATGACAGAGGCTAGTAATAGGTTCATAGGAAGACAGGTAGGCCTAGAAGGCTAGATACCTACTCATAGGTAGTCACAGGTATTTTGTGAATAGCTTGTGTATGGAATTCAATTTTTGAATTCATGGGTTTTGAGTGGGATTTCTGAATGGAGTTTTTGGTGCCTAGACATTGGGAAGTATAAATAACTTGTATACTTTATTATAGGTGCTTGATATTCAAGTTTTTAAAAGAGATACTAGAGTTTTAGATTAGAGAGAGTCGAACAACAAATAGGTAGCTAGAGACATCCAAGAACAAGTTGGAGAGTGAGGGAACATAATGTGTTCATAGGGAAAGCCAAACCAAAGAATTAAGATCAAGGAATTTTCAAGGTATACATAGAAGATGTGTCACTTTATTAGATCAATATTCTAGTTTTTTTTCTTATCATTCCAACTAATTATAAGCTCTTAACCAACTTGGCTTCATATGCAAGATCTTTTAAATCCTCTAAAAAGGTGCATCCTAGAAGGAGAGTTGTAAATCCTCTCACCAGGTAGCCTTAACAAGATTTTTTAATCCTCATAGATTACAAGCATTCTTTATAGGATGTATTCTTAGAAGTAATAATTGTAGCCTCTACTCGAGAAACTATTTACTTACAAGAAAAGGCTAGAGGGTATATTACTCCCACTACGGTTTGTATCCTCTCACTAAGGGTTTTCACGTACAAAAATCATGTTTCATTGATGTATTCTTTCCAGTGTGAATTTGTATGCTTTTATTGTGTTTCTTTCATCATTGTTTTAAAGTAGCTCAAGTGACTGGCTTGAAAGTTTACATTTGTTCACCCCCCCTCTCAATACCAGTTTGAGACAATAGATATAAAGGGAAGACTAGAAGATATAAAATAGAGGGAGGAGTGTTGATTAGATGGACTAGATGAGGCCATTAATTATCTTTGAAAAAATAAATGGAATTATAATCACTCACCACATTGGATAAAGTTGCAAAGCAATTAACACAAACTAGATTGAGAAATTATATAATTAATATTTCTCATAATGTTTAGATCATATAACAACCAATATTGCTACAACATCATTTATGAGGAAATAATACAAGTTCTCATTCTAGTTCATACAATCCCAACTCTTATCAAGAATTCTTGGGCAAATAAACTAGGGTCTGGTTTGCTTAAATATAATTAATAACTTATAAAGGAAATGAATAATAAGAAGGATAATAATTTTATATTATATTGAAGGAAAGATACATATAATCAGATCAATAAGGAAAAATATTTATATATCTCTATATAAAAGGAAAGAAGAGATTAAAGAAGATCATTTGATATTCAAGAATCATCATTTCCATCAAGAATTGGTCATTAATATAACTTTGAGCATCAACATTTTTTGGAAGAGTATCATTCTTAGTAAATATAAAAAATGATCCAAACTATGCTTTGTGGAAGGTGTTCTTAGGGAACATTGAGTTTAATCCAAGCAAGACTTGATCAAGGATATCCTTGGTGAGTATTAGATCTTGATCAAGAGACATTCTTGGTGAGTGTAAAGACTTGATCAAGGACATTCTTTGCAAGTGTTAGAGCTTGATCAAGATACATTCTTGGTGAGTGTCAAAACATGGTTAATGTATTCTTGGTGAGCATCAAGACTTGACCAAGTACATTCTTGGTGAGTATTAGAGGTTGATCAAGGGACATTTTTGGTGAAAATCAAAACATGGTTTATGCAATCTTGGAAGGTGTCAAGGTTTGATCTAGGACATTTTAGGTGAGTGTCAGAGCTTTATCAAGGGGCATACTTGGTGAGTGTCAAAACATGTTTTAGGAATTCTTGGTAAGCATCATGGTTTGATCAAGGAAATTATTGTTGAGTGTTAGAACATGATTAAGGGAAATTCTTGGTGAATGACATAACTTTATTTGGACATTCTTGGAGATTATTAAATCTTGATCAAAGGAAATTCTTGGAGCTAAGAAACAACTATAAGAAGGGAAGGAAAGAGCTACCATAAATCAAGATAAATTATATTTTGGTATTGTTCCTTAGAATCTTAAATTGAATATTAATATGATATTCATATTTGATCAATTTAGATTTATAAAATATTGTATTTCTAACCTAAAATTGAAAATATCATTTTAAGAAGATTGGATTGGAGACACCACTCACATCAAAGTTTTTCTTTCCTTGAAGATAATAATTTTAGGAAGAGGGAACTATGATGTCCCCATTTTCAAAATAGGAATTAATAATAAAATAAATAATAAAAATATCTTAATGAAATGAGTAAATAATTACACACACACACACATATTATAATTACATCAAATATTAGACATAAACATCTGATTCCAAGTAATAAATATAAATAATATACTACATATTATAATAACTAAAATACTTGACTTTGAAAGTCAATTATCTTCCAATCTATAATCAAATAAAAATTATAGCATTAACCAAACAGAAAAGAAGGTAAATTAGATATAAAACCTAATATATCATATTGGTGTAGGGATAAGTTAAAATTCAATAATGAAGTTATAGATTATCACCATTTCATATATTGAACAACAATAAATATTTATGCACATATTATTACTTATCACATAGATCAATGAGATCTTAAGAAAATATTAGCATTTCATATATACAAAAAATCCATTTTCCAGAATTTATTCTTTGATTACAATAAACCTTGATAAGAATACATTCACAAAAAAAATCATGGTCTTAATCTACACATATATATCTTGCAATGAAATGTGTTACTTTCCTAAAGATTTAGTGATCTTTAGGAATCATCAAGGAGATGAAGAATTATAATTAGTTAAAGAGATTGGTATAATTAAAAATAAGCCATGACCCTTGAGAGGTGCACTGTCGCACCATATGAATCATAAAGAGGGAGATAAACTTACTACTCTTGGAAACTACAATTGGAACAATTATTGTTTTGTCATCGATGTCAAATCTATTGGTGAGATAGTTTGTTATTTGATCTAAATGTCATATCTATTTGATTGATGAGGAGGATTTGAGAAGTTGTTCATAACAAAAACATCTAGAGAAAAGATTGAGTTATGAAGAGGAAACTACAAATGTACATTTGATTGGTTAGACTTTGACAAGACAAAGTGATTGTTTAAATCATATTGATAGAGGAGAAGACAATAATGTTCAAGTCATGCAAGTATGTGCAAAGATAGATCACTTGTGTAGGCTTGATCAAGAAAAAAGGTAGAAGACTAAGGAATTTTTTTGAACATGCCAAGTGATGCTAGTGTCAACCAAGCCATAGTAAGTGTTGAGAAAATTTAGTGTTCACCGATCATCATTATTGATTGAGTGATAGTGTTGATGCTCAGCAAGAAGTTTTATAATGAATGAGTAACTCAGTGATGACTGAGTTTTAGAACTTAGTGTTGGCCGAGTTGTGAGGAATCATAATTTCTAGCCAACTAAGTTGATTTCTTGGGATATGAAAAGTGTGTCAAAGATAAGAATCAATGAGTTGGATCATTTAATTCCAAGAGAGGATTAGGTAATTGATCTAAGAGATGAATTCAAGGAGAAGTTTCTAGAAAAGGAGAGATAAACATAATGGAAATTAGATACATTGTATTTGATGGATCAAATGAACCCTAAGATCTACAATGTTAATTAAGCAGTAAAAGATTAGAATTGCCTATTTAAGGAGGTACAGAGGTAAACTTTTAGTATGCATGCATGCAAGAGAGTAGAGTGTAGAGAAATTGTGCACATGAGAAGAAGTTTTAAAGAGTTGGAGTTATTATTTATGTTGTTGACTAGAAAATCTAAGTAGAAGGCTTATTGAGTTGAGAAGAAGTGAAGGGTGATTTCTTGAAGGGTTGCCAAGTGAATATGAGATTAGATGACAATGGAGACTAGACAATGAATCAATATGAGAAGTTGAAAAAATATCTGAACATGCAAAGTGAGTTGTATTTAACAGATCAAACTTGTTGTTACCTTCTAACCATTGTGAATAGTATTTAAAATTCTTTAATTAAGGTTGACCTAATAGTCATAAGGACCTAATAGTCTATGTAAATCCTTTAACAAGGTGACATTCTAATATAATGTTCTAAAGTTCTCTAACAAGGAAACTCCTAACAGGGTGATTAAATCCTTTAACAAGATGACATTTAACATTGTGTATTATAACCTTTAACTAGGTTGGCTCCTAATAGGGCTTACTTCAAAAGAGTGAAAATTGCTGACATGTTGCTGGTGGTTTTTTTCAAATTGGGTTCCCACATAAAATCCTAGTGTCAAACTTGTGTGGATGTTATTATGATGCTTTATTGTTTTAAAATTTATATTTTGCAAGTTTGTTATTTATAGAATAGGGGACAACTAGTTAATGTTACAAATAGTTCACAGTAGAGGTTGAGAAATAGAATAATAAGATTTGAAATTGCTTAAGTGTTTGTTTGTTCAATTGGTATATCTGGACCTTTAATAACTGATTTACCCCCCCAATTATTCTAAATATTCTAACAATTGGTATATCATGGCATACAAGATAGAGGTACCAAAGTTGAACAAAGAAAAAATTCCTACATGATAGAAGTTGATGAGGCTACATATAGTTAGTATTGGTGATGCTACATTGGATTTTTTGGATAATACATATGTGGAAATAAAAAGTCCCTCTGACTACTCAACATTGAAAGAAAAGAAAGAACATAGTTAGTCAATGTTGGATATTTCTTCATCCCTAAGCTATGTTGAGTTTGATGACTTGAACGAATGCATGAATTCAAAGTAAATGTGGGATAAACTAAAGACCATCTATGGAGGAGATGATAATGTCTTGAGAGCCAAATCATAAAGTCTAAGAGGTAAGTTTGATGAAATGAGAATGATAGAGGGTGAGAACATAGTATAATATTGCACAAGAATAAAAGAAGTTGTCAATGCTATTAAGAGAGCCAATGGAAATATTGAAGATGAAACAATAATCAACAAGGTACATTGAGAAATATACTTCCTATTTATGCTATTAGGGTTTATGCAATACAAGAACTATGATGTACACCAAGTAATAACCTAGCTCTAGAAGGTGTAATTGGTAGGTTTATTACTTTTGAGATGTCAAATTTTGTTAATTACACTTCTACTAATATTGAATCTTCTTTCAAGTCACAACTGGTTATTAGTAGAAAGGAAAGGAAAAACATGTGAAAAATGACAATGATACTTATGATGATGAAATTGATGAACTTGAGGCAATGATAGCTAGGAGATTTGGAAGAGACAAAGGAGAATACAAAGGTAAACTTCCTATAATCTATTTTTCATGCAAAAAGGTTGGTCATATTACTATGAGGTATCTTGACAAAGAAGACAAGGATGAAAGAAAGGATAGCAAGGATAAAGGTAAGAAATCGTGTTATTTTGCTGAAGAAGAAACTGATATTGAATCTAAAAATAATGATAAAGAGGTCATCTATATTGCTATGAAATAAGATTCTGATGAAGATGAGAAAACTATTTTAATTTCTTACGTGAAAAAAAGTGATAGATGGATAATTAATAGTGGTTGCTCTAATCACATGACTGGTGATAGAAGTAAATTTGAGGACATTAGACTATACAAAGGTGGTTATGTAAATTTTGGTAATAATGTTCCATGTCTTGTGAAAGGAAAAGGGACAATTCAACTAACTAATAAAATTAAATGTGATAATGTTTATTGGGTTGAAGGACTTAACTATAATCTATTGAGTGTTTCATAGTTAAACAAATTAGGTTACAATGTTGAATTCCATCACAAAAAGGATAGGACATTTGATGATGATGGTAGACTATTGGAAGTGGTGATCAAACAATATGTAACTTGTTCTACCTAGATTTATTTGATAAGACATGTTTGTTGCACAATATAAAGATATTTGGTTATGGGACAAAAAGGTTATGTCATGTAAACTTTGAAAATTTGGTTAGCATTAGTAAAATGAAAAGAGTAAGAGGTTTTCCTAAACTAAAGAAACCTAACAATGCTATGTGTAAGCATTTTCAATTGGGAAAAAATGACAAAGTCTAGTTTCAAGAGAAAAACATATTCATCTAATGACATTTTGGAATTGGTTCATACCAACTTATGTGGACCTATTAGATTCCAAAGCTACCGTGTAGAAAAATATTTCATTCTATTTATTGATGACTATTCTAGAATAATGACTGTGATGTTTCTTAAAGAAAAATATGACACTTTTCAATTGTTTAAGTGGTATTTGGCTAGAGTTGAAAAGGAGATAGGGAAGAGTTTGAAGTGCTTGAGATTTGATAGAGGTGGCGAATTCATTTCCAATGAGTTCAACATATTCTACAATGAAAGAAGAATCAAAAGATAGATGTATTCACCTAGGACCCCTTCTTAGAATGGAATAGCTGAAAGAAGGAATAGATAAATTACATATTGTTCTAGAATATTAATTAAGAAGAAGAATGTGTCATAGAAATACTAAAGAGAAGTTGTAGGTATAGTTGTTTATACTCTGAACAAGTCAAGAAAGGTAGAAATGCTACACATTTTGAATTATGGTACATAGAGAAAATAGAAATGGAAAACTTGATGCTAAAAGGGATGAAGGTATATTCCTAAGATATTCCACCAAAAGTAAAGCTTATAAGTGTTTGAACTCTAACACTAACAAAGTTATGGAAAGTGCAAATATGAAAGTTGAAGAATACATATTTAAAAATAAAGTTGAATGTAAGAAAAATCCTAAAGATTATAATTCATTCCTATATGTGAATGATAGTACTCTAGGCATTCCACCTAAACAAGAAATCAAAGCTACAGATCCTTAATAGACTAGGAACATCAAGTTGTAACAACCAATTGCTGAGCAATAGATTATAGGTGTCAAGCAAGAGATAAATGATGTCGAGTCATAGATAGAGGAAGTTAAACAATAGGAATGTGTTGTTTAACCTGTAGAACCTAAACTAGAACTTGAACAAGAAAGAGATAATGTGATTGACATTATTTTTATAGATGAACCTATTGAGAACAAAGAAGAAAAAATCCTATGTTGGAAAAATATGTCAGAAGACATCATGCACTTAAATAAATCATTGGAGGTAAAGAGTCTAGTGTTATGACAAGTAAAAGACTTAGAAGAAATATATGCTTACTTTGTGAGTTTGAGTCCAAATATGTGAAAGATGCTTTGGAGAATGAAGATTGGATACAAGATACGAATGAAGAAATTGAACATATTGAAAAGAACAAAACATGGTCTCTAATACCCATATCTAAAGACAAAAATGTTATTGGAACAAAGTGGGTATTCAGGAACAAGTTGAATGAGAAAGATGAAGTCACAAGGAATAAAGATAGATTGGTATGTAAAGGATATGCACAAGAGGAAAGTGTTGACTATGGGGAAAAATTTTCCCCTGTAGCAAGATTAGAATGAGTTAGAACACTTCTTGCATATTCTTCGTATAAAGGATTTGAGGTATATCAAATGCATGTAAAATCTACATTTCTGAATGGGATACTTGATGAAGAAGTATACATATATCAACCTAAAGGATTTCTGGACCTTGACAAGAAGACTATGGTGTGCAAGTTACACAAAACTTTGCATGGTTTGAATCAAGCCCCTAGAGCATGGTATGAAAGACTGAATAATTATTTGGTGGAGATTGGTTTTGCAAGGACAAATTATAACAATGATCTATATTTGAAGATTAGAAAGAAAAATGAGGTATTGTTATTTGAAATTTTTGTTGATGATATCATAATTGGAGGAAAGGAAGCATTATGCAAATCATTTTCTAATAAAATGAAGAAGGAATTTGAAATTTCAATGTTTGGTGAGACCAAATTCTCTTTTGGTTTAAGAGTATATCAAATGAAGCAAGGTATCTCCATTACTCAGTCCAAATATATCAAGGAGCTACTGAAAACTTTTGGGATAAGAGATTCTAAACTAGTGGGTACACCTATAATTACTAGATGCAACTATCTAAGAATGATGATTCTATTGATGTGAACTAGACACAATACAAATCAATGATTAGTAAACTAGAATATGTTATTCATAGAAAACCAAATATTGCATTAGTTGTTGGGATAGTTTCTATATTTTCAGAAAGTCTTAAGGACAATCATATCATGACAAGAAAGAGAATACTAAGATATTTGAAAGGAATAAAAGACTATGGATTGTATTATAAGAAGAATGATAAGTTTAAATTAAAGGTATTTACTGATTTTGATTTGGGCAGGAAATGATGATGATAGGAAGAGCACAAGTGGTGGTGCATTCTTTCTAGGAAAGAGACTAGTTTCATGGACAAACAAGAAGTAAAATTGTATTTCCCAATTAACAGATGAAGCCAAGTATGTGGTAGCAGCAATAAATTGTTCAAATATCATTTTGATCAAAAAATTATTGAAATGTATGAGTGAAGAGATTAGTAATCCAATGGTTATCTATTGTGATAACACAAGTGCTATTAATATATCAAAGAAACTTGCTATGTGCACAAAGACAAAACACATGGCTATCAAGTATCATTACTTGAGAGAGCTAGTTCAAGATAAAGAAGTGAAATTGGAATATGTGAGCATAAGAGATAAAATTGCTAACCTATTCACTAAAGCTTTACCTATGTATAGTCATGAATATCTTAGAGGCAAACTAGGCATGATTCGCCTAGAAAAAGCTATAGAGAAGCATTGCATCAAATGTGTTGATTAGACTATCTTACACATTGATGTAGATAGTTCTACTTTAGGAGTTTCCTAAGGTCATAGTGAAGAAGAAGAATAGTATAAAAGATTAGTCATATGAAGATGGCAAATGAATAATTTAGACTTGACATGCAATTATCTACATAATCAAGATATATGAGTAAGAGATAGTGTCTTTGGCATTGTTGTCAAAGATGGAGAGATTGAATGAGAAAATATTATAGGGAGATATTGCATGAGATTGCATAAAATATTATAAAGGGAGATATTATCTTCAAAGAAGAATAAATTGGATGTTGGTAGAGACACACAAAGTAAGACGAAGTGATTACTTAGAGGGAGTTCATAGAATTTTAAGAAGTTTTACCAGATCAAAGATATGCATTAGAATGAAACTAAGGATATTAATAACAGATCTAAAAGATTAAGAGTATTACTTGAAGTCTCTACAAATTTTTGGATTTTATGGTAGCTTGAAGTATTTTTATAAATATTTTTGTTGAGGTGTTTCCATCAATGCAAAAGAGGGAGATTGTTGGAAATTACAATTGGAACAATTATTGTGTTGTCATTGATGTCAAATCTAATGGTGAGACAATTTTCTATTTGATCTAACTATCATATCTATTTGATTGATAAAGAGGATTTGAGTAGTTGTTCATAACAAACGTATCTAGAGGAAAGATTGAGTTATGAAGGGGAAACCACAACTGGACATTTGATTAGTTAGAATTTGACAAGACCAAGTGATTGTTTAAATCATGTTGATAGAGAAGAATACAATAATGTTCAAGTCATGAAAGTATGAGAAAAGATAGATCATTTGTGTAGGCTTGACCGAGAAACATAGTAGAAAAATAAGGAATTTTATTGAACATGCCAAGTGATTCTAGTGTCAACTGAGCCATAGTAAGTGTTAACTGAGCATCAGTATTGACTAAGTGATAATGTTGATGCTAATGAGAAGTCTTATAGTGATCAAGTAATTCAATGATGATCGAGTGTCAGAACTTAGTGTTGGCCAAGGAAAAAAAATTTAATTTTTTGTGAGGAATCGTAATTTCTAGCCAACTAAGTGGATTTCTTGGGATATGGAAAGCATGTTGAAGATAAGGATCAATGAGTTGGATCATTTAATTCCAAGAGAGGATTAGGTAATCAATCCAAGAAATGAATTCAAGGATAAGTTTCTAGAGATTAGATACATTATATCTAATGGATCGAATTGTGAAACCTAAGATCTATGATGCTAATTAAGTGGAAAAATATTAGAATTTCCTATCTAAGGAGGTATAGAGGTGAACTTTTAGTATGCATATGTGGAAAAGAGTAGAGTGTAGATAAGATATGCATGTGAGAAAATGTTCCAGAGAGTTGGAGTTGTTATTGATGTTGTTGATTGGTGAATCTAAGAAGAAGGATAATGGAGAGCACATAGTGAATCAGTATGAGGGGTTGAATAGAGATCAGAACATGCAAAGTGATTTTTTCTTAACAGATCAAACTTGCTATTACTTTCTAACCTTTGTGAAAATTATTTGAAATCCTTTAATCAAGGTTGGCCTAACAGTCATAAGGACCTAACAATCTATGTAAATTCTTTAACTGAGTGATATTCTAATGGGATGTTCTAAAATCTTCTAACAAGGATACTCCTAAAAAGGTGATTAAATCCTTTAACAAGGTCACATTTAAAAGTGTGTATTGTAACCTTGAACTAGGTTGGCTCCTAACAGGGCTCACTTCAAAAGAGTGAAAATTGCTAACATGTTGCTGGTGGTTTTTTCCCAAATTGGGTTTCCATGTAAAATCCTAGTGTCAAACTTGTGTGGATTTTATTATGATTATTCATTGTTTTGAAGTTTATATTCTACAAGTTTGTTATTTATAGAATAGGGGACAACTAGTTAATGTTGCAAATAGTTTATAGTATAGGTGGAGCAATGGAATGATAAAATCTAAAATTATTTAAGTGATTTTTTGTTCAATTGGTAGATCCAGACCTTGAATAACATAGTCTCCCCCCACTCTCAGTTATTCTAAATATTATAACAACTACTTCATACTTTATTTATTATAGAGGATAAAAAAAATGGAACACTAAGCCTACATTTTAGTAAGAGATTTAGAAAATCTACAAGACCTGTGAATGTTAATGAGAAATACTTGATTCATACCACCTATATTATTCGATTGGAGCCATGTCCTTAATTCATATACAATCCTTGTATGATGTGTTTCCTATGTATGATATCAATTGTGTCATGACACTAAGCCATTTCGATTGAAAGTGAGTTTAGTTCATCATTCTAAATTGTGTAGATTTGTCTCAATATATACATGATTTTGACATCGACACTATTCTATATAATTGACATCTCTACATCGATAACTTATTGTATGGAAAATTTTTTTAGTCATTCTCATGTAGTAGCAAGGCATGCCCTCTTTGCATTGTTGCAGCATCCATTGCATACTATTGTTATTTCTAAATTTGTGACCAATTATAAGAAATAAATGTAAGATATAGATAAAAATAAGTCCCTTATAACTAAATCAAAATAGGAATTGTTTCAAATTATTTAAGTATAATTAAGGGACATTATAAATTAAAGATTCATTTAAATAAAAAAATGGAAAGAAATTTCATTATTGTATAAAATCTTTTTAGTTCTTATAAGCCACTCCCCCCCCCCCCGCCCCCCCCCCCTCGCCTTCATTTTCTTGACACCATCATCAAAATCTGATTAGAGATACCTTTCATGGCATCAAAATTACCTAGTTGGTTAAAATCTACTAAACCCTATCTTTTTGCACTATATTTTTATTTTCATATTTTTCCAAGAGCTACAATCTTACAATTGAGGGTTTCATTGTCCAGTTATAAGCCTTCACTTCTTTCTCTATGATGTTATAAAGTATGGTGCTAGTGGGTCATTGTAAGGTGAAATGCTAAGTCTCACAATCTTACAATCTTCTTTTGTCATGGTATCACTAGTATGTGTTGTTAAGCTTATGATCTTACAATTTCCTTTGTGGTTGTAGCATCATGGGTGTATGTTTTATGGATTATGGTCTTACGATAACTCTTGTTGTATGGTCATAAGTGTTGAATGTTGAACATACTTGCTAATGTTCCAATGTTATGACAAAGGAGGATCATATGATTGTAAAGGATAGAAGGGAGACTCTCAACCATATTAGGGTAAAGGCAATCGTAAGATCATAAAGTCAAAAAGTGTTGTAATCATGATAGAGTTCTGATGCTACAACAAAGGCAATAACTATGATCATAGGATCATAGAGCAGAAGAGGGAAGTATGTGATGCTACAAGATCTTGTGATCATAAAGTAGATTGACGTATTTTCTCCACTGTCAGATGAAAGAAGATCAACGCTCCACGTATGCACACTTTTTGGAGTTTCTTAATGTTTAATCAAAATGGGGAAGTGCCAAACTGCCATGTGAATAGGTGAGACTAGTTTTAGTTTGTGGGCCAAATACATTATCATCTTCATCGCATCAGCACCAAGGGAAAAGTATTTTTATCGAATGAGGACTAATCATTTAGTTGATTTTCTCTATCGATAAACTTCAAGGTTTTAATTTGTGATCCTATGAAGTTAGTAGCCAGTTAAATCCAGTTTATGATAGCATTGTGGGTGAGGTTTTCAAGGTTTGTGATCTCACAATATCCCTTGTCATGACATCATTGGAGTCTCATGGAAGATTGACAAGATAGTTGTAATGTTATGATGAACATTGTGGGTTATGATCTTATGACAGGCAAAGGATTGTGGAGTTTATTTCTAGGTCTCTCGATGTTATGATAGTCAGTGTTATTATAACATCATAGAGACGGGTGATCATATGAAGAAAATTGAGGACCCAAAACTAGATGAAATACTATTTTTCATAAGATCATAAGGGGTATGTTAATGGTTTGTGAAGTCATGAAGGATGGCATTATCGTGACATCATGTGGTTGTAACATCGGGCGATCATAAGATCGTAAGCTAAAAATGTCAGAAGAGCTAAACTATGCATGAAGGCTTTAGTGATATTGTGATTGTCAAATCTAGAGAGATCAATGGATGATATATTCCCACATTCTAAAGGTCCATAATATTTAACCATTGCGGGGATACAATAAGCTTCCACATGCAATGGTGTGCCAGGTCCATAGGGTTTCCTCAGTCGCATCATCACAAGATTCAAAGTCATTTATTGAATAAGAACCAATTCTTTAAATTGATGCTCTCCACTGATGGAGTTTAGAGTTTTTAGTTGTGACAATGCAAAGGTTAGGGGAATTCTTAGTTTTGATCTTCACTGTTAGATTTTATAGGATCAACGGTTGGCGTATGCATGCTTTTTGAAGGTGCGTGATTTTTAACCAATGCAAGATTATGACAGTTGGACAAGTGTTCAAGTGGGCCTAATCTTTCAGTTTCTCTGGGTTGAATTGTTGCAAGGGTGGAAATGATTCATCAAATGAAGGTTCATATATTCGTTCGACATGCTTTCCTCCAAAGAAGTAGGAAAAGAGGTAAACAAAGCTATGTTTGTGAGATTGCGAGGGTAAAATTTGAGACCACCAAAGACATGACAAAGGGTTAAGCTGACCATGGTCATAAGATCATGAGGATAATAGTTGTTTATTTTGATGTTATGATAGACTGCGATCATAGGATTGTAAGGTCAAATTAATTGTGTTTGTTGCATCGTAAAGGGAAATTGAAGGATCTACAATGCTATGCCAATGGTGTTGTTGTGAGATTGTGCAGTCATAGGATCATAAGATAGGATAGGGGATAATTTTATGATAAAGGGCATGATCATAGCATCTCAAAGGCATATTGGTAGGCTTTTGAAGCTATGAACAATGGTGTGTCATAAGATCATGAAAGAGTTTCAAGGAGGGCTCGATGTCACGATAGATTATGATTGTAAGATCATAAAGGTTCTAAAGGGTGCTTTCAACTATGAGATATATCGGCAATCATAAGATCATAAAGGCTAGGTTCCTAGTTGAAGATGATACGAAAATATTGACTTCATTGACAATCATAAGATCATAAGAGCCTAGGATAACTAAAAAGGTGTTTTGCTTGTCCAAGCTAGAAAATATGAAAAGTCTTCCACCAATGAAATTGCAAGAAAGGTACAGGGTAAAGGTTGAATATAGTTGACTCACTGATATATCTAATTTGGAATGCATCAAGGACATAAACCAATAGCTCTTTAATGACCAAATCAATCGTTTAATCATCCATAACTACTCTTTTGCATTCTTCATGCTTGGTAAATGTATCTTATTTCTTCCTACTACTTTGGGTTATCCATCTACCCATTATTTCAGTTATGGCCACTATTTCTATCCCTTCCAAAGTTGAATATGTGTATAGGGATCATATTTCTATATATGGGTGTGCACCTGATCAAATCCTTTTGGATCAACATTGATGTCTTTTTTCTACAACTTGATGGTAGTAGTTGATTCTTGGCTTCTAGTGGAAGTTTTCTTAGTTATGCTTGAGCTATAAAAGAAAGTTTTGTACCCTTTCCAATGGTTGATCCTTTTTCTAATTCTATAGCAGTAGTATTCTTTGATCTATTACTATAATTCCCTTTGCCTCTAAGTTAATATAATTCTCTATTATATCTTCTTCTTCCATTAAAATACTGTGCAAGAGCTTCTTGCCTTATGTTAATGTATTGTCTTTATTCTTCAACTATATGATTATATCCATTTGCCCTTTGAATGATATAGAGCGAAGTCTCTTCCTTATAGCATTCTTTTGGTTTTTGATGTACATGTAGTTGTTGAGTTAAACAAGGATTGAATTTGTATATGTTGAGATTATATTGATGAACTATGCTTTTCTAGGCAGAGATAAGATTGAACATACAATTTGGTGTATTGCCCCCTCTATATTAGAATATGTAGTTTTCTTTCATGCATTCCTTCTCCCTTTTCCTCTCAAGAAGTAGTTAGGTGCACCATGATAGTACGGAAGCCAACCTTCTCTAGAGACTCAATATCATTATTCAAGTCCCACAACTTGGAGATTGTTTCCATGTTTCACAAAGTTTCCTTTAGTTTAAAACTTTAGGAAAGGTGCAAACTTTTGTGACAACAGTTTTTGGCACACTTGATGGGAGTCTCATAATGTTGTTCCCAAAAAATTGTAAGGCACATCAAACATTACAAATATCATGAAGGGATTTTGAATCCTTTAAGTCATTTTATTGAGTACCTATTAAAGATTTAAATACTTGTTATTACAAATATCATGTGAAGTTTTCAATACACCATAAAATATTACACCATATTCATTCTACTTTGTGTACTAACGAATTTTGTAGGATTGTGGTGAAAGACATCTTCAAAAATCATCAAGAGACTTGCTAGAACAATTTCAATATCATAGGGATGATAATTATTTCTTCCATAAAAATGATTTCTCAAATGATAATTGATCACAATGTGGTGACTTGTTGAAGTTATTTTTCATGCTTTAATGCGTACATTGAACATGGTTTTGGAAAGACAATTTTCTAATAAAAAAATATACAAGATGATCAAATATATGTTGTGTTAGAAAGTAAAGTCCATCAACACAACCAAAAGAGGGGTGGGGGGGGGGGGGGGGGAGTGAATCAATTGTGTGCATAAATGACTTTTATAGATTTTATCAAATCCAAAACATGTAATCAATAGATGCAACAACCATAATATAATAATCATGCATAGTGACACAAGATATGTTAACTAGGGAAACTTTAGATGAGTGTGAAAACCCTAGTGGGAATGATTCACACAATATAATGTACTAATATAAATGTTCCTTACAAAAGATTTGACCTTGTTAGGAGCCAATTGAATACAATCAATACATATAGTCCTTATTAGGAGGCTTTGAATCTATATCAAAATATTCTAACCATATTAGGAGTTGATAAGAACTCAATTGAACCCACTATCCAAATTATTTTTGAAATGTCTTTAGTAAACAATTCTCAGGATAACATATCCAAGGGTGAATTGACTAATCCAACAACTTAAATTGCCAATTAAATTTCTTTAAAGCTCTCAACACACCATCCTCATAATCCTCTAATTTGATCTTATCAAATTTGCATCCACAAATCACATACAATAATGATCATACATTACAACACATATGAGTTGCAGTCACACTTACAATCAAGGAAAATATCTTTTCTTTATAAAAAGTACTAAAATAATTAATTGAGTTAGCCTTGAGGCTTTTCTAATGTACATTGAATAGTATAGGACCACAATAGTACATTGCATTACACCTTACATTACTCTTTATAGTTACCAAAAGAATATTAACAAAATTTGGCTTCCAGGGAATAATTTGCATGGTATCCTTCACAAGTCTTTGAAGAATGATCACTAGATTTTTCTATTTGCAGCATAGCATCACAAAAATGTTTTCAATCAAAATCCAAGCTGGCTGAACAATTTTTAAGCTCACTAAAAATATATAACTCAAATATGAGTACTATGTTTCTTGCAACCTATTGTGAGAATAGTCTTCAACAAATATTTGAGAACTTCTAAAAATCTTCGTGAAACTTTCTACGTACTTAGCTATAGCATCAAAATGTGTTCTTGAATTCTAGTATAAATCTATAGAACATAACTTTTCATCCTTGAACTAAACTAAACAAAACTTCCTCTAGAATTTTGTCAATCATAATAGAAAAACATATATGTTGACATCAATAAAAATCTAAGTCAATCATCTCTCCATAAATCCTTAAAATACTCCAAAAAGGCAACACATAAGCACTCAATCATCTCTCAAAAAATCCTTAAAATCTCCCCACAAGAATACATCGCTATCTCTAATGCATTCATGTTAACACTCTCCCCTTTTGGCATCGATGGAAACATAGATGCCAAAAATTGTATCCAAATGTACTCTTCATATTTTTTTCCTCATATACTTACTAATATTCTCTCCACATGCATTAATTTTCCCCATAGATGTACATTACTTTTCCATATATGTGTAAGGTTTTTTATGTATTAATCTCCCCCATTGACATCAATGACAGTGGTGTCATTTGTTGGAAGTCTTATTTGAAACAACATATTGCGGGGAGGGTGGGGGTGGTGGTTGTTGTGGGGTGAATCAGGATCTATATTTTTTTCCACTTCTTTAACTAAATAATATATTAGCAACATTCACTCCTAATCCATCTCATATCTTATATCAGATATCAAATACTCATAAACTATAAAACTAAAATCAAATCTATCTAAGCTTAGAATCCATCAACATGAAAATGTAAACTCATAACACAAGGATTTTAGTAATCCAAAAACCCTCCAAGGTGATGATAAAATTGGGGTGGGGATGACACCCAACAATCTTTACTACTATAACAACAAATTTTTCCTATTAGGGCTATAGTTTGATCACTTTTGATGATCTACCCTATGAGGGGTCTACTTAGTTAAAAGAAATACAAGATTGTTAAGTATACCTTGATCAAAAGATTTAAACTTACAACAAAGTAAGCACTCTATTAAGAGATTTAACAAGGTCTGTTAAAACCACTCTATTAAGAGATTTTCCTTGATACACTAGTTAGAATGTTTTAGTACCTAATCCTTTGGGTTTCTCTTAAAAAGTTAATTATGGATCTTCTCTCTTCAATGTATTGTGATCTCCTTATCTGATCTTCTCTGTTCTACCCTTCAATACTGGGTTGCTCTGTCTGATCGTCTTATCAAACTTTTCCTTCCTTTCTATGTCCTTAGATTATTCACTCCTTCATGCTTCCATCTCACTTTCATAATGATTTAGGATTAGATCCCTTCTTAAATAGATAATCCTAGAAATTTCTAGATCATAGTCAATAATCCATAATGCATTCTTTTGTTGTTTAACCTTCTAGTTTTCTAATTGGTTAATATGCCTTTCTTGGGACTAATGCCCTTTGACAAAACATATAATTTTCTCCTTAACTATCTCTACAATCCATAAATTTCATATACAAGTTAGACAAAAATTAGTTACATAATTTTTTGTGCCATTACAAACATATGCCAAAATTGGTTTACTCGACAATTGAATATTTTGATGCTCGTGTCATAACTAACATTCATGTTGTCTCTTAGCTTCTATAGGCTTGGCATATACTAAATCACTCGACATAAGTTCACTTTAAATTGATTAGTCTTTATAAGTTTTACTTGGCATGTATTGTAGCTTAGTCTCCACTGGGGTGCTCGACAACCTTTGACTTGCTTGACATGTAGTGAAATATAGACAAGTCCATGTAGCTTGGCCTTCTCTGGATGGCTCAATCATAGTGATGACTGACTAATTTTACCTAGAAAATGAAAAAATGTTGGACACTAATAGGAAATAAGGCCTAGAGATCAACAATCTCCCCCTTTGACATTAGTGGCAAAATCACTTTGTCATGACTTAGCGATCCATTCAAAATCACAAAATATCAAAAAATAGCACTCCTCCTAAGATTGTGATTCAGTCTTCAAAAAATTTACTTTTCTATACAATATATATACATGTCTATGAACTCTTATGCTGACTCATCTAATAACTTTGCTTCTTATCTGATCTTTTGACTTCTCCCATGTTGATTGAATGCATAAATTATTTCCCTCTTTCTGTCATGATAATTCCCCCTTGTTCTTATCACTTTATGGCTTGAGGTTGGCAAGGGTTAGCTAGTATTTGTCTAATTTTTTTTTGTGATTAGCCAAACTCACCTCTAGTCCTTTTTTCCATCTACATCTGAATCATTCTAGGACCTAAATTTGAAGTTCTAACTAGGCAACTAGATCAATTAAGCTTTCTATCATTGAGAAATGTGGATCTCTCTTTATTAGATTCTGGGCCACAAATAAGTCTCTCTGAATAATTTCTAAATGGGGTAGAAGCACGAATTGAATAGAAATTAATTTATTCCTTATGCTACTATATCTTGCCATCAATTTGGCTAATCTTCCTTGATCAAATGTCATTTTATTGTATGAATGTAAGCTTGAACTTGTATTCTTTCCCAATGAAATGGTATAAGCCTTCATATCTACCTATATTTGATCAATAGAGTGTTGATTGTCCAATGTGAAGAAATCAACATCATAAAGTTTCATGTACAAAGAGTGAATTACTATCAAAATTCCTTCTAAACTCATTACAAGGTTAGAAATCTCAACCTGCCTAATTGAAAGTGTTGATGAGGCTTTCTCCAAAACTTTGTGCTCAAATATTTTCTCAAACCATCTTAGAAATTTGTCACTAGTCTCTATATCCTCATTGTCTACTTTATCAACTATATAACACTAATTGATCCAAAACTAGATGTTGCTCATTTACATCAAGAATATCAAAAGCATAAAAAAAAATGTCCTTAATGTCATGCAATACCTTCTTTTGCCTCAACTTTCTTTGTAGTTGCTCTTTCTTTGTCTTGAGACTCATCAAAGAATATAAATTTTTTATTTTCTCAAGGGTCATATTTAGGTAGTGTGATTACCTCATCTAAACTAACTAATATCTCTAGTATGTCACTCTTCTGTGCCAATGAGTGTGACCAAGGGGTACTAACACTAGGTAGTGATATCTGCAATTGTTTCCCCTTTGTACTTAGTCCAGGTGTATTCTCTTATTGAGTTAGTATAACCTATTAAATAGGTTTAACAATTAATGTTTTAGTTGAGATGGCACTCAGTAACTAAATAAGTGTTTGAATAGCCTCTTTCTCTCTTGGTTTCTTAGGCTCTATTGACTCTATCTTCTTTTCTTCTTCTTTCTCATTTGTTTTTCCATATGTGACATGAGTAACTTGTGGAAGCATAATAATTACCTTTCCCTACTACTCGATACTCATGTTAGAAATAACTCTAACAAATGTAGCTTGAAAAACCATCATTTTGTGCACTGTCAATCTATGGATAGTCTTGTATCTATAACAAAGTGGATTGGTACATGGAAAATAAGTGTCTGAGGTGTTTCATTCAGCATTTTCCAAATCTTCCCTAGTTAATATATTCTAATTCAGTGGTGATGAATTAGGAATATCCTCTATTATGATAACACCCTATTGTTCACTCTCTTCTAACTTCCTTACTTCTACTTCAATTCTTTCAAGTTTATCTCCATCATCTTGACCTTCCATTTCTGCAACATCTCTTCCTTCTTTCTATTCTTCTTCATCAACCAATGGAACTAGCAAGCCAAATGCTTTCTTCCATTCTACAATTCTCTCTTTCTCAACTTCACTAGCTTTATTTTTCAAAATATTGTATGCCCTCTCTTTAGGTGCAAATTTATTTACAAAATCTTTTAGGGCTAAAGACATATATGTCTTCCCTAAATCAAACATTGTTTGTTCTAAAGTTGTTTCTCTTATTTTTCTTTTAGTGGATAATGTCCACTTCTATTTAGAATCTTATTTATTATACAAATCTTTAAGAATACCTTCTCCTAATTCTAAAGGTGTATATCTAAATTTCATCATCATATTGATAATTGCCTTTTCAATCTTTTCTTGATCATCTTTATTTAAATAATCATAGTTAATATCCTTAAAGCCTTCTATGATAGTTGAGTCTTTGATTTTTTCACATACCTAATTAATGATCATGGGAGCTAGTGTGGGTACATATGAAGTTTTCTTAGATCATCATACATATTTTCCTCTTTATCTTCCTCCTTCTCATCAGGTATCACTACTAATTTTCTTCTCAACCTCTTAAGTAGGCTCTACTTGGTTCATTTTTGTCTTTTTCCCTGTAGCTCGGATTCTTTTTGCTTTTGTAATCGGGGACCAAGCTACGTTGGATCTAGTAATCATCTTCCTTTTCAACTCAAGTTTAGGTGTGACTACCTTCTTCACATTTCTCTTCAAATCCTCCTTCACATTAGGCTTGACAAAAACTAGCTCTTTGATTTTTGATTCTTTGTCTTCTGCTTCTTCACTAGATTCTTCATCCTCACCTTTACCCTTATTGATATGAAGTTATAGAATCTATCAAGATTTCCCTCAAGATCTTCTATCATCTTCTTTTATTTTCTGTCCATTTTAGGCACTTTTATTTGCATAAGCATTTTAACCTTGGCAGACTCATAATTGTCAAAGGGCTTGGCATTATTGTCTATCTCCTTGGATAACAATGTAGTAATTGCTTTCAAATTTTTGGATCTGATTGTGTATATTTTTTTTACATCAATGTTTTAGATCTTACTACATGATCCATCATCAAGATGCTAGAGAAAAAAGAACATAAGATAGTAGAATGCAGATCCACTAGACCTTATAGGAGGTGTGGGGGGGGGGGGGGGAGAGAGGAGGGGATAGGGGAGGAGAGAAAATGTATGTCACAAAGTTGACAAGACCCAACCCCAAACATCAAAGAAAATAATAAACCATGGAGGGGGACATAAAAGTAAATGGAGACAAGTCAAACAAATTAATTAAAAATCAAGCAAGCTTGTGTGTATCTATAAATATACATACATCAATGTATATAAGTGAAAAGTAAGCAAAAGGATAAAAGAAAAGTCAATAGAGTGATGAGAGGCCTCAAGACAAAAGAGCACGAGGAGAAAATAAAATAATTAAAAAATAATAAATAAATAAAAATAAAGGAGTAACAAAAAAAATGCTAAAAATATAATAAAATAATAAGTAAAAAATGATATATATACATATATATATATATATATCAAATATGTATTATATATAATATATAAGATATATATGTGCATACACACATACATACATACATACATACATACATACATACATACATACATACATATATATATATATATATATATAGTCTGCATTATATATATATGATGTATATGGGTCTTTATCTATACATATATATGTATATAGATGTATGTATATATACCTACATGTATATATATGTATACATGTATATATATGTATACATGTATATATGTATATATATATAGAGAGAGAGATCAATATGTAAGAATATATATATATATATATATATATATATATATATATATATATATATATATATATATATATATATATATATATATATATGTATGTACATATATGTGCATATGTATATATACATGTGTATATGCACATATATATAATATAAGAGAAATAAGTGCATATATATAGGGAATAAAATGTCACTAAAATAAGAGAAAACACAAATATAACAATGAAAAAATAATCAAGACATGAGAACACAAGGAGAATCAACAAAATATGAAGTAAGTGAAGAGAGGAATAAATCAAATGATAAAACAAGGGGATGTTCTATGTGTGTGTGTGTGTGTGTGTAAGAGCACCACAACGAAGGAAAGGCCCAAGAACTAAAAGAGGAGTAAAAGAAGGGGGCGACAAAAGAAGAAAGACAAGTGTGTGTGTGTGTGTGCATTAAAGCATCTCCAGACCTAAATGAGAGAGACTAAAAAGAGGGAGAAGTATGACCATTAATAAAAAGAAAAAGACAAGGAGGGGGGGCAAGGAACAATACCCTAGAGTGGGGGGAGGGGGAAGACCAACTGGGGGGCATAGAGAGAAAATGGGAAATAGGGTAGGGGGAAACAAAGAAGGGATGAGACTAGGAAGGGAGGTCATGAGAAGTCAGATTGTGCAAAGAGGATAACAATGGCTGCCTTGACATGCTTAAGCTCCATCCCTCATCTCTATTGAGTTTAGTAAGGTTGTTGTTGATAAAAATGGATTCCTTGAGCTTTCTTTTGACAAGCATCACATTTGCTTAGAGAAAACACAAATTGTGGACAAGGAAGATAACTCCATAAAGACAAAAATTGTGTACAAGGAAGATAACTCCATAAAGAAAAAAATTGTGTACAAGGAAGATAACTTCATCAAAAGAAAGCTTAAGGAAGCCATTGCTATCAACAACAACCTTGCTAAACTCAATAGAGATGAGGGATGGAGCTTAAGCATATCCTAGTAGCCATTGTTATCCTCCTTGTGCAATCCCCCTTCTCATGACCTCCCTTCATAGTCTCATCCCTTCTTTGTTACCCCCTACCTTGTTTCCCCTTTTCTCTCTATGCCCCCCTAGTTGGTCTTCCCCCTCCCCCCCTCTCTTGGATGTTCTTCCTTGTCCCCCTCCTTGGATTTTTCTTTTTATTTAGGGTCATACTTCTCCCTCCTTTTGGTCTGGAGGTGCTTTAGTGCACACACTTACACAAACTTGTCTTTCTTTTTTCATCTCCCCTTCTTTTACTCCTGTTTTAGTTCTTGAGCCTTTCCCTCATTGTGGTGCTCTTACACACACACACACACACACACACACACACACACACACACACACACACACACACACACACACACACACACACACACACACACACACACACACACACACACACACATGCACACATACATGTGTGTGTATATATACATATATACAATATATCCCGTTGTTGTTTTATCATTTGATTTATTCATCTCTTCACTCACTTCATATTTCATTGTTTCTCCTTGTTTTCTCATGTCTTGATTGTTTTTTTTGTTGTTATATTTGTGTTTTCTCTTACTTTGGTGACTCTTTATTCCCTATATATATGTATCCACACACTTATTTCTCTTATATTATATATATGTGAATATATACATGTATATATATATACATATGCACATATATGTACATACATATATATACTCATATATTCTTACATATTGCTCTCTCTCTCTCTCTCTATATATATATATATATACACATATAAATAAATAAATAAATAAATACACACACATATAGGTATATATACATACATTTATAAACATACATACATATATATGTATATGTATAGATAAAGACCCATATACATCATATATATATATGTATATGCATATATATAATGCATAGACATGGTATATATATGGATATATTTGCACATATATATCTTATATATATTATATATATATATATATTATATAATACATATTTGATATATATGTACATACATCTATACACTCATATATTCTTACATATTGCTCTCTCTCTCTCTCTCTCTCTCTCTCTCTCTCTCTCTCTCTCTCTCTCTCTCTATATATATATATATATATATATATATATATATATATATATATATATATATATATATATATATATATATATATATATATATATATACATATACATATAAATAAATAAAGATATATATATATATACACACACACATGTAGGTATACATACATACATACATATATATGTATATGTACAGATAAAGACCCATATACATCATATATATATAATGAATAGACATGATATATATATATATATATATATATATATATATATATATATATATATATATATATATATATATATATATATATATATATATATATATATGCACATATATATCTTATATTATATATATAATACATATTTGATATATATGTACACAGACACACACACACACACATATATATATATATACATATATATACGTACATACACACACACACACACACACCCATATATAATTCTTTACTTATTATATATATATATATATATCATTCTTTACTTATTATTTTATTATATTTTTAGCATCTTTTTCATTACTCCTTTCTTTTTATTTATTTATTATTTTTCAATTATTTTATTTTTCTCCTTGTGCTCTTTTGTCTTGAGGGCTATCATCACTCTATTGACTTTTCTTTTATCATTTTTTTTTCTTTTCACTTATATACATTGATATATGTGTACTTATAGACACACACAAAAGCTTACTCAATTTTTAATTAATCTGTTTGACTTGTCTCCATTTACTTTTATGTGCCCCCCTCCATGGTTTATTATTTTCTTTGATGTTTGGGGTTGGGTCTTGTCAACTTTTTGATGTACATTCTCTCTCCTGCCCTATCCCCTCCTCCCCCCCCTCCCCCCCCCCTGCCCCCCACCTTAAGGTCTAGTGGATCTGCATTCTACTATCTTATGTTCTTTCCTCTCTAGCATTCTAATGATGGATCATGTGGTATGATTTGAAATGTTGATGTAAAAAGACTATACACAATCAAATCTAGAAATTTGAAAGCAATAGCATGGATTGTGGAAATCTAATAGGTCTCAATGTTTTAACTACTGTAGTGACTTCATTTACATTGACTTCATATTGCATCAGCCTTAACCAAGAAACCCTTGGTAACACTACCTAGGAATATGAATAATCTGTGTCTACCATAAAATATATATCATCAGAATAGTGTTCTACCATTGATTTTAGAATCCTCATCCTGCTATTCATTTTGTTCTTAAACTCTTCAAAGTAGTTATCCAAAATAGCCTCAAACTTTTCTCCCAATTTTTCAATAAGATCATTTGCCTATTTAGTAGCCAGTCTATTCCTATCCCATGCAACTGTGTCGAGAGTAGGGAAACAATTTTGTACATAGAAAAATATACAAGGTAAAAAAGATCAAAACTTACAAAAATTATTCTTCACCTTCCTAATTGCTCCAAGATTTTATGAAATTTTTTGTAGCTTCAACTTGGCCAAGTCATAAATAAGATCTTTCTTCACTATCTTATAACCTAGATCAAATTCCACACAAGAAACATTATTTAGTTAGCTTGACTAATAAAATTTGTGTGCAATTACATGCACAAAAAAATCAATAACCAAATCTTCAATCCTATTGATTGGCATTCCTTAGTTGTTCCACTTGGCCCTCATCTATTACTCAATGATGTCTTTTGCAGCACATCTCATTGTCTTCAGTATGTCCAAGGTGGTGTAACCAGTAACTCGATAAATGATTGCTTTATTTATGTTTACTAATCCACCTTCCAGCCATATTTTCATGTCATGAACTTGACTTAGTACAATTTTGATCCATTCTACCTTAAATTATTTCAAAAATGCTAGGGCATGAATAAGCCTTTTCTTGGTAAAAATCTTGTTCTCAACTTTTGAAACTCCATTTCTACACAACTTATCATAAGCTAATCATAACTCATAGTCCCTAATTTTTGTAATTTTATACACATAGAATGATTGAACATCATGAACCATTAATGCTCTTGGTGGAATTGACATAGCGCCAAATGCATCACCAATCATAACAATGTTATGGTATGTTGTGAATTTAGGTGGAGGACACTGATCATGCATCAAAATCCATGGATTTCTCTCTTTAAACAATTCCTTCCTAGATATGGATCTATGGATTTGAATTTTCTTAATCAAATGGTTGACAATCTTCAAAGACAATATGGAGTTATACCTCTCGTTCAACCTACATATCAAATCCATCCTCAAAACTTCATATCCAACTCTCATCCATCTCATGTTCATTATTCTTCTACCTTTGACAAGGGAAATCCACCTCATTATCCTTCACCTACATACGCTTCTATTACTACGCCACACACTTCCTCAAACACAAATGCCCTTGCCATGCAAATGGAACAATTAAAGAATTATATATTGGCAAGCCAACAACAAGAGGCCAACTTCCATGCCATGTGTCCTCTTCTCCCATGTTTCGAAGATCTTAGTCCTCATGTCCCATCCAAACCCAACCCTCCATGTAATCCCCTACCCATAGTTACACCTTCCCACAATCCTCATCCTATTCCTCCAAAAACATCATCCCCACCTCGTAAGGGGTTTTTATCATCATTATTGGCTAAGTGTAAAATAGAAAATGAAGAGAACCAATCACCCACAGTGATACCCCTGATTCCATCTCAAGACCTTCCTCCAAAGCATGACATTATAGATGCCTCTTCCCCTCTAGATCCGAGCATTTATCCATCCCATCATTCCCCTATCCCTCAAGATCCATTTATCCTTCCTAGTCCATCTCATGATCCCTTTCCTAATCAAGATCAAGGCATTTCATCTAGCACACCCCTTACCACTTCCATTCCATCTCAAGAGTTAGCATCCATAGATCCTCCCCTTCATGCAAAAGTTCCTTCCACTCCATCCATTAATATTCCTCCATGTCAAGATCAAATCACCCCATCTCATGGCTCCATTCCCTCCACTCCATTCAATGATCCTATTCCATCTCATGATCCATGCACTCCACTCCATGATCCTCTTCTAAGTCAAGATCAAAGTACCCCTCCATTTTCCTTTCATGATCCCACTCCATCTCACGATCCTATCAGCCCTCATAATCCTAATCCTCCACATGATCCTATCATACCTATCCAATCCAATCATGAACCCCATATACCTGGACTCAAATCTTGTGTTGAAAATGCTAAGTATCCCATTGAAGAAATAATATCTCAAGATGTTGGTACACAAGCAAAAATTTCTCCTTCCAAATCTATAGCTTCCCATCATTCATCTTCCAAGTCCATTCTAGGTCCTTATCTTCCATCCCTTTTAGGTCCTTATGTTCCATTAGCAAATCCTTCATCCCTTCCTTCCATTTTAGGTCCTTACATACACCCATCCACCATATCCATGTTTTCCCCTTCATCCGCTCATGCTCCTAAAGATCAACAAAGGCACACATCCTTGACTTCCTTCCAATGTTCACCATCCATACGCTCTCCTTCATGCACCCCTACCATGACCAATGGAAGCAAATTGGATGCTAAAGAAAAAACAAATAATGCGAAAAATCCACAAAATCCAAGGATCAACATGTCCCCTCTAAACGACATGTTCAAGAAAATAAAAATATGATCCAAAGCAAAATCAAAAGGCCACAAAGGCTGAAAATAGAAAATGCAAAAATTATGTGGATACCAAAGCTACTTAATGTAGCAATGTATCTCAAAGAAAGATTCCAAATGGCATCCAATTTTGCTAATCCAAAGGCACATTCATGAATCATCCACGCTTCCATTTTCTAAATCCATTTTGGGTCCTTATATACCCAAATCCACCATCCCAAACCCATCGTCTCCTTCATCTATTTTGGGTCCCTATATCCCAAAATTCAAACTTTCTCCTACCTATCCTCCATAATTTCCTCCTTTCCATCACCCTTCAAGGTGTGTGCCAATGATGATCTTTTCGCCTCCTTCATCCATTCATTCACAAGTCTTCCAACCTAGAATCCATCAACCATGTCTTTCTCCCACCCACTCCACCCGCTTAATCAAACCTTTTTCATAAGCCATTTTCCTCAGTTCACTACCCTACCAACATCTAGGAGCAAATAATCAAAATTCCTTGCCAAAAAAAAAAAAAAGGAAAAAGGAATAATAAAAATTCAAGGGATACCATCCATATATATAGATGCTTGAGTCCTCCCTTCATTTTCTTATCATGTGTCCATTTCCTTCCACTTCCAGTTATCCTTCCATCTATTCACTTTTCCTCTTCCACTTGCACTCTACACTGGGGGCAAGCTCCATGCATACCACTACCTTACGTATCTTCCATCCTTCCATCTATCGTTCATATTTCGCTTCCATCTTTGATCTTGACTCTCCTATTCCTTCCATCCACTCATGCTTACTTTCCATATCCCTTTCTCATTATCCATCCATTATCCTATATACATCCATAATTCTTCCCTATCTTTGATCTTGACATGCTATCCATCTCTCGCATTCCATACTCCCTATCATGTTCATTTCATCTATTTTCCATCCATACTCCTACATACTTCCATCCTTCTTTCATATGTCCTTGATCTTAGTTATCCCATACCTTTCCTCCAATTCATATCACACTTTTTATCCATATCATCATTCCTTTTTTCATACCCTCCCTCCCATATCCCTTATTCATTCCACTTTCCTTCCCATGTTCGTGATCAATACTAGAGGCACAATAACAAAATGTTCATACATGCTTCGGAAGAGCACATGCCTTCTCTTCCTCCATACGCTAAGCCTTTGCGCCATTTTCCCATTTTCATGCCTTCCCTTCCTCCATATACTAAGCTTCATACCGTCCTTCCATTTTCATGCCTCTTTTCCCACCATACTTCCTTCCATCTTCATACCCTTGGTATGGGGCATCATTGTGACTCCTTCGAAACATGGTCCTTTACTCCACATTTTCCAATTCCATATCATTTGGCCCCTCATATCCTTTCACAATTCCTAGCATCCACCTACTCACGTTGCTTCTCCTCCATTTACCCTACCTTGACTCTCCCTTGTCATTGGTTCCGTTCTATTCATTCTATCTCACATTCGTTCAATCAATTCATTTCTATCCATTCTATCTCACATTCATTCAATCTAATTCTTCCATCCTCAATTAAATCAAATTCATTTATCCTCTCATTCAATCAATTTTCAATTCTTCTAATCCTTTCACATCAAATCAATTTCAATTCTACTCTCATAATTCTTCATCAAATCAATATCGATCCTACTCTCATCATTTTTCATCGTATTAATATCTATTCTTCCAATCTCATCCATGATCATTCTTCTATCCGCCATAAAATCAAAAAATTAAAAAACATATCAACTATGCAATCAATACTAATTCAGTCAATCTAATCTTGCAATCTTGTACATCAATCTTTAATCAATTTATCAATTTGACCCGATCAGCTGATAATCCATTTATTATATTCAAACATCATTATCATGGGATGAATCCTTCCCAATTCTTGGATGTGCATTACGCTTAGCATTAGCTTTCCCATCCTTAATCAATCGTCATCAGTCGATCCATTCATGGGTTTTCAGCTTGACTAGGGGAAAAATGGTGGTTTGCTTTTGGTCGTTTGTGCATGGTTGCTTGTTACTTGTCTACATTAGCATTTATTGCATGTATCATGGTCTTCCATATCATGGTTTCATAAGGCATATGGTTGTATTGGACCCCTTTTTATCACGTACTTGACACATTGTCATCTTGGTTCCTCATACCGTGGTGCATAGTGTTAAATACAATATCAAGCTTAGGCTGTTCACACCATTGCAGCATAACTCCCTTCCATCCTATTCCTTTCCATTTCGAGAGAACATCCATGTTCTCCTAACCCGCATGTCCTCTCGAGGGGCCATACCCTTCCACCCTTGTCATCCTTCCTCATCCTTCCATGACTAGGGCATCATGCTACTAGTCTTACCCTTTCAGCCACTATATTTTATTCTTCTTTGATATAACATTACTAATGCTACATCAAAGAGGGGCAAAATGTAGACACTTAAATTTGTCCAAAACCCGTTCCTAGCCAATTAAATAAATATTCATTATTTATTTAATTCCCCTACCTTAATTAAATAAATTTGCATTTATTTAATTACATTTGCATTACTTTGATTTAAATAAACTAAGGTTTATTTAAATCATTTGCCTCACCTTGATTTAAATAAACTAAGGTTTATTTAAATCCTAACCAATTCCCACTTGCATTTAACCCCTTTCACTTTAATTAAGTATGTCATTTACTTAATTAATTCCCTCCTAATCCCACTAGGAATTAAATATTGCATTTAATCCTATTTGAGCACATGACTCCTACATTTAACCCTCACCTAACCTCACTAGCCTACCTAACCCATCATGCTAAAACTACCCACTTCCTAATCATGCTTTCTTTTCCTAATCATCCTAGCTAATCACCTCTTAATCCTAAGTGTGTTCTCACACATGTGTGAGGAATCCTCACACATGTGTGAGAGATGTTCACACTTTCCTCATCCCTCATATCTTGCATGCCTCTTGCACACTTGTCCTCTTGCATGAGAATCAAGTTGTCTCACACATGTGTGAGAAGCCATGCTTCTCACACCTCATTGATCATGTCACTTTCAAAGTTGTCTCACACATGTGTGAGAAGCCTCACACCTCATTGATCATGTCACTTTTAAAGTTGTCTCACACATGTGTGAGAAGCCATGCTTCTCACACTTCATTGATCATGTCACCATGAAAGGTTGCTCACACATGTGGGAGCATATTGCCCCATTTGAATGGTCAAAATCCTAATCCATATGGAGTCTACTTGGACTCCACCTCATGGACACCTCATCTATCCTGAGAGATCCTAGCCCTCCATCTCGCATTCAATCTTAGCCATCCATTTTCTTATAAAAGGAGAGCCCTCTCCTCATTTCCACATCTACTATCTACCTCATTGTTATGCTGCTGGATTTGTGAGCAACCACATCCCATGAGCAATGAAATCATCTACACTTGATGGTTTCATGAGGTTTGCATAGTGCTATTTTGTTGTTCATTTACATGTCTTCTTTCATATTTTGAGGTTTTGCATGATAATGTAGGAAGATGCATTAGTTGCTTGATGTTTATTCCTTGGTTACATTTTTATTCAACACATTTTGGCACGCCCGGTGGGACCCACTTCATGGGTTCAAACTAATGATCTAATGTGTTTTTGAGTGTTTTGTGAGTTTTTAAGTTTGTAGATTGAAAGCTTGCATTTAGGGATCAAGTTTCATGAAGAGCGTCCAATCAAGCCATAAAGCTCATCATTGCATTTGGAGGACCTAAGGGAAGTTTTTTGACATAAAACACTTTATATTTTGCTTATGGCTTTATTTTCAAGTTCTAGGGTACATATGCATGAAATATTCGTTATCAGGAAAAATTTTAAAAGAAAAAAAAATTTACTCCTTTGTTCATAGATAAATAAGTTAAAAGAAAAAAAAAAAGAAAAAAGGGGGGGGTTGCTTTATTTTATTAATACGTTGCTTTTATGTAGAGTGTTTTTCAAAAAAAAAAAAAAAAATATAGGGGTTTAGTTTAATTTAAAAATCAAAAATCAAAAAAAGAAAAAAAAAAGAAAAGGGGGTTTTGTTAGCATTTTTATATATATTTAAAAATTCAAAAAAAAAAAAAAAATCAAATATCAAATATCAAAATACAAAAAAAGTATATATATATATTAAATAATTAAAAAAAAAAAAAAAAACACAATCTAATTTTATCTTTTGTTTGGCCGTAGGTCGGCTGCGGCGCCACCCGCGAGCGGCGCAACTGCCACGGCCGCCCCTGCTTCTCTTCTTGTCACCTACGAGTGGCGCAGCTCCACCTCCTCTTGCTCTGTCGTCGCCTGCGGCTCCTCTGTCCATCCACCGCCGCCTCCTTCGGCTCTCTCCATAGCCCGCAACCCGTGGCTTCTCTGCCCCCACGCCGCGGCTTCTCTATAACCCCATGCCCTACTCAGCCACGGCACAAAATCCCACTGCGGCACCTCTGCTCCGTCCCGCCGCTGTTCCCCCCTGGCTCTCCTTCTTCCTCCGGCGGCTCCCACTTCCTCCGCCACTACCGATGAAACCCTTTGCAATCTCGCCACCTCGGCTGCGGCATTTGCGCCTCTGCCTTGCAAACCCCGACTGCCCGCCTACAACTTTCCCCCCGCGCCACCGCTGCATCCCCTGCAACGCGCCACCATTGCCTCCCCAGCCTCTCGTCTGCCGTGGCTGCTGCACCACACCCCGCTCGACCCATGCGCAACCTCTGTCGCCCAAGCAACCGCCGCCTCCGCCCGCGGCTAGCCCTGTGTACACCCTCCGCCTCCGCCCAGCTTACGCCTCCATTCCCTGCACATCCCTTCCACCACTTCAAATCCTCACGCCACTTGAACCCTCCTCCGCCATCCCTTTGTTTTAAAAAAAAAAGAGATTTCATTTTATTATTTTTCATGATTAAAAACTCAAACCAAACAACCAAAAACACAACAATTTTATGGTGTTAACAATTTTATTTTTTTTCACAGTCACATTTATCTTCTTTTCTAAGCCAATTTTTTTTAAAAAAACAAAATATTCAAAAAAAAAAAAAATTTGCTTGACGTGCTCCTAACCATCAAATTGTTCCTCGCAGGTTGCTGACATCATCATTGCATCAGCAGTCCACATGCGTTTCTAAGCCATAAGGAGCAGCCTTTGGTCTTTTGCTCCTAACTTGAGCATACGAGCTCCGTTTTTGCAAAACAAAATATCGTCGAAAAGCTGATTCTAAGCCCGTCATTATGGTGTTAGTTTTATGAAATTTTGATGTAGTTTAGGTCTCTATTTTTTCTGTCAAAGTCAAATCTTTGTGCTAACTTTTTCATTGCAGGGTTGTTTCACGTTTGCTCTATGTTTTTGATGCACTAACTTATGTTTTTGCAGGGATATTTGCTCACTAACCATATTGCTTGTAAATTTTTGTGTCAATTTTGTTTTTGAATGAACATGTATGCTTAAACACTTATCTTTGAATGCATGGTTAAATGCTAAAACAATCAAATTCAATCTTGAATGCCTTAAGGGAATGGACATGTATGCTTAGGTTAGAAAACATTCCGAATTGGTGCTTAAAACAAACTCACACAATCTTGAATGCCTTAAGGAAAATTGATTTCATTTTCAACATTTTTCTTATACACACGCTTGATTTACTTTCTCGTTGACGAATCCACATTTTCATTTACGTTGACCATGATTTCAAGCTGGAAAGAACATTGTATGTTATAAATACGTGTGTCTTCAAGTAGATTACATAACCTAAAGTTTCATTGGGAACGAACGCGTGTCTTTTTGAACCCCAAGACCACTTACGTATTCTCTCCCCTCGTGCCTTCGGGTGATATTGGGTGCACAAGAAATAAGTGGTCTTGTTTTTCTTTTTTAGGAGGCCTGCTTGGGGATTTCATCACCCCTTGGGATGACCTCAACTCCCGTGTTCTGGCGGAGTATAAAAATCAAGAGGTGAATCGAAAGACAGCTCTCTTGGAAGCAAAATATTGTCACTCTTGGCTAAGCCCCAAAGAACTTTATACCTTTGGGAAGTGAAGGAGGAGATTTGGGTTACCGTCTCCCCCTGGCAGTGTGGCAATATTTTCTTTCATCTATAGATTTGGGCCTCACGTACCTTGCATATATCGAGGACACCCTTTAGTTCATCCTTGTACATCCTAGTCAAAAACCTTATAGGATTGTTGGTGTGTTTGACGTTCTTGAGTGTTTGAAACACACTTGCCTTGTACATATTTTCTTGTTTGATTTTGCATCATAAAACATAAAACCCAAAAAAATCATAAAACATAAAACTCCAAAAAATCATAAAACTTCAAAAATCCAAAAAAAATCAAAACAAAATTCAAAAAAAACAAAAACATGTCTTGGTCTAGGTCTTCTTAGTCAAGTTGTCCACATCATTCTGTGTCAATTCTTCTTTCCATCACATTCATCACCACTCATACATCTCTAGTCTTCATCATTCAAACCATTTTCTTGACATCTTCATCATCTCTATTCGTCCACATCAAATACTTGTCATTCAATCTAATTCCATAATCTTCATCCTAGTCATGCTTCATCATCATCTAGATCCAATTTCTTCCGCCAATCTCATAATGCATTCTTAATTCAATCCTTCACATCATCATCATTCTAATCCAATCCCTTGTCAAATTCAATCCTTTCTAATCAATTCTTAATTCAATCCATTTACATATTCCTCCATAATCCATGTTCCTAATTTCATTCATCTTCTTCTAATTCAACTTTGCATTACATCTTTCTACTTTGGACATAGGAGCGTTGTCACAAACATTGGACTTTCATTCACATCTTGAATTCACTTGTTTGCAATCTGATAGGGTTTTTATCAAATCAAATCAAACCCTAATTCAATCACATCATATCCAATCAAATCAATATCAAATTCAATCAAGTCAAATCAATATCAAATCCAATTTGAATCAATGCAAAGTCCAACCTTGCTCCTAGTCCCAAGTTCATATTCCATCCTTCATCAAATCTTTCATCACTCTTCTTCTAGCATCTATGGATTTGAATTTGCTTAATCAAATGGTTGACAATCTTCAAAGACAATATGGATTTTTACCTCCCGTTCAACCTACATATCAAATACATCCTCAAAACTTCATATCCAACTCTCATCCATCTCATGTTCATTATTCTTCTACCTTTGACAAGGGAAATCCACCTCATTATCCTTCACCTACATACGCTTCTATTCATATGCCACACACTTCCTCAAACACAAATGCCCTTGCCATGCAAATGGAACAATTAAAGAATTATATATTGGCAAGCCAATAGCAAGAGGCCAACTTCCATGCCATGTGTCCTCTTCCCCCATGTTTCAAAGATCTTAGTCCTCATGTCCCATCCAAACCCAACCCTCCATGTAATCCCCTACCCATAGTTACACCTTCCCACAATCCTCATCCTATTCCTCCAAAAACATCATCCCCACCTCGTAAGGGGTTTTTCTCATAATTATTGGCTAAGTGTAAAATACAAAATGAAGAGAGCCAATCACCCACAGTGATACCCCCGATTCCATCTCAAGACCTTCCTCCAAAGCATGACATTATAGATGCCTCTTCCCCTCTAGATCCGAGCATTTATCCATCCCATCATTCCCCTATCCCTCAAGATCCATTTATCCTTCCTAGTCCATCTCATGATCCCCTTCCTAATCAAGATCAAGGCATTTCATCTAGCACACCCCTTACCACTTCCATTTCATCTCAAGAGTTAGCATCCATAGATCCTCCCCTTCATGCAGAAGTTCCTTCCACTCCATCCATTAATATTCCTCCATGTCAAAATCAAATCACCCTATATCATGGCTCCATATCCTCAACTCCATTCAAGGATCCTATTCCATCACATGATCCATGCACTCCACTCCATGATCCTCTCCTAAGTCAAGATCAAAGTACCCCTCCATTTTCCTTTCATGATCCCACTCCATCTCACGATCCTATCAGCCCTCATAATCCTAATACTCCACATGATCCTATCATACCTATCCAATCCACTCATGAACCCCATATACCTGGACTCGCATCTTGTTTTGAAAATGCTAAGTATCCCATTGAAGAAATAATATCTCAAGATGTTGGTACACAATCCAAAATTCCTCCTTCCAAACCTATAGCTTCCCATCATTCATCTTCCAAGTCCATTCTAGGTCCTTATCTTCCATCTCTTTTAGGTCCTTATGTTCCATCAACAAATCCTTCATCCCTTCCTTCCATTTTAGGTCCTTACATACACGCATCCACCATATCCATGTTTTCCCCTTCATCCGCTCATGCTCCTAAAGATCAACAAAGGCACACATCCTTGACTTCCTTCCAATGTTCACCATCCATACGCTCTCCTTCATGCACCCGTACCATGACCAATGGAAGCAAATTTGATGCTAAAGGAAAAAAAAATAATGCAAAAAATCCACAAAAATCCAAGGATCAACATGTCCCCTCTAAACGACATGTTCAAGAAAAGAAAAATATGATCCAAAGCAAAATCAAAAGGCCACAAAGGCTGAAAATAAAAAATGCAAAAATTATGTGGATACCAAAGCTACTTAATGTAGCAATGAATCTCAAAGAAAGATTCCAAATGGCATCCAATTTTGCTAATCCAAAGGCTTCTTGCATTCATGAATCATCCATGCTTCCATTTTCTAAATCCATTTTGGGTCCTTATATACCGAAATCCACCATCCCAAACCCATCATCTCCTTCATCTATTTTGGGTCCCTATATCCCAAAATTCAAACTTTCTCCTACCTATCCTCCACAATTTCCTCCTTTCAATCACCTTCAAGGTGTGTGCTAATGATGATCTTTTTGCCTCCTTCATCCATTCATTCACAAGTCTTCCAACCTAGCATCCATCAACCATGTCTTTCTCCCACCCACTCCACCCGCTTAATCAAACCTTTTTCATAAGCCATTTTCCTCCGTTCACTACCCTACCAACATCTAGGAGCAAATAATCAAAATTCCTTGCAAAAAAAAAGGAAGGAAAAAAGAATAATAAAAATTCAAGGGATACCATCCATATATCTAGATGCTTGAGTCCTCCCTTCATTTTCCTATCATGTGTCCATTGCCTTCCACTTCCACTTATCCTTCTATCTATTCACTTTTCCTCTTCCACTTGCACTCTACACTGGGGGCAAGCTCCATGCATACCACTACCTTACGTATCTTCCATCCTTCCATCTATCGTTCATATTTTGCTTCCATCTTTGATCTTGAATCTCCTATTCCTTCCACCCACTCATGCTTACTTTCCATATCCCTTTCTCATTATCCATCCATTATCCTATATACATCAATAATTCTTCCCTATCTTTGATCTTGACATGCTATCCATCTCTCACATTCCATACTCCCTATCATGTTCATTTCATCTATTTTCCATCCATACTCCTACATACTTCCATCCTTCTTTCATATGTCCTTGATCTTGGTTATCCCATACCTTTCCTCCAATTCATATCACACTTTTTATCCATATCATCATTCCCTTTTTCATACCCTCCCTCCCATATCCCTTATTCATTCCACTTTCCTTCCCATGTTCGTGATCAATACTAGATCCACAATAACAAAATGTTCATACATGCTTTGGAAGAGCACATGCCTTCTCTTCCTCCATACGCTAAGCCTTCATGCCATTTTCCCATTTTCATGCCTTCCCTTCCTCCATATACTAAGCTTCATACCACCATTCCATTTTCATACCTCTTTTCCCACCATACTTCCTTCCATCTTCATACCCTTGGTATGGGGCATTATTTGGACTCCTTCGAAACATGGTCCTTGACTCCACATTTTCCAATTCCATATCATTTGGCCCCTCATATCCTTTCACAATTCCTAGCATCCACCTACTCACGTTGCTTCTCCTCCATTTACCCTACCTTGACTCTCCCTTGTCATTGGTTCCATTCTATCTCACATTCGTTCAATCAATTCATTTCTATCCATTCTATCTCACATTCATTCAATCTAATTCTTCCATCCTCAATTGAATCAAATTCATTTATGCTCTCATTCAATCAATTTTCAATTCTTCCAATCCTTTCACATCAAATCAATTTCAATTCTACTCTCATCATTCTTCATCAAATCAATATTGATCCTACTCTCATCATTTTTCATCCTATTAATATCTATTCTTCCAATCTCATCCATGATCATTCTTCTATCCGCCATAAAATCAAAAAATTAAAAAACATATCAACTATGCAATCAATACTAATTCAGTCAATCTAATCTTGCAATCTTGTACATCAATCTTTAATCAATTTATCAATTTGACCTGATTAACTGATAATCCATTTATTATATTCAAACATCATTATCATGGGATGAATCCTTCCCAATTCTTGGATGTGCATTATGCTTAGCATTAGCTTTGCCATCCTTAATCAATCATCATCAGTCGATCCATTCATGGGTTTTCAGCTTGACTAGGGGAAAAATGGTGGTTTGCTTTTGGTCGTTTGTGCATGGTTGCTTGTTACTTGTCTGCATTAGCATTTATTGCATGTATCATGGTCTTTGCATACTATTGTCCCAGGAATCATGGTCTTCCATGTCATGGTTTCATAAGGCATATGGTTCTATTAGACCCCTTTTTATCACGTACTTGACACATTGTCATCTTGGTTCCTCATACCTTGGTGCATAGTGTTAAATACAATATCAAACTTAGGTTGTTCACACCATTGCAGCATAACTCCCTTCCATCCTATTCCTTTTCATTTCGAGAGAACATCTGTGTTCTCCTAACCCACATGTCCTCTCGAGGGGGCATACCCTTCCACCCTCGTCATCCTTCCTCATCCTTCCATGACTGGGGCATCATGCTACTAGTCTTATCCTTTCAGCCACTATATTTTATTCTTCTTTGATATAACATTACTAATGCTATATCAAAGAGGGGCAAAATGTAGACACTTAAATTTGACCAAAACCCGTTCCTAGCAATTTAAATAAATATTCATTATTTATTTAATTCCCCTACCTTAATTAAATAAATTTGCATTTATTTAATTACATTTGCATTACTTTGATTTAAATAAACTAAGGTTTATTTAAATCATTTGCCTTACCTTGATTTAAATAAACTAAGGTTTATTTAAATCCTAAGCAATTCCCACTTGCATTTAACCCCTTTCACTTTAATTAAGTATGTCATTTACTTAATTAATTCCCTCCTAATCCCACTAGGAATTAAATATTGCATTTAATCCTATTTGAGCACATGGCTCCTACATTTAACCCTCACCTAACCTCACTAGCCTACCTAACCCATCATGCTAAAACTACCCACTTCCTAATCATGCTTTCTTTTCCTAATCATCCTAGCTAATCACCTCTTAATCCTAAGTGTGTTCTCACACATGTGTGAGGAATCCTCACACATGTGTGAGAGATGTTCACACTTTCCTCATCCCTCATATCTTGCATGCCTCTTGCACACTTGTCCTCTTGCATGAGAATCAAGTTGTCTCACACATGTGTGAGAAGCCATGCTTCTCACACCTCATTGATCATGTCACTTTTAGAGTTGTCTCACACATGTGAGAAGCCATGCTTCTCAAACCTCATTGATCATGTCACCATCAAAGGTTGCTCACACATGTGTGATCATATTGCCCCCTTTGAATGGTCAAAACCCTAATCCATATAGAGTCTACTTGGCCTCCACCTCATGGACACATCATCTATCCTTAGAGATCCTAGTCCTCCATCTTGCATTCAATCTTAGCCATCCATTTTCCTATAAAAGGAGAGCCCTCTCCTCATTTCCACATCTACTATCTACCTCATTGTTATGCTGCTGGATTTGTGAGCAACCACATCCCATGAGCATTGAAATCATCTAGACTTGATGGTTTCATAAGGTTTGCATAGTGCTATTTTGTTGTTCATTTACATGTCTTCTTTCATATTTTTAGTTTTTGCATGATAATGTAGGAAGATGCATTAGTTGCTTGATGTTTATTCCTTGGTTACATTTTTATGCAACACAGGTATAATCACTTGAGCCATTAGATTGCGTGATCTTATCTTCACTTGAACCACTACGTGCAACTTCTACTATCTTTTTCTAGGTTGATTTAATGTCAATCTTGAATTTTCCTTTGTTTTGTTCATTATTTGGTGATGCTGCTCATGTCCCATAGTCCCTACTATCATATCCAACCTTGAGACAACTAAAACAAACTAGGTTCCATTCAATAGTTTCTTGTAGTTACCTCTGAAATGTGTCCTAATGCAATTTTATGGAATGTTTCCATACTCTTCACAATAATGATAATTATACTATGTGTTGTAATCCCAATTTTAAGAGTTATCTTTCTTAGATACATATGTTTTCCTTGTAGATATTTGCTTGGATTTTTCTTTGGATCTACACTCTTGACCTCTATGTCCATAGTTATGACAAATATAGCAATGTCCTTCAAATCTAGGTGTAGTAGGTGTATCACTAGCCTTTGAATTGCATTCATGTTTTTGGTTTCCTTGTTTCCTGTAGTTTACCATAATGATAACATGTAGATTTTCCTTTAGGTTTTGTATTTCTTTTCTCTCCACTTTTGGATGACCCTCCTTCTTTAGTAGATGAAGAGTGCTTGATATGTCCAAGACCAAAAGTATCATTAGATGACCTAGTGATCTCATCATTTCTTCAAAGTATCTTATAGTTTCACTTGGTTTATTCATTCTTTCCATAATTTCTATCTCAGATATTAACTCATTCCATGGTCACTCTACGATCTTAGATTTTTCATTTCCATGTCCTTTCTATTCGGCTCTTGATTTGCAAGTAACAATTGATTCATCATGTCCATTTGAGTATTTGTAAGCTTTTGCACATCAAATGACCTTTCTTCAAGTCTAGTATCCATTTGTCTTTTGTCTTCTTTAGCAATGATTTTTTCTTCTTCAACTCTCTCCTTTTGTTCAGTCACTTCACATAGTCTTACTGATTGAATTTCATGTTATCTCCTCAATCCTCTAACTTCTTCACTCAAAATGTTCTTCTTCTCCAATATATCTATTATTGTTGCATCACTATCACTATAATTTCCATTGTTTAGTAATCCTTTGGTATCAACTTTTTTATGTAGTGTATTATTCTATTTAGTGACCATATCTTTCCTTTTCTTTAAGGATTTCCTTAACTCTTCTTTTACTACTTCAAGTTGCTGCAGTATGATCTAGATCTTAATCGTCAGATTCTCAATAATCTTTCCCAATTTGTAAGCCTCCATCTCCAAGATCTGAACTCTCAAGTTGTTAGACTTCTTTCAGGAGAACTTAGCTCTTATAAAAATTCTTGAAAGCCTTATTGTGAAATAAGATATTGAAAGGGGGGCAGAGGGGTGGGAATCAGTATCTATAAAAAATTTCACTTCTTGAACTAAATAATAGATTAGCTATATTCACTCCTAATCCATCTAATATTTTATATTAGATATCAAATACTCATAAACTATAAAACTGAAATTAAATCTATCTAAGCTTAACATCTATCAACATGAAAATGTAAACTCATAACAAAAATATTTTGGTAACCTAGAAACCCTCCAAGGTGAAGGTAAAATTGGGGTGGAGATGACACCCATGAATATTTACTACTACATCAACAAAGTTAACTTATTAGGGCTATAATTTGATCACTTTTAATGATCCACCTTGTGAGGGGTCTACTCAGTTAAAAGATATACAAGACTGTTAATTCTACATAGAATAAAGGATTTAAACTTACAATAAAGTAAGTAATTTTTTAGAATATTTAACAAGGTCTATTAAAACCACTATGTTAAGAGATTTTCCCTGATATAGTGGTTAAAATGTCTCAGTTTTTGATCAATGTCTAAATCTAATCTCCTTATCTAATTTTCTTTATTCTACCCTTCATTGCTAGGTTCTTTGTCTGATCTCCTTATCAAACTTAGCCTTCCTTGCTCTTTCCTTAGCTCGTTCTCTCCCCCATGCTTCCATCTTGCTCTCATAATGATTTAGATTTAGGTACCTACTTAAATAGGCAATCTTGGAAAGTTCTAGATCATAATCAATGATCCACAATGCATTCTTTTGTTGTTTAACCCTTCTAATTTTCTAATTGGTTAATCTAACTTTCTTGGGATTAATGCCTTCAAAAATTTGTGTAATTTTATCCCTAACTATCTCTACAATCCATAAATGTCATATAGAAGTTGGCCAAAAATTATTTACATAAGTGTTTGTGCCATTACAAACACATATGCCAAAAATTGTTTACTCAACAATTGAATGTTTAGATGCTCCATTATAACTAACATTCATGTTTTCTCTCATCTTCTATAGGCTTGACATATGCTAACTCACTCGACGTAAGTTCACTTTACATTGTTCAATTTTCTTAAGCTTTACTTAGCATGTATTGTAGCTCGGTCTCCACTAGGGTGCTTGGCAACCTTTGACTTGCTTGGCATGTAGTGAAATATAGACAAGTCCATGTAGCTTGACCTTCTCTGGATGGCTCATTTGTAGTGATGACTGACCAACACTGCCTGGATAATGACTAAGTGTTGGACACTAATAGGAAACAAGGCTTAGAGATCAACAATCACTAAGACAATTCTTGAAATTTAATCATCTCTAAGCCAATCTACATAATATAAACTAAGTTTCAAAAGCCACTATTGAAACTCATGAGCTTGAGTCCTTGCATGACTCAACCCAACATAGATACACCTCCATAGGAGAAGCATCAAGCATATAGTTTAGACATGAAATAGTGTTATGAATATGTTTGGACAATGTAATACTTGCATCAATTACTTTGAAGAAGGTTTGGGCATAACCCCAAGCATGCCTCTCAAGTACTTAAATGAGTCTATTTTTTCCTTTGTGCTAACATAATCCAATCTGATTTCTTTCTGTGCTAACTTTTTTCTCAAAAAGTGATATTTTATTGCAATGTGATTTGTTTTTTAATGTAACACTAGATTCTTTGACATATTGATTGCACTTGTGTTATCACATTGTATGATGATAGGTTCTAAAAAATCAATATCTATGTCTTGTAACATCCATTTCACCCAAATAATTTGATTACTTTTACTTCTTATTGGAACATATTCTTCTTATGATGTAGATTGTGAAATGCAATATTATTTCTTACTTAGCTAAGGAACCAATAATACTTCCAAGAAGAATACTCCACCATGTTTACTCTTTAATTCATCTATATTCCCTACCCAATCTACATAAGTTTATTCACATAACATAAACTCATGTGATCATACCATAATCCATAATCCATAATTCACTATTCTCTTTAAATATCAGAATATCCTCTTCACTGCTGCAATAAGTGTCTCTTTAGTATTTGCTTGAAATATTTCCATTATTCCAATTTCACTAAATATATTAGGTCTTGTATCATTGGGCATGCCAAAATGTATCACCTAGTCTAGTAGTGCAAATTGAAAACTAACTATTAAATGAAAGTTTTAACACAACTAAATTAGTTAACACTTAAGATAGGACCAAAGAAATCAATATGGAGGAAAGTAGACCAAGAATGGTAAACTCCTCGAATGCTTCTCATGATGACAAAGCTATGTCCCTAATGAGAGGGGATGTATGCTCATGTTGTGCTCAAGCTTCCAATGGATGAGGGTTTGTACCAAAAGTGTATATGGATGAGGGTTTTAACAATGGAGTCATGGAGGTATTTCAGCATTATAATGGTATTTTGGTAGTTTATGAGCTCTCAAAATAGCATTATAACTTTGCATAAAAAGGTGGATGATTTTGTGAAGGGAGGAGGTTCAATTTATAGGCCAAGGGTTGGAGAAATGGAGGGCCAAGATGTCAAGATGATGAGATGGTGAGGGAGGCTCAGGATGCACTCAAAAGAGAGCACAAGGATTGTGCTAGTTTAACACCAATAGGGAGGTGACACTTGTCACAAGGAGGATGAGTGTAATCAGATAGGATAAGGGTTGGTCAAAGGTTTGATAATGGTGGTTGAGTATGTAAGAGTCATGTAAGAGATGTAAATGAGGGTGGGAGAGGTGTAAGAGATGTGTAGGGTCATTTATGTTGGAGGGTGAGGGGAGAAGATATTTATTGACTTTGGCTTGGGTTAGCAAGTCTTAACCCATGTTTATGATTGTGCACATGATTGGATGAGGATTTAGGATTAGCTTAGAAAGGGGGTTAAGGGTGAGTGATTTAGCTTTGATGGGATGGGTTAGTTAGGTGGCTAAGTGAGGTTAGTATGGGTGAATGGGTTGGATTAGGGGTTAGGATAAGGTTTTAGGATTTTAGATATTTTATTAAATGTTTTATTCAATAAAATGGGAGTATGGAATTAAATTGAATATATTTTATGATTTATCCAATTTAATAGAGGAATAGGGATTTAATTGATAAATTGATTTTGGATTATCATTTAAGTCTATCAACTAGACTATAGTTAATTAAATAAAGTAATTAACAAGGGAATGATGATTAATTAATTAAATAGTAAATATTCAATGAATAATGTTTTAGGAAATGACTAAATATGATTACTTATTGATGTAATTAGATTTAGGTGTCTACATTTTGCCTCTCTTTGACATAGTGTTGAAGCAACATTATTTCAAAGAAGTTCAAATATAAATGACATGAAGAAGACTTTTTGAAGCAATGTGGTTGCCCCAATCTTGAGTAGAAAGAGAGAATAGACTGATGCCCCCTTAAGAAGGTGGCAGAGAAAGAAAAAGTGGCACGACGACGTCTTGACAAAAAAGTAGGAAGTTGGCAAGGGATCGGAAGGCTAGGAATAGGGAAAAAAAGACAAAAGAAGAAAAAAGGGAGAAAAAACTAAGGGGCAGGGAAAAATTGGAGTGCTAGATGACTTAGAGGCAGAACTAGGGCACCTAGGGGGCGCTATAAGTGGCTAAAAGGGGGCGAGAAGGGGTCATTTTCATTCAAATTAAGGAGGAGATATTGCTGGTTAGGAGCTTTGTATTGGAGATTACGGTGGCGGGTATTGGGCAACTAGAGCACCGAGAGGACATAGTACGACGAGTACAAGTACGAGGGATGCCCAACTGATCAGTAGGGTCTAAAACCTCCTTGTGATTTTTTTGTATATATTTGTTAAGGTATTCCCGTGAAAGAAAAAATGCGATCCCATAGGCACAGGGTCAGTGGGAAAGCAAGCGGGATCAACGGGATTGTAATCTTGCAAAAGTAGCATCATCCATTATTGTTTCGAGGGTTCAAACATATTTTCATGAGAGAGCAAGCCTATGGTGGGAGATTTTGCGAGATTAGGGTTAAGTCGGGTGGATCACATCCCTGCCACAATAAATGTGAGTCATGTTGGGGGAGTACGAGCCCATAGTCTAAGGGTTGTCAAAGCAAGAAAGTGGGAATGGGGGCAAAGTGTCAAAATGTGATCCCACGAGATCACTGAGTAGCAAGATCACCAAGTATAGCTAATGTGAGAATGCACTAGCTGGGTCAAGGTCAAAAGGTCAAGGTGTTTGGCCCAAGTCAAAATCACAATCCTAGCAAAAGATATATTTGTAGGAACGTGAGATGTGCATGCTGCAGGAATGCATGACGTAGGATCACTAATCAGTTGCAAGATATGCTAAGACCCAAGCAGTGATCCCACCATAATATATTTCTATGGGAATGCAATTTTGTAGGCTTTATGGGAACACATTTTCGTGGGAACGAGGGGTTGGCTAAAAAAAGGTAGGAAAAGCTGGGGTTGGGGAAAGGGAGGATAAAAAAATGAGATAAAACTGACGTTTGGATTTGTTTTGGTGGTGTGCAGTGGTCCTTGGATGTGCCAGTGTCACGGGAGTAGAGAGCAGCAGTGTTGTGCATAGGAGAGGCACTAATGCCTACCGACTAGGCATGGATCAAGGCTATCAGACTGGGCTACCTAGTGAGGTTGCCTCATACCTAAACTTACATTGTGATGGTCATTGTGCTATGTGAGAGATGGCATAGTGAGACAATGACTTTTCACTTACCGAATGGGGAGATGATTGTGACATTCGAGAATGTGTATCGCATATTTAGACTACAAGTACAAGGGATGCCAGTCATGGCAACCAGAGAGACGATAGTAGAGGTGGCTATATAGAGATTGGTGGGGTCTAGAGTTGAGTACAAGATCTGGCAGGGATAATTTACGTTAGATGAGCATTTGGATCATGTGGTGGCAAAGAGGTAGATCTATTTCTATGTGCTAGGGCTAGTTTTAGGGTACATTGCCCCAAATATAGGTGGTACAAGGGTTACACTAGAATTGATTCCAGTGGTGATGTAGATTGTGGATGCGAGATGCCTAGTAGCATGGGGTTCTCTGATGTTGGCTGAGCTATACCAGGACCTTCATTAGATAGTGTATCAGGGTGGCAGCTGACAGGGGAGGAGTATTGGGTTTCCTACACTGTTACATGTATGGGCGTGGGAGCATATTACAGTGCTCAGGCCATTGGGGCGTAGAGATAGGTAGGTAGAGGAGCTAGTGGCATACATCTGGGTGAAGCCATTGACATACCACCACATAGATTCAGTGGACTACTGGAGAGTGTGCATCAATGAGATAGTAATAGTGGTGTGGAGGCCATACATGGGCCTAGGACCATGGGCAGAGGAGGGAGAGTAGCTCTCATACACTATTTATCCATGTTTTGTGTTTGGGAGGTGGGAATATGTGGTAGAGTAGTATAGGCTAGACATGGTATTGTGGTAGTTTGGATGGTAGCAGGTGGCATTAGGAGATCCGCACTAGTATTAGCAGGTCACACGCGAGCCAATGTTGATGTACGAGCTAGCTTGCATTGAGATGGGTTACTGAGGGCATGGCTAGAGTTAGAGCTATAGTAGTGGGATTGGTTCGGGGGGCTGGCAGATGCAGGATCCACTAGGGAGTACCGTGACACGTGGGTGCAACTTAGGCTAGTGGAGAGAGCACAAGGTACGAGGTTGGCGGTGGTGGTAGGCGAGCTAGCCTGAGCAGCTCAACAGGGGTGATATGTGGCTAGAGGGTTGCGACAATAGGTAGCAGCGGTTGCACAAGAGGAGGAGCCTACCTGGCAGAGGAGGAGGGTTGGGGGGGAGGAGAGGAGAGCTCAGCCAGAGAGGAGAGTAGAGGAGAGGGGAGCCTAGCTAGAGAGAGGAGAGGAGGGGGTAGAGGAGAGGAGAGGAGAGGAGGCACAATGGCCACAGAGGGAAGTAGGGGGAGATGTAGGGGGATCATTTGCTAGGGGAGGAGATGATAGATTGGCAGCCTGATATGCCTTGTTAGAGCAAACACACGTAGTGATGAGCCAACTACTCCGTGATACATAGCAGGAGATAGATCAACTCCATGTAGAACATGACCAGTTCAGACAGGAGCAGGATATTGCCCAAGGGCAGGCAGCAGACAAGGTGGGTGTAGAGGTGGGGAGGCTACATATGGAGGTGGGTTGGGTGGAGGGGAGGTTGGATGCCTTGACTTTGGAGCAACAGGTGGTGTAGGCGAGACTAGATGCCCTCGAGTAGGAGTGAGATAGGCTAGCGGTGGAGGTGGTGACCTTACGAGCATAGGTGGAAGTGGGAGGGGGTTTAAAGGAGCTATGGAGATGGAGGATTTGAGGGAGAGGGATGGATTCTACCAGGGGAGGTACCATGCTGTAGTGCCAGCATCGTAGATTGAGCACTATAGGTGGCCGACTAGGTTAGAGACAACAGGTACCCACACATGGATGCAAGGAGGAGGGGAGAGTGGATGAAGCACTAGGGGGAGATTACAAGTGGGTCCCAGTGCATAGGGCATAGTTAGAGGGCAAGGCCAAGCCATGGCAGGGGAGAAGGGAGGAGACAAAGAGCTCTGAGACACAGGGAGGATTGATGAGGCCACCACCTCCACCACTAGCTGCAACAGGGGCTAGGAGAGGGGCAGAGTAGGAGACTGATGATGTGGGAATGATGGGTTGACCATCGATGAGCAAGTTTTTTTTTGGATACTGAGTATTCTGTACATATCAGATTTTTGAGATAGATGGAGATTTTGTGCAGGATCAGACCCATTTGTATGATATGGACATTGTACATTGATGGACTATTATTCTTTCATTCTTTCATTGATATATAGATCGAATGATTCTGGTGAGATATGTGTTATGGATTAGTGATGTTATGTATAGTGTTTGATATGCATTGGATAGGTAAGATGTGATGTTTTGATGATATTGTTGATGATTGGTGATTCAAGATGGATTATGTGTTGAGATTTTATGATTGTGCTTATAGTTTTTGATGCAGGATGTGATATGTGCTATGATTTTATGATTGTGTTGACAATTTTTGATGCAAGATGTGATATGTGCTATGATTTGGATATATTATGTGAGATGTTTTTGATGTGAGTTTTTTATGAGGATGAGGATATGATGCAATTGATTCTAGCTATGAGTTGGTAGATGTGATGTGCTATATGTTGATAGAATTTTCTTTATGTTGGTTTAGATGCCTTGCAAGAATTTTTAATGATGTGATCCCGAATGATGTAATTTTCTTTATGATAGATATGATGTGAGATGTGTGGATGTTTATCCTTAATGATATGTTTTCTTCTTATGATATTTTAGATGTGATGTGAGATGTTTATGATGTGATCCCTAGTGATAGGACGTACTTCATGATATATGTTTGATGTGATTTCTATTGATGTGTTTTACTTTATGATATATGATGTGATGTGTTGTTTTACAATGATAAAAACAAACTAAATGAGAAAAGATAAAGGACTTACCAATAAATGATTTGAATTAAAAAGATTTATGATATATGAAAATGAACAATGAAACGATAGATGTGAATGCTAGCAAAACAATGAACCTACAATGTTAAGGTGAAGCTTTTAATGAAATGATGAACAAACATGCTAATTAATGAAAATCTATTGGTACACTATAATGCATAAAATGAATCCTATTTAAAATGATGAATTTCAAATGCAATGAAAGGGTGATGTTTAGGATAAAATCCAATTTTGAATGTTGAACATGAAATGCTAATGAAAGGATGCCTTGATAATGAAATTTATTTTAACTGGTGAATGCAAAATGCTAATGACAGGGTGAACTAAGGATGAAATGACAATAATGATGAACCCTAATCTAATGATGAACTGAGGATTTTTTTAATTTAAATTTAGACAAACAAAAGGAGAGGTTGGTAGATGTATGATATGTTAACAAAATATCCACAAGCTAAAAAGACATATAGGCACCGTTATGATAAGAAAATTCTTATGATACTAGATGTATGATAACAGGATAAAAATTGGGATAGTATAACATAGTGGAGCCTAGGAGATACAAGATAAATTATGATGGTAGTATTAGGATAGTGATCTATGATAGGAGATAATAACTCTAAGGATAAAGACATTGAAAAATAAGTGACCAACAAACTTGCAGTCAGGAGGATAATGATGATTAGGGCTAGGATAATGATTTATTATAGGGATCACATCATGATGAGAATGAATAAGAATTGATGTTCAAGGATTTGAATCAAATGATTCTAAGGATGGAAAAAGTGAGAATTCAAGGGAGAGAGGTGATGAAAAGGAGAAGGATACCATGGGTTATGAGAATAAATGTGAAGCATAGGGGAAGCTTGAGCACAGGGTACTTCATGAGGAAGTACCACTATGTAGTGTGAGCACTTTATTTGATATAGGATTGTTAGGGATTTTCCAAGGTTAATAAGAATGTAAAAGCCTTTTCCCCAAAATTCCATAGGACTGACTCAAACATGCATGCAAGGATTGCCCCAACATCACACATGAGTCTCGAAGAGATCAGTGTTGGAATGATCTTGGGTGATCCACAAGTAAACAGGATTACCCAAGTGTATCATGTTTTATCAAAAGATGAAAACATGCTTGAAATATACAAGGATAATATCAGACTGACTCTCAAGCAACAAAAGACTATGATCGAAACCAACCTCCTAAATTGCCCCAGTCAAAACACACCATGATATGAAATGATCATGGCGATCTTGAGGAGGAAACAACAAAAGATACATGGAAATGATCAATCAAAATGTACAAAGAAACCAAAGATTTTGCAAAGTGAAAAAGTAACCTTTTGCTAAAGAGATCAACTAATGAGCTATTGACGGGTTGCAACGAGACCTAGATAGTACGTATAAGTATGACTATCCAAGGACATGGGAACTCAAGAATAGATAACAAAACATAGTAGTAGGTATATATATGATGGGGGAAAGCTCAGGATGAGGAGATAGCGTTGCTATGATACATGGGTTTAGTAGGTGGGGTTATGTAAATCACAATTATGTACAAGGGTCAGGATATTGTTGTATTAACATAGGTATGGTACATGGGAGACAAGGGTTAGTGCAGGGGTATGAGACACATATTATATGGGTTGTATACACTACATATGGTAAAGTACAAGGATAAAAAGCACTTGATAAGGTACATCTAGTAGAGTACAATGGTAGAAGAAATCGAGTATGATACATGGGATGCTATAATACAAGAGTGAGGAGGGATGTTGCATAGTGCAAAGTGTTGGAGGATGATGTGGTGAAGCATGGTAAAAAAGAAAAACTACAAGCAACACCTTGGAAGGACGAGGAGATAAGTGATGTGATACAGAGTGATGATAATGGGGGGGGTGTCAGTGATAGATAATGAAAAAGCTATTGTACACCTAACGCCTAGTTGCTAGGTTTTCACCAAGGACCTATCCAAGGCACTTGAATTGCAAAGTTTTCACCATTGGACGCTTATTTTTCTTTGCCCATTTTTTATTTTAGAATTTTGTCTTCAAGTGTAGAATTTCTTGAGGTGAATAATGTTGGTAGGATCATTCAGAACTTCACCTTCAAGGGTAGATAGTTGATAGGCTCCTGAGCCAAAAGATGTCATGATCACATAAGGACCAAGCCATGTGGGCTCAAATTTACCTTTCTTTTCTTTGTCAGCTTGAACGTTCATATTCTCTTTAAGGACCATGTCAGCTTCCTAAAAACTACACGGATGGACTTTCCTGCTGAAATTGCACTTGAGGTGACTTTGATAGACCATGAGGTGGTCATAGGCCTATTGCCTTTTTTCATCAAGTAGATCGAGTTGAGTAAGTTGAGCCACTCTATATTCTTCAACATATATCTGCCTACATAGAGAAATGTAGAGTGATGGGAGTTCAACCTTAATAGGTAGGACTACTTTAGCACCATAGACCAAGGAGTATGGAGTTGTGCTAGTGGCTGTATGGAATGAAGTGCGATATGCCCATAGGGTGGGATTAATTTGCAAATGCCAATCACGGCTGGAGTCATTGACAACTTTCTTGAGGATTCTAAGTAAGGTTTCATTAGTTGCCTGCCTGACCATTACCTTGTAGGAAATATGAGCTAGAAAAGCAGTGATGGATGTGAAGGGAAGTGCACAATTCCTCCATATTTAGGTTTTCAAAATTATCTCTGTGGTCTAAGAAAATGGTAGCTGGGATGCCAAAGTGACATATGATATGATACAAGATAAACTTGGACACCTGAACTCCCATGGTAGTAACAAGGGGCACTTCTTTAACCCACTTAGTGAAATAATTAGTGGCAATGATTATCCACTTGTGCCCCTCTAAAGAAAGTGGTGCAATAAGACCAACAAGATCAAACCGCCAACAGGCAAAATGCCATGGTGGTGCAATGGGTTGCAAGTCCTATGTTGGAGCCCAGATTAAATTAGCATGCTATTGACAAGGTAAACATCATTTCAAAAATTCACATGCATCATGTTCTAGAGTAGGCCAATAGTATCCAGCCTAAAGGATCTACTTTGCTAGCACCATCCTGCTTGTGTAAGCACCACAAAGTCCAGTGTGTACCTCTTTGAGAGCCATCGCAACCTCATTTTGATCTAAACATCTAGAGAGAGTATCATGATAACCATGATGATATAGGGTTTGGATGATGATAGTGTAATAGGAAGCTCTGTGAATAAGGTTTTGGAGTTGGGTTCATGTGAAATGAGGAGATGTGATACCATTTAGTAGGTAAGCATGAAATTTGTGGTACCATGGAGATTGGGGACCAATCAAGATATAGACCTGTGTTGATTCATCATTCTCATATGCAGGTTTGTGCAACTGCTCAACCAAGAATTCATATTGTGTAGCCTTGTGCAGTATTTCCAAGAGAGAACCAATAGTAGCCATAGCATCAGCTACCTTATTTTGGAGTCTAGGTACCTATATGAACTAGATCTAAGTGAAATGCTCCTTTAATTGATCAACTAGATCTTTTTAAGGTAGTAAACTTGTCATCCTTGGTTTGATATTCATTCAATGCTTGTTTGATGATAAGATGAGAATCACCATAGACCTGAAGCTTTGTGATAGTCCATTCAATGGCAATTTTGAGTCTTGCAACAAGGGCCTCATACTTTGCAATGTTATTGGTACACCAAAATTGTAGCTTGAAAGATTTAGGAATATAATTGCCTTGAGGTGTAACCAAGAGTATGCCTATGTCAGAGCCATGAGATGTATAGGAGCCATCAAAGTATAGCTTCCAGAGTGATTGTTCTTCTATCAAACAGAGGTGTTCGTCTAGAAATTCCATGATGAGTGGGTGATCTACAACTAAGGGTGCATCAGCCAAGTGATCTACAATAGCCTAGCCTTTGATGTCTTTTCTATCAACATATTGAATGTCAAACTCACTCAGAAGCATAACCCATTTTTCCAGGCATCTAGTGAGTACTGTGCAAGAGAGCAAATATTTCAATGGATCAATCTTTGATATCAGTTGCACAGTATGATTCAATATGTAATGATGTAAATTTTGGGTGGCAAACACCATAGCTAAGAATGCCTTCTCCATTGGCATATAGTTGAGCTCATAGCCCACTAATGTTTGACTAATGTAATAAATAGCTCATTCCTTTCTTGCATCATCAAGTTGTGCTAGAAGAGCACCTAATGCTATGGGAGTAGCTATGATGTACAATATGAGCAGGTGCCCTACAACTAGAGGAACCAAAATAGGTGGATTAGCTAAGTATTGCTTGATGAGCTCAAAGTTGTGCTAGCAAGCTAGGTCCCATCTAAAATTCTGATCTTTATTAAGCTGGTGAGTGAAGGGTTGACACTTATCAGCAAGATGAGAAATGAACCACCAGATTGATTGGAGTTTTCCTTGCAAAGAATGAAGGTGTCTGAGTGTATTAGGAGGAGCCATATCTATGATGGCTTTGACCCTTTTAGGGTCAATCTCAATACCACACTGTGACATAATGAAGCCTAGAAGTTTTCTTGAAGTAACATCGAAGACACACTTCTTCAGATTTAGCATGAGACAATATTCTGCTAGTCGATTGAACACTTCCTCAAGGTGAGATAAGTGATCCAAAGCATTGAGAGACTTGACTAGAATATCATCCATGTAATCCTCAAGTATCTTATGGATTAGGTTATGGAAGATGACTATCATCTCGCATTGATAGGTTGCCCTGGCATTCTTTAACCCAAATGGCATCATGGTGTAGTAGAATGTGCCCCAAGGTGTAGTGAATGCCATTTTATGCTGATATTCTTCTGCAATATGAATATGATTATACCCAAAGAAACCATCCATTAGTGACAAGAGTTCATAACCTATGATGAGGTCCACAATCATGTTGATATTTGGTAATGGAAAGTCATCTTTTCCACAAGCTTTATTAAGATGCCTAAAATCAGTGCAAATCTTGATATCACTAGAGGGCTTGGTAATAGGTACCATATTAGAAATCCATTTAGAATAATCTATTGGTTGAATGATTTTGGCCTCTAGCAACTTTTCTAGCTTTGCTTTGACTAATAAAGCCACTTTGGGGTGCATTTTTTTAAGTTTCTGTTTGACGGGCTTGCCCCTTGGATCCACTGCCAGATGATGCACAGCTATTTTGGGGTCCAAACCTGACATGTCTTGATATGACCATGTAAAATGAACCACATTCTCGCAGAGAACCTCAATGAGAAGATCTGCTTGTTCAGGTGGTAGAGAGGTTGTAATATATGTAATATGTGGTATCTCTATCAAACTAATATTTATAGGCTGAGTTTCTTCTGTCAGAACTAAAGATAGAGGAGGCTAATGCTTTTGTGGGGGGAGGATGAAATCTCCATCTTCAGGTGCCTCTGAGAGGTTTTCATCATCAGATATGTCCTTTATTTCTATTTCATTTTTTGAGTCACCCAATGATGCTCCAGAGGAGTTTTTACCAGGGGATGCTTTTCTTTTATCTTTTTGCTTTTTTGTTTATTTTTGAATTTCACTTTTGTGACTAGAGATTTCCTCCTCCCTAAAGTAACCTGTAGGATCCAGCTTGTAGACATATGTCGATGGTGGTGGCAACTGTTTATGTGGTATTTCTGCCCCCATGAATTTAAGGAGCATGTGCTTGGTAGAGAACTTGTCAACATGAACAACACTTGGTTGGTCCCAATCTATAAGTTCAAGGTGAGTGAGGGGGAGGTTTATGAGATTCAAGGATAATTGGAAAAGCACAGAGGCTTCAAGGATTATTTTTTCAAGGAAAATATTTTTGTAAGCTTTCTTTTCAATTTCCTCAGGGATGTCTTCAACCTTAATGAGAGTTTTTTGGATGTTCATAAAGGCGTGGCCTTCTATTGTAGTGCCCCTAGTTGTGGGGAGTCCATAGCCTAAGCCTTTGGTTTTTTGCCCTTGATGTGCTTCTATAGGTTGTCTCATACCTGATTCCTAGTGGCCTAAACCACCTCCTTGATAATCCCATTGCTCCATGGCCAAGCAATGTGACCAAGGATATTTCTGTTTAAATTGATCAAGAAGTGCTTCACTTTTAGGAGGTGGCTCTTTGTATAGCCATGTGTTAATGGTGCATTTTCTACTCCATCAAGGATACCTTTAGTGACAAATGTGGTAGGGCCCAATTGGTGGAGTCGAGAGGTGGTTTTTGGTATAGACCCTTGATGTGTTGGGTATCCTTGAGTATGTGGATCAAGTGGTAGAGCACCGACATCAAAAGCATATGTGAGACTATACTCACCACAACCTTGGTAGTTGATCATAACTGTGGAAAGAGTGGAGGCTAAAATGGTGTCTAGATTGTGGTAGGTTCTAAAGGAACTAGCCATGGTGGTGCCAATTTTGATCCCAAGATAGTGATTGGTGTATGAAGCTTCAACTACATTGCGATAAGCAAAGGGTTTAGGATCTACGTGGATGGTTATCTCAGTGCCATTATGCAAGAGTTTGACACAATGATGATATGTGGATGGAATGACCTTCATGACATGAATCCATGGGCGATTGAGGGGGATTTTATATGGAAGGTTAAGATCAACTACATGACAGAGTGTTTCTTGAGTGGCTGGGCTGACTCTTATAGGGAGCAAGATGGTTCCTTCAGTAGTACATTCCAAATTGTCATATGCCTTGATGGTGATCACCTCATTGATGATATCCACTTTAGTATATCCTACCTATTTGATGAACTTTAGAGTACATAGGTTTAAAGCTGATCCATTATCTATCATGACACATTTAATTGAAAAGTCAAAAACCATCAAAGCTATGCAAAGTGGGAGGATGTGATCGGGTTCAACTGCTAGGATATTAGTGGTTTTGAAGGATAAGGCACATGAGGCCAAAAGATGGCCAACCAAGTTGTGAAACTTAATAGCATTTATGTCAGAGGGGACGCGTGACTCACGTAGAGTGTTGTCAAGGATCTCTTGATAAAGTGGGCTTGTCCATAAGAGATCTAGGATGGAGATATGGGTCGACATGTTTCCAAGGTGTTCCAAGATGTTATACTATGGCCCTAGTGAAGGTGATTTTGATGGAGATGCTCGAGATGGAGTTGATCGTGTTGATGGTGGTCTAATTTGTGTAGATACATGTGGACCAACTATATTGAGTCATCTTTGGCAGGTAGAAACTACACACTAGGTGTCAGGGCCCTTGATATTTATGACATTGATGGATGGCTTAACTTGTGATATGCAACCAATTAAGCTACCATAGTCTAAGTATGCTGAGGTATAATTCTGAGACGTATCTCAGTTGTCACCTTATTTACCTAGAGCATTATTAGGTTTGTTGATAGGAGGGTTTACATGTGCCTTTCCTAGACTCGTGTTGTGATGAGGGAAAGCATTTTGATACATCATTAATCCTACATTGGGAGAGGGTTGTGCCCCCACTATGATCTCCTTCCAATCAATGAGGTCTTGTACATAATCCTTAAGTTGCATGCATTTCAGGGTAGTGTGTCCTTTGACATGATGGAATTTGCAATACTCATTATCTTTGTACTAGGATACTCTAGACTGACTGGACTCCAAGGGTTGCATTTGTGAATATTGAACAAGGTTATATTTGGCAAAATTTTTGAAGATGGCATCAAGAGGTTCCCTCAATGTGGTGTATATGCGCAGTTGCCTCTGAACATGGGGTTTACTACCTACCGATAGTGTGATAGCATTAGTTTGATTATGATGTGTAGGTAGTTGCTAATGAGTTTGTACAGGTGGCTGGTGATACATAGGGGTTTGCTATTGATAAGGTTGTTGTTGGAAAAACATGGTGGGAACATTGGTAGCCGCCCCAACAATATGGACCTGTTGAGTGTCAGTGGCACCATTTATCACTCTATTCTTGTTTTTATTCCAATTTTGAGTTTTGTCATTGCTTGAACCTTGGTCCTCGGTGTTTTCTTTGTACAATCTGATGACACCATCCTTAATGAGGCCTTGCTCAATGCCCATTCCTTTTTCTTTGATTTCCTTTTACATTTGCAAATAGTTCATAACCATATGATGAGCGAGGCAAGGGTGTGCATTGTTTATGAACATCTTGACAAGATGATGCTCACAGATGGTATAAGAGATCCTTGTTGTGAAGATCTGCCAGCATGGTAAGTACTTTGCAAGACTTTCTCCTCCTTTTTTTTTAGTGTGGATGAGGTCTGCTACAAATAATTTAGTTTCAATGAGATAGGTATACTGAGCAACAAAGGCCTCAAAAAGTTCTACAAAAGTTTTAATAGTACCTTAAGGGATATGACAGAACCATTCCAAGGCTGGTCCTAGTAGGCTCTTGGGAAAGAGCCACATGAGGAACACATCATTATAAGCTACATCTTGACAATGCATATAGAATTCCTTAACATGTGTGACTAGATCACTTTCCCTCCTAAATTTGTCAAACTTGGGGATCTCGAAATGTTTAGAAAATAGAGTCATTGTGATAGTCCTATCAAAAGGGTATGGGAAATCATTTTCAAATTTGAGAGTTTTGGTGTCCATCCCATCCTTGAGGGCTTTGAGAGCATTTTTCATCTCTTCCCATTCAAAATTCTTTTATTTCTTATTAGAACATGTTCTTCTTATGATGTAGATTGTTAAATGCAATATTATTTCTTACTTAGCTAAGGAACCAATAATACTTCCAAGAAGAATGCTCTAGTATGTGTACTCTTTAATTCATCTATATTCCCTACCCAATCTACATAATTTTATTCACATAACATAAACTCATGTGATCATACCATATTCCATAATCCATAATTCACTATTCTCTTTAAATATCAAAATATCCTCTTCACTGCTGCAATGAGTGTCTCTTTAGTATTTTCTTGAAATATTTCCATTATTCCTATTTCACTAAATATATTAGGTCTTGTATCATCGGGTATGCCAAAATGTATCACCTAGTCTAGTAGTGCAAATTGAAAACTAACTATTAAATGAAAGTTTTAACACAACTAAATTAGTTAACACTTAAGATAGGACCAAAGGAAGCAATATGGAGGAAAGTAGACCAAGAATGGTAAACTCCTCGAATACTTCTCATGATGATGAAGCTATGTTCTTGATGAGAGGGGATGTATACTCATGTTGTGCTCAAGCTTCCAATGGATGGGGTTTTTTACCAAAAGTGTATATGGATGAGGGTTTTAACAATGGAGTCATGGAGGTATTTTAGAATTATAATGGTATTTTGGTAGTTTATGAGCTCTCAAAATAGCATTATAACTTTGCTTAAAAAGGTGGATGATCTTGTGAAGGGAGGAGGTTCAATTTATAGGCCAAGGGTTGGAGAAATGGAGGGCCAAGATGTCAAGATGATGAGATGGTGAGGGAGGGTCAGGATGCACTCAAAAGGGAGCACAAGTATTGTGCTAGTTTAGCACCAATAGGGAGGTGACACTTGTCACAAGTAGGATGAGTGTGAGAGGATAGGATAAGGGTTGGTCAAAGGCTTGATAATGGTGGTTGAGTATGTAAGAGTCATGTAAGAGATGTAAATGAGGGTGGGAGAGGTGTAAGAGATGTGTAAGGGTCATTTATGTTGGAGGGTAAGGGGAGAAGATATTTGTTGACTTTGGCTTGGGTTAGAAAGTCTTAATCCATGTTTATGATTGTGAACATGATTAGAAGATGATTTAGGATTAGCTTAGAAGGGGGGTTAAGGGTGAGTGATTTAGCTTTGATGGGATGGGTTAGTTAGGTGGCTAAGTGAGGCTAGTATGGGTGAATGGGTTGGATTAGGGGTTAGAATAGGGTTTTAGGATTTTAGATATTCTATTAAATTTTTCATTCAATAAAATGGGAGTATGGAATTAAATTGAATAGATTTGACGATTTATCTACTTTAATAGAGGAAAAGGGATTTAATTGATAAATTGATTTTGGGTTATCGTTTGATTTTATCAATTGGACTATAGTAAATTAAATAAATTAATTAACTAGGAGATGATGATTAATTAATTAAATAGTAAATATTCAATCAATAATGTCTTAGGAAATGACTAAATATGATTACTTATTGATGTAATCAAATTTAGGTGTCTATAGTTTGTATTACACTAGGAGATTCATCCTTGATAATTTGCATCATATAACTAGAGGTGTTCTAGCTGGTTTAAAATTATACAAACCAAATCTCTTTGTCAAATTCTTAAGATATTTTCTTTGTGATATGAAAATGTAATTCTTATTTTTATTTATTTGTAATCCCATGAAATATTTTATCACACCAATCATTCTAATCTCAAACTCGCTCTTCATCTCTTTTGAAAATATTTCACTAGCCTCATCATTTCCTCCAAAGATAATAACATCTACAAATACTTCAACAATTAGTAATCCTTCTACATTAATTTTCCTTAAGTTAATATTGTTGTCTACATTACCTTTCTTGAATCACAAACTGATCAATTATTTTTCCAATTTTGCAAGTACCATGCTCTAGGTGTTTGCTTCAATCTATGCAATACTTTCTTCAATTTGCACAGCTAATCTTTGTTTTTTTTCTTTTGTCAAAGGAAAACCATCAAGTTGTTCAATGTAAACCTCCTCCTCAAGTTCTTGATTTAGAAAATTTTATTTGAAATCCATCTTATATACTTTAAATTTCTTGTTAGATGCATATGCCAAAAATATTCTTACTACTTCCAATCTAGGAATAGGGGAAAAGTTTCTTAAAACACAATTCCTTCTTGCTATGTATAGCCTTTGCATACTAACCTTTCTTTTTTTCTTACCACTTCTCCTTTCTCATTCATCTTTTTTCCTAATATCCACTTTGTTTGAATGATGTTTTTATCCTTAGATCTAGGGACCACACAAATTTGTATGCACAATTTCTAACTTAACTAATGTAGTAAATATCTTACTTGGAAAAGAGTTCTTTTTTTTTTTCCATCATACATTCTTTGCAAATTATGTTATAAGGTTTCATAATCTTCAAAAAATACCTTACTGCATGTGTTGTATTGATCTTTACAATGTCATAAAAGTTAATGTGACAAGATGATATAACCAAGTGTCATCCACTTTAGCAACTAAACATGTCATTTCAATTAGATTTAATTGAAAAAAATTACCTTCAGTCCTTGTACATGTTCTAATTAGTTTTCCATCTTTGTCTTTGATTATAGATGTCTTCCCTATGAATTAAAACTGATATTTCTTGTTAACAAGTTGTCCAACACTCAAAAGATTATGTTTAAATCCATCAACAAATTAAACATCTTCAGTTTCAATTTTCACGTTAGGTGTAATACTAATTCAATATCTTCCATACTAATTCATCTTCTATCACGGTTTCATCACAACTCTTGAATCCTAAAACAATCTATGTCATTATACCAAAATATTCCCTTATAGATTCATGGTCCATCATCATAGCACTATTAGACACATTCTTCCATTTTCTTAAGTATAGATTTCTTTGCAAATGTATCACCTTTAAATAAATTTTGTAACTTAATCCAAATTTCATGTGCAAGTTGTAAGATCTTTACCTCAACATATTATAATTCTAGAAGATTGGGCAACAATGCTTCTCTGACATACATATTGTACTTGAATAGAGCTTTAGACTCTTTAGAACATGATTCTAGATCCTTTTCTTCTATCACTATGTTACTTTCCCTTATAATCAACTAATAATCTACTTCCATGCATAGAAAGTGAGTTTTTATCCTATCCTTCTAGTCGCCATAGTTCACTCCATCAAATTTAAGACTTTCTTTCTTGAATGTAGTCATGGACTATGGATCTCCTTAAGCTTTTAAAATTTATCTTCAAGGACATGATGCTCTAATGTACAAATTGTTAGAAATTAAAGTCCACCAACATGACTAGGGGAGGGGGGTGTTAAATAGTTGTGTTCTTAAATAATTTTTATAAAATTATCAAATCCAAAACATGTAGCCAATAGATGCAACAACCACAAGAAAATAATCATGTACAATGACACAAGATATGTTGACTAGGGAAACCCTTGATCAAAGGGAAAACCTCGACGAGAATGATGCATAAAAGATGATGTACTAGCATAAATATTATTTACAAAAGAATGTAACCCTGTTAGGATCACTACAATATTTATGGTCAAACTGCTATGGCAATTTGCAACGACGATGTAATTTCTGGTGATTTTCTTTTTTTTTGCTGTCCTTGATGCCATCACAATACTAATGTTGATGTTATAATTGCAATAAACTCACAAGCATAAACAAAAAAAGAAAACATGAAGATAATTTTTGGATTCTATAGAGTTACACACGAAAGAGGTGGAGTGCTATGAATGTTGTCATGGCCCTTGTGATCAGTACTCAATGCATTTGGTTGGTAAGCCCTCATGAACTATTCATTTTGTTGTCATGCCCTTGCTCTATGATTTCATTTTGTTCTGATGCCCTTGTTCTGCAATTTGATTTCTATATCATTCCCTTGCTCTATGATTAATTTTCATGTCATGCCCTTGCTCCGTGATTTTATTTCTGTGTTGTGCCCTTGTGATCTACATGCCCTTGCTCTACAATTTTCTTCTAGGACAATAAGAGGTACTATGTAAATTTTCTTTTCCTTTCCTTCTAAACATGTATGTGTTTATATTTCCTTATAAACATGTATCTCTTTATATTCTCAAAGAGATCTTTTTAAAGGTGCTTATTACATATTATCTACACAATAGAAAAAATGAAGAAAAAATCATCCAAATGCATACATATTCCAAAATCCAAATAATAAACAAATAAAATTCACTAAACCCATGCTAAGTGACTTACCTCAAGATCCTAGACAAAAATAATGCAGACCATGAAAAATGGGAAGAGTTCACAATAAATTTTACAAAAGCATATCATAGAAGATATTACCAAATACACAAAATACATAGAATTATTTTTTTACTATACAAAATCTTCCTATTTTTTTGAATAGAAAAATAAATAGAGTTGAAAGCATGATCTATGCAATATTAGTTCAATTTTATCAACCCTAGACTCTTTTCTTAGTTCCACCAAATGCTAGGTGATCTTCTACTTCTAAGATATACTCCATTTTTTGTTTTCTTAATCCTTTGATTTACTTGGTCATTTTGGTGTATGGATGATTTTTACTCTCTAGCTTATTGATGTTGATCAAGAAACACATTCACTACAATAGTTTCCTTTGTAATCATAAAAACTAAATTCCACCATTAATAAAAAGAACTGCAATGATCTCAATGCTGAATGTAATTAATTCTTGAAAGGCATGTGGGGATTAAGTATTTTTGCTAATTTAATCAAAGGAGAAATAGAATGTACCTAGCTAACATCCTGGATAAGATAAGGCTTAGAGTGCTCATGGGTTGAGCACCATAACCCAAACTCTTATATGATTATCTAAAATAAAGAGATCTAATGGTAGCAACTTTTGAATAGGATGGCCATGAATATCCATTGGGTCTATGAGCAACAACACTTGGAGTTTTTTGTGCTTGTCTTGATACTACTTGGATAGAAAACATGGTATGCCCAGTTCAAGGGGATTACTTCCCAAATTTTTTTATTAAAAAAATGTTATTGACTAACAAAAATTTTGTATAGTAAAAGCAAGTTTTTTGATTTTGGTGTGGATTAAAAAATACATAGAATGATATTACATTGTGATGAAACAACATCTTGGGTGTAAGGGCAATCTTGCATCACCCAAAAATATTTTATTTTCATCTTTTTCTATTTTAATAAGGACTAGTAGATAGGGTGGTTACTATTTATGGGAACTTTCTATTTTTAGTAAGTTTTTCATACAAGCTTGGAATGTTCTCATTTTCTATAGGAAGGTTCATTTTAGAGGTATAAGCCTACCATAAAAATCTCATTGCTCCAACTTAAGTATTAGAGAAGTTATTGTGGATTTTTGGTGGAAAAAATTGTAGAAAAATCTTTAGGCTCACTATTGGAGGCCTTAGAGTGCCTGGATGAGGTCCAAAAAATTGACAGAAGGGCTCTAGCATGGTTTCATTTCCATAGATTAGGAGCTAGCACTTCTAAAAAGTGACTATAATAGCCAATCGAAGCAACGGTTCATGAGTTATGGCCTTCTGAAGTTGGGCTAACAAAATTTCTAAAATAATTTGTCAAAGATGTATTTGGCCGACTCTATGTGTATTGTTAGGGTTTGTCGACCCTAGGTATTAAGTTTTAGTATCTAGAACCTTCTTGGGTGGCATAAAACTACCTATTTAAGAAAGGCCTAAACATTGTCTAGGACATCTCTGGGTGATAGTTCACAGTATTGTCTTGCAGATTACTGTAATGAAGGCACCCATTTGGGTTAGCATATTGTAATTGAGAATTATATAATTCCACACTTGCAGTGATAATAAGAAGTCCATATTTTATTTCTCGCATTTGCTATTGCTTCTTTGTTTTTTTGTTATGAGTTTGTGGTAATTAAAGGGAGTCCCATACATCAAGTGGTATTAGAGCTAGAGTTCTTGAGCATGTGGATAGATCATGAATTGTGAGGCAGTTTGCACTAGGACTATGGTTTGGCATGAGCATGTAGATAGATCATCGATTGTGAGGTAGTTTGTACCAGGGTTTCAACAAAAGCATAAAAATGGCTCCATGAAGAGAGCATGGTAGAAGGGTTGCATGTGTTACACTTGAGGGTGTTGGAGCCCTCCAAAGACAAATGCAAGCATTGGAAGAACAAATGCATAGAGGAATGAATCTTCCCATAAAAGATGAAAGTGAGGATGATTACAAACTAGAAGAAAATGCTAAGGCAGAGGCAGTTCTAAATCTAGAGGAAGAGAGGCTTTTTAGGGCCATCTCCAAGATTGGAAAAAGGCTTAATTTTGAGGTTCCCACATTTTCATGAAATCTTAACTTAGAAGAGCTGATTGATTGGATCAATGAACTAGAGGAGTACTTTGAGTATGAAGATATTGAGGATTCAGATATGGTCAAGTTTACGAAAGCAAAACTAAAGGGACATGCAAAGATTTGGTGGCAAGAGGTTTAGTTGGAATGAAATAGAAAGAGAAAGGAAAAAATCACCATATGGGATTAGATGATAGCTAAAATAAAGTGGCAATTCATTCCTATGGATTATGAGCTTGATCTATTAAAGAAGATGTAAGGAATGAAGCAAGCGAGAAAATATGTTCAAGAGTATACTGAAGAGTTCTATCGAGTTCTCATTAGAGCTGGCCATGCAAAAGATGATAAGGAGAAAGTCACCCGTTATCTTAATGGGTTAAGGCTAAGCATTTTGGACAAGCTAAGTCTTGTTCAAATGAGTAGTATTGTAGAGGCATACCAGTTTTCCCTAAGAGTTGAGTAGAAACTGAGCAAGAAGTTTGACAATTATAATAGTGGTAGAGGTCATGGTGGAAGATCTGGTGGACAATCTTATGAAGGTCATAATTATGATCAGAAGAACAAGGATGAGGCTAGAAGTAATAGCTAGAACCAAAGGGAAAAAAATTCAAATCATTTCCATGATCAGGAAAATAGAGATTAGAGAGGAAGAGGTAGAGGACAAGGATATGGAAGGGGAGGCTTCCATGGAAAATGTTTTCACTATGGAGAAGAAGGGCATAGAGCTTTTGAATGTACCCAACACCAAGGAAGAATAGATCAAAGAAAAAAAGGTCAGGCAAGAGTTGCACATGTTGATGAAGATGCCAAATCCTCACATTTTGAAGATGTTGACAGAGGAGAAGTCCTAGTTAATGGAAGAGTCCTGCTGAGTGGTGAGAATGAACCTGATCAAAGAAGGAGTTTTCTTTGAACAAGGTGTAGATGTGAAGATAAGTGTTGTGATGTGATCATTGATGGTGGGAGTACTATCAATTTGGTGTTAGAAATGACGGTCACCAAGTTAAAGCTAAAGAGATAGAAACACATGCATCCATACCATATTGCTTGGGTGCAAGATGACCGCAAGGTTATGGTCAATGAGCAATGCTTAGTGAAGTTAAAGATTGGAAGCTACTAAGATGAGGTACTATGTGATATCATACCTATGGATATATATCATATGTTTTTGGGTAGGCCATGGCAATTTGATAGGCATGTTGTACATGATGGGTGAGCGAATACTGACACTCTAACTAAGGATGGAGTGAAACATAAGTTGAAGCCATTGAAGGGTAAAGAAGATAAAGTAAGTAGTGCTGCCAAAATATGTTTTGTTAATGGAAAAGAGTGTTTTGAAGGTATGAAACATGAGCATATGTTTTTTTCTATAATTCCTAAAGACAATAAATAAGAAGTAGAGGAGGTACCTATAGAAGTTGCAGATATGTTGGAAGACTTTTTTGATCTTGTATCAGATAATGTACCTGATGGATTGCCCCCACTGAGGAAGATCACTAACCAGATGGATTTGGTTCCAAGAGCTAGTTTTCCAAAAAAGGTAGCACACAGAATGACACCAACAAAAAGTGAAGAGTTGAACAAGCAAGTTCATGAGTTGCTACAGAAGGGGTTGATTCGAGAGAGTCTGAGTCCATGTGTTGTACTAGTAGTGTTAGCACCTAAGAAGAATGGAGAATAGAGGGTGTGCAAAAATTCGCATGCTATCAACAAGATCACCATCAAGTATAGATTTCCTTTGCCAAGGATGGATGATATTATGGACTATTTGAGTGGAGCTCAATATTTCACAAAGATAGATCTGAAGAGTGGGTACCATTAGATTTGTATCAAAGAAGGTGATTGTAATACCCCAAAATTGGCTTATTGCCATGATCACCAATTATGGTCTATTTTTGATCAATTCTAAAGTCCTATGTCACTAGACAATTCTTATTCTACTACTCGCTACTTGACTTAATTGTCAAATGTAGAAAATCTAAATCTGCATTCATCATACTCTTTGTTTAATTCCTAAAGTATTGATTCATATTAGTCACATTAAACCTACTGATTACAATTTAATTTAATTTAAAGTATTTACACTTTAATTAAATTAAATTATGTCCTAAGGCTAATGTATCAAGGAATTAAATTAATTTAATTTAATAAATATGCCTATTTTAATTAATTAAATGAAATTATTTAATTAAATGGAGAAGCTACTTCTAAATTAATTAAACAAAGTTATTTAATTAAATGGGAAGTTATTCCTAAATTAATTAAATGAAGTTATTTAATTAAATAGAAAAGTGTCTCTAATTAATTAAATGGAATTATTTAATTAAATAGAAAATGTATTTATGAGAGCATATCTCATTTTATTAAATTAAATATTCTTCAAAATCTTCTCTTCAGTTCTAAAATGGAAACTCTAAGTGTACTATCTCTTGAATTGGAATTAATCCAATTAACTTACTCTCACACTGATGAAAAGCTCAGTTAACTTCCCTTTCTTAAGGAAGTTTCCATTTTGACTAAATCTTCTATCTAATCCTGACCATTCATCAAAGTTGATCCTGACCGTTGATGGATTCCAGGAAAGTCTATTTAAGAGACCCTCATTTCCTCATTACAGAGGTAGAATTCTTATGCTATCGAATCTCTGCTGGATTGTGCACTCATCTTAAGCTTATTACTCTCATAAGTTTTCCATCATCTAGATTTTAATGTCATTTAGAATTAATGTGCATTGATTTAGTTAATTCTATTTACATGTTCTTAGATTAAATGCACATCTCATGCTAGAATAATTGCATTCATTTAGACTAGCTGCATTTCTCAAATCCTTCGTTCTTAGAAGGTCTGGTTGCCTACACCTCAAATCTGAGGACACTAATTAGGAAAATCCTTCTAGATAGAAGGCAATAGGTCGCTCTGTCAGACCTCTTGGATAAAAAACTCAAATTTTATTCCAGGATGATTCTGCAGGTAATGACCATGTCAAAGTGTCTGTGAGGTTCAAAGGCCCACATTTCACAAATACAGTGATGAGTGGAAGACTAATTTCAAGACAAGGTAAGAACTATATAAGTGATTAGTCATGCCTTTTGTGTTAACCAATGCACCAAGCACTTTCATGAGGCTCATGAATGAGGTACTATAGGAGTTTCTAGGTAAGTTTGTAATTGTTTACCTAGATAATATTTTGATCTTTAGTAAGACATTGGAGAAGCATTTGATTCATATTCACAAGGTGTTTGATAAGTTGAGGGAAGAAAAGTTGTTGATAAACCTAAATAAGTGCAGTTTGTAAAGGAGTTGGTGTACCTGGGATTTGCAGTCTTAGGAGAAGGTCTAAAAATGGATCCAGAGAAAGTGAAGGCTATCCTTGAATAGCCTACTCCAAGGAGTGCAAAAAGGTATGATATTTTCATGGATTGGCTACATTTTATAGAAAGTTTGTAAGAAGTTTTAGTAGTATTTGTGGACCCTTGACTAAAGCAATGAGAGGGGATAGGAAAGAGTTTAAGTGGACTTGAGGAGTAGATAAGAGTTTTAATCTGTTGAAATAGAAAGTTATTGAATAGCCTATTTTAGCACTTATTGATTTTAATAAGGTGTTTCAAGTAGATTATAATGCCAATGGTATTGCAATAAGAGCTATTTTGAGTCAAGAAGGTAGACCTATTGCTTATTTTAGTGAGAAGTTGAATGATGCAAAAAGAAAATATTCTATTTATAATTAGGAATTTTATGCTATAGTTCAAGCATTGAAGAAGTGAAGACATTATCTTCTTCCTAAAGAGTTTGTTTTGTATACTGATCATCAAGATTTGCAATATTTGAATAGTCAAGGAAAATTGAACCAAAGGCATTTAAAGTGGGTTGAGTTTTTGCACAGTTATACATATTTTTTGAAACACAAAAGTGGGAAGTCTAACAAAGTTGCAGATGCTCTTAGTCAAAGATAACTTTTGCTGATAGAAATATAGATAGAGGTGGTTGGGTTCAAGGAACTTAGTACATTGTATCCAGATGATCCTAATTTTGGTGAAGCATGGAAGGTTTGTACAGAACCTATTGCACTTGATAGGACAAAGTGGTTTGATTTTATGATCCAAGATAATATGTTGTTAAAAGGAAATCAGTTGTGCATTCCAAGAAGTTTAATTAGAGAGAACCTCATCAAGGAGAAGCATAGTGGAGGATTGGATGAACATTTTAGTAGAGATAAAACTATAGCTTTGGTTGCTGAAAATTATTACTAGCCATAGTTACAGCAAGATGTGATGAAGTTTGTAGAAAGTTTCCAAGTATGTTAGATGGCAAAAGGAGTGAAGAAAAATATAGGGTTGTATCAGCCATTACCTATACTAGAGAAGCCGTGGGATGATGTCAGTATAGATTTTGTTCTTGGACTACCAAGGAAACAACGTGGGCATGATTCTATTTTTGTGGTAGTTGATAGGTTTTCAAGGATTGCACATTTTATTCCTTGCAATAAGACTAGTGATGTTATTCATGTAGCAGAGTTGTTTTTCAGAGAAGTGGTGAGATTACATGGTTTTCCAAAGAGTATAGTTTCAAATTGAGATACAAATTTTTTTAGGTATTTTTGGCATACATTATGGAAGAAGTTGAAGATAGATTTAAAGTTCAGTTCATCACATCATCCATAGAATGATGGATAGACAAAAGCTATGAATCACAATTTGGAAAACTTGTTGTGATGCCTAGTTGGAGATAAACCAAAAGGATGGGATATGATTTTACCATAGGAAAAATTTGTGTAAAATAATTTAGTCAATAGGAGCACTGCTAAATCACTATTCCATATTGTATATGGGAGTAGTCCCAGAAATGTTTCTGAATTAAGGAAGTTGGATAAGGGAGAGATAAGTAGTGCTGAAGTAGAAGATTTTGATGAACATTTGAAGAACATCCATGAGAAGGTGAGGAAGCACATCATAAATATGAATATACAATATAAGACTAAGGCAGATGTGAAAAGGAGATATAAGGAATTTCAATGTATGACCAAAAAATGGGTTAAATGCATAACATACTATGAGAAAGTCACAAACTCAATCAACATATGTTAGCACCCACTAGTCTACCATGAAAGCCAAACTAATAAATAAAGCAATAGGAACCCCCTTTTTCGTTTGTAGCTCCCATGTCCTTTTTTCTTCTCCAAATGATTGTAGCTCCAATTTTCCTATAGTGCACACAAGATTGAAGCCAAAGCCTATGATATGGATAATGCCATGAGAATACTAGAAATGCGATTTTAATGTGAGAGCAAGAAGTGTAGATGCAAAGAAGTGGGGACTCAAAAACTCAAGAATTTGGATTTTCAAGGCTTAAGCATTAAGATTCAAAATGAGAGAAAGGGTGTCCATTTTATAATCAACACTCAAGGTGAGAGCATTGGATTTGTCACCCATAGATATGCGATGTGTCAAGAGATTCCTTTGAGAATCCATGACGCATATGACAAAATATGCCAATTGTAAGATTCTATGACACATGAAAGTCAAACTTGGCTAAATGTGGAAGAGAATCTATGATGCGTCATAAGACACCTCAACCCACTTAAAGCCAAGAATCTATGACGAATAAGCCAAATAGGGACATGTGTAAGAGATAAGAATATTTGATTATAACATATCCTATCCAAGTGTCAAAGGAGAATCCACAAGCTGTCATATCCAAGTGTCATGATGATGCAATATTTTATGGAATATCCAAATTAAAAATCCTTTTATTCCACAAAATAAGAATTAGTAGAAAATGGAATTAATGATGGAAAATGGGACTTAGGAAATTAAGAATTTCCATGGTTTGCAAATGATCAATCACTTAATTAATAAAATTAATTAATTGAGGATGATAATTAGGAAGAATAATTAGAAAGAATAATAGGATTAAATTATGGGTTATTTAATGCTATAGAGAAAATTAGTAGATAATTGGCCAAATTGATTAAATGAATGCGACCGTATCCTTTGATGAAAATGTGACAATGATGGATATCGAATAAGATGATGGAAAGTAGACCAAAGCCATGGTTAGATTGATTGATTTAATTTGATAACATGCCAAGGACACATGACATGAATTTTTTGATATGTAACATTTAACCGACATTGTAAATGCTATAGGATTGGAATTGATCGAAAAAGGTTTGATTATAATAACATTGATGGACACTATCAATATTATTAAAATGATTGATGATGCCATGATCTGAAATTGAAAGCCTCAACAATGTCAAAGATTGGATGGCATGAATGATAGTTTGACCTAGCATTGAGAGTCATGACAGTACTAAGGTTAGATTGATAAGATTGATAGGTTTCCAAGGCACTGAAAGCCACAACAATACCTAGGAGTCAGATAAATGATGCTTGATTTGAGATTTTTGATATGTTTTAGGTTGATTAGGATTGATTTTGAGTAATTTTGAGTTGATTTGGGATGATTCTGATTTGATTTGAAATGGTTTTGAGTTGATTTGATATGATTTCGAGTTGACATAAAATTGATGTGAAAGAGGATACAAATGACAAAATATGGTCAATCTAGCCAAAAGATCAGAGTTAGTAAAATGATAAAATGGGACAAATTAGAATGAAGAAGTGATGAAATTGTAGATACAAACCATTTTTGAGCATCTACATTTTGCCCCTCTTTGATACAATGTTATTTAGAGCGTTGTATCAAAGAATAACTGATGAGAAAGCCACAACATGCACTAGTAGGGATGATATATATGGGTGTCCCCTCAAAAAATTGACTAAGATAAGCATATGATAAGTCAATTTTTTTACAAAAAGAAGAGAAAACTATAGCAATTGATAGATCATAAATAAGAGCTAATATGTGAAAGTTATGAGGTCTAGAGTGCAAAATAGGGTCAATTAGGAGCCCGAGAGTGATTGCATAGGTTACCACTCAAGAAAAATAAAAAATGATGAAAATCATATTTCATGTTATCCAAAACAAAGATAAAAATCCAATGCAACTGATGGATTTCAAATCAAACTTAAAACACAAAAGTTATGGGCTCCAGAGTGCAACATAGGGGCTCTGGGAGCAGTTTTAGGTATCCTAGGTCCCCAACTGTGCCCAAAACTCAACCAAGTGCATCATTGAAATAGTTGGTAAGCCCAAGTGTGCCATGATAGTACCAAGTGCATCAATTATGCACTTGGGAAGCCCAAGTGGACTTGAAAAGTGTCAGATGTGCCTGAAAAGGCTCTAGGGGCCAAAATCAACATGACGGGGGGCAACTAGGAGCCCAATAGTAATTTCAAGAATTAAAAATCAATATAGTGACCAAATAATGAAAAATGATAGCTCATTATGTTAACAAGAAAGATATTATTCCAACGCAACTGACGGTTCATAAATCAGAGTTGAAACGCAAAAGTTATGGCCTCCGGAGTGCAACATAGGGGTTTCGAGAGCAGTTCTAGATAACCTAGGTCCCCAAGTGCGCCCAAACTCTACCAAGTGCATCAATGATATATTTGGCATGACCAAGTGCATCAATGATGTAGTTGGGAACCCCAACTATTCCCTAAAAGTGTAGATTGCACCCTAAAAGGCTCTGGGGGCCAAAAATAGCCCGTTTGGACTCAAAATGCCCCGAAACTATGTGTGCATGCCGAAAATGATGGAAAGATGTCATAACATGAGGAAAATCATCAAAAATGGTTGTATTTGGTCAAAGATGGTGAGAAAAATTTTAGTTTGAGGTTGAACTAGGTGGAAAGCCATAGAAAGTTGATTGACAGTGTAGGATGATGCAAGAATGCATGAATGCAAGATGAAGATGATTTGGTGAATCAGAAGACATGATCATGGTGATGGAGAATGAGATGAAGAAGAAAGATGAGATGAGGAGATGTTAGTATGATGGAAAGAATTTTGCTTCTAGAAAGTGCACTATATGTTAAATGGAGCTTTATTTTGATATGGCAAATGGAGTGCAATGCATCATGGCATAAAGGGCCAAAGCGCAAATGCAAGCCTTTTGCGTAAACAAGCACGATGCAGATAGAGAATGACCTTTGTTAGTGTAGTTTTTTATTTTTCCTATTTTGCTAGGTTTTTCCTACACTTTTAATAATCTCACTTAGGTTAATAAAGCATGTCTTATTAGGTGAATGGTTGTGAGGTGTCACCTTCCTACATGTGAGCATCCATTAGCTATCTTGGGAAGATACTTTACTATCTTTAGTCCGATAGATGGTTGCTCCTCATTGGTTGGTGTTGCCACCTCCTCCCTCTTCCTAGCCTATATAAACATGCTACCTAGCTTGTATTTGCATCTCTTGTTTTTGCATCCTCGTAATGCTATTTTGCTTCTAGCATTTGCATTACTCTCTTGGAGACCAACTCTGTGTTGCTATTTTGATTTTCTATCATTTGCATTCATAGTTTAGATATTTACTCTTTGCACTAGTTTTTTGGGTTGTACATGCTCCAAACTCTCAAAGTTACATTGTAATAGACAAAAATGGAAAAATATGACCATGAACCATCCCAACCAGTCTCATAGATTAGTTTTATATCATCGAGTGGCATAGGAACATGATCAAAGAAAAACAAAGAATAAAATAAATCACTCACTAAACAGCGTGAGCCAACAGTTATCCTTGTCCATTATTACTTGCTTTTTAGTGTTTTAGGTGTTTAGATGGTCTTCAACAGGTTGATAATTTGATAGCACTATTTGTGGATTTAGTTGATAGGTTCGTAGTGACATGTTGGATTGATTGTTGGTTCATGTTGGTCAGATAGTGTGATTGTCTTGAAAGTGTAGTGCTTTAAGTTTCAATCTGCAAAGCGCAAGTGTGTACACAAAAGGGATGGTTATCCACAGTGAATATGTACAAGGTTTATTGCAAATTTGTGACGAGTTTTGTGATTTTTAGGGTTTTTTGGGGATATTTAATTTTTTTTTGTGACTGATTTCTTCAGGTCATTTTACAATTTTTAGGGTTTATTTCAAGATGTTTTATGATTTTTAGTGCTTTTTTTAGGACATGTTGTGATTTTTAGTGATTTTTTCAGGATTGTATTTGAATTTTTAAGGATTTTTTTAGGACATTATGTGATTTTTAGTGATTTTTTCAGGATCATAAAAGCATATACACGTGTTACCTCCAAACTGTTATGCGATAGGTTCAATGGATAAAAAGTGCTTAGGGATATGCCCCCAGTTCAAATTCAAACTCATGCACCATGTAGGTAATATGCCCCCAAACAAGATGCAAACTATGTACAAAGGCCAATGGTAGAGTGTGTGTGTAGACTGGTGATGCGTAGGAAAGATAACAAAGAACATTAACCAGTTTGTGAGCCATGATAAGAGACCAAGGATGTCTTGGAATATGAAGGATATGATCAAGGAATGATAGAGGGGGAAAATTCTAGATGGAATCTCGATAGATGGAGGAGCAATAACTAATTACACATGGCACCTGTTTGCCAGGTTTTCACCATGGTACTTGCCCAAAGTGCCTTTTTGCCAAGTTTTCACTTTTGGATGAAATTTTTCTCTTGACTCAAATTTTCGTGCCAAGATGCCTGTTTGCTAGGTTTTCATCAAGGCATCCATTTTTTCATGACTTTTTTCACTTTTTTCTTTTCTTTTTTCATGACTTTTTACTATTTTTTTGATTTTTTTAGGACTTTTAGATGGAATCAAGAATGTCACTGATAAATGCTGAGAAGATATCTGTTGTTGGTGCTACTAGCTGATAAGCTCTGGATCCATGACTAACCATAACTACACAGGAGTCGTTCTGAGTTTGTAGCTAAAATCAAACCATTGGAAAGGCCTCGAGATATACCATCATGTACTATATGTAAGACAGTGTCTACCTTTTGCCAATCAAGGCATCTGAGGATAAATGGGTCAATAGATATGTCATGTGGGATGTCACTGATGATGACATATACAAAGGCTTGTGGGATAAAGATTTTGTCTTGGGTGTTGGGCGAATTAGGCAGCTAGATTCGGGGATAAACAAATGGATATGAGGGTTGGGAGGGTTGAGACCAATGACCTTCCATATGAATGCTGATTGAGAGAGCTCCAAAAGACTTTGTGGCATGTTGAACACTGGAACACTGATACTCATGACATCATATTTTTCATTTTGTATCCTTGGGAGCTTCTTAGCTTTTGATTTTTTATAGTCTAATGGTGCCTTTTAGTTTTCACCAAGAGACCTATGCTCATTATTTTTTTCTTTGCTGTCAGATGGAGTTGACTCCCAACAATATGCCAATGTGTTCTCTTTAGGAGAAATTGCTTCTTTATGATTATTGTCCATAATGCCTTCAAAGTCTATTATAAGAGTGTCATCATTGTCAAATTGATCAAAAATTGGTGGTCCACATTGGTCCCAATCCAATAGTTCAAGATAACTTGAGGGGATGTCATCGTCAGTGCTGAATGGGCTTTGGTTGAAGGTAGATAAAAGGGTATCTAATTCAACTGGGTCATTGGGGTTATGCTCAGAAGCTAGAGGATTGTTGGTTTCAAGTGGGATATCCTTAGGTTCCTTTTCATCATTCAAAACATCCATAGTCTTACACATAGGTACCATGGTACTAGGAGGACCTATTTGTAATGGTTTAAATCTAAGCCCCAAACTAGGAGGTCATCCTTCTGTAGTGATAGGTTCAATGATTCCTTGTTTCTGAGATCCAAGACCATTATAGCCATTATAACCTTGTTTCTACATGATAGTAAACCCAAGTCCATACTTTCTAGGAGATATCAAAGTGGGTTCTCATTCTACTTTTGCTTTCTCAATGCATACAGATGTATTCCCATTGATAGAAGTGGCATTTTGTGTACTAATGGGAAAAAGTGGCAGCTACTTGATGTGGGATACATGAGACAAAAAGTATTCTCCACACCCATTGTCTTCAATCTTCATCTTTTCCTTGGCTTTATTGAGGAGTATATCAACATCCACATACTTAGAGGAATTTGTGGGTTGTGATTCATTGTTTGTTGGGATTTGGTATGTAGTAGCATCTCTTAGATTAGCACAAAACTGAAAAGGATCTGGATCACCAAGGATTGTAACCTCCATGTTATTATAGGAAAAATTTAGACATTGATGATATGTAGAAGGGACTACTTTCATAGCATGAAGCCAAGGGCATCCTAGTATCATGTTGCAGTTCATTTCAATATCTAGAACATGGAACAATGTATCTTCAATAGCTGGACCAACTTTTACAGGTAATGTGATGATGCCCTTGGAGAAGTGTTCACCATCATCATAAGCTTTTATTGTGATTCTTCGAGATGGATCCACATCATCTTCAGAATAACCCAAACTGTTGACAACCTTAAGAGTATAGATGTTCAGTCTTGCTCCTCCATCTATTAAGACACGTTTGACTTTGGCATTATGGATGAAGACTTTGAGATAAAGGGGATCATTGTGGTTGGTTTTTTTTTTAGGAATATCTCAAGGTGAAAAAATAATATGTTGTGACGCAGATAGGTTCCCAACCACGGCTTGGAACTGGGAAACATCAATGCTATTTGGAACAACTGACTCTTTAAGGGCTTGATCCAAGATCTTCTAATGTTGGGGAGATGGACACAGTAGGTCCAAAATGGATATTTGTGCAAGGGTTTTTTTTGAGTTGTTCAAAAAGGCTATAATCAAATGAAATAGGAGCAGTAGGTCTACTTAGGGGTGCAGATCTAGTAGAAGCAGTAGGTCTAGATGGAGCTCCAGGTAGGGTGATCTTGCTACAGCATGTAGTGATAGCACAATGAGGCTCTTCAGCCTTCAATGTGAATGTGGATATGCAGATGTCAGACTCATTAAATAAATTGATGGTGTAGTCATAGCCGGTGCATGTGTAATTCACATTACCTTGTGAGTTTGAGTTTGAACTTGAGGGTTTTTATTTGTCATGATTACCCAAAGGATCTTTGAAAATAGTGTGATCAGAGTTGGATGCTAACAGTGATGGATCAACCATGATTACACCATCATCAATAAGGTCTTGTATTGCATGTTTCAATTGGAAGCACAATGAAGTCATGTGTCCTTTGGTGCGATGGTAATCACAATACTTTTTGTCATCCCACCAATCTACTTTAGTTAATGGTTCATCTTTGATTGGAGGTAGCTGTAGGAAGTTATTACTTAGTAACTATTGTAATGCAGTCTCAAGTGGTATTCTCAATGGTGTAAATTTCCTGTCTTTGGTTCTAGGATGTCTTTGAGGTTTGTCTTACGTTGAAGTCTCAATTTTCTATTGTGGAGCTGATGTTTGATTAGAGGTTTGTGAATTTGTAGAGTTTACACATTTCAAAGTTAGTTGAGGTTGTGCTGTGCTAATCATGCAGGTGTCCACAATGCCATCATTAGTCACATTCTTGTTTTTGGAGAAAAATTTTGCCTTGTCATTAGACGAGTTGGTGTTTGTGTTTTCTTTGTTTATCTTGAGGATTCCCTTACAGATAAGAGCATCTCCAATACTAGCCCCTTTTTTCATCAATTTAGAAATGGTACTTGGACTCTTGATTTTAAGTTCATACATTAAGTCTAGGACTAAGTTTTCAATGTAGAAGTTTACTTTTTGTTCTTTAGGAATGTCTAGTGAGCATTGACTAACTAAGCTTCTCCAATGCAGTAAGAATGTGATGAATGATTCTCTCATATTTTGTTTAGTTGAGCACAAATTAGAAAGTGTCACCTCATTTATAATGTTAAAGGCAAAGTGCGACATAAACTTATCTACTAGCTCTGACCAAGATTTGATATTACAAGGAAGTTTGGAGTACCATTCAAGTGCAGGCCCATCTAGAGAACAAGGGAACAATCTCATAAGATAAGTGGGCTCATCACTAAGTTTGGTACATAAAGCACAAAATTCTCAGGTGTGATCAATGGGGTTTCCTTTTCCTTGGTATTTTTCAAACCTTGGAGCCTCAAAGTGTCTTGGGAATGGAGGCATATATAGACTTTTATCGAATGGGTTAGGATGTAGGTTCCTTTTTGTATATAGAGCCTATTTCTTTTGGACTCCCAACGCCTTGACTTGTTTGGAAAGTTGTTTGAATTGTTGTAATAGTTCTTCATTGGGGTTTTGCATGATGGTCTTTCCTTCAAGTCTTTTGTGTCTATGAGTAGACCATTTTCTATGGCGAGAACTATGTCTACTTGGTTCTAACATTTCTGTGTCTGATGAGTTTGATGAAGTGTCGCTAGGTGGTGGAGGTATGTTCACACCATGAAGATAGAAGGGTCCTTGTTGTTGGGGTGCTTCTTGTGGTATCTGATGTGGCACTTGTTGTGGGATTGACTGCAATTGTTGTACCATGTGTTGTTGCTGTGCCATGTGTTATGGTTGTTGTTGGGATACCTCTGTTGGTTGTATGCAAGACCATGTATGTGTTTGTTGTTGTAGAGGTATTTGTTGAGGTTGTTGTGGCACATGTTGTTGTAACAAATGTTGTTGGTATGTGATTTGTTGCTCAAGGAATCTTTGGTATTCCAACTACTACTTGAGTTGCCCTTGTTGTTTAGCAAACATGGTTTCTTGTTGTTGGAATTGTTGCTGAAATTGTTGTTGATAAATTGTGTGTAAGTCAAGTGGGTTCACATGGGACTACATATTAGGAATGTTGGATGTTTGCCCCACTTGAGGTTGTTTTCATTGTGATTGATGTTGTTATTGATATGTGGGATGTGTGTTAAGTGGATGTATACTTGGTTGCACCTTGGAAGTGTGGAGTCCTTGTAGCACTGTAGGTTGTTGTTGTTGTGGGGGTTGACTAAGTCCTTCAAAATTGAACATCATGTTCGGATTGTGGTTTTGGTACCTTTGTGTGTTAGATGTTCCTGCTTGTGACATCATATTGGCTTGACTATGAGATGTGTCCCTGTTGGGAATAGGCGTAATGTCAATAAGACTCTTCCTTTGTATGTCCATAGGGATGGTTGCACTTGATGTTTCACATGTTGTACTTATGAGGGGCTCCACAGTGTTTGATGTCATAGCACTTGGTAAAGTTAGGAGCATAGGTGTACTTTGTTGATTTTCCTCCAAAGAAGGTATGTTTGAAATCCCTAGAGCACAAGTCCCTTTAGGTGCATCTTGTTGTTGTATCATGTGACTAAAATCAAGTCTTAATGTCCTTTTGGGGTGTTTAGGGATTGGTGGTATTTTGTCAAACAAGGGGTTAACATTGACATGCTCAAATGTACTTTGGAGGATTTCAATGGTTGACTCTTGATGGGACCTTATAGGTGCCATTATTGTGTTTGAAAACTCCAAAGATTGTTTTCCCTTATCTAAGTCCAAATTGATTATGGGTTGTATGTTTTCAATAGTTGTGTTGGTTTGATGTTTGGACTTGGGTCCTTCCACATTTGGGTTGAATTTGATAATGTCTTGTGCTACCAAAAGTTTGATGTTTTTATGAAAGTTTTTGTCTTGGCATGATCCAGCTATTTCTTCATCAGTGATGCCATAGTCAGTGTCAGATTCATCACTAATTTTTTATGTTTGATGTGTTATAGTTGGAGGTACTTGTGTTAGGTTGGCTGAATTCAAAGGAGTGTGATTGTTCATCTTCAGGTGTTGTTGGTACACTTCCTCCTCCTAGTGGTATTGGCACAAATATAGGTTCAAAGTTAGGACTCCATTGAACCATCCCATGTGTGGGGGAAGTGTTTAGAGGAAATCTCATGGTAGGTGCATTGTTCAAGGTTTCTTGTGCCATAGATTGATTATGAGGATCTTGCCAATACATGTTCAAGGGGTCTGCTAGTAATGGTTGTGATGCCTCAATTTTTTCTTCGTCAAAGGTTTGTTGGGTTTTCTTGCTCTTTCTCTATCTTGGATGAGGTTTTGGTTGGGTTTGTGCCTTAGAAAAAAAAGGTTGATAAAGTTCCTTGGGTATTTGAGCTGATTGTGTCCTAGTAAGTGCTAGCATGATACCTAAGAATGCAGATACAATGGAAATTTTGAGTGTTTTGAGTGATTTAGAGTGGTGGATATGCAAGATATGAGTGTTTTTGGGATTTTTAAGTGTTAGGGATGTTATGCAATGTGAGGAAATGATAATTGAATTATGGTTTTGATGTGCAAAGTGCAAATGTCCTAGGGATGTTATGCAAATGCAAATGCAAGGTGATGTTTTGAGGGTATGCAAAATGAAGGTTAGGGTTATGTTTTGGACTTGGTAATGGCACTAAAGGTAGGTGTATGCAAGGTAGACTATGCAAAGGATGGTTTACAAGGGTTGATAATGACATTTAGGATATGCAAAATGAGGGTAAATGATCAAGAAGGCAATTTGGTTGATGGATAATCTAATAGGGTTTGGTAGTGAGAATGATGCTAAGGTTTGGACCATGCAAGATGAAGGGGATATACCACTAGGGTAAGTAAAAATGACATTTGGGGATGCTAGGGATATGATTATGCTATGACAAGGGTGTAGGGAAAGTTTTGAACTTAGGTAAAACCTTTAGAAAGTATTTTGCCTAGGAGTTTAACCTTGTGATAAAGGACTTTGGATCTTGACCAAAAACTGATAAAAGACGAAAAGATCAAATTGATAAAAAAATGACAAGGTCAAATATATCAAGAAATAGATAGATTTTTCCTCGAGAAAATGATAAGAAAAGATAAAAAAGACTAGTCAAGGTCCATTATCCGTCAACACGAGGAGATACTCTAAGACTCTTACTTTGTCTAGATTTTTGACTAAATTCAAAGATTTTGGGGGTTCAAAATGATGTTTCAAGGACTCAAAATGGTGGTGGTGCTGAGAAGATATGTGATATGGACAATTCATATGATGCAAAATGGGGTTTTGGGTGCAAGATACAATTTTGGGTCAAGTGCAGAATGGGGAGGTGTAGAGGCTCCTAGATGCAGTTTTGGGGTCCTAAAGTGCAGTTCAAAGGCCCAAAATGGTCATACAGGTACCCAAGTGCACCCTAATAGTGCCAAGTGCACCCTAACAGTACCAACTATGTCATTGATGCACCTAGAGCCAGTTTGGGAGTAGTTGGTAGTTTCTGGGTGCAGTTGGTAAGCTAGGAAGAATGTTTGCTGATTCTGAAGGGTATGGTTATCAAACTGATATGCTAGGAAGCTAGGATGCTGGGGTTGATGTTACAATGGGTTGGGAGATTGAAAATATAATTTATGACCTATATAATGATGTATTACATGAAGGTGATGAAGACTAGGTGATGTAGAATGTAGATCTAGGCAAGCTAGTGCAAGGGGAGCTAACCAGGTACCTAAGGACACTGTTGAAGCCCCAAAATGTTATCTGGAAACCAAAAATGGATCTTAAGACCACCAAGTGTGCCCAAATAGTGTATAGTATGTCAATGATGTAGTTATTAGTTTTATGACACAGTTGGTAGTTTCAGGGTGCAGTTGGTAAATTGGGCTAAAACTAAAGCAATTCTGGGAGCTATGGTTTCCAGATTGATATCACAGAGAGGTAAACAATAGGTGACAGTGTTAAGACCAGTATGAATGCTCAAAATGATGGTTAGGACACTTGAAATGATGGTTAAAGAAGTCAAAATTATGAATAGGTATGCAAAGATGCAAGGTGGTGAATGCAAAGTGCTGATTGCGAGATGGGAATGCAAAAACTAAAGGATGTAAACTAAACCTAAAAGGATGCAATATGAAAGGTAATAGATACTAAATGAGGACTAAAAGGTGCAATATGAAGTCTATATGATGTATGAATGAGGCCTATACTAGGGTGAATGCAAGTGAAGTCTATGCAAGTATGAGATCTACGTTTTGCCAAGCGTGTTTAAGAGCACAAGTCGCCATGTTTTTCAAGGTTTGAGTGTGCTGAACCAAAGTTTGCAAAGTTTGATAAAGGTTGAAATGTTTTGGCAATGTGTGATGTTTTGACAAGTTCAAATGATATCCAAGGTGTCAATTTAAAAGTTTGGCTTTTATCTTGATTATGTTTTCCACACACGCAAGACACATTAAGACAAGAATAGTCGTTGTTAAAAGTTAACAAACACACCACAACCTAGGCTTTTAGGACTGTATCCACTGAATTCCTACTTGAACCAAAGTTTAGCCACGCTTATCTAGAGTGAAAAACCTAGGATCTTGGCACCACAGGCTCCCCCTTATAGCACACTCACTTCTCAGGGCTACCAAGATTCACTTCCCAAGGGGCATGACTTCCAAAGGGACTGTTGCCTTGACTAAGGACCACGAGAATGTAGAATGTCTTTATAGGTATGGGTGACCCCTTGAGCCAGTGGATAGAAAGGATTTTGGCCACTAAAACACAATTTTTAGTAAGGGCATTCCATTCAGAAAGTGAATGATAAACTTTTGTAGAAGGTCTCCTAGCCTCGAGAATTGGGGTTTGATGCACCACAAGGGTATTGGAGGAGAGCTATCAGACAACAATATAGCCGACATGGATTTCACCGTAATCAAATTTTATATAGTAGCTAGAACATTGACCTATCTTTTGGCCCGTTACCACTCTGAGGTCATCCCCTGGCATAACCAATATTGAGTATCTTGGTCCAAGGAAGGCCTTGCTCCTATAGAAGTTACATGGATTTCTCTTACACCCAAAATCCACGAATGGCGAGGAGAGAGGATACATCCAATGCAACTCCTAGGGATTTAACACTGTAGACATGCCAGGTAGAAAAGAAAAAGGTTCATTTTAAGCACCAAATGAAATGTTATCTAATCTAGGAAATCCACACATATAGTTTGGAAAGACACACAAAGTCTTCAACAACATCCTGTAAAGCACATATTAGTAGTTTCTTATGATCACGTCTTCATCCAATGATCACCACATGCTGTAAACAGACCATCATTAACACAAAATCATCTAATCTAAGTTCTAGAAGGAAATAGAAACCTTATGTGCAGATTCTGATTAATGCATGTATGCTTACTATGAACCCGGGTGTGCTCTGACAGAGTAGATTGCTCCCCAGAAGGCCAAAATGGCTTTGAACACCCCCAAGTGCACCCAAACAGTGCAGACTATGTCAATGTCATAGTTGGGGCCCAACTAGGCATAGTTGGGAAGTCAAGTGCAAAGTGTGGCGAAATGGTGGCTAAACAAGATCCATAAACTGAAATTTTAAAGACTACACTCCAAAGTGTGCCCAAATAGTGCATACTATGTCAATGACATAGTTGGGGCCCATTTGGGCATAGTTGGTAAGTCAAAAACAACAAAAGGAGGTTTTGGTGGCTTCTGGACTCCTAAACTTGCTCCTAGGGGTCCCAAGTGCGCCCTAACAAAGCAAAGTGCACCCTAGGACAGCAAGCTAATAGAACACATGAAACAAGAGCATATAAGCATTTTACTAGACCCCCTAATTAATCTAGGTATGAAAAGGAAGAGAAGATAGTCATTATACCCTTCCAAGTGAGCTCCTTCCTTGCACCTACAAGCACAAAACAAGAAAACCCAAGTTAGATATGCATGTTCACGTCGGGTTCACCAAATGTAGGACCAGAAAATGGGTTAAATGTATAACATACTATGAAAAAATCACAAAACTCAATCAACATATGTTAGCATCCACTAGTCTACCATGAAAGCCAAACTAATAAATAAAGCAATAGGAACCCCCTTTTTTGTTTGTAGCTCCCACGTCCTTCTTTCTTCTCCAAATGATTGTAGCTCCAATTTGCCTATAGTGCACACAAGATTGAAGCCAAAGCCTATGATATGGATAATACCATGAGAATACTAGAAGTGTGATTTTAATGTGAGAGCAAGAAGTGTAGATGCAAAGAAGTGAGGACTCAAAAACTCAAGAATTTGGATTTTCAAGGCTTAAGCATTAAGATTCAAAATGAGAGAAAGGGTGTCCATTTTATAATCAACACTCAAGGTGAGAGCATTGGATTTGTCACCCATAGATATGCAATGTGTCAAGAGATTCCTTTGAGAATCCATGATGCATATGACAAAATATGCCAATTGTAAGATTCTATGACACATGGAAGTCAAACTTGGCTAAATGTGGAAGAGAATCTATGATGCATCATAAGACACCTCAACCCACTTAAAGCCAAGAATCTATGATGAATAAGCCAAATAAGGACATGCGTAAGAGATAAGAATATTTGATTATAACATATCCTATCCAAGTGTCAAAGGAGAATCCATGAGGTGTCATATCCAAGTGTCATGATGATGAAATATTTTATGGAATATCCAAATTAAAAATCCTTTTATTCCACAAAATAAGAATTAGTAGAAAATGGAATTAATGATGGAAAATGGGACTTAGGAAATTAAGAATTTCCATGGTTTGCAAATGATCAATCACTTAATTAATAAAATTAATTAATTGAGGATGATAATTAGGAAGAATAATTAGAAAGAATAAAAAGATTAAATTATGGGTTATTTAATCCTATAGAGAAAATTAGTAGATAATTGGCCAAATTGATTAAATGAATGCGACCATATCGTTTAATGAAAATGTGACAATGATGGATATCGAATAAGATGATGGAAAGTAGACCAAAGCCATGGTCAGATTGATTGATTGAAGTTGATAACATGCCAAGGACACATGACATGAATTGGTTGATATGTAACATTTAACCGACATTGTAAATGCTACAGGATTGAAATTGATCGAAAAAGGTTTGATTATAATAACATTGATGGACACTATCAATATTATTAAAATGATTGATGATGCCATGATCTAACATTGAAAGCCTCAACAATGTCAAATATTGGATGGCATGAATGATAGTTTGACCTAGCATTGAGAGCCATGACAGTACTAAGGTCAAATTGATAAGATTGATAGGTTGATAGGTTTCCAAGGCACTGAAAGCCACAAAAATACCTAGGAGTCGGATAAATGATGATTGATTTGAGATGTTTGATATGTTTAAGGTTTATTAGGATTGATTCTGAGTGATTTTGAGTTGATTTCGAGTGATTCTGAGTTGATTTGAAATGGTTTTGAGTTGATTTGATATGATTCCAAGTTGACATGAAATTGATGTGAAAGAGGATACAAATGACAAAATATGGTCAATTTGGCCAAAAGATCAGAGTTAGTAAAATGAGAAAATGGGACAAATTAGTATGAAAAAGTGATGAAACTATAGATGGAAACCATTTTTGAGCATCTACACATGCAAAGGATGTTGAAGTGGTTTCCAACCTTAAAACACTCTTATAAGCAATGGTAAAGAAAATTTAGATGCAATACATGACAAATTCTGAGGTGATCATGACAAATCCTAATATCTTAATATCTTAAATTTAATAAATTGGAGGGTAAGAATCTTATGAGATGTATGTTTTCTTTAAAGACCCCATGCATACAAAATTTTAAAGGAGAATGAAGATAAAGAATGTACACAAAAAAAAACAAATATGAGAAACCAACATTTAAGATATTAGGATATGGTAGTTTAAGCAATGCAGATGCTATTTCCAAGGAGATCATGACAAAACAAGAAAGAATGTAATTCCTACTATAGTTTGGTTGAACAAAGATGAAGTTTTGATACAATAATGACTCATGCTTAACACAATTCACTCACACATGGAGAAACCAATAGATGGATAAGCTAAAGGAAAAAAGAATTTGATTGAAATATGACCTAATGACAAATCATGAACAACTCCCTAAATGTTCAAGAAAACAAGAAGGCCAAAACAAGAAGAAGAATGGAGGGAGTGACAAGGACATAAAAACAAGAGGAATAAAGAGGAAGGGGATAGAGGACAAGAGGCATAGGTGTTTCATCCTTGACATCTTTCAACTTCACATTGTGTTGTAACTTTGGCATATGTGTTTGATCCTCAATAGTTTTCATTTCAACATTCAAGTTTTCAAGATTGGTCAACACCTTCAATGCAGACCTCTCATGTCAAGAAATTTTTGTACTATTTCAACACCATGTTCTTACTTCTAAGCTAATAGTTCTTCAAGTGCATTTTCTTGTAAAACATCAATTTTGTAAAACTTTCTGTTGTTTCAACACCAAATATTTCTTTGAAAACCATATGTGCAAATATAAACATGAAGTACATGTCCAATATTTTTGCAAATATACACATTAATTACACCAAAATTTTCTTTTAAAATCGTATGTGCAGATATAAACATTAAGTATAACATGTCCAATATTTTTGTAGATATACACATTAATTACACAAAAATTTTCTTTCAAAATAATATGTGCAGATATAAACATTAAGTACAACATGTCAAATATGTTTGTAGATATATATATTAATTACACCAAATGTTTCTTTCAAAATCATATGTGCAGATATAAGCATTAACTAAAACCAACTCAATAAGGGCACATGAATAAGTTATTCCTATAAAGAAGGATCATGATAGATAATACAAGGGAGTTTGATCAAAATAGGGAGACAATCGCTATATTGTTGTCTAACTTTCAAAGACCAGGTGATGAAAAATGTTATTGTAGTTGAAAACATTGCAATGACTTAAAGTCAACAAGAATCAAAATCAAAACAACTAAGAGACATTGTTGGGAGAATGGTCACACTGAAGGTGGGCTTGATTATCATCCACTGGTAAGTTGTTTGTTATATTGTTTTCACAATTAATATACTTATAAACCACAAAATTTGGGTTTGATTATTATCATTTTTTATATATAGGTTGATCTCACCAGGGTACTACATGATATGTACCAACACATCTTGGAGGAACATGGAGTTATGAGTATTGAAGGAGAATATCATGATCCCATGGAAGATGATGATCATGTGCAAGAAAATACATTTGAAAATGATGGTACGAATGCATTGATCCATGACACATTTGGTATTGGTGTTGTTGCTCGTGTTGATGATGAGAATGATGATGATGAGGATGATATTAAGGTCATCCATGATACACCTCTACTTGAGAAGGAAAACATGATCCTTTACAAAGGATCCCAATCAACTCTTCTCTTTGTTGTATTGTTATTGGTGAATTTGAAGGTTTTGCATGGTTTATCCAACGTAACAATGCCATGTATGCTAATGTTTGTGATATACATCATTATAGTCTATAAAAGGTAAAATATGTATCATTAAGATCGTATATACTAATGACTAATATTTTTTGCTGTAGATTGATAGGTGACAATTTGTTACCACCATCAAATTTTCTCCCTTGTTTCTACTGAGAATTATGTGCCACTATGAAAAATATTGGAATGGAGTATCAATCAATAGTTACTAGCCCTCAAGATCATGTAATTCATCATAAATAATACAAAAATGTAACAGAATGCATTGAATTCCATACAAGAAGATATCAAGATGATCAAGTGACAAAAAAGTGCCTAACAAGGTTCTTCGTTACATCCCCATTATTCCATGTCGTAAATGATTATTTAGGTGCAGTAGCTTGGCACAATTTATGGATTACCATGCACACAATAAAAGTCAAGATGGAATTATTCAAATGCCTATGGATGGTTTAACATTTAAGGACATTAAGGAAAAGTGACCACACTTTAAAGAAGAAAATCAAAATCTCAGGCTTTCTTTAGCAACTAACAGTGCCAATCCATATGAAGAGATGAGATATGTTTAATTGATTTGACCTAATATTTTATATCAACAATAACCTTCCTTTGTGGATGCCAATAAAGAGGGAGCACATTATGTTGGAAATGATTATTATGGGTATTTAATAATTTTATTGTTACCTACATGTAATTATAAGTCTTGGAGTGAAATGACCACAACAATTATCTGATGTTATTCATTTAATTAGGTAAGTACTAAGTGAAAGATATGAATGTATATATTGCACCTCTTATTGATGAGTTCCTGGTGTTATGGAATGGTTTCACTATGTATGATATCTCTAGACCAATTAGAGAAAAATAATTTCAATTCCATGCAATTCTTGTATGGACAATTCATGATGCCCAAAGATTGACACATTTCTATGTTATGTGCTACTGAAATCTAGTTGTACGCAATAATACTAATTCCAAAAATGGACATATCTAATCCAATTATATCATTATCTTGTAGGTCTTCAAACAAAGGGAAAATTTTCATGTCCAATGTGTGGTCCAAAGATGAAATCTTGCCATTCCAAAAGTTTAAGAAAGTAGGTGTTTGATGAGAATAGGCACTTTCTCCACACATAACATAAGTATCAAAGTGCCAAAAAATATCTTCTCAATGGGAAAGAAAAGATTACATCAAAGCCACAAAGAATGTCACCTCACCTATGGTAGTTGAAATATAATAGATTTTAAGGTCGTTAAGGCATCAATACTAACCACCTTCCAAAGGGACTAAGATGTTATCTTAGAGAATCTAGTGGCTTCCCTACTATGAGAAGCTAAAAATTGTGCTTTTTTGTGTGTTCGTCTCAAATTGGTTTTTACATTTGAGTGTCAACACACTTAACCAAATTCTCAAGATGATACCGAGTATAAAATAGAAGCTGAGCTATAGTGTATGCCAAGCTAGAGAATTCATTAGGTGTCGAGTGAACTTCAGGTGAGAAGTGAACTTTAGGTGTTGAGTGAAATTCAAGTGCCGAGTGATAAGTGATGCTGAGTCACTATAGCTACCGAGTAGAGTATAAACGCTGAGCGAAATAGAATTACTATAGGAACTGAGTGATATAGAATTTCTATATGTATTGAGCATCAACAATTAGTAAGTGCCAAGTAACATAGAATCAACATATGAGTTTGTATCTTCACAAACTCATATGTAAACCATTTTTTGAATTGACAGAGGGTGAATCTTGAAGGATCTTGAAGATAAGATCAAATCTTTTGCATTACCTATGTAATTAGCATGCAACCAATAGGAAAAGTGCAAGAATTAAGTAGGAAATGAAAAGTAAATAATGATTGTAGACTCATACCTAACCCTAAGTCTTTGAAGCCTTTAAAAGGAGGATGAAACCTCATTATGTGTATGCATGTGAGAAGTGTATGGGTGAATTATAGCAAAGTGAAAAAGGGTGTAAAGACTTAGAAAGAGTAGAACAACATTGTAGAATTCAGTTGATTGAGAACATAGTATTAGAGTTTCGAGAAGAGACATATCAGATCAAGCAAGGATCAGAGCAGTCAAAGCTAAACAAGGATTTGGAATCAATAATTAAGGATTGCAAGTTATCAGGTCAAGACTTTCTAAAACTCTCTAGCAATTGTATTAGGAATGAAAATCCTATGATGATAGGTTGGTTTAATAGCCATGTTGTAAGCCTTTAGACAAGGTGTTGAATCCTTTAATAGGGTAACATTCCAAGTGAATGTTTGTAAATCCTTTAATCAAGTCACTTTTAATAGGGTATAAAGTCTTTAATAAGATAGGCCTTTCATAGGGTACACCATTGGAAGTGGTCAAACTTTGTAACTTTGAATAGTTACATATTGCTGCAATGATACTTTATGGGTGTCATCCCCACCCCAATTTTACCTTCTCATTTTGGAGGGTTTTGTTAGTCTCAGAATGGTTTTAACATTTGAGTGCCAACACAACTTAACCACTTTCTACAATGAAGCCGAGTACACTATGTATGCCAAGTCATAGCTTGTATCGAGTTAGGAAATCCATCAAGTGCCTAGTGATCTTTAGGTGCCAAGTAGCCTTCAGGTGCCGAGTAAAGATCAAGTGCCGAGTGAACATCAATTGCCGAGTTACTTTAGGTGCTGAGCATGATACAAGTGTCAAGAAATATTTAGGTGCCAAGTCATAGATGATGTCGAGCATCAGGAATTAGTAAGTGTCAAGTAACACAGAATGCACATATGAGTTTGTAACTTCACTAATTCATATGTAAACCATTTTCATGGCCGACATATGATGAATCTTGAAGGATTTAAGTGATAAGATCATATCTTTCCTATTTCCTATGCAATCCACATGCAGCCAATAAGAAAAATGGAGAAGGCATGCAACCAATAATAAAAGTGCAAGGAATGAGTGGGAAACAAAGATTCAATATGGATCATAGATCCATATCTAACCCTAAGTCTTTGAATATCTTTATAAGGAAGACTAAATCTCATTGAATTATGTAGATGGATGAAGGAGTGAATGGAAAACTCTTGTGGAGTTCAGAGTGAAGAGTAAAAGACTTAGAGAAAGAGAGTAGCAGCAAAAAAATTCAGTTGATAAAAACTAAGCAAGGAATAAAAATATGTATCAGATTTCATAGAATCAAGATCAGAGAAAGTAGATCAAGTGCCTATATTCAGCAATAAAGGATTGTAAGCTATCAGGTTTATTAGACCTAATACTCTCTAGCAATTGTATTAGAAAGGAAATCCTATGGTGATGGGTTAGTTTAATAGCTATTTTGTTGATCCTTTAAATAGGTGATTAAATCTTTTAACAAGGTAACACTTCATGTAAAGTGTTTGTAAGTCCTTTAACCAGGTCACTATTGATACAGTGTAAAGCCTTTAACAGAGCAGGCCTTTAACAGGGTAGACCATCAGAAGTGGTCAAATATTATTGCTGCAGTGATTTTGTGGGTATCATCCCCACCCCAGTTTTACCTTCTTATTTCTGGAGGGTTTCTAGGTTACCAAAATCTCAAGTGTTATGTGGTGATGCTTATGTGTTTCTCATAATTGCTTAATGTTGATATGAATGCATGTTCAATTCAATAATATGTTGTTAAGGGTTTGAAAAATAGGTCAAAATTTAATACCTCTGATTCACCCTCCCTCTTAGAAGCATTCTTTCCATTAAGATATTCCAATAGGTTTTTGGGTTACCAAAATTTTGTGTTATCTATTTTCATACATGTCTTTACTTTCATGTTTATTAGATGAATTAGATGCATGTGAATAATTTCAGTTAAAAGGTTTTGAAAAGGTTAAAGTTAGTTTCTTTTGATTCCCCCCTTTCTCAAAAGTAAATCTTCCCACTTGTAAATTCCAACAATTGGTGTTAGAGCCAAGTCCTCACAAGAAGGATCCTTACAGATTAGAGAAAAGATCTACAAATGGAAGTCTACAAACTTGGGAAGATCATAGATAATTAGGTAATTGATATAAAACTTTCTTTACATGCTTTGGAAGAAACCAGGGAGGAAGTAAGAAAATTCTTAAAGAGAAGAAGAGAGATTTTCATAGCTGAGAATGATACACAATACAAGGAGATTGACACCTCAAAATTGTTTATAAATGGATATTCCAAAGAGTTTGATGTAGAAATCGCAAACCTGATGGAGAAGGATAGAGCTCAAGTAGAAGAAATTAGAACATTCAAGCTTGAACAAGAATCACAAGCCATGATGCTTTGTGAGGTGACTAAACAGAGGAAAATAGCCATTGAAGATAAGGCTATGCTAGAAGAAGACAAGATAAACCTTGCAAATAGACTAGAAGAAAATTCAATTGAACTTGCAAGAGTTTCAAACATGTGGCTAGACACCCTAAGCTAGATCATGAATGCACATCATGAATTGAATGTCAAGGACATTGAGATCTCTACACTAAAGATGCAAAATGAATAATTGCAAAATGACCTGAAAAGAAAAAAGAAAATTGCAGAGAGCTTCAACAAACCTGATGAGGCCATCAATTACTTTGAGTAGCTACTAAAATTGCCAAGGGATAGCAATGATACTTTAGGACTAGGATACACCAACACTGAACACAGAGAGTCATCCAAGACTATAGAAGAAAGGAGTAAGAAAGGTAAGAACACTAAACCTACTTGTCATTTCTATGGTAAAAAGAGACATACCTCTAATGTATGCAAGAGAAAGAATACCCATCAGCATGACAAACCTAAGAATGTGAGCCATTGTCATAAGTGCAAAAAGCAAGGACATCAAGCAAATAACTGTAAGACTAGGACTGTCAAAACACCAAGATTTGAAGGTGACTACTATAATTGCAAGAAGTATGGACATAGAGCTTTTGAGTGCAGATCAAAGCCTATGTGGACACCTAATTAGTAAACAAGGAGAAATAACCATGGACATCACTATAATAGGGACTACAACACCAGGTATAGCTATCATTTCTGTCAAGAATATGGACACATTCCTAAAAATTGAATCAGAACACATTTTAGAGAAAACTACAGCAGATGGTTGAGTCAAACCACATGTTTTAGTTTCTTGAAGACTGGTCATATCAATAGGAATTTACCAACAAGGACAAAGGTACCCAACTCAAAGAAAAATAAAGGAAAAGAGAAGGTAGATGTTGAACACATCAAAGGAGAAATGAATAAGACATGGAAGAAGAAAGATGGGTGTAGCACATCAAATGAAGGGATCACTTCACCTAAAAGGTCAAGTGTTAACACTTCATCAAACTAAGTAAAGAAAAGGCATGGGGGATTGATTTACAAAGATTTATCATACATCATTTCCTAAATAAGTACTGAAAAGAAGAGATCAACATGATTAAAGATGCAAAGTTAAAATTTCAAGATTTCATAAGTGTTACTAAGTTGCCCTCAGAAGCCAAGTAAAACTCCAGTATATGTTGAGTTAACTGTCAAAATTAGTAGAAGCTAAATGAATAGTTGGAGCTAATTTGGTCGAAGAAGCCAAGTAAAGAGAAATTTTAGTTGAAGCTAAGTGAAGCATACTCCTGTGGAAGTCGAGTGGTGAAAAGCTAATGGAAGACAAGTAGTGTAGAAATCCTTCAAGAGTCGAGTGGATAGCTATAAATGCACTAAGCATTAAATGCAATGAAAGTAGGGAATATTATCATATTTTTAATCATTTTTCTTCATCACGAATGAAGATCAAAGATGAAGAAGAGCACATAACAACTCCAAAGTAGAGAATCTAGTGTTTAAGTAGATTTCAACAATGATTCAACATGATTACATTAAATTCAAGGTATTTATTTGTGCTGAGCTACATAGTTACATATTTTCTTTTTGTTCAAACCCTAGATTGTACAAATGGCTTCTAGCTCTAAGAAAATATAGGAGAAGGAACTGTTTGAGGTCCAACTAGTCTCCAATGTAGTAAAAAAACTTGATTTCTGGCCAATACTAGAGGTAGCATATAAAAATAACCTAGCTGGAGCCCTATCTATCATACCCCCTAAGGTAGTTATGGTTCAAGATGTTAGGAGATGTTACAATTACAAAACCGGCACTGTAGGAGACATGGAAATGAAGAAAGCTTATGAGAGATTGTGTGAAAATGGAGTGCTAAAAGAATAGTTTCAAATTATTGAGAAGAAGGGTTTGACGCAAGCCCTAGAATTCCCCATAGTATTCAAGACTAAATGGATTAGGATACTACTTAGCAGGATACATGATGAAAGCTTATGGTTGGAGGATGGTCTAGTGAAAATTACAAAAAGGGTTGTACATAGAGTGATAGGGTACCCAACCCTAGATCAACCAAAGACCCTTAGGAGTGATTCTAAGGAGGCAATGGAGAAAAAAATTGGTGCTAAGTGGAACAAGAGAGGGATGACAATAGATACCATTCAAGACCCTCTTGCTGACTTTTCTATTAAAGTCATTTAAGTTCTACCAATTTAGCACACTTAATAGTGTGCCTTGCATTACAGTGGATGTCAATTATAAACTGGTGAAAAAGGATCATACTCATGATCTTGCAGAACTACAACTACAATAAATTAATGAAAATTTAGTAGCTACCATGAGAACTAAGGGAGCCCAATGCAAATTTGGTGTTATTTTGATTTGTATATTCTTTTATGTGCAGAATGAGTTTCCTTTCTTTGGTAAAGTAGTCTGGAAAGAAAATAGATCAATAATAGCTCAAGTTAATGAATACATAGAGCAAATGGAAGCTAATTTTGAGATCCTTATGACTAGCTATTTTGAAGATTTCAAGTAGACCATGAAGCAAAGGCTAAGAATTCTAGTTTCATTGTAGAAAAACATTTAAATGATGTATGCTTTCTTGAAGATATTGACTACACTTATATACAAGCTGCCGTACCAAGAGTTAGATGGTTAAGGCCTCCTGGCTATGAAATAAATATAGATGAGACATCAATAGCTATAACAACACTACTAGCTAAGGAAGTAGACAAAATTGCACCACATTTTTGAACTTATGATGTTGTTAGGTCAAAGGTGGATATGGAGTTAAAAACTGCCTCCACACTAAAGAAGAAAGACAAACTTGTGAAGAAACTTAAGGCCAAATTTAGTGAGGGTACAATAGAAGAAGAAGAACAAGGTGAAGAAGTAGAAGATGATGAAGAGTAACAAGGTTATGAAACACTTTCTTTGACCCAAGGAATGGGGAAGGATGTAGAAGAAGAGGAAGGTGTTGAGAAGGAGTTAAAAATAGCCAAGCCCATCCAAGCCAACTACAAGGGTAGATACTAGGGCAACAATCCAAGTGGAAAAAGAACAAGAAAAATAAAAAGCCACAGAGCAAGGAGGCCCAATAGAAAAAAAAAGAGAAGAAAATATGTTGCACCTCCAGAGTCAGACGAAGAAAGGAAAGAGTTTGATAATGATAAATTTAGATTGGTAAGACATTCTACCAAATCTAAATTGAAAAATGTTTGTAATAACATTAGAGATAATGCAAATCTAACTAGTTTAAGGACCATTTATTTTAATAAGTTTTCAAGGGAACAACAAAACATCATGGAAGATTCCATCTACACTATGATGGCCAAGTTCAAGATCACCCCACTTGAACTAGACAATTCTATGCCGAAGGAGCTAAGCTCCATTGTAGAGAATAAATGGTATTACTACCTTAAAATGGAAAAGGAAATAAGGGACTCAAAATTGGCTCATGTAATGCCTGACCTAACTAAAGGTCAAATAAGAATGGCTAACAAAAAATGTTGGAGTAAATTTGCACCTAAATATAAAGCCTTTAGAATTTTGCAAAATCAAATTGAAGATGTCATGCAAAAGTCCACACAAATGTGGAAACTAATTTATGGAACGACAACTATTAAGGAAGGGTAGGAAGATCCCTTTGAAAGAATAAATGAGGAAGAAGAAGAGAATGAAAGGATGAGGAAGGAGAGAAAGAAAAAGAAGAGGAAATAGTGGAGAACACACAAGGTGAAGAGGCAACAGATGAAGAGTAGTAGCCAAAACAAAGTTTCCAAGATGCTCAACTACCATCACCAAGTCCTCCATGTATAGCACCTGTAGAAACAATAATTGTTAAGGATGTTCCTAACACCTCAAGTCAAAACATCAATCTACTAACTATAGAGGATCTCAAAAAGATCCTTCACCAAACTACATTGCAATCACAACTATATAAAAATTTTGTTTTTGTGAGCATGGAAGAGTTGCAAAAGGTTGTAGTAGAAATTACAAGGAAGAAGGTGAACACACAAGAACCACCTTCACAACCTCCCACAGCTATAATAAATCAACTAGAAGAGCAAGAGGCATAGGATATAACTACTAAGGTTGATCATATAGTCCTAGTGACAACAAATGCCAAGGAGCCAAAAAAGGAGTAGACATGACAAGATGTTCCTACAACACAACCAAGAGGCATCTCCTCAAATCATTATTATTGATGAAGGCATTAGAGAAGAAGAGAAGGAAGAGGAGAAAACCCATAAAGAAAAAAAGTGGGAGTTAATATAGACACTGGTGAACTTGCCTACCTCAAGGACTCCTACCAAAAAGTCAAGCACTGGTGTAGTACCACTAAAAATCTCTGCACCAGGCTCGAGCTCCACCAAGGTAGCAAGGGTACTTCACTATGGAGAACCTATCCTTGATGAAGAGATAGTCATACCTAGTTATGACTATAAAAAAATGAATTTAGGGTAGATAAATGAAGTGCAAGAGGCACTAGAGAGAAGGAAGAAATAGGAGATAATCAGAATTGAGTATAGACAAAAGCAAGCACTTGTAGAAATAAAAGACATATTCCTTGATGAATTTAGCTTGCCAGTACCTAATGAAACCAAGCCCATCATGGAGAAATTATCCAACATAGTGGATCAAGTACAAGATGAAGACTTTGATACAAATGTTAAATTATTAGAGTGGTCTAAAAATAATTTTCAAATGAAAGTTAATGAGAAAGTATCTAGTGAAATAGCACTTTCACAAGTTGATTTGGCCAAGACGGTTGAAAAAGTGAAAACAGTACTTGAGAATATATTCTCATTGTACTTCAAATTGTGTGACTCATCATTTTTCACACAAGAAACTAGCCAAAGGATTCTAAGCTTGGAATGCAATCTTAAGATTTCTAGCACACAGCTACCCAAAGATCCAACTCAAAGTGAGAAGCATTTTGCAACTATGCTTCAAACCCAAAAAGAGTTAGTTGTATTAACAACAAAAAAGGTCATTGTTAAGGCCAAATTGATATAGATTCAATCTACCATTACTCCACATCTTGAAGTTCTACACAAGGAAATGGCCTATGCAGAAAATGTTCTAAAGAAAGATCCTAATCTTTGTACCCTAGAAGGCCTAGTACATCTTGCAGTAGAGACAACCATCCAACACAAATCACTTGAAATTTCTTTAGATATTTGGGATGCTTCTCTAAAGATGATCATGGAGGTAAATAAAACATCTTTGGCTAAATATTCTATTCATTCTTAGGACCCTTTGACATAAGTATCAAAAAGGGGGAGATATAATATTTTGGAGGAGATAAAGATAGGAAATGATAAGAATGGGGAGATAAAAAATTCTTTGATGAAAGTAATAAATAATATCCAAAGGGGGAGATATTCAGATATTCAAAATTTGAAGAAGTATTAAGGGAATAAAGCCAAAAAGATGCAAAAATTGCAAGAAGATGTGAAAGGGGGAGCAGACACAGAACAGAAAGAAATGAAGAGTACAATAAAAAAATACAAAGCACAGACAAGGCAAAGAGTATCAAACACATTAGCATGTAACAAATTTAGCACAAGATTCCTTGGTTACAGGAATGGAATTTTGGTTATAGAATTGGCACATCAGCTTAGGTGGAGTTACAAATTTTTTGAGGTATATAGAATTTTGAACAAGTTTTTGAAGTCTTATACATATGCTGAATAGCATGTATGGTATACTCATAGAGATTAGATTCATAATGTTTAGTTAAGTATTTTTCCCACTCATGTCAAAAGGGGAGATTTTTGGTCTCAGATTAGTTTTGACATTTGAGTGTCAACACACTTAACCAAATTCTCAAGATGATGTTGTAAGGAAACTTGGCAACAAAGAATATAACCGTTTCCACATAACCCATAATAGATCTGAAATAAATACGGAATTAAAATCCACATGCAAGAGAATAGACAACATACCCATAAAATGTGACACAAGATATACCCTGGGAAACCCTCATTGAGGGAAAAACCCAGCCTCCAAAAGCATCCATCATTATGTATTATTTAGCAAAAATACCATTGCCATACAACCATGGAAGCCTTCATGGCCATAGCCACAACTGAGCAAACTATGTGAACAAGCATGAATCCACACATCCCATGCCATGCTTTTTAACCTTCACAAATGCTCCCTTGGCTAACCTATCAAGCCTTGTCCCGCTCGACTCTTGCCTTTTGTCTTCTCCTTGTCACTCTTTTCTCTCTCTCTACAACAACTACCCTTGTGGCTGCTTATATAGTAGCAAGTCCCACAAAACCACCAAGTGGTATTACATAAACCATGTGCTAAAACCATGTGCTACCTAACCCACTAACCCTACATTTAATATTGGGCATTTAATTCTTTTTTTTTTCCAATATTAAATAATTACATGAAATATTATCACAATGTTACAATACAACTCATCAAGAATATTCCATGAGAATCTTTACATGTTGCATGTCCATCTAGGTACAACATTACATAATAAAAAATAAAATAATAAAATAAAAATACTATGCAATGTGTGCAACACCCATTATCTCAACAATCTCCCACTTGTATACATTGCATAGGGTCAATCCGTAGCCACATAAATGAACAAGGGAACAATCCCTCCCAGCACATCCACTATCATGGATCAAAATACACCAAGTGCTCCATCTTGGTACCCACAACAAAATCAAAGTATCCAGCATCTCAAACATGAATGATCTCACTTCCTATTATGCCACTGCCACTGGACATACATAGAAGCCATCCAAAGAGAAAGCCACCCAACCTGTCGCATTAGAAGATCATAAAATCCTGTACGAACTAAAATTCCAAGCACAAATAACCTGATCCAAACGTAATCACAGGTATCCGTAGTTGTCAAAATATCCATAGCTGAAATAGCACCCACAGCAAGTGCCAAACCCATCCAACTATCCATACCTCAAAGGTATAACAAGTGAATCTCATATCACCGACATATCCAATCTATAACCTGCAATCACAAGCCTCAAGAGCAATACCTGCCACATATACACCAAGAAGCTCCCACTACAAAAGATAATGTCAAATCTATAACCAATCCACTCACAACATCTCAAAGAAGTGAATCCATGTAGTATCAAGGACATCCATAATACATAATCCAATATCCTGCAAGAATAACTCTCATAACAAGTCTCCAATAGTCTCCCAAATTCTCCACAACCAACAAAGGAAAGAGATAAAGAAATAACCATGTCATCTCTCACATGACATACATGAGCACAAACCAGTGATCACAATCTCTAACCAATCTCAAATCCAATTTAGGAAAAAACTAAACATCCAGGAAGATAACCAAGACCAGAGAAATCATGCAAATCATAACATGTATCATGTCCTTCTACACACACCTCTAGATATAAACTATGCAAGTATGATCTCCTCCATAAAACCCCAACAAGAAGCCTCAACAACACCCAAACCATACCATATAACTCATCATGGATGTAAGCCTCTCACAAGAAGATCAAACTCAATAAAATCATTCCTAAACCAAGGAATAACCATTCCTAGTCCAAGGAATATGCCCAATATAAAACCATCTCCCAAACTTAACCAACATAACAACATATGCACATGGAGATAACCAATGCTAAACCATCTCTCAAATGAACCCTCCAAAACTAACTCATGTACCATAGCTCAAGATCCATATCCATGAAAGACAAGCATAAATATAATGCAACTGAGAGAAACAATGGGCTATACCTCTCAAGTAGCAAACCGTCGAGTAGACCAAGAGTGGGGAATGAGAATGCTCATCAAGATACCCAAGTCTCCAGCCAAGAGTCATCTAAGAACAATCTCCTCTCAAGTCCATATCAGGTGACTACCCCTCGAACTTCCTGCTGAAACCATCAACCGTCCCAAAAAATACTTCTCTAATCCAAGAGAAATCAGTGTCACCACCGTCTCTAAGTATCCATGAGCACCTGTAACCAATCAATCCATGCCAACTCCAAATGCAACATAGCAATATCATGAAGTATCTAGCTTATGATCAGTGTACTCAATACCAAGAAACTAAACCAAGATCAATGTCAAAGTTCCAACCATGGCCTCAGGAACATAAAAATGACAACATGATCTTACCATCTCAACTAAAGAGATAACATGCTCCATATGAACATACCATAACATGTTACAACTCTAAACGCATATCAAGAGTATACCATGACATAATAATGAAACCATCCTCACACCAAGGATAACATGCCAAATAGAAGTATAAACCACACCTTTTCCAAGAACCATGTGAGTCCTCAAGATGCAACCATCTCCACACACCATGAAGAACCATCTCCACACACCATGAAGATAACCAAGAACTCCATGAGTCCTCAAGATCTAACCATCTTCAAACACCATGAAGATAACAAGTGCACCATGCAAATGTCAAAGACGCTTCTGCATCAACAGGATCTAAGACAAACCTTCAACATGTGCAAACACTCAATAAATATATCAATGCCAACAACTCGCACTCAACCGTGGTACCAAGTCACCTATGGCATCATAAAATCCATCCTCTCCAAACCAAGAAGATATAAACTAAACCAAGAACTAATCCTACACTATCACCTCATCACTGTCACAAGCTCCCACTAAACTGTGTATCCAAGCTATCCATGACATCATGATGAAAAAATCCATCCTCTAACCATGAGAATCAACCAAGGCATCAAACCATCAAAGAAATCAAAAGTGCACATCATGAGCTCCTCAAAAGAAACCAAATAACCATGATCCTCAACCAAGAAGATATACCACCATAACCAAATCAGAAAATACAAGCTAATGAACATCAAAGATGTACCTGTATAACCAATCATGTCATGCCAAAATCCATGACACCATGATCACATCCATGAACTGAGCATCTGGCTCTCAATAATGTCCAACCTGTCAGCATAAAATAGTCAACCACAATCCTCCACCATGACTATACCTGGTAACAACATCTCATCCCTTCTACATGAAGATAAAATCATAAAATCAGGTGACTTAGGGCATAGACAACCCAAATCCAAGCCACCAATCTGAATATGCATCAATAATAAAAGATCAATGGGCAAAGACAACCCATAATCAAGCTATAAATGCAACGTGTAAGTATAGACCGCTTACAACACTACACAACTTGTAGACCCAACAAGTCATCATGCATATCCAAACCAAACACTGATAACCATATCATCATGAGACCAATCTGAAATATGAACTGAGTATACAATGACATCAAATCTTAAATTTCCAATGCCATAAACTCACAATGTTACCATAGTCAAAATTTATACCATAAACTATTCAGATCAATATATCAACAAATAAATCATGCCAAACTTGCACCAAATCTGAAGCAATTTGTAGAGCTCTCCAAGAGCTTTCCGTTGACTACTTGAAGTCCAAAATCTGACTCCGTATGCCCAAGTTATGCCCTAATCCGTGCTCAAAATAAACAACATCTAACTTTAGGGCTCTTAAAACCTAACAAAATTTCAAAATCACAAAACCAAACCTACACCATCTTGTAGTGCTCTGAATTAGCTTTCCAACGCCTATAGAACTCTGAAATCTGATATTCTGAGAGAAAGTTATGGCCGTTTTACTAAGACAGTCTTTTTGCCATTTTCAGTACGATTTTTCATTTTTAATTTTTTTTTCAGTGACGAAAATTCCAACAGGATTAAATTTGACGGCCATCATGGGCTGAAACTAAAAAACTCTTTCATTTCCTCTTAACATGGCCAAACTAGGGCATATTATATATCAAGTTTTATGGAAATGTCGACCCGGATCCAATGGTGAGGACTGTTTTTACCCAAGAGGTCATTTCTGCATGTTACCCCCCAAAACCCTCATTTAAATGAAACATCCAAAAAACTCTTTTGTCCAACAATTTCACATGCCCAAATATTTTAACATCCCATCATAACAGCAAATCCAAAACCCTCAGACCTGCAATAAATCATTCATATATCTTGCCCTTTCTTTTATCCTCTCATGCATTCCCATGGATTCAATCTAGGGTTACAATAATAAAACCATAGCTCTGATACCACTTGTAAAGAAACTTGGCAACAAAGAATATAACCGTTTCCACATAACCCATAATAGATCTGAAATAAATATGGAATTAAAATCCACATGCAAGAGAATAGACAACATACCCATAAAATGTGACACAAGATATACCCTAGGAAACCCTCATTGAGGGAAAAACCCAGCCTCCAAAAGCATCCATCATTATGTATTATTCAGCAAAAATACCATTGCCATATAACCATGGAAGCCTTCATGGCCATAGCCACAATCGAGCAAACTATGTGAACAAGCATGCATCCACACATCGCATGCCATGCTTTTTAACCTTCACAAATGCTCCCTTGGCTAACCTGTCAAGCCTTGTCCTACTCGACTCTTGCCTTTTGTCTTCTCCTTGTCACTCTTTTCTCTCTCTCTACAACAACTACCCTTGTGGCTGCTTATATAGTAGCAAGTCCCACAAAACCACCAAGTGGTATTACATAAACCATGTGCTAAAATCATGTGCTACCTAACCCTCTAACCCTACATTTAATATTGGGCATTTAATTCTTTTTTTTTCCCAATATTAAATAATTACATGAAATATTATCACAATGTTACAATACAACTCATCAAGAATATTCCATGAGAATCTTTACATGTTGCACGTCCATCTAGGTACAACATTACATAATAAAAAATAAAAAAATAAAATAAAAATACTATGCAATGTGTGCAACACCCATTATCTCAACAGATGTCGAGTATAATACAAAAGTTGAGCTATAGTGCATGCTGAGCCAAAGAATTCAATAGGTGCCGAGTGAACTTTAGGTGCCAAAAAAAGTTCAAGTGCTAAGTGATAAGTGATGCCGAGTCACTATAGGTGTCAAGCAGACTATAGATGCTGAGAAAAACTAAATTACTATAAGAGTCGAGTGAGACAAAATTTCTATATGTGCTAAGCATTAGCAATTAGTAAGTACCGAGTAACAAAAAATTAACATATGATCTTGTATTTTTACAAACATAGATGTAAACCATTTTTTGAGCTGACATAGGATGAATCTTGAAGGATCTTGAAAATAAGATCAAATATTTTGCATTACCTATGTAATCAACATGCATCTAATAAGAAAAATGGAGAAGACATGTAACCAATAGGAAAAGTGCAAGAATTGAGTGAGAAATGAAGAGTAAATAATGATCATAGATTCATACCTAACCCTAAGTATTTGAAGCCTTTAAAGGAGGACAAAGCCTCATTATGTGTGTGCACTTGAGAAGTGTATGGGTGAATTATAGTGAAGTTCAAAAGGGTGTAAAGACTTAGAAAGAGTAGAACAACATTACAAAATTTAGTTGATTGATAACAAAGTATCAGAGTTTCGATAAGAGACATATCAAATCAAGCAAGGATCAGAGTAGTTAGATTTGAACAAGGATCTAGAATTAGCAATTAAGGATTGCAAGTCATCAGGTCAAGACTTTCTAATACTCTCTAAAAGTTGTATTAGGAATGAAAATCCTATGATGATAGGTTGGTTTAATAGCGATGTTGTAAGCCTTTCAACAAGGTGCTAAATATTTTAATAGGGTGTAAAGTCTTTAACATAACGAGCCTTTCATAGGGAAAACCATTGGAAGTGGTTAAACTTTGTAACCTTGAATAGTTACATATTGCTGCAGTGATACTTTGTAGGTGTCATCCCCACCCCAGTTTTACCTTCTCATTTTGGAGGGTTTCTAGGTTACCAAATTTTTGTGCTATCTATTTTCATGCATGTCTTTACTTTCATATTTATTAGATGAATTAGATGCATGTGAATGATTTCAATTAAAAAGTTTTGAAAAGGTTAAATTTAGTTACTTCTAATTCACCCCCACTCTCATAAGTAAATCTTCCCACTTGTAAATTCCAACAGTTTGATACCATGCATATTGGAAAGAATGTAACAGTGACATTGTGGAAAATATTGGATGGAAGGTGTGACAAAGAAAAACTTGCCAAAATTTGTGGTGGCATTCATGATTCCAATCATGTAATGAAAAATATCATTGAATCGATTAGTAATAGAGACTAGATTAATGCAAGTGCCCTTCCTTGGTTATTAACAGAGCAACAAAGTAATGACATAAAAGAAGTCATACAAAAAAGGAGATTTCCTATATGATTTTTTGTGAATATAAGCAATCTCATATCAAAGAAAAGTGAATTTGGCCTAGGGTTTAAAATGCACAATTGGCATACCTTCATCAAGGTAAGTCATAGTCTTTTGTATTTATAATATATTTGTGAAATTACATTCAATTTTTATTGTATTATGTTAAAAAAGAATCAAATGATCAGTTGACGATTGTTGCAATATGTGCTACCTCTATCGCTCCCAAACAACTTTGACAATTGTGCACTTAAAATGTGAGCATACTTCTATGAGTCATCATACCCAAGATTGCTCAAGAACGAGGTCTTGAATAGTGGCTCATAGCTCTCTATTCATGGAGTGCAAGGGTTTGTAATGAAGGTCCTCAATTTTGACCTAGTTTGTGCCCATGCAAGTACACCATAAAATGAGAGATTCAAAGATCCAATATGCATGCAAATGGAGATGAAAGCTAATTAGATCTAATCTATCAATGCAAGATCTAAGCTAATATGAAAATGCATGGATGAGATATGATAATAGAAGCCATGGATACATGGGAGAAGAAGACTGAAAGATAAAAGTTCTCCACAAAAAGCTCTAGTATTCAAAATCATTCAAAAATCGCTCTCCAAACTTCTAGCATAATAATAGCATAGAGTGTATGCATGTAAAATAAGGAGAGGGTTCTCCCTTATAAAGAAGATTGGATGATCAAGATTAAGAGACAAAAGGATTTAATCAAGGATGGGGAAAGAACGATCCATGTGAAATAAAGATCCACCAATGAAAAAATAGGAAAATAATTAAATGGAATCCCACTTAGAAATATGTGCATTTAAGTGTAGAGTGATTTTTAATTTTTAATTACTTTATTTCCTCTTTAAGTGCAGACTTATTTAATTAAAAAGGAGCAAGTTATTTTAATTAAATAGGAAATATTTAATTTAATTAAAAGAGGGGTTTTTCTCTTAATTAATTAAATGTGGATAAATTATTTAATTAAAAGATATATTTTATTTTAACTAAATGGGGTCTTATTTTATTTAATTAAAATGGATATTTTTCTAAATTAAATAAGATGTAGGATAAAAAGATCAACCTTAAAAAATATTGAAATCATCAAATTTGATCAAAGAAATTGATTTGAATTGATTTAATAAAATATTGCAAACCATTGATTCATGAAATTGATAAATTGATAAATTGACTAATGAGGGCCCATAGTTTAGGTGACCATTTTAGGGTGCATACATTTACCCCTCTTTGACTAATGTGTGGTTGACTTCAGAACACATGTAGTCAAAGAAAGAAATTGAAGTGGAGGTCAATTTGGGAACACATCAGGATAAAGAATATAAATAAATTTTGATTTGAAAAAATCAAGGATAAAATTGATAAAACCTAATCAAGGATTGAACTTTGATAAGTACTGCCCCCTCATGATCAAAATTGAAATGAGATAGAGGAGAAACAATAGATTGATAAAATTGATCAAATCAAACTAAAGATAAAGTTCTTGATATAAGAATCATAGAACCAAGGTAGATCATCAAGTATGAAATATTATGCTCTAAAGTTGAATTAGAAGAAAAGAAGTGGGGTGAAAATGAATCAAAGATAGAAATTTGGAAGATATCAAAAGAAATAGAAAGAAAAAATAATTTTTACCTAAGAAAGAGAATGCTCCAAAATCAATCAACTATTTAAGATAGAAAATTATGATTGAGGTCATGAAAAAAATAAGGAAATGAAGATCAAAATGTGACCACAGTTGATTAAAAGTCCACAAGAAAGATGAAGGGAAAAATCTCTCAAACTCATAATTCAGCCTAAAAATGCAAACTAACATGAAGCCTAACAATGAAAGCTACATGAAAATGCAAAGGTGTACTTGCAATAGCACAACTGTAACATAGGATTTTGTGTTCATCATTCATTAGAGAATGTAAAGGAACTTATTTTAATCATTTTGCCATCATTAACAGACATCAAAAAATTAGACAATCATCACTAGTCACAAGTACAACTATGAAGATATGAATGTGATTTATATTGGATTGGAATGTGGAAAGATTCTAACATAAGCATCAAAGACATAAAGGTCAAGATGACTTCGATGTTAGCTTACCCAATTTAATGTAGCAAACAAAATATATGCCTCATGCCCCAAGTCCTCTAGCTATGCATCTCAAAGAGACTTAGGAATAATGACACTCAACAAAAATCAATAACAATCATCACACAAAGAAAAGATCATGACATAGCTCAAATATTAAGTATTTATGTTTAAAAATTTAAGTGTGTTAACTAGTATCAAGTTTCGACAACAAGGATCAAATTCTTGCAAATAGGTAAAGATTACATGACAAAACTGGGTAAGACCAAACCAATAAGTGTTAAAAAATGCTTGATGCCAGGGGTTGTATTGAAAAATACAACTCAGTTGGTGTTGAAAAACACCATTTGCAAGGTGTCTTAAAAACTAATGCATCTAAGAGGCCAAAAGCTAACATAATTATGCCCCCTAGACAACGATCAATTCTAAACTAGGGAAACAACAACAAGGCATGATGGAGAAAGGCTAAGTGTCAAGGATGCGTGCTAAGAAATAGGGGTGCAAAGGCCTCAACTAGCGCTCATTTCTAGGTTTTCACCACTTCGATTTTATTTTATTTTTTGGAAGTTTTTATAATATTTTTTTTTGTATTTTTGCTACCAAGGTGCCTATTTCCAAGTTTTCACAAAGACACTTTTTCTATATTTTTTAAAATTTTGAAATTTTGAACTTTTTTTTGTATTTTTAGAATATATATATTTTTGGGAGCTACATCAAAGCCTATTGCTAGGTTTTCACTAAGCTGATCATTTTTTTAGGACATTTTTCAATTTTTAGAATTTTCACAATATATCATTTTTTTTGAATTTTTGAAATATATGATTTTTTTTGAATTTTTTCAAGATCAATAAATATGTACCAAGATATATAATGCCCTCAGACAAAAAAAAGAATCAAACTCTCAAGCAAGACCACATCATGTAGTCTCAATGTCTAGTAAGGTGGAAGACAAGAGTGATTAGCAAGTCGGTGGAAGAAATAAAAGATGAGAGAACAAAAGAGAATAAAGGGAAGAAATCCTCAAGGGAAAACTCCTCAGCAGTACCTAAGCTACGAAAAAAATGTCATGTAAAGCACATTTGGACAAGAAATGAAAGGCCAACGTAAGATTATTCATGAAAGGATAATGTAAAAGTGGGAAAGATGCAATTCAAAAGAGTAGATATGTCAAGAGGCTTCATAGAATTGTATTTTACTCTTTTTTATTAGACCAAGACCAAAAGGGTAAATAGGAAAAGGATAACAAAAAGCTAGAATGAATGGAGGAAAATAGATATGAAGGCTAAACATGAAAGGAATGAAAACATGATCATCATAAGATAGCTCACAAGATAGCCAAATGTTTGTGTATAGGTCAACATTGTCAAGATCAAAGAGAAGATGAAATAGATGAAAGATGTAAAAGAACTATGCATGATGCGTGATTGTCAAGTTTTCATCATGGCACTTATCCAAGGCTCAAAAAGGGAGTGGTTTTCACCATAGGATGAATTTATTTCTCTTTACTTTTGCTACCAAGGTGCCTGATTACCAGGTTTTCACCAAGGCACATTTTTAAATTTTTCATTTTTTTTCTTTCTTTTTCTTCAATTTTTTTCAATTTTTTTTGGAAAAAGTCAAGATTTTTAGATAATTCTCCTTGAAAGTTAAAACCATGACATGCAAAGGAGTTAAAATATTATGCTCAAAGATGCTGATAGGGAAAGGAATATGGAAGACAAAAATGGAGGATATGGCTTTATGCAAAGTGTGTGAGATTGAAAGATGGAAATGAAGGCAAGATCAATGTGAACTCACACCTTGAAGGGTGGTGAGAGGATGGAGAAAATGTGAATGAAGGAATACATGAAGGAATATGGTGAGTGGATAGAAGAAGTTGTGGTTTAGATGCATGAAATGGAAGACGATGAAGTGGAATTCTTTGGAAGCTTGAATGTCAACTTCAATTGTTGTTCAACATTAGACTCTCTCAAGAGAGACTTTGGAATTTATATAGCCGTAGGAGTCTTTTCATTTATTTTTGATGATTTAGAGGTAATATCTTCAATGATGGATTTTGGAACCCATACTTGTCTTATAATTTTTTTCTTAGATATCTCTTTTGACTTTATGCCCCCATGTTGGTTAGAGGAGACATGGTGGTCTTTCTTTTTATATGGATTCTTGAATTGCTTCTTTTTCTTGTATTGAACATTCAAGTTGCTTCCAAAAAACTTGGGACTTGTGGAAAAAGAAGGATGATATGACTGGTTTAGGTGAGGGGGTGGACGAAAAAGATTCTAACATAGGCATCTACATTGATCTTGAGGAAAGATAGGAAAGGGAGGCACATAAGGACCCAAGATGGAAGGAGGATGTGAAGCATTTAGTATTGGTGGGGGAGGTCCAAGGATGGATGTGGAATATGCCAAAGGGTAATCAATAAGTTCATCAATATCTTGAACATCTTTAGAGTGAGCCTTAGGATTTTCAATAGGATCATGAACATCTTGAATACAAGCAACTTCTTTGATAGGAGTACTTGAAGCTTGACAAGACTTAGGAAGAGTAGAAAGTGGAAGGAAACATGAAGTGGTAGACCAAGAAAATAGAGGACTTTGATCTTGACAAGGATCTTTAGATAGCATAAGTGTAAAGTTGTTCTCTTGATTTTCAATAGACTCAACATTGGAAGTAATAATACTATTTTTAATAACCTTAATAGAAGTATCATAATTGGAAGACACAACTATATTAAGGTCATTTTGATTTTCAATAAGCTCAGTGGTGTAAGTAGTAGCTTGATCTTGCTTAGAAGAAGACTTAAGACATGGTGGAATGAATGAGGAAGGGCATGAAGGATCAAAAGGACCATGAAATGGATCAGAGACATCATGAAAATAATTGGATGACATGGAAGGTTCTTGATCTTGATCTTTCTTTATATTCTTTTCTTTATCATTTTTAGAGTCCTCTTGACATGAAGTCACTCCTAAGGAGAAAGAAGCATGTTGAAATTGTATGGAAGACTTCAAAATAGATGCTGGACTAGCTAAAGTAGGCATTATAGCACATGAAGGCTTAGGCTCTTTAGGTTTAGCATTATCAAAAGTACTTGCAGCCAAGTGAAGGTTAGCTTGAGTTTCTTTAAGAGGTAGCCTTTAAGGATAACTATAGGGAACCACATGAAAAACATTAGTATATTTGTTGGATGAAGGATTGGTAGAAGATTTGAGAGACTTAGAATGTTTAGGGGATGTATGGATAGTGGAGGAAGTAGAAGATGGAAGGGAAGCATCAAAAGACAAATGTTTAACATTAACACAATTTTGCTCAAGAGTGTAATATTTATTTTAAGCATGAGTGTTCTTAGAAGAAGAACTCTTATGGAATTGATGCTTTATTTTAGCACAAAAAAATTATATTCTCTTCCTCAAAAAATGCAAATTTATTATTTATGTATTGTTCACAAAATTTATCAATGTTGTTTTCAAAATTTGAGTCATATGGATTACCATCAATATCTATCTGTGACTCATCCCCTTTAAGCACAAGCATAGAACTAGGAGGACTTTTAGGACTTGTAGGAATATAATAGTCATCATCATCATAATCATTATCACTATAGGCACTATAGATAGACATATTACAAGAATTTTTATGTTGTTCATTATGGTATGTCTCAATAAGAGGAATAAGACTCTTGGTAGAAGTAGAAGAAGAATGATATGATGAAGAAGAGGTAGGTTAAGACCCACATGAATGATATTTAGAATAATCATGGTAAGACTTGGAATATGAAGAATGTGAATGATATTTAGAAGAATCATGATAAGACTTGGAAGATAAACAATGTGAATGATATTTAGAAGAATTATGATAAGACCTAGAAGATGAAAAATGTGAATGATATCTAGAAGAATCATGGCGAGACTTGGAAGATAAGGAATATTTGGAAGAAGGATATCGTGATATGATCTTGCATATGATCCTAGAAAGAACTTCTGATTTCTTCCCCTTTTTCATAATTTTTGTCACAAGGTTAGCATCCATATATCTATTGTCCACTAACAACATTTTTCAAATTCAATAAGGAGATCGAGTTCATCTATGCTCAAACAAGGGTCCCTAACAAGATATTCAAGATCTACGGTTCTAGAAGAAGAAGAAGAATCAAATATGAAAGAAGAGAAAAGATGAATACAAGAAGGCAGACTATATGATAATAGGTGGAAAAGAATCAAGAAGACATGAAGAAGAGGAAGAATGGAAATGGGAGACTAGAAAGACATGAAAGATGAAGAAGAAAGAAGACTAAGAGTCATTCTATGAAATTTGATAATATTTGAGTTCATTTGAATGTTGAGCAACTTGTAATAGAACTTGTGACCAACATGAAAGAAAAGGTACTAGTTGATAGGATAACCCTAAGAAACATTGATATCAAACTAGGATAGTAAAAGCACTCAGTTTTCCAAGAAGGAGATGATGAGATAGAATTTTACAATAGACATAAACCAACACTACCATAGAGGTGCCCACAACTCTGGGTGAATACCCTAGTATATTTGGACTAGGAGGATGATTTACCCAAATTTTAATTAATTAAAATTGAATTTTGATGAAATTGGATGGATAAGAGATTACTAAGACTCTCCAAGCATAATATCAAAGATTCCAAGGTATATCTTTCTCAACAAGGATGGACTCTAACTCACCAACTCAAAACAAGGTCACTTGTGAAATCAATGATTACTAATTCAAGAGGTCAAAGCACAATAACCCAAGGTGCAAATAAGCTTCTAACAATGAGTTAAGTAGCCTAATCTAAACAAGATCAACTTAAGGAGATTACAAATAATAGGACAACAAAGCAGTTTGATTGTAAAGTCTTGACTCGAGAACTTAGATTTTGTTTATTTTAAATGTCTAACTAGGTATATCAATAGATTTTTAGTCATAAACCAGGAACATAATATAGAAATCAAGGATTTTAAGCAAATGTATTCAAATAATGCGCAAGGGAAAAATGAACCTTGCACATGAATAAGAATAGTATCACAGTATCAATCTAATCCCTAAAACCACTACTGTGTATGTTCTCAAAATATTTTCCAATCATGCACATAGTCTTAGAAAAGAAAATTTGGTAGTACTATAGTTCTTAGTAATGTTTTGAGAATTTAATCAAATAGAGATACTAAGGAGATCTGACAGCCTAACAAAAGACTACACTCATGAGGATTTCCCCCACAAGGACATTTATATATCGATTGCTACTACCATGTCAAAAATGGGTATTACCGCTTGAGGTTCCATCCACGTGGCTGACCCAATAAAGGGAATGTCCACTATGGTTAACCCTCTCTAATAAAGAAAGACTCACAAAGTTGTACCACATGAAAAATTGGTTTAGATTCAAAGGTTTCAATTTTTTGATGTGTCCAAAAAGGAATAGAGCATACTCCACTAGCCTCTTCACCTTACCCAAACATAGCAAAAAGGATTCTTTGACACACTAATTTAAAATCACCTCAGCAATTTTTTGGAAAATACAACAACAAACACCACCAGTCTCAAAAGAGAAAGTACTAATGGATTTTGGAGACAAATCCAAGTAGAATAGTGAGATAATAACAAATATCCTTCCCTATGTATAAGGGGATATGTCATCAAGAGGAGCTTTACATGTAAAGCAAGCGAATGAAGCTCAATCTCTCAAGATCTCCCAAATAGTGTTCATAAGGCCTAATTACTATGTGAAATATAGATGCATGAAAACAAATCTAGATCCAATTTTAGAGTACCAAATGAGGTGTGAATCTATGAAAGCATGTCAAAGCACTCAAGCCAAACACATGAGATGTTCATTTTAGTTCCAAATCCAAATGTTATAGAGATCCAAAAAAATGCCTGATAATCCTTTCAATGCATCTTTTCTTTGTTGTACCTTTCATTCACACTTGAATGCTTGCTCATAACAAACAAAACAACAAGCAAAACAAGCAAACACAAGATATGCAATATATATCCAACTTATGCAAAACTAGTGTTAAATCTGAAAATCTAATTTTTAAGAATGATAATAATCAAAAAATAATTCAAATAAAAGCTCACATCATGCATTGATCTATTTTGAAAATTAAATGGAAGCTATTCATTAAATGCCCTTTTTTAATATTAATTTTTGACCTATTCATCAAGATTGGACCTATATGATATGAATTCGGATCCAAAACCATAAATGCAAAAAAGAGACCCCTATCAAAAATCAAAAAGCATTCCAAAAATGTTGGAATTTTGAAAATATCTTTTCATTTGTGCCCTAGGGAGCCATTTTGTCAAAATAGACCCTTTTTTGCAAATCAAATTATTGAGTCTTAATATAATCTCTAAAATCAAAACAAAAAGAACCAACCCTATTTAGAATTCTAAGACCTTTCCGAAAATGTAATTTTTTTTTGAAAAATGTGCTAATTTGTGCCCTAAAATAAATTTTCATGAAAAATAATTTTTTTTTTATAAAAAATAGAAAATACCTCAAAAAAATCTAAAAATTTCACTTAAGTTTCTGTGATGTGTTGCTAACCTGCAAAAAAATTCAGACCAAAACACTAAGTTGTTTGGGAGATATGATCAAATCTTTAAGATCTAGGGTTTTTCATCTCGAAACAAATCCATACAAGGGGGTTAGATTTAAAAATGTCCAATACTATCAACTAAAGGTGGATTGCCCCACGATGGGCAGCAAAAATGTGTGCTTAAAATGTGAGCACACTTCTATGAGTCATTATATCCAAAATTGCTCAAGAATGAGGTCTTAAATGATGACTCATAACTCTCTATTCATGGAGTGCAAGGGTTTGTAATGAAGGCCCTCAGTTTTGACCTAGTTTGTGCTCATGCAAGTACACCATAAAATGAGTGATTCAAAGATCCAATATGCCTGCAAATGGAGATGAAAGCTAATCAATATGATAACAATGCAAAATAATGCAAGATGTAATTTATCAATACAAGATCTAATCTATGATAGCAAGATCTAAACTAATATGAAAATGCATGGATGAGATATGATAATGGAAGTCATGGAAGCATGAGAGAAGAAGACTGGAAGATAAAAGTTCTCCAAAAAAAGCTTTAGTATTCAAACTCCTTTTTCAAAAATTACTCGCTAAACTTGCAACATAACAATAGCATAAGGTGTGTGTATGTAAAATGAGGATAGGGCTCTCCCATATAAAGAAGATTGGAAAATCAAGATTAAGAGGCAAAAAGATCTTATCAAGGGTGGAGAAAGAATAATTTGTGAGAAATAAAGATCCACCAATTAAAAAATAGGAAAAGAATTAAATGGAATCCCACTTAGAAATATATGCATTTAAGTGTAGAGAAATTTTTAATATTTAATTTTTTAATTTCCTCTTTAAGTGGGGGTTTATTTAATTAAAAGGGAGCAAATTCTTTTAATTAAATAGGAAATATTTAATTAAATTAAAATAGGGGTTTTTCTCTTAATTAATTAAATGTGGATGAATTATTTAATTAAAAGAGAGGTTTTTTAAAATTAAATGGGGACTTATGTTATTTAATTAAAAGGAATTTTTTTTTAAAATTAAATAAGACTTAGGGTAAAATGATCAACTTTAGAAAGTATTGAAATAAAGAAATTGATTTGAATTGATTTAATAAAATATTGCAAACCATAGATTAATGAACTTGATAAATCAATAAATTGAATAATGAGGGCCCATAGTCTAGGTGACGATTTTAGGGTGAATACAACAATAATATCAAACAAGTGATATATGATCTTGGCAAATACATGAGGTAAATAGTGATATTTGTTCAATATATCAAACAAGTAATATATTGTAAAGTCTTGTATTTATATGTTTTTGTTACTTAAATTCTTTATAGGTGGTTGTCATCTAAATAAATTCATAAATAAGATATAAAATATTGGAAGAAAAGAATTTTTTCTACTAATATGTGAAATGCAAAAGTGTTTACCTTTAACTCTTTTCACTGCACAAGAACACTACCTCATACACTAGGTTGAGGAGATTGAATTGTGTAGACTTGTACAACCTAGGTCAATATGGATGGTTGAGAGACACTTAAATTTTTTGGAGGGTTTGGTTTGACAAAGAGCACATCTTGAGGGTTCTATGATTGAGGGATATATGACATATCAGATGATGGTGTACATTACTCAATATCTTCCTAATCTTGTTGTAAAGACCCATATAGATTGCATGTGGGATCTTGACTCCATTAAAAAATTTAAAGGGGAGTACTTAGTGGGGAAAGGTAGATTTAAGAAAGTGAAAGGTAATAAATTATGAGATGCTATTGTAGTTAATTAATTCTTAATCTTCAAAATAAATATGTTCTAAGTCATCTATTTACTTTTGTACAATTGCTAAAGAGTGGGATGCAATACATTTTTTTATTGCAAACAGTCAAAGATTGAATGATGGTATGGATTGAATGATGTCAACATTCTGTTCATGGATTAAAATGGGAATTGGTGTCTTCACTAGTTAAACAAGCTCATTTTAATGGAGATCCTAATGTTACACAAAAGGAAATAGATTTAGCATATGGTCTTAGAGATCTCCATGTACTTATAAGTTTGTTAATCAACCATATGTTTTTGAACTTGTGATAGAATAATTTATACATTTTTCACATTATTGTAGGTGAAACACCACAAGACTATGTTCTACAATGGTTATAAAGATTTAGATGGCACAAAGAGAACTTGTGATTTTGAGATAATTGTAGTTTTTCAGGTGACCAATATTTCATTTAGAAATGACTTACATCCTCGAGAGTCTCAAAATCAATATTATGGCATTTTGGTTGATATACTCGATATTAACTTTAATTCCTTCAAATTAGTTTTCTTCATTGTCAAATGGAATAGACTATGAACCAATTAAAATAATCTTGATAGAATTGTTATTGAGCATGAGAATGGATTTCTAATGATTAATGCAAGGTTGTTTGAGCTAGTTGGGGATGAGCCCTATGTTCTTCCAAGCCAATGTGAGTAGGTATTTTACTCAAAGGTTCCACATAAATGAGGTTGGTCATTTATTGTTAGACATGATCCAAGGGGAAGGTCGATAAAGTATAATGCGATGGAAGAAGAAGATACTGAGGAAGAGGAAGAAGTGGGTCATGCTTGAGAGTTAGTCGATGATGCTCTTGAAGTAAATGATGTTTGTGTTGATCATGATGATGATGCTTCTACTAATCACAATGATGATGATGATGACAATGACAATGATGACCAAGATAGTGATGGTGAAAAAGTCAATGACAATGATGATCCGAATGATGAGATGGATAAAGAATAATATCAATGTATATACAAGTAAACATTTTCTATTCAATTTTTGATTTTTGAATTATTAATACAAGTAAAAAATTTTAAATTGAATTTGGTGTAGTAAAACAAATTTAACTATAATGTGTTGGGATTAAGAAAACATCTTGTATTTTAGTTGAAGGGGATGCAAAGGTTGTTCCTAATGAACGTATTAAGGTCCAAGCCAGTGGATAGGTAAGATGGTGTGGTTGGACAAGGTAAAGAGCACTACAATGCTCTTTAAGATCTTTTAAGTCTCAATTTTTTAAAATTTAACCCTTTTATTTGTTGTTGCAGAGGACCAACCTTTGCAAAGGACAAAAAGTGTATGTCCACGGGTAAGAACACATATCGATGACAACATGGATATGCCTCTACAGCAATATAGGGAATGATAAAAAAGAAAGAAAAACTGATTCATGTGAACTTATGTAAATTATTTGATAATGACTGATGTTTATGTATATATGCTTTATTTATGTTCTATTGAATGTTCATGTGAATGTTCTAATGAATCTTATGTTTTAATGTTAATGTGAATGTTGTAATGAAACTAATGTGTTAATGAATGTTATCATGTGATAATTCATGAAGGTTACATTTTATTAATAGAATGAATGAATTTTAGATGTTAATTGTTAGGATTAAACCACAGACAGAAATAATAATTACATGCAAATATAACCAATAATAGAAAATAATAGATCACACAAAAAAGAACACAAGACACCAAGATTTAACATGGTTCACCCAATCCCTAGGCTACATCCACCAAATAACAAGTTTGATATTTTATGATCTAGTGATTACAACTTGATTACAATCCATAATCCCTTGCAGCTCAATAGCACCGCAAGAACCAATTTCACATCACAACTATGAAACAATCCCTAACCCTAAGCTCTTTTTATACAATTATTTTTACCACTTTAGGGTTATAATTAATAATTACATGTCGGCCCAAATTTTTTTTCAACCCCAAGCCCCAAAGAATTTATGAAGTATGTACAATACTTTCCTAATCAGTCACCGCGATCTAACAATCTCCCACTTGGGGACTAATTAGGCTCCACATTAAACAACAATCTCCCACTTAGAGATTGATCTTGTAGCAATACCACTACCACATGGGGCTCCCATTGCATCAAACCACCTTGTACTCTACTGTTCTTTTATTCATATTTAGTCTAGAAGACTAATCGAAGCTAAAGAGGAGTTTAGCTTCTCCTTTGTTACTACTTTTTTCAACATATCTATTGGATTTTCATTGGTATGTTTCTTCTCTAGCTTTAACTGTCCATCCTCCAAAATTGACTAAATGAAATGGTACCACAACTATATGTGTTTGGTCTTTGAATGTAGAGCTGAATTCTTTGCAAGATGAATGACACTTTGACTATCTGTGAACAAATAATTATCCTCGTAAGGATGCCTTAATTCTTGAAAGAACTAAAGCCATATCATCTCCTTGGCTGCCTCTATAGCAGCTACATACTCTACCTCTATAGCAGATAAAACATTAACCTTTTGTAACCTAGAAACCTAGCTCATGGCTATCCCACCAATTGTAAAGATGTAACCTGTAGTACTCTACCTAGTATCAATATCTCCTGCCAAATCTGAGTCAACATAGCCCTATAAATTAGTAGTAGAGCTCCCAAAGTGTAAACACTTATTGGATGTTCCTCTCAAATATCTGAGAATCCATTTGACTGCATGCCATTGCTCAATTCTTGGATGACTCATATACCTACTAACAACTCCCACTGCATGTGCAATATTTGGCCTAGTACATACCATAGCATACATCAAGTTTCCTACAGTTGAAGCATGGGTACCTTGGACATCTTATCCTCCTCTTCTTGTTTCTTGGGACACATTTCCTTAGTCAATTTCAAATGACCAGATAAAGGTCTGCTGACAACTTTAGCATTCTCCATAGAGAAATGTTGCAACACCTTCTCAACATAATCAGCCTGAGATATCATCAATATTCTATTTTTCCTATCTCTGCCAATTTTCATACCACGGATTTTTTTCTTCTGACCCCAAATCCTTCATAGAAAATGCATGTGCTAATTGGCATTTTAGCCCCTTAATGTGATCCATGTTAGACACAACTACAAGCATATCATCAACATATAAACATAAAATAATGTAGCTATCATCATCCAACCTCTTAAAGTAGACATAATGATCTGAATGACACCTACTATAACCATGCTGATGCATAAAATTGTGAAATTTCAGATACCATTACCAAGGTGCTTGCTTCAAGCCATATAAACTTTTCTTGAATTTGCACACTAAGTTGTCCTTACCTTTGACCACAAATCCCTATGGCTGAGCCATATATATATCTCTTCATCCAAATCACCATGAAGGAAGGTTGTTTTAACATCTAGCTACTCTAAATACAAATCTTTAGTAGCCACTAGACTTAAAACAATACAGATAGAAGTCATTTTAACAATAGGAGAAAATATCTCATCAAAATCAATTCCATTTTTCTGTGCAAATCCTTTTACAACTAACCTAGCTTTAAATCTTTCCTTACCTCCATCCTCTTCTTTTAACCTATAAACCCACTTATTCTATAAAGCCTTTTTACCTGTAGGCAACTTGTACAAATCTCATGTCTTATTCTTCAACAAAGAGTCCATTTCATCTTTCATTGTAGACTCCCATTGAATCTTAGTATCCACCTACACAACTTCATTATAGCTTTCAAGTTTAGTAGCATTAGTAAGTAAAATAGAATACAAAGAGAGAGAAAATATTTGTGGAGGTCTAATTTTTCTTGTTGACCATCTAAAATTCACTGCTGTGTGTGGTATTTGTTGTTTTGGTTGTTGCACATCATGAGGAATGGCTAGAACATCAGATTTTGGAGTATCATCTAGCACTAGATAATCATCTTCTTTCTTCTCATATTGTTGCAACAGATCTTTGTACAACACCTTCTCATTGAATATGACATCCCTGCTTCTTACAAGTTTATGCTTTTCAAAATCCCAAAGCCTATAACCAAACTCATTAATGCCATATCCAAAAAATACACATTTCTTTGACTTAGCTTCTAGCTTGGTTCTATTTTCAAAATCTATGTGAGAAAATGCTTCACAACCGAAGGTTTTGAGAAAAGAATAACTCAACTTCTTACCAGTCCATGCCTCCTCTGGAATACCACAACCCAAAGGAGTAGAGGGACCTCTATTAATAAAATATATAGTAGTATTGACAGTCTCTACCCATATGTGTAAGGGCAATCTAACATGCAACCTCATGCTCCTTGCATGTTCCATTATAGTCCTGTTCATGCATTTAGCCACTCCATTTTTCTGTGGAGTCCTTGGAATAATTTTCTATCTACAAATACCATTAGTGGAGCAATAATCTTCAAATTCATGACTGTAATACTCACCACCATTATCAGATCTGAGACATTTTATTTTTCTTATCACTCTCATTTTCAACCAAGCATTTTCATTTCTTAAAAGTTTAAAATACATCAGATTTCTATCTAAGGAAATAAACTCATACTTTTCTAGTTGCATCATCAATAAATGTAACATAGTAATGAGAGCCACCAAGGGAAGATACATAAGCCGATCCCCATGCATCGGTATGCACAAGCTCTAATTTCTCCCTTTTATTTTCCTTTCCAGTCTTTGCAAAACTCACTCTCTTTTGTTTTCCATACACACAACTTTCACAGAAATCCATATTAACACATTTTAGACCTGGTAAAACTTTCTTTGAATGAAGTACTTTCATATGTTTCTTACTCATGTGCCCAAGTCTGTTGTGCCACAACATTGTATCAAAATCTATAGCAGCTATTTGTTCTCCCTACTTAACTGTAGTAATTGTTCCTAAACATTCATTTTTCTCTAAAAAAATTAAAGTTGAAGGAACAATATGACTTGTACAAAGATATAAGGTGCCTACTTTCACACCTTTTTCTACTACAAGGGAACCTTTTGAAACCTTCCAATTTTTATCATTAAAAGTAACTACACAACCCTCATCACCGAGGGATGCCCTGCTAAAATTAAATTCCTTCTCAGACTTGGAACATGTCTTACCTCATGTAGTCGCCAATGATTTCCATTCTGCAACTTAGTCTTAATTTTGTCATTTCCAACAATTTAATAGAGTTCATTATCCCCCAAATAAACAAGCCCAAAATCCCCTTGAACATAATCAATGAAATAACCTCTATGAGGTGTAGCATGAAATGAAGCACTAGAATCCAAAACCCATGAAATATCAACACTTTTTAAAGATAGAAGCAAAGCATCCTCTTCGGATTTGTTACTTACCACATTTGCCTCCTTGTCTCCATCTGATTTATTTCCTTCATCTTTCTTTCGATTCTAGCAATCTTTCTTTTTGTGCCCTAGTTTCCCATAGTACCAGCAATCATTTAGTCCTCTTGATTGAGACCTCCTCCCTTTTGACTTTCCTCTTGATTTCTCATGATTTACAAAATTACTTCCTCTCTTAATCGTTCTGCCCCTGCTTTGTGCATTTAAAGCACTTCTTGATGTAGATCCACATGAGGTTTTTTGGCAAGTTTCCTCACTCAAAATAACATTGATTACATCATCATATTTTAGGGTAATAGATCTAAGAAAAAAATTACTCACAACCATTACCAAGCCATTCTAGCTTTTAGGTAAAGAACACAAAATCAAGAGAGCCCTGATGTCTTCTTCAAAATTGATACCCACAAAAGATAACTAACTAGTAATAGTATTAAACTCATTTAAATGATCTGTAACAAATCCACCTTCTACCATTTTCATATTAAATAAATGCTTCATGAGAAATACCTTGTTTGAAGTGGAGGGCTTTTCATACAGTGTCACTAGGGTTTTCATCAATTCTTTTGTCATCTTTACTTTTGTAATATTAAATGCCACCGATGGTGCTAGGCATAATCAAATGCTTCCAAGTGTCTTTCTATCCAAAAGATTACATTCATCATTTGATATAGATCCATGATTCTTGGCTTTTCCTTCTAATGGCTTCCATAAATCTTTTTGATAAAGATAGTCTTCCATTTGCATCTTCCATAATTGGAAGTTCTGCCCATTAAACCTATCAACCCTTAGCTTACCCTCATTTTCCATTGCTCCTACTCAACCATGAGACTCCCACTCAACCATGAAACTTTCCTATAGAGGATTATTGAAAAAACAATGAGGCTCTAATACCACTTGTTAGGATTAAACCACAGGCACAATCAAATATAACCAATAACAAAAAATAATAGATCACACAAAAAAGAACACAAGACACCAAGATTTAACGTGGTTCACCCAATCCCTAGGTTATGTCCACCAAACAACAAGCCCATATTTTATGATCTAGTGATTATAACCTGATTACAATCTATAATCTTTTACAGCTTAATACCGCTACAAGAACCAATTTTACATCACAACTATAAAACAATCCCTAACCCTAAGCTCTTTTTATACAAGTATTTGTACCGCTTTAGGGTTATAATTAATAATTACATGTCATCCCTAAATTCTAATAAAATAGGGCCCAAAATTAGCCCTAAAGAATTTATGAAGTATGTACAATACTTTCCTGATTAGTAACTATAATCTAACTATAGGGAGGAAGAAGAGGATCGTAAAGTCCATATGACTTGCAAAACTTAATGGAGAAAGTAGGTAACATTTATAATTTCATAATTTATAATCCTTCCATAGTCCTCTATATAGTCATAAATCTATCCATAGAAGCCTTCATAAATCCACACTCTATCTTTTCTAATAGATTCTCAATTTTGTCTTTAGTAGTTATGAGTTATGAAATAACCTTCATAATTTTTTTTGCATAACATTTCAAATTTAAATGTTCTCAAATTCATTTGATGTAGAATCCATGGGATCACTGAAATTTGTTATCTTCATTTAGATTTTGTAGGGTGTGAGAGCTTAGAAGAACTATGTAACAACTTTCACTACCTGGTAGGACTAAAAACATTAGAACTAAGTAATTACAAGAGGTTGTTAAGGCTTCCTCTAGGTTTTGGGAAACTTGGCTCACTAGAAACCTTAAAATTATCATTAAAATGAAGGAATTGTACAATTATTTCCATTGCCTTGTAGCACTGAAATATCTAGATTTTTCAAAGTATGATAGTTTATGATAGTTTAAGAAAACTTCCAAACCATTTTGGTGATCTTAGCTATTTGGCAAGATTAGATCTGTTAGGATGCTCTAACTTAGTTATGATGTCTGATGATTTCCATCTTCTCTAATCTTTAACAAGATTTGAATCTTTCCAACTGTGAAAGTTTGGGTGGTGAATGGGCAAAGAGTGCAGCGAGTATCAAGACCTTATGATACTTGATGGAGGGCCACACCACCCTTACCAACTTAGAACTAAGATCACAACAATATGGAGACAAAGAGATGACAAAATGCTTCATAAAACATCCATTAATACTTGAAATTCATTACAATATTCTCCAAATGAAAGAACTCCAAATTCTTACAATATAAGAGAGATTGCTCACTAATAGCTTCTACAAGAAGAGCCTATCCTTCAAGAGGTTATACTTGAAGAGCTTCTACTTCCTAAACTTCTACTTCTCGAGCTTGATTAGAAATGATCATATGCCTTGCTAAAATAGGCACTTACCACCCAATGCATGACTTATCCACAACCTTCTTGAATTCCACCTACACAATATCCATAACCTTCTACAATATCCACAACTTTTTAGAATTCCACCTAAATACAACTAAGCACCACCATGTGGCCCAATTAGAAAATTACATCAAGAGCGTCATGCATCAATACCTCAACATTGTGCACAGTGAAAGAATGATACATCAGTGGATGGAAATGAAAAGCCAAAAAGAAAGGAACTTGATGGTGGTAATAAACCCTCTAGTATATGTTGTAACTTTAATCATTTAGTGCTAGAATTTTAATAAATTTGATTTTGAGTTGAATAGTTAATTTAATGAGAAATTTATGATTTCATTCCATTATCGCCTTGGTTACATATGAAACTTTGATTTTTCTTGCAAATTTAGATGACATTCAATAGGTGAGAAGAAATATTAATGAGGAAGGCTTTCTACTTGATGCTTATCAATGCCCCTTCCATTCATTGTTGCTCCAACCACAAACTCCCCTCATCTTCAATATCAATTCAATAAATCATGACTATACTCATGACAAATTGGAAACATTAGGGTAGAACTTGCAATAGCTGTAGCTTACTTCAAAAGGCATGAAAATCATATATGTTGGGAGCTATCATAAGTCATTAGCATCTAAGTTTCCCATCAGAATCTTGGCTTATAAACTTGACAACTCCCAAACTTCCTCTTTTTGTCATCAATTTTTGTGATCTGATTTCAATTAACCTCTATTGAATATTAGTTTGATCTATGTTCTATTCAATGATCCTTGTCACAACATACTAATTTAGAGATGGAATATACATGCTTGTAGAGTTCACATCTTAGCAACCATAGTTACAACCACACTAATAGAAGATGAGCAAGGAAGACACACATCCCCCATTGAAACAACAATAGGAAGAGTGTCCAACATGAGTTGAATCTACGACTTCTTGCATGGAGAAATAATCATGATGTTCAACTTCTTATCACTATATGTGAAACACTTGAGTAGAAATAGTATCAATCATACAAATTGAAGAATGTGAAATGCAATCCCTATGTGAGGGTAAAATAAGAAACTACATGACCTACGCTAAACAATGTACATGTATGATCATAATAGAAAAATGTATTTCTAACAAAGAAGAACATTTTTTTTCATATATTAGCAATCTGTTACAATTATGATGAAAAGGTTTGAAAAAATTCCATTAGAATAAGATCATTGCCATCACATATTCAACACAAGTGTGACCAATAAACATGATAGAGAGCCATCACACACACGACACTATTGTCACATACCATTGCAATTGTGATGGATATTGTGATAGTCTCTTGTAACAACTAACAATGTGAAGGAGACCTCTTGGCCTTGGATTTTGCCAAATTATGATAGATTCTCACATCATAATTGTGATAGATGATCTTTCTATCATAATCTACAATGGAAAAAGTATGACACATGTTTGATGGGAGCCAATTCTTGGTTCTGTCACTTGGGCAATGGTAGGATGTCATAATGGAAACATCTTGCCATCACAATTTGGGTCCAAATGTAGTAGTGGATAAAATTGAATAAAATTAGTACATATAGTCCTTTTTAGGAGACTTTGAATCCCTATTAGGAGATTCCAACCTTGTTAAGGTTTGATAGGAAACTAAACCCACTATCCACAGTGCTAATGAATTATCTTCACTAAACATTTCCTAGTGTAACATATATAAGGGTGAAATAATTAATACAAAAAAATAATTTTTCAATACAATTCCTTTGAAATTATCAACATATTGTCCTCTTCTCTAATCTCATCAAATTTGCATCTATATTTTGCATAGAATAATGTTCATACATTACACCATATATGAGTTACAATTAGACTTATAATAAGGAGAACATATTTCTTTTATACCAAGTCCTAAAATAATTAATTGAGTCATCCTTGAGGCTTCATCAATGTACAATAAATAGAATGAGATGGCAATAGTATAGTACACTACACCTTACATTTCTTTTTACATTTCTAAATAGAATATTATTAAAATTCAGCTTGTAGGAAATAACCTACATGTTATCCTTCATAAGTCTTCACAAAATGATCACTAGATTAATCCACCTTGAACATAGCATGAAAAACATGTTTTCAATCAAAATCCAAACCCGTTAAACAAGATTTCATGTTGCTAAAATGATATAACTCAAATATCAATACTTTATTTTCGAAAAACTTCTCTAAGAATAGTCTTCAATAAATCTTTGATAATTTCCACAGATCTTCATGAAAATTTATGCACACTAAGGAATAGCATTAGAACATGTTCCTATATTCTAATATAGCCCTATAGAACATAAGTATGCATCCTCTAACCATGTTGAACAAAAATTCCTTTGTAATTTTGACAATCATAGCATGAAAACATATATGTTTACATCAATTAGAAACTAAGTCATGAATGTAACACATAAGAACTCAATAATATCTCCAATTTTCCTTAAAATATACCTATAAGAATACATAACTCTCTCTAAGGAAGTCATGCTAACACTTTAAAGAGTGAAGGTGAAGGATCTGATGTGAGTTGGTTACAAAATAATGTACTGTTGTTGATTTTATTTTAGAAATTTCAAGAAAAATAATCTTACAAGTAGGTAAGGCTTAATCACAGGTCTTGTGGTTGGATCATAAATTTAGTATGTGTAAGGAATCTTTGCTAATTAGAAATATTATATCAGTGGTTGAGTTTGCAAAGGACTACATATTGCAACTACAAAATGATTTGCAAGCACAATATTACAATTCCATTCAAATTGTTATATTTCTCCACATAACATATAGGCTTTCCATTGATAGTATAGAAAATGAATAAAAAATAATTAGAGATTACCATTTTTATATGAGTGGTGATATATCCCATTCTTATGAGCATGCTCAACATTTTTTTGAGAATCTTTTTGATCTCTTGTGGGAAATTGATATTGCTACAGATAGAAATCTCATTATGTTAGATAAATACACTAAGCAATTCAAGAATTCTCGTATGTTTTATTGGTTGAGTAGATTACATTTTTATAGAAGAAAATGTTAGTTTTTGAAGAATCAAGGAAGGACAAAAAGAATAAAAAATTAGAATATCTTTATTTTTGATCATGAAGAAATATTGGATAGACATAAGCATAGAGATGACCCTTTAAGCACACTTCACTAGGTAATACCAACTATCTACAAGGTTTATTACGTTCATTATGTTTAAATTGATTACATTAATTGCATATTGTCTCTTAATTTATGTGTCAATAAATTTGGTTCTCTCTTGGATTATAATTATTACAACTAGATGCACATATGATAGATATAAAAGATTTAAGAATATTTTATTATCTCATGCAAAATAACCATAAATTCCATTGTGCATAGGCTCACCATATAGTTAGTATTATTTCTATAATATTGCTATTTTGCCAATTACTGTAATGTAGATGTCATTAGGTGTATTATTAGTAGTTAGAGATATGCATTAAGGAGTATGAATATGATACCCAAATGTAATGGTTGTGTATCTATTTTTTTTGATATAATTAATGTATGTGTGTACATAATATGAATACATATCAATGATATACAATGTATTTGTCTATGAAACATCTACGTAACCATAAGAATGTGTTTTTTTGATGATATACAATGTTTTTGTATGGTAGACATGTATTTAAGAATAAGGACAAGATGTATTGATGATATATAATGTATATGTACACACAAACATGAGAAAACATAAAGACATGTGAGTATCTACTATATTTTGATAGATTTGTTAACTTTGTAGAAGGTGTATTACATTTCTTTTTTGAAGTAAAATGATAAAGTAACAACCTCCAATATAATTTTATACTAATGTGCTAATGAACCTCTTATAATGTCCTCATTTTGTATCCTAATTTTCTTATTATAGAGCTCTTATAATTTGTTGATTTAAATTATCAAATTTGCATAATATTACTTTGAATTCTTTTTATAATGTTTTTTTTTATGATACTTTGAATGCTTTTTCTAATTTTGGCTTAAGATTGATTAGTTGTCTCTATAAATATCAAATAAAAATGGAGGTCTCTAATAGAAACATTGTGAAAATTGGTCAATCTTCATCAAGTTAATGTTGGATGATGTTTGTAGGTCATATGCAACATGTTTGAGTGATTGATCATGTAAGAATTTTCCTTAGGGTAGAATTCACCCAAGATCAAGGAACTCAAACACAAGAGTAATACTAGACTAAAGAGAGTACACTAGGACTACCTATATTTAAAGGCATTTGGAAAGCTTCTAGAATGCATAGAAGTCAATAACATGATAAGTCATACAAACAAGCACATGTCCACTAGGTATGGGTTATCCTCCATTAAGAATAGGAGTAAGTGTGATGATGTGAGGATAAGCCTACAATGGTGTAACATGCCAAATAATGTTATAGAAAAGATGTGCTAAAATGGGAGTGCGAATAACTATTTTTTCCACATGACAACTCAGTTAATGATGTAGACTCTAGTGTTGTAGACACCATGTTCTGAATTAGAGTTGCTTACTCTAGTGTTGTCAACATGACAACTTATAAGAGTACGCAAACTCCTAAGTGTTTCACCTAAATAAATAATAAAATAATGCAATATAATAAAATAATGAATTAACCTACGTAAAGTGTAAATATTAAATACTTATTTAGACCAACACCCCCCCTTAAGTGCAACTTAGGGGAATGCACTTAAGTTCACAAGAACTAGGAAGAAATGCATAATGGGTCCCAACTACTAAGCCCTGTTAGGTACCCATGTACATAATGAAATGAAATCTTTCATAAAGTAGAGAAAGAGGGAAAACCTCATGGGAAAAACCCTCCCCCTAAAAGAGAGATGAAAAAACAAGATGCATGGATGGATGGAGTAATCAAGATCCCCCCATTACAACATACATCAAGTATATACAATAGAGAAATGTGAGAAGAACAATATCCCAAAAGAGGAAAAGGTCCCTCCATAAGAGAGAAGAAGATGAGAGACAAGATAGTCTTCCCCCCAAATGAAGAGTGCCAATCAATGATAGTTGCTCTAATTTAGAAGTTGATCTAGGAATGTTGAATAGTGTTCCTCTCCTTTGGAAGAAACAATACCATAGGTACCAATGAGATGCTTCCACTGTGTGGAAAGAATATTGATGATCACTGATGCTCAAAAACCTATTCAAGTGCCCCGATCAAGGATGATTCTAGAACCTATCCTAAAGAACATACTATCTCCTCAACAAATAAAGACACCTCCTACAACTATTGTACATAAGTATCCACAATCATATCAACCTGTGATGAAAAATCATGTAGAGAATGGACATGAGGGTTAGAGTGAGCCCTTGCAAAAAATGAAGAAGGATCTTCTCTATCAAAGAGAAGATGCATATCATCAATGATGTCCCCCAAATCTCCTATGTATGACTCCACAAAAAAACCTAAAATATCTTCTATGTAGTCATCACCTGTTGGTGGAGCTAGAAGACAAGGTGTACCCTACTGTGTTGGACCTATCATTGTAGCAATATATGCATGTGGAGTATGCTATTATCATGACCTCTCACTGTATTTTTTGATAGAAACCCACATATCTAAATCTTTTGAAGCACTATCACTAGTGTCACTATCAGTTTCCACAATGTATGATGTGTGGAGAAGATTAGAGGATAATGTTAGAATTCTTTTAGAATAAATGAGAGGGGGGTGAATTAGTTATTCAAGGTCCAATAATGTCCAATCCAATCTTTTGTCAAATCCTTAATGGCATATAATTGAAATTATCATGCATGCTATAAAACATTATGAAAAGTAAACATGCATCACACCATAACACAAAAGATTTTGATGACCCAAAAATCCTCCAGGAATAAGAAGGTAAAATTGGGGTGGGGATGACACCCACAAAATAATTGCACAATTAATTTCAACCACTTCTGATGGTCTGCCCTATTAAAGGCTTTACACACTATTAGATGTGACCCTTTTAAAGGATTTCTACACCCTATTAGGAGTGTGCCCTATTAGAGGACTTAAGAACATTCAACTTAGAATGTCACCCTGTTAAAGGATTTACATAGGGCTGTTAGGCCCACCCAAGTCCATGGGATTAACATTCACCTTCTCAAAAGAATCTTTTATCCCTCTCTAAGGATCTCCTATCCTTCTTCTAAGGATCTCTTACCTTCACCTAGGGATCTTCTATCCTTTTCCTGAGGCTTATCAACCTAGCTATTAAGCTAACCTAGCAATGTAGGATTTCAATGTCTAATAAAATGGTAAGAAAGTATTAGAAGGTTTTTGACTTAATAAAGATTACAACTCTAACCTTGTAGATTTCAGATCACTTTTCAACTCTTTTCTTTGCTTGGCTTTTCTCCCTTGCAGTGCTGACAACTTGTTCACCTTTCAAGATCTGTCTCCTTGAGTTCTTCCACTCATTATGCCAATGCACTCCATGGTCACTTAATCAACTCAGAGTCTTGATGCTCTATTCTTACTCCTCACTGTGTCCTTCTTCACACTAGCCTTCTCTTGGCTTCGACCACACTTATGACCAACTCCCTCTCACACTCTTTTGATCTCTGACCTGTAACTCCTTATAAAGAAGTTCTATTCTACATTTCCTACTCAAGTCTTCCTGATCATCAGTTTGAATTGATCAGAGAAAATGATATTGTTTTTCCCTCCAAATTATTTCTTCCACAAAATTCATGATAGATCCATCAACATTCATCTTGAATTGGTTTGCATGGATTACATAAAATTATGTGACATTTATTCATCCTTATCATCGAACTTATTCACAAAATTCGATGTAACAAACTTATCATTACTAATTTAGTAGATCTTTTGTCTTGACAAATAATGTAGCAATTTGACATCATTGGTTTACTAATGCTCGACACTTGAAGTCTTTTCCTAAGTTACTCGACACTTGAATAATCACTCGACACCTGAACAATTATGTGTTACTTGGCACATGAAGAATTGCTCAGAATACATTGAAGTTGAACTTGCTTGGCTTCAACTAAGAATTTTCTTAGTTCTCACTAGCTTGCTTGGCTCTCTCAAATGAACTTAGTTAGGCTTTACAAATGACTTAGTTAAACCTTGCATCTTTAGTGTATCTGAGTGTGTCCATTCCCTGTGTCTTAGAATATGTCATCAATACACTATTTCATCAATGCTTTAGCTGATCTTTATACTTCATTACAACATCATAACTTCAACTTTTCTCTAGGTGCTCTAGTTACATCTTATTGATTTCCTTCTCCTTGTCAATCAACCAATTGATAGTATTTGGATCACTTAAGAAATTGTCATTCCTGCAAGTAACAAGTTTGACATTAATGAAAAAACAATAATTGAAAGCAATCTTTACCAGTTCCATTATTCTTCATTCATAATCTTTTCAATAATTTCCAATAGATAAGCTAGGTGAACTTAACTCCAAGTGTATATCCTTCTCCACAAAGATCTCATGTGTCTCAGGATCCATAAGTCCGTATGCCTTCACATTGTCTTCATATATAATGAAAGTACAAGGCCTAGATGATAGTGCCTTGCATCCTCTGGAAGATATGTTTGCCCATGTTGGACAACCAAAGACTCTAAAGTGTGTTACAACTGGTTTTCTACCGCACCATGCCTCAAAAGGAGTCTTTCCATCTAAGTTAGGATGAGGAGACCTATTAAGTATGTGATTGGTACTACTGATTACTTCGACTTCAAGTGATGGATCTAGAGACTTGGCTTGTATCATGCAACTTGTAATAGACTTATGAGTTCAGATCCTCAATGCTGCAACATTTGTCTTATGCAAATTGAATGCTAATGGATTCTAAAGATCAATTCCCTCAAGTTTGCAAAAGTCTTTAAGTCTTTTGTCCACATATCTACTTTCATTATCCATTCAAAGAACTTCACTGGCTTTCCTCAAATTCTATACAACATGAATCTTGAAGGCTAGAAACTTATCCAACACTTCATTCTTGTGATGAAGAAAGTAGACCCAACTGTATCATGAAAAGTCATAAATGAAAGTAAGTATGTAGCGACCCTAGTTGTTTGATGTCACTACAAAAGGACCTGCTAGTACCATGTGAACTCACTAAAGAACAACTAGTGTTCTTGAAGACTTTTCTCTATGTAACTTCTCCTCTAGATGCATATCTATTGAACATGTTGAATAGTCGCCTTGGAAAAAGTTGATTGTAGGTAGACCTTTTACCATTTTGTTTGAGTAAAGTTGTTGAAGATAGTGAAAGGCTAGATGACCATACCACTCATGCCATAATTGGATTGAGTCAAAAAGGCTTGTGAAGGAGACTTAGGCACAAAGTGGGAGAAAGAATACAAGCTTTTGTCATGATTAACTTTCCTCACTACAACCACTGAATCATCTTTTAGACTATGCACCTTTACTAAGTTAGGAAGGAACTCAACTTTATGACCATCTCCAAGGTGAGTGATTTGATAAATTGAGAGGGGATTTGAACTTAGGTTAGAAACATAGAGAACATCTTTGAATTCTCCATTTTCCATCTCCACATTTCCTTTCCCTTCAACTTCCATTTTTATATCATCTTCCACAAATATGTGCAGTACCTTTGATTGTTTTATTGAAGAAAAATCTCCTTTTGAAGAACCCATATGATATGAGTGATGGAGACACAACCCAAGCATAGAATGGACACAATAGGAAAGGGAAACTTTATTAACTATGAAAATATGCTAATACACTCAGTGTAGAGAGAATAGACTCCAAAACATGCCCTATGGGCTTACAATAGCATAAATCTGGAGATAATTTCTTCTTCTAGTACCTTCTCTCAAACTCCACTCTGAACTGCCTTTTACAATGCTAGAAATGTTCTTAAATAGACCCCAGAGGGTTAAAGATTAGGAATAAATTCTAGAAAGTGCTAGTAGGCATCCACCACAAAAATGGAAGGCTCGAAAAGTCACTTTAGAAGTCGGTGCAAAATTAGAAGAATCCATAAATGGTAGCCAAACTTTTGGGAGGCATAACTTTTGAACCATAGGTCTGATTGACAAACTGTTTACATTTCCAAAAAGCTCTCAAAGTGCTCTATAACCCTATAGACCAGCTCCACTTGTTCCCCATTTTTTAGGCCCATACAAGGTCATTTAGTTCCTCAAACCTAACTTTGAAGCATTCTTAGGAGGTCTCTAGAAACAAAAAAAATTCGATAACTTTCAAACCGTGCAGCCTTTTGACCCAATTCTTTTTTTGGAATGTTATAAATTACAATTTTAATCATTCCACCAATTTACACTTTCTAACTTATCATAATTATGGCTGAATTACATAGTCCTATTTTTTTGGCATTTATACGTATCCCAAGGTGCTTAAAAACTCTAACCCATAACACTGATAGTGGAATTGTGAGAGTTGGAACCTTTATTTGACCCAAATGAGTATCCAAAAATGAAAACACATGAAACAAAAACTATGTCTAGGTATATTTTTTGGGTGACTTAGGATTGCCCTTATACCTGCGGATGCTCTTGCATCAGTGAGCCACCTGAGTCAAGAATCCATTCCTTTGAAGAATTTGAATTTTCCATGAGTGCTTGGGCTTTGCCCTTTGAATCTAAAGAAGATCCTTTCTCCTTGTAAGCATTAGGTAGTGGAAGATTATGTTTCTTCATGATGGTTGTTAACTCATCAATCTTCTTATGATAACACTCATGTTCTTCATGACCCAATTTCTTGCTATAAACACACCTTTTTTTGTCCTTATTATTGTCTCGCTTATTTTTTGAATTTGAAGAAGACTTTCCTTGTTGATTTGATTGTGGTGTTGTCTTTTCTGCATCCTTCGATTTGTTATTCTTCCATTTTTTATTCTTTCCCTTTCCTTTATTTGAAGATTGACTAGCTGAATTTTGAGAACCCTCATTATTTCTACCAATGCATTAGAATTTGGAAAATTGAGAATCCCCATTAATTTCAACTTCTTTTCTTCTTTATCCAACAATTCAACATAATGATCAAAAGATACTTTCTGATAGCTAGACCCCAATGTAGTCTTTGAGGTGTTATAAGTAGAAACAAATGTGGAGTACTTATATGGTAGCTTATTATGAATGAGATAGATTAATTTTCCATCTTTAATAGGACTCCCACAATCATCTAGTTTCATTCTTAATTCATTCACCTTTATGATAAAATACTATATGGAATCAAATGTCTTTGGATCTAAGGAGACAAGCTCATCTTTAATTTTGAAAACATCTTCTTCATACACTTTACCATATAGGTTTTGGAGGGTATCCCAAGCTTCTTTTGATGTATGAGACTTCTAAATCTGATGTATGATCTTGTCTTCAACCCCCAAACAAATATCACCTAGTGCTTTCCTATCCATTGTTTGCCAATCAGTGATTTCACTGGTAGATACTTGATCACCTGTTGATTTAGGAAGGGTACCATATACATATTGAGAAACTTCTTTATGCATTACGTGACACCACATTTTAATGGACCATGTAGTATAGTTATGTGGAGTTAATTTTGGAAACTTAAATTTTTTCATGATGTAGAAAATGAAAGAAAACAATAAGAAAAGAGGAACACAACACCAAGAACAAACCCCCCCCCCTTTCACTCAATCAAGAAACCCCCCCAAAAATGATGCTTTTGGCACTTTATATGTAGTACATTTACAATGGCCACTCAGTAGTTTTGGCCTTAGTGAATTTTTGATTTTTCCTTTTTACAACCTCCTTATGGAGTTCAAAATTGGAACATTACAATGTATCTCAGATATACAACAATTCTAAAGATATATTAAAGTATTACAATGCAAAAAAGGACCTAAGTCTGAAAGTGATAGTTTTGTCCACACAATCCTATAATATGATTGTAGATCTAGAAAGTAGACAAAAAATAATACACTTTCAACAAAAAAAATGGAACCTATTTTTGTGTTGAGATGAGCCGATACAAAGCATTTGAAGTGGCAAAAATCAAGATTTTTGAGTTGCACAAAAATTCAAGAATAGAGATCTCAAACCACTTGCACCAATGTGTAGATCACAAAATTCTACCCCAAAACAAAACAAAAAAAATTCTTACAAAAAGGAGTCCATATGAGGGAGATATCACTATTTGAAAATCATCTCTATCATTATTTTTCTTGAATCGCTGCTATCACACCTCGAAAAATCAAAAGGCTCTAGATTTTACCTCAAATGTCCAATTTTGATAAAACAAAATCTAATTTGGGAGTTTTTTGACCTTCTGAGCGTAATGCAAATATCTAATTTGCACCAGAAAGCTTCAATCTTCACCTACAAAAATTTCTCCAACTTGCCTGATGACAAATTTCTTTTTGGAAAATAATGTAGATTTTTTAAAAATGTAGAGATGTAGATGAAAAAATGTAGATCTAAAATGATCATACCAATTTTGCAAATCAAGCCTTTGGGTTGCCAGTTTGCAAAAATAATGTTGCCTCAATTTTGACTATGACCCAACATAGGTTAATTTAAAGTCAATTCATCAAATTGATGCTCTAGACACAATGGTGAGGTTTGCTTTGGCTCTAGACACTCCCAATATTTGTGAATTCTTTGGATCTGTGTTGAAGTGCCAAAGCAAGAATGGTCTCGAATGGCTATGTGAAGAGAATCTCCCTAAGCTCTAATACCATGTAAGAATTATCCTTAGGGTAGAATTCACCCAAGATCAAGGAACTCAAACACAAGCACAATAGTAGACCAAAGAGAGTATGATCAAAATGATGATATATTCATTCAATATATGATTGGAAGTACACTAGGGGTGCTTTTATATAAAGGCCTTTGGAAAGCTTCTAGAATGCATAGAAATCAACAACATGATTAGTCATACAACTAGGAACATGTCCACCAGATACGGGTTATCCTTCATTAAGCATAGAAGTAAGTGTGATGATGTGAGGATAAGCTTAAATGGTGTAGCATGTAAAATAATGTTGTAGACAATGTGTGCTAAAATGGGAGTTCAAATAACTATGTTGTTTACATGACAACTCAGTTAATGATGCAAACTCCAATGTTGTAGACACCATGTATTGAATTAGAGTTTCTTACTCTAGTGCTATCAACATGACAACTCATAACTGTATGTAGACTCCTAAGTGTCTCACGTAAATAAATAAATAAAATAATGCATTAACCTAAGTAAACTTAAGTAAAGTGTAAATAGTAAATACTTATTTACACCAACATATCAGCATTGGAGAAGAGTGTATGGATAATTTCTCAAAAACCCTCTTGTTTAGTCCCAAGGAACACTAATGGTAAAGTAGGGAGGAAAGCATTCTAGTTAGTGGGAAGCCAAAAATTGGTTATTCCTTGAGTATACTCACCCAAATAGACATTTTGGTGATGGTAGTTTTTTAAAAAAAAATCTTTTATTCTTTTGATTTTCTTCCTTCTTTGCATGGTATTATATCTTCAGTTTCTACTTTTAATTTATTTTTTCTTCTTTTGATTGTAATATTTTATTTGCATTTTTATTTTAGTTGATCTATTTAAGAAGGTTTCCTAACCTAGGATCAAGATGAGAAATGGTTTATGAACAATGAATTGTGAAGTGTGAAGGAGAAAACAAGCTAAGTATAGAATGAAGGAAAGATAATTCTGAAAGTAGATTAGACAAAGAAACTTAGTAGTGAAGGAAATAACACAGATATTAGATAAGGAGACTAGATTGAGACAAATCTCTTAATAGAGTTGTTCTAATAAACCTATTTCAATATCCTAATAGAGTCCTTACTTTATGGTAAGTGTAAAACCCTTTCATGTGGTAAGACCTAACAGTCTTAAACACTTTAAATAGAGTAGACTACTCATAACATGCGAACTTTGTTGTTGTAGTAGTAAAGATTTGTGGGTTTCATCCCCACCCCAATTTTACCTTCAACTTGATGTGTTTCTAGGTTACCAAAATCATTGTGTTATGTGTTGATATTTTACATGAATTTTATGCTTAAATAGATTTAATTTTAGCATTACAAGTTTATGATTATATTGTATGAGATCTAAAATATGATATGGATTATTTGTCAATATATTTAATTTCTTTATTAGTGAAATTTTTTATAGATCCTGATTCATCCCCCCTTTTATTATCTTGTTTCCCATTAAGATTTTCAATAATTGGTCTCATAGCTAAGTTCTCTGGAATTAAGTCTATCAGCTTGAGTTCACAAGATATTGAAATAGAGGAATACAAAATGGGAAAAATCATTGAGAATCAGATGATTGAAATCTAGATCATGCTACAACAACTTGAAGGAGAAAAAGACAAGTTAAGTAAATCCTTAAAGAAAAGGAAATATTTAGCCATTCAGTACAATGATAAAATTTACAAGGAAGATGATACACAAGGATTAATTAACAATGGAAATACCGATGACATTAATGTAGCAATAGAAGATCTATTGGAGAAGAACAACATTCTGAAAAAAGAAGTTAGAGAACTCAAGAGAGAATAAGAAATTCAATTAGTAAGACTATGTGAAGTGACTAAACAAAAGAAAAAATCTAAAGAAGATAAAATACAAATTGCTACCAGACTTGAGGAAAGATCATTTGATGTGCAAAAGCTTATAAACAATCAGTTTGACATGATGAAATAGTTGCTAATTTTTCAAATTAGGAGTTGAACAAAAAGGAGATTGAGATAAAAATTGAAGATTACAAAGTGACCAACTAAGGAATGAGTTGAGATCTAAGAAATAATTTCTAGAAAGAATGAACAAACAAAGAGAATCTATTAAGTACTTTGAAGAAATGATGAGATCACCAAGGTCATCCATTGATAGTTTTAGTCTAGGACATGTCAAGCACTCTTCATCTACCAAGGAAGAGAATCATCAAAGAGTGGTGAGCAAAGAAATGCAAAATCCAAACACAAACCTACTTGTCATCATTGTGGTAAACTTGGACACACTGCTAACATATGCAAAAGAAAAAATAGTATACAAAACCCTAAACCTAAGTTTACTAGTAACTATTTTAATTGCAAGAAGCAAGGATACCATGAACATGGATGCAAGACAAAGGCCTAGATTTAAAGGACATTGTTACACCTATTAAAAATATGGACATAGAGCTCATGAATGCAAATCCAAGGAAAAATTTAACTAGACATCTGAAAATAAAACACATGCATCTAATAAAGGTAACTCTTACAATTGGCATTAAAACACATGGTATACTTTTCATATTGTGGAAAGTACGGGCACATTCTAGACAATTGCATTAAGGAACATTTTAGAGGTAACAATAAGAAATTGTTGAATGGAAACCTGATTTGTTTCAGCTGTCTTAAGGTTGGACATTTTAGTAAGAATTGTAGGACCCAAGCACCAACCCCAAATAGTGAAAGCAATAAAGGAAAAGGAAAAGTTTAGATGAAAAAAAGATGGAAATATATAGTAGAGGTTGGAAGTAGTGAAGATATAAAAGTTGAGATCATCTAGTCCAATGGATTAGGTGATCACACCACATCTAACTAAGCAAAGAAGGTACCTAAGGGATTGTATACTTAAATGTAATATAATACAATAGTTCCTCACAAGAAAAAAGGTTAAAAGTCGATATCAACATGAATCAAGATGCATTAGGACAAATCTAAGAGAAATATTGGGCAAAGGAATATGTTTCACTATCAAGTGTCAAGCATTAGTAATACAATCTATATTGACCAAGCATTACAATGTAGTCTGAGATATTACATCAATCAAGATGATGTATTGGCCAAAAAAATTAGTATTGACCGAGCAAGGTGACAATGACTAAGTATTTGAATGAAAAGAGGTGTGAAAGGCAAGGATAGTTTTTTTGCACCTACCTAAGTACAAATACATTTATTGTTGACCTAAATGGATAGATTGAAGGTATATATATCAAATTTTTACATTCATTGTCATTTTACAAAGTGATTTTTAGAGCTCATATGATTCAAAGGTGATTTTAGTGATATAGAAACTAAATCAAAACGTAGAATTGGAAAATTGAAGGATCATAGTAAGTTAAATTTCTTTTTTGTGTCAGGTAAGTTAAATTTCAAAGTTATTGAAGAAAATTTGTTTAAAACCTAGTCCAAAGATGGCATCATCTACGTCTGTATCTATGAAAGAAATGCAGGAGGAGAGAAATGCACACATTATGAGGAATGATCAATGTCCTCCACCAAATTTCAAAGAATATCCAAACATTACATTGAATGGTGATGAATTTGGTGCCCTACCATCAATTCCACCAATGGTATTGATGGTTCATCATGTACAATCATGCTATATGTGTAAAGTTGGAGAGATTGGAGACTATGAACTTCATGTAGCATATGATAAGTTGTGTGATAATGGAGTGTTTAAGGATGAGCACAAAATTTTTGCTGAGAAAGGGCTAACCGATGCCCTAGCCTTTCCAAAGGTTTTTGAGGTTGAGTGGATAAAGATTGTGTTGAGTCATGTACATGAAATGAAAGTATGGTTGTTATAAGTTGTGCCTCAACTAAATTCTAAGATTCACTTCGAGTAACATGGAAACACTCCTAGATAGTGGGTGTACAAAGGTTAGGAGTGAATCTTTGGGTTATAGGTTGATTCCTTATCATATTTCACCTATTTACTTATTTAGACATAAATTTAAACTTGAGAGGGAAATTGATAAAAGAATTTCTTGAAAATAAATGTTGAAAGAAATGGGGTTTTACATCAAATACTAAGATGAAGATATTACTAGCTTGACATGATGAAACACTTTTGAATAGTTAAAATGAGCACAATTTTGACCTTAGGAAAACTCATACATGAATAATTAACAAGAAGGAAGCACTTTAGATTCACCTATTTACTTCTTCAGATATAAATTTAAACTTGAGAGGGAAATTGATATGAGGATTTCTTGAAAGTAAATGTTGAAAGGAAATGGGTGATACACCAAATACTAAGATGAAGATACTACTGGCTTGACATGATGAAACACTTTTGAACAGTTAAAATGAGCACAATTTTAACCTGTTAGCTTAAAGAATAAATTTGACAACTGAGTGTCAATACACTTAACCAAGATCAAGAATAGGTGCCGAGTGCAATAGATGCCGAGTAATCTTCAGGTGCCGAGTAAAGTGTAGGTGCCGAGTAAAGTGTAAATGCCGAGTAAAGTGTAGGTGCCAATTAAAGTGTAAATGCCGAGTGAAGATCAGGTGCCGAGTAAAGTTTAGATGTCGAGTAACATAGTTTTGTGTAAGTGCCGAGTAACTTAGTAGAACAGCATGTGTCGAGCAACAAAAATATTCCAGGAGCCGTCTAATCCAGGATATCAGCATAAGAGTTTGGAATCGCACAAACTATGATAAAAACAGTCTTTACAGCCGACATAAGGAAATCTCGAAGGATTTAATGATCAGATCAAATCTTTTATATTTCCTATGTAATTTGCATGCAACCAATAAGAAAAATGATAAAGGCATGCAACCAATCAGCAAAAGATAAGTATTAAGCAAAAAAGAAGATTGAATATGGATCGTAGATCCAGACCTAACCCTAAATCCTCGAATGTCTTTATAAGGAATACAATATCTCATAGAGAAGACATGATAGAGAAGACATGATAGAGAAGGAGATGATGAAGATGATGATATAGAGGAGAAGATATAGAGTGGTCGATATACTATTTTCAGAAGCGAAAGATATTAGATCACAAAGGATCAAGATCAGACGAAGCAGAACAGAGCCAGCATTTAGCAATCAAGGATTGTAAACTATCAGGTTCATTTTACCTAATACTTTCTAGCCATTGTATTAGCATGGAAATCCTATGGTGATAGGTTAGCTTAAAAACTATTTCATTAATCCTAGAGATAGGTGATTAAATCCTTTAATAGGGTGACACTTCATGTTAAGTGTTTGTAAATCCTCTAACTAGGTCACTATTGACACAGTGTTAAGCCTTTAACAGGGCAAACCATCAGAAGTGGTTAAACAATATTGCTTTAGTAATTTTTTTGGGTATCATCCCCACCCCAGTTTTACCTTCTTATTCCTGGAGGGTTTCTAGGTTACCAATTTCATGTGTTATGTGTTATTGATGCATGTGTTAGTTTCATGTTTACTTAATGTATTTACATGCATGCAATTTATTTCCACATAAAAGTTTTATAGGACAAATTTTAGTACTTCTGATTAATACCCCCCCCCCCCCCCCCCCCCCACCCCCCTCTCATAAGTACTCTTTCCACATTTGAATATTCCAATAATTAACAAGAAGGAAGCACTTTAGATTCACCTATTTACTTCTTCAGATATAAATTTAAACTTGAGAGGGAAATTGATATAAGGATTTCTTGAAAGTAAATGTTGAAAGGAAATGGGTGATACACCAAATACTAAGATGACAATACTACTAGCTTGACATGATGAAACACTTTTGAACAGTTAAAATGAGCACAATTTTAACCTTAGGAAAACTCATACATAAATAATTCACAAGAAGAAAGCACTTTAGACAAAATGCTAAGAGGGATGGTAACATTCACAGTTAAATATTTGAGATAAAATACAATTTCATGACTTGCAACCTATATAAACATTCCAGAACTTCACTTGTAGCTAGAACTAAGACAAAAACATAGGGATTCAAGATAAATCACAAGAGTAATATCAAATTAGTAAGTTAAGCAACAAAAGACACAAGAAGGGGTCCTAAACTATTCCTTTATTTAGGTTTCAAAGGTAGTTCCAGAAAAATTCATCAAGATTGACTATAAAGTAAAGTAATCTATAAAGAAAGTATGAAGGATTCTTAAGAAATCTTGACAATAATATTTTGTATAAAAACTTCAAAATTCTAGCCCCTTTTCCACATCTTGGGAATCTTTATAAAGACAAGGATTGCAACAAGCTTCAGATGCGAGGGTGCATGTGAAAAAATTATTGGAAGAACTATAGATATTTTAGAAAGTTACATTTTACATTTATATTTTACATTCTCTACATTTGCATAAAACTAGGAATATGGTCATGAAATGTCAGGTGGTACTTGATACAAGAGTGTCTTAACTGGTTTGTTGCTTATGTTGCCTTTAATCATCAAATTCTTCAACTACCCTTATCGGCGTAGTCTTATTATCTACAACTACCTTCAAAATTCTACCTCTTTCTTGGTGGCTATTCCATGAAATTGATTTTATTCTAATTTCCATCATAACCTTACTCTAACTAAAAACCCAATCTCCATTAAAACTATGCTACTCAAGTCACCAATCCATTTATCTATTTAGTGCTAACCTACACCTTGCTCTATTTTTCTTTATATCAATATTTCTAGCACCCTAAGATCAATCCTCAGCTAACTGCCAAGTGGGATCTTTGTGTCATTATTTGATAAGTTGAACTTGCCACCTTTCACATTCTCATAGCTATATTTCCATGCTAACTAGATTAACTTATGATGATACAATGTTATGATTTTACACTAAAGAAGAAACCCTTCGTATCATCTTTGGAGGGGAGCATTGGCCTTACGATCTTACAGTCATCAGAAACTAGACCCATTATCACATCATCATGAGCCTTGGAAGAAATTTCTATGATCATGATTTACACTCTCTTGGTGTAGCATCTAAACTTATTTTCACTTGCCCTATGATATCACAATTGTGGCTAGCTAACCACCTCATAGCTTTAATAGTTAATATTTAGACTCCTATAATGTCACAAAATAGACTTGGGTAACTTCACAACTTTACCCTTCATCCTTCACAACCACACAATAATTGTTATACCTTTTTGAACTTTGTAGCATCAAGAGCTTTACATTTTACCCTTATGATCTCATGATTGTGTCTTTGTCATATCATCTTAACATCTCAACATCTTGAGTCTGTGGATTTAAATTAACATCGTATTAGCAAACAAATTGTCTTCCAAGAAAATACATACAAAATAACCCTAAATACCCAAACAAGAAGACTAAACAGCATTAACAGTTGGATAGGTTATCATTGGATTGATAACCTTCCTTTGGATTTTATCAAGTATAGCTCCCCATGTAGGATATACAATGAATTCAAATATAGATTCTTTTAACTAGAAAGCATAAAAGGTTTAGAAACATCTACCTGTAAACACAAAATAGATGTGGAAACTAAGTAACTAAAAAGAAAAGAAAAGAATATCAAATGACACAAGTTCATTTCCTTGGATGCTGCATTAAAGAGAGAAAAAAATCAAAGAATGAATCTTCCATCCCCTTGAGAAAGTGAAGAATTAGAGCTTTTGAATATATCTTGAAATGATAACATAATAAAAAAGTAGTGACAATAAAATGCATTTTAGAGAAAACTGAAAGCTATGCAAAGATCACAATCAGTGGAAAGAAATTACCCTAAACTCAAAGTTTTGATGTGCAATTATCTTCCTATCTCCCTTCTCTAAAGTGTAAAAGATAACACAAACTTGATTACACATATGCATCTAAATCTCTTCCCTTACATTACATTAAAAATCAAAATTTCTCCCTTTCCCTAACACATAGTTTAAAAAAAAACAAGCTCTACTCTCCTACAGCCCTAAAGTCTACTTTCTCTCCCTTAGAAGAACTAAAATAAATATGGAAAAGCTCTCCCCTCCTACTATAGTACAAAGTCTATAATTAGGAAAAGAAAAGTGGAACCCCCTTACACTTTTTGTTGTCATATTTATTTCTTTCTTTCCCATAGCTTTCCAGTTATCATAACTATTGGTGTAAATAATTATTTACTTATTACGCTTACTTAAGTTTACTTAGGTTTATGCATTATTTAATTATTTTGCATTATTTTATTTGTGAGACACTTAGGAGTTTGCGCACTCTTGTGTGTTGTCATGATGACATCACAGGGGGTTCACACCCCTTCTAAGTGCATGGTGTCTATAACACAGGAATCTTCTACACACATGTGACACTTTGTCATTCTTATCCATTCATCTAGAATTTTGGATAAGCTTCTTAGTTGTCTTATCTTCTAGTTGTTTCTAGAGATATTCTAGGTGCTTCCTGAGAGGCCTTTATATACAGGCACCCCTAGTATACTCTAAATCATGGAATATTGAATACATTGTCATTTTGATCATACTCTCTCTCTCTCTAACTTTGGTCTACTGTGTGCTTGTGTTTGAGTTCTTAGTTCCTAGGTGAATTTTTCCCTTAGGAAAATTCTTACATGGTATCAGAGCAACTTGGAGACTTTCTCATCACATAGTCATTCGAGACCACACTTGTTTCATCACCTCAGCTCAAATCCGGAGTGCTGCAGAAATTGGGAGCATCTAGAGCCAAATCTAACCTCACCATTGTGTTCAAAATACTAAACCGGTGAAAATCAACTATAAAATCGGCTACCTTGGCCCAAAGTCGATCGTGAGGCAAATTTTTTTTGCAAATCGAAACCTGGAGGCCTTGATTTGTAGTATGGTATGGTTATTTTTCACAGATTGAATTGATTTATTTCAGATCTACAATTTTATTATTTCTCTACAATATTCCTTGTCAAAATATTTGTGGAAATTTGGAGAAAATTTTTAGCAGACCCAGGTAGTGACACCTTGAATCTGCCATTTTTGGCCATACAAATCTGAGGATTTCATCACACGTAGCGGGAAATTAATCACAAATTTTGAGCTTATCAAATAAGGATCGATGAACAATACACTCTGAATAGTGGCTTCAACACATATACTGGCAGTGTTTGCATTTGTTTTAACATTCGTGGGCTTTGCCTTTTATAAAGCACAAAGCATTGATCCACATTACATGTGGGATTAATATCACAAACCCAAACTCTAGCTTGGCTTTTAGCTTTTTGGGCCCCACGATTGTTTTTTGTAGCAAACAGTAAGGATTTTTGGCTATGATATTAGTTAAGACTTCGACGCTATCTGTAGGTTTTTTGACCACCCGAACTTCACATCTTTGACCTCGACTGTTAATCCAACAGTCGACGTCCTGAACTCTCGGCCCGTGTTCTGGTTTATCCATTGCATGACACAGACAAATTGGTGATCGCATTTTTAAAAATCTCTGACAAAGTTAAGAAATAGTCTCCCTATTTTTTGGTGGTGTTCAAAACCTCTGCCTGCACACTGACTGGTTTTCTTGACTTCGATCTCTCCTTCCATGGCAACCACAGACTTCTCCTAGCAGTAGCAAAGTTTTCTAGGCGCAGTTCTTTTCACTAGCATCATACTATGTTTCTTGATAGCGGTCAAACCCTTCCCAACAATGACACAATAGCTCAAGAAGACACATGGATAGATATAGTTTTTCCACGCAGACCTTTTGACTAGGACACGCAACTTGTAAGGATCTGCCACGTGGATAGTAAGCAGACCAACCTGAAATTACCACGTAATCTCATAGAATCAAGACACTTATGCCACATTAGCTGCCAGCTGGACATGCACACATCATCATCCATATGTTTTGTATAGTATGAATATATAGTCACTAGACACATCATCTGCCACATCACCCCAAGGTGCAAATTTTTTGCTGACATCATCAGAACATGGTGTTTAAATTAACGACCATCTGATTGTCATTTTTAGGCATTTTATAATTATGGTGACAACCATTTGATCATCAAATTTAGACTCCAAATTTTCCTTCCAGACCCCTCTCTAGATTGCTTTTCATTTTGGCAGTTTGACTTTGCGAGCCCATATCTCGAACATCCAGACTCTGATTTAGGTACAATTTTTTTTAAAATTGGGTAGAATTTCTTAAATTTTTTAGTGGTCTGTTGTTTTTTGTTTTTGGTGAATGGATTTTGCAAAAATTGCATTTTTTGGCACTGTACCTACATAATCTTATGTTTTGCAACTTTAGAAGCTCCATACGGGCACATCTAGTCACTTTTTCAAGTTCTGTTTGTTTTGAAAGTGCATATTTTTTGGTCTACTTTCTAGATCTAAAGTCAAATTCTAAGGTTGTGTGGACAAATTTCTCACTTTTAGAATTTGGCCTTCTTTGGCATTATAAAGCCTTGATTCTTTTTTAAAATTGTTGTAAAACTAAGCTATAGTGCTTAAGTGATAGATTTAAGCCTCATAAGGTAGTTGTAAAAGAAAAATCAAAAAGTCCACTTTGTTCATTTTGACAAGTGGCCCATTGTAAACACACTACTTATAAAGTGCTAACAACATCTATTTTGGGGGGAGTCTTTTGATTGAGTGAAAAGGGGGGGGGTGTGTGTACTATGTTTCTTGTGTCTCTTTATTGCGCTCTTTCATTCTGCATCATGGGTTTTAAATGTCCTCCTCTAACTTCATGCAACTATTCTACACAGAAAGATATTGCATGGAGTAGATTAATGGAAAAAGGATATAGTCTATATGTTGATGGTACAATCACCAAACCTATTCATGCTAAAGAACTCATTGATTGGCAAAAATAAGACCAACAGGCTTTAGGTGTTATCAAGAATTGTGTACATAGCAATCTTCTCTTCCACATTAAAAATGTTCAGAATCTAAAGAAGCATGGGATAAACTTGAACAGTTGTATGGTAAAGTGAATGAAGAAAAGGGATTTCAGATTGAGCATGATCTACTTCCCTTGGATCCTAAGAATTATGACACAATTTAGGATAACATTTTCAAATTCAATGAGTATAGGGCACTTCTCAAATCTTGTGGAAATCCCATGAAGGATGACAAGTTGATTCATCACATCCTAAAGAGGCTACCTTCTAAGTATGCCAACTTTGTTTTGAGTTTTAATACTCATAGGTTAACCATGGGATCTGCTTACCAAAAGCCTTCATTTGATGCATTTGTAGACATGTTGATTGTTGAACAATCTCACTTGTTTGATTTTGGACTTCTCAAGTCATCAAAGACCAAAGCCTTGGTGGCTAGTGATGATCACAAATCAAGTCAAGGGGGGAAAAGCAATAACAAGAAGAAGTAGTGGAAGCAAAAAACACAATCTGAGACACATCAATCCTCCTCTCAACAAGGTGGTTCTTCTTCAAATAAGAAGGGAAGTAATGACAAGAAGGACAAACTTTTTTGTGCATACTACAAAAAGCCAAATCATGATGAGCATCATTGCAAGACAAAAAGAATCAATGAGTTAGAAAATCTACTCAAGAAGAACAAGATTCAAGTGGCAGGTACTTCCAAGGATTGAACTCCAACCTCTTCAAAAGGTAAAGGTCAAGAACTTATGGCAAAAACAAATTCTTCTCCCTACTGGATACTTGACTCAGGTGCCTCTTACCACATGGGTTCTTCAAAGGAAGACTTTTCTTCATTGAAGCAGTCAAAGGTACCACACATCTTCGTGGGAGATGATACTAAGATGGAAGTTGAAGGGAAAGGACATGTGGAATTGGAAAATGGGGAATACAAAGATGTTATCTACATTCCAAATCTAAGCTCCAATCTCCTATTAGTTTACCAAATCACTCACCTAGGAGATGGTCATAAAGTTGAGTTCCTTCTAGATTTTGTGATGGTGCAAAGTCTCAAAGATGATTCATTGGTTGTAGTAGGGAAATTCAATGATGAAAAGAGGCTTTACTCCTTCTCCCACTTTGTGCCTAAGAGTCCTTCCCAAGCCTTGTTCACTCACTCTACTTCACAAATCAATTTATGGCATGAGCGGCTTGGTCACCTTGACTTTCGCTCTCTTCAACAACTTTGCTCTAAACATATGGTCAAAGGTCTACCTAATATCAACTTTTCTAAGGTAGAATGTTCATCTTTCTTAATGGATATAAATCTCAAGGAGAAGTATGATAAAGGGAAGTCTTCTTGAGCTCTAGTTGTTCTTCAGCTATTTCACATGATATTAGCAGGACCCTTTGTAGTGACTTTAGTCAGCCAAGGCCACTACATACTCACATTTGTTGATGACTTTTTGAGATTCACTTGGGTCTTCTTCCTTCATCATAAGAATGAAGTGGTTCATAAGCTTCAAGACTTCAAGACTCATGTTGAACACAAGTCAAGGAAATCCATCAAGGTACTAAGGGTGGACAATGAGAACAAATATGTTGATAGAAGACTTAAGAACTTTTGTAGAATTGAGGGGATTGATCTTCAAAACTCAACAACATTCAGTCCACATAAGACAAATGTTGCAGCTATGAGGATTAGGACTCTCAAGACCATGGAAAGTTGCATGATAAAGGCCAAGTCTCTTAATTGTACACTTGAAGTTGAAGCCATTCGCAGTGCTACTCACATACTTAATAGGTCTCCTCATCCAACCTTAGATGGAAATACTCCTTTTGAGGAATGGTGCGGCAGAAAACCAGTTGTGAGTCACCTTAGAGTCTTTGGTTGTCCAACATGGCCTAACCTATTTTCCAAGAGTTTCAAGGCACCAACACCTTGGCCTAATACCTTCATCAGTTATGAAGACAATGTGAAGGCTTACAAACTGATGGATCCAGAGACTCACGAGATCTTTGTGGAGAAGAATGTACATTTTGAGGAAAGTTCTCCAAGCTTGTCCTCTACACCTCTTTGCACATCATACATAGTGGAAACTTATAGTGACTCCAACAATAGTGCTTCAATAGGTTTAGACACATGGGGTTCTATTGATAGTTGCAGTGAGAGGTCACATTAATCTACTCCACATGTTTATATTGCCATAGTGAAAGGTCCATCATAGCTTGGTACATCTTGTCTTCCAGCTCCAGCTTTAGTTGACTTGGGAGATAGACTTGAGGACTTACATTTTCTCATTGATGAAGTTGATGCTTCTACGTATGTTGTGAGGGCTCACACAAATCCTCATGTCCATTCTCTACATGATCAATCTTCACAGGTTGGTGTGATTGTGGATCCTTATGAACAGAAATTAGTGGATGGCTCTTTGTCAGTTGAGGAGATAGATGGTTCAGTGGAATAGGTTCAACATACATCCTTGTCAGATTTGCATTCATTCTTTTTAGCATAGTTGGAAGGGGTGAACTTCAGCATCAGTACAGGGATACTTGAGCAATTTTTAGGGCCAACACACATCTTCAAAAGTGTACCTTTGCCTTTTTTTCTTCCTAAGGGGAGGAATATCATTTTGCATTCTTGGACCAGCTTCTTCATCGGAGTGGCTTTCACTTGTTGGCATCCTTCTTTTGGGGGGGAGCCTATTCTGTCTCTCTTCCTTCTCTCATTCTATTATGTATATACTAGATGTATGTCGTAATGGGGCGGGGGGGGGTCTTGATTACTCTATCCATTGATGCATCCTTGTTTATCTCTCTTTTTGGGGGAGGGTTTTTCCCATGACATTTTCCCTCTTTCCTCACTTTATGAGAGATTGCATCTTCATTATGTACATGGGTACCTAACATGGCCTAGTAGCTGGGATCCATTATGCATCTTCATCCTAGTTTTGTAAGCTTAAGGGCATTCCCCTAAGTTTCACTTAAGGGGGGGTGTTGGTGTAAATAAGTATTTACTTATTACACTTACTTAAGTTTACTTAGGTTTATGCATTATTTAATTATTTTGCATTATTTTATTTGTGAGACATTTAGGAGTTTGTACACTCTTGTGTGTTGTCATGATGACATCACAAGGGGTCTGCACCTCTTTTAAGCACATGGTTTCTACAACACAGGAATCTTCTACACACATGTGACACTTTGTCATTCTTATCCATTCATCTAGAATGTTGGTAAGGTGCTTAGTTGTCTTATCTTCTGGTTGTTTCTAGAGACATTCTAGGTGCTTGTTGAGAGGCCTTTATCACAGGCACTCCTAGTGTACTCTGAATCATGGCATATTGAATACATTTTCATTTTGATCATACTCTCTCTCTCTCTTTGGTCTACTATGTGCTTGTTTTTGAGTTCTTAGTTCCTAGGTGAATTTTGCCCTTAGGAAAATTCTTAAAATAACTAACCCATTTTCCTCCTCCCTTGTGTACCCAAGTATCTTCATTATAATGATACCCATTATCCTAATGCTAAGTCATTTTAAATTTAATGAGTTGTCAAGAAACGTTTGGAAAAACTTGAAATATTTTTCTTTTAACTTTCCACTGATGGTTCTTTTGGATTTTCAATGTTAAAATTTCCATAACTTTGGGCTTGATATATTTGGGAACCAACATTTCATCAAACATATTATAAGTATTTCACATACTCATACTTTTGTCAAGATTTCAATTAATGATTATAAGTAATTATTATCATGCGACTCAAAATCCAATACCCTCCTACAAGTTTTCTACCTTTAGAACACATGAGAAGTGCTTGGGAATCTACTAAAAATAATTTTCCAAAATCGATCAAAGTGCAAAATTAGAATTAAGGCTTTAAACTGGTAGTAATGAATATCCCTTCATGATTTTGCTGTTGTCTTGAGTTCTAAGGATAATTTCTTTTGGGCCCACTACATTTACATCATAGCCAAGTAATTGGTGTTCTCATTTGACATGTTTCATGGATCCCATATACTGATTGCTGAATATCCCTTCTGAAATCTATGTGATTATGTTATGAGGTAACAAATTTTGAGAAGAGTTAGCAAAAGGACACCATAGGCTCTACACATGAATTATCTTTTACCTCCACCTTTGAGCATTTCATCAAACATTCTATATACATTTTTGTGCATTTTCGCCTCCATGAAAACATTACTCTCATTTATTGGTTGCTTCCATTCTAGAGAAAGACATAATTCTTGATCAAACCCATTATATGAAAGTCAATTCTATACATGTTAGATCAAATGAAATGCACTCTTTCAAATTGGGTGACGAAGATCTTATTGTCATATATAATCTATAGAAGTCATGTTTTGTTTATGACAATACATGTTAGGCATCTTGTATTCATGATTCTTTGTATTGGGTGTATTTGGGCTGCATTACACATGTATAATTTAGACATGACTATCACTTACTAACAAGTCAACAATGTGTGCCTCTTACTCAAACACACTACTGCTCACATCCTGTGTTGCATTGAGGCTCCATATTGAGTATGATGAGTCATACCTTTCCATATAAGTGTTTCCAATTTTTACTTCAGGGATTGGGAGATGGGGGAACCATCGGGCATTAAGAAAAGGGTGCTACCACCAAGAAGAATTTCAACACACCAAACTGAGTTGTCTATTCAAGCTTATGCCCTTGGTTCTCAAGAAATATATGTCTTTGACCATGCTTTCATATAGATGAACTTCGAGAATGAGGGTGACCTGACTCAACACTTTCTTTGATCATGTTCTAGAATTCTTATGTGTGGTGGGGGGGGGGGGGGGGAGGACAACCTTGAATTTTCACATCGGTTAATATTCATGTCTAGCATGAGCTTAATGATGCTAGAGTTTTACTTGGATAATCTGTATAACATTTGGGTCTTGGTTTAAGGCTTCCACATATCACCCAACGTGTTTCCATACTCACTTTACAACAAGCCAGGCTAATCTTCCATCTTCTAGAGTAAGACATTTATCACTCAAAATCATTTAATATGATACTTGAGGATAAGTCACATGTGCATGCCCCTTATATTAAAGTTACCTATTATCACAAAGTTGACTTTAAGAGATGTATACATCCTGGGGTATGCATATACTTCAGTCTCTGGTAGTTTAATCAATTTCTTAACAAATGAACTTGAACAACCTCTCTGCTCAACTAGCCTTTATTTGTGGGTGACTTGTCAAAACTTGCTACCTAATTTTAGGTTCTTATGTGATCCCTGATCATGGGTAGTCCCCTTAGATTAGTTTTGGTGTAAGTATAAATGTCTAGTCCCAATTCTTCACCAGACAATAGTATTAGTTGTGTAACTCTTACATAGGGCTCAATAATAAAAATCTGATAGAGTTTTGAATTTGGGCTTCCCTTAACTCTTGATTGGGTAGTTTATCATCATTTAAATAAATAATTTGCAACCGATCTTAGTTCATGGTGATAGTTAGTATGCATATTTCATGGGCTCGGGTATTATCATCATGATCATGAGATCATAAACTAATTTTGGATATCTCTGTTATCCTGTGTGATATCTACTAGAACCATGATTCCATATTCCATATGTGTATGGGCTTCTAATTAATCTTCTTCCACATCTAACATTCACAAATTAAGTGTACCAAAATCTACATTTGAACTATGGATTTGATTTAGGTTTTGAACTTGGGCCACTATCCTCATGAATATGAATCCCAAATCCTAACAAGCTGGAGCTCCAAACTTGAACTTTGGATTTGAACCTTTGTATGCAAACTGAACCACTTCAAACCATCTTGAAGTACTTTGAACTTTAGTTCAAAGAGGTTCATAACCATAAATTGAAAATTTAAATACTAGGTCTGAATTGGATACCAACAGGGCCTCTAATTGTGGGACTAATTTTTTTACAAAATCAGAGAACTCCAACAATCTTTGGCAAAAGACAAGTGCCTTATACATTGGGCAATAGAGTCAATAAGAAAAAGAAAATCAAGAGTTTCTTGTAGAGAGGGCAGAGGACATTAGGGCAAAACCAACTAATCAAAACGCTAGCAAGTGCCAAGCTTGCATTATTCAAACTAACCCTACACACACCAAAAGAATATTTACAAGATAAATACAAAGGTATGAAAGGAAACTACCACACAAAGTAGAAGAAAGAAAAAGAATCACATGAATCCATTTACCATCTAGAAGAAGTAGGAGCCTTTCCACATTAGAAAACCATGTGTCAATAGAGCAGTTCCATAATATTTCTTAATGGCAACTTCATCAATGCTAAGCCTCAAGCTAAAAGCATACATGCATATGTTGACCCAATACTCCTTCCCAAACAACCATAATTAATTATACCACTCTTTTTCACCAAAGGATTTATCCTCCACATGCATCTAGCTAGGTTTCATTTCAGACTAAAACTTTTGAAAAGAAGAAACTTTCTCAAGAAAAAATGCACAATATCTGAGAATTATATCATCAAGATTCAATTTATTCACATTACCTTTAATGTAATGATTAACTTGCAGCCATAGAGACACCTCATCTAACATGGGATCAACTCTTGAATATGTATTTTCTTCCTCTCCTTTGAGAAGTAAGTTTTCATCAGACATGCAATATATTCCATCTTTTTCCTTTCCCAAGGTTCCATCACATTTTCTAGCACTACTTCCATGATCCAAATCAGAAAAACCATAAACAAAGGAAAGAAAAGGAGACTCACTTATCAGTGTTTCACTTGTAGCTAGACTTGAATATAACCTAAATCTTTATGGAAGAGATGATCTAGTTGAAGTGATGATACAAATTTGTCTATAATTTCCTCTTCCTCATTGATAATAGAATTCTTCAAACATGAATTGAGCCACCATTAGGCTGGAGCTTAGCCTCATACCTCTTTTTCTCAAGAAGAAATTCAACACTAGGAGTTTCATCCAAAGGCATTTTTGCCTCATCTCTTTGAAGGATTAGATTATCATCAAATGAGATAACCTATGAGAGGTCTTTTGGCTGAAGATACAATAAGAACTCACTTATGATTTCTTTTTATTTCTCAAGGAGTGTTTCTCTCCATGTTTTAGCTGGGTAATCTATAGGTTGAGTGACAACTTCAATACCTCTTTCTTCAATCTAATTTTTATCTTGAGAAGAAAACTTTTCTACACATACTTTCACCTTGTCATCAAGATAGAGTTTATCTTTAAACATATTAGGCCTCTCTCTAGGCTGATTATAAATGTTTAAACATAAGGGCTCATCTTCATTTCCCACATATGTGGAAAGTTCACTTTCAAGCTGCATGTTATTCTTAAATTTTCTTCAAACAAAACTCTCCAAAGAAAGATGACTATTATCACTTTCCTCCATTGCATTAAAGGTGAAAGATTGAAATCCAATAGCAAGTTGTCTAATCTTTCATAACTAGAAACTTCTAAAACAAGATGAATATTATCACTCTCAAAATTAAAACTTTCTAAAGCCAAAGAGGAGAAAGATTTAGAGGTTCCTTCATTAATACCTCCCTGAATACCATCATGATCAGCAAGAACAAAATGGTAGTGAGGATTGAAGTGAGATGACATTATCAGGAATTCTTCCCTTTTAACTAGTAATCCATCTTTACCTTCATTGTTACTGCTGCCATGGTTTTCACTTTCAACTTGAGAGTCTTTATATACCCCTATCTGATCATCTGGAAGCTACAACATTTCTTGATGTAAGAAGGCTTCTTGCCTTTCTCAATTGTTGGCTATTTGGAATCCTTTCCCACTGAGGACTAAATAATTACATGAGATAAAATGTGAAGATATGACTGGGGCTTCATTATCATCCACCTCCAAATGTTTCTTCAACCAGGACACTTTCTCCTCAAGCTCTTGCATGTATTTCAATTTGTGAAATCTTGTGTAGAGGCTTTTCCATAGTAGCCAAGATGAGGCATCATCTTCTATTCTTATGTTATTCCTGACACCCTAGGAAATACTTTCTTTGAAGTTGTCCACAAATTTGTGTAATACTTTATCATCAATTTGATAAAGTTCCAGAAGAGAAGGGTTTGGTCTTGATCTTCTCAGAACTTTTATAGTCACCATGATCTTTGTAATAGAGTTGCCAATTTCTTGCACACATAGATAATAAGAAAATTGAGGAAACAAATATTAATGCTAATCTTCATTTCCAGATTCCCTAGCAGAGTTTCTAAAAATCTATTAGTGAAAAAATTGTCTTCCAAGAAAATACATACAAAATAACCCTAAATGCCTAAACAAGAAGACTAAATTAGCACTAATAGTTGGATAAGTTATCATTGAATAGATAACCTTCCTCTAAATTTTATTAGGTACAACTCCCTATGTAGGATATATAATGAATTCAAATATGGATGCTTTTCACTAGAAAGCACAAAAGGTTTACAAACATCTACCCATAAACAAAAAATAGATGTGGAAATTAAGTAACTAAAAAGAAAAGAAAATAACAACAAATGACAAAGTTCATTTCCCTGGATCTTGCATTAAAGAGAGAATGAAATAAAAGAATGAATCTTCCATCCCCTTGAGAAAGTGATGAATCAGAGCTTTTAAATATATCTTGAAATGATAACATAATAAAAAATTAGTGAAATTAAAATGCATTTTAGAGAAAAATGAAAGCTATGCAAAGCTCACAATCAGTGGAAAGAAATTGCCCCAAACTCAAAGTTTTGATGTGCAATTATCTTCCAATCTCCCTTCTCTAAAGCATAAAAGATAACATAGACCTGATTATACATATGCATCTAAATCACTATCTAGAAGAAAACATAAATCTCTTCCCTTACATTACATTAAAAATCAAAATTTGTCCCTTTCCCTAACACATAGTTTAGAAAAACACAATCTTTGCTCTCGTACAACCCTAATGTTTTCTTTCTCTCCCTTATAAGAATTAGAATAAATCTAGAAAAGTTCTCCCCTCCTATTGTAGCACAAAGTTTGTAATCAAGAAAAGAAAAAGTGGAACCCCCCTCACAATTTTAGCCAGCATATTTTTTCTTTTCTTTTCTTGTAGCTTTTCAATTATCATAATTGAACCATTTTTCTCCTTCCTTGTGTACCCAAGTATCTTCATTATAATGATACCCATTATCATAATGCTAAGTCATTTTAAATTTAATGAACTATCAAGAAGCTTTTGGTAAAACTTGGAATATTTTTCTTTTAACTTTCCACTAATGGTTCTTTCAGATTTTCAATGTTAAAATTTCCATAACTTCCATCTCTTTTTATTGGGCTTGATATGTTTGGGAACTGGCATTTCATCAAACATATTACAAGTATTGCCCATACTTACACTTTTGTTAAGATTTCAATTGATGATTATAAGTGATTATTATCACGTGACTCAAAGTCCCAATACCCTCCTACAATTTTCATGCCTTTAGCATACATGAGAAGTTCTTGGGAATCTATTGAAAACAATTTTCCAAAACTAATCCAAGTGTAGAATTAGAATGAAAGCTTTAAACTGGTGGCAATGAATATCCCTTCATGATCTTGTTGTCTTGAGTTTTGAGGATAATTTCTTTCAGGCCCACTGTATTTACATCATGAACAAGTAATTGGTGTTCTCATCTAACATGTTTCCTAGATATGTCTGAATATCCCTTCTAAAATCTACATGGGTATGTTATGAGGTAACATTGGTTTTGAGAAGAGCTTTCGTAGAAAGACACCATAGGCTCTACACTTGAATTATCTTTTACCTCCACCTTTGAGCATTTAATCAAACATTTTATATGCATTTCTATGCATTTTCACCTCCATGAAAATATTACTCTCATTTATCAATTGCTTCCATTCTATAGAAAGACATAATTCTTGATTGAACTCAATATAAGAAAGCCAATTCTACACATCTCAGATCAAATGAGACACACTCTTTCAAATTGGGTGAGGAAGATCTCATTGTCACATATAATCTAAGGTAGTCATGTTTTGTAGATGACAATACACATTAAGCATCTTGTATTCACGATTCTTTTTATAGGAGTGTTTGGGTTGAGGCTCTATGTTGAGTATTATGAGTTAGACCTTTCCATATAAATGTTGCAAATTTTGATTTTAGGGATTGGGAGATGGGGAACCCTTGAGAATCAAGCAAAGCATGCCACTACCAAGAAGAATTTCAACACACCAAATTGAGGCATCTATTCAAGCTTATGCCCTTAGTTTCTCAAGAAATCTATGTCTTTGACCATGCTTCCATACGGATGAACTTTAGGAATGAGGTTGAGCAGACTCAACACTTTCTTTGATCATGTTCTAGAATTCTTATGTGGGGGGGCCATAGGTAACCTTGAATTTTCACATTGATTCATATTCATGTCTAGCATGAGCTTGATGATGCTAGAGTTTTATTTGGATAATCTGTATAACATTTAGGTCTTGTTCAATACTTCCACATATCACCTGATGTGTATGCATACTCACTCTACAATAACCAAGCTTGATCTTCCATCTTCTAGAGTAAGGTGTTTTTCACTCAAAGTCATTTAATATGATACCTGGAGATAAGTCACATTCACATGCCCCTTATATTCAAGTTAACTATTACCACAAAGTCAATTTTGAGGGATATATGCATCTTGGGGTACCCATATACTTTAGAGTCTCTGGCAGTTTAATCAATTTATTAAAAGGGACTTGAACAACCTCTCTACTCAACTAGCCTTTATTTGTGTGTAACTTGTCAAAACTTGTTGCCTGATGTCAAGTTCTTATGTGATCCCCGATCATGGATGATCCCCTTAGATTAGTTTTGGCATGAGTATAAATGTCTAGTCCCAATTCTTCACTAGACATTAGTATTAGTTGTGTAATTCTTACATAGGGCTCACTAACAACAATTTGATAGAGCTTTGTATTTGGGCTTCCCTTAACTCTTGATTGGGTAGTTTATCATCGTTTAACTAAATAATTTGCAACTAACCTCTATCCATGTTGATAGTTAGTATACATATTTCATGGACTCGGGTATAATCATCATGATCATGAGATCATAAACTAAATTTGAATATCTCTATGATCCTATGTGTTATCTACTAGAACCATGGTTCCATATTCAACATGTGTATGGGCTTCTAATTAATCTTCTTCCACATCTAACATTCACAAATTGAGTGTACCAGAATCTACATTTGAACTTTGGATCTGATTTCAATTTTGAACTTGGGCCACTGTCCTCATGAATCAGCATCCAAAAACTTGACAAGTTGGAGCTCCAAACTAGAACTTTGGATTTGAACCTTCATATGCAAACCAAACCACTTCGAACCATCTTGAACTACTTTGAACTTTAGTTCAAAAAGGTTCCTAACCATAAATTGAAAATTTAAATACTGGGTCTATATAGGATACCAACACATTACAACATAACTTTTCATTCTTTAAGATCTTACGATCCTGTCTCTACCATGCCATTGAGCCCCTTTTATTTTGGTCAAATGATCTTAAGATCAAGGTGAATCCTTATGATCTCACAACCAAATGATCACACGACCATCATATCATCTTACCCTTGAACTTTCTACCTTAAGATCTCTTGAAATACTATGTATCATAGCATCAAAGCTCTAAGTATTTATCATGACATCATATCTTTACTTCTTTCTCCACTCGATCTTACACTTGCATGATCTTATAACCATATGATCTCATGATGAAGCATAACATCTCATCCTTCATCACTCTACTTTGTGAACTTTTGATGAAGGCACTATTGTATCATCACAAGCCTCTTTCCTTTGCTTTATGACCTTATGACTAAGTGTAAGATCATAGCCCCTTCCTTTTCATTTAAATAATATCTATTGGATGTATCATTCCTTTATCAATCAACACTCCTTTGAAGATTGAACTTGGGCTGCCATGTGATCATGTGAAAGCATGATGTTATGAAAGACCCTTTCACTCCTTCCCTATATTGTTTCCCTTAGCAAATTTCCAAACTGTGATCATGTGAAAAGGTGAAACCTTAACTATTTTGTAGCCTCACATCTATTTTCATTAACCATTGGATTTAAATTATGATGATGCAGCCTTGGATGTTAATTTCTTTGCATGATATTACAGGTTCATAACTTAAATTTTTACTCAACCTCTAACCCTTTCAAATGTGTGATCCAAAACTTCACCACTTTGTTGCATTAACCTTAGGTCAACCTTAACATAGTGCGATAATGCGACTGGCCATTCTTGACTACTTCTTCAAAAGAAGGATGTCAAATGAATTTATGCTCCTTTTATCAATGATATTCACAAAAATAATTTTAAAGTGCAACCCTACCATTTCTATTGGCCTTTCAATCTTCCTAAAGATGTGCCACATGTTAGATTTTGATTTGTCTTTCCTCTGCTATGGCTTTAGCATCTAGGTCCACTAGGACATGTGTCTTATAGGCATATCCCCACTTTCACTAAGTGTTAATAACCTTTAGAATGTAAGTATATGTGGATTGTTGATCCTCATCATTTGACAGTCTTGAAATATTGAAGCTTCATCTATCTATTTCATAATCCTTGACTAATTGGAATACATTTGTATGTCAACAACCTTTGACATCATTTCATTTATAGTGCAATTTTGAAATAGGTCCTAGATGTCCATGTGTTGACATGTCATTTTCTTTCTTTAGTTAAACTTTTTGCATCTTGAGAAGGTAGGAATACAAAAACCTTTGATCTACTAAGATCTGATAGTCACAATATAATTGAATCTCCACTTGCATCTTTAGCATCCTTAGCTAATCAGACACTGCCAATCTATCACATGGTCCTGACATATTTCCACATCTTTATTTTGTAAGATAAAATTGGTCTCACATGGACATGTGTGTTAAAGGTCTATCCCCACTTTAGTTAAAATTCTTGCATCTTTAGAAAATGGGAATACAACATTCATCGATCTACATCATCTCACGACTAGGAAGATGTATTCATTTTCTATACTTGGAAAAAAAAAACAAAAAATAGAGCCCACAATGTTACATATCACCTTTTTGTAGCTTCACAATCAAAAACATGATTTAATCTTTTAAGCTCACAACCATGCAACCAAAGAGGAATCACATTATTACTACTCAAACTTTAGGTCAATGTTAACTAAATGTGACCATGTGATAGTTGCATACTTTAACCGTGATTTTCACTTTGCAATTTAACAACTTGACCTTAACTCCCTTGACCATGTGACAAGGAAAACATGGTGTCACAACCAAAACTTTGGTTAATGCTTAACTCTAGCACTGCATGAAGAGAACCTTTCTATAGCTTTGTAAGATTAACTCATGATCAGTCTTAACCCTTTATGAATGTGAAAAAATGAAGGATCACATGTTGACAACCTTAACCATGGGTCTTCATTAACTCTAGGCGACCTCACAATCAAAGATATCATTGCTTCATAACTTATCTCTTGAATTAAGCATTTGGTCTTTGGATCATGCCATTAACTATTAAACTAACTGCTTTCTTCGTCAATGCATTATCATAACTTGAAATTTAACCTAGGAATTAACTCTTTTGAATGAGAAATAAATGAAATCATTGTGTCACTATCTTAGCCCATGATTATAGTTAACCACCTACAACTACATGAATAATTCTTTTTCTACATCACTACACTCACCTTGAGCTGTCATTGACCTGCTATGAGCATGAGAAAAAAGATTTAGCCACCTACTGATTGTATTTCACTATCACCACATAAGATTTAATTGCATCCTTCATCTTTGTGAAACCATGAAAACCACCATTTATTGATAACTTAAGACATGCTAGAGGCAAGGTGTATAACAAGGAAATATGACCAAAAACTTAGGGATCTGAAATATATGCATGGCATTTTACGTACCCATCTAATTTTCATGGCATATAATGAATCAAATTAATTATATTATGGCCACCACCCTAGAGGAAAAGAGATCAATCAAATTTTCTACCCATTTTTACACAATGATAAAAAATGGTAACAATGGTTATAGGGTGGACCAATTAAGATCAACAAGCCTATCATACACCAAGTTACTAGTTATCCTACTCTAGATAGACCTAAGTCAATAAGAAGTGCTACAAGCAATGTTGTTGAGTAGCAAACAAAGTCAAAGTGGAATGGTCATGGCATGTCAATTGATGGAATTGATGACCTTGTTATTGAGTTTTTAGTACATGTGATCACAAACAAGTTTTTTCAGTCAAGCTAATTGAATAGTGTGCCTTACATTGAAGTAGATCTCGAATACAAATTATGAAAAAAATCACAGTTATGATCTAACTAAGCTATAAATACAATAATTGTCAAAAAATCTTGGAGCAATAAGGAAAGCCAAGAATACATCATGTAAGTTTTGTTCCCTACTTGTCTACATATTTTTCTATGTACAAAATTCATTTCCCACCATCGACACCATAGCATGTGATAGGAGTAGATTGGAAATAGAATAGATAAGTGACTTGATATGTGAATTAAGAGAAAATTTTGAGGCAATTATGGACAACTATTTTGAAGAAGTCAAAAATAAGATGAAGAACTGAATGAGGATACCTAAATCGGTTGTGGATAAATATTTTGATGATATATGCTTTATGGTATATACATATTTATATGTGCATAGGTAGTAATACTGAGGGTTGCATGGCTTTGATGCAGAGCCCTCTGTATTTATCTTCAAGGAATCTTAGTTCAAATCAAGGTATTCACAATATGCTGGTACACCCTCAAGTAACCAAGAACATCTCAAAGATTACAACAAAGAACCCTGACATTATACACCGATAAAGACAACATCTTCACTCACACAATCAGATTGCAATGTCTGATTGCATTGTTCATAATTTCAATTCTAAATATCTTCTTGAAAAAATATTTGGAGGAATTGTTCCAAATTAGTAATTCTAAAACATATCCAAATCTGAGACCAATCCAATAAGAAGATTATGAATTATGTACTCTGAACCAAGACCAATATTTTCTGTCATAAACCAGAATCAAAACTGGTAACCCTGCCTAGGACATCAAATATATTTCACAATTTTTTTTTAAATAATCTCAAACCAATTCCAAATTATCCATCTATGATTCTAGTTTTCAAATATGTAAGCCATTTATTTTTCACATTCATATATAATTTTTCAAGCACAAATCCCTGCCTTCATCTTGAATGGATATATCTAAAAACCAGTTTTCACTCAAATCATCATAACTTTTCCAAATCTAAATGAAAATGATTCAAACTAGTTGGAAATGAAAGGTAGTTCACACATATTTCCAAAGAATATCATTAGAGATCTTGAGTCTTCAAAATATGTCCGCATCACACGCTGTAACATGACTGTATTCAGCGAATCTCAAATCTGCAAACATCCACTTTCACCAAAATACCCATAACTTATTCATTTCTTCATAAAATTGAACCAAACCAAAAGCATGAGAAGAAAGATTCATCATACTATATATCCATTACTATATAACATGGTTTCTAGGCTGTACATATCCGTACAAGGCCTGGAAACTACTCTAAAACTAAAAAAACCAATCAAAAGCACAACAATAAAATGCACCAAAAATGTATCAAAGTATTTCCTCTTCTTCCAATTGATTTGGTTCGACCATACAATGGTTTTTATATCCATTTAATAGTTATAAACCTTCCTAACTACCCCCAAGACCAACCATATACCCTTTTACATCATTTTTCTATTATTAACAACTTTCTCAAAGTTGCATTTTACAACTTTTTTATGCAACTTTTACATTTTTGACAAAAAATGGCTTCATAGCCTTTACAACTTGACCCAAATACAATACAAATGACTCAAATGACTTTAGATGGATTCCAATAGTATTTATCTTCAAGGAATCTTAGTTCAACTCAAGGGATTCACAATATTCTAGTACACCCTCAAGGAACCAAGAACATCTCAAAGATTACAACAAAGAACCCTGACATTATACACCGATAAAGACAACATCTTCACTCACACAATCAGATTGCGATGTCTGATTGCATTGTTCATAACTTCAATTCTAAATATCTTCTTGAAAATATATTTGGAGGAATTGTTCCAAATTAGTAATTCTAAAACATATCCAAATCTGAGACCAATCCAATAAGTATATTATGAATTATGTACTCTGAACCAAGACCCATATTTTCTGTCATAAACCAGAATCAAAACTGGTAACCCTGCCTAGGACATCAAATATATTTCACAATTTTTTTTTAAGTAATCTCAAAAAAATTTCACATTATCCATATATGATTCTAGTTTCCAAATCTATAAGCCATTTATTTTTCCCATTCATATATAATTTTTCAAGCACAAATCCCTGCCTTCATCTTGAATGGATATATCTAAAAATCAGTTTTCACTCAAATCATCATAACTTTTCCAAATCTAAATAAAAATGATTCAAACCAGTTGGAAATGAAAGGTATTTCACATATCTTTTCAAAGAATATCATTAGAGATCTTGAGTCTCCAAAATATGTCCGCATCACACGCTGTAACATGACTGTATTCAACGAATCTCAAATCTGCAAACATCCACTTTCACCAAAATACCCATAACTTATTCATTTCTTCATAAAATTGAACGAAACCAAAAGCATGAGAAGAAGGATTCATCATAATATATATACATTACTATATCACATGGTTTCCAGGCTATACATAGCTGTACAAGGCCTGAAAACTACTCTAAAACTAAAAAAATCAATCAAAACCACAACAATAAAATGCACCAAAAATGTATGAAAGTATTTCCTCTTCTTCCAATTGATTTGGTTCGACCATACAATAGTTTTTATATTCATTTGACAGTTATAAACCTTCCTAACTACCCCCAAGACCAACCATATACCCTTTTACATCATTTTTCTATTATTAACAACTTTCTCAATGTTGCATTTTACAACTTTTTTACGTAACTTTTACATTTTTAACAAAAAATGGCTTCATAGCCTTTACAACTTGACCCAAATACAATACAAATGACTCAAATGACTTTAGATGGATGTCAATAGATCCATTCACCAATTAAATAAACATTTTTACATTATTTATCATATTAAGACCTTCTTTGACAACTTATTACAAATGGCTTCTCTAGCTTTTATAGCTTTTATATCTAGCACATTAAATTTCAAGAAGACAAAGATATAAAAGCTAGAGAAGCCATTTGTAATAAGTTGTCAAAGGAGGTCTTAATATGATAAATAATGTAAAAATGTTTATTTAATTGGTGAATGGATCTATTGACATCCATCTAAAGTCATTTGAGTCATTTTTATTGTATTTGGGTCAAGTTGTAAAGGCTATGAAGCCATTTTTTATCAAAAATGTAAAAGTTGCGTAAAAAAGTTGTAAAATGCAACTTTGAGAAAGTTGTTAATAATAGAAAAATGATGTAAAAGGGTATATGGTTGGTCTTGGGGGTAGTTAGGAAGGTTTATAACTGTCAAATGGATATAAAAACCATTGTATGGTCGAACCAAATCAATTGGAAGAAGAGGAAATACTTTGATACATTTTTGGTACATTTTATTGTTGTGCTTTTGATTGGTTTTTTTAGTTTTAGAATAGTTTCTAGGCCTTGTACGGCTATGTAAAGCTTGGAAACCATGTGATATAGTAATGGATATATAGTATGATGAATCCTTCTTCTCATGCTTTTGGTTTGGTTCAATTTTATGAAGAAATGAATAAGTTATGGGTATTTTGGTGAAAGTGGATGTTTGCAGATTTGAGATTCGCTGAATACAGTCATGTTACAGCGTGTGATGCGGACATATTTTGGAGACTCAAGATCTCTAATGATATTATTTGGAAAGATATGTGAACTACCTTTCATTTCCAACTGGTTGGAATCATTTTCATTTATATTTGGAAAAGTTATGATGATTTGAGTGAAAACTGGTTTTTAGATATATCCATTCAAGATGAAGGCAGGGATTTGTGCTTGAAAAATTATATATGAATGGGAAAAATAAATGGCTTACAGATTTGGAAACTAGAATCATAGATGGATAATGTGAAATTGGTTTGAGATTATTTAAAAAAAAATTGTGAAATATATTTGATGTCCTAGGCAGGGTTACCAGTTTTGATTCTAGTTTATGACAGAAAATATGGGTCTTGGTTCAGAGTACATAATTCATAATATGCTTATTGGATTGGTCTCAGATTTGGATATGTTTTAGCATTACTAATTTTTAACAATTTTTCCAAATATTGTTTCAATAAGATATTTAGAATTGAAGTTATGAACAATGCAATCAGACATCGCAATCTGATTGTGTGAGTGAAGATGTTGTCTTTATCGGTGTATAATGTCAGGGTTCTTTGTTATAATCTTTGAGATGTTCTTGGTTCCTTGAGGGTGTACCAGCCTATTGTGAATCCCTTGAGTTGAACTAAGATTCCTTGAAGATAAATATAGAGGGCTCTGCATCAGGCTTAGGCTGATGTAATATGAAGTTAATGTTGATGAAGTTACAACAATAGTGATTGCATTGCTATCTAAAGATAATGATACAAATGTCAATCCATTCAACACATATGACATAGTCAAGAGTAGAATGACTTTAGAAACAAAACTACCCAAGATAGATAGGAAAAGAAAGAAAAATCTTGAGGGTAAGCTTGGTGAAGGTCAACTTCAAATCATCAAAGGAAAAAGGAGAGGATGAGAAATTTGAAGATGAATTTGAAGTTGAGTAATCTAAGGTAAAAATGGATAGTTGTTGTTGACCCCAAGACAACAAAGAAGAAGAAAATAGTGATTGTCAATCTTAAAGTTAAAGAGAATCTAAAGAGAGGTGTAAAGAAGGTTGTTACACCAATTGAGTCAAAGCTAGAAACAAGCCTAATTACAAGGTCAAAGGAAGTTCAGTCCTCAATTGAAAAAGAGAAAGGTAGTCCAATAAAGAGGAAGCCTACCAAAACACCGAAGAAAAATCTACCTAAGAGGCCGAGGAGAAAACTGATCGTGACACATGAGGAGTAAGATGATGAAGAAATAAAGTCTGATGGTCTGAGGAAACTTCAAATTGTGTTGAGACTGCCTCCAACAACTATTGACTAGGTATGTGAGACAATTAAAGAGTCAATGCATATAAAAGCATTAAAGACAATAAATTTTGATTCTTTAAATAAATAAGACCAAGAGAATATTGAAAAAGATATGATAGATATGATGATAGAATTCAAATATATGCCTATAGAATTAGGTAAAGGCATTCCTAAAAATGTATAATAAAGTTGATTCTAAGTGGAAGTGGGCATTATCCACTGAAAGATAGATTAGGCAGACCACATTAGCACAAACAATGTTAGATCTAGGAAAGACACATAAATCTATAGCCTTGAAATATTTTGTAAAGAAATTCATGCATATAGAAAGGGCTTATAAAATTTTGATGAATAAAGCTCATTAAGTTGATAAAGAGAGCATAAGTATATGGAAGGAAGCATTTGGGTTACTTATTCCATCCACTCACAAAGAAGATGAAGAAGAAAAGAGAGGTGAAGAAGTCAAGGAAGAGGAGGATGATAAAATAAAAGTTGAAAAATTTGCACAAGAAATTAGACAATTGGTATAAGGGTGTGAACAACAAGATGTTTTCATGATTGAGGACATTCTTAATTCATCCCCATATAATTAGAATGTGTTGACTCAGGAAGATTTGAAAAATTCTACACTAGATGCCTTAGATCCCTCCCTACCATGCACCAATCTAGTGTTACTACAAGTAAAAAACTATCTAAGGATTGAGAGTTCAAGTACTAATGGTTTCAATGTTACATTAGTTACAGTGGTTTCTAACATGAGTTTTGAGAAATAGGGAAAGGAAATAATTATATTTCCATAATTCACCCATGTGACAATTGTCAAACTAGATGAGAACAAGGTAGAAGAAGAGAAACAGATGACAAAGATAGAGAAATACAAAGAACAAGAGGCTATATAAGATATTATGCAACTACCAAGTATCATAACTATAGAGACCTTAATTGTTACACCCATATAATAGGTTAAATCAACTCAAAAGGAGAAGTCACCTGGATCAAGTGCAAAGGGAAAACTACTGTAGATATCACTATCTAGTGATATCACCCCTATCTTAGTTGATGGCACAACAAGATGATACAAAAGAGGAGTTAGTGAGTTTAGATGAAGTCATCAAATTTACTATGTATACTTTGAACAATATGACATTGGAATAGATGGAATACTTGCAAACCCTGCTATGTCGCAAGACAGGGAAACAATAGTTAAGGAGAGAACTCAAAAAGAAGTAGGTATTGCATAATATAAAGGACATTTTTGTTGATGCATTTGAGATTGTTGATGGTAATATGCAACATCCAATTATGGATGGGTTAGTATATATAGTTGATAAGGTTCAGATTAAGAATATAGAGACCAATGATAAATTAATGAGGTGGTCTGAGAAGAAGTTTAAGCAAAAAGTATTGGAGAAAGTTTCAACAAAATTTTCAATTAGATCAGTTGGACTTTCTAATCTTACCACTTAGTTGGAACGAATCTTGAAAGTCATTCATTCTTTGTAGATGAAACTTTTTTATGTTGACTTTTTCACATAGGAAAATCAACAATCTATTGATATGATTTAGGAAGATATGAAGTCATGTACACATTTTTTGGGTAAGAGTGCAAGTTCAAGCTCGCCTTGATATAATAAGTTGACATTTGATTAACAAATATTAGCCAAGTTAACGGCTAGAGATAGTGGCATAAGGAACAAATTGATTTCAATTCAATTCATGCTACTATGAAATTTAGAGATAATTCAAAGGGAATTAATTTATAGATCAGAATTTAGAAAAGAAAGATACAAATCTTTCAACTGTAGAGAGATTAATTGATCTAGCTGCTCAGCTAGAGATTCATATTCAAGTCATGGAATCAACAAGAGAGAAATCGAATAAAGGAGTTGAAGAAATATTTGCTAGTAATCAATTTTTTTTTGATAAATACAAGCTAACCTCTACAATCCCCAAGCTTTAAGTGACAAAAAAAGGGGGGAACATATTCATGAAATACATTACAAGAAGGAAATATTTACATGACAGAAGTGAAAGGGGGAAATATTAGTCAAAGGGGTAAACATTTGAACAATATAGAATTAAAGGGAAGATGACATAGAGACAGAGCCAATAAACAAAATTATTAGATGAGTCAAGAACATTAGATTTTATAGATATGTATATATTGTATAGTACAAACAAAGTTTTGAAGACCAAGTTATAGTCTCAGGGGGAGCATTACTTTTGCATGGAAAGCTAAGTCATGATAAACTATTTTTGCCACTAACATCAAAGGGATATATTATTGATCTCTAAGCCCAAGTTGCCTATTAGTATCTAAAACTTGGTCATTTCCAAGGTAGTGTTGGATGGTCATCAGTGCAACCAAGTCATCCAAAGAAGGCTGAGCTATAAAGAACTTGTCTACATTTTATCATAAGCTAAGAAAGTCAGAGGTTGTTGAACACCCTAGTAGAGACCGAGTCAACATACATGCTAAGTAACACATAAGAGACCGAGAATTTGGAAATTTAGTTAATGTCAAGTGAGTCAGTATATGCTGAGCATATAGAAGCCAAGTGACAACATGAAAGTTAGTTATGACCAAGCATCAAAACATTCAAGTGCTGAGAGGACTAGTTTTGACATATGAGTTTTTAATTGCACAAACTTATTTTAGCCAACTTCGACAAAATATTTAAAGATTGTAGTGATATTTAAGGAGGATATTACAATTTTTTTTAGAATTTATTATTCCAAAGAAAAGAAGATTAACCGATTGGAAAATCAAAAGGGAAAATGACAAAAGGATGAAATATGGATCATTGATATTAATCTAGAACTTTCTACAATTATCTATTTAAGAAGGGTTCCTACCCTAGGATCAAGATGAGAAATGGTGTATGAATGATGAAGTGTAAAGAAGTAAGGAGCACACAAGCTAAGTATAGAGCAAAGGAAGGCTAAGTATGAAAGGAGATCAAATAGAGAAACCTAGTAGTGAAGGATAGGACATAGATATCAGATAAGGAGATCGAATTGAGATTTTGAAGAAAGGAGATCTGTAATAAGCTTTCAGAGAAAACTAAAGGATTAGGTATTGAATTAGTTTTAACAGATTGAGTTAGGGAAAATCTCTTAACAAAGTGGTTTAGACCTATTTAAATCTCCTAACAAAGTCCTTACTTTATTGTAAGTAGAAAATCCTTTAACAAGGTAACACCTAACGATCTTAAATGCTTTTAACATAGTAGACCCCTCATAGGGTAGATCATCACATATGATCAAATTGCATCCCTAAGAGGTGAACTTTTTTGTTTTAGTAGCAAATATTTGTGGGTTTCATCCCCACCCTAGTTTTACCTTCAACTTGAAGTGTTTCTAGACTACCAAAATCCTTGTGTTGTGTTGATATTTTACATGGATATTATGCTTGGATTTCATTTCAGCATTAAAAGTTTATGATTATATGGTATGAGATTTGAAATATGAGATGGATTAGGTGTGAATAAAATTAATTTTTTTATCAGTGAAAAGTTTTATTGATCCTAATTCAGCCCCCCACTCTTAGTATCTTGTTTCCCATTAAGATTTCCAATAGAAACCTATGTAAAAGGATAACATCTATTAAAATGATCAACAAAAAATTGATTTTATGGATTATAAATAAATTTAAACTTTTTTTTTAATTAACATAAAGCCTGTAAAAGAATCTTTTCACATAATAAAGGCAATCTAGATTATTTTTTAAAAATTCTCTAGAAACTTGTAAAAGATGTAACCAAAAGGTATATATAAAGAAAATTTATTTGTTGGTGTCCACCCTAGGTATGGATATGCATCAAAGTATAATTGTAGGGAAACATTTCTGAGAGATGTAGTCATAGATCTAAGCTAGCTTGACCTTTTGAAATGAAAGTGTCTACAAGATAGCCCTCAAAATGTAGATGGGTTGTCTAAATCATATTTAATTAGTACAATAATAAAATTCAAAAGAAAAAAGAATAGACAAATAATTTAGTAATTTATTTAACTATCTCTTTAGTTATTTATTTAATAATTTTTTTTTCATATTTTTTAGATTATATGTTGAGACATGGGAAGGGGGGGGGGGGGGGGAATAGTACACTCAAAATTTTAGCTCTTAAACAAAATCTTTGATGCCCTTGTCATTTTCACAACTCAGTAACCATATATCATTCACCACAATACTTAATAATGAAAATATCTTCAACTAATCTAACTTGAATGAATGATGAAAACATAAATTATTAAATGATAATACATAACACAAGTATTTGGTCACACAAAAATCCTTTGTTAGAGGGAAAGATGTAGTGGGGATGATAGCCACAAATCTATTTCCATTGTAGTAAGAGGGTGTCTTGTTACGGCTACAATGTGATGTCACTTCTAATGACTTACTGTGTTAGGATAAATCCAAATTAGGATCTACATTTTGCAAGGATTTTTCAACACTATCCTAAGTGAGTGCTTAGTTAAGATATTTACATCAAGACAGTCAAGTCTACCTTGTAAAATGATTTAATCTACTACAATGGTAAGAGAATGAGAGTAAATTGATTTGTACAGTAGCAACTTAATTTTCTGGTTTATATATCGCTTCTTCTTATTGACAAGGTAGGGATGGAATTCCAGATCTTAACCCTTATCAATTATATTTTACTATTAAGTTTTAATAACTTGTGATGAAGTACCAAAAGTTTGAAGAACTTAATATAAAGGAATAAAATTGTATTTAGTGAAGTTTCCAATTGTATTGTAATGGTATGATTGACATATGTGCACTTTATTAGTATTGCATAGATGTGAATCTGATGGTTACATTAGAGAAAGTAGTTGTATCTATAATTTGATGCAAGGAACTACAAAGGACTAATTAGATATTGAAGATATCGAGAAAACCAAAGTTTTTGTTTTACTTTAAACTACTTGTAAAGTTGTATATGATTGTAAGAGCAATGAGCTTGCCTTCTAATTTTAATTACAACTCCTAATAAGGTCTAGTCCTCTAACAAGGACACATACACTATATGTATATAATAGACTCCTAATAGGGTCAACATCTTTCACATGATATGTTTTATTAGCAAATCATTTTTTGGGTACCAGCCCCATTGAGGTTTTCCCTTGGTTAAGGTTTCCCTAGTTAAAAATATGGTATTATGAGTTTCTTGATGGTATAATTATTAATTTTTTTTAGTTTATTCATTTATTTAAGTTTAAATTTTTTAATTTATCTCCATAGATGGGCATATATTGTTGTAGAATATTAATTCATTCCCCTTCTCAATATTTCTTATTTCTAACAATTGGTTTCAGAGCATAGTTACTTAGAAGGAGCCTAACATCTTGAGGGAGGTCACTATGAATTCAATACACTTGTAGAAGAACCTTGAAGTATCTCTCGAGGAATTTGATTAGGTGAATGATGAAATGAATAAATTGAAGACCAAGCTTAGAGATGCACAAGATTTCATTTAGAAGCTAAAATTAAGATTAGATTGAGAATTCAAGATTGGAGAGAAATAAATTACTTGAGTACATCAAGGATTGTTAATCAACAACCAAGCTTAAGAAAGAAAAAGAGATGTTAGAATTTTTTAGAATAACTTAGAGGGGGGGGGGGGGGGAATTAGTTATCCAAGGTCCAAATGCCCTAATAATATTTTTTCACAAATTATAGTGAATCCATAAACTTTTCATCCATCCAAGCTTAAATCAATTATCCTAGCAAATTGTAGTAAATCAATATGCAGAGATAAAACATGCAATATCAACACATGACACAGTGATTTACGTGGAAACCCAATTTTGGAAAAACCACCAGTAACATGCTACTTAATTCTCTCTCTTCTAAAGTGATGCCCTATTAAAAGCCTACCATGTTAAAGGCTTACAACACACTGTTAACTGTGACCTTGTTAGAGGATTTCACCATACTGTTAGGAATGGGCCTGATCAAAGGACTTTAGAACATTCACTTGGAATGTCACCCTGTTAAAGGATTTACAACATGGCTATTAAAGCAACCTAAGTCCATAGAATTTAAACTATCTGTTACAATTGCTAGAAAGTAACAATAATGACTTGTTGATCTGATACAACTTACAACATATTTTGCAGATTTCATGAAGATCACACTTTAGTTCAGTCTTTTTGCTTGGCTTTGATCACTTCAGCTCTGACAGCTTGTCATCTCAAGCTTCACCTCCTTGAGTCTTCTTACTCATCATACCAATGCAACCATATCTGTGGTCATCTATTGAAGCAGAGTAACTTTGCTTTCTTACTCCTTAGCACCTCCTTTAGCACTTTATGCTTCCATGCTTAACCTCCTCTCTTTTTGCTTCATGACCTTATTACTGCTTAAATAGAAATCTAGATTGTCTTTGCCGCTCAATTCTCCCTCTCCAATTTTAGGGTTTCAAATGGATTAGGTAGGATACAATGTATCTACAATATATCTTTCTTTTATCTAGAAATTTTATCTAGAGTCCAGTTGTATTCTCCAAAAATGTTCTACATGGTGTTCTGTGCCACCAGCTCATCATTCTTATCTTCTATTTAATTCATAGAATTCAAGATAACAACCTTCTTGTCTTAGATCTGACAAATCTTCAATTTTTGAAATAATGTAGCAACTCGGCACTATTGGTTTATTGATGCTCAACACCTCTGTGTTACTTGGCAATTGTACTTGCTCAACACTTGTTTCTTTCTTAGCACTTGTTTCTGCTCGACACTTGTTTCTGCTCAACACTTGTATCTACTCGACTTCAACTAGGAATCTATTCGACACTTACTAGCTTGCTCGGCTCTCTCTTTCTAATGAACTTAGTTAGGCTTTACAAATGATTTAGTTAAAACCTTACATCTTTGATATGTTTCAGTGTGCCCATTCTCTGTGTCTTAGAGTATGTCATCAATACACTTTTTTATCAATGGCTTAGCTGATCCTTCTACTTCATTAAAACATCATAACTTCAACCTTTCTCTAAGTGTTCTAGTTACATCTTATTGATTGCCTCCTCCTTGTCAATCAACCAATTGATAGTATTCAGATCACTAAAGCAATTGTCATTCTTGCAAGTAGCAAGTTTGACATCAATGACAAAACAATGATTGAGAATATTCTTTACCAGTTCCATTACTTTTTATGTATGATCTCTTCAGTAATTTCCACCAATCTCCCACATGATCTTTTCAATCATTTCCAACAATCTCCCTCTTTGGCATTGATGGCAAATCAAACTGATCAATTGATCAACTTAGTTACCACCAAGATTGTATACATTGTCTGCTACTTTCTTGAATGCTGCATTCTTACTGCAGATCTAATATATCTCTCTATTTCTTATATATCTCACTCTTACTTTGTATTGATTAGTTATCTACATATTTCTCCCTCTTTGACATAAATGCCAAAGATGTAGCATCTTTAATATACACAATATAAGCTTTGGCTATGATGTCTTCTCCCTCTGTCACCATGCTTGTGATTGATTTGGAGTTTCTACTCCAACTATCATCCTCTGCATCATTCTTTAGATATTTCAATGATTTATTCCTATTGATGCAGGGCAGCTTCCTTATTATTTTATACTGCTTGAGTTATGGGTATTACCCCCAACTTGCCTCTAAGATATTCATAAGCATCCTTGGGCAATGGTTTGGTGAAGATATCTGCAATTTTTTCCTTTGTGTGAATGTACTCTAACTTCACTTGTTTGTCTTCTACCAATTCTTTGACATAATGATACTTGATTGCAATATGCTTGGTTTTTGCATGCATTATTGGATTTTTGGATATGTTTATAGCACTTGTGTTATCACAACACAATATCACAGGTTTAGTTACCTCTTCTTTCATTCTTTTCAATAGATGTGTGAGCCACACAATGTTTGTGCAATTAATTGCTACTGCCACATATTCTGATTCTGTAGTGGACTAGGATGTGCATGTTTGTTTCTTGCTAGTCCAAGTAACTAGCCTTTTACCTAAAAACAATGCACCTCCACTTGTTCTTTTTCTGTCATCAATGTTGCCTCCCCAATCTGCATCTATTTATTTATTGAGCTCAAACTTCTCATTCTTTTTGTAATATAGACCAAAGTTATCAGTTCCTTTGAGATACCTCATTATTCTTTTTACTGCTATGAGATGATTTTCTTTGGAATTAGTAGAGAATCTAGCCACTATTCCAACTGCTAATGCTATGTTTGGTCTTCTATGTACAGTATATTGTTGTTTTTCAATCATAGATCTATACATTGTTTGATTGACGTTAGCTGATACATCATTTTTGGATAGCTTATATCCTATTGCCATTGGTGGGTTGACTAGTTTGGACTCCTCCAATCCAAACGTTTTAAGTATCTCTTTGATGTACTTGTCTTGTGTCACAAATATACCATGTTTTAGTTAATGTACTTGCAATCCAACAAAAAATTTGATCTCTCCAAACATAGACATCTCAAACTCGTGTTTCATTTTGTCAGCAAAGCCTTTGCAAAGCACTTCCTTTCCTCCAAAAACTATGTCATCCACAAAGATTTCATATACAATAATATTCTTATCTTCTTCTGATTTAATGTACATGTTGCTATTATCATTAGTTCTTTCAAATCCTATTTACACTAGATACTTGTGAAGTCTCTCATACCATGCTCTGGGTGCTTGTTTCAGACCATAGAGTTCTTTATGTAATTTACAAACCATATCCCTATTGTTCTCATCAAAAAATCCCTCTGGTTGTTCAATATAGACTTCTTCTTCTAGTATACCATTTAAAAAAGTAGACTTTACATCCATCTAATAGACTTTAAAACCTTTATATGTAGCATATGCAAGTAAAGTTCTTACTCTTTCCATTCTAGCAACAGGGGCGAATGTTTCCCCATAGTCTAATCCTTCTTCTTGAGCATAACCCTTGCATACTAGTCTAGCTTTGTTTCTAGTAATCTCGCCGTTCAAATCTAACTTATTTCTAAATACCCACTTGATGCCAATCACATTCTTGTCAACTGGTCTGGGAACCAAATTCCAAGTTTTGTTCTTCTTTAATTGATCAATCTCTTCTCCCATAGCTTTATACCAATCATCATCTTGTAATGCACCATATACTGTCCTAGGTTTAGATTTTTTGATCAGACATGATTCATGTCTTAGTCTGTTCCTTGTCATTGGTCTTGCATCTTTGTCACCAATTATATGTTCAGCAGGGTGATGTCCTTTTACATATTTGGATAATCTTGGTTTTGTCCTTGTTTCCATGTCTGATCTTTCAAATTCAAGGTCACTATGCACTGAGTTATTAGATTGTTCCTCATCTCTTTCATGTGCTGACTTCAAGATCAAATTGTGCATTTCTTTCATTCTATAACTCGACTTCTGAATGTAACTCGACATTCACTGGTTGTGACTTGGCTAAAACTAAAATTTGTTGTGGAGTTTCAATCTGATTGACAACATCCTTGTCAATAGGCATTCCTTCATAAGAATACACAAAAGTTTTGTATTCATTCATTCTCTTTGATTCTTCAACTTGGACTTCCACATGCTCATCAAAGTTTACATTTGCACTTTCCATAATTTTTTTAGTGTTAGTATTCAAACACTTGTATGCCTTACTTCTAGTGGAGTAACCGAAGAATATACCTTCATCACTTGTTGCATCAAATTTTCCATTTCTAGCATCTTTAAGGATAAAGCATTTGCAACCAAATACTTTGAAATGTTTTACATTGGGTGAGTGACCATACCATTTTTCAAAAGGTGTTGTATTAGTACCTTTCTTAACTTGTACTCAGTTTAGTGTATGAATAGCTACACTTACAGCTTCTCTCTAGTATTTTAGAGCAACAGTCTTTTCCATCATTAATTTTCTGGCACAATCAATCGCAGATCTATTTCTTCTCTCAACAATTCCATTTTGTGGGGGAGTTCTAGGAGCTAACGTTTGTCTTTTGATTCCTTTGTCATTACAAAATATCTTGAATTCATTTGATGTGAACTCACCACCTCTGTCTGATCTCAAGTATTTCAAACTTTTTCCTATTTCATTTTCAACTCTAGCCACATACCACTTAAACATTTGAAAAGCATCAAATTTTTTCTTTAAGAACATAGCAGTCATCATCCTGGAATAGTCATCAACAAACAATATTATGTATTTATCTCCTTTATAGCTTTGTACTTCCACTGGACCACATAAGTCAGTAGGAACTAACTCAAGTACTTCTTTAGATGTATAGTTTTTGCTTTTGAAACTTGACTTTGTCATCTTTCCTAGCTGACATTGTTTGTACATGATATTATTAGGTTTCTTCAATTTTGGTAAACCTCTGACTTTCTTCATTTTACTGATATTGACTAGATTACCAAAGTTGACATGACATAGCCTTTTATGCCATAACCATTCATCATCAAATTTTGCAACAAAACAAAAAACATCATCCATATCAAGATAAAATAGATTACTTCTTATTTGATCTCCTTTTCCTATCAATTTACCATCGATACAATAGATTTTTACAGTTTTGTTTCCAAATTCTACTTTGCATCCTACATTGCCTAACTGTGAGACACTCAACAAATTTTAGTTTAATCCTTCAACATAGTATGTATTATCACATGAAATTTGTTCTGTGAGCTTAATGGAGCCTTTTCCTTTTATTTGACATGGAGCATCATTACCAAATCTAACACTATTTCCATCATATTGAGTAAAGTTAACAAACTTACTTTTGTCTCCTATCATGTGATGTGAGCATCCACTATCTATGATCCATCAGTCATTTTTGTTCATACATGTTACCAGTGCTGCAAGTTCTTCTTCATCAGACTGATCCTTCATGGCTACATAAACAACTTCATCATCATTATCATCAGAATTCTCTTCTGCAATATAACACTTCTTGCATTTGTCTTTGTAATCTTTCTTATCATCTTCTCTTCTATATTTGTACTTGTTGCCTTCCTTGTAATCCTTTTTCTGTGTACACCTTACAGCAATATGTCCTACTTCATTGCAATTGAAACAAATGATAGGCATCTTACCTTTGAATTTTCCTTTGCCTTTGTGAAATCTTCTAGTTAGCAATGCTTCCAATTGTTCCACATCTTCCTCATCAGTGCTACTATCACTGGATACATATTTCATTTTTCTTCCTTTCTTTGATTTCACCTGTTTAGCATCTTTCAGTGATAGCTTGGCCTTCAAAGACGATTCAACATTCTCAGGTCTATAGTTATCAAAGTTGGATAACTCAAATGCAGTCAGTCTTCCCACTATACCTTCAAAACTTAGATTGTTTCTTGGCACACATCTCAATTCTTGTATTGTTGATACTCTAATAGCATAGATAGGGAGCAAGGTTCTTAAGAACTTACTATTAATAGTATCTTCATCCAATTGACCACTCAAACATCTTATTGCAATTACCACTTCCTTTATTCTAGCGCCATACTAAGCAGCATTCTCACTTTCCTCCATTTTCATATCATCAAACTTTCCTCTAAGGATTTCTCTTTTTGCTCATTAGACATTCTAATCTCCTCCATAGATGTTTGATAGGGCTTTCCACATTTTGAATGCAGTGTCACATCCTTTGATATCATCAAATTCAGCATAGTTGAGTGCAGAAGCAATCTCCAACATTTTTTGATTGTGTTCTTGTTTGTTTTTCAAATCTTCTGCAGTAAGAGTACTAGTTGGATCAACATGTTTAGTAACAATTGAATTTTGGGCATAATCTCCTATGGATCCAAGATGTAGCTTCATAAAACTTTTTCATGCAACAAAGTTGTCTTTGTTGAGCTTAGGAACTTCTCTCTTAGGCATTCTGATCTTTTCTACTTATAGTCCCTTTAAACTGAATCAACAGTTTGGCTCTAATACCAATTGTTAGAATTCTTTAGAATAACTGAGAGAGGGGAGGGTGAATTAGTTATTCAAGGTCCAAATGCCCTAATAATACTTTTTCACAAATTATAGTGAATCCATAAAATTTTCATCCATCCAAGCTTAAATCAATCATCCTAGCAAATTGTAGTAAATCGATATGCAGAGATAAAACATGCAAGATCAACACATGACACAGTGATTTACGTGGAAACCCAAATTGAGAAAAACCACTAGTAACATGCTACTTAATTCTAACTCTTCTAAAGTGATGCCATGTTAAAGGCTTACAACACACTATTAAATGTGACCTTGTTAAAGGATTTCACCATACTATTAGGAATGGGCTTGATCAAAGGACTTTAGAACATTCAATTGGAATGTCACCCTGTTGAAAGATTTACAACATGGCTATTAAAACAACCTAAGTCCATAGGCTTTAAACTATCTATTAAAATTGCTAGAAAGTAACAATAATGACTTGTTGATCTGATACAACTTACAATATATTATGTAGATTTCATATCACACTTCAATTCAATCCTTTTGCTTGGCTTTGATCACTTCAACTTTGATAGCTTGTCATCTCAAGCTTCACCTCCTTGAGTGTTCTTACTCATCATACCAATGCAACCATATCTGTGGTCATCTGTTGAAGCAGAGTAACTATGCTTTCTTACTCCTTAGCACCTCCTTTAGCATTTTATGCTTCCATGCTTAACCTCCTCTCTTTTTTCTTCATGACCTTATGACTCCTTAAATAGAAATCTGGATTGTCTTTGTCGCTTGGTTCTCTCTCTCCAATTTTAGGGTTTCAAATGGATTAGGTAGGATACAATGTATCTACCCAATATCTTGCTTTTATCTAGAAACTTCATCTAGAGTCCAGTTGTATTCCCCAAAAATGTTCTACATGGTGTTTTGTGCCACCAGCTCATCATTCTTATCTTTTATTTAATTCAAAAAATTCAAGATAACAACCTTGTCAGCTTAGATCTAATGAATCTTTGATTTTTGAAATAATGCAACAACTTGGCACTATTGGTTTACTGATGCTCGACACCTCTGTGTTACTTGACACTTGTATTTTCTTGGCACTTGTTTCTTTCTTGACACTTGTTTTTTCTCGGCACTTGTATCTGCTCGGCACTTGTTTCTGCTTGGCACTTGTATCTGCTCAGCACTTGTATCTACTCGACACTTGTATTTGCTCGGCACTTGTATCTGCTCGTCTTCAACTAGGAATATGTTTGGCACTTACTAGCTTGCTCGGCTCTCTCTTTCTAATGAACTTAGTTAGGCTTTACAAATGACTTAGCTAAAACCTTACATCTTTGATATGTTTCAGTGTGCCCATTCTCTATGTCTTAGAGTATGTCATCAATACACTTTTTCATCAATGTCTTAGCTGATCCTTCTACTTCATTACAACATCATAACTTCAACCTTTCTCTAGGTGTTCTAGTTACATCTTATTGATTGCCTCCTCCTTGTCAATCAACCAATTGTTAGTATTTGGATCACTAAAGCAATTGTCATTCTTGCAAGTAGCAAGTTTGACATCAATGACAAAACAATGATTGAGAAAATTCTTTACCAGTTCCATTACTTTTTATGTATGATCTTTTCAATCATTTCCAACAAGATATTCCAAAACATGAACTTGAGATCACAACACTTAAGATGATTTTAATGTGAAATGAGAAAAAAGTAGAGACAGATTTGAGAACTAAGAATGTTGATTTGAGATCACAACTATCTAAGGTAACATCTAAACTTGAAAGTACTCAATTCAAGTTTTTTGAGCTTGAGAAATATATTTTTGTAGTAAAAGGAGAACTTGTACAAACCAAGAAATATCTTGAGAAGTTGTATACATGAACAGAGAATCTTGATGACCAGATCATGGCTCAAAGGCCTATAAGAGACATGCATAAATTGAATAAATTGAAGGAGAATATTCAAAGAAGTGAAAGATCACATAAGAAAATGAGATGTAATAACAACCTAATCAAACATCATATCAGATCTACCAGACACCTAATTAGTTTGAGAAACCTAGAGATCCAAGAAGATAATTCAATGGAAGATGCTTTGCATTCAACAAGTTTGGACAATTGAGGACATATTATAGAGGTAATCTTAATGCTAAAATCTTTTTCTGGTTTTTTTTTTGGGGGGGGAAATTTTATATTAATATTAATATTAATATCATAATATTTTTACATTTTTTCTAGGTTCAAAAAGGGCTCATGGGGGAAAGAATCTATAATGAAACCTCCACATTATCACCCAAATGAAATCAAAAACCTAAATAGACCTAAAGTTACCTCAAATAGGACTAACCCAATAACCCATCCCCAATTATGGCCAACTATTAGGAATTACTATAGACATAAATATTAGTTACATGAAAATTTAATGAATATCATAAAATAATAAATTGAATAGAAGAGAACACAAGACACAAAGATTTAACATGGTTCACCCAATCTTTGGGCTATGTACACCAACAATAAGTACAATATTATTATTATCTAGTGATTACAATCCACAATCTCTTATACCTTAATACCACTGCAAGAAACTACAATATAATCATACATAATGAAGTTCCTAACCCTAAGCCATTTTATACCAATTTTTTCACTTACAAAATTAGGGCTAGAATAAGTTATCCATTAGAAAAATAGTAGCTGATGCCCTTTACAATAGCAAGGTCATTTTTGGCTTCGGGAGTGCTACCCCCCAAAAATCCCATTTGGCATTACTTATTAGAAATATTATGACAAGTTAAGTTACTAAGAGGGGAGAGGTGAGTCAGTAACTTCTCAAACTTTTATCCCAAATTGGCAATTAATCCTTTACATGAATTTTGATCTAACTACATGCATGAGAAATAGAAAAACATGAAAGCATACACAACACTTTAACACAAGATTTGGTGACCCAAAAACCTTCCAAATAGAAAGTAAAATTGGGGTGGGGATGATACCCACAAGCTTTGGTACTGTAGTATAAAGTTGGCTTGTTAAGGCTTACAATGATCACTTTTGATGATCTACCCTATTAGGAGCCATAAGGACTACTAGGTCCACCTTGCAAAAGCATTTATAAACATACAGTGAAGCATGCACTCTGTAAAGAGATTTGCGTAAGATTATTAGGTCTACCTTGTTTAAAGGATTTGACAAATCCACCTATTAGGGTGAAAAAGTAGTTGATCTTTGATCTTCAACTTGGTTTACTAAATGAGATTCCTTTGAGTGTACAAATCACACTTTTGTGATAGATGAATCTTTCTTGCTCCTTATACTATTGTAGCCTTTGTAATTCACTCTTTTGCTCTTCTTTTATGATTACATTACTTCCTTATTTTATTTATACAAAATATTTGGATGTGATACAATACATTACATATATCATTCCAATTACATAATTATAAAGTCAACCACAATTCAAGTGATCTAATTTAGGATCTATTAGTTTAATGACTTAATCCTATTAATCAGATTTAAATTCCTGATCCAAGCAGTAAATGCATGGCTATGTATTGTAAACCATTGAAATTACAGAGAAGAAAATTAATGAGTTGATATAGAGGAATTATAACCAATCATTTGCAATTAATTAATGCTTTTACTGAGCAAATTAACATAACTGGAAAAAATGCTATAAAAGAACATCACATAACTGATAGAAAGAGAGATGAGAAGAGAGACACAACATGATTTGATCTTGGAGTTCACCCTGTTAGGACTACATCTTCGAGTCTAGCTCCAACTAGTGGACCAATCTGATTAACTCCAAATCAAGTACAATGTGTTATAGGACCAATCCTTGTAGAACATCAACATAACATTGCTTTGATGTTTGAGACTAAAAACACATCCTCCAAATTTTCTCTCACCTCCAAGATTTAATTTCCAAAAATCCTCAATTACATCAGTTGAATGCTCTCAATAATTATTTTACAATTCCTTTATCAAATTTTGTATCAATTATCTTAGCTCCATCAGCTAGATCAACTGAATCTCTTTTATGTTCAAAATGAACCTATCCCCCTCCTTTTTACACAAAATAATGGTTTAAAAATAGGCCAAAACAAATTATTTTAATAATAGGCCTATTAACAAAATAGCTCGAGTTAACCCCTTTGCCCATTATACATTTTGGCATTATACAATTTTAGGGAGTAAAAATATTAACAAAATAAAAAATATCCCTATTTTAATAGAGTGACAGCCTTGTAGTTAAAGGTTAAATATGACATTTCCCACATCTATTTTAAACTTATTAATCACTGCAACAATGGCATCCCTTTTTAGCAAGAGGCCGGTTGGGGGTTCCAACCCAACTGACGACATTTCAAAACAAAAATTGGTGGCAACAAACTTTAAATAGTAAATTCATTAACATGGGATTAAGAATTGCATGTGGCCCAATGGTAAAGAGAAAATGTGGGAAATGTGAGGTTTAAGGTTCAAACCTCTTGAACCAATTTTTAAACAACCAAATTTGCATGAAAGAGCTTGAGGTGCCATACGGAACTATTTTTTTTGCACACATCTTTGATACGTGTCATCACCTAAGCTACTGATATCATGATGACATCATCACTATTACATTTTGGCTCCAAAATTCAAATGACCATAACTTCATACGAGCTCCATTTTTGACAAAACAAACATCATTGGAAAGCTCTCGATGAGATCTTTGATTTGAAATCCATTGTTGACCACTTTTGAGATGGTCTAATTTCACCTCTTATCGAGCCCTCTAGTCTAACTATTAACCAAAAGTTTGATCGAGCATAACTTTTGCATCTGGACTCTGTTTTTGTTCATTCAAGTTGTGTTGGAATCAAGATGTTGAGATCTTTCTAATGGTGTAGATTCTAGAGAGAAATGAGACACTTCAATTTTCATTGAAAATATCCATCAGATCACACCTCCCCACTTAAGACCTTTTGGACCTCCAAAAGTGACATTTACTCTAACATAAAGTGAGGACTTGGTCTCCCCACTTGTCCTATATCATCAATACATTTGAAAACCTTGCCCACAAGAACAATGAAGACTGTAGAAATATTGTTGAACATAATCATCATTCTATCACTTCCATAAGCATCTACATCAATTGTTGTAGCCACTAACCAACAAACATTAACTAGCATCAAGCTGAACAATAATGCAAAAATGAAAGAGAATGAATCAACAACATATCTATCCCTTACAATAGGAACAATTTTACCCAAGGAACCATCAATGCTTTCAATCATCATTCCCTCATGCTATATTATGGGTGCATCCTGCAACATCTGACTCTAGTTAGCTATTCCAAGTTCAAGTGTAGAACCACCTATACTAACAAACATAAGAGTTAACTCTTTACTTGCATTAATTACCCTTTTAAGCTATCCTATATTTGCAAAAGAATGATCAGTCTTAATCCTATGAGAATGTACAATATACTGAATGTCATCTTTAAACAAGTGATAATGATTCTTCTCCCTGTAGAAAATTGTTTTTCTATCATTAAGATAAGGGCTACCAAGTACTATCCCACAAATATCTAGTGGAACCACATCAAACTGTACTTCATCCAAAAATTTACTAGTGATGGTGAATCTTAAGGTGCATTGTCTTGTTACTTCATTTTCACAAATCTAGCCTAGTGGATAAGGTTTCTTATGTAATGTAGTTTTCAATCCCAAGTTTCTTACAATACTTGTAGAAATTAAGTTCACTTGAGAACCACTATCTATGAGGGCATCAGTTTTAGTGTTCTTAGCAACAACCCTTAAATGAAACAATGCATTCCTTTTCTTATTTTTAGAGAAATCATTAAATGTAGAAGTAGAACCACAACTAGCAATAGAAACACTGGAAATAGGAGCTTTACCTTTCAAACCCATAGCTACTATCTTAGTCTCATCATCTGAATCTAAACCAAGATCCATAACAACATTTGTGGCTTTCTCCTTTTCTTTCTATTTTTGATTCCATCGCTGATCCTACTTAGGCTTTAGTTCAAGATGCAACTACCAATAATGTTCTTCATCATGACCCTTCTTATCACAATGAGTGCAAGAAAGTTTCTCATCCTTTTTTACTGTATCTACCTTCTTTCCTTTCTTGATGCTATCAGGAGGAGAAAATTCCTTCTTAGAATTGAAACTCATGTTTCCTCCACCTACTTCAATATGAGTCACTTGAACAGATACTTCATCAAAGTTAGAAGGACTAAACATCAATATCGTATGCTTCAAATATGAATGCATTCCACCTATATAATTTAACAATGTATCTTGCAGATAAAGATGAATTCCAAGAGTTAATGCATTCTTCCTAAATACCTGTGTATACTGTTGTACTGACTACCCTTTACCTTGCCTTAGGTTTTTCCAATCCCTAATGGCTTGTTTCATAGAACCCAACGAATAAAACTTTTTCTTCAATGCAGAAGTAAATTCATACCAAGATGAAATTAATTTACCATGTGTAGTGAGGTCTTCTCTGATCTTACTATCCCACTAGACTAATGTGGTACCTCCCATTATGAGAGTAGCTAGCTAGATTTTGGAAGAATCATCCAAAATCTTCTGAAGCCTGCAATACACTTCAATTTGCTTAAGCCATTTATCTAGTTTCTCTGCATCCAATTCACCAGTATACATAGGCAATCAAACTTAACATCCAATTTTAACAAAGGCACATTAACATGCTTATGTTTCTTTGAAGAATAAGTAAACAAAGAAGATGAAGAAAATGAAGAAGAAGCCGAAGAAGATGGGGACAGAGGTTTAGGAGGGTCACTACCATCTCCTAATCCTTTACCTTTCACATCTTTTGATTGGGATTTTGATTTCTCCTTCTTCTTAGCTTTATTCACTTTCATCAACTGTCATTCATGTCTCTCTTGGAGAAGAATGTCAACCAAAGCCTTTAACTCCACAAAAGATCTTTGGAATGTTTCTACATCAAACTTAGGAACATGTTGTTTAGATGTTATCTCTAATCGAGGAAAAATCCTTCTTTTCCTAATTTCTAGATTGAACTTTTCAAGTTCACCTTCTCCTTATTTTAACGTTAACCTAGTTAACATTCACCACCTACAATTTCTTTGCAAAATAGGCTCTGATACCAAACTTGATCTAATTCAGGATCTATTAGTTTAACAATTTAATCATATTAATTAGATTTAAATTCTCAATCCAGGCAATAAATGCATGGCTATGTATTGTAAACTGTTGAAATTATGAAGAAGAAAATTAATGAACTGATACAAAGGAATTATAACCAATTACATGAAATTAATTAATGCTTTTACTGAGAAAATTAACGTAACTGGAAAAAAATGCTATAAAAGAACATCACATAATTGACAGAAAGTGAGATGAGAAGAGAGGCACAACACGATTTGATCTCAGAGTTCACCTTGTTAGGACTATGTCTCTGGGTCTAGCTCCAACTAGTGGATTGATTTGATTAACTCCAAATCAAGTACAATGTTTTATAGGACCAATCCCGTATAGAACATCAACATAACATTGCTTCAATGTTCGAGATTGAAAACACGTCCTTCAGATTTCCTCTCACCTCTAGGATTTACTTGCCAAAAATCCTCAATTACATTAGTTGAATGCTCTCAATAATTTTTTTACAATTCCTCTATCGAATTTTCTATCAATTCTCTTAAGCTCCATCAACTAGATCAACTAAATCTCTCATATGTTAAAAATGAACCTATCGCCCTCCTTTTTATACAAAATAACAACTTAAAAATAGGCCAAAACAAATTAGTTTAATAATAGGCCTATTAACAAAACAACCCCACAAGTTAATCCCTTTTTCCATTACACATTTTGGCATTCTACAGTTTTAGGGGGTAAAAATATTAACAAAATAACAAATATCCTTATTTTAATAAGTGGCGACCTTCTAGTTAAAGGGTAAATATGACATTTACAACATGTATTTTAAACTTATCAACCACCGCAACGGTGGTATCCTTTTTTAGCAAGAGGGTAGTTGGGGGTTCCAACCCTGCCGGTGGCATTTCAAAACAAAAATCAGTGGCAACAAACTTTAAATAGTAAATTTGATAGTTGTCAAATGCACCGATTGCAAATTGTGGCCCAAACCACTGCACGCATAGATCAAACCACTACTCAAATTCACTCTCAATAGCTGGCTGAGAGTCATGATTTTATCAATCCTTAACCATAGTTACAACCAAGATTGAGCAAGCCATTGCAACCAACTCCCAAGCACAATAGGTTCCAAAATGTGCTTTTCCAGATTCTTCCCAAGATGTTGCTAGACCACAAAGTCAGTTTAAAGGAAAGGTTCTCACTCTTGATGTGCCTAAGCCCAAGCTTCAAGAATTTGATTCTAAGACAAGTAAGTGGAAGAGTGTTAATATGGTCAAACAAGAGCTTGGAGGACGATATGATCAACTGCATGTGTTTTCTGAAAATGTTACACCATTGGTCAATTTTGATGAATATAATCCCACTAAGAATAAGGCCACTATTGATGCATTTAGAACCTAGATAGATAATGTTATCTATATAGCTAACATATCTCAAGATCAAGCAATCAGAAAAGCTTTGAATGCACTTATAGGTATTGCCCACTCTGCATGGGATTCTTTGTCACCTGAATACAAAGAAGATTTAATCACAAGTGGTGTAAATGTTGTTTGTGAAGCTTTGTACCAAATGTTTGTAGGCCAACATGATAATGAACAAAGAGCTTCCTACAAGCAATTTAAAGAAAATTACATTTGTGACATGAGGCATTTTGATGCCTATTGTAGTGAACAATATACCAACTTCTATCAGTGAGGGCAGACCAATAACAATGTTTGGATGTATAATACATTTCTTGAAGGATTCCCTATTTAGTTGCAATCTTTATATAGGGAAAAGATTCCTAATAGCATCCTTAACCTTAGTTGGTTTAGTTCATTAAAGAAATTAACAGTGACCTGTATAGTGAAAAGAGGAATAGGAAGAAGAAGAAAGAAGTTCTTCCTTATCTAAAGACAAGTTTGCGTAACTGTAAATAGAGCAGTTATGGTTGAGTAAAAAAAAAGGAAAGCATAAGTATATTAGAAAGTTTAAAAGCTATTCAGATAAAAAGTCATTTTCCTCAAAGCCTTTCAAGAAATCTAAACATAGGAAAGTCTTTCCAAGGAATCAACAAAAAGTGCACAAGAAGAATTTCACTCCTACTTGTTATATTTGTAAGGGAGCACACTATCCTATTAAGTGTCCTGATAAGGGTAAAAAGAGTTCTAAATGAGTCTGTACTCTAATAGAAGCAAAATTGGACTCTTTACCCCTCATAGAAATACCAGAACCTTTAGATTCTAAGGATATCATACTTACTGAAAGCTCAAGTGAAGATGATGATCAAGATGATATGCAAGTACACAATGTTGTATAGCAACAAAGTCCTGAAGAATTCTTTTCTCCAAATGACTCATCATCTGATTTTGAAATTTTATTTGTTTGTTTTATGTTTATACAATATCCTTATCAAGCTAGTTTTGGACAGTCACTCACTAAAAGTAATCCTCAATGGCTTAATTTTACTCCTACAAAACAACTTGAGTGTCGAAAGACTCAATTACTTACTCCATTTTAGCATCAAAAGGTTTTCGCTGATTTAGTTAAACTCAAAGAAGAATGTCAGAAGCTATTAGAAGAGAATCTCGAGCTCTCTAAAGAACATGCATCCATCACAGAAGAAGAGGATGATCGAGAGGTCATTCGACCATTACCTGGGTATGTTCCTCATCCTCTTGTAGAAAAGGTTTTTGCAAAAATTCCAGAAAAGAATGGTTATCCAATCATCTTGCTTTCCTATATAATGTTAAGAATGATGTTCTTAAAGAAATAGCCACTATTCAGAAGGAATTGCAAGAGTTCAATGCTAGCACTAGTTCTCTGAGTGCTTTTGATAAACTTCTAGTTGAATTAGAACAAACTCAGGAGTCTACTATACATACCTTTGACCCTAAGCCTAAACCATGTGTGTTTCACCTCAACTCTAACATCCACCTGCTAGTCAAGCTTTCATATATTTGAAGGGAATTTCAAATCCTTGCCCAACATTTTTGGTAACTATCAAATTGCCAGGCATTAAGCCATATACACTTTTTGCTTTGCTTGACTCTGGTGCAAATTTCAACCTCACTTGATCTCAATGTTTTCCATCTAATTGTTGGTTACCTACCTCTACCAGTATTCATTTAGTTTCTCATAATAATAACCCTATTCAGTTTCAAGCACATGTTCCCATTCAATTTCCTTCCCACATGTATATTGCTACTTTTCTTGATGCAAGAGCATCCAGAGGTATAAGGGCAATCCTGTGTCACCCAGAAAAATGTACTTAGACTTAGTTTTTGTTTCATGTGTTTTCATTTCTGGATACCCATTTGGGTCAAATAAAGGTTCCAACTCTCACAATTCCACTATCAATGTTCTAGGATAGAGTATTTGAACACCTTGGGATACGTGTAAATGTCAAAAAAATAGGGGTATGTAATTCAACCATCATTTTGGTGAACTAGGAGGTGTAAATTGGCCAGATGAATATAATTATAATTTAGAGCATTCCAGAAAAAGAATCAGGTCAAAAGGTCCCACGGTTTGAAAGTTATCGTAGTTTTTTGAGTTTTGGAGACCTCCTAAGAATGCTTCAAAGTCAAGTTAGGGGCATTAAATGACCTTGAAAAGGGCCAAAAAATGGGGGATGAGTGAAGCTGGTCCATAGGGCTATAGAGCGCTTCAAGAGCTTTTTGAAAATGTAAACGGTTCGTCAATCGAAGCTACGGTTCAAAAGTTATGCCTCCCGGAAGTTCGGTTATCATTTTTGGATTCTTCTAGATTTGCACCAACTTCTAACGTGGATTCTTGGACCTTCTACTTGGTTGGTGGATGCCTACTAGCACTTTCTAGAATGTATTCTTAGTCCTTAACCCTTCGGGGTCTATTTAAAGACATTTTTGGCATTGTAAAAGGCAGTTCGGAGTGGAAATTGAGAGAGGGGTACCAAAGGGAGAAATTATCTCCAATTTTGTGCTATTGTAAGCCCTTAGGGCATTTTTTGAAGTCTATTTTCTCTGTACTAAATGTACTAGCTTATTTTCAAAGTTAATACAATTTCCCTTTTCCTATTGTGTCCATTCTGTGCTTGGGTTGTGACCCCATCAAGTGGTATCAGAGCAGGTTTTCCTGAGTGTGTAGATAGAGCGCCGACTGTGAGGCAGTTTGCACTAGGACTATGTGGTTGTGGGTTTGAGTTAAGAAGATGCCTCCACGAAGAGAGTGTGGTGGAAGGGCCAGAGCTATTAATCCTGAGGAGGTTAGAGCCCTCCAAAGGCAGGTACAAGCATTACAGGAGGAACTTCGTAGAGGAACAAATGTTGCCGTAGGTGACGATAGTGAGGATGACAATGAAGAAGAAGAAATTGGACCAGAAGGGGAATTTGATGGGGAAGTTTTGAATCAGGAAGAGGAAAGGCTTTTTAGGGCCGTTACTAAATTTGGGAAAAGACCTACAATTGATGTGGGTGTATTTTTAGGAAATCTGAAACCAGATGAGTTGATCAACTAGATCAATGAACTGGAAGAATACTTTGAGTATGAGGATATCAGGGACCTAGATAGGGTTAAGTTTGCAAAGGCCAAAATGAAAGGCCATGCCAAAATCTAGTGGCAAGAGGTTCAATTGGAAAGAAACAAAAGAGGAAAGGAGAAGATCACAAGGTGGGATTACATGGTGGACAAATTGAAGAAGTAGTTCATTCCTGTGGACTATGAGCTTGATTTGTTTAAGAAGATACATGGGCTAAAGCAAGTAGGAAGATCAGTCCAAGAATATACAGAGGAGTTTTATTGACTTTTGATTAGAGCAGGGCATGCAAAAGCAAATAAGGAGAAGGTTGCTCGTTATATTAGTGGGTTGCGACCTAGCATTCAGGAGGAATTAAGTCTAGTAAGAATGACCAATGTTGAAGAGGCATACCAGTTTGCCCTACGAGTTGAAGAGAAGTTCAATAAGAGGTTTGAAGGGAGACAAAGAGGGCATGGTCAAGGAGGAAGGGGAAGTGGTAGGTCATCTGGAGGTCAAAATGAAACACAAAAGAAAAATGAAGATGTGGGTACTAGCAGGAACCAGAGGAATGAGGGTTTCAACCGCTCCCGTGATCAAGACTTTGGAAATCAGAGAGGAAGAGGTAGAGGACATGGACAAGGAAGAGGAGGCTTTTGTGGTACCTATTTCCATTGCAATGAAGAAGGTCATCGTGCCTTTGAATGCCCTCAATGAAAAGGAAGGACAGATAGGAGAGCTGAGGGTCAAGCAAGGGTTGCTCATGTGGATGAGGATGCACAGTCATCACATTCAGAGGATGCAGAAAGAGGAGAGACCTTGGTAAATGAAAGGGTCCTATTAAGTGGAGAAATTGAACTAGGACAAAGGAGGATTTTTTTTCATACTAGATGCAAATGTGAGGAAAAATGTTGTGATGTGATCATTGATGGTGGTCGCACTGACAACTTGGTGTCAGAGGAGATGGTCTCTAAGCTAAAGCTCAAGAGGGAGAAACATCCCCAGCCCTATCGGATTGCTTGGGTGAAAGATGATCATAAGGTCCTGGTAAGTGAACAATGTCTCGTGAAATTCAAAATTGGGAGTTACCATGATGAAGTTCTCTGTGATGTTATTCCAATGGATGTTTGCCATCTATTGTTGGGTAGACCATGGCAGTTTGAAAGACATGCAGTACATGATGGTTATGCAAACACATGCTCTCTAACAAAGGATGGAGTTTGCCACAAACTAAAGCCCATGAAAAGGAAAGGTGAAAAGGTATGTAGCAGTGCTAGGATTTGTCTTGTTGATGGAAGGAAGTTTTTAGATGGAATGAAACATCAGCATATGTGCTATGCTTTGATTCCTAGAAAAGATAAAGAAGGTAGTAGTGAAATACCACTTGAAGTTTTAGATTTACTAGGTGAATTTGGAGATATTATCTCTGATAATGTTCCAGAAGGATTGCCACCAGTAAGGCAAATTAGTCATCAGATAGATCTAATTCTAGGAGCAAGTTTGCCTAACAAGGCTGCTCACAGGATGACTTCTACTAAAATAGAGGAGCTAAACAAATAGGTTCAGGAGCTGTTGAGGAAGAGCTTGATTCGTGAGAGCCTAAGTCCATGTGTAGTACTTGTAGTATTGGCACCAAAGAAGGATGGAGAGTGGAGGATGTGTACAGACTCTCGAGCTATAAATAGGATAACCATCAAATATCGATTTCCTTTGCCAAGAATGGATGATCTTATGGATTGCTTGAGTGGAGCTCAGTAGTTCACAAAGATAGATCTCAAGAGTGGTTATCACCAGATACAGATTCAAGAAGGAGATGAGTGGAAAATGACCTTCAAGACCAAGGAGGGTCTTTATGAGTGGTTAGTTATGCCCTTTGGATTAACAAACACCCCAAGCACCTTAATGCAGCTTATGAATGAGGTACTTAAGAAGTTCTTGGGAAAATTTGTTATTGTCTATTTGGATGATATTTTAATTTTTAGCAAGACTTTGGAAGAACATTTATTGCATATTCATAGTGTCCTTGAAAGGTTAAGGGAAGAGAAACTGTTAATTAATTTGAAGAAGTGTATCTTTGCAAAAAGGGAGTTAGTCTATTTGGGATTTGTTATATCACCTGAAGGTCTCAAAATGGATCCAGAGAAGATAAAAGCCATCTTGGAATGGCCTGCTCCATGGTCTGCTACTGAGGTAAGATCATTTCATGGTCTGGTTAGTTTTTATAGGAAGTTTATTAAGAATTTTATTAGCATATGTGCACCCCTAACTGACACAATAAGAGGGGATAGAAAAGAGTTCAAATGGACTGCAGCAGCTGCGAGAAGTTTTGAATTGCTGAAGAAGAAGGTGACAGAACAACCTGTGTTGGCACTTTTAGATTTTAGAAAGTTGTTCCAGGTGGATTGTGATGCTAGTGGCAGTGCTATTGGGGCTGTATTGAGCCAAGAAGGTAAGCCTATTGCATATTTTAGTGAAAAATTGAATGATACAAAGAAGAAGTATTCTGTTTATGATCAAGAGTTCTATGCAATAGTTCAGGCCTTAAAGAAATGGAGGCATTATTTATTGCCAAAGGAATTTGTTTTGTATACTAATCATCAGGCATTATAGTACCTAAATAGCCAAGGTAAATTGAATCAAAGGCATATGAAGTGGGTAGAGTTCTTGCAGAGTTATACATTTGTGTTGAAGCATAGAAGTGGAAAATCTAATAGGGTTGCAGATGCACTAAGTAGGAGACAGTTGTTGCTTACAGTAATGCAGGTTGAAGTAGTTGGGTTTGATGAACTCAAGAATTTGTACCTTGAGGATCCTAATTTTGCTAAACCATGGAAAGCTTGTAAAGAGCCTGTTGTTGTAGATAGAACCAAGTGATTAGACTATTTGATTCAGGATGGCATGTTGTTCAAGGGTAGTCAATTGTGCATTCCAAGGAGTTCCATGAGGGAAAATCCGATTAAGGAGAAACACAGCAGAGGGATGGCAGGACATTTTGGTCAAGATAAGACCATTGCCATTCTTAGAGAACATTATTTTTGGCCTCAGATTTCACAAGATGTGAAGAAGTTTGTATAGAGTTGCCATGTTTGTCAAGTTGCCAAGGGATTTAGCCACAATATTGGATTATATCAGCCATTTCCCATTCCATCAAAGCCATGGGAGGACATAAGTATGGATTTTGTTCTTGGGTTGCCAAGGACACAACGCAGTAATGACTAAGTATTTGTGGTGGTTGATAGGTTCTCCAAAATGGCACATTTCATTCCATCCCACAAGACTCATGATGTTGTCCATATTGCATACTTGTTTTTAAGAGAGGTGGTAAGACTACATGCTCTTCCAAAGAGTATAGTTTCTGACAGAGATACTAAATTTGTGGGGTATTTTTTGAGAACATTGTGGAAAAAGTTGAGAACAGACTTGAAATTCAGTTCCACACATCACCCAAAAACTGACGGCCAAACAGAAATAGTAAACAAAAGTTTGGGCAATTTGCTGAGATTTTTAGTTGGGGATAAGCCCAAGGGGTGGGATTTGATTCTACCACAAGCCGAGTTTTCTTACAATAACTCTGTAAATAGGAGTACTGGTAGATCACCATTCCACATTGAATATGGAAGTAGCCCAAGAACTATGCTAGAATTGAGGAAGATAGTACAAGGGGAAAGGACAAGTGCTAAAGTTGAAGAATTTGTTGAACATATCAAGCGTCTACATGAGGAGGTTCAAGCACACATTATCAAGATGAATCAAGAGTATAAAGCTAGGGCTGATCAAAGGAGAAGACATAATGAATTCCAAGTAGGGGATCTAGTCATGGTGCACTTACGAAAAGAAAGATTTCCAGCCGGTACTTACAACAAGCTAAAAATGAAGAAATTTGGCCCTTGCAAAATTTTGAAAAAACATGACTCAGGAAATGCATATGAGGTGGAGCTGCCAGATGGTGTTCACATTTCTCTTATTTTCAACATTGCAGACTTAACAGAGTATCATGATGATGGTGCAGATGAGGAACTGATGTTAGAGCCATGTCCAATTCCTGCTTCTAAGAAGGACGAGATAGAAGACATTCTAGATCATCGTGTGGGTAGGAGCTCCAGAAATAGGCAGTATGAAGAGTATTTGGTCAAGTGGAAAGGATGGTCGATAGAGGACTCAACCTAGATTTCAATAGCTGAGGTTCCCCATTTGGGATTTCCTCTACCATTCATAAAGTGACAGGGTCACTTTTCAATCTACCCTGGGTGTCTGATGCAAGAGCATCCAGAGGTATAAGGGCAATCCTGTGTCACCCAAACAAATGTACTTAGACTTAGTTTTTGTTTCATGTGTTTTCATTTCTGGATACCCATTTGGGTCAAATAAAGGTTCCAACTCTCACAGTTCCACTATCAGTGTTCTAGGATAGAGTATTTGAACACCTTGGGATATGTGTAAATGCTAAAAAAATAGGAGTATGTAATTGAGCCATTATTTTGGTGAACTAGGAGGTGTAAATTGGCCAGATGAATTAAATTGTAATTTAGAGCATTCCAAAAAAAGAATTAGGTCAAAAGGCCCCACGGTTTGAAAGTTATCGCAATTTTTTGGGTTTTGAAGACCTCCTAAGAATGCTTCAAAGTCAGGTTAGGGGCATTAAATGACCTCAAAAAGGGCCAAAAAATGGGGGATGAGTGAAGCTGGTCAATAGGGCTATAGAGAGCTTCGAGAGCTTTCCAAAAATGTAAACAGTTCATCAATCAGAGCTACGGTTCAAAAGTTATGCCTCCCGAAAGTTTGGTTACCATTTTTGAATTCTTCTAGATTTGTACCAACTTCTAACGTGGCTTCTGGAGCCTTCTACTTGGTCGGTGGATGCCTACTAGCACTTTCTAGAATGTATTCCTAGTCCTTGACCCTCCGAGGTCTATTTAAGGACATTTCTAGCATTGTAAAAGGCAGTTCGGAGTGGAAATTGAGAGAGGGGTACCAAAGGGAGAAATTATCTCCAGTTTTGTGCTATTGTAAGCCCTTAGAGCATGTTTTGAAGTCTATTTTCTCTGTACTGAATGTACTAGCTTATTTTCATAGTTAATACAATTTCCCTTTTCCTATTGTGTCCATTCTGTGCTTGGGTTGTAACCCCATCATTTCTTCAGTTTCATTTCGAACAATATGACTATATTATTGGAAGTCATACATTGCAAGCTTGGAGTCTATGTACTATTGGTCTCTCTAGAACTACTATCACTTTTAAATTTGGTTCTATTCTTTAGATTAATGAGACTTGTGCCTATTCTCTTAAACTTGCCTTGCCATCTACTCCCAAGGTTGTTTCACCTAGTTCATGTCTGGTTTACCAACAAGTCTCCTTCCACCCATCAGGAGTTGGAGCAGATGCAACAAGATTTTTCCAATACTGTCTTAACCAAGGATCTACAAAAATATCACAAGACATTTGAATGTTCTTTTCCCATGAAAAAATATGAGCATGGAAAGTAAATTCTACCCAAAGGTAAAGCCAATTATACCATACGTTCCAGAACTAAACAAGAAATGTGTGAAAAGGAAATTGTTGATTTATTGCAAAAGGTTATTATTAGAGCCAGCTCAAGTCCCTTTTCTTGCCATGCTATGTATGTTCCAAAAAAGGATGAAAATGGGAACTAGATAGCTAAAAAATGCCTAGTAGTTAACTATCGGCCACTAAATGCCTACCTTGAAAGAAATCAACATCCTCTTCCCAATAAGGATTACATATGGCAAACAATTCAAGGATGCAATGTTTTTAGTAAATTTGATCTTACGACGGGATTTTGGAAGATTAAGTTAAAAGAAGAAGATAGATATAAATCTGCATTCTCTGTGTCACAAGGATTATTTGAATGGAATGTTCTTCCTTTTGGTATCAAGACAACACCATCCATCTTCCAACGGTTAATGGATCAAATATTTGTACCTTATGCAAAATTCATTCAGCAATATATTGATGACATTCTCATCTTTAGCCAAGATCACAAATTACACATGGAATACTTGAAAAAGTTCCTGTCTATTTGTCAAACTCATGGCCTTTGTTTGAACCCTACAAAATTAAGCTGGTGCATTGAAAGTTTGATTTTTATTTGCACAAGAATCAAACCCAATGGTAAAATATATCCTCAAGACCACCTATTAAAGGCCATCCACAAGGTTGAAGCTAAGGATAAGAAGAGCCTTCAATGATTTTTAGGAATGGTGAATTATATTGCAGGTTATTTTCAAAATGTTGCAGCAACACGGAAAGAATTAAATAAGTTGCTTCATAAGAATGCACCATCATGGATAGAACATCATGATAAAGCAATTGAAAAAATTAAAAAACAATGTCAAAAATTGCCACCTCTCTGTATTCTAGGAAAAGTTAAGAAAATTGTCCAAACAGATGCAAGCAATGAAGCATGGGGAGCTGTTCTTTTGGAAGTTGTCATAGTCAATGGAAAATCAAGAGAAGAAATTGTTAGGTTTGAATTTGGAGCTTTTAAAGGCTCTGAATTAAATTATCATTCCACTCATAAATAAATTTTGGCTATTGTTAATGCTTGTAAAAAAATTTAGTTGTTTATTGGTGATAAAAAATTTGTACTCAGAAGTGATTTGCAAAACTTGGTCGGATTCTTCAAGAAAGAATAAAAAAATAAGGTTTTTTGAGCTCGACTACTTAGATGGGCTCAGTTTCTTGATATTTTTGACTTTGAGACAGAACATATTGAAGGCACAAAGAATGTGTTAGCTAAGTTTCCAAGTAGGGAAGGATGTCCAGAAATAGTTAGTCATCTTAACACTTTGAATCAAACTATAGTCATTGTTGAAGGTGTTAGAGTTTTACAGCCTAATCTTCATGAAACCATTGCAGATAGTCTACAAGATGTTCTTCAAAATCTTCACTATAGAATCTATGTTGAACCTAGAACATGGGAAATCTATGCACAAAGATGTCAGGTCATACTTGAAGAAAGTGTTCGAGGAAGAAGGGCTGAAGAACATAGACAATGAATGTTGTATCATGCTCAGGGTGTTCGAAAATCTCATCCTCAGAAAAAGGATGTTCAGCAACCAAATTTGATTACTAAAGCTGAATGTGATCAACACAAATAATTGATCATATGCATCAAGTCTTCCAACAACTTGCAAAAGTTACAAAGGAAGATGAATGTCTGCATAATGAAAGGTATAATGTTCTTCTTCATGAATTCAATCATGTACCCACTCCAAAATATCATGTTAGGATGATTCAGGAAAGAAAAGAAGTGTATACTTTTATTAGTCATGTTCCATGGGAAGTTAATAGGTTTTCAATGACACAAAAAATCTATCAAGAACAATGAGATTGGCATTTTGCCACATCCCAAAGATTGTTAATAGATTTAGTGATTCAAAAGGAGCCTTGCCAACCTGCTAATGATAAGATTAGGATATATCTTCACCATACTGCAACCAATGCTATAGCCTTTGAATGGCTAGCTCATGTGCTTAGCAGCACTCATATCCCACATCAACAAAGATGGTTGATGATTGACAATCCAATTGAACATTACTTTCATGGTTTGTATCCTCACTCTCATGCTCTTATGCTAGTAGAGGAAAACTTTGGCTATTTGCATAAACTAATTTTCCATTCTTACATTTCTAAGCCAATTAATCAATTTATTTTTGATATTTCTAGCCCAAATCCTAAGCAATGCAACACCATAAAGCTCAACACTCTACATCATTTTTTCTTTCAATGAAAGCTTATCTAGATTTTCACCCAATACAGAACATTGCCACAGATAGCCAATGTAGGAACCAATTGACCCATAGCATTTTTCAGATTGGATCGAAGCATTTTGTGGAAAGAAGAATCTATTGAGGACCGGCTGGAAAGAATACTACATGAAAATTGGATGTCTAACTCCAGTTCAGATGAAGGATATAATTCTGAAGCTAAATCTCCAAAGAGTCGAGGGTATTAACCTAATAAGTCGGGTTGTCACTTATTTGAGTTAATTAATACTTAGTGAATAAAAATTAAGCATGGACCTAACCATGGTATAAAGGAGGTCAAGTTACACCAACAATGTAACCACGAGTTAGCCTTCTCATGTTTAAAAAGATGTTTGTAATAATTGTCCTATCATCTCGTATTACTGTTCAAGTTGTGTTGGAATCAAGATGTCGATATCTTTTTGATGGTATAGATTCTATAGAGAAATGAGACACTTCAATTTTCACTAAAAATATCCACTAGATCAACAAGTTTACACAAATATTACAAAGTCAACCAAAGTTTAGAAACTCAGGCTCTAAAGATTGACTCGGTGAAGTTTTGATACTCAACATCTAGTGTCAATGTTTGGCATCATCATACACTCAATAGATGTAGAAGCTCAGTCCATAATGATCACTTCCAAGTAGTCTTGAACTCAATCTACACTGGTGACTTGGCAAATACTGTGAAACTTGACATATAAACTAAATCATTTGATTTATAGTGCATAGCTCAGTAAACACTACATCTCGAGCTTGGTATAAATTGAGTTTATTGGTTAAGACTGAGTAGCTTGGTCAACACTAGATTCACATCACATCAATTGCAAACTCAATAAACACTACACAACTCAGTTTGCACTAGTAAACTTGGCATGCACTAAAATGCTTGGTTTACATTATTGTTCATCAACTCTTTAGTAACTACTTGGTTCAAACAAAAATCTATCCATAAGACTCAATAGCAACTGGAATGCTTGGTTAACACTCTTAATTATACAATATGCTTAGTATGAACTCACAACCTAAATAATTGTATGTCATTAATAAAAAATATGACTGGAATGTCAACATTACCCCTATATCCCACCCTATATTGTGACAGGGAGTGCACCTGGGGTGCTTCCCCGAGACCCCACAAGGGGAGCTACTCCTTGACCCTAGAGAAATAATATGGGGTGAAACCAAAAAAAATAAACCTTTGAGTCTGATTAGGCTCTAATGGGACTCAAAATTACATTCCTATTTTGAGTACCATTCTAAAATTTTGAGTCAAAATGAGCTCCTATAAGCACATTTTAATGCACGTGTACCTATCTATGATTTTGAGGCCTATGAGGTGTTTTATGTTTCTAACATCTTGCATTCAATATATTCATGCATCCCCTAATAATAAATTTCCATTCTGAACCATTCCATGAAGTTTCATTTTGAGTAATGTTTAGATATGCATTTTGCCCAAGTGTCAAACAACAACATGAAGCCTAGTTTGCATTTGAATATCTTGCACTTGGTTATGTTTCATGAATCGTCCCTTTGGAAATGTTTAATGTGAATATCAAAGAACATATGTTTCAGGTTTCAAGTCAATTTGATATGTTTTGACTATGCTAATGCAAATTGTTCAAAATTCTAGGAGGCCCTATTTGACCAGTTATATCTTTGACCCAATTGGCCAAAATGAAAAATTCCATTTGCATTGTATTATAGGGGTTAGAGACTCAAGTTATGTTTTATATTTGAGCTTATGATGAATCCATTTGATTAGTTTTCAAACATGATTCCAAATGTAATATGTAAAGTTTTACTGGTGTCATAAAGTGTAGACTGATTGGTAGCCCTGTTCAGGATGTCATAACTCTGAATCCATGATTGTCTAAACCAAATGGATTATACCACTATGTTATTCTTTGAAAATACTTAAGTATGCTAGTTTTCAAGTCTTGATGAATCCATCTGCATGCTTTCCCAAGTCCTTTCTATTTGCAAAAAATAATGTCCTACTAGTGTTCCCAGTTCTACAAATCTGAGTGCCTCACTTCGAACGCTTGCCAAATGTGCCTAGTTATTCATAATGATCCCAAAATATAGATTCATACTCTCCTTGTGACAAAATACTAATACCCCAAATTTCAAGCCCTGAAGTGTTAGTCTGACCTATTTTCAAAGCCAAAACCAAATGCATTTTATTATTTTCTAACATGTTTGTTTACAAGCAATCTCAAGCAGGCAACTTTGACAGTCATGAGAAGATATTTTGCAAGATGAAATAATTTTTACTAGAGAATTTAAAGAAGTTTTAGGGCTTAGCTAGGTGTTTCAATTAGTTTTTAAAGCTGGCTCATAGGCCCTCCTAGTTACAATTTCCAAAAAGGTGTAAATTGAGTTTTAATTGATCAATTGATGGTAAATTTTGATCTAATTCAAATCCAATCATTTCAGAGAGTCTAAGTAGTGGATTTGACTATTAAAGTGTTTCAATTCAAATTTTTTTAGCTATACTATTTTGTCAAATTGATAGTGTCTTCAAAGATTGTTATAGTGACCAAAAAAAAATTAAAATTAAAATAGTGTGGTATGAGGGTGATATAAGTGAGGTTTAACAGAGTATTATCCTAGAAAAATATGAGAGTGATAAAATTTCACACCACTAGATGGTATAACAAGGGTCTTATTATAGTCAAGTGCAAACATGTTGTATTTTAGTTTTAAACAACTAAATGATGGGCAACGCTAAATCAAATCACAAGTACATCATGATTTTTCTTTAAACTCAAAGCATAGTGGTTGAGGTGTTTTAATTAAGTAAAAATAGGTTTTGAAAGGACCTAAACCCTTTTACAAAGGACAAGAAAAATATAACAATGGGGATCTTAAAAAAACTATTGAAAACCACATGACAAACTAGAGGGAGACACCAAAGTTCCCAACAAGAGGGAAAACAGCCCAAGAAGCCACAAATCATCAAGATTTACATTTTGGTGTAGTCCTTTGAGAATGTCAAGATATATCAAATGAAGGTTTGGAGGATTTGCCTTTTTTTTCCTTTAATTGATGTCCAACCATCCTCCATCTTCCCAGAAGCCTTTTGCCAATCCCCACTAACTGCCAAAACCCCCACAATAGGGGAAGAACTAGCAATAGTATTTTGGATAGAATCAAAAATACAAAAAGGGATAGCATCAACATTCTAACTCAAAGCTACCAAAGGGAAAAAAATCAAATTGACAAAAATAATAGTAGGTGATGGCTTAGAAACAACATTCTTATTCAAATTCATCGTAGTGATAGCATTCAAATTATCAATAATAAAAACAAAATCCTCAACCAAAGTGAGATCACTATGAGAAGAGCTATCTAACCCATCCACATCTATGGATACTTTCCAAACCATATAGTGATCATCTAAAACCCCCAACCACCAAAGGGTGATTTCTTTGATCTAACCTTGTTAGAGAAGCATCACACAACGAGATGGATGGTCTTATGACATTTCCTACATCTAAAAGGAATACCCTCATAATCAAGAAGCTAAATCCAAGAACCATTTGGAGAAGTTGACTTCAACATTGCTAGGAGCCCCTTGGAGATATCCATATCCACAAGGATGAGAGCATATGTTGTCTTATAGACAAAGAAAGAAATTGAATCAACCAATATGAAATCCCCAATGGCATCCCCCATAGCCTCCAAGATTGAATCCTACCAAAAGTGAAGGGGAAGATTTGGAAACCACACCCAAAGAGGAATCTTATTAAAGGTTTTAGTATTTAGATTAAATGTCAAATACTAAGATTTGGCCATCAGGTGTTGATTGGAAAATGAAGGCTAAGTTCAAATAGAAATGAAAGAGTCAAATTTTGAAAAAATTTCTCATTAGAGTGTGTATATGGCTAATTACCATTTTAAAGCATAATGTGAATTAAGTAGCATGTATGAGAGGCCCGAGGCACAAACAAGTTTTAGTAAAGACCAAGGCTTAACATATGATTAATTCTTTTGCTAAACCTACCTTGATTGGATCCTCTTCTTCAAATATTATGGTTTCCATTTTAACAAAGATAGTTGTAAGGATGAAGAGGAAAATTACCAAATGGGTGCTCTTATTGCAATATCCTACAATGATTATTAAAGGAAATGTTTTGAAGATAGAACACCATTGTATGTTTTTAAAGGTAATTGGGACTCACACTTGTTAAAGGTCCACATTAGCAGTGGTTTTTCTTGAGATCTTGAACCAAAGGTGTTTGCACATTAAGGCACACAAATTTGAGGAGTCTGACTTTAAAGTCCAATTGAAAACAATATCTCTAGACTTAGCACATGATTTTTGTATTATTCTTTCACTTATTAGTTATGGGGAAAGATAAGTGTGTCTTTCAATTCTTAGTCTTATAATGACATCCTTGGTGGAGAATATCACCAAAAATCCTCCATGCATTAAACATCAATGAAAAAAGCAACAACAATCCTTGGAGCTCATGAAGTTATATTTCTAGCATGAGGCCAGTTGAAGAAAAATTGCTACGATAGGATTCCTGAAGCTTTCTGCTTGTCCATATATGACATGCATCATGGTTTCATGGTTTCTTAGTAATGTTGAGCCCCTATTTTCATCAAAATTTCTTTTTAGTCTACTCATACGCCAACATATAATAGTCAATGAGAGTGGGAAGTGTCAAATATTGAGGGAGACATTGGAAGAGTAGAATAGAGTGGCTTGTGTAGTAAGTTTGAGTTTTCATTGAGACACAATTATTGCTTGAAGTTTTGGAGTGCACACACAAGGTTTTATATTTTTCTATGCAATACTAGTTTGATGGTTGCTCAATTGACTAGAAAATTATGCCACAAGAAGCTTCAAGTTTGCATTTGACTCCACCAGGGATGGGTGAAGAAGTACAAACTAGTGTGCAATTTGTTCATACTCTGAGGATACATAGAGGATTGGGATCTATATATTCTAGAGTTATTTTATCTTATGCATATTTCCTCTTGGAGAATTTGGAATTTGGCACTTTCAAGGCTACATGTTGGTATCCTCACAATGAGGTGGACAACAGAGTAGGTAGTCTCTTTGAAGGTTTTTGTAATCCCATATTCACTATGTAAAGAGATTTTCAAGCATTTTTATATGGGACCACTCAAATAATGAAATGTCTTAAGAGACACACCTCTTAAAGGAAGCATAAGGCTCACATGTGGGGGCCCATTAGGATAGTTGGTGGTGGATAAAGAAAAAATTTTGAACCAAAAAATGTAGGCCAAAGAGATGATGTTAGTAGTGATAGGAGGACACCTGGCATCAAATTGCATGCTCACAATGCAAACCATGTAGTCGGAAGATAACTACACAATGATGTGAAAATGACAAAGTTAACCATGTCATGTAGTCACAACATTAAATGCCAGTCTAAGAAGACCACATCGATGGTTAGTCTAAGAAAACCACATTAATAGTACAAAAGAAAGCAATCACATGTTTATAGAGAAAACCATGGTTAATGAGAATGATGTGTGATGGTGCAACAGGGGTTAGTTAGCCACTAGGTACAGTTTCACAATGGTTGACCTATGGTTAACAAAATGAGTTTTAATGGTGCAATAGTGAGTTAGGCACATAAGCACTTAGGTTAAGGTTAGGTTAAGGGTTAAAGCCCTGAACATGTGAGCAGATGACATGTGGAAGGGCCCACAGTAAGGTAGTGAGATGGCAGTGACTGTGCAAATGATGACCAATCAGGGATTCACACATGGCACCCAATTGGAGGTCAATAGGAGGTTTGATCCATATTCAAAAAAAGGGGATAATTAAAAAATAATAAAATATTTTTATTGATTTTGTTTCAAATATCCATGCATTCTCTTTTCTCTAAGTTGAAAAATTTAAATGATTTTGAATTTCTTTATAGTTTTAACTATATCATTTTTAAAAAAATCAAACTTTTAAATGTATGAACATGGTCATGGGGATTAGATTTTCAAATGAGTGCTATAGGGGCCATTTTTATCAAAAATATGGAGTGCAATATATTGTAGGAATCAAAAGAAGATGAATTTTCTGAATATGAAGTTAGAAAATGCATAGGTATTCACTAGTACAAGATAAATGCAATTTTGTAAAATGAGTGATTTTCATGATTGAGCATTGGAATCAATTAGAAGGAAGATGTGGGAGTTTATTGGCTCTAGATTTGAGGAAAAATATTTCTAAGAGTTTCTTCTGTGTCTGAACTCATTTGGTGGGTGTTTTGGACCTTTTTTAATATCAAATTTGGTAACTTCTTGCAAATAAGTTACATGTTTCCATAATTCTAAAGATATTTCTAGAGCATTCTTCAACAACAAGGATAAGATCTAATTTTTTAGTTATAGAAAGAGGGTAGAGAGAAGTTCTTCATTAACAAGTGGAAGTTTTTCAAGTGGACAAATGGCAACATTAGATTTGATCCAAGAATTCTTTCTATCTTTTTATTCTCTTCTCTTCTCTTCTCTTTCTCTAGGGTTGTTGATGGTTGGTTGTTTCCATACTATTGAGCAGAGCTCTAGCTATGATCTTGCCATTCATGCCTAGCATTTCTCTTTTAATGAACAATAATTAATGAATTATAGAGATAGTCTTAGTATATTTAGTTTTTTCTGATTTATTTTCATGCATCCTTTAAGTATTTGTTTCAAGGAAATAAATAAAAAGTGCAACAACAAGTTTATCTTTAGTTTGAATCTTGTCTCTATTCCTATTATTTGTAATCTTTTGTGTCATTTGAACAAAGAGCACAAAACTTAGTTGCAATCTATTTTAGGTTTTATGTGTTGACATATTTTTCTTGTGATTCAAGGAGTCATGAAATGCTTATTTTATCATCATAGGGTTGTAAATTTCATGAAGGGATAGGTCGAGTATGAGATTTAGAATTGATGTAGATGTTTGATTCACAAGGTGAATAGATAGATCTGGAAGTCCTAATACATGAAATGTATCAATAATTTCTAAGGATGTACATTAGTGATTCGTGGAATTGCCCAATAGATAAGGCACTGATCAGCTACATGATATATGTGTTTTTTTGTTCATGTCTTGGTGATGCTGATTTCAAATCTTTAATCAATATCCTTTCCCCTTTTTGTTGAAGAACTGAAAAGAGTTTCCCTCACATAACTTACCAAGTTCATAGGTCATGTCATTAGCTCTTTCATGACTATGTTATTTGCATAGGTAGTAAAAGATTAAGGGTATTATCTTCTTTATAATATATATTTGTATGCTTTGAAACTAGTACCATATGAAAAATTTGAGGTTTACCCGCCTAGGTCTTGTAAAGCCTAAAGAAGAAGGAGTATAGCCTTATAGTTGGCTTGGTGTCTGAATGGGTATGTTGTAGATGGGAATTAGCTGCCCCTAGATGTATTATGTTCTCATCATTAGGTTTTTTAAACCTAACATTTCAAAACACCAACAGGCTCCAAATCACAACAATCTCACACTTAAAGATTGATCAAACGCCATAATAATAACATCAACAAGCTGGTTTGTTTACAATATTATGCCCAAAAACTTACCCATACAAAAGAGATCTTAATATATGTGATAACATTAAATCCCATAAAACTAAAAGATTTGAGAAATAAAAATCCACAAAACCTGAAGAACACCTACATGCAAAAACCTTTCATAGAGAAGAAAAGACAAAGAAGAGGCAAGGGTTTGGCTTTGAGAATATGCAAATTATATTATCAAACTAAAAAGATAAATGAAATTTACAATTGATCAATCCTTATGGAATGAGGTCAAAAAACCTAAAAAGGGAAACCCTAAGAGGTAAATGACATTTAATAATCACTAATTAATTATTAAAAGGAAATGTAACTGCATAAAGGGAAATATTAAGTAGGGAGTAAAGGTAATTTAATAAATTAAATTAAGTTAACCTTTTACTCTAATACCCCTATTAAGATAAGCAACAATGGTGTTACAAATAATATAAGAAACAGTAAAGAAACTACAATGTGAAAAGAAAACTTGGGTCCCAACAACAAGGCCTAATGAGGTACCCAATCACAACCAAACCTCTATGAAATATAGAAATAGGGAAAACCACAAGGGAAAAACCTACTCCAAAAAGAGATAGAAAGAAAAAGTATAAATTATATGTCTCAAGAGACTCTCTCAAGACCATAAGTACAATGAGACCCCCCATGTTAGAGGCTTGAGACTCCATAGCCACCCTAGAATGGTATAACTCTTATTTTGATGAATAGACCAATGTGGCTCAAATTTGAAGGAAACAAAGGCAACGAAAAAAAGAAGATGAAACCTCTGAATGTAAGGTGAAGTTGTAAGTCCTAACTGATTCTCAAAGGAGAATGCATTAGAATCTTTAAATAGAATCTCCAATGGAGGTGGGATAATAGGTCTATTGAATCTATCATCTAAGAGGAGATGTGTTTCCTCTAATATATCCTTAACAACTAGAGTAGGTGGCTTGATGACTATAGCTATAATGGTTGGAAATGCTAAAGAGTAATTTTGCGCAATAGATGGAATCTAAATAGGAGGTGGAGGTGTAGAAGTCACAACACTTGTCTCAAGAATAACACATAAGTTCAAGTGACCTAACTTCACCTTAGTGGTCTCTCATGAAGAAGGAGAGTGAGTCTCCAATAGTGTGAATAGTAGACCAAAATGAGAGAAAGAGTATAGATGGGAAGAGTGATCAACAGTCCATTTAGCAACAATATTGCACATCTCACTATCTCTGATATGCATTAAATTTTGTGAAAATTAAACTATCTTCTATAGAAATGCACCATCATCAATGTTAACAAAACCTTTTCCACATACATTCATAACAGTGTTGTTCGCCATTAAAATGTGTGTAGGAGAAACCTCAAAAGAAGAGAATAATCCTGAGAAGATGTCATCTGGTGTGAAGAACCTAAATCCAATAACCATCTAGAAGAATGTAGAGTAGTAGTTGCACATAGTGCATGATCCTTTCCTATATCTTTACCATCTAACTAAAATGATGATGATGATGATAAAGAAGATATGTGAGAAGTAGAAGGAATATAAATGTTTCTCTTCTGAAGGAGAGCTGCCAAATTTGAAACCTATTTTGCATAGCCATCTAACTTCTCATAGAAACATGACTCATCATGATTGGGCTTATTATAGTAAGCACACTTTGGTATTTCTGGTTTTGGTTTATTTCCCTTAGGAGGAGGTGGGCCTAATGTGATGTGAGGGCTAGAATCAATTTGAGACTCTATAGGATGTGACTTTGATTTCTTCTCCTTCATCCCAGGAGATGGTCGAGCTCTAATGCATAATTCTATGAGCCTATGAGACAATCCAACTAAGAGATGTTAGCTTTCTCTTAAGTCAAACAATCACAAAAAACCTCAAAAAATGGCATGGTGAACCTAGTACCCAAAGAATCCTTGGTGGAATAGAAGGTAGAAGCAAAAGTCTAAAAGTTTCCACAAAGCTTAGAAGGAAGCAGGTAAATGCACTCAATGTTAGTCTTGGTTTACCCACAACCCTATAATAAAGATCTTTTTTTTTTAACTTCATTAAGAAGTCCTCGACGAAATGAAAATAATCTGGTACAAGAGAGGTAAGCTCTACCTCAGTCTGAAGTGCCCTAAACTCATTCATTGTACCAAACAAGCCATCAAGCTTGGTCCACATAGCCAGAGAGGTATTTCACCCATCAAGATGAAACTATAGACTATTAAATACCTATAAAGAAATCAAAACTATTGCCTCATCCATCTTATTCCTATGATGCATGACCTCAAAAGTCCTTTGTAAAGTTAGTTGCACTATGTCTAAATGGTTTAGGAGCACCTAAAGTAAAATAACACGAGAAGTTTAAGATTAATTATTTGAGATATTCAAATCCATTTGAGTCATTTATTTTGTATTTGGGTCAAGATGTAAAGGCTATGAAGCCATTTTGTCATAAATTGTAAATGTTGTCAATTTTCCCTAGTTGTCCTAGTAAGGTCATGAATTTGTCAAGAGGTCAAAATTTGTTTGTAAACACAAGGAAGGGTAAAATTATTGTAAATGTTGATTAATATTCTATTATGACATGTTTCTAATGTTGGAACAAATTTGTGTGGTCAAAATTTCTAAAATGTAAAAATTGCTTAAATGTTGCAACTTTAAAACTTTGCAAAAAGTGCAAAAAAGGTTAAAGAATATAACAAGTTAGTTTAAAGGTTGGTTGGGAAGTTCTAAAATATAAAAAACCATATAAAATAATTGTAAGGGTCGTTCAAAATCAATTAATGAGAATAAGAAGAAGAAAGAATCATTTTGAAGAATTTTGGTGTTTTCAACTAATGCTATTTTGATTGGTTTTTTCTATATTTGTATTGGTTCTAGGCCTTGTATAGCCATGTACGACCTGGAAACCCTATATAATCTGTATATTTGGTTAGTGGCATGAGTTATCTTTGAGTAATTTCATTTAGTTTTGAGGAATTTATTATCATTTTGGTGAAAGTTACTATTTTCAGATTTCAGAACTCTAGCAAACAGTCATGTTGTAGCATTTGGTATGAACACATATGGATGCTTCAGGAAGTCTAAATGTATTCATTGGAAAGATATGTCAATTACCTACCATTTTATTTTCTTTTTGGAGACATTTTTATGTAGATTTGTGAAAGGTTTAAAGATTTGAGTGAAAATTGGGTTTTAAATGCCTTCAATGGTGTTGTAGGCAAGATTTGTGCTTATACAATGAAATATGTATTGGAAAAATTAATGGCTTATACATTTGGAAACTAGACTTATAAATGGATAATGTGGAATTGGTCTATGATTATTTGAATTTTTTTTGTGAAAGAAATGGGATGCCCTAGGCAAGGTTGCATGTTTTCTTCTGGTTTATGATAGAGAAAATGGGTCTTGGTACAAATAACATAATTAATAATTGGTATATTATATATTACTCAAACTTGGATATGTATTAATAGATCTAATTTTGAACAATTACACTAGAGGGTTTTGCAAGATAAGTTTTAGAAGAGAAGGTATGATTAATGGAATCAGATATAGTAATCAAAATATGCAAATGGAGAAGGGTTGATGTTTTTGTGTTGGAAAATGCTTTGTTTTGCTTCATGAGATGCCTCTATATAATGAAATTATTTCATAGATTTTGAAGGGATTAGAATGTATCCCATTGATTGGCTTATCTCTATGATTCTTTCCATCACTAAACAAGACCACAACCCTTTTAACCAGAGAAGTTGTGCCATCAAGGACTTCCATGTGTGATAATTATGAGGGGTCAAAAGTTCTAGACAAGAAGAGGTGTCAGCCATTTTTTTAGAAGATGTTGGATTTCTTTTTGAAAAATTATTGATTTATTGACATCAATAACATAAACAATAATACAAAACACCACCTACAATGCAAAACACTGAACCACGACTGCTAAAAAGAATGTGTATACAAGAAAAGATAAAAATATTCAATTGAGTATCACATGTACCTTTTGAAATTACTAATTAAAATAACAAATAATGTCAATAGTCCTCAAGAAGAGCTTTTCTAATGCTTCTTTCAAATTAGAAAATGAAGCTAAAATGAGCAAGTTACACCCCTCAAAAGATAGAAAGAATCATTTGACTTTGAGAAAAAAGAATGTATTAAAATAGAAAAATATTCAAAAAATACCTTCACCATTATGTCCATCTTTGAATCATTTTTTTGGCGCTTCTTTTCGATCCAAAAAATGCCTTTGTATGCTCAAGATATCACCAAATAGGGCCTCCATAGCAAGAAAAATAATTTCAAACCTCACACAAATTGAAAAAGGGGCTACAAAAATAGCCCTTGACCCCACCATATGACTGCAGATTGGGTGGGGGAGGTGGAGGTGGTTTAACGATGGTGCATAGGCATAGAAGAAGCAATGGTGGTAGGTTGGACTATAGCAGAAAGTTTTAGCATTGGTGTTACATAGTTATGGTGACCATGTGTAGTGAAGCTGACCACCAGTAGTTAGGATAACCATAGCAGTGTTTGTCACCATTTTCTAAATTTTAAAGCGCACATGTGTGCCTCAATATGTGTGCTAGAGGTCGTATGGCCCTAGTATGCAATTTTTTTTGCCTCTTCAGTCAACATTGTCCAAAATCAACAAATTTTAGATGAAAATGGTGTTGAGATAATGGGTGTTGCACACATTGCATAATATTGTTATTTTATTATTTTATTTTTATTATGTAATGTTGTGCCTAGATGGACGTGCAACATGTAAAGATTCCCATGGAATATTCTTGATAAGTTGTATTGTAACATTGTGATAATATTTCATGTAATTATTTAATATTGGGGAAAAGAATTAAATGATCAATATTAAATGTGGGGTCAGTGGGTTAGGTAGCACATGGTTTTAGCACATGGTTTATGTAATACCACTTGGTGGTTTTGTGGGACTTGCTACTATATAAGCAGCCACAAGGGTAGTTGTTGTAGAGAGAGAAAAGAGAGTTAGAGTGACAAGGAGAAGACAAAAGGCAAGAGTCGAGCGGGACAAGGCTTGACAGGTTAGCCAAGGGAGCATTTGTGAAGGTTGGAAGCATGGCATGGGATGTGTGGATTCATGCTTGTTCACATAGTTTTCTCGGTTGTGGCTATGGCCATGAAGGCTTCCATGGTTGTATGGCAATGGTTATTTTGTTGAATAATACATGGTGATGGATGCTTTTGGAGGCTGGGTTTTTCCCTCAATGAGGGTTTCCCAGGGTATATCTTGTGTCACATTTTGTGGGTATGTTGTCTATTCTCTTGCATGTGGATTTTAATTCCGTATTTATTTTAAATCTATTATGGGTTATGTGGAAACGGTTATATTCTTTATTGCCAAGTTTCCTTACAAGTGGTATCAGAGCTATGGCTTTATTATTGTAACCCTAGATTGAATCCATGGGAATGCATGAGAGGATAAAAGAAAGAGCAAGATATATGAATAATTATTGCAGATCTGAGGGTTTTGGATTTGCTGTTATGATGGGATGTTAAAATATTTGGACATGTAAAATTGTTGGACAAAAAGATTTTTTTTGGATGTTTCATTTAAAATGAGGGTTTTGGGGGGTAGCTTACAAAGATGACCTCCTGGGTAAAAACAGACCTCACCATTGGATCCGGGTCAACATTTCCATAAATTTTGATATATAATATGCTCTAGTTTGGCCATGTTAAAAGGAAATGAAAGATTTTTTTTTAGTTTCAGCCCATGATGGCCGTCAAATTTAATCCCGTCGGAATTTTTCGTCATTGAAAAAATAAAAAATGAAAAATCGTACTGAAAATGGTAAAAAGACTATCTTAGTAAAACGGCCATAACTTTCTCTCAAAATATCAGATTTCAGAGTTCTTATAGGCGTTGAAAAGCTAATATAGAGCACTACAACATGGTGTAGGTTTGGTTTTGTGATTTTGAGATTTTGTTAGGTTTTAAGAGCCCTAAAGTTAGATGTTTTTTATTTTGAGCACGAATTAGGGCATAACTTGGGCATACGAAGTCAAATTTTGGACTTCGAGTAGTCAACGGAAAGCTCTTGGAGAGCTCTACACATTGGTTTAGATTTGGTGCAGGTTTGGCATGATTTATTTGTTGATATATTGATCTAAACAATTTATAGATATATTTTTGACTATGGTAACATTGTGAGTTTATGGCATTACAGATTTAAGATTTGATGTCATTGTATACTCAAGTTTGGTCTCATGATGATATGGTTATCAGTGTTTGGTTTGGATATGCATGATGACTTGTTGGGTCTACAAGTTGTACAGTGTTGTAAGCGGTCTATACTTATAGGTTGCATTTATGGCTTGGTTATGGGTTGTCTTTGCCCATTGATCTTTCATTATTGATGCATATTCAGATTGGTGGCTTGGATTTGGGTTGTCTATGCCCTGAGTCACATGATTTGATGATTTTATCTTCATGTAGAAGGGATGAGATGTTGTTACCAGGTACAGTCATGGTGGAGGATTGTGGTTGACTATTTTATGTTGACAGGTTGGACACTTTAAGAGCCAGATGCTCAGTTCATGGATGTGATCATGGTGTCATGAATTTTGGCATGACATGATTGGTTATACAGGTACATCCTTGATGTTCATTAGCTTGGATTTTCCGATTTGGTTATGGTGGTATATCTTCTTGGTTGAGGATCATGGTTATTTGGTTTCTTTTGAGGAGCTCATGATGTGCACTTTGAGTTTTTTGATAGTTTGATGCCTTGGTTGATTCTCATGGTTAGAGGATGGTTTTTCATCATATGTCATGGATAGCTTGGATACACGGTTTAGTGGGAGCTTGTGACAGTGATGGGGTGATAGTGTAGGATTAGTTCCTGGTTTGGTTTATATCTTCTTGGTTTGGAGAGGATGGATTTTATGATGCCATAGGTGACTTGGTACCACGGTTGAGTGGGAGTTGTTGGCATTGATATATTTATTGAGTGTTTACAGATGTTGGAGGTTTGTCTTAGATCCTGTTGTTGCAGAAGCGTCTTTGACATTTGCATGGTGCACTTGTTATCTTCATGGTGTTTGAAGATGGTTAGATCTTCAGGACTCATGGAGTTCTTGGTTATCTTCATGGTATGTGGAGATGGTTCTTCTTGGTATGTGGAGATGGTTTTCTTCATGGTGTGTGGAGATGGTTGCATCTTGAGGACTCACAGGGTCTTTGGCAAAGGTGTGGTTTATGCTTTTATTTGGCATGTTATCCTTGGTATGAGGATGGTTTCATTATTATGTCATGGTATACTCTTGATACGCGTTTAGAGTTGTGACATGTTATGGTGTGTTCATATGGAGCATGTTATCTCTTTGGTTGAGATGGTAAGATCATGTTGTCATGTTTATGTTCCTGAGGCCATGGTTGGAACTTTGACATTGATCTTGGTTTAGTTTCTTGGTATTGAGTACACTGATCATAAGCTGGATACTTCATGATATTGCTATGTTGCATTTGGAGTTGGCATGGATTGATTGGTTACAGGTGCTCATAGATACTTAGAGACAGTGGTGATGCTGATTTCTCTCGGATTAGAGAAGTATTTGTTGGGACGGTTGATGGTTTCAGCAGGAAGTCCGAGGGGCAGTCACCTGATATGGACTTGAGAGGAGATTGTTCTTAGATGAGTCTTGGTTGGAGACTTGGGTATCTTGATGAGCATTCTCATTCCCCACTCTTGGTCTACTCGGCAGTTTGCTACTTGAGAGGTATAGCCCATTATTTCTCTCAGTTGCATTATATTTATGCTTGTCTTTCATGGATATGGATCTTGAGCTATGGTACATGAGTTAGTTCTGGAGGGTTCATTTGACAGATGGTTTAGCATTGGTTATCTCCATGTGCATATGTTACTATGCTGGTTGAGTTTGGGAGATGGTTTTATATTGGGCATTTTCCTTGGATTAGGAATGGTTATTCCTTGGTTTAGGAATGGTTTTATTGAGTTTGATCTTCTTGTGAGAGGCTTACATCCATGATTAGTTATATGGTATGGTTTGGGTGTTGTTGAGGCTTCTTGTTGGGGTTTTATGGAGGAGATCATACTTGCACAGTTTACATCTAGAGGTGTGTGTAGAAGGTCATGATACAGGTTATGATTTGCATGGTTTCTCTGGTCTTGGTTATCTTCCTGGATGTTCAGTTTTGACTACATTGGATTTGAGATTGGTTAGAGATTGTGATCACTGGTTTGTGCTCATGTATGTCATGTGAGAGATGACATGGTTATTTCTTTCTCTTTCCTCTATTGGTTGTGGTGAACTTGGGAGAGCATTGGAGACTTGTTATGAGAGTTGTTCTTACAGGATATCAATTTATGTATTGTGGATGTCCTTGATGCTACATGGATTCACTTCTTTGAGATGTTGTTGAGTGCATTGGTTATAGATTTGACATTATCTTTTGCAGTGGGAGCTTCTTGGTATATATGTGGCAGGTATTTCTCTTGAGGCTTGTGATTGCAGGTTGCAGATTGGATATGTCAGTGATATGAGATTCACTTGTTATACCTTAGAGGTATGGATAGTTGGATGGGTTTGGCACTTGCTATGGGTGCTATTTCAGCTATGGATATTTTGACAACTACGAATACATGTGATTACCTTTTGGATCAAGTTTTTGTGCTTGGAATTTTAGTTGGTATAAGATTTTATGATCTTCTAATGTGACAGGTTGGGTGGTTTTCTCTTTGGATGGCTTCTATGTATGTCCAGTGGGAGTGGCATAATAGGAGGTGAGATCATTCATGTTCGAGATGCTAGATACTTTGATTTTGTTGCGGGTACCAGGACATAGCACTTGGTGTATTTTGATCCATGATGCTGGATGTGCTGGGAGGGATTGTTCCCTTGTTCTTTTATGTGGCTACGGATTGACCCTATGCAATGTATACAACAAGTGGGAGATTGTTGAGATAATGGGTGTTGCACACATTGCATAATATTGTTATTTTATTATTTTATTTTTATTATGTAATGTTGTGCCTAGATGGACGTGCAACATGTAAAGATTCCCATGGAATATTCTTGATAAGTTGTATTGTAACATTGTGATAATATTTCATGTAATTATTTAATATTGGGGAAAAGAATTAAATGATCAATATTAAATGTGGGGTCAGTGGGTTAGGTAGCACATGGTTTTAGCACATGGTTTATGTAATACCACTTGGTGGTTTTGTGGGACTTGCTACTATATAAGCAGCCACAAGGGTAGTTGTTGTAGAGAGAGAAAAGAGAGTTAGAGTGACAAGGAGAAGACAAAAGGCAAGAGTCGAGCGGGACAAGGCTTGACAGGTTAGCCAAGGGAGCATTTGTGAAGGTTGGAAGCATGGCATGGGATGTGTGGATTCATGCTTGTTCACATAGTTTTCTCGGTTGTGGCTATGGCCATGAAGGCTTCCATGGTTGTATGGCAATGGTTATTTTGCTGAATAATACATGGTGATGGATGCTTTTGGAGGCTGGGTTTTTCCCTCAATGAGGGTTTCCCAGGGTATATCTTGTGTCACATTTTGTGGGTATGTTGTCTATTCTCTTGCATGTGGATTTTAATTCCGTGTTTATTTTAAATCTATTATGGGTTATGTGGAAACGGTTATATTCTTTATTGCCAAGTTTCCTTACAAATGGGGGTTTTGACTTGTTACAGATCCAATTGTGAGGTCTATTTGGCCTCAAAGTACTCCAAATTTTAGAGACACCCTTATTTTCACAAAAAAATACCTAAAAAAGGCCAGATCTATTATGTTAAATCATCATTCCTCTTTTTCTACAAATAAAAAAATTTATAGCAAGTCAAGCTCTGATACCATGAAGGATTTGAGCAATACAAATCCATAAAACTTAAAGAACACCTAAATGCAAGAACCTATCACAGAGAAGAAAAGACAAAGAAGAAACAAGGGTTTGGCTCTAAGAATATGAAAATTATATTATCAGGCTGAAAAGATAAATGTAATTTATAATTGATCAATCCTTATAGAAGGAGATTGAAAAACCTAAAAAGGGAATCCCTAAGAGTAAATGACATTTAACAATTACTAATTAATTATTAAATGGAAATGCAAGTGCATAAAGGTAAATATTAAGAAGGGAGTAAATGTAATTTAATAAATTAAATTAAATTAACGTTTTACTCTAATAGAAACTAGTTACAAATACAAGTCCTTAATCAATAAAAGACCATCCATCATAGCCCCATAGGCTTGTATTCCATAGTATAGAAACATTACAAATAAATTAATACTAGTAACAATTGAGCACAAGATGCAACCCAAGAGAAGTAACCAAATCCATCATTCTAGGAAAGGAGGAAATAATCATGTCACTGAAAACCACACCAAGCCAAGCTAATAAAGGAGGCAAGCAATAGATGTCTTATAGCCTTAAATCATCAAAGAAGGTTACTATAGAACTATTCCCATAACAAAATCAAACTTGAGGGCCCCAGGAGTTGAGAAAAAGAGCCACAACCCATCAAATAGTTGGTCATCATCGGGGAAGACAAAAATGAAAGGAGTAAAGAAAAGGTTCCAAAATCATGAGCAATTGCCACCCAATTGAATGTTATGACATGTTGTGAAAAATGTATGAGAAGCCTATAGAAAAAAAAGTTAGTCCCAGAGTTTGCAACAAGATAAAACATAATTAGATATCAGTGGGTTTCCCACCATCCCAATAAAATGTGTCAATATAAAAAATCATGTATCATCCTACAAAAAAAATTATTAACAAGAAAGAGGTGAGATGTAAGAAAAATCAATATATCTAAAGCCACACGAAGGAAATAATTATCACAAACTATTCACTGCTCATCAAACACACAAGAAACACCAAATGGCATAAGGACATAAAACTTTAATGATCAAGGACCAAGTATAGGAAACCCTATCAAGAAGAAGGTATGCAACACACCATCACTAGTAATTAGTACAAGGATAAACAAAAAATGAAAACTAATGCATAAAAAGCTATGTGATGAAAGATGCACATCTCAAAAGGGAGGAATATTGGAATAGGTGCAAGCCTTAACATTTATTAATCTAAATATTGTAGGATGAAAATTTGGGGAGACAAGATAAGAAGGGAAATTAATAAATTGATCCTCAGAATAAATATTAGCAAGAAAATATGTTAGGCAATTACCTTCTCTATAAACATGTGATAAACAACAATCAAAGAAAGAATCCAAAATGGACCAAATCTCGAAGAGAACACAATGGATATACCAATAATAAGAATGTCTATTAATATAGGTATTAATAATCACAGAAGAATTACCTTCCTCATGAAGGAATTTAATATTTAGATTTTTTGTAGTAGTAAGACCAAAAATCAAAGAGTATGCTTTTGCTAAATTATTAGTCCTAGGAGGGATAGGTTGAGCCACAAAAGAGAGACCAATCCATGGCAATCATGAAGAACAAAACCAACTCCCAATTTACCTAGGTTGCCTTGCAATCAACCATCAAAATTAAGTTTAATAAATCCATGCTGAGGGGGAGTCCATATGATGTTAGATCTAGATTTCTATTTATCCTTAGGGAAAAAAGGGTAAAGGAGTGAAGGAAAAGTTAAGCCCTTCTAATTTTTTGAAACTAGATTATCCCAAGATGAAAAGACATAATTACCCCTAAACATTTGGGTACATGCATTAGCAACCTCAACAATAAACTTCTCTAATTTTCCCAGGGAAGAGATTGTTGGAAATTTAGAGATTAACTAAGAAGGGATAGGCAAATAAGTTACCACAAAAACAATTCCCTGTCCTTGGATGTCAATTCAATCATTCCACTAATCATGCAGCATTTCCTAACTCGGTCAACACTATAATATTACTAGAACTCTATTAACAAATAAATCTTATGATTATTAATCTATTACAACCTTTAGTAACTTAGTTTCAAAAATATAAAGCATGATAAAATAACATGAACATAGGTGACACCAAGATAAACCATCATGCAACTAGTTACAATATTTTTCTCTCTTATGAAGTGAGTCCTATTAGTAGTCAACCTTGTTAAAAGTTATAATACATACTATTAAGTATGACCATGTTAGAATATTTAAATCACCCTATCAAGAGTGGCCTAGTTAGAGCTCTTAAAATAATTCAATCTTGAAATGTCACCTTGTTAGAGGATTTACAATATGACTATTAAGTCAACTCTATTTAGAGATTTCTTTACTACTACAATGTTTAGAAGGTAACAACAATTTGACCTGATTTATAAAGAAACTATCTTTGCAAATTTAGATCTCTATCCTAGCTTGACTTCTCGATCCTTACTAATCAGATATTTTTTGCATCTTATCTTCCACACTTTCCTACTCTTCTTTTGTCTTTGCTTACAAATTCATCCTATTGCATATTCCACTTTGACATTTTATCCTCACAATTTAACCTTTCTTATGTATCATAAGATTAGACAAGTTAGCTTGAATACCCTTCCAAATAATTAATAAAGATCCAAATAGTCATGCTCAATCAATTCAATATTAAAAAAAAGCATTCTGTTGTCACTCGGTCAATACTAGAATTGAATGCTCAATTATCATTGTGAGTCCTTTGATGCCTGACCACTTAGTTAATACTACGAGCAAGATTCTATTCATTAACCAATTTTTCTATTAATACTAGAAGTTCTTCTTTACCCTAATTTCTCAATCAATACTGAGATATCCAAGGTTAATACTATAAAGTCTTCATTGCTTAGTTAATACTGACATTTGTGTAACATCAATGACAACATAAAATTGAAGAATTATTTCCAAAAAAATCCCTTTTTGGTATTGATGGCAACACATCAAACAAAATTATGAGAAATTGAATAATATCCTTAGTTTTATTCTAATTCTCATCCATACCAACTCCCTCTAAAATTTTGCTTGGACTTGTCTCTGTTGCTTCTCTATCAATACTATGATGTGAAATTCTTTCATTTTCTCCCTCTTTGTTGTGCATTATCTAAATATCTTCCTTCTAAGATACAAAATTCTCCCTGTTTCTCTTTCACACTAAAATTTCCCTCACTCTTTTTTCTTGACACTAAACTCTCCCTCTTTGACATCAAATACCAAAGGGTATAAACTTTGAAGTTACTATGTATCTTTGTACTAATTCATATGCAATATGCTTTGCATTTCACACTTGAAGTGTGATAATTTGCATCAACTTGATAGATCTTCAATAGAACTTGGTTGATGCCTTGCTATCTTTTTCTTTAGTGAGCATCAAATAGGGGAACAACTCCTATTTTACTTCTTAGATACATAAATGCTTCCTTAGGTAAAGACTTAGTAAATATATCTATTATCTTCTCCTTGGTGTTCAAATATTCCAATCTCACCTCTTTGTCTTGAAACAATTCTCTTAGGAAATGATATTTTATCTTGTTTTATCTTTATGTGCATCACTAGATACATTGATTGCACTTGTGTTATCAAAATAGATAACCACCAGTTCCTTGATTTCTTCCTTTAATCCCAACATTAATTGTTTGATCCATATTATGTTAGAAAAATAGACTACTACAAAAGCATACTCTTCCTTTGTTGTAGATTGAGAAATATAATTGTGCTTCTTTCTTTTCTAAGATACTAACCTTTTTCAAAGAAATAATGCTTCTACACTAGTTCTTTTTTTATCATCAATGCTTCCTACCCAATCTACATTAGTAAAGGCTCTTAACTCAAGATTTCCTCCTTTCTTATACCATAAACCATATTCTTTAGTTCCTTTTAGATACCTAAGAGTTCTTTTTACTGCCATCATGTGATTTTCTTTTGGATTAGCAAAACGCCTTGCAACTATGCCAATTGATAATGGAATATCAAGTCTGGTGTGTACCACATACTGAAGTTTCCCAATAATTGATCTATAATTATTTTGATTTACCTCCTTTGAATCATCATTCTTTGAGAGCTTATTTCCAATAGACATAGGTGTTCCAACTAGTTTAGAATCTTCCATTCCAAATACTTTTAATGTTTCCTTGATGTATTTTGATTGAGTGATGTATATGCCATCCCTTGTCTAATGAACTTGAAGACCCACAAAAAATTTAACCTCTCCAAACATAGATATTTTAAATTCTTTCCTCATTTCTTTCAAAAATGATTTGAATAACATCTCATATCCTCCAAATGGTATCATCTACAAATATTTATGCAAGAAATATCTTGTCTTGTGGTCCTTCCTTAATATACAAGTTACTATTATCATTTGTCTTTTCAAAAATAATTCTTAGCAGATATCCATGCGGCCTTTCATACCATGCACTAATAGCTTGCTTATATCCATATAAATATTTGTGAAGTTTACATATGACATCTCTTTTTTTTGGGTCAATGAAACCTTTAGGTTGTTCAATATAGACTTCTTCTTCCAAGACTCCATTCAAGAAAGCTAATTTAACATAAATCTAATATACTTTGAATTCCTTTTTTCTTGCATATGCTAGAAGTATTTTGACTCCTTCAATTCTTACAATAGGGGAAAATGTTTCCCCATAGTCAATACCTTATTCTTAAGAATAACCTTTGCATACTAGCCTTGCCTTGTTCCTTGTTCCTTCTCCTTTCTCATTATGAATATCCATTTTGTACCAATCATATTCTTGTCCTTAGGTAATAGGAATAGGAGACTAGGTTTTTTTCTTTTATATTTGCTCAATTTCTTCATTTATTGCCTCTACCCAACCTTCATTTTCTAATGCATCTTTCTAGATCTAGGCTCAAATTTACTAAACAAACATGTATCTTTTAATTTGTTCCTTGTCACTATGTCTTCTATCTCACCTCCAATTATTTGTTTAGGTGTATGATGTCTTCTAACATATTTTGCAAGTCTTGGATCTTTCTTTCTTGATCTTGAACTTGGTTCACTTTATTCTCCATGATTTTCTGCCTTTTGATTGCGCTTCTTTGGCTAATCTAGTTGAAACTTGAGTTGAACTATCTATGGCTTGAGTGCCTTTATTTGTGACTCAAGTTGTACTACCAGTGATTTTCTAGGTTCACTTTTTTGCTGATTTGCTCTAATAGTTTGCAGTAAAGTCTCAGGTTCCTCCTCATAGTAAAAAAACTTTTTGTAGTCTTCAGGCTCCTAGCTATTCTATTCTTCACTTCATTATGCAAACTCATCAATCCTCACATGTGCACTTTCTATGACTTTGTGAGTAGCATGATTAAAAAATTTGCATGCCTTACTTTTATTGGAGTACCCTAGGAATATACCTTCATCACTTTTGCATCAAAATTTCCTTTCTGTACATCTTTTAGGATATAGCTTTTTCTTCTAAATACTCTGAGATAACAAACATTAGGCTTGTACCCATACTATAATTCATAAGGTGTTTTGTTTGTACCTTTCTTTAGTTAAACTTGGTTCATTGTATGAACTATTGTGCTGATTGTTTCTCTCTAGTATTTTGGTGCAACATTCTTCTCAGTCATTAGTGTTCTTGCACATTCCATGATGGATCTATCTCTTTTTTTCTGCTATTCCATTTTCTCTAGAGTTCTAGGTGTTGATGCCTATCTTTTGATTCCTCTTTCATTGCAGAACTCATTGAATTCATTTGAGATAAATTCTCCACCTCTATCTGATCTTAGGCATTTTAGATTCTTCCTTATTTCTTTCTCAATGATGTCCAAATACCATTTGAACTTTTGAAAAGCATCAGATTTATCTTTCAAAAACATGACAGGCATCATCCTAGAATAATCATCAACAAATAAAATTAAGTATATGTCTCTACAGTAGCTTTAGATACCTATTAGCCTACAAAGATTGGTATGAACTAGTTTCAGAACATATTCAAAATTGTGGGATTTACTTCTAAAACTTCTTTTATTTATTTTACCAGTTTGGCTCTATTAGCACATGCCCATCTTAGGTTTCTTCAAATAAGATATTCCTCTAATTCTTTTATTCTTGCTTGTGGTAACTAGGCTATCAAAGTTAACATGACACATTCTTTTATGCTATAGCCAACATTCCTCTATCTAAGCTTAAAAACATGTACTTTCAGTGAGATCTAGATAAAACAAATCTCCTTTTATGTGATTGCCATTTCCAACTAGGTTTCCTATTCCATCCAATAGTTTAGCTTTGTCATTCATGAACTCTACCTTGTATCCTATATTGCTCAACTAAGCTACACTATGACCTAGTAGGCATTTTCACATTTGATTCCTTTAGTTAATGCTATTATTCCTTTTCCTTTAACATAACATGGTTTATTACTTCCAAATCTAACACGTCCACCATCATAGTGTTCTAAATGTTTAAACTTAGTTTTGTCACCAGTCATGTGATGGAAACAACCACTATCTTTGATCCATGTATCATTTTCCCTAACATGAGAGATAAGGTCATTTTTTCATTCTCCTAATTATCAGATTCATCCTTAACAATAATGTAAATCTACTTCTTCTTCATTATCATCACTATTAGAATCTTTAGAAATGTAACAAGATTTCTTACCTTTGATTTTGTAGTCCTTGTAGATTTTGAATTCTTTCCTTCCTTTGAACTTGTTATTCCTTTTCTCATCTTTATCTTCTTTTCTTGGACATCTTGCAGCAATATGACTAACCTTTTCACATGAGAAACACATGAATCAGATTTTGCCTCTAGATTTTCCTTTCCCTTTTGATACTCTTTTTGCAAGTAAGGCTTCAATAACTTCAAGGTTTTCATTTGAATTATTTTCTTTATCATTTTCAACCTATTTTCTTTTTTTATTTTCCTCCTTTTCTACCAAGAGTTAGTTTGGATTTCAATGTAGATTCAAGATTGATAGAAGTAGGAGCATAGTTATCAAAGTTATCCAACTCAAAACCAATTAAACTTCCCACAAGTACATCCAAGGTTATATAATTTTTTAGATTGCATCTCATCTCTTGAATATTTGAAACTCTAATTACATAAATAGGAAGAAGTGTTCGTAGTACCTTGTTGACCACTATCTCATCAGTTATATCTCATCTTGAAGCTCTGATTTCACTCACACTTTCTTTGATTCTTTTACTTTATTTGATAGTGTTCTCACCTTCTTTCATTTTCATTCAATCAAACTTGCCTCTCAAGCTCTATGACTTGGCTCTTTTCACATTTTTATCACCCCCATATAATTTTTGTAGCTTTTCCCACATATATAATGTAGCAGGAAAATCTTTAACATCATTACATTCAGAATAGTTCAGAGAGGAAGCTATATCAATCATCATTATATTGTGATCCTTTTCCTCTTTTATCTACTCCATAGTCATAGGTTTAGGTGGTGGTACATATCCATTTTACAAGTAGAACAAACCAATATTACCAATGCTTGATAGGTGCAACTTCATCAATTCTTGCTTGTTGAGAAGTTGTCTTTGTTAATATTAGGAATCTTATGTCTATAAGACATCTTGATCTTTATCTTAGGTCCTTAAAACCTTTCCTGCATGCACCAAATGCTCTAATACCAATTTTTGGAAATGTAGAGAGTAACTAAGAGGGGAGGGGTGAATTAGTTATCATAAAAAAATTCCTTGTCCCTAGATGTCAATTTAAATTTTCCACCGATCATGCAATATTTCCCAACTCAGTTAACACTATAATATTAATAGCACTTAGTTATCAAAGAGATCTTATGATTATTAATCTGTTATAACCTTTAGTAACTTAGTTGTTGAAATTTAAAGCATAAGAAAATAACATGAACATAGATGATACAAAAATTTAACATGGAAACACAATTTGTGAAAACCACCATGCAACTAGTTACAATATTTTTCACTCTTTTGAAGTGAGCCTTGTTAGGAGCCAACCCTGTTAAAGTTTACAATACATACTATTAAGTATAACCTTGTTAGAGGATTTATATCACCTTGTTAGGAGTGACCTAGTTAGAGGTCTTCAAACACTTCAACTTTGAAATATCACCTTGTTAGAGGATTTACAATATGACTATTTAGCCAACTCTATTAAGAGATTTCTCTACTGGTACAATGGTTAGAAGGTAACAATAATTTGATTTGATTTATGAAGAATTTATCTTTGCAAATTTAAATCTCTATTCTGGCTTGACTTTTGGATCCTTATTGATCAAATGTTCTTTGTAGCTTATCTTCCACACTTTCTTACTCTATCTTTGCCTTTCCTCACATATTCATCTTATTTCATATTCTACTTCTAAATTTTATCCTCACAACTTCACCTTTCTTATATATCATAATATTGGACAAGCCGGCTTGAATAACCTTCTAAATAATTAATACACATCCAAATAGTCCACCTCAATCAATTAAATATTATAAAAATGCATTCTATTTTCACTCGATCAATACTAGGATTGAACGCTCATTTATCACGATGAGTCCTTTGATGCCTGACCACTTAGTTAATACTGCAAGCAGGATTCTCTTCATTTTCTAACTACTCAGTTAATACTAGAAGTTCTTCTTTACCTAGATTTCTCAGTGGATACTAAGATATCTAATGTTAATACTACAAACTCTTCATTGCTTAGTTAATACTAGCATCTGTGTAACATCAACAACAACATACAATTGAAGAATTATTTCTAGCATAGACTAGAGAAGGGGAGAAATTACAAAAAAGATGTTTATTCATTTCCTACCAAATACACCACAAAACCATTAACAATACACTATTGATTTAGAAAATAAAGTGTTCCACGATTGGAATAAATCCCAAATAGTTTGAGGAAGAGGTACATAAAGATTTGAAAATTTTGCATGATAAAGGTCCAACAATTTTGTGCAAAGGGACAATTTAAAAATAAATGATCAACCGACTCTAATTCTTGATTAAAAAGCACATGTTGAAATACATCCATAATATTTAGTCTAACCAACCTATCACTAGTAAGAACTTTTTTTCTTTAAAAAAGTCGAGAAAATAAACCATCTCTAGGTAAGATAGAGCTATGCCAACAAAAAATATAAGCACACTTCTTAGATAAGTTATCATGTTGTGATTGAGCTACCTTATACTCAACCTTAACTTAAAATCACCCATCGAGAGATGGGGCCTAAAAGAATCAATCAGAGGCCTTAGAAAGAACAACAATCTTGGAAGAGAGAAACTAATTTTCATAAACTAAAAATTGGGGATTAATAGGGAAATCATGAAAATCCTTCCAAAAAACAATACTCAAATGGATCTAAACTGCAAACGCATATGTCCCCAATGTAGGACATCAATTTCCCAAATGTTACAAAAGAGATCTAGAGTAGATAAGGGGGGTATCCCATTCCAATAATCTAACCAAATATCAACTAGCTCACCATTATGAATCTCCCAAGGCACAAGGGAAGTAACAATGTGACTACAATTAATCATGAAGTTCTAGATGGCTAAACTTGGAGGAGGATCAAGGACAATAATAATTCTAGATGGATCGAGGTTATCTAAATATTTTTCTTGCATCAACCTACACCATTTGATATTTGGATGAGATTAAATTCTCCAAATAAATTTACCGCCAAAAGCCAAATTATGGTTTGTCAAATTATGATGGCCTACACCATCAGAAGTTGGAGAAAGGGAGGTTTAAAAGAGAGAAATAAGAGGAATCCTTTTTTCTCCTATCATGTTAGCCATCCACAAAAATTCCTAAATTAATGTATCAATTTGATGTAAGAAAGACTTAGGATCTTGTAACATAGATGTAATAATTAGGAATAGCTAAAAGGATTGATTTAATAAGAAGGATTCTGCCAGAAAGAGAAAGCTGCCTAGTTTTCCAAGCCGCCACTCTAGTCTTAATATGATCAACAACTAGCTTCCAATAAATAGACTTATTAGACCCCCAAAAAAGGAATCCTTAGATAAGAAGAGGGTAAAACATTGAAAGGGAAACCTAAGATGTTCACTATTCTATTACAGACTCTAGGGGTTGTATTGAAAACATAAATCTTTGATTTCTAAGCACTAATTTTCTGCACTAAAAGTTAGGTGTATAGATCCAAAACCTTTTTTTATTTTCTTGGCCTCTTGAATAGAAGCCTTACCAAGTAACAAGGTATCATAAAAAAACAAAGCATGAGTAACCAAAATGGATGTATCCTCAATATGGATTACTACCTAAAGCCTTGAATTATGACAAGAAGTAATAAACCAACTCAATGCTTCAACCATGATGATATAGATGAAAGGAGAAAGAGAGCCACCTTGCTTAACTCCCTAAGATGAAGGGAAGAAACCAATCAGGGCACTGTTAATAAGGATAGAAAAAAGAGCACTAATTATATAGGATCTAATGTAATTCCTAGTTATTGTTACAATTGCTTTGTTTATGGACATAAATCTAGTGAACGCAAGAAGCCTAATCAGAGATCAAACATGAGGATGAATGAAAGGAATAAGAGATAAATAGTAGACCTTTAGGAATAAACTACACTATTAACAATGGTGTGATGTCTTACAAATGTAACAACTTTGGACATATTGATAGAGATTGTAGATTACAGATCAATTAGTTTGGAATAAGGTATACAAATGGAGGTTTATCATATCATTTTTCAATAACCTAGGACACACATCAGGATTCTATAGATTTAATGGGTTTAGCAACAATATGAGAACACCTATATGAGAAGGAATGTGAACAATAGAGGAAGAAATGAAAACATGAACAAAATACAAGTTACAAGTATTGATAAGACATTTTTTAGGGAAGGAGCTTCAATGAACACAAAGGTATGGATGGAAAAGTCAAAGGAATCATTAGAAAATAAAATGGAAGCAATACCTAGTGCTAAACCTTCTATGTCTACATGAACAATCATTATTTATCCTTAATATGAGATACTTCATGAGAAAACTAATAGACTCTTCAATGATGGAATTAATTTCAATGCAATGAGATATAGCATGATTGGATATACAAAAAACTAAACCGAAGAGGGCATAACTTAACATGAAGGTACATAAGATTGTTGAAGGATTAAAGTGTTCTCAAATATTGATCAACTTTTTGTCATTTTTCTTGAATGCATTTAATGCAGATTCGATTTCATATGGATTTAAGGGTTGGAATGCAAGACATTACTCACCATTCAAGCATGGAGAAAGAATAAGGAGTTAGCATAGATACTTAGAGGTGAATTGAAATGTTTAAAGATTTATTTGTGGATGCCCTAAATGTGATCACTACGGTATTCATCAATATCACAAGGTTATAATTCTCTTTGAATTTGAGCTATATGAATATATTCGAGATCATGAAAACCCCTATTGTGTGTAATGTGATAGAGAGGCCAAAATATTAGTTTAAGGAGAATTTGTTTGTATAGATGGAAGATGATCTTGTGGGAGCATTCTCACAGGCCCCTGAAGGCATACTTCACATGGAGCCTATCAAGGTGTATATTCAATGTAAGTTTGAGTCTATTGGAGATAGTGACATAGTTACTAATTTGGACCAAGTTCACAATAATGACAATTCTTTCAAAGAATGGTTTGAGCATCTAGGTCTATGTAATATTACATAATACATGTTTTATGAAGAATTTGATCACCCTAAGTGGACTAGGATAATTTTAAGTAGAATTCATGAAAACATGGTGTGTATGGGTGATCAAACTACTATGATCACTAATGACCTAATTGATAAGGTAACTATACTTATCAAAGAAGGGATTGTACCTATAGCATAAAAATAGGTCAAGAAAGAAGTTGAGAAGAGCACTACAACTATTTGGGATATGAGAGGAATGAAACTATATACCATCCAAAAAATAGATGTTAGATTAATTAGAGAAATCATGGGATAGAAGATGAACTATAGTTCTAGAACTAACTTGGTTTCAACAAATTTCATTCATGCAGCAATACAAATTGGTATTCATGAAGAATAGATCAATGTATGTAAAATATGGTGACATTTTCTTGAAACATGCATTTAGATTTAGATCCTTAGCCATATCTTTTCTTTGAAGCACTTTACAAATTTCCTAACATGTCACACATTGAATAGACTACTAGAAGATGTACAATGGACTTAATCATTTATCACTACAATAGACAACCTAAATCCACAATCATAACAAACATATTTGGGATGATTAAAGCATTTTAGATGAAGATGAAACAAAGAGTAAAAATTTCAAGGTTTGTGGTAGAGAAGTATGAGGAAACAATATGTTTTGATGGTGAAAAAAAATTACACTACATGGAGCTACTGGAATCTATGGATATCTTTATCCATCTTATAAGATATGAAGTGGAGGAAGGAATGCTTGAAGGATAATCCAAGATGATGTTAGAATCTAAAAGAGACATTGTGATGTGGGAGCATCTTGGGTGTAAGAGCAATCTTGCATCACCCAAAAAAATATTTTATTTTCAGTCTTTTCTATTTTAATAAGGACTAGTAGATAGGGTGGTTACTATTTATGGAAACTTGCTATTTTTAGTAAGTTTTTTATACAAGCTCGAAATGTTCTCATTTTCGACATGAAGGTTTATTTTAGAGTTATAAGTCTACCATAAAAATCTCATTACTCCAACTTAAGTATTAGAGAAGTTATTACGATTTCCTGTGGAAATATTTGTAAAAAAATCTTCAAGCTCACTATTGGAGGCCTTAGACTGCCTAGATGAGGTATGAAAACTTGACGCAAGAGCACTTGCATAGTTATGAGTCTATAGATTAGTAGCTAGCATATCCAAAAAGTGGTTCTAATAGCCAATCAGAGCAACAGTTCATGATTCAAAGTTGGGCTATTAGAAATATGTAAAATAATTGTCAAAGATGTATTTGGCTAACTCTATATGTATTGTTAGGGTCTGTCAGCCCTAGGTATTAAGTTTCAATGTCTAGAATATTCTTGGGTGACATAAAATTGCCTATTTAAGAAAGGCCTGAACATTGTCTAGGATAGCCCTAGGTGGTTGTTCACAACTTAGTCTTGTAGATTACTGTAATCAAAGTGCCCACGTGAGTTAGCATTTTGCACTTGTGAATTCTGTAATTCTGCATTTGCGGCACAAATAAGGAGTCCATATTTTTATCTCACATTTATTGTTATTTCTTTGTTTATATTATGAGTTTATGATTTTAAGGGCAACACCCTTAATCAAGTGGTATTAGAGCCAGATTTCTTGAGTGTCTAGATAGATCAATGACTGTGAAGCAGTTCACACTAGGACTTTGGTCTGGGCTGAACGTGTAGAAAAATCATCGATTGTGTGGCAATTTTCACTATGGTTTTAGCGCATGCATGAAAATGTCTCCACCCAAAGAGAGAGCATGGAAAAAGAGTTATAGGTGTTACACCTAAGGGTTTCTTATCCCTCCAAAGACAAATGAAAGCACTGGAAGAACAAATGAATAGAGGAATAAATCTTCCCAAAAGAGATGAAAGCAAGGATGAGGATGAAGTAGAAGAAAATGCCAAAGTAGAGGCATTTCTAAACCTAGAGGAAGAGAGGCTTTTAGGGCCATTAGTAAGAATGGAAAAAGACCTAAGTTTGAGGTTCTCACATTTTCAAGAAATCTTAACCTAGAGGAACTGATCGATTGGATCAATGAACTAAAGGAGTACTTTGAGTATAAAAATATTGAGGATCTTGATAGGGTCAAGTTTACAAAGGCCAAACTGAAGGGACATTCAAAGATCTGGTAGTAGGAGGTTCAGTTGGAGCAAAATAGAAAGGGAAAGGACAAAATCAATAGATGGGAATGGATGATAGCTAAACTGAAGTGACAATTCATTTTTATGGATTACGAGCTTGATCTATTGAAGAAAATGCAAGGGTTGAAGCAAGAAAGAAAATCCATTCAAGAGTATACCCAAGAGTTCTATCGAGTTCTCATTAGAATTGACCATGCAGAAGCTGATAAGGAGAAAGTAGCCAATTATCTTTATGGGTTAAGGCCAACTATTCAGGATGAGCTAAGTTTGATTTGAATGAACAGTATTAAGGAGGCATACCAGTTTTCCCTAAGAGTTGAAGAAAAAATGAGCAAGAAGTTTGACAACAAGAACAACAAAAGAGGTCACGATGGAAGATCTAGTAGAAAATCTTATGGAGGCCATAAAGATGATCAAAAGAATAAGGATGAGGCTGGAAGTACTAGTTAGAACCAAAGTGTGGAAATTGCAATTATTTCCATGATTAGAACAATAGAGATTAGAGAGGAAGAGGCAGAGGAAAAGGATATGGATGAGGGGGCTTCTATGGGAAATGTGTTCACTCTAAAGAAGAAGGGCATAGAACATTTGAATGATCCCAATGCCAAGGAAGGATAGATCAAAGAATAGAAGCCTAAGCTAGAGTTACACATGTTGACGAAGATGCCAAATCTTCACATTCTGAAGATCTTAAAAGAGGACAAGTCCTATTTAATAGAAAAGTCCTACTAAGTGGTGAGAATGAACATGATCAAAGAAGGAGATTATTTTGCACAAGGTATAGATGTGAAGATAAGTGTTGTGATGTGATCATAGATGGTGGAAGTACTAACAATCTAGTATCAAAAATGATGGTCACCAAGTTGAAGTTGAAGAGACAAGAACACCCACGTCCATACCGCATTGTTTGGGTGCAAGATGACCACAAGGTCATGGTCAATGAGAAGTGCTCCATGAAGTTCAAGATTGGAAGTTGCCAAGATGAGGTACTATGTGATATCATACCTATGACATATGTCATATGTTGTTGGGTAGGCTATGGTAGTTTGACAGGCATGTTGTACACAATGGGCAAGCAAATACCTACACTCTAAAGTGAAACACAAGTTGAAGTTGTTGAAGGAGAAAGAAGAAAATGTATGTAGCACTGCCAAAATATGTTTTTTTATGGAAAAGAGCTTCTCAAAGGTATGAAGTGTGAGCATATGAATTTTTCTATAATTCCAAAAGATAGTAAAGAAGTAGTAGAGGAACTACCTACAAAAGTTATAGATATGTTGGTAAAGTTTTCTCATATTGTATCAGATAATGTACTTGATGGATTGCCCCCAATGAGGAAGATCAGTCAATAGATGAATTTGGTTCTAGGAGCTAGTTTTCCAAACAAGGCAGTGCACAGAATGAAAACAACAAAAAGTGAAAAGTTGAAAAGACAAGTTCATGGGTTGTTGCAGAAAGGGTTGATTTAAAAGAGTATGATTCCATGTGTTGTACCAACCATATTAGGACCAAAGAATAATTTAAAATGGAGGATGTGTATAGATTCTTGTGCTAACAACAAGATCACAATAAAGTATAGATTTCTATTGCCAAGGATGGATGATATTATGGACTATTTGAGTGGAGCTGAGTATTTCACAAAGATAGATCTAAAGAGTGGATATTATCAAATTCGTATCAGAGAAGGTGATGAGTGGAAGACTATTTTCAAGATAAAAGAAGGACTATACAAATGGTTAGTCATGCCTTTTAGGCTAACCAATGCACCAAGCACTTTTATGAGGCTCAAGAATGAGGTACTAAAGGAATTTTTGGGTAAGTTTTTCATTGTTTACCTAGATGATATATTGATCTTTAGTAAGACATTGGAGCAACATTCAATTCATATTCACAAGGTATTTGATAAGTTGAGGGAAGAAAAGTTGTTGATAAACCTAAAGAAGTGCAGTTTTGTAAAGAAGGAGTTGGTGTACTTGGGATTTGTAGTCTCAGTAGAAGGTCTAAAAATGGACCCAGAGAAAGTGAAGGCTATCCTTGAATGGGCTTCTACAAGAAGTGTGACAAAGGTAAGATCTTTTAATGGAGTGGCTAGTTTTTATAGAAACTTCATAAGAGGTTTTAGCTATATTTGTGGACCCCTGACTTAAACAATGAGAGGCAATAGGAAAGAATTTAAATGGACTATAGGGGTAGATAAGAGTTTTAATCTATTAAAATAGAAAGTCACTAAGAAGCCCATTTTAACACTTCTTGATTTTAACAAGATGTTTCAAGTAGACTATGATGCTAGCGGTACTACAATAGGAGTTGTTATGAGCCAAGAAGGTAGACATGTTGCTTACTTCTGTGAGAAATTGAATGATGCCAAAAGAAAATATTATGTTTATGATCAAGAATTTTATGCTTTAGTTCAAGCATTGAAGAAGTGGAGACACTATCTTCTTCCTAAGTAGTTTTTTTTGTATATTGATCATCAAGCTTTACAATATTTAAATAGTCAAGGAGAATTCAACCAATGGCATTTGAAATCATTGAGCTTTTGCATAGTTATACATTTTTTTTGAAACATAGGAGTAGAAAGTCTAACAAAGTTGCAAATGCTCTTAGTAGAAGACAACTTTTACTGACAAAAATGCAGATAGAGGTGGTTCAGTTCAAGGAACTTAGTATTTTGTATCTAGATGGTCCTAACTTTGGTGAAGTGTGGAAGGCTTGTACAGAACCTGTTACACTTGACAGGACAAAGTGGTTGGATTTCATGATCCAGGATAGCATATTGTTCAAAGCAAGTGAATTGTACATTCCTAGAAGTTCAATGAGAGAGAATCTCATCAAGGAGAAACATAATGGAGGATTGGCTAGAAATTTTGGCAGAGATAAAACTATTGCTTTGGTTGCTAAGAATTATTACTAGCCACAGTTGCAACAAAATGTGAAGAAGTTTGTACAAAATTGCAGATTATGTCAAATGGCAAAAGGAGTGAAGTAGAATAAAGTGTTGTATCAGCCATTTTATGTACCAAAGAAGTCATGGGAGGATGTCAGCATGGATTTCGTTCTTGGATTACTAAGGATGCAATGTGGGCATGATTCTATTTTTGTGGTGGTTATCAGGTTTTCAAAGATGACATATTTTATTCCTTGCAAGAAGACTAGTGATGTTCTTCATTTGGTAGAGTTAATTTTGAGAGAAGTGGTGAGACTTCATGGTCTTCCAAAGAGTATAGTTCTAGATCAAGATACCAAATTTGATGGGTATTTCTAGCATACATTGTGGAAGAAATTGAAGATAGATTTGAAGTTTAGTTCATCACATCATGACAAATTGATGGACAGACAGAAGTTGTGAATTGTAATTTGGGAAATTTACTAAGATGTTTGGTTCTAGACAAGCCAAAAGGATGAGATCTAATTTTACCATAGGAAAAATTTGCGTATAATAATTTTATGAAAAAGAATAGTGGTAAATCACCATTCCAAAATGTATAGGGGAGTAATCCCAGAAAATGCTTCTAAATTGAAGCAATTGGGTAAAGAAGAGATAAGTAGTGCTAAAGTAGAAGAATTTGCTGAATATTTGAAGAACATCCATGAGGAGGTGAGGAAATACATCATAAAGATGAATAAATGGTATAAAGCTAAGGCAAATGTGAAAAGGACGTATAAGGAATTTCAAATTGTAGATAAAGTCATGGTTTATTTGAGAAAAGAGTGTTTTGTAGTGGGTAAATATAATAAGTTAAAGATGAAGAAGTTTGGACCATGCAAGATAGTGAAAAGACATGATTCTAGAAATTATTATGAAGTGGAGTTCCCTGCTAAATTGAATATTTCAAATTTGATAGAGTATTATGAAGGAGGTGATGGAGATGACATTGTAGAAGCATAGTGGAGTATTCTAGCAGCTAGTTTGGCTGCAAAGGAGATTGAGGGGATACTGGATAGTTGTGTTGGCAAAAATACAAGGGACAAAACTTAGGATGAATACCTAGTCAAATGGAAAGGGAGGCCAATAGAGGATTCATCATGGCTAGCAAGGGTAGAGGTTCAATGTCTTAGTTGTCCTCTGAAAACCTGATATGTGACAGATTCAGTTCTCAAATTACCTTGGGTATTTGATGCAAGAGCATCCTAGGTGTAAGAGCAATCTTGCATCAACCAAAAAATATTTTCTTTTCAATCTTTTCTATTCTAATATGGACTAAAAGACAGGGTGGTTACAACTTATGGGAACTTGCTATTTTTATTAAGTTTTTCATACAAGCTCAGAATGTTCTCATTATCTACATGAAGGTTCATTTTAGAGTTATAAGCCTAAAATAAAAATCTCATTAAGTATCGGAGAAGTTATTATGGATTTTTGGTGGAAATATTTGTAGAAAAATCTTCAGGCTCACCATTGGAGGCCTTAGAGTGTCTAGATGATTTTTAAAAACTTGACAAAATGGTGCTTGCATGATTATGAGCTTGTAGATCAGAAGCTAGCATTTTTGAAAAGTGGTTATAATAGCCAATCAGAGAAATGGTTTGTGAGTTATGGCCTTTCAAAGTTGGGCTACTTGAAATATCTAAAATAATTGTCAAAGATGTATTTAGCTGACTCTATATGTATTGTTAGGGTCCATCAACCCTAGGGATTAAGTTTCAATGTCTATAACCTTCTCGGGTGAAATAAAATTTCCTATTTAAGAAAGGCCCAAACATTGTCTAAGACAGTTCTAGGTGGTATTTCACAACTTAGTCTTGTAGATTACTGTAATGAAAGCACCCATATGGGTTAGCATTTTGTACTTGAGAATTTTGTAATTCTACATTTGTATGACAAATAAGAAGTCCATATTTTTTTCTTACATTTGTTGTTGTTTCTTTGTTTTTGTTACGAGTTTATAGTTTTAAGGGGAGCACCCTTAATCATGTTGAATGTCCTAGATAGGGGGCATACAAGGAAAAGTATAGCAAAGTAAGAGAACAATTTTATAGCAAAGAAAGGAAGAGGAGAGTTACTAAAATGTTGGAGGAGATTTTAAAAGAACGAGGCATGACTAAAGATAAAAGGAAAGATGAAGAAGAAAGAAGAAGAAGAGGACAAAGGAACCACAAGAAGAGGTCACAAAACTACATGAAGAGAAACAAATTAAAAATTTGTCTACTATGGATATTGCAACTAAGAGGAAGGAATGGAAACCATACCTAAGAAAGATCATTAAAAGGATTAAACAAAAATATAATCTAGACCAGTTGCATAAGTATTATCTAAGATACAACGAGAACCAACAAAGGAAACTTGAGAATGCAGTTGTAAAATACTTATTGAAATACAAGAAGCTTGTAATTCAGTTGCAAGGAAGCACTCCTAAGCACCTTTTTGAGAAATTGGAAGGGAGAATATTAAGGGAAATAGAGGAAGACAAAAATATGAGGGAAGAAACAATAGGTAAATTATGCACTTTAATAAGTTATGAGTTTATAGAGGATGTACTTGAAAATGTAAAGACACTATTGAGAAGGAAGATGAGGACTATTGAGCTCATGGTGGGACAATATGATAAAGTTAAAGAAGAAACTAACAATGTTATCCCTGAAGTTTTAAAAGATCCTAGAGTAATAAAGAATATATCAGTTGAAATTGGTATCAAGAAACCCAAAATATTAGGAAGTGATGATATAAAAATTTGTTAGTACTATGAGACAACATGATTTTTACATTGGAGGAGTGTCAGTCACTCTTGACACAATCATAGAGGAAGAAGACCCATTTAAATATCATATCAATGATGATGTTAGAAGTTTGGGATATATTGGCAACATTGTGTCAAAAATAGTTTTAATGATAGAAGATATCAAGGATGAGAATAGTAATCAAAGTCATGAAGTAGAACAAGATCAAAACAAAGAAAAGGAAATAGTTAGTTAGCAAGTTGAGGTATAGGATAAAGAAAAATATGCTCAAGAAAAGCCATGAAAAAATAAGCAAGTAGTTAAAGGCTAAACTAAACCAATAGATCATACATCAATGCAACAAGAAGATCAGAGCATGCAAATGCAGCCAAAGACTAACTTTAAGAAAAGTGAGGACATACCAAAGAAGTTTATGCTAGGATAGAGGCTAAAGATAGCTCTGAAGGAAATGACAGAACAAGGGTTAGAAAAGGAACAAAGGAGAAAGAATGAGCAAAGGAAAGAGGTAACAGGGTCCAATATATTCAGACTACAACATTAGTACAAACATTTACAAGATCAATTGATAAAGGAAAACACATTGTTAGCGTCCCATCACCTACATTGCAAAATTTACTAGCACGTCCTACCATAGAAGATGGTATTACTAAGTTAATGAAAGATGGCATGCATGTATAAAGAGCTTCATGTTGTTGTTAGCATTTTCATTCACCAATGCCATTGAAAAAATAGTGAAGAAGATAGTTAATACTCAGAAGGTATTGGAACTTGCACTAAAAATATTGCAAAAGGCATTGCCTTCCCCAGTTCAACTTGAAGGAAAAAATGTAATCTAGTAATTATATATTTCCTAATTAACTCTAGTTTTCTCAAGCTAAACTTTAGGCATCTAATAATTAATTCTTTTATTCATTATTATGATGCAACCTAGGTTAGACCTTTTTTGGGTTTCGATCTCCTTTATAAGGACGATCTCACTTTGTAATTATTAACTAATTCACTTTTGATAATAGAAATTTCTCTTTTTTCTCATCAAAAATGTGTCATCTATGGATCTAGCAATTTTAGCCTCCATAGCTTTTGCTTCTCTCTTTCTGTGATAGGTGTTTACATGTAGGTGATCCTTGGGAGTTGTGGGGTTGATTTTTCATCAACTTCCATATGGTATTATAGGTGTTTGTACTTCTTTTACACTCTCGATATTCTTGGTTCTTCTTTCTATAGGAGATACTGCATTCAGTTTCAATGTTCATGTCTTACCTCTTAGCATTATAGTGCAGTTATGTTGGTTCTATTACTTTCTTGGTTTGATGGAGTGAGTTATGTATTCAGTATTTGATCCTATGTACTAGGCAATTGTAGTGGTTGGATACCTATGCATTTCAATGAGATGGATCATTTACCATATAGACATTCTTTCATTCCTATTCTTTTGGAGGCCATGAAGATACCTTCCATCTTTGATTTCTTTTGTTGTTTCTCATGCTTTCTTGGTTCGATTGATTAGCTCTTCAGGGTTTGGTGTTTCATGCCATTTGTATCTTTGAGTTTAGTTGTTTTCCTTTGTGTGCCTCCTAATTTGACAGACTTAGTCTTCTCTATGTGGTCCTTTTTCATGACTATTCAACAATTTGTAGGAGGATTAAGAGCAGTTGTTTGGAAGATGTAAGAAAGATGTTTTTTTAAGGATCACTTTTTTCACATGGTGGTATCAGTTTTTGGTTGGTTTTCAATTGTTGAAGAGTAATCATTTGTAGAAGAAAACTTGTAGAAGAGAAGCCTCTAAATGTTGTGGAAGGGTAAAATTGAGACTAGAGAGGAACATAGTGTGCCTTGAAGTTTCCACGACTAGTTCCACCATACAAACCCTTTTCACTGTCATAACTACTTCTACTCTAGCCATTGCTCTAGCAAAATAGAGATTGAATTAAAATGATTCACTCAAGCTTTATTATATGTTCTCAAAATGCTAAGCCCCTAGAAAGCAACACCATTTTCATATGCAACTTTCATCTTGTGGCCTATGTATGCTGCCTGTTTGGCATTTTTTCTCTTTACCATATGAATAGCCCCTCTCTTGGTTTCATGTAGCCACTGCCTTCATTTCCCACCCTCATGAAAGCTCTCTTTTTTGACTTGACATGTTGAGAGCCTTTGTTATTGGATGGTGAAACCTTTTATTTTTTGTGCCTTTTTTATTATAGTTTTCTCTTTCAAGCCGCTACGTGGCTTCTATTCTCATGGTCAACCATTTTGATTTGGGTTTACTAATGACCTTTTGGAAAATTGGAGTTGCTATGGTGATTTATACTTTGATGCAAGGTTTGGGTATAGTTCATTATTTGAAGGGTGGTCTTTGTGCAAGCACATTTTTTTTTTCCAAGTGGGACCTTCTACTTTCGTAGTGACTATGCCCCATTACATTTTAGATTGAAGGATATGGGAGTTTTATTTGCAAATAAATAGTGGTATTTTCCTAAACACATGAACATGTTCTTTTAGCACATGTTTTTTGGCCATCGATTTTTTAATCTGGCACTAGCCCTTGGTCTTTTTACTTGTTTCTAGTGGCTAGATATTTTTTTTGACAAGCGTCATCTGATGACATTTTTTTGCCTTGATGGCCATTTTCCCATCAAATTTGGGCTTGTCACATGCTGGTGTCAGTGCCATGTCAGCATTGCATTAGTATTCTTGTCACGTCTTCAAGCTCTATTTGGACCTACCTTCACATTTTTGCCCATATCTCATGCATACAAACTCTATTTTTTGAAAATAAGATATCATTGGAAAACAGGTTCTGAGCCCATCATAGTTGTATAGGTTATTTTTAGTTTTGATGGCTTTTATGTTGTCAAAGTCGGGGGTAGATTTTTGCACTCCAGGGACATATCTTGAGCATTTGATCTTTGATTTGGGAATTCTTTATATTTTTGGTAAGGTCTTTCCAGGCTCTTTCTAGTGATGCTAGTCGTTGTTCTAGATTCTACTCTAGGCACATCTTTTTTAGCCTTTTTCTTCTTTGTATTCTAGTGGATATCTTGGTTGTTTCAAGTCTAGTGATCAATTTCATTGCTTTAAATTATTTACCATGACTTATACTATCGATTGTATTAGTCTTATGTCTCCTTTTTAGTCTATTTAGACATCTTTTTATGCATTCTTGCAAATACATTGAGACAAAGTGTCATACTGCATCTCTATTTTCATTTCAGTTGTTTTGCTTATTTTTCCTTTTGATTAAAGCAATTTCATTTGAGGGCATTCATGCAGATTATTCTATTCTTGGGATTCACCATATCTTGTGCCTTATTTTACATGCACTACTCATGATTAAATTGCCATGGGGAGTGTTTTGCCTTTATTTTCCATCTCCCTTTGTCCAGTGAGTGTCCCTTCTGTGACATTAACCTCATGGCATGTCTAAGTTTGATCACCTTGATACACACATATATATTCTTTTATGCATCTTGATCATGGTTCCTTGACTTGTAGTTCTTTTGGCCCACTTTTCTAGTGGCCTGCCACCTCACCCTTGTTTGCATTAAGGGAGGCTCTTCTATTGTTTCTCATGCTTCCTTGGTTTGATTGATCAACTCTTTAGGCTTTAGTGTTTCATGCCATTTGTATCTTCAAGTTTAGTTGCTTTCCTTTGTGTGACTTCTAATATGGTCTAGATTACAATCTTCTCTACCTGGTTAGGTTCTATTTCAGTGGAGGTCCTTCAAATCAATAGTTACTTTTGATAGAGCTTTACAACTTCTACATACTTCAATCATGTTCTTCACAATATAAAACATGGAAAAGAATCTAGAGAAAATCATTGAGGAATTTTATGTTTATTTCTTAACACTTGAGAAATCAATGAAACTAAAAGTTCAATCAGATCATAAGGGAAATATATTTCATGAGGTATGCACTAACATTAGAAATGACATTAAATTTATTGATACACACATTAAAGATATTAGGCAATGCATAGATGAAAGGAAGAAAATCTATACATCATGTATAAGGGCACATTTGTTTACTAAAGATGTTAGTAAATCTATAAGGAAGAACAAAGAGAAGTTGATCAATATGAGTTGAGTATGATTAAGGTTGAAAAGAGAGTGAGTAGTATCTTTGATACACTAGATGTGCTTAAAAGAGACATAAACATAATAGTTGAAATATTCAATTTATTTAGAAATAATCAAACTCCAAAGATAGACTTACATTAGAAATAATTGAATGCATTATTGGATGTGAAGAAATATTATGAAAGTTGTGTACCTATAGACTTGAATGGAGTAGAGGTAGCATCTTAGGACATTTGTGTAGTCATAGGTATTGGGGATTCAGTCAAGGCTACATGGGATGTAGAATTTCAAACCTTAAAGAGAAATTTTACAAATTGTACACAACTTTTAGCAAGAAGCACACTTTGAGAACTAAATTTTGACTTCAAGTATACAAATATTTTTAACTTACATTTTTCATTGATGTCAAAGGGAAAGTAAAAGTTAGTGAAAATTGGTGTCTTGATGAAGCGAACAACAAACTACAAGACAAGTATCAATTTTATGCTAAAGGGGAGTATATATACATAAAATATAATCAAATGGGAGCACAATATAAGCTATGATGATGCTATGTACATATAATTATGATATGATCCACATTTTTGTATTGGCCACTAATTTTGAAAACTTGAAGTTTTGAGATTTGGAATTTTGTAGAACTATACTTAGCCAATTTTTCAATATGTTGTCATCAATGCCAAAGGGGAGATTGTTGACAATTGGATAGGGAATGTCATTAATGAACACATTATAATGACACACTAAGATCACTGTGTTGTTATGTAGAGCCTAATCCAACTCCATGATTTTTTTGGTCACTTTATTCAACGTGGTTTCTACCCAAATCTTTCTATTAGGGTTTGGGGGAAGTGCCCCCATGCTAGGGACCAAGGGACAATGCCCCTTGCTACTTCTTAGGGTAGCACCCTAGGTGGGGTCAAGGGGTTTCTACCCAAATCTTTCTATTAGGTTTCTATGACAACTACAAACTCCAACATTCCCTCCTAGTGAGAGAGAAATCTTTAGCTCAATAGTCACACAAGGTTGCAACCAAAATGTCAAAGATAAAATCTAATCACATAGATTCTATAAATTTCATGGAATCACTCAACATGAAAATCCTGTAAGAAACACAAACAATTTTCATTATAGTTTTTCTCAATATGATATTGTCATGGAATCTCTCAACATGACATTAACAAAATATTTTACTCATTGTATAATAATCATGGAATAACTCAACATGATAAACATGGAATAATTAATCATAATCATGGAATCACTCAACATGATATACCTGCAAAAATCACAATCACCTTTCATCACAGACTCACTTAACATGATGTTGTCATGAAACATGATAAGTTAGTGATGAAGGAGAATCTTGCATCAAAAAATAAAGGGGGACATCTTATTGAGAGAGAGAGAGAGAGAGAGAGAGAGAGAGAGAGAGAGAGAGAGAGAGAGAGAGTGTGTGTGTGTGTGTGTGTGTGTGAGTGTGTGAGTGTGTGTGTGTGTGTGTGTGTGTGAGAGAGAGAGAGAGAGAGAGAGAGAGATTTGGGTTGCTCAATTGGAAAAGGTTTACTTTGTAGCAATTGAGAAGTATTTGTGTTCTAGGGATAGGGTTTTTTGTTCTTTCATTTCTAAGAGTAAATAGTGATTTAGAAAATGTGTGATGAGAGATTTAGAGAAAATCTTCTTAGAAGATCAAAGTATGAGATGTTCATATTGGCAAAATTTAGAGTTTCAATAGTTCTTTTAGGAAACTATATGTTTTTGTTTGTTTGTCTGGAGAAATCTTCTTTTGTGAAGAATTTAGAACCTAGGTAAGGTTTTTGCGAAGTTGGATGATTTATAGTGAAAAGTATTTTATTTCTTAGAAATTAGCCCTTAAGAGCTTCATTTAAAGGAATCGTGGAGTTTGAACAATTCTTTTGAAGACAGTTATGGAAATTTCAGAATTTGAGAGATTTTTTTTTGGAAAACTTAAATCTTTGAGATCTTTGGCACTTTTCATAGGTGGAAAAATATTTCTCTTGAATTTTTTTTTAATAATTCATAAATTTGGTAGATTTTAGAGTTTTAACAATTGCAAGGGAGAAAAATTTTCTTGCAATGGTTTTATTGTGTGTTTTTTTTTTTGAAATGTGAGCCCCTTATTTAATGCTTTATGATGATACAATAAGGTTCCTAAGAAGAATTCATATACTTTCATGAACACTTTATATAATTCTATGCAAATCTATAAGTTAATATTGTAATAGATAGCCTTATGTCTCCATTCCCATTGTAGTATGTGTGTGATTGGCAACGACTTAACTAAAGAGTCTAATCTAATAAATTAACAAGGGAATTTTAATAATTTTTCTGATTAAAATACATCAAATTAACTTATTATGAATTTTAAATAAAATTTTGGCTAGTTGGTAAAACATTGCCTTTTGTTAAATGATTTCCTAGAAGTGCGTGGGTGATAAGCAATAGCTTTTTAGTTTTTGATGAATAGCGATAGTTTAGTTTTGGGTGTAATTCCTAATTAAGATTACTTATAATTAAGATATGACTACTTTGATGCCTTGGTACATAGTAAATTGATGATTAGCAATAATTTATTTTAGAGTCTAATTCCTAAGTGTTACATACATGCTTAAATGATATCCAGGTTAGAGAACACGTCTTTCAAGGCCAAGGTCTTTATAAAAAAAAGGTGTTAAGAGTGCTCAGGCCTACATTATTACACCTCCAACATGTTAGGTGTTGCTAAACAAAATTGCAAATTTAAGATTTCATCAAAAAAAAAATAAATTTTTTTTTAAAGTATAGATTTGATAGAACAATCCATGTGTCATGTTTGTATTTTCTCATTAGGCATGCATGATTAAATTGATTGCAAGGAATCGATCACAAATGTTTTTGTTCTAATATGCACTCCATTAAATTGCATTTTTTTACTCCAAATTTCTCGACACCTACTAATTGGAGTTGTTGATGACTTACAAAGGCCTTTTGAGTTTTTAGCAAAAGAGAATGTGCACTTCATAAAATATATTGTAGATTTTTGCAAGGTATATTGCTAAAAATAATATAACTAGCAGTTGTGGGTTTATTTATGTGCAATGATTAGCCAATAGGAGTAATGTGTTTTGTACTATGAATAAGATAGCTCAAAAAAATATGGTATTAAATTTGACATAGGTAGCCTAAAAGATCATCCCAAATAACACATGTAACATGTAGTATCAATCTGAATTAAATTTGAACATTTTATTGATACATGAAATATAAGATACATGTTTGAATTAATTCTTCTAAATTTTTATTGTGCTTTTGAATATTTTTATTCAAATAACATTCAAATCACTTACCTTTTTTTTAGCACCTAGTTTGATCTTATCCAACCTAATTGATTGAATTCTTCATATCATTGGGAGTCCAAACATCATGACACATAACATTGTCTTGCTTTAGAATAACAACTTTAGAAACATACCATAACTCATTGTTTAATCACATAATATCTAGTAATGTACTAAAAATACTAAGTCAATCAACTGAAATCAATGACAATCTAAGAATTAATTCTCTCATCAAATTTGTACCAATCTTCATCAATGCAATCACTTAGCATCATTGCACCAATTAAACATAATATAAAGTAGCTACTATGAATGTTATTTAATTAAATTAAAATTATAAATATAATCTTGATTTTGAATAAATTAGATAGTGTTCAAATAGTTTAAGTGCATCCTAATAGTAGAAGAAGTCAGCCTTCTTCGGAGATTTAATCTCATAGTTGAAGTCTCACAGCTTGGAGGTTCTTTCCATGTTTCACGAGGCTATCCTTAGGTAAGACTTCAGACAAGGGTGCAATCTTTTCTGACAAGATTTACCTATGGACAACCTTGTGAAACATGGAAACAACCTCCAAGCTATGGGACTTCAACTATGAGGTTGAGTCCCTGGAGAAGGTCGGCTTCTTTTGCTATCAAGATGCACTTAAATTATACTTGAAGAGAAAAGGGAGAAGGAATACATGAAAGTAACTACCTAATCTATTCTAAGGAGTTGATGCACCAAAATACAGTGTTCAATCCTACCTCTACCCATATATGCGCATTCTCTGGTACTTTGTCCTCGAATGCAACACTATTTACCCATCACTATATTTTGATTGTTGTATACCCAAGAGGCATTCAACTAAAAAATTATACTGCAATCTATATTTCCACATTCGATGTATCTATCTATGAGTAGTGCCTTCTGTATAAAGACATCAATATGGGACAAAAGATAAGTTGAATAATTTTAAGGGGCAATTTTTGTTGTACAACAAAGATGTTGACAACCATTACTCAAAAATGATCCACTCTGTGTTCAAACCAATTCGAAAGCTTTCCATTTACTTAAAAATCCTCTAAGATTGAGGCATTTGTTAGAAGGCATATTATTTGTCCTTCCAATTTCATTGGCAACTGATGATGGCATTTAGATTTAACATGCGCCTATTGACAACTCCATATTTCACAAAATATGCTTGTGCACGGGTGCAAGGAAGGTGCGAGATTTATGCATTTAGTTATTGTGTTGACCTACAATGCTTCCAATAGTTTGAATACATTAGTACAAGGGTGCTTGCAAGTACATAATCCGAGCAGAACCCACTTTTGATTATGCTTTGATGGATGTCCGTACGCAATTCTAGAGTGCTCATTTTTGCATAGGCTGGAAGGATGCTAGTGAAGGTTGTGCAATTTAGCTTCACACCTACTTATTGCATTTGTATGAAAGTCTCCAAGGCATTTTGAAAGACAAAGAACCAATGTTGCGCATATTCTGCTATCATTGCATTCCACGAGACCACATCTCGTTGAGACATTTTTTGAAATAGTATGCATGCCTTGTGTTGATGCTTTGACATTTTACATACATGTCAACCAAAGCTCTAGCAACAAAAATGCCTGACAAAAATCCACTTTCCATTACACTATGGTGGATGTCCATACCCACTTGCAAAGCTCCAAGTTTGGCATAGGCTGGAAGGATGCTAGATGTTGGAAATAATCAAGACTAGCTAGGTTACTGAGAGGTGAGAGATGAATCAGTAACCTCAAAACTTTTAAATTAATTTAGGACTTAACCATATGAATCATTCACCATTCATTCTTCTAATCAATTGCATGCATGAGAAAAGATAAATAACACATGAACACAATATTTTGGTGACCCAGAAAGCTTCCAAATAGAAATTAAAATTGGGGTGGGGATGATACCCACAAAACTTCACTACTGCAATATAAAGTTGGCTTGTTAGGGCTTACATTGACCACTTCTGATGATCTGCCCTGTTAGGAACAATTTGGACTGCTAAGTCCACCTCGTTAGAGGTTTTACAAACATACACTGAAGTATGCACTCTGCTAAGAGATTTATACAAAGACTATTAAGTCTACTCTGTTAAAGGATTTGGAAAACTGAATCACTTGTTAGGATGAAATAGTAGATCTGACTTACAACTTAATTGCTAAATAGATCTTGAAGTACAAATCACCTCTTGTGACTAATATGTCTTTGTTTCTCATTGTAGACCATGTTGAATACTTTGCTTTGTTGTTGATTTGCATTCACTCTTCTCAAAACATTACATGTCCATTCCTTAACATTCCATGATAATAGTATTGATACATTGCAAATGATAAAATACGTTACATAGATACCATTCCAATAATTACAATTGCAAAGTCAGCTAAAACACAAGTAAAAAAGATATTACTGAGTTGGCCAAACGATAGAAAACTTGGGCTCTTCAAGCTGACTTGATGACCTTCTGATACTCAGCATCCATTGCATTACTTGGCATTGTCATGTACTTGGTAGAAGTAGAAGCATGGTCCATACTAATCACACAACATAACTTGGAACTCTGTAACCATTGGAGACTCGGTAGATATAGTGTCACTCGGTGAATACTGAAACCTTTGTTTACCTTGCTGTCACTCGGTAAACACTACACATCTATTGCTCGGTAGAAACTAGTTTCATATCATGCAAACTGATAACTCAATAGATACTGTGAAGCTAGGTAATCATTATTTGTTTGGTGAACATTGTAAGCTCGATATATATTGTTGAACTGCCATTCACATGGTAGCTTTAGAAATACTCGGTGTGAACTACTTAACTGCTAAACTTACAAGGTAACCATTGAATGCACAGTATAAACTATAGACTAAGTGATGAGCTCGGTAAGCATTCAGAATTGAATATGTGTTGCCACTAATGATAAATACAACATAATGCCAAAAATCTCCCCCCTTGGCATTAGTGACAAAATTACTTATGAGCCAAAACTTATGTACATTGATATTCTAATTTTTTTAAATTCATCTTTGTAAAGTTGTTGTATATACATATCTTACATATCTCCCCCATACATATGGCATAATATATACATAGCTTTTATCTGTACATATATCAATCTATTTTCTTCCCTATTTCTCCACAAGTCTCTTTATTCCCATTGTTCTCTCCCCTTGTTCATCTCATACTCCACCTTTTTGACAATAATGCCAAAGGGTATATACAATAAATTCAAATAGAGACACTAAAATGTGAGAGAAACTCGAAGTGTACATTGAGAATAAGAGCAAATGTCTTATATCAATTATCTTGCAAAATCTTGCAAGTGGAGAGTGCCACTTGAACTTCTGCAGAAAGTTCAATCATATGATCTGCTATTGAAAAATTGTTATCTTGGACCAATGTTTTTGAATATGCAATATGTTTCTATATTGGGTCCATAACTAGAAGGATCATATTCTAGATGTCAATCAGTGTAGACCTGATCCTAGCTTCCTCTCTAAGTAGCTCTGCCTGCATTTTTGACAAAAATTTCACCTTCATGTGATGTGATGAGCTTGAACTAGGGTCAAGTTGTAACTTTTGTACACTAGCCTTCATGTCCACATCAATCTTTTTTTTTTTTCCTTAATATCCTTGGTATACTCGATAACATCACAAAGCTTGCCAAAAAGTAATGTTACATTTGTAAAGGATTGTTCAAGGTTGCTCAAAATTGTGGATAATTCTACCTGCTTTATTGCAATGTGCTGAGCAATGTGCTCAAGCACCTTATTGTCAAATTTCTTCTCTGCCTTCTCAATGAGCTTCTCTTGGCCAGAAGTGTCCTCATTAAACTTATTTACAACCTCTTCTAATTGTAACAAAATGTGTTGAGATGGATCAACATCAACACCTATGGCCTCAATAATTATATTTTTGTCATTTTCAATTATAGTGAATTCTATGTCTCTCTCTTCTCTTAGCTACTTTTGCCTTGCCTTTTGATCTAAAAGCTGATTGACCAATCTCATTTCATTGGCTATGGCAGTGTCCAAGTCTATCTTAGGAATAATAATTTCTTTATCCAAGTCTATATCTTCATCAATTGCTTTACCAGCAAGTAGAAGTTTTAAAAGAGTCTTTGGTTTTACTTCAGTGCTTACTTCCTTGAATTTAGAAATAGAAAGAATAGTTGATGTAGATGGACTAGCAGAAAAGACTTGAATTAGTCCAACTAGAGGAAAACTAAGAGAAGTGTCAATTGTATCCAAAATTGATATGCCTCTCAAAAATGGTGTACCAATAGGTAATGTACAAGCTAGAATACTTACACTTGAAGAACTAACTAGAACAAAAATTGGTGCAATTAAAGCTGTGGTAGACAAAATTGTAGAATAAACTGGTAGACTAACTATACATGGTGCAGAAAAAGTTGATACAATTGTGGAACTAGCAACTATGCACACTAGTGAGGGGGATTGCTTGAGTGCTAATGAAGAAGGTTGCAGCTTGATAGATGAAGTAACCGATACTTCCATTGAAGATACCTGGAGCTGTGAGGTGGTAGGAGAAGATGATATTTCTGATGTAGTTGCAATTAATCCTGCTAAAGTTGATTCCAACCCTAATGACGTTGTTGGCTTAGGTGGAGAGTGAGGAAGGGAAGCAATGACTTCTGCTACAATCTTCACTAGATTATCTTCTTCATCCACTTCCTCCTTGCCTTCCCCTTCAGCTTCTTCCTCTTTCTCTTCATCATCAACCCTTAGTGCATGATAGTCTTCAACATCAATAGTAGCACATGGAGTGTTGTCATCTTCTTCATCATCACTATCACCATCATCATCATTGATCTCAACTAGATCATCACTAGGCTTATGCAGATGATAGATATTCTTCCACATGTTTGTTGCATCTCTTACAACATGTTCAATATCCTTAATTAAAATCAAACATGTGTGGAATCTAATCATCATTTTACCTTCATTATTCTTCATGGCTACCTTTACTTTTGCATCAGTAAGATTTGGCAATAATTTCTTCAAGGATTGTTCATAGATATCCTTGGATGTCTATGCAGCTGACTCCCACCTTGGTTGCAATCTTACTAACAGTTCTTTTGAGATCTCAGGAGCAATCTGGTTAGGGGAATACTTCCACTTTCCTATTTAGGTAAGTACCAGCTCCTCACTCTGCATCTTCTTGGCGTTAGTTCTTGTTTCAAACTTTAAAGCCTTGAAGTTAGTGAGGACAACTCCCTCTTCCAGCTGTTTTAGCCTTTCTTGGAAGGTAAGTTGGGGCTTGCTAAATATTACTTCACCGTTGCCTTTGCCTTTGCCTCTCTTGGTGAAAATAGTTATGGAGGCCTTTGGAGGTTTAGTAATGATAACCCTCCCTTTCTTCTTAGTTGGCTCTACCTCCTTTTCTAATTCTTACTCTTCTTCTTCTTTTTCTTCGTCCTCTTCTTCATACTCTCATTTTCCCTCGATAAGCATTAAGGGACCAATGGCAGTTTTCATCTTAGCAATTTTCCTCTTGCCTTTGATCATTGCTTGAGGTAGTTTGATTTCTAGTTCTATTCTAGCTTTTACCTCATTGTATGTACCAAAGACTAGTTGCTTGGGATCTACAAGCTCATTTACCAGTGCTTCAATGATGTCCCTGGTTTCATCAATATTGACCTCATAAGGGAGAGGTTTCACCCATGCAACTCGGGGCCTGACCGCTTGAATGTATACTCTATCACAGTCGACCATGAAACATACATCATCTTTATAATCCTCAACAAGTTTAGGAGGAATCTTGAACCTGTTGTTCATTCTTTCTTTGAAATCTTTAAAATAATTGTCTATTATGTTGTCAAAATTTACACCCATTTCTGCAATAAACTCATTTATCTGATACAAAATGGGAACATCCTTTCTCCACATGACAGAACCTTTGGATGGAAAGAATTTTTGCACATAGAAGAAAATGCATGTCAACAAAGAACCAAATTTGTAGGGATTGTTCTTTGATGTCTAGATGTTGTCCATATTCTTGTTTAGTTGCTTCAGTAGTAGCTCTGACAGGTCAAATTCCATTCTTTTCTTCATGACTTTGAATGCTAAGTCCACTGCCTCACATGGCACACTGTTCAATTGACTAGAGAGGTAAATTTTGTGGAAAATTACATGAATTCTAAACCTCAATTCCACATCAGTAATGGTGTGAATTTTCAAACCTCTATCATCCCACTCGGCTATGGTTTTCTTTTGGAGTTCATCCTGACCTAGGCTTTTGGTAGATTTTTCTTTGCTCAGAATGGGAAGGCCAGTAATCTTGTGAATCGTCTTTTTGGTTATCAATATGGGTTGTTCCAACCATAACTAACCATTGTGTACACGGCTAAGAATATACCTAATCCATTTTATCTGAAAGCTTCTTGGCAGGTGTGATATGTGTGTCAACCCTTTTGTTTCAAGATGCTTATGCTCAAGTTTGAATGAGCCATCAAAACGCATTTCCTCTAAAGCACTATCCATTTCTAGGATTCCTATCCCTTGAATTGAACACTTAAAATGAGTGTGGATATCATTAATCAAAAGTACCTTTGGTGGAATTTGTGATTGTACACCATTAGGGTTGAGCGCCTCTGCCATTGTTGGAACTAGCTTGAGAATTGGTGCATTCCACTCTACACCCTTGACCAACATCTCTAAACCCCTTTTCACCTTACTATTGTTGGTGCTTCCGGATGCCATTGTTGCTCGGTAAGTGAAAGAAAATTTCAAACAAATTTCTTAGCTGCAAATTCGCTCAAAATCCCTTGGAATCGCTTGAGTGCACTTGGAAATCTCTTTGCTTTGAGAATACTAAAGATGTGATGAAAAATGGAGTTGAATTCTACCCTTTTTGATGAAAATTTTCCATTAATGTTAAGTACCATACTGATGTAGTGCATGATAGACTATCATCCACTTACTAGCTTGGTAAAAAATTGTGACTCGGCGATCAAACAAAACTGTCATTGCTCCTGACCTAGCTCAGTTGAGTCAGTGACCAACCTTGCTCAGTATGAACTAAACTCATGTGATCCTTTTGTATCTAAAATACTGATTTGGATCTTCTACTTTCTTCCATTTGGAACTGTTCAAGATATAGATTGAAGATGTAGTTCCAATCCCTTCTTTGAAGAATCTAATTCGAAATGGTGGAGTCACCCACTTCTTGAGTGATATTGCCATCATTTGGACTGATCTACTTGGTAGATTTAGGAATCCACTATTGTCTCATCTACTTCATGATGCTATCAGCTTTAGCTTTCTTTTCTTCTTGAACTCTTCCTATGTTCATGTAGTTTTTAGCTATGCGACCAATTTCAGTGCATGTGTAACATCTTACTGTTGAATCTCTTTTTCTTAAGTGATGCCTCGTGCAATCTATGCCAATGTGTCCATATTTTCCACAATAGTGACATCTACACCAAGTGTTTTAATCCCAACCAAATATTGCTTAGACAATTTTTTTAGCTAGATTGAAAGGTTTTGATCTGCATTCAGATGCCTTATGGCCTTGTTTCTTGCATTTGTGACATTTACCTTCAAATTTTGGTTTCTCCTTGCATTCATTAGCTTGTGACCATGTTGACTGCAATTGTAGCATTTTCCATTGAATTTTGCCTTTCTATTGCTCCAACATTTGTTTGATGTATGACCTAACTTACCGCAGTGATTGCAAGTAGGGCTTTGATTCCTTTGAGTACCTTGCTTGGAGGATTCACCTTCTTCTTTGTAACCAAGTCCTGCTTTACCTTTTTGCCTATAGAGATTCTACTCACTTTATTGATTCAATTGATCCATGTCTACTTGGGATTTCATCATCCTTTCATTGAGTTGCTTTTCAGAGATTAGATCAGCTTTTAATCTTTCATTGATCTATCTTTCAGTAATTAGATCATTCCTTAAGTTTTCATTTTTAGATCTCATATTCATGATTTCCTCATTTGCATTGGAGAGATGATAGATAAGACTTTCTTGCTAAAGGGATTGATTTTGATTTGCATTGTTCCTTACCTCCAAGTCTTCACTTACCTTATTCCTTTGTTCCAAGATTTCACACATTCTTATTGACTAAACTGCTTGTTCTCTTTTCAATTTTCTTACCTCTCCTTGCAAAGAGCCATTCTTTGCTAGGAGTTCTTTGATTGCCTTATTATCTTCATCTGAATTACTTGATGGGAAAATGTCTTCAATCTTTTCTTCAATATTCTGATGGTCATTCATTTGTCTTGCAAGTTCCTTCTTTTCAGGGATTGGGAAAGATGCTCCTTTGTTTCCTTGAGTTGAGCTATGGCCATTTCCAGATCTAGCTTCTCATTCTCAATAGCTTTGTCAAGTCTGAATATCTCCATTGTCCTTGATCTTTGCTCAAGCTATCAAAATTTATCCTGAGAACCACAATGCTCTGACACCAATTGTTGGAAATAATCAAGACTAGCTAGGTTACTGAGAGAGGAGGGGTGAATTAGTAACCTCAAAACTTTTAAATTAGTTTAGCACTTAAAACATATGAATCGTTCACCATTCATTCTTCTAATCTACTGCATGCATGAGAAAAGATAAACATATATAACACATGAACGCATTATTTTGGTGATCCAGAAACCTTCCAAATAGAAAGTAAAACTGGGGTGGGGATGATACCCACAAAACTTCATTACTGTAGTATAAAGTTGGCCTGTTAAGGCTTACATTGACCACTTCTAATGATCTACCCTATTAGGAGCAATTTGGACTGCTAAGTCCACCTTGTTAGAGGTATTACAAACATACAATGAAGTATGTGCTCTGTTAGGAGATTTATACAAAGACTATTAAGTCTACCTTGTTAAAGGATTTGGAAAACTGAATCACCTGTCAGGATGAAACAGTAGATCTGACTTACAACTTAATTGTTGAATAGATCTTGAAGTACAGATCACCTCTTGTGACTAATATGTCTTTGCTACTCCTTGTAGACCTTGTTGAATACTTTGCTCTACTGTTGATTCACATTCACTCTTCTCAAAACATTACATATCCATTCCTTAACATTCCATGATAATAGTATGGATACATTGCAAATGATATAATACATTACATATATACCATTCCAATAATTACAATTGCAAGGTTGGTTAAAACATAAGTAAACAAAATATTACTGAGTCGGCCAAATAGTAGAAAACTCGGTGTGAACTGCTTAACTATTGAACTTACAAGGTAACCACTGAATGCTCGGTATAAACTATAGACTAAGTGATGAGCTCGATAAGCATTCATAATTGAATAAGTGTTATCACTAATGACAAATACAACATAATGCCAATAGCTGGCATGGGTGAATGGATCAGGTTGGAGACCCGATTGTTGCATTTGGTGGGATAGAGCCAAAGCTTCATGAGGACAGTCATGCTTTTTGTACACCACAACCATTACATTCCATGAAACAACATCTCATTCTCTCATGTCATCGAAAACCTTGTGAGCATCCACCAAATAGTTACACTTGACATACATGTTGATAATCTTATTTTAAAAAAAGAAGAGTTTGTGGCAAATGGAAATCCCCTGTCGGTAATGAAAGAGTGAATTTGCCTACCTTTTGAGGACCAATTGTTGGCAATGCAGCTACCTACTAGTTGAAGATATGCATTAGCATTTGCAAGGGGGCTCAGATGGGTAATGGATGGTGTTTTTTGCTTGTAATGTGTGTTACCACACTTGATCATAATTGCCGATTTCCTCCTCAAACAAGGTACAATAACCATTTATTTGTCTCTGATACATGGCTTGCCAGATTCAAAATGTTTGCTACTTTGGTGAAGTATTTAAGTTTTCTAATACTAAGATTCAAGATAATTTCAAAGTGGAAATATTTAATTGGCTTATAATTTGTGGATCTCTCGTCTAGGGTTTTTGTCCATTTTTCTGGTCATTTAAGAGTTTGGAAGTTTTTGGGATTGAATTTCCCTCTCGAACTTGGCTTTGTGATTTTTTATTGTTTCAATGTTTACATTGGATCCACAAATTGCTTGTTATATATATGACTAGGTATTTTTCTACAACACATTCTTCTCAACAATTTTGCTAATCATAGACGAGTCCAAGTTTGGGATGTTGTGACCGAATTTCTCCCTCAAATTTGGTTATTTGGTCTACATAGATGTATAGTAGCAGTTGCTTGCAACTAGGAGTCAATAGGATAATTTGTTCTTAAAAATTGTTGAGAATGTCTAGAACTTGAGTATCAAAAAAAATTTAAAAATTGAGGATAGAGATAGGAATTGAGAATAGGAATGCTATTGTCAAACTTGGAAGCCTTTTCTTTGACTTTGTATTATACCCATTCTCTCTACCTTTCATTTTCTTTACTTTTATCAACTAAAAGGTTAATAACCGTCTCAAAAATATGTGTTTTGAGCCTCTAATCTTAACCTTTTTGGACAAGAGGTTAAGGTTAATGGTTAAGAATACGTGTTTCAAAATTTATCTTAACCTCTTTTTGATGAAGAGATTAAAATTTTAAAGTAAAATACGTGTTTTGGACTCTAAACCTTAACCTTTTTAAAGGTTAATGGTTTGGAATACATGTTTTGACCCCCAAACCTTAACCTTTTAAAAGGTTAATAGTTAATGATTTGGTTGAAAATACGTATTTTGGTGTCTTTCATTAACTGTTGATAATTTGAGACTCAGGAAACAGAATTCAAAAATTCGAAGTGTACGGTAGAGCTAGTGATTATTAGCTGGAGGATTTGAAATCATGGGACTAACAAGAATTAGATAAGTCTTCAAACACTTTAAAGACTGAATTTTTATGTCCTCTTGCACATTTTGATTGAAAATTTTGAAATTTGGGTATGATAAATACCAAGACAATGGTAAGAAAGGTATGTTTATGGATTATATTTATTTAATTATATTTATGACTTTATTTATTAATGAATCCATTGAAGAGAAATGTAGTACACGTGTTAAGATAGTCTCGTAGGTCTTTGAAGGATAATGACTAATTAATCAAGGATCATTCTAAGAAATCTAGAGGGTCTTCCTAGAAGATTATGAAGCCCGACTTGAAAGGTAGTTATAGGAAAGAAGGTCAAATAATCATATGTAGGTCGCTCCTCATGAACATAGGGGATCCTCCTAGAGGGTTAGGAAGCCAGATTAAGGGATCCTCAAATATGTGTAGAAATAGTAATATTCCTAGATATCAATCATTAGAATTGAATATAATTGTCTATATTTCTCATAATTTCTATAAGTAAATTTGTTTGTAATAATACATTAATCTATTAGGAGAATTATAAGACTCGAAGCATGGGGGTAGCAAGGCAAATTAACACCTTGAACCCACCACCGTGGCCGAGAATTCTCTGTGTTGCTAGAATATTATAATGTTGTCAAACATATGCATATGTCGTTGGCCTTGGATAGAGGATGCTTCCAAGAAGAATCTTAAGGGGTGCACTCCCGAAATGACGATGAAGTAGCTATGAGCTATGAAGCCCGATTTGGAGATGTCCTTAAAATTGGAATTAACTTAGAGGGTACAATAATATAGTTAGTTTTATTATTATTGTGATTCTAACATTTATTCTTGCAGGTATTACTTGTCCTTAACTAACCTTGTTAGTGGGGACATTACAAAGATCTATATGTTTTCAAAGGTTTTGACAATCCTTGCACATCAAAAGACAAATATTTGCTAAGAGTATGCAACGATTATTGAAATTTAAGGGAGTTTTATGGTATCCAAGTAAAGGCAAATGAACATAATTAAAAATGATAAGTAACTATTGTATAGAAACAAAAACATAAAATAGCAACAAGATCAATACAATTCCATGCAAATAATAACATTCCTACGGGATCCTCTGGAATGTAGCATCAACAAGACTTTTATAGTGAGCATGTTGATCAATTAGAGAGGGAAACAAAATCAATACAAGAAATTAGTCCATAGAGGAAATATGCACCATTTAATCAATCCCAATACCCATTTAATCAAATTCCAATTCTCATTATCAATTTCTCTAGACACCAAAAAATATCAATAAGGATTGAGAAAACTAAGAGGACAATGAATGAAAAACTAAGATGAAATAGAACTTAAAAACTAAAATCCATGAAACCCAATAACCACCACCAATTTCTCTAACAAGTGAAATCTTCAGAGAAGTCAGATCAAAGAGGGCATAGAAAACTTGGGAGCCTTGATAGCTCATCAACAACAAAAAAAATAGAGTGCAACAAGTTTTTAAAATTAAAGAGATTCAATCTTCATTTTATTTAACATCACCTGAGCTCTCAGGCCAAGCTGTCTAAATATGTTTCAACAAAACCCCTAATAGAAAACAACGAAAAGAGAGAATATAACATACGTCCAAATTTACAACCTCTGAAATAATTTCCACCAACACCCACAGATGGTGAAATATTAAGGATAACTATTTGTATTTATAATAATATATGCATATAAATTTTGAAGGGAGAGAAAATGGAGGCAAATGTGTAAATAGAGGAAAGAAAAATTATGAAAACTGGTCTTTTTCTTAGTCTGCAGTCACAGCATATTTCAGCCCTTCCTTTTTTTAATAGTCTAATTTTGATTGTTAAATAGTAGCTGCTCTATGAAAATAGAAGATTCTGATTTATCTTTTTGTACTAGTTAAAAAATTACATGGAGACATTCTTGTGCTTATTTTTAAAGACAAAAGAGAAATAAGCAGCTGCATGAAAATATGAGGTAAAATGTGCTAAACATTTAGAGTTGAGTTACACTCTATGTCTGTAGTTATTTATCCCTCATAATTCATGTGTTTGTGTTTACAATTGAATCCTTCAACCCCGTCAAAATAATTTTGTTTTAATTCATATAATATAATATGAATAACGCAATATCAATTTGATAGATGCTGCCATAAACAGATGAAAGCCTCCCTAAGTCTCTTCATCTCTCCCTTGACAACCGATTTTCTTTCCATTTCATATGAAGGGGTCGCACTAATTCTAACCTCTGAAGTTTCCCAATCTGAAGGGATTCTGATTTCTCTCGTGTCCCAAGCTAAAGATAATTGTAATTCCACTATACCTGATCTCACGGGCTGTGCTCCGCTTACTGTCATCAGCCTTCCTGCCCTTGTTGCCAACTCCTCTTGTGACGAGAATGCTGAAGGAAGTGCATCCATATCGTATTTCTCTGTTCTGTACCACTTGGAAGCTTGAGAGAATAGAGCTATCAATAACCATTTACCCTTCTCCACCTCCATGGAAGATATAATTTCTTTATCACCCACTAACGCCAGATGCATATTTGGAGATTTACATTTTACGACAAAGCATACCAGAATTCCGTGGGCGTTGGAATTGATACTATGGCTACCATCCCAGTCAGAGTCGGAGAGATTGGTAAAGGCGCGGTTTGCAAGTGAGCGCACAGCAGGGACTGCCCGCGTACATAAAACAATCTCATCTGGCCATTTCTGAAAATTCCATACACAACATTCAGTCACTTGAAAATAATTAGAATTCTAAATGCCTATAAACTATTATTACCTCCATGTTCTGAATGCAACCTTCAACCCCTAATCTACTGATTGTTGCGAGTTTCACAATCCTCAATCTTTCCATGAGCTCCAAACTTTCTATGCCCACTTCTTTCCACCTCGTTTCTGCTGTCAGCTCCTCCAACGCTCTGCAATGTTCCAAACCATGTATTTTCTTAATTCTGTAGCAACCCTTGAGCCCAAATACACGGAGAGAAGATAACTGCGCAAAACTGGGAAGCGCATCCAACTCAGGGCACCCAGTTATGATCAGCCACTGAAGGCTTAGCAGACCACCCAAACCACTTATACTCCTCACCATTGTACACTCCGACAATCTTATGTTCTTCACTGTAATTGGTAGAACTTGTATCTCCGTTAGATGTTTATTGTAGTCAATGAAGATAGTCTCAAGGCCTGGACAACAGTCCTGAGGGATGGAAATCTCGGTCACTTCTGTTTTAAACAAATTTAAGAACTTGAGGTTGCAGAGAGAAGAAGCAAATGATCCGACCTGGAGATCCAGTTGACGGATTGGGCATCCATGAATATAGAGTGTTTGAAGATTATTCAGTTGCCTAACTGATTCTGGTAAAGATTGCACTCCTGAATTCAATATCTGTAAAGACTTTAAGAGACTGAGATGCCCCAGAGAGTCTGGTATACATTGCAGCATGGGACATTTGTTAATCAGAAGAGAAGTCAGGGATGACAAATCTCCCAAAGATGTCGGCAAACATGTGAGCAACTCACTTCCAATCCCCATGGCTCGCAACTTGCTCAGCTGATTGATGTGATGGTCGGGAATCTCCTCCAATCGCTTACAGTCGGAAAGGTTCAAGTACTCGAGCTTTGTCATGTTTTCTAGAATGTGCCAATCTAAGGTGAGATTTGAACATCCCTGTAATTCAAGGTATTGCAAGAGTGTGAGGTCCTTAAAAGAGGCTGGCAACCTCTTCAAGATCTCGCAATTGGACAAATCGAGATGCCTCAGGTTTCTCAAAAGGCCAAAATCTCTGGGTAGCAATGATAGCTGTGGACAGCAGGACAACTCCAGGTGCTCTAACGATTGGAGAAGGCAAAATTCTTTTGGCAGACTTCCCATCCGGTTCCTAAATGTGTTTCTCAGGACTATCTTTCTTAAATCCCTGAGACATCCTATTGATTTTGGAAATCTTTGAAAATTATTACATCCGCAAATAACCAACTCTCTTAACTGCATAGGAGCCTGCAACAGAGTGTGTCACTCTCTCAGATGAGAAGAAAATCCTTCATGTGGGCGGTGACTCTTTATTAGATTTTCTGATTGATTGAGATATTAAGTGAATAGAATTAACTTAAAGAAATTGAAAAATCAAATTTTGATAAAACATTATATTTAGAACATAGATATTTAAATAAAACTTTTGAATAGCTGGAAAAAAATACTTACATCCCTGTCAGTCACCCACAGTTCTTCTAACAGGTGATTTGAAAACTGGTTTTCATAGAGTTCTAACACCCTCAAATTTTTCAATAAGCCCAGTGAACCTAGGTTGTTACCCTCAATCTCAAACCAACGAAGCCATACCAGATCTCTTGATATATCAGCAATCATTTGATTATAATTATTTCCTCTGACATGGAAAATTTTAATTCCAAGCGAATAGGCCGGGCGGCTATAATATCCTCTATTTGTGTCAATTGTGATCTTCCTTCCCTGGGAATATAGAGGAAAGCCCTCCCCTTCCCTTGTGGATCCAGCAGTTGTGGCTATTATTCCTCGAATTCCAATTCTCTGTTAAGTGAAAAATGAATCAATCCTGTTGTGAAATAAATTTATCAGAAACGAGAATCAAACAAATACAAGTAGACAAAGAAGGTTATTATTTTTTTTACCTGTACTTCATTTTCAACATTAATAATCTGCTGGGTAGACCAGATTCGGTAAGGTGACTGATGATTTGCTATGTCTCTTACTAAATTTCTTAAATGATCGTGCATGCAGATGCAGTCACTATCATCAAGTTCAATAAGACACTTATTAGAAAGCCTTTCAAAATTATGCAAACCATTCCACCCTGATCCATCCCAAATAGCAATGGCTAAATTTCTTGTCTCCCCAATGAAAAAACATGCAGTATCTAAAAATATCTGCTTCTCTTCATCATCTAGAGCATCATAACTTATTTTAAATCTATCTCTGATATCTTTGTGCAGTATTTTGGAGATCTTACACAATTCATTTTTCCAATAATCTTTGTTAGATTTACCATATAATTGTGCTCCAAATATCTTTAAAGACAGGGGTAATCCATTGCAAACATTTAGAAAACTCTGAACCAAATCTTCAAACTGTTGGGTTGGAGAAGGCTTCAAGAAAGCATGCCAACAAAATAGCTGTTTGGCATCAGGTGGATCTAACAATTTAATTTGATAAATAGATGAAATTCCCCAATTTCGAAGGACATCAAGTTCTCTGGAAGTAACTAGAATCAAACTACCCCATCCAAGACTGTCCTTATTGGGGATTAAAGCATCTAGTTGATCTTCATTATCCACGTCATCTAGAACGATAAGCACCCGAAGAAATCTCAAACGGTTAGCAATAATTCCCTTCCCTTCTTCTACATTATCAATTGATAGACCTTGGAGACCGAGGCCCTGTAGGAGTTTTTTCTGTTTATTGTGCAATGCACCTTTTGAAGCAGCATCTCTAACATTTAAGAGAAAACTAGACTTTTCCATACTTGTGTATTTATTGTTATACAATTGTTTGGCCAGAGTGGTTTTGCCAGAACCACCCATACCCCAAATTCCCACAATTTGCACAGTGGGAGTGCCTTCTGCAGAGTGAAGCATTGTCCTCTCAAAACCCATTACCGTTTCTTCTAGACCAACCGGATGTTTGGAAACAACAAACGACACATTTTTTATTAATTTCAAAACACGATTGACAATATTCTTGAGCAGGTTCCCCTCATCACTGACCATATACAACAAAAACAAAACGAGACAGAACTCATCACTTAACATATAGAACAACAAAACGAAATAAAACAACCATTGCTTTAATTTGGCATGTCTAGTGAAAGTTAAGAATAGTAAAAATGCAAAAAATCTAGAAGAACATAAGAAAATGTTTTAGTGCAGGAGATAAGAATTTGGTACTCTCTTCATTATGAATGATGCCACCAACGTTATATGAAACATGGTTGAGCGCTTTCTTCCACTCCTGAAGCTTTTCTGGGGTATACCTGCCCTTCTTTTCATACTCTGAAAACGCCTCAGCATAGACTCCTTTCACATATCGAACATCGGCGGTCTCAATATGATAGAAAACGGGAACAATTTCAGTGCCCAGCTTGAGCATAAAGGAAAGCTCCGCCAGACACCACGGGGATTGTGCATAATTCTTGGAAAATATTGCTATATGAAGCGCAGCGCTGCGCATTGCCTCTTGTATTTCTGTAGGCAAGAAATCCCCCAAATTAAGCTCTTCTTTACCAAGAAAAACCCTCAAACCCATGCCAATTAGGGTTTTATAGATATCAGTAGCGAGTCCCTCCTTGACATCAGGGCCGCGATGATTTATAAATACATCGTAGGGCAGCTTTCTTTCCATCATTGTGGAAGTAGAAGGAGGTGGTGTAACTTGTTCAAAGGCATGTGTACAAGAGGTAGCCGTAAAAGCAACAGAATGGGATTTAGTTGAACAGAGAGAGAGTAAGAAAGAACACCACCTAAAACAGGATGAAAACAGGGTTCCCACCGACGGTGTAGCAGAAGTAGATGGAGAGCAGACAATTTCCCCAGATCCGCTTGTATGTGCATTCTCCGGTTCACATTCAGTATTAAAACTAGAAGTAGAAGTCGATGCCATGGAGATCGATTCGATCTGAACTCTGACAGGAAGAAACAATGAAAACATAAATTTGATTGAAAGAAAATGTGTTGTTGAGAAGGTGTAGTGCTAACTATTTGTAAGAAGCGGGAGTACTGATAAAGATAAGAAATGACCAAAGCGGTTGATGGAACCGCTAAAAGCAGAGGAGGTCCGGGCATCCTCAATAGCCATTTACAGCACAGTATGCAATGCTTAAACTCAGTAGATGTGGCTTGCCGAGGAAGACCGCGGGAGGAATCTTTTGCGAACATCACAATCATGGACACCATCACACCAGTATTCATTGCTTGAAATAAAAGAAAACCAACATAGAATGTATAAGGGTTGGGCTTTAACTCTATCCAGTTCACACTGGTCGATTTACTCGTCGACACATGTATGAATGTCGAGACTATGGAGACGACTTTTGGCCCACTTAGGAATCCTTGGCGACCATCATGATCACGGTGTTAATTCCCCTCGAATAATTCAAGATAACACAAGAATCATATTTCTCAGATTTCGTAGGGAGACATCTTTGCTTAGAGTATTAGTTATGGTTTACATTTCAATTATTGTATGTTGGATTTTCTAAATTTAAAATCTATTAGAAAATTATAAATTTATCTATGTGTTGATAGTTATCTTTTCTTTAACAAAAGAATAGATAAATAAATGATTTTTTCAAGCTTAATGGTACCAAAGGGTATATAATAATTGGTACAACTGTATAAAAGTAGTAGATCAATTGTAGTCGTCAAAACAAGCAGATAAATGGACAATAAAAAATATGTTCGAGACAACACTTTGAAATGACCATTTTTTATCCTTCCACACATAACGGGTTCCATAGTATTTGTCTTTATTAATGATAACCCATAACAATAGGCATAAGTAAGCAGTTAAGTGACATTTGAAGACCGAGATCTATAGGTGCAAGAAGTTAGTTAGCTAGAATAGCTACCAGAATTCGAGCACACTATGTATCATTTTATATTTCCTTTAAAGCTTTGAATATTTATGGATTAAACTATCTTAATAATTTTCTTTATTGAATGGTCTCATTACATTTTATGATATTGAAAATAGATTGTTTGTTCTAGTTACTTTCTTGATTCTGAGGTTGTGTGCTCTCTTCATGTAAGTTCTATTGTAACTTTAAATATTTATGAAATTATAATATTTGTGAAATGTTGTCTTTCATATTTGACCATATTGAATATTTGTTGTATGTCCTAACTACTTTCTTTGTTCTCAAGTCACCTGGTCTCTTCATGTAAGGTCTATTATAGCTTTGAATATTTATGAATTGGAATATGTGAGTAGTTCTTCTTTAGACAATATTTTTAATCACATTTTATGATATTGAAAATAGATTGTCTATCCTAACTACTTTTCTAGGTTCTCAAATCACATCATGTCTTCATTTATTTAACTAACTAATATCTAATACTGGATTCTATTTTCTTGCTCACTCACTCTAATGACATGGAGCGTAAAATAATATGAAGAAAAATTGCTCACATAATTTTATCCAAAAGGATTTAAAACCATCACTATCAATTATTAAAATTCCATAGCTTTAATCATTTTAATATTAAGTTTGTAAATCAAATTGTTTGCCATTAGTGGATGGAATATTATTTATTTAACTATATACAAATAGAGAGTGGACTTTCATTTCATTTAAACACCTTATTTTTATTACTATTTATTTGTTTGAATTAATTTCATTTTTATTTTAATAGAATTATTTACTATCTATAATTTTCTTTCAAATATTATTAATCACAAAATATGAATCTTAATATAATAGAAACATAGAAACTAAAATTGAAAAGGAAAATTAAGATTTCAACAAAAATATATAAGATCAATGGGAAACCAAATTAAAGCAATTTATGTAATTTTAATACATGTCATTTGTGTATTAGAGGTTGAAGGTAGCGATAAGTATAATAGATAGTAATATTTTCTTATTGAAAATATTTTCAAATGTGTCATGTCATAATATATCTATGTAGAATTCAATAAGAGAATAGGTAAGTGTCATCGATGCATGGGATGCTCCTAACATATGAAAATACATGCTCTTTTACCCTATATTAGGATTAATCCACACAAGATTCATGTATGGCATAACAAATAAAATTACATAGAAATTGCAAGAGTGGAAATAAATAATTTTCTATTACTTCAATATAAAGTGTTCGAGTAAAAGGTTAATTTAATTTCATTTATTAAATTACTTTTACTCCTATCTTAAGATTTCACTTTATGCACCTTACATTTCTATTTAATAATTAATTAGTAATTATTAAATGCCATTTACCTTTTAGGGTTTCCCTTTTAAGTTTTCAATCTCCTCCTATAAGGATTGATCTTTTGTAATTATCTCTTATCTTTTCAGTCTAATAATATAGTTCTCATATTTTCAGAGCAAAACTCTTGCCTCTTCTTTGCTTTTTCTTTTCTGTGGTAGGTTCTTACATGCAAGTGTTCTTCGAGTTTTGTGGATTTATATTGTGTATTTCTCAAATCCTTCATGGTATTAGAGTTGAATATGTTGTAGCTTGTTCATTATTTGGGAAAAAAGAAGAATGAGGGTTTCATAGAACATATATGATATTTTTCAAGTATTTTCTACGAAAATAGGGGGTCTCTAATTTTAGAAGCACTTTGAGGTAAAACGAACCTCACAGTTGGATTCAGAAGGCATCAAAACCCCTCATTTTCATATAAAATTTGTCCAATTTAGACAGTTGGAATCTGAGGCAAAATAATATTGCTTCTAGATTGGGCACGTTTGTCAAGGAGGCATTTTTTTTTCAGCACACAAATCAAGATTTTCTAGTTCAACAATCTAGATAGTTTGGCATGTTTCCTAAGGTATTAATTTTCTAATTTTCTGTACAAAAATCAAGATTTTTCAATTAAGCCTAATCATGATGAGTCACATTGCTATGAGAAGTTAGATGGCTATGTCAAACAGTTTTCAGATTTGACTGCTCTCCTTTAGAAGAGCAACATTGATACTCCTTCTACTTCTCACAGATCATCTTCATCATCATCATTTTAGTTAGATGGTAAAGATAGAGGAAAGGCTCATGCACTATGTGCAAATGCTACTCCACATTATTTTAGATGGTTATTGGATTCAGGTGCTTCATACCGTATGGCATTTTCTAAGGATTTATTCTCTTCTTTTGAGCCTTCTCCTACTCCACACATTTTGATGGGGAACAACACTGTTATGATTGTATATTAGAAAGGTTCTATTGGCATTGATGATGGTACATTTCATGATGTAATTTGTGTTCCATCTTTGTCCTCTAACCTTCTCTCTATTTATCAGATTACACATAGTGGGATAGGGAAGACAGTTAAGTTTGCACAAAATTCAGTGCACATTAGAGATAGTGAAACAGGCAATATTGTTGCTATAAGGACTGTTAATCATGCTTCCCACTTATATTCCTTCTCACATTTTGGTCTACCATCTCCACTATCAAATATTCACTCTCCTCCTTCACGAGAGGCTACTAAGGTGAAGTCAGGTTGCTTGAACTTATGTGTTATTCCTGAGACCAATGTTGTGACTTCCACACCTCCACCTCATGTTTAGATTCCATCTCTTGCACAAGATTACTCTTCAACATTGGCTACTATTGCAACTCCAGTCATCAATTCACCTACTATTGTTGTTGAGGATATATCAGAGGACACACATCTCCTCTTAGATGATAGATTTAGCACACTTTTTTATCTCACATCCATTGGAGATTCTATTTTAGGATTCTCATGCTTTCTCCTTTGAGCATCAGCTAGGACTTCTAACTGCACCTTACATCAATGGTTTTATCATCCTTATCTGTTTTCTTTGTTTCCTTCAGATTGGAGCCACATTGGTATGCTCATCAACACAAGAGTTCTATCATTTTGGGGGGGCTATGGAGTCTCAAGCTTCTAGCATGGGGTCTTTCATTGTACTTACAGTCTTGAGAGATTCTTTTGAGATGTTTTATTTGTGTATCATTTTCTATCTCTTTTTGGAGTAGGGTTTTTCCCACTGGGTTTTCTCTATTTCTCCATTTCATAAAGATTTGATTGTGATTGGGTACCTCATCAGGCCTTGTTGTTGGGACCCAAGTTTTCTTTCATCATTGTAGTTTCCATGCATTGTTTGTAGTTGCATTGTTGCTCATCTTAAGGGGGGGTGTTAGAGTAAAAGAATAATTTCATTTCCTTTATTAAATTACCTTTACTCCCTTCTTTATATTATACTTTATGCACCTTGTATTTCCATTTAATAATTAATTAATAATTATTAAATGTCATTTACCTTTTAGGGTTTCCCTTTTAGGTTTTCGATCTCCTTCTATTAGAATTGATCTTTTGTAACTATCTCTTATCTTTTCAGTCTAATAATATAGTTCTCATATTTTCAGAGCTAAACCCTTGCCTCTTCTTTGTGTTTTCTTCTCTATGATAGGTTCTTGCATGCAGGTATTCTTCAGGTTTTGTAGATTTGTATTGTGTATTGCTCAAATCCTTCATAAAGAAACACAAATATTCAAAAACTACAGTTTTGTCTCATATGTTTTATTGATTTTGCAAGGAAAACTACAACTCAACTCTCAAATGAAGGAGAATTCTTTTGAACTTCAAATATCACTCCACTTTGAATGATCCACACCAATTGTAGTGCCTCCCATGTTTGCATTATGTCATTTCTTTATTTTGATTCGAGTTAGACTCTAGTTATGATAAATTATTTGATTATGTAAATATTATTCTTTTGGTATTAGCATCCTTGTGATGGATTTGATTAGAATTATATTATTTTAATCATGTTGTCATGGTTTGCAAGTTGTAGATTCAATTATGATTATAGATGCATGATGACACAAAAATATTACATGATGTTATATGATGATATTAGGTTAGACATACATATATAGATGATATTTTGGCCTTATTACGATAATTATGGTTTCACATTTTACATTGATGTTGGGTATGTGTAGGATCATGGTGTGCCAAAAAGTAGTGATGTGAAAAAAATAGAGTTTGAAAATGTCTAAAAGCATTTCAAAATCTGCTTTTACTTTTTTCCACCCATCTGGTACCAAGGCTAAAAAGTTAGGACCAAGCCTTTTCAGGTATCTATTCAATAATTGGGTATCCAATTTCATACCAGATACTTGATATTAAATCAAGTATCCAATATGAAATTGGGTACCTGAAACTTGCAACATAGATTTTTTTTTTTAAAACCTGACAACTCTTTTTACATTGCATTTTTTTTGTTTGATTGTTGACCTCCATTGGAGAATCAAATTTTCGAATGGGTATCAGATAAGGGTAAGTTTTTTTTGTTTTTTTTTATAAATGTTTTGAATGAATATTATTATAACTTAGTTATTTTAAATTGAATTTGTTAAAAATGAGGTTTTTTTAATAGAAATTATTGAAATTTAGGTTGTTTTTAATAGAAATTATGTTTTGCAAATTAATAGGTATGGCTGACCCAAATGATGATACTGAGGTAGGAAACAATGTTCCTCGTAATCCTCCACCAAATGATCCAATACCCCCTCAAAACCATCCACCAAACGATCCCCTACCCCCTCAAAACCCTCCTTGAATTAAAGATTTGATATTTGAAAATCTCACTGAACTGAGGGTTTTGCAAACCAAATATAACACTATACCCACATTGGCTCCCATGTTATCCACATTAAACACCATAGTGGATAATATTGAAACACTTACCAATTAAAAAAATGTTGATCTTCACTGGCGTGACCAAATGCATGCCATGTTTGATGATGGGTTGGACTATGATGAGGTTGCAGCCCTAAATATAACTAAAGATGATATAGTTAGCCTTTTTGTGGACCCAAAAATCGATAAACAAGTAGAACACACAAAGCCGAAACTATCAATTAAATGGTGCATAAATGAGGCTATGTGTGCAAACTTTTGGGATCGTTGGTGGATGGCTTTTGACATCCCTCCATACAACAATTTAGAGGTGCCATTTTATTTCATTAGAAAATTGTATGTTGAATTTGTGTTGCACCTCAAGGTGAACTATTGGAGCATGAGGCCTAACATGGGTGTAGGAGGAGGAGCTCCTTAGGATAGACCCTTTGCCCAATAGAAGAAAGATGGCACTTTTGTTCCCCCCTACTAATGTCTCCCCTCCTCCTCCAGTGCAACATCATGATATCATTGTAGAGGCTAGCTCTCAAACTATTAGAGTCATCCATAGATTGAGTAGCCTATTGATATCCTAGGCTAGGTCAATGTTGCCTCCCCATGTTGATGATGTTGGTGCAAGTTCATCATTGGTGAGCTCATCACATGTTTGTGTGCCCCATACTTGCATAATGTGCAAGAATATTTGTTTGGGTCCCATAGGTGATCTTTCTGAGTATTAGTTTGTATTTGAGGAGGGTACATCAGATGCATGTATAGAGGCTAGACACCCTGACATGAGAGAGGAGGGGCATGCATAGGCATGGAATCCTTCTATGTTGGTATGTGTATACATTTTTTTGTTATGACATATGTGATATAAAGTTAATCTTTATAATAGAGTAATGATAATTTTTAGGCCATAATGAATTATACATGTATGTGATCTTCATTCATGTTTAGTTGATGACTGAGAAGGAGCTCAAACAAGTTGATCAGGTCATGCTCTCAGCTATTTCATTTGGCCTTGAGACATCTATGGTACATTATGTTTCATTCTCATTGTTTTTTCTATTTGATATTGAAGCATATATGGTTTCTAATCTTTCTTTTCCCTTGCAGGTATCACCTGTTAGTGGGGGCAGAGTGTGGTAGATGAGGCACAACTCATTGACAAGGGAAAGGTAATTAGGTGCTTTTAAAGTGATTAAATATTGATCCATTCTTGTAAAATGTTTGTGGTAATGAAATTTAATTATATTCTTTATTGTATAGGGCTTGGCTAGTAGTGATGAGTCTAGGCAAATTCCACATCACAAACCCTCTGGTGTTTCCATTCATAGTGAGAGCCCCATCATATGTATAAGTATCATTTATTTTTTATTTTCTTTATTTTCATATGTAAATTCAAAACTAATTTTCGTTATATTAACAACTCGTATTTTGTATCTCATAGGAAACACCTAGTGCACAGGAGGTTGGACACTAGAGTTTTATATCTTTGTTGATGCAATCGTTATATCTAGAGGAGGAGTCAATAGAGGTAAGGTTTAGTTTGAATTATTGATTATAGATTATAAATTTAGCATGCTATGAATTATAATGTTATAGTTTAAGTTGTAGATTCATATGACAAACATACTTGAACATACACAGGCCATGATCAACGAGGTTCAAGCATTGCCGAGGACATATGGGAGGACTCTTGACTGGCACAGGAGGTCAATGAAAGAGGTATTTATGATGAAATTTTAATACTATATATCTTCACTAAAAAAAGGATCATTATTTATTTGAGTATTTCAATGTTAGATACATAGAATCATATAAATTTAGTAGTTTAATTTTGGGTTTTCCTTCTTTTTTTTTAATGTAGGAGGCACCTGATCCACCTAATGTAGTGAAGAGACTGCATTTTGATCATCCACCAGTAGCATAGGATAGTACATTTGTCATAGGATGCGTCATGAGAAATTTTGAGATGGCATATGCCACATTGTATATAGAAACAATGATATTATACACATTTTGATGGCATGATCAGCCACATTTTGTATATGGATCTATGTATTTTGATAGATATTTGCATAATTTTTCTATGGATACATGAACTTTGATATATATATATATATATATATATATATATATATATATATATATATATATATATATATATATATATATATATATATATATATTTGTGTAATTTTTCTATGGATACATGTATTTTGATATATATATTTTTCTCATTTATGTGCACAATGATATACATATTAATTTAGTATAGTATTATTCAATTTATCGTGGATCATGTGTATTGTTCGTGTTTATGGAATATCATTCATTTTGATCATGTTTTTTATATTCAATTCAAATGAAATAATTTGTGAATAACATTTTAACAACCTTTACTATCAAATTTTGATGCAATGTTTAATTTGAAATAATCTATGCAATGCCTTAAGATGTCACTATGGTTCACCCTCCCAAATGCACTTAGAGCACCTTGGAAATGAGATAGGTTATTGTAGGCCTCAATATGACCATCCTATAGCATTCGATGTTTCATCAATAGCCCCTATGAGCTCCGAGTTATGACCCTTGGAAGATTGACCTCGAAACACACTTAGAGCACCTTGGAGACTCTTCAATATGGGGTGACCAAGAATGATGGAGGCTCTTCATGGCCAAAACAAGGGTGTCACTAGGGTTCACTCACCCATTTAGAGCTAATGGTGTTGACGATTCGATGCCAAGATCAACCGTTTCAAAGTTATGGTATGATGCACCTATGAACTGAGACACATTGCGAGTTTTAGAATCAAGCGAGATCGCTGTGCCGAATCCAAATGGACTGTGATCTGTTAAAAATGAGATAGGTTATTTTAGGCCTCAACATGACTATCCTATAGCATTTGACTTTTCATCAATAGTCCCCATGAGCTCTGAGTTATGATCCTCGAAAGATTGACCTCAAAACACAGTTAAAGCACCTTGGAGACTCTTCGGTATGGGGTGGCTACAAATGATGGAGGCTCTCCATGGCCAAAAAAAGATGTCACTAGGGTTGACCTGCCCATCTAGAGCTAATGGCACTGACATTTTGATGCCAAGATCAACAGTTTCAAAGTTTCATTGTGATGCACCTATGAACTAAGGCATACTGTGAGTTTTGGCATCGAGCGAGATCGCTATGCCGAATCCAAATGAAATATTATCTCTAAAAAATGAGATAGATTATTTTAGACCTTGGCATGACCATCTTGTTGCATTTGACATTTCATCGATATCCCTCATGACCTCTGAGTTATGACCCTCAGAAGATCGACCTTGAAACACACTTAAAGCACTTTGGAGACTCTTTGATACGAGATGGTCGTGAATGATGGAGGCTCTTTGTAGCTAGAACAAGGGTGTTAGTAGGGTTCACCTACCCATTCAGAGCTAATGGAACTGATGATTTGATGCCAAGATAAGTGGTTTCAAAGTTACGCTGTGATGCACCTATGAATTGAGGCACACTGCGAGTTTTGGCGTCGAGCGAGATTATTGTGCCAAATCCAAAAGGAATGTGATTTCTAAAAAATGAGATAGATTATTTTAGCCCTCGACTTGACTGTCCTGTAACATTTGACATTTCATTGATACCCCCCATGAGCTCTGAGTTATGACCCTTGGAAGATTGACCTCGAGAAACACTTAGAGCACCTTGGAGACTCTTCGATGCAAGATGGCCGTGAACAATGGAGGCTCTTCATTGCTAGAACAAGGGTGTTTCTAGGGTTCACCCACCCATCTATAGCTAATAGCACCAATGATTTGATGCCAAGATCAATAGTTTCAAAGTTACACTGTGATGCATCTATGAACTGAGGCATACTACGAGTTTTGACATCGAGTGAGATTGTTGTGCCAAATCCAAACAGAATGTGATCTCTCAAAAATGAGATAGGTTATTTTAGACCTCATCATGATCATCTTGTATCATTCAATGTTTCATCAATATCCCCTATGAGCTCTAAGTTACGACTCTCAGAAGATCAACCTTGAAACATACTTAGAGCACCTTGGGGACTCTTTGGTACGGGGTGGCCGCGAACGATGGAGGTTCTCTGTGGCTAAAACAAGGGTGTCACTAGGGTTCACCCACCCATTCAGAGCTAATGGTGCTAATTATTTGATGCCAAGATCGGTAGTTTCAAATTTACGATGTGATGCACCTACGAACTGAGGCACACTATGAGTTTTTGCATCAAGCGAGATCATTGTGCTGAATCCAAATAGAATGTGATCTCTCAAAAATGAGGTAGATCATTTTAGCCTTGACATGACCATCCTATAGCATTCAATGTTTCATCAATAGCCCCCACCAGGTCCAAGTTACAACCCTGGGAAGATTGACCTCGAAATGCACTTAGAGCACCTTGGGGACTCTTCGGTATGAGGTGGCTACAAATGATGGAGGCTCTCCATGGCCAAAAAAAGGGTTTCACTAAGGTTCACCCACTCATTTAGAGCTAATGGTGCTGATGATTCGATGCCAAGATTAGTGGTTTCAAAATTATGCTGTGATGCAACTATGAATTGAGGCACACTGCGAGTACGAGGTAGTCCCATATCACTGTCACCATATGTAAACCCAAAAACTATGGCATAGTGTCGTGGACTATAAAACCACCTTTCCTTTCCTTTTTAACTCTATCGAGTTCACACTGGTCGATTTACTCGTCGACACATGTATGAATGTCGAGACTATGGAGACGACTTTTGGCCCACTTAGGAATCCTTGGCGACCATCATGATCACGATGTTAATTCCCCTCGAATAATTCAAATAATTCAAGATAACACGAGAATCATATTTCTCAGAGGGAGACATCTTTGCTTAGAGTATTAGTTATGGTTTACATTTCAATTATTGTATGTTGGATTTTCTAAATTTAAAATCTATTAGAAAATTATAAATTTATCTATGTGTTGATAGTTATCTTTTCTTTAATAAAAGAATAGATAAATAAATGAATTTTTCAAGCTTAATGGTACCAAAGGCTATATAATAATTGGTAAAATTGTATAAAAGTAGTAGATCAATTGTAGTCGTCAAAACAAGTAGATAAATGGACAATAAAAAATATGTTCGAGACAACACTTTGAAATGACCATTTTTTATCCTTCCACACATAACGGGTTCCATAGTATTTGTCTTTATTAATGATAACCCATAACAATAGGCATAAGTAAACAGTTAAGTGACATTTGAAGATCGAGATCTATAGGTGCAAGAAGTTAGTTAGCTAGAATAGCTACCAGAATTCGAGCACACTATGTATCATTTTATATTTCCTTTAAAGCTTTGAATATTTATGGATTAAACTATATTAATAATTTTCTTTATTGAATGGTCTCATTACATTTTATGATATTGAAAATAGATTGTTTGTTCTAGTTACTTTCTTGATTCTGAGGTTGTGTGCTCTCTTCATGTAAGTTCTATTGTAACTTTAAATGTTTATGAAATTATAATATTTGTGAAATGTTGTTGATCATATTTGACTATATTGAAAATTTGTTGTATGTCCTAACTGCTTTCTTTGTTCTCAAGTCACCTGGTCTCTTCATGTAAGGTCTATTATAGCTTTGAATATTTATGAATTGGAATATGTGAGTAATTCTTCTTTAGACAATATTTTTAATCACATTTTATGATATTGAAAATAGATTGTCTATCCTAACTACTTTTCTAGGTTCTCAAATCACATCATGTCTTCATTTATTTAACTAACTAATATCTAATACTGGATTCTATTTTCTTGCTCACTCACTCTAATGACATGGAACGTAAAATAATATGAAGAAAAATTGCTCAGATAATTTTATCCGAAAGGATTTAAAACCATCACTATCAATTATTAAAATTCCATAGCTTTAATCATTTTAATATTAAGTTTGTAAATCAAATTGTTTGCCATTAGTGGATGGAATATTATTTATTTAACTATATACAAATAGAGAGTGGACTTTCATTTCATTTAAACACCTTATTTTTATTACTATTTATTTGTTTAAATTAATTTCATTTTTATTTTAATAGAATTATTTACTATCTATAATTTTCTTTCAAATATTATTAATCGCAAAATATGAATCTTAATATAATAGAAACGTAGAAACTAAAATCGAAAAGGAAAATTAAGATTTCAACAAAAATATATAAGATCAATGGGAAACCAAATTAAAGCAATTTATGTAATTTTAATACATGTCATTTGTGTATTAGAGGCTGAAGGTAGCAATAAGTATAATAGATAGTAATATTTTCATATTGAAAATATTTTCAAATGTGTCATGTCATAATATATCTATGTAGAATTCAATAAGAGAATAGGTAAGTGTCATTGATGCATGGGATGCTCCTAACATATGAAAATACATGCTCTTTTACCCTATATTAGGATTAATCCACACAAGATTCATGTATGGCATAACAAATAAAATTACATAGAAATTGCAAGAGTGGAAATAAATAATTTTCTATTACTTCAATATAAAGTGTCCGAGTAAAAGGTTAATTTAATTTCATTTATTAAATTACTTTTACTCCCATCTTAAGATTTCACTTTATGCACCTTACATTTCTATTTAATAATTAATTAGTAATTAGTAAATGCCATTTACTTTTTAGGGTTTCCCTTTTAAGTTTTCAATCTCCTTCTATAAGGATTGATCTTTTGTAATTATCTCTTATCTTTTCAGTCTAATAATATAGTTCTCATATTTTCAGAGCAAAACTCTTGCCTCTTCTTTGCTTTTTCTTTTTTGTGGTAGGTTCTTACATGCAGGTGTTCTTAGAGTTTTGTGGATTTATATTGTGTATTTCTCAAATCCTTCATGGTATTAGAGTTGAATCTGTTGTAGCTTGTTCATTATTTGGGAAAAAAGAAGAATGAGGGTTTCATAGAACATATATGATATTTTTCAAGTATTTTCTGTGAAAATAGGGGGTCTCTAATTTTAGAAGCACTTTGAGGTAAAATGGACCTCATAGTTGGATTCAGAAGGCATCAAAACCCCTCATTTTCATATAAAATTTGTCCAATTTAGACAGTTGGAATCTGAGGCAAAATAATATTGCTTCTAGATTGGGCACGTTTGTCAAGGAGGCATTTTTTTTTTCAGCACACAAATCAAGATTTTCTAGTTCAACAATCAAGATATTTTGCATGTTTCCTAAGGTAGTAATTTTCTAATTTTCCGTATTAAAATCAAGATTTTTAAATTAAGCCTAATCATGATGAGTCACATTGCTATGAGAAGTTAGATGGCTATGTCAAACAGTTTTCAAATTTGACTGCTCTCCTTTAGAAGAGCAACAATGATACTCCTTCTACTTCTCACAGATCATCTTCATCATCATCATTTTAGTTAGATGGTAAAGATAGAGGAAAGGGTCATGCACTATGTGCAAATGCTACTCCACATTCTTTTAGATGGTTATTGGATTCAGGTGCTTCATACCATATGGCATTTTCTAAGGATTTATTCTCTTCTTTTGAGGCTTCTCCTACTCCACACATTTTGATGGGGAACAACACTATCATGATTGTATATTAAAAAGGTTCTATTGGCATTGATGATGGTACATTTCATGATGTAATTTGTGTTCCATCTTTTTCCTCTAACCTTCTCTCTATTTATCAGATTACACATAGTGGGATAGGGAAGACAATTAAGTTTGCACAAAATTCAGTGCACATGAGAGATAGTGAAATAGGCAATATTGTTGCTATAAGGACTATTAATCATGCTTCCCACTTATATTCCTTCTCACATTTTGGTCTACCATCTCCACTATCGAAGATTCACTCTCCTCCTTCATGAGAGACTACTAAGGTGAAGTCAGGTTGCTTGAACTTATGTGTTATTCCTGAGACCAATGTTGTGACTTCCACACCTCCACCTCATGTTTAGATTCCATCTCTTGCACAAGATTACTCTTCAACATTGGCTACTATTGCAACTCCAGTCATCAATTCACCTACTATAGTTGTTGAGGATATATCAGATGACACACATCTCCTCTTAGATGATAGATTTAGCACACTTTTTTATCTCACATCCATTGGAGATTCTATTTTAGGATTCTCATGCTTTCTCCTTTGAGCATCAGCTAGGACTTCCAATTGCACCTTACATCAATGGTTTTATCATCCTTGTCTGTTGCCTTTGTTTCCTTCAGATTGGAGCCACATTGGTATGCTCATCAACACAAGAGTTCTATCATTTTGGGGGGGCTATGGAGTCTCAAGCTTCTAGCATGGGGTCTTTCATTGTACTTACAGTCTTGAGAAATTCTTTTGAGATGTTTCATTTGTGTATCAGTTTCTATCTCTTTTTGTAGTAGGGTTTTTCCCACTGGGTTTTCTCTATTTCTCCATTTCATAAAAATTTGATTGTGATTGGGTATCTCATCAGGCCTTGTTGTTGGGACCCAAGTTTTCTTTCATCATTGTAGTTTCCATGCATTGTTTGTAGTTGCATTGTTGCTCATCTTAAGGGGGGGTGTTAGAGTAAAAGAATAATTTCATTTCATTTATTAAATTACCTTTACTCCTTTCTTTAGATTATACTTTATGCACCTTGTATTTCCATTTAATAATTAATTAATAATTATTAAATGTCATTTACCTTTTAGGGTTTCCCTTTTAGGTTTTCGATCTCCTTCTATTAGGATTGATCTTTTGTAACTATCTCTTATCTCTTCAGTCTAATAATATAGTTCTCATATTTTTAGAGCTAAACCTTGCCTCTTCTTTGTGTTTTCTTCTCTATGATAGGTTCTTGCATGCAGGTGTTCTTCAGGTTTTGTAGATTTGTATTGTGTATTGCTCAAATCCTTCATAAAGAAACACAAATATTCAAAAACTATAGTTTTGTCTCATATGTTTTATTGATTTTGCAAGAAAAACTACAACTCAACTCTCAAATGAAGGAGAATTCTTTTGAACTTCAAATATCACTCCACTTTGAATGATCCACACCAATTGTAGTGCCTCCCATGTTTGCATTATGTCATTTCTTTATTTTGATTCGAGTTAGACTCTATTTATGATAAATTATTTGATTATGTAAATATTATTCTTTTGGTATTAGTATCCTTGTGATGGATTTGATTAGAATTATATTATTTTAATCATGTTGTTGTGGTTTGAAAGTTGTAGATTCAATTATGATTATAGATGCATGATGACACAAAAATATTACATGATGTTATATGATGATATTAGGTTAGACATACATATATAGATGATATTTTAGCCTTATTACGATAATTATGGTTTCATATTTTACATTGATGTTGGGTATGTGTAGGATCATGGTGTGCCAAAAAGTAGTGATGTGAAAAAAGTAGAGTTTGAAAATGTCTAAAAGCATTTTAGAATCTGCTTTGACTTTTTTCCACCCATCTGGTACCAAGGCTAAAAAGTTAGGACCAAGCCTTTTCAGGTATCTATTCAATAATTGGGTATCCAATTTCATACTAGATACTTGATATTAAATCAAGTATCCAATATGAAATCGGGTACCTGAAACTTGTAACATAGATTTTTTTTTTTAAAAAACTTGACAACTCTTTTTACATTGCATTTTTTTTGTTTGATTGTTGACCTCCATTGGAGAATCAAATTTTCGAATGGGTATCAGATAAGGGTAAGTTTTTTTAATTTTTTTTAATAAATGTTTTGAATGAATATTATTATAACTTAGTTATTTTAAATTGAATTTGTTAAAAATTAGGTTTTTCTAATAGAAATTATTAAAATTTAGGTTGTTTTAATAGAAATTATGTTTTGCAAATTAATAGGTATGGCTGACCCAATTGATGATACTGAGGTAGGAAACAATGTTCCTCATGATCCTCCACCAAATGATCTAGTACCCCCTCAAAACCATCCACCAAACGATCCCCTACCCCCTCAAAACCCTCCTTGAATTAAAAATTTGATATTTAAAAATCTCATTGAACTGAGGGTTTTGCAAACCAAATATAACACTATACCCACATTGGCTCCCATGTTATCCACATTAAACACCATAGTGGATAATATTGAAACACTTACCAATGAACAAAATGTCGATCTTCACTGGCGTGACCAAATGCATGCCATGTTTGATGATGGGTTGGACTATGATGAGGTTGCAGCCCTAAATATAACTAAAGATGATATAGTTAGCCTTTTTGTGGACCCAAAAATAGATAAACAAGTAGAACACACAAAGCCCAAACTATCAATTAAATGGTGCATAAATGAGGCTATGTGTGCAAACTTTTGGGATCGTTGGTGGATGGCTTTTGACATCCCTCCATACAACAATTTAGAGGTGCCATTTTATTTCATTAGAAAATTGTATGTTGAATTTGTGTTGCACCTCAAGGTGAACTATTGGAGCATGAGGCCTAACATGGGTGTAGGAGGAGGAGCTCCTTAGGATAGACCCTTTTCCCAATAGAAGAAAGATGGCACTTTTGTCCCCCCTACTAATGTCTCCCCTCCTACTCCACTGCAACATCATGATATCATTGCAGAGGCTAGCTCTCAAACTATTAGAGTCATCCATAGATTGAGTAGCCTATTGATATCCTAGGCTAGATCAATGTTGCCTCCCCATGTTGATGATGTTGGTGCAAGTTCATCATTGGCGAGCTCATCACATGTTTGTGTGCCCCATACTTGCATAATGTGCAAGAATATTTGTTTGGGTCCCATAGGTGATCTTTCTGAGTATTAGTTTGTATTTGAGGAGGGTACACCAGATGCATGTATAGAGGCTAGACACCCTGACATGAGAGAGGAGGGGCATGCAGAGGCATGGAATCCTTCTATGTTGGTATGTGTATACATTTTTTTGTTACGACATATGTGATATAAAGTTAATCTTTATAATAGAGTAATGCTAATTTTTAGGCCATACTGACTTATACATGTATGTGATCTTCATTCATGTTTAGTTGATGACTGAGAAGGAGCTCAAACAAGTTGATCAGGTCATGCTCTCAGCTATTTCATTTGGCCTTGAGACATCTATGGTACATTATGTTTCATTCTCATTATTTTTTCTATTTGATATTGAAGCATATATGGTTTCTAATCTTTCTTTTCCCTTGCAGGTATCACCTGTTAGTGGGGGCAGAGTCTGGTAGATGAGGCACAACCCATTGACAAGGGAAAGGTAATTAGGTGCTTTTAAAGTGATTAAATATCGATCCATTCTTGTAAAATTTTTGTGGTAATGAAATTTAATTACATTCTTTATTGTATAGGGCTTGGCTACTAGTGATGAGTCTAGGCAAATTCCACATCGCAAACCCTCTAGTGTTTCCATTCATAGTGAGAGCCCCATCATATGTATAAGTATCATTTATTTTTTATTTTCCTTATTTTCATATGTAAATTCAAAACTGATTTTCGTGATATTAACAACTAGTATTTTGTATCTCACAGGAAACACCTAGTGCACAGGAGGTTGGACACTAGAGTTTTATATCTTTGTTGATGCAACCATTATATCTAGAGGAGGAGTCAACAGAGGTAAGGTTTAGTTTGAATTATTGATTATACATTATAAATTTAGCATGCTATGAATTATAATGTTATAGTTTAAGTTGTAGATTCATATGACAAACATTCTTGAACATACACAGGCCATGATCAACGAGGTTCAAGCATTGCCGAGGACATATGGGAGGACTCTTGACTGGCACAGGAGGTCAATGAGAGAGGTATTTATGATGAAATTTTAATACTACATATCTTCACTAAAAAAAGTATCATTATGTATTTGAGTATTTCAATGTTAGATACATAGAATCATATAAATTTAGTAGTTTAATTTTGGGTTTTCCTTCTTCTTTTTTTAATGTAGGAGGCACCTGATCCACCTAATGTAGTGAAGAGACTGCATTTTGATCATCCACCAGTAGCATAGGATAGTACATTTGTCATAGGATGCGTCATGAGAAATTTTGAGATGGCATATGCCACATTGTATACATAAACAATGATATTATACACATTTTGATGGCATGATCAGCCACATTTTGTATATGGATCTATGTATTTTGATAGATATTTGCATAATTTGTCTATGGATACATGAACTTTGATATATATATATATATATATATATATATATAATTTGTCTATGGATACATGTATTTTGATATATATATATTTCTCATTTATGTGCACAATGATATACATATTAATTTAGTATAGTATTATTCAATTTATCGTGGATCATGTGTATTGTTCGTGTTTATGGAATATCATTCATTTTGATCATGTTTGTTATATTCAATTCAAATGAAATAATTTGTGAATAACATTTTAACAACCTTTACTATCAAATTTTGATGCAATGTTTAATTTGAAATGCTGTGACATATGTTTAATTTTAAATAATCTATGCAATGCCTTAAGATGTCACTATGGTTCACCCTCCCAAATGCACTTAGAGCACCTTGGAAATGAGATAGGTTATTGTAGGCCTCAATATGACCATCCTATAGCATTCGATGTTTCATCAATAGCCCCTATGAGCTCTGAGTTATGACCCTTGGAAGATTGACCTCGAAACACACTTAGAGCACCTTGGAGACTCTTTAGTATGGGGTGACCAAGAATGATGGAGGCTCTTCATGGCCAAAAAAAGGGTGTCACTAGGGTTCACTCACCCATTTAGAGCTAATGGTGTTGACAATTTGATGCCAAGATGAACGGTTTCAAAGTTATGGTATGATGCACCTATGAACTGAGACACATTGTGAGTTTTAGAATCAAGCGAGATCATTGTGCTGAATCCAAATGGACTGTGATCTATTAAAATTGAGATAGGTTATTTTAGGCCTCAACATGACTGTCCTATAGCATTTGACTTTTCATCAATAGTCCCCATGAGCTCTGAGTTATGATCCTCAAAAGATTGACCTCGAAACATAGTTAAAGCACCTTGGAGACTCTTCGGTATGGGGTGGCTACAAATGATGGAGGCTCTCCATGGCCAAAAAAAGGATGTCACTAGGGTTGACTTTCCCATCTAGAGCTAATGGCACTTACATTTTGATGCCAAGATCAATAGTTTCAAAGTTCCATTGTGATGCACCTATGAACTAAGGCACACTGTGAGTTTTGGCATCGAGCGAGATCGCTGTGCCGAATCCAAATGAAATATGATCTCTAAAAAATGAGATAGATTATTTTAGACCTTGGCATGACCATCTTGTTGCATTTGACATTTCATTGATATCCCTCATGACCTCTGAGTTATGACCCTCAGAAGATTGACCTTGAAACACACTTAAAGCACTTTGGAGACTCTTCGATACGAGATGGTCGCAAATGATGGAGGCTCTTTGTAGCTAGAACAAGGGTGTTACTAGGGTTCACCTACCCATTCAAAGCTAATGGAACTGATGATTTGATGCCAATATAAGTGGTTTCAAAGTTATGCTGTGATGCACCTATGAATTGAGGCACACTGCGAGTTTTGGCATCGAGCGAGATTGTTGTGCCAAATCCAAAAGGAATGTGATTTCTAAAAAATGAGATAGATTATTTTAGCCCTCAACTTGACTGTCCTATAGCATTTGAAATTTCATTGATATCCCCCATGAGCTCTGAATTATGACCCTCGGAAGATTGACCTCGAGAAACACTTGGAGCACCTTGGAGACTCTTCGATGCAGGATGGCCGTGAACAATGGAGGCTCTTCATTGCTAGAACAAGGGTGTTTCTAGGGTTCACCCACCCATCTATAGCTAATAGCACCAATGATTTGATGCCAAGATCAATAGTTTCAAAGTTACACTGTGATGCATCTATGAATTGAGGCATACTACGAGTTTTGGCATTGAGTGAGATTGTTGTGCCAAATCCAAACAGAATGTGATCTCTCAAAAATGAGATAGTTTATTTTAGACCTTAGCATGATCATCTTGTATCATTCAATGTTTCATCAATATCCCCTATGAGCTCTAAGTTACGACTCTCAGAAGATCAACCTTGAAACATACTTAGAGCACCTTGGGGACTCTTTGGTACGGGGTGGCCGCGAACAATGGATGTTCTCTGTGGCTAAAACAAGGGTGGCACTAGGGTTCACCCACCCATTTAGAGCTAATGCTGCTAATTATTTGATGCCAAGATCGGTAGTTTCAAAGTTACGATGTGATGCACCTACGAACTGAGGCACACTATGAGTTTTCGCATCAAGCGAGATCATTTTGCTGAATCCAAATAGAATGTGATCTCTCAAAAATGAGGTAGATTATTTTAGCATTGACATGACCATCCTATAGCATTCAATGTTTCATCAATAGCCCCCACGAGGTCCAAGTTACAACCCTGGGAAGATTGACCTCGAAATGCACTTGGAGCACCTTGGGGGCTCTTCGGTACGAGGTGGCTACAAATGATGGATGCTCTCCACGGCCAAAAAAAGGGTTTCACTAAGGTTCACCCACTCATTTAGAGCTAATGGTGCTGATGATTCGATGCCAAGATTAGTGGTTTCAAAATTATGCTGTGATGCACCTATGAATTGAGGCACATTGCGAGTTTTGGCATTGAGTGAGATCACTATGTCGAATCCAAACAGAATGTGATCTCTCAAAAATGAGATAGGGACTTGGCATGACCATCTTGTATTATTCAACATTTCATCGATAGCCCCCATGAGCTCAAAGTTACGACTCTCGAAAGATTGACCTCGAAATACACTTAGAGCACCTTAGAGACTCTTTGGTATGGGGTGGCCGCAAAGGCTGGAGGCTCTCAATGGAAAAAACAAGGGTGTCACTAGGGTTCACCCACCCATCCAAAGCTAATGGCACTAATAATTTGATGCTAAGATCAACGGTTTCAAAGTTACGATGTGATGCACCTTTGAACTGAGGCACACCATGAGTTTTGGCATCGAGCAAGATCATTGTGTCAAATCCAAACAAAATGTGATCTCTCAAAAATGAGGCAAGTTATTTTAGGCCTTGGAAAGACTGTCCTATAACATTTTCTATTTCATTGATAGCCCCTAGAAGCTTTGAGTTATGACCCTCGAAACACACTTGGAACACCTTGGAGACTATTCGGTATGGGGTGGCCATGAAAGATGGAGGCTCTCTATGGCTAGAACAAGGGTGTCACTATGGTTCACCTACCCTTCTAGAGCTAATGACATTGATGATTTGATGCCAAGATCAGTGGATTCAAAGTTATGCTGTGATGCACCTATGAACTAAGGCACACTGCGAGTTTTGGCATTGAGCAAGATCATTATGCCAAATCCAACAAGAATGTGATCTCTCAAAAATGAGATAGATTATTTTAGGCCTTGACATTAGCATCCCATAGAATTTAATGTTTCATCAATAGCCTCCATGAGCTCTGAGTTACGACCTTCGAAAGATCGACCTCAAAATGCACTTAGAGCACCTTGGAGACTCTTTGGTATAGGGTGGCTATGAATGATAAAAAATCTCCGTAGCTAGAAAAAGGGTGTCACTAGGGTTAGTATTAAGTAAAAACATTATTTTTTACCTCTCAAGTTTTTGGCATTAGGCATAGTGCAAGATTGGAGTTAGTATGTATTAAAATCATCATTTTTTAGGTTCCTCCACATAGATTGCATTAAGTAAAACCATCTTTGTTTCTTACATTAAATCATCAAGTTTATATTCATAGTATCTAAAGTGTTTCATCATTATTACATCAATACACAACAATCAAAGATTGTAGTGTCAAAAATAGAATAGATTTTTCTTCATTCTGCTCCTTATTTAGTTTTTTATCTTCATACATGGCTACTCGTCATGATGTACCTACATTCTTGTTAGAGAATAGATTTGTCTTTAAATAAAAGAAATGAATAAAAGATTCTATGCCCAAATCTCACAAGACAAATACAAATTTCCAATAGTTGAGGAATTTCCACTTCTTCAATTCCTCTCTGAATTTTGGTAAGGTTCAGCTCCCTTATTTGATTTTCAATCACAACTTCCTTTCAAATAAGAATTACTTTTAACCTAAAAGTAATAGGGCTTCCCACCTATTCTTGGATAGAGGGAATAATCTAAATAACAATAATTAAATAAACACAAGTGCATACAAAGGAGAGAACAAACAATATCTTTGTTTAATCACATCTCGAACAATAACTAAAACTGATACATATTCATCACAAAAGAGAAATATCTAGCATCAAAGGAACTTCAATAATTCAATACTGATTCAATACTAAATCAATAATGAGTATATTCAAAGCATACATCTTTGAACATTCAACCATTCCTTTTCAAAAAGAATAATATTGTTCAAATATGATACTAGAAAACTTAGAAAACTTGCATAACTATAAAATTTAGATAAAATGGTCACAACATGATCACCATCAAAAACTTCCTACCCCTAGCACTATTGAGTTTCAAACTTAAATAGAAAGCTATCCGAGAATCTCCTTGAAAATCTAATTCTTAGATAGTTAGAAGTAGTTATGAAAACCAACATGAAAATGAGTATGTAGACCCAAAGTTTAATCTTTTAAAACCATAAACTAAAAAGTTTCAAAAGCAAATAAACGAAAGAACACTAATCATCCATTGATTGGTCAAGTGGTTCCTCCTCTTCCTCATCTTCAGCATCATCCTAACCATGTGCCAACTTCATATTTTAAATGCTTTCATGAATTTAATCATGGCAGTTGTATTTAGGTTCTTGATGCTTTGCAAATGGTTCTTCCAGATATCCTTGCCTAGCCTCATCTTGTTCATAGTGTCTAGGTAACTGGGAAGTCGTAGAGTGCAGATCCTTAACATCACTTCACTCTTAGCCACCTTGGAGAAGTTGAATTAAGTGAGATCAATTTTGTCTTTTATAGACTTATGCATTCCTCATGTTGTTTGACCATGATCTCTACATCAAGACCTCCTTCTTTAAGAGGGGTAGGTAAGGCCAAGCCGATGGACTGAAAGTCCTTGTCTATATGCTCCAATAATGTCTTGAAATCTTTTTCACATGATTGCATCCTTGAAATTGTGGAAGTATAATTGGACACCCTCCAGGCTATGTTTTTCCTTAGAACCTAAATTATCCCTGCATCTACATGTTGCAATGGGTTCTCTTAGAGGAATTTTTTGGGTCCAAAATATTTTACTTCCACTAATTGAGACACCATGGTTGATAGTTTATCGACTTCTATTTTCCAAGTCCCAGATTGAACATGCAATTCATCAAGTGCAATCCCAGCTAGAGAAACAATCTCATGCAAATTCTAAATGAGTTTAGAGACTTGGCTCGTTACCAAGTTAATCCAACTGAACACTATAGATGTCATCATTTTTCCTTTCTTTAAATCTTCTAACAACTATTGATTTTTAGGGGTACTGGAATCAAAGGCTATTTGTGATTGATTACCTGGAACTGAGGTTTGTCCTTTCAATAAATTTATATACTTAGTCATTGCATTGTTTTTAGCCTTTAGCCTTTTCTTCTCAATTCCATCTTTTTGTGATTGCACCACAATTTTCTTTGTGGACACGTCTACCCCGTGTTCTTTTGTCTCACAGTTCATTACCCCTAAATTTGTACATGTAATTTCAAAGTTTCTTAGGTGCAACTTGTCAGCTCCCTCTTTTTGGTTCTAGGTGGCTATCTCGGTTATGCTCCTCCCAATCACACTATCAAAGGTTATCATGGCTGTGCTTTTGGTTCTTTTGGGTTTGGAAGCCTTATTAGTATATTTCCTCATAATATCATCGACATGAAAAGAAACTAGAACCAGACTCCTTTTCTTGTTCACCAAGGCCACAAGCCAATTAGGAGTGATAACATCCCATTATGATTCAACAACCCTTTCTAGGGTAGCTACATTCTACATCCTCGGAGGAGATGAACCCATAGTCATTTGAACCTTTGGCTATTATCAATTTGCTTTCTACCTTGGTCTTTAACCCGTTCCCCATCAACTTGAATAACTTGGTGAAGACTTACTACCACTGACATTTTAGTTTTCTTGTTGGCATGAGTTTTCTGCACAAGAGGGGGAATTATCAATCTTTTTCATAGAAATCATTGATGACCTTCTGCTACCTACAATTGTAAGACCAACATTAGAAATAGGATCAACCTAGACATTAACATGTGTGCCTTTTTTTTTTTCAACAAAGACTTTGTTTTAATCACATTTTTCGTTCTTTCAAGAACATTATCTTCCTCTTTAGAATCCCAATCTATAGTAAGGTTTAGTGGTTCAATTGCTTGGGGAACTAGGATGTTTGTCCTATCTTCTTCTATATCTGTAATATCTATATCCAATTTCAATTCAAAAAGGTGACTTTTGGAAATGGTGAACCTGGATAACCCCCTTCTTTTCGCCTCTAGTTAATCTATACAATCTTCCCAAAAATCTTCCACAGTGGGCACATGTATAGTTTTTAACTGAGTATCAAACAAGCTATGGATAGTTCCTTTGCTGTCAAAGTTTGGCCTAGCTTGATAAGAACCAAAATCAAATTTAACCAAGTAAGAGCTTATACACTTTGCATCTTCTATGCTTCCACATGTTAATTTTCTTAGCTTAAGTGAGAAAATGATATCACATGCCTCTTCGACTGAGAATTTGTTTATCATAGAGACTAATTACCACACTAATTTTGCCAAGATAAAATAATCAAAGGCAAATCTAGGAAGATTCATAGGTTCCTCATCAAAACCTCCTACTCTCAAATAACTGAACCTTTGGAATTGGATGTATAAGCTATCGAAAAATTAGTTGAGTCTTTGATGGGGACACAATCCAAGCACATAATGGACACAACAGGAAAGGGGAAATTTTATTAACTATGCAAATATGCTAATACATTCAGTACAGAGAAAATAGACTTCAAAACATGCCCTATGGGCTTACAATAGTATAAATCTGGAGATAATTTCTCCTTTCAGTACCTCCTCTCAAACTCCACTTCGAACTGTCTTTTACAATGCCAGAAATATCCTTAAATAGACCCCAAAGGGTTAAGGATTAGAAATACATTCTAGAAAGTGCTAGTTGGCATCCACCGCCAAAATTGAAGGCTCTAGAAGTCGCTTTAGAAGTCGGTGAAAAATTAGAAGATTCCAAAAATGGTACTCGAACTTTCAGAAGGCATAACTTTTGAACTGTAGCTCCGATTGACAAACCATTTACATTTTTGAAAAGCTCTCGAAGCGCTCTATAGCCCTTTAGACCAGCTTAGCTCATCCCCCATTTTTTTGGCCCTATTCAAGGTCATTTAATGCCCCTAACCTGACTTTGAAGCATTCTTAGGAGGTCTCCAAAAATAAAAAAAGTGCAATAACTTTCAAACTGTGGGGCCTTTTGACCTAATTCTTTTTCTGGAATGCTCTAAATTACAATTACAATCATCTGGCCAATTTACAACTTCTAATTCACCAAAATTATGGCTCAATTACATACTCCTATTTTTTTGACATTTACACATATCCTTGTTAGTGTAGTTTTTTATTTTTCCTATTTTGTTAGGTTTTTCCTACACTTTTAATAATCTCGCTTCGGTTAATAAAGCATGTCTTATTAGGTGAATGGTTGTGAGGTGTCACCTTCCTACATGTGAGCATCCATTAGCTATCTTGGGAAGATACTTTGCTATCTTTAGTCCAATAGATGGTTGCTCCTTATTGGTTGGTGTTGTCACCTCCTCCCTCTTCCTAGTCTATATAAGCATGCTACCTGGCTTGTATTTGTATCTCTCTTATTTTTGCATCCTCTTAATGCTATTTTGCTTCCAGCATTTGCATTACTCTCTTAGAGACTAACTCTATGATGCTATTTTGATTTTGTATCATTTGCATTCATAGTTTAGATATTTACTCTTTGCACTAATTTTCTGGGTTATTAATGTTTTCAGATTCTAACATGGTATCAGAGCTTTTCTATGTGCAAGAGTAGATTTTAGTTTCCTTATTTGAGAGATTTGAGGGGGGGCTAATAAACTTTATTGTAATTTTTTGAAAAATGAAGTATGCTCTTCTCTTGCATCTTTGGATGATCTTGAGAATTAGAAAAGTTTTGACAAAAACGGTTTTTCTCTGGGGTTTCAATCTCAAATCTAACAACCAACTTGCATATTTGAAGTTTTCAATCAGTATTGCAGGTTCTAGCATACCATTGATGGACTTAGGAAGCTGATCCAGCATTTGCATGTCATATTTTGGTTGCTGAGGTCATTTTTTAATTTTTGGAGCCATTTTTTACTGTTAAAGGCATCCAATTTACACTACAACAGCATTTTTTGTACATCAAAAAGAAAAACGCTTTTTGGGATTTGTTCGCAGCCCCGAAAAACCATCTGGGTATCTTTTAGATTTTGCATGCAAGCTGTATATTTTGTAAAATTGAGCATGCAAAGCTACAACCATACCCCTCTCCGTTGGCAGTTGCAGATTTGAACGCAGTTTTCAAATGTCTCATTCTTGCTCATATGGACTCCGATTTTGATGATTCTTGTTATGAACTTGGCTATTTGTTTGTGCTCTATCCATTAGTGGAGTTGTTTTTTGAATTTCATGCATGAATTCTTCAAACATTGCAGATTCTCAGCCATGACTGTGCACAATTCTCGTTTTGGAAACTTCGGAGGATCATAACTTTCTCATACGACCTCGTATCGAGGCGATTCCTTTTTTGAAAGTGCATGATTTTTTGAGTAGATCGCAGTGGTGCTATTTTTTTCCTTGATTATTGTGCCCAAGTTTCACTTTTAGCATATGCTCTTCATGAGGAGGCCCTTTCGATTTTTCTTCCATAACTTGAGCATACAGACGTATTTTTTTGATCCAAAAAATGTATCAGAAAGCTAGTTCTGAGACGGAGATGATGGTATAGGTTTTTTTGATTTTTGCTATAGTTTGGTTGCCTGTTTTGGCAGTCAAAGATAAATGTTCTATTTTTCCTTCCGGGAGCCATATCTCGCTCATTCAGACTCTTTTCTAGGCTTGCCAGATATCGTTGGAAAGCTAGTTCTGTGAGTTATTCAGTTGTAGAGGTCTTTTATCCAGATTCTGCTCTAGGTTCTTTCTCCTTCAAGTTTTGCACTTTCGCACTCTGGTGGATTACTTAGATTCTACAAGTCTTGGAATCTCTTCTTTTGTTCTTTTGGCTCACTCTTCTTTTTGACTTCTGAGCATTGTATGCTTCTATTCTATTGCATTCCTTTTTCTATAAATGCATTGAGATAAAGTGTCTGCTTTTGCATATCTGGGATCTTGTACACCTTGTGTTTGTTTGTACTCGCACTCAGTTATAAAGTGCCATGGGTGGTCATGATGTTTTTCCATTTTGTGCTCATCCACCTTTGTGAAGTGAATTTTTCTTCCACGACATTAGCCCATGCAGTGTTTCGGTGACACTGCCCTTTATCCTGTGCTTGTACTTCTATTGCACTATTGGTGTTCTTGATTCTTCTTCTTTCAGATGTTTTTGGCATTGCATTTTAGTGTTCCTGTCACCCCACTCCCTATTTAGCATTATGGGGGGGTTCACCTGTTGGCTCTATTGCTTCTTTGGTTTGGTTGAGAGATCTATGTATTCAGTTTTTGTTCCTATGTACTAGGCAGATGCAGTGGCTAGGCACCTATGCATTTCGGTGAGATGGCTCATCTACTATATAGACACTCATTCATTCCTACCTTTGGAGGTCACCTCTTCGATTGATCAGCTCTTCAAACTTTGTCTTCTCTACCTGGTCATGCACTATTTCAGTGGGGGTTCCAGCAGTTTCTTCTGACAATGTTTGCAGCTTCATGCTTCGGAGATGCTTCATGCTCTTTTTTTGTTCTTCTCTTTGGGACATTTCCTAGATTGGAGGCTTAGTTTCCTTCATCTAGTTCTTTTTCTTGTATTGGGTACCTAATCAGGCCTTGTTGTCGGGACCCATTTTCCTGCTTTCATAGCTTTGCTAGGTTAGCATCCACCTAAGCTTCGCTTATTGGGGGGTGTTAGTGTAGTTTTTTATTTTTCCTATTTTGCTAGGTTTTTCCTACACTTTTAATAATCTCGCTTAGGTTGATAAAGCATGTCTTATTAGGTGAATGGTTGTGAGGTGTCACCTTCCTACATGTGAGCATCCATTAGCTATCTTGGGAAGATACTTTGCTATCTTTAGTCCAATAGATGGTTGCTCCTCATTGGTTGGTGTTGTCACCTCCTCCCTTTTCCTAGCCTATATAAGCATGCTACATGGCTTGTATTTGTATCTCTCTTATTTTTGCATCCTCTTAATGCTATTTTGCTTCCAGCATTTGCATTACTCTCTTGGAGACTAGCTCTATGATGCTATTTTGATTTTGTATCATTTTCATTCATAGTTTAGATATTTACTTTTTGCACTAGTTTTTTGGGTTATTAATCCTTTCAGATTCTAACAATCCCAAGGTGCTTAAATACTCTAACCTAGAACACTAATAGTGGAACTGTGACAGTTGGAACCTTTATTTGACTCAAATGGGTATCCAGAAATGAAAACAGACAAAATAGAAACTGTCTAGGTACATTTTTTTGGTGACACAGGATTGCCCTTATACCTCTGGATGCTCCTGCATCAGTCTTTGAGACTCATGTGATAATCTATGTTGCAAAGAGCTTTTCATATCAAAACACAATTTTCTAGAAAAAACATCATGAACCCTTCTAATGTCTTCCAAGACTTTATCTTTGTGTAATAGTAGACAATAATTGTATATGGTGATATCCTCAGTCTAGGGTTCATGTGGAAAATATTGCAAATATTGAGTGGTAGCTAACATGTACATTAAATAAGATGACATGAAAAATCTTTTTTAATATTTAAAGTACATTTCAACTAATCTTTGAGAGAGCTAGCTATTAATTCCACCTAGTCTAGAAATTGTGAACCTTTCAAAACAATTTGGATGTAGAAGTACATCCAATTTTCAAAAATAGAGACATTAGAAGAGCCACAAATTCTATGTAAAAGAACCATTATATCTTAAACCTGAGTAGTCATTAGGCTTTTCTTCAAGATTTTGGATAACCTCAAAACACCTTTATAGAAATATTTGGTCCAAATTTTTGCTATGACATTCTTATAATCACTTGCTTTCTTAGAAAATCTAGCTGCTAACAAGGCTGGGGTGAGGTCAGCAAATTACTACTCTTTTAGGTGAAGCAAGCTAGATACAGTCTCCCTATTGGCATTCAACAAAACACTTCCATCTTTCTTCAATATATTTCCTTTAGACACATTGTACATATGTATGCACTCTTGAATTAATTCTGGGCAAGGATAAGCTGGTAGAAAAGTAGAAGCCATGAGCAAGTTTGTGTCTAACACTTTAGTGGAAAAAGGTTTGGCCAGTCTTTCACATAATCTTTCTAAAACACCTCCCAAATCAACCCCTAGCAAGTTTGTATTAGCTATTATGGGGGACCTACATTGCAAACTATGAGTGTTCTCAAATAGGTGTGATGTAGACTTCATCATTTAAGAGCTCTACTTTGAATTCAAAAGCAAGGAAATAACCACAAATATGATTCAGTCAACAGGCGGGAGAAAAATAACTAGAAAATGGAAGGATTACTTGAAGAATGATGACTGGAAGAAGGCTTGTTTTCTCCATTTTTCTTGCGACTGCTTGTTTTGAGCAAGAATAGAAACTTAATGTCTTTCTTTTAAATGAGAAAACTTTCTTTTAGATGCATTTTGAAAAAGAGGAAATGATCATTAATTGCACTGAGAACAAAAGTAATCTTGGCATGCCATGAAGGAAAGATGACGAGGAAAAATAGGTATTGGCATTAAATCAATAGGCAAGTACTTTAAATAATTATTTCTCTTTACATGTGCCAAATCTTTATTTCTTCACCTTTAAATCAAAAATTTGACATGATCACTAATGACATTTTTACTTCAACCATTAATTGCTTGTAATCACTTTTCAAATCATGACATCACCCATGACTATGTCAATCATGATGAGGCAACCAATTGTTGTGTGTTTCATGTACCACGTGTGTGTGCGACATGTCAAGTGGGTCCACCAAGGGATATTTCTTTGAGGAACGAATGAAACATTGAACTCGTGAACTAGTTCCTTTGGTACAAAGGGTTCAATGTGGCTTGGTGTTCTTTGAACTTGGTACAAGGGGTACAAAAGATTCAAGGAGTACAAGAAAACTTACCTATTATACCAAGTAACCTTCCGAACTGTAATAAGATGGTGTTTTGGAAGAAATCGCTTTCAATTTAAGGTTTCCTAAGAAAAGGGGGACTTGGTCAACAATTTAGCTTGAGGAAAGGATTTACCAAAAAAAAGTTGGGTAGATATGGAAATGTTAGTACAACTTCATTTTCAGATTTGACTCTTTACAAAACCAATGGTTCAAACCAAAACTTTTCTTAGAGCTCAGATTTTAATGAATTTGTATTAACGTTTATGGAAATGTTGTACTAAATTTGTTTGATTTACTAATGCTTTAACAACTTCACATTTTTTTCTATAATAAGATGCGATTATATGAGAATTGTTTTGTGCTTCTGATAATCTTCTAATGCAAGAATTCAATCCCTTCTAAGCATGTATGTCTGCAACCATGTTCCAACAACAACCACTAAACTAGTAGGATATGTGAATCCATCATCGTCTATGATTGGTTGTACAAGCTTTTTTTTACCTCTTACACAATGTGCTAACCAATAATCTAATTTCTCATCATTCCCCTATGGTGCAACTAATACAAAGACATGTCCTGGCTGAAGAAGATCTGATAGATGGTTATGCTCAAGTGAACTTTCCATGTCATCATTTTTGATAAAGTGTATGATAGAAAATGGAGTAAGATAATGTGGAGCCCATGTGTCCACCCACTCACTTGACTCATAGTGATCCCAATCATAGTGAAAACAACTAGGACAAAAGCAAGCTAGTTGTTGTGTCCAAATGGTCTATGTACTAGAATCAGAGCTCCAAAATGAATGCATTTTTGATGAGTCTCACTATAGCACAGTCTGATCTATCACCTATGGACCCTTCCTCAACCAACCAAAAGAACCTATGTACTACTAAATCAAGAGTCCCCCCCTTCACCCCTTGTAATAATGCTAAACTACACCAATCAATAATGCTATGAGTATCAAGAAGCTCTACTCCTAAAATCTTCAATTTCTCCTTAACTAGAGCTCTCTTCACACATGCCCCTACTCCATCATGCTCCCCTTTCCCATGGCCAAACTCAAAAAAAATCCAAGTATGAGGCACCCCCCTCTCTAGCTGCATCCTACACAACCAATAAAATATGCAAGCATTCTTGAATTGACCTGTGCAATTATCTGACCAAATGATATGTGTATCTATAGCAATGTCATGCTCCTATAAGAAATCAAAATAATTCTTGAAAAAATGTTGCACAAACTTGTGAGAGTGAGATCTAACATCAATCATATAAAAATGGTACTCTCTAATAATCTTCTGATTATCTTTTGCACTATCAGGGGCATGTCTATATGTTATGTGGACAAAAATAACAATCTAAATAGAGTTGTAATACTGAGATTGTGTCTCATTTTGAGGTTGCAATATATAGTTCTCAGCAAAGTCAACAACTAATATAATAATGCCAATGGGGAAAGTCTCCTTACATATTCTAAATTGTTGATCCAATGACTAAGACCTCTGACTATTTCTTGGATACTTGTAGAAAAGATTTGTTTTGTAATTTGAAATAAAATTAGCCACACTAATTTCTTTTGCAACCAATTCACATCTAGAGCCCTCACCCCCAATCTTCAATGTCCATTTCACCATTTCATATACCATTTTTTCTACTATTGTCTTCCCACGATCTTGTTCACACCCCTCATGGAAACATGTGTCAAACTTGGATAAGACACCACATTCTGAACACTTCTCATTTAAACAAGCATTTTTATACAAGAAACAACCATCAACTCTATGACATATAAATTGATCTAGCAAGTCTCTTGATGATTTTGGAAGCCCACTAGCACCACAATTCTCCAACATTTCTTTACTATGTAAAGGAGAATGAATGGAGCATAATAGTTCATGGTGCATAGAAAACTCAACATGATATTTGAAACAACATGTATTTTGAATTTTAAGTGGCACACAATAAAATGACTTCAACAATTCAAAAGCCCTTTGTGATATATGCAATCTTGGATGACTCTCTCTAAATTTTTTGAACAACATAGTTTGACTTACCTCCAAATAATGTTTAGGATGTGGTGTGTGATCTTTGATGCCAATTCTCAACTTTAACACATCTTTAGCATTGGGTGATACTCTTGAGCTAGAGTGCCAAAACTATGTAATTTCTTTCTTCACATCATCGGGTAGCTTCTTATTAAAATGTGGAAGTCTCCCACCAAAATCCCATGTTTCATTTTGAAGAGGATCATCAATTCTCTCTTGTCTACTAAGTGTTTTTCTCAAAGTATTATGATGACTACCTATATAGAAGCAACATACTCTGCCTCTATAATGGATAAAGCATTAACCTTCTGCAATCGAGAAACCCAGCTCACATCTGCCCTACCATCAATAAATACATAACCTATAGCACTCCACCTAGTATCAATATCCCTTGCCAAATCTAAGTCAAGATAGCTTTTCAAATTAGGAGTAGAGCCCCCAAAGTGTAAACACTTACTGGATATTCCTCTCAAATATTTGAGAATCCATTTAACTGCATTCCAATGCTCAATTCTTGAATGACTCATATACCTACTAATGACTCCCATTGCATGTGTAATATCTTGCCTAGTACATACCATAGCATACATAAGCTTCCCACAACTAAAGCATAAGGTACCTTGGACATCTTGTCTTGCTCTTCTTGTGTCTTTGGACACATCTCCTTAGTCAACTTCAAATGATCAGGTAAAGATGTGCTGACAACTTTAGCATTCTCTAGAGAGAAATATTGCAACACCTTCACAATATAATTATCTTGAGATAATGTCAATTTCTTGCTCTCCCTATCTCTACAAATCTTCATACCAAGAATTTGTTTTGCTGCCCCCAAATCCTTCATAGCAAATGCATGTGCTAACTGGCTTTCAGCCCCTTAATGTGATCCATTTTAGACCCATCCATAAGCATATCATCAACATATAAACATAAAATAATGTAGCTATCATCATCCAACCTCTTAAAGTAAACATAATTATTTGAGTGTCACTTATTATATCCATGCTCATGCATAAAATTATCAAATTTCAGATACCACTGCCAAGGTGCTTGCTTCAAGCCATATAAACTTTTCTTCAATCTGCACACTAATTTCTCCTTATCTTTGACCTTAAATCCTTGTGGCTGAGCCATATACATCTCTTCATCCAAATCACCATGAAGGAAGGTTTTTTTAACATCAAGCTGTTCCAAATGAAAATCTTTAGTAGTCACAATACTAAAAACAATACGAATAGAAGTCATTTTAACAACAAGAGAGAATATCTCATCAAAATCACTTCCTTTTTTCTATGAAAATCCTTTTACCACTAACCTAGTTTTAAATCTTTTCTTACCTCTATCCTCTCCTTTCAACTTGTAAACTCACTTATTTAGTAAAGCCCTTTTACCTGCAGGCAACTTTCATAAATCCCAAGTCTTATTTTTCAACAAAGAATCCATTTTGTCTTTTATTGTAGACTCTCACTAAATCTTTGTATCCACTTGCACAACTTCATCATACCATTCAGATTCACTAGCATCTATTAGTAAAATAGAGTATAAAGAAGGAGAAAATCTTCTTGGAGGTCTATTTAGCCTTGTTGACCATCTAACATTCATTGCTTTGTGTGGCATTTGTTGTTGGGGTTGTTGCACATTATTAGGAATTGCTGGAACATCATCTTTTAGGGTATCATCCAACATTACATAATCATCTTCTTTCTTCTCATGTTGCTGCAATAGATATTTGTAGAACACTTTCTCATTGAATATGACATCCTTGCTTCTTACAATTTTACAAGTTTCAAAATCCTAAAGCGTATAACCAAATTCATCAATACCATATCTAACAAATGCACATTTTTTTGACTTTTCTTCCAACTTGGTTCTATTTTAGAATCTATATGAGCAAACACTTCAAACTGAAAGTTTTGAGAAAAGAATAACTCACCTTCTTACTAGTCTGTGCTTCCTCTAGAATACCACGGAGTAGAGGAAAATCAAATATACAATAGTTTTGATATCCTCTACCCACATGTTTAAGGGAAACCCAACATGAAACCTTATGCTCATTGTATGCTCCATTATAGTCTTCATGCATTTAGCCACTCCATTTTCTTGTGGATTCTTTGGAATAGTTTTCTATCTATGAATACCATTAGTGGAGCAATAATCTTCAAATTTATGACTACAATAATCACCACCATTATCAGATCTAAGACATTTTAATTTCTTACCAATCTTATTTTCAACCAAGCATTTCCATTTCTTAAAAGTTTGAAATACATCAGATTTTTGTCTAAGAAAATAAATCCATACTTTTCTAGTTGCATCATCAATAAATGTAACATAATAATGAGAGCCACCAAGGGAAGATACCTGAGCTAGTCCCCATACATCTGTATGCACAAGCTCTAATTTCTCACTTTTATTTTCCTTCCTAGTCTTCATAAAACTCACTCTTTTTTGTTTTCCATACACACAACTTTAACAAAAATCCATATTAACACATTTCAGACCTAGTAATTTCTTTGAATGAAGTACCTTCATACCTTTCTCACTCATGTGCCCAAGTCTGTTGTGCCAGAACACTTGTATCAGAATCTACAACAATATTTTTTTCTCCCTGCTCAATTATAGCAACTATTCTTCAATATTGATTTTTTCTCTGAAACAATCAAAGTAGAAGGAACAATATGGCCTTTACAAAGATATAAGGTGCTTACTTTCATACTTTTTTCTAATACAAGGGAACTTTTTGGAACGTTCCAATTTTTATCATTAAAAGTAACTACACAACCCTCATCACCAAGTTGCCTTGCTGATATTTAATTCCTACTTAGCCTTGGAACATGTCTTACCTCATGTAGTATCCAGTGACTCCCATTCTACAACTTAATCTTTATTTTTTCCCTTTCCAACAATCTGATAGGGTTCATCAACCCCCATATAAACAAGTCCAAAATCCCCTTGGAAATAATCAATAAAATAACCTCTATGAGGTGTAGCATGAAATGAACCACCCGAATCTAAAACCCATGAATCATCAATATTTTCTAGAGATAGAAGCAAAGCATCCTCTTTGGATTTGTTACTTGCCACATTTTTCTACTTGTTCTCTTTTGGTTTATCTCCTTCATTGTCTTTTGAGTCCATCAATATTTCATCTTATGCCTTGATTTCCCAATGGTACCAACAATCTCTCAGTCCTCTAGTTTGAGATCTATTCCTCTTTGAATTTCCTCTTGATTTTCCACAATTTTTAGAATTATTTCCTCTCTCAGTCATTATGCCTCTACTTTGTGCATTCAAAGCACTTCCTGATATAGATCCACTTGAGGTTTTTCTACAAGTTTCCTCACTCAAAATAACACCAATCATGTCATCATATTTTAGGGTATTAGATCTAGAAATAGAATTATTCACAACCATTACTAAGTCATTCCAACTTTCAGGTAAACAACACAAAATCAAGAGAGCCCTAATTTCTTCATCAAAATTAATACCCACAAAAGATAACTGACTAGTAATAGTATTAAAATCATTTAAATGATTTGCAACAGATCCACCTTCTACCATCTTCATAGTAAATAAACACTTCACGAGAAATACCTTATTTGAAGCAGAGGACTTTTCATACAATTTTGCTAGAGTTTCCATAAACTCTTTTGTCATCTTTGCTTTTGTAATGTTAAATGTTACTGATGGTGCTAGACATAATTGAATGCTTCCAAGTACCTTTCTATCTAAAATCTCCCAGTCATGATTTTTCATAGTTTCCTAGTTCATAGTTTTTCCTTCCAATGACTTCCATAAATTCTTCTAATAAAGATAGTCCTCCATTTGCATCTTCCATAACTAAAAGTTCTACCCATTCAACTTGTCAACCCTTAGCTTACCCTTGTCTTCCATCACTCCCACTCAATCATGAGACACCCACTCAACCATGAGACTTTCCTACAGAGGATAATTGAAAAACAACCTTGCTCTAATACATCTTGTTAGGATAAAACCATAGACATAAATAACAATTACATGCAGATATAACCAATAACTAAAAATAATAGATCACACAAAAGAGAACACAAGACACTAGGATTTAACATGGTTCACCCAATCCCTAGGCTATATCCACCAAACAAAAAGTCTAATATTATAATGATCCAGTGATTACAACCTGATTAGAGTTTGTAATCCCTTACAGCTCAATACCACCACAAGAAGTAATTTTCACATCACCCACAACGAAACAATCCCTAACCCTAAGCCCTTTTATACAAGTATTTTTTAGCTTTAGGGTTAAAATTAGTTACAACATGTACAATACTTCCCTAATTAGTATATTTCAGCTTTAGGGTTAAAATTAGTTACAACATGTACCCCACCGAGGAATTATGGAGTATACACAATACTTGCTTGATCAATCACCACAAACTAATATGATTGAGTCCAACCAAATTGCATCAGATCTTCTTTGGCTGAACTGTGTGGCATGCATAAGCAGAACGACATTGTATGCACAAGGTTACATGTGCCGACTTCCATTTAAATAAAAGCCTTTATTTGTTTTAAATGAATAAAATAATCTTTTAATTTGAAAACTAAAGATTATATACATATATATATTTGCATTTGTAGTATTTAAAAAAATAAGTTAAATTTTTTTTTTTTTATTGATTTAAATCAATTATATTGTAGAGCTTTTTGTAAATTAGGTTTTTAAAATTATTTTTGTATTGAAATCAATTCTTTAAATTAATTATTTTATCTTATTTAATTCACTTATTGGAGTTCATTTTACTATTTTAAAGAATTATTAAAGCTATTAAAATTATTATATTAATCTAAATTTAGCAACACTTTAATACAACTATTTTGTCTTAAGATTTTCTAGCTTTAGAGACAATCAAATATAATAAGTTTCTAAACTTGAGAGTTTTTTTTTCTAAATTGTCTATGATCTAGTATAATTTATGTAGTTGAATTTGGAAGTCTTTTGCATGCAGGTGATTTGAAGCTCTCTATTCAGGTTTTTGCGAAATGGGGAATAATCCGAAAAGAGCAAAAAGATATGATCAAGTAATAGATGAATAGAAATGATTGACAAAACATAATATAGAGCCACCAATTGAAGATCCATTGATTAAAGTTGAAGAAGATCATGTTCATGTTTTAGAAAGTAGTAGGAAATGTGTAAATTTTGTTTTTGGTTTGAAAAATTTGATGGAGATGGATGAATAATCCTTTTTTAGAGAAATTGAATCATCTAAACACATGATACCTAAAAGTAAAATTAACCTACATCTGAAAAATATGTGGGAGAATTTTTTTGAAAATAAATTTATGATTGGTAAAGCACAATTAATTTCAAGAATATTTAGGAAAAGAGAAATGAGTCCTATTCTGGAGTTGTTGGGCATGAACAATTAGAAAAGCTCTAAATATCATGTCAAGGAAATAATAATTCAAAATTTGACAGATGTATTAAATGCTATTGATAAGAGAAGTCGAGTAGGTGATTTAAGTGTTGCATGGACAACATTGATGACTATGTTTACCAAAAAGGATTTGTCATGGAAAAAGAAAGTTCAAGCAATTTCTAAATTGCTCAATCTATGTAGAAGAATTGTTCAAAGATATATAAAAAGGAGAAATTTTCTAGATGAGAACATTGAAAAGAATTGGGTTAATATTTTTAGGCTTCCTAAAAAATATAGAATTTCTAAAGATGTTAGAAGACAGGTTGTTGAATATTGGACCAACCACTCATGTGTTTCTTCCAATAAAAGAGACACTATATAGATGAAAGATAAAGAGATGGGTCTGCAAATTGCACATCCAAAATAATTTTTAGACACAACACAAAGTGAATTGTTTGAAGCTTTCAAAAAAGAATTTTTGACACAAGTAGGGGATTGAACAACTATGGCCAAAGGCACACCTAACTATTCAACCACCTTTTTGAGTAAACAAAATGGAAGAAAACACATGTACAACACCAAGGGGAGAGAGAAAAGGACACTTTTATTGATTCATCAAGTTATCAACATATTATTAGAATATATAGTCCACCAATATAACTGGGAGGGGTGGGGGGGGGGGAGGGGTGGTGAATCAGTTATCCAACTATTATCACAATCATCAACCTTATTAAATCTCAACCATATGAGAAATTTAATCAGAAACCACAACATGATACTCATTCACATAACACTAGATATGTTAGAGGATGGACCCTATTAGGAGTCTATAAAAATATTCAGTACATATCATTCCCTATTAGGAGACTTTGAATCCCTGTTAGGAGATTCCAACCTTGTTAGGAGTTGTGCTAACCATGTTAGGAGTTGTAGAAGGTAGATGGACCCACTTTTCAAATAGATTTAAGGGCAATACCAATGAATCCACTGTCCAAATGATCTTTGTATTATTCCTTGGAGGATAATAGAATTGAACTATACTACTCCTTCCTCTTTCTCTATCCTATCATCCGAACTTCTTCTCCTTCTGATCTTGATACCAAATCAAAAACTTTGCATCCAATAATCCCTTCGATTTCTTAATCACATTTACCAAATACTCCTCTCTTGCTCACACTTCCTTGAAAACTTCACATTCATTAATCACACATTATAATCAAGGAAAATACTTTACTTTATACCACATCCTCAAAACAATTACTTGAGTCAGCCTTTAGGCTTCCCTAATTAATTATAATATGACCATAATAAGATAATTAATTATAATCATGATATCACTGTCATCTCACAGTTTATGTAACTCTTCACACATGTGACTTTAGATCTTACGCACTAACATATGTCATCATCAAATTGTCTTCTACCATTGTATAACTTTGCGTATCATGATTATATCTCTATAAAAAGATAAATCATAATCATCAAAAACTGCTTACAGATACTCTATTTTTGCACCACTCTCTATAAATCACATATTTTTTTCATATCTCTTCAACTTAGGTTATGCACACTTAACCTCACTATTAGGACAGTGTGCAAAACTCATCCTTAACTTCTCATAATCTAATTGTCAAAACCTTTCCATATGACCTTGATCTATGTCTACTACTCTACCAATCTTCATAGAATTACTATTATGTTGACATTAGTGATAAAATAAATCATGAATGCAACATGTCAATACTACCACATGCTCTCCAATTCTTAGGATACTCCCCCAAATAAATAGCATCAACATTCATGTTAACAATCTCCCCATTTGGCATTGATGGGAACATAGATAAAAAACATCTAGGTTCCAAGATTACCAAATAGTACTATGCTATTATTGATTCTCTTATCTTTTCAAATCCTCTGGAACACTACCCTATTCTATATCTTCTTAGGATTGGCATCAATTGTTCAAAAACTAAACAACTCTCAGCTTCTCCCCCATACATAAAAACTCTTCATACTATATATCTCCCACATAGAGATATTCCTTCTTCTTTCTTACATGAATCTTTCTACATCTCCCTAATGACTATCTCTGCCCCATTCTTCTAGAGGATGATTTTCATGTAGATATCTCTGCCATTCATACTTAGGAGATATTTTTTATGCATTCTCTCCCCCATTGACATCAATAAAAAAAGCCTCATTATGTCAATCAACTGCTTCAAGCCTTCAACTAGCTCAAGTGTCCAATGACACCATTCAAGACCAATTACCAAGAGTCTTTAATGACTCTTCTCATTATAGATACTCCCCCATATAGGAAGCATTGACATTCAATCTAGTCAAACAATAATGTATTGTACCACTAGACTGATGCAATCTATGCATAATCTACTCTAAAACAGGTAGGGGCATAACCCTAAACATACCTCTCAAGTACTCAAATGTATCTTTAGGTAAGGGTTGTGTAAATATATCTACAACTTGATCTTTAGTACTCGCATACTCCAATCTAATCTCCTTTTCTACTACCTTTTCTCTTAAGACATGATACTTAATAGACATATGCTTAGTCTTAGAATTCAATACATGATTCTTAGCCATGCTTACTATACTTGTGTTATCACAATATACGATACCACATTTTGAAAATTATATCTAGATATCTTTTAGCATCTACTTCATCCATGTAACTTGATTACAATTATTTGTTTCTGCTACATATTCTGCCTCAATTGTACTTTGCAAAATGCAATCTTATTTCTTACTTAGCCAAGAAACCAATGTTCCTCCAAGAAAGAATGCTCCACCACTAGTGCATTTTCTATCATCCATATTATCTACCCAATCCACATTAGTATAAGAACTTAGAGTGAAATCACTTGATCTTTCATACCATATCCCATAATCAGATGTTCCCTTTGAAAATATATGAATATTCTCTTTACTGTTGCATAATGATACTCTTTAGGATCAGCTTGAAATCTTGATACAATCCCAACTACATTTTCTATATCTAGTCTAGTGTGAGTCAGATATTACAAACCTTCAATCATGTATCTTTACTTCTTCTGCTCAACTATAGGTCTCATCTTTTCTAGATATTACCATTGGTGTACCAATAGGCTTACAAATTTCCAAGCTAAATCTCTTCCACAAGTCTTTCAAATACTTTTCTTGTGAAATGAAAATGTCATCATTGTTTTTCACAATTTGAAAACTTGGGAAAAGCTTCATTTCTCCTGTCATACTTATTTAAAACTCATTCTTCATTTCTTTAGCAAATATATAACTTGCTTCATCATTAGCTCCAAATATAATGTCATTAACAAATATTACTATTACTAAAATACCATTTTTAATTTCTTTAAAATACAAGTTACTATCTATTGTACCTTTAGCAAATCCAAGCTTTTCCAAATACTTGTCCAACCTTGCATACCAAGTTCTAGGTGCTTGCTTTAGACCATATAGAGTTTTCTTCAAATTTGCATACCATATCCTTTTTTGGTGTTAGAGGAAAACCTTCAAGCTCTTCAATATAAACCTCTTCTTCAAGTTCTCCATTTAGGAAGACTAATTTAACATCCATCTAATACAATTTTAATTTATTATTTGCTATATAATGTAGGAACATTCTTACTACTTCCATTCTAGCTATAGGGGCATTTGTCTCCTCATAATCTATTTCTTCTTATTGTGAATATCCTTTGCATACAAGTTTGGTCTTGTTTCTTACAACTTTTCCTTGTTCATTCTTCTTGTTTTTGAATACCCATATGGTTACAATAACATTTTGTCTTTAGATCTTGGAACTAATTCCCATGTGCTATTCTTCACAATCTGATCTAATTCTTCCTTCATTCTTGAATCCAATGATCATCTTGACATGCTTCATCTATACTCTTAAGTTCAACTTGAGAAATCAAACATATTTGCTCATTAATTCTATTTCTTGACATTGCTCCTTTCTATTTTCTTTCAATTATCTTCCTTAGAGGGTAATTCTTTGTTAGATTCCTATTACAAGTAGGAGTTTCTAACTCAACTCTTACTTCTTCTCTTGGTTCAGATGTTTCTCCTCTTTGCTCAACAATTTGCACATCATTCTATAGATCATTGTTAGTCTCAAAGAAAACTTCTACATTTTGTCTAACAATTCCAATATTTTCTTCTTCTTCATCAAAATTGTAATCCATAATCTTTTTCTTGATTCCAAACTTCTCATCAACTTTTAAATGTGCACATTCATTCAATGAATAACCAAGAAACATACCTTCATCACTTCTTGGATCAAATTTTCTAACATTAATCATACCTCTTTATGTAACACTTTCTTTTAAAGATTTTGAAATACTTTATTGAAGATGAATGTGATGCAAGGATATCAAAAACAACAAATTTCTTTGTAAAACTCTTGGTTTTCAAGCAAATTCAGACCTTTTGTCAAAGATTTTATCATATCACATACTATTGGCATCTCAAGACTTCAAAACTAATTCATTTGAAATATATTCCAACCCCCTAAACATTTATGAAGGATTCATACCCTTATCCTTTCACAAAAACATGTGACAAAGCTAGGGAAAAAAAAAAAAACATTAAGAACAATACCTAGAATTTTTACCACTATTTAGTAAATTTCAATTTTCTCCCTCATATGGAAGAATTAGAACCTCCAATTGGATTCATTGGAAAGATAATTAGAATATCTATCAAACCATATAGGTTTCATACCTTAACCAGGTCTCATATACAAATGGGAACCAGATAGCAAAAAATGTTTTTTCCAAAAATCAAAAAATCTCTATTGTTTCCATATCCAAACTTGTCAAAAAAAACCCTTTTTTCTGTTCATACATTTTACTATGATATAATTTGACCAAAAAAGTATATATAAATGAGTCTCTGGGCCTTTTGACTTCTTGTTTATTTAAAAGACTCTTATACTTCTAGAATTTTTTGGAATTTCCTAGTTTTAAAAGGCAACTTTGTATTATGCAAGCACTATTAAACTACCATGCATTTCTATTTGTGTGACCCCTATGAAACACTTAGATGATCCTAATATTGAATTAAATGAACTAATTACATGCTTAGAGGCTAGTTGACAACTTGAACATGATGGCTTATAGGTGTGTCAAATCATGTAAGTGCCTTACAAAATAAGCCATTATTATAACTAAATGCAATTAAAAGATTAGACGACATGAACACAACCTATCAAACATGAATAACATGATCTATCCTAATGCATGATGGACATATGTACATGTGGAAATGAAATTTAAAAAAAAAAAAAAAAAACTCTTTATGTAGGTGCTCCTGCACTAGTATGACCAAACACTAATCTATAAGGGGTCTTATTCATACCTTTTTTGATCTGTACTCAGTTCATGGTGTACACTAATTTATTGACTTCTTCTCTCCAAAATATTTTGGATACATCATTCTCAAACATCATTTCCCTTGTTTCCTTTGATGTTGATCTATTTTTTCTTTCTACAATCTCATTCAGTTCAAGGGTCTTGGGTGAAGATAATTGTTTCTTAATTACATTCTCTTCAAAAACATGTTAAATTCTCTAGATATAAACTCTCCTCCTCTTTCTGATCTCAAACATTTGATCTTAACACCAGATTCATTCTCAACTCTATTCTTAAATATCTTAAACTTTTCAAATGTTTCAAATTCCTCCTTAAGAAATGCTACCCAAATCATTACAGTGAAATCATCAACAAAAATCATGAAATACCTTTCTCCATAGAATCCTCTTGTCCTTATAGGCCCACTCAAATCTATGTGAACAAACTTCAAATTCTCTATAGTAGTGAAGTTCTTGCTAGGAAGTTATATCTTCTTCTTACCCAAGATACATTCTTTGCAAACATTATTAGTAGGCTTTATTATCATAGGAAAATCTTTGATTGCAAATGTGCTACAAACCTTCAAAATGTTGTCAAAGTTTATATGACAAAACCTCCTAGGCCATAACCAACTGTTATCGAATTTAGCAACCAAACATGTCACCTTTTTGGGATTTAGCTGAAATACATTACCTCTAGATGTTGCACCTATTCCAATCATTTTACCATCTTTATCTTTGATAATACAAGTCTTTTCTATGAATTGTAGTTGATAACTTTTATTCACCAACTATCCAACACACAACAAGTTATGCTTTAAACCATCAACAAAGTAAAGATCATTAGTGTTAGTCTTTCTATCAAGAGTAATATATCCTATCCATGTAATGTGACAAGTTTCATTTTTACCCACTCTAACAATACTTCCATTAGGATTCCTGAATTTAAAAAACTTGTTCATATCACCAGTCATGTGATATGAACATCCACTATCTGTTATCCAATCAAAATTCTTTTCAACTTGGAAAATTGGAGCTTTATCTTCTCTAATTTCTATGTCAAGATCATCTTCTTTAATAGCTTTAAATCCTAGCTCATCATCACTTTCACTCTAAACTCTTTCATTAGATTCCTCATCTTTATTTGCATATAAACAATTTCTAGGTCTTCTAGGCTTGAACTTTCCCTTATACTTTTTCTCTCTCTTAGGAGATTTAGATGCATAATGACCAAATTCATTACAAATCCAAAATTTAAAGATAATATTACCACGTGGTTCTCTTCTTACAAGAAAGGCTATACCTTGTTCAATTTTTTTAAATCTTCATTAGATCTAGTTCTACTACTACTAGAGAAATCTCCATGAGTGCTTGCACTTCTAGACAAACTTGGCATAACACTAAGGCATAGAAGGTTGTCTCCACTCTTGTCAAATCTCCAAACTATCTCAAACCAACTTCTTCTTCTTCCAATCTTCCAAGAAAAGTTTCCTTGGTGAACTTATTAGTACAAGATATCAAAAGTTCAATCATTTGTGCTACTTGTTTGAATGGTGGTGTCAAACTTTTCAAGAATTTCCACACAACCTCATCTTCTTCCTTGGTTCCACCATATGATTTGATTCCTACAACACTCTCAAATATCCTACCAACATAACTTCTTACTAATTCATCTTCCATCATATTAGCATCTTAAAACAAGCATATCCAATTCTACAATCTTATCCTTTTAGTAAGTGTATCTCCTTCAAAAATAGATTCGAATATTTTCCAAATTAGATGAGATGTTTGAATTGAATTTACCTGACTATATTCATTCTCAGGAAGGGCTACCAGTAGAGCTTCTCTAGCTCTCATACTGCACATGAATATATCTTTGTTTGCTTCACCACATTCTTCAAGCTTATCTTCTTTCACAATTGTCTTGTTGTCTTTTGTCAAAAGGCAGTGACCTGGACCCATACATAGAAGATGAGTCTTCATCTTCTCTTTCCAACTGTCATAGTTGACTCCATCAAATTTAGGACTATCCTTTCTGAAATGACTTGCCATTGATCTCCCAAAGTTGTTAGAATATATAGTCCACCAATATAATTGAGAGCAGGGAGGAAGAAGGGGGGTGGTGTTGAATCAATTATCCAACTATTATCACAATTATCAACCTTATTAAATCTTAACCATATGAGAAATATAATCAGAAACTACAACAAGATACTCATGCACAATAACACTAGATATGTTAACTAGGGAAACCCTTCATTAGAGAGAAAACCCTAGTTGGGATGGGACCCACAAGATGATGTACTAATATAAATATTCCTTGTTAGAGGATGGACCCTATTAGGAGATTCTAACACATTAGGAGTTGTGCCAATCCTGTTTGGAGTTGTAAAAGGAAGATGGACCCACTACCTAGACAACTTGAGGGGTAAGACCAATGAACGCACTATCCAAATGATCTCTATATTATTCCTTGTAGAATAATAGAATTGAACTATACTACTCTTTCTTCTTCCTCTATCCTATCAACCATACTTCTACTCCTATAGATCTTGATACTAGATCACAAACTTTGCATCCAATAATCCCTTGGATCACTTACTTGCATTTACCAAATACTCTACTCTTGTTCACACTTCCTTGAACATTTCACATTCCACTTTCATTAATCACACATTATAATCAAGGAAAGTACTTTCCTTCATACCACATCCTCAAAAGATTTACTTAATCTAGCCTTGAGGTTTTTCCAATTAATTTAAATAGGACCACAATAAGATAATTAATTAATTATAATCAGAATAGAATTGTTGGCTCAAAGTTTATGCAACTCTTCACATGTATGAATTTAGGGCTTTTGCACTTATAGACATCATCATCAAACTATCTTTTACCACTGTATAACTTTGTGCATCCTGATTATTTCTCTGCAAAGAGATAAACCATAATCATCAGAAAATACTTTATAGTTACTTTATTTCTTTACTTCTCTTTAAATCACATATAACTTTCATATCCCTTCGACTTAGGTTATGCACAATTAACCTTTCTATTAGGAAACTGTGAGGAGCACATCCTTAAATTCATGTAATTTGGTTTCAAATCTCTATTTATACAACCTTGATCTATGTCTACTACTCTGCTAGTCTTTAAAAATTACTGCAATGTTGACATCAATGACAAACACAGTCATGAATACAACATGTCAATACTGTCACATGCTCTCCAATGCTTAGGATACTCCCCCAAAGGAATACCATCAACATTTGTGCTAACACATTCATGCCCAACTGTAAGGCCTTCTTGGTTATGACTAGATACAAACGACAACTTCAAGATCTACGATCCAACTTCAAATTCACAATTCCAAAAACATCTACTCTGACTCTATAAGTTCTACCCTGAACTAAACCAAATACTTCTACTTATACTTACCAAAATAGATTATAGAAGATTCTAGATCATTATATAATAGAAAGGCTAACCTTAAAATAGTCTACATTAATCCCAAGACAAGATCCTATCATTAAATTTACAATCCAAATTAAATATACAAGTCCACTCAAACTAGGAACCAATCATAGACAAACTTGGTCAAAGAAGGAACCAAACATCAACAAATGTTAGGTTCATTTGGCACACAAACAAACACTTGGCCAACACTAGATAGCTCGAAACATATAGAAATGCTTGGCCTATACTAGACAACTCAACCAATACTGAACAACTTGGTAGCAACTACAACTCAACAACCACTGGAGCTCAACACTAATAGGAAAAATGAGCAAATATGAGTAGGATAGCAAGACAACCTAGGATGTTCCTATATCAATTTTCAAATGTGAAAATTTTCCAAATAATGTTTGAGAGGATGTGCTCATGTTTTGTACACATTAATAACGCATGTGAAACTTCTTGTCATCAAAATCATTGTAAGCTTCTTCATTATTTGCAATCTTATAGAAAATGTATGGCGACACTTAAGCCAAATGTGATAATTCCTAGAAGCACAACATAGTTTGTCAAGTTTATGTTATGTGATATTTCTAAAGAGTCTCATGAATTCAATGTTCAATGTATAAGCAATGCATGTACAAATTGTGGAGGGTTGCCAAAATTTCCATATAAAATAGACAATATTGATGTTTCAATGCCAGTTGTGTGGAATAGATTTGAGTATGAGATATACCAAACAAAGAATGGAGAAAAATATTTAAAAATAACATTGAAGGAAAGCAATTTTCCATAGGGAAAGTTTATGGATAAATTTAGGAATATGATTTATCCACACATCCAATATTGTAATGGTGCAAGATGGCAATCTAAATAGTTTCGAGATTCAAAAAATTATTTCCCACTAGGATGTATTTTGTCAATTGTAGATGTTGCAAACCAAAGTGGAAGTTAGATATTGAGGAGCATGAAAATTGTTGGATATTATTAAAGATAGAGAGGATTTGAACCATATGTATTAGGAGCTTTATGTTAACAATAAGTAGTTATATTTCATTACTTTGATATTTTTCTTATATATCTATAGTACTTTGACATACACATGTACAAGTTATCTACACATGTACATGATTTTAAACATTATACATCTTGATCTTATTACGTATGTGTACATTTATAGATAGGTTTATGATTCATATGAATATTTCAAGTTTATATATACATTTATCTATAAATATGTGTGTGTATAGATATGTAAATGTAAAACTTCACTTAATTGTAAAATTAGCACATGTAAATATATCTAAAACATTTTCTATACAAATTTCCAACACATGTAAATTTATCTAAAATATATTTTCATAAATTTCTAGATGTAAATTTGTTAGAAATTAAAAATTATCTAAAAAATTTTGTATAGAGATTTCAAAAATATGTATGCACATTTATGTAAAAGATATTCTATAAATTTCAAAAACATGTATGCACATATATGTAAAACATATTCTCTATAATTTTGTAAAACATATGCAACTCAAATGTAAATATCTAAGAACATATACATAAAAAATGATTATCAAATATGTCAACTATAAATGTATATGGTCATATTACTCATGCAAATATCAAATATGTCAACTATAAATGTGTTTGGTCAAATAACTCATGCAAATATGAAATATTGTGATATTGCTATCAAGATTTAACTATGTGATTTTGAGTCAAATTCATTGACCCATGTTTCATGAGTAGTGATTCAACATGAATCCATCTCTCATGAGAATAAATGGAACACTTCGCACTCATTGAATCTAGGTGATGCTCACAGGGGTGAAGCACTGGGACTTCCCGGGAGGTCACCCATCCCAGTACTACTCCAGCTTGAGCATGCTTAACTACAGAGTTTCCTCCATGGTTAAACCCAAAGCTTGCAACCCCGTTGTGCCTTATGAACCATTCCTTAGAAAGCCCCTTAAGCTCATCAATTGATAAGTAGGAGATAATTTCCATAGCAAGTCAAATTGTGATATTGCTATCAAGATTTAACTGTGTGATTTTGAGTCAAACTCATTGACCCATGTTTCATGAGTAGCGATTCAACATGAATCCATCTCTCATGAGAATAAATGGAACACTTCACACTCATTGGATCTAGGTGATGCTCACAGGGGTGAAGCACTGGGACTTCCCAGGAGGTCACCCATCCCAGTACTACTCCAGCCTGAGTGCGCTTAACTACAGAGTTTCCTCCATGGTTAAACCCAAAGCTTGCAACCCCATTTGCAAAACCTTCACCAAGTATTATCTCCTACTTATCAATTGATGAGCTTAAGGGGCTTTTTAATGAATGGTTCATAAGTCACAACACTCGGTGAAGGTTTTACAAATGGGGTTGCAAGCTTTGGGTTTAACCATGGAGGAAACTCTATAGTTAAGCGCACTTAGGCTGGAGTAGTACTGGGATGGGTGACCTCCCAAGAAGTCCCAGTGCTTCACCCTTGTGAGAATCACCTAGATCCAATGAGTGTGAAGTGTTCAATTTATTCTCATGAGAGATGGATTCATGTTGAATCACTACTCATGAAACATGGGTCAATGAGTTTGACTCAAAATCACACAGTTAAATCCTGATAGCAATATCACAATTTGACTTGCTATGGAAATTATCTCCTACTTATCAATTGATGAGCTTAAGGGGCTTTCTAATGAATGGTTCATAAGGCACAACACTTGGTGAAGGTTTTGCAAATGGGGTTGCAAGCTTTGGGTTTAACCATGGAGGAAACTCTGTAGTTAAGCGCGCTCAGGCTAGAGTATTACTAAGATGGGTGACCTCCCGAGAAGTCTCACTGCTTCACCCCTATGAGCATCACCTAGATCCAATGAGTGTGAAGTGTTCCATTTATTCTCATGAGAGATGGATTCATGTTGAATCACTACTCATGAAAAATTGGTCAATGAGTTTGACTCAAAATCAACAGTTAAATTCTGATAGCAATATCACAATTTGACTTGCTATGGAAATTATCTCCTACTTATCAAATATGAAATATGTCAAGTATGAGCACTGTAAATGTAAAATGTCCCATAAAAGGTGTGTCTATATGAAATATAAAAAAAAAGTACTGTAAATCTAAATTATCTCATGGAAAATTAATATCAAACATCTAAAACATATGAGTGAAAGTCATGTAAATGACAAGTACAAATATCAAACATGATCTTGTCATGATCCACAATGTGATCGAATGATGTGAGATCTTAAACCCTATGTTCAATATAAGAAAAAATATATCATGAAAATTTGTATATATTCAATAAATAATAACTTAAGAAAAAATAAATTTACCCGTGACTTGAGATTACAAGGGTCGATAGGCATCTTTACATCTCCACCCTCATGAGCTGTAGATGCAACATGTATGCAATAGATGAAACAAATATGTCACATGCATTAAAACTTATAATTTACTAATTTAAATATTATATTTAAAAATAAATAGAATATTTGTAGACAATTAAATAGAAATGTTTGTAAGTTTTTACCTATGTCTCATGCTATACAAAATGGGTAGGTGTCTACAGGTCCACATATGACATTGTTGTTGCAAATATATTTCTACCTATTTTACTCAAGTTAGTATCACTAAAGGTCATATTTGGGATGTAAAGCATAGGATTTGTGAGAATATATGTGAATAATGATCACCATGGTGGTAAGAAAGTGCCTTGGTACGGGAATTGCATCCTCCTCAACTATGGTTTGCGGTGGAGCTCTAGCTACTACAGGTATGTCCTCCTGCCCCTGATCACCCTATGCATTTGATCTACCATTGATGATACCGGTCACATATGATGGAACTAGACTAAGAGGTTTTTTGATCAACAAGTGAATAGTTTGATAGGCTACAAGAAGATCAATAGATAAATATGTACTCATAGCCCTTATATGGTCTACCAAAGACTTTGCTGAGACATCTAGTGGACATGAAATGTCAACCTCATCATATATATCTTTAGCTGAAGATGCTGATTGTAAGCATGCCATATATTTGTGCACTAGATCAATAGACATCTCATGCACCTAGATTGCAATAGTGTCAATCCTCTCATACACATCTCTATGTGTATCATCTACCTCTCTATCTTCAGTTGTAACTAACTTCAAATGTTTTGGCATCACCAAAAGGTTTGGACCAATCAATGCCCATTTATTAATGAGTAGAAGAGCATCAGGGTGTCTAAATTTATCTAAAAACCTACCCTTATCTTAACTAACATGGATAGGGATATCAGTATAATCAACACCACGATGTAGTTGAAATTCTGCAAACAATTATTTGCAAAAATACAAGGGGAAATCATCCTCTTGGGGCCACATGTGACGTGCAACCAACCAATGAGGATATATGAAGGGAACCACCAATGGGTAAGTATACATTATAGCATGGTAACCTCTGATTATTTTAAATGATCGATAATGTGGGATCATGCTCTTTACATTCTCTATTGACACTAGCTCATCTATCTCTCTCCATCTCATACCACCACCAACACTATGGGAGAGAGCACTATAAAATGTGTCCAAACTTAGACTATCATAAGGGCTAAAACCTTAAATAGTATGCATCATGTTGATTAACTCATCTCTAATCATAGTCACCTTATCCCTATGTTTTATGGTAGGTGAAGCCTTCAAGCTATGATAAATAACATCAAGTGCACTCTGTAAGTGTTGAAGAGTCTAAGTGAAAAGTGTTTTCCTATCCTAGGTACTATTAGTGGATCTACGTGATGGTTCATTGCATGAATGACCATGTACACTAGACTCTCTAGAATCAATACTAGTAGATGCCATAATGATGAAATATATAAATAAACAAAACAAGAGAGATGGTAATAGAGATCTGCACATGCATACACATACACACTTTTAAAAACTAATTTAATCTGAAAAAAATACTAAACTTATCTTACTAAATTAATCTACTATACAATATATAAACAAAAGTCAACTACACTACATTTTTATTTCACTAATATGTACAAATCAAATTTAGATAACAATAAATAAAAATTTAGAGAGTTTAAGGGATTAGAGAGATGTTTAGGGTTTAGAGAGATGGGGTTTATTTAGAGAGAGAGAGAGAGAGAGAGAGAGAGAGAGAGAGAGAGAGAGGATTAGGGATTAGAGAGATTAGGTTAGAGGTTAGTAGTTAGAGAGATTAGGTTAGAGGTTAGTAGTTAGAGAGATCAAGGGATTAGAGAGAGGTTTAGGGTTTAGAGGGATGATGTTTAGTTAGAGAGAGAGAGAGAGAGAGAGAGAGAGAGAGAGAGAGAGAGAGAGAGAGAGAGAGAGAGAGAGGCCAAATTAGTGTGAAAATTGGGAAGGGGTGTAAGAGATGGAGGAATTGGATCACATGCATAAAAGTAAGGGAATTTTTTAGTTTGAAAAATAATTTACTCCCACAAATTATTAATTAGTATTTAAGAAATTACAAAATTCCATAAATATAAATTAAATAATCAATTAATATAGAATTAATTAATTGTAAAAATTAGGAAAGGGATAAGTAAATCATATTTATTTATCAAGGATTAGGATTTAGGAGAAATGAAAGATAAGGAAAATAATCTCGAGTAATATATTTACATTGATTGTAAGCAACTGAGAATGTCAACTGCCTCACAAAATTCAACAATAATTTTCAATCAAATCCCCAAATATACACAACATTGACGAATTGTGTCCTCTTTTTTAGTTGTAAAAGAAGATAAATATGAGAATAAAAGAAAAGCAAATATACTTGTTAGTGTTGTAATAAGATAAAAACACAAGGTACAATGAATCTTAGAACATCATAATGAATTAGAACATAAAAATCACTAATATCATTATCAAATTTACATTCAATAGAAAATAAAAATTAATATATTAAAATTTATTATTTGAAATTTTATATCTATTTCCAATTTTTAACAAATATTTTAAAATAAAAAATATCTCAATTTAAATTTATTGTACAAATAAAATTTTAATCACTAGAAACATATAATATTTTATCAATATAATTATGAAATAAATAAATAGTTAAAATATAAATTAGAATATAAGACCATGAATAAAATGTGTTTTCATGACAAAACTAACTATATAACACAGTACCTAACCAATACATAAAATTGAAATCTTCTGACAAAATAGAATAAATTTCAAAGAATCCATTTAATTTCACACATATATCTAATGTTCAATTTATTTATTAATATGATAGAAACACCCATAAATGAGAGAAAATATCCATGAGGCTCTCCTCTTCTCTTGTAAAGAGCAACCCTTTCTCCACTTCCTCTGAGGAAAAGAAACACACCCATGAACCTGTATCATTGATAGATGAATGTTGTAAGACAATCATCCATTCCCATTTCCCTACCTCCACCTCCATATACATATGTGCTATAGTACATCATTTTTTGCCGTCCTTGTCTTGGTATTTGAAAATAAGGCTTAATTTAAAAGTCATTGAAAATTCCTTATTTACAACAAAAAAAAGTAGAGGGCAATGAGCATTGGAGGGCCATATGAGGAGTTTGACTAACTTCATTTTGTTGGAAAACTTTAGAATAAATGAGAGGGGGGGAGGTGTAAATTTGTTATCCAAGGTCCTAATGTCCCAATTAAACCTTTCAACACTAAACAAAACTCATACATATATATCCTTATCATGTATCTTGCATGCATCCATTAGATGATCCAATACTTAAACTTGTAGGTTAATGTCCTAGTTCAAAATAGTTTTGCATAAATGTAAAAATGAAACATAATAGAATCATTCACACACTTGGCACATGTATTTTATGTGGAAACCTAATTTAGGAAAAATCATTTGTAACATGCTACCAATTCTCACTCTTTTGAAGTGATATCCCATGAAAGGCCAACCTTGTTAAAGGTTCTAATACACACTATTAAATGTGACTAGGCTAAAGGATTTAAACCACACTATTAAGAGTGATCCTTGTTAGAGGACTTAAGAATATTCCATTAGTATGCCACCTTGTTAAAGGATTTACAAATGACTATTAAGTTAACCTTAATCCAAAGGATTTATCCTAAACTAATGCAATGATTAGAAATTAATAGTAAGAAATGATTTGATAATAAATCAAGAGTCAATTGCAGATTACAAGTCTTTGTTTTTATCCTCTATTCTTCTTAGCTTTCACACTTCACTTCTAATAGCTTATTCAACCTTCAAGCATTCCATCCTCTTAAGCTTCTTTTCATGCCAATTGCAAAATATTCTATTTGGTCACCATATAAAGCAACTCCCTAGACTTCTTGTCTTCCTTGGGTTCTTGCACATGCCAATAGTTGCTTCTAGCCTAGCATTCTCTTATAAAGAGAATTATGATCTTTTGCCTCCTAATCACAATCACCCATCTTATGGTTAGGTAGGATTCATTGAATCTAACCATTTTTCTATTTTATTCCTCTTCTAGAAAATTCCTTCTCATTCCTAATCACATTCATGTCAAAATGGTTTATCTTGAATTTTTTTCCTCCAACTCATCAAGCTTATCTTCTACACACTTCACATGATCCAAGAAATCAACTTTGTCAACTCAAATTTGGAGAATCCAAGATCTAATTCATAATGTTGTTACTTAGAAACAACTAACTTATGATTCTTGACACATACTATGTTACTGGACATCCACTAAAAATTCACTTGGTATATACAATCTTTTTACTATTACTCAACACTCATTAGAACTTACTCAACACATACTAACTTTACTCGGCATACACTACATCTTCACTTTTACTTGACACCAAGTAATTTTCTTCTCAGCTTGAACTAACTTCTCTTGGCTCCAACTAATCACTCGATCAAGCTTACCAAACATGTTTTTCTTTTCGTCTTCTTCTAGACTTAGTTAGTGTATCCATCCTTTGTAGCCTTAAGTAGATAAACAACACACTATATCATCATTGTCTAATCTAACCTTAATGCTCCTTTTATATACCATATACCTCAACCTTTCCCTAGGTGCTCTTGTTATCATATCTTCTTCAAACCCTCTTCATAAATCAATAAAATGATAGCATTTAGATAAAAATTATAAGCAATTGTCTCACCAAAAAATAGCAGGTTTGGCATCAGTGACAAAATAATGATTATATTGCATTCTCATACTTGTAACAATTTTTTCTCAACAATCTCCCTCTTTGGAATTGATAGAAAACCAATACCAACAACAATACCAAAAAAAAACTAATACGCTATTTTGTTATCTCCCTCTATTTGCATCTTCCAACTTCTATGTAGGCTACAAGAAAACTTTATTTTGATCAATAGACAACTCTTTTCTGATCTCCAATTTCTCAAGTAATAATAGTATCTCAGGTGTATCATCATCATCTCCCTCTTTCTTATGACTCCCTCTTTCATCTAATAGGGATTCTCTCTCTATTTTGAATAAACTTCTTAAGTTATATCTCTCTTTGAATAAACTTCTCAAGTTATATCTCCCTCTTTGTGTGACATCCTCTTTGACAACAATCTCTATTCTTTTCTCTGATCTATATCTCCCTTTATCTCACTTTTTTTGGTATTCTATCTCCACCTTGAGTTATTTCTCTCATGAGTTATTTCTCTCTCTTTGCCAATAATTCCAAAGACTTGTCAACTCAACATGTAGATGTTAATAATTCAAGTTCTCCTTCTGTCACCTTTCTTGTGACTGATCTTTGTAAGGAAGCTAAGGTGCATGAAATCACTTCCTACACTAATCTTTGAGGGGGCAATTATGCAAATTCGACTAACTATTGTAGAGATCTCAATAAATGCATAATAACATAATAAAAATAACTATGAACTCATAACACAATGATTACCATGGGGAAACCCTTCCAAGAGAAAAACCCCACCCTCCAAAACTCGCACAATGTATTCTCAAATCTAGAAGATTACAATACACTTGCAATGCATGTTCTTAAAGGAGCGCATCACAATAACTCAAACTCAGACTTAGACTCAGAGAGACTCCTTCTAGCACTAGTCTTGTAAACTAAAGTTGATGATTCAAACACCTCCCCAAGCCCTCCTTTTATAGTGATTTGCCACTTGGAAATGATTTGTAGTTTTACAAAACCATGGGCCAAAACCATGGGCAAAACAACCATGCCACATTTTACCCACTAGTAATTTGTAACTCCAAGAATACCATTTACATCCATAATTTTGTCCTCTAGTTTAAGTCCCCACAAAAGTCATATAATGAGTTGTTTACACTCTAAAAATAGCCCTTCTACATTGTTCTAGAGACTAAACACATTTTTAACAACTCATACACCTTTCTCCAACTCATAAACATGTGGAAAACTACCACAAAAAAATTCTAGAATTTTCTAAATTTTCTAAAGTTTTCCAAAAAAAGCTTGCAAGGTTGAGACATAATTCTCAACATTTTCCCACTTGTCAAACATCTTGCAAGAGTCATGGGATCCATAGTGTCATGGACTTAATTGATGGAGGCCAAGAGGCCCATAGACTCTGAACACCATTTCAACTTCTTTACACTCATGGGCTTAGTTAATGCATCAACAATATTCACCAAAGTCTCCACCTTTTCCAGCTTCACCTTGCCATCCTTGACCATACCTCTCACAAAATTTGCTAGGTAGATTGCACTTTGACTGTCACTAGAAATTGTCACTGCACCCTTTTTGAACTCTCTATATGGGTATAGTCTCTTAAGCTAGATAGCTTCCTTATAGGCATAAGTAGCTACCATATACCCTACTTTTGTAGTGGACAAAGTGACCACAACTTTTTCACTTTTTCATCCAACTAATTGCACCACCCAATAATGTAAACACATATGCATAGGTGGATCTTCTTCTATCAACATTGCCAACCCAATCTGAATCCAGATAGCCTTCAATATCCAAGGAATGCTCATATCCTATTCCATGAAAACATATAGAGTACTTTGAGGCACCCCACAAGTATCTAAAAACTCTTTTTACTACATCCCAATGTGCTCTTCTTGGATTAAACATATAATGAGAAAGTACTCCCACTACTTGGGCAATGTCTAGTCTTGTATAGACCATAGCACACATCAAACTTCCAACAACACTCTAATACAATGCTTGACTCATTTCTTCCATCTCCAATGGGGATGAAGGACACTATGAGCTAGAAATCCTTGTTCCCGTAGTAATAAGAACACTCAATGGTTTGGAATCTTGCATATTGAATCTTCTTAGAATATTACCAACATACTTACTCTAGCCTAGCCAAAGCTTTCTATTTTGTCTATCTCTTATAATCTTCATTCTTAGAATGTACCTTATTGCACCAAAATCTTTCATTTGAAACTTTGTTGAGAGCTGAGATTTTAATCCTGTAATCAAACCTTTTCTTTGCCAATAAACAACATGTCATCAATATATAATGCAATAACCAAGAAATAATCACCATCAAACTTGTAGTATATACAGTGATTAGATTTGGATTACACAATTCTCAAACTCAATAAATATGTATCAAACTTTTGGTACCACATCCTAGGACTTTTTTTAAAACCATACAAGGATTTCTTCAACTTATAGACCAAATGACTTTTACCTTTCACCACAAAGTGCTATGGTTGTGTCATATAAATTTATTCCTCCAAATCTTCATGAAGGAAAGTTGTCTTTACATCCATTTTCTCAACTTCTAGATCACAAGTTGCTATAATAGAAATTAAAAATCGAATGGATGTCTTTTTTGCTATAGGAGAAAAAATTTCACCATAATCAATTCCTACAACTTGGGAGTAACCTTTTACAACCAATCATGCTTAATACTTCTCAATGCTTCTATTTGAACCCATCTTCCTTTTGAACACCCATTTACAACCAAAAGGCTTCTGTCCTTCAAGAAATAGTTCAAGGTCCCATGTGTCATTCCTCTTAAGAGCTGCCATCTCTTCTTCCATGGCTATCTTCTAGGACTTTGAATCATTCATACCAAGAGCCTCTTCTATATATTTTAGTTTATCAATATTAGCATTCAAAGAAAATATACACCTCCATTTATTAGGAGAATATCCATACCTTTATGGTGCTTTCCTTTGTCTACTAGACCTTCGAACAAGATCTAGTTTAGGTTTAGGTTCATGATCAAGTTCTCCCTCTTCCTCTAATGATTTAGAATTCATAGAGCTCTCTTCGACAAATTTCCTTTCTAAGGGCCTCGATTCAACTTTCTTAGGTGTAGTAGGAAGTTGAATCACATATTTCTTTTTTTTTAATCTATTATGGCTGTACTATAACAAAAGAAGGCTCAGTTTCTCTAAAAATAACACTTCTAGAATAAAATACCTTTTGTGCAACATGATCCCAAAGCTTGTATCCTTTCACACCATAACTATACCTGGCAAAGATACATTTGATAACTTTACTATCCAATTTTGTCCACTTCTCCATTGGCACATGAGCATATGCCTCACAATAAAAAACTTTTAGATGTTTGAGTGAAGGTTTGTGGCCTAACCATGCTTCCATTGTGTCCCATCAATAAGAGTTGATGTAGGAGACCTATTTATTAGGTAGCAAGCAATGGCTATAGCTTCATCCCAAAACTTTTGTTCTAGTACCTAAAAAACCATGACCATCTGTTGAAAGAGAAACCCTCTCCTTCTCCAACAAAGTAGTCCTCTTCACAATCTTATCAAAAGTACTATTGCACTCAACTATGCATGCATCAAGTTAGTAAAATGTACCCAATCTACTTCCTCTTGCTATTACCATAACAACTCGCACCATTTTCACACCTACTTAAAAAACTATTCATATACACCCACATCTATTAGTTTACTAATAGATAACAAATTCCTTGCTAGTCTCGTGATATGTGAGACACCATCAACTCTTCTAATTCTACCATCAAAAAATTTCACATGAATACTTTCACGACCAACAATATCAAGAATTGAGTTATCACCCAAATACACCTTGCCACCATCAAAATTTCATATTTACTAAACCAATTTCTATTAGGAGTCATGTGAAAAGATGCACTTAAGTCTATCAACCATGCATTATCATGCTCATGAGTAGCCAAGGTGCAATGAAAGCATCTCCATCTTCGTTCTTGGACTCAAAATAATAATCTTGCTCTTTTTCTTCTTTTCTTTTCCTTTTTGTAGTCCTTTCAGAAGTGTCCATGTTTTCCACAATTCCAATAGATTATCTTGGACTTACCACGAGATTTTGATCTCCCCTTATTCTTGGACTTAGAATGACCATGATGGTTCTCATTCTTTCTTCTTTCCTTTGGTCTTCCTTGAACACTAAAAGCTTCTTTGGCATTTAGAGAGATCTTCCTTCTCATCTCTTCAGAAAGTAGAAAACTAATAATATCTTCCATCTTCAAGCCAACTAAAGTGCTCCCTATGGCCATGACAATACTGTCCCATGAGTCTAGCAACAAGCATAGAAATATTTGGTACCTTTCTTCTTCATCCATCCACACCCCAAATGAGGTCAACTGAGCCACCAACATATTAAAACTTTCAAGATGCTCAGAAATTTGTCCACCTTCTTCCATTCTCAAGGAATACAACTTCTTCCTCAAGAAAATCGTGTTCACAAGTGACTTCTCTTGATAGATCTCACTTAGCTTCTTCTAAAACTTCTTCGAGGTAGGTTCTTCATGGAAATTAATTAGTATAGAGTCTGCAAGAGATATTCTGATGAGACTTTTAGATTTTATGTCTCTCACATCTAATGTAGGAAAATGGTGAATAACTAGGGCCAAAGGCTCACCCAACTATCCAAACCACCCTGCAAGAGTTAACACAATGAAAGAAAACTCAAGGAACAACAACCAAAGGAGGAGGAAGAGAGAAATACTTTTATTGATTCCTCAAAAAATCTTCATACATGCCCAGCTATAAGACATTCTGGGTTACAACCAATTACAAATACATTCACATTCAATGATCCAACTGCAAATTTGCACTTTTAGTTTTGCTCTCTAATCCTCTTCTCAAAAACTTTCCTAACACTAAGCCCAAACACTCTATATATACTTGCCAAAATGGCTTATAGATTATTCTAGAACATTATATAAGAGGAAGGCCAAACCAAGAATAGTCTGGACACATCCTAAGAAAATATCTTAACATAAATGTCACGATCAAAAATAAATCTTGCAAGTTGGCTTGCAGAAATCAAGTCCAAATGCTGACACTCAACATACACTGGGTAATTGGCATATGGAGAGACACTTGACATACACTGGGTAACTTGGCACATGAAGAGTCACTCAACATACACTGGGTAACTCAACACATGAAGGAATTGCTACAATAACTCGATACATGAAGGAATTGCTATAGTAACTTGACATCCATTAGAGCTACAATAACTTGGCATCCATTAGAGCTATAGTAACTCGACATCTACTAGAGCTATAGTAACTCAGCATCAACATGCAGAATGACCAAAAATGAGTAGGCTAAAAAGGCAACCTAGGATCCTTCTACATCAAACAACTAAGGTTAAAAGAAATGATTCTCTTGAATCATTGAGATGTCACAACTTGAGCTAAATCTAACTCAAATTGAGAAATCCATGAAGCATCTTCAATAAGTCTATTATTTCACTTCACCAAATATTCATAGTAATCTTTTCCTCTTGTGCTCTTGCCAACTCTCTAATCCAATATCTATTCAACTTCTTCAATCTACTTCTTAGGATAATCATTTGATACAACAACTTCATCCTCTGACTAATGATACTTTACAAATAAGCAATATTGAACATAGGAGATACATCCATGTCATCAGGTAACTCAACTTCATAAGCATTACCACTGTCAAACTTCTTCAAGATCTTACAAGGTCCAAATTTCTTCATCTTTAACTTATTGTATGTTCCAACTGGGAGTCTTTCTTTCTTCATATGAACCATCACCTCATCACCAACTTGTAAATCATGGTGTCTTCTAGACTGGTCAACATTCTCCTTATACTTTTTATTATTTTGTTCCAACCTCAACTTCACTTCCTTATGCAAAGACTCCATAAAATCAGCAAATTCTTCACCTGCAATGCTTTTCTTTTCTTCACGAGCAACATATCTCAAATCTAATATACCTCTAGTAACAATCTCAAGAGGTTTCTTCCCTGTACTCCTAGTCACAGAATTTTTATATATAAATTCAGCTTGTGCCAATACCATCTTCCAATTACTTGGTTTATTCCCAACTAAACATGTTAGCAAATTACCCAAGCTTCTATTCACAACCTCTGTCTGTCCATCTGTCTGTGGATGGAATGTAGAACTAAACTTCAGCTTAGTACCCATCATCTTCCACAAAGTCTTCCAAAAATAGCCAACAAACTTACTATCTTTGTCAGAAATAATACTTGTTGGTAATCCATGCAATCTCACAATCTCTTTAAAGAAAAGTTCAGCAACTTGCTCAACATCTAATGTCTTCTTACATGGTATGAAATGAGCCATCTTAGAAAATCTATCCACTACAACAAATATAGAATCATACCCTTTCACTGTCTTAGGCAATCCAAGAACAAAATCCATATTGATGTCAATCCAAGGTTTCTCAGGAACAGTAATAGGTGTATACAAACCAATATTTTGACTCACCCCTTTTGCAACTTGACAAACTCCACAACTCTTTACAAATTTTTGAACATCCTTATACATTTGTGGCCAATAATACTTCTCTTTTAGCAAACTCAATGTCTTATCAATTTTAAAATGTCCAGCTAATCTACCACTATGCTTTTCTTTAATCAGATTCAACTTCATAGAACTTCTAGAAATACATAGCTAAATGCCTTTGAATAGCATACCTTCTATAAGGAAACTCAGGTGTGGAAACAACTTCCTACACTAATCTCATAAGGAAAGTATGATGCAAATCCTATTAAAATCTTCTACACTTACAGATTCAATATCATGTAAACAACAATATTGCATCCAACCATGCATACAAAAAATAAACAGAGAAAGAAACACATAACACAAAGATTTGCTAGTGGGGAAAAACCTTTCGGTAGAACAACCCCACCCCTTCAGAACCTGCACAATGTATTATCTTCAAAACAAGATTACAATAGACTTGCAATGCAAGTTCAACATCAACAATAGAAGACTCCAGTAGCTACTCACAGTACCAACAATACACCTTTTTTGCATCGCTTCTCTTCACAACCCTAAAAATGCTTATAACATGCACTTCACTTTAGGGCTACTCCCGAACCCCACTATTGGGGTAGAGTGTACAGTACTCAAATATCTTAGTTGCCACATGTCTTCACTTGTCATTGAATCTTCCTAACATAGCTCTTACATATCATAGGAATCCGTCATAACCGTTTTAGTCATGATCTCCTTACACACAATTCAAGATGTCGACACATCAACAGTATTTGCAAGAAATACATTTTAGAAAACAAATAATAAGAATAGGAATTATATAAGGTTGAGACACCTTATTCCTAACACCTTTTTGAATGAAATACTCATCATATTTACTTATGTGATCTGTCAAATTTGGTGCTATGCACTCTCCCTATGCCTCAAAAAAATTAAAATCCAACATCATACAACTCTTTCATTTCATCAAAACCAAGAACTTCAACCTTCATTTTAGTCAACAAAGAACGTCTTCTACTCAATGCATTAGCAATAACTCTACTCTTATGCTTGATCACAAATGTAAAAATCTGCAAGTACTCAACCCACTTCATATGTCTTTGATTCAATTTATGTTGACTGCCCAAGTAATGTAAAGCTTTATGATCAATATACAGTACAAGCTCTTTAAGAATCAAATAATGTTTCCACTTCTTCAATGCTTGGACAATAGCATAAAATTCTTGATCATACATAGAATATTTCCTTTTTAGCATCATTTAACTTTTCACTAAAGAAAGCAATGGGTTTACCTTCTTGACTTAATACATCTCCTATTGCATTACCACTTGCATCACATTCAACATGAAATACTTTGTTGAAATTAGGCAAAGATGATACAGGTAATTCAACAAACTTTTGTTTCAAAGTCTCAAAACTCTTATCAACTCCATGTGTCCACTTGAAGTCCTTTTTATCTCTCCTCATTGTCTCAGTAATAACATTACAAATAGAACTGAAATTATTTATAAACTTTTTGTAAAAACTAGCCAAACCATGAAATGATCTTACCTCACTCACATTCTTAGGTGTAGGCCATTCCAAAATTGCTTTAATCTTCTCAAGATCCATCTTCAAGCCATTAGCTAAACTCACAAATCCTAAATACACAATTTCCTCTTGCATGAAAGAACACTTTTTTAGTTTAATTAGCAACTTTTCCTCTTTCAACCTCTGTAATACTTGTCTAATGTGCTCAAGATGTTCTTCCTTAGTCTTACTAAATATCATAATATCATCCAAATAAACAATCATAAACTTACCTAAAAATCTTTTTAGAACTTCATTCATCAACCTCATGAAAGTACTAGGTGCATTAGTCAAACCAAAAGGCATAACCAACCATTCATATAAACCATCTATTGTCTTGAAAGTAGTCTTCCCTTCATCACCTTCTATGATTATGATCTGATGATAACCACTCTTCAAATCAATCTTGGTAAAATACTTTGCTCCACTCAAACAATCCATTATGTCATCCATCCTTGGCATAGGAAACTTATATTTCATGGTGATTTTGTTAATATCTCTAGAATCGGTACACATTCTCCATTCTCCATTCTTTTTAGGTGCTAATATAGTAGGTACAACACATGGACTCAAGCTTTCTCTAATCAAACCTTTTTACAACAACTCATGAACTTTTTGTTAAGTTCTTCATTCTCTGTAGGTGTCAATCTATATGGTGCTTTGTTTGGAAAACTAGCCCTAGGAATCAGATCCATACAATGACTTATACTTCTTATTGGAGGTAAACCATTAGGAATATCATCAGCAATAATATCTTTGTACTTATTCAGTAGTTCTATAATTTTTACTGGCACTTGACTATCACTATCTCTTGTCACTCGGTCGTTACTAGCTTCTACTACTTGATCATTACTACCAACACTTAGTCCTCTAGGAACTATAGAAAAACAAACTTGATTCTTCTTTACTTCCTTTTCAAATTGTTTTCCATTAACCATGCAAATTTTTATCGTAGTGCAACTAACCTCTTCTGGACTTTCAATCAAAGGAAACAATATTTGCTTCTTCCCATTTACCCAAAGAGTATATTGATTCAATCTTCCATCATGTACAACATATCTATCATATTTCCAAGGTCTACCCAATAGAATATGACAACAATCCATAGGCATAATATCACATAAAACTTCATGAAAGTAATGTTCAATCTTGAACTTCACAAGGCATTGTTCACTTACCAATATCTTATGCTCATCTTTGATCCATGAAATATGATAGGGTTTGGGATGTTTCAGCCTCTGCAACTATAACTTGGTAACTAGCTCTTCTGATGTCAAATTTGTAGAACTTCTACTGTTAACAATCACTTTGTAGCATTTTTCAACCATCTTACATTTGGTCTTGAAAAGACTTATCCTTAAAATAGGTTCCTCATCACTTCCCTTATTACATAAGGTTCTTCTCACCATCAAATTTTCTCTAGCCTTAGGTCCACTTGGTGAACCCTCATCATCTCCTTAAATCACAACATTTATATTACCTTGCCCACTTTCAGAGGATCTACATTGAAAAGATCTATGTCCCTCTTTACCACATCTGAAACAATTACAATGAAATCCACCTCTAGAATAAGAATTACCTCTTTTTCAATAAGAATTAGTGCCTCCTTGGTAAGAATTACAACTTTTCCATTCAATCTTTCCTTTTACATCATTCTTCCATTTAGATTTGCCTTTATCTTGCATAAAAATTTTAGATCTACCACCTTCACCATAAGATCTATCTCTACCTCTCTAGAATCTACCACCTCTACCTCTTTGTTTTTATTCATCCTTCTTTGTCAAGATCTCCTCATCTTTCAAGGCATATTGATATGCTTCTTCTACACTTTCCAAGTTCATGTAACTTATTTTATCTTGTATTCTAGATCTCAATCCATTAATGTACCTTGCAATTTTTTCAAAATCATCATGCACATGTTTAGATTTGATGTCCAATCTATAGAATTCTTCAGTATATTCTTTCACAATCATGTGCTTTTGTTTCAAATTTTACATCTTTCTCAACAAGCTAACTTGGTAATCAGCAAGGAGGAATTTTTTCTTTACCTTGTTCACCATCTTTGGCCAAGTTTTGATCTTCTCCTTTCCTCTTCTTTGCCTATTAATTTGCAAGTGCTCCCACCATAGTGATGCATGACCTTTCAACCTAGTGACTACAATCTTCACCTTTCTATTTTAGGAGTATTTTCATACTCAAAGAACTTCTCCAAATTAGAGATCCAATCCAACATAGTATTGGTATCCAATTTTTCATCATAAGGAACAACTTCTACAGAAGGCTTTGAATTTTCCCTAGACAACACTCACAACAATCTTTCCTCATCTTGATCTTCTTCAGGTTCTAGATTATGGTTTGGTGCTGCTGCTTCATCATCACTTACATCATCAAGATATGCTCCTCTCATCTGGGCTATCTCCATAGCATCTAATCTAGCTACAATTTGTCTTAATTGATCCAATATAGCATCATCGACATTTCTTCTACCCACTATACAACCAAATCCAAATTAGGGTTCTACATGATCCAATCTCCACAAGGACAAACCTCAAGCTCTAATACCAATTCACAAAGGAAAAGGGTGAAAAAGTAGGGCCAAAGGCTCACCCAACTATCCAAACCACCCTAAAAGAGTTAACACAATAGAAGCAAACACAAAGAACAACAACCAAAGGAGGAAGAAGAGAGAAATACTTTTATTGATTCCTCAAAACATCTTCATACATGCCCAATTGTAAGGCCTTTTGGATTAAGATCAATTAAAAATACATTCACATTCAATGATCCAACTACAAATTTGCACTTTCAATTTTGCTCTTTGATCCTCTTCTCAAAACCTTGTCTAACTCTAAGCCTAAACACTCTATATATACTTGCTAAAATGGCTTACAAATTATTATAGAAAATTACATAAGAGGAAGGCCAACCCAACAATGGTCTAGACACATCCCAAGAAAATATTTTAACATAAATGTCACGATCAAAAATAAATCCCACAAGTTAGTTCATAGAAATCACATCCAAATGCTGACACTTGGCATACACTAGGTAACTCAGCACATGAAGAGACACTCAACATACACTAGGTAATTTGGCACATGAAGAGTCACTTAGCATATATTGGGTAACTTGGCACATGAAGGAATTGCTACAAAAATTCAGCACATGAAGGAATTACTACAGTAACTTGGCATCCATTAGAGCTATAGTAACTTGGAATTCATTAGAATTATAGTAACTTGACATCCACTAGAGCTACAATAACTTGGCATCTACATGCAAAATAAAAAAAAATGAGCAAGATAACAAGGCAACCCAAGATGCTCTAGCATCAATATCATACTTTGTGGCTGAAGTTGAATTTGTGTGTAGTGTTTCTCCCATTTGACTTCTGTAAGTCATCTTGATGGATGTAACCTTGTTTATCTTTTGTTGTGATGGATCATGATTGGGACTGTGAGTGGTCTACAGAATTGGGGTGATTGGATTTATATTACTATGTCAATTTCTTTAATTATGCTTATGGCTGATTTTTGAGACTATGATGTGATTTATGATTCACTGAGGTGTGTGCTAGTGGTTACTAGGATCAATGTGGTATCATGATGTTTCTGTAATTATTGTGAAATGTGTGCCTGGATTGCATTATGTACTTTTTCCTTGCTACACTAGACTAGGTTCCTATAGCAATGGTAAGTCATGTTTATGATTGTGTTCACTTATGTATTTTAATTGACTTTTTAATGTTGTGTAAACTACCATTATTAAATACTTAAGTAATTAGAAATAGATTCTCCATGTTGGATTCTTTGGTTTTGAGTTGTAGATATTTACCTTGTTATATTCTAATTTGAGAGATATTTGTTACTCATGTTATGTTTTACATTTGAGATGACCTGAGGGTCAGATGTTTTACTTTGATTTTAGTATCATAGATGTTATATTACTATGTTGTTCAGTTGATCATATTGCATGATGATGCCATTTTGAGATGACAGTGTGTTTTATGATGATATCTGGTTATCCAGTATTTGTGCATATCTTTGATTATGTTATGTGATGGATTTAATGCTATGGTTATTAACTTCATTCTTGCTTCATTATGATATATGCTAACGTGAGTGATGTAAATGGACTATTTTGGTATTATTGAATAAATGGTTAAATTAGGGATTTAATACATTTATTGCTTTAGCTATGTTATTATATGCAATTTCAGTTGATCATGTTGTTTAGTGTGCAAGATTTATATCCCTAGTAGTGACACATGGAGTTAGTGATTCACCCATTCATACTTTACCAATGGCGTACTTGTATGGTTGATGTATCCTTATTTTAATTGTTTACTTAATCCTTTTAGTGATTATTAAATCCAAACTCATTTATATTATGTAATTAGACTAGTGAGTGTGTCTGTACATTTAGAGTTTTGCATTATTGTGAAAATTGTTAAGAAAATTTTTGAGTTTTTGAGTTTTTGGGCTTTTAATTTTATTGAATTTAATTTCTGCCAGCTTTGCCATAGATGAATTCCTATTACTAGGAATAGCCTAGTTTTGTTTGGGTCAATTTGAGGTTTAACTATGTTGGTTGGTGATTTTTCCTAATAGATTATTCACTCAAAAAGAGAATAAGTATCCAAAAAGGAATTTAATTCCCGACTTCTCACTTTTGAATTAGAAAGTTGGAGAGTAAAACACAAAATCCTGTTCATGAGGATTTACTATTTTGTTCATTGTGAGAGCTATGGGCATGAGATCATCATGAGGTTGGTCTGGTTGGATCCACCTCAGAGAGACCTTGGATTGCCATGATTTTCAACTACTTCTGCGAGATCTTTATTTTATCTTTTAGATTCCTATTTTTCCCTTTTGGCTGTGACGTAGGGCTTTCCCATTTTGTTATTTTGGCTCTATTTCTACTTCTACTTTAGTAGATGTTTGTTAGGAGGCTAAGAACTAGTGTTCCCCTCCATTTTTGTATGCTGGCTCTACTTAGTTTGGTAGGTATGAGCATTTCCCTATTTTTCAGGTTGAGGGTTTGGGGTTTTGCACCATTATGTTGGCCATTTTTGCATACAGACTCCCAACCTAGATTTTATTTTATTTTTGTGGCTTTTGTACCCTAAGACCAAATGGGTTTTAATTTCAAAGTTTTTGAGTTTTGAGGTTTTTTTGCCTTGATTTGTGTGCCACCCAATTTTCTTAGGTTTTCTTGGCATGATGTTGGTTGTGGACTTGAATTATCTATAGGATGTCAGTCACACCATTGTTTCACTTTTATATTGCATTAGGATGTGTATCGCATATGTACTTCTGACATCATATTCAGCTGATTGATTTTATACTTGTTGTTATGGTTCTTTTGGACCTTTGTTCTAGTTTCATGGACACTGTGATTCATATAGAATCCATACTCCTGGATTGAGGCCAGTTGAGTGAGTTCATGATGTTTGGTCTTGTTGCATCATTGAGATTCGTGTAGAATCCATACTCCCAAATTGAGGTTGGTTGAGTGTTTTCATGATGTATGGTTTTATTGTTCATTGGGATTCATGTAGAATTTTTCCTCACAAGTTTGTTTTTGGTTGAGTGATATTTTACTTGTGTTCTCATCCAGTCCTTGTTTTATGATCTTCATGATGGTGGTGCACCACACACAAGTACGTGAGCATATAATTTTTGGGTGACATGTGAGGTTCGATATTTTGTGGTACTTCTGAAAGTTATGATCGTTGGGGTTGGGTTGGGATTTTTCATGCCTATGGTCACTCATCATTAGATGAGCATGGGTAGGGTAGGGTAGCATATGGAGGGGGCTTCTATCTTGTAGCCTAGTTATCATTGTGCCTAGAGGGTTGGCAGATGAAGTTTTAATTAAGTGATAACTAAATAAAACACTAGGTGGTAATAAAACTTAAGATAATAATCTGTGTTAGAGCCTTTTTATTTAAGGAGTTGAATCTACATGTTCTAAGCTTGGGCTTGTCAATGCCAAGTGACTCTCCATGATATTAGCCCTTACTTAGTAACCCATTGAGTGTTTGACTAGGACCTGTAGTTTATGCATTGTCTATGTCTTGGTTTTAGTCATCATATTGTCTAGCATGAGTGTTAGCCATGGAAATTATGATTTATGTGTGTTTGTGGTTGGATCTTTATCTCCATTAGCATAGTAGGAGTGGACGTATATGTTTCACAAAGTTGAGAGGTGTAGCTACCCATACCACTATTACGGACTAGTGTGCAGAGATGATCTTTTATCCTAGTGTGACCATTGCTAGATGTTTTCCCCTAATACTTTAGGTTTCGAAGTATGCTTTCTTATCATTTATTCTTTTACTGGAATTCTTGGATATCATATTTAGATGATTCTAGTTTATTTGAAACATTCCTATATTGTGATGTTTAGTATATGATTAGGTGATGTGAATTGTTTTTTTGGTGTATCTATTGCCTATTGGTTTAACATGTTAGATTTACTATTCATATGATGTTTAGCGTATGATAGATGATGTGGTTTATCTTATGATTTACATATAGCATGTTAGATTTTCTTATTCTTATGTTGTAGCACATTTTAGTAGTGACATCCTCATAAGATAGCACTGACGATCTGGTCAGTACTTTTTAATGTTACGCATAAGGGATGGCTAAGATCCATGATGGTCTTATGATGCTATTGGTAGTTGGGAGGAACCATGTACTTAGCTTGGTTGTTCAGTTATTGTGATGTGATTTCTAAAATTGCGATGTTTCTTTTAGTATGTTTTCTTACTACTATGGTTTAGATGGATAGATGCTCCTCTTTCTTGTTTCATGGCATCATGTTGTTATGCACTTGAGTTTTTACTCCTTGATCTATGTGGATCTGGTACTCCCTGATGTGGAAGTTTGCTTTCCTATTTCATCCCTTGTTTTGGCCCTTAGAGTATTTCTCTCTTTTCCTAGGTGATTATGTGTTAGCATTGGGTGATACAATTTAGTGTCATATGCCCAATAGAGATCTATTATACAATCCCTAATTGTATCGCATGTCTCTTAGAGAAATGTCATATGATACTTTTTGGTATCACACCCCCTTTAAAGAAGTGTCGTACAAAATATCACATGCCCTCTTGAGATGTGTCACTTAAACCTTGAAAGTGTTGTGCCCCCTTCTTGTGAAAGGTCATATGCTACTAGAAAGTATCGTACCTATCTAGGCAGATAGTTGGCACTTCTCAGTTTGACCCAAACTTTTTCAACAAGTGTTTCAGCTACCCTCTAAGGTGTTCTTCAATCCATTGGTATTGCATTTTGAGTTTTAGATGTTTGATTTGAATTAGGTTGTGCATCTTCTATAGTTGTCATTTTTTTTTGGTTATGGTGTTTGGAGATTTATTGGTTGCTTAGATTGTTGATGAAGTCTTTCATTGCAATCTTTGCGATCCCTATATGATGTCATGTGCATTCATACTTGTAAAAAAAAAAATCTTGGTGATGCAGGGGACTCCCTTTAATATCATAAACTCATAATAGAAACAAAGAAACACAATTAATGTGAGAACAAAATATGTACTTCTTATTTATGCCACAAATGTAGAATTATAAAATTCATAAGTACAATATTCTAACCCACATGGGTGCCTCCAGTACAATAATTGGCAAGAAAAGCTATGAACTATCACCCAAAGCTATCCTACACAATGTTGGGATATATCTTAAATTGACAATTTTATGCTGTTCGAGAAGGTTTTAGATGCTCAAACTTAATACCTAAGGCTGATAGGCCCTAACAAAATATATAGAGTTGGCCAAATACATCTTTGACAATTATTTTAGAAATATTGGGTTCCCAACTTTGGAAGCCACAACTCACAAACCATTGCTTCGATTGGCTATTATAACCACCTTTAAAAAATGCCAGCTTCTGATCTATAGGCTCAAAATGGCATTAGCACCATTCCATCAAGTTTTTAGATCTCATTTAGGCACTCTAAGGCCTCCAACGGTGAGCCTAAAGATTTTTCTACAAATTTTTCCACTAAAAATCCACAATAACTTCTTTGATACTTAAGATGGAGGAATAAAATTTTTATGGTAGACTTATATGTCTAAAATGAACCTTCCTATAGAAAATGAGAACATTCCAAGCTCATATGAAAAACTTACTAAAAATAGCAAGTTCCCATAAATATTAACCACCCTATCTATTAGTCCTTATTAAAATAGAAAAGAATGAAAATAAAATATTTTTGGGTGATGCAAGATTTCCCTTACACCCAGGATGCTCTTGTATCAGACACTAGGGGTAATTTGAGAAGTGACCCTGTCACGTTTCAGGTATTTAGAAGAAAGCCAAGATTATTATCCTCATTTTTTAGCCATGATGAATCCTCAACTAGCCTCTTTTTTCATTTGACCAAATCTCCTCAATCTCCTTTGTGGCTGAACTAGCTCTTGGAATGCTCCATTGCACTTCTACAACTTCATCTCCACCACCTCCTTCATAATACTCTGTCAAATCTAAAATAATAAATATTGGTGAAATATTCAATTTAACAAGCAACTCCACTTCATACACATTTCTAGAATCATAAATTTTCACTATCTTGCATGATCCAAACTTCTTCATCTTCAACTTATTATACATACCCACTGTTAAATGCTCCTTTCTAAAATGAACCATGACTTCATCTCCAATATGAAATTCCTTATATCTCCTTTTCACATCTTCTTTAGCCTTATATTTTGTATTCATCTTTATGATGTGCTTTGTCACCTCCTCATGGACATTCTTCAAATGTTTAGCAAAATCTTTTGCTTTAGCACTACTTATCTCTCCTTTATACAACTGCCTCAATTTAGAAGCATTCCTAGGACTGCTCCCATATACAATCTGGAATGGTGATTTACTAGTACTCCTATTGATAGAATTATTATATGAAAATTCCACTTGTGGTAAAATCATATCCCATCTTTTTGGTTTATCTCCAACCAAGCATCTCAACAAGTTTCCCAAATTGTGATTCACAGCTTTTGTCTGTCCTTTAGTTTGTGGATGATGTAATGAACTAAACTTCAAATCTATCTTCAACTTCTTCTAGAATGTATGCTAGAAATTCCCAACAAATTGATATCTCTATCTGAAACTATACTCTTTGGTAGACCATGTAATCTCACCATTTCTCTAAAAATAACTCTACTACATGGACAAGATCACTAGTCTTCTTGCAAGGAATAAAATGTGCCATCTTTGAAAACCTGTCAACCACCACAAAAATAGAAGCATGCCCACACTGTGTCCTTGGTAAACCAAGAACAATATCCATACTGATATCCTCACATGACTTCCTTGGTATATGTAATGGTTGATATAACCCTATATTCTACTTCACTCCTTTCACCATCTGACATACTCTACAACTTTGTGTAAGAAAAATCAGGGATAGAAATTACTTCCTACACTAATCCCTTAAGGAAAGTATTGTGAAAATTCTATTTAAATCCTTACAATTTTAGATTCAATATTATGTAAACAACAATATTACAATCAACCATGAATACAAAAAATAGATAGAGAAAAAAAACACAAACAAAAAAGTATGTTAGTGGGGAAAAACATTTTGATAAAACAACCTCACCCCTCTAAAACCTACACAATGTATTATCTTCAACACAAAGGTTACAACAAACTTGCAATGCAAGTTCTTGCAAGACATGAAAGACAAATCCAATTGCAACAAAACACTACCAACAATACACTTTCACTCTCTCCTATCTACAACCCTAAAGTCACTTATATCGTGCACTTTCCATTTTAGGGTAACTTCTAAAGAAGAACTATATTAGGGTTTTACCATTCTCTAGAAAAGTAGGAACCCAAAATTTTTTTGGGCTGATGCCTCAAACTTCATGTGCTAGATGGAGACTCGAGTGTACAATACTTAATGATCAATTGCCACATGTCTTCACATCTTCACCCATCATCATATCTTCCAAAGATAGCTCTTACGCATCATAGGAATCCTTCATAACCATTTCAATCATGATGTCCTTACACACTATTCAAGATGCTAACACCTACAAGTAGAGTGACACATGAATATGCCAACTAGACATGTACACTCGCACTTAATTACATTATTTGAAAAAAATACATTTACAAAACAAATAATAAGAAGAGGAATTATCCAAGGTTGAGACACCTTATTCCTAACACTTTGTACAAACTTTGTCACATCTTGCTACAACTATGGCCAATAATAATTTTCAGCAACCAAAGCTATGGTTTTATCTCTACCAAAATGTCTAGCCAATTCTCCACTATGCTTCTTTTTGATAAGATTCTCTCTCATTGAACTTTTGGGAATGCACAAATAACTTCCTTTAAACAACATACTATCCTAGATCATAAAATCCAACCACTTTTTCCTATCAAGTGTAATAGGTTCTATACAAACCTTCTACCCTTCACCAAAATTAGGATCATCTGGATACAAAGTATTAAGTTCCTTAAACCCAACCATCTCTATTTTCATTTTTGTCAGCAAAAGTTGTCTTCTACTAAGAGCATCTACAACTTTTTTAGACTTCCCACTCCTATGTTTCAAAACAAATGTATAACTCTACAAAAACTCAACCCACTTTAAATGCCTTTGGTTCAATTTTCCTTAACTATTCAAATATTGCAAAGCTTGATGATCAGTAGACAAAACAAACTCTTTAGGAAGAAGATAGTGTCTCCACTTCTTCAATGCTTGAACTATAGCATAAACTTCATGATCATAAAAAATATATTTTATTTTTGTATCATTCAACTTCTCACTTAAATAAGCAACATGTCTACCTTCTTGGCTCAAAACAACTCCTATTGCAGTATCACTAGCATCACAGTCTACTTGAGAGACCTTGTTAAAATCGGGAAGTGCTAAAGTAGGTTTCTCAGTAACTTTCTATTTCAATAGATTAAAACTCTTATCTACTCCTATAGTCCACTTAAACTCTTTCCTATCTCCTCTCATTGTTTCAGTCAAGGGTCTACAAATACTACTAAAACCTCTTATGAACTTTCTATAAAATGTAGCTAGTCCATGAAAAGATCTTACCTCTATCATACTCCTTGGAGTAAGCCATATGAGGATAGCCTTCACTTTCTCTAGGTCAATTTTCAAACCTTCTATTGAGACTACAAATTCTAGGTACACCAATTCCTTCTTTACAAAACTGCACTTCTTCAAGTTTATTAGCAACTTTTCTTCCCTCAACTTATCAAATACCTTGTGAATATGAATCAAATGCTCCTCTAATGTCCTACTAAAGATCAATATATCATCTAGGTAAACAATGAAAAACTTTCCTAGATGCTCCTTTAGTACCTCATTTATGAGCCTCATGAAAGTTCTCAATGCATTGGTTAGCCCAAAAGGCATGACTAACCACTCATACAGTCCTTCCCTTATCTTGAAAGCAGTCTTCCACTCATCACTCTCTATAATACAAATCTAATGGTACCCACTCTTTAGATCTATCTTTGTGAAATACTCAGCTCCAATTAAACAGTGCATAATATCATTCATCTTTGGCAATATATATCTATAATTTATTGTGATCTTGTTGATAGCTCAAGAATCTATGCACATCCTCCATTTTCCCTTCTTCTTTGGTGCTAATACTATTGGTACAAAACATGGACTTGGACTCTTTTGAATCAACCCCTTCTGCAATAGCTCATGAACTTTCCTATTCAAGTCTTCACTTTTTTCCGGTGTCATTCTATGCGTTGCCTTGTTTAGAAAACTGACTCCTAGAATCAAATCCATTTGGTGACTAATCTTCCTCATTGGGTCAATCCATTAGGTACATTATCTGATACAATATAAGAAAACTCTCCCAACATATCTGCAACTTCTGCAAGTACCTCTGGTACATCTTCTTTACTATCTTTAAGAATTATAGAAAAACACATATGCTCATGCTTCATACCTTTAAGAAACTCTTTTCCATCAACAAGACATATTCTAGTAGCACTACATACCTTTTCTTCTTTATACCTTCAATGACTTCAACTTATGTTTCACTCCATCCTTAGTTAGAGTGTAGGTATTTTCTCGCTCATCATTACAACATGTCTATCAAACTACCATGGCCTACCCAACAACATATGATATATGTCAATGGGTATGATATCACATAGTACCTCATCCTAGTAGCTTCCAATCTTGAACTTCATTGAGCACTGCTCATTGACCATGACCTTGTGGTCATCTTGCACCCAAGGAATATAGTATGAACATGGTGTTTTTGCCTCTTTAACTTCAACTTGGTGACCATCATTTTTGACACTATATTGCTAGTACGTCCACCATCAATGATCAAATTAGAACACTTATCTTCACATCTACACCTTATGCAAAAAAATCTCCTACCTTGTTCAGATTCATTCTCACCATTCAATAGTACTCTTCAGTTAACTAGGACTTCTCCTCTTTCAGTATCTTTAGAATGTGATAATCTAACATTTTCATCAACATGTGCAACTATAGCCTAGCCTTTTATTACTTGATCTTTCCTTCCTTGGCACTAGGTAAATTTAAATGCTCTATGCCCTTCTACTCTATAGTAAAAATATTTCCCATAGAAGCCTCCTCTTCTAGATCCTTGTCCTTTGCCTCTTTCTCTCTAAATAGATTTTCCCGCTTACTTCAACCCTTGTATTTTTCTTCAATAGATAAAGCTCATAATCCATAGGAATGAATTATCAATTCAGTTTAGTTACCATCCATTACCATCTAGTGATTTTTTCCTTTCCCTTTCTATTTTGCTCCAACTAAACCTCTTGCCACCAGATCTTTGCATGTCCCTTGAGTTTTGCCTATGCAAACTTGACCCTATTAGGATCTTCAATATCTTCATGTTCAAAGTACTCCTCCAATTCATTGATCCAATTGATCAGCTCCTCTAGATTAAGATTTCTCAAAAATGTGGGAATTTAAAACTTAGGTCTTTTTCCAATCTTGGAGATGGCCCTAAAAAGCCTCTCTTCCTCTAGGTTTAGAATTGGCTCTTCTCTGACATTTTCTTCTACTTTGTCCTCATCCTTACTTTCATCTCTTATAGGAAGATTTATTCCTCTCTATATTTGTTCTTCCAATGCTTGCATCTATCTTTGGAGGGCTCTAAAAACCTCATGTGTAGCACTTATAGCTCTTCTACCACACTCTCTTTGTGGAGGCATTTTTTGTGCTTTAGCTAAAACCCTAGTGAAAACTGCCTCACAATCGATGATCTATCTACACGCTTAGCCCAAGCCATAGTCTTGAGGTGAACTACATTATAGTTGGCAATCTATACACACACACAAGAAATCTAGCTCTAATACCACTTGATGTAGGGGACTCCTCTTAATACCATAAACTCATAACAGAGACAAAGAAATAACAACAAATGTGAGAACAAAATATGAACTTCTTATCTATGCCACAAATATGGAATTATAGAATTCATAAGTACAATATGCTAAACCACATGGGAGCCTTTAATACAAAAATTTTCAAGACAAGCTATGAACTATCACCAAGAGCTGCCCTAGACAATGTTTGGGCCTTTCTTAAATAGGTAGTTTTAAACCACCTGGGAAGGTTCTAGATGTCAAACTTAATACCTAAGGCTGATAGACCCTAAAAAAATATATAGAGTTTGCCAAATACATCTTTGAAAATTATTTTATAAATTTTGGGTTGCCCAACTTCAGAAGACCATAACTCACAAACTATTGCTTCGATTGGCTATTATAACCACCTTTCGAAAACACCAGATTTTGATCTACAAGCTCAAAACAATGCTAGCACCCTTTTGTCAAGTATTTGGATTTCATCCAGGCATTCTAAGGCCTCCAATGATGAGCCTAAAGATTTTTCTACAAAATTTTCCACTAAAAATCCACAATAATTCTTTGATATTTAAGTTGGAGCAATGAGATTTTTATGATAGGCTTATATCTCTAAAATGAATGTTTCTGTAGAAAATGAAAACATTTCAAGCTCATATGAAAAACTTACTAAAAATAACAAGATCCCATAAATAGTAACCACCCTATCTACTAGTCCTTATTAAAATAGAAAAGACAAACTAAAATATTTTGGGTGATGTAAGATTGCCCTTACACCTAGGATGCTCCTGCATCACTTGGCTTGAATTGAATCCTTATTCCAAGGATCTCCAAGTAGGGTATTACACTATTGGCCTCAGCTTCTTTTCATCAATTGCATCTTATAGATCCTGATCAATCAATAGATCTTCGATCTTCAGCTTCCACATTTCAAAGTTTGTGCCAGAAAACTTCTCTACATCAATCCTCCCTGATGTGCTTGCCATATTTGCAATCTTGCAACACAAAAATAAAAACCTCTGCACAAGCTCCCACTCAAACCTTGATTAGCTCAAAAAACCCTATACCCAACAAATAGGACCAAAACTAGCTAGGTTCTAATACCACTTGTAAGGAAGCTAAGGTGCACAAAATTGCCTCCTACACTAATCTTTGAGGGGACGATTATGCAAATTCAACTAGCTATTGCAAAGATCTCAAGAAATTCATAATAACATAATAAAAATAACTATGAATATAACACAATGATTACCATGGGGAAACCCTTCCGGGAGAAAAACCCCACCCTCTAAAACCTACACAATGTATTCTTAAATCTGGAAGATTACAATACACTTGTAATGCAATTTCTTATAGGAGCACATCACCACAACTTGAACTTGGACTCAAACTCAGAGAGACTCCTTTTAGCACTAGTCTTGTAAACTAAAATTGATGATTCAAAAACCTCTCCAAGCCCTCCATTTATAGTGATTTTCCATTGGAAACCATTTGTGGTTTTACAAAACCATGGGGCAAAACCATGGGTAAAACAACCATACCACATGTTAACCACTTGTAATTTGTAACTCTAAGAATACTATTTTCGTCCATAATTTTTTCCTCTAGTTTAGACCCACATAAAAGTCATTTAATGAATTGTTTACATTCTAAAATACCCCTTCTACATTGTTCTAGAGACTAGAGAAAGTTTTAACAAATCATACACCTTTTTCCAACTCATAAACATGTGGAAAACTACCACAAACAAATTCTAGAATTTTTAAATTTTTCTAGAGTTTTTCAGAAAAAGCTTGCAAGGTTGAGACACAATTCTCAACAATCTTCTATTCTACCTTTGCTATTAGTTTAGGCAGCTCCTAAAGTAAGATCCACTACATCAAGTTGTAAAATATGACATTCAACTTAGTTGATGCAATAGACTTCTCTTTCCTCTTAAATAGCTTTAGATAGGGGTAACACCCCTACTTTACCTCTTAGGTATTCATGAGCATCCTTAGTTAAAGCCTTTGTGAATATGTCAGCTATCTATTCTTTTTTATTCACATACTCCATCCTTACTTCTTTGCTTAAACAAGTTCTCTCAAGTAATGATACTTGATAGCTATGTGTTTTTTTTGTATGCATCACATGGTTCTTTGATATGTTTATAGTACTAGTATTGTCATAGTAGATTACAATAGGCTCATTGTAGTAGCCACATATTTAGCTTTAGTAGTAGATTGTGAGATACAATTTTGTTTCTTACTAGTCCAACTAACTAGTCTCTTTCCCAAGAAAAATGTTCCACCACTTGTACTTTATCTGTCATAAAAATTTCTAGCCCAATCATCATTAGTGTAAGCTCTCAATTCAAATTTTTCATTCTTCTTGTACTACAAACCATAGTTTTCTATCCCTTTCGTATATCTCATTATCCTTTTGACAACCATTAAGTAATTTTCCTTAAGATTAGCATTAAATATTGCAACAATCCCAATAGCTAAAGCAATATTAGGTCTACTATGAACTGCATATTAAAATTTTCCAATCATAGACCTGTACAATGTTTGGTTCACTTTAATAGAATCATCAATGTTGGAAAGTTTATGTCCTGTTACCATAGGTGTGCTAACAAGTCTTGAATCTTCCATACCAAAAGTTTCCAATATTTATTTTACATACTTAGACTAAGTAATGTAAATACCATACTTCATTTGATACACTTGTAAACCAACAAAGAATTTAATCTCTCCAAACATAGACATCTCAAATTCTTTCATCATTTCATTAGCAAATGTCTTGCATAGTGCATTGGGTCCTCCAAATAGAATATCATCAAAAAAATTTCAGCTATTAAAATACCTTTACCACCTTTAGTCTTCAAGTATAGGTTATTATTTTCATCAATTCTCTCAAAGCCAATCTTCATAAGATAATTATAAAGTTTCTCATTCTATGCTCTAGGTGCTTTCTTTAAACCATATAAAGCTTTGTGTAGTCTAGATACTATGCTATTATTTTTTGGATCAATAAATCCTTTAGGTTTTTTATGTAAACCTTTGCTTCTAATATATTATTTAGAAATACAAAATTCACATCCATCTAATAAACTTTGAAACCTTTGTATGCAGAGTAAGCAAGCATAGTTCTTACTCCTTCTAATCTTGCAACATGGGAAATCTTTCTCCATAGTCAATTCCTTCTTCTTGAGCATACCCCTTGCAATCTAGTCTTGCCATATTTCTTGTGACTTCACCATTCTCATCCAGTTTATTTTAGTACACCCAATTAGTTTCAATAACATTCTTGTTCTTTGGTCTGGGTACAAGTGGCCAGGTTTTTTTCTTCTCAATTTAATCAAACTTTTCTCTCATAGCTTGACTCCATTCATCATTTTCTAATGCATTCTTCACTAAATTATGCTCATCCATGCTTAGAAGACATCTGTCACTTCTCAACTTGTTCCTTGTCATAAGTTTGGCCTCTTTATCTCCAATAATTTGTATAGTAGGCTGATGTCTTTTGACATACTTTGATAATCTTAGTTCTAATCTAATTTCTTTGATAGATCTTTTAGCTTCAAAATCACTATGTGCTTCTCTATTAGGTATCTCAATTCCTTACATGTGCACTGATCTCAGTATCAAAATGTACTTCAATTTCTATTTGTAACTTGACACCTAAATGTAGTTCAGTTCCTGAATGTAGCTCAACATTGATTGTACATGACTTGGAAGTCACTGAAACTTGATGTTTTTGATTTGCAAATTGGTTCATAGCTTCATCATTACTTGTGTCATCATATAAATACACACAAGTTTTGTAGTCTTCAAGTTCCTTTGCAAGTTTAGCTTCATGTGCATTTGTATATTCATCAAATTTCACATTTGCACTTTCCACAACTTTGTTAGTGTTAGTATTTAAACATTTATAAGATTTTCTTCTTGTGGAATATCCTAAGAATATACTGTTGAAATTATTTAGAATAACTTGGGGGGGGGGGGGGGGGGGGGGGGTTGAATCAATTATCCAAGGTCTAGATGTACAAATAAAATGTTTCACAATTTAGTGAATCCATATCCATGAAACATATTCATCATGCATACATCCATTAGATCATACAATTACTTCAACTTTGCAAAAATGTAAGCATGAAATATAATAGATTCAATAACACATTTGACATAATGATTTAACATGAAAACTCAATTTGGGAAAACAACCAGTAACATGCTATTCATTCTCACTCTTCTAAAGTGATGCCCTATGAAAGGCCAATTCTATTAAAGGTCACAATGCACACTATTAAATGTGAGCTGGTTAGAGGATTTTAATCACCTTGTTAGGAGTGATCCTTGTTAGAGGACTTTAGTTCATTCACTTGTAATGTCACAGAGTTAAAGGATTTACAAATGATTGTTAGGTCAACCTTAATCCAAATGATTTGCCCTAGATTGGTATAATGAATAGAAAGTAAAAGTAAGGCTTGATCTGATAATAACTTACAACACACTTTGTAGATTATTGATCTTTGTTTTAGTCCTCCATTCTACTTGGCTTTCACACACTTCAACTTTGATAGCTTGTGCACCCTTCAAGCATCCATACCCTTAAGCCTTATTACTTTTCTTTCCAATAATAGTCTTTTCTCTTAGGTCACTGAATGAAGCAATACCCTATACTCCTTTTGTTCCTTAGGTTCTCGCACAAGTTAACCTTTACTTCTGACTAGCCATCTCTATAAATATAAAATTAAGATCTTTGTCATTCATCCTCCATCATCCCTTTTAGGGTTAGGCTAGATTAGGTGAGATTCAATGAATCTATTGGCCTGGTTTTTCACATCCAAAAATTTGTTGCATTTTATAGTGAAAACCCAAATTTACCTTTTGAAATTAGAGGTTGTGTGTGTTAAAACTTATTTTCCCTAAAAGAAAACCTCAAATTTCATGTTTACCTTAATATTATTTGTGTGCTAGGTTTCCAAAAATAGGGTTGCATTGGTTCATTTTAAAAATAAGCATTAATTTTTTTTTTGCCTCAGAAAGTCTTTATTCCAAATTTTCCATGTTTATTTTAAAATATTTTCCCAAAAATCATTTTCCTTTAAAATTTTCTTTACTTGTGGTTTTAATAGTGAGTCAACCTACATAGTATTACTTTGTAAGTCTTTAACCCTATGTGCTTTAAATCTTAAACCGTTGACCATGAGAAGATCAATGAGCATTGCTTTCCTACAATTTGAAATTGCTTGAACTTTATGGAATGTAGGGAAGCGACTACTTGACACATGGTTTTTTGTGATGTCATCTCCTTTGTGGGCCACACAAGGTAGACTTGTCAGAGAACATTAGAGTTGTTAGATTTCTATTAGAACATAGTGGAAATTTAGTGCTACTTTATTGGATGAATTTGGTAACTAGGACTAAAGTAAGAAGGATTTGTTGCATCATAGATCATCTAGGATCGATGGTGGGCATTTTCCCACAATATGAAGATGACTAAACCTTAAAGAAATTGAGGAAATTCCTTGTTGACACATGGAATTGCTAAGGTCACTTCTCTTGTGGGCTACAAAGTTAAAACAGTGTCAGAATAGTTAAAAAGGTGTCAGAACACTTGGCATATTAACTTCATTTCATTGGATATAGTTGATGATTGGTTTTAAATAAATTAAATCTTGTGGAACCATTGATCTTGCAAAGATTGATGGTGAGTATTTTCCTACTTTATGAAGATTCTTGAGTTTTAAAGAATGTGGGGAAGTGACCTTTTGACATGTGGCTATGTGGGGTTAGTTATTTTGAAGGTTGCCAGGTAATGCTGAGATGGAATTTATTGCAAATGTTTTTATGCTCATTTGTTGAAGAGTATTGTATGTATAATGAGTTGGAGGCTAAATATTCAGTGGGCTCAAAATATTAAAAGCAAGTGCAATAACAACTAAGGTTTTTTATGATCGTTAATTATTCAGAGATCGATGATAGACACTTTCTCACAATTTGAAATTTCTCAAACTTTATAGAATACAGGGAAGTGCCTTGATGATGCGTGGCCAATTTCACAAAATGATAATCTAGTAATTTGGTTTTTAAAGCTAATCCATCTAATTTATGAAGATCAATAGCTAGATTTTAAATTTCATAGTGTAACATGAAATATGACTATTAGAACATTAATTTTGATCAATGTTGTTTCATGTGAGACTAAATTTGCAATAAGGCATCTAATTTTTCATTATTGAAAACTAAGGTTATAGATTTATCATAGAGAAAAGATATCCAAAGCTAAAGGTGCATTTTCTAAAGGTTTTAGAGTTGTTGCTAATGATTTTTCAAAGAAATAAATAGGAAAATCAGGTCAGAGTTTGAATTTTTGGCTAATTGAGAAAATACACTCACAGTAAGATAATTGTTCAATATGAATCCATGAAGGGATTTATTAGGGAAATTAGATTACCTAAAAAGGGCTTTGCATAATGGTTTTTTAGAGAAAATGCCAAAATGCATAAATGAACTTTCTAGGGAAAAAGAATTCATACCAAAGAACCCTAGGTTATTGATCAATGAGGGCTTCTTTGACAAATAAAATTGGTTGGGAGATGTTTAGACATCTGTTGGGGGTTTAGAGTTGTTTTATAAATTATTTTCAAAGAGAAAACTCAACACTCCCTTGAATAAGGTGTGGGAATTTGATATTAGAAAATTGGTTGTACCAGGGGTTTTCTTTGCTGATGACTTGCAATAATGTTGAAGAAGTATGATCCAATAACCAACATAGTGAAGAATCATTCTGGTGACAATCCTTTTAGGGTTTCACCATAATTGATCAGTGAGGTTTTCAAGCTAAACCCTAACTATGTAGTACATAAGAGAATTGACATGGAAGATCCGTGGGATAGGTATGATCCATAGAGGGTATATTTGAGGGGAGGACCACTACAAGAAAATTTTGTCAAGATAGGAAAATTACCCTTGGTTACACAAAATACTCTAGAGCCATTGTGGAGAAAATATTTTAGTCCTAGAGCACAAGCACTATATTTTTGTCTAGAATATATTTGGAACAGATGAACAAGATCACATCCTAGGCTCTATTATTTTCATCATTGCTCAAACACTTCATTATGGTATGAGTTCTATTTTTGATTTTGTTACTCTTTTGGTAGAAGAGATTCAGACTAGATTAATGGGTATAGCTAAAGCTAAAGTTGATAAGTCATTTTGTTGGTACTCCATGTTAATGTAAATATGTTTGTTTAAGGGAGTTACCTTTTTCTCTAAAGAAATGAAATTGTAATTTGAGAGAGATGGAGAAAACATTCCTATACTATTGTGGAGTGTAAACATGACATGGTAGGTGACTGATACTGGTTTTGTCAAATTTGATAGGTACTTTGCCTCCAAGCTTAGAATGTTACTGGTTGGGAATATTCCTAGAATACCTCAAACACTATTAGAACTGATTATACCAAAGGATCATGTGAAAGAATTGAAGGTAAGTCACAATTGGGGAGATATCATCACATGTGTAGTGTCTACTATATTCAGGATATATGGTTTCCTTGGAAAACCACACCTATTATCTTACCAAGTGCCTTTGAAGGTAGGAATTGTAGAGCTGTTGTGGTAGATAGGATCATTGGAGGAGAGAGAATTATTAGGAAAATTGAAAGGTACATTCTTTCCTCAAATTACCATGGTACATAATTTTTTTTTTGAAGAAGGGATGGAGGCATATAGGAAAAGTTTTTAGACAAATATCAAATGGCTCAATCCAATTCTCACTTTATAGACCCAAAGGGTTTTTATGAAATATTCAAAGAAAGAACAAAAGCCAAAGCTTGGAAGCACCTTGTATATTTTCCTAAAGATATAGTTATGAATATGTTTTCATTGCAAGAGTAGGAAGTTATAAAATAAAAGTGGAAGGTATATAGCAAGGTTCTTGATTTCATAAATTCTTTTGAGCTAGATTATGATCCCCTTGCTGATAGAAAATACTGGGGTGCAAAGATAGATATTCTTATGGATAATTTTTTTGGGTTCATGCAAACTTTGAATGAAAAGAACAAAATTTTGACCCAAACCTATCTAGACAAAGCCATTGAGGTAGAAAATGGGCTGGCTAATAGATCAATTATAAACCTAGCCCAATATACATTATAGAGAAAAGTTGGGTATGTGGTAGCAAAGACTGTACAACATGTACCTCTTTACAAGAGACAAATTTTTGAAAGCCCACCTATTGCACCTACTCCCAAGAAATATAGATTGGAATAAGGATCCTCTTCTAGGGTTGAAGAATCCCCCACCCAAACTCCACTCCAAATAGATGATGAAATGTCTTTAAGAGAAAAACTAATACAAATCAAAGGACAGAAGGACATTGTAATTACAATAGTAGATATAGAAGAGGGAGTTCCTGAGGAACCCCCTATGCCAACATTAGCCCTCACTGTAGGAAATTACAAAGGCAAAGAGATAGATCATATTGTAGAATAGGCATCTAAGAAATTTATAAATGATGAAAGCTTTGTAAAGTCAAGAGCATTCATTCAGTTCATATGGAGAAGGAGTATAAACAATTTTAGAGAGAAATGCCAAAGGCTTAAAATAGAGCAACCTACCAAGTAGGACTCTGAGATTGAGGCGGAAGTCAAGGCTAGTTTGGTTGATTAATTTTCACAAATAACCCCTGAAGGGGGAAGATAGTTACTAAAGGATTCAATAGTCTTGATATTACTTGAATTGGATATTGCAAATGCTATGATTTTTGACACTGTAAGGAAAGAAAAAGACACCCAATTCAAAACTAAAAATGAAGTCTTACAAGTCCGTAAGGGGTTGAAATACAATGATGACCATCAAGCCCTAGTAATATGGTCTATTAAAAAAAAAGACTAGACTAGGATGCGAGAGTTCTTAGATGTTGAACATACATGCAACCTCATGGTTTATAGATTAGATGAGGTGGATAGTGATAGAGTTGCCAGAATGACCAAAGAAATGGTAGATTTTGGAGTGTTGGTTACTGCCAAGGAAAAAAATAAGTTGCTTGAGTTAAATTATAGATTTGAAATGGTTCTAGAAACATATGAAGAAAGAGGGAACATAATACACCAGTTGGAAGGAACAATTTCTCAAACAAAGAAACAATTGGGGAAAAGGAAAATAGGAGAAGAATATAGTTAGCCAAGGATTACTTATCCTTTCCATCCTCCAATTGTAATTTTCAATAGTCCCCTTATAAAGATACCATATACTCCATAGGGACTCCAAGCATGTACAACTAAAAAGCTTGAAGAAGAAAGGAATAGAATATGGTCATTACATGTGGAGCTTGGTGTCTAATATGAAAATAAATTGAGAGACTCCTTTATATACCTAGTAGATAGGATAGAATGGCTTATATTTTATGATCAATTGTTAAGATTAATGAATGTATGGAATGAGATGAAGAAAAATGAAGCCACCTTGAAGCTAACTGTCAAAAAATAGAACAATAGGGATAGTGATGTCACAATTTTATGTTGTTCAGTCATTGGTCTTTCTTGTGAGAAGATAGAGAAGACTTTTGACATGACCAATGACGTCTTTGATTATGACAACAAGAGAGTTGCACTACAAAGGAGAGTCATAAATTATTTCTTAAAATATCTTAGTGAAAGTTTTGAGCTTTTCTCTCATGCACTCAAGGCTAAATAAGAATGGGAAAAGGAGTTGGATGAATTAATGTGCATCAAATTAAGTAATGTCATTAATGAAAAGGGCCACATATGGTTTTCCAAAACAATTGAAGAAGTTGTTCAAGTTTAGATATTTTTAAATTCTTTTAAAAAGAATTTTGTTGAAATTGAGAAGTTGGGAGAAGAAATATTAAGCAAGAAACAAGAAATTTTGAATTTTAACTAGCCAAATGATTCACTTTTTAACAGGTGGATGCTAGATCTTTCCTAATCCAACCAGTTGATTTTTGAGGAAATTGATGAAGATGGTGCAGATCCAAATGAATTGCAAATAACTGATACACTAAATTCAACAAAAGAGAAAGAAGAACAACCCAATGTAGTTACAAGTATGGAAATTCAAACCAAAAACTTAACAAAAAGGCAACTATTTGTAACTATTGATTTGATAGTTGTTAGTGAACAAATTGTCCTCCAAGAAAATGTGTGCCAATATGACCCTGAATGCCCAAGTGAGAGGACAAATCAGCACCAAAAGTTGGACAGGTTATCATTGGATTGATAACCTTCTTCTAAATTTTATCAGGTATAGCTCCTCGTGTAAGATATACAACGAATTGATTATGGGTGCTTTTAACTAGAAAGCACAAAAGGATTTCAAACATCTACTTGTAAACACAAAGCAGATGCGGGAAAACTAAACAACTAAAAGAAAATAAATGGTAAATGACACAAAGTTCATTCACCTTGACATGCTACAAAGGATGAAATCAAGAAATACATTTTTCATCTTCTTGAGAAAGTGCAAAAATAGAGAATGCATAGAAGAAACAATGATGGTAAAAGCACATTTAGAGAAAACTAAAGTGACACAAAGTTTACAATTAGTGGAAAGAGGATCACTCAAACTCAAAGTTTTGACATAAAATCAACTTTCAAGTCTCCCTTCCCAAAGCATAAAAGATGTAGAGACCTTATTATGCATTTGCAATTACAATCACCATTAAAGAAAGCTGTAACAAATCAAAATTCTCCTATTGCTAACACATAGTTCAAAATAGGAAAATGGAAACTTGCTCTGCCCCCTATAGCCTTCACAAGAAAATGGAATAACTCTAAAAACTTCTCCCTTTGCTGTAGCCCACAATTTATAGCCTCCCAAAGAAAAGATGAAAAAACTTTGTCTTGCTGTTGTTGGCTTATTTATCTTTTCACTTCCCATGGGTTTTCAGTTTCCCTAACTAAATCTTCAAACCATTTCTCTTCACCTTCCTTGATAGATTTTCTTTGATTTTTATGACATTAAGCTTTTAAAGATTTTTCACTAAATCAAATGTCATTTTATCATATTTGGACAAGTGGCAAATGAATAAATCAGTCCAAAATAAAAATAAAAATTTGTTGCTGGGTGGATTTACAAGGAATTAACTAGATTTATTCTAGACTTGACTATTTTTATGTTAATTCTGATTTTTTCTCCTTCTCTCCTAATCAACAAAACTCTCTAGTTCTTGCTTCACCATCAACTCTTTCTGATCACCTCCCCATTATTGCTTATATTAGCATTAGAAACTCTACTGACTCTAGCAATCTGTATAATAAGAATTTTATTCTCAATGCTTCCCTGTCAAAAGACTAGGATGCTCTCATCACCATAAAAATGACTAGATCTTTTAACCTCTTCACTTAATTCCCCTCTCAAATCGATCGATGGAACATGAATGTTTCCTCTTGGAAGAAAATTCTTCAAACCTTAGGGCAGAAGAAGGCTAAGGATTATAGAAGGATAGAGAACATTCTTAATGAACATCTTTAGAATGCTATAAAAGATACCCACGTGAATCCCACCTCTGATGTGCATATTGAATGTGTCTCAATTGCTAGGGACTCCCTAAGAAAACATCAACATGTTAAAATTAGGGGGGCCTCTATTAGAGCTCATTACCATTGGCTAAAACATGGTGATAAAGAATCAAGAATTTTCTTCAATCTCTTGAAATAGAAATAGAGTAGGGAAAAGATTGATAGGATTGTGGTTGGTGATCAGGAACTTATAGATATTAATGACATTACTACTACTTTTGAAAATTTCTACAAATCTCTTTTCACTTCAGAAGATAATGATTTTTCTAGGGATATTAGGAATAAGTGTAAGGCTATTATTCCTAGGAGGATATCTACAGAAGATGCCTTTCTACTTAAGGCCAGGATCTGCCTCCAAGAAATTACTGATGCTATATCTACTCTCAAAGATAATAAAGCTCCTAGCCCTGATGACCTTCCTACTGAATTTTATAAGGCCAATATAGACTATTGCTAAGGACCTCTTTCACCTTTATTCTGATGCCTATGATTTGGGCGCCCTTGGGAAGTCCATCAATATGGGAATTATTAAACTTATTCCTAAATATGGGGATAAATCTCTTATTAAAAACTGGTGCCCTATTACACTTCTCAATGTCTCTTATAAAATCCTAGCTAAAACCCTTGCCTCTCGGCTTGTGAACATTCTTCCCAATTTTATATGCTCCACACAGAATGGTTTTAGTAAGGGAAGATAATTATAGAAAACCTTATTACTTGCTGGGAGTCTATGGAATGGGCCAAGTCCTGCAACCAGAATTCTACCATGTTTCTCCTAGATTTTGAAAAAGCTTATGATAGAGTTGAGTGGGATTTCATTGTTTCCATTCTCCAAGCATTTGGCTTCCTGGATGAATTCTCTAGATATGTTCAAGTCCTCCTTAAAGATTCTTTTTCCCTTATTAAAGTTAATGGAAATCTTTCCCACCCTATCCCCCTTTCTTGGTCCATTAGACAAGGATGTCCTCTTGCCCCTACCCTCTTTGTGATTGCTTCTAATGCTCTATTCTACCTTCTCAAAGATGATTCTCTATCTCCTAAAGTTTAAGGAATCACTCTACCTGATGAATTTGAACTACTTAATATTCAATTTGCAAATGATACTTCACTCTTTCTTGAACTTTCCTATCTCAATATTCAATGTCTTAATCAGAAACTTGAAATCTTTGGAAAGCTTTGAATGCTTGCATTTCCAAATCTAAATCGATCCTACTTGGCTGGCATGAGGAACCCCCAGACTAGCTTCTTCAAATTGGATATTCCTAGGGTGGTCCTCATAAAATTGTGTGATACTTGGGTATACCTTTTTCCATCTCTCCCTCCCTTAAAGATATGTGGATTTGGATTAAGGAGAGAATTAATAAGAAGCTCTATAAATGGGATAATAGAGTGTTATCACTTGCAGGAAGAGTGTAGGTCTATCAAAAATTCCTTTCTTCTTACACTATCTATTATTCCTCTATTTGGATGTTTAGTAACTACCAAGTGTTTTAAATTTAGAAGGCTATTAGGAGATTCCTTTCGTCTGATGGAAAAGGTAAAAGGAAGTCTCATGCTATTAAATGGACTTGATGCCATGTTGATAAGAAGATGGGTGGCTTGGGTCTGAAAGATCTTAGGCAGTAAGTGATTTCCCTTGTTGCTAAGTGGATTTTCCAAGATCTTGATGGTTAGGAACCCTGGAAGATTTTATTTAGGAATAACATCTAGACTGGTGCCCCCAAGCATGTGAGCTCTTGGAAAAAGCTCCCCTTTTCTGATCTACTTGTTGGATCCTTTCCTATTTTTATCCAAGGTTCTATGGTTTTTAAATCTATCTAGAAGGCATGGGAACATGTGTGTGGATTCATATATAACTCTAAGTTTGCTAACAATAACTCAATTCATGGTGAACCTTCTATCTCGTGGAACTTTCAGCATAATGGGAAACCTCTTGCCTTAACCCAAGGCTGTTCTGCTAGGATTCGACACAACAAAGGAATTAAGTGCTTTATGGACATAATGGAGAATGACAACCTTATGACCTTGCAAGATATTAGTAACATCTTTGATCTCTCTACCTCTCACAAACAGACCTTCAACATGATTAAGAATACTTGTGTCCTCCTTAATCTTCCCCATAGATGTGATGTTGATTCCCATAGATATAGGCTCCTTCCATTGGGATGATGGTTCCCTCCTTCCTAAAGTCAAAAGCAAAGATATTTATAAAGTTCTCAATTAAGACTCCTCAATTTTTCTTCACCTCAATTCTTTATGGTCTGTGAGTTCTAGCCCTCCTGAATGGTAAAAAATCTTGGAGAAATTCTAGAAATCTCCTATTCCTCCCAAAATTTTATTCTTCAAATGGAAGCTTTTCTCACATCCTATTATTTATCTAGAAATATAGAAATGAGGAAAAATTCCAAGGCAATGGCAGAACTCTTACTATGTTTCTTTTGAAACTCATACATTTTAAAAAAAATTCACAAGTGTGTTGTGTTATGTGGTTAGAAAGGGAGAATTTGAAAAGATTTCTCCAAGATAGGCATGCCATGATGTTTATTTATGAGATGAAGAATGGTCTAGAATGGGACAAAATTGTTGACAATCAGGCCACTTTTGATGAAGCTCTTAAAAGATTGCTTAAGGAAATTAGGGAAAGTAGATGACCCTACTTTGATAATATAGAACTATTTGCTCACATATTGTAAATGAAGAAAGTTGTGTGGATGGAAGGGGACCAAGGATGGACCCCCTGGGTGGAAGACTATGATGATGTTCTATAGTGACTATCCTTGGCTTTCTTTTTTATTCTTATGCTCTCTTAAAACTATTTATTTGGTGATATGCCCTATTTTGTACTTAACTTTTTGATCTTAACTTGGTGGATTGAGGTTTGCCTCTCTACTCCTTTTTGTACTATGATTTTTGATCAATTGATATATAATTCAAAAAATATATTAAAAATCAAATAACTATATAATATATTACAACAAAGCATCTATTTAAAGTAGTAAGTTGCATGGTTCACATTGAATCCTAGGTCAATGTTGATATGAGATTGTTTTTGAAGTGAAGAACCTATAATGGAACAATCATTATTTTGTCAATGATGTCAAACATACTACGTGCTGGTGAGACAATTGCTTTTTGGTTTGAAAGTTATCATTTATGTTAAATCAAAGATTTGACATATCTGGCCTGACTATTTTATTTTCTTGAATTTTGTCAAGTGTGTGGAATATAACTATGATAAGTTGGTGGCATAGAATTCAAGGTAAACCATTTTGTGGTGAATTCAAGGAATATTAAGGAAGAAGTTTCTAGAGGAACCAAATGGAAAAGTGGATAGATTCATTGTATCCTACCTAATCTAACACAATCCTAAAATGGATGATTGTGGTAAAGTAGCAAAAGATCTTGATTCTCTATTTATAGAGAGAGCTGGTCAAAAGAAAAGGTTATCATGTGTGAGAACCTAAGGAAGACAAGGAGTCTAGGGTATTGCGTCATTTAGTAGCGGAACAAAAGAGACTACAATTGGCATGAAAAGCAAGAAGGCTTAAGAGTATGAATGCTCAAAGGGTGAACAAGCTACTAGAGCTAAAGTGTGTGAATGCCAAGAAGAATGGAGGACTAAAACAAAGATTTGTAATATGCATAATTTGTTATTAGATCGAGCCTTACTATTACTTTCTAATCATTGTATCAATCTAGGGTAAATCCTTTGGATTAAGGTTGACCTAATAGTCATTTGTAAATCCTTTAATTGGGTGACATTCTAATGGAATGGTCTAAAGTCCTCTAACAAGGCTCACTCCCAACAGGGTGATTGAAATCCTTTAACTAGGTCACATTTAATAATGTGTATTATAACCTTTAATGAGGTTGGCCTTTCATAAGGCATTAGTTTAGAAGAGTGAGAATTAGTAGCATGTTATTGGTGGTTTTTACCAAATTGGGTTTCCACATAAAATCCTTGTGTCAAATGTGTTATTGAATATGTTATGTTTCATGTTTATATTTTTGCAAAGTTTTTTTGACCTAGGAAAGTAACCTACAAAGTTTAAGTATTGTATGATCTAATGGATGCATTCATATTAAGGTTTTATTGATATGAGTCTACTAAGCATTGAAAAGTTTTTTTTGTAAATCTAGACATTGGATAATTAATTCACACCCCCCTCTCAATTGTTCTAAATAATTCCAACAATTGGTATCAGATCCATTGTGCTTAAGAGGACTATTTTGAAGGTACTATAAGCAAAAGATCAATATGTCAAAAAGAGAGGTACCCAAGCTTAATAAGGAGAACTTCTCTGCATGGAAAAGTCTAATGAAGCTAAACCGAGGAGGTCTTGGAGACCATGCACAATCTATCATCACCATTGAACATGTCAACCCTATTAGAGCCCTAATTGTTGATGATCTAAAAGAAGAAGAAAGAACACAATCAAGCAATGTTGGAGGTTGTCTCTACCCTAAGTTATTATGAGTTTGATGACATAAAGGGTTGTGATACTGCAAAGAAGATGTGGGATGCTCTTCACACCATTTATGGAGGTGATGCAAATTTTTTAAGAGCCAAATTTGAAAGTTCTAGAGATAAGTTCAATGACATGAGGATGCAAGAAGGTGAGAATGTTTCTCAATATTGCTCTAGAATAAAACATTTTGTTAATGATATAAGAGACTGTATTAAGAAAGTGTTTAGAATATTTTTTCCCATCTATTCTGTTATAGCTTCTACCATACAAGAATTAAGATGTCTAATTTGACTATTAAAGGTCTGGTAGGTAGGCTCACTACCATTAAGATCTCTGATTTTGATAATTTCTAACTTGAGAATGTTGAATCTACCTTCAAAGCTAAATTTTCATTAAAAGAACCTAAGGAGAAGAAGAAAAAGTTAAAATATGTTTCTAGTGATAGTGATATAGATGAGGAGGATGTAGAATAGCTTGAAGCACTACTTGTTGGAAATGATTGAAAAGATCATGAATGCAAAGTAATGGAACTAGTAAAGAATGTTTTCAATCATTATTTTGTCATTGATGTCAAACTTGCTACTTGCAGGAATGAAAATTGCTTTAGTGATCGAAACACTATCAATTGGTTGATTGACAAGGAGGAGGCAATCAATAAGATGTAACTAGAGCACCTAGAGAAAGGTTGAAGTTATGATGTTATAATGAAGTATAAGGATCAGCTAAGCCATTGATGAAATAGTGTATTGATGTCATACTCTAAGACATAGAGAATGGACACACTAAAACACATCAAAGATGTAAGGTTTAGCTAAGTCATTTGTAAAGCCTAACTAAGTTCATTAGAGAGAGCCGAGCAAGCTAGTTAGTGCCGAATAGATTCTTAGTTGAAGCTGAGCAAAGTTTAATTTTAGTAGATGCTAAGTAGCCTTTAGAAGCTGAGTGAAGATCAGGTGCTGAGTGAAGATTAAGTGCCGAGTGATCTTCAAGTGCTGAGAAACATTCAGGTGCCGAGTGAAGATTAGGTGCTGAGCATGATACAAGTGCCGAGTAACACAAAAGAAGTTGAGCATCAATAAACCAATAATACTGAGTTGTTGCATTATTTTGAAAAGTTGAAGATTCACCAGATTTGAGCCAACATGGTAGTTATCTAGAATTTTGTGAATCAGATAGAAGATAAGAATGATGAGCTGGTGGCATAGAACACTATGTAAAATGCTTTTGGCGAATACAACTGGATTCTAGAAAAATTTTCTAGATAAGAGCAAGATATGGGACAGATACATTGTATCCTACCTAATAATTGAAACCCTAAAATTAGAGAGGGATAATCGAGCAGGAAAGGTATTCCGAATTTCTATTTAAGGAGTCATAGGGTCACGAAGCAAAGTTTGGTCAAGCATGAAAGCATGAAGTGCTGAAGCAGGTACTAAGGAGAAAGAGAGCATAGATACTTAGTTTTGATAAGATGACCATAGATATGATTGCATTGGTATGATGAGTAAGAAGACTCAAGGAGACAAAGCTTGAGAAGAAGACAAGTTGTCAGAGCCATAGTGATTAAAGACAAGCAAAGGATTGAACTGAAGTGTGATCTATAATTTGCAAAATATGTTGTAAGTTGTATTAGATCAAAAGCCATTATTATTACTCTTTAGAAATTGTAACAGTTAGTATAAATCCTATGGACTTAAGTTGGTTTAATAGCCATGTTGTAAATCCTTTAACAAGGTGACGTTCCAAGTGAATGTTCCAAAGTCCTTTGACCAGGCCCATTCCTAACAGTATGGTGAAATCCTCTAACAAGATCACATTTAATAGTGTGTTGTAAGCCTTTAACAGGGCAGACCTTTAACAGGGCATCACTTCAGAAGAGTGAGAATTGAGTAGCATGTTACTGGTGGTTTTTCCCAAATTGGGTTTCCACGTAAATCAATGTGTCATGTGTTGATCTTGCATGTTTTATTCCTGCATGTTGATTTGCTGTAACTTGCTAAGATGGTTGATTTAAGCTTGGATGGATGAATAGTTTAATGGGCTCACTATAATTGGTGAAAAAGTATTATTAGGGCATTTAGACCTTGAATAACTGATTCGCCTCCCCCTCTTAGTTATTCTAAGTAATTCTAATTCTACTAGCAAGGAGATTTCATAGAGGCAAAGGAAAATTCAAAGGTAAGTTATCTATCATGTGTTTTAATTGCAACAAGGTTGGTCATATTGCTGCTAGTTGTCCAAAGAAGAAGAACAATAGAGGTGGAGATAGATATACATAAGTAAAAGGGATGAGGACAAAAACTATTACAAAGACAAAGGCAAGAAGTCTTGCTACATTGCAAAAGAGGAAACCAAAGATGGATCTGATAACCATGATGATGAAGTAGTGTGTGTTGCAATGAAGGATGATTTTGATGAGGATGAGACAACTGCATTAGTGTCTTATGTGAACAAGAGTGATAGATGGATCATTGATAGTGGGTGTTCACATCACATGATTGAAGATAAAAGTAAGTTCATTACCCTGAATTATTATGATGGAAATAATATAAGGTTTGGTAATGATGCACCTTGTCTGATAAAAGGAAAAGGATCTATCAAACTCACAGAAAACATCATGTGTGACAATGCTTATTATGCTAAAGGACTTAACCATAATTTTTTGAGTGTGTCATAGCTGAATAGTGTTGCAAAGTTGAGTCTAAGAAAAAGATAGCTAAGATCTATGACACTAATGGGAAACTAATTGGGAAAGATGATTAGGCTAGAGATGATCTATTTTATCTTGATATAAATGATGTTACTTGTCTTGTTATAGAATTTGATGATGTGTGGTTATGGAACAAGAGGTTATGTCACGTTAACTTTGATAACTTAGAAAGTATCATTAACATGAAAAGAGTTAGGGGTTTGTATAAATTGAAGAAACTTGACAATATAATTTGCAAACAATGTCAATTGGGCAAGATGAAAAAATCTAGTTTTAAGAGTAAGACTCACACCTCTAAAGAAATTCTTGATTTTTTTATACTTACTTGTGTGGACCAATTAATGTGCAAAGATACAAGGGTGACAAGTACATTATCCTATTTTTTGTTGATTATTCTAGGATGATGACAGGTTATGTTTCTGAAATAGAAATTTGATGCTTTCCAAATTTTCAAGTGGTACTTAGCTAGAGTTGAAAAGGAGCTAGGAAAAAGCCTAAAATGTCTGAGATCTGACATAGGTTGAGAATTTACATCAAATTATTTTGAGATGTTCTATAATGATAGAGGAATCAAAAGATAGGCATCTACACCTAGGACCCCTCTACAAAATGGAATTGCTGAAAGGAGGAACAAATATGTAATGGATTGTACTAGGACACTCATGATGGAGATGAATGTTGCTTTGAAATATTGGAGAGAATTTGTAAGTACAACTGTCTATACCTTCAACCATGTGCAAGTCAAGAAAGGTACTCATTCAACACCTTTTGAATTATGGTATGTATACTCACCTAATGCAAAATATTTTAAGACATTTGGAAGCAAGTGCTACATTCTTAAAGATTTCAAGAATGGTAAATTAAATGCTAAAAGTGAAGAAGGTATATTCGTTGGCTATTCCATAAGAAATAAAGCTCATATGTTTTTATGTTGGTGTAATTAAACATTCACTAATTGCACTTATTTAAGCTTACTTAGGATAATGCATTACATAGTAGTTTGTTATTGAGACACTTAGGAGTTTGCAGATCAATTGAACACATGGTGTAGAAGAATTCTACTCTAGGTGGTCATAGTTGTTATCTCATTCCACCTTTAGTGCACTTATCACATTATCATCCTCATCATCACACATACTTCATTGCATAATGGAGGATGGTCCACCTTTCATGGACATTTGATTCCACCTTGTGTGGGTGGTAGCTTATCTTCTACTTATCATTGTCTCTTATTGCCTCTCCTATATAAGGAGGCCTATTATGTACATTTCAAATAAATCAATTGGATGTCAATCAAGTCCATTATCAATAATATCATTCTTGCATGTTCATGCAATTGTCTTGCCAATCTCTTGTGGAAGTTAACTTGGTCTTTCATTTGATTCTAGGGGTATTGTAGAGTCACCTAAAACTCTAACATGGTATCAAAGCTCTCATGGTGTGAATACTTCTTCTCAAGTAGTGCAATCTTGGTTTGACTCATTGTTGGTGCAGCATTTGGCAATTTGGACATCAAAATTTGGAGAAGATTTCGAGAGTCGTATTTTGTGACCTTCTATTGCAAGCATAAAATGGAGCTTATTGGTGCAAATTAGAGGTTGGCATCATATAGAGGAGGTTCAAAAACCTCTAAATCAATTTTTTTTTCATCCAAATTGGACATCTGAGGCCACATCTAGAGCCATTTGTTTTTCAAAAGTGCGGTGATGGCAATTCAGAAAAAATAATTTCAAAAGCAATTTTCAAACAGTGATATCTTCCTCATACAAACTCATTTTTCCAAGCAATTTTTTTTTGTTTTGGGGTAGAATTTCACAATCTACATAGTGGTGCAGGTGATTTTGGATCTCTATCTCTGAAGTTTTCTGAAAATTGCAAATCCCAATTTTTTTAAACTTTCAAGGCTTTGTTTGGGCACATTCGGCATCGTTTTCAAGTGTAATTTTTTTTGAAAGTGCATATTTTTCCTCTACTTTCCAGATCTGTAATCATATTTCAGTGATTTATAGTGGGCATATCACTTTTAGAAATAGGTCTTTTTTAGCTATATTTGCACTTGGTGAATAGTGGGATTTCAATTTACTTAATTGAGTCAATAATTTTAAGTAGTTATTAGTTTATTTCAGTCATCATTTGATTTCATTATGGATTTTTCAAAAGTTCCATTACTTACTCCATATAACTATCATGAATGGAAACAAATAGTTTATAATCAATTGATGAGTATTGGATTGCTTAGAATGATTCTTGGACAGAATCTAGGACCAGCTACAAATGTTGTAAAAAGAAAGAAATGGTTTGATAGAAGGGATAAAACACTTGGCTCTCTTAGATCTACCATATCCAATGATTTGTTATATCATATTGCATCCTGCACACATCATCATGATGCCTCGACAACATTGGAAAGAATCTTTGGTAAAATTAATAGAATAAGAAAATTCAAATTAGAGAATGAGCTTATAGGTCTAAGTCCATGTGATTTTGACAATATTCAAGAATTTTTCTCTAAGTTCAATTCCATTAGATTGGATCTTTCTAATTGTGGCATTACAACAAATGATGAGCAATTGATATTATTTATTCTTTCCAAGCTAGGCCTTGAATATTAAATCTTTGTTTCCACATTCTATGCTACTATGGATGCTCTTGATAGTGCATACAAAATGCCTTCTCTTGATGAATTTGTAACTCAGCTCACAAGGGAACAAGCAATGTTAGCACACATGGGTCAATTGAAGCCTTCAAAGAATCAAGCCTTGGTTGCAAATGACTCCTCTCTAGAGGCTCCCAAAGGATAGGGAAACAAACAACACAAGGATCCTAAGCAACATGAAAAAGGTGAAAAATCTCCTTCACAACATAACATTGAATCCAAGTCCTCTTCAAGAGAGGAATCATCTAGAAGAAAGAGAAATAAATGTGCTTATTGCAAAAAGTTAGGACATGATGAGCATAAATGTTTCCATCAGAAGATTGACGAGCTCACTCACATTCTTCAAAGGAAAAATATCTAGTTTCCCTCATCAGTGTCTTCTCCTTCTTCTCAATATTAGGTAGCTGCTACATCTACATCATCATTCAAAGGCAAAGGAAAAGCACTCATTTCTTCCACACATCTTGAGCAAGGTAAATGGCTTCTTGATTCAAGTGCATCACATCATATGGCATCTTCTATGGATATATTTTCTTCTATTGAGCCTTGTACTTCTCCACCTATATTGATGGGTAATAATACATACATGAAGGTTTGTGGGAAAGGTTCTATTCTTATGGGATAGGGTACATTTAATGATGTTCTTTGTGTACCATCCTTGACCACTAATATTCTTTCCATTTACCAAATTACTCATGGGCACAAGGTAAAATTGTTGAGTTCACTCCTTATTATGTCTATATTAGGGATATGGAGACTAGAGATGTCATAGCTATGGGAGTTGTTGATCATATATCATGCTTGTATTATTTTGCACATTTTGTTGATAATGATGATGATATTCATGATGTACCTAAACCTTTATAAAGGATGAATAATTCATGTGAGGAGAACATTAGACACTTGAATCATTTTTTTTCTTGTGACATTTGTTGAACTTCCTACTCCTCCAACTCCTGCTTCTTCAAACATGAGTTCTACTATTCAGCAGGATGATCTTTATGCTTTAGATCTTGTAGTGTGCAATGAATTCTTGGATGCTCTTCTAGATGAGTCTCATAATGTAGATTTGGTTAATACATTTGAGGGAGTTTCTCTTGGAGATACTTCTTCACCTTCTTTGGAGATTGGATTTCCTGACTATTCATGTTCTCTTGTTTTTTCACATCTCATAGGTCAACTTGATGGTGTGACAAAATCTTCGAGCTTGGAGATACCTATTTATTCTTCAAAGATGCATACATGGAGACCTTCTTCCTCCTTCCTCACTTTTTACATGGAGTGGCTTCTTCAAATTTTGATGTATTTATCTCTTCCTAAGGAGATACATGTTTCTTGTGGGCATTGGATTATATTTTGCTTGTAGGTACTCTTCATCTATATTGGAACTTCTTCATTATGGTGGGGACATCATGTATCCTTATTTCCTTCCTATTGGGGATCATTCTTTGTATATACATGATGTATTCAATTTTTAGGAGGTCTTGAGTACTCCATCCATCCATGCATGTTGTTTTCATATCTCTTTTTGGAGGAGGGTTTTTCCCATGATGTTTTCTTTATTTCTCTACTTTATGATAGATTACATTTCACGTATTGCATTGCATATTGTACATCGATACCTAAAATGGCCTAGGAGCCTAGACCCATCTTGCATTGTAATTTTAAGTACATTCCCCTAAGATGCACTTAAGGGGGGGTTTTGGTGTAATTAAATATTCACTAATTACACTTACTTAAGATTACTTAGGATAATGCATTGCATAGTAGTTTGTTATTGAGACACTTAGGAGTCTGCACCTCAATTAAACACATGGTGTAGGAGAATTCTGCTCTAGGTTGTCATAGTTTTTATCTATTCCACCTTTAGTGCACTTATCACATTATCATCCTCATCATCACACATACTTCATTGCATAATAGAGGATGATCCACCTTTTGTGGACATGTGATTCCACCTTGTGTGGGTGATAGCTTATCTTCTCCTTATCATTGTCTCTTATCACCTCTCCTATATAAGGAGGCCTATTATGTACATTTCAAATCAATCAATTTGATTTCAATCAAGTCCATTATCAATAATATAATTCTTTCATCTTCATGCAAATGTCTTGCCAATCTCTTGTGGAAGTAATCTTGGTATTTCATTTGATCCTGGGGGTGTTGTAGAGTCACCTAAAACTCTAACAATTTAAATACTAACACTAACAAAGTTGTGGAAAGTGCAAATGTGAAGTTTGATGAATATATAGAGGTACATGAAGATGAATCTATGAAGGAACCAGAGGAGTAAAAATATTTTGTACACTTTTATGAAGGTATGCTTATTGATAAAGATGTTGTAAATTAAGTTACAAATCAACAACAAGTTTCAGTGACTATCAAGTCACATACAATGAATCTTAAGTTGCATTCAGGATCCAAGCTATAGTTAAGAGCTGAGTTGTAGACAGAAGCTGAGGCACATTTTGATTTTGAGATAAGTGTACATGAAAGAAATGTTGAATTTCCTAATAGAGAAGTGCATAGTGATTTAGAAGTTGAGAGACCTAATGAGGAAAGTAGAGGAAAAGCAATATTGTCAAAATATGTCAAGAGACATCACCCTGCTAAAAAAATTATTAGAGATAAAGATGCTAGACCAATGACAAGAATTAGGTTGAGAAATGATACATGTTTTTTGAACATGCATGAGCCTAGGATAGTGAAAGATGCCATAGAAAATGAGGACTAGAGTAAAGTCATGAAAGAAGAGATTGAGCATATTGAGAACAACAAGACATGGACTCTAGTTTTGAGACTAGAGGAAAAAAAATGTGATTGGAACCAAGTGGGTGTACACAAAAAGGTTAGATGAAAATGGTGAAGTCATAAGGAATAAGGAAAGATTAGTCTACAAGGGGTATGCATAGAAAGAAGGAATATACTATGGAGAAAAATTTACCCTTGTTGCAAGATTGGAAGTAGTAAGAACTCTACTTGCTTACTCTACATACAAAGGTTCCAAAGTTTATCAAATGGATGTGAAGTCAATATTTCTGAATGACATATTAGAAGAAGAGGTTTATATAGAACAACCAGAAGGATTCATTGATGCTAACAACAAGAACATGGTATGTAGACTACACAAAGCTTTATATGGTTTAAAGAAAGTCCCAAGAGTATGGTATGAAAGGCTTCACAATTATCTTGTGAAATTTGGTTTTGAGAAGACTATTGATAACAAAAATCTATACTTAAAGATAGAAGGAGGTAAAGGTATTTTACTAGCTGAAATTTTTGTTGATGATATCATATTTAGAAGTCAAGATGGATTGTGTAAGGCATTTGCAAATGAAATGAAGAAAGAATTTGAGATGTCTATGTTTGAAGAGATCAAGTTATTTGTTGGTTTGCAAGTATATTAGATGAAATATGGTATATAAATCACTTAGTCAAAGTATGTTAAGAAAATATTGAAAATTTCTAGATTGGAAGATTCCAAACTAGTTAGCACACCTATGGTGATAGGACACAAGTTTTCAAAGAATGATGATTCAACTGATGTAAATCAAACATTTTATAGGTTTATGATTGAAAAATTGCAATATGTAGTATATAGCAGACCTAAAATTGCATTACGTGTTGGGATTATTGCAAGATTCTCTGCTAATCCTAAGGAGAACCATTTGATGGTTGTTAAGAGAATAATGAGATATCTAAAAGGAATAGAAGATTATGGTCTATACTACAAGAAAAATGAAAAATTTGATTTGAGAGCCTACATAGATGTTGATTGGGCTAGAAACATTGATGATAGAAAGAGCACAAGTGATCTGGAGAATTTTTCTTAGGAAATAGGCTAGTCATCTAGACCAACAAGAAACAAAATTGCATATCTCAATCTATTGATGAAGCTGAATATGTGGCTACTATAGTAAATTTTACAAAAATTGTATGCATCAAACAACTACTAAAAGATATGACGGAGGAAATCATTGAACCTGTGGTACTTTATTGTGATAATACAAGTGCTATAAACATATCAAAGAATCCTATAATGCACACAAAGACTATGCACATTTCAATCAACTATCATTACTTGAGAGAGTTAGTTCAAGAAAAAGAAGTGAGGATGGCATATGTGAATACAAAAGAGCATATAGCTAATATCTTTACAAAAGCATTACCTAAGGATGCTCATGAGTATCTAAGAGGTAAACTAGAGGTGATACCCCTATCCAAAGATACTTAAGAAACATAAGTAGTACCCTGCATCAATTGAGTTGAATGTTGTATCTTACAACTTGATGTAGTGGATATTACTTTAGGAGCTGCCTAAAGTAAAGAAGGAGTTGAATTAGAAGATTTATAGTCACATGATAGGTGACAGAGGGAAAATTTGAAATTGGTTATATTTGTAAAGAAAGATGACAAGTATTTTCCATTGTTGTCAAAAAGGAAGATATAAAACTAAAAAACCGCATCTACCTAGTAAGAGGGAGAAACTACTAAGGGAGATATAAGATTAGAGTAGACAGAGATAGATACCTAAAAATTAGAAAGAGGGAGATATAAGTACTGAGAGAGAAGATTTCAAAGATCTAAGCTAACTATTTTGTTTTCTTGAATTGTGTGAAGCGTGTGGAAGATAAATATGATGAGCTAGTGGCACAAATTTCAAGGTAAACAATTTTGTGGAAAATTCAAAGAAGATTGAGTAAGAAGTTTCTAGAGGAACTAAATGGAAAAGTGGGTAGATTCATTATATCCTACCTAATCTTACCTAACCCTAAAATGGACAATTTTGGTTAAGTGGAAAAAGATCTTAATTCTCTATTTATATAGAGAGTTGGTTAGAAATTTTTTTTATCATGTGCAAGAACCTAAGGAAGACAAGGAGTCTAGAGTATTGCTTCATTCAGTGGTAGAATAGAAGAGACTACAATTGGCATGCAAAGTAAGAAGGCTTAAGAGTATGAATTCTTGAAGGGTGAACAAGCTATCAGAGCTGAAGTGTGTGAATGCCATGTAGAATGGAGGACTAAAATAGAGTTCTATAATCTACAAGTGAGTTATAATTTGTTATTAGATCAAGCCTTACTACTACTTTCTAATCATTGTATCAATCTAGGGTAAATCCTTTGGATTAAGGTTGACCTAACAGTCATTTGTAAATCCTTTAACTAGGTGACATTCTAATGGAATGGTCTAAAGTTCTCTAACAAGGCTAACTCTGAACAAGGTGATTGAAATCCTTTAACCGGGTCACATTTAACAATGTGTATTATAACCTTAATAGGGTTGGCCTTTCACAGGACAACACTTCAAAAGAGTGAGAATTAGTAGCATGTTATAGGTGGTTTTTTCCAAACTGGGTTTCCACATAAAATCTTTGTGTCCAATATGTTATTGAATCTATTATGTTTCATGTTTACATTTTTGCAAAGTTGTTTTGACCTAGGACAATAACCTACAATGTTTAAGAATTGTATGATCTAATGGATGCATGCATATCAAGTTTTTATGGATATGGGTCTACGAAGCATTGAAAAGTTTTATTTGTACATCTAAACCTTGGATATCTTATTCAAACCCCAGCCCCAGTTGTTCTAAAGAATTCCAACACTCAACACAAATTATGCAAATTCAAACTCAATAGAAATCAACAAATTTGATATTATTTATTTATGCACTTTGTTTCTAATGGGCGTTCATGATTAGAAAATGCCACAACCTTCTAAAAACTTGAAATAACCCATGAATTTATAAAATTATATAAGAGGCTTCACTCCAACCATTTTACACCACCAATTCACACACCCCATCTCACACATGTTAATTTATTTGGATATATTTATAAAGATTTGAGAAAAGATGTTTTTGAGAAAGTTTGTGAAAATGATAATGTAGAGAAAGAATTGGAGGAATATAAAGAGAAAAATGATGAATTGAAAGAAAAATTAAGATTTATTGATAAAGCTAAGAATAAGAATGAAGACTTGTGTAAGAAGTTGAAGATTTTGGAAAAAGATAATGAGATCTTGAAGTAAAATCCATCAGTTTGTGATGTTGAATGCAATACCGTTGATCCATGTGGATTCAATAAAAATGATATAGATAAACGATTTTTAGGTAAGGAGGTTGCAGATGAAGGTAAGTGCACACATCCAATTATGGATGGATTTTTTAGGAATATAAATAATGTTATTTTAAGAATAATATTGGTTTGAGGATTACAGAGACAATGGGTTTTAAAGGAAGTGGATTAGGAAAGAATGGGCAAGGCATGAAGGAGTCCATCCAACCCATTTGGAGGCCAAAATTTCACTAGTACAAAAACAACAATTTATTACTAAATATACTAAAAATTGTAGATATGTGACTAATTTTGATCACGTGACCAATAGTAGTTTATTTCCAAACATTTATCTCCCAACCAAATTTATGACTAAACTATTTTAATCATTGATTAGGTCATTGATTTAGTCATCTATTGTTGTTACTTGGTGGTTTATATGGTAGTTTATTTGGTATTATATTTGGTAGTTTTTTGAGTAGTATATCTGGTAGTTGATTTGATAGTATATTTGGTAGTTTTTTGGGTAGTATATGTGATAGTATATTTATTAGTTTATTTAGTAGTTTATTGGGTAGTATATTTGATATTATATATGGTAGTATATATGGTAGTATATTTGGTAGTATTTAATCATTAATTTAGTCATATTAGGGCATGATGGAATTGAACCACCATCCTCCTACTTATAAAGTAAGTGCTCTTCCATTGAGCTAGTACCCTTTAAAGAATAATGCAAAAAAATGACAAATTTTTCTTCCCAACATTAGATATACCATAACATGATATACTCTTATCAAAGAACAAAAAATTTAGTTATTATGAAAAACAATAATCTAAATCTTTATCAATAACAATTCAACAATTTTAAATTCTTATCTTCAAGCATTTCAAAATTATATTTCATGTCAATTACACTTTTCTAAATTATTGTAGCGATAAACTCTTATAAAATATAATTTGGAACACTTTGGCTACACACAAGTATTGTTTCTTGTGCTAACTTCTCAAAAAATAGATTCAAATGATTATGCAATTTATGTCAAGAAAATAGACCTTTGCCTTAAATAAAAACATCAAACACCATTAAAAAATTACATCCATTAAAAAATATGAAACACAATCAATTGAAATACTCACTTTTTAACATATGAAGGGGCCAAAGGATCAAATATTTCTTCTTCCTTATGCTCAGGTGAGTGTTAAAAGTGTTCATTACACCTATTGTTGACATTTATTCAACCTCAATCTTTAAGGCATTTGATAAAAATAAGGCACGTGAAAAGAATTTTTTTTATCAATGATCTATAATTAAATTATTCCTAGTATTAGGGAAAGTGGTGCCAATTCATAAATGTAACAAAGAACTAAATAATATGTTTATGATAAATTGCTTATAAAAACCTATAACAAAAAGAAATAATGGACTAGTAAAGTTTGGTAGGCAATGGCTTTTTAAGATAGTAATTGGCATAAGTTTAAATATATAAATAATCAAAATATAAATAAGAGAGACCAACAAAGAATAATAATAAGAGTAAAGTGTCGAGAACTAAAGAAGAAACATTAGAAGGTATAAATCATGGAAAGGGGTTTTTTAAGATGATAATTAGGAACCTTTAAAAAATAGGAAGAAAACAATATCCTAAAAATACATAAACATTGTGCTCTAAATCTAATTTAGAAAATATGACTAGTCCAATCACTCTATTTTCATACACTACTTTTCTATTATTTTCTAGTATATTTTTCTTTGTCAACATACATGTCCATGATTATTGGGGCATTTAACCTTCCATTTAAGACTTTAAAAGCATTTCTGACTACAACATAGTAAATAGTTTGAATCGAGAGGATGGTTTTGCTAGTTAGGACTCCACATCTAACATTTTTTTGGCTACTCAACTTTAGAGAAAAAATCTTTACAATGCCCCTCATTGTAGTTGCAACATCTAGGATGAGAAAATTGGACTATGAGATGAGTATTCCCAGGATTATTAAGAGAGAACATGGCATATAAATATGTTAGGGTATCAAAAAAAATTGAAGTCTCAACTAAAATGACAATTATAACACTAGGCATGCAAAAAGAATCGAAACAGAGCTTTCTATACTAGCATAAGAAAAGATCTCTTGTTAAGACAACTACCTTGCACTAGTTTAGACAACAACACATGAATACAATGATTTGATATGACAAAAGAACTTGTAGGAATCATTAGAAGTATGCTAAATGAGTCAACTCCTCTAAAAATAGACCTAAGGTTTCCACGAACCATGTGAAATCTTTATCAATCAAAACCTTGTACATGGCAGGGTAGTTAACTAAAGCTTCATTTAGTTCCATATCTTTTGTATCCTCACACACTATCTAAATAGGCTATACCATTAAATTTAAGAGAATGCACTATAAATGGAAGCCTTTGAATTTATTCTATATATTTTTTCCAATATCATACCTGGACCCAATTACTTCACAAGAGCACGTTGGTAGTTCATACTTGTCAACCTTGAATCAGCATTGGACCACTATGTTAAAAAATTTGTTAGCCATTCTTTCACTAGAGAGCTCTCACTCCTATGGGTAGCATCAACTAAGACAAGATGTTTTACACAAGCATTATAGACCAACTTGATATGCCCTCAGATTCAACACAATTATCCAATGATCCATTCCTAACATAAGTAATCCTTCTTCGAGTAGCTATATAAGCCAATTTTAAAAGGTTAGATGCCTACAAATGAGTAGATAATCAAACAAAATACTTAAAAGATTTTGATTTTAACATGACAACAACCCTAACGTTAAAATGTGATCATGTGAAAAAATACATTATATCAAAAATTTAAAATTGACCATATTATTTAATTCAGAACTAATGGATAGATGGATAATTAATTATTCATATTTGTTAGAATCTGATAAGATTAATAACCTAGAAAACTAGTGCAAAGAGTAAATATCTAAACTATGAATGCAAATGATACAAAATCAAAATAGCATCATAGAATTAGTCTCCAAGAGAGTAATGCAAATGCTGGAAGCAAAATAGCATTAAGAGGATGCAAAAACAAGAGATACAAATACAAGCCAGGTAGCATGCTTATATAGGCTAGGAAGAGGGAGGAGGTGGCAACACCAACCAATGAGGAGCAACCATCTATCGGACTAAAGATAGCAAAGTATCTTCCCAAGATAGTTAATGGATGCTCACATGTAGGAAGGTGACACCTCACAACCATTCACCTAATAAGACATGCTTTATTAACCTAAGCGAGATTATTAAAAGTGTAGGAAAAACTTAGCAAAATAGAAAAAATAAAAAACTACACTAGCAATATTGAAATAGTATGAATATAATTTTTTTTTAAAAAAGAAACAAACTTTTGACAATATACATTTGCTTTACCTAATCAAATCGCTTATTGTTGAACATCTGTGCACCAATAATGTTCAATTACTCAGCCACTCCAACTCCTTGACCAGAATGGGACAACTAACAAATAAATTTAAAAATACACAGAATAAGTATACCTTATGTTAGCTTAGAGTTGAGTATGACAAGTCTAAATAGAAACATAGAAATGCATCAATACTAATTACTAATGCATAAAAAAATTGGAATATTTGTCTACTTATAAAGTTAGAAATAGATATATATGTCAAGCATCATAAAGATAAAATTACTATGATGTCAATTGTTACCAATTTATAGCCACCAAATATGCATTGAGTGATAGTTAAAAGAGGCAATCAGCTAGGCAATGAACAGTTATCATATGGAGCAGCAATATGAAAATATTGGAAATTCAACATGGATCAGTATTCAACTTGATACAATCAATAAAAATAGTAAAGGGAAGCTCATGATAAAGGAAAAAGCATCATAGAAGAACTTACATACTTCAGGAGCTTCACACATTGCTAGAATTCAATGACTTTACAAGGTAATTAATAGAGCAGTTTCCAATTTTTAATAAATGAAACAATGCAACATAAAATTGATAACTGATCATGTTTTTTCTATTTCTCCCAAACCATAAACTAGGTTTTTTTGAAACTTTAACAAGAGTTAGAAAACTTAAAGACACAAAAACCCATTAAGTCTTGTGCAAATTGGAGCTTAATTGCAGAAGATATTGCTATCTGTTTGCAATAGTTTTTTAACACTATGCTTCAATCAAAGTTTGGAAAAGTTTTAGTATGCACATAATACACCAGTAGAGAATAAAGAATTCTTTAATTCAAAATAGAGGTTACTATATTCAATCCTATAATATTAAATACATTTACAGTTGCAAGAAAAGAAAAATGCCAATGTTTTACAGACTTTCTTAAAGATTAGAGCAGATTCTTTTTTCTAGACTATTATCATTTACATGAAAATCCTTGTGATACAAAATGGACAGTGATAGTCATGAAGATCATTTTAAAATGCAAACATAATGCACAGTAGAGAAAAATCACAATATATCCATTTTCATAATAGAGAGCACAAACTTTTATCAGAGATTATAGGAAAACTCACAACAGAGGTCCACAACATAATATAGAAAGCCCTCTATTTAGATCCATGTCAATAAATTCAAACCAAATATAGCAGCTAGAAGCCATAACTATACATCCAAAATAAGGCACCAGACACTCATATTTTTTAAAGAACCCAGTTTGTGCATAAAATAAACAAAATATGTGTGCATATATGTTAAAATGTCAGTAAAAGCCATGTTGAAGCTACAACAGAGGGAATGTAATAGAAAGAACCTTATTAGATTATAGAATAGCCCAGTACAAGAAGTATGCATAACCATGATCTAAAAATAAATAAACTTTAGTACCATGGACATAGTTGATATGGAGGAAGCTACAACCAAACAATATATTCTAACAAGCATCTTAGAGATATGAGAAAAGAGAATGCCAAAGTTCCTAGATCCTTGAATGACAAGAATGCATAGTTTTGCAACCAAATAAGTTGTAGAAGTAGGAAGTGTAAGTTGTGTCTTATGGCATGCCATCAGCTAAAGAGAGCTAGTTCCTAAAATTGAGGCAGTTTCATAGAATTTTGAGCTCCATATTTGTAAATAAAATAGTGTAAAGAGAGAGTATAAAAGAGTTCCCAGCAAAGCATATTTTAACAGGTTACAATAGCAAATGAAGACACACAGAGAAATAATAGAAAAATAATATTTCAATATCTTGCAAACAAAGAAACCCAGTTTATAGTGGGATTTTCCAGTCTAAAAGAAAGAGTAGCTAGACCAAAAGAAAGATTAAAATAATTTTTGTACATGGTAATGCTCCCCCATACATAATTTATAGTATACTATACATACAATACACATTCTCTACAATCTGCAATTTTCTTTCAATTTTCTCCCCCTTTCTTCTTATATCTTCTCACATCTTCTCCCCCTTTTATCTTCTTATAGCTTCTCCCCCTTTTTGACATTAATGCCAAAGATCAATGCTATATTTTTTTTACATAGTAATGCCAAAATGTGACAAGAAATTTGAATCTACCTTTGGGATAAGCGCCAAAGTCTTGTCCCAATTCTCTTGCAAGACCTTGCATGTGTGGAATGCAACTTGCACTTCTACTAACAATTCAATCATGTGCTCTGCAATAGAGAAGTTGTTTTCATGGATGAGAATTTTTGAATGTGTAATGTGCTTTTATAGTGCATCCATATTAGGTTGAATCATATTCTAATTATCTATCGATGTTGATATGCTTCTTGCTTGTTCTCTGAGCAATTATGCATGCTTATCTATCAAAAATATGATCTTATTGAAGTGGGAAAAGCTTGAAATCAAGTCAAGATACAATTGATGTGCACTTGCCTTAAGATCCTCATCAATTTTTGACAATTTATCTCTTATTTCTTTTGTGAAAATTGATGTATCACATAATTTTCCAAAAAGTAAAGATACATTAATACAAGAGGTCCCTAGAGAGACTAAAATAGTAGATAGTTCTACTTGATAAATGACAATTTGTTGAGCAATAAATTCTAAAACTTTATGATCAAAAATTTTCTCTACTTTCTATAATAATTTGTCTTGTCCATCCAAATCTTCATTGTATTTATGAACTACCTCTGCCAACTGATACAAAATTGGTTGAGAAGTATCAACCTCTATGCCTAGAGCCTCTACTAGGATGTTCTTAGCATCCTCAATGATCTTAAATTCCTTTTTTTTTTCCTCTCTAATCCTTTTCTACTTGGATTTCTTTTGAAGAAGTTCTCCAAAAGTTTGCATCTGATCAAGATTTAGATTTGAGATGTCCCATTTAGGAATGACAATCTCTTCTTCAAGATCTATATCCTCCTCCTTCTCTTAGCCTTTTCCCAAAATTTTTGTGCTTAGTTGAGGCTTGGTATCAACTGTCCTTGCACTTATTACTTTTATACTAGGAATGGAAACAATTGTAGATATGGTAGAACTTGCTTAAAATGTTGATACAACACTCATTGATGGAATATAAATTTTTGAAATACTAGTAGAAATACCTAATGTCACCAAAACTTATGTAGAGGGAAGATTTTTCTACTTGGTAGATGAAGTTTTTGGCACTTCTATCAATGAGGTACTAAGCTAGACCAGTGCAAAGATTGATTGAGTGCTTGTGCTTTTAGTGCTGGTCACAATCAATCCAAAATGAGTCACCTCTTCATCATCTTTCTCTTCATATTTCTCCTCCTGATCATCATCATCATCTTTATCACTTACACTTACTACAAAATCACTCATCTTGTGAACAAGATAGACATTCTTCCATGTGTTTGTAGCATTCTTCACAACATGTTCAATCTCTTTCAATAGAATAAGACAAGTGTTGAATATTAAAGTTAACTTTTCTTCATTTTTCTTTAGAGATTCTTTCACCTCCTTGTTATTCAAATTTTTCATAAGATACCTTAGTGTTTGCTCATGTATATCTTTTGTAGTTTGCATTGCATGCTCCCATCTTGGTTTAATTTTGTCCATCCAAGCATTAGGAATTTGCTGAGTAAGCTGGTCAGGTGAGTATTTCCACTTACCCATCTTGGATATCAATGTATCTTCTATCTACTTCTGCTCATCTATAGTGGTAGATTCATATTTTAGTGCCTTAAAGTTTGTGATGCTAGAACCTAATTCAAACTCTTTCATTCTTTCCTCAAATGTGGGTGGAGACCTCTTGAAAATTATGTCTCCTCCTTCTTTATATGTTTTCTTCCTTGATGATCTCTTGATCAACACAATGGTGGATGTCTTGATAGGCTTGGTAATGTTTACCTTACCCTTCTTCTTTAGTGGCTCCTCTTCTTCTAACTTTTCCTCATCCTTTGCTTCTTCATCCTCACCTTTTCCTTCAATTAATAGAAGAGTGGAACTGATTTTCAATTTAGATATCCTCTTCTTACCCTTGTTAACTACCTAAGGAAGTTTAATCTCTAGTTCTATCCTAGCCTTTACCTCATCATAGTGCCAAAGTAAGTAGCCTTGGGATCAACTGGCTCATTTATTAACATCTCAATTATGTCCTTAGTTTCATTATTGTTCACCTCATATCGTAGAGATTTTACCCATGCAATTCTTGGCCTAACTACCTGAATGTAAACTTTATCACTACCAACCATAAAACAAACATCATCTTTATAATCTTCAACTAATTTCTTTGGAATCTGAAATCTGTTATTCATTTTCTCCTTAAATACATCAAAATAGTTGTCTATAATGCTTCCATAATTATATCCCATTTCAACAATATACTCATTAATTTGATAAACGACTGGTACATCTTTTCTCCAAACAATAGTACCTTTTGATGGGAAGAATTTCTAAACATAGAAAAATAAACATGTCAAGAGTGAACCAAACTTACATGGATTTTTTTTGAAGTCTTGATGCTCTCCATGTTTTTGTTGAACTAGTTCAACAGTAACTTGGCAAGGTCAAGAGAAAGGTTGTTCTTGACTACATTATACACCAAATCAAATGCTTCGCAAGATACACTGTTCAACCTGCTTGAACTATAGATTTTGTGGGTAATGACATGAATGCAAAACTTCAATTACATGTTAGTGATACAACTTATCTTCATTCCCCTCCATCTCACTTAGCAAGGGTTTTCTTCTCTAGTTCAAGCTGACCTAAGGTTTTAGTCATTTTAGCTTTTGCCAACATTGGTAGACCAGTGATCCTATAGATCATCTTCTTGGTTATCAAAACTGGTTGCTCCAACCATAGTTGACCATTATATACATAACTAAGGATAAACCTTATCCATTTCACTTGGAAATCCCTTACCATGTGAGGAATGCAGGTTAAACCTTTTTCCTCGAGATGTTGATGTTTAGGTTTCAACACACCATCAACACATAACTCCTTCAAACATCCATCCATCTCCAATGTACCAATATATTGTATAGAACATTTGAAATGTGAAAAAATATCATTAACTAACAATACCTTGGGAGGGATTTGAGACTGCACTCTACTTAGATCAAGGTTTTCACAATTGCAGGAGTCAGCTTGAAATCTAATGCCTTCCATTCCACACCACAAACCAACATGTCTGAACCTCTTTTTGCTTTTCTGCTATTGGATGACATCTTCATTCAGTAGGGTTTGAGAGAATACAAAAACTTTTGCTAACAATTTTCTCAAATCATTTGAATGCTCTAAAGATTGCTTTGCACAAATAGCTCTTGAAAATTCATAGTGAGAAATGACTTTGATTTCACCCTTTTAATTAAATTTTTCCATAAACGCTTGGTATGTTTGGTCACTCAAATGATAGACTGTCATCTAATTCACTTTGCATTGAATACTCAATAGAGTCTTCTATGATTTGATAACCACATAAGACTTAGTTACTCTCGACATTGCTCGGTAGAGTCTGTAACTTGATCTCGCTTGGTAAGAATAGTAACTTGGTAATGACTAGTGCCTCTTACTTGGTGATCCCTTTGCATCTTAAATGTTGATATGGATCTTTTGTCCTATCAACTAGAACTAATATTAGATATCTTCTTTTGTATCCTAGTTCCAATTCTCCTTTGAGAAATCAAGTGGAAATGGTGGAGTCATCTAATTCTTGAGTGACTTGGTCATCATTGCTCACACTTCTATGTTTAGTAGACTTTGGAACCCATTGCTATCTCATATAATTTTTGATGTTATCATCTTTTTCCTTCTTTTCATCTTCAATCCTTCTAGTATTCATACAATTCTTGGCAAGATGACCAAGTTTTGTACAAATGAAACATCTTTTGGTAGTATCTCTTTTCCTCAAGTGATGTTTTTAACAATTCATTCCAATGTGTCCAAATTCTCCATAGTAATGACATCTACACCAAGTGTTATAGTCTCAACCAAATATAGCTTTTACAATTTGTTCTATTGGATTCAATATCTTTGTTTTGCATTCTAATGACTTGTGCTCATGCTTCTTACATTTGTGACATTGTTTTCAAATTTTGGTTTCTCTTTGCATTCATTATCCCTATGACCATGCTGATTACAATTGTAGCCTTTTCCATTGAATTTTTCTTTCCCATTACTCCAACATTTGTTTGATGTATGACCTATCTTACCACAGTGACTGCAAGTAGGTTTATTCTTTTGAGCTCCTTTCTTGGATGATTAACCTTCTTCTATATATCCAATTCCTAATTTTCCTTTTTATCTATAATGACTTTGCTCTTTCAATTGATTCATGTCTTCTTGGGATTTCATCATCCTTTCATTGGTTTACCTTTTAGTGTTTAGATCATTCTACAATCTTTCATTCTTTGATCTAAGATTCATGATTTCTTCATTTGCATTGGTGAGCTGATCAATGAAGTCTGCTTACTAAAGGGATAGGTGCTGAATTTCATTTTTCTTTTCTTCTATTTCTTCTCTTACCTCATTTTTCTCTTCCATGACTTCACACAATCTTATTGACTAAATTTTTTTCTCTCTTCTTAGATTTCTTACTTCTTCTTGAAGATTACTATTCTTTTCCAATAGTTCTTTAATTGCTTCATCAACTTCATCTAAATTTCTTGAATGGATGTCATCAATTCTTTCTTCAATGTAGAGTTGATCATTCATCTGGATTGCAAGATCTTTTCTTCTTTTTAGGGATTGAGAGAGTTGCTCTTTTTCTTTCTTGAGTTGTCCAATAGCCAATTCCAAATCTAGCTTTTCATTTTCAATAGCCTTGTCAAGTCTAAATACCTCCATTGTCTTTGATCTTTGCTCAAGTTGTTAAACTTTTCTCTTAGAACCATAATGCTTTGATACCAATTGTTGGAAATATTATGATAGGATAAGTTACTAAGAGGGGAGGGGTGATTCAGTAACCAATAAAACTTTATCCTTATTTAGCAATTAATCCTTCATGTATATTCTGATCTAATTGCATGCATGAGAAACTAAAAACATTAAAGCATACATAACACTTTTGACACACAATTTTGGTGATCTAGAAACCTTCCAAATAGAAAGTAAAATTGGGGTGGGGATGATACCCACAAGATTTAGTATTGTAGTATAAAGTTGGCCTATTAAGGATTACAATGATCACTTCTAATGATCTACCCCATTAGGAGCAATAAGGAATACTAGGTCCACCCTGCAAAAGGATTTACAAATATACAATAAAGTATGCACTCGGTAAAGAGATTTACATAAGAGTATTAGGTCTACCTTGTTAAAGGATTTGACTGATCCACCTATTAGGATGAAGTAGTAGTTGATCTCTGATTTGCAACTTGGTTTGTTGAATGCAATTTCTCTATGTGTACAAATTACCTTGATGTGACTAATAAATCTTTGCTACTCCTCATACTATTGTAGCCTTTGTAATTTTCTCTTTTTCTCAATATATTTGTTCCATACCATTCCATTAGATGTGATATAATACATCACATATATACCAATCCAATTGCAAAATTACAAAGTTGGCCACAATACAAGTTTACACAAATATTACAAAGTCGGCCAAAGTGTAGAAACTTAGGTTCTGAAGATTTACTTGGTGAGGTTCTAATACTCAAAATCCACTATCAGTGCTTGACATCATCATGTACTTGGTAGACGTAGAAGCTTGATCCATATTGATCACTTCCAATTAGACTCAGTCTACACTAGTGACTCAGTGAATACTATGAAACTTAGCATATAAACTGAATCACTTGATTCTCACTGCATAGCTCAATCAACACTAAATTCTCTATGAGCTTGATATAAATTGAGTCACCTGGTTAAAACTGAGTAGCTCAGTTAACACTAGACTCACATTACATCAACTGCAAACTCAGTAAGCATTGCACAACTTAGTTTGCACTAGTAAACTTGGCATACACTGAGATGCTCAATTTATACTGCTAAACTTCACCATAGTAGTAACTACTCGACACACACTAAAATCTATCCAAAGGACTTGGTAGCAACTATAGAACTCGGTAACAATTGAAAACCTTGGTTAACACTGTTAACTATACAATATGCTTGGTAGATGCTTACGATCTGAATAAGTGTATGTCACTAATAAAAAAAATGACTAGAATGTCAACACTATAAAGAAAAAGGAAAGAAAGCCTACTACTACATTGTTGAAGAGGAATCTAATGAGGAATCAGATTATCATGATGATGAAGTTGTGTATGTTGCTATGAAAGATGATTCTAATGAAGACGAGGCAACTACACTAGTATCCTATATAAGTAAAGGAGATAGATGGATCATTGATAATGGATGTTTGCATCACATGACTGGAGAAAAAAGTAAGTTCCAAACCCTTGAACATTACAATGGAAATAGTGTTAGATTTGGAAATTATGCACCTTGTCTAATAAAAGGTAAATGATCAATAAATTTGATAGATAAGATCATACATGACAATGCTTACTATGTGGAAGGACTTAACTATAATTTTTTGAGTTTGTTAGAATTGAATAGTTCAAGATGTAAAGTTTAATTTGAACAAAAGAAGGCCAAGATCTATGATGCTAATGGTGAACTCATTGGAAATGGTGATCAGACTAGAGGTAATCTATTTTATCTTGACATGAGTGAAGCTACTTTTTTAGTTGTATAATTTGATGATGTATGGCTATGACACGAAAGGTTATGTAATGTAAACTTTGACAATTTGGTTAGTATCAGTAAGATGAACAAAGTCAAAGGTTTTCCAAAATTGAAGAAATCTAATAATGTGATTTGCAAACAATGTCAGTTAGGAAAGATGACTAAGTCTAGTTTTAAGAGTAAGACTCAAACTTCAAATGCAATTCTTGAATTAGTTCATACTGATCTATGTGGACCAATTGATGTGAAAAGCTACAAAGGTGACAAGTATTTCAAGCTATTTGTTGACGTTTATTCTAGGATGATGAAAATGATGTTTTTAAGAGAGAAATTTGATGCTTTTCAAATGTTTAAGTGGTACTTGGCAAGAGTTGAAAAGGAAACAAGTAAAAGCCTGCAATGTCTAAGATCTGACAAAGGTGGAGAGTTCACATCAAATGAATTCACTAATTTTCTCAATGATAGGGGAATCAAAAGAAAAACTTCTGCACCTAGGACCCCTCCAAAAAATGGGATTGCTGAAAGGAGAAAAAAATAAATGATGGATTATGCTAGGACACTGATGATGGAGAAGAATGTTGCTTTGAAATACTGGAGAGAAGCTATTAGTATAGTTGTCTATACCTTGAACATAGTACAAGTCAAGAAAGGTACAATTCTTACATCTTTTGAGTTATGGTATGGATACTCACTCAATGTTAAATATTTTAAGTTATTTGGAAGCAAGTGCTACATTCTGAAGGACAATAGAAAAGGTAAATTTGAAGCTAAAAGTGATGAAGGTGTATTCCTAGGATATTCTACAAGAAGTAAAGCTTATAAGTGTTTGAATGCTAACACTAACAAAGTTGGTGAAAGTGAAAATGTAGAGATTGATGAATATACATAGATACATGAAGATCAACCAAAGGAGGAAGCTGAGAACTAAAAAGCCTTTATGTATTATTATGAAGACATGACTGATGGAATTGAGAACCAAGTTGCTAATAAAAAAGAATATGTCATTGTCGAGTCACATATAGTGGATGTCGAGTTGCATTTAGGATCTGAGTTGCAGTTAGAAGCCAAGGTACATCTTGATGCTAGGATAAGTATACAAGAAAGAAATGTTGAACTACCTGGTAGAGAAGTACACAGTGATCCTAAAATTGAACTTGATGAAAGACCCATTGCTGAAGAAAGAAGAATAGAACAAAGGCTATCAAAATATGTTAGAAGACATCACCCTGGAAAACAAATCATTGGTGGAAAATAAGATGGACCAATGACAAGGAATAGATTGAGAAATGAGACATGTTTGATAAGTGTGTATGAATCCAAAACAATGAAAGATGCATTAGAATTTAATGAAGACTAGATTAAAGCCATGAATGAAGAAATTGATCTGATTGAGAAGACCAAGACCTGAACACTTATACCCAGACCATAGGAAGAGAATATTATTGGAACTAGGTAGGTGTACAAAAATAAGTTAGATGAGAATGATGAAGTAACAAGGAATAAGGCATGATTAGTCTGCAAAGGATATGCACAAGAAGAGGGAATTGACTATGAAGAGACACTTGCCCTAGTTGCAAGATTGGAAGGAGTAAGAACTTTGCTTGCTTACTCTACTTACAAAGGATTCAAAGTTTATCAAATGGATGTAAAGTCTGCATTTTTGAATGGTATACTAGAAGAGGAGGTTTACATTGAACAACCTAAAGGATTTCTTGAACCAAACAAGAAGAACATGGTGTGTAGATTACAAAAGGATTTATACATGGTTTAAATAAAGCTCCTAGAGCATGGTATTAGAGACTACACAATTATCTTGTGAAGATTGGTTTTGAGAAGATAGATGATAATAACTTATATTTGAAGACAGAAGGAGGTAAAGGAATTTTACAAGCTGAAACATTTTTTGATGATATCATATTTGGAGACCAAAATGCTTTGTGCAAGACATTTGCAAATAAAATGATTAGAGAATTTGAGATGTCTATGTTTGGTGAGATAAAGCTCTTTTTTGGTTTACAAGTATATTAGAAGTATGGTATTTACATTACTCAGTTCAAGTATGTAAAGGAAATCTCGAAAACCTTGGGTATGGAAGATTCAAAACCAGTTAGCACTCATATGGTGACATGACACAAACTATCCAAAATTGATGATTCTGTTGAGGTAAATCAAATATTATATAGGTCTTTGATTGGTAAATTGCATTATGTAGTTCATAGAAAACTTTGTATTGCTCTAGCTCTTGGGATTGTTTCAAGGCTCTCAACAAATCCTAAGGAGAATCACTTAATGGTTGTCAAAAGGATTATGAGATATTTGAAAGGGACAGAGGATTTTGGTCTATATTACAAGAAGAATGAAAATTTTGAATTGAGAGCCTACACTAATGCTGATTGGGTTGGAAACATTGATGATAGAAAGAGCACAAGTGGTGGAGAATTTTTCTTGGGAAAAAGGCTAGTTAGTTGGACTAGTAAGAAATAAAATTGTATTTCACAATCTATTGCTAAAGTTGAATATGTGGCTATTGTAGTGAATTGTACCAATTTTACGTGGATTAAACAATTATTGAAAGGAATGAAGGAGGAAATCACATAACCTATTGTAATCTACCATGACGATACATATGCTATAAACATATCTAAGAACCCTGCAATGCATACAAATACAAAACACATTACAATCAAATATCATCATTTTAAAGAATTGGTTCAAGACAAAGAAGTGAGAATGGAATATGTGAATACATAGGAACAAATAGCTGGTATATTCACAAATCCTTTACCTAAGTATTCTCATGAGTATCTAAGAGGTAAACTAGGGGTGTTACCCCTATCTCAAGCTACTTGAGAAACAAGAGTAGTGCCCTGCATCAACAGAGTTGAATGACATATCTTATAACTTGATGTAGTGGATCTTACTTTAGGAGCTGTCTAAAGTAAAGAAGGAACTCAAATAAAAGAATTATAGTTACATGCAAGGTGACAAAGGGAGAACTTGAATTACTAATATCTACATGAAAAGATGGAAAGTCTTTGGAATTTTTGTCAAAGAGGGTGATATAACTTAAGATAGATATTGTTGTCAAAGAGGGAGATATTAATAGTAACGATACTGAGGGAGATATAATCATGAGAGAGATAAAGAAAAAAGGGAGAATCTACTTGATGAGAATTCACTATGAGAAAGAGTGAGATAGAAATATGATAGAACTATGAGGGAGATGTTAAAGATTAGATCAGAGAGTTAGTCAAAGTGGCACAAGGGGAAGATATTTATAGAGTTGATCAAAATAGAGGAAGTTTGACAATAGCCTATACAGAAGAAGGAAACACACTGATAGAGTGAGAGACTTGAATACAAGGTATTAAGTTTCTTTTTGGTATTATTGTTGGTATTGGTTTGCCATCAATGCCAAAGAGGGAGATTGTTGAGAAAGATGATTGTTGAAGTATAAGAATGTGGAACAATCATTATTTTGTCATTGATGTCAAACCTATTATTTGTTGGTGAGACAATTACTTACTTTGGTCTGAATGCTATTGCTATCATTTTTTTGATTGATGAAGAGGATTTAAAGAAGAAAGGATAGCGAGAGTAACAAGAGAAAGGTTGAGTTATATGGTGTATAAAAGATACACTAAGACTAGATAAGACATTGATGATATAATGTAATGCTTATCTACTTAAAGCTATATTGAAAGGATACATAAGCTAAGTCAAGAAGAAGAAGAAAATAAAACTGTATTTGCTAAGCTTGATCAAGAAAATAGTGGAAGCTGAGTGATGTTAGTTCAAGCCAAGCAAAAAATTAGTATGTGCCAAGAAAAGTGAAGAAATAATGTATGCTGAAAAAATTTAGTACGTGTCGAGCACTAGTAAAAATACAGTATGTGTCGAGTAAAGTTTAGTGGATGTTGAGCAACCTGGTGTTGGTCGCACATCAAAAGCTAGTTGTTGTTGAGTGACAACATAAAGATTTTGATTGAAGATTTGATGAATCTAAGCCAACAAAGTTGATATCTTAAATTATGTGAAGCATGTGGAAGATAAGCTTGATGAGTTGGTGTCATAGAATTCAAGGTAAACCATTTTGAGAAGAATTAAGGAGGATTGTAAGAGGAGTTTCTAGAGGGAGAAAAAAATAGAAAGATGGTTAGATTCAATGAACCTTACCTAAAATGGATGATTATAATTAAGCAACAAAAGATCTAAATTCTCTATTTAAGAGGATACTAAGATATAAGTAAACACTAGTACATTTTGACATATGTGTGACTATGTGAGTAAAACTTTTAGTCACATGACTAAAAGTTTTACTCATGTGAGTAAAATTGATCAAATTCTACTATTTCTTTGCAATTTACAACTATAGGTGGCCAAATATGTGACTACTTTAGTCATCGGGTAAAATCACAAGATCAACCAAATAAAAGTTACTAAATAAGCTACCAATTAAATGACTAAATACTTAGCCACTAATAATTAGTTACCCAAACTTTTATGTAGTTGATATTTGACATCGCATTGAAAATTCAAAATTCTTCATACATGCAATAGGAACTCAGTTCTTAGTTGAGAAAGAATTACTAGAATAGAATGCCCTTGTTGACACACTACAACCTTTAATAAGAAAATAGGAAAATAAAAAAAAATCCAAATAAATGTTTTCCAAATGATTCCTATAGGTAATTAACCCTTTTAAGATACAGAAGCTATCAGATTTAGTTACTTTGAAGATCATTCATAGAAATTGCAATTATCTTAGTAGTTCAATCCATCTGAAACATAATCAAACTCTTTCTAACCATTTATGAGTTGAAAAAAATCCATTTTAATGATAATAATGATATGCAACGAGTACTATGTGTTCCATTCATTCTCGTGAGAGATGGGTTCTTGAACCACTTCTTATAAAACATGGCTTGATGTACACAATTGATAGCAATATCATGATTTAATTAGATGTCAAAATATCTTCTATTAAAAATTATACAAATTTCAATAGAGTTAAATTTTAAAAAATTAAAGATAAATGACGATTTAAAAATTAGAAGAATGTAAATAGAATTAATAATTAATAACTTATAATTAAAAACATAGTTTAAAATGTTGATAATTTATTATAATAAAAATATATTTAACATCATTAAACAATGCTAAGTGCTAATTTTTTAATAAAATATATAAAGACCTAGATTCCCAATTAATAGGCCCCATTTGGAGGGAATTTTAGTGGTATCAAAATTGTTTGGTTATTTACTTCACTCTGTCGATCCAACTCTCCATCCATCCACCATGATCCAGTCACATCAAGGAGAGGTAGTTTAGTCAACTAGTGTGTAAATGACCAACTATCTATTTGTATTTGATGATATACATAAAGGGCCACACCTCAACCCCATGAACAAATCCCCAGTCGTAGGAAACTTTGATCATTTACCCACTAGTTAAGCCCATATACTTTTTTTTTTGTTTCTCGAAAGCCCATTTTGAACCCTACTATGTTCTTCATTTGAGAGGCTCTCATGGTCCACATTCATCCTCCACAAATGCCCTCTTGACTTCACCAATAGTCAATCTTTGATTTCCATGTTGTTGATTATTGATCTCCATGGCTACGACCTTATATCGTATGTTCTAAAACTAAACTCTTATATCTCTTTTACTGTTGCAACAAGTACTATATACAAAAAATATAAGTTACATAGTTGATTTAATCTATACCAAATTCTAGATATCTACAAAGCCTAGATATTTGCAAAGCCCTTCCAGATTTCCAACTCATCAAATCCTTGCTATATTCTTCTCCATCACAACTCAAATTCACTTAGCTCAAATGATGTAAAGGGGATATGCACCTACTTCTATGACTTGGCTAAGATTTTGGAAGATATAGCTTCACTATTAAAGACATACACAACCTCTCTTGACCTAGATGCAAAGTCGGGATCTCAAGAAAGAGGTTAAAAAAAAATCTCCAATCTATCATAATCAATATTCTAAATATAAGGGACTTATACCAATATAACCTTCACACTATATCACTTAAAAATAGAAACAAACAATTCATAAGTGCCACTATAGACCTCACAGTTAAACTATTCCAACAAGAAACTGATCTAACAATAAACCATTATTGGAAAACAAGATTGAATTACTTTCACCTTCCATCACCCCTAATTTATGAGCTTCTTTTAGTTTCAAACACTTTTTTTGAACTTACTTATTATCATGAAAATAATTGATTGCACTACTCAAGATTAAGGTTAGAACAAATATAGAAAAGTTAGCTACTGAAAGATGGGGCTAAGACCCTCAAATAAATAGTACTCATAAAAAATCAATACTGATTCAATCTAAAATCATAATCTAATGATTAAATTATTTGTAGGGAAATTTCATCAAAGAAAATTAAATAAAATTATGTCAACCCATATAGGCCCCTTGCAAACTTTCTCAACAATGCACACTTTAAACATAATAAACTGTGAATGACTCATAATAAATGACTACTATGATCACCTCTAAAGTAGATGGAAATGCACAATCATCTAGAACTTCTTTATTTAATTCATCATCTAGTGCTTTATCTTTTCCACACCACACTTTAATCTTGACTCATGACAAACTAATTCTATCTCATTAGAGTATATGAGGAAGGCTGCATTTGATGACAAACATCCTAGCCAATCTTAGAAGCTTGGCTATACTAGTCTCTTAGGTTACTCATCGCATAGGCCAATCATGGAAAGTCTCTTGGGAGTATTCTAGGCTTCATAAATCTATTGAGTGCCCCATGGTTGAGAAGACATCAGGCCTAAGAAGCATACTTCATTTTTAGGTGCTTGAGAGAAGCCTCACTATTGTCAATGAAATGATATGATTGCTTCTAGCTTAGCTCACAAATGACCTTTAGTGTTATTTCTTCAGCCCTATCATAGGTAAAAACTCTTGCAACATTAAAGAAATTGATGCCAAGGTCTCTACAACACTAAAGAGGGGCACTTTTATTCCTATGTGAATTAAAAGCATGATGTGCTTTGACACCATTGAGGATTAGCTCCATGACACACGAGAGAATTTCCCACCCTTTCACTAATGACTCTAGGTATATCTCAAAACATTCAAAAAACATTTCCAATCACTAGTCCAATGGACATCTCGAGATTTATTGGTTCGAATAATTTGTTACATGAATATGAAGATTGTCATGAATGAACATGCTAAATAGTCACTTGAAGGAAAGAGTGCACTCAACTTCAAGAAAATGCATGATTTAGTATGAAAAACTTCTTCTATAATCAACATCTTGGAGAAAGACTAAGTTAGATCCCAAGTGTCAAAGAAAATAAAATTGGTGGAGGCCACAGTCAACAAAGAAGATAATACCAATTGAACTAAAATTAATAAAAGAATAAATAAATAAATGCACATCTTTGGAGGTTTTGAGAGAATAGAAATAAGCTAAAGTAGCTATTCATTTAGTTCTACATGAAATCCCTCACTGCTTTATTTGTAGAATTTGACATTCTTATAATCTTAGCAAAATCCTCTAGATATCCTTTCAACAAGTCTCGTAAGTTCTTTACTACCACTTTCATGGACTCCAAACCTATTGACTCAGAGAATTTCTATAGACTATAAAATAATGACTCAACAAGTTGTAATAGCCTAAGAATAACTTCCAATTCTAAAGATACTCCTATCCATAATATCAAGAAAAGAAAATTGCTCTCAATGTTACACAATAACATATTTTAGTTACAATCTTATTAGGAGACAAAATATCATTCATTAAGTTTTTTGATTTGTTTATAGTATGACATTCTACCTCAAATGGAAAGACTAAAGACTATAGAACACAGGGAAGGGAAACATTCTTATGAGGAGTATCATAGCTTGTTGAATGCACAACTTTGATAGAATGTTTCATAAGATGTAGAATGCCTTTAGTTTCCCTTACCAAAATATACTCTAAAATATTAATGCTACAAACATCCAATACATATAGACAACCTACTAGATATCATATCAAACAATATGATATCAATCAAAATTGCTTCAGAATAAAAATTAGTTTCAAATGTCAATACATTTTGTTTAGAATTGTTTAAATTGGTGCTGATATGATATCATCTTAAGTTAAAATGGAACCTAGTGTTCAAGACCACAAAATCCAAGACAAACTCAAGCCATTTGTAAAATTAGTAATTTGCATGGGGATACATCCCCATTTTCAACTCCCTTCTCTCTCCCCCACAACTTGGATGTCCCTTGTGATCCCCAATTTCCACAAAATTTATGGACATCTCTATAATTTCATCTATAGAGTATCTTGCAGCTTGAATGGCTCTCTCATACACCTTTAGAATCTTTTCAGCACTGCTTAATTGTGCATCATGATCTCCATGTTTCTTCTAGTATCAATAAGGGAAAATCTACTAAGAAACCATCATAAACATTAAGATTTTTTAGCAAGTGATCCTTTGCTATTTCCTCTATTTGTTAGACCAATGAGGTCCATGAAGTGAAATATATAGAGTTTTCCATTACAAAACCCCATAATCACTCATCTTCTTTTGAATAAGAAATTTCAATACTACCATTCCCATTTTCATGATGCACTGGTGAATTATATTGGTTTATATTGTTGTATTAACAACCTCTTAATTTGTAGTTAGGACCCTAATTTCTCATGTACTTATTGAGGACATAATTCATAGAAGCATACACACCTTCACACAAAGACAACTGAGTAATTAACTAGTCCAACTTTATAGACAAACAAGTTCACTATTTTTCGCAAAGGCCTACATGTTATCTAAATAATCTTCCCATCAAGTTTATGGGAACAAACCCTTGGACATTAGTATAAAGTGACCTTGAAATTTTGTGTTTTTTAATTCTGACTTACCAATATTTTATGACTTATTTTCTATGTTCTTTAGTATTTCAAATTGGAGAATGTGAGGGTGGGGGACTATGGATAAAAAAATTGGATAGTGAAATGATGGGGGATTTTAGTGCAAATATAATATTGTACTTCAAAAATATTATCAATAAAATGAGAAGGAAATTATAATCAAGTATAATATGCTATAGAAATTGATTTTTAATATAATACTTAGTGGTGTCTATTGAAATCACATGTCAGTATCTAATTAGAAGGTATTCAAGTGCTCTTAATTTTTTGTTTATACTAAGTAAACTAAGGTTTATTATTTATTAAGTTATTTATATAGTACTTTGAAAGTATTTTATCAAAATTCACAATCCTAGGATCCTCAAATTTGTAGCTAGGACCCTCCTATTTGCCTTCCTTAGCCATTAGGGCACTCTTGTAATAAAACAACATTATTTTTTGCTAGTGGTAGAAAATGTAGAGCTTTTGGATCACTTATAGAAAGCTCTCTAATCAATGTATTGGATACCTTCGTAACCGTTAAATTGAGAAAGGTTGTATTTTACTTTTTCCTTAAATTCTTTGATTGAATGGAATACCTCAATCTTATTAATCTTTTTTTTTTCACTTATTAGAATAGCTTCAATCCATTTATTTTTCTGATAATTGGATTCTTTATCTTTAATCCCAACTATTAGCTATGGTGTGACAGTGAAATTGGGGCCATTTAAAGTACATAAGAATACACCATTATAGCATTAAAACCCATTTTCTTGAAGCAAAGGCTAATAATTTGTTTTCATTTCATTTTATTTTACCCTACAAATTTTCTATGAAATACCTTATTTTGAAGAAGCGCCCATCTAGCATTATTAGTTTTTTGAAAGCCTTCATGTCTGCATGTTTTGTTTTCAAATTCATTAACAATGATGAACAATTAAGTAGATAGATAGTTAATTATATTCTAATTTACCTACATGTCATTGTCACTATTGATTAGCACTTGATAATTGTGCAGCTCATCTTGATATTATAATAAAATTTCTTACTTGATCCTTTCTTTAATATTTGTACTATTCCTCTCACCAACTTGACCTTGTTTGACTCCTATGGATGACAAGGAAAAAAATAATCTTCAACATCTAGGTCATCACCAGAACCTATCACCATGACAATGAACAAAAATCCACAAGTGCCAAAATAAGCCCATCCCACCCAACCCAAGCTTTGTTTCCCTATGGCTTTGTTTTCTTCCTAATATACTTAATTGCATTGAAGGTAAAGGACAATTCCTATTATAATTGCACACCTCTAACTACAAGAAATAGAAGAAAATGGTAAGAAATAAGAACACAAGATACCTCTAGGTGTGATTACTACACACCTAAGAAATAGGCATAAAGTGTGTTCTAGTGGTTTAGATGCTTGCTGCCATAATCTATAGAATAGTGAGATACTCCCATGTGCACAAAGATTTTATCACATGCTCAAATCAGATGACAACTAAGGTATTACTAATAGTTCTTTGTGATAGTTTTGCAACTCTAGGGGTCTAGGACTCAGAAGTAACCCATGTTCCCTATGGATTTCAAGATTGTCTTCAATATTTTTATTTTTAAAGAGAGGTTATTTTTTACCAAAATTATGAACAAGCAATATTTCAGTGTTATGATTCATTTCTTGCACTATAATGCAATTTTTAGTCTTTTGAAATAAATATGCCTCTTTATGGGGATTTACATTTTCTTCATGATATTGTTGTTTTCTCAAGTCCCATGCATGTATATCAAATGTAAAATGATTGCAAGAACCACTCTCAGGTGATTCTAATAACTACATTAAAATATTCTCTTTCCCACTCTTTTCCAAACTACTCACCAGTCATTGCCTTTTTCCAATTCTAACTTCCATAGATAAAAAATAAATCTAGAATATAAATATGCAAGTTAAACAATTGGTCTTTTAATTTTCTTTCTTTGTTGCAGTTATTAGAAACTTTGGACTTAGGTTCTTATCTAGGAGAATGTTTTGAGGTTTTATATCTAGGTGCATGATTTGTTGCCTAAAATGTTTATGCAGATAGTTCAAACTTCAAGTAGTCCCTATGGAAACATTGTATTGTTGCTCCCATGTTAAGAAGACATAGCCATTTTCTTCTAATTTTGGACTCCTTGTTCTAGTGGGAACAACCACTTACCGAAAGATAGATTTTCTAAAAGCTTATAGACCAATAACATTTGTGTTTTGTCTACAAAAAATCCTCTAAGTCTTACAAGATTCAAATGGCTCATGCTACCATCTGATCTACAACCTCGTACAAACAATATGAAAATATGTTCCATGCATGTGACCAAGCAAGTGTATCATATTGTATGTATGGCTAAATGATGCAATTTATATCCTATTGAATTGAAACATAGATATGGTGCTGTATTTTTCTATGTTGCTTTACTACTAGCATAGTGATGTATAGACTTAACTGTTGTTGCATATATATACATAGAAATACATATTTTCATAAAACATATGGTTTTGTATGAATGAACCCAAAATGAATCCACACCCAACCCCCCAAAAATGTGGATAAATTTCAAACCTGCATCCATACTAGAATTTGAAGTGGCAATTTAGCCTAGATGTATAAGGCCTTTGGTTGTGAGGGATGTTTTAATTGTTTATACACTTTTTCTTAGATCTTTCTTTCAACTTTGCAAGAAATTTAGCATTCATTGACCAATTGTACATATGCACATGGAAACAATAGTATTGTGTAGTGTCCACATCGTTGAAGGCCCAAGGTCAGTTTTGTCAATTTCTTGTGGTCCTTCCATATCTTGGTCCTAGTTGATACACTTTGAATATTTCTTATTCCAATTGCATGAACCAAAACTAAGAATCTTTATTTTTTAGTAATTGGATTTGAAATATCTTGGGTTTACGCACCAGATGCTTCTTCTTTAGTCCAAGATATCATAGTTAGAAAGTCATAAGCCATATCATTCACACTAATTCTATTATATTTCTATTGCATCCAATGAAGGTATTACTTAAAACATAAACAAAAAACTTCATGGGTTCATCTGTTTAGTCACATTAAAATATTATATTTACTACAAATGCTTAGAATTTTTTTTGTGTTGACAAAGTTATAAGCAATACCATTTATTTTAATTTTGGTGGAACCATCATGATTTTAATGTTTCATTCAATGAGGGTATTGCTCTAAAATAAACACAAAAATTTAGTGGCTCATCTATTCAATTGCATTAAACTATTCTATTCACAGTAGCATGTAACTATACAAAGCTATATTGAGTTGTCACATGTATGAAGAAATGCTTAGAATTTGTTCATGTTGACTTGTTAACCAAGTTTTCAATTATTATCATTGGCATTTTTTTTGATATTGAGTTAGAGGACAAATGAATAGTAGGCTTCTCCATCTTTTTCTTTCTTCTGTGATTATCCTTTTTTCATCACTTTTTTTTCCTATTAATTATTTATTATTATGGAATATTTAGTCGACTTTAAACTATATTAAGATGTATTTTAAGGTGGTGCTCCTTTGATTTGGAGAGAGAGGGCTATTCATTTATTATATGTATATGTGATAATTATTTTGCTACTTTATATATATTATAACTGATGCATATACCTCCATAACAACAAATCATGGTGCAACAATTTTGGAGTAGATGGATGTAGAAAATAAAATTGTCAAACTAATGGTAGAATTATCCTAGAGTTAGGACTATGAGATTGGTGATGGAACAACTAGTTTGGTTGTCATGGTAGGTACATTATTGGAGTAGATAGAGAAAATTTTAGAATGGGGAATTCATTCCATAAGAATTGCTAAGCCTTATGAAATGGCCTCAAAGATTGTAGTGGAACATTTAGATCATATTTCTCAAAAGTTTGAGTTTAGTTTAAGCAACGCAGAACCTCTCATGCAGACATGCATGATGACACTTTATTCAAAGATGAAATTTGTTTGAATTGTATAAATATAGGCCTCTTGGAACTTGTCTATTTGCATTGTGGGTGCTACACTGATCCTTTTTTCCATTTAGTTTGTGAAAGTTATAGTAGTCAAAGGGTAGTGATAATTTCAGTTTTCTCAAATATTTAACTCTTTGCAATCATAATGTAACTCATTTTCTAGTCCCTAGTCATTGAAGGATTCTAGTTTCTTCTATTAACATCTAGTTGAAGTGTGTTAGGCTTTTGTTGAATCTTCTATTTCATCTTCTTGACTCTAACTATTCCATTCTAGATTTTTCATCTTAGGCCTTTTCACACTCATCTAATTAAGTCAGTTAAATGAAATCCTAAAGATAACAAGACAATGATCCACCTTTTTTTACTTTAGTTTCAAAAAAATCCCCATTGTGTATGCTTTGAAGATGGTTTAGAGTTGCCAAAAGTGTTTAACTGTAATCCAAGCATGGTGTCTTGGATTACAACTCCATTGTGAGGCCTCTAGGGTGAACCACTTCCACAATGTTGGGCATTTCTCCTTGTTCCAATATATTCATGAGAATGTGCACTCTAATGATATTGTGATGTCTCAGATGACAATGGAGCATATTGGGTGAAGCCTCATGGGTAAGGCTTTAGGTTACTCATGCAAGGCACAAACTATATTCAAAGTTCATTCTCTACCCCATTATAATTGGAAGGTGTTGGAATGTACTAGAAGAACCAAGAAATGATATTGCCAATTGTGGTGATTCTTGCAAGCTTAAGGGAAAAATTGATTTATGATTGAGAGCCTTTTGAGTAAGTTAACTCCTTTGAACAATGGAAGGAAATTCTATTCCCACCCTACCCCTTGTTGATATCTTTGACAAAGTTTAGTTACAAGTCACCTTGATTGATATTGGCTTTTGACCTACTACTTTGTGTCTGCTTGTAGCCATGTTCTTCTATTCATTTTAATGATAATTTTTGGTCTATATCTCAGTTCTTGTGAGTCTTTCTTTGTTCATATCTTTGGTGGTTTTTATTTTTGTGGATCCTTCCTTGATATTTTCTCATTGCTCAAGAATTTGATCTACAAGAACATAAAATGTAGGGAATTTTAAAAAAACTTCAAAATAGTGTGAGGTGTTACTCTTGCAAGCCTCTATTTCTTTTGCTACTTACATAGGCTTACACCTTCTAAAAGTCTTCATGGACATCTTACATTATAATTTTGTTTCCCAAACATCTAAATATGGCACTAGTTCGTATTTTACTCAATTATTCTTTTAACATACTTAGGACAACTTGATTATTGTCAAGATGTATGACTACAAACAATAAATTGAAAGGAACCCTCTCTACAAATTTACAAGGGAATGTTGTACACTATTATGATTGATAAGAGAGGTTTGTCTTAGAGGCTCCAAAAAGGGATAAATGCCAAACTCATCTTCTAGGTCCCAACCTTGTCATTTTTTTATATGTCACATCTACATTAAGGTTGCATATGTTTTCTATGCCCTTTGTTAATAGGAACTGCTCTTAATGTTGTCAAATTTTCCAAAAATGTCTACTTTGTTATTTGTTTGCCCCCATTGGTGTTTACATAATTTAGGTAGCTCCTGTAAATGTCCTTTCACTGTTGGGTTTCTTGCAAGCTCTCTATATGACCATTTAATTTAAAGAAGTGGGTTTTATTTTATGTCTATAAAACAAGTAAAAAAAGGGACTCACCATTATTTTCATCTTCTAACAACTACAGATAGAGACTCAATCCATCACTGGTACCTAGAGGTGGAGGAGAATCACATAGGAGAGAAATGGTTGGAGATGCCCCCATTCAATATAGGGGCCTCTGCATATTTGACTTTACAAATCCTTGATACAATCGACTAGCGACTGCAAAAAACTCACTTGCCTTGCCTTCTTATATAGATAGGGATGGCCCTATATATCTTAGTTGGCTCATATTATGTACTATAATATTGGTTGGAGATCCAGTTAGGTACTAGCACTGAGAGGCTACCCATCTCACCCATTCCCATCTCCATCTTTCTGATTGATAAACTCAATATCAGGCACAAGAGAAGTATGTGAACCCCCATATTTATCCATCGAGATGAATTTATTTCTTTTCAAAAGGGGTACTTCTACAACCACTACTTTTTTCTTTTTTCTTTTCCTTTCAACTTTTGAGACTAGTAACTAATGCATAAGAACTTGAATTGAGGTTTTGTTTTTTGTTTGTTTACAATTGCATTAGGTGGCATGTTGTCTTAGTGTTGGAAGTCCTCTACATTTCCTCTAATTCTTTTGGAATCATTAATTGGTAAGTTGCTAGAAATAACTGGAGTGTATGTATTTTTTTTTTACTTCTGTAATTCGAGTTTAGTCATCAAAATTTCCTAAGAAGCCCATGAAGGTTTCTGATGAAAAATTACTTAACTACAAGGCATATTAGTACTTGAGGAATTTGTGATTATTTATCATATCAACACATTCTTAGCATTGTTATTAGGAATTTTTTATTGTACTTGAGGGCATATCAAGGCATTGTTAGCATTGGTTCCAATGTTGTAGAGAAAGGTGACGTAGTCTTCTATGATAGAATCATAATAAGGCCTGGCTTTGATGCCTTTTTTGGATTGAGTTTCCCTTGTCCATAGTTGAATGGTGTTTTGGATTTCCAAATGTATCTATCATTTGATTGGCCTAATTTTTGGTAATAACAACTATTGGATATAGAATAGGATAACCCATTAGTAATTATGATAAATTTTATAATCTATTAGTTAAACATTTGGTTTCTATGGGATTATGTTGTGTCTCTATTTTTGTATCCTATTTCAAATAATGTTTTAGTAATCCTTTATCAAAATGCAAGAAAGTGCCAAGAAATATCAAACTATAACAGTTTATTCAAAATTTAGCAAAGACTAAAAATTAGGCTACCTGTAGTGTTGATGGCAGATTTGATTGTAGCAGGGCTCCAATCTAGGTGGATTTTTTTTAATAGAGTATTTATACCTACTACATGTTGGCATGAAATAGATGTCCTAGACATTATGTTGTATTTTACATGACAATCATTTGCCAAAAGCTTTGTAGGAGAGACTACTTCACTCTAAGCTGCTAGAATATTTAGACTGGGTGCTATAATTTCTAGCTACAACAAGCAATACCACTTATTGTTATTTTGTTTTTAATGGTAAAAAAAGAAAATTTCCCATGTATGGATAGGTTGATAATGTTATTTCTAATTAAATTTGCATTAGAACTTTCGAATCAATATTTCAAATTCCAATCAATGATCTAATCTAATGATAGATAAATAAAAACTATGAACACTACAATTTAGGCACATCTATACTAATTGTGCACTTATCTTGATTGGGAAGTGAAACACATTACAAATAGGGAACATGGATGGAGTGTTATGGAATTCAGATATATCAATTTAGGGTTAATTAGACTATTTCTTGATATCAATGGAAAGGTTGATTTTATGCACAACATATAATGGGCCCCTAACTAATGACACACCCTCACTAATGATGTATCACACTATGGTTCAATTACTATTAGGACTATCTAAATATCTCAAATTGGTTAACTATTTAATTTTCTTGGTAGAGTTTTTGTATCTATAGAGTAGGTCATCAAAAATTGTTGGTACAATATATTGGATTAGGTAAAATGGATCTTCAAACAAGATAGATAGAACATGTTGAAGATCTTGAAAGTTTTCCACTCTTATTCTTGATATAGAAACAAGTCAAGGTACACTTATGGTACTCTTCATGCCCTCTTAAGTTGGCCAATTTCTTTCACATTTCTTAAACATCCATTTACACCACAATTCCTTTCATTTTTTATTTTGATGCTACTATTTAAGCCTTTATGGCATTTCATTTATCCTTTATGATGGTTTTCCAAAATTAATAATAATTTGGAGTTCTCTTTGCTTCCTCCAATTTTTTAAAATAGTTTTACAAGATTTATAATCTTTGATCACTATTACAAATGGTATAAATGGATACAATTTCTTGATATAATATCGTAGTGATTCATAGTTAATATTTTAATAATGTATTATAGTTTAAATAGTGATGTTAAAAACTATATAGTGCATCTTTTCATTTCTTTAAAATACTGATGTAATCTTGTTTGGAAGTGAGTGTAGATTCAATACTTGGTCATTTCATGTGCACTTAAAATGTGTAATGGAGTAAATTTGAAATATAACACAGTAATGTGATTTATCATTATGCCAGTCACATTCATTCTCTTGGTACTATGAACTATTATGTCTATAGGAGACATGATAACATCTCATTGCTTTTCTAAAAATTAGTTTGGAATTAGGCTATGCAATTCCCTATTTCTCTAGTTTTCTTTTTATAGGCTTTGATGCTCTATTTTCTCTCCAAGTGGTCTTGACAATGTTGGGCTATGTAAATAGTCATATTTTGATAGGTCCAAGCATGCTTCCTTTAGCAATCATATCTTGACAACCACAAACAAGAGTCTATTGCACGGTAAGATGTTGTGTTGTGTGCATGAATTTTCTTCCCCTTGTTCTTATATATGCCTTTCATTGAATCTTTTTCATGTTTAAAATATGCATTGCAAAAATATTTATTACTGACACACTTTTCTCTTGGAAGTAATTATATGACATTTGACTCAAATGAGACCATCATACATGCAAACAACTTTTACAATAGTTGAATATATCACCAATAATACCCACAACTACCAATTCAGCATGAATATCTAGATACTTAATTCACCCACAATCCCTTTCTTGATCATCTATTTATTGACTTGATAGAGCATCTGTTGTATTTAGACTGGAAAAATGTTGTTCTGTAGTTGTTAAGTACGATTGCAAAGATGTGACAATGTTCTTTTTCCATATTTTGCTCACTTCAAGGCATACGTCCTACTTCCATAATGTGTTTGTTTCTTACCCAAATAAAATTTCAAATGGCTACCATTTCTACTCTCTAAAACACCTTTGCACTTTTATGTACCCATTGCACCCATAAGTGCAATCGCTAGTTAATAGATCTTCTATGTTCATCTCTCGTTGTTTGTATCTATTCTACTACAATTGCTAAAAGTCTTCAATCTTAATCCCTTTTAATGATTCTTCAATAATTATTTGGACATTGGGATGTGTAGACATTAATTTTTGAGCTTCAATTCTAGGTATATATATATCTGACATTAGCATTTCTTGACAAATAGAGTTATGTGCTTCCTCTATCTAGTGTTCATTGTAAGATTCCTACGATTGCTTTTCAATATCCATAAATTATAGATAAACCTTATATTATCAGTCATAGGTCCTGACTGGGATGAATATTTCATGTGTGACTACCAACTCCTTCCTTGCTATCCATTGGCTATATCCCCTTCAATGTATCCTTCCTATTATCCCCTGCCTCCAATCTGAATTGCTACGACTAATTTATATAGCCCATACCTGATGAAAAGTCATGACTATTTGGTTTTTATTGTTAACATTATTTTTATTATTTTTATATGACCTCTATTAGCTATGTTTTGATTGTAATATCATATAAATATATTTTAATATGAATGTTTTTAGATATAATATTTCAAATATTTCTCTTGATATATAATCTATATTAAAAATCTATTATTTGTTATCATATTTCAATTTTATTTTATTATAATTATAATTTTATATTTATTATAATAATAAGTATATTTTATTGTTTATTTAATTGTCAATTCATAATATTTTATTCTTAATTATGAGTTAAACAATTTTATACTATATTATTTATATATTATCATTATATGAGTTGATATAATACTATATTATATCAATTTGATATTAATAAAAATTGTTATAATATTATTGATATTATTAATTAAATAGAATTTAGAAATGGGGATATTATAATGATCATTCTTTAAAGGTTGCTAGCTCAATGGAAGAGTACCTACATTACAAGCAGATGGATGGTGGTTTGATTCCATTGTGCCCTATTATGACCAAATATACTATTAAGTATGCTACTAAATATTTGATCAAATATACCACTAAACATGTGACTAAATATACTAAATATGTGACCAAATATACAATTAAATATGCTACTAAATATATGTGTAGGATCATGGTGTGCCAAAAAGTGGCGATCTGAAAAATATGTAGTTTTGAAATACCTCAAAGCATTTCAAAATCTATTCCAACTTTTTTCCCATCCATCTCGATACCAAACCAAAAAAATTAATACCTTTAGAAGGCCTAGTATATCTTTGGATACCAAACCTATGTGGTCAACTTTAAAAATGTCCCAAAAAACATATTTTTGGCTTGTTCTTGTGTGTTTTTCACTTCAAACATGTATCTGATGACTTTTTTCTACCCAAATCTGATGAAATGAAAAGGGTTTCTTAATAATTTTCTTATCTTTCCATAATTGTAATGCCTATCAAATTATGAGTTCAATAAGTAATTATTACTTATTTTCTAATGGAGTTACATATAAAGTGTTGATTGACACATTGATTGAAAAAAAAACTATAACTTTCAAATGGTACAATATTTTTGAAATAAAAAAGATGCATCACATTCTATGCTTCTTCTACTATAAGGAAAAAGGGAAAAAATAAATTTTACAGAGTTTTGAATTAGTTAAGGTGGTCAGACATGAGAGTTTTTAAATTCTAAATCATACTTTAGTAGAAAATTCATAATTAATTATTTATTTAGAATAAAAATACCTAAAAATATGCATCACACCTGGTCATGAGTTTAATTCTTATATCTAGAATCTTATTAAAAAATATTATCATTTGATTTTGATTACGGTGGTCAAACATACATCTACTTCTTATTTTTGTCCTAAATGTTTCGTACTATTGCATTAAAATTTAAAAAATTGACCAATAAATTTTAATTTCTTTTAGATAATGCCTAGTAGTTTAGAAACTAAATTCAATTTCCTAGAGATTCTTTTCGCTCAATTTTTGATAGAAAGTTCATAACAAGTTTAAAATTGTGGGTCAAGTTGACATAACCTTGATTTTCTAAATTTTCATTGATTTTCTAAATATGTGACTAAATCAACTATCAAATATAGAACTAAATATGTGATTAAATATACTACTAAATATGTGACTTGCCACATGATTAAATATACTACTAAATATACCACTATATCAATGATCAAAATCAATGACTAAAATTGCTTAGTAGTATATTTAGTAGTGTTATAAATGACTGGATATTAACTACTATTAGTCACTTGACTGATTTTAGTCACATATATACAAGTTTTAGTGGCTTTTTTTAGTCACATATTGTTGTTTTTGTACTAGTGAAAGGTTTTTGAAGCCTAAGGAAGAGTTAGAGGAGTGAAAACAGACAGAGAAGAAGTTTGATGGTATTGCTTCATATGAGGGCTTAAGGGATGAATTTGCAAATGGTGTACTAAGCATGAAGGCTTAAGGAGGTGAAGGCTTGAAGGGGTGAACAAGCTATTAGAGATGAAGGAGGTTGAATGCCAAGCAAAATGAAGAGATGAACAGAGATCTGTTATGTACTAGTGATTATTTTTTTATCAGATCAACTCCTACTACTACTCTTTAATAATTGTATTAGTCTAGATAAATCATTTGGATTAAGGTTGACCTAACAATCATAAGTAAATCCTTTAATAGGGTGACATTCTAATGGAATGTTCTAAAGTCCTCTAACAAGACTCACTCTTAATAGGGTGATTGAAATCCTTTAACCAGGACACATTTAACAGTGTGCATTGTAACCTTTAATAGGGTTGGCTCCTAACATGGTTCACTTTAAAAGAGTGAAAATTGGTAGCATGTTACTAGTGGATTTTCCCAAATTGGGTTTCCATGTTAAATTCTTGTGTCAAATGTGTTATTGAATCTGTGATGTTTCATGTTTACATTTCTACAAAGTTATTTTGACCTAGACAATAATATACAAAGTTTTAAGGTATTGGTTGATCTAATGGATGCATGCATGATATGGATATATGGATATGAATCTATTAAGTGCTAAAAATTTTATTTGTACATTTGGACCTTGGATAACTAATTCACACCCCCCCCCCCCCCCCCCCCCCCCCTCCCCCACTTTCAGTTATTCTAAATATTCCAACATCTTCTTGTTATCATGCCATTTCGCTGCAATAGTTAACTACACATTGTCATTATGGTAACCACATCAAGTCCTTTGAGAAGAAAGAAAGGCATTGGAGTATGTTGAAGGGGATTTTGTTTCTCAAGTTTTTTTTTTTCATTTTTTACGTCTTTTATTTGTGGTTTTAATGTTGGGATATGTTTATTGTTTGTATGATTTTAGGGTTTGTGCTTACTTTAGCATGTTGATGTTCCTTTCTCCTAGCCTACATTTGGAAAACCTAATGTAAAAGCTCCTATTGATAATTTTGTAAGTTTTTTTGTTTTCCATGCATGAAGCTAGAGTCTAACTTATCACCTATGAATCCTTTCTTGTTTTAAGCATGCAATGAATATAATTTCTATTTTTTTCTCTCATCATTAGATTAAATGGTTTTAAAGGAACAACAAATTGCATCTAGTCTAAGTAGGGGGATGCATGAACCAAAAATTACACATAGTCAAATTAGGTTGATCAATGATCCAAAAAAAAATCACCTATATCTAAACATGTGCATAAATTGAATCCTACTAATGAAAAAAAGTGAATTTTTTAAATTTCTAGTTTTAATCAAGAAGGGAAAGAACAACACTTTTGTCTTATTTTGATCATACTTCCTTTCTTAATGGGTTAATGAATAATAATTTTAATTAGGAATGAAAAGAACCATAATTATGCTACTTCAATCACATTTATATAATTGGAAAAATGAAAAAATTGTGTTTGATGTATTTGGTGTGATAGGCACATTTTATTAATCCTAAAAAGAAAGAATGGATGTATATTCTCTCCTCACCTTTATGGATCTTAGGTGTAAAATAAATCTAGTCTATCTTCTTAGAGGGCCTACCTCTCGAGCACTTTAGCATATAGCCGATGAGAGGGATAACCCAAGTGATAACAAGATCAAGTCAAACAAGTCCTAGTCACTATATAAAATGAGTAGGTCTAAAATGCCTTACTAAGAGTGCAATTTGCTACGTTTATTTAGAAACAAAAATAATAGTTACATGTAAATATAATCAATAATAAAAATGAATAAAACACACATAAATTATTAGAAGACACAAAGATTTAACATCCTTCACACTATCCCTAGGCTACATACAACAAATAGTGAATCCACTATTATTAGGATAGTAACTTTAGCCTGCTACAATATTCAATCTCCCTTACAACTGCTTTTAATATTTTTTGTATTTAAAATAAAATAAAGTGCCTCATTGGTTTTTTATTGAAGTTTCTTGTTGGATGTACCCACGAATGTCCTTCCCTATGACAGTGAGAAAAATGCACTGTTTCAATTGATATCTTTGAAATTTTGCACTAGCAACATTGGATCTATCTCGCTTACCAAATACAAGGCCTTAAAACACTAGTAGAATTTTGGTAAATTAATTACCAAATGACTTAAAATTTTTAGTCACAAGAGTAAAGTTTTTTGTTGCATGACTAAAAATGATCAAATTCTATTAATGCTTTACAATTTATAACTATAAGTGACTAAATAAATAGCTGATTTGGTGATCAGGTAAAATTACAAGGTTAGACAAAGATAAGTGACTAAATAAATGATCAAATAAATGACTAAATAATTTGTGAATAGTAACTAGTCACCCAAACAAATGACTAAATGAACGATCAATAAATTTTTGTGTCATATTAATAAAGTCTTTAACTTTTTTATTATTATAACTCTTAATACTCACCAATTGAGTTTTTATCCTATCAATACATCATTAGCAATTAACTTCCTCTAGTGTCCTCTTATTTAATATTTAACTAGAAATAAATAAAAAATCACCCTAATTTGCACTCAAACTCCTCAAAATCCATCTATAAACTTCTAAAGAAAATAAAAAAATGCACTCAAAAGAAAACTCAAGTCTATCACTACATATTAAAAAGATTAATCATCAATTTAGTATTTTATGTTCTCAACATATAATTGTTATTAATCACATTAATGTCATACAATAATATGTATGATTTAAATTACATTTATTCTGGAGGCATTTACTATTTTGGGAGGAGGAGCTAAATTTTAGAATCTAATAGTCTAAATTATTTTAAAACCAATGTACTTCTATTGAATTTTCATGAGTCGCCAATATTTTTCCATCTATTTTATTAAATGTTATATCTTGAATGATATTTTTAGTGTTTCTTCATTCTTTTTCTTTACCCACCATTTTAATTTCATTAAATTTTAATTTTAACCTATGAGCATTTAGATTTTATTCTGATAAAAGCCCAATAAGTTTCTATTTACATTCTCTCTTTAACTACATTTACATTCTCTATTTAATATAACTAATTGATTTAGGATATTTGGTAGAAAATATTAATAAAAGAAAATAAAAGAGAAGTCCTTACAACCAAATTTCTTAATATGTCTTTGGAAATTTAGTTTAATTAATATTCTTTATAATGTTTAAAATAAATTTCATTGATTTTTTCCCTTCATTTCAATAATAATGTTTATATCAAATATGTTTTAGTTAAAGAGCTAAATATAGAATTTTCAAAGCATTGCAACTTTACAAATTCACAAGATGCACATCTATAATTCTCAAGGGTTATTCAAATTTTCAAACTTCTTTAGAGATTGATATGGAAAGATTAGGGTTTGTTTTCACCACCATGTATTTTCTATTAGTGAAGAATTTTGTTAGATCATCACTGTGTCTAACAAAAAAATAAAAAACCCTTCTTAGCATATGTGAAAGAAAACAAAAGCACCTCTAAACCCATAAAATCTACTCCAAGAACATTCTAATTGCATGCTCATATAAACTCCTCTATAAAGGAAACTGTGTAAAGTTTGCTTATGAAGGAAATTGAATATAAGATATATGTAGAAAAAGTAATCACTTTCCTTATGTAGATTTAATCTAAGACTAAAACCAGTCGAAAATCTATATATTGCAATCAAATTTAAAATAAAATCCCCTAACTATATATTTAGTCACAAAAATCTATAATAAGTTTTTATTTATAATTCCATAATCATATTTGATATAGTTTATATATTTTGTAAAATTATAAAAAAAAATTAATATTGAATATAGAAAACAAAAATTGTATTTGATATATTTAATATTAGGCATAAATAATAGCTTACAAAATATACTATATATATCAAAGATACATTTTTAATTTAAACTATATAGATAGATTATACTTGTAGTCTAAATTTAAATAATCAAATTATCTATAAGTGAATTCTTATCATTTTCATTTATTAGTTCCTCCATGATTAGTTACTATAAGGATATTATTGTATTATTATTAGGTATAATTAGATTCAAAATTCTGACTAATCACCTTTAAGATTTTTTTAAGCTTATCAATTTAAACTATACTATAGTATGAAAAATTTATGTATTTATTAAAAATTTAAAATATTATTTATCTACATTCCCATTAACCCTGAGCCAAAAGAAAAGGAGGAAAAAATAATTTCAAAAACTTAAATTCTAGTAAATTCCCATGTAATAATTTGTACTGAAACAAAATATTGTTAATGAATGCTCATTAAATGCCATAACTAATATTGGTATAGATGTCAGTGGAATTTTTTAAGCTTGTATCACAAAAATTTGTTTCTAATTTAGCTTGTGAATTCTAGCATAGGCATCAAGTTTCTACTTGCAAACTTCAGTTTTAATTTGAGTGTTTCCACACAGAGACTCGTGACAAAGGTATTTTATAGCATTGATTTCGGATGACCATTTCTTATTGAAGCATTTTTGCCAAATCATTTCATTCTTTTATTTTTCTATGTCTCTAAATCACTCAAGCTTCTCTTATGTCTAGTTTTAGGTTTTGTTCACATTATGTCCAAGTAGAGTTATTTAGATTGTTGAAGTGTGTCGGTGCATATATTCCTTTCAATTTAACAATTTTTTTGCAGAGAGTGTAGAGGCAAAGGTCTTATTGAAAGGTTTTTAACTTTTCCTTTTTCACTATGGCAGCTTTTTCTTTCTTCCCTCCGTCAAGATTTTCAAGCTTCTAGATCAATTTTTGCTAAAATTAGTGTTGGAACTGTTCACTCATTTTAGGAGCTTCTAGATCAATTTTTGCACAAATTGGTGTTGGAACGGTTTGCTCATTTCATGGTTGTTTTCATAAGGTATCTCAGTTTAGAAACAAAATTTTTTACTTAGCCACTATCTTAGTGTACCATTGATTTTAATATTTTTAGGGCATCATGAAGGTTTCCAATTTTATTTTGTTTTGTGTCCAATTTATCATAAACTTCGAAACTCAGAGAGCCACTTAAGTAGATCTTTCAAATTTAGCCATTAACACCCTAAAGTGACCAATCAAATCTAATTAGGAAACAACCATAGTATACACATTCTCTTGCTCCGCCTCCTCTCCCAACACCACCTTATCAGCAATAGCTAATAATTTCACCCCTATAACCACAAACTCTTCTACCTAAGTGGAAAGAGCCCTTGAATTAGCTTCCTAAACACCAAGAATGTTGAGATCCCTCACCAAGTGGAATGCACCTCATTCAAAGGCACCACACTGCCTTGTGCAATACCATGAGCAAAGTTTTGGAGGCTAGCATCATTGCCATGCCCAAACTGGTTGTAGTACATAACCACTAGTTTCAATTTACTTGCATTGGCATAAATGGCCGGGCATACCCCTTCACCATTGCTACATTCTTATCTCCACCCAAGCAACTACCAGGAGTCTGCAAAGATATGAAATCCCTAGGACCCATAGGAACATGTAATGCTAATATTGCACATTTTTGTGGCATCACATTAATACTGGAGTGTTTGAAAATGGGAAATATTTCAACTATCCATCTTGTGTACCCTTCACACCAATTCTTATCCTGGTTGTGTGCAAATGTTAAATTATGCATGCTTGTGTTTAGGTGTATTGATCCCATCACATACGATTATAAACACCCATTATAAACACTTGATGTTTTCTTTTCTGTAGTCAACCCCTACATGTGATTTCTTTTGCAGACTCTACCAATGGAGTAGAATAATTTTATTTCCTATTCATGTTCATTTAACAGTAGTTGTTTGAAAATAATTTTTTGAAACTGTCTCTTCTTTGTTTGGGATTTTATGTTTTGTATTTTTGTTTATAATGGGTTTACAAGAATTGAACCCTGAATCAATACCTACTTCAAGCCTTAGAAATTAGTAATTATATTGGATAAGCCCTACCTAGCCTCTAGGATGCTAATGGTTATGAAATCATTTTGATTTTCTTTCCATTTTGAACTAGAGAAGATATCTAAAAGAAACCTATAAGGATTTAGTTTTAGCTTTCTAACCAAATGATGGATTGATTCAGTGCTTTGTTTTTGTCACCATTCCTCATCATCAATTGGAGACATATGATGGTGCAATCAGATATTAAAAATCAAAATGGATGACTATTTTCCTTTCAATGTAGTTGCACACCACATTATTGCTAGGTCAATAACATCAAAAGCATTAAATTATATATTTATAGTATTAGAGTATATGACTAACAGGCCCATATTTTCTTCTTTAATGACATAACTTCTAACAATAAAAATAGTTTAGTTTTGAGAAAAAAAGACATTACTATTGCTGAATGAGGAAAAAATAGTGAAGAAACTATTCTAGGCATAGATTTTGAAGGTTAGAAATAGAATTACATATTTTGGTAAGCCTAGCACATTTTATGGGTTGGCATGCTGAAATTTTGAAACATTTATTCTAAGACTAAACACCATAATGAGCTATCATTAAACATGCTAGCAACACATACAACCACACCACCAAGCATTTAACAATTCTTTCAATTAATATAACTATAATATTGATTCTATTAATCTCAATTACATTAGGATTATCTTAAAATCAATATCATTAATGTAATTATATCTATTCACACTTGAATACATGTTCATTATTTCTCTTTTGTATCATAGGCAATTCTAGCTCCAAAAATAGTTCCTCCAATTATAAATGCACAACCAAAGAGATTCTAAGGTAAGCATTATTTCTAAATTTTTTTCCACCTATATTATACCTCTTTCAAATCACATTACTCTTCAATAAATGCATATAATGTTAGACTAGTTCTTTTTACTTCTCATATATACAATTTGACAGAAAAAGCATGTTATGTAGGTTGTTCCATAATACACATCAATTATATGCTCCTCCACAAGTAGTAGAAAAATCACTCTCTAGCTGCTTGGCCATAGATTCTAGCATAATCTTTGGTTAATGAGTCTTGTGTAGAGGTCCTCAAGATATTGTTCTAATGCATTTTACAATTAATATAAGGAAGGACTCCCAATAGCAGGAACATGCTCCAACAAATATGCATCAAAAAATTTGTTAACCTCAATGTTCTTCTTTCTGTCCACTTGTTAGATTTTATTGTGCTTATGTTTCTACCAAGTTGTTGTTATGCTATCCTAAATCAGCACTTTGTAGCATTCAGTCAAACAATCCCATTTCCCAATCTACAAGCAACATTAGCATGGCAGGAACTGCGACACTTTGTGTCCCTTGTTTTGATAAAATTAATTTATTTTGGTTTTATAAATAAAACAAACTTTGCAAAAGCTTTATGAAAAGGAAATACACGGGAATCCATTTTAAACCATACTTCAAAAATTTGGAGTTCTGGAATTTTATGGTTTATTGCGCTAGTTTCAAAAGACATTTCATCTTGTATAATTTTCCATGAAACATCTAGAGAGGTATCCAAGCATCTAGGGTTTGATGCAAAATCAATGGTTCTAGAGATTGTTAGACTCCATGCATTGATTTTGAGCAAAAATCTTCATCTTTGCAAGGTATGTGACTCTACCATGACCTTTTTGGGTCTTTTGTGACTTTAACTTTTGCAAATAAAAAGAAGGCTTTGCTGGCTCTGAGTATAGGATTTTTTTGTACATTATTTGTGATAAAGAGGGCTAATTTTATGTTCTTTGGCAGTGAACAACATCCTTGTAATTCATTTTATGTACTCTGGCAATGAACAACATCCTTTACATCTTGTACATATCCTCTACTATAGGCTATTTCTCCCAATGAGCTTCATGGATGTTTTGATAAGTCATTGTGCTCCAAGTTCCTTACTTGCACATTGGGATTGCAGGTATTTAGTATCCTTATTGATATTGCTTGCAAAGATTATAGATATTCCTTAATGGCTCCCTACCAAGAGCATTTTTCTCTACTTCACTTCCCTTCCTACTCATACTGATCTTTGTTAAGGGTTTCAAAAATATTCACTGTAGTGCTCTTGTGGTTTGATGGTAATGTCTTAGGCTATTTCTTTGACTTTTATCATTTACAAAACCAATTTTGAAAAATCTCAAAAATAGTATACTATACTGAGTTGGAGACATAAGATGATGAATAAAGATGTTCTTGAACATTCTTGAATTTAGTTTTGGCTGATAAGTGTTTTTGTCACTAATGCCAAAGGAGGAGATTGTTGACATTCCAATCATGTTTGTTATTAGTGACACACACTTATTCAGATTGTAAGCATCTACCAAGCATATTGTACAGTTAATAGTGTTAACCAAGCATTTTAGTTGTTACTGAGTTCTATAGTTGCTACTAAGTCCTTTGAACAAATTTTAGTTTGCATTGAGTAGTTACTACTATGGTGATGTTTAGTAGTGTAAACTAAGCATCTTAGTGTTTGGCAATTTTACTAGTGCAAACTGAGTTGTGCAGTGCTTACTGAGTTTGCAGTTGATGTGATGCGAGTCTAGTGTTAGTTGAGCTACTTAGTGTTAACCAAGTGACTTAGTTTATACTAAACCTATAAAGAAGTTAGTGTTGATCGAGCTATGCAGCGAGAATCAAGTGATTTAGTTTATATGCCGAGCTTCACAGTATTCACCAAGTCACTAGTGTAGACCAAGTTCAAGACTAATTGGAAATGATCAGTATGGACCAAGCTTCTACATCTATTGAGTGCATGACAATGCTAAGCATTGATAGTGGATGCCGAGTATCAGAACCTCACCGAGTCAGTATTTAGAACCCAAGTTTCCACACTTTGGCCGACCTTGTAATATTTGTGTAAACTTTTATTGTGGCCAAATTTGTAATTTTCTAATTGGATTGGTATATATGTGATGTATTGTATCACATCCAATGGAATGGTATGGAATGAATATATTTAGCAGAAGAGCAAATCACAAAGGCTATAGGAATATGAGGAGCAGAAAATATTTATCAGTCACAGCAAGGTGATTTGTACACTTAGAGAAATCTTATTTAGCAAACCAAGCTACAGATCAGAGATCAGCTACTGCTTCATCCTAACAGGTGGATCAGTTAAATCCTTTAACAAGGTAGACCTAATAGTCTTATGTAAATCTCTTTACTGAGTGCATACTTCATTGTATGTTTGTAAATCCTTTTCCAAGGTGGACCTAGCAGTTATTATTGCTCCTGACAAGGAAGATCATTAGAAGTGATCATTGTAATCCTTAACAGACCAACTTTATACAACAGTACTAAAGCTTGTGGGTATTATCCCCACCCCAGTTTTACTTTCTATTTGGAAGGTTTCTTAGTCACTAAAATTGTGTGTCAAAAGTGTTATGTATGCTTTAATGTTTTCAATTTCTCATGCATGCAATTAGATCAAAATATACATGAAGGATTAATTGCTAAATAAGGATAAAGTTTTATTGGTTACTCACTTACCCCACCCCTCTCAATAACTTATCCTATCATAATATTTCCAACATATAGTCCCTATTGCTCTCATATTTTCTACTTCTATACTTATCTCCATTACTATTGTTTCTCTTCTCTAGACATCCAGTAGCAATATGACCAACTTCATTATAGTTAAAACATATGATAGGTAACTTACCTTTGTATTTTCCTTTGCCTCTGTGAAATCTCTTAGCCAATAGTGCTTCAAGTTCTTCTAGCTCTTCATCATCTGTATCACTATCACTAACAACATGTTTGACCTTTTTCTCTTGCTTAACTTTATGTCCATCAAGTGTCAACTTAGCTTTGAAAGAATATTTAGCATTTTCAAAATTGAAATTATCAAAATTTGAAAGTTCTACTAGAGTAAAGAATTAATTTCATTTTATTTATTAAATGCACTTTACTCCCTTCTTAAGATTGCACTTTATGCACCTTTTTCATTCTCATTTAATAATTAATTACTAATTATTAAATATCATTTATCTTTTAGGTTATCCTTTTACCTTTTAGGTTATCTTTTCCAGTTTTCAATCTCCTTTTATTGTTAGTGTAGTTTTTTATTTTTCTTAGTTTGCTAGGTTTTTCCTACACTTTTAATAATCTCACTTAGGTTAATAAAGCATGTCTTATTAGGTGAATGGTTGTGAGGTGTCACCTTCCTACATGTGAGCATCCATTAGCTATCTTGGGAAGATACTTTGCTATCTTTAGTCCAATAGATGGTTGCTCCTCATTGGTTGGTGTTGCCACCTCCTCCCTCTTCCTAGCCTATATAAGCATGCTACCTGGCTTGTATTTGCATCTCTTGTTTTTGCATCCTCTTAATGCTATTTTGCTTCCAGCATTTGCATTACTCTCTTGGAGACTAACTCTATGATGCTATTTTGATTTTGTATCATTTGCATTCATAGTTTAGATATTTATTCTTTGCACTAGTTTTCTGGGTTATTAATCTTTTCAGATTCTAACATGGTATCAGAGCTTTTCTATGTGCAAGAGTAGATTTTAGTTTCCTTATTTGAGAGATTCGGGAGGGGCTAATAAACTTTATTGTAATTTTTTGAAAAATGAAGTATGCTCTTCTCTTGCATCTTTGGATGATCCTAAGAATCAAAAAAGTTTTGACAAAAATAGTTTTTCTTTGGGGTTTCAATCTCAAATCTGACAACCAACTTGTATATTTGGAGTTTTCAATTAGTATTGCAGGTTCTAGCATGCCATTGATGGACTTAGGAAGCTGATCCAGCATTTGCATGTCATAATTTTGTTGCTGGGGTCATTGTTTGATTTTTGGAGCCGTTTTTTACTGTTAAAGACGTCTAATTTACACTACAACATCTTCTATACATCAACAAGAAAAATGCTTTCTGCGTTTTGTTCGCAGCCCCGAAAAACCATCTGAGTATCTTTTAGATTTTGCATGCAAACTGTATATTTTACAAAATTGAGCATGCAAAGCTACAGCTATACCCCTCTCCGTTGGCAGTCACAGATTTGAACGCAGTTTTCAAATGTATCATTCTTGCTCATACGGACTCCAATTTTGATGATTCTTGTTATGAACTTAACTATTTTTTTGTGCTCTATCCACTAGTGGAGTTGTTTTTTGATTTTCATGCATGAATTCTTTAGAAATTACAAATTCTCAGCCGTGACTGTGCACAGTTCTCATTTTGGAAACTTCAGAGGATCATAACTTTCTCATACGACCTCGTATCGAGGCGATTCATTTTTTGAAAGTGCATATTTTTTGAGTAGATCATAGTGGTGCTATTTATTTTCTTGATTATTGTGCCCAAATTTCACTTTTAGCATATGCTCTTCATGAGGAGGCCCTGCCAATTTTTCTTCCATAACTTGAGCATGCAGACGTATTTTTTCGATCTGAAAAATGTGTCAAAAAGTTGATTCTGAGATGGAGATGATGGTACAAGTTTTTTTAAATTTTTGCTATAGTTTGGTTGCCTATTTTGGCAATCAAATCTAGATGTTCTATTTTGCTTTCTGGGAGCCATATCTTGCTCATTCAGACTCTTTTCTGGGCTCGCCAGATATTGTTGGAAAGCTAGTTCTATGAGTTATTCAGTTGCAGAGGTCTTTTATCTAGATTTTGCTCTAGGTTCTTTCTCCTTCAAGTTTTTGCCTTTCGCACTCTAGCAGATTACTTGGATTCTACATGTCATAGAATCTCTTCTTCTGTTCTTTTGGCTCACTCTTCTTTCTAACTTCTGAGCATTGTATGCTTCTATTCTGTTGCATTCTTTTTTTTGTCAACACACTAAGATAAAGTTCCTACTTTTGCATATCTGGGATCTTGTACACCTTGTGTTTGTTTGTACTCGCACTCAGTTATAAAGTGCCATGGGGGGTCATGATGTTTTGCCATTTTGTGCTCATCCACCTTTGTCAAGTGAATTTTTCTTCCTTGACATTAGCCCATGCAGTGTGTCAGTGACACCGCCCTTTATCTTATGCTTGTACTTCTATTGCACTGTTGGTGTTCCTGATTCTTCTTCTTGCAGATGTTTTTGGCATTGCATTTCAGTGTTCCTGTCACCCCTCTCCCTATTCAGCATTATGGGGGGGTTCACCTGTTGGCTCTATTCCTTCCTTGGTTTGGTTGAGTGATCTACGTATTCAGTTTTTGCACCTATGAACTAGGCGAATTCAGTGGATAGGCACCTATGCATTTCAGTGAGATGGTTCATCTACTATATAGAAACTCATTCATTCCTACCTTTGGAGGTCACCTCTTCGATTGATCAGCTCTTCAGACTTTGTCTTCTCTACCTAGTCATGAACTATTTCAGTGGGGGTTCCAGTAGTTTCTTCTGACAGTGTTTGCAGCTTCATGCTTTGGAGATGCTTCATGCTCTTTTTTTTGTTCCTCTCTTTGGGACATTTCCTAGATTGGAGGCTTAGTTTCCTTCATCTAGTTCTTTTTCCTGTATTGGGTACCTGATCAGGCCTTGTTGCCGGGACCCATTTTCCTACTTTCATAGCTTTGCTAGGTTAGCATCCACCTAAGCTTTGCTTATGGGGGGGTGTTAGTGTAGTTTTTTATTTTTCTTATTTTGCTAGGTTTTTCCTACACTTTTAATAATCTCGCTTAGGTTAATAAAGCATGTATTATTAGGTGAATGGTTGTGAGGTGTCACCTTCCTACAAGTGAGCATCCATTAGCTATCTTAGGAAGATACTTTGCTATCTTTAGTCCAATAAATGGTTGCTCCTCATTGGTTGGTGTTGCCACCTCCTCCCTCTTCCTAGCCTATATAAGCATGCTACCTGGCTTGTATTTGCATCTCTTGTTTTTACATCATCTTAATGCTATTTTGCTTCCAGCATTTGCATTACTCTCTTGGATACTAACTCTATGATGCTATTTTGATTTTGTATCATTTGCATTCATAGTTTAGATATTTATTCTTTGCACTAGTTTTCTGGGTTATTTCAGATTCTAACATTTATAAGGATAGATCATTTGTAATTATCTTACATCCTTTTAATTTTTGATAATACAATATGCATATTTTCAAAGCAAAACCCTTGCCTCCTCTTGTCTTTTTCTTCTCTGTGATAGGTTTTTACATGCAAGTATTTTTTGGGATTTCTCAATTTGTATTTCTCAAATCCTTCATGGTATTAGAGCCAAATCTATTGTATCTTTTTTAGTATTCAGAGAAAAAGGAGAATGAGGGTTTGATAGAATAGATCTAGAGTTTTTCAGGTATTTTTTGTGAAATCAGGGGGTCTCTATTTTTCAAAGCACTTTGAGGCCAAACAAACCTTAGAGATGGATTCAAAAGGTGTCAAAACCCCCATTTTTATATAAAGTTTGTCAAATTTGGACAATGTTGATCTAGGTGGCAAAAAATTTTGCCAAGCAAGGCTATATGGCCTCTACATGCATTATGATGTGATATTTTTCTTAAAAAATTAAAAAATCAAAACATTTGGCCTATAAGCCCTTTTCTAGCCCAGAGGCCCTTTCCTAGTGCTAGAAAGCTCTTTGTTGAGACCGCTACCCACACTGGCCACCAAGTTTTAAATCAACTAGAGCCGTTACTAGTTTTTTGTGTGCCACTCAGTGAATCCATCCACTGCCACCAAAAGATCCTCACCACTACCAGAAGCCCCTTGCCACCACAACTACCACCTCTACTCCACCAGTAGTAGTGCTGCCACCTTCCCTGCTTGGTTGCCTCTCTGCCTCTACCCTGACGGTGGTTTCTTTTTTTTCTTTTTTTCTTTTTTAAATAAATACTCTTTTCAAGTCATTCTGGGGCCCCTGTTGGTTTTTTTGTGATATCTTGAGCATACAAGGGTATTTTTGCAATGGAAAGAAATGCTAGAAAGATGGTTTTGAGATGGAGACAATGGATCAGGTATTTTTAGGATTATTTTCTAGTTTGGTACCTATTATTGAGTTTGAAGTCTGTTGATGACTTCTATCTTCTAGGGGGCATATCTTCTTTGTTATAGCTCCATTTTCCAATTTGAAGAAAGCATAAAAAAGATCTTCTCAAGAACTTTCTATAATCTCTATCATTTCACCATGATTTTGTACCAAGTATTTTGTATTCATTTCTAAATCATTTTTTCACTTCACTCATTTACACATTCTTTCTGTAAGATGGGGTTTGGTTATTTGCATTATGGGGGGTGTTTTTATATTACTTTATGTTATTATATCAGCATATCTAAAAGCTTCAAAATCCCCTTCTAAAACAATGGCCAAAACCTCTTCTTGTCTAGAACTTCTGACCCCTCACAACTACCACACTTGGAAGACCTCGATGACTTGGCTTCTCCAGTCAAAAGGGTTGTGGTCATGTTTAGATGTTGTGTAGCATATTTTTTAGAGGCCTTATGAGATCATGCAACACAAAAAGAAGATGGATGAGGCAATCAGATTGATTGCATTACAGGTATCAGATAGTCTATAGTTTCATTTGGACTAGTGCAATACTCCTCTAGCTATGTGGACCAAGCTTCATGGCTTGTTTGGTACTTTGAATGAGTTTAGGGAGTATCAGATAGAGGTAGTTCTTACCTCTCTTATACTAGATTCCTTTTTTACTATTGATGAATTCTTGATGAATTTTAATCAATAGAGATCCATGTTGCAGGGTTGTGGAAAGATGAAGAGTAAAAACGAGTGCATCTATCTGATTCTCTCTAAGCTTCGAGGGAATTTTCAAGTTTTTGCTTCTACCTTCTATTCCACCAAAGATTCTTTGGGGAATAGATATGTTATGTCTACTTTTGAGGTCTTTTATGATACTATGAGTGGTTCTAAGATGAAGACATTGTAGCTAAGACATCTATAGGAAAGTTGAAGTAGAAACTAAAGCATAAGTCAGATTCAATAGGCAGTGAGAGTTCCTCAAAGCCTACTCCCAAGGAAGATGCTCAAAAGCCCTTTTAGAAGGGTAATTCTTCTAAGTTTGGTGAGTCTTCCTCCAATACTAAGAAGTACACAGGTGATCCTTGCAATTTTGTGGCAAGGAAGGACATTCAATTTCTAGGTGTTGGAAACATCTCGAGGCATTAGAGGAGGTGATGCAGCATTCTAGTAATGCTTCTCTAAAGCATCCACTTCCTCCTACAAAGAAATGACATGCTCTTTTTGCATGAGTATTATCTTCTATAGCTTCTTGGATTCTTGATTCCAAAGCTTCCCATCATATGACACACTCACCTAATTTGGTTACCTCACTTGCTTGGAGTGTTACTACATAGATTGTAGTTGGTGATTTTTCTCAACTTTCAGTCATAGATTCAGGACTATCTCTTTAGAAGGTGGTTCACTATAGGATGTTTTCTTGCTTCCAACCATTTCTACGAACCTCTTGTCTATCTTTTAAATTTGTCATTTAGGCTTTGGAAAGATAGTTGAGTTCTCACCACATGATGTGGTTATTCGAGACCTCCATGATCCTGACTAGGTTCACTAGTACATTTGGGCTCATTTTTTGACCTTTATTGGTCAAAATTTTGACCCATTTTTTGACCAAACTTCGACCAAATTTGACCAATGAATTGGTCGATAATTTTCTAGTCAAAAGTTTGACAAAGCTACTGGATGGTCAAAATTTTGACCAATACGTTGGTCAAAAAATGTTGAAGTTGTTAGGTCATTTTCTGCCATTTATTGGTTGAACTTTCGACCAATGCTTGGTAGAAATCTATAGGACATTGGTCAAAATTTCAACCAATGCATGGTAGAAAACTAGATGGCATTGGTCAAAAAATTTTTGGTCAAAATTTTGACAATCCAGTAAGTTGGTCAAAATTTTGACCAATGCTTGGTAGAAATTTGCAGGACATTTGTCAAAATTTTGACCAATGCATGGTAGAAAACTAGATGGCATTGGTCGAAAAATGTTGGAATTTCCAGCACATTTTCTTCCATTCGTTGGTCAAACTTTCGACCAATGCTTGGTGGAAATTAGTAGTTCATTGGTCAAAATTTTGACCAATTCTTGGTAGAAAACTACAACGCATTGGTCAAAATTTTGACCAATGCTTGGTAGAAAAATACATGGCATTGGTCAAAATTTTGGCCAATGCTTAGTCAAATTTATTTTGCAGGTCACAGTTATTGAGGTCCACTTCAGCAATGGCCCTTCCTGTGAAATTTCTGTCTAAAATCTTTCTAATGCGATAATGTGTTATGAGCTCTTCATCAATGGGATGGAACGTGAATCTAGAGGCAGTTGTGCATCACCCATATGGGTGATGCACAACTGCCTCTAGATTCACGTTCCATCCCATTGATGAAGAGCTCATAACACATTATCTCATTAGAAAGATTTTAGATGGCAATTTCATAGGAAGGGCCATTGCTAAAGTGAACCTCAACAACTATGACCTCAACAACTGTGTGCCTCAGGGAGGGTTCAATTCCCTCCTTTATTATTCACTATGCATATAATCCCATACACCCATTTGATCTCAAATGATGATATGTACTGAATGTTGAGTGTTTGTGCTGAGTGCTCCAAAACCATCCATTTCATGCCTTCATCTATACACAATGTCTTTCTAGTTTCTTTGTATTCACACGCCCATTTCATTTCATATGATCATCTAAAAATTGTGTCACTCTAAGCTCTCAACTATTTCCTCTTGATTGATTGGACTCGCTAATTTGGCTTGCCAACTTGCTCCATTAAGTCGACTGTTCAAGTGTGCTCACCAAGTTGACTCTTTGAGTTGGATCATCAAGTCACCCCACCAAAGTGCCTCATCGAGGTCAATCTTTAGGTTCGCTCATCAAACTTGCTCACCAAGTCAGCTCACCATGTCGCGTCTCTAAGTGGCCTCGCTAAGTCAGCTTGCCAACTTGCCCCACCAAGTTGCTACTTTAAGCCCACTCACCATGTTAGCTAGCTAGGCCGACTCCCCAAGTCAACTCGCCAAGCTAACAATTGAAGTACGCTCGCCAAGTCGATTGTTCAAGTGCGCTCACCAAGTTGAATCAGAGTTTGTTCATCAAGTCACCCCACCAAAGTGCCTCATCAAGGTCAATACTTAAATCTACTCATCAAGTTAGCTCACCAAGTTGCCTCACCCTGATGCAAGAGCATCCAGAGGTATAAGGGCAATCCTGTGTCACCCAAAAAAATGTACTTATACTTAGTTTCTGTTTCATTTCTTTACATTTTTGGATACCCATTTGGCTCAAATAAAGGTTCCAACTCTCATAGTTCGACTATCAGTGCATTTAAAAATCCTAAAAAAATAGGAGCATGCATTTGGGCCATCATTTCGGTAAACTAGAAGGTGTGAATTGGCCAGATGAATGTAATCATGATTTAGAGCATTCCAAAAAAAGAATCAGGTCAATAGGCCCCACGGTTTGAAAGTTATTGCAGTTTTTCAAGTTTTGGAGACCTCCTAAGAATGCTTCAAAGTCAGGTTTGGGGCATTAAATGACCTCAAAAAGGGTCAAAAAATGGGGGATGAGCAAAGCTTGTCCATAGGGCTATAGAGCACTTCAAGAGCTTTTCAAAAATGTAAACGGTTCGTCAATCGGAGCTACGGTTCAAAAGTTGTGCCTCCCGAAAGTTCGGTTACCGTTTCTGGATTCTTCTAGATATGCACCGACTTCTAATGTAGCTTTCGGAACCTTCTATTTTGTCGGTGGATGCCTACTAGCACTTTCTAGAATGCACTCCTAGTCCTTAACCCTCCGGGGTCTATTTAAGGAGATTTTTGGCATTGTAAAAGGTAGTTCGGAGTGGAGTTTGAGAGGAGGTGCTAAAAGGAGAAATATTCTTCAGATTTATGCTATTGTAAGCCCTTAGGGCATGTTTTGAAGTTTATTTTCTCTGTACTATTTGTACTACCTTATTTTCTTAGTTAATATAATTTTCCCTTTCTGTTGGTTCTATTCTGTTCTTGGGTTGTGTCCCCATCAAGTGGTATCAGAGCGGGTTTTCCTGAGTGTGTAGACAGAGTGCCAACTGTGAGGCAGTTTGCACCAGGACTGTGTGGTTGTGGGTTCAAGTTAGAAGATGCCTCCACGAAGAGAACATGGCAAAAGGGCCAGAGCTATTGATCCTGAGGAGGTTAGAGCCCTCCAGAGGCAGGTACAAGCATTGCAAGAGGAGCTTCGTAGAGGAGAAAATGTTGCCGCAGGTGACAATAGTGAGGATGACAATGAAGAGGAAGTAATGGGACTGGAAGAGGAAGCTGACGGGGAAGTTTTGAATCCTGTAGAGGAAAGGATTTTTAGGGCCATTACTAAGTTTGGGAAAAGACCTACAATTGAAGTGGGTTACTCATGTGGGTACCAGATGAGTTGAGTGATTGGATCAATGAACTGGAAGAATACTTTGAGTATGAGGATATAAGGGACTCAGATAGGGTTAAGTTTGCAAAGGCCAAACTGAAAGGCCATGCCAAAATTTGGTGGCAAGAGGTTCAACTGGAAAGACTTAGAAGAGGAAAGGAGAAGATCACAAGATGGGATCGCATGGTGGACAAATTGAAGAAGCAGTTCATTCCTGTGGACTACGAGCTTGATCTGTTTAAGAAGATGCATGGGTTAAAGCTAGCAGGAAGATCAGTCCAAGAATATATAGAGGAGTTTTACTAACTCTTGATTAGAGCGGGGCATGTAGAAGCAAATAAGGAGAAGGTTGCTTGTTATATCAGTGGGTTCCGACCTAGCATCCAGGAGGAATTAAGTCTGGTAAGAATGACCAGCATTGAAGAGGCATACCAGTTTGCCCTACGAGTTGAAGAGAAGCTGAATAAAAGGTTTGAAGGAAGACAAAGAGGGTGCGGTCACAGAGGAAGGGGAAGCGGTAGATCATCTAGAGGCCACAATGAAACCCAAAAAAAAAATGAAGATGTGGGTACTAGCAGAAACAAGAGGAATGAGGGTTTCAACCGCTCCCATGATCAAGACTTTGGAAATCAAAGAGGAAGAGGTAGAGGACATGGACAAGGAAGAGGAGGCTTCTGTGGTACCTATTTCCATTGCAATGAGAGAAGGTCATCATGCCTTTGAATTCCCTCAATGACAAGGAAGGATAGATAGGAGAGCTAAGGGCCAAGCTAGGGTTGCTCATGTGGATGAGGATGCACAATCATCACATTAAAGGGATGCAGAAAGAGGAGAGACCTTGGTAAATGAAAGAGTCCTACTAAGTGGTGAGAATGAACCAGGACAATGAAGGAGTTTGTTTCGTACCGGATGCAAGTGTGAGGATAAATGTTGTGACGTGATCATTGATGGTGGTAGCACTGATAACATTGTATCAGAAGAGATGGTCTCTAAGCTAAAGCTCAAGAGGGAGAAACATCCCCAACCCTATCGGATTTCTTGGGTAAAAGATGATCATAAGGTCCTAGTAAGTGAACAATGTTTAGTAAAATTCAAAATTGGGAGTTACCATGATGAAGTTCTCTGTTATTTTATTTCGATGGATGTTTGCCATCTATTGTTGGGTAGACCATGGCAGTTTGATAGACATGCAATACATGATGGACATGCAAACACATACTCTCTAACAAAGGATGGAGTTCACCACAAATTGAAGCCCATGAAAAAGGAAGGTGAAAAGGTATGTAGCAGTGCTAGGATTTGTCTTGTTGATGGAAGGAAGTTTTTAGATGGCATGAAACATCAGCATATGTGCTATGCTTTGATTCCTAGGAAAGATAAAGAAGCTAGTAGTGAAATACCATTTGAAGTTTCAGATTTACTAGGCGAATTTGGAGATATTATCTCTGATAATGTTCTAGATGGATTGCCACCAGTAAGGAAAATCAGTCATCAGATAGATCTGATTCCAGGAGCTAGTTTGCCAAACAAGGCTGCTCACAGGATGACTCCTACTGAAATAGAGGAGCTAAATAGATAGGTTTAGGAGCTGTTGAGGAAGGGCTTGATTCAAGAGAGCTTGAGTCCATGTGCAGTACCTGCAGTACTCACACCAAAGAAGGATGGAGAGTGGACGATGTGTATAGATTCTCGAGCTGTAAATAGGATCACCATCAAGTACCGGTTTCCTTTGCCAAGGATGGATGATATTATGGATTTCTTGAGTGGAGCTCAGTACTTCACAAAGATAGATCTGAAGAGTGGTTATCACCAGATACAGATTTGAGAAGGAGATGAGTGGAAAATAGCCTTCAAGACCAAGGAGGGTCTTTATGAGTGGTTAGTCATGCCCTTTGGATTGACGAATGCCCCAAGCACCTTCATGTGGCTCATGAATGAGGTACTTAAGAAGTTCTTGGGAAAATTTGTTATTGTCTATTTGGATGATATTTTAATTTTCAAAAAGACTTTGGAAGAACATTTACTACATATTCGTAGTGTCCTTGAAAGGCTAAGGGAAGATAAATTGTTAATTAATCTAAAGAAGTGTGTCTTTGCAAAAAGGGAGTTAGTCTATTTGGGATTTGTTATATCACCTGAAGGTCTCAAAATGGAACCAGAGAAGGTAAAAGCCATCTTGGAATGGCCTACTCCAAGGTCTGCTACTGAGGTAAGATCATTTCATGGTTTGGTTAGTTTTTATAGGAAGTTTATTAAGAATTTCAGTGGCATATGTGCACCCCTAACTGATACAATAAGAGGGGATAGAAAAGAGTTCAAATGGACTGCAGCGGCTACAAGAAGTTTTGAATTGCTGAAGAAGAAGGTGACTGAACAGCCTGTGTTGGCACTTCCAGATTTTAGAAAAGTATTCTAGGTGGATTGTGATGCTAGTGGTAGAGCTATTGGCACTGTATTAAGCCAAGAAGGTAAGCCTATTGCATATTTTAGTGAAAAATTGAATGATGCAAAGAAGAAGTATTCTGTTTATGATCAAGAGTTCTATTCAATAGTTCAGGCCTTAAAGAAATGGAGGCATTATTTATTGCCAAAGGAATTTGTTTTGTATACTGATCATCAGGTATTACAGTACCTAAATAGCCAAAGTAAATTGAATCAGAGGCATATGAAGTGGGTAGAATTCTTGCAGAGTTATACATTTGTGTTGAAGCATAGAAGTGGAAAATCTAATAGGGTTGCAGATGCACTAAGTAGGAGACAGTTGTTGCTTACAACAATGCAGGTTGAAGTAGTTGGGTTTGATGAACTCAAGAATTTGTACCCCGAGGATCCTGATTTTGCTGAAGCATGGAAAGCTTGTAAAGAACCTATTGCTGTAGATAGAACCAAGTGGTTAGACTATTTGATTCAGGATGGCATGTTGTTCAAAGGTAGTCAATTGTGCATTCCAAGGAGTTCCATGAGGGAAAATCTGATTAAGGAGAAACATAGTGGAGGGATGGCAGGACATTTTGGTTGGGATAAGACCATTGCCATTCTTAGAGAACATTATTTTTGGCCTCAAATTACACAGGATGTGAAGAAGTTTGTACAAAGTTGCCAGGTTTGTCAAGTTGCCAAGGGGTTTAGTCAAAATACTGGCCTATATCAGCCATTGCCTATTCCATCAAGGCCATGGGAGGACGTAAGTATGGATTTTGTTCTTGGATTGCCAAGGACACAAAGGGGTAATGGCTCAATATTCGTGGTGGTTGATAGGTTCTCCAAAATGGCACATTTCATTCCATGCCACAATACTCATGATGTTGTCCATATTGCAGACTTGTTTTTGAAAGAGGTGGTAAGACTACATGGTCTTCCAAGGAGTATAGTTTTTGACAGAGATACTAAATTTGTGGGGTATTTCTGGAGGACATTGTGGAAGAAGTTGAGAATAGACTTGAAATTTAGTTCCACACATCACCCACAGACTGATGGCCAAATAGAAGTGGTAAATAGAAGTCTAGGCAATTTGTTGAGATGTTTAGTTGGAGATAAGCCCAAGGGATGGGATTTGATTCTACCACAGGCAGAGTTTGCTTATAATAACTCTGTAAATAGGAGTATTGGAAAATCACCATTTCAAATTGTATATGGGAATAGCCCAAGGACTGCACCAGAATTGAGGAAGATAGAACAAGGGGAGAGGACAAGTGCTGAAGCTGAGGAATTTGCTGAACACATCAAGCGTCTACATGAGGAGGTTCAAGCACACATTATCAAGATGAATCAAGAGTATAAAGCTAGGGCTGATCAAAGGAGAAGACATAAGGAATTCCAAGTAGGGGATCTAGTCAAGGTGCACTTACGAAAAGAAAGATTTCCAGTTGGTACTTACAACAAACTAAAAATGAAGAAATTTGGCCCCTGCAAAGTTTTGAAGAAACATAACTCAGGAAATGCATATGAGGTGGAGCTGCTAGATGGTATTCACATTTCTCCCATTTTCAACATTGTAGATTTAATAGAGTATCATGATGATGGTGCAAATGAGGAGCTGGTTTTAGAGCCATGTCCAATTCTTGCTTCTTAGGAGGAGATAGAAGACATTCTAGATCATCGTGTGGGTAGGAGTACCAAAAGTAGGCAATATGAAGAGTATTTGGTCAAATGGAAAGGACGGTCGATTGAGGACTCAACTTGGATTTCAGCAGCTGAGGTTTCCCATTTTGGATTTCCTCTACCATCCATAAAGTGACAGGGTCACTTTTCAATCTACCCTGGGTGTCTGATGCAGGAGCATCCAGAGGTATAAGGGCAATCCTATGTCACCCAAAAAAATGTACTTAGACTTAGTTTCTATTTCATGTCTTTACATTTTTGGATACCCATTTGGCTCAAATAAAGGTTCCAGCTCTCATAGTTCAACTATCAGTGCGTTTGAAAATCCTAAAAAAATAGGAGCATGTATTTGGGCCATCATTTCGGTAAACTAGAAGGTGTGAATTGGCCAGATGAATGTAATCATGATTTAGAGCATTCCAATAAAAGAATCAGGTCAATAGGCCCCACGGTTTGAAAGTTATTGCAGTTTTTTGGGTTTTGGAGACCTCCTAAGAATGCTTCAAAGTCAGGTTTGGGGCATTAAATGACCTCAAAAAGGGTCGAAAAATGGGGGCCAAGCAAAGCTTGTCCATAGGGCTATAGAGCACTTTGAGAGCTTTCTGAAAATGTAAACAGGTCGTCAATCGGAGCTACGGTTCAAAAGTTATGCCTCTCGGAAGTTCAGTTACCGTTTCTGGATTCTTCTAGATTTGCACCGACTTCTAACGCAGCTTTTGGAACCTTCTATTTCGTCGGTGGATGCCTACTAGCACTTTCTAGAATGTACTCCTACTCCTTAACCCTTTGGGGTCTATTTAACGAGATTTTTGGCATTGTAAAAGGTAGTTCAGAGTGGAGTTTTAGAGGAGGTGCTAAAAGGAGAAATATTCTCCAGATTTATGCTATTGTAAGCCCTTAGGGCATGTTTTGAAGTTTATTTTCTCTGTACTATTTGTACTAGCTTATTTTCTCAGTTAATATAATTTTCCCTTTCTGTTGGTTCCATTCTGTTCTTGGGTTGTGTCCCCATCACACCCACATGTCCCACCAAGTCTCCAAGTCTGCTTGCCAAGTCGACAATTCAAGTGAACTCACCAAGTCAACTCTTTAAGTTTGCTCACCAAGCCCATCCCCTAGGTCAACTCTCCAAGTGAGCTTGCCAAGTCACTCCCACCCAATCACCTCAATGAGTTGAATCTTTTAGTCAGCTCACCAAGTCTATATTTCAAGTACGCATGCCAGGTCAAATCACTAAGCCAGCCCACCAAGTCATGTCACCAAGTTGACTGTTCAAGTACGCTCACAAAGTTGACTCTTTAAGTTCACTCATCAAGTCACCCCACCAAAGTGCCTCATCAAGGTCAGTCTTTAAGTTGACTCACCATCTTGCCTCACCTAGTGGACTTGCTAAGTCGGCTCACCAACTTGTCCCACCAAGTCGACTATTCAAGTATGCTTGCCAATTTGACTCTTTCAGTTAGGTCATCAAGTCACCCCACCAAAGTGCCTCATCAAGGTCAATCTTGAGGTCCGCTCATTGAGCTTTCTCACCAAGTCAGCTCACCATGTCGTGTCTCTAAGTGGTCTTGCTAAGTCGACTCACCAACTTGCCCCACCAAGTTGCCACTTTAAGCCCACTCACCATGTTTAATTTTGAAAATAATGTCTAGTTACCAAAAATTGACATATTATGTCAATGATTAAATGGAAAATAGAGTAAGAAGGTATAGAAAATACCTTTTTTCCTCCTACTACTTTGATACTATGTAGACCCAAAAATTTAGTGATCAATATGCTTTCATAAGTATGAAAATGATTATAGTAATTTGGCAGCATACAAAGAAGTACCTGTAAAATGGTCACACTGGTAAACAATGAAGAAAAGAAAAACAATAGGATGTTGAAAACCTGTGGAACATTAAGGCAAACTGAAGAATCCCACAATATAAAATTTGTGTACCTTACAACTAGCATTAGTTGGCTACCACACCTAAATGTATAGCTTAAAGGACTCGTTTAGTTACAGCTAGCATCTTAAGATACAAAGATGCATCAATTTCCAAGGATGCTGACAAAAATTGCCAAATAAACTAAGAACAATAACTCCCACTTTCTTCGACTAATTGCAAAAATTGCATAGATGAGACTAAATTAGTATGCATGGTGTTTAAAATGTAAATCTCTTGTACACCCAAAACCAAGTGTGGAAAATTCAAAATTTTGTGAATCCAATATGTCTAGGGACAAACACACAAACTCAATAGTATATTTCAATATAGTCTTCTTCAATAACAAGAAATTGACTAAAAATAAATACACATTTTAAAATAATATTATTTTCATCATTAAAATATTACACATATACATTTTTCATTCTCTTGTTAGTCTAACTCTGAATTTCTTGTTAGCAAAATCAATAAACATTACAAGGCATATCCATATAAATGTAAAATATTGAGCAAGTCGCTAGTCATATGCGTGAATATGCAAACCTAATTCCCAATTGTAGATTGAGCATTAAGTCATAATTTTTGTGCCCTTTATAGATAATTTCACCCGATCTCTTACTTTCATTTGGCTGCCATTTATGCCCTCTTTTCACAGCCTTGGAAGGCACATTTATTCTGGATACCTCACTAATCAAAACTCCTTGAACATATTCTCTCTTGATAGCAGATTGCACAGGAAAAATTGGGATCACAAGTTCTGACACCCTCATCATTATCATCAAATTCCTCACTACTTGAGCTTCTTATCCCATCAAAGGAAAAGGTTCTTAATATTTTGGATTCAAGGGTTTTTTAGGATGTTGTTTCAGAGCTTGGGGCATAAGAAGTATTCAAATAAACCTCAAAATTAGACATAGAAGAGCTTCTCTCCTTCCAACAAGATTGGTCATCAATGAAGAGATCGTCATGCTGATCCACATTGGAAGGCAAGGATTCCAAAAGGTGGCATAGCCTAGTTTGATTGCCACATACAAGATAAAATGTACCTTTCCCATCTTTGAGCCTCTTACTCCAGGTCCCCATATAACAACTCCCATTTGCCCATATGTAGACTCCATCGCCATGCTTCAACACATCAATCCATTGCCCATCATATTTATCCCCATTGGTCTGACTCATAATCCCCATTTGATCATGAGTTTCCACCATATCTTCTAACTTATCATAAAAGGCAACAGGGTTAAGCCTACTAATGTTGGCATGAAAATCTAGCTTCTCTTTTTCTTCCTTGAAAATCACTTCTTTGAAGGCATCATAGTATACAATCTTCATCCTCCCACATCTGTTTCTATAATCTCTTAGTCTTGCCATGTGTCCTGCTTCCTCCAATTTCACCATTTCTTCCTTTAGCTTATTGATGTTCTCCATGAGCTTTGCCTCCACCTCCCCTACCACTCTTAAGAAAAGACTACCCTGGTAAGAAATAAAAAGAACAATTCTCAGTACATATTAATTTAACAAACAAATTGTGCATCACAAAGCTTTTCATAGTTAAACTTAGTTTCATATGTACCAATTTACTATGGACTGATGTTTTCTACTTATGTATAAATATATTCCAACTATAAGACAATTATTAGGATTCAATTATATAATTTTTAAATCCAATCTATTGATTCATTTACATGAATAAATGATTGGTTGTATATAAAAATCTATGACTTTTTAGTTGAATTTATGAACTCATTTCTCATGAGTAGCTATATACAAGAATCTCTCTCATGAGAATGATGGTAGTAGATGGATGCAATAAAAAGACAAATAAAGAGGAAGGCAATAAATGGACAAGTTATTATGGATCAGTTAAGTGGGTTCTTATCACTCATTACTTATGAAAAATAGACCAACAAATTTAACTGAAAAACTACACAATTAAATTCTAGTTCTAAAAGTATCATAATTTAACTTGTTATGAAAAAATATCAAAACTTTACATGCTAAACAAATAAAAGTAGTTTTCATTTTAGAAATTATAAAAAATAAATTAAAATATAGATCAAAGTCTAAATGCTAAGTCCACCATTCACTCTTCTAGGTTACATCATGGATCCAATGATAGGCTTCGAAACCTGATTGCTAAGTAATCTGTAGTTCTCTTCAGCTGGCTGAATTAACAATTTAACACTAAATTCTATTCTTCTAGACCCAATTCTGCTCTTCTATCAAATCAAGCAAGTGAAAACTAAATTCTATTTAGGAAATTGCATTATGAGTACAATGAAGGAAAAAAAAGTTCTTAAAAAACCAAGCAAGATGACAAATTAGAGGGAATTTTGAAACTGGCCTCCATCTTTGTTTTTTTGGCTTGCAAATAATTAAAAAGTCAGATGAATAATTTCAAGAAGCTTAATTGAATTCCAACCCCAAGAGCATCTAGTTGGACTTCCATGGCAGAAGAAGGTGCACCTTGTGATAAGGGAAGCATAGAAAGCCCTTCCAAGTTAACACTGCTTGTGTCAGCATGGAAGACTACATCATGCCCAGTGTGATTTGAAATATTAGCCTAATCTTGGGTAGTAAATAGGGAATTCAATATGAATGGTTGCAAACACAGAATTCAAGAAATGAATTTCATTGATATGTGTAACATTTTAACTAATGATAAAAAACTCTATAAAATTACCAAGAGTAAAGGAACTTCCTCGATAGGAAGCTCTGCTCCAAGATCCCCTTGACCTACCATAGCCTAAAGAAGAGGAAGGAAAAGACAACTGTTAGAATCCTAAACAACATACAAATACCATAAAAAAATCAATACATGCATAACTTGAATGAGTGGCGCTAAAAATGAAGGTGGCTATGACCATTCGCATGCAAGTAGTGTGTAAATTCTTGTCATAAATAAACTAAATGAAAGAAAACATTCAATAATGTCCAAGGGACCACTAGCATATAAATATCAAAAAACCTCCAATGAAGTACTTTCATAAAACTGTAAGCTTATACAACTATATATTGTAGGTAGTAGCAGATAGAAGAAAAGGGAATAGAAACACTGGAACAAGGATCCAAGAAACTTTTTTATTCTAGAGAATCAAAAGGAGCACTAGCATTCAAGATGGATGCTTCTACAAGACAGAGACTAGGACAAAGACACACAACTTATATTCACCACTATAGGCCACTTGCACAATATCTGGGTGCTCCAACCTTGTATGGCCATTAGAAATGGACACTTGAATTAAAGAATGGTGCCCTTCCCTCTGCAAATCACAAAACTGGACACATGTACTAAAGAATGGAGATCCTACAGATCGAGAACACAAACTATTTTGCAGAAACACTACTCCACGACAATTCTACACTCTAACATTGGTGTCTGGAAAAATAGTGGAGCCCTAAATACTAAGAGATGCATGATTATTCATAGTTTAATCAGATTGACATATAAACTGCTATATGGACTCTGGACATCTAGAAAGCTAAATATTTACCTAAATAGGGACAAAAGACAAGGGTATTGTTGTTTGGGAGACTGTCTTGGTTAGTCCTCTAGGTGGTATCTTTCAACCTCAACTGAGCTAATTGAATATTTGGGTGTGTGAGATATGCTAGAGACTAGCCAAATACTGTTAAGTGGTGTTTACGAGAGACAAAACAACAAATCTTGGATACAAAGTTCAAAAGAAGGTAAAAATTAACAAAACAATAAGATCATTGTTTCTTAGCTATTGAAATCTAACTTGTAAGACAATGTTTCTTAGCTTTTAAAACCTAGCTTGTATCCTATATATTCAAAATTTGGCATCTCATACCAAAATAAAAGGTGACAAGATGGAATCAGAGCTAGAACAAACCTAAAGCTAACCCTAAATTCTTCACAAGCCAACACTGACAAAAATTATGGCAAATAGAAGATCTTGTCCCATGCATGGTATGACAGTTGCACAAAAATACCCATAGCCCTTACATGCCACAAAATCTCTATTAGGAATTGGAAAAGTGCATTTCTTCTCACAAAAAAATGTTTCTTGATAGTTCAAAACTTCTAAGACCTTTGTTGTGAAGCTAAAAGATGGAGAGGACAAAGATAACAAAGGCATAATTTATAAGATTGAACTAATGTCAAATTTATGAATTACGATAGTAGAATCTAAAGAGAATGCCATGTTTAAATACATACACTAAAATTTCATAAGCATAAGATACAAACAAGTCTTTCATGGGAATGTACCTAGTACAATAAATTATGAGAAGTTGTGATGACATAAAAATGCCCATTAGAAGCAAACAATCTCAGAATGAGGAAGATGTCAAGATTTTCACAGTTGAGAGTTATGCCATTTTAACCAACTTATGTCACATATAGAATAATCTCCAAAGGCTATATGGCCTCATAGATTTTAGTCACACAGGAAAAAAATCACATTAATTTATTTCATGTGAAAATTATAGCATAAAAAATATATCTATCCCTCCTTTCAAAGCGTCAATTTATATATTATTGTCCATGTTTAAGTTTTGCTCTCTCATTTCTTGACTGAACCATCTTGAGCTCTATGAAGAAACTACAATATGAAAACTCAATAGCTAGAAATTAGTTAGGTAGCTAGATGATGGTCTCATTCAAGTTAACTTCACTGAATGATAGACAATCAAAAAAATTGATTTAAAAACATCTTTACTAAAGCTCATAGTCCTTGCCAACAATTTAAAGAAGATTATAACATATTCACAAGTAAAGCTTTTATATTTTTTATTTTACATCAAAGCCGTACAAAAACCATCAAAAACCAACAATGGAAAAGCACCAACATCCAAAAAAATACATGCATGACTAAATAGTTAACAAAGTAGCATGTGCATTTAACTTTCTATATAATGCTTGACAAGCAGGACTTCACATAATTTATTAAACCCATTCAAAGCAATATCACCAATTATAAAGTAACAACTTATCCAACTAAAAGCTCTGATCTAGGGAGACTGTACTTACCCGATCTGATGCAGAAAGAATTGAATGAAGATTTGGTATTGAATCAGCACTTTCAATCTTCACAATCACATGGATATCCGCACCACAACCTTCACATAATTAAAAATACAAATGCATTGATATTTTATCACATTTTAAATTCTAATTTAAAATATAAATTAAGGGAACATGCTATATCAAGCCCAATACTGTTTGCAAAGGATTATATTACACTAGAAAGTTAAAATTTTGCTTCAAAGGTTTACTTTTAAGGTAATCTTTCAACTCATGCACCACCTTAGCATCTTTAACAAAGGAAACAACATAATAGTCTATGCCATTCTCAACTCCAAATTTAATATCATCCCAATCTTTATCTGCAAAAAAAAGAAGACAAGAAATAGATTTTATCAAATACCAAATTAAGCTATCTCAGATGTTGTGTTGGTCAAAACAACTCATCACATATACAAGTAACAACAAAATACAAATATTACACATATTTCAAGATTGACAAACATATCATTCAATTATATTTTAGGTAACTTCAATCAATCAATATTAGGTACAAAAAAGGGAAATCACAATGAAATCAAAGTCCCTAAGAAAGAAGCAGATTGAGATGCACATGTCAATGAGCAACAAAAATCTAATTTGCTATGCATGCCTGAGAGTTGATAAAATTGTCTTAACCTGTAATGGAAGGCAGGGTAGCACTTTTTCCATGCACATTTAAGTGTCATCGTGATTTAAGCTCTCCTCCATTGATTACTTCACAAATTATAGAATATGATGTTTTTGACTTCACTTGTAATGACATCATCCCCCCTAGAGAAATTCAAATAATGATAAGAAATAGAAAGCTATGAAAATGTTGCGAATAACATTAGTAACTCTATTCTTTTCAGCTAATAAATGAATTTTCAAGCTAGCACAAGAGAATGTACCATCAACAAGTAGTGTGTCTCCTTTCTCCACATCATTCACAAAATCATCATAATTCACGCTTACATAGTCTTCAGAGCCCACTCCTCTTTTGATTGTGAAAGTAAACTCTTCGCCCTTTGTGAGCATGATAGGTTGTGGTAGTTCTCCACTTCTGACTTCAGGGCCCTACAATAAAATGATCTTTTAATTTATTGTTTGAGCAAAGGACTAACTCAAAAGACATATCAAAAAGGGGGTTATTTGATAAATTGCACCTAAAACACAAAAAATGACTATTAATAATGTAGATGTATTTTAATTTAGGATGAAAAAAAAGTGAAATAGATTTCAAATCTACATCTTTTCTGATTGGCTAATAGTGTTGCAATATGAAAATAACCCACATTATGATGTTTTCAAATAGTTAGTTCCAGCAACAACCTAAATATAATAAAAGAGTTTCAACACCTATGCAACTCTACATGAAAGAAAATCTTGTATGATCTTAAAGATTTCATGCATATTGATAATATTCTCCTATTATAAGATTTCATGCATATTGATAATAATAAACTTAGATATCATTTAAAAAACAAACTCTCAGACATTAGCGGTAGAAAATGCTTCCTATTTAAATTACCTGCCAACAAAATAAGCATTTCACATTGCAGATTAAAGCCCAAAAATAGTTATAGCAAATGCATAGAAATAGATCTGAGCCTAGATCAAGATAGCTCAAAAGTTCATATGAAATGTCTCAATGATTGAGTTTCTATATAGAGTTATCTTGTTTTAGGGCACCAAAATGGGTTTTATCCCATCACACAAGTAAATGATCTATTAAAATATCCTAGATTTGTAATTACAAAGCTTTGCTTCGAACAAAATTCCACAATCAAATTTTGAACTAGAGAATAGTGGAAGGCCACACACGCAATTACTTCCCACAAATACTATGATAAGAAAAGATAATGCTCATGTTGGTCTGTTTTTTGCATATCAAATTTTCTTTGAATCATAAAAAAAATCAGATGAGAATCCTCTAGTAAGTCATAGGGTTTTAGGTTTTTGTCTAGTGTATTTTGATACCTTTGAAAGTCTGTGAAAAACCCTAGGTTTGGCTTTTAAAATTTACCTTGGTGCGAATTCTTTTTGAAAAAAGGGGTGAAGAACAGATATTCTTCTCCTGCCTGTTTGGACATCATGGTTGAGTCTTATGAAAAAGGGTTTTAGTCCTACCGTCGGATCTGATTTGAATCCATAGTTGTCGCATACTCGCTATGGCAAGATGCTCATATGTTATGCATAGCGAGATAGCGATCAACAAAAAATTACCCGTGATACTGAAAAGTGGAATCTGATGCCGCGAAATGTGTTCACGGGATGATCTTATGACCACGTGATACGTCCTAGACCTATCAGTTTCAAGAAGGAATGCATGTGGGAAAAAACTTGCAAGTGGTGTCACCAGAGTTCAAAATTATCCGGCGATTCGCCAAGTCACTAATGCGAAATACTTGCGATTTATCAGTGGCGATATAGCAAATGCCCGGATGGCACTAGCTAAATAGCCACAAAAATGCATCAACTAAATAGCCTGTGCCATTACCTCCCTTACTTCCGTTAGCTCCTACAAAATGTATTGCCCTGCACAATTTTGGGCTGTGTCCTTTTAAATAGGCCTGGGGCAGCATGAGGGTGGGGAAAAATATTTATGGGGCCCTAAGCCCATTTGGTTGGAAGTTGGAAGTTTGTGGTCGTGGGTGGTTAGTGTTAGGGGTTTGGGGTTATAGTGTAAGTTCTAGTTTTAGTATAAGTTAGTTTATAGATATATATATATATATATATATATATATATATATATATATATATATATATATATATATATATATATATATATATATATTTCTTAGTTTTGATTATGTTTTTATTTATATATATATAATTTAATTAATATGTGTCTTTTAAAAATTAGTTTAGAATTAAGTTAGTTTGTTTTTATTTAAAATTATTTAAATTAACATTAAATTAAGATTAGTTTTAAATTTAAATTAGTATTAGATTAGTTTAATTTTAAGTTAGTATAAATTTAATTTAGTTTTTATTTCTTAATTAAATTTATTGTTTGTGATAATTAATTTAGTTTTAGTTTAAAGATAGATTAGTTATTTAAAATAAGTTTAAAATTTATATTTTAATTATTAGGTAGTTTAATTTAAATGTTTTAAAGAATTGAAAATTTATTGTTTGAAAGTTAAGTTAGTAGTGTTAATGTCTTAATTTTTATTTTTATTTTTTATTAATTTTAGTATTATGAGTTGTTAATGAGTAGTATCAGATTTTAGATAGTTTTAAAAAAATTTAGGTTTTTACTATGTTTTTAAATTAGGATATTTGGCAATAGAGTTGTTTGTTTTGTATTAAATAAAGTGTTAGTTTAAATGATGTTAATTAGTATTTTTTTTTTTAGTGGAATCAAATATAATTGCTTTAAAAGCATAGTTGTGTTAGTATTATTAAATAGTATCATTGTTAATTTATTTTTTAGGATTGTATCTTATAGACCAAATTCAACATATAATTATCTCTTCTTACACAATAATAAATTTACTTATCTATTTACCTTTATAATATATTTTGACAATTATATAAATATTATTAATTCTTATTTTCAATTAAATTTTATAAAAAAAACTAATAATTAATATAGTGAAGTTGTAAACTTGTAATAAATTAAATTTTAAATAGGAAATTTTTGAAATAAATTTTCTAAAATTTAATTGATATAAACTCTTGGAGAACTACTATGCTAAATCTATGTGAATAGTGTTTTTAATAAAAAATGATATAATATTTAGTTGAAACTTTAATAAACTTATTTTAAACTCTAATTATTAAATTTAATTATTTTTAATTATTTAAAAAATAAATTTATATAATAAACTTCCCTAACTAAAATTTGATACTACTCATTAACAACTCATAATACTAAAATTATTGCCAAATATCCTTATTTCCTATTTAAAATTTAATTTATTACAAGTTTACTACTAATGTTTGCAAGAGCAAGACTGCAAATTAGAATCCTAAGTAGAAGTTCATTGGTCACTGCCACAAATGCAACAAACAAGGACATCAGGCACATGAATGCAAAACTAAGACCTTGAGCACACAAAGATTTGAAGGATACTCCCTATCAGAAGTATGGAGATAGAGCATATGAGTGTAGATCCAAGCCTAAGTGGTCATCAAACAAATAGACAAAGGTAAATCAGAATGGAAAATCTTATAATTAGGATTACAATACTAGGTATAATTGTCACTACTATCAAGAGTATGGACATGTTCCCAAGAATTGCATAAGAACACACTTTAGAAGTGACTACAAAAAATGGTTGAGTCAACTACATGTTTTAGTTGGTTGAAGATTGGTCACATAAGTAAGAATTGCCCAACAAGGTCAAAAGTGCCAAGCAGTGATTCAACAAAGGCAAAGAAAAGGCAAATGTTGAGAATGTCAAAGATGAAATGAAAAATACATGGAAGAGAAAGGAAGATTGCAGCACATCAAGTTCTGATGGGATCTCTTCATCCAATGGGTCAGTTGATGACACCACCTCCAACTAAGAAATCAAGAGGTATGTGTGGGACTAATATTTGAAAAATATATCATAATTATTTGCAAGGACTTAGTTTTGAAAAGATTATATTTTCATGAAGAAAGATGCAAAGTTTTGTTTAGAATCTTGAAGAAATTTTTTAGTTTTTCAATTTTCATGTTACTGTCAAGCATGAAAATTTTCACTTAAGTTGTCGAGTGAAACCTAGTTGATACTGAGCTATTATAGGTGATAGTGTTGACCAATCTCATAGTGGTTTTTGAGCAAGAAGTAAACTTCATGGAAGCTGAGCGAGTTGAAATTTCTATTCAAGCTGAGCTTACAAAGTTCTGAGGTCTATATGATCAATTTTTTACTCATTTGACATCATTCAAATTTGGAGAGAGAACGAAGAGCTAAAGGAAAATTGAAGAGATCATTCTAAACATTTTCAAAGTGAATTTGACCACTATTCAACATTGTTCATCAAATTTTTGAAGGTATTTATTGTATGTTGAGTTACACTATTTGAATTTCTATAAACCATAGGTGATAATTATGGTGCCTAGTTCTTCTACTACCAAGGTTAAAGAGGGAAAGGAGGTCTTGAATGCTCAACTAATTAACAATGAGATTAGACAACCAAATTTCAAAGCAATCCCTAATATTGCATATAAACAAGATTTGTTTGGTGTGTTATCCGTGATACCACCACAAGTCTTAATGATTCAACATGTGAAATGTTGTTCACATGCAAGGTGGGTAGCATAGGTGACATGGAAATCAAAGACCTATATGGAAAACTGTGTGAACATGGAATACTAAAGGAGAAATACAAAATTGTAGAAATAAAAGGGTTAATCATGCCCTAGATTTTCCAAATATTTTCATGACTAAGTGGATTAAGATTATTTTAATCAAAATTCATGATAACTCAGTATGGCTAGAAGATGGACCTATCAAGATAACCAAGAATATTGTGCAAATGGTAATAGGGTATCCAACCCTAGATAGACCTAAAACCATGAGGAGTGATGCAAAATAAGTTATTGAGAAAAACATAGGGGTAGTGTGGAATAAAAGAAGAATGACAATGGATACTATCATAGATCCCCTAATTTCTTTTGCAATAAGGAATATTGCACATAAGTTCTTTCAATCAAGCAGATTGAATAGTGTACCTTGTATTGATGTTGATGTAGGATTAAAGATAGTGAAGAAGGATTGTTCTTATGACCTTATCAAACTTCAATTGCAACAACTATCAAAAAATTTGGGAGCCATGATGAAAACCAAGAGTGCACAATGCAAGTTTGGATCAATACTTGTATGTATATTTTTCTATGTGTAAAACACATTTCCTTCCTTTGGAAAAGTTTCATGGAAGAAAAACAAATCCATTGTAGTACAAATAGGAGAATTCATTGAGAAAATGGGAGAGAGCTTTGAGTCTACTATGACTATCTATTTTGAGGACTTTAAGTAGTCAATGAAACAAAGACACAAGATACCAGTGTCACTAGTTGAGAAACATTTTAATGATGTTTTCTTTCTAGTTGATACTGATTTCACAAATGTACAAGTTGTAGCTCCAAGGGTTAATGGTTGAGATCACTAGGATATGAAGTCAATGTGGATGAGGCATCTATAGTAATTGCATCCTTTCTTGTAGAAGAAGAAGTAGATAATAAGGCTACTGACTTTGTAAATTGTGATGTTGCCAAATCAAAGATAACTATGGATCTAAAGACAACATTAGTGATAAGGAAGAAGAACAAGATTGTCAAGAAATTAAAAGAAAAATATGGTGAAGGGGCAAAGGAAGATGATGAAGATGATAATGATGATGAAGAAGAAGATGTACCAGCCCAAGCACCATTGGCTCTAACACAAGGTCAGGGAGAAGATCAAGGAGAAGAGGAATTCGAGCTTGAAGAAGGTGTCAAAGGAGAAGAAGTTAGTGAAGACCCTATAGCCATAGAGAAGAAAAGAAAAGATAAAGCCTTATTAGTCAAAAATTAAAGAAGGTTGTAAAACCTAAGCCTACAATTCTAGCTACACAAACTAGCACAAGACCTACTGCTAAGAAAGCTCAAGAAGTAGCCAAGCAAAATCAAAACAAAGCTAGGAAAGCTATACAAGTTGATGTGTCTAAGAAGAGACAAAGGAGAAAGTACATTGCTCCAACTAAATCATATGAAGAGAGGATAGAATTTGATGATAATAGCCAATTTAAAGTGGTAAGTCACAGTCCTTCTGATTTAGATAATCTATGTGAAAATATAAAGAATAATGAAGATTTGAGTGGATTTTCACATATTGGATTTGATAGACTTGGAAAGCTAGAAATGGATAAAGTAGAAGAGTTAGTATATGCCATGATGATAACATTTAAGATAAATCTAATTGATATTTTGAACTCTCTACCAAATACTTTATATGATAGAGTTGAGAAAAGATGGAAATATATTCTTAAATAGAAAGGAATATTAGAGAGACTACACTTGTAAGAGTGATGCCGGATTTAGGTAAAGCTAAGATGACTAAAGCCATACAGAAGTATGCAGGGAGATTTTCTCCTAAGTATCATGCATTTAATATTATCCAAACTAAAATTGAAGATGTTGTTCAGAAAAGTACCCAAATCTGGAAGGTAATTTATGGGCTGAAAACATCTAAGGTAATTGAGGAGAAACCTATTAAGGAAGGGGAAGATAAAGATGAGCAAGAATTAATTGAGGTTACTAAAGTTGATATTGAGAAGGATGAACATATGGAAGGCACTGAAGAATGGGAACAAAAATAGGCAATAACTAAAGATGAGTAGCAACTAGAATAGAGTATACCAGATATACAAATGTTGAGTGCCAATCCACTACATGTGAAAAAAGTAGACACTAAAATCATATAGATCAAGGATGTTTGTGACACTATGACTCAAAACATTAATTCACTAATAGAGGAGGACATGAAGAAGATACTACTAGACACCACCACCAAGGAAAACTTATGTAGTCACCCTATATTGGTGAGTGTAGATGAACTTAAGGAGGCAGAGAAGACATTTATAGAGGTGGAAACTCGAGACATCAAAAACCCCTTAATTTACTATGATGCAACCTACATTACCCATTGTAGTGTATCAAAGGAAAGAAACAACCACCATGGCTAACATCAACAAATTGGTGCAAAATTTGTAAGTACCAAAAGTTTCTACTCAAGCATGGGATGGAACACAAGTTCAAACAAGATAGGTAGATGCTCATCTACCTACAACAAAAGTTCAAGATGCAATTGAAATTGAAAAGAAAGAAGAGGAAAGATGGAAGATTCAAACTTTACTACATAGCCTTGTTGGAAGATTGGAGAGATTTTTGGAATATTTGTTTGATGATAATATGTAACACTCATGACTGAGTTTGTCATTGATGTCAATATAGCATGTTTGATGTCTTATGTGGTATCTTACAAAAGAACAATGGAAAGATCAATTTGATATGCTTGACTAGTTGAACATAACAACCACTCATGGTTATGAGAGATACATTTGAGTATCTAGCATATTTAGTTAACATCAAAAGTAGAAAGGCTAAGTCTAGAAGAAGTTATGTAAGTTTTTGTAATGTTTGTTCTAAGATAGAGTTTATAGAGGCATGTTTGGTTAAACTTGTTAGATCTCCTAGTAGATCTGATATATTGAGGATCAAGGTTAAGGACTTGGAGAATACATGTTAAGGATGGCATGGCTAAACTCACTTGTAATAATATTATGTGTACAAAAAGTTATTGAAGTTGCAAGGTGGAAGATTTGTGTTATCACTAAGTGTAACATGCTCTTAATGTGGTCCTATAATAATTAATTGAGAAGGATTAACAACCAACTCAAGGAATTGTTTAATGGACTTGGTATAAAGGAGGGATATTTTCCTTTACCATAGCATGCATATATGTGAATTATGCATGTTTGTGAAGTAGCAGAGAGTATGGAATGTAAAGTTGAGCAAAGCAGTGCTAAAGTAAAGGAAACTTTAGTGCCAAGGTTTTTTTGAGTGATCCAAGGTTTGGTATTTGGATTTGAGGTTTATGACCTGGTCTACAAGATCTAATAGTAATTGGTCTTGTTGATAGGATAGAGGAAAGAACAAGAAGGGAATATTAATAACAGTAAATTACTTGTTTGAGCAATGAGCTCTTCTTGTAGTTGAAATTGCATGTTTTGGCAAGGGGATCTTCTTGCATACATTGTACCACAACTCCTAACAGGGTTAGCACAACTCCTAATAGGGTTGGAATCTCCTAAAAAGGATTCAAAGTCTCCTAACAAGGACTGATTTTACTAAATGTTGTAACAGACTCCTAACAGGGTCTATACTCTAACAAGGAATATTTATATTAGTACATCATCTTGCGGGCATCATTCCCACTAGGGTTTTCCCTCTAATCAAGGGTTTCCCTAGTTAACATATCTAGTGTATTTGTTTATGTGAATCTTTCTATTATTGCTATTTACTTTGGTTAAATGGTTAAGTTTGTTTAAAGAAGATAAGTGTTTTAATTATTGGATAACTAATTCACCCCCCCCCCCCCACCCCTCCCTCAGTTATCTTGGTGGACTATTGTTTCTAATAAGCCTGAGGAGAAATTGTCAATAAAAACACTACCTTACCAGCAACTACTACTCTTCCAATTCAAGCACTTCAAAGGTTGAGTATAGAAGCAACACCATTATAATCACCAAGGTCTAGTACATCCAAGGTAGGTGAGGTTACATCATTTATTGATGTCAACTTGGATGAAGTGATTGTCCTACCAAAGTTTGACCTTGTAACAATCACAATTGAAAAAATGGGCATACTACAAGATGCACTTGCAAGGAAAAATCATCAAGAGCTACTCAGAAGGGAGCATAGGTAGAAGCAAGCATTGCAAGACATCAAGAATATATTTATTGATGCATTCAGCCTGCCAGCACCTGAAGAAGATAAGCATATCATGGAATAGTTGGTAATCATTGTAGAGCACATCAATCATGCAAACCTAGATTCAAATGTCAAACTACTTGAATGGTCTGAGAGAAAATTTCAAGGAAAGGTAAATGACAAGGTATCAAGATCTATTACACTTAGTCAGGTTGAGTTAGCAACCAAGACTAAAAGTGTAAATAAAATCTTAGAGAATATTTTCTTACTTTATACCAATTTGTGTGATACAAATTTGTTCACACAAGAAGTACAGTGCCATATTGACAATTTGGAGGCAAAAATGAAGTTAATAGGTATTACTCTACCCAATTCTCTAGCTCAGAGTTAGAATCACTTCAAGAATTTGATGAATTCCCAAGGTCAATTGGTTGACCTGCATGCTCAAGAAGAAAATATTTGGGCCACACTAATTAGCATCCAATCCATGTTGACCCCACACATGGAAATACTTCACAAGGAGCTAGCCTTTGTAGAGACACTAATGCAAAAAGATCCCCATCTTTCTATACTAGAAGGCTTAGTTTATCTTGTTGCCAATTTGGCCATCCAAATCAAATCATTGGAGGTAGCTTGTGATAATTGGGATGTAGCTTTGAAGCTAATACTTGAGATCCATAAATCTTTTTTGGATAAACACACTATTCAGGTATAACCCTTTGACATAAGTATCAAAAAGGGGGAGTAATAAGATAGGAGGAGAAATAAGAAAGGGGGAGCATAATAAGTTTTTTAGTGACATTGACTCCAAGTGATGAATAGATACAGTTTTGAGGGAGACAAAATAAAGGGGGAGTCAAAGACATAAACAAAGTATAGCATATGCATATTTACTTAGCAATAGTATTGATTCAAGATTCAAGATATAATAATCAACTCAAGGGGATTTATATGATTTTGAGGTATGATAGTAAAGTCAAGTTTTGCAAAATTTTGAAATTTTGAAATTTTGTATTATACCGAGTAAAGATGGTGATTATCTAAGTTATGCTTATAAGTTAAAGATATTCAAGCATGATAAAGTGTTTTTTCCACTCATGTCAAAGGGGGAGATTTTTAATCTCAAATTGGTTTTGATATATGAGTGTTTATACACTTAAGTCATTTACAAGATTAGTTCATGTCGAACAAGTAATACATTTGGAGCATAACATGTCAGATAGTGCATATCAAGTGAGATTCTTAGTGTATGTTGAGTAAACAATTGGTGCCAATCCACTCAAGTGTTGAGTAGATATATGATGTTGAGTGATTCAAGAGCTGAGTAATCAAAGGATGTTGAGCTATTCAGATGTTGAGCTATTCAGATGTTGAGTTCTAGCATTGAAGTTGTAGTTGATCTTGAGCATCAAGGACTTCTAGTGTCGAGTTATATAGTTTTGACATAGTTGTTTGTAATGGAACAAACTCCTATGTAAATTATTTTGGAACCAACTTAAGGATATATTTTGAGATCCTAGATGATAAGAATGACTCTTGATTGATTATCCCAATGCAACACACACAACCAATCAGAAAAAAGAGAAGGATTAAGCAATAGGTGAATCGGAATCATTGATTCATACCTAACCCTAAGTCACCAAGATCTTCATAAGGAGGGTAAACCTAATATAGAATGTAAGTAAGGAGATGAGTAGAGAGAGAATTTTGTGCATGCAAAAAGAGAATCAAGATGTGACTAAGGAATTATGATCTAGAGACATGAATTATAGAATATGTTAGAGAACATGGTAAAGGAGTTTGAGGATAGAAGAGATACATCTAATCAAAGAAGGATCAAGAATACATGTAAAGAGGTGATCTAACATCAAATAGTAGAGTGCTAACAAAGGATCATTGTTGAGACATTTTAACAGGTGAATCATTTAAATCTCTTAACAGAGTAGTCCTAACATGCTGAGATAAATCCTTGAATAGGGTGCTTACTTCATTGTAAGTTGAAGTCCTCTTACTAGGCACACTTCTAATAGGGTCTTGAAATCCTTTAATAGGGTAAGATGTAATAGGCTTTGTAAGCCTTTAACAGGGCATACATTTAATAGGGTAGATCATATTTCATGATCAAACATTGTAACATTCATTGGATAAAATTTATAAATGTAGTAGTGAAGATGTATGGGTGTCATCCCCACCCTAGTTTTACCTTCTCATTAGAGGGCTTTTGGGTAATCATATCTTGTGTCATATGTGTGAATGCTTATTTACTTTCAAGCTATGAATAGTTATGCTTAATTTGGTATTTAAGTTTAAATGCATAGATTGTGAGATGGATGTGTAGTGAATGATTTTAAGGATGGAGTTTTCAAGTATTTTATGAAACTTAGTATTATCATATATTTATTGACAAACCTCCCTGCAGTAAGTCAATTTCATCAAACAAAAAACAAAAAAAGTAATGATTCACTTGACCCCATGTCACATGAATTCTGGGAAGGTTGGCGTCAAGTTGGGATTATAGGGACATTAAGTGGATTAATGTTATTTGTATGGGGAGATGTATAAGTAAAGTAAAATGTAGTAAATAAAAGATTTAGCTTAAATATTGTTATTTTTTAAAGGATATAAGGGTTAATGGCTAGTGGATAGGGAATTAGTGGTAAAATTAGATAAGGGGTGGTAGGAAGTAAAGCAAGATGTAAGGGATAGTTATAGTATAGTTTAGGAATGGTTAGTAGAAAATGTTAGGAGTAAGGAATTGTATATCAGATTACTAATAGAGATTATTTTAATTAATTTAATATTCAAATACTATAAGAAATTAATTAAACTAAGATAATATACATGTTTATATATATAATAAATATATATAATTAATCAATTTACAAAAAAAAAAGACACGCAAATTATAGCATTTATAACTATTCAATAATAAAAAAATCAGTAGCTCAAATTAATATAAAGATAAATTAAAAATCATTTTTATCATTACAATACTAATTATTGCATATTCTCATTATTTAATTGAATTAATTTTATCTTAGATGCTAAATATTTATTATAATTTATAAAAAAATTGAAACTAAAAAATGCAACATTACAAAGAGAATGGACTAAATTAATACACAAATTTGCACACTTATTTTTCAACTAAATAACTTATTCACAAGAAATATTTTATCTACTCTACCTTTCGTCAATATTTCAATGGTTGTATCCCATCATTTTATGTATAAACTATTAATTAAAAATAGTAGTAATATATAAACCCGCTTCTTTCAAAACTTTTCTACTAAACTATTAAAATAGTCAACAGTCATTATCGAACTTTTAATAATATTTGATATTTTAAAATCACAACATGGATCAAGTTTTCACTATCAGAGTACATTTGGATCGAACAGGACTGTCAGAGTACATTTGGCAGGTCAAAGTACATTTTGTTCTGGATAGTTAATGGACAGAAATGTAACGGCACTGGTTAGCCGGTGCATTATCGTGGCTATTTAGCCAATGCCATTTTTAAAATGGTTACTGAAACTTGCCGTATCACTAGCCAGGTTTGTTGGTATCTATGCCGATAGTGATGTAACGATTGCTCAGAAAATGGTAATGTAACTAAAAATCCTCAAAGGTGGGCCCCAAATGAGTGACGTGATAAGGCTGAGTTGTGCAGATTGAGTTACACGGTGGCATCCCATTGAGCATCTTTGAGCAGGAAGATTTTGATTCGTTAGAACTCACCATATCACTAGCCGGATTGTTGGTTTTTATGCTCGTAGCGATATAGCGACCCACCTAAAAGTCATAGACACAGCGAGGCCCAAGACATGTGATGTCATGTAGAGATTAGAAAATATATATATATGCCAGCATGTTGAGCCAGCTCAGCAACAACGATATCATGGACCCACTTCAAATGTACTAGGTACGAAGATTTTTTATCATGAGATCGAGCTGGGATCAAAGGGTGGCGTTGACTCACTATGAAGAAGTGATTGGAAGTTAAGTATAGTGAGTTAGTGAGTGTGGCCCACCACTGTTGAAGTAAAATTGATGTCCACAAGATCAAGTCTGGATCGATGACACTAGTTGACTCACTATAAAGAGATGTGCAAAAATTAGGTATAGCGAGCTAACGAGAAATGGACCCACCATCATGTTCTTAAAGATTGTTTCAATTGTCTACCACATGATTAAAGTAAGATCAGTGATCATCACCAGCTCGCTGTGGAAATGTACTCGAGAATTATGTATAACAAGTTAGCAAGTTGATGACACATGTCCATAGTCATCCATGGGCCTGTTTTGAAGTGCTAGCCTTGAAGGAAAGGTACAAGTGGAGGTGTTTTATTGGCTTGACTACCAATGTGTTAAGAAGAAAGCCGAGTCAACTTAGTTGTCATTCCCAGATCATAGGATTTTTCAAGGATCAATGGCACAAGTTTATAAAAGAAAGGGCGATGCCACTCTATTTTTTTGTTTAGCACATTTATGATAAGTGAAAGCTTTGCATGTGGGAGAAACAGAGTATAACATAGAGATTTTCATTAATTCTAGTCACACGCAAACAGAGATTGCAAATTTTTTGAGCACAAGAGCTTGATTGATTGTGTCGTGTTAAGCCTGGTAAAGATGTGAAACTATTCTTCTGTCGTTTGAGAGAAATTTTAGAAGTTCAGAGAAGAACAAGTTTAGCAAGTCAAGTAAGTACTCATATTATAACGTTTGTGGCATTCTAATTCCCTCAATACTGTCAAAATGCCTCCTAAGAAACCATTCTCTAGGAAAACTAATTATATGGATAGGAATGTCCACAATGATTTATTAGAATTACTCCCAGAATCTACTGTAGAGCCTACACATGTTAAAAAGTTAATTTCCTTAAACCCTAGGCTTAAAATTGCTGATGGCCTATATGACAAGGGGAACTGGGTTAGGGATGCAACAACTACTCAAACTAGCCTTATCTTGTTTAAAAAGTGGTTTTCGAAAAGAAAGTTGTTTTCCCCGCATGCTAATGTTTGGAATTTTGATTTGGGAAAGTTAGTAGTCCCAAGTGTTTTCATGTATTATGATTTTCTTGAAGCCATTGCTAAGAATTATGACCAAGCCATTAGGGTTGTAAGAATAAAGGATGGTGTGCCTCCGGTCTCAATTACTCCTGAAGAAATTAGAGAGGTTTTTCACTTGGAACCATTATCAGACTACTATGTGCAAATCAATCTTCTAGAATTAGAGAATGAATATAAAGAAAAGAAGGATGAAATTAGGGGAGGTGTACTAAGGGCACATATTGGTACAATAGGAACTTTTCCAGTAATTATTGCAGCCTCTAGAGAGCCTTTTAAGAAGAGTCTTTTCACTTCTTGGGCTGTAGAGATATACAGGACCTTATGCTGAGTTTTTGGTGAAGATGAGCAAGAATTTATGCCCATTTGTTTCATGTACATGATGGTTCAGATTGCTTCCTTCGGTGTAGATGTTATTTTTGGTTTTGCTTCCTTTTTGGCTGAAGAAATTCACATTGGTTTAGTTGGGATTACGAAGGGCAAGGTGGAAATTTTTTTTGGTCACTACTCTCTATTAATGCATATGTTTTTGTTCAAAGGAGTGACATATTTTGGTAATGAGATGGAACTAAATAGAGAGGAGAATGGGGAAATACTACCAGTCCAGTTGTGGAGTGCAGATATGACCTAGGATGCAAGTAATGCTAGTTTTGTCAGATTTGATAGATATTTTGCTGCTAAATTGAAATGCCTCATATTGAGTGACAATCCCAAAATCCCTAGGGTACTAATGAGTCTCATCAAGCCTATGGATTACCCCCATGACTTGAAAGTTTCACATAATTGGGGAGATATCATCCCCTACCCTATTTCTACTATTTTTAGAATCTATGGTTTCAAGGGGAACCCTCATGTTTTACCTTACCAAGTTCCTTTGAAGGTGGGAATGGCTGAAGTTTTATGCCAATTAGGGGGAGTGGAAGAAATGTTTTTGTTGAAAAGGAAATTAAGGTCAATTTTCCCTACCTACATAGTGGCCCATAAATTTGTGATTACAAAAGGGGGATGGATCTTTTTGCATAAAATTTTGGAGCAGTATATGATGGCTATCTCTCATCCCCATTTTTGTGATTTTGAGGGATTTTTCAATCAGTTGTTGAGGCATAGAATCAAGTTGGGACCGGTCAAGCATCATTCTTATTATCCAGAGGATATTATAAGGAATGAATTCTCATTGCAGGAGCAAGAAACTAAAAAGGAAAAATGGAGAGTTTAGGTCTTAGAATTCATTCATTGTTTTGATAATAAATATGATCCTTTGGATAATGCTATTATAGAGGCTGACAAAATAAGTAAGCTCATGAATACCTTCCCTAAAATAATGGAGGTCATGAATGAAAAGAAACATTTTTTTATTGATTCATATCCTGATAAGGATAGAGAGGTCATGAGGAGGTTGGCTTTCACTCCAAATGTGAGAACTGATAAAATAATTGTACAAAAGAGGCCCATATATACTATAATTCACAATAAAAGGGTTCCTATAGACAAGGGCAAACAAATAATAAGATCTACTAGTAAAGCCCAAGAGGAGAGACCTAAAGAGCCTAGTCCTAAGAGGAAAAAGGTAATGATAGAAGAAAGGCCTCAAGATGAGGACTATTCGCCCACCCAGTCCCCTTTGAGGATTGGAGAAGAGAAGCTCACTAGTGAATAGGTTGAACAAATGGGATCACAGGGAGATATTTTTATTACTCAAGTAGAATTAGATGAGGGTAACCCTCCAAAACTTCCTCTCCCAAGTTTGGATCTAACAATAGCTGATTATAGAGGTAGGGAGTTGGACCCTATATTAGAGCAGGCAAGTCATCAATTTTTGACTGATGACAGTTTTGTGAAATAAAGGGCTTTCCAGTAGTTTGCATGGAGGAAAAACATGAATGTTTTCAAGGAGAAATGTAAAAAGATGAAAACAAAGCATCCAAAAATGGATGAAACTTCCATGCAAAACCAAATTAAAGAAGAAATGATGAAGGAATTGCAGAATATAAGCCCTGAGGAGGGGAGGAAAATGATAAAGGCATCTAACATTTTATTATTGTCCAGTTGGGATATTGCAGATGCATTAATTTTCAATTCTGTTTCAAGTAGATTGGAGTTGCAAGACCCAAATGGAAGAGACTTCCAAGGCACTTCATTCATTCAAGATCAAGTTGCATTTCTTAGTTGGTCATTGAGAAAGGGATCTAGAGCCACACCATCACAATCAGATGAGTCTGGATTGATGGGAAATATACTTGTAAGAAGGGTTGCTGACACTTTACATGTACAGGCAGCATATTGGAATGTGGATTCTTCTAAGTTTCTATTGGCCACTGCTAAGAAGGAGGAATAGGTTATGTCTGAGTTATTGAATAAATATGAAACACTTCTTGAGGCCTATAATAGGGAGATAAAAAGGAGAATTGAACTTGAAAACAAGGTAATGGGCCACAAGGCCAAGAATAACATAACCCTCGTCCTCCAGTGGAACCCTTTAAATCCACCCCCCTTGTAGAGATACCAGACACACCTCAAAGGCTTGAATATTATACAGCTAAGGAATTTGAAGAAGAGAAGAGAAAACTATGGGCCTTACATGTAGAGTTAAATATGTAGTATGAGGATAAGCTTAGAAAGGCTCTAATGTATTTAGTGGACAAAATTGAGTGGCCCTTATTCTTTGATCAATTGGTAAAAGTAATAGATATATGGGAGGAATTGAAAATTCATGATGATACCCTCAAGCCTATTGTTAATAAATGGGGAAGACGGGAAAAGGAAATCACCCTTCTATTTTATTCAGTTATAAAGTCTTCCAATGACCATGTTGAAAAATTGTATGATATTGCTAATGACCTATCAGATTTTGATAACAGGAGAGTTGCTCTGCAACTGAACATTGTTTCTTGTTTGAATAAGTACAAGAATAAAAAATTTGATCTATTTCCTTGTGCCTTGGATATAAAGAAGAAACTAAAAAATAAGGAAGAGTGGAGTAAATAATTGGATGACCTTTTCTACACAAGGATAAATAAAGTTATTAATGAAAAGGGGCATGCCTAGTGGGCCACCACGATAGAGGAATTGGTTAAAGTCCAATTATTTTTTGATTCTTTGAAGCAAGAATTTGTTGGTTTTGAAAAGAACGCTGGTTATATTTTAAAAAAGAAAAATGATATTCTAGAGTTCAGCTGGCCGGATGATATACAATTTGACACTTGGATGGCAGATCTTCTCTTGGACAAGTAGTTAGAGGAGGACAGTTCAAATGATGATGAGAAACAAGAAGGCGAGGTGCAATTTATTAACACCTTAGCACCAGAATTAAAAAAAGAAGAAGGGGAAAAGGTAATAATGCCTGCTCAGGGTGAAAGCAGTGAGAACCCGCGGGAGAAAAGCAATTTGGAGGTATCACAAGATCATCCTTCTTTGGCTAGCTTGGTAGCCACGTATTCTGAGGAGCCGAAATAATGAGAGACAAATTAGAAGTTGATGATTCACAATAGAAACTGGAATGAGCCTACTTGAAGGAATATTTGATATGACTGGCATTCTGTTGTGGTTGTTTTTGTCTCTTGTATGATGCTTTGTTCCTTGGACACTTGTCAGATCATAATTGCAATTTTCTTGTTGCAACTCATGCTATATAAATGAGTTTTCAAGGCATTGTGATGGTCCGAGACTTGTGCAATTTTTTGTTTCTTTCAAGAAGAGTACATATTCAGCTGGTCCAATAGTATGTAGAGGTTTTGAGTTTACTTCCATTGTACTTTTTGATAAGCAAATTGAAATGACAAAAATGGCAATCTATTCTGGGCATTCAATTGGTTTTCTATTAGTTATTGTATTAGTCATATGAAAAGGATAATACAAAGGGGTATTTACACTATATCTATGTCATTAATTTATGTCTCTAGTTTATGGGTTTGTTTACTTTGAAGTCATTGAAATAAGGTTTATTTGGCTGAATGCAATCTGGATGGGTTGTATGCTGGTTTTATTGTTGCTTTTAATTCAAGCAATTATATAAATGCTTCAGTAAATCAGTAGGGTTTATGAGTTCATAAAAGGGATATTGCATAAGAATGGAGATAGGTGATTTCAATTGATTAATTCTTATACAAGTTATTTGAATTAGATCTCCCGCCAATAGTCAATTTCTTGCCCAATGGATAAGGCACTAGTCCTATAAATCAGAAGTAAACAAGGATGAATTTTGCTATTGCATATCAAATTATCTTACAAAATAAAAATTATTTTCAATCCTGTTCAAGAATTATAAATGCTAGTCTCAACTCATTTATATCTAATTCCTGAGTCTTAGGTAGCTGCTATTTCCAGGAATATTTGTAAATTTTAGGAGTATGACCAGATCTGCTGATAAGGGATGTGTATAAGTTTGAGAGCATTGAAGAATTGAAGTGAGCTGTGTATGTATGTGAGGGTAATAGATGAGAATCAGAATGAAACTAAGATAATTTCATACACAGTTGCATTAGAATTATCCCTAGGTATACCCACCTTGGTTTAGTAGAGCCAGAAGAGTAGGAAACCATCATTTGGTTTTGTTGAAGTTGGGTCATAGTGATTCATTCATATAGTTGATATTGGGAATTGGCTAATCCCTAGATTGTGTGAGTCATTTCACTGTGATATTAAGTATTTTGTTGCTTGATAGTTTCAGCAGTTTGAAACACCAAAAGCTCACACACTACTTGAGATCTGAAATAGAATAAGCTTCAGCAATACATTGCAATATATATATATATGGATCTTTTGGCACTATTACTAAAATCTTTTACCTTCTAGGTAAGAACATAAGTTTGTTTCAATATACAAATCTTCAAAAAGAATTTCATATCAGAAAAAAAAAAGTAACAAGAAATAAATTAAATTGCAGTGCACTAGGAATAATATAACACATAATGAATACTAAACCTCAATTGAACAAAAGACTATATAGTGGCTTCAATAAAACTGATGCTACACCTAAACCATCACTTGTAGCAAGCTACTTGAAGATATGTAGTACAAACCATCCTAGAGAACAACCTCTAATTTTTAAAAACTTTCGCTTTTACTAGGTGAAGTTTTACTTTTTTCCTTGGCAAAGTCAACCAGGTCTTCAAATAGCTTATCTTCAGGTTTAACTTGTTTTCTGGAAGTTAAAGATTGTTGTGGATATGCATCATTGTAAGTTCCATCATGAATGGAGATGAAAGCCAATTTTCCTGACTATAGCTAGATTCTTATAATGAATATATGAGAGCACTTCAATTTCATTTTTGAATTCTACTGCACCATGCACTTATAGAGATCCTTTCTTGTTCCTCTTTATGCCCAGCACTTAGCCCACATTATTGAGTGTCCTATACAAGAAAGTCTTATAGCAAGCAATTTACCCAAGATTCTTGGCGTTGTTCCACTATAAGATATGATGAAATCATGAACTAATTGCCTATTATTTAAGAAAATGAGAAACACTATAAGACACTTTGTAGTGCTACAATAATAGCCAAATAACCAAACTAGGCATGCTTTTTGGATCATATTCTCTCTCAGACATAGATGTAACATGCATTTTGGTTGCAAGTGATTTCTAGGAGCTTGGGGTTCACTATCAATTCCAACACCTTCGACTAAAATTTTTGAACAAGTCAAAAGTTGTTCCACTATAATAATTGGGATTTAAAATAAGCAAGAACTATATGTTCAAGGAACCAAAAGATGACTGCAATGAGACTATTACAAGTGAAAAAACTTCAGTCTCATTAAAGAGAATTGGGATGTGTGTTTGAAGACTTAACAAATTTGAGCTTCACTTGGTTTCAAGAATACTATAATATTCTCTACTTAACAAGGTCAACCACGTGAAGGTGGAAGCTCATCTGGCCTCATCCCCCTCCCCCTAACATCAATCTAAAGTACCCATTATCATCTAATTACATACTTCATTCATTCATTCATCCATTTATGAACTATAACATTAAATCAACAATCACATAACATTCATTAATATGATATAAAATTCATTAATACAAAATACTAATCAAAACTTCATTAACACATAACAATATTCATTAACATAAAATAAAAATATGTATTAATATGCATCATTCATACATAATTACTTAAAACAAAGTTCTTTCATTATCCAACAAGGTTTATCAAAGAAGATTTTTAAAACATCATTTCTTTTTTTTGTTTTTCTGAGCTCTCTTAAGAAAAGCGCTCATAGGAACATCCATATCTACTTCATTCTCCCCCTCTTCTAGCACGTGTAATGTCAAATTACGATGGCTCCTTCTCTTTGGAGGAGCAGGAGGTTGCTACACTAAAGGGGGCTCTATTGCAAGAACAAGTGAATGTGATAAATTGGCATACTCTTTTTCTTTTTCTAACTGTTACAAGTTTGTAATTAAGTATGAGTACAACATAAAATGCATTTTTCTTACCTAAAAATGCCACATCTTGTAAATTAACATTTTGATCTGCCACCGTGTCAACATGTTGAACACTTCGAACATGGTCCAATCCTTTAGCATGATGTCAACATGCTCTGAAATATTCAAAAAAAGGATACACGTCAAATTCCAATTGAAGATGTTAAATTGTATTCATAATTGAATAATTAATTTCTAATAGCAAATTAATACCTCCACCACTATAATGCACATCATGGCCTTCGTTAGGAGCAGGTTCTATGGTAGGATATGAAGGCTGCAGTAAAATGTTATGCACATTGTTATGTAGTCAATTTACGTTTAAAACTAATACCAAAAAAGAATCTTCTCAACTATTTAATTTCATTTACTTTTCATCTGACCAATTTGTTAGTGAGATATCATTTGGTGCACTGGATTCTTGGGAAAGGCTTACAGATTCTTCATGTAGGCGTGCAACCACAACTTTATAGCCTTCCTTCAAGGCAATTTTTCTATCTTCATCTGTGACCTCCACATTGAAATATGTGCCCTATGTTTTTTGCTTGATAACATCAATTTTCCATGTATGGTTTCATTAAAAAAAATTGTTTGCAACATTATATTAAAAAAAAATAAAAAATTCATTGCTCTACTTACAAGTCGAGACTGTATATTCATATAGCCACTAGAGCCAAGTTTGTGTTGGCCAACCTTTTCTATTCTCGCTTTTGTAGCCATGGATGTGTTCTACAATCTATGAACAATTTCAAACATCTTAGATTATATTTTTACAAATATCAATAATTAGTACATGATTACAATGTACTTAATACTATAATGACATACCTCTTTTTTCCCTGTGCTGCTTCATTATCTCTATCTTCACATAGCCTTTTCTCCTTTGCATCTTCTATTATTTCATTCCACTCCATCGGTGGAATCATAGGAGGATGGTCGTACTTTGGGTTATCCTTAAGACCCCTTCTCTATTGATCCCTTACAGTCTTTATATGCTTTGCTGCTCTTTTCAGAAGTAGGCCAGTGTCAAAAATGTTTTTCCCAAATTTCTCCTCAATGGATGCAATAAACTCATTTTTTAATTCCTCGACTTGTAAATTCCACCTTTTTAAAAAAAAATAGATTGTTAGATCAATAACTTTAATATATTACAATAAATAGAAGAAAAGAAAAATTATGTAGCAATGATATGAAACTACGTACCTTTTACGTATGGTGGGTCCAAATAGTCTCAATGTCATATGAAAAAGATGTTCAAAGAAAGAATTATTACCTACAAAAACATAAAGGATTTATCAGTCCAAAATGAGTAATGTAAAAGTAAACTAAATTTACACTTTAAATAATATCAATTTTAAAGCACCTGGAAGCTTTCGTTCTCTTAATGGAAACATAGTTTTCTTGTTCACCAACAATGTCCCTTCATACAAACCAGTACTAATCACACAAACTACTCCAAGAAATGGATCAGCTTCAATAGTACTACTCTCTGTTGCTCTATCAACTGAAACATCATAACAATTAAATGACAATTTTAATACTACTCCCTGTTGGTCTACCTCCTTGCCTATGTCCATGTCTCTCTATGTGTGGCTATATATATATATATATATATATATATGTATGTATGTATGTATGTATGCGTGGTGTGTGTATGCATGTGTTTGTGTGTATGCAAGCTTCTGTAGACATCATTTAAGCACTAATATGCTACTTCATTGTTCATCAACTTGTAGAAAGACATTAAAAAAATAGAAAAACAAGGTTTTACCAGTTCTACTGGGCATAGACGATGATGTTTGCATGGTCCTTGTTACCAACAATCAAGCAGACAATAGTGGACCGCCAACTGCAGTAGGATTCCACACTTCATCATGCGCTAAAGAATAGAATATTGTTAGCAAAGACATTTGCAATAGATAAAGATCAAATGGGATACTAGCGAGAAATGTCGACAAAAAAAAAGGTAAGTGTTATAATGTTGATCAAAACAAACAAAGTGTTACTTACACGAAGGTACTATGAAACAACCCTAACCATGTTTAGCATGTGATGTTGCAACTGACACATATGTCTATACAAGAACACATAAAATCAGAGATCATGATCCATAAGATAATATAAAATATTAATATCTATTGAACTTTGATTACTACTTTAGTCGAATTACTACTTACTTTCAAAGATTGGATTCTACGGTCCAATTCTATTCTCAGTGCCTCTTTCTCCTCACTTCTGTCATCCTTGATGATAATTTGAACAAGCTCATCAGTGTATCTTTGTGTAATTTTTTGGGTGATGAATACAGGGTCAATACTAAGGCCAATGTCATGTAGATATGACGTCGGTATTTTAGATTGCATTTGATCAGTGATCATTGTAGCTTTTCCCTATTATTTGTGACATCAAATATTTGTATACTTTCATCAAAATAAATCCAAAGCCATAAAGAAAAGAACATAATAATAGGACATTTGTTTCTATATTAACATTAAAATTTATAATAATTAATGTTTACCTCTACTGAAGGTGTTTGACATGGTGCATCCATATTGCCCTGTGAAAAAAATTAGTAAGTCTTAGAAATCAGTAGCAAAATTAAAGTAATAGACTTACCAAAAAAATAATTAATAATAAAGTAGATTGTATATGTAAATCAGTTGTCTTAAGTTAAAAATTTAGCATAACTAATGTTTATATCTAAAAAAAATATTTGACATGTTCTACTTAATGTTTATATGCACACATATGGTTTGGAAAGAAATATTTGGTCATACAAGACCCCATCATAGTTAACATTGACGTACCTAAATATTTCATTGATCATCATGATCTTCATCCATGTCATCATCATCATCATCATCATCATCATCACCATCATCGTACTTGTCACTTTGATCGTCATCGTCACCACCACCATCATCATCCTCTTGATCACTATCATCATCATGACCATCATTGCCATGATCATCACCATCTTCATCACCATGATCATCATCATCATCAGCATCATCATCATCATTATCACCATTATTGTTAGCATGACCAAAATCATCACCATTTTCTTCTTTTTCATCACTGGGTAACTGTCGTTCCTGATAATCATTTACTTCCTCTTGTGCTTCTTCAATATCTTCTTCTTCGATCACATTATACTTGATCGACCTTCCTCTTGGGTCATGTCTAACAACAAATGACCAACTTGGTTTGTCTAGAACACCAAAGTAAAACACTTGCTCGCATTGATTTGGAAGAACATAGGGCTCATCTCCGACTGGCTCAAATGACCTTGTATTAATCATAGTAAATCCACTGTTGTGTTCAATAACAGTCCTATCGGGATCATTTTGATTCAATCGTAACCTAAGCCATTTGATGACAAATAGAACTATTTTGAATGAATGAAAGTCACACTCAAGTATATCATCCAAAATGCCATAGTATCAATTTTCAGATTGTTGAGGATGTATGTTAGTTCTAGATGAAATATTGGTGACCATGAAGATAGCACTTATCCTAGAATCACACATTTTCTTTGTTTCATCTAACTTTTTTGTGCGGAATTTATAGCTATGGTAGTACATAGCTTTGTGATGTTTGACCTGCAATTATTCAAACATGTCAAAAATATTATCATTGATCTATGAGTTGATATTAAACTTATGTCTCATGATTAGTAATCTTATGCATATCTTTGTATCTCTTAAGCCATATATTAGATCAAGTACCATTGGCATAACATTGGGATCTCCATTACGATGAACTTCTTTAACCAACGATGCAACACCATCCCATATTAATGAGAGACCATTTTTTTGAGATTGTTCAATCCACACTATCATCCAATCAAGATTGTTTGCAATATACAAGTGTAGTACATCCCACTCACGACCAACTATAAAGAAGACAATTACACCAGTTAGAAACAACTTATATATATTGATGATGGATAAGAATTGTTAAATTACAAAAAAAAACTTATAAGTACCTCTCACCCTCCTCAATCTACCTTTCCTTGTCAGGTACTCCCCTTTGAATTTTTCATTACAGTTGGGATCCCAAATGTGATCTAGATGGATACTTGCTGCAAAGTTTGGAAGATATTCATTGATATACACCATGGTCTGGTATATCATATATCCCTCTATCATAGAACCCTCAAGACGTGCCCTTTGTCAAACCAATCCCTTCATAAATTTCAAATGCCTCTCAACCATCCACATTGATCTAGCTTGTACAAGTCCACACAATTCAATCTCCTCAATTTGATGTATGAGGTAGTATTCTTGAGCATTGAAAAACGTTGGAGGTAAACAATTTTTCATTTCACACATAAGCTATGGAATTTTTCTCTTCCAATATTTTATATCTTTTTTATCAATTTCTTTAGATGATAACCACCTAAATGAGATTCAACACGCAAAAACACATAGAGGAGATTTCAAATAAAATTATACAATATATTTCAGATAAAAAGCTACAAATCTAAGAAAAAACACTCTTCTAACCTCATGTATTTTCCAAGATCATATAAAACTTGTTTAATACTATTGTCAAACTATTGTGGAAGGGATAGAGGTAGGATGAATTGCAATCATTAAAAAATGATCATTTTAATATATTATTAAATAATACAACTAGTACTAAATTCAATTTTACAAATATACTGTAAATAGAAAACATGACTTACCTTGAGGAAGGTATGCCAATCATGTGTCTTCAACCCTAGCCCAAAATCACTTTTCTTTGATAGAAGAGTGCTTTTATTTGTAGCAAATCCTATTGAATTTTTTTTTTTTATTAATTCTTTTAATGCATCACTTTGTTGCTCCATTAATAACCAAGGAAGGGCACTTGAATTTATGCCATCTCCATTCCTATTTGATTCAATGAAAATTTTTAGTGCATGATTAGATTCATGAATGCCAGTACAAATTTTAGCAATTTGTTCTCTATCAAACCTTCCATCCAACATTTTCCATAGTGTCTCTGTTACATTCTTTCCAATATGCATAGCATCAGACAAATGCGCGATTGGGAGATCCTTGTAGTATGGTAACCTACTAAATTGAGTAGGATAACTTTTCATTCCTCTAGGAAGTTGGTCATTGATGCCTTGATGACCTTCACGACCATCAGTTACAACATTAGTAAATATAAGACAATATTGAAATACAAATTGAAACTTCAAATGACAAATTGGACATTACCTCGATGATTTAGTCAATCATATTCCAACTTCCATAAATGAGGTATCATTCTTCGTGGCCTTGATGATGTCTTTTCTTTCCCATTGAAAAGATGTTTTTCGAGAAAGTGTCTAAACTCATCAAACACCTACTTTCCTAAACTTCTCGAATGACGACATTTCATCTTTGGACAACAAACTGGACATGCAAATTTTCCCTTTGTCTAAAGACCTAAAAGAACATGTATAATTGGATCATGTACAATTATCATGCGCAACTTAAGCATTCGATAGTAATGTGTAAGAACTATAATAGACCAAAAATATGTGATCTTAACAATATAACATACCGCAAAAATCAGTTAGCCTTGGGGCATCATGTATTGTCCATACAAGCATTGCATGGAATTGAAATTGTCGATGTCCTATCGATCTAGAGATGTCATACATAGTGATGCCATTCCATAACTTCAACAACTCATCAATTAGGGACTCAATATACACGTTCATATCTTTAACTTGGTATTTACCTAGCAATTGAATGAACATAAACATTATGTAATTATTATAACCATTTTCATGCACTATTTATAAATTAATTTAGATAACTATAAAATTAAAAAAATACCTGGCACAATCATTGACAACATTATGTGCTCCCTCTTTATGGACATCCAAGTAGGAATGTTATTGTTAATAACAAAAATAGGCCATATTGAGTAAACAGATCTCATATCTCCATATGGATTGACACCATCCGCCGCCAATGAAAGTTTCAGATTATGAGGTTCTTCTTTAAAGTGTGACCATGTTTCTTCTATCTCTTTAAATGTAGAACCATCGATAGGCATTCGCATAATGTCATCCTGACTTCTATTGCGTGCATGGTAATCCATAAATTGTGCCAAGCTAGTGCACCTGAATAACTGTTCAAGATGTGGAATAATGGGAATGTACTGAAGAACCTTGTGAGACACTTTTTTTGTTATTTGATTTTACTGATATCTACTAACATGACAATCAGGACATTCTGTTGCAAACTCATGTTGTTTATGATATAGAATGTGATCATTGGGACATGCATGTATTGTCTGATACTTTATTCCAATCTGATCCATAATGTTAGATAATTCTCGGTATGAACGAGGCAAAATGTTTGATGGTGGTAACAAAAACAAACTAATCAACCTACAACAACAAATATGCATTGTTAATCTAATGAATAGTAATTATATGCTAACATTGAAGATGACAAAAATGACATACCTTAGCATACGTGACATTGCTACATTGGATATACTATTCATAACCTTTAAGTTCACCAACAACACTATAGCCGACAGTAGAGTTGTTTAGGAGTCTGGGTATAAGGGTTCATGTGCCTTCTCAAGTAAAGGTACATCAAGACCATCTTCATCATTATTATCAGATTTGCTAGTACCATCATTGTGAGCCTCTTCATCACTTGCCCCAATACCATCTTCTTCAATCATGTCCTCTGGCACATTATCATCTTCTTCCATGGGAGTGTTATCCTCAGCTTGGCTATTCATACCTCCATGTTCCTCCAGTAGGAAATCCACATTCAGCTATGGATGAAAATCGTGGCCCCCTTCAACATGACCATATTTCCTACAATGACTCTAGGCTATTGTGATTAGAATTCTTTGATTCTTTAAACCCTTACACTTTTTTCAAGGACAATAACATTTATTAGGTTTTGTCTCATTATTTTCTTCTAGATTCATATTGTCAAGCATGGTCTTTCTTCACAGGAAAATATACATACAAATAAATTGGACATGTTGTGATTAATGTTTATATCTGCACATATGGTTTTTGTTAATTAATGTTTTCAAATGTAACTAAAATGATTACAAACATATTAAAAAGGACCTTCACAGGGTCTTATTACATCAACTATTATAACATGGTCATGTTGGTTATCTTGAGACCTTAATGTCTTCTCATGCCTTCAACCTTGACCTTGATGCTCCTGCATCATTCTCCCAAGGATCAAGGAAAGTTGGTTCATCTTGGAATTGAGTAGGCAGACCTTCTAGGAAGTGGCAATACTTCAACCTTGTAAGTGTCACGTCAATGCAATGGGTGCTAAACAAACAATTTAAGTTGATGAGAAATGGTTGTTATGAATTCAAATTGCAAGCATCACCTCAATGCATTGGATATTAAACAAACAATTCAAGCTGATGAGTATGGGTTTTTATGAACCACAACTCATGAAATATGCATTAAGTCCATACCTGCTGTTTACAATGAGTATGGGTTTTTTTTCTAAGAACATACCTATTTTTTATAGTCTGTAAGTTTCTATATCCTCTAAGAATTTGAAGCAATGAGCCAAAGTCACATGGTTGAAGATGATCATTGCCCCCTCAAAGTGCCATCGTTTGATAAATTGTTGCATTGAAATATGATCTAGAAAGGGCCTTTCCACATAGTATGTTGGCACTATTTGACAATCATTGATCATGTGGTTATTGTAGAGAGGCTAAGGACCAAACATGGAATCATGGAGATAGTGCATGGATGTACAAGGAAAATTTGTTGCTCTTTAGCTACTAATCTTGCTTTGTGCTTGTCAATTAAAACATTATTTTTAAACTTGATCTTAATACTTTTTATAATTAATGGCTTTCTTTCCAATGTCTATCTCTCGACTCAACACATTTTTTCATTTTTATTTCCTTATTGCTTCATCATAAATACTTGGTTCACAAGCGCTTATGGTGTTCTTCTTGCTAAGATTATGAAGTGGACAATCACTTTCAATCTAGATAATCAAATGTTTGGCTCAAATTTTTTGGGTAAGTGTGATGATATGTAGTGCACTATAAATTTTATCTTCAATGAAAGGATTAGCACCTCTAATTTTCAAATGGTGATCAACCAGAACTAGCTGATAATCTAACCTTAAAAATACATTTTATGCCAAATACAAATCACAATTAAAGACATTTAGCTATTGTAAAAATGGCAAGATTATGTCTTATTTTAGATATGCAATAAAATGGGCAAGAAATGTGGAAGAACGTTAAGTTTTAATCCACCAAAACATGAGTAAAATTGTATAAACATGAGTAAACTGAACATTAAGTTTTTAAAAATAATGTCAATTCCCTTCAAAAGAAATATTTTGCATGCAACTTACTTGCTGAAGATATTTCAAGTTCAGCAACTCTTTAATCACAGGATCTACAATAGTTGGAAGCTTTGACCTGTCTGTCAGCTGTGTCTTGGCTTGCAGCAACAAAAAATTCTTAGTATATGCATCTCAACATTTAAAAAATACATCAAGCAATTCAAGTCAGTTACAGTATGTAAATTAACTGGCATTTTTTTCTTCTTTAACATATTCGACAATCAAGTACAATTAATAGGAATACAAGAGAAAAACTTGGAATTCTACTAATGTCATCAATGTTAATCTTGGGTACTAGTACAAAGCCAGTAAGAAATCTGCAGTTGTACCAACCAAGATATTTACAAGACTTGATCACAAAAGGTTCATTTAGCATAAAAAAACTTCAAAAATATTGTATATATACACTCTTTGACGCTGTCAAAGGGAACAATTATTTTAATGATTTTTTATGTAGAATTGCTAGAGGAAATGATAAGCATGAAATATATTCAAGTTTTGACACTAAGGAATTGAAACATCCGCACTCAGGAATTGCCTTGAGTATTTAAATTCACTCAAATTATGCCTTATAGCTTCTTTAAAAAACAATGATTTAGATATTTAGTGGTATCTTAAGTATTATATACTAGTGCTTGCACCAAGCATAGGTGCAAGAGTATAGTCGATAGTGGCATGCAGTTGATCATTTTAGAAATGTGGTAGCTAGTAGCATTGTGTTATAGAAAAGCCCTATTCTATTATTTGGTAGGAAGATAATTAGAACCAAAGTAAACATGGTGTGCACAACTAGAGTCATTTGATTGTTTTCTATTTTGAGGTGTAGAATATTTGGTGGATCTTAATTTTTGTGGAAACTATTTTGAGCAAGGATATGCTAAAAATGAGTTCTTCTTCTACAACCATAAAAACATTATCATATTCACCATCCAAACTATTGAGTTTGAACCAAATATTAATATGTAGTTTACGAACAGTTGGCCTAAATGGTCGTTGTTATAATTGAGAATAACATCGAGCTTGATTTGATGAGTTTTTTTATTGAATCGTAAATTTTCTAACAATTCAATAGATTAACCCATTGATAAAAAAAACATAGAAACTCATTAGCTATTATTGTGGAGTTAGATCTCAACATTGGCTTTAGTATTTCTTTAGTTGACAATCGTGCATTGGTTACATCTGGATTATCACTAGCTATTGCAGATGATGGAAGTGATACTATGTATGAAGCTTCTAATATAGGAACTCCATGAGAAGCTAGAGATCATTTAATGGAGATTTGGTGATGAAAAATGGGATCTCTAAAGATGAATAGGGCTCGTTGAAGTTAAGAGGGAGAAAAATAATCTAATGAGATCCCAGTTTTCTATATTGATAGCAACGGTAATGAGGCCAATTCCTCCAAAGGAAGAGAAATATCTAATGTTGGTATTGTTACTTCTTTTAAAGATGGTCTTGTCTCATTTCAGACCTATATGGTGAGCATGAAATTATAGGCATAAAAGCATAGAGACTTAGAATCAACCAGTCTTGCTGGAGAAGGAATGAGTAACCCAACTACAATGAGACTTAGAGGAGCTTCATGAATTAAGACTTTTAAAGAAGTAAAGAAAGGATCAACATATGAATAAAACCATTTGGGTAAACTTTGTAAGAATATTCAAGGAAATTTTAAATATGATTTGTATAAATTCAAAACTATCTTAAATATGATTTGTATAAATTCAAAACTATCTTTTTGTTTGCAGTCATGTTACATCCTGTTTTCATGCATTTATTGTTATGTTAATGGATTGATAAATAAGTTCAATCTATTTGGAAGTGAAGTATATTTAATCCTCTATCATTTTAAGAAAATTAGAAGTTTTGGATGAGAAATATATTTACAAATCCTTTTGTTTTTGTAAAAATTGTCTTGAAACTCTTATTTACAGACCTAGTGATAAGGGTTTGATCAAATAACACATTTTGACCATGGAAAAATGCTGAGTTTTACCTTTTGGGAAATAAGATTCATGCATCTTTCAAATAAATTTGTTTTGATATTGTTTGGTTTTGTATCTTGTAAGTTATTTGACATTCTAGAGGGCAGAACTCATAAATTCTATGACAATAATAATCGGTCTCAGTGCAGAGGCCATAAATTTCTATCTAACTGTTGGATGATTCTGATTTTTGGATATGTTTTAGGAAGGTTGAATATCCACAATCCCACCACTATGATTGGTGTAATAATGTATAGTTTAAAAGTTATGAATAACATAATCAAAATTTTCAAAACTACATATGACAGTTTCATTGTAGTGAGTAGGTGAAATGTTATCATATTATTTAGGTTTGGAGAATCTTGCAATGTAGCTTATAGAAAATAGATCTCAAATGCTTAATAGAATGAGTATTAATATCTATGTTCAAAAATATAAGGATGACTAATATTTGGCAGCAATATAATACATGAGTGTGTGGAAAATCTTATAAAAATGGTATGTTTGTACGTGGAACACAAGAAAATTTGATTCACATGATGTCCCTACATGATTACCCTCCATAACATGAACTGCTACTTTACAAGGTATGGAATTTTGAATCCATTCCCTATATTGATTTCCATTTCTATAAATTGACACAATCAGCATAAAAATGTCTAGCTAACAATCTATGCATTGTAATGTCATAAAATATTTTGAATCTTTGAAAAGGCCTAGGTCAACATACCTATTTTAGCAAATAAATCTTCAATTTCTTTAACAGATCTCTCCAAATCAGAGAGAGGTATGTAGGCTTGCTCAGTCAGAGTGTTTCTACTCACCATACAACATCCCAAATGTAAGTCTCATCTAAGAATATCCTATAAACTACATCTACTAAATAACACTACTAATAGACAAAATGTCAAATAGGTTAGTATGGAGAAAAATAATACTGAAACGTATTTCAAAAGTCTCCTTGTTTGAATATTAAATAAACAAATATCATTATTGAGAAATTGCCACCATGCAGATAATTTTAAATTGAAGTTTGTGTTTACCATGTCTAGAGAAGAATGATCTAGAAATTCAAATGCTAAGATGATCTCCCCTAACTACTATTTTGTTGTAGAGAGTAGTCTCTGTAAAAAGCGAACAAATTTTTCTAATTTTAATACAGCTGTCAACTTGAAAATAGTTCTATGCTCCACAAAATCTGAGGTATCAATTCCTATAGCATATCATCTGTGCTTAAGTTTAAAGTGAAAGAGACCATACAAACTATTGTAAGTTGTTCCCAACTAGGACACATTTAAAATAAATTAAAATACAAATTTCAATCAAATTCATGTTAGAAACAGTCATATAAATCAATACAATTGTTCCCTTGCCAGCTCCATAATACTACAAAAATTGGTAATCATATCAGATCAACCATGGATTACATTCTTTGAAGTGTCTAAAGTAACTAGCAAAAATCATCATTTCAAAAGTAAACATGAAAAGAAAAGTGAGAGAGATTCTCATCCACTAACAAGAATGCTTGAACATTTTTCTCTATATGTTGTTGAGCAAAACTAACCTAAAATAAATTCTAGTGTATTTGTAAAGATCACAAGTTATCCCTCTTCAATGTACCCCTCTTGTACACTCTCTAGTTACAGTAGCCACATGGACTCTTGTAGCAATTGTACAAGCACAAAATCCAAATAATTTCTTCTCTAAAGCAATAAAGTTTGAGTTGGGAATTGAAGAGCTTTTATGCAAGTATTTTCTCAAATTCTAAGGTATTTTGGTCTTACATATCCACTTTGACAATTGTATGATAACTAATCTCCAAATTATACTCTTCAAAACATCAGAAGCCATGTAGGTAGCAAATTGTATTTAATACGTTTGTCTTATAATTGAAATCTCATAATATTAATAAAATATTATGACTGTCAAGTCAAATGGGATGACCTTGAATGCTAAATCATAGAGACTTTCATAATGAAAACATGTGGTCAAATCACAAGGATACATGTTACATGCCTAAAATGCACAACTATTGAACATCGAATTCATGTATAGTATTGGAAAGTGTTTGAATTTCAAATTAGATTAACCATGATATTTGATTTGAGAAACACCAAATGGACATTCCCTTGCCAAGAGTTGCTTAGATCTATCATCATACCTTTCCAGTGGTTCCATAATGTGGTCAAGTTGCCAAAAATTCCTAAAGGTATTTAAGTCAAAGTGTTTGTTGAAGTGTCCTATGTGTTTTTTGACAAGTAGGATTGGTTATAAAGGGTAATGTCCTCATTTTAGTTCGCCATGGTTTATGTTTGGATTGACCTATTATTGGCCCTTGTAGGTTAAGGCTGATGGCTAGAGGGCCCCATCTAGCAAAACAAGAGGATCTTTCCCTTCTATAGTACAGAAGTGTTTAAGATTGCTCCTCATTTGTTTCAGTTAGCTACACTTACAATTTATAGTAAGTTATGTATCCAACATTTCTACATTTGGCAAGGCACCTAGACTAATCTCAACACAGTGACGACCCTTGGCACTACTGATTTTATCAAATATTCAGGGAATTACTAGTTATAGTAGGTTAGGAGTTAATAGAGAGAACCATTAATATTTTTAGTAAGGCAGTTGTTTGTGTGATGGAATCAATGGTTGACCAACTGGATCAGATGAGACAGAGAAATGATGAGTAATTAATGAGATATTAAAATTATAGTAATAGTAATAAAGCTATTTATAATGGCTATATTGTAAATTTATTATTTATCTTCATAAAGTATTATTGAGGAGCCATTATATTTAATGGAAAAGTATGCCTTTAATAATGACATAACTTAATTCAAACAAAAAAAATAGTTAATAAGTCATTAAAGTGACATATTGGTGAAGCCTCATGAGTCAAACTTTATTGAGGAATTATAAAAGCCCTAGAAATGAAATTGATTGATTTTTTGTTTATGAGTTTTGACTTTTATATTGGATGTTCCAGGGAAGAGTGCAATGTGACCTAGGGTTTTATATTGGATGTTCCAAGGAAGAGTGCAATGTTGAGTTACAAAACATTATATGACTACTCTGAGTCTTTATTGCATTCAAAGCATGAAATTTAGTACTGGTCCTAATTTTTCATAGCAATCAAACCATGGATTTTGTATTGATTGATTCTAAGACTTTATATTATTCAAACTATGGATTCTAATGTTAATTCTAGGTTTTTATGGCATTCAAAACATGAACTGTAGAAGAATTTATATGGTCTGAAGGGATGCTGCCCCACACTTCTCATCACCACCGTTGTAGTCAAATATTGTTCTTGGAATCTTGGGATATTATTATTGGGTAAAGCTTAAACAGTCTTGAATTTGTTTTTTTTCTTTTGCTATTTGGGGTTCTTTGGAAAGGGAGGAGATCCTGGCAGTGGCAAGACCAAACTTTAGATTGTTGTTCCTTCTACGGCTTTTGGTGGAGCATTAAAAAGTTTTGTACTATGCCCAATAGAGTTGATAAAGGTAACAAGAACTAGACTGTGTATCTATTGTATGTATATAAATTGAACTCTAGACTCTATACCATTGACTATTTGTTGTTTTACAATGTAGATTGTAAGTTCAGGAGAATGCATATGTGTATTTCAAAGTGAACTTGAATTATTGTTGTCTCCAATGATAATGTGGCAGTGTGGTATTTAAAGGAAGGCATTTATAATTGATTGAATTGCCAGTGATTTGACATAAGTGGCTGAACATATTGTATTTATAAACAAATATTGTGTGTGCATGGAGTACTGTTCTAAGTCATTTATGACAAGAGAGACTCAGGATTCAAGGTTTCCATAGAATTGTGCTGAGGATTCGGTAATGGTATTGAAATTATTATTGAAATTTTCTTATAATGGACACTTGAATAGAGCTGAAATTACTGAAACTTTCAAAGAATGAACATCAATTCTTTTAGTTTTGAGGAATTCCATGATTGGTATTTATATCCCTCGTTATAATGGTTCCACATAGTAATTCTTTAGCACTTCTTTTATTATCTTGTTGATCAATCAAATTATAATATTATTAATTAGATAAATATTAAATAACAATACATAAAACCATCAGAAAGCCCATCGCAGAGCCTCATGGCTTTGGTGAACCATCCGAAGGGAGAAAGAACAATATGGGCATGTCGAATAGGGGTTACAGGACACATCTGTTTACTCTTTCTACTCATGTCTATTAACAAGAAAATGTCAAATACTGCACAATATGCACAAAGATTCATGCTTCAGTTGATCTCAAATACAGTTTGAGATCAATGTCTAATTTAGGATCAAAATAGTGAGATTGCAAGATCTTCAATTGAATATTGACTTAAGATTCATGAAGGTAATGTTAATGATGTCAAGTTTCCACAACAAGACCAAAATGCTAAAAACCATTCAACCAATCTTTGGTAAGTTTTTCTTTTCTCTTGGAAGCTTACCATCCTAGACAAATCACACAATGTTAGTAACTCTCCTTGTGAAGATCAAGTCAAATTTTTAGGTCATCGATCCAAACCAAACCAAAGTTTGGAGTAATCTCCCTGTAAATTTGATTGAACATTTGAGCTATTACATCAATTTATCTTCAATGACTTTTTAAACTAATCAAAACTAAGTAAAAAATAAAGTTGTTTGTAAAAGGGGTGTTCAAAATTAAAACATCAAAACAATATTGCATTGAAACGTTTGTTGAAAAGGAAACTACAGAAGTATTAGCTAATTCTAATCTTCATGAATAGGTTTAGTTCTCATATTATATGTGTAAATCTAATACAATGTCTACTTCTTTATGCATTGTGTGGGTGTTCATAATGTTAGCAGAAAATATAGCAACATGGAAAGATGCTTAATGAATAGATTCCTCTATTACCAATGTGTGTTGTCCCCAACTTGAATTTGTTAAAGAAATTAGGATCAGATTTAATACCTTCTTAAATTATATGAATACCCTTAATGCGATGGATCCACTAACTTGTATATTCTTGATGATGTGATTAATCAATTTTTCTTGTAGGCTTTGCATATATAGTTTGACTGCTAGAACTGTAAGTATCTTCTTGAAATCACTTTCAATATTGTTTTCTGCATTTTCCAATTGGTAGCGATCTTGATAGTATATATAAGATGCTATGTGGGTGAAGCCATGTAGGGACATGGCCCTACATGGGCCATGTCAGAAAGATATGATTATAGTCTACTAAAATTTTGCAGTAAAAGAAGTCTTTAATGTCATGGAGTTTAAAGCACATCTGCAACATGAAGATTATGGTAAAGATGATTATGACAGAGAAATATCTCCATGTGTGAAATGAGTCTTATGTTGAAGGAAATATGTGGTGCATCGGATATGGATGAATGGAATCTTCTTGCCACATTCACGTGGAAGAGGAGTAAAGATTCTACACATCAATGAAGACATCAAATATAAATATACAACATAGATATAAGATGATATGTAATCTGAGAAATGACATGGATTGAAAAGTAGGGTCCACTATTAGAGATGAAATATGCGGTGATAAAATAAGACAAATTGTTAAGCTAGAGATAAAATAATCATGCTATACTGTGATAGCATTTCTGATATAGCACAAGTTTATTAATAAGAAAATGATGCACCAAAATAGCAAGTCCTTCATGTCATAACATCACTAATAGTTGTGTCATTAAAATTCTAGATAATACCTGAAGCGAAGTTGCAAGAAAAATTAACAAAATGCACTAATTTATTGATGCACTATAATCTAGCTTTGTCAATGTCAGTATTATCTCTTTCAAAGGTTTCAAATTTTTTGAATATCTTTAAGAAAAAGGACCCATGCCAGATCGTGAAACTCTAAGAGTCCCCGTATAATCCCTGTCTCTTACATGTTTAAGAAACTCAACCTGTATATCATAACTAGTAGTCTAAAAATATCATGATTGTGAACATAGAAATAATTGACCATCCTTTTATATCAAATATACTAAAAATTATAATCAATGAGAACATCTCAATACTTTCTTTAGTTGAAATAGAAACAGAAGATTTTCCTCAAAGAAGTATGAATTCCACTGCTTGATATTTTTAACAACCATAAAAAATATACCTTTATTTACCAGTTCTTGCATCTCCAATACAAATTCAATTTTATCAGCATAATTGTAATTCAAAATACCCTAAATAAAAGATCAAAAATAATTGAGGGTAAGTATCAAAGAAAACATGATCTCCTTAAGGGAAAATTGATCTTTTTTTGCTCACATGTACATGATCAAGAGTCTTACTATTGATTCCAGAAAGAAGTTGATTATGATCTATATGTGTTTGGTAGAATCCACTATTAAATTCCCTTGTGATTCACTCTCATTATGTCTCCCTTTCCACCTAGGATGATTTTCTAGATGTACTCCTAATTTATCAATATGAAAAGTCTTGTTGGAGTTGCAAGCTTCACTACCATGAACATGTTCGATTGGAGATCTCAATTCAACATCTTAATCATGGTTATGTGAGAAATTTAATGGGAGTTCATACATCACCATGTCATTTGAAATGGTTTTAATAACTAACTACTCTTATCCACTCCTAATGTTAATAGTAGAAAATTCCTTTGAGCATGTATTATCTAGATTGGTATCATCTGTAATTAGCTTCAATGATCTACTTGTGAGAGAGATGTCTAAACCTGTCAACAAAAGTCACAGATTATGACAATTTGAAGTAATATCTTGTTGAGGATAAATTATTTATTTCAATAATTATTGGTGTCTCAAAACTAACAAAAGACACCCTTTGAAAGTGCATCTTGCATTTTCCTAAATCCATAAGTGACCTTATATGAGGGAGAAATTATACTAGAATGTACAAGGCCTCTATATACACAATATTCTTGAACCGGGTCATCAAGCATTCACATGTTTAGCTTCATTCGGCTAAGTTCATTCTATGAGAAGAAATACACATCAAAAAATAAATTCATTCAAAAAACCTATGACAACTTATCATGATAGACAAAATGGAGATGATACCTTCTATTTGGAAAATAAGTAAATATCTCAAAGGAAATACCAAATTCAAACTCATGCTCAGGTTGCATATGTCAACATTCCCCATCGACCTTAGTCGCAAGGCTAACTAACTTATCAAGAGTGTGTATCCCACAAATGAAATTGGTATAAATGTTACAACCACCAAATTTGGAGGGCATGGAAATTTAGTCATCACTATCCTATGCAATACACTTAATTTCATATGTTGGAATCATTTTGTGACTTGTACACATGATAGTCCAATAGTTTTTAATGTCATCTTCATCACAATTTTTCTATGATAGTTTAATAGTTGCAGGTGGCATCTTCGTCAGAATTTTTCCATGATAGTTTTGTTGGTCTAAATTTTTGCATAATCAAATTCCTTTGTCCAAGGTATAGAAGAATTCAGATTGGGATCCACCTATGGTGAATAGGGTTTCTAGCCAAGTCATATTTTGTAGGTCTTTGAAGCAAATTTTTGTCGAAACCCTAGGTCTTGTTTTATTTTAAATTTTTCAAGCTCGAAACTAAAAATATGTGAACATTCCCATCCTTTTCAAACTTTCCATGCCTTGAGTCACATCTTTTCTTTTGTTTTTCTGACCACCCGATCCCTAAAAGATCTATGGCAATCACTATCTAGCTATGAAAAGATATAAGTATTTTACCCTTAGTGACATAGCAACCACCGCGAAGTTGAAAAGCAGTACCATCAAGTGGAAATACTGTGATTGGAGATTGTATTGTTTCAGAGATATTTCATCACATTTATAACAGACATGTCAGAACCTAAAAAGGAATTACAACATTGAGGTACAAAAGGCGTCAACAAAAATCTTAGCTTTTCCAATTAGTCACTTTGTCGCTATTGGAGAAATTGAGCACTTTGTCGTTAGCGACATGATGCCTTCACCAAAAATAATGGCCTACAGTCACTTTTAAATTTTTTGATGATCGTAATTTTTTTAGGCTATGTGGTGCATGTGCTGTTTTATTATGTGTCAGATGCATTAATGAGGGTAGTTATGACTTCACTCACCTTTATCTTTTCAACCCTAAATTTTGATGAGTCACCAAAAATTTCTATGTCACTATCAGAGAATTGGTGTCTCTGGCCATTAGCGACATAGTGCCCAGATGAAAAGTAGTACTGTGACAACTTTTTAGAGTAAGTGGGTCCCAGAAAGTACTCCATCAGATATCAATTATAAAGCTTTGGAACACGTTTGCATCTAATGGGCTACACGTATACGTCGAGAAAAGCAAAGGCACCAAGATTTTCTATGTCGCTATCGGGAACTTGTTCTTCTCGCCGTTAGCGAGATAGCACCCGGTCGAGAAATAAACAAATATGGGCCCCAAGCAGCATGGTAATATAGCCAGGTCTTCAAAAATTTGAATCCAAATGTCAGCGGGGCAAGATTTCATCATGTCATCAATGATTGGAGCCATGCCCCATTCACAAAGTATATGAAAGACTTTGATCGTCATATCTATCTCAGATCCATGATCGTCGCTATCTCACTGTGGTGAGTTGCACAAAGGTTACGAATATTGACATGGTGACAAGGGGCCCACCATATTTCTTTTGAGCAATGCATAAAATGTCATCCGCATGATTAAATCAAGATCAATGACGGGTGTTGTCTTGCTGTGGCAAGGTGCTCACTCTTTATGCATAGCGAGATAGCGCTTAAGTGACACATGTCCTTAGAGTTCTTTAGGTCCAGTTCAGAGGTGCCAACAATGAAGGAAAGGTACACATGGAAAATTTTCATTGGGTTGACTACCAGCTTGTCAAAAGGAACATGAGTCATCTTTGCTTGCATCCCTGAATCGTAGGATTTTTTGTAAATCCATGGTGTAAATTTGAATATAGAAGGTGATGCCACCCTGTGCATTTATGAGAGATGAAACCTTCACGTGTGAAGAAAAATAGAGTATAACACAGAAGATTTTCTTAATTCCACCATACTCAAACAAAGATTTAGAGCATTTCTAAGCAGAAACAGTTGTTGAGAAGACCATGCTAGATTTGATAAGATTGTGAAGCAGTTTGTTCATAGAAAGATTGTAGTAGCACTGAGAAGAACTAGATAAAAATTTAAAGTAAGTACTTGCATTATAATCCTTGCGCTATTTCAATTTCTTCGAGAGTTAATTAAAATGGTTACAAAATAGAAAGAATTTTTTGGTCAAGAGAACTATTTGGATAGGAATGTCCACGATGATTTTCTTGAACTGCTCCCTTCTTCCACTGTTGAAACTGTAGAAGTTAAGAGGATAACTTCATTAAACCCTAGGTTGAAAATAGCAGATGGGCTTTATGACAAAGGAAATTGGGTTAGGGATGCAACAGCTTCATAGACTGGTCTTTTTTTATTCAGAATATGGTTTTCAAAGAGGAACCTTTTTGCCCCACATGCCAACATCTGGAATTTTTGTCTAGGGAAATTGGTGGTTCCTAGTGTTTTCATGGATTATGATCTTTTGGAAGCTGTAGCTAAGAATTATGACCAAGCCCTTAGGGTAGTGAGGAGAACTAATGGTGAAATCTTGATTACAATCAGCATAGAGGAGATTAGGGAAGTTTTCAATTTAGGGCTTGTCACTGAATATCATGTGCCCATTGATTTGAATGAGTATATGTCTAAGAGAGATGCAGTTAGGCAAGGAGTGCTAAGTGCACACATAGGTAGAATTAGAATACTGCCAGCAATAATAGCATCCTCCAAGGAACCATTTAAAAGGGCATACTTCAATTCTAGGGCTATAGAAATATATAGGTCCTTGTGTAAAGTTTTTGGGAGAGATGAAGAAGAGTTCATGCCTATGGATTTTATGTATACGATTACTCAGATTTCCTCTTTTAGTGTGGATATAATTTTTGATTTTGCTTCTTACTTAGCTGAGGAGATTCACATTGGACTAATTGGAATTGCTAAGGGTAAGGTGGAGCAAACTTTTGGCCATTATTCTCTGTTAATGCACATGTTCTTATTCAAGGGAGTAACATATTTTAGTAAAGAAATGGAATTAGACAAAGAAGAGAGTGGGGAAGCATTACCAATTCAATTGTGGAGTGTAGATATGACTTGGGATGTAGAGAATGCCGATTTTGTCAAGTTTGATAGGTATTTTGCTTCAAAGCGAAGATGCCTCCTATTAAGGGACAATCCCAGAATACCCAAAGCATTAATGAATCTCATTAGGCCAATGGACAACCCAAGTGGTTTGAAAGTTTCACATAATTGGGGAGATGTCATTCCATATTCTATTTCTATTGTATTTAGAATATATGGTTTTAAAGGAAGCCCTAACGTACTACCCTACCAAGTTCCTTTGAAGGTAGGAGTTGCTAAGATATTGTGGCAGCTAGGAGGAGTGGAGGAAACCCTTCTATTGAAAAGACAAAAGGGGTCAATTTTTCCTACTTGCACAGTGGCTCATCATTTTGTGATCACAAAAGGAGGTTGGCTTTCTCTGCACAAGATTTTGAATTCTTATAAGATGGCCACTTCCCATCCTCATTTTTGTGATTCTGAAGGATTTTATCATTTGGCTCTGAGGCACAGAATTAAGCTTGGTAAAATTGAGCATGAATTTTATTTTTCTGAAGACTTAATAAGGAATGAGTACTCCTTGCAGGAGCAAGAGACTAGGAAAGAAAAGTGGAAAGTCTTTTCTAAAATTTTGGATTTCATTCATTGTTTTGATCCAGATTATAGTCCTTTGGATGATGCAGTTACAAATGTAGATAAGATGAGAAAACTTATGAATAATTTTCATGAAATAATAGAGGCAATGAATGAAAAGAAGCAATTATTTATTAGGTTCTACCCAAATAAGGCCAGGGAAGTAATGGGAAGGTTGGGTTTTACTCCCAATATAAGGGCAGGTCAATTAACTGTCCAAAAAAGGTCGGGATATACTATTGTTCAAAATAAAAAGAATACAGTGGACAAAGGCAAACAAATAATTAAGTCCACTAGTAGGGTTTTGGAAGAGAGGCCTACTGAGCCCTCCCCTAAGAGGAGGAAAATAATAAGAGAGGAGGATTCTCATGTTGAGGAGTATTCATCTTCACAGACCCCTTTGAGAACCAGGGAGGAGCAGCTCACTATTGAGAAAATTGAACAAATTGGATCACAAGGGGGAGTTTTTGTCACTCAAGTAGAGATCGATGAGGGGAACCCCCAGGAACCTCCTGTGCTAAGCCTCAAGCTAACTATAGCTGATTTTAAGGGAAGGGAATTGGACCCTATTTTGGAACAAGCCAGCCAACAATTTTTGTCAGATGATAGTTTTGTAAGGTCTAGGGCTTTCCATCAATTTGCTTGGAGGGAAAACATCCACAATTTTGAGGAAAGATGTAAGAACATGAAAACAAAGCATCTAGAAATGGATGAAGCCTACATCCAAAACCAAATAAAGGAGCAAATGATGCAAGAATTCAAGAACATTACCCCAGAGGAGGGAAGGCAAATGGTAAAAACTTCTAACATACTATTGTTGCCTAATTGGGATATTGTAGATGCATTGATTTTCAAATCTATTTCTAATAGACTGGAGTTACAAGACCCAAATAAAAAGGAATTTGTAGGGACTGCTTTTAGTGATGATCAAGCTGCTCTTGTTATGTGGTCATTAAGAAGAGGATCTAGGATTGTATCAGCACAGCTTGATGGTTTAGGACTGATAGGGAATATTATTGTGAGGAGAGATGCTGATACCTCACACGTACAGGTAGCCCACATGAATGTGGATTATTCTTAGTTTTCCTTGGCTACTGCTAAAAGGGAGGAATAGGAAATGTTTGAATTACAAAGTAAATATGAGGCAATTGTGGATGCCTACAATAAAGAGGTAAAAAGGAGAGTTGAGATTGAAAACAAGCTATTGGGAAAATCCACCAGGCCTAAAATAACATACCGTCACCCCCCTATTGAACCTTTCAAATATACCCCCCTCATTGAAATACCTGACCCACCCCAAGGGCCACAATATTACACTACTGAGGATTTTGAAGAAGAAAAGAGTAAATTATGGGCCTTAAATGTAGAGCTGGAATCTAAATATGAAGATAAACTAAGAACAACTCTTACATATCTAGGAGAGAAGGTTGAATGGCCACTAATCCATGATCAATTGGCTAGGGTGATTAACATCTAGGAGGAGTTGAAAGTAGATGATGAGGCTCTAAAGCCTATTGTGAACAAATGGGTGAGAAGGGAGAAAGCAATAACCTTCTTGTGTCTATCTATTACAAATAATTCTCATGATAAAATTGAAAAAACCTTTGACATTGTTTCTGATCTTGCTGATTTTGATAGCAAAAGGATACATTTACAGAAGATAATACTAGGCTACTTAGACAAATATAAGAGCCATAAATTCAATTTATTTCCTCATGCCCTGGATAAGAAAAATAGTTTGAAAAGCAAAGAGGAATGGGCGAAGGAACTTGATGATTTATTCTGTTTAAGAATGAATCAAGTCATAAATGAAACAGGGCATGCACGGTGGGCCACCACAATAGAAGAAATGGTGAAAGCCAAAATATTCTTTGATTCTTTAAAATATGAATTTGTTGATATTGATAATGAGGCTAATTATATAATAAAGAAATAGAAGGATATTTTGCAATTCAATTGGCCAGATGACACATTATTTGACAGGTGAATGGCAGAAATGGCTTCTAGTGAATAGTTTGATGTAGATGAAACTGATAGTGATGAGGTGCAGGGTGAGGAAGTCCAAATCATTGATACCATCACTACTCAAACCCAATCAGAAGAAGAAGACAAGAAAAACTTGTCACTTTCAGTTGTAGAACCGAGACCACAAGATGCCAATACAATTAAAGAAAAGGAAAAGGTAAAATTTTTCCTTACCATGTAGAGTGAAGGTGGTGGAAGCTTATATGTGGAGGTTAATGTGCCCTTGTCAGAACAAGCTTCATCGTTGGCTAATTTAGTAGTTACATATGAAGATAAATCAAATCAATAGCCAACTCAACAACATCAGAACATGTAACAAAAGTTGACCCACTAAAAGGAATGTTTTGATTTCGATATCTTCTATTACCCATAGTTTTGTCATTTTGTGATAGGTGTATGTAGATATTCCTTGTAAAAGACACCTGTCAGTTTCTCTTAGCCTGAAGCTTGTTTCATTTCACACTATATAAGTTAAATTCTAGGGCAAGAGAAAAGGTCCAAATTCTATTTGCTAAGTGATACACTTAGTCTATTTTTGGTCCACCATTTTTGAGCAAAAATTCGTGATGTATTTTCTCTGTCGGATCTTGAGAATACATGAATATAGAATGATCTGTGTTTCTTTCTGAAGGTCATTCTGAGTCTATTGTAAATTGTATACAATTTTCAAGGAAAATGAATACAAATTATGAACTGTCCCCATATCAGTTCTTTCTAAACTTTGTCTCCTTTTGATTGCTTGGTTATCTTGATGTTGTATAAGTAAAGGCATGTGCAACTGAATGTAGTTCAATTAGGTTGTACATCTATTTATCATGGTTGTTAATTCAATGGATTAAGTAAAAGCTTTGATGAATTTGATAAGGTTGTTGCAGTAGTGGAAAGGATTTTGAATGATGATTTCTGATAAGAATTGCTAATAAAAATTTTTGTAAGGAAACAAATTAGATATAGAGATTTGTAGTAGACTCTGAACCCCAATGGATTAGGCACTGATCAAATTTAATCCAGCTAAAAGAGAAATGTGTCACACATGATTGTCAAAATGCAGAATTATAATCAACTTTACTTTTATTTCCTGTAGATCTTCACAGTTGGCCTCTACTTGTTTGCATGGAATGTTTTAGCTTTAGTTATCTATTATTGCTAAGAACGTCTGCAGACCTATAGAAGATTTTTGGCCATATCTGTTATATGGGATGTGTTTATTAAAGTATCAAGAATTGTGCATGTATTGGAAAATTTGAGATGAGAATCAGAATGAAACTAAGATAATTCTCATACAATTTTCCCAGTCTTGCATCATCCTTGGGTATACCCACCCTGGTTTTTCAGAGCCAAAAGAGTAGATAACCACCCTTGGTTTTGTAGAAGTTGGGCCCAAATGGTGTGTACATACAATTGATAATAAGAATTGGCTAGTCTTTAGACTGTGTGAGTATTGTCATCTTGGTATTAAGCATTTTGTTGCTTAGTAGTTTTGAAACACCAACAAGTTTGTTATTCATCCAAATGGAAACCCTTGTAGGGAAGACCTAATTGCAATGCAACAATTAAATGTAATGTTGAAATATAGGAGAGAGATTATTTTGGTTGAACTAGAAGATAAATCATCTTCTAACAAAATGATAGAGACTTTTGGTGAAGGATCCAAAGTACATCAATTCAATTATAGTCTAGTAAATTTAGGTGCCATCTTCATCATAAGTTTTTGAAGATAGTCTAGTATTTGTAGGTGTCATCTTCATCAAAAAAATTCCATGATAGTCTATTAGTTTGAGGAGTCATCTCCATCACAAGTTTTCCATGGCATACTTGTAGTTAGAGGTGCATTGAAGACCTTTTATCACTACATGAACTAGTAGTAGATGGTGATTATTCATTATCATCATCATCATCTAACATAGAATCACATGAATATCATGTTTTATAGCCCACATGGCCTAGGTATTGAGGGTACAACTCCAAGCACTAAACACACCAGATTTCAAATTATTATCTTTATGTGTTGATGTTTAAGTTGAATGTTCTAGAGTTGAAGAGAGAAACACACTCAATTTTTTTTCTTTTTGTTATTCTTTTTAATATGAAACTATTGTCTAAATGATACAATATAATTATGTATTATTAAAACAAAAATACAAGAAAAAAATGATACCAACACAACTATATTTATAAAACAAAAAAATTTTCATTATTATTTCTTCTAAGCTTTTACAACTACAGCTTCTACATATACATTTCCTTTCTTTTCTTTCATTACTATAACAAAAAGTATAATAGTTGTTACAATAGACCAACATTCCAAATGATAAATCTGCATCTACACACTTTCAATAAAATGAAACAACAAGTATATTACATTCTTTTTGCAACTAGACTCTTTTTAACACTTATCATCAAAACATCATTGAGAAAAAACACTTGAGCGAAGACTCTCCCATTTATATTACACAACAATGGCTGAACTTTGGCATAAAAAATAATAATGATAGTAATAGTATTCACTTCCATCTTCAATATTATCATAAAAACCTACAAAAAAAATACACATATACCTATGGAAATATGCTTGAAGAGAAATCCCTCTCCTTGACCATCGGAGATCCAGGTGTGATTCGAGGTCATGAATGGAAGAGCTTTTGAAGTCAAGCACATCGGGAAGAATGAAAGAAAGACAATATCGAGAGTTTCAAACTATTATTCCCCCCCCCCCCTATATTGATGCAAATGCAGGGCCCCCTTTCATATTATTCCTAGGGCTAGTAGGCATCATTAATCAAGTGGGTGGAGAAAACCTAAAACAAAACTGGGCTCCGAGAAAACCATGCGAAAATGCAAAGATAACCATGCAAAAATGCTCCAAAAATGTCAAATAAAATCGGGCGTGAAAGATGTAATTGGGCAATTTTTTTTTTAACTTTGCGGATGTATAAGCCCTGTTTTGGTCAAAATTTTGACCAACACGGGTCTTATATGTAAAAAACTAAAAATTTTGCCTTTACATTTCGACCACCCTAAATTTATTTAGTTGATGGTCAAAATTTTTTGTCGAAAAATGATGTTAAATGTAGTAGTGGTTATTTCTACAAGGAGTGTTGATCTTTAGTCTAACTTACATCAGTTCAATGGCTTTGAGATATCTAATTCTATAGATATTTCTCTAATTTCTCATGTAAACACAATGAGAAAGCTTTGGCATGAGTGTTTTGGCCATGTCAACTATAGATATCTACAACAAATCAGTACACAAGAGCTCGCGATGAGGGTTTCCTCAGATCTCTTATATTGATAGTGTGTGTCAAGGTTGTGCACTTAGAAAACATAACAGAGATCATTTTTCAATAGGTAGATCCACACGTGCTAAGGCACCATTAGAGTTGATACATAGTGATCTTATGTCATTTCCCACTCCATCTTTTCCAAGTGCTCGATATGTTCTCACCTTCATAGATGAATTCTCTAGACACACATGGGTGTAGTTTCTAAAGTACAAATCTGATGTCTTTGATTCCTTTCCAATCTTTAAGACATTTATGGAGAAGCAATCTAGTCTTTCTGTCAGGTGTATATGCACCAACAATGGGGGGGAATATGTGAATCAGTCTTTCAGAGATTTTTGCACTGAGCATGGTTTGCAACATTAGTTATTTTTTCCCTATACACCTTAGTAGAATGGGGTTGCAAAGAGAAAGAACAAAACATTATGGGAGATGGCCAATTGTATGATTCAATCTAGATCTATGAGTTCTTTATTCTAGACTAAAGCTGCCAATTGTGCCAACTATATTTAGAATCATATGCCTCACAAGATATTGTGACACATGACTCCTAAGGAGGCTTGGACTCATGTCAAACCTGATGTTTCTACTTTCCACATTTTTGGTAGTGAGCACTAGTAAATTTGGACCTATTTTTTGACCCTTGTCTATCAAAATTATGACTTGAAAACATTGAAAACTATTGTTTTTAAACTAGAATCAAAAGTTATATGACCAAATCCATCAAAAATCATTTCCATCATTGTCACATGGTGGCATCAAACAAATATTTCATATTGTCTAACTATCGATGACCATGAGAGATGGTCCGACAAGTATTCTACATCATCGATGACAAGATGCGTCAAACTATCAACAACCTTGAGAGATGTTTCAATGGGTTTATCATACTCTCGACAACATGGCCTATAAAAATAGAGATGACTTGTATCAAAATAGAGACAACTTGAAGAGATTTTTTGATGGGTTGCTTATATCATCAATGACAGTAAACATCAAAATAGCGACTATAGTTAGAGTTTTTAAAAGAAAAAAAATTACCCTTTGACACTAATCAAATTGATTGTCATTGAGAGGCCATATCTTTGAATGAGAAACTAGATTCATAGAGTTGTGCTCAAGGGCCAATTTTATGACTGTATTTTCCAATTGATAACAAAAATTATCTTAAGCATCAATGGATATTTCTTTAGATTGCTTATGTTAAGAAAGGAGAGAATATATTATCATTGCATAAAAAGGATCAATTAAGGAATGGTCAAGGATTACAATCAGTAATATCCCCATTAGTTATCCAGTAAATATTGATTAATTAGTTTGGTATAAAACATATGGATTAGCAAAGACTGAATGGTTCTGATTATGGTTTTTTCTGTTGATAAATAAATTTCTATGCATGAAGGAGTTATGCCTTCTTTTTACTGGAGTCTCTAGCTACTTAGGATCATTGGGAGCACAAGGTGTCCTAGCTTGGATATTGTTTCTTCCACTTTTGGTCATCTCTAAACAATGTTCATGGTGCCAAAGGGTAGCCAACTTATATGATAAATGAATTCAAAGGAAAATTAACACTTGATATATGGTGAACTTATTCAACAGCAGGCATAATTATATAAAATAATTGATATTCATATAATTACTGCCCAAGAGGACATATTAGACATCATTTGTTGAGCATGGCTTGTATCTTTAGTTTAAGTGCATTAGTTTTTCTATTTTTGAAGAGCTGTTATTGATAAATGAAAGGTTGTGTGAAGAAGAGTTACAACCCAAAATCGCACTCCATCTCGAACTATTAAAGGAGAATGGTAATCATTCCAAAGGATCATTGATTACTTGACTTTCTTATACATCCAATAGTGGCAAGTTTTGAACACATTTTCAATGTAGCATGTCAATCATCAATACATGTGAATAATGCACATGCTGTAATAAATTACAAGATTGAATTAGAGAACTATGACAACATAAATCCATTTATGTCAAAGCATATCATGGAGGGCTTTGAACGTGGGAACACTTTTTAAAAATGATAGTGGAAAGTTACTTCATAGGGTCATTCCATGACAAATAATAAAATATTTTCAGGACATACAACATGACCATTGTGGCAAATAGAAAATAAGCATCATTATATATAATTGCCACTGGTGATGACAATAACTACAATAAAGTAATGATGCACACTTTTTGCATGCTAACAAAGGCATGTTGTTGTCTTCATAACCTATATAATTCTTGACCTTTTTCTCGCAATATAGACATGAATTTTTCTATGACATACTTTAAGGAGCTTGGAGAGAATAGGGATCTCAGGGTTTCTTTTTTATTTTTGGAAAAATAAGGATGATAATAAATTAAAACCTAGAAGAAACTCTTGGTATCAACTGAATAAAATCTATGGTCAGTGGTGCCTAATGCTCTCATACCTCTCCAATTTTGGATTCATCTTTCATCCTATGATCTACATTCATTCACCTTCATTTGACTTGTACAAATTCATAGCTCATAATTGTAGAGAGACTCATAAGATATTGACAATAACAAAGATAGTATAAGAAATCTGAAGCCAGTAAACTTAGAAGATTAATATACCTTAATATTGTGAATCAAATACTTTCTCCTCCTTGGTGGACAAGTGTGATACACAATCTCTTGCGAGAGTATCTCTATTTCTACATACAACTTATAGAGAAAGAAACATGTTGTCCATTTCTACCAGAGAAGGAATTGGTAATCAACAATAAATCATAATTTGCATACAACTTATAGAGAAAGAAGCATGTTGTAATTCATAGTACTTATGTTAAGGCCGTTTTAAGGTGTTCACTCGGAACCTGCTATGTTCACACACTAAAAGTAAGCACCATGTTAGAGACTTCAAATTTTGCGTATCTCCATGATCTACAATAATGCCAATAATTCATGTGAGAGTCAATAATGACATGATACCAAAATAAGTTGTAACTAAAATGCTTTTAACGGGTTTAGTTTGAGCTTTTCTTGGTTTCAAGAATCCTTTCATGTTATCTACTTAACAAGGCCAACCACGTAAAAGTGGAAGCTCATTTGGCATCGCCCCACCCACCCCCTCCACACCCCCCCTTGCCTGCCCCACCCCCACAAAATAACTCTAAATTCCTTATTAAAAACTAAGTAAATATTTCATTCATTCATTTTAGAAGTATATCATTGAATCATTATAATCGCATAACATAAATTAACATGACATACAATTAATTAATACATATAAACATCCATCAATAATTTGTGAACATTTCAATCATTATATTCACATAACAGTCATTAACACAATATGTAATTCATTAATATCAATAAACATTCATCAATAATTCATGAACACATCAATCATTATAATCACATAACAATATTCAATAACATGGCATAAAATTCATCAACATTCATAAAAATCCATCGAGATTCATCATCAATAAGAAACATTCATAAAAATCCATTAATAAGAAAAAATCATAAATATCCATCAACACATTCATCATCAAACAAGATTTTTAACATTCATTTCTTCATTTCTTTTTCCTTTTTTTGAATATAAAGGCTAATAGGCATGTCTTGACTATCTTTGGCATGAGGTGTCCTCTTCTGGCTCTTGTGGTTCTAATCTTATGACATAAGGCTTCCTCTTCTTTTGTCAAGGACAAGGCTAATGTGCCCCTGCAATAAGAAATAAATGGGTTTAATTATAAACTTTTTTATCAATGTTATTAGTATCTCATTAATCTAAAGAACATGATAGGGATTTTTCTTTACCTAATAGTGCCACATCATCTACTGTCACATCTATTGAAATTTTATTGAAAAGATCAATTGTTAAGGAGATTGTTGAAATAGGTTATGTGTTTTAATTATTGTTTTTTCATTGATGTCAAACCTGTTAAACCTGTTGTTTTTTGGTAAGACAATTGCTTAGAATATTCAAGTACTATCACTTAGTTGATTGATGAAGAAGATTTGATCAAAAGATGTAACAATAGCACCTAGAAGAAAGGTTGAGTTATACTTATGTAATCAAGTACAAGGATTAGTTAAGACGATGGTAACATGATGCATTGATAATCTACTAAAGGTTACAAATGTTGGAAACACTAAGGAAGACTAGAAGAATATGTGATACAAAGTTTGTCTACTAAGCTTGACCAAGTGGATAGTAGGTGGCGAGAAAAGTTAGTGCAAGTTTAAAAAAAAAATCAGTTGGAGCCAAGTAAATGCAAATTCTAGTGGATGTTGAGCAAGATAGTTGATGCCGAGTGATTTTGTAGAGGATACTGAGTAGTACAGTGTGTGTTGAGCATCAAAAGATTGATAATGCCGAGCTGCTACATCATTTTAAAGATCATGGATTCGATGAATCTAAGATAACAAGTTTTTTTCTTGGATTTTGTGAACCAAGTGGAAGATAAGGATGATGAGATATTGGCACAAAATTCTAGGTAAACTATTATGAGTTGAATTCAAAGTGGATTCTAGAGAAAGTTTCTAGAATAGAGAAGATATGGGGTAGATACATTGTATCCTACCTAACCCATCTAACCCTAAATTGGATGATGGAGAATGAGCAGAAAAATATCTTAATTTCCTATTTATAGGAATGGTTGGTCATGAAGTAAGTTTTTCATGTGCAAGAACCTAAGAGAGACAAGGAGTCATAGGGTATTGCTTCATCAAGTGACCTAAGAGAAGAGTCTACAATGGCATGTTAAGTGAGAAGGCTTAAGGAGATATATGCTTGAAGGGTGAACAAGCTATCAGAGCTAAAAAGAATGAAGGCCAAGTAGAATGGAGGACTGAACAAGGATCAATAATCTGCAAGAGAAGTTGTAAGTTGTATCAAATCAAAGCTCTACTATTACTCTCTAACAATTGTATTAGTCTAGGGTAAATCCTTTGGATTAAGGTTGACTTAATAGTCATTTGTAAATCCTTTAATAGGGTGGCATTCCAAGTGAATGGCCTAAAGTCCTCTAACAAGGCTCACTTCTAATAGGATGATTGAAATCCTTTAACAGGGTCACATTTAACAGTGTGTATTGTAACCTTTAACAGGGTTGACCTTTCATAGGGTATCACTTCAGAAGAGTGAAAAAGGAGTAGCATGTTACTAGTGGTTTTTCCCAAATTAGATTTCCATGTAAATCATTTTGTTATGTGTTGATGAATCTATTATGTTTTCATGCTGTACATTTCTACAAGTTGATTTGATAGTAACCTACAAGTTTTAAGTGATTGCATAATCTTATGGATGTATGCATAAGTATAAATGTTTTATGGGTTCACTAAGCTGTGAAAAGTTTTATTTAAAAATTTGGACCTTGGATAACTAATTCACCTCCCCTCTTAGTTATTCTAAAGAATTCCAACAATTGGTAGTAGAGTCATCTACTTAAGAGGACTAGTTTGAAGGTACTAGAAGCACAAAGATCAAGATGTAGAAAAGAGATGTACCCAAGCTCAACAGAGATAACTTTCTTGCATTAAAAATTTTGATGAAGCTACACCATGGAGGACTTGGAGCACAAACTACCATTGAAGTGGAACATGTTGATCTAGCAGGAGCCCTAACTCCTAAGGATATGAAGAAAAAGAAAGAACAAAATCAAATGATGTTGGAGATTGCCTCTACCCTAAGCTATGCTAAATTTGATGATATCAAAGGCTATGATAATGCAAAGAAAATGTGGGACACCCTAACCACTATCTATGAAGGAGACAAGAATGTACAAAGAGCCAAATCTGAGAGTCTCAAAGGTAAGTTTGATGACATGAGAATGGAAGAAGGTGAGAATATTGCTCAATATGTTGCTAGGATAAAAGAAGTTGTTAGTGCAATAAAAGGTGCCACTAGTCAAATAGATAATGATATTGTGTTAAGTAAAGTCTTGAGGACACTACTACTTGTTTACACTATTACAGTTTCTGCAATTCAAGAATTGAGATGTATTCTAGGGAATGACCTAACCCTTGAAGGTCTGATAGGTAGACTCACTACTTTTGAGCTATCTAACCTTGATAATTACAAACCTAAAAGTCTTGAATCTACTTTCAAAGCCAAGTTGTTATTGAAGGATTCTGAAGAGCCCAAGTAGAAGAAGAAAAGAAAGATAAAGTATGTGTTTAGTGACAGTGATACAAATGAGGAAGATGTTGAACAATTGGAAGCACTACTGGCAAGAAGATTCCACAGAGGTAAAGACAAGTTCAAAGGTAAGTTACCTGGCATTTGTTTCAATTGCAATGAGGTTGGTCATATTTCTACAAGATGTACACAAAATAACTATAGAGGTGGTGGCAAGTACAAAAAAATGAGAGATGATGATAACAAAGATTACAAAGACAAAGGCAAGAATTCATGCTACATTGCTGAATAAGAAGGAAAGGATGATTTTGATGAAAATGATGATGAAGTGGTGTATGTTGCAATGAAGGACAAATCTAATGAAGATGAGGCAATTACACTTGTGACTTGTGTGAACAAAAATGATAGATGGATCATTGATAGTGGATGCTCACATCACATGAATGGAGACAAATGTAAGTTCATTACCTTAAATTGTTATGAAGGAAATAGTGTAAGATTTGGTAATGATGCACCATGTTTGATAAAAGGAAAAGGTTCTATCAAACTCATAGACAAGATTTCATGTGACAATGCTTACTATGTTGAAGGACTAAGTTATAACTTGTTGAGTGTGTCTCAATTGAACAATTTGGGATGTAAGGTTGAATTTGCAACAAGATTGCTAAGATATATGATGCTGATGGAAAGCTGATTGGAAAAGGTGATCAAACTAGAAGTAATATATTCTATCTAGATATAGAGGATGCTAGTTGTCTTGTTGTAAGATTTGATGATGTATGGCTATGGCACAAGAGGTTATGTCATGTTAATTTTGATAACTTGGTTAGTATTAGTAACATGAAGAAAGTTAGAAGTTTTCTTAAGTTGAAGAAACCTGACAACACAATATGCAAACAATGTCAGCTAGGCAAAATGACAAAGTCAAGCTTTAAAAGTTAAAGCTTATACCTCTAAATAAATACTAGAGATTGTTCATACTAACTTATGTGGACCAACTGATGTGAAAAGCTACAAAGAAGATAAGTACATTATTTTATTTGTTGATGATTATTTTGAATGATGACTGTCATGTTTCTAAAATAGAAATTTGATGATTTTCAAATGTTTAAGTTGTATTTTGCAAGAGTTGAGAAAGAAATAGGTAAGAGTATAAAATTTTTGAGATTAGATAGAGGAGGATAATTCACATTAAATGAGTTTGAGATGTTATGTAATGACAGAGGAATCAAAAGACAGAAGTCTACACCTAGGACCCCTCCACAAAATGGAATAGCTGAAAGAAGAAATAGGTCTATAATGGACTGTGCTAGAACACTCATGATGATGAAGAATGTTTCTTTGAAATATTGGAGAGAATTTCTAAGTACAACTATCTATACTTTGAATCATGTGCAAGTCAAGAAAGGTACTCATTCTACACCTTTTGAACTATGGTATGGACTCTCACCCAATGTAAATATTTTAAGGTATTTGGAAGCAAATGTTACATTCTTAAAGATGTTGGGAAGGGAAAGCTTGGTGCAAAAAGTGAGGAAGGTATATTCCTTGGTTACTTTACAATAAGTAAAGCTTATAAGTGTTTAAATACTAACAAGAAAAAAGTTGTGGAAAGTGCAAATGTGAACTTTGATGAATATACAAAAGTACATGAGGCTGAACTTATGAAAGAACTAGAAGAATACAAATAATTTGTATACATTTATAAAGAAATGCCAGCCAAAGAAGATGTTGCAAATCAAGTTAGAAACCAACAACAAGTTTTAGTGACTATCGAGTCACATCCTATGATTGTCGAGTTGCATTCAGGAACCAAGTTACAGAATGAAGTGAATGCACATTCTAATTCTAAGATTAACACACATGAAAGAGATGTTGAGATACCTAACAGAGATACACACAATGGTTCTAAAGCTAAAAGATAGAATGAATAAACAAGAGAAGATCAAAGATTGGCTAAATATGTCAAAAGACATCATCGTGCTACTCAAATCATTGGAGATAAAGATGCTAGGTCAATGACAAGAAATAGATTGAGAAGTGATACATGTTTGATAAGCATGAAGGAACCTAAAATAGTAAAATATGTATTAGAAGATGATGATTGGTACAAGACCATGGAAGAAGAGATTGAACAAATTTAGAAGAACAAAACATGGAGTTTGGTTCCTAGACTAGAAGACAAAAATGATATTGGCACCAAGTGGGTATTTAGAAACAAGCTAGATGAGAATGGTGAAGTCACAAGGAAAAAAGAAAGATTATTTTGCAAAAGATATGCACAAGAAGAAGGAATTGACTATGGAGATACATTTTCCCCTATTACAAGAATGGAAAGAGTAAGAACTATGCTTGCTTATTCTACATACAAAGGTTTCAAAGTTTATTAGATGGATGTTAAATCTACATTTCTGAATGGCATGTTAGAGGAAGTTTACATAGAATAGCCAAAAGGATTTGTTAATGTTAACAATAAGAACATAGTATGTAGATTACACAAAGCTCTATATGGTTTGAAACAAGCACCAAGAGCATGGTATGAGAGACTTCATAATTATCTTGTAAAGATTGGATTTGAAAGGACTAATCATAACAATAATCTATACATGAAGACAAAGAAAGGAAAAGGTATTTTGTTATCTAAAATATTTGTAAATGATATCATATTTGAAGTTCAAGATGCTTTATGTAAGGATTTTGCAAATTAGAAGAAGCAAGAATTTGAGATGTCTATGTTTGGAGAGATCAAATTTTTTGTGTGTTTGCAATTATATCAGATGAAGTATGGTATATACATCACTCAGTCAAAGTATGTTAGGGAGATAATGAAGACATTTGGACTAGAGGATTCCAAGCTAGTAAGTACACCTATGGTGATAGGACACAAGTTGACAAAGAATGATGATTCAGCTGAGGTGAATCAAACATTATATAGGTCTATGATTCGCAAATTGCAATATGCAGTACATAGTAGACCTAACATTGCATTATTTGTAGGGATAGTTGCAATATTCTCTACTAATATTAGGGAGAATAATTTAATGGATATGAAGAGAATAATGAGATCTCTGAAAGGAATAGAAGAGTTTGGTCTATACTACAAGAAGAATGAGAAGTTTGAATTGAGAGCCTACATTGATGCTAACTAGGTTGGAAAAATTAATGATAGAAAGAGCACTGGAGTGGAGGAGCATTTTTCTTAGGCAAGAGATTAATTACATGGATGAGCAAGAAACATAGTTGTACTTCCCAATGTATTGCTGAAGTAGAATATGTTGTTGCTCCTATCAACTGCACAAACATTGTGTGGATCAAACAGTTACTTAAGAGAATGAAGAAATAAATCACAAAACCTATGATACTTTATTGTGATAATACAAGTGCTATCAACATATCAAAAAATCCAGTGATGCATACTAAGACAAAGCACATTGCAATCGAGTATCATTATGTAAGAGAGCTAGTTCAAGATAAAGAAGTGAAGATGGAATATGTTAACACAAAGGAGAAAATTGTTGATATCTTCACAAAAGCATTACCTAAGGATTCTTATGAGTATCTAAGAGGTAAGTTAGGGGTGATACCCCTATCAAAGGCTATCTAAGTAACAAGAGGAGTGACCTACATCGAACAAGTTGATGTTCATATGTTACACATTGATGCAGTGGATCTTACTTTAGGAGCTGCCTAAAGTACTCATAGAGATGAAATTTTCAAATCAATCACAAGTAAGGTGACAGAAGGAGAAATTGAAGAAATTGCAAAAGCCTATATCTACATGTATTAAAGATGACAAATTTTTTGGTATACTTCTTTGGCATTATTGTCAAAGAGGGAGAAAGTAAAGCAAAATGATCAACAAGGAGAAAGAAAAGATATGAGGGAGAAAGTCCTAAATTGATCTGGTAATCAGAGAGGGAGAAAGTTGTCAAAACTAAGAGTTTTGTTGATCGAAAAATTGCTGATCTTGAAGATAGAGAAGCATGCAAGACAGAGGGAGAAATCCTAATCTACCTAGTAGGAAGGAGACACAAGAAGAAACTCAGAGGGAGTTATAAGTAAGAGTTTTTGTAACCTATTCAGAAGATGGAAGTTTTTGATAGAGGGAGCAATGCCGATACAAGTTTTCTCTTTGGTATTGTCTTACTGTTTTAACCTAGTTAGTTTGATTGAACAAGATGTTCATCATCTGATTGTTTTGGTTGATCAGTTTGGTTTTTGATCGATGCCAAAGAGGGAGATTATTGAAATCTAATTGAAAAGATCAACTGTTAAGAAGGAGATTCTAAAATAGGTTATTTGTTTCAACCATTTTTTTGTCATTGATGTAAAACTTGCTAAATGTGTTGTTTTCTCGTAAGACAATTGCTTAGAAGATTCAAGTACTATCATTTAGTTGATTGATGAAGAGGATTTGATCAAAAGATGTAACAACAACACCTAGAGGAAAGGTTGAGTTATGCTTATGTAATGAAGTACATGGATTAGTTAAGATAGTGGTAACATGATGCATTGATTATCTACTTAAGGTTACAAATGTTGGATACATTAAGAAAGACTAGAAGCACATGTGATACAAAGTTTGTCTACTAAGATTGATTGAGTGGATAGTAGGTGTCGAGCAGAGTTAGTGCAAGCCAAGCAAAAAATTAGTTAGAGCCAAGTAAATGCAAATTCTAGTGGATGTTGAGCAAGATAGTTGATGTAGAGTAAAGTTTAGTTGATTTTGAGTGATTTTGTAGAGGATGCTGAGTAACACTATGTGTGTTGAGCATTAGAAGATTGATAATGTCGAGCTGCTACATTATTTTAAAGATCGTGGATTCAATGAATCTGAACTGACAAGTTTTTTTTCTTGAATTTTGTGAACCAAGTGGAAGATAAGGATGATGAATTGGTGGCACAAAATTCTACGTAAACTATTTTGAGTCGAATTCAAAGTGGATTCTAGAGTAAGTTTCTACAATAGAAAAGATATGGGGTAGATACATTGTATCCTACCTAACCCATCTAACGCTAAATTGAATGATGGAGAATGAGTGGCAAAATATCTTAATTTCCTATTTATAGGAATGGTTGGTCATGAAACAATTTTTTCATGTTGGAGAACCTAAAGGAGACAAGGAGTCATAGGGTTTTGCTTCATTAAGTGACCTAAGAGAAGAGTCTACAATGGCATGTTAAGCGAGAAGGCTTAAGGAGATATATGCTTGAAGGGTGAACAAGCTATTAGAGCTACAAAAAATGAAGGCCAAGTAGAATGGAGGACTGAACATAGATCTGTAATCTGCAAGAGAAGTTGTAAGTTGTATTAGATCAAAGCTTTATTGTTACTCTCTAACAATTGTATCAGTATAGGGTAAATACTTTGAATTAAGGTTAACTTAACAGTCATTTCTAAATCCTTTAACAGGGTGGCATTCCAAGTGAATGGCCTAAAGTCCTCTAATAAGGGTCACTTCTAATAGGGTGATTAAAATCTTTTAATAGGGTCACATTTAATAGTGTGCATTGTAACCTTTAACAAGGTTGGCCTTTCACAGGGTATCACTTCAAAAGAGTGAAAATGGAGTAGCATGTTACTGGTGGTTTTTGCCAAATTGTTTTTCCACATAAATCATTTTGTTATGTGTTGATGAATCTATTATGTTTTCATGCTTTACATTTTTGCAAGTTGATTTGACAATAACCTACAAGTTTTAAGTGATTACATAATCTTATGGATGTATGCATAAGTATAAATGTTTTATGGGTTCACTAAGCTGTGAAAAGTTTTATTTAAACATCTAGACCTTGGATAACTAATTCATCCCCCCTCTCAGTTATTCTAAAGAATTTCAACAACATTTTGTTCAACCCCAACCTTGACATGCTCAACACTAACATCACACTCTACATACTCAAAAATTATCACATAAAGGTTACACCAATTGTAATTTAAGATGTTAAATTTTATTAATAACTACATGATTAACTTTAAATAGAAATTGAATATGTGTATGTATCATTGTGATGCACATTGATGTCTTCATCATGTGTAGGATCCGTGCCTTCATCATCATGAGTAAGATCTATGTTGGGGGTAGTAGGCTGAAGTGAAATGTCATGCACACATTATCATCATTGTTTGAAATTAACATCAACTAAATTATTTGCCATGAAGTTCTCAATTACTGTTATTATTCATTTGGTCTATTTACTTATGTTTCAACTGGTACACCAGAGTCTTCTACACCTATTTGGCCACTAGAATCTATGCAATGGCAGGCAACCATTGCTTTATAGCCTTTCTTGAAGCCAATTAGTTTGTCCTCTTCTATGGGCGCTAGATTAAATTCAATGCCTTGTATTTTTTGCATAATATCATCAATAACTAATGTAATTCTTATTTATAATTTTATATTAAAAAATTGATATGAAATTTCATTTACTGCTACTTACAAGGCGTGAGTGAATTTTCATATATCCACCAAAGTGAAGATGGTGTTACCCAACCTTCTCTTTCCTAGCTTGTGTTGCCTTCGATGTGTCTTGCAACCTATATATGTAAACTTTGAAATATGTTAGATTATATAAATCCACAAATGAATTAAACATGTAAATTGTAAAAAAAAAGTAATGTCCTCTCTTAGTATGAAATCACCATAATATTATTACATGCCTTAATGATTGGCTATGATACATGATCTTTCTCTCCTATGTTATATTCTAGCACTTCTATGAAACTTCAATGATTGTTCACTTTTGTCAATGAATCTATTGTTTTTTCCTTCACTCCATACCTTTGACTACTACAACATTCCTCAAACATTCTTACGAGCCATGTGAAAAGGCATAAGAAATGATCAAGAACCTCCTTGGGATGTTGGAAAAGTTCTAGGATAGGCATTTCTATCACCATGATATTTTTTGTCACCACAATATTTTGTAACTCCAAATGTCTCCAAATCCTTGTATTTGCATATGTTCATCATGGCACTTCTTTTAAGACAATGCACTAACCTTCTTATAAATAACATGCAATTGCCAAAGGCCTCACTGCTTACTATTAGATAGTAAATATTGTGCAAATTCAAAATGAAGAATACATTGATTGTATGATTCTGACTATGTGGGGATTAGGGAAGGTGTTTCTAGGTTATCTTGATAATTATGTTATGTTTCTAGGTTATCTTAATAGTTAAATGTTTCTAAGTTATCTTGATAGTTATGTTATGTTGAACCCTTTGTATTTGGTCTTTGATTGTTGTCATTGATGTCAATAATTAAATTATAATGAGCATATGGTATGGTTAACATCATGTAATTATCTTATTTTATGTCTTTAAATATTGTTCAAAACATATTCAAGACAAACACTAAGTGTTATACAATTAACACTTAATGTTCACATTAGTTTAGAAAACTGTTATAAAAAAATAGTTTTGGTCTATGAAAAATTTGATGAGCCTTTTTATAAGATAGACCCCAAATATCATAACTTTTTGGAAATTCCTTTGAGTTAGCTAAAATGGGTCTTTGTTAGCTTTTACATAACAGATGTATGGAAAGAGAAAAAGTTTGTTTATTAGAAATAGTTGCCAAATTATTATGACAGTTTTAGCAGTTTTGAGTGGTTTTGGTTTAATGGAAGTTTGGGGTATGTACCTACCTCCAAAATTTCAAATTTCTTGTTTTATAAGTAGAGGATACATTCCTCTAAAGTGTCCAATAGGTGGTTTTGACAAAAGTTGTAGGGTTTGTGTGGAATTCCTTGTAGACAAAACCATTTGTAGGTAGATTTTTAACAAGGAAGAGGGTAATGCTTTATGTTTCTATTTTCATATTTTTTATTTTATTTTCATTGTAGAATTTTATTAGAGGTAGAAGAAGGGTTATATATTTCTTCTCCATCCATTCATATCAGTATTTGATCAGATCTTTTAATTGAAAAAGAAAATATATTTGGATATTGGATGTTTTGAGGAGAATAGAAATATATCCTACATTATGTTTTCAACAAGAAGTTGAAACTAGTGATTCATGATTTGCGTTGTAATAGAGATGATTCTATAATTTTATATCTCATGTGTTCATTTTGGAAATTGGTGCTTCTTGTATTCATGAAGTTGGTGCTTCAAGTGTAAGGGATTGGTGTTCCTTGAAATTGGTGTTTCTAAAATAGGGTATTGGTGCTTCCCAGAGTTATAGCTCTAAAAGATTTGCCCAAGAGGCCAAAAAAATTTTAGATTCAAAGTCATTTTTTACCCTAAGGGGTTTTCCATGTTAAAATATTGTGTCACTTTGTTATTCATTAGCTATCTTGCTCATGTGTTAAATTTTATAACTTGTAATTGTTTTAAGTTTTGAAAAAGTATTGTAAACCATTGATTCACACCCCCCCCCCCCCAGCGGTGTTTGTACTCCAACAAGTGGTATCAAAAAAAGGTTCCCCATATCAAGTTTAACAACTTTGGGTAGATTTTGGTTGAGTGGAATACTTATCTTTTATGGCTCAAGATAGTTCTTTAAAGGTTCCTATTTTTTATGGATCAGATTATGTTTTTCAGGAAGTAATGATGCAAACATATTTGTTATCTATTAATGTTGATGTTTTGGCTTCAGTTGTTAATGGTTATAAATTTCCTAATACTTTACCTAGAGATCTTTCTGAAAAGAGGAAGTATGAAACTAATATCAAAGATAAATTTGCTATACTTAAGAGTTTATCTAAAGATGTTTTTGTTAAGGTAATGCATTGTAGTTATTCTAAAGAAGTATGGGAAAAATTGAAAAACACATATAATGGTAATGATAGAGTTAAAGAAGCCAAGATACAACATTTGAAATCAAGATTTGGAGATGATAAGATGGGTAATGATGAAAAGGTAGAATACTATCTCCTTAAGATAGATGAAACTATAAATGGCATAAGAGAACTTGGTGAAAAAAATTGATGATATTGATGTTGTAAAGTTTCGAGATCTCTGCCTAATAATTTTGATTATAATATATGTTCTATAGAAGAAACTAGAGATATTAACAAGTATACAATGGAAGATATTCATGGAGTACTTGTAGCTTATGAAATGAGAAACTTTGGCAAGCAGGAATCCACAAGCAAAGAAGCAACATTCAAGGTGGAAAAGAAAGTGAAACAACTCTCTTTAGAATCAAAAGATCTTGATGTTCTTGAAGCACATTTATCAAGGAAATTAAATAAAGGAGTAGGTAAATACAAAGGTAAACTTCCTTTCAAATTCTTTAATTGTGGTAAAATAGGACACTTTGCATCTAAATGTATTTATAATAGTCATGATGAAGTAGATGATGAGAAAGAGAAATCAAGTAAACAAAAATTATATAACAAAAAGAAGTTCTTATATAAGAAGAAGAGTTTGATTTCTGATGTATCAGATAGTGAATCTAGTAGTTTTGAATGTGATGAAAATGAAATTTCATTCATGGCTATAGAAACTACTTGTCAAGAATTAGATAGTGATGATGATGTTGAACTTGTTGAGGCTAATTTAGAATGTGAATTTCTTTATGCGCTTAAAAAGAAAAAGGAATTAAAAAGGAATTTAGGTGTTCAAGAAAATTAATTCTTAAAAGAAAAATAGAACTTTGAAAAAGAAACTAAGGACTTAAATCAAGAAGTTATAGAATTGAAATTACAAGTTGAGGAACAAAAGAGAATTGTTTTTGTCACTAAGGAAGAGTTAAGTTCTAAAGATCAGGAATTTACAAGGTTAATGAATGAAGTAGTATCATATAGAAGAAAGTTAGAAAAATATGATAACAATACTTTGGATGAAATGTTAAGGAAACAAAGAAGAATTGATGATCTAACAGGATTTGCTTGTGAACTTAGACAATGTTCTAGTGACAAGAAAGATAAATCTTTATTGAGATATTTTAATCTGAAAGTAAGGATACAAATTAGAATGATGCCACTTCAAATGTAAGTAAAAAAGAAGATTTTAATAAGATTTCTACTGATAAAAATTAGGTAATATCAAGCACTTCATTCATGGGCAAAAGATACTCAAACATGTTCACTTCTTTCTTTGATGCGTATTTCTTCATGTGTCATCAATATGGACATAGAAAAAGTAATTGTAGATACATGTCAAGGAGGTATTAAAAGTTTTATTTTGGTTATTCCTTTCCTAAAATGAATGGTATAAGATGTTACAAATGCAATATCTTTGGTCATGTTATGAGTAATTGTAAAACTAAGTCAATTCAGAATGATCAATCGTATGCTAGTCTACAAGTTGATAAAGAATTTGATACTAAAGTGACTGAGATATGGAGGCCTAAGATTAATAAGTCTATGTTTGCTAAAATGGATCTACATCCTAAATAAAAGGACTTTTGGATAATTGATAATGGTTGTTCTAGACACATGACAGGAGATAGAACGAAGTTTGACAAATTGATTAACTACAAAGGTGGCAATGTTAGTTTGGTGATCATTCTTCAAGGAAAATTAAAGGTTTGGGTTCTTTGATGCTTAGTGAAAAAATGTCCATTCATGATTTCTATTATGTTGATGGATTAAAGTACAATCTTCTAAGTGTTAGTCAAATTTGTGATCATGGATATGAAGTTATTTTTTATGACCATGGTTGCCAAATCATATTAAAATATGGGTAGTTGGTTGCATTAGGTAAAATATCTAAAGGGAGTGTATACAATTTAAAAGATGTCACAAATATTAACAATCATGAAGATGTTTGTCTTATGGGACAGGTGAATGAAAGTTGGTTATGGCACAAAAGGCCTAGGCACTTGACTTTTGACAACTTGGTAAAAGTTAGTATGCATTAGAAATTAAGATGTATGCCGTGTATAAGTAAGCTAGATAATGTTATTTGTGAAGGGTGTCAACATGGTAAATAAACAAAGCCATCTTTTCCTTCAAAAGAATATTTTGCTTCTAAACCATTGTAATTAGTACATACTAATTTATGTGGTCCTAAAAGGACAATGTCATTAAATGGTGAAAAGTATTTCATGTTTTTTATAGATGATTATACAAGAATGACATGGGTAACATTCTTAAAGCATAAATTAGAGGCATTTAACTAGTTTAAGATTTTCAGGAAAATGGTTGAAAATGAGTCAGACATGAAGATTAAATGCTTGCAATCAGATAAAGGTGGTGAGTTTACTTTAGATGAATTTGTTGATTATTATGAAAAACATGGCATCAAAAGACAATATACACCATCTAGGACACCTCAAGAAAATGGACTTGTTGAGAGAAAGAACTGAATAATGAAAGAAATGGAAAGGACTATGTTAAATGAATCTAAAATACCAAACAGGTATTGGAAAGAAGCAGTTAAAACAATAGTATATATTTTAAATAGGGCACAACTAAGGGTAAAAACTATGTACACTCATGAGTTATCGTATGGACATCCTACATATGTTAAGCATTTTAGAATTTTTTGAAGTAGATGCTTCATTAAGAATTCTGATGATAAAATAGGAAGCTTTGATTCAAAATGTGATTAAGGAATCTTTTTAGGATATTCTTCTCAAAGTAAAGGTTACAAATGTTTTAATAAAAGGTTGAATAAACTTGATGAAACTATACATGTGAAAGTGGACGAATTTGTCTAGGATAAAAAGGATATAAGAATGGATAATACTTTCCTATAAGATAGTGATAAAGACTTGAAAGAAGTAGATCATAAAGTTGTTGAAGGTGAAGAAGAGATAAAAGATCAAATAGAAACACCATAAACCACAGGTACAAAGGCGATAGGAACAAGATTGAAGAAGTATCATCCTCAAGAATAGATTATATGGGAGAAATATTCAGGTATTCAAATGAGAACAAGAACTACATCTAGTGAATGTGTTAATCTCTACTTGTTATCTCAAATTGAACCTAAATCATATAAAGAAGCTAGTATGGATGAGTTTTGGGTTAATGCTATGAAAGATGAACTAAGTCAAATTGAAAAGAATAAAACTTGGGAATTAGTGCCTAGACCTAAAGATAAAAATGTAATAGGTGCTAAATGGGTCTTTAGAAATAAACTTGATGAAAATGGAAAGATATCGAGGAACAAGGATAGATTGGTTTGTAAGGGTTATGCACAAATAAAAGGTGTGGAATTTGATGAAATTTTTGCACCGGTGGCTAGAATTGAAGCAATTAGAATCTTTCTTGCATATTCAACTTTCAAGGGCTTTAAAATGTAACAAATGGATATTAAAATGGCATATCTTAATGGTTATCTTGATGAACAGGTTTATATGGATCAACTTGAAAGATTTTAAAATAAAGACTATCCTAATCATGTATACAAGCTAAAAAAGGCTCTTTGTGGTTTGAAACAAGCTCTGAGGGCTTGGTATTCTAGGTTGGATTAGTATCTTATCAAAAATGGCTTTAGAAGAGGTGGTGTTGATAGAAACTTGTACATATATGGTACATGTGATGATGTTCTCATTGTTCTTGTTTATGTTGATGATATAGTATTTGGATCTAATGATGATGCTTTAAGTCAAGGTTTTTCAAAGCTTATGCAATCTAAATTTGAAATGTTTGTGCTTGGGGAACTCTCATATTTTCTTGGGTTGCAAATTTCTTAGTTGTAAAATGGTATATTCTTAGCCCAAACTAAGTATGCAAAATAAATTTTCAAAGAAATTTCATATGGAAGATTGTAAGCCTATGGGAACACCAATGATAATAGGATGTAAACATACTAAAAATGATGATTCTCTTGATGTTGATCAAACTACTTATAGATCCATTATTGGTAGTTTACTATATCTCACAACTTCGAGGCTTGATATCATGCATGTTGTATGTTTGGTTGCAAGATTTCAATCTTCACCTAAAGAATCTCATGTTATGGTAGTTAAAAGAATTTTTAGATATATTCAAAGTAATTTGGATTATGGGATTTGGTATCCTAAATATGATGATTTCAGATTTTTTGCTTATACTGACTCAGTTTGGGCAAGTTGTCTAGATGAAAGAAAAATTACTTTAGGAGCAACATTTTTCTTGGGTAATAGGCTAGTGTGTTGGCATAGTAAGAAGCAAGAATCTATAATGCCCTACCAAGGGATCCAAAAGAATCAACCTAAAGTTTTTACTAAGTTTTCCAAACATTTTTTATTTTTTTAAATAATAACATACACATCAATCATAAAGTAGTGGAAGCAATTAAATACACTCATACATAAGAAAACATAATAGATTGCGTTCCTTAAGGATCCCAAGATGTTGAATCACATTTAAATTTAAATAATACTAAGTCAAATAAATAACACATCCATATGAAAGAATAATTACAAGTCCAAGTCCATTTAAATAATATACATTTGTTCCAAATGCCACTTTGCAATAAAATCCAGAATGCATAATCATCCACTGTACATGTGACAAGGAATGATAGGCTAAAAGAATATTCATTTGTAAAATAGATACATCATCCCTTTCAGATCCATGAAACATAGTACAGTACAATAAGTAAAATCATCCACTATAAAGATATAACTACCCATCATAAAGATATAACCATCCATCATGATACACAAAGATAGAATGAAAGAAAATGCAGACAAAGAACTCTAGCCACAACATCAACAGATGGATCTCAAAGGTAAGAGTAAAAAGCACTACCACTCAACTACATGGTAACCCAAAAAGGTCCACTCCCACTACATTGAGGAGATAGTCTCAAGTTCCAAACAAGATATCAATCCCCAAATCAAAAGTAATATCTAAGACAAGGAAACCCTAAAAGTAATATAACTCAAAGGTTCCAAGATAAATTGACATCTAGACCCAGAGGCAAACACAGACACATAGGGAATCTACTATGCAAGCAGGCAAGTGTCATCGCATGAATCAATGCTAGAGTTACCTTAGTAGTCTAACTTGACCTTGGCCCTCTAGTGACTCTATGCGGCACTAGTATCCTTTTGTACTAACAAGGCATACTAACAATGCATGGTCATAACCAAGCATTCTCTCTATTCCCATCCTAGTCTATAGTAGTACTCAAGGCATGGGCAAGAACATACAAAGACTCTTATTAGGTTTATTTTACTCTCATTTAGTGTAGTGTTTTCACTTATTAAACAACTTTCAATGGGTTACCTTGGCAGCCACTTAGGGCCTTGACCTCCATTGCAAGCCACTTCCCAACATTACATATAGATAACCTACCCTAAGCTCATAAAATCACAAATCAAAGAATCATAGTATTCCCTCAGTCCTATACAAGTGACTGGAAACCATCAAAAGATAAATCACAATAACCCATCATTTCTTTACAAGCAACTAGAAAGCATCCAAAAAATATTAATCAAAAACTCAAAAAGGTTAAGTCAATTATGTTGTAACATTCATCTCATTATCCCACAATAATACTTATAGCAATAACGAACAATATAACCAAACTCATCATAGAGCATACCAACACATTGCCATGGTTGAGTTTAAAAGATCAAGATCAACTCATCATAATACCACAAACACAAAACTCCCAAGCCTCTAGTAGATGTCCTAGAACTAGTCACACTCTAGTCAACCCAAACCCAAAACATAGATAACATACAGATAATAGTGTAAGTTTGGTAGTTTTGTTTGATTTTAAAAGACACATAGTTGAGTTAACAGTAAGGTTTCAATTTTTGTTTTCAATGGAAGTTTTTGAACTTATGAATTTACATTTTACCCTTAACTATATAACCCAATTCTTGAATTTGAACAAAACACACAATTACCCCTATTCGATAATAAGTCAATTATTCCAAAATAATTTAAGGGTAACTATTTATTTCAATTATTAAAATAATTTAATTATTGATTTTTCAATAAAATAATTACAATTTTATTAAAAATAATATCATTAATTAATAATAAAATAAATCCACACTTCATTAAAAATTTCCATTATTATTTAAACTTAATTAAATTAAAGTAATTAATAATTATATAAAAATAACTATATTAACATTTATTAATTATTTATTAAATTAATTTATATTAATAAAAATTATTAATAATATTAACAAGTAATAATAATTTAATAAAGTAACTTATTAATAATTATTAATTTAATAATAAATTAATAATAAAAAATTTTATAAATTAAAAAAATATATAAAAAACACTACGTATATTTAAAAAGCTCGCTGGCTTTTGTTGTCATGTGACTGTTGTAGGGGCCTATGGCCGCTGCAGTACAAAGTATTATTGCAGTCGCAATACCCTATGGTCAGCAACAGTAAGCCACCGAAAAGGTGAGTGGGGGAGGTAGGGTAAAACCCCCTCCCTTTTTAAAATTTTTTTAAATAAAATTTAAAACAAACAAAAACCTTCCCACTTTTTATTATATAATTATTCTTTTATAACAGTTCCAACAATACCCTGATAGGGAAAATATGGCAAACCAGCCAAATTTATATTCTCCAATTTCCATTTCTTCTTAAACTATTCCCAATTAAATTAATAATTCTTATATGTACAAAATGAGGGTTTTACTGATCTTTTAATCCTCACATATACAGAAGAAATCAACATGCATACCCATAATCTCAAATTGAAATATTGAAAGATTCATCACAAAGAAATTTGGATAAGCAGTTCACAATCATGAAGAAGACAAAAATATTTAAATAGCGTAATTAACTGGGTGAACAAAACACAAGAATCTACCTGATTCTGATGCTACACGGTGCAGGAGCACCTAGGAAATATGCCAAGTTTCCTAAATCGTTTTTGGCTTGTAGTGGTCTTGGCTAGACCACATGAATAAGGACTATGGGATAAAGCCCCAAGTGTGTGAGTTGTGTTTGTAAATAGGTTTTTGTTGTGTTTGAGTTTCCAAGTTGCTTCTATGTTGGCAAAATTGCTTAAATTGCTTGTTAGAGCCTAGAATGGTCAAACACTGACCAAGACCCTAGGAGGATGGGAAACATGGAAAATATGTTAAAAGTTGTAATTACATGGAAATAGGTTCATTTAACCATGTTTGAGGTCATGGAGCCATTAAATGCACAATAGTGCAAAAGTTGCACTTGGCAACTTTGCAACTTTGCAAAGTTGCTTGACAACATTGACAAAAAGTGCTAAAACTTTATAAGGGCTTCGAGAATCAGTTGGAAACCTATGGGATCTGTTGATTCACGTGGGTAAGAGGTATTTAAGACCAATCCAAGTTAGTTTGAGGGTGGGCATATGCTTTTGTACGAATTTTGGCATTGGAATGAAGAGCAAACTTAGCATTTTGATGACAGTTTTCTGATTTCACCCTTCATCCACACCTTTAATGGATTGATAGGGTTGCTTTTTTCATGTGATTTTATAGTGTATGGAATGTAGATGCTTTGGTAAAGATTAGGAGTTTTTTTGATCAGTTTCATTACTAGTTTGAAAAATCTTTTTAAAGTTGCCAGTTCGCTGGTCTGTACACAGCAATCAGCAAAGAAATCTCTATAACTTGAATTCCAATGGTGGAACCATGATGGCCTTTTGGAATCAAGTACTAGACTGTATAAACAATGTAAATATGTATTTTTGTCTTGTTTTGCAGAGGTTTGTTGTTTTTTCCAAGAGGCCCTAGGCGAGTTTGCATACCCGGCTAGGCAATGAAATCAACAAATAAGTGTTTGAAAGGGGCATAGAATGGGGTGTTGGGTGCAATAAAAATTCATGGAAGGAAAGAGTGGTGAGTGAAGGAAGTTAATTCTAGGAGTTCAGTCATTTAGAGTCTATTTGAGTGGTGGAAGGAAGAACTCTCTATATTCCTGTTCATACAAACAAGAAACCCTTGTAAATAGACATATTTTTGGAAATCCCTTGTACGGATGACCTGGGTGTTGCAGACCTGAAAAATCTTCAAGGGGAGCCAAAAGGGTATCCAAATCATAAATTTTTTTGAGTACTTCTTAAGGGTTTGAGGAGATATAAGCCAAAAATCAGTTTTGGAGGCCTAATTTTGTTATTAGTCTTGGTAGCCCTCTTAACTATGCAATCTTCAAATCGATTGGAAACCCAATACTCCAATTCACTTAGTGATCCTAAAAACTATTGAATGAGACCTAATACAAGCCTTGGAATTCAATATAGCCAAGAATGCACTCCTGGAAGCCAGTTGTCAAGAACGGTGCAATGAGAGCACTAGGGAGACCCCATGGTGAAATAGAGTTTTGAGTTGATTGGTGAGGATTAGTGTAATAAGGGAATAGAGAGAAGATTCCCTTGGAGTAGGGTATAGGATAAATACCCTAAGAGGCTAGGAGAAAGCCTAAAGTGAGTTCTAGTAGTTGAGGCTAGAACCTTGTTCAAGATCCTCCCCATCAAATTGGTATCAGAGCCTTGAAAGGTTTGGGACAAGACATTGTGTATGTCTTATTTTGGAAGTGAGTCAGTGGGAGAAACCACCATGGTAACAAATGCTGAGTTGACAAAGGAAGTGACAGAACAAAGGGAGAAAAATAGGCTCCTTGAGGAAGCCTTAGAAGCTATGAAAGATAAGCTTGATGAAGTGGTAGAGACAGCTGGAAAAATGAAAGAGAAGTTGGAAATTAATGAAGAAAAGGGAAAGGAAGAGAATGAAGAGGACTATGTACCTGAACCTGATCCTCCATTACAAGAGGAACCTTTCCTTAAAGCCATCAAGGCATTGGGTGGCAAATCTCTTGAGGGGATACCCCTATTTACTGGTAAGATGAATTCAGAGTTGGTCATGGAATGGATTGAAGGGATGGAGAACCATTTTGAATGTGAAGGCGTATCAGAGGCACAAAAGGTGAAGGTTTCCAAAGCAAGATTAAGGGGACCAGCCCTAACATGGTGGAAGTTCATTCAAGAAGAGAGGGAAAGAGAAGGCAAGAAACCTATCTCTAATTGGAAAGCTATGGTGGCAAAAATCAGAGATAACTATTTGCCTGAAGACTATGAAATCCAGCTACACAAGAAGAGACAAAGCTTGAAGCAAAAATATTTGGATGTGGCCTCCTATACTGAAGAGTTTCAAAAACTTTTCTTGAGATCCAAGGTCCAAGAGGAGGAGAGCATCAAGGTGTCTAGATATTTAGGTGGTTTGAAATGGAGTATTCAAGAGGAGATCAGCCTTTGGACTCCTACTACTGTTCATAAGTGTTTTCAATTGGCACTCAAAGTGGAAGATAAGAATAGAAGGAAACAAGACTCTAACTCTAGGGGTAGAGGAAGAGGGAGAGACTCTAGAGGACATAGAGGTGGTTATGGGGGAAGAAGCAATGAACCCAAGGCCACAGGAGACTCCAAGTTGATTGAGCAAAGTGGGGAAACAAGTGGAAGAGGTAATTTCACTAGAGGAAGAGGATTTGGTGGTGGAGCTAGAGGCAGATCAAACAATTTCAGCAGGGGTTCACATTTTGCAAACATGAAATGTTACCATTGTGGACAACTTGGTCATCCAGCCTATAGATGTCCTGAGAAGGCATCATCTTCCCAAGGGGATAAGAAGATAACATATGTTCAAGAAGAATGCAGCAACAATATAACTTCAGAAGTGAATCTTGATTCTGAGAAGGGAGAAAATCTGATGTTTAGAAGAGTTTTGATCAAGGAGCCTAGCAAAGAAGAGCCTAAACAAAGAAGGGCACTTTTTAGAATAAAATGCAAGATACTTGGTAAGGTTTGCAAAGTTATTGTTGACTCAGGATCAACTGATAATATCATCTCTGAAGAGGCTGTCCAAAAGCTCAAGCTAACAAAGATTCCTCATGATCATCCATATAGAGTCACATGGCTGAATAAAGGGCAGAATGTGTTGGTAAATGAACAAGTTTGGGTGGATTTTTCAATTGGAGGATATCAAGACAAAATTCTTTGTGATGTGTTGCCCATGGATGCTTGTCATCTACTCTTGGGTAGACCATGGCAATATGATAGGGATGTTGTCTATCATGGGAAGAAGAACTTGTATACATTCAAGAAAGGAGGAGTGACATACAAAATCCAATCACTTGTTGAGGAAGGCATAGATGCAACAACAGATCAGCGTGTTCTACTCATGAGTGGAAAAGAATTCTTACATGATTTCAAGGAGAACAATGAAGTTGGGTTTGCCATAGTTGTGAAACCAAAGGAGAAAGATGCTGTCAAACAAACACCATTGCCAAGAGAGGTAAAAGAACTATTGGATCAGTTCAAAGACATCATAAGTGATGGAGAACTTGCCACACTCCCTCCACAAAGATCTATTAGTCATCAAATAGACTTTGTTCCTGGATCCTCATTGCCCAACAAGGCTGCTTACAAGATGACTCCAGATCAGAATAAAGAAATTGCAAGACAAGTACAAGAGCTACTTGACCAAGGTCTCATTCGGAAGAGTATTAGCCCATGTGCTGTACCGGTTGTTTTGGTACCAAAGAAAGGAGGTAAGTGGAGAATGTGCACTGATTCTAGAGCCATAAATAGGATAACAATTAGATATAGGTTTCCTATTCCTAGAATAGAAGATCTAATGGATTGTTTGGGGGGTGCTAAGTATTTCTCCAAGATAGATCTCAAGAGTGGCTACCATCAAATCAGAATGAAGGAGGGTGATGAATGGAAAACAGCCTTCAAAACTACGGAAGGACTTTATGAATGGCTAGTAATGCCATTTGGCCTCTCTAATGCACCTAGTACATTCATGAGGCTAATGAATGAAGTGTTGAAGGACTACATAGGCATTTTTGTAGTGGTTTATCTTGATGATATTCTCATTTTCAGCAAGACTAAAGAAGAACACATGAAGCATTTGGCAATTGTTTTAAAGAAGTTACAAGAAGAAAAATTGACCATTAATCTTGAGAAAAGTGAGTTCTTGAAACAAGAGTTGGTTTACCTTGGTTTTGTAGTTTCACAAGGTAACTTGAAGATGGATGAAAGTAAAATAGAAACCATTCTAAACTGGCCTACACCTAAAACAGGGGCTGCAGTAAGAAGCTTCCATGGTTTGGCACAATTCTACAGGAAGTTTATAAGGGGTTTTAGTGAGATATGTGCACCAGTATTAGACACCATCAAGGGAGGACTAAAAACTAAGTTCTTGTGGACCAAAGAAGCCAATGAAGGGTTTGAAAGGTTGAAGAAAGAGGTAGCTACTAAACCCATTTTGGTTTTACCTAGTTTTGACAAGTTGTTTATTGTAGAATGTGATGCAAGTAATATTGATGTTGGGGCTGTATTAAGCCAAGAAGGAAGGCCAGTAGCATTATTTAGTGAAAGGCTAAATGAATCCAAATCTAGGTACTCATCCTATGACTTAGAATTGTATGCATTGGTGCAAGTACTTAGGAAGTGGAGGCACTATCTTTTACCTAAAGAGTTTGTTGTATACACTGATAACCAAGCATTGAGTTACATCAACACTCAAGAGAAGTTGAGCCTAAGACACATCAAATGGATGGAGTTCCTACAATCCTACACATTCACCATCAAGCACAAGAAAGGGCAGATAAATAAAGTAGCTGATGCATTAAGTAGAAGGCTGCTTACTATCCAAGAAATACAGTTAGAGAGTATTGGAGTTGAAGGTTTCAAAGACCTATATGCTGATGATGAAGACTTCTCAGAGGCCTACAAGGTATGTGTAGAGTTTAACAATCATTTTCATAGCAAGTTTGCTGATTACACTTTGCAAAATGGGTTGTTGTTTAGGGGAAATCAATTATGTGTGCCTAGAGGATCAATGAGAGAAAATCTGATCCAGGAGAAGCATAATGGAAGCCTTAGTGGACACTTTGGTTTGAACAAAACATTGGAGTTGGTGGAAAGATTCTACTATTGGCCTAGGATGCAAAGAGATATCCGGAAGTATGTTGAACAATGCATGATTTGTCAAAAGGCCAAGGGAACTTCTACAAATGCAGGATTGTACCAGCCCTTACCCATTCCAAATAGGCCATGGGAATGCATCAGCATGGACTTCATAGTGGGCTTACCAAGAACAACATCAGGTTTGGATAGTGTGTTTGTATTTGTGGACAGATTTAGCAAAATGAGTCACTTTATTCCTTGTAAGACTACTCATGATGCTAGCTATATTGCTCACTTATTTTTCAAAGAAGTTGTAAGGATTCATGGCTTACCAATCAGTATAGTTTCAGATAGAGATGTTAAATTCATGGGGCACTTTTGGAAGACCTTGTGGAGAAGGCTAGGTACTAACTTGGCACATAGTTCAGCTTACCATCCCCAAACTGATGGTCAAACTGAGGTAATTAATAGGGTGCTTGGAAACCTTCTAAGGTGTTTAACAAAGGAGTATGGCCAAGTGTGGGATCAAGTCCTACCACAAGCTGAGTTTGCCTACAATGATAGCACAAATAGAACTACCGGTAAGAGCCCTTTTCAAGTTGTTTATGGTTATCACCCAAGAGGAGTTTGTGAGCTACGAGAATTAAAGAATCAAGAAGATATTAGTGGACATGCAGATGATTTTTCCCAGTCCATGAGAGAGGTACATGAGCAGGTCAAGAAGTCCTTGATAGAGGCTACTCAAAGGTTAAAGACTAAAGTAGATGAAAGGAGGAGAGATTTACAATTTGAAGTAGGAGATTTGGTGATGGTACACTTGAACAAGGCTAGACTTCAAAAAGGTGTTCCAAGCAAGCTTCAAATGAGGAGGATAGGGCCTTGTAAGGTTCTAGCTAAGTATGGCCCAAATGCCTACAAGATTGAGTTGCCAATCAATCTAGCCATCTCTCCCATCTTCAACATTCAAGATTTGGTTAAATACAAGGGTCCTAATGTCATGGAAGAGGAACACATCATAGAGGTAGATAAGAATATTCCAGAAATCAGTATTCCTCTCCAAACCAAGCCTCAAGCTGAAAAAGTTCTAGATTCAAGAGTAAAGAAGAAGACTAGGCATGGAATTTATATGGAGCATTTAGTAAAATGGAAGAACCAGCCTGAATCTGAAGCGACATGGGTAGCTGAACATGAATTCAAAAAGAGAGGTATCAGTCAAGATCTCTTGAATACTGACCCACCTTAAGTTTTTTTTTTGTCATAGGGGGAGAATGGTGCAGGAGCACCTATGAAATATGCCAAGTTTCCTAAATTGTTTTTGGCTTGTAGTGGTCTTGGCTAGAACACATGAATAAGGGCTATGGGATAAAGCCCTAAGTGTGTGAGTTGTGTTTGTAAATAGGTTTTTGTTGTGTTTGAGTTTCCAAGTTGCTTCTATGTTGGCAAAATTGCTTAAATTGCTTGTTAGAGCCTAGAATGGTCAAACACTGACCAAGACCCCAGGAGGATGGGAAACATGGAAAATATGTTAAAAGTTGGAATTACATGGAAATAGGTTCATTTAACCATGTTTGAGGTCATGGAGCCATTAAATGCACAATAGTGCAAAAGTTGCACTTGGCAACTTTGCAACTTTGCAAAGTTGCTTGACAACATTGACAAAAAGTGCTAAAACTTTATAAGGGCTTCAAGAATCAGTTGGAAACCTATGGGATCTGTTGATTCACGTGGGTAAGAGGTATTTAAGACCAATCCAAGTTAGTTTGAGGGTGGGCATATGCTTTTGTACGAATTTTGGCATTGGAATGAAGAGCAAACTGAGCATTTTGATGACAGTTTTCTGATTTCACCCTTCATCCACACCTTTAATGGATTGATAGGGTTGCTGTTTTCATGTGATTTTATAGTGTATGGAATTTAGATGCTTTGGTAAATATTAGGAGTTTTTTTGATCAGTTTCATTACTAGTTTGAAAAATCTTTTTAAAGTTGCCAGTTCGCTGGTCTGTACATAGCAATCAGCAAAGAAATCTCTATAACTTGAATTCCAATGGTGGAACCATGATGGCCTTTTGGAATCAAGTACTAGACTGTATAAAAAATGTAAATATGTATTTTTGTCTTGTTTTGCAGAGGTTTGTTGTTTTTTCCAAGAGGCCCTAGGCGAGTTTGCATACCCGGCTAGGCAATGAAATCAGCAAATAAGTGTTTGAAAGGGGCATAGAATGGGGTGTTGGGTGCAATAAAAATTCATGGAAGGAAAGAGTGGTGAGTGAAGGAAGTTAATTCCAGGAGTTCAGTCATTTAGAGTCCATTTGAGTGGTGGAAGGAAGAACTCTCTATATTCCTGTTCATACAAACAAGAAACCCTTGTAAATAGACATATTTTTGGAAATCCCTTGTACGGATGACCTGGGTGTTGTAGACCTGAAAAATCTTCAAGGGGAGCCAAAAGGGTATCCAAATCATAAATTTTTTTGAGTACTTCTTAAGGGTTTGAGGAGATATAAGCCAAAAATCAGTTTTGGAGGCCTAATTTTGTTATTAGTCTTGGTAGCCCTCTTAACTATGCAATCTTCAAATCGATTGGAAACCCAATACTCCAATTCACTTAGTAATCCTAAAAACTATTGAATGAGACCTAATACAAGCCTTGAAATTCAATATAGCCAAGAATGCACTCCTGGAAGCCAGTTGTCAAGAACGGTGCAATGAGAGCACTAGGGAGACCCCATGGTGAAATAGAGTTTTGAGTTGATTGGTGAGGATTAGTGTAATAAGGGAATAGAGAGAAGATTCCCTTGGAGTAGGGTATAGGATAAATACCCTAAGAGGCTAGGAGAAAGCCTAAAGTGAGTTCTAGTAGTTGAGGCTAGAACCTTGTTCAAGATCCTCCCCGTCACTACAACTCACAAACACCCAAAAGATTGTGAGAGAAATTTCTTCTCTGAAAACTTTCTCTCTAAAAACTTCCTTCTCCAAAATTCTCAGTCCCTAGAAAATGGACCCTCAAATGCTGATAAGGCGTTCTCTCCTAAATTTGGGGCACTGATTATGCGATCCCCCAGAACTTGTTGATCAATTTCTTTTATATTCTCATGCATGCCTTTTTGCAATTAAACTATCTTTATTAAATTAATTCTCTCTCTCTCTTTTATTTAATTTATTATATTTTAATTTCATGAATAAGCTTTATGCAATCTAATTAAAATAAACTTAATTAAATTATGTTAACTTTCTCTTATTAAATCATGAAAGCGTTTTAATATAATATTTATTAATTTAACTAACAATATTATTTAGAATTTATTAATTAAAATAAAACTCCTAAATAAAACATTTATTAAATTAAATAAATATAAACAACCAAAATTAGAACTTTAATAAAATATCTTAAATTTAATACTTTTATTTATTTAATTTTTTAATTAATTAAATATATTTAAATATTGGATTTTCTTTATAAAATTTCCATTAACTTAAATCATTAAATTATCTTTTAATTTGATTTAATTATAACTGAAAATCATCACACACCCACAATACAAATACGACAACTCAACAAATGAACATAATCAAATTCCAGGGTTAAAATCACAAATTCATACCACTTGATGAATTTAGATGGGTAGACTAACTCAAATGCTTGCCCTATTTTGTTGGGACAAATGGTTTAGGGTTTAGGATTTGGACTTAAGAGTTATCTCCCCTCTCTTACCGTTGAGATATTGCGACAGGGTATGATCATCCTAGCAATTTAGGGAAGTCAATACTTGGTACCTGCAATTTGCATAAAACTACACACATGTACAAACATAATATTCTAAACTAAACATGCAATGGCAAGAAGTGGTGCATCATGTAGATCTCGACTAATAGGTGACTACAACTCCCTTCCTTAACCACATTAGAAATGTCATACATAAAGAAAACATACACGGACACCATACACATGTAGTATGGGATAAGTATCCATAAGAAAAAACATACAAATAATCCATCTAACTAGCATCATCAAATAACTGAAATCATTGTAATAATTATCATCAAAGTATAATCATGCATACATGAAGTAAATAGTACCAAGTAGTCTCATCATAAAAATCAACCAAGTGTGAAACAATTTCTGATAATCTGAAAGATAATGCTACTAATCATCAAGCATAAACTGGTCTAAAAGAGTTCGGCAATAATAACAAAATGCAAACTAGGGGCAAGCACTACATAATCTTCTACACTCTCTACTACAAAGGTTGAATATATAGCTGCATGTTCTTGTTGTCAATAGGTTCTTTGGATGGTTCAAACTTTATCAGATATGAAAGTAATAGTTTCTAAACTAGTTCCTATCTATTGTGATAATCAAAGTGCAATCATTATTTCTAAGAATCCAGTTATGCATTCACGCACCAAGCACATTGATGTTCGTTATCATTTCATAAGGGAACATGTCTTGAATGGTAATGTTGAATTAGAATTTGTTCCTTCTTTAGATTAGCTTGCTGACATATTTACAAAACCTCTCTCAAGAGCCATATTTGAAGGTTTAAGAACAAGATTGGGGGTTGTATCCCTCTCTTCTCTTGCATAAGTTCATAAATGAGTGATAGGTTTCAGAGGGAACATATTTTGCTTATCTTTTTGTTACACTAAAATCTTGGTAAATCTCCTTTGTCATTGATGTCAAAAGGGGAGAAAAATGAAGATGAAGATGTCTACATGATGGATATATAGGTATAGGTACACATGGATATATAGGTGAAAGTTGGTATTGACATCAATGCCAAAGGGGGAGTATGTTGAACCCTGGGTATTTGGTCTTTGTTTGTTGTCATTGATGTCAATAATAAAATTATAATGGGCATATGGTATGGTTAACATCATGTAATTATCTTATTTGATGTCCTTAAATATTATTCAAAACATTTTCAAGACAAACACTAAGTGTTATACAATTAACACTTAATGTTCATATTGGTTTAGAAAATGATTATAAAAAATAGTTTTGGTCTATGAGAAAGTCAACAAGATTTTTTATTAGATAGACCCCAACTATCATACCTTTTTGGAAAGGTATTTGACCAAAAAGGTGTTTGATTTAGCTAAAATGGGTCTTTTTTTTGTTTTTCCATACAGAAAGAGAAAATGTTTATTTATCATAAACAATTACCAAATTGTTATGATAGTTTTAGCAGTTTTAAGTAGTTTTGGTCTAATGGAAGTTTGGGGTATGTACCTACCTCCAAAATTTTAAATTTCTTGGTTTATAAGTAGAGGATACATTCCTCTAAAACATCTAGCTAGTGGCTTTGACAGAAGTTGCAGGATTTGTGTAGAATTCCTTGTAGACCAAACAATTTGCAAACAGATTTTTAAAAGCAAGGAAGTGGGTAGTGCTTTATGCTTCTATTTTCATATTTGTGATTTGATTTTCATTTAAAAAGATTATTAGAGGTAGAAGAATGATTATATATTGCTTCTTCATTCATTCATATTAGTATTTGATCAAACCTTTTAATGCAAAAAGAAAATATATTTGGATATTGGATGTTTTGAGGAGAATAGAAGTATATCCTACATTATATTTTCAAGAAGAAGTTGAAACTAGTGATTCATGATTTTTTTTGTAAAAAATATGATCCTCAAATTTTATATCTCATTTGTTCATTTTGGAAGTTGGTGCTTCAGGTGTAAGGGATTGGTGTTCTTTGTAATTGGTGTTTCTAAAATAGGGTGTTGGTGCTTCCCAGAGTTGTAGCTCTAAAAGTTTTGCCCAAGAGGCTAATAAAGTTTTAAGATTCAAACTAGTTTTTTACCCTAAGGGGTTTTCCATGTTAAAATATTGTGTCACTTTTTTATTCATTAACTATCTTGCTCATGTGTTAAATTTTATAACTTGTAATTGTTTCAATTTTTGAAAAAGTATTTTAAACCACTGATTCACTGCCCCCTCTCAATGGTGTTTGTATTCCAATAATCTTATGGGTTTGAATCATAACCATTGTTCCTTGTGAAGAGTTCACCATGAATCAACATATTAATTGTTATTGCAAGAAAAAATAGTGAATCAACATTCTTGAAAACAAAAATTGAAAGAGGCCTGGTTATGGTGTCCATGTGTGTTTGAAGGTAGAGATGTATTCATGAGATGTTGAAGATTCTCTTGGACTGATGGAATAGATAAGAGATTGAATTTCATGAGACACATACCTATTTTTCTTAGGTGGTGGGTTAATTCCTTTATCCCTTAGTCTCTTCTCTTTTGCATCTTCAATGATTTTGTTCCACTCCAGTTGTGGCACCATAGGAGGACACTCGTATTATGGGTTGAGCTTTAGAGCCCTTCTGTACTGGTCTCTCATATTCTTTAGATGTTTGAAAACTATTTTTAGAAATTGGGATTTGTTCAAAATATTTTGACCAAAGAACTCCTCCATAGATTTTATGAGATGATCTTTTAATTCAGGGGCTTGGTCAGTCCAACTTTTAATAAAAAACAAAATTGTTAGATAAAAAAATTTAGTTCAAGGATAAATAAAAAAATGTAGCAACCAATTATATCAAGCTACATACCTTTTACGTAATGTGGGCCCAAATATCTTCAATGTTAAATCATAAAAAAAATTCTTAAAAACATTGTTTGTTACAAAATCTATTGGTATGTTCATCATTGCACCAAAAGCTCAAGCTCTCAAAAAATGTCACAAACACCAGACTTACCCAGATCTATGAGAGGCAGTTAAGCCATGTCGTGAACCCTAAAGGAGGTGCTGACCTCCAAGTTAACAATCTCCCCCTCAGCACCAACTAAGGGTTTTGCACCGACAGAATGAAGGAGACCTCTCAAGATTCAAATCCTTGATCCAAGGCTCTGATACCAATTGTTGGTATGTTTTCCATTTTGCAAAAATCTTGAGCTCTCAACTAATGTCACAAACACCAGACTTACCCAGATCTATGAGAGGTGGTTAAGCCATGTCATGAACCTCAAAGGAGGTGCTAACCACCAAGTCAACAAAATCATCACAACCTCATTAGTCAAAAATGATTTATGAATAAGTAAACTACAATTACACTCTAAATAATTACAATTTTAAAGTACCTGGAAGCTTAGGAAATTTTAAGGGAATCATATATTTCTTGGCCATAAACAATGATGCCTCCAATGATCCAGTACAAGTAACATGGGCTGTTCTAGGAAAGGTTGGTAAATTATCAGCAATACTAGTATCAATTCTATATTACTATGAGAAGGTGCACCTATCACATAACAAAGTTAATCAATGTTATAATATACTCAAATGAACAAGAAAGTACAAATATTATCATATTTAACACATAAAAAAATGTAGCAAAACAACAATTTACCATGAGCTCTAGTTGCAGCAGGCATGGATGTTTGCATGCTCCTTGTTGTTGATCTTGTAGTCAGCAATCTCAGAGTGTTGGTCGGCCTCGTAGAAGTAGGTGTATAGAAATCATTAGCACTTGAAAAATAATCATATTATATATATATATATATATATATATATATATATATATATATATATATATATGTATGTATACAATGTATTTTTCATGTCCCTTATTTTCCTCTTATAGAATTACATAATAAATGATAAATAACAATAGCATCACTATCGAGAGAAACTCTCCACCCATGAGCCATTCCAAATAAACACTATCAAGTCGAGGGTAAGTATTAAACCACTACAAGCGAAACTAGTTCTATAGCAATATATTAGGAGCAACAGATCATCATATCACAATAAGTAATATTTGAAAGATAATTGCATATGTTTAAGGATCAAAGTCAAACACAATAATAACATCATTGAGAATACTTGCAAGTTTTCATCAACAAATGAAGAATAGAAAATGCATCACTATGAGCAATAGTAATTATAGTGAGAGTAGGAATAGATTGTATCTTACTTACACTATCATATCAAACACATCTACCAATCTCATTAATTGCACAGTTCAAATTAAAGATCATCATTGCATAATTGTTATAAGTCATATCAAAAACAACATAGATAATCTTAACATTGTGCAAATATATAGACCAAAATCATCTTACATATGTAATCAACTAAAAATGGTCATCTAGATTATGAGCCCCCTTTCTAGCAATTTTTCACAATTTATCTAATGGTTATTTTTTGTCAAATCCTCAAAAATTTATTTATTTGATTATAACCTATGGTATGAGCACTTTATCCCAAGTTCATATTTAATTAAACGAACATGTCCCACTTTTAATTAAATAAAATTCCCCACTCATCTCTTAGCCTAAGTGTGCACACATAAAGCATTATTCCTATTTTAGAAATAAAATAAAATGTATTTTTGTCTACACATGAATGCACATTTTTCTATGTGAGAGGAATCTTCTACTTTTAAAATAACTTTAATTCTCCTCCACACATTTCAAACCCTCTCAAAAGTCAACCATTAATTGTGATTGGTTGAGATGCTTGTGCAAATGGATCACTCCCACTTTCAAACTCCACCCTTGATTACATTCATCTTGCCTCTTAATCTCTACCATCCATTTTTCTTTAAAAGGGTGGGCTCTCTCCTCATTCAAGAGATCTTAGTCTCTCATGCTATTGTTATGCTGCAGGTTTTCTTAGTGATTTTGGAGACTTGGAGTATTCTTGCATTTTTGCATTTTAGCTTAGCTCTCATTCCACTTACATTATGGCATACTTTTATGCTTAGTTTCATTTATGCTTTAGCTTAGTTATTTTTGTTAGGTTTCATTTCATTTAGAATAGCTTGTATTTGCATTGCATTTTACTCTAGATTCTTGGATATTGGCACTCTTGCCTCTACTCTTTGAATCTCTTGTTCTATGGTGCACCTTGCAAGGGTTGCATAGTTTGGTTCATTTGAGAGCCACCATCTCATAGCCTTTTCATGTCATAGATAGAGAGTTATAAGCTATCTCTTGAGACTCCCTCTTCCATGGGTTCTCTCAAGAATAATGGTTTATAGAAGTGTGATACTTTTATGCACATTCTTTTGGCGGCCACCATGGGGCTATAACAAGTTTCTAGCTCTATTTTCTTGCTTGCATCTTGGTTACATTATCATTTCTAATTTTTTATAGCAACTTCTTAGATCTAATCAAGTGGTTTTGTAGAGTTCTCACTTTGGTTTTAAGGCTAACCCATATGCAAATTGGTTTGAAGGCCAAAATCCTAAGTTTTTGATGATTTGATAATATCTCCTAAACCTCTTGGATTTTGGTTCTAAATTATTTTTTGCAACTTAACTGTGTCCAAGATTTTTTAGTCCAATGTTTAGATCATTTTGACTTGATTTGTGTCAGTTATGATTTTTTCTTTATTTTTCATAAAAAGTCATTTTTGGTCACAAATCAGCAATTTTTTTGAAAACATTTACATTTTCAAAAATCTCTTTAAATTCTAGAGTGGGGATATTTTTTGTAGTTTGAATTTTGAGGTAATATTAGGGCCCAAAAACTAGATTTGATAAATCTAGTCTATTTTGAAAAAGTGGGTCCCTAGGGCACAAATGAAGAGTTTTTTTGAATTTCTTGCATTTTTGGAAAGCTCTCTAGTTTTTAGTAGGGGTCTCTTCTTTTCATTTCTATTTTTGGATCCAAAATCATAGCAAACAAGTCCAAACTTGTTGACTAGGTCAAAAGCAAAGAGTAAAAATGAGAGCATTTGTGATTTACTTGCACTTTCTTTGCATGCACTTGGTTGGAAGATAAATTGAATTTTTGAGGCAACTAACCACTTTTGTTGCAGGTATTACTTGGTTATTATGCCCTAAACCTTGGTTTTTTGTAAGGAGTTTCTCATTTTATTGCTAAAAAGAACGCATGTCAAAGCTTCAAATGCACAAGGGCTACTAACAATTGTTTGTAGGGCTACCCAAAGCATAAAAATCAAAAGTTGCTTGTTCTTTTTATTTCATGTGTGACATATACTAGTTGTTCATTTTTTTAGGCACACTAAAACTTGTAATTGGGATTCCTTGGTGATAGGAGAGTATGCTCTTCACCCTTGTGGTGAATCATAAATCTTGAACCACCTTTGGATTTTGAAAGAAAGTGGGTAATTTACTCTTCTTGGTGTGTTTGGGTGACACAATTGGAATAGGAGAGTATGCTCTTCACCCTTGAGCTGAATCAAAAATCTTGACCTCCAAGAGTTGATCTACTCAATGTTTAGTTAGGATCCTTTAGCGAGCCTGCTCTCGAACAACCTGAGAGGAATGACCCAAGTGGGGACAAGCAGATTACCTAGCTCTTCCAACCCACTATAAAATCAAGGCTATCAAGGACACAAAACTTTGGTAGACATAGTGTTTTTCTTCACTTAGTGTGATCACTTATGGGATTTTAACCATAGGGAGATCACTAGGCAAGAACCCTTAAGGTGCTCTTGTGGCCACGAGGTCTGTTACCCGCCGCAAGGTGGGGTGTCCTATAATTGAGAGCAAGAGGAAAACTATGAACAGAAGCCCTATCTAGATACCCTAGGTTAGTATCCACTTTATTTTTCCACTCAACTTCTTGGTGCAAGGATTGATCCTAGTGGACTACCCAGATCACCCCAAGATTTACACTCACCATATGTGTTCCCTTAGTTGTGCTTATGGAATTTCTATAACAAAGCCAATATCTCTTGTGGGTAACTACTTGGTGTGAGGCAAAGGAGCATCAAGTGTGGGCCAAGTTATTGAGTAATGAACTATGACTTCTAGGTAGATATTGCTTGATGTGTTCTCGAATGTGCTAGACCTGTGGAAACCTTTTGAACATACACATGACGATAGTTCTAGGGATTTCTTTTGAGACCTCACATATGCTTGTATCATACAAGGTTTCTTTGTCCCTTGCTTGATTTTTTGAAGACTACTCCATGTGTCACTATCTTGCTTGGAAAGAAATTGCTTTTGAACATCAAACTTGCTATGCTATCAACTATTGTCAAACTTTGTCAAACAAGTCAAAATGTCAAGTGCAAACATTTTCTTGTGTTGCTTACTAAGGGGGGTTTCATCATTTTGCTTTTATTTGTTATGTCTCTAGTGCTTAAACATGCTTAAAGTGGCTCTTTGGTCTTAGTGCTCTTATTCTTTCTATCTTCATGGTCTATGTCCTCTTACTAGTTATCATTTTGCTGAAATGGTTACCTTGATTGCTTGACTACACTCTTGGGTTGTGAAAGTTGTTCATTTGTCACCCCACTTGCTCTATCTATTTGGCTATTTGGTCTTCTTGCCTAGCTCTTGAATTGATTCATTGGTGTCTTGAGTTTTTGGACACTTTTCTTGATAGGTCACTTTACTCTATCTTTACTATTTTGGCAAGTGAATACTCTACCTCTTTAGTTTGGACATCAAGTTATCTTGTGTCATCTTGTTAGCTTCCTCTAGTCTCCTTCATGCTTGATTATCTATCTACCACTATGGAATTCAAACCTTGTGCTACCAAACCTCAATCAAATCTAGATGATCATGATATCTTCCATGCCACTAAAGAGTTTCAAGATTTATATGCACAATACAAAGAGCTAGAAGAGACAAATGATAATTCTTACCTTCATTTCTCTAAGTGCATCATAGAAATGAAGTCTAAACTTGAGAAAAGGTTAGAGGAGAAGATTTTATTCTTAAATAATTCTCCCTTAAGACCTTTACATACACAAGGTTCATCTTCTTCAAGGTCTACATATTCTACTCCAAGACATCAAATGTCTTCATCTTCTAGATCTAAAGACCTCCTTAGAGAGAAAGAAAGTGATACCTACTTTAAGCCTATTCCAAGATATCATGATGGACCTATCTTTGACCAAGACAATGATGAAGAAATGGATGCATACCATTCACTTGAGAAACAAAAAAAGGACTCTAGACATAATTTTGATAGAACTTTTGCTCCCTTGGAAGATTCTTATGATGACACTTTGCAAACACTTGTTAGCACCAAGCTCATCAGGTTACCTAAGGTTAACTCATATGGAAACCCATTCTTGGATATCTATTGTGCTTATCATTGACATAATGAGCATAGTACTTTAGATTGCATTGAGCTGAAACATAAAATCAAAGATCTTACTGATAATGGAATAATTGATACCTCTAATGACTCATGTGATGAGGATACTTTTCTTGAGAAAGATCATATTAATGAACCTATGTCTAATGATGGTTTCCTTGATACCTCCACTTCTTCCCAATACTTCAAATCTTCCCATCATGCCTCTATCAAATAAAGAACCTAATTCTTTTCATGTACACTATGCCTATCCTCAAGGGCTACCTCTAAAAGAAACTCAAGATAACCTTCACTTGGCTGCAAACCTTTTCCATGCTACTAAGCCTAAAGATCCAAGCACTACTCCATTTACTCTTTATTCTCCCTTGTCCTTAGAAGTGGCTCCGTGTCAAGAGGACTCTCAAAAAGAAAAAGCTATAAATTCAAGAAAGATCAAGATCAAACACACTTTCATCTCCTTCAAAATTTCACCCCTCTGTATCCTATGTCTTTTCCATCCCCCAAGTATGATGAAGATACCACTTCCATTATCTCCCTTGAGCTTACTAAAAATTATGAGAAAGGTTCTCTTCCTATGCTATCCAAAGCTACTTTTCAAGATCAAAGCATCCCCTCATGTTCTACTTCTCCATATCCACTTCAAAAGTGTGCTCAAGCTTCAACTACTCCTATTAAAAATTTTGTTACTATCAAAGCTTCTCATGAGTCTATTGATGGCTTTGACTATGTTGCTCACTCTAAATATTTTGATATCCCTTTCCACTATCCATTTGCATATCCTAATTCTATCCTTGGTCCTCATCCATCAAAGCTAAAGCCTTCAAACCTTCCATCTATATTGGGACCTTATGTTCCTTCATCTCCTACATTTTCCACTCCTAACTCTCCCATCATACCTCAAGATCAACAAAGACACTCATCCTTGATGAATTTTCACCCATCTATCCATCTAAACCAGTCATATCAACCTTATTCATCCACAAATCCCAAGTCTTTTGGAAGTGAGAATAAACATAAGAATTCATTGAAAAATGAAGATCACTGTGTCCCATCTAAATGACATGTGAATGCTAAGAAGGAAAATGTGCAAAAGAGACTGCAAAGGTCCACTATTAAGAGAGCTAAATCAAAGAAAATATGGGTTCCTAAGCCCATTATTGAAGAATTATGCTCTAAAGTATCCAAAGGAAAATCAAAAGCTATATGGATTCCCAAGTCTCTTCTAAAAGAATTGACTATTGAAAATACTTCAAAGTTGACATTCAAGCTTCCAAAGGCTTCCATTCCATCTTCTTCCAAAAATCTTCCTCAAAATATTCCAAAGCCTTCCACTCCACTTTTTTCTAAATCTCTTCTACCATCTCATACATCTAAACCTCAAGCTATTTCATCCATGATTCCTCCATCATTCCAACACCCTTCAAGGAGTGTGTCAACATTGATCTTGTCCAATATTTCAGCTACCCTCATGAAACCCTCTAAAGCTTACACTTACTTTCTATACATGAAATCTTATCCTCAATCTATTCTTCCTACTACCATTTCTCTTTCATCACCCTATCAACATCTTTGAGCATACCTTTCTATGGTCTTGTCTTATCATGACTTATCTTTCCTATAGGAGCACTATCTACATTCAAAAAGCTTGAGCTCTTTCTGAATTTTTTTTTTTAAAATGAAAAAAAAATGAAAATGTGCCTTGGTGAAAACCACTTCTTGTGGCACCTTGGTAGCAAAAAAAAAGACAAATAAAATTTTTCCTATGGTAAAAACTACTTCTTGTGGCACCTTGGATAAGTACTATGATGAAAACTTGGCAAACAAGCATCATGTGTAATTCTTCCATCATCCATTTATCCCTCTTCTCTCTTTGATCTTGATAATGTTGAGCTATCTTTGCATGTTGTCTATCTTATCCACAAGATTTTCTATTGTGCTCTCCCATTCATTCATAGCCTCTATCTTGAGCTTTATTCTTATTGCTCTATCCCATTACTATCCTATCTAGTTGATCCCTGAGTCTTGATTGTTGGTTTAAAGAATAACTTTGACAACTGAGTGTCAATACACTTAACTATTTTTCCACTAAATAATGTCGAACAAAGAGCAGGTGCCGAGCTATATCAAGTGCCAAGCTATAACAGTAGGTGTTGAGTGTTAACAAGTGTCGACTGTTAACAAGTGTCGAGTAACAGTAGGTGCCGAGTGTTAACAAGTGCTAAGTAACAGTAGGTGCCAAGTGTTAACAAGTGCCGAGTGTTAACAAGTGTCGAGTAACAGTAGGTGTTGAGTGATATAGTTTTGTTTAGGTGCCAAGTTGTCCTAGAAATAGCATGTGTCAAGCATCAGCAATGCCTCAGGAGCCGAGCAACTCAAGATATTAGCATAAGAGTTTGTGATTGCACAAACTATGATGTAAACTATTTTCGTAGCCGACATAAGATAAATCTCGAAAGATATAGAGATAAGAATGAATCTTTTACATTCCCTATGCAATTTGCATGTAGCCAATTGGAAAACTTGGAAAGGCACATGCAACCAATCAGCAAAAGAAAAGTATTGAGCAGGAAATTGAGATTCAATGTGGATCGTAGATCCATATCTAACCCTAAGTCTTCGAAATCTTTTTAAGGAAGATGAAATGTTCATTAAAAAAAATGATGAGAGGAGTAGAGCAGAATTAAAAAGGAAAAAAAGAATGGTATTTGGTGAGAGGAGACTTAGAAAGTAAGAGCAGCAATTCATTAAGCAGTTGATTAGAACAAAGCAAGGTAGACAAATAGAAATCAGATCTTAGAGGATCGAAATCAGAGAAAGAGCCAGAACAAGTTCCTGCATTCAGTAATCAAGGATTGCAAACAATCAGGTTTATAATACCTAATACTCTCTTACCATTGTATTAGAAAGAAAATCCTATGTAGATAGGTTGGCTTAACAGCAATTTGTAAATCCTTATCAAAAGGTGATTAAATCCTTTAACAGGGTGACACTTCATGTTAAGTGTTTGAAATCCTTTAACTAGGTCACTATTGACACAGTGTAAAGCCTTTAACAAGGTAGGCCTTTAATAGGGTAGACCATCAGAAGTGGTTGAACAATATTGTTACAGTAATTTTTGTGGGTATCATCCCCACCCTAGTTTTACCTTCTTATTCTTGGAGGGTTTTTGGGTTACCAAATTCCAGTGTTATGTGTTGTTGATGCATGTGTTTAGTTTCATGTTTACTTGATGTATTTACATGTATGCAATTTACTTCCACTTAAAAGTTTTATTGGCTAAAGTGTGATACTTCTGATTCAACACCCCCCCCTCTCTCATAAGTACTCTTTCCATATTTGAATATTCCAACATTGATCACAATAAATAAAACTTGGTTCTCATAGGCCTCTTGACATGTCTACTCTCTTGGATTGCACACTTTCATGCTATCTTGCTTATTGGCTTTAACTACTTATCCTACATGCTATCTTACTCATTGGCTTCCATCACTTATCTTATATGCTATCACACTTGTTGGCTTCACCGCTTATCCTACACGTTATCTTTCTCATTTCTTCCATTGCTTACCTAAAACATGCTTCATATGGCTATTTCACCACTTTCCTTAGCTTGGGCACTCTTGAGGAGTGTGTCCTTGAGGATCACTTTCGCTTGCTTTATACTCTTTTCTTGTCCATCTTTGTCTATCCACCAACTTTGTGCTCCATCATGTCCTACACCTTGCTATACATTGGGAGAAAATGATGTGATCTTGCTTGAGAACTAGTAATCTCTAAATCATTCTAAAATATCCAAAAAAAAAAGTCATATATGATGTAGAAAAAATCCTAAAAATCAAAAAATGTCCTAAAAAAAATGATCATCTTAGTGAAAAACTAGCAATAGGCACTTTAATGTACCACCAAAAAAATCAAAAATTCAAATATACAAAAAAACTTGAAAAAAGTCCTGAAAAAATCTGCCAAGTGGTGAAAACCTAGAAACAGGTGCTACTTGAGACCCTTGCACCTATGTCTATCAGTCTCAATCACACACTCTGCAACACATTTCCTAGATTGGAAATGTTTCTTGTCCTCATCTTGGGGGCACAATTGCTTATCTTATTGAGGTCTCCTTGTGCACTAGGGTCTCCATGGCAACTCAAACAAAATAGTGTTTCTCAACACTATGCCCCAACTTGACATCAAGTATTTCTCAACACTCTTCAGATAGTTTACCTATAGTCTCCAATGTTGCAACACATCTCACTACCAGGATCAAAATTTGAAGAAATGGTCAAGTGACTTACACACACACTTTTAAACACTTAAATGATTGAGTTATGATGGACTTTATCTTCTTTTTGTGTTGTCTATGATGATTTCTTTACTATGTGTTCCCTCCCTAATAGTCTCTCAAGGATGTCATTGACTAGAAGACTAGGGGCATGGGGCATGTTTTCTTGATTTATGCTTGTGGGTATACTTCATTTGCATATAGTGTTTTCCAGCATTTCATGTTGATCTTATTTGACACTGACTATTTTTTGCAAGACCGCACTTAGGGGTTATCCTAGCATTTAGGCCTTGATACAAGTGTAACCTTGCTATATCAAACTTAGGGAATCTGATTGTGTAGTCATCTTGACTTTTATTTCTTTTGATGCTTAGATTAGATTTCCACATTTCTATTTGACATAGATCATATTCATATCCTCATAGTTTTACTAGTGATGATTGTATGATCTTATGATGTCCCTATAGGACCTACGTATGTAACCCTTGCAATTGCACCTTTTCATACTAGCTTGCATTCTAGGGTTTGTTCTAGCTTAGCTTTACATTTTTCATGTTGAGAGAGCTCTCTTCTTTATCTTTCATGGACTTTTTAGCTAACTATGTTCATCCTTCCCTTGCGTCTTCTTGATCTTATCTTATCTCTTCTTTCCTCTTTCTTGCTTCTTTTATATCTTACCATCTCATCTATGCTTTTGACCTATCCTTTCTAATCTTGACATCCTAGATCCATTTTTGGGATTGAAATCCAAATTCAAGTTCATCTTGATAGTCAAAATTGCTTCCTTCTTCTATGTAGTTGGTTGACCTATTGAGGCTTAATCTTTAAATCTTGTTGGGACAATCATCATCTCTTCATCATTTCTACTCTCTTCCACTCTTCGCTTTCATTTCTATTTCATCTTTCTTCTTTCTTTGACCTAATTCTTATGCTTTATCTTTCTTGGTCAAACTTAGTCAAATTGGGGCATATCTTTATTGCTTAGTGGTCACTCATTGGTCTTAATCTCTTATCTATCATCATGAACTTTTCTTTGTTCTGATTTGATCAAATTTAGCTTATTTCTACATCTCCTCTATCTCATTTTGATTTCAATCCCGAAGGGGTAGGAATATTCTCTCATTTTTGTAAATTGCTTTCTTCTACAATCATCTATTTTCATTTGATATATCTACTTTGCTTGGTGTTAGCACTCTTCTTGAGTTCTAATATCATCTCTATCTTAGTACTATCGCTATTAGGTTGTGCATTCAGGACTTGCTATCTCTTTCTGCATTTTATTCTTCATAATCGGATCCGTCTATCATCTTAGATTCTTCATTCTTTGACATAATGTGTTCCTAGATCGATCACACATTAGTCAAAGAGGGGCAAACATAATCAACTAAAAATGGTCATCTAGACTATGAGCCCCCTTTCTAGCATTTTTCCATAATTTATCTAATGGTTATTTTTTATCAAATCCTCAAAAATTTATTTATTTGATTATAACCTATGGTATGAGCACTTTATCCCAAGTTCATATTTAATTAAAAGAATATGTCCCACTTTTAATTAAATAAAATTCCCCACTCATCTCTTATCCTAAGTGTGCACACATAAAGCATTATTCCTATTTTAGAAATAAAAGAAAAGGCATTTTTGTCTACACATGAATGCACATTTTTCTATGTGAGAGGAATCTTCTACTTTTAAAATAACTTTAATTCTCCTCCACACATTTCAAACCCTCTCAAAAGTCAACCATTAATTGTGATTGGTTGAGATGCTTGTGCAAATGGATCACTCCCACTTTCAAACTCCACCCTTGATTACATTCATCTTTCCTCTTAATCTCTACCATCCATTTTTCTTTAAAAGGGTGGGTTCTCTCCTCATTCAAGAGATCTTAGTCTCTCATGCTATAATTTTGCTATAAGTTTTCTTAGTGATTTTGGAGACTTGGAGCATTCTTGCATTTTGGCATTTTAGCTTAGCTCTCATTCTACTCACATTATGGCATACTTTTATGCTTAGTTTCAGTTATGCTTTAGCTTAGTTATTTTTGTTAGCTTGCATTTCATTTAGAATAGCTTGCATTTGCATTGCATTTTACTCTAGATTCTTGGATATTGGCACTCTTGCCTCTACTCTTTGAATCTTTCGTTCTATGGTGCACCTTGCAAGGGTTGCATAGTTTGGTTCATTTGAGAGCCACCATCTCATAGCCTTTGCACGTCATATATAGAGAGCTGTAAGCCAGCTCTTGAGACTCCCTCTTCCATGGGTTTTCTCAAGAATAATGGTTTATAGAAGTGTGATACTTTTATGCACACAACATATACCTAATTGTTGTATCAGAGATAGTAGTGACATTGTTCTCATATATCATATCAATTGTATAACATAGGAACAATCATTTAAAAGTGGCACCATAGACTATTTTTCTTACATCAATCATTATCAATTTTAAGTGTTATTTGAGACTTTAAGAAAAGAAGTCTCTTGCAATTGAGTTTTGTAAGTTATTTGTACCTATTTCTCATGTTTTAATAAAACAGACATTATATCAAGGGCATTATCAATGAGGAGAAACATAGATATCATAGGCATATATAAAAAGTTTCAAAGGCCTATTTTATGACAATGATAATAGAATAATATTAGAGGCAATGATAGAAAGTTTCAGACTAACTGTTATGTACAACACAGATATCAGAATCATATCATTGCAAACTCATGGACATGAAATTGGTTAAGAGGATATACATTTAAGACTATATCATCATAAAGGTTCAACAATTATAATTAGAAATGATATATGAATTTTTCACATATAGCTAAGATAACATATTAGGAATGAGTATCAATTATAGAGTATGGATAATGGATTGTATCAATCTTAAGTATTGAAGAATGATTACAAGTGGTTAAGTAAAGGAGAAGAGTGAACATGAAAAAAGTAATATAAAACTATCAATAATAATCATGAAGAAAATAATGTCCCTTCTAATGATTGAGAATTGAAATCACATACCTATAGGATGTACACTGGTACCCTCATCAGGTGGAAGAACTCGGTGTGGTCTCAAACAATCCTGAAACAAAACCTACATATTGTTGTTCATGATCCATAAATTAGTATAAAACATAAAGTTGTATTGAACTATTTTCCTAGAAAAATACTCATTGTTTCTTATTTCCAGATAGTGTGCTCTATGGCACAATTCATTTCTTGTGACCCTTTTTTCTTCTATTTGACGTGGATCCATCACAATCGCAAGAATTTGTAGATTGACGTTCTTCGGGGTCTTTTTGCACAGGCTAAAAGGGTCGCTACTATATATGAAGTCATCATCGCATAATACAGTGGTTGCCATATCAGCAAGTAATTGTTGTTGTTCAATTTATTCCTTTCCCTTTTCCTATGAAACAAATTGTGACAAAAAAATAATAGTAAAACAATCAAAACAAGTCCAATACCTTCACAAAAGTAACATAATAATCTGGCATTTTGTAAAATTACAATTGCATTAATTTTTATATAGAAGGTTTACCTGCGCTGGAGAAGGGGTGGGAACAACATCCGTACCTTTTTCATTTGATGGCTCGGCCATGTCGCCCTATGACAAAGAATATATATAAAAACAACAACATAATCAAAGGAATAGTCCACTTAGCAAAAAAACTTTTTATTAAAATGGTATATTGTATATTAGAGTTCTAATTGGAATGAATTAGTTTAAATTCTACATAAATAGTGCTTACAAGTCTCGTGATAGTAACTTTCTTTGTATCTATGCAATTAAAATTTTAATCTATTAGCAACTATTCCCCTAAACTTATTGATTTTATTGCACATACAAAAACATGATTTCCTTTGCATGCCTCGAAAATGCAATTAGGTCACTTATTAGTTGACCCAAGACATGTACTATGTATAAAACCTTCAATGTTCCCTATTTCTTTTGGCCTTCCATCACTTACACAACAAGTCTTTTAATTTGATCATTTTCTTTCCATTGTAGATAATTTGCTGACAGTGCATACCTATGCATACTTTTTTTATATTGAACTATCCACATCTAGTTTTTGTAATTGTAACAAGGCCCTACATACTTCATCAATTCAAAAAGCTTGTTATAACTGACCTTTATGCCATCAATGGAAAATAGGCCCAAACCATATAATAATGATAGAGCTATGTGATATATCCTCTCAATAATACAAAAATCAATGTTAATTGGAGGTAATTCCTTGGGTATCCATTCATTCTCAAGATGTCTATACCTCAAGGGAACGTTGATGTCACGCTTTGTATCATCACCATAAGAACATGACCCCCCTTGAGCAAGGAAAAATTGCATGCATTTATAGACTTTTCTTCTAATCTTTTGCCCTCTAGTTTGTCTCTCTTTCATAGACCTACTACATGTCTCACTATCCTCTTTTATTCCTTCATTTCCCCCACTTGAGGAACACAAATCTAATAGATACCTATTTGGTGGTACCTAGAGCCCATCAAATGAGAAATATAGTTGAAGGACAAGAATACCAGGATATAAAATGAGGCTAATATTGATGAAGTTTTCCTAAAGTTAATGTTGAAGGTAAAGAGAAAGAAAGCATATAATAAACTTATACCTCTCGATCCATGTCACTTTGTACGATCCTCATTAAAGGGGTATAGTTTCCTACATATGTAAATCATTTGTCTTGAGTTAGTTACAAATTACATGATACTTATGCTACAAATTATGCATAGAACATAACGTGAACAATATGCATACATCACAAAAAACATAACATTGTATATTTTTCAGTTGGTTATCTCTAGAAAAAACATATTATAAGTAATCAACACCTAATACATTTTTATTGATCATGTTATTGATCATCTTCTTCTCCCATCTCATCATCATTAACATCATCATTATCACCATCATCATCCAAATCATCGGAATGACCATCATCAACATCATGATCATCACTATGACCATCATCGTCATTGGCATTGTCATCGTCATCATCATCACCATCACGATCACCATCACCACCATCATCATCTTCGCCACCACCACCACCATTATCATGAACATCTCCATCATCATCTCCTTCTTCATCTTCACCATCATTGGCATCATCATCTCCTCCTTCATCTTTTCCATCATCATCATCATCTCCTCCATCTTCTTCTTTAATCACATTATACTTTATCGGTCTTCCTCTTGGATCATGTCTAACGATAAATGGCCAACCTGATTTATGTGGAACACCAAAGTAAAACACTTCCTCAAATTGGCTTAGAAGAACATAGGGCTCATTTTCAATTGGCTCAAATGACCTTGTATTAATCATTGTAAATCCATTATCATGTTCAATAACAATTCTATCAGGATCATTTTGATTTAGTCATAGCCTGTACCATTTGACACCAAATAGAATTTTTTTGAAAGAATTAAAGTTGCACTCAATTATATCGTTAAGAATGCCATAGTATCTATTTTTAGATTGTTGAGGATGCATGTCATTTCTAGATGAAATATTGGTCACTTCAAACATTGTAGTTATCCTAGAATCACAAGTTCTCTTAATCTTGTCCACCTTTTTTATGCAAAATTTATGACCATTGTAGTACATAGATTTGTGGTGCTTGACCTATTATTTTTCAAGCATGTCAAAATTATGCATCCATTCTTGAGTTGATATTAATCAAATGGGTCATGATAGATTAACGCATACATACCTTTCCACCTCTTAAAGCATTTGCTGGATCAACTACCATTGGCCTAACATTGGGATCTCCATTACAATGAGGTTCTTTAACTAATGAAGCAACACCTTCTCATGTTAATGAGTGACCATTTTATTGAGATCATTCAATCCATACCATCATCCAATCAAGATTGTTTGCAATATACAAATGAAGTGCATCTCACTCATGAACAACTGCATGAAATAAATAGATTGGTTAGAAAGAACTTATATTGATGATGGATAAGAATTAATTAACTACAATAACATCTTATAATTACCTCTCACTTTCTTCAATCTACCTTTCCCCATCAGGTACTCCCCTTCAAATCTATTCATGGAGTTGGGATCCCAAATGTGATCTACATGGATCTTTGATGCAAACTTGGGAAGATATTCATTACTGTAAACCATGGTTTGGTAGGCCATATATCCCTCAACCATGGAACCCTTAGGATGTACTCTCTATCGAACCAATCCCTTCAAAAAACTTAAGTGCCTCTAACCCATCCACATTGACCTAGTTGGTACAGGTCCACACAATTTGATCTCCTCAACTAGATGTATAAGGTAGTGTTCTTTTGCATTGAAAAAAGTTGAAGGTAAACACTTTTGCATCTCACACAAAAGCTGAGGAATTTTTCTCTTCCATTGCTTTATGTCTTTTTTATCAATTTCTTTAGATGACAACCACCTAGAAGATATTCATCACACAAAAATATATTAATGAGACTAATAACACTTCTATACAATAAATTTAACAAATAACACTTCTAACCTCATGTATTTCCCAAGATCATATATAACATGTTTGACACTCATGTTGTCATATTTGTGTGGGAGAGATAGAGGTAGAAAGTGATGTGGTAATAATAAAATGATCTTTTCAAATATTATAAAATAAAATAATCATAAGTACATGATGTATTACAAATTTATTGTAAATAGACAAGAACACATGACTTACCTTTACGAAGGTATGCCAATCATGCATTTTCAACCCTAACCCAAAATCACCTTTCTTTGATATGGGACTGCTTATGTTTGTAGCAAATCACATGGGAATTTTTTTTTATGGCTTCATATATGGCATCAGTTTTTTGCTATATTAATAACCAAGGAATGGCACTCATATTAATCTAGTTTCCATTTCTATTTGATTCAACAAAAAACTTCAATGCATGATTGGAAATTCATCAATGTCATTGCAAATTTTGACCAATTTTAATTTGTCACGTCTTCCATCTAATGTTTTCCATATTGTCTCTGTTACATTCTTACCAGTATGCATAGCATCAAACAAATGCATGATTGGGAGATGCTCATAGTACCACAACCTACTAAATTGTCTAGATAGCTTTTAAGTCCTTTTGGAAGTTTCTCATTGATTCCTTGAAGACCTTCATGAACATCAATTATATCATTAGTAAAAAAAGATAGTATCCAAATTTAGATTTCATACCTAAATTTGTATTAGATGGAATGACATTATCTTGATGATTCATTCTATTATATTTCAACTTCCACATGTGAGGTGTCATTCTTCATGGCTTTGATGTTGTCTCATATTTCCCATTGAAAAGATGTTTTTTGAGAATTTGATATGTATGATTTTTGTGGAGAAGGTGTTTATGCTCATCAAACACTTGCTTTCCTAAACTTTTTGAATGGTGAGATTTCATTTTTAGACCACAAATTGGACATGCAAATTTTTCCTTTGTCTGAAGACCTACAAGATCCTATATAATTGGATGACATGTGTAGTATAAGATTCATATTTACAATTATCACACACAACTTAAACATACAACAAAAAATATGCATTAACAGTTACCACAAAAATGTGTTAGTCCAGGGGCATCATGTATAGTCCATACAAGCATTGCACAAAATTGAAATTTCCTTTCACCAATTATTCTAGACATTTCGTACATAGTGACCCCATTCTATAACTCCAACAAATCATCAACCAAAGGCTCAATTTATACATTCATATCTTTCACTTGGTACTTACCTAGTTGAATGAACATAAAAAAAATATAATTATTATGACCATTTCAATACTATGTTTATAAATTAATTTAGATGACTATTAAATTAAAAAAATACCTGGTACAATCATTGCCAACATTGTGTGCTCCCTCTTTATGAACATCCAAGGAGGAATGTTATTCTTAATAACAAAAATAGGTTAGGTCAAGTAAACAAATCTCATCTCTCCAAATGGATTAACACCATCTACTGCCAATGAAAGCTTCAAATTATGAGGTTCTTGTTTAAATATTGGCCACTTATCTTCTATGTCCTTAAATTTAGAACCATCTGTAAGCATTGGCATAATGTCATCTTGACTTCTATTTCGTGCATGGTAATCCATAAATTGTGCCAAGCTAGTACACATGAATAATCATTACAAACATGGAATAATGAGAATGTACCAAAGAACCTTGTGATGCACCTTTTTCATTATTTGATCTTATCAATATCTACTAATGTGAGAATCAAGGCATTCTAATGAAAATTTATATTGTTTATGATATATAATATGATCATTAGGGCATGCATGTATTGTTTGATACTCCATTCCAATATCTTTCATAATGGTCAATAATTTTGGGTAAGAGCGAGGTAGAATGTTTGATGGTGGTAACAAACACTCACCTATCAACCTATGAAAAAATATTGATATTAATATAAAGAACATTAATGGTATGCTAACATAGAAGATGACAAAAATGACACTATACCTTAGCATATGTGAGATTGCTACATTGGATATACCATTCATAACATTGAAGTTGACCAACAACAATATAGTGGAGAGAAGTGTTTTTTTGGAGCCTTGGTACAAGGGATTGTATGCCTTTTCAATTATAGGTATTTCAAGGTTCTCTTCATCATCATCATTAGATGCATGACTATCATCATCTTCATTAGTTGCGCCAGTAAAATCTTCTTCAATCCTATTCTCTAGCACATTATCAGTTGCACCAATACCAACATCTTCAATTGTGTTCTCTACCTTAGGATCATCTTCTTCCATGGGAGTATTACGTTGAACTTTGATATTAACACCTCCATGTTCCACCAGTTCAAAATCCACATTAACCATAGGATGAAAATCCTTTCCCCCTTCAATGTGATCATGTTGTCTACAATGTGTCTGAGATGATGTGATTAAAATTCTTTGATTCTTTAAACCCTTGCATTTTTTGCAAGGACAATAACATTTTCCATCACCATTTCTTTTGGATTGAGACCACAGTCTAGCAATTGTTGCCTTATTTTGTTCTGGGTTCATATTGTTAGGTGTGGACTTTCTTCACAAGCAAATATTCAGACTATAAAATTATAACAAATATAAACATACAAGCATTAGTAGTATCTTGTATATAATCGATAATAATTAGATAATTAAATATTAATATATCTTTAGTAGCAATGGTATCTAAACAAATCAAATGAATTATGCAATATAAATATTGGTATTGATTTTGAACAAGATAGCATTAGCATTGATTCTAGACTTCATTCAACTTGGTAGAAAGCTTTTGAACTATTACATCCACAAGGGAAGGCTAGAGAAAGTGCATACCACATTGTGACGATCCATGCTACCTAACTATGTCCAAGGCTACCTAACTATGTCCAAGGTGTCTGCACACTAGAGGCATACTCCACCTACTAGGCTACCTACATACCCATATACATGGGATCAAGACCCTTGAATTACTCACTCTAATGAATATGTAGTTTTGGTTTATAATTATTGTGATGTAGTTACATTCCTATAAACACTAGTGAGCTTTACTCACCTAATACAACTCTTCGCCATCATACACCCACTCAAGTGAATCAGACGGTTTTCTATAATTACAATCCTGTAATACCGTAGTGCAACCTTTGTGTTGTATTTTATAGTTAATGTAAGGTTAACCTATATATGTCCTAACTCACTCCTTATATAGTTATGTTTAAAATCTTGTGACAATAATCAATGGGTCTAAATAGACCAATCAAGTTAATGCTAGTTGGAACAACTAATTGTTCATTTTATTGTACCTAATCAAATGACAGTTCTACAGGAATTTGTAATCAACCCAGCCAATCAACAACTAGACCAATTGACCTATATATGTCCTACCTCATTCCTTATATAGTTATGTTTAAAATCTTGTGGCCATGCTACCTATTGAGTGAGTTTTATTGTTTATATGCATACATACATACATACATATACACATATATATACATATACATATGTATACATACATATACATCGATGAAAAGGGCACGACAATGAAATCCTATATCTTGGTGTAGGGGCCCTAGGTCCTAAATAAGGTGGTCAAACACCAGGTAGGATAGTATAGAAGGTTAATAAGCATCCAAGTTGACACAAGATAGTTTAGGAAATCTCAAACATGCATTTAGGCAAGTTATTTACATGTTGTAATAAGGTTATAGGCAAGTCAAAGGTTGGTCAATGATTGGTCAAACATTGTGAGTTAACCAAAAATCTCCATTTTTATGTTTTACAATATTTTTTCATATTGTGGTATAGTTCTGAAGGCATGTGGAGTCTTTTATTTGAAGTTTGTGTAAAAGTTGTAAAAATTGCAAAAATTGCAATAAAATTTGCCATGCAACATTTTGCAATTTTTCTTGTAATATGGAAGTCTAACAATCAGATCATTATTTTGATAGAACCTAGAAGGATGAAGTTATAAGGTCAAGAATTGTGACCTATAAAATGATTATCTTCAACCTAGTCTGGGTTTGGAATAGTAGTGTATAGATTTGGAATGAAATAGCAATCCTTTTGGTGGGAAAATCATGCATAGTCAGATTAAATCTTTCTAAAATATGTTTGCAGAGTGATAATCAATTGTTGTTATGTTTTTATAAAGTTGAGTTTTAAGGATTGATGAATGCAATAACTTGTTTTTGTCAAATAGGATAAAGTGGTTTTAGTTTTGGATTTTATTAAGCCTGTTGTTTACCCTACCCTATAGTTAGGGTTTGAATGAAAATAATGAATATCTCATAATTCCCACAATGAAAACTCTTGATGGTTGGTGAGTAGAAGGGTATGAGGATGGGGAATACATTCTTGGTTTTTGTTTTAAAAACTTCCACTATCTGCATTGTTCCTTTAACATCTAAGCCTCAAGTTTTGACAGTCAAACTATTGGATGTGCTGACAAATTGTGATTACATTGTAGAGATTAGACACAGACTACACATAGATTTAATAAGAAAACCTCTATTTTTGCAAGATTTATGAGTTTTGTTCATTTTTTTGGTTTATCTTTGAAGGAAATTTGATCTTCAATGAAACAAGGCTATTAACCTATGATCTAATCTTCCACTTTCATGCTTTGATTGAAGGTTTCTAGAAGTGTTTCCATTCATATTTTGTTGACTGTCATAATACTCTCCAGTTTCTAAGTAGTTTTGATGACTCAATTATGAAATAGTCATTCCATGAATGTAAGTTCTTGATTCTCATGGAATTTCTTGTTTCCAATATGTATTATAGCAACTAACCATTCTACATGCATTTGTGAAGGAGGAAATGAAGTATTTTGGTAATCACCATAACTAATTTAAGGAATTTTACATCAAAATTACTGGGTATGCTACAACAATAGCACATTGGCATTAAGGGGTGGAAAATTTTATGTTGGATTGTGTCTACATATGGTAAGGACAAGGTGTTCCATCCATTACTTGTTGAAGAAAGTGTTGGGAAAGAATAGATTGATGAAGCCCTAATTTTTAAGGGTTTTGAAACACAGATTGGGGCTTTTGCACTTGTAGGCTCTATAAACTCAAATTTATTAAAAGTTCCTTTAATTCAACTCATTTTATGAGCCTGTGGAGAATCTTAAAGTTTGGGGGTAAGTTTCACTCATAGTTGCTTTGCAAATCCATCATCTAGGAGACCTAAATTGTCAATCAAGCATTAAAACATAGATTGTTTTCCAAAATAACCCTATCTATCCTTTTTTGCATGTTGAATTATTCAATTAAGTGTATAATTGATGTAACCCTACAATTAAATGATCAAAATTTTCATATTGTTGTTGTATGCCTCAATGCATAGCTAATGTAGAGTTGTAGCTTCACTAAGTTTGTGTATATAAATTTGAATAAATAGACCACTTTTTCTTTTTCTTTGATTTTATCTAACCTAATGGTCTAATAGATTTGTAAGATGGTACTTTTTGCAACTTTTGAAGAATGAAAATTTGTGAGAAATAATTTAAACTAAACACTAGATTTTTTTCCAAAGCTCCTAACATGGAGCTTGCTTTAGCCAATGATTCAAAAATTATGCTTTAGAACTTGAATTAGCTCTACAACTTCAAAGGAGTTGAGAAAAAATGTTACTTAAATCATTTTAGTAAAACCCATGTGCCTATTTTTAACTTTTAATTTTCTTGCCTAGAAATATGTATATTGTATGAATGAGAGAAAATTCCCTCACAAATTTGCACTCTATATTTAAATAGAAGTGCCAAGAATCATAGATTTCTTGATAAATTGGCCTTAATGTTCACACTAACAGTAATTATCTAAAAACAATGCTTCAAGAAAAATAGAAAGAGTATGTCTGCAAAAAAATTCAATATCAAACTAATGTATATCCCTATACCATCCAACCCAATGACTCCATACATCTCTAGTGCAGATAGTTTTTAATGGGTACATTATAATGAAACAAATGAGTTTTAGCTATCAATCAAAAGGAAACAAAATAGAACCATTTTCCTAATTGGTTGGGCTACTAGGCCAATCTTGTGCATTTTCTAGTTTATGACCACAGTGAGTTTGTGGAAGGGAAGAACTAGTTCAATCACCTTATAGTTGATATTTTAAGGCCATTCAAACCACCTTGGATCATAGTATAGGTCTTGGATAATAATGTAGGTGTTGGAGGCATTAAATGTCATTTCATTACATTGAAACTTGTGGATTTTTGTTTTTTCCCTAATCTTGTTGTGTGTGTGTGTGTGTGTGTGTGTGTGTACACACACACACACACACACACACACACACACACACACACATCTACATATGCAATTTATCAACTCATTTAACTAACTTTACTTTCAAATGAAAATTTAGGAAGTAAAATATTTAGGTACATTTTTAAAAAGAAACTAAAATTTTTAGTGGAGAGAGTCTTGTGCATAAAATATGGCTTTATTTTATCCCATGAAGGCATAGACTCATTTTATTATCACAGTCAAGGGCACTTTTTGGTTCAATAAACACACTTTTCATATTGAGTTTCTACACTCCACAATTTCACAATCCTGCTTAACTTAAAAATCTTAGATGACTAGGTCTTTACATAATCCAATCAAGAAATTGGGCGAGATCTTCTAAGGGGGTTATCATACTAGCTCTATTTCTTTGACAAAGAAAGGTAAGAATGTGAATGTAATTCAAATGAGGTATTATATGTCCTTTGTAAAAATGTTTTCTTGTTTCCTAATTTCTTGCTTGAACTACTTTTTATGCTTTGTGCTTGGTGTGTGAGTGATGTTTTAGAGGGTGATTTGCATGATTAAGCAAGTGGCAAACAAAAGTTACCTTGAACCCTTACAACGAAAATGAAAATTACCTTGAACCCTTACGGCCTTAAAATTAAGGAATCTGCAAACAAAAGAGGATGAGAAAAATAATGAAAATTACCTTGAACCCTTACGACCTTGAAATTAAAGAAGTTCCACACAAAAGAGGATGCGAAGAATGAAAATTAATCCATCTACCTTACCTTGATGGCACTAAAAAGCTCTTTATTGGTCATGCCTGAAGCCTCCTGCTCGCACTTTGCCGCATGAATAAATGAAGTTTCACTTTTCTTTTTTTTGTTTATATCCTAGATAACTTCAAAATTTTGATGCCAAACTTAATAGTCATAAAATTTTTGACATTATTAGAATCAAAAATTTTAAAAAATAAATTTGACAAGCCAAATTAGCCTGCCGTCAAAAATTAACATCGAAAATAACCCCCAAATGTCCTAGTGGAGGCTTGGGCATTTATTCCAAATGCTCAATGAAAAGCCATGGAGAAGAAGAGTCGACCACTCATTTTTGTTGGATACTATGAGGATGTGAAGGCTTACTACCCAGTACTTCCTCTACTCCTCTATAGGATTACACATCCTCTAAGGAAGATATAGATATTGATCCCCCTTCACCACCTCCACAAGATGTTCCATGAGTGCCCAAGTGGACTCGTGATACTATTGATTTAGCTAGGCCTTTGGTAGGTGATCGTATACTCATCACACTCATGCTCAGACTACAGGTAGTGACCTTCTGAGTCATGCCATTTTAGATTATCCTCAAAGTTTTTCACAAGCAACAAGACACTCAAAGTGGGATAGGGCTATGGATGAGGAGTACTCTTCTTTGATAAAGAACCACACATGGGATCTTTTTCCTCTTCTGAAAGTAAGAAAGTTGGATTGGTTTTGGTGGGTGTACTATACCAATTATGTTGCAGATGCTTCTATTGATAGGTATAAGGCACGTCTTGTTGCAAAGGGTTTTTCACAAATTGAAGGTATTGATTACTCTAAGACCTTTTCCCCTGTTGCCAAGATGAATTATTTTTGCCTTGTACTCTCTCTTGCAGCTTCACAGGGATGGATAGTTTTTTAGATGGATGTGAAGAGTGATTTTTTGCATGGAGACCTTCATGAGGAGATCTACATGGAGAAGCCTCATAGTTTTGTGTAGGACTCTTCATTAGTATCCTAGCTTTGGAGGTCTTTATATGGTCTCAAATAGTCTCCTAGGGCTTGGTATGAGAAGATGGATTCCTTCTTACTTGCTTCACAATTCACTCGATGCAATATTCCAAACCTACAATTTACATTCAGCGTCATGGGGCTGACTTATTGATACTTGTGCTTTATTTTGATGACTTCATCATCACAAGAAGATCAGTCTCCATGACATAGAGTGTTCAACAAGCATTGAGAGAGTAGTTTGAGATAATAGATCTTGGACTTCAACACTATTTTTTGGGCATATAGGTTGTTCAATCTTTGGATGGGATAGTTATACTCCATCAAAAGTATGCTCTTGATATGCATCAAAGATTTGGCATGCTTGATCGCAAGCCTGCTCCCACACCTTTTCAGTTAGGTGTTGTTTTATCTACCACTTTCTCTACTCCTATAGTAGATTCCACTTTATATAGATAGCTTGTGGGTAGGTTGTTGTACCTGACACACACGCATCCTGATATTTCCTTTGTGGTTGGACTTGTCTCTCGATTCTCCCATGATCCTCATGAGAGTCATTGGAGAGCTTCCAAATGTATCTTGAGGTATATTAGAGGTAAAACATGTTATAGAATTCACTACACATTAGGGAATCCTCACATTGTTGGTTTCACAGATTCAGATTGGGCTGGTAATATTGATGATCGGCAAGTCTACTTCTAGTCCTATCACATGGTCTTGCAAGAAGAAGCATGCTCATGCATTATCATCTACAGAGGCATAATATAGGGTAGTTGTATTGGCTAGTTAGGAGGTTTTCTGGCTTCGATAGTTGATGACAGAGTTTGGATTTTCTCCGGATAGTCCCACCTTTCTTTGGTGTGAAAATCAAAGTTTTATACACATTTCATGCAACCTAGTTGAGCATCCGTGAACAAAGCACATTGAGCTTTACATGCACTTCATCAAACACTTGATTCAAGATGGTGCTTTGAGCTTGGAGTAAATTCCTATTGCTCAATAGGTTGCAGACATCTTAAACTAAACCTTTTGCATCCCCGCGATATCTTGAACTGCATTCTATGCTTGGGGTGAAGGAAGTTGTCCTTGGGGGGTCTCAGTGATGAGTCCTTCCTTTCTTCTTTTTCATGCTATCTCTTTTTGGAGTAGAGTTTTTCCCATTGGGTTTTCTCTATTTCTCTATTTAAGAGATATTTGGTTGTGATTGGGTACCTCATTAGGCCTTGTTGCCAGCATTGCATTCTAGTTTCCTTTCTCTTTCTACATTGTTTGTAGTTGCATTATTGCCCATCTTAAGGGGGGGTGTTAGAATTAAGTGTTAATTTAATTTCATTTATTAAATGCACTCTACTCCCTTCTTAAGATTTCACTTTATGCACCTTTTGCATTCTCATTTAATAATTAATTAGTAATTATTAAATACCATTTACCTTTTAGCTTACCTTTTTTGGGTTTCAATCTCCTTCTATAAGGATAGATTGTTTGTAATTATCTTACATCTTTTTCGTTTCTCAAAATACAATTTGCATATTTTCAGAGCAAAAACCTTACCTCCTTTTATCTTTTTCTTCTCTGTGATAGGTTTTTACATGTAGGTATTATTTGAGCTTTGTAGATTTGTATTGCTCAAATCCTTCAAGTTCAAAAGTTGTAAGTCTAACAACCAAACCTTCAAGGGTCAGATCACTACTAGGAATACATATATCTTAGTTCTTGTATAGAAGAGACTCTAATAGCATACATAAGCAGCATTGTTCTTAATACTTTTTTTATCACAGTCTCATCTTCAATTATTCCATTTGATACTTTGATAGCATTGACAACATCTTTAATTCTTGGACAATACTAAACAATAGTTTCACCTTCTTGCATTTTCATATCATCAAACTTTCCTCTAAGACTTTCTGATTTGGCTCTTACCACATTCTTATCTCCTCCATAGATAATTTTTAAAGCATCCCACATACTTTTAGTAGTTTTACATCCTTTGATGTCTTTAAACTCTTATTAGCTTAGGGTAGATGCAATCTCTAACATTTCCTAATTGTGTTATTTCTTATCTTTTAGTTGTTCAGTAGTAAGAGGTCCAATAATGTTGATATATGGTGATAGTTGACTATGCAAAATCTCCAAGTCCACCTAGATGCAGCTTCATCAAACTTTTCCATGTAGGAAAATTATCCTTGTTTAACTTGGCCACATATTTTCTGTACATCTTGATCTTTAGCTTCAAGTACCTTCAAACTTGTTCCTCTTAAGCACTAAGTGCTCAGATACCAATTGTTGGAATATTTAGAATAATTGGGGGGGAGGGGGGGGAGGAGGAGGCCGGGGGGCGTGAATTAGTTATCCAAGGTCCAAATGTACAATAAACTTTTTAGTACTTAAAAAATTCATATCCATATATCCATATCATCCATGCATCCATTGGATAATCCAAAACCTTAAAACTTTGTATATTATTGTCCTAGGTCAAAACAACTTTATAGAAATGTAAACATGAAACATCAAATATTCAATAACACATTTGACATAATGATTTAACGTGGAAACCCAATTTGGGAAAAACCACTAGTAACACGCTGCCAATTTTCACTCTTCTAAAGTGAGCCCTATTAGGAGCCAACCCTATTAAAGGTTACAATGTACATTGTTAAATATGACCTGGTTAAAGGATTTCAATCACCCTGTTAGGAGTGACCCTTGTTAGAGGACTTTAGAACATTCCATTAGAATGTCACCCTATTAAAGGATTTACTTATGACTGTTAGGTCAACTTAATCCAAAGGATTTATCCAGACTAATACACTTATTAGAGAGTAGTAGTAGGACTTGATCTGATAACAAAACAACTCAGTTGTAGATAATAGATCTTTGTCTAGCTCTTCATTTTGATTAGCATTTAAACTCCTTCGTCATTGATATCTTGTTCACCCCTTCAAGCCTTCATGTTGTGTATTTCATTTGTAGATTTATCCCTTAAGCCCTCATATGAAGCAATACCATCGGACTTCTTCTCTGCATGTTTTTGCTCCTCTAACTCTTCCTTAGGCTTCAACAACCTTTTCTTCTAGCTTAGTATCCTCTTAAATAGAGAATTTAGATATTTGGCCACTTAATTACAATCGTCCATTTTAGGGTTAGGTAAGATTCATTGAATCTAACCATCTTTCTATTTTGTTCTCCCTTTAGAAACTTCTCTTACAATCCTCCTTAGATTTGCCTCAAAATAGTTTACCTTGAATTCTATGCCACCAGATCATCAAGCTTATCTTCCACACACTTCACACAATTCAAGATATCAACTTTTTTGGCTCAAACTCTTCAAATATTCAATCAAACTCTTTATGTTGTCACTAGGTAGCAAGTAGCTTTTGATGCTCGACCAACACTAGGTTGCTCGACATCCACTAAACTTTACTCAACACATACTATCTTTTTACTAGTACTCGGTAGATACTAATTTTCTTGGCATACATTGTTTCTTCACTTTTCTTGGCAGATACTGATTTTCTACTTAGCTTGAACTAACATCTCTCAACTCTCACTATTTGCTCAATCAAGCTTAGCAGACACAATTTTATTTTCTTCTTCTTCTTGACTTAGCTTGTGTATCCTTCCAGTTTAGCATTAAGTAGATAAATAATGCATTATATCATCAATGTCTTATTCGGTCTTGTTGGCTCCTAATTTAACAGTTTTGAAAATAACCAAGAAACCAGACCAATGCATCTAAGGCTAGAAAATTCCTATGACAAATACATCTGACTATAGTCTTGCGCCAACTATAAGGCATAACTCCTTCTTCACTTCAGGCTCTGCAAGACCTAGGTGGGTTGACCTTGAGGTTCTAAGATATGGTACCAATGCATTTAAAACATAAATCTGAACCTATTTACTACAGATGAAAACCCTTATATCTCCTAATAACTCATGAAACAACATAGATCTACAACAACTAAATGCAAATCTATGAATCTCATAAGTTGAGTGAGGGTTAATCCTTTTTAGCCCACTACAAAACATGAAATAATGAATTTATTTTGAAAAAAGATTTTGTGCAAATGACATTCATATCAGCTTGCATCTGATTTAGTGATCAGATTCTTATCCGTTGAAACATAGTCATTACCAGTGGGATGACCTAACTTGTTTGCATTACAATCAAGTTTATCAATTAAAATCCCCAAATCCCATTCTTATGCAATATCCCCTTCATACACACAAAAACCCTATCAGAACGCTAAAGCATTTACCTAACTCCTTGAGTCAGAAGCAACAACAAATCTAATACACAACTCATCCAAGCTGCCTTAAATCAAATGAACATTATCCATTTAATCACAAAGTTAATGACATTTGAAGAATTAAGAGACAGAACAAGGAAACTCAGATAATTCTTGTAAATCCCTTTTCATATTCATCCATGGAAAGACTGAATAAATGAACTATTAATACTAAATGAAACTCTAAATAATTCACATAATCCAGCATCAATCTCCATTTATCTCAGAAAACCACACATGAGAATGAACTAAAAATCCGCACAAAAGGTGGATGTGTGGCCTTCACTGCTAGAGAACAGCTCAATAGATAGGAAGCAAAACCATCTACAGTCCCTAGTTTCAACAGTAAAACACTGGAACCCTGCTGGTATTACCCAGAGCAAATTGCCAACAACTTCAAAGAATGAAAGATAGAAAGATATAGGAGAAGATGAATTCCCAGCTTTGATCTATGCCTGACATGTGTCCACTTGGAATTCAATCTTATGTAACTGAATAACCCCTCTTCCTTCTCCCATTTTGATCTGATTTGGTTTCATGATTACTTGGAACTGATTTGAAAATATCCTCTGTTGAATGATGAAAACCTTTTGAGTCACCAAAATCTAAAAACCCACTAAAAATGCTAGTGAAATTTGAGTTTTTACCGACTTAAAAGTGATTAAAATTGACCCAAACTACATTTCCACTGCCTTTTAACCACATTCAAGTCATTACCTTGCCAGAAAATAGTTCTAAACTTTGACACCAGAATACTATTTCAAATTAGGAATATGATAGAAAGCCTTGAATAACTCCAATAAATTGCTTCCTGTGTAGAAACAAACCTTAGAATCAAAAAGTTTGTCTTCTCATGATTTCGGCGATAAATAATATCGCATATTTAGCCTACTAAAAACCCTCTAAAAGTTGATTTGAAAAATGTCCCCCTGGTATGAAACTTTGGCTTGCAATTTTAAATTTTCAAAAATTTAAAATTTCTCTAATGTTTGAACTTTACAAAGATACTTCCTGAAATTGAAAAGAAGTATGCACGTCCACATTTTTGAAAAAATAATTAAAATTTATTTTTTATAATTTTCAATTTTTACCCTCTTCCTCATCGGGCCCACTAGGTGCCACCCAAGCTACTACGTGGTGGCCTCTGATTGGCCCGCCAAGTCACCACATCACTGCCTAGAATGCCACATCAGCGCTCAACCATCACTGCCTTGTCACCGCCAGTCGAGCCCGCTACCACGTGGCATTTTCCCACATACCTACATTATTTAACTACCCTGCACCTTTGGGAAGCGAGCATGTGCCAGCCGTTGATCTGGGCCATTTTGCACAATCTGGAGACTCCATCCCGAGTTGTTGTTGATTACCACATCACTGCCACTGGGACCCTCTTTCCACGTGCCAAATTTTTGCAATCCTACATTATTTAACCTTCAGGCACTTTGGTTTTGCAAGCATGCACCCACCATCAAATCGTGACACATGTCACGATCTCTTGCACTGCCTCCCAAACTGCCACATCATCATCGTTGCATTTTCATTTAAAATTTTGTGACATCATCATCCAGCTGGCATCCACTGGTGCATGGGATCCACCTTCTAGTCTACGCCCTTGCCTTTCAAAAAGGCTCTTTCTTTGAGACACAAGACATATTGAGATTAGTGGTATTTAAACAATACAAAGCACATATATATAAGCAATGTGGGATTAATGGTTTTTCAATTGCTCGGCTCCTACTCACAGCGTGGATTGCTTTTCTGACCATGCGTGGGTATGCCCTTTGTTCTTCTCATGCGTGGGTTAAATTTTCGTGCCTTCGTGATCTCTTTTTTTTTTTTTTTTTTCCTCTCTTGCTCTGGACAACTGCTTATTTGGTGTGAGGGTCTTCTTTGCATTAATGTTGGGCTCCTTTGAACATGTGAGTGTTTGACTGTGTGGAGTTCCTACTATAGACGTGGACTGAGGCTCCCCTTCATGGTGCTTTGGACCCAAAGCCACCTCCTCCTTTTAGCATGAAATCCTCCTTTTCTTTATGCTATAGCTATCTATTTAACGTGCCTTCAATGCTATGGCTTGGTCTTAATTCACTGCCTCCACTACTCTATTTTTCTTTTTATGGCATGGCTTTATGTTTAATTGCTTGGAAGCTCCCTTAGCGTTGACTCTTGTTGATGATGCAGATTCTTCATTGGCTTGCGTGAGCCTCCCTTTATGTGCCATGACTCCCCTATTTGGACGTGGACATGGACTCCCTGTAGATGTTGAAACACCTGCCTCCATTTAGAAACACAACCTCCTCATTTTAAAAGATGTGAGTTCCCCCTTTTAATATGTGCGGGCTTCTATATTTTTAAAATGATTTCCCTCTTTGTTTTAGCCACCCATTCCATTGCTTTCAAAACATTGAATTCTTATTTAAAGGCGTGGACTATTTTTTTATAACATGTGTGATCTGCTACAGGTCTGTGGCTTTGACTATGTGACCTCTTCTCTTTCAAACTCTAAGCCATAATTCTCCTCCACGTAAGCTCCTTCTTCATTCAAAATTGTGTGGGGTCTTCTTTGACTGAAGATTCCTTCCTTTATGCATGAGATGCCTTGTTTGATGTTGTGGTTGATGGGCGTCCCTAGTTTTACTTTTACAAATGTCGCCTTTCATCAAGTTGTGATTTCATATATTCATCCAAAAGATCCTTGAAATTAGAATATTGTGATTCTTCATTTAATGTATTTTTGAATATATCTTTCAACATTGATTCAATATATTTGTGGTGGAGTCCCAATGAATTTGGTAAATGTTTTTCACAATAAGATGAACCCCTCTTAGCCTTATGAGAACATTTGCCACCGTGATTGCGGCAACTTCCAATACAACGGGACCAATTCCCACTCTTGTTGGATACTTTAGTGGCAGACCTCTCTGATAGTGAAATGCTAATGCCATTGTCCAATTTCTGAGATATGCTTCCATGTATTGTTTCCAAGTTTGAAAAAGGTGGAAAACTTTGTTTGTCCGGACTCTCCATGTAGCAAACATTTGCTAAAGTCAATGCCTTCTCTGATGGGTGTTCCTCAACCAATATTATCTCTCTTTTTTATAAGTCATGCCCATCCTCTCTTTTTTAAAATCCTCTTCCAAAAGGCCCGAACTTTTTGATGTTTCAATTTTTGAAACTGACCAGTGTCTCTCCTTTTACTTTGAAAACCTCCTTTCTTGGTCTGACACATCTTCCTCAATGAAGTCACTACAATCACTATTAGACATGTCTCTGCATTACAACATTTTAATAAAATAAAATCATTACAACTCATTTTAGTGACTTTGCAAACTCCAGCATGCCTTATCAATCAAACGAAATTTAGCCGGGCCCCAAGGTGGGTCCAGCTAAAAAAAAATCATTTTCAAACAAATGATATATCAAACTGATCCATAAATCACTTCGAACTGCCTGGAATCAAACTCGATCACAAATTGATCATTTAAAACTCCTTCACTATGTTCTTTGCAAACTGCGAATTTCATGTCAGGAGGTCCGTTGACTGACCTTAAAAACTGACCCAAACCTTTGACCAGGCTCTGAAATCTTACCCACTGAATCCTTGCTCTACATTCTTGCACCTTGTCAGATCTCATCTCATGATGAATTCTAGGTCAAAAGATATTTACTATCAAAGTTGACCTCTTAGAACTACCTGCAAGAAAAACATGTCAGAAAGCACTAAATTACATTCAGATTTGGCTTTAAAAACTGGGCAAATGGACACTTGGAGGTATGAAAACTGGGGCATTGGTTCTCTTTCATGAGGAGAATATAAATCTGTGATTTGGGCTCATGACGAATAACTGGGTGCAAATGGCGAGCGATCAAAGTAGGCTACTCAAATTTTGCAGATTGAAACAATGGCAGAAAAGCAATTTTTGCAAATGGAATTGACCTAGAAAAGTGTGCACATGGATTCGTCAAGACTTGCAAACTGACACACTTAAAGTATTTTTAGAGTACAACACAATGGTACAATCCATTCAATCCTACCTGTCACAGATTAGGAGTTATAACATCACGAACAGAGGTCGTGACAAATTTGCAAATGCTGACATCAGTAAAAAGATAGAAATTGCGTTTGGAATCGCATTTGAAAACTGATCAAATGGATTCATCATGAGCTGAAACTTGAAACATAAAAAGTCTCTGACATGTACAATGCAATGCGAAAGGAAATTTCTCATTTTGGTCAACTAATCAAAAGTTATAACATGTCAAACAAGGCCTCCTAGAAATCAGAATTAATTGCAAAAGCATGAAAATAGTAACTGACCAACTTTGAGGGATTCAAAACCTAGCCAAACAGACTCGAAATCACTCAACATCTGAAACATAGGCTCTCTGGTATGGACACTAGATATTTCCAAAGTAGTGAGTCATGAAACATTTCTGGGTGCAAGATATTCAGATGCAAACAAGACCTCCTGTCGTTGTTTGACACTTCAATGACAAATGCAGAAATGACAATTGCTCAAAATGGGACTTCACAAAATGGATCGGAATGGCGATTTAACCTCATGGAACAAGTGGACACATTGAATGGAAGGTGTTAGAAACATTAAACACCTCACGGGGCTCAAAGGTACAGTCGGTTACAATCTCATTTATGGAGCTTGATTTGACTCAAAATGTTAAATAAATGCTCAAAATGAGAACGCAATTTTGAGCGCCAATAGGTCTTAGTGCTTCTTTTATACACAATATAACTCAATCTTTCTTTAGGTACTCTTTTTATCCTTTCTTCTTCAAATCCTCTTCATCAATCAAACAAATGCTAGCTTTCAAACCAAAGTAAGCAATTATCTCACAAGCAAGTAGCAGGTTTGACATTAGTGACAAAATAATGATTGTTCCACATTCTTATACTTCAACAATCTTCTTTCTCAATAGAAGATTCAAAAGATAGCGGTTAGCCATTGAAGAGAAATTGAGCCTAATTTATAGAACTTTGAGGGAAAATTCTTAAGAATTGGAAAAATGGAGATGATTGGGAATGTGTAATAGTTTATGACACATTATGAAAAGAATTGGAGTGCATTTAGCATGCACAAATAAAAAGATGATTTTGGAAGAGAGGGACATGCCAAATTATTATGAAATTTGGGAAGAGAAGGTGTAAGAGGTGGAGGCTAGAGAAAAGGAGATGAAAGTTACATAATATGAACTAAATCACATGCATAAAAGTGAGGAATTTTTAAAGTTTAAAAATCGTTTGTCCCCACAAATTATTAATTAGTATTTATGAAATTATAGAAGTCCTCATACATGAATTGAATGATTAATTAATGTAGAATTAATTAATTGCAAACCTTAGGAAAGGGAAAAGTAAATTATATTTATTTACCAAGGATTAGAATTTAGGGGAAATGAGGGTTTTTTTTTTTTCCAAAGGGCAAATTAATTGATTTTGATAAGAACTTGAATTGATTTCAATAATTTGATAAGGGTTTGATTAGGTCAAATTAATAGGATATGAAAGATAAATATTTTGATGCTTAATTAATGATGAAATATACAATGTGACATGTGATAATGACCCTATGTGAAACATAAGAGGATAATTTGAGTTTTTCGAGTGATGTTTCAATTATAATGCAAAAATAACAAGCAAAGACAAGCCAAATGTCACTTTGGCTTCTTTGCCTTTTTATTTTATCATGGGAAAATCAAATTGTAAGCTTGTCTTGGTGATTTTTGGTGTGTTATGAAAAGAATTTAGATTTTCCAATAGTGAATATGGTAGTAAAGAAACTTTAAAGTTGTTCATAAGATAGTTCAAGCTATTTGAGAAAATCTAAAAATTGCATCAATTAAGGGTTAAAAAAGTCACCAAATCGATACAAAAAAGAGCATGGAATAACATTAGTGTGTCCAAAAGTATTAGAGACTAAGGTAAGATGAGTACAAATGAAAGGTGGGCAAGTCATCTCGAGAAAAACATTTATTTTTCTAAATTTATACATAGATGATAAGCAACCAAGAATGTTACCTGCCTCAAACGAGCTTCAACAACATTTTTCAATCAAATCCCCAAACACTACAAAACTCTCACAATCCATGGCCTCTTTAGCAATTGCAAAAAGAGATAAAGATAAGAATACAACAAAGCAAAGATAGTTGTTAATGTAGTAATAAGATAAAAACACAAGGTATGATAAATCTAGACCATCATAATGAATTGAAACATAAAAATCAACCCATATCTCTATGAAATTCACATTCAATAAAAATGAATAAAATGAATATATCAAATATGTATTATTAAAAATTTCACACTTATTTTAAATTTAGAACTAGTATTTTAAAATACAAAAAAGTACAAAAAGATTTTTAATCACTAGTTAAACATAATACTTTATCAATATAATTATAAAAGAACTAAATAACCAAAATATAAATTAGAATGGACCATGACAAAACATAAAATATAAAACACCTAACCAATATTAAATTCAAATCTTCTACCTCACAAATTAGAATAGAATATTTTTCAGTTACAAAGAATCCAAGTTTAATTTCACACGTATATCAATATGATAGAAACGCCCATAAACGAAAGAAAGCCTCCACGAGGCTCTTCTCTTCTCCCGTTGTAAGCAATCCTTTCTCCACTTTGTCCGGGCATGGTTCAGATGAACAGAAACGCACCCAAGATTCTGTATCACGTTGGCTATCTCTGATAGCGGAATGTTGTAAGACAGCCATCCATACCCATTTACCCGCCTCCACCTTCATATACATATGTGGTATATCAGATTCCCCGTATGGAGTTATGTAATTAAGGTGCACTCTAGAATTCTCTGACAATTTTCGATTTACAACAAAACAGAGCAGAACGCAGCGAGCAGTGGAGGGCCATTTGAGGAGTTGGACGGATTTCATTTTCTGGTTAGTGAAGGAGTCAACGACAGAGAGGTTTGAAAAGTCAAAGGAGTCTACACGTGTGGCCGCATCAGGGGCCGCCCGCGTGCATACTATTACTTCTTCTGGCCATTTCTGCAAATCCTGTACGCATCAACACATTAGCCACCGCACGATCAATTGAAAATAATTAGCTTTCTGTATGTAAATAAAATATTATTACCTGCATGCTTCTAATGCAACCTTCGACACTTGATCTGCTGTTTGCTTTGAGTTGCACTTCTCTCATTCTTTTCATGGGCTCCAAACTTGCTATTCCCTCCTCTTCCTGCCACCTCGTATGCGCTCTCAACATCTTTAATGCTCTGCAATGTTCCAAACCTTGTATTTGCTTGACTGCATAGCACCCTACGAGTTTAAACTTTTGGAGAAAAGCTGACTGTGCAAAACTGGGAAGCGCATCCAACTTGGGGCAGTCTATCAAAAGTATGCTCTCTAGCGTATTTGGCAGGACTTCTATCTTCTCTAAATTGTCGTTATTACGAAGCTTAAGAGTCTTGAGACCGGGACAACAGTCTTGAGAGATGGAGATCTTGGACACTTCGGTACTCCATAGTACTATCCGCTTCAAATAAGTGAACAACCCTGCCCCGATCTCCAGTTCGCCGATTGGACACCACTTCATCTCCAATGCTTCAAGATTACTTAGATGCCTAACTGATTTTGGTAAGGATTTTACTGCTAAACCGCTTAACTCTAAATTCCTTAAGAGATTAAGGCAGCCTAAAGAGTCAGGCAAACATTCCAACGTGGGACATTGCGAAATTACAAGTTTAGTCAAGCAAGACAAATCCCCCAAAGATGTCGGCAGGCTTGTCAGTAACCTACTATTGATCATAAGTAAGGTTTGTAACTTGCTCAGTTGACCGATGTTCACTGGGATCTCCCTTAACCTCTCCGTATGACATAAAGCGAGCTCTGTTAAGGAGGCCTGATTTGTGATGTGACGTGGCAATTCTTCCATATGCCAGCAGCCATAGAGAGTCAAATACTGTAGCTTCGTCATGTTCTCCATCATGTCTGACTCTAAGGTGAGGCTAGTACAATTATGTAAGTCGAGGTGTTGCAGGAGTCTGAGCTCTTTAAATGACACTGGCAGCTTCCCCAATTTGTTGCATCGAGACAAGTTAAGATGCCTTAGATTCGTCAAATTGCCAAACTTGCTGGGCAGCGATGACAGCCTTGAACAAGCAGTTAACTCCAGGTGCTCCAGGGATTGAAGACGACAAAATTCTTCTGGCAGAACCCTCATTTTCTCGTTAGCGTTCACGATCAACATTTTCAAATGCCTAAGATGTCCCATTGACTTTGGAAATCCTTGCAATTCCCTGCAAAGCGTCAATTCCAACTCTCTCAACTGCACAGGAGCCTGCAGTAAATCCTTAATGAGATCGACTGCAAGCAGCACTAAAAATATTTGAGTAAACATTTAAAACATCCTGTTAAAGAGATACTTACATTGTTGTCAGTCTTCCATAGTTCTCTTAACCGTCCTTTGGCCTTCCAATTTTCTTGGATTTCTAAAACCCTTAGATTTTCCAATGAATTCAATGACTGAAGATTTCTTTGCTGGATGTCCCGGAAGCGAAGCCATACCAGCTCTCCTGATAGATCGCCAAGCACTTGAGAATTAAGTTTTCCCTCAACGTGAAGAATTTTCAATCCGAGCAAAGAGCGTGCCAGGTTATTAGATCTTCTCTGTGAGTTGATCTTTCCACCAAGCAAAACGCGTGTGGGGTTGCAGGGGACTGGAAAGCTACAGGATCCTCTGCGTGTGTTGAGCTTTCCACCCTGGAAACATCCAGCAAATTGCTCAAGCTTGTTTCTGGATTCATTTGTTGTGGCCTTTATTCCTCGAATGGAAATTCCCTTTTAAATTTCAAACAAAAATTGAGTAAATAAGTTATTTGAACATGAAAACAAGAATCAAACAAAAACAAGTAGATAAAGAAGGTCAACCCAAAGCATTAATCTTACCTGTACTCTATTATCAACCTTAAAAATCTGGTCTATCTGCTGAGGAGACCAGAGATGGGAAGGTGACTGATTATTTGCAATTTCTCTACCTAAATCTCTTAAATGGTCATGCATTCTTATGTAATCTTTATCATCAAGCTCAACAAGACACTTATTTACAAGCCTTCCCCAACTATGTAGACCACTCCATCCTGATCCATCCCAAACTGCAATGGCTGAAGATTTCTTCTCTCCAATAAAGAAACATGCAGTATCTAAGAATATCTGTTTCTCTTCATCATCCAAGGCATCGTAACTTATTTTTAATCTGTCTTTGATATCCTTGCTCAGTACTCTAGAGATCTTATGCAATAAACTCTTCCAATCCTCCTTGTTGGAGAAACCATATAGTTGTGCTCCAAAAATCTTTAGAGACAATGGTAATCCATTGCAAACTTGCAGGAAACTTTCAACCAAATCCTTGAACTCTTGGAGTGGAGAGGGTTGCAAGAAAGCATGCCAACAGAAGAGCTGCTTGGCATGAGATGGATTGAATGCTTTCATTTTATAAATGGACGAGATACCCCAACATCTAAGGACTTCATGTTCTCTTGTGGTCACTATAATCAAACTATTCGGTCCAAGATTATCCTTCCTGGGCACTAGAGCATCCAATTGGTCTACGTTATCTACATCATCTATAACAATGAGCACCCGGAGAGATTTCAAACGGCTAGAAAGGATCCCTTTTCCTTCTTCTATATTCTCAACTGATACTCCAGAGAGACCGAGGTCTTCCAGAAGTTTTTTCTGTTTATTATACAATAAACTTCTAGAAGCAGCATCTCTAACATCAAATAGAAAACTAGACCTATCCATACTTTTGTACTTCTCGTTATATAAGTACTTGGCAAAAGTGGTTTTGCCAGAGCCACCCATGCCCCATATTCCTACGACTTGGACATTGGCATGGCTATTTGCAGATTGAAGAGATGTCCTCTCAAAGTCTGCTAGAATTTCATCTAGACCAATTGGATGCTTGGCAACCTCAAAAGGCACATGTTTTACTTCTTTCAGAACACGATTAACAATATTCTTTAGCAGCATCCCCTCGTCACTGAACATTTATACCAAGGGCAAACGAAACAGGACAGAAAAATCATTCTGGGAAACTGAAGAGGATATTTATGCAGAAGATGAAGAATGAAATGGTGCAGGTATACAGTGAAAATAAAACAAGAAACACATATCACGAAAAATGGAAATATCTAATATGCAGAAGACATAAAAATTTATAAGGAAAAAGTAAGTGGTGGAGACAGGGTATTTGTTTACTCACACTTCATTATGTATGATGCCACCTTTATTATATGAAACATTGCTCAGTGCGTTCTTCCACTCGTGAAGCTTTTCTGGGGTATACCTACCCTTCTTTCCGTGCTCTGAAAATGCCTCAGCAAACACTCCTTTTACATATCGGACAACATCAGGCTCAACATGATAGAAAACAGGAACAAGTGGAGTGCCCGTCTTCAGCATAAAAGCAAGCTCTGCCAAGCACCACGGGGATTGCGCATAATTATGGGAAAAGATAGCTATATGAAGCGAGGCACCACGCATGGCCTCTTCTATCTCTGCAGGCAAGAAATCCCCCAATTCAAGCTCTTCTTTATCAAGGAAAACCCTCAATCCCAGGTAGGTTAGGGTTTTATAGAGGTTGGCTGCGAGTGTGCGCTTCACATCAGGACCACGATGATTAATAAACACATCGTATGGCAACTTTCTGTTGGGTGCTATGGAGGTACCAGAAGTAGATGCAACTTGATCAAAAGCATTTCTAATCTCAAGCTCTGGATTGCTAGATGCCATGAAATTATACTGAGCTAAACAGCAACAGAGACAAAACCGACGATAGGGGGCTTCTTGCTTGAGGAAGTGAATTGCCCATCAGGATTATATAAGAGGAGAGGGAGTGGGCGTAGATTGCGTGGAAAAAAATCAGAAGCATCGCGGGAATCTTAATGTTAGTGGAGTCTGAAGAAAAATCGAAGAATTGCTGTGGAAGGAGAGAAAAGTAGAGATGCGTAGCAATCACGCGGAAACGTCAGAAAAAGTCAGTCAAAAAGTTTTTCCAACTTTATGTAAATTAATTTTGTTTAGATTTTTAAAATACACATTAATAATTTTGTGCTGTTATAATTGTATCTTTTAAATTATGAAATCACAAGGTAAATTTTGTCGTCTCTCTGATTTGCAAATGCCTCTGAACTTGCCATGGTTTTGGCTGGGAGCACCACTATGGTTTGTTTCTTTTATAACTTTCATGAACATTATAATCGATAAAATCATTAATGAGAAAAGGGATGACGAGCAAAACTTAAGATGTGCGAAATTAAGTGAAAAGTCCGCACAGGTGGATGTGTTTGTGTTTTTAAATTATTTAAGTGGGCAACACTTGTGTTGTGCGGCACACTGTGATTCTGATTGTCGCATGGGAATCTTTTCACACTGTGAAGGAGATAAAGTTAAAGTTGAACAGTAACGAAGACTGGTGCGATGGTGTCCTCCATGATCGTGATAGTTACAAATGATTCCTCCCGCGTTCTTTTACAAAAGTACTAATTTTGAAGTATTGCATACTTTGCAAGAAGAGAACAGAGTGGAAATAATAACAAAGATGAAGAGATAAGCACAGAGATTTACTGAAAATGTTACACTTCTGGATATGAGAGTACACAATGTTCTGATTAGTATAACCCAAAATATAAAATGTTGGAAGAATTCTCCTCCACGTCTGCAGGTTGTTGCAATTGACCACATCCTCCCACGTTTCCTATAATTATACCCAACTATTTCTCAAACTTACGGCAGACGGGAAAACCTCATAAGGAAACATTTATTTTCCCCTCTATCTGTTGTAGTAATATCTTTGTTCACTATTGGTTCTTTGTTCGTATTGTTGTTGTCACTAACAGATTCATCTTTTTTTTTCTTTAATCATGGTATCAAAGCGTAGTCTAATCTCTGGGCATTGATATTAAATTTCTGTTTGAAACTTTGATCTGTGCCTGTAGGTTGCAGTCTAGCTGATTAGCATCAAGTTTTTTTGGTCAAGAAACGGCTATTGGAATTTGGTGAGAATTTTCCAATTATTAATTTCGATATTAAAGATTCATATTTTGCTCTCATAGAGAAGTTGATTAATGGATTTTCTTGGTGTTACTCTGCCTCTATTTAAATTAAATAAATGATTAAAAATGATTATGATTGTGTTTTACAAATAGAAAGTCTGAAACATTTCAAAATTTCTATGATATTATTATTGTTAGTAGAATACGCATATTGGATAAAAGAAGCAAGAAGATAACGACTTTGATCAAGTTTACACTTTGGGAAGAAGATTTTGTAGAAGTTTGAAATGAAAGAAGTGGAGTGAAAGTATGGAAAACTTTGAAAAATCTATATCAAAATTCAGGAGTTGTACAATCTAAGACTATCAAGTTCACAATATATAGTCTTAGTAACTTGAAAAGAAAAATGAGTTGATTTCACTCACAAAGAATATAGATAATAAAGATTTTGTGCAAATTATATTTTAAAGTCTTCTAAGATCTTATCAATCTTTTATAAGGAGATCAATGCAAATATGTTAATTTGATTCTCAAGCATTTGTAATGAAAGAAAAACAATATCGGCAAAAGACATTAGATAATCATTCTAAAGAAAGGAATTCAAAGAATGAAGATAAAAAATAAGGGTCCAAATACATGCAAGTGGAATGTAATTGTTGCACAACAAAGACACAAAACAAATGACTGTTACAAAAGGATTGGTGATACATAATAGAAAATAAATAAATCCACAAAATCATTTGATTCCAAAAGAAATGATTTATGTGTAACACTTATAGAAAATAGTTCCTTTAAGGATGAATGGATAATTGATTTTGGTGTTGCACAACATATGTCAAATAATTAGGAGCAATTTGAATCATTAAATGATAATAATGGTGAAAATTTATATAAATGGGAGATAATAGTGCTTTATAAGTTAAGGTAAATGGAACGTTCAAGTGAATAATTGAATGTTTAAAAATGTAAAGCTTGTTCTCGAACTAACAACAAATCTTCTTTCTAATCCAATCAATAATATAAAATAGATTTTTACAATAATCAATGTCTAGTCAAGTGTGTGAACAATAATTATGGAGTAACTCAAGGGGTAAAGTGGAGAATGAATTATATAAATTTTAGGAACGTATTGGTAGTAAATATCTATGTTATTGCCAAGTATGATGATATGAGTAGGTTATGACATGAGCGTATGGGACATGTTAACTATCAAAGTCTCAAGCTTATGGAAAACTTGAATATGGTGCATGGGCTTCCAAATATCTCACCAAAGAAAAAGGAATGTGAAGGATGTGCAATGGGTAAGAAATGTGTAGGACGTTTCCCACAAGGAATATCATGGTAGGAAAAAAACTCCTTTATATTTAGTCCATATTTATGTAATGTGTCCTTTTAAACTACCTTCATTTAGAGGCGCACAATATGTTCTCACATTCATAGATGATTATACTAGAAGAATTTGAGTATATTTTTTTTCCAAAAGAAGGAATAAGTATTCTATAAAGAGTTTAAACTTTTGACTAAAAATCAAAGTGAAAAATGTCCAAAGATCATAAGGACAGATAGAAGAGCAAAATGTATGATATTTTTTTTGGACACAAAGAAAGAATCAATTGTCTCTTACTCACCATAACAAAATGGGATTACAAAAAGAAAGAATAGGACTGTAATGGAAACAACTAAGTGCATGCTTTATAACGGAAATGTAGAAGTCAATCTATGGGTTGAAGCAAGTTATACTATAGTTTACATTTTGAATAGAACTCCTAAAAGAAATTATGAACAAAACACCTAAAGGGGTATGAAGTGGAAAAAAACCTACTATATCTCATTTTCACATTTTTTGGATGTACTTATTATGCTCACATTCTTGATGAAAGAAAGAGTAAAGTAGAAAGAAAAAGTGAGAAGTATATAATGATGGGAAATAGTGAAAAGTCAAAAGGATGTAGGTTATATATAACCATAATACAAGGAAAAATATATTAAAATAAATGTTTAATTTGACAAAGATTGGAGGTGTTAACTCTCCTACATTTTCTCATTTTCCAATTTTGCTTGAAGAAGATAAACCTATGTACTGATGATTCATATCAAAGTATGTCATTTCTTATAAAAGGATAATAAATTTGCAAGTGGTAGTGATGATGAAGACACGAGGAAGGCTAGAAGAATTCTTGAAGTCTATCAAGAAGGCCCCAGGATGTTTTTCTAACTATTCTCTTATGCCTAATGTGATGCAAGTTATACTCTAAGCACATTCGAGGAAACAAAAGGAAATTTTGAATGGGAAGCAAAGCAAGAAGTGAACTTGGGAATTGACAACTTCCAAAAGGAAATAATGTAGTGAGTTGCAAATGAACCTACAAAACTAAATTCACATTATATGGAGTTGTTGATAGATACAAGGAAAGACTAGTTGGGTTGTGGGGATGGGGGGAAAGGTATTGGAAGAATTCTCCTATATGTCTACAAGTTGTTATAATTTACTCTACATCCTCCAATGTTTCCTATAATTATGTATATAGTTGAGGTTATTTCTTAAACTTATGATAGATGGGATACACACATAAGAAAAAGTTACTAAGATTAGTTTGATTTTTTTTTCTTTATACAATCATCCATTGACTATGTATGGAGTAAGTTAATATGGTGATCTAGATTTAGAAAGATGTAAAGGTCTCCATAAAAGAGAGGTGATCACACCGCACTTAGTCAATCAATAAAATATTTGGTTTTCCCTCCATCTGTTATAGAAATATATTTGTTCATATTATTTATTTCATTAACATATTCATCTCTATTATCTAATAATAGACTTGTTACTCTGTCATTTTCTTAGAAAAATAATAAATAAAAGATTGTGGTTTTTTGGTTGCTTCTACCTATTGCTATAGAAATATACAAAATTTTATCCTAAGTTATAAGTAGTCAAGCATGTGAAAGCATCAAGATTGACATAGCAGAGTTTTTTGTAATTTGCAAGGTATAAATAAGGATCATATCTTGCACAAATAAGAGTGATAATGTAATGATATGTATGTGATGCAAACTATTGTGAAGAAAGTATATATGATGTGCGATCCTTATGTGATGTGAAATTTGATGTGTGATTAGAACAAGTGTGAGATACATCAGTGAGACAATATTGTATGCATGCCTATTCTTGTGAAGAAACTTATTTGTAAATTGCATGTTAGGGTAGTGGGCTCTTCTTGGATACATTGTATTTGATCTACCAACTCCTAATAGGGTTGAAGAAACTCTTAACAGGGCTGAGGCTTTTAACAAGGCCTAGTCTTCTAACATATGTATTTGATACACTCCTAATAGGGTCAATATCCTTAACATGATTCTTTTGTTTAGCAAATCATCTTGTGGGTATCATACCCACTAGGGTTTTCCCTTGGTCAAGGTTTCCCTAGAACTAACAAAGAATGGTGTTATGAGTTCTCTTTGTGTATGGTTATATTTACTATTAAACATTGTTGGTTTACTTTCATATGCAAGTTATAAATTAATTGATAATATTTAGTTATGGGAAAAAGTTTGTAGAATACTGATTCAAACCCCCCCTCTTAGTATTATCTATTTCTAACAATTGGTATATGAGCATAGTTACTCAAAAGAGGCTTAATAGCTTGAGTAAGATCGCTATGAATATAGAACAGTTAAAAATAAATCTCGAAGAAGCTCTTGAGAAAATTGATCTTCTTACAGATGAAATAGATAACCTGAAAGATAGGTATGAAGATACAAAAGTCTACACTAGGAAACTGAAAGATAAGATTGATGATTTGAAATCTAGGAAGGAATCAAATGAATAGATTAGTGATAATGATGAAGTAGGAATCCTCAAGAAATAAAATGAGATCTTGAACCTTGAGTTGAAAATTTTTGAACTTAACTTAAGTTTTAAGAAAGATGACAATAAAAATGAACCATATTTGAAAACTTGAAAATAAAGATCTTAGATCCCAGTTGACTCAAGTAACATTTGAATTAGATTCTATCAAAATAGAGCATGTAGAACTAGAAAAGTACAATATCATTGTGAAAGGAGAATTGGAACAAGCTGAACAATAGTTAGAGAAGATTTATTCCAGTAGTGACTAAATTGATGAACAAATATTTCACCAAAGACCTTCTTATGATAAGATAGGCCTTGTATATCTTATTGAGAAATCATCCAAGAAAAATGAAGTTAGAAAATAACCAAATCTAGTAATTGAAACCCCTAAGCCTAAAGAATATGATCAAAGTAAAATTAATTCAAGCATATCTATAGAAGTATCTAAAGAAGTTGATTTGTCTAAGAAAAATGATGAACCAAAGAAAATAGAGCAAGTTGATGAACCTAAGAAAGTTGAATCATCTAAAGAAGCTAGACATGAATTCAAAGGTAAATGTTTCATATGCAATGAAGTTGGTCATATGAATAGAGACTTCATAGGTAAGTCTTTTGGACCTATTACAAATTTCTATTGTTATAATTGTCATGGTTATTGACATAAAGTAGTAGAATGTAAGAAACCTAAGTTTGATAGTAATAAAAGAAATAGTAGAATGTTTAGGAATACTAACCCTGTAGGTAATAGAAGAGGAAGATGACAAAGAATATCCAATGATAGAGAAAGATCTAATGGAGGAAGGAACCAGATTACATGTTACAAATGCAATAATCCTAGACATATTGCAAGGAATTACAAAGCACTTGAAAATAACTTTGGACACATGGAAAGGTTTTGCAAAATGGACAAAGGAACATCAATAGGAATCCTAATTAAAAGAAGGAAAAATAACAAAAATGACAAAAGAAATGAAAATAGTTAGAAGATATAAATTAAAGAGCATATTGATGAATTCAAGGAAGTGTTTGTGAAAACTAGTAATCCAGAAATTTCTTAGAGTTTTGTAGGAACAATATTTTGATGCACATGATGGAAGATTGAAGTCAGCTATTGTTTGTGACTCATCCTATTTGAATTAAGCATTTCCAAAAGAAGCAAAGTGTCAGTTAATCAGAACTGATGTTAGAAAGTGAATTAGAAGTTGTGCAGTCAAAAGTAGGTAGAAGACATAAAGAGGAAGCTATGGTCAAGTGTGCAAGCATTGTTATGGTCACAAGAAGTTGTACGAAAGGAAACAAGTTTATTTTCAATCAGTAGTAGCTTTTGAAGTTGTAATATATGCACATTGTTAGCATGAATGCTAATGATACTGCATTGGGGTAGTATCCTAAGCATTGGAGAGTATTGATATGTTGCATTCATGACTGTGTTTTTCATTGATGTCAACATAATATTGGCTCTATAAAGACTGAGAGAATAGTAGTAAGAGATCTTACTAGTATAGGAAAATGGTTTGATTGTCTAGTGATGCGCAGTGAGGGACATGTTCTAGACTATGTCTTGATGATGCGGTTAAGTGCACAAAGTCTAAGTCGAAGGAATATGAAAGTTGTACCTAATTTACAAAGAGTAGTACAAAAATAGAGTAATGAAGAATAATGTTCTGATGTTTGATTGCTATCTTCCATTTGAGATGAAATGAAGAGTTATGCAGTCAACCAATGATAAAGGATAGTCATATGATGATGTCAACAAATGTAGAAGCTTTGAAGTCACATGTGTGAAGTTTTGTATAGCCTATGAGATGACAATGCTATTGTAATTGTAATTAATTAATTATCTTATTATAATTAATTGGGAAAGCCTTAGGATCAACTCAAGGAATTATTTTGAAGATACGATATAAAGGAAAGATGTTTTCCTTGTTTGCAAAAATGTACACATGCATGAAGTATCGATTGTGTTGAGTGCGAAGTGAGAAAAGGAGCAAAGTATTTGGAGAATGTGAGTAAGTGATCCAAGGGATTATTGGATGTGGTATTTGTGATTTGGTTACAAGATTAGAAGGAGAAGAGGTTTAGTTAATAGGACAGAGATAGAGGAAGGAAGTACATTTCATTCCTATTATTCTGCAAGGAATAATACAAAGATCATTTGGACTGTAGATTCATTGATCTTAACCTTGAAGCTATTTGGGCAGTGGGTCCAGTTGTCTTCCACAACTCCTAACAAGGTTGGAGTCTCCTTATAGTGATTCAAAGTCTCCTAATAGGGTCCATCCTCTAATAGGGAATATTTATATTAGTACATCATTTTGTGGGTACCATCTCCATCAGGGTTTTCCATCTAATCAAATGTTTCCCTTGTTAACATATCTAGCATTATTGTGTATGAGTGTCTTGTTGTGGTTTCAATTTATATTGCTCATAAGGTTAATTTTATATAACCTTGATAATTGTGATAATTATTGTATAATTGATTCACACCCCACCTCCCACCCCCTTAGTTATATCAGTGCACTATATATTCTAACAATTGGTATCATAGCTTCAGGTTCTTGAAGAGGAAGCTTAATAACTTTGGGAGATCAGTGCCAAGGAATGATAATTCTAAGTCAGATAGAGGAAATTTTGAAACCCAAAAGATGGAGATTCTTGGTGAGTTATCAGATATGTGTAAAGATCTAAATATTGTGTTTCTGGATCCACAATCCTTTTGTTGAATAGTGGCACAAGCAAAGACAGATCCAAAACTGAAGAAGAAATGAAAATCAAAGAAGATATTGATTTGCTTATAAAAAGAGACAAAGAAGGTATTGATCTTCTTATGAAAAGAGACAAAGAAGTTATGGAAATTTTTGTTTGTTGGACATGTAAAGAGATTGGTCATTTTCGTCTAGATGTCCTAAAACAATAAGGAAATCTAGAAAGAGTTCACTTTCTAATGAAGATGAAGAATCTAAAGAAAACATGGAAATATTATTGAATTATGAGGATGATAAAGATAATGAGCCTTAATTTGATAAGAAAGAGGAAGTAGTAGAAGAGATAGCTTTGGTAACTATCGTTGATCCAAAGGCTAACCATGAAAATGTAGAATTTTTCTTTAAGACTAACAATGAATTGTAGAATGATGTGTTATCTGTTGAGAAAAGAGGAGAGAAGAGATCTAAACCAAGAGATGAGATAAGAGTTGAGATGAAAACTCCTACCTCTAACAAGAACATGACAAAGAATCACCCTCTAGAGTAGATAATTGGAAGTAAAGATAAAGGTGTGATGACAAGGAACAAAGTAAATAAGGAATTGTGTTTGATTTGTAAAGTTGAACCTAAGAGCATAGATGAAGTATGTAAGGATGATCATTGGATTCAAGAAATGAAGGAAATATTGAATCAGATTGAGAAGAATGAGACATGGGAATTAATTCCTAGACCTAAAGACAAGAATATGATAGGAACCAAATGGGTATTCAAGAATAATATGAATGAATAAGGAAAGGTTGTGAGAAATAAGGCCAGACTTATTTACAAAGGATATTTATAGCAAGAAGGTGTAGATTATGAGAAGACATATGCACCCGTAGCTAGAATGGAAGCAGTGAGAATGTTCTTGACTTATGTGGAAAATAAGAAGTTCAAGGTTTATCAGATGGATGTGAAATCAACTTTTTTGAATGGAGAACTTGAAGAAGAAGTCTACATATAAATACCTAATGGATTCCCTTTGATAGAAGACAAAAAATATGGTATGCATACTAAAAAAAGCTTTATATGGTGTAAAGAAAGCACCTAGTACTTGGTATGCAAGGTTGGACAACTATTTGGCAAAGCTTGGATTTGATAAAGGTGTGACAAATAGTAATTTGTATTTGGAAGAAATTGAGAATGGTTTGATGATAATAGTTTTATATTTTGATGACATCATATTTGGAGGTAATGATGAAGCAAGTGATAAGTTTATTGAAGAAATGAAGAATGAGTTTGAAATGAGCATGATAGGAGAAATGAATTTTTTCCTATCATTGCAAATTGTGAAGAATAATGATGGTATTTTCATTTCACAAGCTAAGTACTTGAAAGACTTGTTGAAAAGGTTTGGTTTATAAATTTGTAAACCTATGGTAACTAGTCACAAGTTATCTAGAAAAGATGAGGCACTTGTAGTAGAGAAGAAGAAGTACATATTAGTGATTGGAGGATTGCAATATCAGACTCACACCAGACTAGGTATAGAAAATGTAGTTGGGATCGTAGCCAGATTTCAAGTTGATCCTAAGGAGTATCATTATGCAATAGTAAAGAGAATATTCAAATATTTGAAATGTACATCTAATTATGACATTTGGTATGATAGATCAAGTTATTTCACCTTGTGTACATATACTAATGCAAATTGGCTAGGCAGTATGGATGATAGAAAAAGCACCAATGGAGGAACATTCTTTCTTAGAGGAAGATTGGTTTCTTGGCTAAGAAAGAACCATGGCTATATTTCACAAAGTACAACTAATGTAGAATGTGTTGAAGCAGCAAATAACCATAATCAAGTTATGTAGATGAAGCAGATGTTGAAGGATATCAAGATTGAGTATGAAGAACCTTTTATCATTTATTGTGATAATATACATGTTGAGATCTAATTGAATAGATCATTGTTGAGGGAGATTGTCGAAACTAGATTGAAAGAGAGATATCATTGAAGAACAATATATGTGTTTCAATCATTGTTTTGTCATTGATGTCAAACCTACTATTTTTTGGTAAGACAATTGTTTATAAGATTTAAGTACTATTACTTAGTTGATTGATGAAGAGAATTTAATCAAAAGATGTAATAAAAGCATCTAGAGGAAAGATTGATTTATGATTATGTAATGAAGTACAAGAATTAGTTAAGATAGTGATAACATGATGTATTGATAATCTACTTAAGGTTACAAATGTTGGATACACTAAGAAATGTTAGAAGAACAAGTTATACAAAGTTTGTCTGCTAAGCTTGACCAAGTGGATAGTGGGTGCTGAGCAAAGTTAGCGCAAGCCAAGAAAAAAATTAGTTGGAGCCGAGTAAAAGAAAATTCTAGTGGATGTCGAGCAAGACAGTTGTAAATTTTAGATGATGTCAAGCACCAGTAAACTTTAGTTGATGCCAAGTGATTTTATAGAGGATGTTGAGTAACACAGTATGTGCCGAGCATTAGAATATTGATAATGCCAAGCTGTTGCATTATTTAAAAGATTATAAATTTGATGAATCTAAGTTGAAAAGTTTTTTTCTTGGATTTTATGAACTAGGTAGAAGATAAGGATTATGAGCTAGTGGTACAGAATTCAAGGTAAACCATTTTTTAGGTGAATTCAAAGTGGATTCTAGGAGAAGTTTCTAGAAGAGATATGGAATATGGGGTAGATACATTGTATCCTACCTAATCCATCTAAACCCTAATTTGGATGATGGAGAATGAGTAGAAAAAGATCTTAATTTTCTATTTATAGGAATGGTTGGTCATGAAGCAAGGTTTTCATGTGCGAGAACCTAAGGAAGGTAAGGAGTCAAAGGTTTTGCTTCATCAAGTGACCTAAGAGAAGAATCTGCAATGACATGTTAAGAAAGAAGGCTTAAGGAGATAAATGCTTGAAGGGTGAACAAGCTATCAGAGCTGCAAAGTATGAAGGCCAAGTAGAACTGAGAATTGAACAGAGAACTAAAATCTGCAAGAGAAGTTGTAAGCTGTATCAGATCAAAGCCATACTATTATTCTCTAACAATTGCATCAGTCTAGAGTAAATCCTTTGGATTAAGGTTGACCTAATAGTCATTTGTAAATCCTTCAACCGGGTAAAATTCCAAGTAAATAGTCTAAAGTCCTCTAACAAGGCTCACTCCTAATAGGGTGATTGAAATCCTTTAATAGGGTCAGCTTTAATAGTGTGTATTATAACCTTTAATAGGGTTGGATTTTCATGGGGCATCACTTCATAAGAGTGAAAAGAGTAGCATGCTACTAGTGGTTTTTCCCAAATTGGTTTTCCATGTAAATCATTGTGTCAAGTGTGTTGATGAATCTTTTATATTTCATGTTTACATTTTTGCAAGTTGATTTGATAGTAACCTACAAGTTTAAAGTGAATGCATAATCTTATGGATGCATGCATGAGTATAAATGTTTTATGGATTCACTAAGCTGTGAAAAGTTTTATTTATACATCTAGACCTTGGATCACTGATTCACCCCCCCTCTCAGTTATTCTAAAGAATTCTAAAAATTGGTATCAGAGCCATCTGCTTAAGAGGACTAGTTTGAAGGTACTAGAAGCACAAAGATCAAGATGTCAAAGCTCAATAGAGATAACTTTCATGCATGGAAAAGTTTGATGAAGTTACACCTAGGTGGATTTGGAGATTATGCACAATCTACCATTTTTGTGGAACATGTTGATCTAGCTAGAGCCCTAATAGCTGAGGATATGAAGAAGAAGAAAGAACACAACTAGGGAATGTTGGAGATTTCCTTTGCCCTTAGTTATGTCAAATTTGATGATATCAAAGGTCTTGATAGTGCAAAGAAAATGTGGGATTCCCTAACCACTATCTATGGAGAAGACACTAATGTTCAAAGAGCCAAAGCTGAAAGTCTTAGACGTGAGTTTGATGATACAAGAATGGAAGAAGGTGAGAATATTCACTCAATATGTTGCTAGGATTAAAGAAGTTGTTAATGAAATAAGAGGAGCTACTCATCATATTGAAGATAACACTATGCTAAGCAAAGTTCTAAGAACACTACTACCTATTTATGCTATTAGAGTTTCTGTAATTTAAGAACTGAGATGTATACCAAGAAATAATCTAACCCTTGAAGGCCTGGTAGGAAGACTCACTACTTTTGAACTATCTAACTTTGATAACTATAAACCTGAGAGTCTTGAATCTACTTTCAAAGCTAAGCTATTATTGAAAGATTTTGATGAGAAGAAGCAGAAAAAGAAGAGAAAGATAAAATTTGTGTCTAGTGATAGTGATACTGATGAGGAAGATGTTGAACAATTGGAAGCACTACTAGTAAGAAGATTTCACAGAGGTAAAGGCAAGTTCAAAGGTAAGTTACCTATCATTTGTTTCAATTGCAATGAGATTGGTCATATTGTTGCTAGATGTCTAGAGAATAAGAACTACATAGGTGGTAACAAATACAAGAGCAGGAGAGAATATGATAGCAAAGATTACAAAGATAACAGCAAGAAGGTATGCTACATTCTTGAGGAGGAAAGAAAGGATGATTCTGATGAACATGATGATGAAGTGGTGTATGTTGCAATGAAGGACAAATCTGATGAAGATGAGGCAACTACACTTGTGACTTGTATGAACAAAATTGATAAATGGATCATTGATAGTGTGTGCTCACATCATATGAATAGAGAAAAAAGTAAGTTCATTACCCTAATTTGTTATGAAGGAAATAGTGTAAGATTTGGTAATGATGCACCATGTTTGATAAAAGGAGAAGGTTCTATCAAACTCACAAACAAGATTCTATGTGACAATGCTTACTATGTTGAAGGACTAAACTATAATCTTTTGAGTGTGTCACAATTGAATAATTTAGGATGTAAGGTTGAGTTTGAAAACAAGATTGCTAAGATATATGACACTAATGGGAAATTGATTGGAAACAGTGATCAAACAAGAAGTAATCTATTCTACCTTGATATAGAGAATGCTACTTGTCTTATTGTAAGATTTAATGATGTATGGATATGGCACAAGAGGTTATGTCATGTTAATTTTGATAACTTGGTTAGTATCAGTAACATGAATAAAGTTAGAGGTCTACGCAAGTTGAAAAAAATTGAAAATACAATATGAAAACAATGTCAGTTAGGCAAAATGACAAAGTCAAGCTTTAAGAGTAAAACTTATACCTCTAAAGATATATTAGAGATTGTTCATGCTAAATTTTGTAGACCAATTGATGTGCAAAGCTACAAAGGAGATAAGTACATTACGTTATTTGTTAATGATTATTCTAGAATGATGATAGTCATGTTCCTAAAACAAAAATCTGATGCTTTTCAAATGTTTAAGTGGTACTTAACAAGAGTTGAGAAGGAAATAGGTAAGAGTTTGAAGTGTTTGAGATTATACAGAGGAGGAAAGTTCACATCAAATGAGTTTGAGATGTTCTGTATTGATAGAGGAATCAAAAGACAGACTTTTGCCCTTAGAACTCCTCCACAAAATGGAATTACTAAAAGAATAAATAGGTCTATAATGGATTGTGCTAGAACACTCATGATGAAGAAGAATTTTGCTTTGAAATATTGGAGAGAAGTTGTCAGTACAACTATCTATACCTTGAATCATGTGCAAGTCAAGAAAGGTACTCATTCTACACCTTTTGAACTATGGTATGGACACTCACCCAATGTAAAATATTTTAAGGTATTTGGAAGCAAATGTTACATTCTTAAAGATTTTAGGAATGGAAAACTTGATGCAAAAAGTGAAGAAGGTATATTCCTTTGATACTCCACAACAAGTAAAGCTTATAAGTATTTGAATACTAACAATAACAAAGTTGTGGAAAGTGCAAATATAAATTTTGATGAATATACAGAAGTACATGAGGCTGAACCTATCAAAGAATGAGAAGAATACAAATAATTTGTATACTTTTATGAAGGTATGCCTGCTAAAGAAGATTACAAATCAAGCTACAAATCAACAACAAGTTTCAGTGACTGTCGAGTCACATCATATGAATGCTAAGTTGCATTTGGGAACCAAGGCACATTTAGATGTCGAGTTATAGAATGAAGTAAATGCACATTCTGATTTTGAAGTCAGTGTAAATGAAAGAGATGTCGAGATACCTGATAGAGATGTATACAGTGATTCTGAAGCTAAAAGACAAAATGAAGAAATAAGAGCTAAACCAAGATTGTCTAAATATGTGAAAAGACATCATCTTGCTGCACAAATTATTGAAGATATAGATGTTCGACCAATGACAAGAAATAGATTGAGAAATGATAAATGTTTGCTCAACATGAAGGAACTCAAATTAGTAAGAGATGCATTAGAAGATGTTGACTGGAGTAAAGCCATGGAAGAAGAGATTGAACAAATTGAGAAGAACAAAACATGGAATCTAGTTCCTAGACCAGAAGACAAGAATGTGATTGGCACCGAGTGGGTATTTAGAAATAACCTAGATGAAAATGGTAAAGTCACAAGGAAAAAAGAAAGATTAGTTTGCAAGGGATATGCACAAGAAGAATGAATTAATTATGCGAGATATTTTCCCCTGTTCCAAGACTGGAAGGAGTAAGAACTCTACTTTCTTACTCTACATAAAAAGGTTTCAAAGTTTATCAAATGGATGTTAAATCTACATTTCTAAATGGCATATTAGAGGAAGAATTTTATATAGAAAAACCAGAAAGATTTGTTGATGTTAACAATAAGAACATGGTATGTAGACTACATAAAGCTTTATATGGTTTGAAACAAGAACAAAGAGCATGGTATGAAAGAATTCATAATTATCTCGTAAAAATTGGATTTGAAAGGACTGATGATGATAACAACATAAAGACAGAGTAAGGAAAAGGTTTTTGTTTTTTTTTTTTTTTCTGATGATATCATATTTGGAGGTCAAGATGCTTTATTAAGGATTTTGCAAATTAGATGAAGTAAGAATTTGAGATGTCTATGTTTGGAGAGATCAATTTTTTTGTGGGTTTGCAAGTATATCAGATGAAATATGGTATATACATCACTCAATCAAAGATATGTTAAGGAAATATTGAAAACTTTTGGATTGGAGGATTCCAAACCAGTAAGTACACTTATGGTGGTAGGACACAAGTTGGCAAAGAATGATGATTCAGTTGAGGTGAATCAAACATTATATATGTCTATGATTGGAAAATTGCAATATGTAGTATATAGTAGACCTAACATTGCATTATCTATAGGGATAGTTGCAAGATTCTCTGCTAATCCTAGGGAGAATTATTTAATGGATGTAAAGAGAATAATGAGATATTTAAGAGAAACAGAAGAGTTTGGTCTATACTACAAGAAAAATGAAAGATTTGAATTGAGAGCCTACAATGATGCTGATTGGGGTAGAAATATTAATGATAGAAAGAGCGCCAGGGGAGGAGCATTTTTCTTAGGCAAGAAACTAGTTACATGGACTAGCAAGAAACAAAATTGCACCTCACAATCTATTATTGAAGTTGAATATATTGATACTACTATAAATTTTACAAACATTGTATGGATCAAATAGCTACTCAAAGGAATGAAGGAAGAGATCACAGAACTAGTGACACTTTATTGTAATAATACAAGTGCTATCAATATATCAAAGAATCTAGTGATGCACACAAAGACTAAGCACATTGCAATCAAGTATCATTACTTGAGGGAATTAGTTTAAAATAAAGAGGTGAAGATAGAATATGTTAACACAAAAGAGAAAATTGCTGATATCTTCACAAAAGCATTAACTAAGGATGCTCATGAGTATCTAAGAGGTAAACTAGGGGTGATACCCGTATCAAAGGCTATCTAAGTAACAAAAAGAATGCCCTACATCAAACAAATTGATTGTCACATGTTACAAATTAATGCAATGGATCTTACTTTAGGAGCTGCCTATAGTAATCAAAGAGCTAAAATTTTAAAATAGTCTCAAGCAAGGTGACAGAGGGAGAAACTAAAGAAATTGAAAAAGCCTATATCTGCATGTTTAAGATGACAATTTTTTGGCAGATGTCTTTGGCATTGTTGTCAAAGAGGGAGAAAGTATATTAAATTGATCATCATGAAGAGGGAAATATCAAGATATTGTTGTCAAAGAGGGAGATGATATTATGTTGATCAAGCCAATATGTATAATTATTGAAGGAGAGAGATTGCTGAGGGAGAAAGAGTATTAATCAGAGGGAGTTGATATTGCTGATCAGATGACAAAGGAGATGGAGATGAATATAAGAAAGAGGGAGAAATCCCAATCGACCTAGTAAGAGGGAGATACAAGAAGAAACTTAGAGGGAGTTATAAGAAGAGTTTTGTAACCTATTCAAGAGATGGAAGTTGCTAATAGAGGGAGAGATTTTAATACAAGTTTTCTTTTTGGTACTGTCTTACTATTTTAACCTAGTTAGTTTGGTTGAACAAGATGTTAATCATTTGATTGATTTGGTTGATCATTTTGGTTTGCCATCTATGCCAAAGAGGGAAATTGTTGAGATCTGATTGAACAAATCATTATTGAGGGAGACTGTTGAAACTAGATTAAAAGATAGAGATTGTTGAAGAAGACTATGTGTTTCAATCATTATTTTATCACTAATGTCAAACTTGCTATTTGTTGGTAAGATAATTTTTTATAAGATTTAAGTACTATCACTTAGTTGATTGATGAAGAGGACTTGATCAAAAGATGTAATAAAAGCACCAAGATGAAAGGTTGAGTTATGATTATGTAATGAAGTACGAGAATCAGTTAATGCAAGCCAAGCAAAAAATCAGCTGGAGTCAAGTAAAAGAAAATTCAAGTGGATGTCAAGCAAGATAGTTGATGTTGAGTAAAGTTTAGTTGATGCTGAGAACCAGTAAACTTTAGTTGATGCCGAGTGATTTTATAGAGGATGTCGAGTAACACAATATGTGCCAAGCATCAAAAGATTGATAATGTCAAGTTGTTGGATTATTTAAAAGATCGTTGATTTGATGAATTTGAGGCAACAAGTTTATTTTCTTGGATTATGTAAACTAGTGGAAGATAAGGATGATGAACTGGTGTGATGCAGGAGCATCCAGAGGTATAAGGGCAATCCTGTGTCACCCAAAAAAAAAAAATACTTAGACTTAGTTTCTGTTTCATGTGTTTTCATTTTTGGATACCCACTTGGGTCAAATAAAGGTTCCAACTCTCACAGTTCCACTATCAGTGTTCATGTAAATCTCAAAAAAATAGGAGTATGTAATTGAGTCATCATTTTGGTGAACTAGGAGGTGTAAATTGGCTAGATGAATGTAATTGTAATTTAGAGCATTCCAGAAAAAGAATCAGGTCAAAAGGCCCCACGGTTTGAAAGTTATTGCAATTTTTTTGGGTTGTGGAGGCCTCCTAAGAATGCTTCAAAGTTAGGTTAGGGGCATTAAATGACCTCAAAAAGGGCCAAAAAATGGGGGATGAGAAAAGATCTCCATAGGGCTATAGAGCACTTTGAGAGCTTTTCAAAAATGTAAACGGTTCGTCAATCGGAGCTATGGTTCAAAAGTTATGCCTCCCGGAAGTTCGGTTACCATTTCTGGATTCTTCTAGATTTGCGTCGACTTCTAATGCAGCTTTTGGAACCTTCTCTTTGGTCAGTGGATGCCTACTAGCACTTTCTAGAATTTACTCCTAGTCCTTAACCCTCCGGGGTCTATTTAAGGAGATTTCTAGCATTGTAAAAGGCAGTTCGGAGTGGAGTTTGACAGGAGGTACTAAAAGGAGAAATTATCTCCACATTTATGCTATTGTAAGCCTTAGGGCATGTTTTGAAGTTTATTTTCTCTGTATTGAATGTACTAGCTTATTTTTTAGTTAATACAATTTCCCTTTTCTATTGTGTCCATTCTGTTCTTGGGTTGTGTCCCCATCATGGTGGTATACAATTTAGGGTAAACCATTTTTAGGTGAATCCAAAGTGGAATCTAGGAGAAGTTTTTAGAAGAGATATAGAATATGGGGTAGATACCTTGTATCCTACGCAATCCATTTAAACACTAATTTGGATGATGGAGAATGAGTGGAAAAAGATCTTAATTTCCTATTTATAGGAACGGTTGGTCATGAAGCAAGGTTGTCATGTGCAAGAACCTAACGAAGACAAGGAGTTAAAGGTTTTGCTTCATCAAGTGAGCTAAGAGAAGAGTCTGCAATGGTATGTTAAGCAAGAAGGCTTAAGGAGATAAATTCTTGAAGGGTGAACAAGATATCATAGTTGCAAAGTATGAAGGCCAAGAAGAATTGAGGACTAAACAAAGATCTAGAATCTATAAGAGAAATTGTAACTTGTATTAGATGAAAGCCTTACTATTACCCTCTAACAATTGTATCAGTTTAGGGTAAATCCTTTAGATTAAGGTTGACCTAATAGTCATTTGTAAATCCTTTAACTGGGTGACATTCCAAGTGAATAGTCTAAAGTCTTCTAACAAGGCTCACTCCTAGCAAGTTGATTTGATAGTAACCTACAAGTTTTAAGTTATTGCATAATCTTATGGATGCATGCATGAGTATAAATGTTTTATGGGTTCACTAAGCTATGAAATTTTTTATTTATATATCTGAACCTTGGATAACTAATTCACCCCCCCTCTTAGTTATTCTAAAGAATTCCAACAAACATAAACATAGTGAGTATGTCTAAGAATCTTGTATTCCATTCTAAGATGAAGCATATATCTATTAAGTATCATGTGCTAAAAGAGAAGGAAATAGAAAAATAAATTAGATTACAGTTTGTGAGTACTAAAGATCAAATTGTAGATATCTTTATGAAGCCTTTTCTTAAAAATACTTTTGAGTACCTAAGAGGTATGCTTGGGTTTATGCCTATGCCTACTTCTGAGTAGAAGATACAGAAAGTGCATTGGTCCAGTGGTACAAAGCTCTATTGTTAGACTGGACTGAATCTTGATGCTTCTTGAATGGGGGAGTATCTTTTGTGTATTGATTCATTGAGGACTCTTGGCATTTGGTGTTGAATAGTATCTTTGGACACTCAAGCTAGTAAAATATTTGGAGAAGTATATGTAGCAATTGGTACTTAACAATTAGCATGTTGTAATATTGAGAACTTTGACATTGATGCCAATGGGAGAGAGAATTGCATGAAAAACATCTCCTAATAAATGGGGGAGAAGAACTCATAAGTATGTACAAGCAAGAGATATTTCTTTAGAGAGATTTAGAAATATTCAAGTAAGGAAGTAGGAATATGCACCTAATATATTTTGAATTGTTTAGTGTGAAGAAAACAATCGATATCTAAGAAGAAGGAGTATGCACCAGTTGTGATGAGACCTTTTTTTAGCATGTGCACAACTAATGCCAGTTCTAGAATCTAGAGGATTTCAAATTGATGAAGACAATTTGAGAAGACAATAGCAACAAAAGCATAATACTATCTGGTATTCTTTGAACTTAGATGGTTTTTCATCTATGTTTCCATCAATGCCAAAGGGGGAGATTGTTAGCATGAATGTTGATGATACTATATTGGGGGAGTATCCTAAGCATCAGATAGTATGGATATTTTGTATTCATGATTGTGTTTGTCATTGATGTGAACATAGTATTAGTTCTGTAAAGACTGGGAGAATAGCAGTCAGAGATCTTATTGGTATGGACAATGGTTTGATTTTCTAGTGATGTACAGTGATGTACATGTTTCAAACTATGTCTTGATGATGTGGTTAATTGTGCAGAGTCTAAGTCAAAGGCATATGAAAGTTGTACCTAATTTATAGAGAGTAGTACAGAAACAAAGTATTGAAGAACAATGTTCTTATGTTTGATCACTATCTTACATCTGAGATGCAATGAATAATTGTGTAGTCAACCAATGACAGAGGAAAGTTGTATGATGACATTACCAAGTACGCAAGCCTTGAAGTTACACATGTGAAGTTTTGTATAGATTGTGAATTGATAGTGCTATTGTAATTGTAATTAATTAATTATCTTATTATAATTAATTGGAAAAGTCGTAGGGCCAAGTCAAGGAATATTTTTGAAGATATGGTATAAATGAAAGATGTTTTCCTTATTTGTAAAAATGTACAAGGCGAGAATTATCAATTGTGTTGAGTGCAAAGTGTGAAAAGAAGCAGAGCATTTGGAGAATGCTAGTAAAGGATCTATAGACACTTAAAATTGTCGTAAAAACTATATTAATTTATTTAATGTTTCCCTTTATATTATACATAATTATTTATTAATTAATTATATTTTTCATATTCTTCTACTTATTTAATTGAATAGGTTCACCCCCCTAAAGTATTTAAATTTAATTGAAATACATCCCCTCTAATGTGTTAAATTTATTTAATGCATAGTGCTTTATAAATCCCCTTTAAATAAATTCCAAATTATTTTATTCTCTCCACTTTATTAAATTCTATAATCGTATGATTAAATTAAATCCTATTTATTTTAATCTTAATTAGACCTAAAATCTAGTCTACCATCCATCACTCTCATCCTTCTAAGCCTACCCACTAGTTAATCTCACTTAATTATCCTAAACATCTTCCTAAGCCCCTTTTAGCACCTAAGTGGTTTCTCACACATATGAGAAATTCAAAACCCAAGAAAGCCTCCCTTTTATTAATTTATCCAAAAATCCTCCTACACTCTTACACCCTTGTCCCCCTCTACTTTCTCCAAGGTTTCTCACACATGTGTGAGCATACCTTGAGCCATCTCAATCACCAAAAAGGCTTATAATCTTGATTTTTGCATGGCTTGTCCCCTTAGCCACAAGTCTTCCTTGTGGCACCTATGTGGATGCCACATATATGCCACCTCCCCAAGGCCTCTCTCAAGCCTATAAATAGAGCCCTTGTCTCAAGCATTCATCATCTCCCTCATTTGCATTGTTATCATACTAGTATAGTTCTAGAGCTCTTAGTGATTTCATGCATTATTGCTAACTCTTTAGTGGTTGTTAGATTTCATCTCTTGCATTGATAACTTAGTTTATTTTCTTGCATCCATATTCACCATCCTTGAATGCTTTGAGCATGGTTGTATTCATAACCATTGTTTGAAGCATTCTCTTCACATCTAGTTAGCTTCATACATATTGCATTTCATTTCAAATCATCATTGGATTCATTCAATAGTTGTGTTTGGGAGAGCACATCCACATCCCTCACTATTGAGCATAGCAATAAGGCCTCTTGTGGGTGCCCTTGTTAAGCTACTCTAAGGTTGCATTAGGAATCTTTCTTTTCGGTTGCATTAGGTTTTAAAAATCAAGCATATAATTAGTTGTATTTTGATTTACTTTGAATCCTTGATATACATCTACAACTAATATGTTCTTGTTTATGCATGCTCCTAATAGGTTAGGTTTTCTTGTATACATGATCTAAGGGATTATTAGATGCGAGATTTTTTATTTGACTACAACATCAGAAGGAGTAGAGGTCTGGTTGATAGGACAGAGATAGAGAAAGGAAGTACATTTCATTTATATTATTATGCAAGGAATAATACAAAGATCATTTGGATAGTGGGTTTATTGATTTGAACCTTGAAGCTATTTGAGCACTAGGTCCAACTATCTTTGACAACTCCTAGCAAGGTTGGCACAACTCCTAATAGGGTTGGAATCCCCTTACAGGGATTCAAAGTCTCCTAACTGGGACTCATATGTACTAAATTTTGTAACAAACTCCTAACAAGATCCATCCTCTTACAAGGAATATTTATATTAGTATATCATCTTGTGGGTACCATCCCCACTAGGGTTTTCCCTCTTATCAAAGGTTTTCCTAGTTAACATATCTAGTGTTATTTTCTATGAGTATCTCGTTGTGGTTTTAGTTTATATTTCTCATGTGGTTAAGTTTGTTGAAGGTTGATAATTGTGATAATTATTGTATAACTAATTCAACCCCTTCTTGGTTATATTGATGGACTATATATTCTAACACACATTTAATGCAGAGTTAAATTTGAAATTACTTAAGGAATGCAAGTAAGATATTTAGTACCAATTGATCATGTGAAGAGTTGGAACAAATTTGTGAGCAATTTCACAGTGAATTCAAGTGCAAAGTGAAGCATTTGAAGTGTGAAGTTGTAGAAGCCCAAAAATGCAACAAAAGCTTTAAATTGGAATTTTTAGTATCAATAGTTAGTAATATGTCAAGCTAGTATGTTTGTGATGTGAGTGAGAGAACTAGGTATATTCAAGAATCACTTGTTTGCTTCTCTTATTGATGATCCATCAGGAGCATTTTCTCAAATCCCTCCAAATGTACTTCATGTAGAAAAAATTAGAAGATACATTCGTTGTAAATTAGAGAGTATTGGAGATGAATATATTCACAAGGTCTCTACTAGTTTTTCAAAAATGGTCGCAAGACTTCACAGTCTCTAATGATAAAAAGCATAGGGTTCCTGTGTGGATTGAGTTCCCAGGTTTATCCTTGCCATGTTGGCCTTTCATTGAGTCCATTGCCAAAACCCTTGACAAATTTGTCACAAAGGAGCTTGAGAAAATTTTTAATGCTCACCCATAGAGATGCATTTGCATCTAGGTGGATCTTTCCAAGGATCTTAAGGATTATGTGGAAATCCGGATTGGGGCTCAAACCTTCTCTCAAAAGGTGCTTTATTTGAACCTCCCCAACACCTATTATAGGTGCCAATCTATGGAAGACAAGATTAGGGATTTCCCTTTCGCTACACCTATGGTTAAGCCCATGCCTAAAGAAGCACCTACCAAGCTAGCCAAAGGGAAAAAAGAAGAATGGGTTACTGTTGGGTGTAAGGGCAAGGTTACCTTGAATCCCTTGGCCCCTAAATAGTCCTATGTGACAGTCACCATAGTTCCTCTTATCCCAATAGGAGTGCCAATTCCAGCTAGCATAGGAATACAAGTGGTTTCTATAGCACCCATTTTAGCTATCTTGCAAGTTTCAAACCCTGCTAGTTCACAGGGGATTAAGGTAGCCTCCAGGGCTTTAGCCTCGACTATGGTTCATACCCCTCTTGCTACTTCTTCCATAGTGCCACAAGAAACACGATGTTCTCACAGTCCTCTTGGACGTGTAGAGATACCAGAGGTGAAACATAGAGCTGTAAGTTCAGAAGATTTTCCTTCTAACTTCAACCAAGTTTCTACCTTCTTGGAGAATAGCTACTTCTCTCTTGAGGATGACGATGATATGGAAGAATTTTCATGAATTTTTTTTATCATGGAATGTACGAGGTCTTACAGACCTCTCTTGGAAGTACTATGTCTGGGACACTTGCCATAGACTTGGTAATTTAGATTTTTTCTATCTGTAAGAAGTTAAGATTTTTGGTTTTATGCTCTCTTCTACATGTCGCATCATTTGGCAAGATGGCATTATGTTTTCCTCTCAACATGAAGCTGGAAAAGGTGGTGTAATTACTCTCTTATCACCTCGTCTTCATTGTGCTATTGTTTCATACAGTTTTGACCCCATGCATAGAATTATTTGGCTCTTGCTTTCCATCAACAGTCATTCTTTTTGAGTCATTAATGTTTATACTTCTAATGATGTTGTGGAAAGATCCTAGATGTGGGGTTGGCTAGCTAACAACTTGCCTCTTTCTACCTGGGTTATGTGTGGTAACTTCAATATCGTTGAAGTGGCCTCTGAAAAGGTGGCATTCTACCCTTGCACTAGATAGCTAGGGAAGGGAAGCCTGGTATTACATGCACAATAAATTGGGCCTCTTTGATCCCAATATCAACTGCCACTAGGATAGTGGGGTTTGGCACACTTGGCCCAACTTTTGATTTGGCTCTGATCACATTTTGAAATTCCTTGATCATGCCATGATTACTACACAATATTTTTTTCCCTTTTTAGAGGATCATGATTTACCTATCATTCCCCTACCAGATGTGACATCATCTGACCACTATCCCATTTATTTTGTCATTTCATGGCAAACAGCTGTCCCAAAAGTTGTCAAGTCACAGTTCTTCCTCAACACGTTTGTGTTGATGCATACTTCCACCATCATGCATATCCTACATGTCTAGAATTTGGAGCCACATTTGCATTCTCAGAATTGATGGATTCAATGGTTGAATGATGCCATTATCAGAACTATTCATTTTCTACACATCTATGGGTGTCAGTTGACAATTTTTAGAAAGTGGTCTTATGAAGCCAACACTTTTACACTCAAAAAAGCCTCTAAGGCTCTCACCCTTAATCCATTTGATGTGGATTTGCAAATTTAGCTTGCCAAGATTTTCCATGACAAACAAGTTTCTGATAACTATGTCACTCGAGGAGCCAAGATTAAAGCCTGTCTCCACTAGTTGGAGGTTGGAAATAAAGCTTTGAAGGAGTTCTTCCAAGCTCTTCAAGCCCATCATACCAATGTTGGGATTAAAAAAATTAAACAAGGAACTATTGTTCTTTCTAGTCTCCCTGACATCCTTCAAGCATTTGTTCATCACTATGAAAATGTTTTTGCTTCATAGAGGAAATTAGTTGCTCAAGAGGAAGCTCTCAGAAATTGTATCTTTGTTACTCCAAACTGCCTTGCAGTTGAGCAATGTGCTTTTTGTGAGCAACTTCTTTCCCTTTGAGACCTTAAGGAGGCTATCTTCTCCATGGCTGATGATAAATCCCTTGGGTGTGATGGGTTTCTCTATGAATTTTACAAATACCTCTAGGAGCATATAGGTCCTAATCTGCACAAAGTTTATCTTGAATCCTATCATACTAAAAGCTTAGGAGCCATTATAAATAATGGAAATATCAAATTCATACCTAAAATTGGCGATCCAGAGGACATTTGCAATTGGAGGCCCATTACCCTTTTGAATATCTCTTATAAGATTATTGCCAAGGCAATTTCTCTCAAAATTTGGTACCTATTGCCTTTAATTGTGTGCCCTAAGAAAATTGGCTTTATTAAGTCCAAATATATTCTTGATAACATCATTGTTGTCTAGGAAGGAATGGAGTGGGCTCACAAGTCAAAATAGAAGGCTATTTTTTTAAAGATTGATTTTTCTAAAGCCTATGATTGCATTGAATGACCCTTTATTTGGCTATACTCCAGGCTCAAGGTTTTGGTCCCAATTTTTTGCAGTTCATGGAGATGCTCTTTAGCAATGCTAATGCTTGCATTACCATCAATAAGTCACAATCAAAGGCTTTTGGCCTTTTTCATTCAATTAGGCAAGGTTTCCCTTTGGCACCGACACTTTATGTCCTTGCTGCTGAAGGATTTGGCTATTTTCTTGCTCATTCTATGTCTTTTGGGCTGGTTCATCATATTTCCTTACATGAATCATCTTCCCAGTTAGTCAATGGTCACTTTGTGGATGATTCCTTTCTCACTTGGAGGATGAAGAAAACATCAACAATTCCTTAAGTTGCCTGGACACCTTTTGTCAAGCCTTTGGATCTTCTATTTAATGGCATAAAACACTCTGCTTCCAATAGTTATTCTTGCCAACTCCACCTTGGCTCAGCCAGTTTGAATGGAAATGGGTTACTCATGGGGAGATTTTTTGCTTTCTTTGCATTCCTTTTTCTTTCCAAGCTTCACCTATTGAACTTTGGAAGGTTGTGCTTGCCAAGATCACCAAGAAGCTTGATTATTGGCTTACAAAACCACTCTCCCTTGCTAGCAAATTCCAAATTTTCTTGAAGGTTCTTGCGGCTACTCATGTTTATTATTCTTCTTGTTGTGCTCCCTCCAAAGCCTCTTACCAAAAATTAGAAAGATTGCTCAGAGATTTTCTTTGGGCTTCTAGTTCCAATCATCATGGCTTTCACAGAGTTGCCTGGGATTTTTGTTGTCTCCCAAAAGAATCTATTGGTCTTGGCATGCTTTGCACATAAAAACAAGGCATTTCTCTTTGTGCTAAATGGATTATTCATGCCATCACTGGAGATGAAGCCTAGAAGATTTTGATTCAACATTGCATATCTTCTGACTTTCCTGTCAACATGTCTGCTTGGAAAGAGATTAGTTTCCACACCCTTCTCATCATGTGTGAGCAAGTGACCATATAGGGCTTGTTTGTTATCAAGAGCATATGGAAGGCCTAGGAAGCTATCAAGCCTTGGCTTCAATGGGCTAGTGATGAGTTCCACAATGGCCTCTCCTTGAATCAGTAGAATATTTGGTGGTCTCCCCTTTTTACTCTTCAAGGTACTCCCCTTGCCAAGACTCAAGGTGCTAGTCCTTTGTGTTTTTTCAAATGAGGCATCAAAACTCCCAAGGATCTCTTCTCAAGGGTTATCATGAGTTTTAGATCCTAGGAAGATATGCAAGTCCAATACCGCCTTATTCGTTTAGATGGACAAACTTTTGACCTATTGCTCTCTTCAATTCCAATTCACTTAATTCATAAAGTGGGTATTTAGTCTATTCAGCCTTGATAGCATGATTGGAAGTGGTATCCTACCACTCCTTTTTCCAATTATAAGCCAAGTCTGGGCTATAGATAGCTTTTCCCCCATCTTTCGATGGTGGATATGCTTAATCAGAGATGGCATTTACAATCTTCTCTTTCTCAATGGAGAAAATGCTTTGATATCATTGGGAATGGTATTATAGAACCCAAGATTGCCCATTTTGCTTGGTGTCTTACCTTCCAATGTCTTCCCTTGGGGCCTCAGCTCAAGCATATTGGGGTTTTAGATCTTAGATCCCCTTTTTGTGGGAAACTAGAGTCTTTCATGCATATCTTTTGGTTTTGTAGGTGTACCTAGAATTATTGGCACTAGATTCATGATTTTTTCAAGCCATTCAGGCCTGAAACCTTTTCTTGGCACATGGTTATGTTGGGTGATTCCCCCAAAATCCCTTGAAAATTCACCTAGATTTGGCATACTTTTTGGATGGAATTTTTTTTACTATGTGGAGAGATAGGAATCTTGTTCTTTTCACACACAATTTTTTAAATATTAATATTGCCATGTACACTAAGGTGTGCATTTGCAATAATGTAATAGTGCAGTTTCAGGTGCAAGCAAATAAAGTTGTGCTAGAGGAGGCTCACCTATAGGAGCTATTGAATCATTGGGGAAATGCCCCCTGTACCATTGCTAGAGTTCCTCCAGATGCCTTAGCAAACACTTCAACACTTTGTGGCCACTGTTTGTGGCACCGTTCCTCAAGTTGCCACTTGCACACCCTACGCTCCTAGGATTCTCGCCACTGCTCTTCTAGTAGTGGCGATGGTGGATGGAGGTACAACTTATCTTCTTTGCCCCATGGTGGCTCTGGCTGGTCCTTGGCTCCTCCTCCTGGTGCTTGGTAGGTGCTTTCTAGGAAATGGCCTCGCTTGGATGTGGTGATTTCTCCTCTGCGGCCAGAGATAAAAGATGTTGAGGCTACCATTGATCCTCTTGTTATTGATACTAATGGTTGGACTATTTCCAACCCTCCCCCCAATCTTAAAGGTGATTGGGGCTTTCATGATCGTGATGAACCACCACCCTCGGTAGGCACTACTTTGGCTACCTAAGGTTTCTTTATATGTTTTTTTTTATGAATAGTGTCTAATTCTAGCTACAACCATGTGAACTTATTCACAAGGTGATCTTGTATCCCCCAACCCTTTTTTGTGAATTGGAAACTTAGTATATTATTTATTAATAGAAAAGGACTATTAATCAAAAAAAAAATTCACAAGGATTTAGGAATCATGTGTAATGGTGACCTAACCCTAAAATATGAGTACATGTACCTAAATGAAGTAAACCTAATTAAGTATTTGTTTTACATGAATTTTGATAATCATGAATGGAGTAGAATTATTCTAAGTAGATTCCATGAAGAAATTTTTTGGGTAGGAGATGTTCCTATTGTAATTGACAATGACCTAATTCACAAGGTGACAGGTTTGAGTAATGAAGTTTGTACTCCAGTAAATGATAAGAATGTAAGAAAGACAGTTGAAACAAACTTGGAAACTATGTTTGATGGAAGGATCATGAGAGTTGACCTAATCTAGGATATTGGAGTTAGAGTATTGTGTAAGCTTGTAGGATACAAGTTGAATTATAGTTGCAGAGCAAACTCAGTGCAAACAGGATTTTTACATATGGCTTATGTAATAGAAGTTGAGAAGAAGAAAGTAAACATGTGTGAGATTATCAAAGTGTAATTGTTGGACAACATTGTAAAGCTAAAGAAATCTAAGAATGTAATTTCTAGATTTGAATCATTATTGACACATTTGTTTTTCCATGCAACCAACTAGATTCTTGGAATGACAAATTGGGATAGTAATGAGTGTTCAATGAAGATGGTCACACAATGCTACAAGGATAGACTAGAAAATCTCAGAGACAAAGACATTGATAGGATGATGAAAAGATTCCAATTAGAGATGAAGCAAAGATATAGAATCCCTCCCTCTATTATAGAGAGATACCAAGATGAAATATGTTTTATGGTAGAGACTGACACTACTTGTATGGAGGTAGTGGAACCTAGGGTGAAGTTTATTGAACCTATGGGATATGAAATAAGTGAAGAACTTGTTGAAGGATATGTGCATATTATATTGTAGTTAGAAAGGGACATTAAATGTCCAAGATGGGGTACCTATAAAGAGAAAATGAGGGAAGTTCATTCTGAACTTCATAGTAAAGAGATAAAAAATAATGTGGAAAAGAAGACTGAATGCATTCTTAAGGAATCTAGCACAACAAGAGAAGAATTCAATGAGATCAAAAGTATTGTTGTGGAGATGAAATCTAGTGGAAAAACTAAGGTGTTGGAAGCTACACCCATTTCCATTGTAGCACCATTTGTGGAAGTGATAGTAGCAGGGCTTACTTCACAAATACCTACTGCACCTTATGCAGCAGTTGCACAAGTTCAACCAGTTAGAGTACAACATGGTTAGCATAAGAAGAAACTTGAAGATGATGTATCTATCACATAAAGGAAATAAAATATATTGGTAAATGTTAAGCAAGAATCAACACCATCCTCTAAGAAAAGGGTCAAGAAAACCCCTAGTGGACTTGAAAAGAGAAGGAAGACACTACAAATCAATGACTTTGAGGAGTCTGATGAAGAGACTAGAGAAAAAAAAGTTGAATAGGTAGTTGGAGAAGGAAGGACACCAACTGGTAAGAAATCTTGGAAGCCTAAGTTTGATAATCTAAACATGAAAATTATAAATAGAGATAATTTGTTTAGTTGAATAAATATTATAGCTTGTACTATAACATGGATAGGAGATAGCTAGAAAATGCTATAGTGAGAAACACGATTTTGAGGAAGAAAAGGTTTGCTAGTATCCAAAATAAGATTCCAAAAGATTTGTATAATAGATTATTGAATAGGAAGAGAAGAGTAGTAGAGAAAGATACTAAATTAAGAGAGAATTTGATTCAAAAATTGTGTGAAGTCGACACTAAGGAGGACATAGAAAGAATTTTGAAAGCTATTGAACCTTTGTCGAGAAATAAAAGAAGAGAAAGTCTTCTTATGGGAGGCCCATTCTCTCTCCCAATTTCTTCATTGGAAATAAAAATATTTTCTTCAAGAAGTCTCTCATTGTCTTCATCCATATCTTTGAATTTTTTTTGTAAATTAACATTATTCCCATTAGGCAATACATTAACAACTTCAATGAATTTTTATTTGGAATGAGACTCTATTTGAATGACCTATGGCCAACCTAGGATTCTATAATCATCAAATAAGAATTATTGGTTGATTTCAAGTGGGGAAACATAAAGATCACGTGTTTCTGATAAAAATTATGGTGTATGTGCACGTACAAATCCATACTCATCAAATTGTACTACGGATGGTCAGATCCACTTACATTTTAATAATATAGGACTATTTTCACCAAAATCCATTTGAATAATTTCTTGAATGAATCCAACATAAAATTTATTCTCAGTATCAAGAAAAATTTCAGCACAAACAACACAATCACAATTTATCTTCCCTTTGTCTTTTTCTTCCACTCTTAAATGACTATCATAGGCCCACATTCCACCAAATTGTATAGACCATATATGTGGAGATTTTGAGAGATTATTTTCCTCAATTTTTATATCTTCACCTTATTCTTTTGCATCATTGATTGCATTAGCAATCCAATCTTCAAAGTTTGGAAAAGAATCCCCTATAATCAAACTATGACATTTACACTTTTGAGGTTGATGTTGCATCCAAATTTGATGGTCTTCTTCATATTTTCTACATAGAATAGTGGCATACAAATAGTAAGCTAAATAACATAAATATGTAACTACAAATGAGAAAATAAAGTATTCTTAAGTTTTTCCTACCTATGCCACTTACCAAACAAAGATGTGTTCTGAAGAACAAAGGCATGTATTGCACTTCTTTCTTGATATGATAGCTTGAAGTGAAATCCATTGCCTTCTAACATTTCAACTGTAACTCTCTCATCTTCATCATCATCCCATACACGTTGATTGACATTTTAAAAAAAAATTATGTAAATTATACAAAAAGCCATGGCATCTTGCATTGAATATCCCTCAAACATGTTGGCCTTTGGTTTTTCCCTAGTACAAACATTTTTTTTTCAAAACCTTCATATATCATCCTATAGGATACATCCATCTCGATTTTACTGGGCCACAGTACTCTAGCTTATTTTCTAAATGTATCAAAAGATGCATAGAAATTTTAAATATTGCTAGTGGAAATTATTTTTCAAATAGACAAAGGCCTTCAAAAAACTCCTTCCTCAAACTATCAAAGTTTGAAGAATCTAATACATGTAAACTCCCAACCTTATAATTGTCAATCTTGGTCCCTTTGTCATTCTTCTTATATTTACCACAATAGGTAAAATATTCTCAATTATGACATGGTAGTCATGAGTCTTGAGGCCTCTTAAGAAATTAATTTCATCTTGACTTTTTATGCTACTACTTACATATCCCATAGCAAAGCAAGTCTGAGAGATTAATTGTAAGAATTTTTCACATTGTTCCCTTGTCAAGGCATAAGGAGCATATTGATTTCTATATTTTTTATTATCATATTTCTCAACCCAAAGATTTTGACGAATCTTTATATCTGAAAAGTCTTCACCTAATGAAATAGTATCAAGAGCACCAAAAAGAGATTCTATAATAGCAAAAGCTATATTTTTTTCAATATGCATAAAGTCAATAGTATGCCTAATGGATATATCCTTGAAGTATGGCAACTTGTACAATATCCACAGTCATCTTACACCACTTTAATTACATGGATCAAACTTGCTGCCAATAATCCCATTATTCTCAATAAATGACATTCTTTTTTGTCCATTCTCAATAATATAATCACTTTTTATTGATAATGGTGCTTCATGATTCTCTTCTTGACCATTGAAATTGTTGGATACAAATGTTAATTGTGTATTATCTTTGATGTTACACAAATGTCATATCAACCATCAAATAGAGTCTACCGAGCTCAGATGGTCAGCAAAGTAATTTATAGTGACTACCAAGCATTCCTGAACATTACATAGAAAGTTAGCTCTTATCGAGCTCACTCGAGCATCAAAGGATTTTGTAGAAAAAAGTTAACATTAACCGAGCTCCCAAGGTTAACAAAGGGAAAGTCAATAACTACTGAGTTCACTTGATCATTGAAGAGAAAGTTAGCTTTTACTGAGCTCACTCAGTAAGTGAAGGAAGCTTAGCTTTTACCGAGCTCACTCAGTAAGTGAAGGAAGGTTAGCTTTTACCGAGCTCACTTGGTAAGTGAAGGAAGGTTAGTGTTTACCAAGTTAACTCGGTCACCGAAGGAAGTTGCAAGGTTTGCAGTGTTTATCGAGCCTCACTTGGTTAACACTGGAGAAACTATTTTGGAGCAGTGGTCACCGAGCTAGGTCAGGTAGCAAAGAATTTTATTGTTCTAAAGAATTAAGTTTAATTATTTTGTGCAACCGACTGATTTAATGTTTTTTAGTTGTTGTAACTTGTAATTGAGCTGACTTGACAATCTAAAAGGTATATATGAAAGGTCAAGTTGTGAATTCATAAGATGTAAGAGTGTGGATGCATAAGAGTGTGAATGTATGAATGAGAAAATATTGAATATATAAGTGAATGTTGAGGAAGGATTAGATATCCTTATGGAGCTGCAAAGTTGTATTCGATCAGTGAGGATCTAGTGAAGTAGAATAGAGATCTGTATTTAGCAAAGATAAGTTGCATATATTTCAGATCACTTCATTGTTGCTCTCTAATCATTGTAACAGTGATTCAAAACCTCTTAACAGAGTTGGTTTGATAGCCATTTTTTAAATCCTCTAACAAGGTGACAATTCAGTTGAATTGTTTTAAAGACCTCTAACAAGGCCACTTCTAACAGGCTGATTAAATCCTCTAACAGGGTCACACCTAACAGTGTGTTTTGTAACCTTTAACAGGGTTGGTTCCTAATAGGGCTCACTTCAAAAAAGTGAAAATTGGGAACTAGTTACTTGGTGGTTTTTCCCAAATTGGGTTTCCACGTTAAATTTGGTGTCTCTTGTGTTCATGTTATTTCTTTATGCATGCATGTTAATCACTTTAAATGCTCTATAAGTTAACAGAAAATCTATCAAGTTTTAGCATTTATTTGTGTGGTTACCGAGTATCAACATCAACTATATTTTCAGACATCTAAGGATCTGTGGATTTATTTTTGTGGTAACTGATTCACCCCTCCCCTCTCAGTTACTCCATCTCTATTTCTAACAATTGTTATCAGAGCTTTTGGTGCTTGCAGGATAAGATTTCAAGGATCTAAGCCAAAGATCAGGATGTCTTACAAAAGGGAAATTCCAAGACTTAACAGGAACAACTTCTCAGCATAGCAAGGACTAATGAGACTTCACCTAGCATCCATTAGTGATACAGGACTGAAGTACCTTGATGAAAAATATGAAGAACCAGCTGGTACACTATCTGTAAATGATATTGCTGAAAAGAAGACTCACAACATTATGATGATAGATATAGCATCTACTCTGAGTTATGAATAATTTGATGATATCAAGGACTGCAAATCTGCTTTTGAAATGTGAGAAAAGATGAAAGAGATCTATGGAGGAGATGATAATGTTAGAAGAGCCAAAGCAGAAAGTTTGAGAGGACAATTTAATCAAATGAGGATGAGAGAGGATGAAAACATTGCAAAATATGTTGAAACAGTTAAAGCATGTGTCAGTGCAATCAAAGCTTCTGGAGGAGATATCAGTGAAGAAACAGTTATAAGTAAATTTCTCAGAACTCTACTTCCCATATATGCAATCAGAGTTTCTGCAATTCAAGAAAGAAGATGCGAAGAAAATCACAAGATAAATCTAGAGGCTATAGTTGGAAGATTGACTACATTTGAACTAGACAACTTTGATAACTATGTTCCAGCTCCAAGAACATTGAATCAGCATTTGAAACCAAACTTTCACTCAAGGAGAAAGGCAAAAAGAAATCTCAGTTAGATAGTGAAGATGAATCAAACCAAAGTTCAGACAGTGATCTTGAAGTAATTGAAGCCCTTCTAGCAAGGAAATATTCTAGAGATAGAGGAAAATACAAAGGTAAAGTACCCTTAATCTGTTTTTCATGTGAAGAATTTGGTCATATTGCAGCTAGGTGTCCAAACAAGCAGAATAAAGATGAAAAGAAAGATCACAAATGGAATGGCAAGAAAGATTTTAAATCATTAAGGGATAAAGGTAAGAAAACATGTTTTATGGCTAAAGATTCTAATGATTCTAATGATGAAGAAGAAGATGCAATTGTCTACATTGCTATGAAAGACGAATTTGATAATGATGAGGAAATGACACTCATTTTTCATATGAGAAAAAATGATACATGGATCATAGATAGTGGTTGTTCTCATCACATGATTGGTGACAAAACTAAGTTTGAATACTTTGAAGACTACGATGGTGGCAGTGTAAGATTTGGTAACAATGAACCTTGTTGTATAAAAGGAAGAGGGAGAATCTCTCTAACCAAGGAACTTATATGTGATAATGCCTATTGTGTAGAAGGACTAAAGCATAATTTGTTAAGTGTGGCACAACTACTCAATAATGGATTCAAAGTAGAATTCATGCATGGTAAAGCAAGACTACTGGATGACAAAGGAAAGCTGATTGGATTAGGTACTCAAACTAAAGGTAACTTATTCTATCTTGAACTAGGTGAATGTTCATGTTTCATTGCTCAAGTTGAAGAAATTTTGTTATGGCATAAAAGGTTGTGCCATGTAAACTTTGATAATCTAGTAAAGATAAGAAAATTCAAGAAAGTAAGAGGCATTCTTAACATAAAGAAACCTGAGGTCGGTCTATGCAAAAATTGTCAGATTGGAAAGATGGGAAAGACTAGTTTTAAAAGTAAAAACTATCTGTTTGAAGATATATTAGAAATTATGCATACTGATTTATGTGGACCCATTGGAATTGAAAGCTATACTAGAGAAAAGTTCTTCATTCTTTTTGTTGATGATTACTCAAGAATGATGACAGTCATGTATCTAAGAAACAAATCAGAAGCATTTGAAAAGTTCAAGTGGTATTTGGCCAGAGTAGAAAAGGAAAAAGGGAAAAGATTAAAATGCTTAAGGTTAGACAGAGGTGGAGAATTTATTTCACATGAGTTCAATAAATTTTGCATTGAAAGAGGAATCAAAATATAGGTATCAGCCCCTGGAACACCCCAGCAAAATGAAATAGCTGAAAGAAGAAACAGATCCATCATGGATTGTGCAAGAACTTTAATTATTGAAAAGAGCATTGCTATCAAATACTGGAAGGAAGCTATTAGCACTGCAGTTTATACCTTGAACTGAGTACAGCTAAAGAAGGACTCATTCAAAACCCCCTATGAGTTATGGTATGGCTATAAACCTAATTTAAGTTACCTTAAAGTATTTGGAAGTAAATGTTACATTTTGAAAGAATCTAGAAAAGGAAAATTTGATGTTAAAGGTGATGAAGGTATATTCTTTGGATACTCATGCAAAAGTAAGGCATATAGATGTTTGAACTTCTCTACTCACAAAGTCATAGAAAGTGCACATGTGAAAGTTGATGAGTTTGCAAAAAGGACTGAAGAAGAAAGCAAAAGGGAACCAGAAGATTATAAAAGGTTTGTCTTCATTGAACTTGATACAGTACCATTTACATCAGAGAATCAGGAAACTTCTACTCCCGAGTCATTTGTAACTGAGTTACAGGAAGTTCAAACCAAGCCACAACAAATCAAGTTAAATTCAATGTCTACCGAGTTTGAAGGACCCGAGCAAATATCTACCGAGCTAGAACAAAAAGAACCTGAAGTTGAAATGCAAGAAGATAACAATGAAATCCATTCAAAAGGCAAGGAACCTATATTAGCTAAGTATGTCAGGAGACATCATTCAGCAGATCAGATCATTGGAGATAAATCTGAAGGAACCATGACAAGAAATAAGTTGAAAGGTACTTGTTTACTTGCTGATTTTGAACCTAGAAATATCAAAGATGCATTGGAAAATGATAGTTGGATTGAGGCTATGAATGAAGAGATAGTGCAGATAGAGAAAAACAAGACATAGACTCTTGTACCCAGAGCCAAAGACAAAAATGTGATTGGAACTAAGTGGGTATTCAAAAACAAGTTGGATGAAGATGGTAAGGTATCAAGAAACAAAGCTAGACTAGTATGCAAAGGATATGCTCAAGAAGAAGGAATAGACTATGGAGAAATTTTTGCTATTGTTGCAAGATTGGAAGGAGTCAGAACCTTACTAGCATATGCTGCTCACAAAGGAATCAAAGTTTATCAGATGGATGTCAAGTCAACATTCCTCAATGGTATACTAGATGAAGAGGTTTACATTGAACAACCTAAAGGTTTTGTTGATCCAGATAAGAAGAACATGGTCTGCAAATTACACAAGGCATTGTACGGTCTAAAAACAAGCCCCTAGAGCATGGTATGAAAGATTGCATAGCTATCTTATTCAGATTGGTTTTCAAAGAACTAATGATAATAGTCGCTTGTATATTAAGGAAGGACCAAATAATAAGATTGTCTTGGCAAAAATATTTGTAGATGATACTGTTTTCACAAGAAATGATGATTTGTGCAAAGAATTCTCAAAACAAATGAACAAAGAATTTGAAATGTCTATGTTTGGTGATATCAAACTCTTTGTTGGTCTTCAAATTCAATAGAATAAAAATGGTATCTACATCACTCAATCAAAATACATCAAGGAGATATTGAAAAAGTTTGGAATGGAAGATTGTAAACCAGTTGGGACTCCTATGTGTACTGGATTAAAACTTACCGAGGAAGATGAATCAAAAGAAGTAGATCAAACATTGTATAGATCTATGATTGGAAAGTTGCAGTATGTAGTTCATACTAGGCCAGATATTTCCCTTGCAGTTGGTATTGTAGCAAGATTTTCAGCAAAACCAAGAGAAAATCACATGATGGCAATCAAAAGAATAATGAGATATTTGAAAGGAACTGAAGAGTATGGTTTATGGTATAAGTTTGGAAGAAATTTAGATTTGAAAGTGTTTACTGATGCTGATTGGGCAGGAAATCTTGATGACAGAAAAAGTACAAGTGGAGGTGCATTCTTTCTTGGAAAGAGGTTGGTTTCTTGGACAAGTAAAAAGCAAAATTGTACATCTCAATCTACAATAGAGGCAGAGTATGTTGCTGTAGTAGTAAACTATTCTAATATTGTTTTGTTTAAATAGTTGTTGGAAGGCATGAAGATGGAAATCAAAGAACCAGTTGTTATGTTCTGTGATAATACAAGTGCAATCAACATATCTAAGAATCCAGGGATGCATTCCAAAACCAAGCACATTGCAATAAAATATCATTTTGTCAGAGAATTGGTGCAAGATAAGGAGATTAGATTGGAATATGTTCATACAAATGAATAAATTGTTGACATATTCACAAAACCATTACCTAAGGATGCATTCTTATATCTAAGAGGTAAGTTAGGGGTCACTCCCCTATCTGAAGTTCACTAAAATAAAATTTTAGTGATGCATCAACTCATACCAGATTGAAGATCTATGAGTTGATGTAGCATAATCAGGAAATATTGCATATGAATCAGTACTAAAGGTACACTAAAATTTATTTGAGTTGAGTTGTCTTTGGCATGTGTTGTCAAAGAGGGAGAGTTTTACTGTCATATCTCTCTGAAATTTGTTCAAACTATAAAGAGTTTGCTATGTAATTCCTTCACAGAGGGAGATTACTATAAGAGGGAGAGTTTTCTATCTTAGAGGGAGAATTGTTATATTGACATATTGTGTTTCCATATAAGAGAAAGACTTGTTTTCAAATTTTATTCTACTATGACATGTTGTGTTGCCATCAATGCCAAAGAGGGAGATTGTTGGATACAATTGTTAATTGTGTATTATCTTTGATGTTACACAAATGTCATATCAGCCATCAGAAAGAGTCTACCAAGCTTAGATGGTCAGCAAAGTAATTTATAGTGACTACCGAGCATTCCTGAACATTACATAGAAAGTTAGCTCTTACCGAGCTCACTCGAGCATCAAAGAATTTTGTAGCAGAAAGTTAACATTAACCGAGCTCCCAAGGTTAACAAAGGGAAAGTCAATAACTATCAAGCTCACTCAGTCATCGAAGAGAAAGTTAGCTTTTACCAAGCTCACTCGATAAGCGAAGGAAGGTTAGCTTTTACCAAGCTCACTTGATAAGCGAAGGAAGGTTAGCTTTTACCGAGCTCACTTGGTAAGCGAAGGAAGGTCAGTGTTTATCGAGTTAACTCCATCACCAAAGGAAGGTGCAAGGTTTGTAGTGTTTACCGAGCCTCACTTGGTTAACACTGGAGGAACTATTCTAGAGCAGTGGTCACCGAGCTGGGTCGGGCAGCAAAGAATTTTATTGTTCTAAAGAATTAAGTTTAATTATTTTGTGCAGCCAACTGATTTAATGTTTTTCAATTGTTGTAACTTGTAATTGAGCTGACTTGACAATCTGTAAGGTATATATAAAAGGTCAAGTTGTGAATTCATAATATGTAAGAGTGTGGATGCATAAGAGTGCGAATTTATGAATGAGTGAATATTGAATATATAAGCGAATGTTGAGGAAGGATTAGATATCCTTATGGAGCTGCAAAGTTGTATTCGATCAGTGAGGATCTAGTGAAGTATAACAAAGATCTGTATTCAGCAAAGATAAGTTTCATATATTTCAGATCACTTCATTGTTCTCTGTAATTATTGTAACAATGATTCAAAACCTCTTAACAGAGTTGGTTTGACAATGATTTTGTAAATCCTCTAACAAGGTGACAATTTAGTTGAATTGTTTTAAAGACCTCTAACAAGGCCACTTCTAACAGGCTGATTAAATCCTCTAATAGGGTCACACCTAACAGTGTGTTTTGTAACCTTTAACAGGGTTGGCTCCTAACAGGGCTCACTTTAGAAAAGTGAAAATTGGTAACTAGTTACTTGGTAGTTTTTCCCAAATTGGGTTTCCACATTAAATTTGGTGTCTCTTGTGTTTATGTTATGTCTTTATGCATGCATGTTAATCACTTTAAATGCTCTATAAGTTAACAGAACATCTATCAAGTTTTAGCATTTATTTGTGTGGTTACCGAGTATCAGCAGCAACTATATTTTTAGACATCTAAGCATCTGTGGATTTATTTTTGTGGTAACTGATTCACCCCTCCCCTCTCAGTTACTCCATCTCTATTTCCAATAGAAATGTGTATTTTTTTGATGATATGGATGATCCATTTTAAGGTAAGCACGATGTCCACAATAAATACACTTGCACAAACTTCTTGAATGTCTCACAAAATCCTTAAATTTGCAAACGGGACATCCATGGTATCCTGACGTAGTGCAAGGTAGGAGAATCCCCAAAGAAGATGTCCCAACCCCCAACAATATAACCACATAGTGGAAACACAACAATAAGAAACAATAATGCAAGATCTTATACCAAATTACAATACTTGATTTAATAAAAAAATTGATCACATGCAATATGCCTAGTTGTAAGGCCTTCTAGGTTAAGGACAAATATAAACAACAATTACATAATTAGATTTGCAAGATCCCTCAAGATCCAACCCAAACACTAATCCCAGCTAGGCCAAATCTATAACATAACAACAATCTGGAAGAAACCACCAAGGAAATCTAAACTTGTGCTTGCAAGCCCACCAAGAAATCTCCTTGTTTTCAAGCTAAAGCCCTGTCTATACTCCTACTTATCCAAAATCCAAGTGTACACTACCTCACATTCAGAACTCTATCCACACATTCACAACTCCATCACAATCATGCTCTAAACCACCTCACATTCGACACTCTATCCATAGACTCAAGAAAAACTCTCTCTTTAGCCACTCTCCATTCTCCCTCAATTACTAAAAGACTTCACAAGACCCCCTAATTATACCCAACTAAGCCACAAGTTGTCCTAGCAATTACAAATTAAATAAACCCCTTACATTAAATACTTGAAGAGCCACAATTCGGCCTCCAACATCAATTAAATGTCTACAAATTGATATCCAAGAAAAAATGTGATATCTCATAGCTCTAATTGAATTAGAAATCATTCTTTGAACCAAAGGTATAAATTTAGGTCCTCTACAACTCCATAAGTAAACAAAGGCTGATTCATTAAGAATATCTATGCATCCATCCCAAAAGTCACACACAACATCCTATCATGCAAAACAACTAGAAATTGATACTCCAGGAGAATTGCCATATTTCCCAACCTATAATGAATTAGGACTTGTGCCCTTAAATAGAGATAGTACTCTAGGTCCTCTTCAATCATTTTATCATGTATCCTCTCATTCTATGTGCAAAATTAGTTACATGGCTTGTAATAGGCATCTAAAAACTTGAAAAACACAGTTCCAGCAGCAAGGTAAAAATTTCTCAAACTTCAACTCAATCCATCCAATCTCTATGCAATCATGAGGAAAGGGTCTCCAATGTGTCTCCAACACATCCCTAACCATGAAATCATAACTTCACTAAAATCCAAGCTCGATGCTCCTGCATCATATCCATGAACAAAGAGATTAGATAATGTGCCATATGCAGGAAGGTCATGAATTGTATATAATAAGGAAGCTGTTAAAGTGAATCTAATTGAAGGACCATCTATTAAAGATTTAATTTCTTCAATTCCTTTTGAAAATTCTATTAGCTAATCATATAATGGCTCTAGACAAGCATTTTTAATTTTTAAAGTCACACTTTTCTTTCCAAGTATAATCAATGTTAACATTAAGAAAAATTGCTTAGTCACTAACCATGGAGGAAAGTTAAAATTTATTAGAAATACTAGCTAATTTGACCATTTAGTACTTTGATCTGAAAATGGGTTCACCCCATCTAGAGCCAAACCCAACCTTATAGTATAAGGGTCTTGAGAAAAATCATGTCACCTGTTACCAAATTCCATCCATGTCTTAGAATTAGGCACATGTAATTTTTTTCCATCAGCGCTCTTATTTTGATCATGCCATTGCATAAGTTTAGCAATGTCTCTGCACCTATACATCCTAAGTAATCATGGGATTATCATAAAGTGGAAAAGAACCTTTCTAGGAACCATAACTAATTTTGGCCATTGTCTATACCTAAATTCATAACATTTTGGACACTCACTCTCATTTACAAGATTTTTGTGAAATAATACACAACCATTCATGCATGAGTGGATGTTCTTGTACACCAAACCAAGCTTGCTGATTTGATTTCTACATTGACTTTTTTTTTGGCAATGTAGAGTCAATTGGTACCAATGAACTAAATAATGCCAATAATAGATCTACACTCTCATTTGTCCAAACATGCACCACTTGAAAGTTAAGAATTTGAAGGATTGTTGTCAAATGACTTAACTTACAATTAGCATACACAAGCTTTAAAAAATCCTCCATTGACTTGGCCCAATCATCAGTTAAACCCTCATCCAACATTCTATCCACTTCAAACCCTTTGTCAAACATTTCTTCCTCTTCATCTATGCTTTCTGCCACTTTGTCTATGTTAGTTACATCTTCATCTCTCACTGGCTACAATTCTATCATATCTTCATAATAATTATCCATCCAAGGGCTTATACCACTATGCCCATACCTGATCATATGATTATAGATCACATTCCTTTTTTTTACTTTTCCACCAAGACCTATTTTTTCATGGACACGATATTTTTCCATGTTCCCCTCATTGGCTATTATGTTATCATATGTATGGTATTGAACTATAGTAAGCCTTTGATGTTGGTCCATCTATGATGCTATGAATTCCAATATTAATTTAGTTTTTGATTCAAAGAAAAGACACATAAATCTCAAAATAGAGATGAAAAATCATTCTTCAAAGTACTCACTTTTAGTAGAGAGTGTAATAAAAAGAAGAAGATATTATGATTTTTCAGAAGATATATCTTTCATTTATTTGACATTAACTTACTAAGAATGAAATAAACATGTTTTGGGTTCCAAACTACCTCTAAATTTTTTGTAGAGGGCCTCGCTGACATCAAATTCTTTACAACAAACTCTAAATTCCTTACCAATCTTTTCAAAAGTTTCCAAGTCCTACTATCAAAACAAGCTTTATCGCTCATGCAAGATCTTTAATACCTATCCATGAGAATAACGAATGTTAAAGACTATGACAAACATAAAAGTAAGATGGAAGAGATAATCTTATACTATGTTAGTGGCAATGATTTAAAAACACAAATTATTTAAAATAAATAAAATTTAACTCAACCAAATTTGACAGTGCCATTTTGTATCTTTCCATTCATGAAAACTTGAACCATTTCCACTTAAACTTAAGTATCCTTATGGGTTTGATCAATAATTGTCATGCATTATAAGAGGTTGGCTTTACCATAAAAAATTAATACATCATCATGACAATAACTTTACCACAACAACATGGTTATTCCATGACAACTTGGAATTTGTTGAGAATTGTGTCTCAACCTTGCAAGCTCTTTTTCTAGAAAACTCTAGAATTTTTTTAGAAAATTATAGAATTTGTTTGTAATGGTTTTTCACATATTTATGAGTTGGAAAAAGGTGTATGAGTTGTTAAAAATGCATCTAGTCTCTAGAACAATGTAGAAGGGCTATTTTTAGAGTGTAAATAACTCATTATATGACTTTTATGAGGGTCTAAAGTAGAGGACAAAATGATGGACGAAAATGGCATTCTTGGAGTTACAAATTACAAGTGGGTAACATGTGGCATGGTTGTTTTGCCCATGGTTTTGTAAAACCACAAATAGTTTCCAAGTGGAAAATCACTATAAAAGGAGGGCTTGGGGAGGTGTTTGAATCATTGAGTTTAGTTTGCAAGACTACTACTAGAAGGAGTATCTCTTTGAGTCTGAGTTTGAGTTTGAGTTGTGGTGATGCACTCTTGTAAGAACTTGCATTGCAAGTGTATTGTAATCTTTCATATTTGAGAATACATTGTGTGGGCTTTGGAGGTTGGAGTTTTTCTCCTAGAAGGGTTTCCCCATGGTAATTACTATGTTATGAGTTCATTTTTATTTTGATTATATTGTTATGCATTTCTTGAATCTCTATAATAGTTAGTCAAATTGTCATAATCGTCCTCTCAAAGATTAGTGTAGGAAGTGATTCCATGCACCTTAGCTTCCTTTAAGAATTGTGTAATATGTTTTAAATGTATTGAATCTGGATATACCTTGTTTTCTTTATTTTCCAAGTCAATTTCTATAAATTTGTATAAATTTGTCTCCTACACAAAAATCATACATCATTTTATGGTCTTCAGTACAACTATATCTAGGTATCTTTTAATTCCTCATCTTTCATCAATTTCCTTATTATTTGAGCCTCACCACAACTTCCCAATTCTGCATATAGATATTTATGAGAGAATCATAAGTTACAGTTTTTCTATGATGTAAAAAAAATAATGTTGTTGGAAAAACTCAGTGAGTTTAGGGTTTATTCTTACATGATCTACATGCAATAGTACTTTTGATAAGATTGTGAAGAGGACTACTTTGTTTGAGAAGGATAGGGTTTCTCTTTCAACAAATGGTCGTGGTTTCTAGGTACCTAAGGGTGCTCTATCTATTGAATCAAAGTTACCTATAGAGAAGACTATGTTATGGCACTGAAGACTTGGCCACATAGGTGAGAAAGGTCTATGAACCTAAAAGAACAAAAATCTTGTTGATGGGTTGAATGACTATAATCTTGATTTTGATTTTTGTGAGCATTGTATCTATCATAGACAAAACTGTTTTCAATTTTACTCAAGTTCTCATAAGTCCTCAAGTATTTTGGATCTCGTCCATTCAAATGTATTTGGTGTAGTTGACGTTCCTTCTATTGGTAGATCAGTTTATTGTGTCTTTCATTGATGATTTTACTAGAAGAACATGGGTTTATTTTCTTAGAAGTAAAGCTAAAGTTTTTAGTGGTTTCAAAGAATTTAAAGCAATGGTTGAGTTGTATAATGGAAAGAAGATAAAGAATTTGAGAACTGATAATGGTCGTGAATATTTCTCCAATGATTTTGACACATTTTGTAAAGATTGTGGTATTAAAAGAGACAAGACAACTCTATATTCTCCACAGTAGAATGGAGTTGCAGAAAGAATGAACATGACCTTGATGGAGAAGGCTAGGAATATACTGAGTGGAGCTAGACTAGAACAAAAGTTTTGGGCTAAAGCTATAGTCACTGCCTGCTACATGATAAATAGGTCTCCTACATTAGCTCTTGTCGATAAGATGCCAATGGTAGCATGGTCGGGCCATAAGCCTTCACTTAGACATCTAAGAGTTTTTGGTTGTGAGGCATATGCTCATGTGCCAAAGGGAAGTACACAAAATTGGACAACAAAGTTGTCAAATGTATCTTCATAAGATATAGTTATTGTGTGAAAGGGTACAAGCTTTGGGATCCTATTGCACAAAAGGTATTTTACTCCAAAAGTGTTATTTTTAGAGAAATTGAGCCTTTTTCTATTATAGTGTAGCCAAAATAGATAAAAGAAAAGAAATATGTGATTCAACTTCCTGCTACACCTGAGAAAGTTGAATCGAGGCCCTTAGAAAGACAAGTTGTTGAAGAGAGTTCTACAAGTTCTAAATTATTAGAGGAAGAGGCAGAATCTAATCATGAGCCTGAAACTAAACCGATCTAGAGTCTTGTAGATAGAGGAAAGCACCAGAAAGGTATGGATATTCTCCTGATGATTGAAGGTGTATATTTTCTTTGAATGCTAATATTGATGAACCGAAATCTATAGAAGAGGCTCTTGGTATGAATGATTTAGAGTCCTAGAAGATAGTCATGGAAGAAGAGATGGCAACTCTTAAGATGAATAACACATGGGACCTTGTACCATTGTCTAATAGACAGAAATATGTTGGTTGTAAATGGGTGTTCAAAAGGAAGATGGTTTAGATGGAAGCATTGAGAAGTATAAAGAACAATTGGTTGCAAAAGGTTACTCCTAGGTTGCAGGAATTGATTATGGTGAAGTTTTTTCTCCTATAGAAAAAATGACATCCATTCGATTTTTACTTTCTATTGCAGTAGCATATCATCTAGAAGTTGAGAAAATGGATGTGAAAAAAAATTTCCTTCATGGAGGTTTGGAGGAAGAAATTTATATGACACAGCCAGAGCACTTTATAGTGAAAGGTAAAAGTCATTTGGTCTATAAATTGAAAAAATCCTCATATGGTCTAAAACAAAGTCCTAGGATTTGGTACCAGAAGTTTGATACATATGTGTTGAGTTTGGGATATGTGTGATCTAAATCTGATCACTATATATACAAGTCTGATAGTGATTATTTCCTAGTTATTTCCTTATATGTTGATGACATATTGTTTATTGGCAAAGGAAAAGATTTGATTACAGAATTAAAATCTTAGCTCTTAGCAACAGTTTGAAATGAAAGATCTTGGTGTGGCAAGGTACATTTTGGGACTGGAGATTATAAGAGATAGAAAAAATAGAAACCTTTGGCTAGGTCAAAGTAAGTATGTTGGTACTATTTTGAGAAGATTCAATATGCAGGATTCTAGACAATTGAGTGTTCATGTTACTATGGGAACAAAGCTTTCTAGCTCATAGTGTCCTTCATCCCCATTGGAGATGGAAGAGATGAGTCAAGTACCATATTAGAGTGTTGTTGGAAGTTTGATGTATGCTATGGTCTGTACAAGACTAGACATTGCCCAAGCAATGGGAGTACTTTCCTGTTATATGTCTAATCTAGGAAGAACACTTTGGGATGTAGTAAAAAGAGTTTTTAGATACTTGCAAGGTACCTTAGAGTACTCTATACATTTTCATGGAATAGGATATGGGCATTCCTTGAATATTTAAGGCTATGTAGATTTAGACTGGGTTGGTGATGTTGATAGTAGAAGATCCGCCAGTGCATATGTGTTTACATTATTCGATGGTGCAATCAATTGGATGAGTAAGTGACAAGTTGTGGTCACTTTGTCCACTATAGAGGCAGAGTATATGGTAGCTACTCATGCCTACAAGGAAGTTATTTGGTTAAAGAGACTATGTTTAGACATAGAATTCAAACAAAGTAGAATGCAAATTTATAGTGACATTCAGAGTGTAATCTTCCTACCAAAGAACCCGACATTTCATGCCAGAACCAAGCACATTAATGTACAATATCATTTTGTTAGAGATATGGTCGAGTATGGAAAGGTGAAGGTGGAGAAGATGGAGACTTTGATGCATGTTGCTGATGTATTAACTAAGCTCATGAGCACAAAGAAGTTTAGATGGTGTTTGGAGTCTATTGGTCTTTCGACCCCTAGCAATTGAGTCCATGAAACTGTGGATCTCCTAACTCTTGCAAGGTGTTCAATAAGTGGTAGAATGTTGAGAATTGTGTCTCAAACTTGCAAGCTCTTTTTCTAGAAAAATCTAGAATTTTTTTAGAAAATTCTAGAATTTGTTTGTAGTGGTTTTCCACTCATTTATGAGTTGGAAAAAAGGTGTATGAGTTGTTAAAAATGCATCTAGTCTCTAGAACAATGTAGAAGGACTAATTTTAGAGTGTAAATAAATCATTATATGACTTTTATGGGGGTCTAAACTAGAGGACAAAATTATGGACGAAAATGGAATTCTTGGAGTTACAAATTACAAGTGGGTAACATGTGGCATGGTTGTTTTGCCCATTGTTTTGGCCCATGGTTTTGTAAAACCACAAATGGTTTCCAAGTGGAAAATCACTATAAAAGGAGGGCTTGGGGAGGTGTTTGAATTATCGAGTTTAGTTTGCAAGATTGGTGTGAGAAGGAGTATCTCTCTGAGTCTGAGTTTGAGTTTGAGTTGTGGTGATGCACTCCTATAAGAACTTGCATTGCAAGTGTATTGTAATCTTTCAGATTTGAGAATACATTGTGTGGGTTTTGGAGGTTGGGGTTTTTCTCCTGGAAGGGTTTCCCCGTGGTAATCATTGTGTTATGACTTCATTTTTATTTTGATTATATTGTTATGCATTTCTTGAGATCTCTACAATAGCTAGTCAAATTTGTATAATCATCCTCTCAAAGATTAGTGTAGGAAGTGATTCTGTGCACCTTAGCTTCCTTTCAGAATTGTGTAATATGTTTTAAATGTACTGAATGTGGATATACCTTGTTTTCTTTGTTTTCCAAGTCAATTTCTACAAGTTTGCATAAATTTTTCTCTTACTCAAAAATCATATATCATTTTATGGTCTTCAATACAACTATATCTAAGTATCTTTTAATTCCTCATCTTTCATCAATTTCCTTATTATTTGAGCTTTGCCACAACTTCCCACTTCTGCATATAGATATTTATGAGAAAATCATAAGTTGCAGTTTTACTATGATGTAAAAAAAACTAATGTTGTTGGAAATACTCAGCGAGTTTAAGGTTTATTCTTACATGATCTACATGCACCAAGAAAACATTTTCAGAAAACCACTAAACGTATAACTAGCATCTTAATAATATACTTTAATTTTCTACAAGATAGCCAACATGGGCATGAAGATCAATTGGGAAAACCTAATGCTTAATTATATATAAAATGTAATAAGGGTTATCCATGTGAATGAATAATGTTTAGTGATTCCTTGCAAAATACAAAGTTTGTGCACTGCCTGTAATCATTTCACTATATTCCTTGAGATGACATTTATTTGAGGCATCTAACAAAAAATTTAGGCGCTTTATCTACAATTCCACATTTTTCATGCATGTCTACCAAGAATTTCTAGTTATAATACATGTCAAAAGAACCCTATATTGTAATGCTTTGGTTCATATCTATAATCTACTCCCCATCCTACATGTTACAATGGCTAAAAAAGACAGATTTGGTTTAAACCCTAATTACAATAGATGATGAGTGTCTATTTTTCTTTACTATTGAATGAAGAACAAGAGGATATCTTTGTACCTAAGTTCCATCATCTTTTTTTCTTGAAATTACCTTTGCATGGTGTCCAAATAAATGCAATTCAAACATAAACACTTAGCAATGCATTCTTACAAACAAGAAAATATTTTTTGTAACCATGAATGTAATTGAAAGGGATGTAGGAAAACATAATAAATTGTAGGTTTTTTAGGGATCTACATGTGTTTGGTTTTGTTAGAATTTTTTTGTTAACCTTTGAGCTTTCACTATTTTGACATTTTTCGTGGGCTATATCCCAAATAGATTAACACTTGCGATTGTTTCTACTGTGAAAAATTTGTACCTAACAAACCCTACAAGACAACATTTTGGATAGAGGCCTAGAGTGGCTGGTACAAAAATAACTTATGAATCCTTAATGTTCTTATGATATTTTGAACTTTGAATGTTACATAACTTGGAATTTTAGATTTTTGGCAACTAGAAATGTTGGATTCTATTTAAAATTCATTGTGAAATCAAAATTTTCCCACTGTTCTCTGAAAGTTTACTAAATAAGGGGGTGCTACTGTTCGAAGACCAATTAAATACCTGGCCTTTGCAGTTGCTAACTTTTTCCAGGAAGGAGGATCCTTTGTAAATTACTATATGGTTGGATTACCTCCTAGAAAACTAATTTTTATTCTATCTATCATTCTTCTTATTCTTGTGTGCAACCTTTGAATATGTAAAAATAAATCAATTATTTTTCTTTATAGTACCATGGTGGCACAAATTTTGGCCGAACAGTAGGAGGGCCTTTTATCACAATGAGCTTTGACTGTGATGTACTTATAGATGAATATGGTATGTGTTAGTTACAAGTGGGAAGATTTAATTCTAAGAGGCAGGGGTGAATCAGAAGTAACAATATTTAACCTCTAAAAACTTTTAGCTAAAATCATTCACATGCATCTAATTCATCTAATAAAAATGAAAGTAAAGACATGCATGAAAATAGATAACACAATATTTTGGTGACCTAGAAACCCTCCAAGAATTAGAAGGTAAAACTGGTGTGGTGATGATACCCACAAAGTATCACTATAGCAATATGTAATTGTTTAAGGTTACAAAGTTAGACCACTTCAAATGGTCTACCCTGTGAAAGACTTATCCTATTAAAGACTTTACACCCTGTTTAAAGTGACCTGGTTAAAGAATTTATAAATAATCACTTGGAATGTTACCCTATTAAAGGATTTAGCACCTTATTGAAAGGTTTACAACATGGTTGTTAGACCAACCTATCATCATAGGATTTTTCATTCCTAATATAATGGCTAGAGAGTATTAGAAAGTTTTGACCTAATGACTTGCATTCTTCAATTATTGATTCTAGATCCTTTTTCTACTCTATTTATTTTGATCCTTCCTTGATTTGATATGTCTCTCCTCAAATTTATGATACTCTATTCTTGATCAACTAAATTCTACAATTTTTTTCTATTTTTTTCTAAGTCTTTACACCCCTCTACACTTTTATAGCATTCTCCCATAAAATCTTACTCATGCACACACACAATGGGGTTTCATCCTCCTTTTAAAGGCTTTGAAGACTTAGGGCTAGGTACGAATCTAAGATCAATATTCATTCTTCTTTTCCCACTCAATTCTTTCACTTTTCCTATTGGTTGCATGCTTTCTCTATGTTTATTATTGGCTACATGTTGATTACATAGGTAATGCAAAAGATTCAATCTTATCTTCAAGATCCTCCCAAATTCATCCTCAGTTGGCTCAAAAATGGTTTACATCTAAGTTTGTGAAGTCACAAACTTATATGTTGATTCTATGTTACTCGACACTTACTAATTGTTGATGCTCGACACATATAGGAATTCTATCTCACTCAGCTCCTATAGTAATTCTATTTCTCTTGACATCTATATTGTGCTCAGAACCTATAGTGACTCGACATCACTTATCACTTAGCACTTGATACTTGCTCAGCATTTGAAGTTCACTCAACACCTGTTGAATTTCTTGTTTGGCACACACTGTAGCTCATCATCTATATTATACTCGGCATCATCTTGAGAATTAGTTAAGTGTGTTGAAACTCAATTGTCAAAACCAATTTGAGACCAACAATCTATCCCTTTGACATGAGTGGAAAAAACACTTAACTAAGCATTATGAGTCTAGTTTCTATGAGTATACTACACATTCTGTTCATCATATGTACAAAACTTCAAAAACTTGTACTCCCCCTTTGTTTCTGCTCCCCCTTTCACATCTTCTTGCAATTTTTATTGTCCTTTTGGCTTTATTTCCTTATCTCTCCTTAAAATTCAAAATTTGAATCTCTCACTCTTTGAGTATTACTCCCTTTATTTACACATCCATTCTTATTATCTCCTATATTTATTATATCTCCCCCTTACATGAATATCTCCCTCTTTTTGACACTTATGTCAAAAGGTCCTAAGAATGAATGGAATATTCAACCCAAAAAAATTTGTTTACCTCCATTATCATCTTTAGATAAGTGTCCCAATTATCTAAGGAAATTTCTAGTGCTTTGAGCTGGATGGTTGTCTCTACTGCAAGATGTACAAGGCCTTCTAAGGTAGAAATATTAGGGTCTTTCTTTAAAACATTTTCTTCATAGGCCACTTCCTTATGTAGTGCTTCCAAATGCAAGGTGATTGCAGATTGAATTTGTATTAGTTTGGCTTTGACATTAGCCTCTTCTACTGTTAATACAACTAGTTCCTTCTGTCTCTGAAGCGTTGTGGCAAAATGCTTCTCACTTTGAGCTAGATCCTTAAGTAGCTATGTGCTAGATATCTTAAGGTTCCTCTCCAAGCTTAGTATTCCTTGGCTAGTTTCTTGTGTGAAATATGATGAATCATACAATTTGGAGTACAATGAGAATATGTTCTCAAGTATTGTTTTAACTTTCTCAACCTTTTTAGCTAGTTCAACTTGTGATAGGGCTATCTCACTAGATATATTCTCATTAACCTTCATTTGAAATTTATTTTCAAACCATTCTAATAATTTGACATTAGTATCAAGGTCTTCATTTTGTACTTGGTCCACTATATTGGACAATTTCTTCATGATGGGCTTTGTTTCATTAGGTAGGAGAAAGATAAATGCATCAAGGAATATGTCTTTGATTTCTACTAATGGTTTCTTTTGTCTATACTCATTTCTAAGTATCTCCTACTTCTTCTTTCTCTCAAGTGCCTCTCACACTTCATTCATGTGTGCCAGGTTCACTATTTTGTATTCATAACTTGGTATGACTATTTCTTCATCAAGTGTAGGGTCTCCATAGTGAAGTACCCTTGCTACCTTGGTGGAGCTTGAGCCTAGTGCTAAAATTTGCAGGGGTACTACATCAGTGCTTGGCTCCTTGGTAGGAGTCCCCGTAGTAGGTAGATTAACCAATGTTTGTATTGCCTCTTGCTCTCTTTCCTTAGAGGTTTTCTCCTCTTCCTTATCGACTTCTCTTCTATAATGATCAATGACAATTATTTGAGGAGGTGCACCTTGGCTTTATCCTGTAGGAACCTTTTGTCCTATCTACTCCTTTGCTAACTCCTCAGCGGTTGTTGTTACTATCACTATGGATCAACCTTACTTGCTCTTTTGGTTGATCATTTATAGTTGTGGGAGGTTTTGGAGGTGGTTCTTGCATGGTCACCTTCTCCTTGGTAATTTCTACTACAAATTTTTGTAACTCTTCTACACTCACCAAAATAGGATTTGTGCACAATTGTGATTGCAATATTGTTTGGTGAAGGATCTTTTGAGATCCTCTATAGTCAATGGATTGATGTTCTAACCTTAGATGTTAGGAACATCTTTCACAATTACTATTTTTATAGATGTAGCTATTGTATGTGGGACTGGGTGGTGGCAATTGGGTGTCTTGGACACTTTTCTGTTGCTGTTGCTCCTCAGTTGTTGCCTCATCACCTTTATGTGTCTCTTTGTCCATTGTCACCTCTTCTTTTTCTTTCTCTCCTTCTTCCTCTTTTTCATTTTCCTCTTCCTCTTCATCATTTCTTCCCTCAAAGGGATCTTCTTGGCCTTCTTTGACTATTGTCAACCCATAAATCAATTTCCACATTGTGTGGGTTTCTTTACAACATCCTCAATTTTATTTTGTAAAATACTAAAGGCTTTGTATTTGGGTGCAAATTTTCTCTCATGTTTCTTACTATCCTTTCTTATTTGACCTTTAGTTAGGTCAGGCATCACACAAGCCAATGTTGACTCCCTTATTTCCTTCTCCATATTTAGGCAGTAATGCAATTTATTTTCTACAATGGAGCTTAGCTCCTTAAGCATAGAATTGTCAAGTTCAAGTGGGGTGGTCTTGAACTTGGCCATCATAGTGTAGATAGACTCTTCCACTATGTTCTATTCTTCTCTTGGAAATTTATTAAAATCAATGATCTTTAAACTAGTTAAATCTGCATTATCCCTAATATTATCACAAACAATTTCCAAATTAAATTTGGTGGAATGTCTTACCAATATGAATTGATCATTGTCAAATTTTTTCTTTTCTTCATCTAACTCTGGGGGTGCAACATATTTTCTTCTTTTCTTTTCTACAGGCCCTCCTTTCTCTATGTCTTCTTGTTTTTCCTATTCTTTAGCCACTTTTATTGTTTCCCTAGTGTCTACCCTTGTAGTTGGCTTGATTAGGCTTAGCTTTGTTGCTTTCTTCTTCCCTTTGGGCTGTGCAGCTGGCTATTTTTGTGCTTTTCTCTTCTTAGGTTTAGTCTTGGGTGCTTCCTACTCAATACCTTCATTTTCTTTTGTATCCTCACCCATGCCTTGGGTTAATGCAAGTGTCTCCTATCCTTGTTCTTCTTCATCATCTTTAGCTTCTTCATCTTCCTCTTCTTCTTCTGCAATGCCCTCACCAAATTTGGCTTTGAGCTTCTTTACAAGTTTATCCTTTTTCTTTAGTGTGGAGTTAGTCTTCAACTCCATATCCACCTTTGATCTCACCACATCGTAAGTACCAAAAGGTGGTGCACTCTTGTCCATTTCCTTAGCTAATAATGTAGTTATAGTTGCACATGCCTCATCTATATTTATCTCATAGCCAATAGGTCTTAGCCATCTAATATAATCAATATCTAAGAGAAAACATACATCACTTACATGTTGTTTTACCAATGAAACTGGTATTGTTAGCCTTTTTTTCATGGTCTTCATGAAATCTTCAAAATTATCTCCCATTTGTTCAATGTATTTGTTTACTTAAGCTACTATAGACCTATTTGATTTCCATACAACTTTTCCAAAGGATGGAAATTCATTTTGTACCTAGAAAAATATACAAATCAAAATTGCACCAATTTTGCATTGTGCTGCCTTCGTTCTCCTTATTGCTGCTAAGTTCTCATTGATTTGTTGCAATTGTAGTTTTGCAAGATCATAGGTATGATCCTTTTTCACTAGTTTGTAACCAACATCCACTGCAATGGATGGTACACTGTTAAGTCTGCTAGATTGATAAAATTTATGTGCAATAACCCTAATAGAAAAGTCAACAAGAGGGTCTTAGATAGTGTCTATTGTCATTCCTCTCTTGTTCCATTTGGCACCTGTGTTCTTCTCAATTGCTTCCTTGGAATCACTTCTAAGATTTTCTAGTTGATTTAGAGTTGGATACCTTGTTACTCTATGCACAATCCTCTTTTTATTTTTACTAGAACATCCTCCAACCATAAACTTCCATCATGAATCATGTTGAGCATTATCCTGATCTATTCAATTTTGAAAACTATGGGGAATTCTAGGGCATATGTCAAACCCTTCTTCTCAATGATCTGGTATTCATTTTTCAATACTCCATTTTCATACAATTTTTCATAGGCTTCCCTCATCTCCATATCTCCTATGGCTCCAATTTTTCAGTTGTAACATCTCCTAACATCTTGGACCATAACTACTTTAGGAGGTATAACAAATAGGATTCTAGCTGGGTCATTTTTGTATACCACTTCTGGGATTGGTTGGAAATCTAGTTGTTCACTTCATTTGACACTAGTTGAACCTTAAATGCCTCTTTCTTATATGGTTTCCTAAAACTAGATGACATTTGTGCTACCTAGGGTTTTAATCATGAAGAAATTTAAAACTGCGTAGCTTAATGCTAGTGTAAATACCTTGAATCGAAGAAATTGTGCTGAATCACTGTTGAAATCTGCTCAAATGCTAGATTCTCTACTTTAAAATCATGTTGCACTCTTCTTCATATTTTCTTTTTGTTTGTGATGAATAAAAATGATTCAAAATGCAGTAATATACCCTAATTTCACAGCATTTAATGCTCAGTGCATTTATAGCTATCCACTTGGCTTCTTAAGCATTTCTGCATTATTTGGTTTCCATTGATTTTTGAACACTTGACATCCATTAAAGTTCCCCTCACTCAGCTTCAACTAAAATTTCTCTTTACTTGGCTTTCAGTACCAACTTGGCTATGACTAATCATTTGGCTTCTACTGATTTTGGCTCTTAACTTGGCTTGTACTAAAATTTTACTCAACATCTAAAGGTAACTTTTTCTAACTCAACAACATTGATGAAATCTTGAAGTCTTAACTTTGCATCTCTATTCATGATGGTCTTTTCCTTTTTAGTACTTGCTTGTTTAAGAACGGATGTATGATAAAGCTTTGTATATTAGTTCCATATAGCTTCTTTTTCTTAGTTGGTTGAAGTGTGATCACTTGACCTTATAGGTGAAGTGGTCCCTTCATTTGATGTACTGCTCCCATCTTTCTTCTTCCATGTATTATTCATTTCTCCTCTGATGTGTTCAACATCCACCTTCTATTTCCTTTATTGATCTCTAGGTTGGGTGCCTTTGACCTTGTTGGGAAATTTCTACTGATATGACCAATCTTCAAACAATTGAAACATTTGGTTTGACTTAACCATTTGTTGTAGTTTCCACTAAAAAAATTTCTTATGCAATTTTTAGGAATGTTCCCATATTCCTAACAGTAATGATAGCTATACCTAGTGTTGTAGTCCTAATCATAGTAATGTCCATGGTTATTTCCCCTTGCTAGCTAATTAGGTGTGCACATAGGCTTTGATCTGCACTCAAAAGCTCTATGTCTATACATCTTGTAATTGTAGCAGTGACCTTCAAATCTTGGTGTTCTAATAGTCTTAGTCCTAAAGTCATGTGCTTGATGTCCTTTCTTGTTGCACTTATGACAGTGACCCACATTTTTAGGTTTGTCATGCTAATGGGTGTTCTTTCTCCTACACACATTAGAGGTATGTCCTTTTTTACCACAAAAATGACAAGTAGGTTTAGTGTTCTTACCTTTATTACTTCTTTCTTTTGTAGTCTTGGATTACTCTCCTTTTTTAGTGCTAGTGTATCCTAATCCTGAAGTATCATTGCTAGTCCTTGGTGATTTTAGTAGCTGCTCAAAGTACTTAATGGTCTCATTGAGTTTGTTGAAGATTTTTGCTATCTCTTTCTCTCTTTTCAAGTCATTTTGCAGTTGTTCATTTTGCATCTTCAGTTTAGAGATCTCAATGCCCTTGACATTCAGTTCATGATGTGCATTCATCATTTGGCTTAGGGTGTCTAGTTGGATGTTTGAAATTCTTGCAAGTTCAATTGACTTTTCTTCTAGTCTATTGGCAAGATTTTCTTGTTATCCTCTAGCATAACCTTATCTTTAATGGCTCTTTTCTTCTATTCAGTCACTTCACAAAGCATCATGGCTTGTGATTCTTGTTCAAGCTTGAGTGTTCTAATTTCTTCTACTTGGTCTCTATTCTTCTCCATTAGGTCTACTATTGTTGTATCAAACTCTTTGGAATTTCCATTTGCAAACAATTTTGAGGTGTCAATCTCCTTGTATTGTGTATCATTCTCAAGTATGGCAATCTCTCTTCTTCTCTTTAGAGATTTTCTTAGTTCTTCCTTGGCTTCTTCTAAAGTATGTAAAGAAAGTTTTATATCAATCACTTGATCTTCTATGACCTTCCCAAGTTTGTAGACTTCCATTTCTAGATCTTTTCTCCGAGCTATAAGGCTCCTCCTTGTGAGAACTTGGCTCTGATACCAATTGTTGGAATTTACAAGTGGGAGGATTTACTTCTGAGGGGGGGTTGAATCAAAAGTAACAATATTTAACGTCTAAAACCTTTTAGCTGAAATCATTCACATGCATCTAATTCATATAATAAACATGAAAGTAAAGACATGCATGAAAATAGATAACACAAGATTTTAGTAACCTAAAAACCCTCCAAGAATGAGAAAGTAGAATTGGGGTGGAAATGATACCCACAAAGTATCACTACAACAATATGTAATTGTTTAAGGTTAAAAAGTTAGACCACTTCCAATGGTTTACCCTATGAAAGGCATGTCCTATTAAAGACTTTACACCCTGTTAAAAGTGACCTGGTTAAAGGATTTACAAACACTCACTTGGAATGTTACCCTGTTAAAGGATTTAGCACATTGTTGAAAGGCTTACAACATGGCTATTAGACCAACCTATCGTCATAGGATTTTTCATTCCTAATACAATGGCTATAGAGTATTAGAAAGTTTTGACCTAATGACTTGCAATCTTCAATTGCTGATTCCAAATCTTTGTTTTTCTCTATCTGTTCTGATCCTTCCTTAATCTGATATGTCTCTCCTCAAATTTATGATACTTTGTTCTTGATCAACTAAATTTTGCAATGTTGTTCTACTTTTTTTAAGTCTTTACACCCGTCTGTACTTTTCTAGCATTCTCCCATAAAATCTTACTCATGTGTACACACAATGGGGATTTTTCCTCCTTTTAAAGGCTTCAAAGACTTAGGGTTAGGTATGAATCTACGATCAATATTCATTCTTCTTTTCCCACTCAATTCTTTCACTTTTCCTAGTGGTTGCATGCTTTCTCCATTTTTCTTATTGGCTACATGTTGATTACATAAGTAATGCAAAAGATTTGATCTTATCTTCAAGATCCTTTGAGATTCATCCTTAGTCAACTCAAAAATTGTTTACATTTGAGTTTGTGAAGACAAAAACTCATATGTTGATTCTATGTTACTCAACACTTACTAATTGCTGATGGTCAGCACATATAGGAATTCTGTGTCACTCAACTCCTATAGTAATTCTATTTCACTTGACATCTATACTTTTCTTGGCACCTATAGTGACTCGGCATCACTTATCACTCAGCACTTGATACTTGCTTGATGTCTAAAGTTCACTTAGCACGTATTGAATTTCTGGCTTAGCACACACTATAGCTCGACATCTATATGGGCTATACTAGATTTTTAGCTACCAAAATTTTAATCACATTCCAAAATAATATATTCTAATTCAAATAATTATAATTATCTTCTTCTATTCTATCATTGGGAAACCATATCGTCAATATTTAGATGGCTAAACATAAATATTAGACACAATTTGATTATAAATCAGTTCAAAGGGATATGCAAGCACTAATAAATGAATCCATTTTCCCACAATTTTTTAGATAGTATGAACTTCTAAGTAACATTAATTCCATGCAATAATCACTTAAGAACATGATTTATATCATCAACTAAATAGAATGCCTCGGATGTGGTTGACCACTAGAGCTAGTACATCTCCTTTAACAAGTCCCCATGTTCCTTGGTTTGGATGCTAATTGCAATGTGACTAAAACAAGTAGATAAGAAAATATTTTCCACGCTCTTCAAATGGACTCTATTTTTCATTGCCAAGGATTAGGTTTTTAAAACCTTTATCAGAAGGTATTAAGGTAGATACCCATTAAATAACATTAAGAATCACTTTATTATTCCCCAAATGTCTATCTAGTACACATCTAGCCACTAGCCTCAGTGAATGGATTTGGCCTCATTACATCTAGCAACTTCCTACTACTAGTTTGAAGTCCATTTTAATTGTTTGGAACATTTTATTAAAGAGGTAACAACTCTTTCCCCAACATGTTGTTGAAGAAATTGTCCTAAGCCTAAAATTTACTCCCTTAGAAGTATTTATAATTATGATATGATGGAAGTCGAGGTAGAAATCAAGATTCCTAGCTTGATGGAAGAAAAGGTGGGTGACAAGGTTTAAATATTGAATGTACATCATGAAATTATAAGTACATGGTGTTACAATGTTGCAATGATGACAATGTGATGAAAGTGGAGGTAGTAGTGAAGGTTCCTAGCTTGCTTGAGGGGAAGGTGGTTGAAAAGGTTCCAACATTGAATGTACATTGTGAAATTGTAAGTTTGAGGTTGGGGGGTCATGAGACCTATGTAATTTTCCTCAATCTCTACATTTTTCCTTCGGACTACTTATGAACATATAGAGTCTAGATAACCCTATATAATAGGGTTGCCAAAACTAGCAGTAAAATGAAGATAATAGGATTGTACATATAAATAATTTTGGTTCAACTACTCATCAAGCCTAGATTTTGTAATGATGATGTATGATTTCATATATCATTTTTAGGTTCCTTGATCTTAAACAATTCAATATATCAAAGAAAAGAAGAAAGACATTCCAAATATTTGTTAATCAAAATTAAATACTTTAAGACTTTAGAACATTACATTCAATTTCATTAATATATATTTATATTCAAATGTGAATATTACAAATTTAAGGTGTTGGCTTGTTTCCTATTAACCTATTTTTTATACTTTTACCTTAGAGTTATTTTATGAAACAATGTGCATGAATTTACTAACAAAGTATATTAACTTGTTGATCCATGAAAAAATTATTTGCAATACTAATCTTAGCAGATATAGGCAACATTAACTTCATGTAAGTCTAAGTTACAAGAACCTTACTAACTTTTGTTCACAAAATCATAATGTTTTGACATTTAATTTGGCTATTACAAATTACAATCAAGTATGCAATTAGAAAATAGAATAAGTACAAGTACCTTATAAAATATCTTCTTGATGCTAAAGATTTGAAATGTCTTCAAATTCATAATTTAACACTCATAAAAAGATTAATTCAAATCTGTCATGATATTTTAGATATATCACAATCCTCAAACCAAAAACCCCATCCTTTAATACTTAGAGAATTTAACTTAGAAGTTGGCTCTAGTAATTAAATACAAGAAAAACACATAGGTGATCCATGATAAATTTCTATATACTTATTTTACCCTCTAAATTGGTCCAGATTTGTTATGGCAATGCCAAGTCCCATTGTTTAGGATTCTCACCCATAATGCAACATAAGAAGTTTCCCAAACTCTGATCGATTGCCTCTATTTGGCTCAATCCATAGGGTGAAAACAATGGCTTTCACCACATTTTGTAAAGATTGTCCAGTTATAGCAAAAATCTGGTATCACTTGAAGAACTTGAAGAAAATACAAGTAAAACTCAACAAAATTCAACCAAAATTTGTATAGACCTAAGCAACAACAAGTAATAAATACTATTTACAACAAAACAAAAAATCCAATTCCTGATCACATGAATGAAAGGTGTTACTACCATATTTTTAGTCAAAAACTTAGTTTTTCATTCTCTGTACAATGTTTACCTTCCAACTGTACAACTGCCCATTTTTTATTTAAAAAAGGCTTAAATATATTTTAGCACTCATTAAAATTCTTGAGGAGGTGGAGGTAACTATTCATGGTCTCATTTTTCAAACACAACTAATTTGCCTAGCTTGAATTTTCCAATTTTTGCAAAATTGACAATTTTTGACAACATTTGGCTTCCTTGCCACAAATGGATGCAAAATTAGTGTCTCATGTTTCTTTAAGACTTATCATACCCTAGTCCAACTATCTCCATTCTTTTGACCATGTTTGGGCTACTTGACCACTTGACTAGCTTTTGACTAGCTAGGAAGCTCTTCTAACTGTTTGGAGTTTTAGCAAGGAAATAATTACAAGATGTAACACAAACCATTTGATAGAGAAAAATCACACACTTGGGTTACTACTAAACCCTTATTCTATGTCCATGACCCAATACTAAGTCTTGTAAGACAAATTGAGGTGCTCCTACACCAGGATGGTGATGAGTTGAAAAAAATTGAGAATTGGAAGACAAAAAAATGCAAAGGTTTGGTTAGGAGACATTAGTTGAGATCCTTGAGATTTATTTTTCTGGTCCATTTTTATCGATGTTATTTCTGAACTCAATGCCTATTTTGTACTAACAAAATCTGACATGCTTTGAACCTACTAATCAGCTTACAAGGCAAACCAAATTACCTATCACCCCCATTGCATATTATTTTATTTAGGGAATGTTGTTTTTAAACTTAAACCATCGTTTCTTATTAGGCATACAGAAACAGAGGGATGGAGAAATACATCTATCCTAATAGAGGAAACCTTTGACCCATTAAATACCACAGATTTAGTAGAGAACAAAAGGAGGAATGAAGTGTACAAAAAATACCCATGAACTATTAGTATTGGAATCCCTCATTCAAATATTTCAAAAATACAGCAAAAGTGTTGGTCATCTGTATAAAGATAGAAACCTTCAAACTTCTTGTGAAAACATGATAGAAAAAAACTTGATTCAAGATGCCCAATTTTTTTCTAAAAAGAAATGCATGTCAAGAAGACATTAAATTATTCTAGATCTATGGTAGAGTCAACATAAGTTAGAAGCATGGGGCAATGTTACATATTTTGAAAGTAGTTTTGAGTTGCAGAGAATAAAACAAGAGTTTTATTGTTAAAGTTATAACATCAACAAAAAAAATTGTTAGAAATCCTCGTGGCCTACATAGAGTAGTTGCAGATTTCATAAAAAAAATACATTAAAAGAGGGAAACCCAAAGAGAAATCGTAGGCACATATGTTTGCAAGTAAATTCTATGCAAAGTACTTTTTTGAACAATAACAGGGCATAAACAAGAGATCCAATACAAGCCCATTTTTTCACAAAAGAGCAACAACCACAAAAGGACATATTTAAAAAAAAAAAATACTAAAAATGTAAAGAATTCATCTTTTTATTTCATTCTATATTAAAATCTAAAATATGAAATGATAAAGTAAATTTAAAAATTGACATACAAAGTAAGATATATATATATATATATATATATATATATATATATATATATATATATATATATATATATATATATATATATATATATATATATATATATATATATATATATATATATATATATATATATATATATATATAGAGTAAAACTAGGAAAGTTAAAATAATTTTAAAATATAAAATATAACTATATTGAATGAAAAAAAAAAAAAAAAATTCCCTACCAATGCCTTTGTTATCTTCAAATTCAATACCACCAACGTGAACTACCTATATAATGGTAAAGAAGTTTATGTTGTCTTTAAAATAATATATCTTCATGGTGTACTATATTCAGGCATGTATGGAAATGTTATGCAAGAGTGGAAAAGCCTTTGTTATCTTCAAATTCAATGCCAAGATGTACTACCTATAATTATGATTATTATTTTTTAAATATATTAGTTGCTCCATACTAGTAGTAGGGTGCACTATAATTAGACATGGGTAGCAATGTAATGCAAGAGTGGAAGAGCCATACCTTTGTTTTCTTCAAATTCAATGTAAGGTGTATTACCTATGGTAAAAAAAAAGTTCACATTGTTTTTTAAAATCTATTTGTTCCTCCCTGCTAGTAGTAGGGCATGTTACACTACAATTCCTAACTTCTGACATGGAGAAAACCATTCACTCAAAGGTTTCCAACCTCTTCCACTAATAATAAAGACTATATTCTTTAAATCATTACACAAGCTATTTATAAAAAATAGGACATCTACATTGGGGGTATTAATGATAAAAGTATGAGGTGTCATAGTCCAACAAAATTTCTCTATAGTTACCCATCTTGTATGTAGAGAGTATATGCTCAACAGAAAGATTTTTGAAGTTTGGACCTAGAGACACAACTCTGAACCCCAATCCAAATCCAATACCTCAACACCTTCTCTTATAGTGATCCCCACATGCCCTTACTAGATCACATTTAAAGCTATGAGCTTGATAATTAATTTTTCATGGCACAACTATTACTCAACTGCATGCATGGTGAGAGCTACATTGATGGCATCAACAACTGCTTCTATATTCTAGGGATTAACTCTGATAGCACCACTGAGAGAAGAGGAGCACCCTATAAACTCTAACACAACTAGGATGACCTTCTTAGGAGTATCAGAACTTAGTCTTAAGGCTTCATCTAGTTTGGGACATTCTTGGACATCCTTGCCTCTACCCCTTAAATAATTTCAATTTACAATCTGCACTAAAACTAGCTTTCCCCTACACTCAAAATGTTACCTAGGATGTCATTCCATTGCCAATATCTTCAAACTAATAACCTTAAATATAACCATGTTATCTACACCTAATAGTATTTTATTCCCCTTAAATCCTCTCTCAACTACCCCACTCTAGAAGAAGTGTTAGAGAGATTTAATGGAGGCATTTTTATTATTTTATTTATTTAAATAATTTTTTAAAAATAAATTTTAACCGTGAAGTTATATTATGTAGTTCCATATCTAGTATGTTGTAAGATCAAGTCACAATGTACACTTTGGACTATCATATTCAAATGAAGGTTTTGGGTATGTGCAGGATCATGGTTAACCAAACTATGCCCTTAAGTGGCAATGAAAAATCAACAAATTAGGGTTATGTCAACTTGATGTGCAATTTTAAACTTTTTATGAACTTTCAATCAAAAAGTTATGAGAAAATAATCTATAGGAAATTGAATTTACTTTATGAACTACTAGGCCTTATCTGAAGAAAAAATAAATTGTTTGGTCAAAATTTTGAATTTTAATGCAATAGTACAAAAATTTTGGGACGAAAATAAGAACTAGGCATATGCCGAACCATCTTAATCAAAATCAAATGATAATATTTTTAAGTAAGATTGTAGATGTAAGAAGTAAACTCATGCCTAGATGTGACACATATTTTTGGATATTTTTATTCCAAATAAATAATTAATTTTGAATTTTCTACTATACTATTTTCAAAATTAAAAATCTCTCATGTCTGACCACCTTAACTAATTCAAAAATTTATATAATTTAATTTATTTTTTATTTTTCTTATAGTAGAAGAAGTGTATAATGTGACACATCTTTTGGATTTCAAAAATGTTATATTATTTGAAAGTTATATTTGTTTTTCAATCAATGTGCCAATCAACACTTTATGCATAATTCCATTAGAAAATGAATAATAATTACTTACTAAACTTGTAATTTGATAGACATTAAATTTATGGAAAAATAAGAACATGCTTAAGAAACCCTTTTTATTTCATCAAATTTGGGTGAAAAAAAGGTCATCAGACACATGTTTGAAGTAAAAACTACACAAGAACAAGCCAAAAACATGTTTTCGGGACATTTTTTAAGTTGAACATGTAGGGTTGGTATCCAAAGAAATACTAGGCCTTATAAAGGTATTAATATTTTGGTTTGGTATTAGGATGGGTGGGAAAAAAGTTAGAATAGATTTTGAAATACTTTGAGGCATTTCAAAACTACATATTTTTTAGATCACCTCTTTTTGGCACACCATGATCCTGCACATACCCTTTTCATTGAGCATTTAAAAGAAAATAATCTTTAACTTTTTTAAACTTACGGGAAAAAATTTATCTACACTTTTTACAAATGCCTTTAATGTTGATTATGTATGGTATATTGGAATTTTGAACTACTTATATCTCTAAATTTGTTGGGGAAAACTAGATAGCAATACACAACACCCCTTTCAACATTTATGTTGGTGCAATTTGATGGTAACTTGACTTAATATAAGATAGTATCAAAGATGTAGTTGTGATCCAACCCTTGATTGTGGTTTGATGTTTGAAAAATTATATTAAGAGTGGTGTGAATTATTTTCATGTTAAGGGGTGCTTTAGTATATGCAAAATATGGACGTAAAGTACAAGGCAACCTATTTCAAGGTAGTCACATGAAATTGTTCTACATTCTTAATGGATTTAATACAATATGATATTATAACTATTTTATGTGCATAAGCTTCTAAAATAGCCATTTCTTGAATTCCACAATTAACTACATTAGATGTTACACATACAGAATAATGTTGATATCAAGTGGCCAATTGATGCCAAACAACGTGTTCATGACAAGGATGCAAACAAGATAAGAAAATTGTTCCTATCAAATGTGTCTCATCCAATCCATTATCAAATTCACATATTACCAAATGGATTGTCCAAGGGAAATGAAAGCTCTCATCCTCTACATGGTAGATAAAACTATTAAGGGGAAATGCAGAATCTCATTTGCTTGTTCTCTTCTGTACCTATAATTTTCCTTATTTTTCTCTATAGATTGTTCAAATATTAAATACAAACTCTTGTTCTAGTGTCCTAGCTTTAGAATCCAATTCTTTTTGCAAGTGTTGGACATGGAGATGTAATGATGTGAATCCAACTGGGAAAGTGCAGATTCTTAGAAAAACATTTTAGTTATACTTGGAAACGAGTTTATTTTAAATGAATGTATACATTTAATTTGACTGTATTAGGAACTTGTTTTCAGGTGAAATTTACCAATTCAACTAGGTTTCCCTTGGGATCAACTAGTCAAAAAACAACACATGATTCACATTACAAGGATCCAGAAAAATAGATCCCGTGTGTGGCTGTGTCAAACAATGATGAGTACGTAATCTCCACTTCTAGGATAGAGACGTCCCTATGAAAATTAAAAAAATTTGAGGTGATTGATATGCTCATTTATAATGAATAATTTTATTTTTAGTTTCATTTTTTGCTTCACTAAATTTCTTCATTTTCAATTAAACATTTCTCATGATAGAAAAGATGGTAATTTTTCAATGTTTCTATTTGTACTTGATCTTGTTAAATAAACTCCATGTTGTTTTATGTTGTCAACATTTTAAGAAACATTATTATGTAGGTATAATTATGCAATCCTATGATTTCAATCTTATATTCATGATTTCTTGGTTCATTGATATTATATTCCTAATCACAGTAGTGCAAACTTTAATGCAGTTTGTATCAATCTTCTTGCTCCCTTCCCCAATAGCAACATCTTTTTCTCCCTATCTAGAGGATAACAAGTTTGAAGTTGCAAATTTGGCATTGGAAATCAAATATCTCAATGAATAAAGCCAACATCAAATGGGTATATTTTGATATCCTCCTCATCAAAATCTTTTGAGATCTTTGGCTCCTACATCTTGGTCCTCTTCGATATGCCTCAGCTACTCAAGTTCTACATACCACTATGATGTTGGACTTTCCCTGTACTAATTTGTCTTGTGATACAAAATATAGAAGGTATTATCTATAAAAGATTATCCCCTTTCCTTGAGCTAAACATGTATAAAGTTGTATGCATACCAATTGGAGATCTGTGAAAGAAGTAAATTGAAAATTGTTATATACTTATGAGCATTTATTCCTCCATGGCTATCAAAAATTTATTAGGATTTTTTCACAATCATGAATCTTATCCAAAACCTTGTAGCCCTAGAGAGAAGTAAATTTGGTCCATTGATTCCTAGTTATTGTAGCATAGCCTCCACAACATACTTTTTTTTAGGCACTTTAAAGCCCTTCCATGCTTCATTGTCATCGGTAAGAACAATGTTTGAGATTTACTACATATATTCCTATGTATAAAATGTTCTTTAATTTCTACCACCTCCATTGGATGATGGGATGAATATGGTGATTCACAATATGGTTTTGCTAGAAGGCACACATCAGATGAACTTGCTTTGTATCTCAGTCGAATCTTCAATTTTAATAAGGAGAACAAGTAAAAATGAAGTTGAATATCATCAACAAAGAAGAATTGGTTGGTAGTATCATTGACATTCTCAACTATGCACATTAAATAGATCTATAAGTGGATCTAAAGGTAAAATTTTGGCCTATTTAAATTGCTTGGGTCTACTAAATTCACTCAAAAGTTAGAATCATTTATCATCATCATTCATTTTTAAGTATCCTACATATATGCCATTGAAATTGAAAGGAGGCTCAGTGACTACCTTTATAATAGATCTCCTAAGTTCTATTTCTATTGCTAGTTCACATGTTGGGGTTATATCTAGACATCACTCACACTTATCTCTGTAGATATATTTAACCAATTCTATTAAAAAGCATCCAACAAAAACCTTCCTATTGTTTTCTATGGCTCTTATTATTATTTTTTTACTAAGAAAAATAGGTTTTACAGGGACCTGAAACCCAAAATTTTTATAGCAAAAGGTTAAGAGATTAATGTCTAGCAAAACACGAAACAACAACCAATAGCCAAAAAGAAACAAAAGGCTACAGGCCATGAGGCAAAATCCAACCACTAGATTGACAAGGAAAACCAAACCTAATGGTTCTCCTTATCCAGATCCTACAAAGTTTCTGCAGCTTCATTATCCTTCTGGTTTTTCCCTCCTTCCTAGTTAATGTTCTTGGCTTCCTCCTGGTCCAAATGATCCACCTGGTCCCTGCCATTATTCAGATCAGCCTCTTCCTTACCAATGTTATGGCTAGTCATCTTCCCCATGTTCCCCCCGATGCCAACTCTCATAAGAGTATCCGCTAGGTTGACAATGTTTTCATTCAAAGTGTGCAGAGTATCCACAATTTGATTAGTTAGAATCTGGATGATGTTGTCTAACCTCTGGACTTTCTGTTCAACTAGGGAAAATCTATCCTCTTGATCATTTTTGGAGTCCTGGCTGCTATAGTGCTTTTGGCTATCATCCTGGTCATTCATCATTCTAGTGTTCTCCTAGACTCTATGGGGGCTCTAGCTGCTATCCTAGATATTCTTTTCCTTAAGATCCTCAATTTCTTGAAACAACCATTTGAGAGATTGAAAGTTATCTATCATGTCATTCTTCACATTGTCCAAAAGGTCAAAGCCAAATTCTCATGTGTTATCAGACAAGACCAAAAGAGTGGGGTCAATGAGCTCATCATAATGGGTTCTGCCATCGAGGTTCTCCATCACCTAGATGTTCATTGGCTCTCTGATAATTCCCAACCTAGCAGTATCCATGTTAAAATTCCTCCAAGCCCTCCTCCTATCCTTTCTTATCACCTCCCCACATTTTTCCACATTCTTCTCCTTAGGTAGGGAAGAGGGTGAGATAGGACTAGGGGTCTCAGAGGTCAAGGTGATAGGGTCTTCCTGAAGCAGGACTTGGTCTGCTTTTCTTTTTTTGGGGTTATCCAGGGGACCATCGAGGGTATCGAGGGTTTCCTCCCTATCTCTCTCCCACCCCTTATCCTCATCCTTCATAGTGTCCTTCCCCTTTGACTTTTCCTCATCCTCAGACTCAAACTCAATCTCCTCTTCTTCTTCACTATCTTCTTTCTCCTCTTGGGGCTCAGGCTTGGGAAGAATGGGGGGAGAGCTCTAGGGATCTTTCTATTGGGAAAGTGGTGGGCAGTAGAGATTACTTTGGTGGAATAATCCCTATCCTCAGATTTAACAACTTGAACATCCTCAGAGTCCAAACTGGCAGTGTCTTCCAAAGCATTACCTAGGTCACCGAGGGATTTTCCCCTGGTTTGAGCTTTCAAAAACTTATAAACCAAGAGGAGAAGACCTTTGTGGAGGGAAGGATTAGTGATGGGTTTTCTCTTGAAACCCTCAATATTCTTAGACATGGAGGTGAAAAGAAAGAAAGGAAAGGAAATTTTAACAGCATGCCTAAAGTGGTTAAGCAACACAAAATGGTGCGTTCTTATCCTATCAAACTTGGAGTCAAGAGTGATATACTCAATGAGAATCCTGAGAACATACCTCCATAATTTTTTGATGGATTCCATCTCATAGTAAGTGTCTATCTTGATAAGTTTGTTCCTCTCAACATCGTCCTTGCCAAATTTGCTAATAGCATTGGCTAACATCTTTTTATCCCTGAAGAAGTTTATGCCAACCTGAGAGATTTTTGTCACCTCCACTATCAAACCCTCAGTGATTTGGTGTATGACACCATCTATTTTGACTTTCCTATTGTTCCATGTTTCCACCATCCCCTTAGTAACCCCAACGTCAAAGCCATGAAGCTTCTCCATGAATCTAGTTATAACCCCTTTTTCGAGCTTGTGCCAAACCTTCTCCTTCCCCTTCAACTTCTTTGTTTCCCCCTAAGGCTCTCTTTTGATCCTTTCCCCTACCATGGCAGACTTTAGCTCTATAAACCCTATTCCTCTAGCAAAAATGCTAAGCTTAGTTTTCCTTGAGATACTAAAAAAAAAATATAATTATGATTTTTGGTGGTTCTGTTCATGTCAGCCCTCAAAATGTGCCATCCATACATGTGATTATGAATTGAAAAGAGCTCCGCATGACTTCTAATTACACTCCTTCTTATGTGTGATTTGACATATCTTTCGATAATTAAAAAGGGGTGATATTAGTACCGTAGATTTAATCCTACTAGAGTAACTCAATCGCCACTATTGGGATTTCATCTCTGTTCATCCATGTCATCACCGAGTTTCTAATAATGACATCATCAGTGAACCAGTCAGCAATTGAGTTGGCTTCTCCATAAGTGTGGTTGATGAAAGTCCTTTTGAACTTTCCCAAGTCAGATCTAAGGTCTTCAATGATGTTAGCAATCATCCAAGAGGGCGGGGCATGTCCTTTGATGAAATTGATAATGTTTAGGGAGTCACCCTCAAGCCATAGGCTCTTGATCCTGGAAGCCAGGGCCAACTTAACAATCTTTCTGGCCACACTGGCTTCAGCAAAGTTATTGGTCTAGTGACCAAGAGGGAAAGAAATAGTTGCAATTCCTCTTCTTGAACAATTTCTAATGATGCCACCACTACCAACTAGTCTAGGATTCCCCTTAGCCGCCCCATCAAAGTTGGCTTTGTTCTAGTCCTTAGGGGGGAAGGACCATCTTGCTTCCTATCTTCTCTTGTCCCTATCTTTCTTCTTGGATTTACTGTTCCCTCCTTGCTTGATGTTTCCTCCCTTTGTAATCGAAAAATTCTCCATAGTTAGACCTTCACTTTTCTCTAAAATTATGAAATCAAGAGCCTCTTTGTCTTTAAAGATTTGGTTGTTGCGCTCTTTCTAGATTCCCCAACAAAAGTGTGGGAGAATCTAGGAGCTAAAAAACTGAGTATCTAAAATAGAGTGGTGGCTTCTCCACTGGCAAAAGAAGTCTTGGATGTTGGCAAGAGGGCACTAGCTGAAACCAAGATCCCTGGTTAGAAGATTCTACACCTTAGAGGAATAGGGGCAGAGGATGAATAGGTGATTTACCTATTCCAGGTTAAGCTTGCAAAGGTTGCACCTATTTGAGGATGAATTGGCCTTTCTTGGATAAATTGTCCAGGGTAAGAATTTTATCTTATAGTAGCAGGCAGAAAAAGATATTAATTTTGGGAGTGAGGCCAAAAATCTAGGCATTGGCCCACAATGGCTTCTCCATTCTGGCCCATAAGGAGAAGTAGCTAGAGGCAATAGAGAAAAGCCCATCCAAGTTATCACCCCAAATGATAGAGTCCCTATTGTTGTTGATGTGGGTGGCATTCAAAAAAATCATCAAAGGGATAAGGTTCGGGGATAGCTCAGAGAGGTCCTGCCAACCTTGACCAATTCTGTAATTATTGACTTGCATACCATAACTTTCAATGCACTGTTCTACCCATCTTCCATAAATGGGGTGGTTGATAAGAGGTTCCTGACTAGTCCAATTATCCTACCAAAATAAGATATTATCCCCTTTGCCAACTTTCCATTTGGCTTTTGACTTGTCCAGGGGTCTAGCCTTTAAGATCCCATTCTAGATATAGGACCCCTGGGGAATCTCAGTCTCTTTTATCAAGAAGTTAAAGGATTATCTTCTCAAATATTTCTCGGTCAGGATATCCCTCCAAACACCTATGCTTTGAAAGATACACCATAACTATTTGGCCAAAGGGCTTTGTTGAGGTGTTTAATCTTTCTGATGCCTAGATCTCCATAGAATTTTGGAAGACAAATGAGGTCCCAAGCGACAAGGTGATATCTCTTATGGTCATCAGCCCCTAACCAGATGAAGTCCCTCTAATCTTCTAGATTCTATCTGCATGTTTGGCAGGGATTCCAAAGAGGCTTAAAGCATAAGTGGGGAGGTTCTAAGATATGGATTTCACCAGGGTACAGTTGCTAGCTTGGCTAAGGGTGGCCCCTTTCCATCCAACAAGTTTCTTATTGAATCTATCAATGATACCATTCCAGAAGGAGTCCGAGGGTCTAGAGCCCAAGGGCAGGCCAAGATAGTTGGCTGGCAGGGATCATATGCTGCTTCCCAAAATTTGTGCAATTTTCCTTTGTCTCTCCAAAGGGGTGTTGATGAAGAAAATTGAGCTCTTCTCTCAGTTAATAGCTTGACCTAAACCCCTGGTGTAGGTGTTCAGAATTCCCTTGAAAGCTCTGGCTTCACAGATAGTAGCTTCTCCCCCCAAGATGGTGTCATCCATGAATTTTTGGTGAGAGAAGGTTGAGGGGCCTGAAGAGGGCTTGAGACCCTACAAACTCCTATCCTAACATTTCATGTCGATGAGTCTTCCCAGGAATTTAGCCAGAATGATAAAGAGAATAGGGGAGATGGGGTCACCCTGCCTTAGTCCTCTCGAAGGGAAGAAGAAATGAGAGGGGGAGTTAACCAAAATAGATAAAGATGGAGAGGAGACAAGTTGAGAGATAATCTTGCATACCTGAGCATCAAAACCAAATGCCTGAAGGACCTCCATGAGAAAATTACAATCCACCCTATCATAGGCTTTATACATATCCAACTTTAGCAAAAAGCTTTCCTTCTTGCCAGCTTCTAGAGAGTGGATGACCTCGTGAACCATGACAATAGAGTCAAGAATTTTCCTACCAGGGAAAAAACCAATTTTCTGAGGGGAGATAATCAAGGGAAGAATGCTGAGGAGTCTAGTGGTAAGAACCTTAGAGACGATTTTGTAAAAGGAATTGCATAGACTAATAGACCTGAACTTGTCTAGTGTATTAGCCCCCAAAATCTTAGGAATGAGAACCAGGACAGTGGTGTTGAGCTCTTTCAAAAGATTTTTGGCCCCAAAGAATTCTTGGATAGCCTTAGTAATGTCCCTTTTGACCACCTCCCAGTAGGTCTAAAAAAAGAAAGTCAGGAAACCATTTGAACTAGGAGCTTTGTCCCCTAAAAGAGAGTTAAGAGCCTAGAAGATTTCCTCCTAGGAGGGGATAGCTTTGAACATAGAATTGTGGTGTAGTTGCAATAATGAAGGGATTGCCAATAGAATTTCAGCTTGATCAATCACCGACAGAGAGGGGTCCTTGGAAAGGAGGGATGAGAAGAACTAAACAACTTCATCCACAATTTCATCTTCCTTGTAAAGAAGGTCCTAGCCTTTCTTAATGCTTGTGATCCTATTGTTTGCACAATGTTTGAGCGTAGTCAAATGGAAGAAATGAGAGTTCTAGTCACCTTCTTTCAACCAGCTGACTCTAGATCTTTGTTTCCAATAATGTTCTTCCTTAGATATTATGTTGTGGAGGTCAGAGAGGATGGCTTGTTCTTCCTACCTATTCTTGTCATTATATCCATTGTGCTGAATTTCTTCCTGAATGATATAGAGCTGGTTTGTCTTTTTGTCTTTATCCTAGAAAATGTGACTAAATTCAGACTTGTTCCAAACTTAAATTTTTCTTTTCACATTCTTCAATTTCTGGGCAACCCTGAACATTGCGGTACCTTCAACCTCAATATTCCACCAAGAAGTTATCTTAGATTCTAGATCCTAGTGAGAAGTCCACATTTTCTCAAAACAGAAGGGGAAATTCCTTTTGACAGCCAGGGGGCTAACAAAGAGAGAAATAGGAGAGTGGTTAGAGCCAACTTTGGGGAGAAGGGAGAGTCTACAAGAGTGAGTCTGTAGCCACCCAAGAGAGATGAGAGCTCTGTCAAGATAGACCTAGATGCATTCCCCACCAACTCTTCTGTTAGACAAGGTGAATCTTCCCCCCAAGAGGTCTAGATCCATGAAAGCTAGGTTGAGGATGAAGTTGGAGAGGTCGAGCTTGCTGTCCTAATCTAGGGCAAGACCTCCACTTTTTTTGCCATTTGTGAGAGGAGAATTAAAATCTCCCATAACTATCCCTTTGTTAATTTTGTAGTTAGAAAAGAACACTGAGATCTTGTCCCGGAAAGCTTTCCTTTCCCTTTTTGTATTAGGGGCATACAAGTTTAAAATGAACCAAGAGTCATCACTATGGATATGGGACACCTTGTAAAGCAGAACATTCTCAACAAAATAAATGGGGCACATCTTTAATGCCCTACTATTATAAAGAATCATCACCCCTCCCAAGGCTCCTTCCAAATCTGTGGCTTCACTGTTCATGGATTTACTAAAAGAAATCTTGTTTACCAAATCCCTTTTCATCTTAGTTTCCTAGATTAGCAAAAAATCGGGTCTTTGATCTCTGATCAAATTTCTGATGAGTTCATGTTTATGAGCCCTATTGAGGCCCTTAATGTTCCAAGAAATGACCTTCATTTCTTGCTTCTTGGGAATTCCTTGATGGTTCTCTGGCTCCCTTCTGCCAAGTTTCTTTTGGTTTCTTCTTGCAATAGTTGGTTGGATTTCTTCCTACTAAGTTGCTTGGGAGTTATCCCAACATCAGCCTTAACCTTGCTCCTAGTTGTCACTAGGGAGAAAGGGGGGAGGTCACGAGGTTGGTGCCTCCTATGATATATTTTTTTCATACACCAGCCATCTAAACTATCCGAAGAGTAGCTGTCTATCCATTCTTCCTAGTGAGCAACCTAGTCTATCCATTATTTTTTAGTGGTGCATGCAAATGTCAATTATTGTGTCATCATTACCAATGCCACCCTTGATAGTTCACTCCAATTCAAGTGCAATTATGTTCAAGTATAACCTTGTTATATAATATCCACTATTTGACTTTGGCTTCCCAATGACACTTTTTTTGATGAGATAGCTTTCATTTTTATTTAACAGTTCAAAATTATTTATCCATAAGAACTTTTCCCATCCACAACCAAAAGTATTACAAAAAATGTAATAAAAAATGTAGACTATGGTAGTTCAATGATTTACACTCTATGCATCAAATTCAACTTTAAAAGTTGTGCTACAAGGATTATCATTCATGGCCCACTAAGCTATCATCCATACATTAAGTTAAACTTCAAACTGTAGATGCTTAAAATCATCCCAAAAGACTATATTAATTTATTTAATATTGCCCTTGACATTATAATTAATTAATTATATTTTTCATATTCTTCTACTTATTTAATTAAATAGGTTCACTTTCTTAAGGTATCTAAATTTAATTTAAATACTTTCATCCCTAATCTATTAAATTTATTTAATGCATAATCCTCCATGAATCCCCCTTTTAAATAAATCTTCTTTATTTAATCGCCTCCATCTCATTAATTTCTCTAAACCTTGATTAAATTAAATCCTATTTAATTTAATCTTAAACCTAGCCTAAAAACCTAGTCTACAACCATCATTTTCATCCTTCTAAGCCTACCCACTACCTAAATCCCACTTAATTACCTTAATCATCTTGCTAAACCCCTTCTTAATCCTAAGTGTGTGCTCACACATGTGTGAATACCACTCACACTTCCCACACCCCTCACACTTCTCACACCTCTTACAACTTTGTCCCCCACTTCTCTCTCCAAGTTTTCTCACACATGTGTGAGAAAACTTTGAATGTTGACCATTTGCATGACTTTCTTACATGTCTCCTTGTGGCACCTATGTGGCTGCCACATAGATTCCACCTCACCAGGGCCTCTCTCAAGCCTTTAAATAGAGCCCTTGTCTCAAGCATTTTTATCTCCCTCACATGCATTGTTATCATGCTAGTTTGCCATTTGAGCTTTGTAGTGCTTTTCTAGAGTTGCATGCATACTAACCTTTGGTAGTTGTTAGTTTTTATTTCATCTTACATTGTTAGATTAGTTTTCATTTCATCTTTCATTGTTAGATTAGTTTATTTTCTTACATCCATCTCCACTTCCTTGAATGCTCTCAAGCATGGCTTCTTCCATAACCATTGTTTGAGGTGTTCTTCATCCATATAGCATAGTTTCATCATCACATTTGCATTTCAATATCAAGAGATTCACCATAGTTGTATTTTGGGAGAGCACACTAACATCCCTCCAATCCAACACACTAACAAGGCCTCTCATGGGTGCATTTGTTGAGCTATTTGAGGTTGCTTGAGGACTTGATTTTTTTGGTTAGTTTGAGTTGCAAAATTCAAGAAAATGTTTGTTAGTTTTTTTTCATCATTCAACATTTGAAATATGCACATTAGCTAATGTTTATTTGTTTTCTCTTGCTTCCAATAGGTCAAATTCTCTAGTATACATTTTGGCACGCCCGGTGGGACCCACATCCCTAGTTTCCATTCAAAAATTTGTTAAGAAAACCATAACTAGTTATTAAAACCTCACATTGTCATCTATACAGAATACAATGTCATCTATGTAGACCAACATCTCTGCACTTGCTTTAATCCACCCATGTTACATCTGAAAACCTAGTTTTAGCATCTGCATAGGTTATTCTATTGTCTGCATTGTGGGAAATTTTTTAATTTGAGAAATTGATCTGTCATCTATGCTTAACTAGCTATCATCTGCATTTTTCATACTATCATTTGCGCATAACATTCTATCTCTTCATTTTTCAAACTGTCATCTATGTTGTGTGTTGGGTGTCTTTTGTCATCTATGTGTTTTAGCATCTTTGATCCTTAAACTATCATCTGTGTGTGACAAAAGTACTGATTGCAAGTCGTACCTTTTTTTCCCCCTAACATTTGCATGGTTTATTGTCTATGAGTTTTGGCATATGTGTATTTCAGCGTCTACATGTTTTGTCATCTACACCTATGAATTGTTGTCTATGATTTTTGGTAGAATCATTAATTTTTAAACACATTTCTCATTGACTAGTGGTTTTCAAGGATTACTAATGAGTTTTGATATAGGAAATAGACCTTGGAAGACTTTAAAAAAACCCATAGTGATTTTTATCACTTAGGAAATTTGAACTGATTTTCATCACTTTAGGATTAAAGGTCAATAAACTTGCATGATATAACCACTTGTCTTTTGAATGCATGTTGCAAATTAATGAGTATATTCCAAACACACTCTTGAATATTTTAAAGAAAAACTTTACATCTAATCTTGAATGCCTTAAAAGAATTTATTCATATTTCATTGGAATGGATGTTTAGGTAGCAAACACACTCTTGAATGCCATTAAAATAATGAACAATCTTTTCATTGGAATGCATGTTTAGGATAGCAAACATTTGGTCTTGGTGCTTAAAATGAACTCACACACTCTTGAATGCCTTAAGAAAATTAACGTGAATATCTAGGACAGCAAACCTTTGGATTTGGTGCTTAAAATAAATTCACACAATCTTGAATGACTTAAGGGAATTGGTTTCATTTTTGTCAATTTTCTTATGTTCACAAGAAATTTACTTTCTTGTTGATGAATTTACACTTTTACTTAAGTTGATGATGATTTCAAGTTGGAAAGAACATTATATGCTATAAACACATGTGTCTTCAAAATAGATTACAAAACCTAAAGCTTCATTGGGATAGAACAAGTGTCTTTTAAACCTTGAGTCCACTTACGTATTCTCTCCCCTTGCACCTTCAGGTGATCTTGGGTGCACAAGAAATAAGTGTTCTTGTTTTTTTGTTTTTTTAGGAGGCCTGCTTGGGGATTTCATCACCCCTTGGAATGACCTCAACTCCAGTTTCTTGGCAGAGTATAAGAATTGGGAGGTGAATCAAAAGACACCTCTCTTGGAAGCAAAATCTTGTCACTCTTGGCTAAACCCCAAAGAACTTAATACCTTTGGGAAGTGAAGGTGGAGATTTGGGTTACCATCTCCTCCCAGCTGTGTGGCATTATTTTCTTTCATCTACAAATTTGGGCCTTAGGTACCTTGTGTATATCGAGGATGCCCTTTAGATAAGCCTTGTACATCCTAGTTGCAACCTTATTAGGATTATTGGCATGTTCTACATGCCTATTTTTTTAAACATTCAAAAACTAACACCAAACATCAAACAAGTGCAAAAACAAGTGAAATGGTGAGCTAAACTTTAGTGAGTGAAATAGTGGTAAGTGGGTCCTTTTGACTCATAGTTATTTTCAAGAGTTCTATATTAGTCGAGCAGTTGAAATTGGTTGAGTCTAGTTGTAATTTGTGCTTGAAATTGGGTTTTTTTTTGTTCCTGCCATGACCAACAAAGTCAAACATAAGAAGGTGAAATTGTCCAAACCATTTGTCTACAAGGAAAGGAAAAACCTAGCACATGGTGATAAAAAATTCTAATACGCTATCAAAGACGTCCAAAAAGAAGAAGCTAAAGAAGACTATTATGATAGAATTGAGTACAATGTTAAAATTTGAAATTGGTCTACCTTCCTAGGAGTAAATCCTAGGTTTTTGTTCCTAGTAAGTGAGGATTGAGTTAACTGCATAAGTGACCACCATGCCTTCATTTTCCACATCAACCTTATTTTTCTAAACTTCTAGTCTTCCATTTGCAAACTTTGTCTAGAAAGCTTGATCATTTGAACCGAAAGACTTTGACATAAGAACACCTTCCAAGATTATAACATTAGACCTTTTATTCACAAGCAAACACCTATCACTCATTTGGGATCACAAGTCCATCTCCAAATAGTGTATAGTCAATTTGGTGTCCTATCTTTCCTAAAGATCACTTGACCATCTTTGGTAGAAGGATACTTTTAGCCTATTATCACACTTTATTTGCTAAATCAAGGTCCTTTTTTACATCTAGGTTATTGGCCCCTTTCATTGTGTAGGGTTCAGCAGTTCTCCCACACATTCCTCTATTTCTTCCATAGACTTCCACCCATTGGATTGGTCACTATTATATGGTACATACACGATCTAACAGATTCACATTTAATCCCATTTCTCACTTAATGAAGTCATTAAGGAAAAAAGAGATGGAGAATCCTTTTCCTCCACACTCAACATCATTGGGGAGAGGATTTCCATCTAGTTCAAACTTTGGCATGCCTAGCTTAACATCCACACAAGAATTAGAAGATCCTTTTTGCTGCACCACCTTGGGAAATGATGACAAAGAAGTTTACTAAGAGGAAAACCCTATTGACAACAACAATATCCCTAATCATGTCCAAATGTTCTTTGTAGATCCATACAGTGTCAAAATGATGGAAAAATCTATTATGGAAAACAAATCTGAGATCTTCCTAAACTTGGTTAAAGATGGTGTTAATATCCCTACAAGCTTTGATGAGAGCACCTTGTTTACACAGATTATAAAGGGTGGTGCTCCCATATTGCCAAACACAACCCAAGCATCTAGCCAAGGGCCCACAGTGACAAGTAGTGCTATATCTACATCAAGTGGCACCACACAACTGACATTCCAATTAAGTGTATTACATATCCAACAAATCATTAGTGCCATACCCAAAACTACTATGCATGCTAGTATTCTGCAGTCCACCTTAACAAGTCCAATTGTGGGATGCTTAAACATTGGGAAAATGTTTACTCAACAGATGGAAATTCTAACACAACCAATATATTCTACTTATTTGCAAATTCTGACAAGTATGGCAAAGGCATCTATGCCAATTCCAATGACTGCATATCAATACATTGGCAAAGTGGAGCACTCCCACCACCTCATAATATGTCTAGAACTCCCTATAGCTTGGGAGGTAGGATTGAAAATTCTTAATAGTCACAAGTCCAACCAAACCAAGATTTAGCCCATTAGTTGTAGGAACTTTGACACTTGGTACATTCCATGATCAACAAAGGGGTGAAGGATTTCTCTTTTGAGGAGGTTTGTCCCTTTTCATTTGATAGATCCATTAGCATGATACCATTCCCACAAAACTTTGAGATTCCTAAATTTGACAAATACATGGGAGAAACATGTCCTATCACATATCTCAAGGAATTCTCAGTTTTGTGTCAAGAAGTAACCTATAATGAAGATTATCTTAAGAGGCTCTGCACATGAAGTCTTGGCAGCCCTGCATTAGAGTGGCTAATGAACTTATCCAAGGGTTCCATTACCTCTTTCAATGATTTAAGAGGGAATTTTGTAGCACAATACTCTTACAACATTGAACACCATGCCTCATTAAGTGACTTGTGCAACACAAAACAATGAAATGGTGAAACATTTGCCAATTTTCTACAATGGTGGAGGCATCTTGCTAACCGCATGCCCTAGAAAATTGAGGATTCCCACCTTGTGGATATATTTATCAAAAAATTGATATCAGAGATGTCTTTTCACATGAAGATGGATAACCCTGAAGACTTCACTACATTAGTCAAGAAAGACAAAAACATTGAAAATGGGCTTTTAGACAAAGGTGTTATTAAATATTATAGCTCATTATCCTCAAAAAATGACACAATCAACAATAGAAAATACAAATTCTGGTCCAAGAACAAAGGTGTCACACACGATGGGGTCACTGATGTTAAAAATATACAAAACCTTTAGGGAAGAAACAACAATAACTAGCATAACTAAAACAACAACAATTTAAACCATCACAATCAAAATAAAAAAAATCAGCAATCTTGCAATCAAACAAAAATTTTCCCTAACAAAAACAAAAATTATAATCATGACTATGATCATAATAGAAAGTTTACTAACTTTCATGAATCCTTAGAAGCCATATTCCAAAAACTAGTGGATCACAATTTGATGGTATTTCCCAACACACGGTCCTTTGATGAAAATCAACCCAAATCAAAATGGTATAGGGAAAATGAATATTGCAAATACCATCGCATCAAAGGACATGACACAAAAAAGTGTATAAAACTCAAAGTCTTCATTCAAAATCTTGTTGATGATGGAGAAATTGAGGTAGAAGGAGGGTCATCCTCTAAAAATGCTAAGCTAATAATATTTCAAAAGCCATTTCCTGATCACACCAATGACAATAACAACAATGGAAACAACAATATGAACAATGCAAATTAAGCTTCCACATCAAATGCACTACCTTATGACTATTCTACTAACCACATATCAAGGTTTGATTCCTTGTGTGGTAAAATAGAAACCAATGATATATGTGGTTTGCACTCCATGTGTGGCTGCATTGAAGAGGTAGACACTCACATGAATACCCTTGTCCTATAAGTAGTTGATTGTGATGCAACCACTCAACAGGGAAGAATTACTTTTCAAGATGTGACTCCCAACCCCCCTAATCCATCAATTCCACATGTACCTACTGTGCCATCCACCTCACAAAGGCTTGCTTCTTGCTATGATGTGTTGACCCAGCTAGGTAAGACTCCTGCACAAATATCCATTCTTGAGCTCCTCACCACATCACCCATCCACAAAGAAATTTTAGAGAAGGCTCTTTTACAGTCTCGTGTTCTTGAAAACATTAATGCCTCCCAATTCATCACCATGATTGAAAACCTTGCCGCACAACAACACCTTGTCTTCATAGACAAAGATTTCCAAGGTCTTGATCCTCACCATAATTTGTCACTCCACATTGAAGTCCTTATACAGTGACATAAGATTAAAAGAATCCTTATAGATAATGGATCTAGTGTGAACCTATGTACATTGAAGATGATTCATTTCTTGGGACTACTAGAAAACCTCCTAGATGTCAATAAAAGGATAATAATCAAAGCATATGATGAAAGAGAAAGAAAATCAAAAGGAGTTATCATGTTACCACTCAAGGTAGGGCCAGTTGTCATAAATACCAAATGCCATATCTTAGACTTAGATTTTCCATATAACATTTTGCTTGGTCAACCTTGGATACATACACTAAAGTGGTACCATCTACCTACCATCAATGCTTGAAATTTCCTCACCAAGGAAGAGAGGTCACAATCCTAAGCGATCCCACCCCTTTTCATTTTGTAAAAGGTTGGAAGGTGCACTAGCAAATTTTTGTCCAATCAATGAGTTTGCTAAGGTTATACCAAAGCCTCTCACAATAATAAAATCACCTTCCACAATAGTGCTATAGTTATCCAATAATGATTCCAATTCCTGCAAAGGAAAAGAAAAGGTGGAAGATACTAATGTCAATACTACAAGAAAGAAGGTTACTTTTACTGATTTAGGAATGGGAGAGTATAAGTTTGAAAATGCCTTGTGTGTTGGAAAACTACCACTCTCCCCCTGTTCCTTTGGAAAACCTTCACAATTACCACCTTCTACAGATAAGGATACTATGCAAGTTAGCAAGACAACATTTTAACATTAGGGTTCACTTAGTGATGAGCACATGGAATCTAATATCCTAGATTGGCTATATTTTGATGGAAAAGATGAACCTATGGAATTCCCCAAGGATAAATATGTTAAGGCCCCTCCCATTATCAAAAATATGGGATATCATGGTACCAGCCTTGGACCAAAGGAAGATGGAATTAGAAAACCCCTTGAGGCTAATAGCTATCCTAAAGGATGTGGTTTGGGCTCCATCAAACCCAAGGTATCCTTTGCTGACAACTATTGTATAGTTGAATCTAATTTTGAGATTGAAGAGGAGGAATTCTTTGAAATAACCTTTCAATACATTGAGGATGACCTAGATAACCATATCCATGCCATTGCCATAGCCAACCTTTCATCCCCTGACCTACCTCTCACCAACCCTGACATGATAGATTGGGACCTTCAAGACACACCACCAGCTCTCGATATTTGTAAGTCTAATGAAGCAGTGATGGTGCTCTTTGGCCTTAAGAATCTCTAAGATTACAAATATGAGATCCAATACAATAAGGAATCCTACTTTGGTATCCAAGTCAACTCTCTTAGTCACAAAAGTGAAAAAGAAAATAAAAATGGAAAAATAAAAGAAACATCTTGTAGTGAAAACTCTTCTAGGGCACTTTTGGATGAAGAAAAAGATAGAATAAAGGACGTATCTTCTGGTGAAAACCTCCTAAAGGCACTAAAAGAGGGAGAGGTTGACTTTCCATTCAGATAATTAGCACCAGAAAAGTCATCTATTTTGAATGAAGACACGATTCCAATCAACTTGGGTATAGAGGATAATCCAAAAATCACCTACATTGCTACTACCCTAAGTCCTAAAGAACAAAAGACAATGACTAAATTCTTGAAAAAGGGTAAAATCAATTTTTCATGGACATATAGAGATATGCCTAGTTTAGAAATAGATTTGGTTGTGCATCACTTGATAGTAGATACCAAGATTAAACTAATGAAGCAAATGTTACAAAAAATGCATCCTAAGGTAGCACTTTTGGTCAAAGCAGAATTGCAGAAAATGTTAGAGGAAAAGTTTATCCATCCTATTGATTATGTCGAGTGGGTCTCCAACATTGTTCCTATAGGAAAAGCATCTAGGGGCATCTGTGTTTGTTTATATTTTTGAGATTTAAATCTTGCATGTCCCAAGGATGATTTTCCACTTCCTAACATAGATATCATAGTGGATTTGACTGCCAAACATGAGATATTTCCTTTGATGGATGGTTTCTCTGGTTACAACCAAATCAAAATTATAGAAGAAGATCAACATAAAATGGCATTTACCACCCCATGGGGAACCTTTTTTTATTAGGTCATGCCTTTTGGCTTAAAAATGCTGGTGTCACTTATCAACGTGCAATGACTACAATATTCCATGATCTTCTACATGTCATAATGGAGGACTATGTTGATGACATCCTAGGAAAATCAAAGACACATGAATCCCACATTGATGTGCTCACCACCATTTTTGAAAGGTTGGAGAAATATAAAGTGTGCCTAAATCCAAAGAAATGTGTTTTTGGGGTCAAATCCAAAAAGTTGTTAGGTTATATTGTATTAAGCCTGTATTGAGGTAGATCCTACAAAAGCAAAAGCCATCATGGAAATGCCTCCACCTACCACATTGAAACAACTTCATAGTTTTTAGGGAAAGTTATAGTACATTAGATGATTTGTGGCTCAATTAGTAGATAAGGTCCATCCAATTCAACATTTGCTTCATAAAGACACTAAGTTTCAGTGAGATTGTCTATGTTAGAAAACATTTGAACAAATTAAGGCATACTTGCCTAATCCTCTAGTTCTAGTCCCTCCAATTGTAGGACGACTATTGATCATATACATTTCAGCCACTTTAGTTTCCTTAGGTGCCCTTTTAGCACAACTAGACGATAATGGTAATGAGTAAGCTATATATTATCTTAGTCAAACACTAGTTGGTTATGAGTTGAACTACACTGCTATTGAGCAAGCTTGTTTGGCAGTAGTCTTTTGCATGCAGAAGCTATGCCAATACATGCTTAATCATACTACACATCTCATTTTCAAGATAGATTCACTCAAATATTTGCTATCAAAAGCCTCCCTAACTAGTCGAGCTACAAAATGGGTCTTGATTTTAAGTGAATTTGACAATAAGGAATGCAAGGCCATTAAGGGATAAGTAATTGTAGATTAGATTGCTAAAGCTCCTCTTTTAGGAGACCATCCCATAGTAGAAAACTTTCCAAATGACACCATTATGACTGTTAGCCTTACTACAACTTGGAAGTTATTCTTTGATGGTTCCTTCACACAAAAGGGATCGCGGGTAGGAATTTTATTTATTACACCGCAAGGGGACCTCATTCCTAAGACTTATAAAATTTCATTCTCTTGAAAAAACAATATAGTTGAGCATGAAGGATTATTCATAGGGTTGTGTCAAGCTATCAGATGAAATATCAAAAGCCTTCTTGTCTTTGGAGACTCACAATTGGTCATTAAACAAGTTACCGATGAATACCACACAAATGATGAGAAGTTGTTACCATACCACAAGATAGTTGGGGATCTTAAACAAAACTTCATAGACCTAGTTTTTTATTAGATCCCATGGGACAATAACAAGGCAATAGATGCTATGGATATTATTGCCTCCATGATTGCCATGCCTAAATATAGTCTTAAATGTGAGTTATTGTTGAGAATCTTTTTACTCTTGCTTATGAGCAAACTGATTCAAAGTTGGTGTGTGAGATTGTTGGTCCTGAGACTCCATGGTATGTCAATTTTTTTGCCTATTTACATCACAAAACCATTCCCATAGCCCTCACCCCAAATCAAAGCAAAACCTTCATCCATTGCACAACTCGATATACCATTCTAGGTGACGCACTTTTCCAAAAACACTTTGATGGAATCCTCCTCTTATGTCTCAGTTTAGATGAAGCTAGAATGAAGTTAGAAGAGGTCCACCAAGGAATTTGTGGTGCCCATTCTAGTGGCCTTACACTAGCAAAAAAGCTTCTTAGAACGGGTTACTATTGGCCTACTATGGAAGCAGATGCATATCATTTTTTGAAGAGATATGTTCCTTGTCAGTAGCATGGCAATTTGATACATGCTCCCACCCAAGATCTCCAACTCACCATCACCCCATGACCCTTTTCCTACTGGGGATTCAATCTTGTTGGTCAAGCATACCCAAATTCTACAAATGGCCACAAGTATATTATTGCCACCATTGAGTATTTCACAAAGTGGATCGAGGCTATCCCATTAACCTACACCACTGGAAAATAGATTTTGGAGTTCATCTTGAACTACATTATCTATCATTTTGGTATACCTTAAGATATCATGACTAATAATGGAATGCCTTTCAAAAATTAGGAAGTTTCCATATTATGTAAGAAATTTGGAATCGCCCAGCATTTTTCTACCAAATACTACCCCCAAGGCAATGGCCAAGCTGAAGCTATCAATAAAAACATTTTGAAAATCCTAAAGAAAACCATTGATGCAGTTGGCCGTGATTGGCAACTCCAAATCACTCTCACCCTTTGGGCCTACCATACCTCCATTTTTACCCCCATAGGAGTCACTCCATTTTCCCTTGTTTATGGTTCTAAGGCTATATTACCCATCAAAATTGAGCTCCCTTCCCTTATAATCTCTCTCAAGAATCTGATGTCCAAAATAGAATATAGAGTTTCTTTCCTGCAAAAGCTGCAACTCCTTAATGAGAGATGCCTTGATGCCCTAAACCACCTCCACATATATCAAAATCACCTTTAGCTTCAGTATCACAAGAAAGTCAAGCCACAAGAATTTGAGGTGGGTGACTTAGTTTTGCAGCGTAACATGAAGAATCTCTAGAACCATGAAAAGAAAGGAAAATTTGAAGCTAATTGGCTTGGTTCATTTATCATTATAGCCAAATCTGGTTCTGAGGCATATCAAATTGCCACTCTAGAGCGAAATTCGCTCCCTGAGCCTATAAATATCCAACATCTCAAGCGATTCTAAGCTTGAGTTTTGCAGTTCCTATACAGTGTTCTTATAGTCACACAAAAATACAAAAAAATTAGAAAAATCCAAACAAATTCATAAAATGTTCCTAAAAAAAGACTAAAAATAAGAAAAAGTTCCCAAAAAAAGCATTTTGATCCATTATCTATAAGGATCATTTCACTTCACCCCATTCCACCATTTCATCTTCCTATTTGTGCAAAGTCTTATCTCGCTTATGCTTTTCATGCATCTAGTAAAAAAACCTCTTGTCTATGAGGCTTCATTTCACTCCCATTTTTCCAAAGACCTCTAGTCCACAAAGCATTTTCCCATCGAGTGTTTGTTGCAATGCCATTACACTAAGCTTTTCCCACAACAGTGACCACAATATAACTTAAACAAAATCACCTTTGAGACTTAATGATTCATGAAACTTGTGCTTTTCATAGCATTTGCCAAAAATAAACACACAATTTTTGATCATTAATGACAAACAAAACAAACTTTCATAGGATGAATCCTTCCTATAGGTGGCATTACAACATTCACTTCTAGACCTAAGGTTCTTGGCAAGAACTGTGGACTAAATGACCACTTGGTCATGAGGTCTCTTTTTGGTTGATTTCATTTTGTGTGTTAGTGGAAGCCTTTTATGGTGTGCCATGATCTTCCATATTTTGGTCATACCTAAATGGATCTCATTGACTACACATGTTGTTTGTGGTATGATCTATTTTTAAGGCTTTAATACATATGTGTCAGTTACAAGTTATGTTAATGTAGCACACACTGGTGGCAACGGGTTAGTACATGTTCCACCAAAGATCCCTAAAAGTACTTTGGATGTACCTAGACCTCTCTAGGGTGTATATGACATTTGATCATAAATGGCTATGCAAACCACACCTATTGTTCTAAAGTCTCTAGTCTATGCAAAAGAGTCATGTCATTTATGCTTTTATAGCATATAATGCATAAACTTGTTTGCAAAATCAAACTAAGGTGTGCTCTTTCATATAAACACAACTGAATCTCTTGGTATCATGTAGTTAGGGTTCATGTAGTATAGGTTTTCATTGAGCAATGCTTGAGACAAGGGTCCTATTTATTCCCCCTCCTACGCTACACTACTTGGTTTCTACAAGTGAGGAGTTTTGACAGATGATCATTCCTTAGGTTCATTCATATTACATTTTCATTTTATGTTGCATTCATTAGTGTCTTATTAGGATACATTTCATTGTCATGTTCATTAGGCATTTTTTTTATTTAATTAGATTGTATCATTAATTCATTACATTAATTAATTACATAGATCCATTCTAAACATCATATATAGTGGCATATACATCATAAAAACATCTCATAGTGCATATAGTGCATCCATATATGTAAAAATAACACAATGCATACATCTATAGTCACCAGTCAACTTGCATCATACACACATTAGTCATCATATGCATATATCATAGGCTAATCCATACACATAGGGCCATCAAATCATGTCATATATATATCAAAATAATGTTTGTATAGTCCATATACATAAAATTATGTAGTACAAATGTATCATCAAAAACTCGCTACATCTGCACATATCTATCAAAACTACTCGCTATACAAAAGCACGCTGCTGGCTATGAGGGCCCTACCCCACCTATGTCACCCCCTCATGGAGTCAGTGTTGTCCCATAGACTGCTCTAACCTAGCCCTACCTCTAATGGTCCATGAGCTTGAGCCTCTTTGAAATTCTGGCTACTATTGATCGATAGGCATGGCATCATGATATAGTGATCTGTAATATGCTACCTCTCTAACTACTCGTGCCTTTGCTTGGCTGCCTGCCATGGCCTCTTGTATCACTATGACAGTTGCCCTAGGTTGTAGCATCTATCTAGCTATATCTCACTACCTTTGGTATTTGTTCAGCTGTGCCTAATGAGTGTCTCGCTCGGCTCGTAGAGTGGCCACCTCTCACCAGAGGGTCTCTATCTCGGTGAGCTCATCAACCTCCTCCTACATTTGGAAATATGCAAACTCTACTACATCCACCCATGCTTGTAAGGCTGCTAGGACCTCCTGTGCACTATTTATCTTGGCCCTCTATAACTAGATCTCTACCTGTAAGGCTACTAAGGCCTACTGCGCGCTATCTACTCAGGCCTAGTCTCCCTGTGCCACACCTTGGAGTTGAGAATCCTTCATACAGAGACTATCCCACACTTCCTTGACTATATCTAGGTCCTCTACTAGCCCCTATGCTAGTGCCTATACTGGTGCTAGTGCTTGTGCTAGTACTAGCCCTGGAGCTCTCCTCACATAGGCTCTATGTCTCACAACCCTTATAATGCTCCTTATACTGGTGGTGGAATCATAGCTACTTGCCCACCATCCCCTACTCTATCCCAATCTCTACATGCCTACTTTGTCAATGGTGGTGCCCCCAACACTATCAGTCTGATCGACTGGTGTTTTGTCCACCACTGCTCATAAGCTAGTGTCATCCCAACATCTCCCCAATCCTACCATGTACCTAGGGCACTAGTTGCATAGCCAACCATGAACTCTATCCTAGCTACATGGTGGTCCCATGAACCCACAGCCTTCCATACTCTTGTGACATGACAAGGTATAGAAACCTTTTAGGAACCACATCCTAGACTTTGCCAAACTATTGTTGCACCCTAGAGGGCATATACCACATGATCACATGCATGGATCTCTCAATTAGCTAGTAGTCTATCTATATATAGGGGAGATACATCTGATCCTTAGAGTCATCCTCTCTGCCTACTGTGAACATTGTATCCCATCACTCCACCCTATCATATGGCATCTAGTCAAACATGATGATCCCATCCAAGCAGTGCCACAAAAATCCCATAGACTCTATGGAGGTGTACTAAATAAGTGGCTGATATCTATAGGCAAATGGATTTCTAGGATGTCTAGTCTCCTATTTTGTAATAGGCCACATGACTTCGATGTGCTCCTAGGATCATACCATTAGTAGTGTCAAACCTAGCCCCATATCCTTTGAGTCCTATATGCACACATGTGCAAATCATGATAGAGCTCTGTTAGAATGGTTTGGCCCCAATAGTATACAACACTGTTATCCTGTAGTAGCTTGCTCAACACCCACACCCACCCAATGGGAAAGCCATGCCTAGCATGGTCTAGTACAATCCTCTAGATGAGAGAAGTTAGATACAGAACTAATCTGGACAATCTCTGCTCTAGTGCCCCTCTCCAAGTCAGCCATGATCTCTAGATTGGTAGTCTCTATTGTTTCCTATCGAAGCACTCCTACAAAAATGGATCTAAACCCTCCAACATCTACTCTAGATATGCTCCCTAGATGGGCACTCACAAAATTTGCCACACATCCAGTAGTGTGACTGTCACCTCTTTAGTAGGCAGATGGAAGCTCATAGTGGGTGTATGCCATCACTCAATAAGTGCCAATAGCTGTGTTGAGTGTGCCCTCAGGTCCAGCCACTTGTGCACGTACTCTAGTCCACATAGTTAGATGTGCCCCAAGTCCACCTCTATTAATCTGTCCTCTACCACTATCGTCGAAGGATAATGTTCCCTTGACCTGAAAACTACCATCTCCTCCTGCAGCATAGAAATGCAGAGGATTAGTCTCTTTAGCCTATGCCATCCCCAAAATGGGTCATCCTACCTCGTCCTCTACTAATTTGTCTCAATTGATGCAGATGCCAATTTGAGTAAATGTTGATCGGTGTAGATGCTAATCTTTAGAGATGTTGATTGGCATAGACACTAATTAACACAAATGGCAGTTCGTAGAGACATCATTTCATCATCTCCAATAGTTGTAATGATGCTAATTTTTTGTTGGTGGCTGCATTTTATTGTCTACAAAGACCACAAATAGTAGATCATCATCTCCACTTCCCTTTTACCCCTTTTGTCATCCACATAGATGATGAGATGCACCCTATCATCTCTACGAACCCCCTCTCCCCAGTCTATCATCTCCGTAGATGTCGTGGTCTCCATTTTGTCATCTGTGCAGATGATAAGGTAGAGACTATTGCCTCCTCCCTGACTATGTTTTTGCCCTATTTATGGCACAATAAATGCATCTAACCTACTGTAATCACAAATTGACAAAGAGGATCAGATGACTCACTAGTGGGCCCATGTTGGCTGATCGTTGGTGCTCCCAGACATGCTTGTGAAGCTGCAATCAATCAATAGGGTCCATCTTTGCTCTGGATTCTCTACTCTCTAAGTGTGCAAATGACCTTCTTTGAGCCCCTTAGAGGCTTATATAGGCCCTTTGAGGCCCCCTTTTGAGCCTGTGTCTTCCTTGAGTTGTGTCTATCCTCTATTTTCCCATAGGTCATGCAATGTCTTCATTTCTTCCATTTTTCTCCTATTTCATTTTTTCTAAAGACCTTTTTTGCAAAAATTGCCCAAATTTATTTTTGGCGCTATTTTTGTAAGGGGGAACCCTCCTCCTCTATCATTGCTCTTAGGACTCCTACCTTCTCTAGGGCAATCTATATATATATATTTTTGATATGATGTCATCTTGACATCATATCAAAGAGGGGCAAAATGTAGACACTTAAAATCATCCCAAAAGACTATATTAGTTTATTTAATATTACCCTTGACATTATAATTAATTATTTATTAACTAATTATATTTGTCATATTCTTCTACTTATTTAATTAAATAGGTTCACTTTCTTAAGGTATTTAAATTTAATTTAAATACTTTCATCCCTAATGCGTTAAATTTATTTAATGCATGATCCTCCATAAATCCCCCTTTTAAATAAATCTTATTTATTTAATCCCCTCCATCTCATTAATTTCTCTAAACCTTGATTAAATTAAATCCTATTTAATTTAATCTTAAACCTAGCCTAAAAATCTAGTCTACAACCATCATTTTCATCTTTCTAAGCCTACCCACTACCTAAATCCCACTTAATTATCTTAATCATCTTGCTAAACCCATTCTTAAGCCTAAGTGTGTGCTCACACATGTGTGAGGACCACTCACACTTCCCACACCCCTCATACTTCTCACACCTCTTACAGCTTTGTCACCCACTCCTCTCTCCAAGTTTGCTCACACATGTGTGAGCAAACTTTGAATGTTGACCATTTGCATGACTTTCTTACATGTCTCCTTGTGACACCTATGTGGTTGCCACATAGATTCCACCTCACCAGGGCCTCTCTCATGCCTATAAATAGAGTCTTTTTCTCAAGTATTTTCATCTCCCTCACATGCATTGTTATCATGCTAGTTTTCCATTTGAGCTTTGTAGTGATTTTCTAAAGTTGCATGCATACTAACGTTTGGTATTTGTTAGTTTTCATTTCATCTTGCATTGTTAGATTAGTTTATTTTCTTGCATCCATCTCCACTTCCTTGAATGCTCTCAAGCATGGCTTCTACCATAGCTATTGTTTGAGGTGTTCTTCATCCATATAGCATAGTTTCATCATCACATTTGCATTTGAATATCAAGAGATTCACCATAGTTGTGTTTTGGGAGAGCACACAAACATCCCTCCAATCTAACACACCAGCAAGGCCTCTCATGGGTGTCTTTGTTGAGCTGTTTGAGGTTGCTTGAGGACTTAATTTTTTTGGTTGCTTTGAGTTGCAAAACTCAAGTAAATGTTAGTTAGTTTCTTTTCATTGTTCAACATTTGAAATATGCACATTGGCTAATGTTTTTTTGTTTACTCTTGCTTCCAACAGGTCAAATTCTCTAGTATACACAAACTATGCTTAATGATGATACCTTATGTAAGTCAAACTTTTTACTTGAATGTAGAGGAAGATCTTTTTGATACATCATAACAAATGCTCTATCTTCACCAGTTATCAAATCCTTGTTAAAAGTAGACATACTATTGTGGTTCCTCTCATTTTTATTCTCAGAATCAATGCAGACCTTAAATATTGCTTTCAAGTAATTCAATTGAAAGGTTCTTGTTTCCTCTATTCAATCTTTAAAACTTTCAAATATTTTTTGGATTTGACTTGGTATTGACATTGGTTGATTATAAAAATGAGCATGTAGCAAATGTTGCCATATATGCTTACAATCTTTCAAAGGACTATGATATATTTTACATTGCTCATGTATAAGTCCACTATCATTTTTATTCTATTGTTACAAGAATTGGACTTAGTACTGAGTTCACGAGATGGATTTTAACTCAGACTCAGACTTGGAAACAAAACTGGGTACAAATTCAATATAGTTAAAATTTGAAAAAAAAATGATATTTATAAATGAGAGCAGGAGCACATGAGGTGCATGATTCAATCTATGCAGGGCCTTTTCCAGCCTACATTTATGGGTTTTCATCTGACTGTCTATCCATGTAACTATCGATCTATGCAACTATCAATTGTCAAGGGAATAGGGGAGGTTAGTAGACCCTCCCAAAAATATTATTTTTTTATTTTAAATATCATACTATTGATTATTTTAAAATTTTAACAAAAGAGAAGAGGTGGTGAAAGACTGGGAGTACATAGAGTATGGAAAATATGTGTTGGTTTAAAAGGGGTATACCATCTTATTATTAGTTGATTAAATGAATCATGTTTTTGCTTAGTCATGTAATTAATCATTTTCATATTCCTTCACCAAATTTTATTATAAGAATTGAATCTCAACCATTCATCTTCTTATTACAAAAAAATCTATAAATCAATCTCTTCCTTGCTCTTAACTTGGTTACAATTCAATAAAAAAGGGACAATTAGTGACAGACAAGGACAAATTTGCAATTGACAATATTTTTAAAAAAAATTAGCAACCATTTATGATCCACCATACAACACTACTAGAAAAATGTCAAAAGATTCGAAAATCTTGTAACCTACCATGAACAAAGACATGGCAACATTAAAGAAGAATAATGCATGGGATATGGTACCCTTTTTTTAGAGAATATAAATCTACTAGGGCTTTCTTTTTTATAAGGATATATCACTTGCTAAGACAATACCACTTTTGTTGATGTCTCCCTTGTTATCTACATCAAAAATATTTAGAAGCGCAAAAATGGTGGTCAAATGAGCAAAAGAATTGAATACAAGTATAAAATTGCATGCATTTGTGTATGTCATAAGTGTTGGAACACATATAACACTTAATAAAACACTACATCCCTACCAACAATACTTTTCAAACAATTTATCTAAGAATCTTATGATCATAGAGTTATCTTAGGCCGTCAGGATTGCATGCTTATATTTCAAGAAGCTAGATAGCTTGACTTCTTTAAATTTCATATCTTATCATGGTGTCCTTTTCTTTTATCATTTATGCATTGTGTTTGATAACACACATTTTCAACATCTCAAAACCCAACCAAGTGGGTATGTGAAGAAGAATGTGACCTTGATCCAAAGAATGCAGTAATTTAGCTTAAGAAATATGAAAGCTTATATGCATGCTAAATTATAGAAATGCAATCTTATTATGATTTATATTTAATTTCTATTATGTGTATAAACAAGTGAGGCCAAAAATTGAGGATCTCATTCTTGACATGAACACAACAACATTGCAAATAGTCTAGACCAATGAGCACAATAGCATAGTAGGGGTACAAATCTTGTGAGCACACTAGCCTTGTGAGGCCCTCAAGAACATTAAACAACATGTAACTTTGCATGAATACCAGCAACATACAGGGAAATTACAACTTACCTAGCCAAAGATTGCTTGTTCTCAAGAAATCACAAGATAGGATGCTTTTATGGTTACCAGGATCCAAATCAATCTTTAAGATTTTTAATGCCTACATAGTGGTCATCCTTGTGAAGTGATTGGTATCTACTACAACATGTAGATATAACAACAATTGTTTTGAGATTCTAAGCTTATATTACTTGCTACCTTCAATACATCTCTTCTTCTTATTGCACAACTTTAATCACTTTCTAACAATAAAAAAATGACTACCTATAACAACTATATCCTCCTTTTAATAGCCACATCATTAGGGAAAGTTGTAGTAATAGTTAGATACATAGCATTGTCTAGCATGATAGTATGTCACGTTGATCCACCATCAATGATTGCAGATTCATTAAATATCAAAAGAATGGAAACATTTGAATTATGTTCTTATTAGATAATAAGTGACTACCTTATACCTAAAAATTGAGGCCAATAGTGAAGTGAATAGAGGGGAAACCTTTCACAACCTACAACTCAAACTACTACATTTAAGGCACATGCACACCCAAAAACAAAATTTTAAGAATGGTTTGGAAAGGGAAGGACTTGAAACATATGGTCCTTTGTTTGAGTGTGATAATATTCCATTCCCATTTTATTTAAAAATGGTGGCCATGAGTTTGAGCAAGAACTCTTTAGGAAGGTTCTCAAAGAACACCTAGAACCCATACACAACTCTTAATAACTCTAAAATATGGATATCTAATAGAGATGGGATAGTGTAGAGCTTAGGTATACTAGAATGTGAATTCAAAGAGAATGTGGTGGGTATGAAAAAATACATTCACATTCTATCTAATCAAAGAAATTTGTGTTAGAGATATGCAAGCTTGAAACCCCTACAAGATTGATGCCAGTGTCCATGTATGCTTGAAATATCTGAGGAAGGGACCCCATCCTAAGGGGCATCACATAACAATGCTCATTAATTATTAGAGGCTCCATCAAACAGAAACACTAAGAAAATTATAATATTTGCATTGCCTCAAAGTATGGGACCTAATGGAACTTCTATTATAGGCAATGTTAAGCAATTTTACTACATCAAACTCTAATAACACAAACTTCAATATCTTTCTTTTCTGGGGAGCTCATGAACTTTCTATTACATGTAATCCTAAGAAATTTTTCTCTACAAAACTCTACTGATGCCGAATTTAAATTCTTTTTTTTAAGACTTACTACCAACATTATGTCAACTTCATTTTTTATCAGCACAAAGCCATGGAGCAAAAAACTATAATGATTGATATATAAAAGTTTTTTATCTTTAAGATTTTCTAATATCCTACCAAACTTCCTCAAAAGAAGGTGCTTATTATAGAATTTGATGAAAGCCAACTTTACAACTTGCCAAGATCACCTACATGTAAATAGCTTGCTAAAGAGAAACTGAAGAAGCAACAAGGGCTTGGAGCAATTCAACAAAGTGAGAAAAGATATTTCACAATAAGAAAATGAAATTGCTATGTGAAAATGATATGAATTTACAATGAGAGAGACAGAATGTAAAGGCCTCAAAGAAGCTTGTAGAACAAGCTAGAAAGTGCTAGAAGATAAGGTTGACAACTAAGCATACATCCACTAAAGGTGGAATATCCTCGATCAAGGCAAGAGGATAAGTATGACTAGATAGGAACAAACTCCCATGTTGTCAACAACTCCTAGACTACAACTATTAATTAAATGCATTAACCTAAGTAAACTTAAGTAAAAGAATAAATAATTATTTACTCTAACACCCTCCCTTAACTGCAACTTAGGGGAATGCCTTAAGCTCATAAAAAGCTAAGATGAAATGTAGGATGGGTCTCAACAACTAGGCCATCTTAGGTACCCATGTACAAAGAAAAGAAATGCAACCTCTAAAAGTAGGGAAAGAGGGAAAACCTCATGGGACAAACCCTCCCCTAAAAAGAGGTAAGAATAAACATGCTAAAAAAACAAGGAAGGAAGGCCTCAACAAGACCAAGGAAAAATTCCACTGGAAATGGCTCAAGAGACTCTCTCAAAACTATAAGTACAACTAGTCCCCCCATGAGAATAGACACTAAAGAACCCCTAGAATGTTGGAGCTCTAGTAGAAATGATGGAACCAATGAAATTCCAATGCAGAAGGAACAAGGGCACATAATAAGGGAACCCTTGAATGAGAGGGGAAACTGGAAGGCCTAGCTGATTCCCAAAGGAAAAAGTAGGAGGATCCTAAAATGGAATACCCAAGGCAGGTGTGATGAGACTGGCATGAATGTCTGCTATAGTATATGCAACATGTGGACCTGGAGGCTCAATCAATGAAACTAGAGGATTAGGTAGAGTAGAAGAAGAATCTTTTAGAGGAGAAAAGCCCTCAACTAGATGTGGTGTGGCAATCAAAATAGGGAAGTCAGGAACAATACAAAGGTTCAAGTATCCAGCCTACACCACATCATGCTCCTATGAAAGAGAAGAGCCATGCTCTAAAAATAGAGATGGTGGGTAAAAGTGTAAGGTGTAAAGATAGGTGAAAGAATCAACTATCCTTGTAGCAATAAGGCCTCCTATGACACGATCCTGAATGAAGACTAAATTGGCAATGAACTCAACTGTCTTCCCTAATCCATTGTGTGTAATCTAAGAAATTGAGAGAAGGTTGGAAAACAAAGATGGAACATACAATACATCATTGAATATACCATCCTAGATGGAAACTGAACATTTCCCACAAACTAGTAAGGTAGTGTTATTCCCCATGAGAATATGAGGAATAGGAGAAGCCACAAGAGTAGAGAAGACATCTTAAGAAGATGTCATATGTTGAGAAGCACTTGAATCTAGTATCCAAGGGACCTATGAAGAGCATGCAAAGGATGCCTGTAATGCATGACCCTTTCCAAGATCTAGTGTAGATTTCAAAGGTGTGGAAGACGATTGAAAAGTAGACCCTTGTGAGGTAGAAGAGGATGGGGAGGAAACAACACTTTTCTAGAGAAGAGGTTGCAAATCTGCAATTTGTTTCTCATAGCCATCAAATCTCTTTTGAAAACAATGTGCCTCATCATGAGATCCTTTCTAACAATAGGAATAGGTATGAGTCTTAGTCTTCTTTTTCTCCTTCTTCTTAGAAGATGATGATGAACTAGTAGAAGAGGAATCTGATATCTACTTCGGCTTCTACTCCTGTGTATCCTTGGCAAGCAATGCTTGCGATTGTGAACTTGAAAGTGAATCCATCTAATTAATCTTAGACTTTTCATGAGTTAGCTAATCACAAATATCTCAAATGAAGGCATCCTATGTCTATCACCCAAGGCATCCATAATGGAGTAGAAAGTAGAAGAGAAGATCTGATATTGGCCTCACAACTTGGAGAGTATTAAAAAGATACACTCATCATCAATCTTGTTTTTCCTACATCCCTACAAAAGTGTACATAGAGATTTGAACTTCATCAAGAAGTCCTCAATGGTGGGGAAGTTGGTAGGTATCAAATATGTCAATTCTACATCAAGCTGAAGTGCCCAAAGCTCATTCACTGTGCCAAAAAAATTCTAGAATTTCATCCAAATAGAACGCAGAGTGGTCAAACCATCCAAGTGAAATGGAAGACTATCTGAGATGTCTAGTAAAATCAATCCCATGGCCTCATCCATTTTATTTCTATGCTAAAAAACCTCAAAAGGGCATGTTAGAGGAGGTTGGTTCTCATCCAGACATGACCATAAACCTTGTGACATGAGAAGCCTAGTCATTTGTGCTTTCCAAGTGTAATAGTTGTGTGGCATGAGCTGGGTCATAGAAGGATTTGACATTGAGAGAAGAAGATAGAAGCAGAAGGGTCTATTCTGAAGTAAATTATAGAAAAGAAAATGCCTACCCCCCCCCCCCCCCCCCCCAACAACTAATAAATATATCCCTCAAATACCAAAGAAACAATTATAGAAATCACAAAAATTGAGAAAAGAACCTAGATTTTGGATGCAGAGAGGGAGGAAATTGAAGCCTCTACTTCAACATTAACAATAGAAGCTCAATATTACTCCAAACTGATTCTAGATCTAGAAAGTAGACAATAAATCATGCACTTTTTTAAAAACTAGCATTGAAATATGTGTCCATATGAGCCCAAATGAAGCCTTTGAAGGTGTAAAAAATGGGATTTTTGAGTTGCAAAAAAATTCAAGAATAGAGATGTCAAACTTCCTACACCAATGTGTAAATCACAAAATTCTAGCCCAAAACAAAAATAATTGCTCAAAAAAATGAGTCTGTATGAGGGAGATATCACTATTTGAAAATGACCTCTGCATTTATTTTTTCTGAATCACTGCTATCGCACCTCAAAAAAATAAAGAAAAAAAGCCCAAAAAATGTTAGATCTATTATGTCAAACCCTCTTTCTCATTTTTCTCCAAACATTGAAAAAATGCTCTTCCTCTTGATTGAAGAAAAAATCACAAAAAAACTAGGGTTTGTGTCTCTGAATAACGGCTTCAAAAATTCTTTAGCCAAGAAGCAACAAGAAGGCTCTAATACCATGTAGAAGTTGATGAAATCCAACTTCACAGCTCACCAAGATCACTTGCATGCAAATAACTTGCTAGAGAAAAATCAAAGAAGAAGGAACAAGAGCTTGGAGCAGTTCAACAAAGTGAGAAAAGATATTTCACAATAAGAAAATGAAATTGCGATGTGAAAATCGTATGAATTTACAATGAGAGAGACCAAATATAAAGGCCTCAAGGAAGCTTGTAGAACAAGCTAGAAAGTTCTAGAAGATAAGGTTGACAACTAAGCATATGTCCACAAAAGTTGGAATATCCTTGATCAAGGTGAGAGGATAAGTATGACTAGATAGGAACAAACTCTCATGTTGTCAACAACTCCTAGGCTATAACTATTGACTAAATGCATTAACCTAAGTAAACTTAAGTAAAAGAATAAATAAATAAAAAATAATTATTTACTCTAACACTTATCAAACATATCATTTCCATTTGAAATATTTCATTGTTTAATATTTTTGAAGCCTTATTTAGAATGAAGATAAAGATCAATTCTTTTCTACATCATGGGCCACCCAAAATCTAAAGCCATGTCTTTTGGAGGCACCTTACATATTAAGAGAATGGTAACATTAACCTACTTGAGGGACTTTGAGTTTACTCAGGGTTATGCATAGACATTAGAGAAACCTGGTAGTAGATTGGATCACATATATAGCTTACAAATTTAACTTTTTGAATGACCATAATTCTGATATTTTATCCATTTTCTTAAGTTACAATCCACACTTTGTCATCCATACCTCAAAAGTAAAAATAAGTTGGAACCAGTCCAAAAGATGATAATGAGAACAACTATTTTAAGACTCAATTAACATGACTAGAAAAAGGTAGAAGAGATCATAACAGAAAGAATAAGCAGCATGATTACAAGAAGAGCCACATGAACAAGACAATTTTGTATCTAGAAATTAATCCTGACCTATATAATTTAAACTGTAGATGCCTTGAAGGTTTCAAATTCAACACAAAGAAAACACATACTAATGTAAGATGCCTTTTCTAAAGATTTCAATGCAGACTCTCATAACATCATACTGGCATGTGCCTTGAATTTTTCAAAATCCAAATCAAGATGCCAATGTACTTGTAGACTCATAGATCTAAAAAATGATGAACTTTCTCTCTATGTGGCGATGAACTCCCTCTCCAGTGCTTGAATATGAAATTGATTCTAGAATTGTTCAAATCAAGATGCCAATTAGGAATAAGAAAAGATGAAATTTTTTGAAAGTGGCAACGATTATTCAATGTTTAATTGGATAATTGCCAATGAAATTTATATCAATCAAATCCAATTCAAAATAGAATTAATATCAACATTCAAAATAGAATTGCATCACTAAAAATTTGATCTATATTCACACAAAAAGATTGCATATCAGATATTTAAGAATATTTAGGGAAAAAACTATGTGTCAATATTTAAAAAAAAGTTTCTGATATTTTTTGACTAGAAGGACCACACACCTTTTTTAGTTTTATTTTGGAGACACCCAAGGAAGTCCTCTGGATTTAATGAAGGGGGCTTTGGATATACAAAACAAACAAGAAAAGAACCATTGGGATTTTTCCAAAATGATGAACTAAATTATATATCCATCAAAACAAAACAAAAACATAATTACAACACCTTACAAAGATCCTAGCTATTTGCACAAAAACACTTAGAAAAGATTTTTTGAAACCCTAGTGCCCTGATCCAAGCTTTCTCCTCTAAGCCCTATCATTTTCTGCATGGGAAGCAAGAATTTCTTAAGAGAACCACCATTAAGAGAACCATTCATATATAATGGCATATGAATTAGCTCATTCACTAGCATATATAGGAGTGATATTAGTGAAGGACCAGTTCTTCCACTAGTTCCCACCATGCTCATTTTTGTCATTGATAGTTGCATTCCACTACTTCCTGCCATGCTCATGAGCATTCTTGCCACTGATAGTTGTGTTGCAGAATGTTGTAGTTGATTTTGTCATGAGAGGAGGGAAACAATTATTAAACTCCCTCTTTTATCATTACCACTCCAACCTAAAGGAAGTCCAAAAAACAAGTGACACTAAGTGAAGTTCCTAGCACTAACTGAAGGCATTTAGGATTGAGATTAGGAATAGTTCTTTAGTTTATTTGTAGTAGTTTTATATTTTTAATTGTTGTATAATTGGTATACATGTAAAAAAATTTGTATTTTGATTTTCGTAGTAATTGCATAATCAATGCTCAATGTTCCATAAACCTTTTTGTTGTGTTTTTTAGCAAGTTTTGAGGAGGAAATGCAACATGGAGAGCTTTTAGTGCATTCACAATTATTATGATATATTCTAACCACTAAATTATATATTTATTGTAAGGTAGGCAATAAGCATCGTCCGAGCTCTTCATATAAAAAATGAAGTCAAACTCATTGATCCATGGTTCATGAGTATGATTCACATGAAATCATTTATCATATGAATGAGTGGTCTACTTAGTACACATTCCATCTAGGCGATGCTCCTTTAATCTAATAGCAATTTCTTAATTTAAAACAAACAGACATACTTGTATAGAAAAAGGATTAATTAGGTAATCACTTCAATAATTGAATGTGAATTATTTAAGGAATTTAAAAAATAACTTCAAAGAATTAAAGAGAGACCTAAAAAAAATTTTAAAAAATTCACATATAATGTTAAAAAAATGTATTTTTCATAATTTGTTGTTTGATTAATGTTTGATTGATTGGTTTAGAATAATTTTTAATTTCTAAAGATAATTTTTCAATTTTAAAAATAATTGATTTTTTAGTTTGTTCCTTTCTTATCTATTAGATTTTTACTATTTTATAAATTTTAGATTAGAAAATAGTGAAAACATAATATATTTCAAGAACATTATAATAGGTATAGTGTTTCACCTAGATTTTAGAGGAAAAATAGTAATTTTTAATTAATTTTTAATTATACCTTTTTTTTATAATAGGTTCACCTAGTGAAAAATTGTCCAAGTATTTTTTTAAAAGAATCTCATTAACATTGGAATATTATTTTTTCATACAATTTTTTTGACATAAATTTGTAAATAGATTTAAAATATAATATGATTATGTAGTGTATATCATTTTATTATTAGATGATTGATTATAAATTTAATAATATCATAAATTGAAATTATTAGATTTTAATTTAATTTTATTATGTTTTGCTAGACATTTTTCAAATTTATTAATAAAAAATAGAAACAAATGATATCTTTAATAATATTATTATTATTAGAATGCCATAAATTGTATTATTTAATTTTATTAACTACAATGTCATATTTTCATAATAAGCTTTTTAAAATTTATTAAAATTCTTCACAAAAATATTAATGAAACTAACTATTGAATTTTATTATATAATAAATAAAAAATCCAGAAACATTAGAATTAGTATTATTAATTGAAAATTATATAACATTAGTTTTTAAAAAGTTGTTGAAACTTATCAATTGTTAATTTCAGGCCCCTTTACAGTTGAAAGAGCTTCAGCTTCAGTACACATCAGTGGAAGATCAGTTCCCTAATTCATTACAAGCATTGTTAAAATTAGAAGATTTAGTCCTGTTTGGAATGGGATGGGAAAGTTTGAAATCGGTCAATCGATGGTAATTGAAGGGAGATTGCTCTCAGAGTCACTTAATTATCTCACCAACCTTAAAAATTTAGGTTTGAGATATTTGTCTGTAAGCGGGGAACTTGCTTTGAACAGGAGCAGAGGCTCGCCTAAAATTAAGGCTTCTCTGGTTAGTCTTGAAAAGATAGCCACTCATGGTGTAGAAGCTTTATCAAAGATCTCAATTAGTGGTCAGAGTTGTCCAAGCCTTAACTCTCTAGAGATTAGAGACATTAAAAACCTAGTCGAGATTCATTTTACACAAGATAGTCCTGAATTGGGTCCTTGTGATCTGGAAAAGGAAGGCTGCTCAGAAATTAAAGAGTTAGCAAGTCTGGAGAGAATTCACATTAATAAATGTTGGCAGCTGCAGAAAATCACAGGTAGTGAAAAGTTGAGAAGACTAAGATATCTATATATATCAGCAGCCCATGGAGCTATATGCGGTTGCATTAGTCAGTTACAGGTACTTATCACTACTACTACCTTCCTGACAGACAATTTGCTGTTAATTTTGAGAAACTTTTGACTCGAAAGTTTGCAAGATCAACCATAGGTAGTAAATGATGATGGCTTTCTGTATCCTTTTAATCTTGTTATAGGACCTATAGAATCGTGTAAACCCACCTCAATTTTTTTAGTGAATAATTCCCATCTAATTTTGTATTAGTATAAAGAAAACAATACAATATCCAGGCACACCTCACCTCAAAAGCTAAACTTCAAATAGTTTACAACTACTTTCACTATCCTCATACCTTGAACTCTTCATAGTCGAAAGTTAAGAGTATTTAGTCCAAGTTAATAGTATATTGAGTGGTCTAACTTGCCTATATAATTATCTTCATTCGTTGTAGCTAATGCACCACTGTTGTCAATTAGTTAACAGAGTTATTTTTCTGAATTACAGAGAGCCCCAGAGAATTTGATAGTGAATGGGATAGCAGCTGAAGGAACAGACAAAAAATTTATTGCAAAGCTTTTATCAGATGTGATTGGTAACATTTCAATGGTTGACATTAGCGGTAACTCATTGAAGAAAGCAGTGGCATCATTAGAAACACAATCATTGAGTGCAGGGATCATATGTCTTGTGATTCCAACTTCTTTATCAGGCCATATGAGTGGTATGGAATCTCTAGCAAGAGAATATGTTTCTGCATGCATGGTTACTGCCCCAACACAAATAAAGCGTGTTTGGAAGTTCGAATTTGGTAAAGCCCCAATAAAGAGAGGGTTTATAATTAGGTTGAACAAAGATGAAGGATGGAAAGCCCTACATGTATTCAAAATTCTTACTGCTATATTATACTAGCAGTACCATTGAATCAGCCTCAGCCAGATGTATGTTTTCTTTTCTTCTTTTAAGTTATAAGAACATGTATTTGACCTCAAGAAACAATGTTCCTTCTATCATGGCTAAGAGCTGGGAAACCTTATTACATTGTTGCTATGGAAAATAAACAAAAGCACTTTTTATAGAGTAGGAGATAATTTCCACAGCAAGTCAAACTGTAATATTGCTATCAAGATTTAACTGTGTAGTTTTTGAGTCAAACTCATTGACCCATACTTTTTATATATGTGAGCTAAAGAAAACAAGTAATGTAAAGAAATATAATATTTTAAAAGAATGCATCTAAATAATATTAATTAAAATATAGTTTGTTAGTCCAATCAAACATATTAATAGGAAGATCTAAGATGTGTTGGAATATGAGCAATACTTGAATAAAACATGATTTGATTATTAAGAGAGGTAGTAGTTCAGCATTAGACCACCCAAACATCAAATAAGAGGATTTCCTAGCTTGTGTGTGAAAACTTCAATAGATTGGTGCTCTAAACATGTCATAAAGAACACATTTAACCAAAAATCCATATATGACTTACATAACATGTTATGTACATAGAAATCTTAGTAAAATAGGGGAAACAAATCAATATAGATCCACTCTACTTAAAATACTATCAAAATCCATAATTAAACATATTTGTTAGTAACACAAAGAAAATATGAAAATCCAATCAACAAACTACCCCTTGTTGCACAAAGATGAATTGGTTGTGTTCAAGGATGATTAGATATGACTACTATTCTCACAAGCATAAGGTTGAGGTGAGATTGTTGTTAAAATGGGTAGGGATGGCCTCCCATAGATATATGGGATTAATGGTTTATATTTGTTAAGAGCTATTGGGAGTTACATTGCAAGGAGCACAAGTGTTTGAGCATGTGATTGGAGGAGGGAGAGAGAGAGAGAGAGGGGGGGGGGGACTAAGGGGAGAATTAGTGATGAAAAATCTAGTTGAAGAAAGTGTATGAATGAGATTGAAAATGTGCTTTGGACTACTGCAACTGTAGAGGTGTGCATGGTTTGAGAAGACTTGACTAGGATTAGGTTGTGCAAGTGAGGAATAAAGGGCTAAATGGTTGAGGAACTTGATGAAAAGTGGAGAAAAATAGAGAAACTAAATATTTTGTTTATTAATCTAGTTCTTGGTAAAAGGATGGAGGATTCTAGTAAATGATTAATTAAATTTGTTTTGTTGAAGGTGTGTTATACAAGAAGAGATGATTAAATTGTTTGAACTATGAATAGGTGCAATTGAACAATGGTTTTATTAAGTAAATAATAAATTATTCTTTAATTAAAGAGGAGATAAAATTGAATCATTAATTGAATAATTAAGGCTTTACTATATTAATTATTAAAGAAATAGTCAATACATGATGAATCATCAATTTAGGTATCTACATTGTCTAAATTAGTTGAGTAGAAGCATATTGTTTAACCAAAAAATTAGAGTTTTTGAATTATTAAAGAAATAGTCAATACAAGATGAATCATCAATTTAGGTATCTACATTGTCTAAATTAGTTGAATAGAACCATATTATTTAACCAAAAAATTATAGTTTTCACAAGAATAAAAGTAAAGTGTAGAGATCAAATAACAACATAGAAATTCAATTGATCTATCAAGACTTCATTGAAATCCATATAATTTACAATATTATATGCAAGTTCATTGAGGAAGCATAATAGAAGAAGACAAGAGGTTAAAAAGAGGTAGTTGGAAAAAGTCACACTTGTAGTGAGGAAACAATTTGGAACATTTAAACATGTAAAGCATAAAAATAATAAAGTATTGCTAATTGAAGAGAAGGGAAAATGGAGGAGTGTTCTAGCCATCTAATTTTTCACATACATATACTAAGTTCCATCTATCATTATCATTATTAATATTCCTCTTGAGTTTGTTTGGCAATCACATAATTAAGAGAAATAACATGAACCAATCAAGTAAGCTTGCTAAAGTTAGGAAAATGATGCAGGAGCATACTGGGTGTAAGGGCAATCTTGCATCACCCAAAAATATTTTATTTTCAGCCTTTTCTATTTTAATAAGGACTAATAGACAGGGTGGTTACTATTTATGGGAACTTACTATTTTTAGTAAGTTTATCATATGAGCTCAGAATGTTCCCATTTTCTATAGGAAGGTTCATTTTAGAGATATAAGCCTACCATAAAAACCTCATTTCTCTAGCTTAAGTATCAAAGAAGTTATTGTGGATTTTTGGTGAAAAAAATTTGTAGAAAAATTTTCAGGCTCACCATTGGAGGCCTTAAAGTGCTCGGATGAGGTTTGAAAACTCAAGGGAAGGGCGCTAGCACTGTTCTAAACTTGTAGATCAGGAGTTGGCATTTCTAAAAAGTGGCTATAATAACCAATCGAAGCAACGGTTTGTGAGTTATGGCCTTCGAAAGTTGGGCTACCAAAATTTCTAAAATAATTTGTCAAGGATGTATTTGGCTGACTCTATGTGTATTGTTAGGGTCTGTCGGGCCTAGATATTAAGTTTAAGCATCTAGAACCTTCCCGAGTGACATAAAATTGTCTATTTAAGAAAGGCCCAAAGATTTTCTAGGACAGCTCTGGGTGATAGTTCGCAGCACTATCTTGTAGGTTACTATAATGAAAGTACCCATTTGGGTTAGCATTGTAATTGAGAATTTTGTAATTCCACATTTGTGGCAATAATAAGAGAGCGTGGCGGAAGAGCTGGAGGTGTTACACTTGAGGGTTTTTGAGCCCTCCAAAGACAAATGCAAGCATTGGAAGAACAAATGCGTAGAGGAATGAATCTTCCCATAAGAGATGAAAGAGAGGATGAAGATGAAGTAGAAGAAAATATCAAAGTAGAGGTAGTTCTAAACCCAGAGGAAGAGAGGCTTTTAAGGGCCATCTCCAAGATTGGAAAAAGACCTAAATTTGAGGTTCCCATATTTTCAGGAAACCTTAACCTAGAAGAGCTGATCGATTGGATTAATGAACTAGAGGAGTACTTTGAGTATGAAGATATTGAAGATCCGGATAGGGTCAAGTTTGCAAAGGCAAAACTAAAGGGACATGCAAAGATCTGGTGGCAAGAGGTTTATTTGGAATGAAATAGAAAGGGAAGGATAAAATCACTAGACGGGATCGAATAATAGCTAAAATGAAGTGACAATTCATTTCTATGGATTATGAGCTTGATCTATTGAAGAAGATGCAAGGAATGAAGCAAGTGGGAAAATATGTTCAAGAGTATACCGAGGAGTTCTACCAAGTTCTCATTAGAATTGGCCATGCAAAAGCTGATAAGGAGAAAGTCGCTTGTTATCTTAATGGGTTAAGGCCCAACATTCAGGATGAACCGAGCCTAGTTCGAATGAACAATATTGAGGAGGCATACCAGTTTTCCCTAAAAATTGAGAAGAAACTGATCAAGAAGTTTGACAATAAGAATAGTGGAAGAGGTTGTGGTGGAAGATCTAGCACACAATCTTATGGAGGCTGTAATGATGATCAGAAGAACAAGGATGAGGCTAGAAGTAGCAACCAGAACCAAAGGGGAAACAATTCCAATCATTCCCATGATCAGAATAATAGAGACCAGAGAGGAAGAGGCAAGGGACAAGGATCTAGAAGAGGAGGCTTCTATGGGAAATATTTTCACTATAGAGAGGAAGGGCATATAACATTTGAATGTACCCAATGCCAAGGATGAACATATCAAAGAACAAAAGGTCAGGTGATAGTTGCACATGTTGATGAAGATGCTAGATCTTCACATTCTAAAGATGTTGAAAGAGGAGAAGTCTTAGTTAATAGAAGAGTCTTGCTGAGAGGTGAGAATGAACCTGATCAAAGAAGGAGTTTATTTCGAACAAGGTGCAAATGTGAAGATAAGTATTGTGATATGATTATTGATGGTGGAAGTACTGAAAATCTGGTGTCAAAAATGACAGTCGCCAAGTTGAAGCTAAAGAGACAGAAACACCTACGTCCATACTATATTGCTTGGGTGCAAGGTGACTACAAGGTTATGGTCAATGAGCAGTGCTTAGTGAATTTCAAGATTGGGAGCTACTTGGATGAGATACAATTTGATACCATACCTATGGACATATGTCAAATGTTGTTGGGTAAGCCGTGGCAGTTTGATAGGCATGTCGTACATGATGGGCGAGCAAATACCTACACTCATACTAAGGATGGAATGAAACATAAGCTGAAGTCATTGAAGGATAAATAAGGAAAGGTATGTAGTGCTGCCAGAATATGTTTTGTTGATGGAAAAGAGTTTCTTAAAGGTATGAAGCATGAGCATATGTGTTTTGCTATAATTCCTAAAGATAGTAAGGAAGAAGTAGAGGAGGTACTGCAGAAGTTGCAGATATGTTGGAAGAGTTTTCTGATATTGTATCAGATAATGTACTTGATGGATTGCCCCAAATGAGGAAGATTAGTTAGCAGATGGATTTGGTTCCAAGAGCCAATTTTTCAAATAAAGTAATGCATAGAATGACACCAGCAGAAAGTGAAGAGTTGAACAGGCAAGTTCATGAGTTATTATAGAAGGGTTTGATTCAAGAGAGTTTGAGTCGATGTGCTATACTAGTAGTATTAGCACCAAAGAAGAATGGATAATGGAGAATGTGGAAAGATTCTCGCACTATCAACAAGATCACGATAAAGTATAGATTTCCATTGCCAAGGATGGATGATATTATGAACTTTTTGAGTGGAGCTAAGTACTTCACAAAGATAGATCTAAAGAGTGGGTACCATCATATTTGTATTAGAGAAGGTGATGAGTGGAACACTACTTTCAAGACAAGGGAAGGACTGTATGAGTGGTTAGTCATGCCTTTTGGGCTAACCAGTGCACCAAGCACTTTCATGAGGCTCATGAATGAGGTACTAAAGGAGTTTCTATGTAAGTTTGTCATTGTTTACCTAGATGATATATTGATCTTTAGTAAGACATTGGAGGAACATTTGATTCATATTCGCAATGTGTTTGAAAAGTTAAGGGGAGAAAAGTTGTTGATAAACCTAAAGAAGTGCAGTTTTGTAAAGGAGTTGGTGTACCTGGCATTTGTATTCTCAAGAGAAGGTTTGAAAATGGACCCAGAGAAAGTGAAAGCTATCCTTGAATGGCCTACTCCAAGGAGTGCAACAAAGGTAAGATCTTTTTATGGATTCACTACATTTTATAGAAAGTTCATAAGAAGTTTTAGCAGTATTTGTGGACCCTTGACTGAAATAATGAGAGGAGATAGGAAAGAGCTTAAGTGGACTATAGGAGTAGATAAGAGTTTCAATCTGTTGAAATAGAAAGTCATTGAGCAACTTGTTTTAGCACTTCTTGATTTTAACAATGTGTTTCAAGTAGATTGTGATGCTAGTGGTACTACAATAGAAGTTGTTTTGAGCCAAGAAGGTAAATCTTTGCTTATTTCAGTGAGAAGTTGAATGATGCAAAAAGAAAATATTATGTTTATGATCAAAAATTTTATGCCACATTTCAAGCATTGAAGAAGTGGAGACACTATCTTCTTCCCAAGGAGTTTGTTTTGTATACTAATCATCAAGCTTTGCAATACTTGAATAGTCAAGAAAAATTGAACCAAATGCATTTAAAGTGGGTTCAGTTTTTGCAAAGTTTCACATTCATTTTGAAATGTAGAAGTGTGAAGTCTAACAAAGTTGTAGATGCTCTTATTAGAAGACAACTTTTTTTGATAGAAATGTAGATAGAGGTGGTTGGGTTCAAGGAACTTAGTACATTGTATCTAGATGATCCTAATTTTGGTGAAGCGTGGAAGGCTTGTACAGAACCTGTTACACTTGAGAGGACAGAATGGTTGGATTTTATGATCCAAGATAATATGTTGTTCAAAGGAAGCCATTTGTGCATTCCAAGAAGTCCAATGAGAGAGAACCTCATCAAGGAGAAGCATAGTGGAGGATTGGCTGGACATTTTGGTAGAGATAAAACTATAGCTTTGGTTGCTAAAAATTATTATTGGCCACAGTTACAGTAAGATGTGATGAAGTTTGTATAAAGTTGCCAAGTATGTCAGATGGCAAGAGGAGTGAAGCAAAATACAAGGTTGTATCAACCATTACCTGTACTAGAGAATTTGTGAGAGGATATCAGCATGGATTTTGTTCTTGGATTACCGAGGATAAAACATGGGCATGATTCTATTTTTGTGGTGGTTGATAGGTTTTCAAAGATGGCACATTTTATTCCTTGCAAGAAGACTAGTGATGTTGTTCATGTAGTAGAGTTATTTTTCAAAGAAGTGGTGAGATTGCATGGTCTGCCAAAGAGTATAGTTTCAGATAGAGATACCAAATTTGTTGGGTATTGTAGACACTCAAAAATTGGCAAAAATATAAGTCACACAATTCTGATTGATCAAGTCCAAATTAAAAGAGGAAATCAGAAGAAACACAATAGACTTTTAAATCAAAAATTACATTAGGTCATTAATCACCTATCAAATCAACAAGACCTAAATCAACTTTAAAAGAGGAAGAAAACAATTCAAATTCATAAAATGAAATTCAAAAAGGGAGGCAGAAAAAGACAAAGTGTTGAAAATAAATCATTTATTAAATCAATAAAATTATTTTATCATCACAAGATTGAAAATCTCCCTTTTAGCATTTAAAAGAATTTGAAAAATCCTCATATTATCCTCAAAACCAAGTTTGTTGGACTCTTCCTCCTAGCCTCTTATGAGATATTTTGAGTTTCACTTTCACCCCCAGTCAAAAGTGAAAATCCTGGTTCTTACCACAACCCCTTATGAAATCCTATAAATAGGAGGGAAATCTAAGAGGCAAGGGACCCAAGTTTTTATGCGTCTACACTATAGGCACATTAGCACTCATCATTTTAGCATTTTCATTGTAGCAAGCTCATATCATTTTAACATCATTTTGTGTTATTTAGCATCATTTGTTGATATTAGTTCATAGTATGATCATTTCAAGAGCATTTCTAGGAGTTTTATTTCACATATAATATGCATTTTAGTCATTGATCTTACATTTTTCATTATAGATCTACATTTTTAGCACAATCCCATTCTAGAACTGTCACTAAGATGTTAGTCTGAGAGCTATTTTAGTAGTTGTAGTGATGGAGACATGAGACGCTTGTAGAGATTACATTCTGATGATGATATCTTGGGTCTAGTATAGTTTTTCATCAGTCCATTTGCATTCTACACTAAAGTTTCATGAATATGCATTCTTACCGTGTACAAAATGGTGCCCACCGTGGGGCTGAACTAAAAGCCTCTCTATTTTCAAGTTTTTTAGTCTAACCTTTCATTTTAGTATAGATCTATGTTGTTTTTGGCTATTCTCTTGTACAGATATGATCAAATACAGGTTCTACTACATCTGGGAGACCTCATATCAGCAAGAACAACATTCCAAAGTCTTTCTTGAGCATAGAAGGGCAGGATTTGAATTTTTTGATGCTTTTGTATTCTCTTTCAACACTTTCGAGAGATATTCTAACACTTATGAACTTTGTTTTCTCGCATTTAATCTTACTATAGAACATACACATTGTTCTGTAATGCATTTGCATAGTTCAGTAACGCATTTGCATAGTACTGTAATGCATCTACATTGTTTTGTAACGCATTTGCATAGTTCGATAACACACTTGCATATTCTTACAATGCTTCTGAATATTTTTGTAACACATTTGATCATTTCTATAAAGCATATGAAGCATCTTATAGTGCATTTTATTTTCTTATAGTGCTTTTGCATGATAGAATAGCACATATGAGGTTTTCTGTGACGGATATGAGCATTTCTATAGCGCATTTGATAAAAGTTGCAATTTCCTGAATCTAACTTCTAGATTTGAATATCTTTTTCTTACAGGTCCCTTCTATGTTAACAAACAAGCTTTTAAATTGCAAACAGTGCGCAACAAGAAAGAAGACCTTCATAAAATTCCCTAGCCTTTGCTAGCTTTGAATTAGGTAGGTGGACCTCAACTCTTGTTAATTAAAAGTGTGGCATTTCTAAGTTTTCAAACATAGCTTAATAAGAACATTCAATCTCATTGATTTGATAAAGAAGTATGCCTATGCTCTCAACTCCTTTGAGTTGATCAAAATGCCTGACCTGTAAACATCGGTTACAATTGAACGTGGAAAAAACCCACACATAATCTAATTAGGAGCCCCTTGTCTTCAGTAGTATAAGGGTTGGGAATTGAATCTTCATGTTTGTTGTGTTTGGGGAGCCAAAATAGTAGGGATATGCTCTCACTCTTCTTGAGAGATCAGATTCCTAGACCTATTTGTGACTTCTATTCTTCATTTTTCACTAGGTAGGATAATCTAGCCATAGAAGGGCTACCTCTCGAGTTGCCTTAGTAGGGCCAATGAGAGAAATTTCCCCCAATCTTTTATTCCTAATCGAATGCAAGCCACTTGCATTCAAAACATAGCCTTCCTGTAGTAGTCCCATAAGGTATTGCACCAAACCTCCTTGGCATTGGTGGGAAACTCTCTGTCATAGGAGAGGTAAATTCTAACACAGTTGGAACACTAAGACCTACTAGTCACCAACCTTAGATAACCTTGCTTGGAAGTCATTTTTTTTTCATTTTCTAGGTGCATGCAATTTTTTTTCATTTTTTTTTGATCTCACTACTATTGTGCTTGGAAGTGCTTTAAAACTTAGTAATGAACACCAGTGTGGATCACAAACCTTCCAGAACGACAAACCTCAAATTGGTATCAAGAAACCAAGTCTAAGACAAAGACATTGTTGAACAATCCTTAAAGTAGTGCATATACTGCATAAAACAACTCATCTAAACACTCCTGTAATGCTTTTGATCTCTATTATGATGCATATATCTATAAAACAATGCATCTGAGACTTAAAACAATGTATTTGAATCAGAAAACAATGCATTTAAGTACTTGAACAATGCATATGAACAATGAAACAATGCATTTGATTACTAAAACAACACATTTGAGCATTCTTGTGACACATCTGAGAAAAAAAATGAAATAGAGGCTATCTGCAAACATGATACTTGTGAACAAACAATAAATTTGGATACCCTTTTCCTTGTTGGTATTTTACGAAGTCTAAGAATTTCCATGTCTAATCGAGAACATCTTTTGAAACAAGAAAAACCACATCATCATCAACCCAACAAGTACCATTACCTCACTTTGCACATCAAGCCAGGAACATTCAGAGACACACATCCATTCCTTTACCTGACTTTACAAGAGTAAGCCTTATCCTATCAACATTAGCAAACACCATGTCCAATCTAGCTTGTTGCTACAAAAAAATCATGATCAATGAAAACTTTCACTTTTGAAAAATCCCTAAAAACTAAAAGGATCTAACTCACCTTTCATATCACCATGGAAAATAGGTGTACCAACAAAACTGAAATGGCCAACCATATGAGTGAGTGCTAGGATAGCAAGTAGAACCAACAAATGCATAGAACCTCTAAACCTCCTCAAATCTACTACAACAACAGATTGTGCATAGAACGAAGTTACTCTCGAGTCACCCTTATTTGATTGAAATTTAGAATCCCTAGCCACAATGGGTTCATCACATGTATGGGATGACAAAAGTATTGAATCTAAAATTGAAGGTTTTCAACAAAATCTCGAACTTGTCAATATCATGGACAAGATACTGGAAAGACACAAAGAGTGCTACATACATTACCACAACAAGGTGCAAAATTGCCATATAACTTTGATGTGCCCAATTTGAAACAAGATGAAGAAGAGTCACCTTTAGATGTAGTCACACAAAAATTGCAAGACCTACAACTAGAAATGGAAAAGATGAAAAGAGGGAAAAAATCACCTGCAAAGTTTAGCCTCGAAAAGGTGTGTCCCCTACTGTTCGAAAAAAGAATTACCTTCACATTTTTTCCTCCAAATATGTAGATACCAAAATATGATAAATATTTTGGCACGTCGGATCCACAAGATCACCTTAGGCAATTCTATATGCTAAGTATGGAGTTTTTCCATGACACAACATACCTAATGTGTTTATTTCCAAGGAGCCTCGGGGGGCAAGCCATGGAGTGGTTCTCCAAATTGCCTTCCAATATTAAAACTTTCGATCAATTGGCCTCCGTTTTCATTACCCAATATTCTTATAACATTGAAAGAGAGTTTACAATGATTGATCTATGTAACACTAAACAACTCTTAGGTGAATTATTCAAAGCCTTCCTACAACAATGGAGACACATGTTTTTCAAATATCATAGAGACATACCAAATAAAGAAAAGATAGATATCTTTGTCAAAAATCTCTCAAAACTGATGAATTATTGGCTCCAACTTCAAGGGCCTAAAGATTTAAAACCACTTTAGAAAATGTCGCTAAAGTGGAAGAAACCTTGGTAAACAATGACATAATTAAATTATCTAAAAATGGTAAAGGTTTCTCCAACAATTCCACACAGATGCACAATTCCTTTGATTGGTCCACTGACAAAAAAAAATCATTGTGGAGAAACAATAATAAAAACATTACAAATGATGGGGTAGTTGAAGCCAATCATGTCAAAACTCAAAATTAACCCCCTTTAAATCAACCAGGTCCCATTGTCACACCTCAACCAAATAATGCCTGCCTATTTTTTCAATGTAACACAAAGACTCCCTCTAGATCTAATCAACAAGTTTCTTACAATCAAACTCCTCCACCACAAAGATATTAGTCTTTTGATACACCTAAGGAGCACACACCCATAGGGGTGTCCTATAAGAGTGCATTACAAACACTCCTGGCCAATGACCTTATCATGTTACCCGAGGCTAAACCATACGAACCCCAAGTCAAGAAAAATCGTGGAACGAGAAGCACATTTGTGCCTATCATCGCAATCAAGGACACCTAACAAAAAATTATTTTTCCCTTAAGGGGGTCATCCAAAAAATAATAAATGATGGAACCATTGAAGTAAACAATCTCAGCAATAATAAAGACCATACGACCTTCAAGAATCCCTTCATGAGTCATGAAAAGGGGGAGTCTTCCAAGGCCAATTAAAATGCAGCACTGCAAACCAAGGTTAATTATGTGCACCACTATGATAATACCATTGGCATGATTTCTGGATTTGATGACACTATAAATGTCATCATAATTAAAGATAAAAATAATAAATAGTCCTCAAATGCCATCACCTAAGGTCAAGCCTCCAAAATTATCCTACTAGGGCCTGTGACAAATCCTGACCAAGCAACTCCAAGTTCCTCCATGCCAACGTACAACTTGGTTAACCAATTACTAAAGACTCTGGCACACATCTCCATTTTCAAACTATTGCAAATCTCCTTGGAGCATAAAGAGATACTCAACAAAGCCTTAGTGCCAAATGACCTAGATGTGAGTAGATTCCAGAACATGGTAAAAAATTTAGTTGCTCCTCACTGCATGTCCTTTTCAATTCAGGATGACATGTCTATCATATAGCCACAAAATTCTCCATTGCACATAGAAGTATTCATCCATAGGAACCAAGTTAAGTGAGCATTGGTCAATGGTGGGGCTACTCTCAATATTTGTATACTCAATTTAGTGAAAGCCCTCGGGTATGCAGAGGATGTTGTTGACCCAAGAAAAAATATTACCATCAAGGCTTATGGTGATGAAGAAAGATCCTCCAAAGGCATGGTCATATTACCAATTAGAGTAGGGCCAATCATGAAAGAAACTATTTGTCAAGTCTTAGACTTACAATTAAATTATAACATCCTATGAGGAAGACCATGGATTCATGACATGCAAGCCATTCCCTCCACCTACCACCAATGCCTTAAATTTCCATACATGGGTCAAGAGATAACCATACCCAGAGATAAACACTTTGCCCAATATTGTAACTCACTTGTCCCTAATAATAGAGAAGAAGCTAATACACTGATAGATGCTAGTAGCTAGTCCATAGTTATGGGCACTTCACACTCCACTAACCAAATGAGCAACCACTTATCAACATCAACTAAGGGTAAAGAGAAAGTGGTTTGTTCAAGTCCTTCTGCTTTTTCACCGGCATCATCATCAAAAGATCCTAAACAACTACGTTATGAAGAAATGGATAAATTGATGAAGGAATTTGATAGAAAGTGCAAGTTGCATCGTAAAGGGGTAGATGCGTACTCAGTCTCCTTGTTTGATCCCCCACTCTCTTTGAGGTCTAATGGAAAACCAACTTTGACCAAACCATATCATGCACATTTTATCAAAGCAAGTGGCATACCTCCAAACCCAGTGGAAGACATCAGTCAACAGAACATTGACTTCTCCTCCCACCTACATGGAAAAGGCTTTGACTTAATGAAAAAGATGGGATACATAGGAGATGGTCCCATAGGGAAAAGGAAAGGAACCATCAAACCTTTGATGGTACAATTCAGGTCCAATAAATCTAAAACAGGGGTAGGGTATGATGGACAAGACAAGGCACAAACCTCTTCTACCTTGGTGTGGGTACCCAAACAAAAGGACAGTTATAGCCCAACAATAATTGATATCATAAATGTAAATTTGTCCCTCTCAAGTTAACGTTCCATGGAAGAACAACCCATAAATACCTCCAATAATGAAGATGATGATGATTCTGCTAAATGGGAATTTGAGTCACTATTTGAGGAATTTCTCCATGATAAAGAATGTGATGTTGTCCACATACCTACCCCTGATAGTTTGACTATACAAAGAACAACTCATAGTTCCTGATCCACTTCACCAAGAAACAAAATACATCAGGATGGCTTAGAAGATGAACACATTGAAGAGTTTCAATTTCAAACCTTATTCTTGACTTCTTCCTAGTAGAAGTCGAAGATGATTACTATGAGCCTCTCACAAGCTCTACTTTGCCTGACACTCTAGAAGAAGTCCATGTCGTAGATCTAACAGATATAGCATATGAGCCATCTAATGAAGTTATGTCTTTAAACCCCATTGAACCCTTCCCTTACTACAAATTACTTTCCCTCATCCATATTGAAATCATTAACTAGGATACAACTAAGCCTCATCATCTCCCTCATTTTGACAGTGACTGTGAAGTTTTCATCTACCTTAATGCGGTTGAACCATCTCGACAATGACAAATGGAAGAAGAGCATACGGTCGGATCGAGTATCAATGACCTCAGTCACACTAGAGTAGGGCAAGCATCTCATAACCTTATTGACCACCACCAAGTTGTGGCTAATCTTGATAAAAAATAGAAACAAATAGAAGTGATGCATCCCAAGGTGAAAACCCAATTGCGGCACCCACAGATGGGGTGATTGATACCTTATCTAAACATTCTGAGGAGTGATCTTCTATTTTGATTGAGCCTATAGAACTGGTCAACCTTGGCATAGAACAAGAACCAAAGGTCATTTATTTGGCATAGTCCTTGAGTCCAGAAGAAAGGAAGGCATTCATTGAATTCATCAAAGAAAGATAGATAAACTTCACATGGTCTTATGCAGACATGCTCGACTTAGACCCGACCTTAATCCTCCACCATCTTAACATCTCTCAGGAGGTTAAGCTAGTGAAAAAAAAACTCAAAAAGATGCATCCTCATATATCTCTATTAGTGTAAGTAGAACTAAAAGAATTAATTAGTACCAATTTCATTTGGCCCCTAGCATATGCATCATGGATCTCCAACATTGTCCCCATATCAAAGAAGAATGGCAGCATACGGATTTGTATCAACTTTCAGGATTTAAACAAAGCATGTCCTAAAGATGACTTTCCCCTCCCTCATATCGACACCATTGTCAATCTCACAACAGGTCATTCCATGTTTTCACTCATGGATAGGTTTTTAGGGTACAATCAAATCAGAATAGCACTAGAAGATTAAGAGAAAACAACTATTACTTGTGCATGGGGCACATTTTGTTGGAATGTAATACCCTTTGGGTTAAAGAATGTTGGGGCTACCTATCAATGGGCCATGACCATTATCTTTCACGATATGATGAATATCTTCATGGAAGATTATGTGGATGACATTCTTGCCAAATCCCATAGTTGAGAAGAAAATCTTCCCATACTAGACAAAATATTCACCTGCCTAGAAGCATTCAAACTCAAGCTCAACCCCAAGAAATGCACTTTTGGCATCAAATCAGGCAAGCTCCTAAGATAAATTGTTTCAGCCAAAGGGATAGAAGTTGACCCTGAGAAGGTACATGCCATAATTAGTATGCAACCTCCAAAGAACCTAAATCAATTATGCTCTCTTCAAGGTAGACTTCAATCAGTTCACTAGTTCATTTCTTAGTTGGCATAAAAGTGTATACCTTTTTTCACACACTTGCTACATAAAGACATAAGTTTTAAGTGGGATGATCAATGTCAGAAGGCTTTTGACACACTTAAAACCTATTTGATGAATCTGCCTATGTTGGTACCTCTAGTATCACACAAACCATTACTATTGTATAATTCTATAACGGATAAGTCAATTGGATCCCTCTTGGTGCAAGAAAATTACCAAGGAAAAGAATGATCCATTTACTACATCAGTCGCACCTTGGTCAACTATGAGCTTAATTATTCTTTCATTGAAAAGGCTTGCCTGACAGTAGTTTTTGCTTACCAAAGTCAAGCTCATCTCCAAAATTGATCCTCTCAAATACCTTCTTAGCAAGACAACATTAACAGGTAGACTAGCTAAATGGGTGATGATCCTAAGTGAGTTTGACATTGAGTATGTTGATAGGAAGAAAATAAAAGGATAGGCCATTTTCGATCAATTGGTAGATGCACCTATAGAAAGTTCCAATCCTATCTTAGTTGACTTCCCTAATATGCACATCTTTCAAACAGAACTAGTAGCATGGAAATTTTATTTTGATGGTTCCTACACACACCATGGGTCAGGCGCCGGTATTTTGTTCATCACGCCACTTGGTGTTACCATCCCTAAATCTTACAAACTACTCTTCCCTTGCACCAACAACATGGCCGAATATGAAGCTTTGGTCTTGGGTCTCAAACTGGCTTTGGAATGGAAATTGATGGCCCTAGAATTTTATGGAGACTCCCAATTAGTCATCAATCAAGTTATTGATACTTATCAGACAAAAGATGAAAAAATGTTTCCTTATAAACATATAGTCAATACACTCAAGGCATATTTTTTTCACATTACTTTCGAACAAATTCCTAGAGAAAGGAATAGAGTAGCAGATGCTATGGCCACCTTGGCCTCCTTGCTTCTACTCTTGGAATAGCATGAGTAGTATGAGTTCCTAGTGGAAGAGGTGGTTCAATCTACATTTACTCAATCTGATTCCCTTATCGTTTGCCACCTAAACACTCCAATTCCCTTTGATACAATACCATTGTATCTTACCTCCATGATAACACCATTCCATCTGACCTCTCACATAACCAAAAATGAAATTTTCATTTTCCAAGTCTCTAGTTACACCTAGGTGGCTTATACGCTGTATAGGAAAGGTCTTGATGATACTTTATTTAGGTGTCTCAAAAAGGATGAGTCTAGAGTTGCTCTCTAGGAAGTCCATGCAAGGATTTTTGGATCACACTCTAGTGGGTTCACAATAGGAAAGAAGATTCTTTGAATGGGCTATTTCTAGCCAACCATGGAAAAAGATTCTATTGATTTAGTCAAAACCTGCAAAAAATGTCAAATCCATGGTAACCTTGTTCATGCACCAGCCCAAGAGCTAAATCCCTTGGCTACACCATGGCCTTTTTAGCAATGGGGTTTTGATTTGATTGGAGCCATCTATCCACCCTCCTCCGGTGGGCATAAATGGATTATCACCACCACCAAATATTTCACCAAGTGGGTCAAAGTGGTGCCACTTGTTGACTCCATGGGAAAATAGATCTCCTCTTTTATTCTCAACCATATCATTTGTCAGTTTGGCATACCTCATGCAATTCTCATAGATAACGACTTGTATTTTAAAAACCAAATAATTGATGAATTATGCAAAAAATTTCACATTATACACCATTCTTCATCAATTTATTATCCCCAAGGAAATGGCCAAGCAGAGGCTACCAACAAAACCATTATCAACATGCTCAAAAGAATTGTCAATGATATTGGTAGGGATTGGCATTCACAGTTGAACCTCACCCTTTCGGCCTATAGGACAAGTGTTAGGATGCCTATAGGTGTGACACCCTTCTCTTTAGTTTATGGCTGTGAAGCTATTCTCCCTTTAGAGGTTGAGATCCCATCCTTGAGAGTTACTCTTCAAGACATCCTATCAGATGAGGATTACAGAGTGGCCCAACTAGAATAGCTAGAGTTGTTGGAAGAACATTAGCATACAACACATGAACATCTCAAAGTGTATCAGAATAGATTATCAAGGCATTACAATAAAAAGGTTAAACCCCATGTCTTTTAGATTGGTGACCTAGTGCTCAGAGAAAACCCTAAGAACCAAGCACCAAGGAAAAATGAAGGAAAATGGGAAGCCAACTGGATTTTTCCTTACCTTATCATAGAATCCTTTAGGACTGGTACCTATCAACTTTCAAATTGTGATGGTATAGAATTAGTAGAACCTATCAATAACATCCATCTCAAATGGTTTTATGTCTAAAAGCTTTGAGAAAAACATCAAAAATACCAAAAAAATCAAAAATACAAAAAAAATAAATTTATCCTCAAAACCTAATTTTTGAAAAGATGGTGAGGTAGTTTGGTCGGCAATAGGGCATGTCATAGGGGATTGCATATTATGCTTGGGTTCAATCAGAGAGAGTGGTGTAGGGACTAACTCTAGAGTATGAGGCTTTTCTAGAGGCCTTTTTACAGATGATAGAAACACCATAGCCTTGGGCTTTATGAGATGGGGTAGCGGATGTAGGGATGTAGGGGAATTATGCATGGTGGTTTTAGGATCATCCCTTCCCTAGGTACATAGATATGGCCGGACTGATGCTAGGTATTGATGAGCTATCAAGTGGGGGAGAGGATGATGATGATGAGAATGGTCCAAGGAGAGGCAGAGGGAGACAATGAGCCAGGGTCAGAGTGGGCATAGCATGGGGGAGATGAGGCTAGGTAGCTGTGGTGTTACCATAGAGGGGAGTGGCACGAGGCCTAGTGCAGGGACAAGTGGGTGTAGGGAGAGTCAAAGGTATTCACGGCTAGGGTGGTACATGGGTGAGAGGAGGGATGGTTTGGAAGCATTATGGAGTAGAGTAGATGAGGGTGAGATTGCTAGAGGATGTACAATTTTTCCATTGATAGAGGCCACGAGTGCAGGGCCTATCAAAGATCCACTAGGTGCACAGTTGTAGGTACCGCCAGAGGCATAGTCACCACCAGAGAGTCCTAGAGGGTTGACTAATTTAGAGGCTCAGATGAGTACCATAGAGGCTCAAGTGGGTGAGGTGTTGAGTACCTTAGAGACATTTATAGTAGTGATGAAACTAGGACCAACATCGCCACCATTGCCACCAAGGACAGATGGGGTCTCTTCAAGTCAGATGGCTCTGATTGGACCAATTAAACTATTGACAGATGCAATAGAGTAGTCAAAACAAGAGGATACAGGTGCCCCTAGTGAGTAGGGACTGTTAGATCAAGTACCCTCATAGGGATGAGTGTTTATCATTGTACTATGGCCTCATTCTTCATTATGTATGATTATTAGCATGATGTTCATTGGACATTTATGTTGATGTACTTGGTCAATCCTTGATTTATGTACTTGCATGTTATATTATCATGTGATGTGCATGTTGATGCATTTTATTTATTTTTAATGTGATTTTAGTCTTTGGATGGATTGTCTGATTGTCATGTTGCTTTATGAGATATCTAAGCTTATTAATGTCTTAGATGTGTGCACTTGTTATATCATGGACTTATTCTGTCATGTGATGATGATTATGGTAGCAATGGATGTAGATGTGTATATGTATATGTGAATGATTAATGTAGATGGATCATGATTTAGAATAGATGGTAGGTTACTAATAATGTAATGAAAATGTGATGTGGTAACATGAATGTAATGACATGAAATGAAATGAGATGTGATAACATGATATGTAATGTAAATGCAATGAAATGAGTAATGAAAATGCAATGGAATGAAATAATAGGATAGGATATAATGAAATATAATATGAGGTAATGAAAAGGATTTGTAATGCAGTATAACAAAATGAAGTGGGAAATGAATTGTAATAAGGTGAGGGTCATGGTAATGAAATGAAATGTGATAAAATGTGTGAATCGTGATTTAATAAAATGAAATAGGGAATGTAATGAAAACACAACGAAATGAGTAATGAAAATGCAATGAAATGAGTAATGAAATGAAATGTAATATATAACAAAGTGAAATGAAATGCAATATGTAACAAAATGAACTAAAATGAGTAATGAGGTGGAATGAGATGAGAAATGAAATGAAAATGAAATGGAATATGAAATGAAATGAAATGATGTGGAATATGAAATGATATAGAATATGAACTAAAAATGGAATGGATTATATAATGAAATGCAATGAGTAAGGAAATGAAAATGCAATGGAATATGAAATAAAATGAAATGATGTGGAATATGAAATGAAAATGAAATGATATGGAATATGAATTGAAATGAAATGGTATGAAAATGAAATGATATAGCATAGGAAATGAAAATGAAATGGAATATGAAATGAAAATGAAAATGTAATGGAATGAAACAATATGAAATATAATGAAATGGAATGTGTGTGCTAGAAGAAATGACCTGTTGGGAGCATGAATCAACAAACAAACATTAGTTAAAAACCCCAAATATGTATCAAAGACTCATCAAAATGAAAGAACATTAACTAACTAATGCTTGCTTGAGTTTTGCAACTCTAAGCAGCCAACAAACCAAATCCTCTAGCCACCTCTACAGTTTAACAAGGGCACCCATGAGAGGCCTTGTTGGTGTGTTAGGATGGGGGGATATGTTTGGTGTGCTCTCTCAAACACAAAAAAGTATTGAATTTCTTGAATTAATGTGCAAATGTGAGTAATGATGAAATATGAACCTAAGCTGCAATGAAATGAAGAACACCTCAAGAAATGGCTATGGAGAAAGCCATACTTGAAGGCATTCAATGATGATGATATGAAATGCAATAAAGAGAAACTACACTAATATGCAAGTTAAAATAAGATGAAAATGAAATGGAGATGAGAAAATGCAAGCAAACTAGACTAATAATGCAAATGAAAAGCTAAACCAGCTACCAAATGGTTAGTATGCACCTACAAAATCACCATGAAAACTCTACTAATGCAAGCTCAAACTACCATGCAAGCTTAAACTATGAATGCAAGCTCAAATCTCAAACCAACATGGTAACAATGCAATAATGGAAGTTGCAAATGCTTGAGACAAGGCCTCTATTTATAGGCTTGAGGGAGGGCTTGGTGAGGTGGCATCCATGTAGATGCCACATAAGGTGACATGCAAGCCATGCAAATGGACAAGAATTCAAAGTTTACCCACACATGTGTGAGCAAACTTGAGAAGAAGAGTGAGACACAAGAGTACAAAAGGGGAGTGTGTAGGCATGCCATCTCACATGTGTGAGCACACTCCTAGGCTAATGAGGGGGATTAAAAAAGTGATTAGGATGATTAAGTGGGATTAGAGAAGAAGTAGGCTAAAAAGGATGAAAATGATGGGTGCAGGCTAGGCTTTAGGCTAAATTAAATGAAATTTAATTTAATCATGGGTTTAGAGGAATTAATAGGATGTGAGGATTAAATAAACAAAATTTATTTTTAAATAGGAGATGATGGAGGATCATGTGTTAAATTAATTTAACACATTAAGGCTAGAAGTATTTAAATTAAATTTAAATACTTAGGAGAATGAACTCATTTAATTAAAATAATTTAATTAAATAAATAGAAGAATATGAACAATATAATTAATTAATTAATAATTAATTACAATGTCATGGGAAATATTAATAAATTAATATAGTCTTTAGGGATGATTTTAAGCATCTACAAAATGATAAATGAAAATGTAACAGAATGAATGGTGACATGGAGTGTAAATGTAATGAAATGGAATGATAAGGGAAAAGGTAATGAAACAATATGAAATGTAATGAAAGAAAATAATAGGATATGAAATAAGATGAAATGAAATGATAAGTGAAAATGTAATGAAAGAAAAATGAGGTGAAAATGTGATGAAATTGAATGAAAATGTGATGAAACTATTTGAGATTCAAAGGCTTTGAGGTGGAGTGTCAATTTTTGTGATTCAAAAGACACTTAATTAAATGGATGAAATGGTGAAATGTGGAGGACAGGTGATGAAATTGTTTGAGATTCAAAGGCTTTGAGTTGGAGTGCTAACTTTTGAGATTCAAAATCCATGAAATGAATGGATGAAATGGTGAAATGAAGGAGATGGAAGATGAGAAAAGATGATGGAATGAATTGTGAAGGTGGTTAAATGATATTGTTTGCGATTCAAAAGCCACACAAGGTAGCAAATGAAGTGATACAATTTGATAGTGACGAAAAAGTGTCAGAGGGTCAAAGGTCACATAACACAATGATGAAATGGTGAACTTATGATGTGTAATGCTAGCATGGATGGGATGTAGAAACAAATTCCATGATAATTGAGTGCTCAGAAACTCGCTTTGAGGTTGATGTTGATGTTGTTTTCCATTTTGGTGATAACCCATCATTAAATTCCTGATTAATGTCAGTGAATTATATTCTAGTTTATGTGCTAGCCATTTGTTTTGCAAGGAACCCAAGATGAAAAATGCAAACTAGATGAGTGCAACTAACTATCACTTTTTCAAAGAGATGCAAACTAATTGTCATCATAGAGCATGTGATAAAAGTGAATAAGTACAACCACCACTAGCTCAGCTATAGTGATATGAATACTTTGTCATGCCGAGAAGTACCAGCAAAGATGAACAATGTACAAGAAAAACATGAAAATCATTAAGAAATAGAAGCTATAGCCGTAAAATAATAAAAATAGGCATGCCAACCAGTCACATGTTAGATAAAAGACCTCACGTAAGGTAATGCACAAAATTGGTCAAGGTACACATAGTGTTCCATCCAAGAGGAGGCTCTTATAAGTGGAAACACATTAAGCGAACTTCCAAGGAGTGGTTGGATCAACCAGAACTCCAAGTGTTACTCTTGGGTCTGGGTGAGACAAGCTAGCCAGGACAAGGGCCGGTGCAACTCAAAGAGGTAGGAATGGAGGCAAAAGAAATGCCCTTGTCAGCTTTAATGATGTTATCTAGGACTATAGTGCAATAGGCATTGTAAGGGGTAGTAGATGAAATGGTAATGACACAAGTGGAGGATAGTCTATGTGAGTAGATGAAGAGTATGTCAAGAGCGGAGGAAGAAGTGGGGGAAATAAAGCCTCCTAAAATGTCTACAAGAGAAACTACAAAGGATGTGGGAGGTGTTAGTGGTGGTGAAGTACTAAGAGGGATGTGATAGTAGATAAGCCTTGTGAATCTAGGACAAGGTTTAATAGAAGGGGGAATGAGCATTGTAAATATGGGGGAGCCACAACTAGAGGTGGGAGATAGTGATCAATCACCATGAGACGTGGAAGGATTGCAAAAATTGTTGGCTATAGAGAGAGTGTGAGCAAAGAATGAAAAACAAGAGGTCACATTTTTGCTAGGATTGATGGAGAAGGCTCAAGAGGATGGGGCACAAATAGAGGCAAAGCAATTGCAGGCAGTGGTAGATGCAGAGCAGGCACAGGTGCAATCACTCAAAATGGAGTTGTGTGTGGAACATGCACAAGTGGAGAGAAGTAATGTAGGAATGCATGTTGAACGATCAAGATCTCAACAGTTGCAAGAATTGATGAAGATGGTGCAGGTGGGTTTGGAGAGTGTGTAGAATGAGCTAGTGTTATTGCAGTTATAGTCTAAGTCATTCAGGGAAACAATTGCGAAGGAAAACTCCTTAGCGTTGAAGTTGCAAGAGTGGTTAGTGTTAAGTGAGGGAAGGTGAGGCAACTGTAGAAGCATTTGGGCAAGACAAAGAAAGACACGAAGCATTGGCAAATGATGACTAATCAAATACAATAGGAGTGGGATGTGACTCAATGAGTGATCACTACATAGGGGGTAAGCAAGATGGTGAAGAATGTGTTTGTGGAAATGCACCAGACAACAAAGGTACATTGGGAAGCTACTTATTGGATGGGACATTATTATCAAGCATTCTCACATGAGGACTAGTGGGAGATGCAATTTATAGATAAATAATTTACACATTTGTTAAACATGCAATTATGCGGTAAAAGGTTTCCAATTCCTATGGATGCGGTATGGACATGTAGGGGGCTGACACTGGGAGCTTCTTTGTTTGGACCTAGGCTAGAAGAGACACCATTGATCAGATACCCGATTGTGCCATCTCCCTCAGGAGGCCATAAAAAATAATCCACTAGACATTGTTGGGATGTAATGTAGTTAATGCTGTTGTAGAAGAATAAAAAGTTTGTGTTTACTATTGCAAAAATTGAGGTTGATTGTAATGCATTGTCATGTGTATTTTTGGTATTTTCGAAATATATTTGTATATTTTTGTGGTTTTTTTCGAATATTTAAATATTTTTGGGATGTTCAATAAATATTTGAATGTTTTTGTGTTTTTGTGATAAATGTTGGAATAGTTTAACTCTTGTAAAAATGGCAACAATACCATCCATAAAGTGAGGATAACCATGACTAGCAAGAAAAAATGTCTGTGTATATGACAAACCATTACAGACAATAATAAGGTCAATGGGGGATGTTTCTCTAGGTGTGTGATGAGACAAGCATTCTTGAGGCTTATGAAAAGGTGTTTGGGGCCCAAAAGAGGACACTTGGGTCTCAAGTAGGCCAAATTGGGCCTTGAAAAGGTGCTTTAACTTGAGAAAGGCATGTTGGGGACCCAAAAGATATTGGGGGTCTTGAAAAATGGTAAAACAGGGCCTATAAAAAGGTGTTTGGGCTGAAAAATTCATTTGAGAGGCCTAAAAAGGCATTTATTCTATAAAAAAATTCTTTGGGCCTAAAAAGTTGCTTGAGGGGCCTAAAAAGGCACTTTAGGGGTCCAAAAAGGACACTTGGGCCTTGAAAAAAGTGTTAGAGGGGCCTAAAAAGGCATTGGAGGGTTCTAAAAAGGATGTGCGGGGCTTGAAAAAGGTGCTAGAGGGGCCTAAAAAGGCACTAGAGGGGGAAGCCAAACTCACACACTTACGCTTACATATTCTGTGCCTTTGTTTGAGCGAGGACAAAAGAGTCCGATGAATATCTGGGCTTTCAAGATAGCATTGACATATTTTTTGAAGGAGGCTAGACTAATCAGGGCCATTGCAACTTAAATAAGACTAATGATCCACGGGGAATTGTTTCTCTCAAGAAGAGGAAGGGAATGGGGGCACCTCTTGCGCTATCCGCGTTGTGCCTAATTTTCCAAAGTCCCACGAAATGTTTCAAGATATCACCATGGTTCTTCTTAATATCAACGTGGTGTGTTAGGTTCAAATGTCTGATGTTCTGTTGTGTAGCCTAATTGAGGAATTGATAGGAATTTTGGGGTGTTGTTGATAGGAAATTGCCCCCCCTTTTGAAAGCTTTGGGCTAGTTGTGAATTTTTTTCTATTTTTAGATGACTTTTGATTTTTGAAAAAATATTTATTTATTTATTTATTCTTTGATAATTTTGGGCAATTTTTTGAATTGTTTTGGCAATTTTAGGCAATTTTAGAATTTTTTTGGCATTTTTGGACAATTTTTGAATTTTTTTTGCATTTTTGGATGATCTATGAATTGTTTTGGTAATTTTGGATGATTTTGGGTCTGTAGGGGTAAAACAGAGGATGTGAGCGAGATTTGGTGGAATAAAGAGGCAACTAGGACCATGTGAGGTACCTAAAGGGGCAATGAAGGGAGTTTATGATGCCAAATGGGTTGACTGAGGGCTAAAATAAATATTGGAGATTATTGGCCAATGGGGATGGCTGAGATGTGCATTAATTTTCCTGCAATTCATGCCTATGGTATCTCCTTGTTTTGCTGAATTTGTTGCTATCATACTAGCTGTTTCCACTGTTGTGTACATTCAATCAAGGAAAAGGGCTTTGATTTGTTCTTGTTATTGTTATTGTTATTTCCTTTATGAGCTCTATTTCCCTTGCTTGACTATTGCTATCATATTGGTTATTTTTGCTGCTATGAACCACATTTGATGCCAGAAGACCTCAAAGTTGTAACCCATGAGTGTTTCTCGATTGGGTATGTGTAAAATTAATTCTAGATAGAATACCAGCCTGATAGACTACTCTAGTCTAGGCTATAAGCTTCTCAACCCCAGATAAACAAATACCTCCAAATAATTTAACTATAAATGCTACCCCTTGTAGACACCTAAAAAATCTTTTAGAAAATAAAGTTTTTTTTTTATTTTTTGAAAATGTCCATCATCATTTATTAATTTATTAATTATTTAATTAATTAATTTATTTTTATCTCATTAAATCCCTTTATCTTAATTAGAAATATTTAATTAAGAAATCCCTCCCAAAAATGTTTAAATCTTATTTAAACATTATTTTTTTATTTATTAATTATTTAATTAATAAATTGACCAATAATCCCAAAATAAATAATTTATTTATTTTTTTGCCCAAAACTTGGTCAATTTCCTTAAGACCACTAACCTCTTCCAAAATCTTCTAATCCTTCTTTAATTTCAATTAAAGGCTAATCCCATCATTTCCTACCCCTAATCCCAACTCAAAATATTTAATTAAGATTAAATATTAATCCTCATGTTTATTAAAAATATTTTAATAAATATCTCCTCAACCCAAACCCTTGAAATAAATAAAACTTTATTTATTTTCTGATAACCTTTTTTATCCTCATCCTAGGAAGTTCTAGACTCTTCTAGAAAGTCTTCATCCTCATCCAAAGCCTAGACTCTTCTAGAAGATGTCAATACTTATCTTTGATCCTAATCCTAATCCCCTCTTAACCTTGTCACATTCCCTCAACATGGATTAAGACTTGCTAGCCCAAGCCAAAGCCAACAAATATCTCCTCCTTCACCCACCCTCATTAAATGCCATCCACTTGCCCATCTCTAACAAGCCTAATCTAATCTTAACCCAAGCCTAATCCAAGCCTTAATCATTTGCACATTCCTAAGTCAAGCTTAAGACTTTCTTAATCCAACCCAAGTCAAAATATCTCAACTCTCTCACAAATATCCCAACCATAAAACTTTATGAAGCCCACAAAGTCATAAATGACTCTTACAAGCCCATTCATTGCTCTTACAAGTCATTATGAGGGTCTTTATCAGATTTGAGCCTCATTTGTTGACCCCTCAACCCCTCTTGCTCTAACCAATGACCCTATGACATGTGTCACTCCCTGATTGGCTATAAGGAAGCACAATCCATGTGCTCTCCTCTCAATCCTAGCCCTTGATCCCTCAAGCCCTTTGCTTATTCAAGGAATCTTTTCCCAAGCCATTTTAACAAAATCCATGAAGTAAAGTCATAATTCCATTTTAAGAAGCCATTTTACATCAAAACCATACACTCACACCCAAATTCCAACTCCATTTGAAGCCCTTTTTGAAGCATAAGCTTGAGCATACATCCTATCTATTTAAACAAAGCCACTCAACAAGAGAGCTTCTCATTAAGAGAGCCCATTAATGGCTCATATTCTCAATTGAGAGCTCATCTTAGTCTATCTTGAAGTTACATTTATTTAGTTTTGTGAAAACTTTTTGATTTGATATTTAATGTTGTTTGCATTACTAATCTTCGTATACATTCTGGCACGCTCGGTGGGACCCCACATGGATCATACTTGTTATCATTTGTAGTCAAAATTGTATGTTTTGTACTAACTTCGGGTAATTTTCATGTTTTGGTGATTGGTAGGGGCATTTAATCAAGTTTTGCAGGTCCAAGGAAGCAAGAAGAAGATGAAGCAAGAGTTCTTTGCAAACATTCTGATGGGATTTAGAGTGTTTTTAGATTTTTCAAGCTTATAGGTGGACGAAGCACTTAGAATTCTTCTTCCTCTTCTTGTCTATATTCTTCTTCTATTCTGTCTACTACTTCTTCTTCTTCTTGTGGGATCTTGGCCAATTTTTTTAAGAGAGCAAAATCATACACCCCTTTTTTTAGTGCTTAAAATGAACCCCCAAATCATACTTAAATCCATTAAAAAAAACTAAAAAATTGCAAAATTTTTTTTTTTTTAACAAATGAAACTAAATCAATCCAATCATTTGCATCCTTGCAACATCAAGTTTTTAGATGCATTCATGCAAAGTTAGGAACACTTCATTTTTGGAAACTTAAAAAGAACTTCAAGTTTCCATTTCAAAAGTTTCAAAATCAACACAAAGTGCACACAAAAAATCTAAATCAAACTAAAAGCATCAATCAGGGATAAAATGAACTTCATTTGCAAATATTTTAAAGTTCTTTTAAAATCTCATGAAAATTAAGAATCCTAAATGGTTGCCAAAATTATCCTAAAAGCTTTGTTATTTGTTCCAAACAAATGTCTTGTTGTAAAATATTGAATGTTTCTTAGGTTTATAATGCATCAAAACAATCTAGGAATATCATTTTTGGGCTTAAAACATGCAAACTAGAACACAAAATCTTGAATGAAAACCAAAGTCCAAAGAGTCATTTTTTTAAAGTAAAAAACAATCTTGAATGATCTAAATTGGAAAGAAAAGCATCCCTATTCCTTCCTCTTTGAATTTCAGTTCAAACTATTGGTCTAACTTTTCTGTAGTAAAAACTCTCAGTTAAATCATAGAAAAGTCAAATGTTCTATGTCTAAGTGAAGCATAGGGTTTTGGATAAACCATCTATAAGAAATAATCGCCATATAAGCCCTATATTCATCGCTATTCATAAAGGTTGGGCGCGAAATTTTCAAATTTCAAAAGAGGCGAATATGCTTTCATATTCCTTTTCCTTTCTCCTAGGTTACCTTTCTTCCTATTTGTCCCAACCGTCGGATCCGATTAGATCTACCGCTGGCGATACCTCACTATTGAGAGTTGCATGCTCATTAAGTATAGCGAGATAGCGAGTATTGAATTTTTTAAGCGGTGGGACCATAAAGTGAAGATGCGGCGATCAGAGATTTGCTTATTAAATGTTTTATTGTGCAGGTACACTTTGCAATTCGCCATCCAAAAAAAGGAGAGGGACCCACTAGAATATCTGACATTAGAGCCGAAATGTTGATTTTTCTGAAAGTTCCGCCACCTTGCTATCGGAAAATTCAGGTACTTCACCGTTAGCGAAGTAGCGAGGCCACGGGAAAATCTAAAAATGATGACATTGCATCTTGCTTGTATCATAATTACACCAGGTGGCATGACCAGTCATAAATACCATTGTCAGAATCAGTTTTAATTAACAGAAGTAATTACTGGGTAACCCTTGCTTTTTCCAGCACGAAATCCTTTTAAGTGCCGGAGCTCGCTACCTCGCTATCGGAAAATTCAGGTGCTTCGCCGTTAGCGAGTTAGCGAGGCCTCGTAAAATGGAAAAAGATCGGCAAGATCTTTGATGACGTGTAATGACAGATGACTGTGATAAATTTTGACATGTGCCAGCTATGCAGAGATCCGATTCTCATTAATACCTATCTGACTAAATGTACAAGAAATCTTGAACGTCAGCTTGAAGTGGATCAACGGAGCTCGCTACCTCGCTATGAAGAGTTGCAAGGAAGATAATTACAGCGACATAGCGAGTTGGCCCACCGCGATCTTTCTTAAGAAGTCCTGTAGCGTATCTTTCGATCATTTCTTGATCCGATCAACGGTTGTCGCCGCCTCGCCATAGCAAGGTGCTTGTTCTTTATGCATAACGAAGTAGCGACATGCTGACACGTGTTCTCCATTGTCAGTGGGTCTAAATGTAAGCGCCATCAAAAGAAAGAATTCTATACGTGGCAAGTTCTCATTGGGTAAAATAACTGACATGGCAAATATAACTCCTAGTTATTCTCTTTGTACCGCATGATCGTAGGATCTTTGAAGATCAACGGCGTAGTTTTAAATGAAAAATGTAGTGCCACTCTCTGTATTAATTAGACAAGAAAGCTTCGTCTGTGAGGAAAAACAGAGTATAATACAGAGAGATTGCATTAGTTTCATTTCACGCGAGAAAAGATTTGAAGCCATTCTTGTGCAGAAGCCATTACTGAAAGAAAAGCGTGCCAAGGTTTGATAAAAATTTGTCAAGTTATCTGTTCGCAGAAATTTTGCAGGAATATAGAGGAGAATTGAGATAGAATTCAAGTAAGTAAAACTACCATCATCTTCGTGAGCTTTTAAGTTTTAAAAAGATAGCCCAATATGCCTCCTAAGAAGGGATTTACAGGTGCAATAAACTACCTGGATAGAAATGTGCATGATGATTTGCTTGAGTTACTTCCTGAATCTACTATAGAAACGGTGCGAGTTAAGAGGTTAACCTCACTCAACCCTAGGCTAAGGGTAGCTGATGGATTGTATGATAAGGGTAATTGGGTCCGGGATGCTCAAACTTCTCAAACTGGTTTGAGTTTATTCAAAAAATGGTTTGCGGAAAGGAAGTTATATGCCCCTCATGCCAATATATGGAATTTTGATCTTGGGAAGCTTGTTGTCCCCAGCGTGTTTATGGATTTCAACCTGCTTGAAGCTATAGCAAAAAACTATGACCAAGCCACTAAGGTAGTAAGAAGAATGGATGGTGAGGCTTTAGTTACCATCAGTCCCGAGGAGATTAGGAAGGTTTTCAGTCTGGGACCCCTCACCATGTATCATGTGCCCATTAATTTGATAGATTTAGAAAAAGAATATATATCCAAGAGGGATGTAGTTAGACAGGGTGCACTGAAAGCCCACATAGGCCAGATTGGAGGCCTCCCATCCATAACATCATCTTCTAAAGAACCATTCAAGAAATCATGCTTTAATGCCAAGGCAGTGGAGATATATAGGACCCTGTGCAGAGTCTTCAAAGAGGGCGAAGAAGATTTTATTCCGGTGAGCTTCATGTATATGATCACCCAAATCTATTCTTTTGGTGTGGAAATAATTTTTGATTTTGCATCTTACTTGGCAAATGAGATTCATCAGGGATTAGTGGGGATTGCACAGGGCAAGGTGGAAAAGGTTTGGGGTCAGTATTCCTTATTGATGCATATGTTTCTTTTTAAAGGGGCCACTTATTTTGGTAAAGAAATGATTTTAAATAGAGAACAAGAAGGGGAAGCACTGCCAGTCCAATTATGGAGTGTAGACATGACCTGGGAAGCAAAAAATGCTAGCTTCGTTAGATTTGATAGGCACTTTGCCTCCAAACTAAGGTGCCTAATATTGAGTGACAATCCCAGAATCCCTAAGGCATTAATGCACCTTGTCAGGCCTATGGACAAAACCCATAATCTAAAAGTTTCACATAATTGGGGAGATATTATCCCATATTCAGTCTCAACTGTCATCAGGGTCTATGGATTCAAAGGAACACCCCATGTGTTACCCTATCAGGTACCTTTAAAGGTAGGGATAGCTGAATTTTTGTGGCAGTTGGGAGGAGTGGAGGAGGCCTTTTTGCACAAAAGGGGGACAGGATCAATTTTTCCTACTTGTACTATAGCCCACCAGTTTGTGATAACTAAAGAAGGGTGGGTCTTTCTCCATAAAATTTTGGATCAATATAAGATGGCAGTGTCTCACTCTCATTTTTGTGATACAGAAGGTTTCTTTAACTCTGCCCTTAGATTGAGAATCAAGCTTCGTCCAGTTCGGCATGAATTCTATTTTCCTGAAGATATAATAAGAAATGAATACTCTCTCCATGAGCAAGAAATAAAGAAAGAAAAATGGAGAGTCTATTCAAAAGTTTTGGAATTCATTAATTGTTTTGACAAAGATTTCAGTCCTCTTAGTAATGCTGCAAACAATGCAGATAAAATACATAAGCTCATGAGTACTTTCTCTGAGATAATGGAAGTAATGAATGAGAAGAAGTAGCATTTTATTAATTCTTTTCCAGATAAAGCCAGAGAAATTATGAGAAAATTGGGTTTCACCCCCAACATTGGAATAGGTCCACTGGTGGTACGAAAGAAGACAAGATATACTCTTGTCCGATAGCAGGTGCCCATTGTACATAAAGAAAAATAGATAGTTGAATCCACCAGCACTGTCCTAGAAGAAAGACCCCCTGAACCTTCTCCCAAAAGAAGGACAATAATAAGGGAGGAAGAATCCCCTGATGAAAGTTGCTCACCTTCTTAAACCCCAATAAGAATTAAGGAAGAACAGCTCACCAATGAGCAATTCGAACAAATGGGGTCACAAGGAGAAATTTTTGTTACACAAGCAGAGATTGATGAAGGGAACCCTCAGGAACCCCCTGTACCAAGTTTTGAATTAACTACAACAGATTTCAGAGGAAGGGAATTGGACCCTATTTTGGAACAAGCCAGTCAGCATTTTTTATCTGATAAGAATTTTGTAAGATCTAGGGCTTTCCATCAGTTTGCGTGGAGAGTAAACATGCACATTTTTGAGCAAAGGTGTAATAATATGAAAGCAGAACATCCAGAAATGGATGAGACCTCCATTCAAAATCTAATAAAGGAACAAATGTTGCAAGAGTTCCAAAGTATAACCCCTGATGAGGGAAGACAAATGGTAAAAAATGCTAATGTTTTATTATTGCCCAATTGGGACATTGCTGACGCATTAATTTTTAATTCTGTTTCAAATAATTTAGGACTCCAAGATCCAAATAAAGAGGAAGTCTTGGGTACAACGTTCAGCAATGATCAAGCTACCCTTGTTATGTGGTCCCTGAGAAGAGGATCCAGAATTACTTCATCACAGCCTGATGATTCAGGATTAATAGGGAGTATCATTGTAAGAAGAGTTGCTAACACTTCAAATGTACAGGCAGCCCACATGAATGTGGATTATTCTAAATTTGCCTTGGCTACTGCGGAAAGAGGAGAGAGGGAAATGATTGACATGCATAATAAATATGAAATAGTGGTGGAAGCTTATAACCAAGAGGTAAAAAGGAGAATTGAGTTAGAAAACAGGGTATCTCAATTAGAAAAGGTACTTGGAAAGAGAAAAGTGGGAGAATCCAGTACACTAAGAATTGCATATCCCCCACAGTCATCTGTGGGATTAACCCCTATTATTGAGATACCTGACACCCCTGAAAGACCCCAATTCTATACTGCAGAGGAATTTGGAGCAGAAAAAACCAAATTACATGAGTGGCAGATAGAATTTAGAAATCAGCAGGAAGAGAAATGGAGGCAGGGTGTGACATATTTGAGGGATAAAATACAATGGTCAAATTTTTATGATCAGTTGACAAGGATTGTAACCCTCATGGATGAGTTAAATAAAGAAAAGAATGGACTAGATTCTCTTGCACAAAAGTGGAGACAGAGAAATAATGATGTTACAATTATTTGTATATCTACAGTTCAAATGCCTTATCATCAGGTTGAAAGGATTTTTGATTTATTAAATCAATTAGATAATTTTGAGAATAAAAGAGATTCTTTACAGAGAAAATTGATACTCTATTTTTCAAAATATCTTGCTAAAAAATTCACCCTATTTCCTTGTGCTTTACAATCTGTTGATACAGTAAAGGAAAAAGACAAATGGAAAAAGGAGATGGATGAATTATTTGATAACAGAATAAAAAACGTCATCAGTGAGACTGGCCATTGGTTTTGGGTAAAGACAAATGAAGAGCTGGTAAAAATACAATTATATTATGCTGATATGAGAAAAGAATTCGATGATTTAGAGGAGAGTGCCAATTCTTTAATAAAGATACAAAGAGAAACCCTCAATTTTGATTGGCCAGATGATGATACTTTTAACAGATGGAAAAATCAGTTTAGTGAGCAGATGTCAGGAGATGATGATGAAGAAGATGTAAGAGTAATAGTTACTTTTGTAGTCAGCAATGATGATATAGAAAATCCCCAGGTTAAAGTAAGTTTGCATGTAACAGAAGATGATACATCACTTACAGACCTTATGGGTATGTACTTTGAAGATGAGGAATGATTGTGAGAGCAGATCATAACAACCAAGAAGCATAACAGAAAGGGACCCGCCAAGAATTGTTGTTGTAATCAACCTTTCTGTTATTCTTGTTTTTGTTTTTCAAAAGAAGGACACCTGTCACCTTCTGTAGCCTGAAGCTTGTTGCATCTCACATTATTTAAGTGAGATCCCAAGGCTAAAGATGGGTCCGAATTTTCTTTTCACTAAGTATTATGCTTAGTTCTTTTTTTGGTCCAAACATTTTGGGAAAGAAATTTATAGTATACTTTTTCTGTCAAAATTTCTGAGATATAGATGAATGTAGAAAGAACTGTGCTTCTTCTCTAAAGGTTTTTCTGGGTCTTTTGTAAAGGATATACCATTTTCAAAGGAAATGAATACAAATTATGAACTGTCCCCATATCTGTTCTTCTCTGAATTTTGTCTCCTTTTTAATAGTTAGCTACCTTGATGTTGTGTGAGTAAAAGCTTATGCAATTGATTGCAATATAGTAAGACTGTACATCCATTTGTTATTGCTGTTAATTCAATGGATTAAATAAAGGCTCTGATGAATGTGATGAGGTTGCTTGGGTGTTAATAAGGATTTTTGAATGATAAATTCTAGTAAGAATTGCTGATGAAAATTTGTTGCAAGGCAACAAATTAGATCTAAGAATTTACTTGACTCTGAGTTCCCAATGGATTAGGCACTGATCGAAAGTATTTCAGCCAAAAGAGAAGTATATTATGACTGGCTTTTTCAAAATACATCATAAAATTAGTTTTCACTTATCTTTCCTGTAAGATTTTCAAAGTTGGCCAGCACTTGCCTGCATGGATTGTTTTAGCTTCATTTAGCCATTGCTATTGGAAACATCTGCAGAGCTATAGAAGATTTCTTGGCCATATCTGTTCAAGGGATGTGTTTATCAATTATTTACGTATATGTTTGAGGATTTAGAGATGAGAATCAAAATGAAACTAAGAATAATTCTCATACAATTATTCCATCGTTGAACCATCCCCGGGTGCACCCGCCTTGGTTTTTACAGAGCCAAAAGAGTAGAAAACCGTCTAAGGTTTTGTTGGAGTTGGGCCCTAGTACTTTGCATATGCAAGTGATAATGAGAATTGGCTATTCTTTAGGTTGTGTATGTACTGATATCTAGGTACTAAGCCTTTTGTCGCCTAGTAGTTTTAGCACTGTTAACATCAAAATAAAACACCAACAAAATGGCGACTCTGCTGGGGAATGTCTAACACATCTGTAAAAAGTACTGCAGTTGTCTTTAGTCTTAATAAGTAAGCATGTGTCGTGTGATCTTTATTCTGACCGTAGCTATAGGGGAATCTTTAGCATCAAAACTTGAGGATTTAAAGAAGATATAAACTCAAGTACCATTGCTACACACTGACGCATCCAGCTTATCCGAGTGTCTTATCTAACAAGCAAGAGTTGCAGTTTTACAACATCAGTCATTGATCTCTTTGTGCCATATTTTTGTTCCCACTTGTGTATTGTTTTCTTTCTGTCAGTAAGAGTGTTATTATATTTTCCCGAAAAAGGGTGGCGACTCAGTCAAGGTTTTGAAGCTAGTGCTTATTGTAACAAAAGAAGAATATGGCTGACAAGAGAAAAAACACAAGGGCTTACATGAGAGCCAATCCCGATGTATCAATGTATACTGATTTACCCCAAGGTGGTAGGAAGAACCAAAGTAAGAAAAGAATAGATCCAAATCCTACTTGGAAGCCTAGAGGTAATGCCTCCGTAAATTCCCATTATCAACCGATAATAGCAAGAGAGTCATCTTCGCTTAGTTCTGAATCCGAAAATACAAGACTTTTAGGAGGTATTTTAAGTACCCCATTACCAGATCAGAGAGTTTTTCAAGATAAAGACATATCTACTATGGGAATTGCTTCACCAAGACCAGGGCCTGTAGCAAATATAAATTGTAAGCTAGGATTTAGGAGTTCATCTAATACCCCTTTTAATCCCAGAGTAGCCCCATATATGGAACCAAACCTTATAGATCTAGATGACCCTACTGATTCCGAGGCAACCTCTGCTGATTCTAAAGAAGTGCAATCTGAAATAGGATTTTTGAAGAAATGGATTGCTAAGGAAGAAGCTAAACGCATCCGTCTTGAAAAGGAAAGGGAGCGAGTCACTTTGGATGCAATAATAGAAAGAGATACTCTGCTAAGAAGGATGGCTGCTTTGAAAGAGAAAAATAAAAAATTAGAAGAGAATACCCCCACTCTCCATCAGGACGTCTTTGAAAATGTTGATAATCTAAGAGCTAAAGTTCAACAACAGGAAAAACTCCTAAATCAAAGGCAAGAACCAATTATTGCTCAAGTTCAAGCTTATAAACCCATTCAAGTTAATCCAATAGAGCCCACTGGAACAGTTCCAGATAAAGGGAAAGGCAAGGCTATAGGAATCCAAATAAATGAGCCTCAAGCCATACCGAGCAAACCTATACAACCCTCCATATCAAAATTAGATCTAGAACTAGAGAAGGCTCGAAAGGAGAGGGAAGACCTTGCAAAAGAACTTGAGAAGGTTGAAAATGAAGCTCAAGCCGCAGAAACCAGAAGGAAAATCCAATTCATAAAGTCTAATTCTGCATTGAATTCATGGCCTAGTTTGTCTATCCCACCTACAAATCCTGCACCAGTTAATGCTCCCATAATCCCAACTCAGAAAGCACCCCAATCTGCTCCTACCTCATCTTCCAATATTGGCACTCAAGTCCCGTTTGTCCCACCACAGCTATCCCAAGCTGCTCTCCTAAGTCAAGCTAATGCAACTAGTACCTCTAATGCTCCTGGTTTCCAGAAGAAACCTATATACCTCAAAAAATATAGACAAATATCATTTGTCGGTATTCCTGGTGCCCCCCATCCCATATCTTTTGATTTAAGGGATAAAGTGGTTAAGTTTTCTGGAAATAATGCTGTTACTGGTGAAGAACATTTGAGAATTTTCATTGACATGCTCAATGATTATGAAGTTGAACATGAGGACATGGTGATGAAATTATTTGTGCATTCACTCATAGAGGATGCAAGGGATTGGTTTAGGAGGTTGCCTGATGATAGTATTACTTCATGGAGTGATTTGGAGAAATTGTTCAAAGAACAATATGGGGACAATACTAATGCAAGATTCATGTTGAATGAGTTCAAAAATATCAAGAAGAATCCAAATGAATCCACATTTGATTTCAATGTGAGATTTTAGAAAGGGATGTACAAACTATTTCAGTTTATGTGGTTAAATGAAGACGTCTGTCTTACAACCTATTTCAATGCCTTTGATAGCAAAATGGCCTACCAACTGAGAGATAAGGATCCTAAAACTTTAAGAGATGCCTATAGAGTTGCAGTGAATATAGAAAATAATAGAAAGGCCTCTGGCAAATTAGGGAGGAGGGATGATCCTAAGCTTTTCAACCCTAAGAATAATAATAAAAGGGAAGGTGACAAAACTCCCATAGGAAAAAGGCCTGAAGAACCTACTATAGGCCATGTTTTAGAAATGCTCAAGAAGATGAATCCCACTATTTTCAATAAGACAAATGTTATTGAGAGAACCCCTGTGAATAACAACAATTTCAATAGACAACCTAGGATGCAGAATTACCCTTACACCACCCAATGGAAAGATGGTAAACCAGTTCCCAACCAGACCCAAAATATGAAAGATAAGTGTACCCCAGACCCCCTGCAAAGGAACACTGTAAATATGAATGATGATGTACCTTGGTGCATTATATGCCAATCACCTCATTCTGCTAATTATTGTTTTGTTGCCCAATCGTTCACCCAAGCTCAAGGAGTACAAGCAGAAGAAGAAACAGAAGAAAAAAATCATGATGATATAAGCTGCAATATGGCGAACACATCTGATGATTTGATAGATTCTAATTCAGAAGAACCTGAGAATGATGTTACCAGCCAGAGAATTACTTACCAGTTACATCATCAGCAAATATTTTCAGATGATGAAAAGAATGATACAGATAAGGTATGCAATATATTTTTTGAAGTAGGTTTCACAAACCTAAGAATCCCCTCCAAGGAGGAAATTGATAGAATTACAGCCGAGATGATTTCACAAGTCCATAGTAATTACAATTTGAGAAATAGAGCAATAAATAATGAGGCAGGAAGGCCATCTAGTATGTTCATCAAAGACACCATTCATAAGACAGATGATCAACACAAGAAAGTCAGTATAGATGTGCCTAAGATCAAGGAAAACAAGGGTCAGAAATGGGAACCAAAAAGGAAGGTTCAATTTTAGAAAGGTGAAGCAACAAAGACCGTAGTGCAACTAGAGAAATCAGAACCAGATGTTGTCAAGCAAAAAGTGGTACCCACTACTCAAAAGACTCCGATTCCAGGTACTATTGTAAAACCTACTGTGGTTGAACCTGTTGATATGATTGCCATGTTATCTCAAATTACCGTGAAAGTACCCTTGTCTGAACTTTTTAGAATTGAAGAGCATAATAATAAGGCTTTGTCATGGTTGGGTGGAATAGCAAACAACAATAGTATTGATGATCAAGCTGTAGCCCAACAGACCCCATTAATAATAGAGGACAATGGTATTATATCCCAGATTCCTCAGATGTTCTTAGATGATTCATCAGTTGCGTTCATACAAGATATTGATCCTTTTTTCCTTAGTCTAATCATAAAAGGGAAAACCTTGAAAAATTGTATGATAGATTCTGGAGCTTCCAACACTATAATGCCTTTTAAAGTAATGGAAGCCCTAGGATTGAAGGTGGATACTAAGCAAGGTAGATGCTGAGGGATGGATGCTAGAGAGGTTCCAGTAATAGGTACTATAATTGCCTTACCATTCAAACTGGCTGCATTTCCTGAGGTAGAATTAACCATGTCTGTCCTTGTGGTGGATATACCCCCACACTACGGGATGCTACTTTCCAAAAAATGGAGTGCCGCCATGGGGGGAAGCCTACAATGTGACCTTACTTATGCCACCTTCCATATAGGGGACAAAGCTGTCAGGGTAAATAGGGAACCAAGGGTTAACCACATCTTAGGAGAAGAAATTGACAAAGATACCACCTGTTTCCTAGACACTGAGATTAATGCTTTCAGGGCTGAATTAATTATTCAGGAAGTGGAAAACTTGCCTGATATCATTGAAAATGAGGTTGAATGTTGCATGAATTCACCAAAATTGTGGACAATTTTCTTTGATGGGGCTAGTTCTAAAGAGGGTGCAGGGGCAAGTGTAGTCTTTGTGTCCCCTGAAAATAACACCTTCAGGTATTCATTCACCTTGAAGTTTGCTTGCACTAATAACATTGCTGAATATGAAGCATTGCTGCTAGGTCTCAAAGTGGCCACACACCACAAAATTAAGAAATTGTGTGTCATAGGGGATTCTGAATTGATCATCTCTCAGATTAAAGGAACCTACTCCTCAAAAAATAGGAGATTAAAACAATATAGAAACGCAGTCTGGGATCAAATAGAATTCTTTGATGCATTTGGGATCTCATGGAGAGATAGGACCCAGAATAAAATGGCTGATCTTCTGGCCAATGTAGCTATCAAACCAAAATAAATATCATTTGCAAGAATCTCCCAGATTGAGGCCCAAAGCAGACCTTCTATACCTGACAATATTGAAAATTGGCAAGTGTTTGAAGATGACAAAGATATCACAAATTTTTTGCTAAATGAAGACAAATACCATGGTCAGGAGATGGACTGCAATGGACTGATTGAAACCATAAATGGAAAAGAAACCATTTTTGGTCAAGAAATCATGCAATTAAAAACAAATAAGATGCCTAAGGGGTTGGTAGTCTTGGAGAATATTTTTGATAACCAAGACAGTAAAATCGGGAATAAAGGACCCCAAACCGTAGGAGCTAGAAGAAATGAATTTGGGAATGGATGAATTCCCTAAAAGGGTTTACATCAGCCAAGATCTGTCGGTCCAAATCAGAAAAGCATTGATTGACCTACTTAGAAAGTACAGGCATGTTTTTGCTTGGTCATATGATGACCTTAAAGCTTATAGGGAGGACCTTTTCCAGCATGTCATACCGTTGAAAGAACATGTAAAACCTTTTAGGCAAAAACAGAGGCCAATCAATCCTACCCTTGCCCCAAAAATGTAGGAAGAACTGACAAAACTGAGAGAAGGTGGAATAATCAAACCAATTAGGCATTCCACTTGGGTTTCAAACCTTGTTCCTGTAAGAAAAAAGAATGGAGATATTAGGCTTTGTGTGGATTTTAGAAATCTAAACATTGCATCTCTAAAAGATAATTATGGCTTACCTAATATGGAAGCCATGTTGCAACAAGTGACCGGCTCTGAATTGATGTCAATGATGGATGGCTTTTCTAGATATAATCAAGTTCTGGTAAAAGAAAGTGAACAGTTCAAAATAGCTTTCACAACCCCTTGGGGAACGTATGTGTATGTGAGGATGCCTTTTGGCTTGATTAATGTAGGAGCTACTTTCCAAAGAGCCATGGATGTAGCATTTCATGAATATATTGACAAATTTATGGTTGTGTACCAGGATGATCTTACAACGTATTCTAACAAGGCTGAAGATCACTGCAAACATTTAGAATTTTTTTTTATAAAAGCCCTGAAATATGGGGTATCTCTAAACCCAAAGAAATGCTCGTTTGGGGTCACAGAAGGAAAGTTATTAGGACACATAGTGTCCAAGGATGGGGTAAAAATAGACCCAGAAAGGGTAATAGCTATTGATAAAGTCCCTAAACCTAAAAACGTGAAAGGTATACAGTCCTTTTTTGGCCAGGTTAATTTTCTGAGGAGGTTTGTTACCAATTTCGCTGAAATTAGTAGACCCATTTCAAAAATGCTCAAGAAAGGAGCTGTTATAGATTGGAATGGTGAACCTTCACAGGCTTTCCAGGATATAAAAACTGTGATAAAAAATGCTCCAGTGTTGAGGACCCCAGATTATACAAAACCCATGCATATTTTTTCTTTTGCATCATTCCATACTGTAGCTGCAGTTTTATTACAGAAAAACCAAGAAGGGTATGAGTAGCCTATTGCCTTTTTTAGCAAATCCCTGCAGCATGCTGAACTGAAGTATGAAATAAATGAAAAACAAGCATATGCTTTGGTAAAGGCTGTAAAAGCATTCAGAAGTTATTTGGTAGGCGCTACTATTATTGCCTTTGTACCTAGTGTTGCAGTTAAAGATATTTTCTCTCAGCAGGAAGTGTCAGGAAGGAGATGTAGATGGATCAATAGAATCCAAGAATTTAACATTGATATGCAGATAACTAAGTTAGTAAGAGGTCAAGGCTTGGCTAAACTTATGGCCGAAACTAACCTGGAAGCTAATCAGATAAACTTAGTAAATGATGATTTCAAAACTGATTTATGCGACGTGGACCAGTGTGATTGGTATATTAATGTTATACATTACTTGCAACATATGGAAGTTCCTCCCCATCTGCCTGATAATGAAAAAAGGAATATTAAATTGCAAGCCATCAGGTATGTAATTGTTCAAAATAACTTATGGTGGAGAAACTTTGAAAGAGTTCTGTTGAAATGTGTTGACAAAGAAAGGGCAAAAGAGATTTTGAAAGAAATGCATGCTGGAGTATGTGGAGGACATTACATGGCCAAAACTACTGCGCATAAGATAATGAGAGCTGGTTTCTGGTGGCCTACTTTGTTCAAAGATGCTCAAATTATGGTTTAAAAATGTGATCCTTGTCAGAGATTTGCTGGAAAGATGAAATTCTTAGGAAATACTCCACTGAAGCCAGTTGAAACTAAAGCACCTTTTCAACAATGGGGTCTGGACTTCATAGGAGAAATTTTTCCCAAGTCCAGTACTGGCTATTCTTGGATTCTGGTTGCTACTGACTACTTTACAAAATGGGTAGAGGCTATCCCTACCAGAAATGCAACGAGTAAAGTGGTAAATAATTTCTTATTGAATAATATCATTTCCAGATTTGGATGTCCACAGAAAGTTGTCACAGATAATGCTATGTGTTTTAGGTCTGAGGAATTCATCAAGTTTTGTGATAAATATGGAATGACAAGAACAACATTTGCCCCATATCATCCACAAGGGAATGGGCAAGCTGAGTCCACAAATAAAAGCCTGTTGAAAATCATTAAGAGAACCTTGGACGATAATAAAAGGGCATGGGATTCCAAGTTACAGTTGGCAATATGGGCTGACAGAGTAACTGTAAAGAAGGCAATTGGGGTGGCTCCATTTGATTTAGTGTATGGAATTCAAGCTAGAATGCCCCAGAACAATTTGATGGGATTATACAATTACATCCAGTCATATGATGAAGATACTACTGATGAAATGAAAGAAAGAATGAATGAATTGGTAGGATTGACCGAAGCCAGAAGAGAAGCATCTCTGAGAAATCAAAAATTGCAGTTACAAGTCAAAACACTCTATGATAAAAGAACTGTAAACAAGAAATTTGAAAATGGAGACCTAGTCTTAATGTAGAACACCAGAATTGAAGATAAAGGAAAACATGGCAAATTTGATCCCATTTGGTTAGGCCCATATCTCATTGAGAATGCTTGGGGTAAAGATTCTTACATAATCAAAGATATGTTTGATAATATTCTTGAATTGCCAGTTCATGGACAGTTCTTGAAGAGGTATTTTTCTTGAAAAAATACTTATTTTCTTCCATGAACAATAGTTTTAGGTTTTCCTGTCGTCCTGTTTTCTGTAAATCCTTGTACAGTCTGAGTTTTTGTTTTTGTGTGTTGCTCTGTGCTCTCTGAAGAAGTTGTCACTTTACCGGCTGTGTGGTCTGCTCTCCCATAGATTCTGAATCCTTGCATAGACTCAAGTAGTCTATCATCCCCAGACAGAGCCACTATTGGTCTGACTTTTCTGTAGTAAAAACTCTCAGTTAAATCATAGAAAAGTCAAATGTTCTATGTCTAAGTGAAGCATAGGGTTTTGGATAAACCATCTATAAGAAATAATTGCCATATAAGCCCTATATTCATCCCTATTCATAAATGGTCAGGCGTGAAATTTTCAAATTTCAAAAGAGGCGAATATGCTTTCATATTCCTTTTCCTTTCTCCCAGGTTACCTTTCTTCCTATTTGTCCCAACCGTCGGATCCGATTAGATCTACCGCTGGCGATACCTCACTATTGAGAGTTGCATGCTCATTAAGTATAGCGAGATAGCGAGTATTGAATTTTTTAAGCGGTGGGACCATAAAGTGAAGATGCGACGATCGGAGATTTGCTTATTAAATGTTTTATTGTGCAGGTACACTTTGCAATTCGCCATCCAACAAAAGGAGAGGGACCCACTAGAATATCTGACATTAGAGCCGGAATGTTGATTTTTCCAGAAGTTTTGCCACCTCGCTATCAAAAAATTCAGGCACTTCACCGTTAGCGAAGTAGCGAGGCCACGTGAAAATCTAAAAATGATGACATTGCATCTTGCTTGTATCATAATTACACCAAGTGGCATGACCAGTCATAAATACCGTTGTCAGAATCAGTTTTAATTAATAGAAGTAATTACTGGGTAACCCTTGCTTTTTCCGGCATGGAATCCTTTTAAGTGCCGGAGCTCGCTACCTCGCTATCGAAAAATTCAGGTGCTTCGTCGTTAGCGAGTTAGCGAGGCCCTGTAAAATGGAAAAAGATCGGCAAGATCTTTGATGACATGTAATGATAGATGACTGTGATAAATTTTGACATGTGCCAGCTATGCAGAGATCCGATTCTCATTAATACCTATCTGACTAAATGTACAAGAAATCTTGAACGTCAGCTTGAAGTGGATCAACGGAGCTCGCTACCTCGCTATGAAGAGTTGCAAGGAAGATAATTACAGCGACATAGCGAGTTGGGACCACCTCCTTCTTTCTTAAGAATTCCTATAGCGTATCTTTTGATCATTTCTTGATCCGATCAACGGTTGTCACCACCTCGCCATGGCAAGGTGCTTGTTCTTTATGCATAACGAAGTAGCGACATGCTGACACGTGTTCTCTGTTGTCAGTGGGTCTAAATGTAAGCGCCATCAAAAGAAAGAATTCTATACGTGGCAAGTTCTCATTGGGTAAAATAACTGACATGGCAAATATAACTCCTAGTTATTCTCTTTGTACCGCATGATCGTAGGATCTTTGAAAATCAACGGCGCAGTTTTAAATGAAAAATGTAGTGCCACTCTCTGTATTAATTAGACAAGAAAGCTTCGTCCATGAGGAAAAACAGAGTATAATACAGAGAGATTGCATTAGTTTCATTTCACGAGAGAAAAGATTTGAAGCCATTCTTGTGCAGAAGCCATTACTGAAAGAAAAGCATGCCAAGGTTTGATAAAAATTTGTCAAGTTATCTGTTCGCGGAAATTTTGCAGGAATACAGAGGAGAATTGAGACAGAATTCAAGTAAGTAAAACTACCATCATCTTCGTGAGCTTTTAAGTTTTAAAAAGATAGCCCAAGATGCCTCCTAAGAAGGGATTTACAGGTGCAATAAACTACCTGGATAGAAATGTGCATGATGATTTGCTTGAGTTACTTCCTCAATCTACTGTAGAAACGGTGCGAGTTAAGAGGTTAACCTCACTCAACCCTAGGCTAAGGGTAGCTGATGGATTGTATGATAAGGGTAATTGGGTCTGGGATGCTCAAACTTCTCAAACTGGTTTGAGTTTATTCAAAAAATGGTTTGCGGAAAGGAAGTTATATGCCCCTCATGCCAATATATGGAATTTTGATCTTGGGAAGCTTGTTGTCCCCAGTGTGTTTATGGATTTTGACCTGCTTGAAGCTATAGCAAAAAACTATGACCAAGCCACTAAGGTAGTAAGAAGAATGGATGGTGAGGCTTTAGTTACCATCAGTCCCGAGGAGATTAGGAAGGTTTTCAGTCTGGGACCCCTCACCATGTATCATGTGCCCATTAATTTGATAGATTTAGAAAAAGAATATATATCCAAGAGGGATGTAGTTAGACAGGGTGCACTGAAAGCCCACATAGGCCGGATTGGAGGCTTCCCCTCCATAACATGATCTTCTAAAGAACCATTCAAGAAATCATGCTTTAATGCCAGGGCAGTGGAGATATATAGGACCCTGTGCAGAGTCTTCAGAGAGGGCGAAGAAGATTTTATTCCGGTGAGCTTCATGTATATGATCACCCAAATCTCTTCTTTTGGTGTGGAAATAATTTTTGATTTTGCATCTTACTTGGAAAATGAGATTCATCAGGGATTGGTGGGGATTGCACAGGGAAAGGTGGAAAAGGTTTGGGGTCAGTATTCCTTATTGATGCATATGTTTCTTTTTAAAGGGGCCACTTATTTTGGTAAAGAAATGGTTTTAAATAGAGAACAAGAAGGGGAAGCACTGCCAGTCCAATTATGGAGTGCAGACATGACCTGGGAAGCAGAAAATGCTAGCTTCGTTAGATTTGATAGGCACTTTGCCTCCAAACTAAGGTGCCTAATATTGAGTGACAATCCCAAAATCCCTAAGGCATTAATGCACCTTGTCAGGCCTATGGACAAAACCCATAATCTAAAAGTTTCACATAATTGGGGAGATATTATCCCATATTCAGTCTCAACTGTCATCAGGGTCTATGGATTCAAAGGAACACCCCATGTGTTACCCTATTAGGTACCTTTAAAGGTAGGGATAGCTGAATTTTTGTGGCAGTTGGGAGGAGTGGAGGAGGCCTTTTTGCACAAAAGGGGGACAGGATCAATTTTTCCTACTTGTACTATAGCCCACCAGTTTGTGATAACTAAAGAAGGGTGGGTCTTTCTCCATAAAATTTTGGATCAATATAAGATGGCAGTGTCTCACTCTCGTTTTTGTGATATAGAAGGTTTCTTTAACTCTGCCCTTAGATTGAGAATCAAGCTTCGTTCAGTTCGGCATGAATTCTATTTTCCTGAAGATATAATAAGAAATGAATACTCTCTCCATGAGCAAGAAATAAAGAAAGAAAAATGGAGAGTCTATTCAAAATTTTTGGAATTCATTAATTGTTTTGACAAAGATTTTAGTCCTCTTAGTAATGTTGCAAACAATGCAGATAAAATACATAAGCTCATGAGTACTTTCTCTGAGATAATGGAAGTAATGAATGAAAAGAAGCAGCATTTTATTAATTCTTTTCTAGATAAAGCCAGAGAAATTATGAAAAATTGGGTTTCACCCCCAACATTGGAATAGGTCCACTGGTGGTACGAAAGAAGACAGGATATACTCTTGTCCGACAGCAGGTGCCCGTTGTACATAAAGAAAAATAGATAGTTGAATCCACCAGCACTGTCCTAGAAGAAAGACCCCCTGAACCTTCTCCCAAAAGAAGGAGAATAATAAGGGAGGAAGAATCTCCTGATGAAAGTTGCTCACCTTCTCAAACCCCAATAAGAATTGAGGAAGAACAACTCACCAATGAGCAATTCGAACAAATGGGGTCACAAGGAGAAATTTTTGTTACACAAGCAGAGATTGATGAAGGGAACCCTCAGGAACCCCCTGTACCAAGTTTTGAATTAACTACAGCAGATTTCAGAGGAAGGGAATTGGACCCTGTTTTGGAACAAGCCAGTCAGCATTTTTTATCTGATAACAATTTTGTAAGATCTAGGGCTTTCCATCAGTTTGCGTGGAGAGTAAACATGTACATTTTTGAGCAAAGGTGTAATAATATGAAAGTAGAACATCCAGAAATGGATGAGACCTCCATTCAAAATCTAATAAAGGAACAAATGGTGCAAGAGTTCCAAAGTATAACCCCTGATGAGGGAAGACAGATGGTAAAAAATGCTAATGTTTTATTATTGCCCAATTGGGAAATTGCTGACGCATTAATTTTTAATTCTGTTTCAAATAGTTTAGGACTCCAGGATCCAAATAAAGAGGAATTCTTGGGTACAGCGTTCAGCAATGATCAAGCTGCCCTTGTTATGTGGTCCTTGAGAAGAGGATCCAGAATTACTTCATCACAGCCTGATGATTCAGGATTAACAAGGAGTATCATTGTAAGAAGAGTTGCTGACACTTCAAATGTACAGGCAGCCCACATGAATGTGGATTATTCTAAATTTGCCTTGGCTACTGCGGAAAGAGGAGAGAGGGAAATGATTGACATGCATAATAAATATGAAATAGTGGTGGAAGCTTATAACCAAGAGGTAAAAAGGAGAATTGAGTTAGAAAACAGGGTATCTCAATTAGAAAAGGTACTTGGAAAGAGAAAAGTGGGAGAATCCAGTACACTAAGAATTGCATATCCCCCACAGTCATCTGTGGGATTAACCCCTATTATTGAGATACCTGACACCCCTGAAAGACCCCAATTCTATACTGCAGAGGAATTTGAAGCAGAAAAAACCAAATTACATGAGTGGCAGATAGAATTTAGAAATCAGCAGGAAGAGAAATGGAGGCAGGGTGTGACATATTTGAGGGATAAAATACAATGGTCAAATTTTTATGATCAGTTGACAAGGATTGTAACCCTCATGGATGAGTTAAATAAAGAAAAGAATGGACTAGATTCTCTTGCAAAGAAGTGGAGACAAAGAAATAATGATGTTACAATTATTTGTATATCTACAGTTCAAATGCCTTATCATCAGGTTGAAAGGATTTTTAATTTATTAAATCAATTAGATAATTTTGAGAATAAAAGAGATTCTTTACAGAGAAAATTGATACTCTGTTTTTCAAAATATCTTGCTAAAAAATTCACCATATTTCCTTGTGCTTTAGAATCTGTTGATACAGTAAAGGAAAAAGACAAATGGAAAAAGGAGATGGATGAATTATTCGATAACAGAATAACAAACATCATCAGTGAGACTGGCCATTGGTTTTGGGCAAAGACAAATGAAGAGCTGGTAAAAATACAATTATATTATGCTGATATGAGAAAAGAATTCGATGATTTAGAGGAGAGTGGCAATTCTTTAATAAAGATACAAAGAGAAACCCTAAGTTTTGATTGGCCAGATGATGATACTTTTAACAGATGGAAAAATTAGTTTAGTGAGCAGATGTCAGGAGATGATGACGAAGAAGATGTAAGAGTAATAGTTACTTTTGTAGTCAGCAATGATGATATAGAAAATCCCCAGGTTAAAGTAAGTTTGCATGTAACAGAAGATGATACATCACTTAAAGACCTTATGGGTATGTACTCTGAAGATGAGGAATGATTGTGAGAGCATATCATAACAACCAAGAAGCATAACAGAAAGGGACCCGCCAAGAATTGTTGTTGTAATCAACCTTTTTGTTATTCTTGTTTTTATTTTTCAAAAGAAGGACACCTGTCACCTTATGTAGCCTGAAGCTTGTTGCATCTCACATTATTTAAGTGAGATCCCAAGGCTAAAGATGGGTCCGAATTTGGTTTTCACTAAGTATTATGCTTAGTTCTTTTTTTTGGTCTAAACATTTTGGGAAAGAAATTTATAGTATACTTTTTCTGTCAAAATTTCTGAGATATAGATGAATGTAGAAAGAACTGTGCTTCTTCTCTAAAGGTTTTTCTGGGTCTTTTGTAAAGGATATACCATTTTCAAAGGAAACGAATACAAATTATGAACTGTCCCCATATCTGTTCTTCTCTGAATTTTGTCTCCTTTTTAATACTTAGCTACCTTGATGTTGTGTGAGTAAAAGCTTATGCAATTGATTGCAATATAGTAAGACTGTACATCCATTTGTTATTGCTGTTAATTCAATGGATTAAATAAAGGCTCTGATGAATGTGATGAGGTTGCTTCGGTGTTAATAAGGATTTTTGAATGATAAATTCTGGTAAGAATTGCTGATGAAAATTCGTTGCAAGGCAACAAATTAGATCTAAGAATTTACTTGACTCTGAGTTCCCAATGGATTAGGCACTGATCAAAAGTATTTTAGCCAAAAGAGAAGTATATTATGACTGGATTTTTCAAAATACATCATAAAATCAATTTCCACTTATCTTTCTTGTAAGATTTTCAAAGTTGGCCAACACTTGCCTGCATGGATTGTTTTAGCTTCATTTAGCCATTGCTATTGGAAACATCTACAGAGCTATAGAAGATTTCTTGGCCATATCTGTTCAAGGGATGTGTTTATCAATTATTTATGTATATGTTTGAGGATTTAGAGATGAGAATCAAAATGAAACTAAGAATAATTCTCATACAATTATTCCATCTTTGAACCATCCCCGGGTGCACCCGCCCTGGTTTTTACAGAGCCAAAAGAGTAGAAAACTGTCTAAGGTTTTGTTGGAGTTGGGCCCTAGTACTTTGCATATGCAAGTGATAATGAGAATTGGCTATTCTTTAGGTTGTGTATGTACTGATATCTAGGTACTAAGCCTTTTGTCGCCTAGTAGTTTTAGCACTGTTAACATCAAAATAAAACACCAACACAAAAAAACTCAATCTTGAATGATCTAAGGTTAAAACAAAGCACTTCAAAGTTTTTAAAACAACACGCAAAATCTCAATCTTGAATGCTTGAAGGAAAAAACTTGAATGTTTAAAAACTTGCCTTTGAATGCATGTTGCTAAAATCACTCTTAAGTGCCATGGACTAAAATCATGTTTTTTTTCTTTTTTTCATTGGAATGCATGACAAATCAATTCTTGAATGCCACAGATCAAATAATCATTATCATACATCACACTTCATCTTTTGGGGCATAAAAAGAATCCACATTTTAGAAACTTTCTAAGTTATAAAAACAAATAAAGACACTTTGAGTGAGTTTTTTTTTGGAATCACCCTCTTTAATCATCCATCATTCTAACCATTGGTTGCAATATTAGTGCCATATATGGGGATGGGTCTACCTAAGAAGGTGTTAAATGCTCCACAAAAATCAAACTCCACTCACTTGAAGTTTTTATTGATTTTTCTAAAATAAAAAATTTCTTAAATGCACATTAGTCTTGCTAACACTTCATTTTGGCATAAAAATTGAACAAATCTTGACGTGGAGGGCCTTCAGGTGCATGCTTGAAATCAAGTTTTACACACATCTTTCTTTTGGGCTTAAAACAAAATCACACTCAATCTTGAATGCCTTAAAAAAAATCAATCGATACTTGACGTGGAGGGTCTCCGAGCGCATGGGTTTATTTTCTTGTTGACCCTAACTCTTCTTCTTGCTTGCATTCTTCGATCAATTTTACTTTTGTTGACGCTTCAAAATTGGAATAAACATTATATCGTAAACATGAGTGCTTGTAAAGTCTAGATTAACACACATAAGAATCAGTTGGTAAAAGAACACATGTGTTTTTTAGCCCAAGGTCATTCGAATCTTCTCTCTCCTTGTCATGTTTTGAGGCTATCTTGGGTGCATAAGACTAGGATCCAAAACCTTGTTTCTTTTTTTTAGGAGGCCTGCTAGGGGATTTCATCACCCGTTGGGATGACCTCAACCCCAGTGTTTTAGCGGAGTATAAAGATCGAGAGGTGAATCCAAAGCCACCTCTCTTGGGATCAAAATTTTATCACTCGGGCTAAGCCTCAAGGAACTTTATACCCTTGAGAAGTGAAAGAGAAGTGGGTTACCACTCCTCTCGACTGTGTGACATCTTTTTGGTTTCATCTACGGATTTGAGCCTCATGTACCTTGCATATATCGAGGACTCCCTAGCTAAACCAAATTTCATCCTTGTAGAAAGCTTCCTAGGATGTTGGTGTGTTTGACGTGCTTGCTCCAAACTTTTGTCTGCTTGTTTGTTCATAGCTTTTGAATGAATGCTTGCTAGCTTTGGTCAAAATCCTAGAAAAGAAAAAATCTCCTAGCTCAAGGCATACTTAGCATAGTCACTGCCTCATCAGAAAATCATCCAAGCTCCCCCGCCACAACTAAATCTATCTAGTTCTTTGCTTTAGAACAATCCCAAATCCAAAGTCCATCCAAATCATCCCCCAAGCCAGCTAGCAACCCAATCCAAAATCACCCAAGCCTTTAAGGAATTGTTGTTACTCTACCAGAGTTTTCTATCCAATCAATCTATCCAAATCCCTCAATCTCCCCAAGGTTATCCCTTTGACAGAGCTTTGTCTAGGGTAATCTAGCCTTGTCACTTATCATTCCTCATCACCTTAAGCTAAAGGTTAGGATCCACAAGTGGTCAATCTTGTGTCATGCCCACAGGATCATTTGTCTATCCTCAAGTTGACACCAAAAAGCCACCAATCCTGCACATAGGAAAGCAAAACTCTCACTTTTTGATAGCATACACTTGAAGTCTTCCATCCATAGGAAAGCCAAAAATCTCCAACCAATCCTCCTTAGGTCTGTCATTTAGCTTGTACTCTCCCTAGGAAATCTTTCATCAGCCAATCCAAAATCTGCGCTTAATCCAAATCCAACCATGAGCTTTCGTGTTCATCCATATGCAAGACCCCATCCCCATCCAACTCATCATCAAAACATGAAATCCCAACCCTATCATGATGAGTTTGGTTGCATTGTCCTTTCTCCCGCTACATCATATTCCAATGATGATGAAAATCTTGTTGACTATGACGGGTATCTTGAGAACCTTAAATGCCTTCCACCTACCATCCCCCAAAATTCAAGCATTCCTCTAAACTATCTAGTCATGCCATCTCATATCCTAGCTTCTCCTCCATCACCCAATCAACCAAGCTTCCAATCTTCCACCCCCATCACACTAGCTATTCCTATCAATCCACCACCTCCACCTTTGACACATGAGTCTCCTAGGAATCTCCTAGAGGAAACACAAAAAAAGCCACCTCCAAAAGTTGATAAGCCATGTCATCTAATCCAACTATGTGAAGTAGTCAGTAATGAAGCTTCTCCATCTATAATATCACCTCCATCTCCCATAGCTATCATCCCCATACCATCCATCAAATTGCTTAAAATCCTTCCACTTCTTGCAAGCATCAAAATCCCACCACCTGTCAAATCCCTCCAAATCCTATCCACTTCACCTCCAAGAATTTTCCAGATCTCCCATAATGACCCTTATGCATCCATCTTCTACTCACCCATCTCCACTACTGAATCTCCCATCTATCCATTGACTGCCTTTGAAGAATCCATCCCTTCACCTCTTATCACACCATCCACTCCAATCCAATCCTATCAAGATCCTACCCAAAAGCATGTTGACATCCCCCAAAGCATAAACGAAGATATCATCATACCATGTCTTCCATCCATAGTGCAATCACCATCCCCTCTATCTCCAAAACCTCAAGCCATACCTCCTCTACTGCAGGATATCTTTTCATCCCATCAGCTAAATCAAGATCCTATCCTTCCATCTCCTCCGCTCCATGCTTCCATCTTACCACCTATCCAAGCTATTCCACCATCTATAATCTACCCTCTTGGTTCACTTACATTCATCCATGGTGGCCCCCTCTCAATAGAAGAATTAAGAACAGTATCTCCCCATTGCAGTACATCTAATAAAGCACTTCTACCATTTTCTACAAGCAAAAAGTTTCCTCAGCTCATTCAAATGCTCAATCGATGGCATTATCAAGGTCAAGGTTTAGGACCACAAGAGCAAGGAATTAGAAAGCCTATTATTGCACAAAAAATTCTAGGATTTTATGGTCTTGGATATGTGTCCAAAGGCTCACTATCTAAAAGTTTTAGTACATGCCATCCCCAAACCAAGCCTATCTCCAGGCCCACCATGCCAGCCTCCCATCACTCCTTCAAGAAATCTTATGTCATCCCCCCTCCACCATCTTTGCAACCCAAAACAACCTACCATATCCCCCCTTCATCCGCTAAATCCATTTTGGGTCCCCATGTTCCAAAATCTACCATCCTCCATCCTTCTATCAGCCATCATAGAAATCCTATTCCCTCCATTCCTATGCAAGATCAACAAAGGCACATATTAGGGCACATCATCCATCATCATTCCCCTACACACTCGTCCATATCATCTCCATCTCACAAAGCTTCTCCTAACCATCTTCCCAAAGCTTACCACAGCAATGTGAATGCCAACTTCAAAATGCATAAAGCTAAAAATCCACATCCTAGGCAATCATATGTCTATTCTAAAAGACATACTCCAAAAAGGCAAAATCCAATCAAAGAATGCAAAACAATGCAAAAGCCTATGAAAAGAAAATCCAAAACCATGTGGATCCCAAAGAAAAAAGTTGAAACCCAATGCATAATGGTATCCACCATTGCTAATCCCCTATCTAGTGACTCATGTCCCCCATCTCCTAACTCCATCTTGTGTGCCTATATCCCCAAGCACACTTCCACAAATCCTCCATCAAGCCCGCATCTACCATCTATCCCCCATATGCTCTTTTCAAACCCATCCCAACATGTGCCAATGTTGATCCTACAAGAATCCCCATCTCATGCTCCTTTCCAACCTTTTCATCCCTCCATCTCCTACCATCAATCCCATCTATTCTGATCCATTGCATAAATCACACATCCGGTGTACCAACAGCTAGCAACGAAATTGAACATTCCAATAGCCACTGAAAAATCCCAAAAAAGCCAAAAATAGTTGAAGAAAGCCAAAATCATTCCAACTGGGTCCAAATTCAAAAAGTCAAAAAGAAAAAAAATAAAATAAAGCATCCACTGGTGAAAACTTGGCAATTCAAGTGCCTTGGACAAGTACCATGATGAAAACTTGGCAAACAAGCGTCATGTGTAATCCAACCATCCCCAGCTTAGCCTATCATCCTCATGCTTTTGGTCACATCTTGACATCTAGCTCCATCTTCCAATTTATCCACCTATCTTTCATCCTCCAACTTTTATCTATCACTATCCACTTATCTTTTGCAACCTCACCCCATCATCCTAGCTATCATCCATCTCCCTAGCACCTTCATATTTTCCATCCTAGCTTCAATCCTATCACATCCATCATAAGACCTCCTTCTACATGTCATCTTCTGATTGGGGGCACTGTATTCCTTGGAGATCTTGTCTTGTCTATCCTCCCTCTTCATTGGTATCTCGCTCTAGGCTATCCTCATGCAAATCCAATGTCATCCTCTCATTAGCTATTCACTCTAGCACCATCTATCAGCTCAACTATCACCAATCTTAGCATTGTCCCCATCCTTGGTCACACATCTATCATCATCATTGGATGCATCTTGCCAAATCCATATCTTCTGCTATCACCTCATCCTTAGCTTATGCATCTTGCACCAACTTGAGCCATCTTGCTATCTTATCATATGGAGCTCCTGTACAACTTATAAATAATCTTGTATCCAATGCTTGTATCATACCTTGTATCATTACATGTATATCCAATCTTGTCCAAAACAACTTGTACATTTGTACCATATCTTGGTCCATCATCTTGTACATCCTTTGTAGCTTAGTAACATTGTATCTATCCAGATTTCATGTTAGTTCATCCTTGATCAGCATCTTGCACACATCACACAACCCTTCATTAGCTATTCCAAATGCATCCTTTAGCTAGATCTCCTATCACCAAAGTGTTATCCTTCTTAGTTTAGCTTGCCAAAGTGCATCACTAATCCAAATCCACCAGCTTAGGTGCTCTCTCATAGATCCTTGCAGGATATAGCTTTTCTCATGTCTGATCTTGGTCGGTTAGTACCTCATCCTACCCATCTCATTGGCAAATGGTTCTCTTTTGGATTTTTGCTTTCTTTTGATTTGAAATCTTCCCTTTTGGGTCTTCAAGTATCTTTTCTAAGCAATCTTTTTGTTCCCTCCTCAAGGTTGCCACGATCTTCCATGTCATGGTATGCTGCGAATGGGGCACTTTGAGCATATGGTTTTGATCAAGTCTTTCGTTTATTTCTTTTCTTCTTGGGGGTTACCCAGTGTTGGTTCCATGTTGTTTCCTCCAAGTTTCATGTGTGATCCTGGGGCAATCCTTGCGTGTTTGTTCTGAGTCAGTTTGTCAATTCTCTTGATGGTTGGTGACATGGCCTTGATGTTCTTAGTAACCTTGGCCATTAACCAGCAGTCCTATAGCAAATCTAGTGCTTAACTACATGGTGATACTTCTCTTTAAAATATCCCCCTGCTCAAAAAGCTTCAATGGATTCCCTTCATCTCCATTATCCCCCATCCATATCCAGCATCTATCTCTCTCCTACCCTAGCTTATGCAACTGTATCTCTCAAAATATATCATCACTCTTAGCTTTAGGGATCCACAATCCTAGTCTTAGGGATCCACCCATCAAATCAATCCACCAAGCCTCATCTTTCGAGATCCACAATTCTAGTCTTAGGGATCTCCAAAACCCATCTCTCGCTAATCTAGCTCTTTGAAATCCTATTGCATCAGCTTTATCATCCCATCAACCATCTCCCTATCCTGGATTCCTTTTTGTAGCACTCTGCTCCTTCATCCTCCATCTCCCCTGAAGTCTTAAGCTTATTTACTCGTGTGCCTCTAATTCTCCCTTTACCATTCTCCCATAGTGAGAGTTTGAGCTAATTCAACCCCTTCTCTTTGCCAATCTGAGTCTCCTAGCTCATCTCGAATTCTTGTATTTTTCAAGAAATTGTCAAGCCTCATTTTCTCTCCCCGCCGCCTTCTTGAGGGGGCATCATGCAGTCCATTCTCTGTCTTCTACTCGAGACTGAGGCAACTGTGTTGCTCCATAAAGTCATTTCCATGTCGTTTATATCTGAACTTCTTTGAAATAGTGTTGTTTCAACACTATGTCAAAGAGGGGCAAAATGTAGACACCTAAAAAATCTTTTAGAAAATAAAGTTTTTTTAATTTTCTGAAAAAGTCCTTGATCATCATCATTAATTAATTAATTAATTAATTAATTAATTTATTTATTTTTATGCCATTAAATCCCTTTATCTTAATTAAAAATATTTAATTAAGGAATCCCTCCCAAAAATATTTAAAACTTATTTAAACATTATTTCCTTATTAATTATTTAATTAATAAATTGACCAATAATCCCAAAATAAATAATTTATTTATTTTTTGCCCAAAACTTGGCCAATTTCGTTAAGACCACTAACCTCTTCCAAAATCTTCTAATCCTTCTTTAATTTCGATTAAAGGCTAATCCCATCATTTTCTACCCCTAATCCCAACTCAAAATATTTAATTAAGATTAAATATTAATCCTCATGTTTATTAAAAATATTTTAATAAATATCTCCTCAACCCAAACCCTTGAAATAAATAAAACTTTATTTATTTCCTAAAAACCTTTTTTATCCTCATCCTAGGAAGTTCTAAACTCTTCTAGAAAGTCTTCATTCTCATCCAAAGCCTACACTCTTCTAGAAGATGTCAATCCTTATCTTTGATCCTAATCCTAATCTCGTCCTAACCTTGTCACATTCACTAAACATGGGTTTAGACTTGCTAACCCAAGCCAAAAAAAAAAAATATCTCCTCCTTCACCCACCCTCATTAAATGCCATCCACTTGCCCATCTCTAATAAGCCTAATCTAATCTTAACGCAAGCCTAATCCAAGCCTTAATCATTTTCACATTCCTAAGTCAAGCTTAAGACTTTCTTAATCCAACCCAAGTCAAAATATCTCAACTCTCTCACAAATATCTCAACCATAAAACTTTATGAAGCCCACAAAGCCATAAATGACTCTTACAAGCCCATTCATTGCTCTTACAAGCCATTATGAAGGTCTTTATGAGCTTTGAGCCTCATTTGTTGACCCCTCAACCCCTCTTGCTCTAACCAATAACCCTGTGACATGTGTCACTCCCTGATTGGTTGTAAGGAAGCACAATCCATGTGCTCTCCTCTCATTCAATCTAAACCTTCCATAAAATTTCTCCCATCTTTGCATCCTAGCCCTTGATCCCTCAAGCCGTTTGCCTATTTAAGGAATCCTCTCCCAAGCCATTTTAACACAATCCATGAAGTAAAGCCATAATGCCATTTTAAGAAGCCATTTTACATCAAAACCATACACTCACACCCAAATTCAAACTCCATTTGAAGCCCTTTTTGAAGCATAAGCTTGAGCATACATCCTATCTATTTAGACAAAGCCATTCAACAAGAGAGCTTCTCATTGAGAGAGCCCATTAATGGCTCATATTCTCAATTGAGAGCTCATCTTAGTCTATCTTGAAGTTTATGAATTTGGTTTAGTTTGTAGAAGCTTTATTTAAATTTGGTTTCTATTAGCATACTAACATTGCTCATATACACCCCTTTCTTTTATTCCTCTCTTCTATTAATTGCAATGGAAAGCCTTAAAGAACCAAAATTTGTCTCAGAGATAAAAAATCAACCATTCAACTATAGCCCCTTTTTAGCATTAAAGGCCTTGTGTTGTTTAGGGAAGTCCAAAAGTGCTATCTCTCGCCCCTTTTCAAACCAAAAGTGACATTCTTACATTTTTTGTACCAATTTTTTGTTATTATTATTATTTTATTTTTTTGATATTTTTGGTATTTTTGATGTTTTTCTCAAAGCTTTTAGACATAAAATTGTTTGAGATTGATGCTATTGATAGGTTTTTCTAATTCTATAGCATCACAATCTGAAAGTTGGTAGGTACCAGTCACAAAGGATTTTGTACATGATAAGAATGCATATTCATGAAACTTTAGCATAGAATGCAAATGGACCGATGACAAACTAAACTAGACCCAAGATATCATCATCAGAATGTAATCTCTACAAGCATCTCATGTCTCCCTAACTACAACTACTAAAATAGCTCTTAGACCAACATCTTAGTGACAATTCTAGAATGAGATTGTGCTAAAAATGCAGATCTATAATGAAAAATGCAAGATCTATGACTAAAATGTGTATTATATTTGAAATACAACTCCTAGAAATGCTCTTGAAATGATCATACTATGAACTAATATGCAACAAATGATGCTAAATAACACAAAATGATGCTAAAATTCTATGAACTTGCTACAATGAAAATGCTAAAATGATGAGTGCTAATGTACCTATAGTGCAGATGCATAAAAACTTGGGTCCCTTGCCTCTTAGATTTCCCTCCTATTTATAGGATTTTGAAAGGGGTTGGGATAAGAACTAAGATTTTCACTTTTGACTGGGGGTGAAAGTGAAACTCAAAATATGTCATAAGAGGTCAGGAGGAAGAGACCAACAGACTTGGTTTTGAGGATAATATGAAGGATTATGCAGGGTGGGATTATGCTAAGAATGGTAGCCTCTACTTGGCCATTGCCTTCTGCATCAATCCTAGCAAAAATGTGACCTCCTATTTTGTGTTCTTCACTCACATTCTCTCTATTAATTGATGTTGACTAGGCAAGAAGTATTCATGATAGGAAGAGCACTAGTGGTGGAACATTCTTTCTTGGTAAAATACTAGTATCTTGGACAAGTAAGAAACAAAATTGCATCTCACAATCTACAATAGAGGTAGAATATGTTGGAATTAAGTTATTATTTCCATTAGTGACAACATTTATCTATATCAGTATAGCTATTGAGCTTAGCATTTAGTTTCCTACACTCACTGAGTATTCTAGTGTTAACCAAGCTTCAAAGTGTTCAACAATTTACACCAAGTAGAACAGTGGTTGCCGAGTGAATATAGGAAATGTGAAGAGCAACAGTGTCTATCGAGATTCATAGTGTCTACCAAGCAGTAAGTTTGTGTCATGGAAATTCAGTGTAAACTGAGTGTTGAAAGAAGTAGTGTTTACCAAGTGAAGCAAGGTAAACTCAGTGTGCAGTATCTACCGAGTCACCAGTGGTCACCAAGTTCAAAACTACATCAAGTGATCAGTATGGACTGAGCCTCCACTTCTACCGAGTGCATGACAATGCCATGTAATGCAGTGGATGTTGAGTATTAGAAGGTCACCGAGTCATTTCAGTGAACCTAAGTTATTTACTACTAGGCCAACTTTGTAATGTGTTGTTCACTTGTATTTTGGCTGACGTTGCAATTTTGTAAATTATAAAGGTATATATGTAAGATGCATTGAAAGATATCATTGTATTGAAGTACTATGAAGTATTTTTGAGAAGTGCATGCGAAGGATTATTAGCAATAGTTTAAGGAATGTAGCATGGTCAATATAGGAGTAGAAAAGTCATATCAATCACATAAGGTGATCAATGCATAAAGGATCTTATTAGCAATCAGCTGTAAGTAGATCCACTACTTCATCCTAACAAGTGAATTAGTTTCTAAATCCTTTAACGAGGTAGACTTAATAGTCTTTTTATAAATCTCTTAACTAAGTGCATACTTCATTGTATGTTTGAAAATCCTCTAACAAGGTGGACCTAGCAGTCCTTTGTTCTCCTAATAGGGTAGATCACCAAAAGTGGTCAGTGTAAGCATTTAATAAGCCAACTTTGTGCTGCAGTAGTGAAGTTTTGTGGGTACCATCCCCACCCCAGTTTTACTTTCTATTTGGAAGGTTTCTAGGTCACTAAAATACTGTGTTCATGTGTTATGTATGTTTATATTTCTCATGCATGCAGTAGATTAGAAGAATGAATGGTGAATGATTCATATGGTTAAGTGCTAAATTAATTTAAAAGTTTTGAAGTTACTAATTCACCCCTCCCCTCTCAATAACTTATCAGCTCTTGAATATTTCCAAGAATTGGTATCAGAGCATTGTGGTTCTCAAGATAAATTTTAATAGCTTGAGCAAAGATCTAAGGACAAATGGAGATATTTAGACTTGACAAAGCTATTGAGAATGAGAAGCTAGATCTAGAAATTTCCATAGCTCAACTCAAGGAAGCAAAGGAGCATCTCTCCCAATCCCTAAAAAGAAGGAAGGATATTCCAAGACAAATGAATGACCATTGGTATGTTGAAGAAAAGATTGAAGAATTTTTCCCATCAAGTAGTTCAGATGAAGCTAATGAGGCAATCAAAGAACTACTAGAAAAGAATGGCTCTCTGCAAGAAGAAGTAAGGAAATTGAAAAGAGAACAAGAAGTTAAGTCAATAAGAATGTGTGAAATCTTGGAACAAAGGAATAAGGAAAAATAAGACTTGGAGGAAAGAAACAATGAAGAACAAAATCAATCCAATCAGCATGAAGACCTTATTGATCAAATCATTGAAGCAAATGAAGAAATTAGGATTCTCAAAGCACATAATGAAACAATAAGAAATGATTCAAATTATGAAAGAGAAATTAATGAAAGAACAATGAGAGAACTAAGATCTGAAAAGAAAATCATTAAAAAATTAAAGAATGACCTAAATGTTGAAAAACTAATCAATGAGAGAATGATGAAATCTCAAGAAGACATGAATCAATTGAATTAGCAAAATGAGTAGAATCTTCATAGGCAAAAAGGTAAAGCAGGACTCAGATACAATGAAGAAGAAGGTGAATCTTCCAAGAAAGTCATAAAAAGGAATAAAAAACCCTCATGCAATCATTGTGAGAAAATTGGTCATACATCAAAAAAATGCTAGAGCAATGGAAAAGCAAAATTCAATGGAAAGTGCTACAATTGCAATCAGCATGGTCATAAAGCTAATGAATGCAAGGAGAAACCAAAATTTCAAGGTAAATGTCACAAATGCAAAAGGCATGGTCACAAGGCATCTCAATGAAGATCCAAATCATTCAATCTAGTTGAACAACTTGTAAAGACAATATTTGGATGGGACTACAATACCTAGTGTAGATGTCATTATTGTGGAGAATATGGACACACTGGCATAAATTGTGCAAGGCATCACCTAAGAAAGAAGGATACTACTATAAGGTGTTACACATGCACTGAACTCAGTCATATATCTAAAAACTGCATGAATATGAGCAAAGTTGAAGATGAAAAGAAAGCAAGGGCTGACAACATAAGGAAACAAATGAAGTAGCAATGGATTCCTAAATCTATTGAAGATACAAGCTCAAATCATGGAAGTGAAGTCACTCAAGAAGTGGGTGACTCCATCCTCTCAAATTAAATTCCTAAGAATGTGTTGGAGTTGTACTCAGCAAGAAAATCATAAGCAATTCCAACAAATATGAAGAATGCAAATGATCCAATTAGTATTCCAGATATGCAAGGATCACATAAAGTTTATCTTTCACTGAGTTATATCAGACTCCACCAAGGAAATTTGGTTGAAGACCTTACTGAGCAAAGTTAGGAGTAAAGGAAAATTTGGTTTGTTTTCTGAGTTGATACTCTTGCCAAGTTAGGTTAGTGGATGACAGTCTGTCACACACTGTGTCATTATGGCACTAAGCATTTATGAGAATTTCTCAACAAAAGAGGCAATTTTGACTTCATTTCTTCACTGCATTCATAACATTTGAGTAGAAGAGTGATTTGAAAGAGCATTATAGTATTTTTCAGCAATTTAGTAGCAAGATCTTCATGAATTCTATCATCTATCAAGTAGCAATGACATCTACCAGTAGAAACAACACTAAACCAAAGAAGGGTTCCAAAATGCTAGTTAAGGGCATCAAATGGAAAGCACCAAACTTCAAGCTCATTCTAGCTGTTGCTGAATCACTTTATCCTTATGGTGCTCAGTCGCAAATCCCATCAAAGGTACTTTCGATTAACAACATAAGAACTCATTTTAAATGTACTATTAAAGAATTAGGCACATTAGAAATGGATAATGCCTTAGCTAAAATGTGTATTGATAGAGTTTTGAAACACAAGCATAAGCATTTGGAATCAAAAGGATTAACTCATATCCCTCACTTGCCATGAAATTTCCAAGTAAAATGGATAAGGTACATATTGAGTTAGTTCCACAATGGCCAATCATGGTTGGAGCAACCCATTCTGATTACAAAGAAGATGATACACAAGGTTATGGGTCTACCAATGCTAAGCAAAGCTAAGACAGCCAAAACCCTAGGTCACGAGGAACTACAAAAGAAAACCCTAGCTGAGTGGGATGGCAAAGGTTTGAGAATAAACAATGTCACTGACATAGAGCTTAGGTTTGACATCCTCATCATTGCACACAAGATCTATAGCTCAAGTCAGTTGTACAATGTTCCTTGTGAGGCAGTTGACCTAACATACAAGTTTATAAAGAAGAACCTTGAATATGATCTGTCAGATGTGTTACTGAAGCAATTGAACAAAAACATTGATAGATTGAAGACTTCCAAGAACAATCCCTTCAATTTTGGATCATTGCTTACTTGCTTATTATTTTATGTTCAAAAATTCTTTCCATCTAAGGGCATAGTCATGTGGAAGAAAGACACCCCTATTCTTTATTAGATAAATGGATTTATTGAAGAAATGGGTGAAAACTTTGAAAGGGTGTTGGATAACTATTTTGAGGAATTTAAGGAGAAAATGAACAATAGATTTTGAATCCCACCCAAGCTTGTAGAAGATTACAAGGATGATATATGTTTCATGGTGGACTATGACATAGTGTACATTCAAGCAGTCATACCAAGAGTGGCATGGGTAAAACCATTGCCTTATGAAATTAACATTGATGAAGCTAGAGACATCATTGAGGCATTAGTAAATGAGCTAGCCAATTCTAATCTTCCTACATTTGGCACATATGAGGAAGCCAAGAAGAGGATAGAGCTTAGTATTAATATTCCTCAAGCTCTTAGCAGAGGCAAGAAGAGAATTGCTAAACTAAAGAAAGCTGAAGGTCCTCTAATTCTTACCAAGGGCAAGGGTGAGGATGAAGAGGAGGAATATGAAGAAGAAGAAGAAGAATAAAAGAAAGAGGAACTAGCAAGGAAGAAAGGTAGAGTGTTTATCACCAAACCTTAGAAGCAACCAACTGCAATGTTCACTAGGAGAACTAGGAAAGGTAAAAGTGAACTAGTATTTATCCACTCTGCACCTACATTTGAGGAAAGAATGAAACAACTAAGAGTTGGGGTGAGAATTTGCAACTTCAAAGTTCTCAAATATGAGAATCGAACTCTAGCTGAGAAAAAAGAGATTGAGGACTTAGTTATGGAAAAGATGGGTATTTGGAAATACTCCCCTACACAAATGCAACCTCAAATCCATGCAAATTTTTTTGCTAAAATCAAAGTTAGATTGGAGAACATGGTGAAAACTATAAAGGACATCTTTATTGGTACCAAATCTAATTGATGTAGACGTGATGAAGGCAATAAAAGAGCATGAAGATAGAATGATTCTAAAGCTTAACACATGCTTCACATTAATGAAGAATATAGAATCAATAGTTAAACATGCCTTAGATGTTTCGAGAGATATATATCATCTCAACAAGCCATCAGAAGAAACTATTGAAATTAAAAATGATGACAGCAGTGACAATGATGATGATTATGACAATACGCCTTCAATCATAGTTATAGTAGGATAATTGCATTCTCTAATGGAGGAGAAGGAAGAAGAAGAAAAGGAGGAAGAAGAAGAAGAGGAAGAAAAGGATGAAGTGTATCTAGTCAAAATAGCAGCCAAAGCACTTGCATCTATTCCTCACACTCCATCATATACTATCACATCTATGGAGACAACTTCAACTAGTGAGATTGTGAGCACAACGATAACATCAATTGATTAATCTTCACCAGCCACTTCCCAGCTCTAGGTATCTACAATGGAAGTGTCAAGCACTTCATCTATCAAGCTAACTATTACTTCTTTATCTATCTAGTTAGCTCCCTCTACTCTTGCATCATCATTAACTGCAACATTAAGTTCTACAATTTTGTCTTCATTGATTCCAATTAGCTCTATAGTTTTTTTTTCATCAGCGTTGTCTGCATCCACTTCGATTCTAGTTAGTTCAGATATTTCTATGGGTATTCTACCAAGTGTGGCACCATTTTTGGGAAGTGTTTTAGTTTTTGATTTGGTTATTACTCCTATTGGTATTCAATCCTTAAGTCCTATCCCATTTTTCACTGCTAGCCCTTCTATCTCCACTATTGTGTCTATTCCAAAGGTCAAACCAACAATCACAGAAGTAGAACAAAGACAACCATTGAAACTTTTGATCGCTGGAAAGGGAATTGAAGAAGATATTGACTTAGACACAGAGATACTAATACCTAAGATTGACTTTGACATTGCTACTATTGAAGAGATGAGGTTAGCAAGTCAACTCATAGAGATGAAAGCTATGTAGAACCAGTTAAGGTTTGAAAGGGATAAGGAGTATAGAATAATTGAGAATGTGAAGAATATAATTGCAGAAGCTATAGGTATTGAAGTGGATTCCACTCAACACATTTTGATTCAGTTAGAAGAGGCTATACATAAATATAATGAGGACTCTTCTGGACAAGAGAAACTAATTGAAAAGGCTGAAAGGAAGTTTGATGACAAGGTGCTAGAGAATATTGCTCAGTAGATTATAATCAAACAAGTTGAGTTGTCCTCATTTTCAGGTAATTTTGAAAATTCTTTTAATAGTGCAACATCACTTTTTGCCCAACTTTGTGATGTCTTTGGTTTTACTAAAGAAAAAAAGGTGAAGTTAAATAAGATTGATGTTGATATGCAATCTAGTGCATCAAAGTTGTAGACTGACCCCTCCTCCAACTCCTCTCATCACACCAAGGTGAAATATCTAGTAGACGTATAGGTAGAACTTCTAAGAGAAGAAGCAAGAATAAGAGAAAACTTGATTTATATTCAGAACATGGTCTTGCCAATAATGGATACAATGTAGAAACATATTACTCATTGCAAAATATTGGTCCAGGATCAAAACTTCTCAGTGGCTAATCACATGATCAAATTATCAATAAAAGTTTAGATTTCTCTCTCCACTTGCCAAATTTTGCAAGAGAATTGGAATAACTCATTTGCCCTCATTCTTGAGGTGCATCAAGAATTTCTATCTCATTTTGGTGTACCTATATAGATAGTATATGTAGCCCTTTGGCATTACTATCAAAAAGGGGGAGAGATATCAGTATAAGTGAAAGAGATATTAGTATAAGTGAAAGGGGGAGATAGCACTCAATAGAGTCAGCATGTATATGTGTATAGCTATGTACATAAGTATCTTTGTATATACATTATGTGTCATCAAGGAGATATATGTAAGAATGTATATGTAGAAACTTTACCAAGATCAATTTTGAAAAACCAAAGTTCAGTGAGTCAGATTATGTACATATATTTTGGCTTATAAGTGTTTTGTCACTAATGCCAAAGGGGAAGATTGTTGGCATTAAGTTATTATTTCCATTAGTGACAACACTTATCTATATCAGTATAGCTATCGAGCTCAGCAATTAGTTTCCTACACTCACCAAGCATTCTAGTGTTAACCAAGCTTTGAAGTGTTCAACAGTTTACACTGAGCAGAAAAGTGGCTACCGAGCGAATACAAGCAATGTGAAGACCAGTAGTGTCTACTGAGCTTCATAGTGTATACTAAGCAGTAAATTTGTGTCATGGAAATTCAATGTAAACCAAGCGTTGGAAGTAGTGTTTACCGAGTGAAGCAAGGAAAACTCAATGTGTAGTATCTATTGAGTGACACTACATCTACCAAGTCATGAGTGGTCACCGAGTTTAGAACTAGATTAAGTGATTAGTATGGACTGAGCCTTCACTTCTACCAAGTGCATGATGATGCTATGTAACATAGTGAACATTTAGTATCAAAAAGTCACCAAGTTAGTTCAGTGAACCTGAGTTATTTACTATTGGGCCAACTTTGTAATGTGTTGTTCACTTGTATTTTGGCCAACCTTGCAATTTTGTAAATTGGAAAGATATATATGTAATATGCATTGAAAGATATCATTGTATTGAAGTACTATAAAGTATTTTTGAGAAGTGCATGCAAAGGATTATCAGTAGTAGTTTAAGGAATGCAACAAGGTCAATATAGGAGTAGAAAAGTCATATCTATCACATAAGGTGATTAGTGCATAAAGAATCTTATCAACAATTAGTTGTAAGTAGATCCATTACTTCATCCTAACAAGTGAATCAATTTCTAAATCCTTTAACAAGGTAGACTTAATAGTCTTTGTATAAATCTCTTAATTGAGTGCATACTTCATTGTATGTTTGAAAATCCTCTAACAAGGTGGACCTAGCAGTCCTTTGTGCTCCTAACAGGGTAGATCACCAGAAGTGGTCAATGTAAGTCTTAATAGGCCAAATTTGTGCTATAGTAGTGAAATTTTTTGGGTACCATCCTCACCCCAGTTTTACTTTCTATTTGGAAGGTTTCTGGGTCATCAAAATACTGTGTTCATGTGTTATGTATGTTTATATTTCTCATGCATGCAGTAGATTAGAAGAATGAATAGTGAATGACTCATATGGTTAAGAGCTAAATTAATTTAAAAGTTTTAGAGTTACTAATTTACCCCTCCCCTCTCAGTAACTTATCAGCTCTTGAATATTTCCAAAAGAATATGTGATAGCAACAGTTAATTGTTTTAACATTGTTTGGTTCAAACAATTGTTGGAAGGAATGAAGATAGAGATCAAAGATTCAGTAGTCATATACTATGATAACACCAGTGTAATCAATATGTCAAAGAATCTAGTGATACATACCAAAAAAAGCACATTGCAATAAAATATCACTTTTTAAGAGAATTAGAGCAAGATAAGGAAGTCAGATTGGAATATGTGAACACAAAAGAACAAATTATAGACATATTCACCAAGCCATTACCTAGGGATGCATTTATGTATCTAAGAGGTAAGATAGGATTCATTATCCTATCTAAAGCTCACTAAATAAAGTTTAGTGATGCATCAACCAGAACCTATTAAAGATCAACTAGTTGGTGTAGTAATTGACAAGGGCATATTGCAAATGAATCAGTACTTAAGGTACATTGATATTAATAGAGTTGTTGTCTTTGGAATGTGTTGTCAAAGAGGGAGAATTTTACTATCATATCTCATAATAAATTTTAATTAGAAGGAGAAGTTTTCTATAAGAGGGAGAAGTATGCTATCATAGATATGTCTATGAGGGAGAATGAACTTGGTAATAATTGTTGTAGACAAAAGTTTTCTGACAGAGGGAGAAACTAAAGACAAAAAGAGTTCATACTAATAGAGAAAGTTCTCATAGATATGAATTAGAATTAAAATAAGGATATGTTCCTTACTTTATTCTTATTGCAAAAATTTCATTGTGTTATGACATGTTGCATTGCCATCAATGTCAAAGAGGGAGATTGTTGGATATAATTGATTAATTGTGTATTGTCTTTGATGTTACAAAAATGGCATTATCAATTAGTGCATGCTAAGATCACTTAGGTAGTGAAGATAATTTTCTCTGTCTACTAAGCATTCTTGTGCTTGCCTAGTTCAAAAGGTAGTGCCCACCAAGTTAACTCGGGCATCAAAGGAAAGTTTATAGAAGATCAGTGTTAACCGAGCTCACTTGGTTATTGAAGGAAATGTTTGATGGAACCAGTGTTAACCAAGCTTACTTAGTTACCAAAGGATCTTTGTAAATATGTAGTGAACTTGGTTAACATAGGAAAATTATTTTTGAGTTAGTGTCTACTGAGCAGGATCGACTAACAAAGGATTTTCTTATTTTGGCATATTGAATTTAATTGATTTATCTATTGGTTCTAGCCAACTCAAGTGATGAATATTAATTATTCTAAGTTGCATATGAACCAACTTGACAATATGAATGATATAAGTACAAGGTCAAGTTGAGAATTTGAAAGTGTGTAAGAGTGTGAATGCATGGAAGATTTTGAAGATCTAATGATGTAGTAAGGAAGTAAATTAGAAGGATAAGAAAAATATCCTTGTGAAGCTAAAAAGATATATTTGATTAGGAATGATCAAGCACAAGATAGAATAGAGATCTATAATCAGTAATTTAGTTGCATAAAAAATCAAGTCATCTCATTGTTACTATCTAACCATTGTAGTAGTGATCTAAATCTCTTAACAAAGTTGGCTTAACAACTATTTGTTAAACCTCTAACAAGGCCACTCCTAATAGGGTGATTAAATCCTTTAACAAGGTAACACCTAATAGTGTATTTTATAACCCTTAGTAGGGTTGGATCTTAATAGGGCTCACTTCAGAAGAGTGAAAATAGTAATTAGTTGCAATTGGTAGTTTTCTCAAAGTGGGTTTCAATCTTAAATCCTAGTGTCAAATGTGTTCATGTTATTTTCTTTTATGTGTTTGCATCTAAGTTAAAATAATGGTAATCACAAATAACATCCAAGACTTTCATGTTAAGTACTTACTAAGCATATTCAATATTTATTGAGTTACAACATTTTATGTGTGTGTTTGCCAAGCATCTATAGTATTCAGTTTTCAGAGTTTATTTTGTACTGACATTTAAAAGGATCTAGAATTTATTTTTGTGGTAACTAATTCACCCCTCCCCTCTCAATTACTCCTCTTATATTTCCAACACACTTTACAACTACAATAGTGAAGATTTATGGTGTCATCCCCACCTCAGTTTTACCTTCTCTTTGGAGGGGTTTCTAGGTAACCAATATCTTGTGTCAAATATTATTTTCTTTGTGTTATGTATGAAATGAATGGATAGTTATTTTAATTTACATATTAGATTTTGAGATGGATGGGTGGTGATCATAATTTGGTTAAAGTTTTTAAGTGCCAATTCACCCTGCCCCCCTTAGAATTCACTTTTCCATTAAGTAATTCCAACAATATTGAAATAATTGAATTAATTATTATTTGATCAAGAAAATTGATTTGAATTGAAAATATTGTAAGGAATTGATTTAGGAAATTGATAAATTGATTTCATCATTTGATAAATTGAAGAACGAGGGCCCATAGTCTTGGCAACCATTTTAAGGTGCATACATTTGCCCCTCTTTGAATAATGTGTGATCTTTATTGGAACACATGCAATCAAACAATGTATTTGAAGTTTGAGATTGATTTGGGTTCACAAAATAGCCCAGATGTGTGATTGACGAATGAGAACACATCAGAACAAAGATAAACTAATTGAAAATGATAGGTCAACACCCCTATAAATAGGTAATTGATATGTCCAAGATAAGAATCTCAAGCAAGGTTGCCTCAAGAAAAGCAATTGATAGGATTGATAAAATTGAATCAAGGATTGAAGTTTGATAGGTACCACTCCCTTGTGATCGAAATCAAAATGAGATAGAGGAGAAACAAAAAATTGATAAATTTGATCAAATTGAACTAAAGATAAGGTTCTTGATGTAAAATGAAAGATATAAGGATCACAAAACCAAGGTAGATCACCAAGCATGAAATATTACACCCCAAAGTTGAATTAGAAGAAAAGAAGTGGGGTGAAAGTGAATGAAAGATAGAAGTTTGGAAGAGGTGGAAAGAAATGGAGAGAAGAAAGAGAATTTGCCTTAAGAAAGAGAATGCCCCAAAATCAATCAACTATTTAATGTAGAAAATTTTTATTGAGATCATGAAAAAAGATACGGAAATGAAGATCAAAACATGACCATAGTTAATTAAAAGTCCACAAGAAAGATGAAGGAAAAAAAGCCTCTCAAACTCAAAATGTAGCCTAAAAATGCAAATTAACATGAAGTCTAACAATACAAGCTACATGAAAATGTAAAGGTGTACTTGCAATAGAGAAACTATAATATATAATTTTGTGTTCATCATTCATTTGAGAATGTTATGGAACTTATTTTCATCATTGGGCCATTATTAATAGACATAAGAGAATCACACAATCATCACTAGTCACAAGTGCAACTATGAAGATATGAATGTGATTTATATAAAATTGGAATGTGGAAAGATTATAACATAAGCATCAAAGACATAAAGGTCAAGATGATTTTGTTTTTATCTTACCCAATTTAATGTAGGAAAACTATGCTCGCATCAAGGCATAGATGTTGGGATGACCATAAGAACGGCTATGCAAAAACAATCAAGGATGATGCCTCAAATCTCCTAAGTGTTTCAAGGGGACAACAAGAGACACTCTAGAATTTCAAGAGCACACCCACAAGTAGAAAGAAAATAAAAACATTTCCCATGTCCCAAGTCCTCTAGCTATGCATACTAGAGAGACTTATTAGATAAATACACTCAATAAAAATGAATAACAATCAACACACAAAGAAAAGATCATGACATAGCTCAAGTATTAAGTGTTGTGTTACAAAATTTAAGTGTGTTAATTGATACTAAGTTCCAAGGATAAGGATTAAATGCTTTCAAGTAGGTAAGATCACATGACAAAATTGGGTAAGAGAAAATTGATAAGTGTTGAAAAACACTAGATTTTAGGGGTTGTATTGAAAAATACTATTGGGGTGCTGTTAAAAAAAACACCATTTGTGAGGTGTCCTAAAGACTAATGCATCCAAGAGGCCAAAGCTAACATAGCTATGCCCCTAGACAAAGACAAAGACCAATTCTAAACCAAGACAAAAAGGACAAGGCATGATGGAGAAAGGCTAAGTGTCAAGGACACGCTTTAAGAAACAAGGGTGCAAAGGCCTCAAGTAGCGCCCATTTCTATGTTTTCACTACTTGGATTTTATTGCAATTTGTTTTTATTTTTTAATTTTTTCTTATATATATAATGGAATAAATTTTTTTTTGGAGATACATCAAAGCGCCTATTGCTAGGTTTTCACTAAGATGATCATTATTTCAAGACATTTTTTGATTTTTAGAAATTTTGACAATATATCATTTTTTTGGATTTTTTTTAGGATCAATAAGTACGTAAAAAGGATGCCCCTAGACAAAATGGGCATAATGGATATAATTTATTCAGGTGCAAGACATTGATGGGATTAGGGAATTTCTCTCTTGCTGTTGTAGATAGTAAATAAGCACCTAGCCCAAAAGTTGTTGTAATGATGTAAGATCCAAGCCAATTAGGTTCAAATTTTCCATTTTGATCTCTATGTTGTTGATTCTTAGGATTTTCATGTAGGAAAAGATCTCCCACTTGGAATTCTCTAGGGAAAACCCTTTTCTTGAAGGCTTTGGACATGCACTTTTGATAAACCCTCATATGGTCAAATGATGCTTGGCATTTCTCATCTAGAAGTTCTAACTCTTGAAGTCTCATGGAATGGTAGTCTTCATATATAATTAGACATTTGAGGAAAACTCCAAGTGAAGGAATCTCAACCTCTAAAGGTAACACTACTTCAGTGTCATATGTAAGGGAAAAACGAGTACGAATACTCATTCTATAGGTGCACAAAGATGGATTTTATCTATAAGTTCCAATCTCTACCGCTCTTACAAACTGACTTATATAGGATTTTAAGAATGGTTTTGTTTGATGCCTTTGCTTGACAATTTCCTTGCAGGAAGTAAATGGCAGACCAATGTTGTTTAATCTTAAATTTCTTACAGAGTTGTCTAAGGTCTTTATTTTTGAACTGGCATTTGTTGTTAGTGATAATCTCATAAGAAACTCCATATCGACAGATGATATGGTTCAAAATTAATAGAGAGACTATCTTTCTTGAGGCAATAAAAAGTGGGACAACTTCTACCCATTTAGTGAAGTAATTAGTAGCAATGATAATAAACTTGTGTCCACCTAATGAGTTGGGATGAATTTTCCCAACAAGATCAAAGGCCTAGCATTGGAATGGCTAATGAGATATAGAAGGAATGAACTCCCTACCTAGAGCATGTATTAGGTTACCATGTTTTTGACACTTTTCACATGATGGTTGAAAAGCTACTACATAAATTTGCATCATAGGCCAATAGTACCCTACCCTAAGCAACCTTTGGGCCATGGAAAGACCATTAGAATGTCCCCCATAGATGCCCTCATGGATGTCAACTAATGCTTGGTTAGATTCTTCCTTTTCTAAGCATCTAAAAGTGTTCCATCTAGACCCTTCCTATACAAATCACTAGAGATAAGGGAATGGCAAGAGGCATTTTGGGTAAGGTTTCTACGTTCAGATTAGTTAGAGGTTTCAAGCATAATGCCATCACAAAAGTATGAGTAAATGGCACCATAATGGGATGACTCATAACCAACAAGGGTACAAATGACACGACTTTCTTGGGAGTCATAGATTAGGCAATGTAGCTCTTCCACTAGGAATTCAAATCTGGATTTATGTTGCTCTAAATGAAAGAGTGAAGCAAGTGTAGCCATTTCATTAGCTACCCTATGGATTTTCTCAAACATGAAAAACGTGAAGTATCATTTCAAGGAATCAACCATTTTCTTGTAAGGTACCATTTTCTCAAAAAAAATTAATAGTCATTATTGACTTGGTTGATTATCACCTATGAATCCCCATATATGTGTAACTTTCTGATTCTCCATTCTATGGCCATCTTAAGTCCATTTTAAAAAGCTTCATACTCAATAATGTTGTTTTTACATAGGAACAATAACTTGTAAGACTTAAGAATCATGTACCCATGAGGAGAAATAAACAACACACTAGCTCCTAAACCATTTTGCATAAAGGATCCATCAAAGAACATCTTCCATGTTCTTTTAATCATATACATGAGGTGTTCATCTCAGAAGTCAACTTGAATAGGTGCATTATCTTGTATTGGGAAATTAGCCAATTGATCTTCTATGGATTGTCCTTTGATTTCTTCACACTCAATGTACTCTATGTCAAACTCTTAAAGGATCATCATCCATTTAGCAGATCTATCAGTGAGGGCATTCTTATCTAGTAAATACTTGAGTGGGTCTAGGTTTTCTATGAGGTGTATAATGTGTGCAAACATGTAATGTCGCAACTTTTGGGAAGAAAACACAAATGTAAGGAAATCTTTCTCAATTCTAGTGTAGTTAACCTCATATGAAACAAGAGTGTGAACAATGTAGTATATTGCTCTTTCTTTCCCATGTTCATCAAAATGAGCTAGTAATGCCCACAAGGAAGATTATGTCACTGGAATGTATAGAATAAGTGGTTTCCCTAGTATAGGAGGCATTAAAATAGGATGATTTGCCAAGTATTTCTTGATTTAATCTATGCTCTTTTGACTATCCTCATTCCAAACACATTTGACTCCCTTGTGTAAGTTTTGTTGAGAGGTTGATATCTATCTACTAACTATGACTTGTATCTCCTTATGGATTGAAGATGTCCTTGAAGACTCCTCATTTGATTAATGTTTCTAGGAGGTGGCATGTCTATGATTGCTTGGACCTTTTTAGGGTCTATCTCTATTCCTCTTGCTGAAATGATGAATCCTAGTAATTTTCCAGACTTGACTCCAAATGTACACTTTTTAGTATTTAACCTTAATTGAAATTGTTCCATGCAATCTATAATGACTTCTAATTCATCTAATTGTGTGTCTCTTTTCTTAGACTTGGCCAATGTGGCATCCACATAATCTTCCATGTTTTTATGCATCATGTCATGAAAAATGGTTGTCATATCCCATTGATAGGTGGCTCATGCATTTTTTAATCCAAAAGGCATAATGTTCCAACAATAAGCACCCCATGCACAAGTGAATGCGGTATTTTCTTGATCTTCAGGAGCTATCTTAATTTGATTGTATCTAGAAAACCCATCCATCAAGGAATAAATCTCATAACCTATAGTCATATCCACTATCATGTCTATGTTTGGAAGTGGGAGATCATCTTTTGGGAAATCTTTGTTAAGATCTTGGAAATTTGTGCATACATGAATGAATTTTTCATGTTTAGATATAGGTACTATGTTTGAGATCCATTTTGCATAAGATATAGCTCATATAAATCCAACACTCAATAGTTTTTCTAATTCTTATTTGACTAGGAGAGATATGTTAGAATGCATCTTTCTTAATTTTTGTTTAACTAGTTTGACACCCAGAGTTATGGACAAGTGATGCATGATAAGATTAGTCTCCAACCCTGGCATATCCAAGTAAGTTCATGTAATGTTGATCTTCTTTTTCTATAAGAACTTAGTGTAAGCTTCTTTTTCTTGTGATGACAATAACTGAGCCAAGTTTTTTTAGCTGTGGAGCCTCATTTGTACCCAAATTGACTGTTTGTGTCGTCTCAATAAGCACTAAATATCTATATTGAAAGTAGCTAGGGAGACAATCAAGTACCTCATCCTTAAGCACCTCAAAGAGGTTTTCACCCTTGGATATGTCATTTCTTTTTACCTTTTTTGATTCTAACACCACCACACAATGGTTTTTGCCATTAGAATTCATGTTCTTTTGATTTTCTTTTCTTTTTATTTTGTGACTAAGGTACTTGATCTTTGGCTCTTTCATGCTAGTAGCCGGTTCACTGGTGGAAAAGGCTACAGTTTCAATGACATTCAAGTAGCATGATATCTCATAATCACTTTGAAATATTAAGAGATTGGGTTCTTAATAGCGTTGGGACCAATCAATGAGGTTAGGATGAGCAAGAGGTAAGTCAATGACTAGTTCAAGGTTGTAAATGTGAATGATATCATCTCTGGTGACTAAAGAATCAAAGTCCATCAAGTATCCCTCTAAGATACCCAAATTGAGATTTTACCTAACAAGTGAAGAATCATCCACTAAGGCAACATGTGGGTTCAAATCTTCTAATCTAACACATGACTCATCAACTACCTCAGGTTGAGAATTATAAGTGTGGAACATCAAAATCCATGTCAACCATGGAAGTCTTTGAGAAGGAATCTCACTCATACTCATATGAACTTGTCTTTGAACTTTGAGTAGGATGTTTACACCATGAAGGTTCAGGATGTCTTGATGTGGGAATTTCTAATGTCATCAAGGGTAACACCCTCTCTTTCCATCAAATGAACAAGATTCTTTCATTGACATTCTCTGATAGGATCTTCTACATCTGATTCATCTTGTTCCAAGGTTGCAATTGTCTCATGAGTGACTAGACTATCTAAATCTCCCCAAAGGAGATTAGTGGAAGGGACCCAATCTTCAAACATATCTTGATGATTTGTCAAATTAGGTATTTATTCTAGTTCATCTTTACTATCTAACTCATCAAGAATAGTAGTATTCTTGTTGAGATTCACACATCCTAGGCCAACCATCTCCTTAGACTTGCATCCAAAAAGAGCATGATCAAGGGGTTTGGCTCTGGCATCTAATTTATAACTAAGAGGGCCATGTCTAGGATAGCCCATCTATTTGACAAAAGTATACCCTCTTCCATAAGCCTTAAGAGGGGGAGAAAATTTCTCATTGTGCATGTATATCTCTTCTCTAAAAATCCAATCTCAAAAAATTGTCTCTTCTTTCTCATCTTGAATAGGCACTAAATACTCTATAAATGTGCCAAATAAAGTCATAGATAAAGAGGAAGGTCTTATTTCTTATGAAGGCTTTCCATAAGACCTAGATGAAACTAGTCATTTTGTGAGGGAGTTGAGTTGATACCCCCCATGCCAAGGTCTACTAACTTGAACTTGTCTTTACATTTAGCTAAGGTTGCATCAAAGTCTTCTGCTTCTCTATTTAAGGGAGCATGAGCACTCACTAAAATTGAATTAATAGATAAAGTGTTATCCCCAGCTATAAAAATATCTATTGTATTGTAAGGGAACTTAACACAATAGTGATAGGTAGATGAAACTACTTGCATATCTTGAATACATGGTCTACTGAGTAAGATGTTGTATGCAAGGAGAAAAACATCAACCATTTGGAATAAAATATCTTTTTCAACAAGGCCATCCAGGGAAACTAACCCTTTGGAGCTTCTTTTTGCCTCATCATAGGCTTTGATATTGATCTTTTTTCTAGTATATATGAGTTTTTTAGAATAACCAACTCCTTAAAAAGACTCAAGGAACAAATATTAAGCCCAACATCCTCATCTATCAACAAGTACCTAACACGGGTTTTGTGTATCGTGACCTCAATATGAAGAGACAAATTGTGTGGGTGGACCAAGGCTTTATCATCATCCTTTGAAAAGGTAAGGTAATGAGGGCTAGCAATATGGTTAACCATTTTTTTGAATTGGTCAACATCTAGTAGAAAACTCTAAGAGCTCAAAGATTGAAATCTAAGCTAAGGTTCTTTGCAACTGATTAACAAGATTATAGCTTGACTTAGGATTGATTTTTGGTTTTGAGGTGACATTCCTAGATGCCACTTTCTTTGGTTTACTTGGTTGACTTGAACTAGGTCCTCTAATGACAATGGGACCTTGACTTCATGTAATAGCATTGAGAGTTTGAGATGACATTCTAGAGTTAGGACCCCTTAGCACCACAAGGGATTCTTCATAAAATATAGTAGAAGAGTCTATGTCTAAATCATAACCATAGGGATCTATGCCCCTCATCATGTTGATATTTTCTTCTATGACTTCAAGCATGTTGATAGTATTATCTACATCTGTGTAAGTGTAATTAACCTTAACCTTGCCATTCTTAGGTTTATAGGTTTCACCTATCTCTTTCTCATACTTGGGAAAAGGTTATTTGAATTCCTTATTATCAATATTTGTGTTCAATCCATATACCTTAATTTTTCCATTCTCAATGAGGTCTTGGATGATATATTTGTGTTTCCAACAGTTTTCAATATCATGTCCAATGCCATTGTGAAACTTACAAAAGCCTTTCTCATCACACCAATGTGGCTTAATATCATGTATATAATGCTTTAAGAGATCTTAAGGATGCACAAGGTTGTTAGTAATGAGTATTTTCAAGACATCTTCATATGAATCACCAAGTTTTGAAAATTGATGTCTCTCTTTCTTAGGCCTATCTTGGTATCTTGGCTTGTTCTCTTGTTGATTAGATGCATTGAGTTTCATGGCTTGAATAGCACTAGACAAGTGGAGAACAACTTGATCATTGGGTTGGAGGAGTCCACAACTCTATCATTGATCACTTTTTTGTTCCTATTCCAATGTGAGTTATTTCCTTTATCCTTGTTATGTTTTTTGTTATTTTTACCATTATTGTTGTTGTTGTTTCAATGTTTGGTCAAAATTCCTTGTTCTTTCAAAAAATCCTCAATCCTATATGTCATTTCAACCATGGTGTCAAAGGAATCAAAAACCATCTTCCTAACCTCATACCACATTTCAAGAACCAAGTTTCTAACAAGGATTTCAATATTCTCATTTTTAGGGATGGTCCTAGAGTAGCAAGAGCATTGTCATCCCCACCTTTGGAAGAAAGTGACAAAGGATTACCCTTGATTTTTCTTCAATTTTCATAAGTCCAATATGGTGATAGATCTTGAAAGGTTGTATACAAAGTGTTGGAAAAATCTATTGATGAGCTCTTTGAAAGTATTAACAAGGGGAGTTATGTTGGTGAACCACTCCATTGCTTGACCTTTAAGAATCCTTGGGAAGAATCTAATGAGGTACAAATCATCTTGATGGAACTTAAAAATCATGATATAGAATTGATGCATGTGATCATGTGAATCTCCATTCCCATCACACTTGTCATATTAAGTGATATCAACCTTTCTAGGGAAGTCTTTCATGTTAACACTTTTGTCAAAAGGATTAGGAAAAATTCAATCAAGTGAGAATAACTCTTGGGTGGCAACATCTTTTCCATCATACTCTTAATTTTTTTGATCTCTTCTTCTTGAGATGGACCTTTGTTCTTAATCTTCTTGTCCACATCAAAGTTGTAGGGGACTCTAGCAACCTTGTTGATTAAACTCTCTAGGAACTTGTCCTTGTTTTTCTCTAAGTATCTATCCACATACTATTGGAAGAGTGGTTCTTGTTGTATCTTCGTGAAGTATTGGGAGTTGAGATCAAAAATCAAGCTACTATATCCATATTGTGAATCATGATGAGCACATGATGTTCATCTCCTATAATGATCATATCTTGAAGCCCTCCTTCCTCTAGGGCTAGGAGATCATGAAGGTTTTCTTGAACATCTTCTACTTCATGGAGTCTTAGGAGGGGTGGATGGAGTAGAGTTGCTTCCTCCACCAATACACATGTTATTTAATTTATCACTAAGTTATTGAGCCAAGAGTCTATCTTTCTCCTCTTGGTAGGATTTCCTTTCTATTTCCAACAAGGTTTTCCTCTCCAACTCTAGGAGTCTAAATTGCTCTTCCTTTTTAGCTTGTTCATCTAGGAAGGCTTTCTTTTCATGCTCACAAGGAAGACTCACAACATGGACCACATGGGGACTTGGTTTAGATTCAAAGATTCTAAGTTCCTGATGCTCCCAAAGGGAACATAGCATAATCCTCTAGCCTCTTCAACTCACTGAAACATAGAAAATAGATTAAACCTACTAAAATTTTGATACCAATTCAAAAAAGTCTATCTACTGACAACGATTCATGTTTCTCTCAAGAGAGAACATATTATTAGTTGCCAAAGACTTGATACTATTTGAACCTAGAGCTGATCAACACCTTCCCTACCTATAAGTGGTTCTGTCATCAAGAAGAGCCTGAAGCCCACTCTCTCAAGATCCACAAATACTGTTCATAGGTCCTAATTACTATGTGTAATACATATGTGAGAGAATAAATCTATGTTCATTCTTTTAGAGCATAAATTGAAATGTGATGTATGAAGGCAGTAAATCACTAAAGCAAGATGCACGAGAGGTTTGTTTTAATAAAAGGAAACCAAATGTTATAGAGACTTAAATAAAGTAATTGGGAATCCATACAACACACCTAGTAAATTTAACCTCATTTTTATTTTTGTTGAGCTTTTCCACGCAAACAAGCCACAAACTCTCCAACAAGCAAGACAAGCAAACAAGCAAACAAGCAAACAAGATATGCAATGAATACTCAACTTATGCAAACCCTAGGATTAGATCTAAAAATAATTTTTTTATGAGAAATAATAACCAAAAAATAATCAAAATGAAAACTCATATCATGCATTGAACCATGTAAAAAATAAGTGCAACTTAATCATTAAATGCCTTTTTTTTTTTTTTTTTTTTAATTTTGATTTTTTACCTAGTAATAAGATTGGACCTATATGACATGAATTCGTATCCCAAAACCTAAATGTAGAAAAGAGACCCCTATTAAAAAATAGAGAGATTTCCCAAAATATCATAATTTTAAAAGGATATTTTCAATTGTGCCCTAGGGAGCCATTTTTCCAAAATAGACAAGTTCTCATAAATTGGCCAAATGAGCTATAATATTGTATCAAAACTTAAAACAAAAAGAATGGACCTCCTATAGAATTTAAATTCCTTTCCTTAAATGTAAGAGTTTCCAAAAAAATGTTGATTTGCACCTAAAATTAATTTTTTATTAAAAATAAAGAAAAACTTTAAAAAAATTCATAATACCTCAGAAAATTCTAATTTTTTTACTAAAGCTTCTCTAATATGTCGCCAAGTTGTCAAAAACAATTTAGACTAAACCTTCAAGCCATTTCGCAGATATAATCAAATCTTTGAAAATCTAGGGTTTTCATCTCTAAACAAATCTGCACAAGGGGATTAACTGCAAAAATAACCAAAACCAACATGTAAAGGTGGGTTACCCCATGGTGGATGCAAAAAATGTTTGTTAATATTGACACACTTCTATAAATCATTATATCCAAGATTTCTCAAGAATGAGGTCTCAAATAGCAATTCATATCTCTCTATTCATAGAGTGCAAGGGTTTATAATGAAGGCCCTCAGTATAGACCTAGTTTGTGCCCATGCAAGTACACCATAAAACAAGGTATTCAAAGAAGAAAAGCAAGACTGCTAATCTCCATGATCATCAAATATGCATGCAATTGAAATGGAAGCTATTTTATATGATAACAATGCATGAAAGAAAACTAATCTATAAAAGGAAATGCAAATTTAAGACTATTCTATGAAAGGAAACATAAATCTAATCTAACATGAGAGTGCAAGAGTAATCTAAATGGATTGTCATGGATGCATGAGAGAAGAAGAAAAGAAAAGAGAAGTTGCAATATGCAAGCTCAAGTGCTCAAGCTCTCCCTCCAAAATCACTCTCCAAACCTAGAACATAACAATAAAATCTTGATCTATCAAAATGAGAAGGAGAGACATCCTTATAAAGGAAAGTGTGGAGAGGAATGCATCCTCAAGAGCAATGTGGGATAAATCTCCAAAAAGGCAAGTGGGAGGAAAAAACCCACCACTTAGAAATATGCGCAAAAAAGGAATCTTTATTTATTTTTATTCGATTTATTTAATTGATTTCCCTTTTTCATCAAAAAGAGAACTTTAAGTGGGGATTTATTCATTTAATTAAAAGAGGGATTTTCTTTTAATTAAATAAACAAGATTATTTAATCAAAATAAAGATTTTAAATTAAAAAAATAAAATTATTTAATTAAAAGAGATATTTTAATTAAATAAGATAAGATTATTTAATTAAAAGAGAGATTTTAATTAAATAAGATAAAGTTATTTAATTAAAAGAGACATTTTAATTAAATAAGATAAAATTATTTAATTAAAAGAGAAATTTTCTTTTAATTAGATAAGATTATTTTATTTATTGAAAATGGATGTTTTCTTTTAATTAAATAAGATTGTTGATGAAATTATCAAACCTTAGGAAATATTGAAATAATTGAATTAATTATGATTTGATCAAGAAAATTGTTTTGAATTGAAAATATTGTAAGACATTGATTTAGAAAATTGATAAATTGATTACATCATTTGATATATTGAAGAGGCCCATCTCTCTCTCTCTCTCTCTCTCTCTCTCTCTCTCTCTCTCTCTCTCTCTCTCTCTCTCTCTCTCTCTCTCTCTCTATCTATGTGTGTGTGTGTGTGTGTGTGTGTGTGTGTGTGTGTGTGTGCATGTTCTTGTTAGTTTTCATGATCGTTGGTGGATTTAGATCCTGCAATGGAAATATATTATTATGGATCTTTGGTGGCACATTTAGCAATGTTCTTGGACCATGTGAGGACCTAATTTGGAATCGCAAGATGTCAAAGGTTTATTTAATATGTTCCTTATGACCTGGGACCAAAACTATTTGTTGTAAAAATATTTCCTATTCTTGGGAAATGTTTTGGATCTAGAGTCCAACCTGCATGTTGTGATACCTAAATATTTAAATGTAATCTATCTTAAAGGGTATTAGTTCCTCAATAAGGATTTCAAATCTCTAGAATTGGATATAAGGTCACTAACAAAACATTGTAAGAAAACATGCACATATGAGATTGGCATATACAGAGGCCAATTGCCAAACCTTTGTACATCTATTTTTTTGTGAATGAATGTTGATCTTTCTTGGTTATCTCCAAATACTTTATGTTTCCATTGTTTACTATTTCTATATCATTAGACTGATCTCCTTGAATTCTCTCCAATCAGGTTTGTTTCAAATTCTAACAATTTGAGGAGAAGCCTAATGAAAGCTTGTAGAATTCAAAAGAAACTCTTGATTGCACTTGAAGATGTTGATAAATCAAATGTAGAGAACACTAAGTTGAAGGAAAATCTTAAAGAAGTTGAAATATTTATTAGAACTCTTGAAGAAAATTTGGATACATCTATATCTAAAAGAAAAGAACTTATAGATAATATGCAAATAGATTGTTGAGGAAATTGAAAAAATCAAAGCTATACCAAATTAGCATGAGAAGCTTAAAAATTTCCTATTCAAACTTTTCATTAAGTATAGTGAAATCATTCCACCATTCATCCATCCAAGCTTTAACTTATCTAATCAGCAAGTTACTATAAATCAACATGCAAGTAAAACACACAAGAAATCAACACATGACACAATAATTTACATGGAAACCCAATTTGGGAAAAACCACCAGTAACATGCTACTCAATTTTCACTCTTTTGAAGTGATGCCCTATGAAGGCCTACCCTATTAAAGGTTTACAACACACTATTAAATGTGACCTTGTTAGAGGATTTAACCACCTTGTTAGAAGTGGGCTTGGTTAGAGGACTTTAGAACATTCACTTGGAATGCCACCCTGCTAAAGGATTTGTTGGCTCCTAATTTAATAGTTTTGGAAATAATCAAGAAAGTAGACCAATACATCTAAGGTTAGCAAATATGATGGATGCACTTGATTGCAGTCTTGGGCCAACTATAAGAATAAATCCTTCTTCTTCTTTAGGCTCTATTAGACCTAGGCGGGTGGACCTCAGACTCTTTATATGTACCAATGTAAAGGCATGCAACTGAATCTAGAAAATAGATAAAATCCCTTAATCTTCTATGCTTATACAAGAATTCATGGATGAAATAGCTAATAAAAAAGCACATGAACTTGATAAATATGGGGTTTGTTACCCTATCATGGCGTGGACTGTTGCTATTTTATGAGTTCCTCTATCACCTCTGCTCCCCCTTTGCCACACCTCAATCTTAGATTCCTTGCTCATCACTCTAGTGGGCCCCTTGATGACTAGGGACACGTGTAATCAACTTGCTACCTCACTATACATAACTATTGAGCACCTTTCTATAGTGAGCTAGCAATAACCATTGATTTTTCTTTGATCCTGTGGTAGACATTTGATACAACCCTTAAGAGAACAATGGTGAGTCCCTCACTCACTACCTCACTATACATAAATTTTGCTCATCTTTCCATAGTGAGTTAGTGAGAAACGTTGATATGAGATCAAATCAAAGGGTAAAGAAATTGAACAAAGTACCTTGAAGAAGTGGTGGGTCCCATACTCCTTATGTCGCATACACTAAACATCACACAACTTTTCATAGCAAGATGGCAAGGATCATCGATTTAAGCTGATCTAATGATCGAGATCCCTTATATGCTTTATGAATGGGGTGTGGGTCTTGGGCACTAATGACACAGGAAATTTTTGGACTATTGGCACCCAACAAGACCTTACTTTTAATCTTGGTCACCCTTCCATGTTGCTTGAGGTCCCACTGGCTATTCTTTTCACAGTTCCTTGCTACTTTGTTAATGGCGAGATGTCAAAAAATTTTGATAGCAAGGTAGCAAGCTTTGATGACTTTAATAAAACTTGGTGCCGAAAGAATAAAAACCCATCAAATCACCATCGCCCCTACTAACTGCCTCTGACAATAGTACCTATTACTCATCATGCCACCTAGATAGACTATGATTACCAAGAAACTTGGAGGTCACCGTGTCTTTGATTTCACGGCACCTCGCTACTTTTCTAACAGCAAGATGCTTAATTTTTTTGATAGTGAGGTAGCGAGGCATCGAAAAGACATTTATTCTAGTGCTAACTTCTGGCTACTTCTATTGGGTCCCTTTTCCTATTTTGACAATACTCACAAGGTGCACGTGATTGGAAAGTTGGCCAAAAAACAAATCCCTGACCGCTATACCTTCATTTTATGGCCGTATAATAAAGTTCTCTAATGGTCGCTACATCACTATAGAAAACAACTTTGCAACTTTTTATAGTGATTACGCAACATCTGTTGATCCTAACAAGATCTAACGATGGGATACGATTTTTCAAAAGGACTCAAAAATGACCTCGACATAGGTAGGAAAGAATATTCAGTTTTTGTTAAAACTTTTGTGCCAAAATAAGATTCAAAAGGCAAGACCTAGGGTTTTACATAGTTTTTAAAAGATATCAGAAATACAAGATCAAAACCCTAAAACCCTAGAACCTAACAAAAGAACTCACATCTGATTTTTTACCATGATTCTAAGAAAAATTAATATGTAAAAAATTAGACCAATAGTGGCTTTGTCTAGGGATGATAGACTACTTTAGTCTATGCAAGAATTCAGAATCTTTGGGAGAGTAGACCACAAACTTGGTATATGAATGAAAATTTTTAGAGAGCACAGAGCAATGCACAGAAACAAGAAACCAAACTGTACAGAGAGACTATTTACAGGGATTTAAAAATATACAGAATGTACAAGAAAACCAAGAACCCTAAAACTATTGTTCATGGAAAACAAATACTTTTAAGAAAAGTGCGTCTTCAAGAATTGTCCATGAACTAGCAATTCAAGAATACCTCCAGTTAAATCCTTCAAAAATAATGAATCTTCTCCATTTTTATCACAAATGTTATAAGGGCCAAGCCAGATTGGGTCAAATTTACCATGCTTTCCTTTATCTTCCAATCTAGCATTCCACATCAGTACCATGTCACCTATTTCAAATTTCCTATTACTAGCTCTTTTGTCATATAAATGCTTCATTTGTGATTCCAACTTGGAATTTTGAACAACAAATTATCTCCTTGTTTCTTCTAGTTGCAATATATCATCCATTCTGAGTTGCATTTCATCAATGATGTCATCTTCATATAGTTGAACAAATGTATAGATCTCCTTTAGGTTACTTTGTGGAAGTCTGGCTTGTATACCATAAACCAAATCAAATGGGGCAATCCAATGGCCTTTTTCATAGTAACCATGTCAGCCCATAAGGGTAATGGCAACTTTGAATCCCATGCCTTCTTGTTTTCTCCCAAAATCCTCTTGATGATTTTCAATATACTCTTATTGCTAGATTCAGCCTAACCATTACCTTGAGGATGATAGGGTGATGATGTGTGTTCTATAATGCCATACTTTTTACAAAAAATCTTTATATTCCTCTGATTTGAAACACATGGGATTATCAGTTACAATCTTCTAAAGACATCCAAACCTAGTTAAAATATTATTCAGGATGAAATTAATCACCACCTTACTTGTTGCATTCCTAGTAGGGATTGCCTCAACCCAATTGGTGAAATAATTAGTAGCCACCAAGATCTAAGAATGACATCCACTGGACTTAATTGTGATTTTTCCTATAAAATCAATTCCCCATTGTTGGAAAGTTGCTTACACCTCAACAAGTCTTAACGGTAGATTTCTAGAAAACTTCAACTTCCCACTGAATCTTTGACAAGTATCACAAACCTTTACAAACTCATGAGTATCTCTAAAAAGTGTAGGCCACCAAAAACTAGCCCAAAGAATTTTATGAGCAGTGGTTTTAGCCATAGAGTGACCACCACATATACCTTCATGCATTTCTTTTAGGATCCTTTTAGACTCATTTTCATCTACACATTTCAAAAGTATCCCTTCCATATTTCTCCACCATAATTTACCCTATACTATAACATACCTTATAGCCTACAACTTGAGGGATCTATTTTGGTTATCTGTTAACTCTGATGGAGATTTCATGTTTTGCAAATAATAAATTATGTTAGATCCCTTCTTTAGCATTCTTGATATAGACCTACTAATCTCTGCAGAATTTGTCACAAATCTCCTAAGAAATTTGATTTGTCCAAAGAATGACTGAATGCCTTTAACACTCTTGGGTTTCTGAATCTTATTTATTGCCTCTACCCTTTCGGGTCAATCCTTACTCCATGCTTGCCAACTAGATGTCCTAACAATTTTCCTTCAGTGACACCAAAGTTACACTTCCTTGGATTTAAAGATATTCCATATTTAATGGCTCTGATACACAACCAAAAATTTTTCAATAACATCAGCAAAAGCCACATCCATAGCCCTTTGAAAAGTAGCTCCAACATTAGTAAGCCTAAAAGGCATCCTGATATAAACATAAGCACCCCATGGAGTAGTGAAAGTAATTTTAAACTATTTTAATTCTTTAGCAACTGCTTGATTATAACCTAAAAACCCATCTATCATTGACATAAGCTCTGAACCAGTAACCCTTTGTAACATGGCTTCCATATTTGGCAATCCATAATTATCTTTTAAGGAAGATATATTGATATTTCTAAAGTCAACACATAACCTTATGTCTCCATTTTTCTTCCTGATAGGAACTAAATTGGATACCCAAGAAGAATGTTCGGTAGGCTTTGTGATCCCAACATCTCTTAACTTGATCAATTCTTCTTGCATTTTGGGAGCCAAGGTTGGGTTTATTTGCCTTTGTTTTTGTCTGAAAGGCTTAGCATCTAGTTTCAAAGGGACTTCATGTTGAAAAATATCTTACCTATAGGCCTTCAAATCATCATATGACCATGCAAACACATGTCTATATTTCCTTAGCAGGTTTATCAAATCTTTCCTAATTTTAGGAGGCAATTTCTTACCAATATATACCTTTTAAGGTGTTTCCTGAGTTCCAAAGTTCATCTCCTCTAAATCCTTGACACTATATCCATTAGTGTCCATTCGTGACCTATCTTATTTGTCAAAAATGGTTTCTAAAACAACCAGACCCTTTGGAATTTTATTTGTCTCCAATTGCACAACTTCCTGCCCAAAAATAGTATCTTTTCTATCTACATTTTCCACATAGGCTGCACAATCATTTTCTTGTCCTGACAACATATGCTCACAATTCAAAAATCTCAGAATATCCTTATCATCTTCAAACACTTGCCAATTCTAAACATTATCAGGAACAGAAGGTTTAGTTTGAATCTCAATTTTAGACACACCAAAAAATGTCATATCATCAAGTTTTATTGCTATATTTGCTAGTAAATCTACCATTTTATTATTTTTCCTATCCTTCCAAATTATTCCAAATGCATCAAAAAACTCAACTATGTCCCACACTGCATTTCTATACTATTTCAATATTTTATTCTTTAACACATAAGAATTTCTTACTTGGGATACCACCAATTTAGAATCTCCTACAACATGTAAACACTTTATGCCATGCTTATAAGCTAATCTAAGGCCTAACAACAAAGCCTCATATTCTGCTATATTGTTAGTACAAGGGAAACTTAAAGTAAAGGAAAATTTGTATGTTACCCCTGCTGGAGATATCAACAAAATGCCTGCATCGGATCCATCTTTGCAGCATGCACCATCAAAAAACATAGTCCACAGATCACCCTTGTCTATTTTTTTGTCAACTTCCATTTCCATCTGAGATTTATGCTTAGATTTCCTCAAAGTCAAAACTGCACCTCTGAATGCATTAATATTTGTATCCACAAAAATTGTCATGTTGTCATCTTCCTCTATCATGTATATACTCATTAGGCTCCCTATTTACTTTTATCAAGTTTCCCTAAATATTAAAAGCGGCAAATGAAAAATCACACTATAGACTCCCACCCATATCAGCACTCCAATTTATTGACAACAACATGCCATATTGAGGTGGAATATCAACAACCAATACACTCATAGTAAGCTCTTTTTCAGGGTAGGCTATTAATCTATATGGCAAAGAGTTTATAGTGACTATAACTATCACTTCTCTTTTATCCATAGCACAAAATCTTCCTTGAGTTGTATCCACTTTTAAGCCTAATTCCTTCATTATTTTAAAAGGCATCACAGTGTTGGAAGCACTAGAATCAATCATGCATTTTTTTAATGTTTTACCATTTACTAAATGCTCAAGAAAAATGGTGCAATCATCTCTTCATGACCACTCATAGAAGCAAAACCTTTGTGCTTTTCCTTCTCCTAGATGTCTCCTCCTTGACACCCTTTCAACCACATCACAGATTTTGCACTTCAGTAGCATCAGTATTAGTAGCTCTTTGCTTTTTGGTTTATGACTTCTTAAATAGAAGTCTTGGAGTTCCTTTTCCCACTTGATTCTTCCATTTTTCAATTTCAATTCACATGGATTATGTAGGATTCATTGTATCTACCCCATATTCTATTTCCTCTAGAAACTTCTTGAATAATCCTTTAGAATTTTCCCAAAAATGGTTTACATAAGATTTTGTGCCAACAACTCATCATCCTTATCTTCCAACTCATTCACAAAATTCAATGCAACCACTATGTCAGCTTAGATTTGGTGAATCTTCATCATTTGAAATAATGCAGTAGCTCGACACTATTGAAATACTAGTGCTCGGCATATACTATGTTACTCGGCATCAACTATGTTTTTCCTGATGCTCAACACCTGGAGATCACTCGGCACTAGCTGAAAATTTTCTAATGCTCAGCACCTCATCTTTACTTGGCACTTGAAGATCACTTGACACACATTAGAAATGTCTGTTACTTAGCTTCTACTAAAAATTTGCTCGGCTTCAACTAACTTTCTTGGAACCTACTGATGATCTTAGTTAAAGCTTTGCAGTCAACCTTGTTACAACTTCTTCTTCCAATGTATCTAAGTGTGACCAACCTCTGTATCTTTGAGTATGTCATCAATAAATTACTTAACCATTGTCTTAATTGATCCTTGCACTTCATTACAACATCATAACTCAACCTTTCTTTTAGGTGCTCTTGTAACATCTTGTTGATCAAATCCTCTTCATCAATCAACTAAGTGATAGTGCTTAGATCTTACAAGAAAATCTCATCCCTATAAATAGCAAGTTTGACTTCAATGGAAAAATGAAAACATTCTTTTACAACAATCTCCCTCTTTGATCTTCAACAACAATGAGCTTTTCAATCAAGTTTCCAACAATCTCCCTCTTTGGCATTGATGGAAAACCAAACTGATCAACCATCACACAAAACTATTCCACCAAAGGCTTACTAGGTTAGAACAGTAAGTCAAATGCCAAAAAGTAAATTGTAACATCACATCTCCTACTACTATTCTAATTATTTCATTTCACTTCTCCCTCTTTATTGTTGTATCCTTTATCTTTATCTTTCTCCCTCTATATTATTCATCTTTTGTTGTTCTAATCAACCTCTGAAATCTCTCTCTATCTTTATTCCAGTTGTCTACTATCTCCCTCTTCTTTTTTGATCCAATATCTTCAACAATTTTTGATTAGTTGTTCACTTCTCCCTATTTGACAACAATTCTATCACCTTGCTTATGACTGATTTGAAGTTTCAACACTTCTACTACTTTAGGCATGGATCCCAAAGTAAACATCCTCTACATCAATGTGTAAAATCTTCAACATTCTACTTATTTGATGTAGGGCATTCTTGTTTTTTGGTTCAAGTAGCCTTACTAGGGGTATCACCTCTAACTTACCTCTAAGATACTCAAAAGAATCTTTAGGTAGTACTTTTGTGAAGATATCAGAAATCTATTCCTTTGAGCTGACATATTCCATCTTCACTTGTTTGTCTTCCACCAACTCTCTTACATAGTGATACTTGATTGCAATATGCTTAGTTTTAGCATGCATTACTTGGTTCTTTGATACATTGATAGCACTTGTATTATCACAATAAAGCATCACAAGCTCAATTACTTCTTCCTTTATACCTTGCAACAAATGTTTGATCGATACAATATTGGTGCATTTATAGCAGTTGCTACATATTCAGCTTCAACAGTAAACTATGAGGTATAGCTTTACTTTTTGCTTGTCCATGTAATCAACCTCTTTCCTTAAAAAAGTGCTCCTCCATTGGTGCTTTTTCTATCATCAATGTTACCTCCCTAATCTAAATTAGTGTAAGCTTTTAGTTCAAACTTCTCATTCCTCTTGTAGTATAAACCAAAGCCATTAGTTCCTTTCAAGTATCTCAATATTCTCTTCACTACCATTAAGTGATTTTCTCTTGGATTGGCAAAAAATATTGCTACTATTCCAATAGCTAATGCAATTTTTGGTCTACTATGTACAACATATTGCAGCTTTCCAATCATTGACCTATACAATGTTTGATTTACTTCAGCAGATTCATCATTCTTAGATAGTTTATGGCTTGTTGCCATTGGTGTGCTAACTGGTTTTGAGTCTTCTAGCCCTACTGTTTTGAGTACTTCCTTGATGTATTTGGATTGGGTCACAAATAAGTCATTCTTCAACTGATGTACTTGTAATCCAACAAAGAATTTGATTTCTCCAAACATTGACATCTCAAGTTCATGCTTCATTTGATCAGCAAAATCTTTGCATAAAACATCTTTTCCTCTAAATATTATGTCATTAACAAAGATTTCTGATATCAAAATGTCTTTACCTTCCTCAGCTTTGATGCACAAATTGTTGTTATCATCTATTCTTTCAAATCCTATCTTTACAAGATATTTGTGCAACCTTTCATACAATAGTCTAGGTGCTTGCTTTAATCCATAACATGCTTTGTGCAGCTTGTAGTATATGTCCTTGTTCTTTTCATCAACAAATCCCTCTGGTTGTTCTATGTAGACTTCCTCTTCTAGTATCCCATTCAAAAAAGCATACTTCACATCCATCTGGTAGACTTTGAAACCTTTATATGCAGCATATGCAAGTGATGTTCTTACTCCTTCTATTCTTTCAATAGGGGAAAATGTCTCTCCATAATCAATTCCTTCTTCTTGTGCATAGCCTTTGCAAACTAATCTGGCTTTGTTTCTTCTTATTTCACCATTCTCATCAAGTTTGTTTCTAAACACCCATTTGGTACCAATCACATTCTTATTAGCTAGTCTGGGAACTATAGACCAAGCTTTATTCTTCTCAACCTGATCTATCTCTTCTTTCATGGCCTTATACTAGTCATCATCATGTAGTGCATCTTTGACTATTTTGGGTTCAACCTTGCTCAATAGACATGATTCATTCCTTAGTCTATTCCTTGTCATTGGTCTATCATCCTTATCACCAATAATTTGATTTGCAGGGCGATGTCTTCTTACATACTTGGATAATCTAGGTTCAATCCTTCATTTCATATTTGATTCTTCAACTTCAGAGTCATTTCATTATTCTTCATCTAGCATTTCATCATTTATTTCTTGCATACTATTTTCAAAATCAAAATGTGCATTTTCTACATTCTATAGCTCAACTTCTGAATGTAACTTGGCATTCATTGGTTGAGACTTGGCAGATACTGAAGTTTGTTGCTGATTCCCAACTTGATTTGCAACATTGTCTTCAACTGTCATTCCTTCATAGAAGTATACAAAGGATCTATAATCCTCTGTTTGCTTTGACTAATCAACCTGAACTTTTGCATGCTCATCAAAATTTACATTTTCACTCTCCACAACTTTGTTAGTGTTAGTATTCAAACACTTATATGCCTTACTTCTAGTGGAGTATCCAAGAAATATGCCTTTATCACTTTTTGCATCAAACTTTTCATTTCTAATGTCTTTTAGAATATAACATTTACAACCAAACACTTTAAAATGTTTAACATTAGGTGAATGACCATACCACAATTCAAAGGGTGTTGCATATGTACCTTTCTTGACTTGAACTTTATTCAGTGTGTAGACTGTAGTACTTGCAGCTTCTCTCCAGTATTTCAGTGCAACATTTTTCTCCATCATTAAGGTTCTAGCACAATCAATCACTAACCTATTTCTCCTTTCAACAATACCATTTTGTGGTGGAGTTCTAGGTGCTGATTTTTTCCTTTTGATAGCTTTGTCATTGCAAATGTTTCAAACTCTCTTGATGTGAATTCACCTCCTCTATCTGACCTTAGGCATTTCATGTTCTTTCTTGTTTCCTTCTCAACTCTAGCCAAATACCACTTGAACATTTGGAATGCATTAGATTTTTTCTTTAAAAACATAGCAGTCATCATCCTAGAATAATTATCTACAAATAGTATTATGTATCTATCTCCTAGGTAGCTCTATACTTCTATTGGGCCACACAAGTTTGCATGAACTAACTCTAGTACTTGGAAGTGTATGTTTTTCTTTTGAAACTAGACTTAGTCATTTTCCCTAGTTGACATTGTTTACACATTGTGTTTTCAGGTTTCTTCAACTTGGGCAATCCTCTGACTTTCTTTTTCTTGCTAATACTAATCAAATCATCAAAGTTAACATGACACAACCTTTTATTTCATAACCACACATCATCAAGTCTAACAACAAGACATGTTGCTTCTTTTATATCTAGGTAAAATAGATTACTCCTAGTTTGTTCACCTTTTCCTATTAGATTTCCATTAGTGTCATAAATCTTGGTAGTTTTGTTTCCAAATTCAACTTTGCAACCTACATTTCCTAATTGTGATACACTCAGCAAGTTGTAGTTCAATCCTTCAACATAGTATGCATTATCACATGAAATTTTCTCTGTAAGTTTGATGGAGCCTTTTGCTTTGATTTGACATGGAGCATCATTACCAAATCTAACACTATTTCCATCATATTGAGTAAAGGTAATGAACTTACTTTTATCTCCTATCATGTGATGTGAGCATCCATTATCTATGATCCACTTGTCATTCTTGTTCACACAGGTAACTAATGTTCTTTCTTCATCTTCATCTTTGTCCGATTCATCCTTCATGGCCACATAGACTACTTTATCATCATTCTCATTAGAGTCTTCTTCAACAATGTAGCATCTCTTGCCTTTCTCCTCATAATCTTTGCTGTCATCTTCTATTTTGTTCTTGAACTTGTTTCCTTCTATATAGTTTTTCTTCTATGGACATCTTGTAGCTATATGACCTACTTCATTGCAATTGAAACATATGATATGGAGCTTACCTTTGAATTTTCCTTTACCTCTATGGAATCTCCTGGCCAGTAGTGCTTCTAATTGTTCTACATCTTCCTCATCTGTACTACTATCACTAGATACATCTTTTCCTTTTCTTCTTCTCTTGCTTGATGTGTCCTCCTCAGCATCTTTTATTGTCATCTTGGCCTTGAAAGTAGATTCAAGGTTCTTAGGTCTATAGTTGTGAAAATTAAATAGCTCAAATGCAATAAGTCTTTCAACTATTCCTTCAAAGGTTAGTGTGTTCCCTTGTACACACCTCATCTCTTGGATGGCTGAAACTCTTATAGCATAGATAGGGAGTAGAGTTCTTAAGTATTTACTGATGGATGTTTCTTCTTCTAGTTGTCCACCTAGACTTATTATTGCACTCACCACTTCTTTTATTCTTGTATCATACTGAGCAACATTTTCACCTTCCTCCATCTTCATGTCATCAAACTTCCCTCTTAGGCTCTCTCTCTTTGCCCTCTTGATATTCTGATCACCTTCATAGATATCTAATAATTTTTCCACATTTTGAATGCAGCATTATAAATCAACATACAAGTATAACACATGAGAAATCAACACATGACACAATGATTTACGTGGAAACCGAATTTGGGAAAATCCACCAGTAACATGCTACTCAATTTTTACCCTTTTGAAGTGATTCTGTATGAAAGGCCTGCCCTATTAAAGGCTTACAACACACTGTTAAATGTGAGCTTGTTAGAGGATTTAACCACCCTATTAGAAGTGGGCCTAGTTAGAGGACTTTAGAACATTCACTTGGAATGCCACCTTGTTAAAGGATTTACAAATGGCTATTAGGCCAACCTAAGTCCATAGGATTTTTAGATCTAATACAATTGCTAGAGAGTATTAGAAAATCTTGACATAAATACAACATACAATTTATCTTGCAAATCTTAGATCACTTCTCAGCTCATTACCTTGCCCGGCCTTCAATCTCTACAACTCTTAATAGCTTGCCTTTTCTTTCAAGCTTTGTCTCCTCAAGTCTCAAAACTTAATGTACCAGTGTAATCATCTCTTCATGACCACTCATAGAAGTAGAACCTTTGTGCTCTTCCTTCTAGTAGATGTCTCCTTGACACCCTTTCAACCACTTCGCAGATTCGGTACTTCAGCATCAATAGTATCAGTAGCTCTTTGCTTCTTGGTTTATGACTTCTTAAATAGAAGTCTTTGAGTTCCTTTGCCTTCTTGATTCTTCCATTTTTCAATTTAAATTCACATGGATTAGGTAGGATTCATTGTATCTAACCCATATTCTATTTCCTCTAGAAACTTCTTGAATAATCCTTTAGAATTCACCCAAAAATGGTTTACATAAGATTCTGTCCAACAACTCATCATCATTATCTTACAAATCATTCACAAAATTCAATGAAACCACTATGTTAGCTTAGATTTGGTGAATCTTCATCATTTGAAATAATGTAGTAGCTCATCACTATTGAAATATCAGTGCTCAGCACATACTATGTTACTCGACATCAACTCTATTTTTCTTGATGCTTGACACTTGAAGATCACTCGGCACCAACTGAAAAGTTTATGATGCTCAGCACTTGATCTTTACTTGGCACTTGAAGATCACTTGGAACACACTAGAAATGTCTGTTACTCATCTTCTACTAAGAATTTTCTCAACTTAAACTAACTTTCTCGGCACCTACTGATGATCTTAATTAAAGATTTGTAGTCAACCTTGTTACAACTTCTTCTTCCAATGTATCTAAGTGTGACCAACATCTGTATTTTTTGAGTATGTCATCAATACATTACTTAACCATTTTCTTAACTTATCCTTGCACTTCATTACAACATCATAACTCAACCTTTCTTTTAGGTGCTCTTGTTACAGCTTGTTGATCAAATCCTCTTCATCAATCAACTAAGTGATAGTGCTTGGATCTTACAAGCAAATATCATCCCTAAAAATGGAAAGTTTGACATCAATGGATAAACAATAATTGAAAACATTCTTTTACAACATTCTCCCTCTTTGATCTTCAAAAACAATGAGCTTTTCAATCAGATTTCCAACATAAGTAAGCTTTAGTAAATTGTAATTAGTAAATAGTTAATTACACCAACACCACCCCTTACGTGAAACTTAGGGGAAAAGACTTAATATCACAATGTAATATGGGTCCTAACTACTAGGCCATGTTAGGTACTCATGTACAATTATGCAAAGAAATACATGGAATATAATCTCTCATAAAGTAGAGAAAGATGGAAAACCTCAAGGGAAAGACCCTCCCCAAAAAAGAGAGATGAAAAAACATAAGATGCATGGATGGATGGAGTACTCAAGAGACCCCAAGAACTACGTACAACATGTACATACATAGATTTATCACCCTATAGGCATGATGATAGGAGACATTATATCCCACCCATAATAAAGAAGCACCAATGTTGATGAAGTTACCGATGAAAAAAAAGAGAATCCAATGCCTAAAAATAACATGTCTCCCCTTAGGAAGAAATAAATACATGAAATAATGAAGAAGCCAATCCATGTGCAAATAGAAGAATGAGGAAAAAGGTCTTTGTGTACATACATATTTGAAGACTAAATATGCCTCTCCAAGCATAAATATTCCATCACATTATCAAATTGAACCACAAGATGTGAAAAAACAAGTGAAGTTGAAGAGTTATGAAGTCCAATCTCCAAATAAGGTGAAGAAGTATCTCCAACTATGATCCTATTATCAAAGAGTAGAGAAACCCCCTCAATTATTTCTCCCAAATCTAAAATGTGAGAGTCTAAAAATAATGAACGAATATATAGAAAGTAAGAATCCCAATCAAGAAGATAAATAGACATCTCTTGTAATGAATCTTTGGAATCACCAACAAGAGATGAATGTGTAATCTCAACTGGAGAAGTGGGAGCTAGAGGAGGATTCACTGGATCATCCTTGCTCTTAATATATGCAAATTATTTGACATCATCTAATGTATAATCATCATAGGGAATATTATCTCCATCATCAAGTGGAATGAGATAATATTAAGCAGGATCATTTGGAAAAGGAAGAACATATCTCCAAACATTTCCCAAATAATTGTTCAAATTATGCCTAGACATTGAATACCTCTTAATTTGGGGTGTATTCCAATGAAGAGACACCAACTAATGCTACTAAAAACCAAGTTCATAATATAAGCATTATTTTATCCCCTAACATATTGCTTCCCATCTAACTTTGGCTAAAGAATGAATCCATAAAGATAAGGCAAGAGATTAAACCATCTATAATGTGTATCATTCCTTTTTCCCATAACTCATAATTATACTTAGTTAAAAGTATTACGACAGGATGTGTTTCAAACCCATGATTACATCAATGATACCTTGAGATCAATAAATGATTATACCCCACAATCAAGTTATAGTAGGCTTAGACTTCTATGCAAAGAACCAAATTAAGGCCTATGAATTACAATTACAAAAATAAGTGTAAGTTTAAAAGTACACTTTCTTATCATAGTTACTAAAAATTAATATAAGACATGGTAAATACAAAAAAAAATTATGCACTTTCAAAAAAAGTTCAGTTGAAAAGGAGTTCAGACAGGTCTAAATGAGGCCTTGAAAGTTGCAAAAAATAGGATTTGCAATTTTTTAAAAACCTTAGAAATAAAGATCCAAAATCACATGCACTATTGTGTAGTTTATGAAATTCTACCCCAAAAAAAAAAAATGTTGCTCCACAAAAGGAGTTTGGATGAGAGATATTGTTGTTTAAAAATTGCCTTTGAATATTTTTTTGAATCATCATCGCCTCACTTCCAAACTCTAAATGGCTCTATATTTAGCCTCACATGGCCAATTCATATGGAATCAAAGTTGACTTAGATTTTTTGGACCTCCTCTATATGATGCCAATTTTGACCTACAATAAAAAGTCATAAAATATAAAACCCCCAAATTTATCTAAACTGTGATGCCCAAATTGCCAAATTTTGCATCCATAATTTACCCAAACCAAGTATTATATTTTTTATAAGAGGTCTTCACACCTTGAGAGCTCTGATACCATGGTAGAAATCCTATAATACAATATTAGAGTTTTAGGTGACTCTGCAACACCCCCTTAATCAAATGAGAAACCAAAATAACTTCCAAAACAGATTGCAAAGATAATTGCATTAAGATGAAAGAATGATATTGATGATAATTAACATCATGTAAGGAAAATTTATATGAAAAATATTACCATTTCCACATAACCATGATAATTTTGAAACAAGTAAGAAGTTAAGATCCACATGTAAGAGAATAGACAACCTACCCACAAAATGTGACACAAGATATAATCTAGGAAACCGTCATTGAGGAAAAAAAAGCCCTAGCCCCAAAAATCATCCATCACCATGTATTATTCAACAAAAATACCATTGCAACACAATCATGGAAGCCTTCAAATACATAGCCACAACCAAATAATCTATGTGAACAAGGATGAAACCACACATCCCATGTCATGCTTCCAACCTTCACAAATTCTCCCTTGGCTATCCTATCTCACTTTGTTTTATCAACTTTCCTTTCTTTTTTCTTTTTTTCTTGCACCAACAACTAATATGCTTATAGTTTCTTTTGTAGTAGAAAGCTCCCACAAAACTACCAAGTGGTATTACATATACCATGTTCTACCACACTCCTATTGAACCATATTTAATATTGGAAATTTAATTATTTTCCCCATATTAAATAATTACATCAAATATTGTCATAATCTTACAATACAACTCATCAAGAATATTCCATGGGAATCTCTACATGTTGTACATCCATCTAGGTGATCCTAGGTGCAACATTAGGTAATAAAATAAAATAAAATAATTCAAAAGATATTATCCAATGTTTGAAACACACATACTATCAAAAGTATCCCACTTGTTGTATACATTGCATTAAGTCAATTTGTAGCCACACAAATGAATAAGAAGTAATCCCTCCTAGCACATCCACCACCATGGATCAAAGTACACCTTGTTCTCTATCCTAGTACTCATAAAAAAATCAAAGTATCTAACATCTTGAACATGAATGATTCCACCTCCTATTATGCCACTGCCATTGCACATACATAGAAGTCATCCAAAGATAAATCCACCCAATTTGTCACATAAGAATCATTAAATCTTGTACCACCCATAAATGCCAAGCACAAACACCTGATCCAAAGGTAATCACATGTATCTATAGATGTCAAAATCCATAGCTTAAATAACACCCACAACAAGTGTCAACCCATCCAACTATCCATACCTCTAAAACCTACCACATATCTACCAAGAAGCTCTTAAAGGAAAAGATAATGTCAAATCTATAACCAATCCACTCCCAACATCTCATAGAAGTGAATCCATATAGTATCAAGGACATCCACAACACATAAACCAATAACCTACAAAAAAAAATATCATAGCAAGTCTCCAACACTCTCCCAAGTTCTCCACAACCAATAAAGTAAAGAGATAGAGGAATGACTATGACATCATTCACATGACGTACACGAACACAAACCAGTTATTAAAAGCTCCATCCAAATCCCAAATCTATTGTAAGTGAAACCAAACATCTATGAAGATAACCAAGACCAAAGAGAAACCATGCAAATCATAACTCATATCATGTCCTTCTACAGACAATTTTAGATGAAAAATATGCCAAGTAAGATCTCCTCCATAAAACCCCAACCATGAAGCCAAACAACACCCAAACCATACCATATAACTAAACATGGAGGTAAACCTCTCACAAGAAGATAAAAGTCATAAACCATTTTTAAATCAAGGAATAACCATTCCTAATCTAAGAAAAATACCTAATATAAAACTATTTCCCAAGCTCAACAATCATAACAACATATTCACAAAGAGATAACCAATGCTAAACCATCTCTCTAATGAAACCTCCCAAACTAACTCATGTATCATACATTGAGACACATAAAAATGATAAACAAACATAAACATAATGCACCTAAGAGAAACTATGAGCTATACCTCTCAAGTAGTAAACCACCAAGTAGACCAACAACAGGGAATGAGAATGCTCATCAAGATATCCAAGTCACCAACCAAGAATCATCTAAGAAAAATATCCTCTCATGTCCATATCATGTGAATGCCCCTCGGACTTCCTATAGGAACCATCAAATGTCCCAAAAAATACATCTCTAATTATAAGATAAATCAACATCAACATAGTCTCTAAGTATATAGGAGTACTTGTAACCAATCAATCCATTAATAGTATTAGATTTCCACAATCCATTAGATGCAAGATAGTTTATTTCTAGATTTGATTGTGTGTTTTTTTATCATATGGACTGAATAAAGGTTAGTTATAATAAATTGTTGAATTGATGGAGTATGTAGGACATTGTTTCAATTACAATAATTGGATGTGGATTGTGTAATATAAAAAGGGTATGTGTAGGTATACATTGTCAGAAAATTATATACAATGTAAAGAAAATGATCAAATTAAAAGGCTCACTATGTGAATTTATGGAAGGCCAAAAGTAATAGGGAATATTGTAGTTTTTATAAATAGTTCTTGACCTGTGTCAACTAATAAGTGACTGCATTGTATATTTAGGGCACATGAGGGAGATCATATTTTTGTATGTGTCATAAAATCAATAAGTATAGGGGATGACTTTTTGATAAATTACAATTTAAATCATGTAGATACAAAAAAAATCACTATCACACTGGTAAGTAACATTTAAACCAATTGCTGCCAATTAATATTGACTCCAATATACAATCTACTATTTTATTAATATTTTTTTTGCTAACTCTACTACTTTCATTTCACTACTAATTGCTAAAAATTACTAATCTTTGTTGCAGGGTGACATGGATCCACCACAAGGCATGGGTGGGGATGTTCCTCACACACCTTCTTTGGTAAAGGTAAACCTTAATTAGTGTAATTGTACAAATTATATAGAAACAAAATGTCATATTATTATTTTCTTTTCTTTATGGCTTTGGAGTTATTTTGATATAATTTTATTGATATTAATGTCACAACTTGATACTTATTGATAGGGAAAAGAAAAAATGATGTACCCACATTGATAAGAGACCTCTTGCACAATTGAAGATATTTCAAAAAGTCAAGTTGTATTATTGCAAATTGGGTTTGATGCCCTTTTATGCAATCTCCCCAAGTAAGGATTAAATGGGGATGTTAGAATTAGTAATCTTTTCTTTGGTTGTATTTATTTATTCGGGATAAACCAAGGCATCCCTTATGTTGTTTGTCCTCTAGTCCACATGTGGAGGACATGTCATTTACTTGTCGTATTGTCCATATGTAAGGACAACTCATTTTTTGTAATTCCTTTATTAAGGAAAATAGTTATTTCTCCTTAAGTGGATGTTGACACTTTGCATACACATATTATGAATGTAGAGTTCATATAAATATGAGTTACGCAGACAACCACATGCAACTCATTTTTCATCTCTATAAAAGAGATGTCTCTCTCTCATTCTTCCAAGAACTACTTCACATCATCTTGATGCTATTGTAATGAGTTTTTTGCTCCATCTTGTTACACTCCTTTTCTTAGGCCTCTTTTTCATTCCATTCATAACACTCACAAGGCATTTTCTTTTCTTTCCCCTTTCATAATATGTGTCTCCTTTTTTGTTCTTCATTGGTGTATGCTCTTGGATCTTGGTTATTTCATGGTAACATTTTTCTCACTTCTCTTAGTTGGATTGATTTGGTTTCCTTGCTCTCCATTATCTTTTCTTACATGGTATCAAAGCTACTTAATCCTTGTTTTTGAGTTTGTGTGAAGGTTACCATATTAGAGATTTTTGTTGAGAGGAGAAGACAAGAAAAACTATATTTCTAATTTTTTGTGTTGCCAGTTTCTTTATATATTCTCTAACCCTCTTTGGAAGGTTTACCAAAAAAGAGTTCTTTAGACTATTTTTTCTTCCCTCTCATTATGGAAGGCTTGCCATTGAGATGAATTGAAAATTTTCTCTTGTTGTCTTCTTTATTCCAAATATCATTCATCTAATCTATTGTTGTAAGTTTTACTAGGAAACATCTCATTTTTGGTGCAAATAGTTCTTTATTGTTACTGTATTAACACTTATTTTTTTTAGGATTATTATCTCATTGTATTAAAAAGGTCTTCTAAAGAAATTCATTTCTAAAAATTTTGTTTGTAACTTTATTTAGATCTAAGATTTGAGATATTTCTCTAAAATCTTTTAGTTTAATCTTTAATCTAGTACAAGTTACTTGTTTGAAATTCTCTTACTTTAATAATTTAAATCTTTATTTTTTTTCCAAAAATAGCGATTGCATATTTTTATTTTTGCATTTGATTTGGCTCATTTCTTAGCTTATGCTTATCCCATCCTCTTTCCTCTTATTTCTCTATGGCTCATTTCTTGTACTCACATCAAGGATTACCTTTTCATTGTATTAGTGCTTTTTGATTTGGTTTGTACACACTCTAAACTATCTCCATTATGTAAAATTTCTGCTATAGATCTAGTTAGGAATTGAAACAAACATGTAGGACAAAAATATTGAAGAAATACATAGCTACCAAGAATTAAAAAAATGTATTGATTACATTGTATTCTCCATAAAAAATCATTACAATATTGAATGATTTATATAACAAATCAATGCATGAACTTAGGAATCTAAAACTAGGCTCAAGTGTTTGAAGGAGAAATTATGATAAAATTAACCTAGTTGTCTTTGAGTTTAAACATGCAAAGAAGATTGGAGACTGCGGTATCACCGTTCAAAATTGAGCTCACTACTTTAAATGTCAAGTTAGATTTAATAACATCAATGACCCCCCTTAATTCTAACTAAGGAATATAGATGAAAATTGAAAGAAATGAGATAAGAGGGAAAATCTACAAACCCCCTTTAAAATATAAAGAGAGAAATTCTTCTGTGACATGAAAAATATTATGGATATCTTGTTAGAGTTATTAGAGTTAATTCTAACAATTTGATTTGTTACATCTATAATTTGTGAAAGGTTATTAGTTAAGTGCAAGTTATATGGTGATTGACATGGTTGACGTAGAGATTGCTCAATTTTGGTCCATAATTTATGGATCATCACTACTTATTCTTGTTCTTAACTTTTTGTTCACCTAGTTTAACCATGGATACATGCGATAGTTTCTTTATTATATAAACAATGCACCTGTTGCATATTGTATTATGTTTTCAATATTTTTCATAATGGATTGAGAGATGTGTGTCATTCTCAATACTTTGTTTTCTCTATTTTTTAATCCTACAATTATTGAACAATTTTTACATGGTATCAAACATATTAGGAGAGACAACATTTTTTTGCTGATGTTGAAGATTAGACTTGTTGGATGGAATGGAATTCTAGTCTTTATCTTTCTTACACCACACAACTATTTTGAATGGAAGCCTAAGATTCTACTTCAGATTAGAAGTAAAAGCTTGTATAAAATAGTTATGGGGACAAAGGTGGAACATACTTCCACAATTCAAAAGTCTAAATACTTCAACCACATGGATGAAGCCTTTGGTATGCTATGCTTATCCATCTCTCTAGAATTGTTATTTCATGTTGAAGCATGCACTACTCCAAATGAATTTTGGATTACATTGAAGGGTCTTTTTGGAAAGCAAGATGAGATGTGTGGTCACATCCTTGAAAATGAGCTCAAATCTTTAGATCTAGGTACTTTTGAGAATATTCAAGACTTCTTCACAATGTTCAAGGCTCTATTACTTTAGCTGAAAGAATGTGGAATCAACAAATCCACAAAAGAAAACAAATTAATTCTCACTATTTTGTCAAAAGTTGGTCCACAATATGTTGTCTTTTTCTCTACTTTTCACACCATTAGGATTACAATTGGAAATAATTGGAAGATGCCCACTCTTGATGCCTTTATCAAGTCCTTGGTATATGAGTAGGATATGCTTATAAAGATGGAAACTATGAAAAGTTCCAAAGATCATGCTCTTGTAGTACATGCAAGTGAGAAGAGGAATTCCAAACCTAAATAGCAGTCCAAGACAAAGAAGAAGTTGGATGGGCCATGTAGTTACTATGGTAATGAGGGACATGTAGTCAATAGATGTTGGATGAGATTAGAGGTCTTAGAGAAGGCTATGCAGCAACATGAAATTCCAGCATCTAAGTTTTCTTCATCGCAGACTAGCCAAGGCCATTCTCTTACATCGTGGGCCTCATCTTCATTTCCTCTTTAGTTATAGTTTATTATGTGGATCTTTCATGCCTCTTGGTGTTAATGGTTTCGTAGTTCCATAGTTGATCAAATTTATAGACTATTGACACCTATATTTTCAATTAGCATTTTATTCTTGCATGGCTAAGTAGTTTCATTAGGGTCACTCATATAGATTTATGTATCATTTTCATCCTTGATAGATAGATGTTTTGTCTTTTTTTTCCATCTATTCATTATTTTGGGGAGCTATGTAGGTTATTTTCTTATGTATCTTTGATCGATAGATGTTTTGCCATATTTTTCCATCTGCTCATTACTTGAGTAGTGTTGTTGGGGGCACTCATGGAGATTGGTCCTGGTCTTCACCTTGGTTTTAGAATAGATTCTTCATTCAACACTATGATGGTTATCATTCGATAGATGTCCACAATTTTCTCGTCTCAAAGGCTTTACATTCTATCTATGTAGATTTTAAAGGGGGGTTTTATTCCCATTGGGTTTTCCCTCTTTCCTCATTTCCTCTTTCATTAGTTTTGTGTTCTTCTCAGGTAGAATTAAGGAGGGGTGTTAGTGTTATTAGATTTAATTGTAACAGTTTGATCTATTACATCTATAATTTGTGAAAGGTTATTAGTTAAGTGCAAGTTATATGGTGATCGGCATGATTGATGTAGAGATTGCTAAGTTCTGATCCCATATAAAATTTATGCTATAGATCTAGTTAGGAATTGAAAAAAACATGCAAGGAAAAATATTAAAGAAATTCTGAGCTACCAAGAATTAAAAACATGTATTGATTACATTGTATTCTCCATAAAAAAGTCATTACAATATTGCATGATTTATATAAAAAATCAAGGCATGAACTTAGGAATTTGAAACTAGCACTCAAGTGTTTAAAGGAGCAATTATGATAAAATTAACCCAGTTGTCTTTGAGTTTAAACATGCATAAAAGATTGGAGACTACGGTATCACCATTCAAACTAGAGCTCATTGCTTAAAACATTGAGTTAGAATTAATAACATCAACACATTACTCCTTCCATTCCCCTACTTGCTATCTTATCTTTGCACACACCCTACCTTGTGCTCTCTCATCTCTACTTGCCGTCTTTCGTCAAAGAATCTCACTAGATACTCCATAACCGCTCCTCCCCTAGTCCATTGACCATAACACTACCTATATCTCAAAAAATCTCACTGGAGACACCATTACCGTTGACAACAAACTGATGCATTTTTTTGCACATAAAACTACAATAATCAAAGACATCCATTTTTTTTCATCATATAAAACTTCTATCTAATCCATATTTTTTATTTTTAACTATAGCTTCTCCCTGATTTTTGTTTAATCTAGTCAATTTTTGCCTTCCAAAAAGTCTGTGTTCTTTTCTTTAAAAAAAAAGTCTTTATTTATCTATCTACTTCTATTTTGGATTGTTCCTTTATCATTTTTTTAATCTTCTAAAATTAGTAAACTAACAAATACTCGGGCATTCTTCTTCTTTTTTGTCAAAGCTTCTAAAGTCTAAGAAGCTCACTTTTTTTAATCATTTAAGTATAACGTTTTATTTTTCTTGACTAATTTTTTCTTCTTCTAAAAGTCTAAAAGTAACAGTTTTTCTAAGTTTAGTTTTCATTTATTTCATCATATATCCTCTTTCAAAATTTGTATGACTTAATATTTTCTTAAAGAAAACCACATGAAATGATTCATTTATCCACTCCCTATTTCAAAATTTTAAATTCATTCTAAGCATTTAAAGAGGAGAAAATATTATTATAAACTTAGGAAATCTTCACTTTGATTTGATTTAAGGGTATGGCACAATTCATTTTAAGGAAATTTTTAAGAAAAACTTTTAAAATATTAAAAGTTTTTTTTAAGTATTTTTAGAAACTTTAAAATTATTAGAAAGTTCTTAATATCACTCATGTTTTTAATTTTTTTTAATTAAGTTGTTTAAAAAAAGTTTAGTTTATTTAAGATTACAATTCTTCTTACAGACTTTAACTTTTTTAGTAATTTATTTATTCTTAATTTATTTTTACATATAAAAGGGGGTTTTTTAAAAAATAATTTAATTTTCAAATTTATTTAATCAAATAAGTTTTCTTTAGATACATTACCTTTTTAATCATGTCTACTTTAATTCCAGAAAAATAAATTAAATTATTCAAATTCTCATGCTTGGAAAATTCATCTTTCCTTTATTTTTTGATTTAAGCATATTTTAGAAGTTGCTACTAACCCTTCTTCAGTTCCCACTGCCTCAGCTATGCAAGATAAAAAAAAATGCATGGAATAATAAAAACAAGGAAGCTCTTGGCCTCATTGGTATATCCCTTTACCCTTATTTGTATGTTCTAATTGCTCATTGCATTACTAGGCATGAAGCTTGAGATATTCTAAAGAAAACATATGATAGACCATCTGAATTATGCAAGATTCAATTGCAAGACAATCTCGAAGACTTAAGGTATACTGATTTCAAATCTACATATGCATTTCTACATAAATTTGATTATATAAAAGGTTAATTAATTGGTTTAGGTGTTACTCTCACTGATATTAGATTAATTATCATTAGTTTAAAGAAATGTCTTCATAGGCAATTTCAACAATTTATTACTAATGTTCATTCTCAACTTGCTATTCCTACTTTGTCTACTCAATTAACTTATAGTATTTTTCAAAAAATATTGCATCAAGAGGAAGCTAAGTTGTTGTAATTTGGTACTCTTAGATCTAACGAACATGCTTGCATATCTAAAAGTCAAAATCAGAATTTCAAATCTTCTAATAATAGTTCTGCCAATATTTGTAATAATCATTTTAATAATCATCATCTCTCTAATAATAACAATAATCATAATTTTAATAATAATAATCAAAAAACAAATCATAATAATATCCATTCTAACCAATATAATAATAAAAAACCACTATACTTATTGTGGAAAAGATAGTCATGTAACTAATCACTATTTTAAAAAGTAAAAAGATAACCAACCTATCAATAACAATAATCAAAACTATCATCCATCTCTCATCATGTTTTTACTATTAGTTATGATATTTCTAAACAATAAGAATGGAATATTGATACTGGTGCTTCTCAACATGTTACATCTCATAAAAAAAGTGTTTGATTATTTGCAACCCAATCCTTCTAATATTCCAATTCAATTAGCTGATAATCTAGTTGTAAAGTTTAAGGATTTGGTAATGTTAATGTTCCAAATGGAAATTTCCATGATGTTCTTTATGTTCCCAATTTGAAATACAATTTTCTTTCTATTGCTAAATTATGTTAAGATTATAAAGTTGAATTTTTGGGTTTACCTCTTTAAGACACTCCTTGTACGAAAATATTTCTTTTAATATGGAGCATGAAAGGCTTGGTCATTTGAATTTTGAGTGTATCTCATCTAATATGGTTGAAAGTTTACCTCCTATTGTTCCATCTAAGATTGCATGTACTGGATGCATGAGTGAAAAAATGCAAAATACAATAGGTTATCAAGCTTATAATCCTATTACTAATAAAGTGGAAATTGCAAGAAGTGTTTATATAGCAGAAAATGACATGCATGATTCTTCCAATGCTCAAAATGAAGAATTTAGTGTGTTGGTAAACAAATTATTGTTTCCTTTTACTCTTTGGATGCCCAATATTTGTGAACAACAACTGATTACAATAGTTGGGAAGTTTTTGTTAAGTTACTAACTTCCCTCTAAATTCTTAGGTACAAATCCCTTTTTATTTTTGATTTGTAATGAATTATGTTTATTCTTCACTCCAAAAATGGGGTATTTTCTTAACTCAAGAAAAAGAAAGGTGAACCAAGTTAGCCCTAAACATGAGCTAACTTCGGTGAGGATTTTAGTTTTAGGATTAGTCAAATTTGTGGATTCACACATCTTATAAACCCATAAAGTTTAACAATTCCACAATGCATGCTATCTATAACTAAATTGATATTAGTAAGATTCTAGCTCTAGGAATGGAAAAGACTAAATGGAAAGAAAAGAACAGAAAAGATTCTCTCTTGAATCTCCAATAATGATACTATTATCTTCATCTCTTTGCTTCAAAATAGGGGGAAAAAGCTTTGTTCATTCCTTGATTTGATTCAGATCAAAAGAGAAACATAAAAATAGAAAAGAAATAAATGGAATAGAAAATGATTGACACAAAATACCCTCAAAATGTCTCTACAACATCAAGTATTTCACACAAAAAATTAGCCGACCTTCTATTAATCTTTCAATTAGATACATATAGGATCACGAGATGATTATTACAAAATGGGATTTAAATCAGTTCATCTCCTCAAGATTGACAAATGGAAAGACCCAATTGTTAGTTACAATAATTACATCAAAATGTGAAAGGGTGGGATAAGAATCACTTCACCTTTTTTCCTTTTTCTGACTTCTCCTTATAGGCTTTGGTGGAGACAATGATTGGAATCAACTCCTCATGTCTATGTACATAAATGTTAGTGTATCTTAAGAGCCACTTGGAATTCTCTCTAGCTAGATCTTTGATGAAAATCAACCACTCTTGTATTTCTTCTATAGCCACATGTATACACCACCAAGTTTTTGGAGGTTGGACACTTTGTTTTGATGATTGAAAGATATCTTTTTTAATCCATCTGGATAACTAAAGAAATTATTTTGCATGATAGCCACTCTGATTGTCCCTTTTCCTTGTCCACTAGCCTAGGAATCTATATGTAGGACTCTTAATAATTCATCATCTCTGCCTTGATCCTTTTTAACTTTAGCTTTCATTTCCTTCAGTCATTCCTCTATCACCAGGATCATTTTAGATTTGAATTCCATGCTCTGTAGCCATTCAAATAAAGGTTCATTTCCCCTAGGCAGAATCTTTTCCTCCACAACTTCCTTAGCCTTCATGTGAATAATCATTTTTATAAAGAAATGCAATCTTTACTCTTGACTTTCTTTGCTACTAGAGTAGCTCGATTAGTTGAGATATTATCCTTCTCTATTTCAAGCCTTAATACTACATTGTCAATTCACTCTATGATTGCAAGTCCCCCATACTTGATTTTTCCACTCCACTCCCTACCAATTTGTTTGAAATTCTTGTCTTCCTGTAAATGGGAGATGATAGCTTGAATATTAGTGGTTGTAGGATCACTAGTGGTTGACATTCCTAAGATGCTTTTCAATAGGGTAACTAATTGCTTGATGAAGCAATTAAGTTCATGAATCTCCACCTTCATTCTGACTTTAGCTAGCTTAAGGCTTTCGAGTTGTCCCTTTATCACATCATTTGTTGACTTCCACAGGCCCACCTTGGTGTCATTTCTAACTTCTTTGAGATCCATAGAATGCAGGGAAAAATCATCTACATACATGTCTTCAATCATCCCTTCTTTAGTGGGCTTGGCAATCTCCATAGTCAAATGCCTTGAGTCAAGATCTTGTCCAAGAATTAACAAGGTCTTCTACTTCTTAACTTTACTCAATGTTTATCTAGAGAAGATAGCCAAAGATAAAGCCTCTTTATTGGGAACTCCCTCTTCTTTCCTCTTCCTTTTTCTATCCAAGGTATCCTCTAGCCATGATTCTATGCCAATTACCTTGCATGCAATCCTGAGCATGTCTATACTAAACATCTTTCTTTTGACTAGGATCAATGTTTTCATAGCTAAAGAGAAAGGATTCTTTAGGACCTGTGAAATGATATTTGAAGATTTGGGACCTTTCTTTACTTCTATAGTCTTCTTTGCTACTTCATTGGACTCAATAGACTCACTTTCACTGCTTCCACCATCTCCAAGATCCACCACTTGTACTTAGGGACTACTTGGAAGGAGTAGTGCAACACTCATAGATGGGATAGGACTACTTTGCGGGGTGAGAGCCACTATGGTTGTGCTATCTTTTAATTCCTCTTCCTTCTTCTTCTTGGCTTCTATATTTGTTCCAATTACTGGTAGAGAACCATCTTGGTAAGTTTTTGCAAGAGGATGTGTATGCCCTTGAGTAATAGACAAGGGTGCACCTAATGCACTACCCTGAGAAGAGGAAGACATTGTTGCTTTTGTGGAAGCCTAAGTAGATGTGCCTTTGCTCTGACTTCCTCCAATTGTGGTCCATTTGACCCTATATTCAAGCCATCATTATATCTAGCTCTTCCTTGGTGTCTTCATAAGGCTCTGAGTTTATTAAAGTACTTCCAAGCTTGGTTAGGTAAGTGTTTCTATACATATTTTGGCCATTTTATTCCACTCCTTCTACAACAATGTTAACTTTGTATATCTTCACCTGATCGACTATTAATCTGGTGAAAGCTCAATCATGACTCTCAAACTCATCCTTGCATTGGCTTGGTAATCTTCAATGGTGGTGATATGTTTTATCACACTTCCTATTTGCAGAACATCCCTAGCATACCCATTTGGGTTGAACATGGGCCTCAAGACTTCATACATATCCAGCTTATACTTTCAACATGTTCTTGGCATCAGAGCGGGTGTCATAGTTGAAAGCACCTATCTTCATGGGGAATTCATATCCTTTCTTCTTCAAGTTCCCACTCAATATGTTCACTTGAATCGCCTACCACACAATCTCAATTAGCATGAGCATGTCACTAGGATACCTTGGTAGCTTCAAGCAGAATCCATCAAAAGTTGCAAGACGTAAATAAGAGAAAGATGAGAATTGACTGAAATAACTCCCAAACTAGCTAATGGTAGCCATGGCTTTAGGACTGAATCCCCTTTCTAGACATCCTTGTAGCTCCTTACAAATCCTCATGGTAAATGCATCATTTACTTTCACATACTTTGCATCACTATTCTATAACTATAAGCATGGATAAAACTCAAAAGATTTCACATCATCAAGAAAAATCTCTATTGTTGGGAGGCCTAGCCATAGTTGCAATGAGGCCAACATATAAATGAGGAAAGAGGACATATAGAACGTATTATAAAATTTGGCCACATGGAGAGCATTGGATAGATTTTTACTTACCTCTTGAGCCCGATCAATGTATTGAGTGTTGGAGAGAATGACTTCTACTAAAAAGAAATACTACTCAAAAAAATTCAAGGCTTCTACCTCACCTTTCAACCTATGTAGGGGAATCAAAATATGAATAATCTTCAATTTGAGGGTGGTTCTAAACAAGGTTTTAGGAACTTTACTCTTAGCACTCTATGGTTTTTAGAGCCATGTTTGCATGATTTCTTTCCTCCAGATCATCTTCTTTGTGGAGAATTTAGAAATTATTCCCTCAAAGGTCAAGTATGAGAATTCTTTCCATTCTGGCATGTAGAGGCAATTCACCACATTTTTTCTATCAACAAAATTAACACTGTGTAATCAGGTAGCACAATCTACCTTGTCTCTAGATTGTAATGATGTATGCACTCATAGATTACCTCTAGGGCCTGAACTACAACTAGAATACTAGCAGCTTCAACTTACCCAAATCCTCAGAGTTTCTTTGACTCTTTTGAAAATCCTCTATGTCGTAGAAGTGAAGAGAAGTGTATGTGAAATTCTACAATTGGGATTTGAATCTAGTCAATTGATCTAAACCCATGAACTTGGTTACCATGATTTTGAGAAAAAATTTGAATTGGATTGGTGAAGGAATGATTAATGCAACTATCATTGGCTTTTCAAAAATCTATGCATGTTAATAGAATAATAGTTCAAAGAAAATGTGGTAGCTCATTCAACTATTTATATTTCTATATATGGGGGCCTTGATTCATCCATTGATCATTGGAATTCATGCCACACAGATGAATTTAAGAAGATAACCATTGAATAGTAAATATGAGAGTTCAACAGACAACTAGAGGTATTTTCACTATTCTATTGAACTCAACAGTAACTTTCTATATCTTCATTACTTACTTTCCCATTTTCCTTTAAGTTTCTAAAAGTTATCATTAGGGTACTCTGTGGGAGGTTGTCCACCAATAAAGATCCTAACTATCATTTCTTTTTCATAGTAGTTCATTTTGCTTTAGCATCACTCTGACATTTTCTAAATACAACTTGCAAATAAAACTTGACCATTAACTTTATTTTTCTTTAAATTCGGGAAACTGTCCTCATGGGTTGAAAAACCACCGAGGGGAAGATAATTTCTAGTTCTCCACTAATGTTTTGTTTTTCTATTATATTTTGGACACCCCCATCTTGAAGTCAAAAATGTTCAAATGACATGCAAAGACCTTTTCAAGGACCAATTAACATCTATTTTTAGTCCAAACTACTTTTCAGGGAAAACTAACTTCATGGGTTGAAAACTTGAACCATATTTTGGGGTCATAATCATAGATGAAACATTGCTTTCCAACATGATGCCTTGTTACTTGCATGTTTTCGATGTGCGTGCATCATTTAGTGCTCTTTGTAGGAAATTTTCCTCATGGGTAGGAAACCTAGTGAGGAGAAGATGATATATGAATTTTTGCCAGCATTAGTTTTTCAAACAGTGATACTTCGTACATATACATAGCTTTTAGTTGATCTTTGAATGAATAAAATGAATCTCTATCATACTATGAACTAACCTACCCATAAGATCACTCAAAAAAATGAAAAACCACCCAGCTAGGAATGAGGAGAGGGAGAAAAGGGACATTTCAATAGAGATTCACCTAACCTAAAAGGATTTAGAATTAGACTTAAACAAGAACTAAGACTTCACTATTTTTCACTTAAACACTAGTCACTTTTTCCAATTGGCTTGAGAACAAAAAGTGGGGCAACAACTAGCTCTATCTAGTAGCTTGGGCATTCTATGTCTAAGCAAGGAATCCAAGATCTTTGGTTTCCCAAAATTAAAAGGTGGCTACACAACCAAACTAAAGCAAGAAAAATGAGGGAAACCTAACTAGGAAAAACAAAAAGGGGAACTAAACATAACTATAGTACAATATAGGGGTTAACTATTTTCAATTTGAACTTGATAGAGCTTCAAATCCTACCCATTGTAGGTCATGGGTATTATCTCACCATTTGGATATGCTAATTTGAATGAGTTGCTTTCAAAAGCATGATGAATATTGAGTGGACCTTTCCAAAAAGTGTCAAATTTCTTGTGCATGCCCTTTAGTGCTTTTCTTATCCCATTGCAATACAATATCTCCTACCATAAACTTTTGCAGCCTTTCCTTTTTGTTGAATAAGTTCTTTACATGAATCTGATGTTGCATAATGTGATCCATAATTTCTTCTATTTCTTCTTTGAGCTTGCTCAAGTACATGATTCTCTTCTCCAGTCTATCTTTATAGATGTCATCTTCAAAAACTATTCTTAGTCTATTTGTAGCCAATTCCAGGGGTAAAGGGAGACTAGCTTCTATTCCATAGATCTGTTCAAAAGGGCAGATTCCAATTTCCCTTTTTGTGGTCACTCTATCTACACAAAGTGCCTCATGAATCTTCTTATGCCAAGTTTTTTGGTTTTTTGACACTAGTTTTTTTAACAATGTTTATCAAGTTTTTGTTGCTAGATTTGGCTTGACCATTCCCTTGTGAAAAAATATGCAGATTAATGACTGATTGTTATGCCATACTCAAAACAAAACTTGATAATTTCAACTGAAGAGAAGTACACTATATTATCCATTACTAGTTTGATGGGCACACCAAAGCTAACCAGTATATTCTCCTTGATGAACTCACAAACTATTTTTGGAAGTAGTTATCTTGGTTGCTTTCACCTCAACCCATTTGGTGAAGTAGTTAGTTGTAGTAATAACATATGGGTGACCAGCACTAGATGTTGGACTAATAGGGCCACTAAAATTGAGACCCCATTGCTAGAAATGAACTTCAATAATTATAGATTTGAGAGGTAAGGTGATTAACTAGGGTCTACCTATGAACATTTTACATTTTTTGCATTTCAACATCCAATAGTAGGAATCCTTAAACATGTCAGGCTAATAATAACATTGTCACAGTATTTTGAATGTAGTGACTGAGAATGAGAAATGTCTACCACACATTTCATCATGGAATATTTTCAATAGTATCTCTTGTTGTTCTTTATCTATGCATTTGATAAAAGTACCATCTATAACTCTTTTGAATAATTTATCATCCCAAATCACATAATTGGTGGCCTTTAGCTTGAGGTCTCATCTTTGTTTCATTGTCATCCCTTCAGGACATTCTCCACATGTCAGGAGATAAGTGATATTTGTGAACCAAGGGTCTTGTAGACCTACAACCAAAACTAATTGTTTCTCTTCTGGGTCTTCAATAATTCCATTTTTCACAATAGCCTTGCATAGGGCATTACTTCTTACTAGCTTAGTGGGTTTTATTTGAGTGTCATATTCCTTTTCTTTTGCTACCCATATTCCTTTGGTTTGCACCCTACATCTTGCTGATTCAATACACTCTTTACTACTATGTTAGGTACATGAACCATGGAATGTGAATGCAAGATATAAAATCTGAATTTTTTTAGTGCTTTCACCTTCGCAAAGGCATGTTTTTTGATTTGAGAATATTTCAGCTCATGAATTTTTAGGACTATACTCATGAAGATGATAGGGGCTTGCATTCCTTCTTTGTTATCTTGCATGAGGATGGCTAATAAGGTGTGTTCAGAAGTGCAATAGTAGATCATAAAACTAACTTCTTGTCTAGACAACATAATATTGGAACATTAGCAATAGTAGTCTCTATATTCTGGAAGGCTTGTTTTCCTACCTCATTTCATTTAAAGCCTAAATTTCCCTTCATCATATCTACAATACACTTAGTGGTTTCTATAAAGTTAGGTGTGAATGTTTTGAGGAAAGTCACTTGTCCAAAGAATGACTTAACTCTTATTTTACTTATTGGTAGCCTTAATCTTTGAATGACCTCAATTTATTTAGGATTGATTCTGATACCTTCTTGGGATACTATATGAAAAATTAGCTTTCCTTTTGTTACATAGAAAACAAATTTCTTGGGATTTAGTGAGATTCTGTGTTCTTGACGCATTTGTAACACCTTTTTCAAATCTTCTATGTGGTTTTTTCTCTTCTTTGAGAATATGGTGAGGTCATCCAAGTATATAACAATAATCCAATATTTTAAGTCAGCAAAAAATTTACTCATACACCTTTGAAATGTGGCACCGACATTGATGAGGCTGAAGGTCATTCTATGGTATGTGAACATGCCCCAAAGGGTGGTGAAAGTCATCTTGTGTTGATCTTTCATTTCCACTTCCACCTGATTGTATCCTGAGAACCCATCAAGCATGGAAATCATTTTAGCCTTAGTTACTATTTGTAGTAGATAATCCATGTTAGGGAGAGCATAATTATCCTTCAAAGCTGTCTAGTTTAGATTTTCAAAATCTACACAAATCCTTATTTCTCTATTCTTCTTTCTAACTAGTACTATATTCACTACCTAGGTAGAGTGATGAATAGGATAAATGATTCTTGCCTTTAGCATCTTGTTGACTTCTCAGAATATAAAATTTGCTACTTTCAGATTATAATTTCTTTGTTTTTGTTGGAAAGGAGTTGCATAAGGTTTTAGGAGAATCTGATGTTTCATTTTCCCACCTCTATAGCTTTTCAAATCTTTGTAACTCCAAGAAAAAACATCTTTATATTCTATGAAAAGTTGTTTGGCGGCTTCTTTCTCCTCAGATGAACAACACTTCCCAATATTTTTCATCTTGGGACTTTGCATGTCTCCAATGTTCACTCCTTCGTACTCACTAGTAGTAGGCCCTTTTTCTATCCTCTATTTCTTTATATAAGTATCATGCCTATTAACCAATTTTTCCAATAATAAAAAGTACAGGGGAATGATATTCCCTTGCAATTGAACTTCATTAGTCTGATCTTCTTTTTGTCTCTGGTGAAGGTCTTTGTGATTTTTATCATTGGGTTGATCCTCGTGAGTAGCTTTGGCATTTTCTAAAAGTAGCTCTAGACTCTTGTCATCTTTGAACACTTGCCAGGCTTCTATATTGTTAGTGACAGAAGCTCTATACACAATTTCCACATGGTACTTTTTGTCTTTGAATTCTAGATGAGGGAGTAACAAGGAGGTAGAAACAACTAGTTAATCTACCTTGGAATTCATCTCTCTTAGCACTGATTCAATTTCCAACATCAATTTTTCAAATAATGATAAGCTTTTGAATGAGTAAAATGAATCTCCATTGGACTAGGCACTAACCTACTCGTAAGATCACTTGACAAAATGAAAAACCACCTAGCTAGGAATGAGGAGTGTGAGAAAAGGGAAATTTTGATAGAGATTCATCTAACCTAAAAGGATTTAGACTTAAACTTAAACAAGAACTAAGACTTCATTCTTTTTCACTTAAACACAACTAGTTAGTTTTGCTATTTGGCTTGAGAACAAAAAATGGGGGAACATGGTGAAAGTAGAATTGTTTTAGTGGAGGACCAACTTCTTACTCTAAACCCTACTCCTCACATATCTACCTTTATTCCTCCTATTCTTTCTTACAATGGTAATGGTAATGGTAATGATGCATTTATAGATCATGGTAATGATGGTATTATTGATAATGGTAATGATGCTAATGTTGATACTAATGATGCATTTATAGATCATGAATCTTCTTCTAGTGATAAATATATTAAGAGAAAACTAAATGGTTTCAAAAATTACTTAGTAAAAGATATAAATTACTTAAATGGGTGGGCTTAAACCTAGGATAATTAATTACTGCAAATATGGTTTGATGTCTTATCTTATGAATTCTAATGATTCTCATTCATCATGTTTTGTATTTCTCTTTAGCATTTTGTAAAGCCTAGAAATTATGTTGATTTTATCATTGGATAATACTTTAATTCAAATAATTATGTTCTATTAACCATTGACTTTATGTGACTTTGATATGATCTTTAATTATATTTGCATGATTTCATACCATGATATTTTAGGTATACTTATTTGTGTATATATATATGGGGGCCCACATATATATCCCGATAAATGGACAAGCCAATGTGTCTTTTGTCACTTGTCAAATATGGGTGCATTCTTATATATTTTTCATATGTTAATGTTTTTTTCCACTCTTTCTTATTCCTTGGGATTATGAGTTATTACACACAATCGCCTTCAACTTTTTTTTTGTTCTACTGATTGGCACATAAGTGTAGTTTATGCTTTTCTAGCATCATTTTATTCCCATGTTGGAACTTTATGGTTTATACCATTTATTCACATCAAGTTTCCCTCCATTTGGTTCTCTTTGTTTCTTTTTGAAAGGTTGAGATTTATATGGAGTTTCCCTCTATTTCGTTCTATTGGTTTTACTTTGAAGGTTGATATATATGGAGTTTGCCTCCATGTTGTTCCATTTTGTCCCTTATGAAGAGGATGATATTCTTGGAATTTCCCTCCAATTTTAGTTAATTTGACTCATCTTGAAGGAACTTTACTCTTTTTGAAGAAAATATGTTGTTAATACTCATAATTCTTCCCTTTTGTATCTTTGAAATAATGACATATGATGTCATTGCTAAAATTATGAGTCGTGCAGGTTATGGATTGATCACCCATTAACTTGCAATGAGATGATAGTGGGCTATCTATATCTACATGATTGATGCATTATTGATGTTGGGTTCATCAGCTAGCCTTGTCTATGGTCATTTGTGCCTTTTATATTCCTTTCTTGAGAGCTTTGATAACATATTTTCTCTTTTAAGAATATGATTTATCTTGATTGCTTTGTGGTACTAGGTTACATTTACATTTATCACTCTATTCCAATTTATTCTATGAGAATTTACTTATATTTATAAATTTTCTAACTTGAGTATAAGATGAAATTCTCCTCGTGGATAGTTGCCTTGTTTCTTGTTTCTATAATTTAGGTAATCCATAAAGACACATACAAGACATCATTATTTGTTATTATTGTAATTGTAATGAGTAACACACAAATAATGATGTAACAAATATAGGATAATTGTTGTTATTGTATTGTAATTGTTATAGGTATCCACTTGAAGATGTAACACACTTGGAGGACCTATCCACTTCTCTTGGCTCTCCAATGATGTAACCATGCTGATAAGAGACCTCTTTTACAATTGAAGATATTTCAAAAAATCAAGTTGTATTATTGCAAATTGGGTTTGATACCCTTCGATGCAATCTTCCCAAGTAAAGATTAAATGGGTATGTTAGAATTAGTAATCTTTCCTTGGTTGTATTTATTTATTTGAGATAAACCAAGGTATCTCTTTTTTCATTTTTCCTGTAGTCCACATGTGGAGGACATGTCATTTACTTGTCATATTGTCCATATGTAAGAACAACTCATTTTTTGTAGTTCTTATATTAATGAAAATAGTTATTTCTCCTTAAGAGGATCTTGACACTTTGCACACACTTATTATGAATGTGGCATTCATAGAAATGTGAGTTACACATGAAACTACTTTACATTGTGGCCTTTCTCTCATTCTTTCAAGAACTACTTCACATCATTTTGATGTTATTGTAATGAGTTTTTTTCTCCACCTTCTTTCTCTCTCCTTTTCTTAGGCCTTCTTTTCCTTCCATTCATACTACTCACAAAGACTTTTCTTTGCTTTCCCCTTTCAAAATATTTGTCTCCTTTGTTGCTCTTCATTGGTGTATGCTCTTAAATCTTGGTTATTTCATGGTAACATTTTTGTCACCTGTCTCACTTGAATTAATTTGGTTTCCTTTCTCTCCATTATCTTTTCTTAAAGTTCTTCTTACAAGATTTTTTGACACCTATGAAACATGGTCAACATGGTGAGGGTTGTAGTGCACAACCTTCATGTAAATAATTCTTAAACCTTTAACTATTCATTTAACCTTTGCATCCATTTTTGGATCAACCTATGTTTGGGATGCTTCTAGTACCCCATTTGATCTTTATCCATTACAAATGTCTTTGTTAACAATGTATTCTTCAACTAATGATGATATGTGGATGCCTCCTTTGATTACTACTCTGATATTATTGACTACATTATTGACAATAAGGAGCTTGTAGACATCTTCGTTTGTACCAAATACATTTGGTAAAACTTTATTTTGCTATTTTTTTAATGTTTTAATCATGCATTGATTCTTTTTTTCTTGGGTGCATTTTATACTCATGGGCCTATTTTGTGCACTAATAGATACACCTATAGCTGATACAAGAATAGAGACCAGTACTTCTAAAGCTCAACCATTTCCTGGATCATCCCATGTTACTAGTGTTGGAATTACTTTAGAATAAATGAATTAGTTATTCAAGGTCCAGATGTATAAAATAAAACTTTTTCACAATTCAGTGAACCCATAAAATAGTCATACCCATGCATGCATTCATCATGTATTTACTAAAACTTGTATGTCACTATCAAATCAACTTGCAAAAATTTAAAGCATGAAACACAACACATTCATCGGCACATTTGACACAATGATTTACATGGAAATCCAATTTGGGAAAAACCACTAGTAACATGCTACTCCTTGTCACTCTTCTGAAGTGATGCCCTATGAAAGGCCAACCCTATTAAAGGTTACAATACACACTATTAAATGTGACCCAGTTAAGGGAGTTCAACCGCCCTATTAAAGTTTACCCTTATTAGAGAACTTTAGGCCATTTACTTGGAATGCCACCCTATTAAAGGATTTTCCAACAACTATTAGGTCACCCTTAATCCAAAGGATTTACCCTAGACTAATACAATTGTTAGAGAGTAACAGTAGAGCTTTGATTTGATATAACTTACAATGTCACTTGTAGATTAAAAATCTCCATTTAGTCCTCAATTCTTCTTGGATTTCATACTTTGTATCTCTAACAACTTGTTCACCCTTCAAGCATTCATCTCCTTAAGCCTTCTTGCTTGGTATGCCATTGCAGACTCTTCTCTTGGGTCACTTGATGAAGAAAATCCCTTAATTCCTTCTCCTCCTTAGGTTCTCACACATGACACCAACCTCTCCAACCTCTTTGCTTCATGACTAGACATTCCTATATAAAGGAAATTAGAATATTTTCTTGCTCATTATCCATCATTCAAATTAGGGTTTTGGATGGATTAGGTAGGATACAATGTATCTACCCCATATCTTGTCTATTCTATAAACTTCTACTAGAATCCATTTGAATTCACCTAAAAATGGTTTACATCAAATTCTGTGCCACCAACTCATCAATCTTGTCGTCCTCCTGGTTCACAAGTTCCAAGAAAACAAACTTGTTAGCTTAGATTTGGTAAATCTTCGATCTTTATCATAATGCAGCAACTCGGCATTATCAATCTTCTGATGCTCGACACATACTGTGTTACTCGACATCAATTGTAAAATCACTTGGGATTAACTAGATTTATTGGTGCTCGGCATCAACTAAAATTTACTCAGCATCAATTGTCTTGCTTGACATCTACTAGAATTCTCTTTAACTCGATATGAACTGACTTTCTGCTCGACTTGAACTAACTTTGTTTGGCACCTACTATCCACTTGGTCAAGCTTGGTAGAAAAAATTTATTTAACTTATTCTTCTAAACTTTCTAAGTATAGCCAACCATTTTGTAGCTTAAGTAGATCATCAATACATCATCTCATCAATCTCTTAATTGATCATTGTACTTCATTGCATAATCATAAATCAACCTTTCCTCTAGGTGCTTTTGTTATATTTCATTGATCAAATCCTCTTCATCAATCAACTAAGTGATAGTACTTGAATCTTATAAGAAATTTTCCTACTAGAAAATAGTAGGTTTGACATCAATGACAAAACAATGATTGAAACACATAATCTTCTTCAACAATCTCCTTCTTAACAATCTCTTTTCCAATGATCTTTTCAATCAAATTTCAACAACTAGTACTAGTTTGTTTGTGGGGTCATTGTTGTTGAACAAGAAAAATATGTTTACATTAAAAGTACCATAGCTCCTAGGTGCTTTAAAATTGTTATTATTTACATTGTAATTTTAGTTTACTTAAACATAACTCATTTTGGACTAATAATCCCATGATATTTTTGTAGGAAATGGTATTTTTTATGATACTCTTTTTGAAATGACATTGAAGCTATTTGGGCCCACAATACATAAAAGAAACGTAGCTTGTTATCATTGGTACAGTATTTTTCTTTTCTTCATTTTATTGTACTATATTAAAGTTATGTATCTAAAAATTTTGTTTTTTCAAAAAAGGTTGAACGAACAGGTTCTTGACTTAAAAAATTTGGTTCATTAAATCTTTAGAGGACCTCTTTAGAAATAACATTTTTGATAGTGCCCCAATTCTTAAAAAGGAATCCAAACATATAAAGACTATGAGGGACCAATATAGAAGGGCTCTAAAGGATAACCCAAAGTACAAGTCTCCTCCTATGATTCTACCAATGGAGTGGAATGAAATAATGGAAGATGCAAAAGAGAAAAGACTAAAGCGTAGAGGAATTAAACCAAAAGATGAAAAAAGTGGTACGTCATGATAGAATTAAGTATAATGTAATCATGCACTAATTAGTGATTTTTGTATTTATATAATCTAACACATTTCAAAATTTTCATAGACTACATTGTTGGAATATCTTGGAAAGAATGCTTCTAAGAAGGGGGGGGTTGAATCAGAAGTACTAGCTTCCTCTCTTTTTTTTTAATCCTTAATAACATATCTTTGAAATGAACATGCATGCATATAAACATTAAGCAATCATGAGAAACAAATATGCATCTCCACATAACACTTGAGATTTTGGTAACCCAGAAACCCTCCAAAAATAAGAAGGTAAATAGGGTGGGGATGATACCCACAAAACCACTGCAGTAATAATGTTTGACCACTTCTGATGGTCTGCCCTGTTAAAGGCCTGCTCTGTCAAAGGTTTTACACTGTATCAATAGTGACCTAGTTAAAGGATTTACAAACACTTTACATGAAGTGTTACCCTGTCAAAGGATTTAGTCACCTAGTTAAAGGATCTACAAAATAGTTGTTAAGCTAACCTATCATCATAGGATTTTCTTTCTAATACAATGGCTAAAGAGTATTAGGTATAATAAACCTGATAGCTTACAATATTTGATTGCTGAATACAGGCACTTGATCTATTTTCTTCTAACCTTGACCCTCTGAGATCTGATACTCATTTGTGTCCCTTGCTTTGTTCTGATTAACTAAATATTCTCTTGCTGATCTCTTCCTATAAGTCTTTATAGACTTCACTTTGTAAATAGTTTTCCTTCCACACCTTTGTCCCTATCTATACAATGAGACTTAGTCTTCCTTATAAAGACATTCAAAGACTTAGGGTTAGACATGGATCTACGATCCATATTTAATCTTTGATTTTCTCTTATTCCTTGCACTTTTATCATTGGTTGCATGCCTTCTCCATTTTTCTTATTGGTTGCATGAAGATTACATAGGAAATATAAATGATTTGATCTTATCACTTAAATCCTTTGAGATTTCTCATATGTCAGCCATGAAAATGGTTTACATCTAAGTTTGTGAAGTTACAAACTCATATGCTGATTTTGAGTTACTCGGCACTTACTGCTTCCTGATGCTCGACACCTTCAGTAACTTGGTTCCTATATATGCTCAGCATCCTTTATACAAGTCGGCTCCTATGTATTGCTCAGCATCCTTTATGTAACTCAGCACTTGTATATTACTTGACATCCTTTATGTAACTTAGCACTTGTGTATTGCTCGACACCTGATGGATTTCTTGACTCGGCACATGATGTGGCTCGGCATACACAATGTACTCGGCTTCAATGTAGAAAGTGGTTAAGTGTGTTGGCACTCAAGTTTCAAAACCATTTTTAGACTAACATACATGACACATCAAAAGCTACAGAAGTGAGAGTAAAAAAGGTTGGCCAACACAAACTTGGCTCTGGTGGCTATATGAAACTTCACTCTTGAGTTGTAAGTGGCAGAAATAGAATTCCATATCAATTTTTTTATATAAGGTTGCAAATAATTTTGTTTAATCAAATCATACATGCAAAACTGGTGATATTAAGCAAAAAATATAGGGTACATAATTCAATGTAGAGCCCATGGATGAAGACAAAAGAATTTCCTTAAGGAAAGACTATAAAGTCATGGCTACATGCCTATGCCAAGAATCTAGAAGCCATACTAAAGAATCTAGTGCACCAAATGAGACACAGGTAAATTGGTCAAATGAAAAGTAAATCAAATTGAATAGTTGAGAAATTTCATGTTTGGTATTAATTTCAAACATAAATTGACTATTTTTGTTTTATATATCAAACAATGATAACAAAGTGCATGCCATTTCACTACAGCCTTCAAATCCTATCATAGAACTTGTGTGTGATGAAGGCCATGATGTGCATAATAGTGGTGGAGGTATTAATTTTCTATTGGAAACAAATTGTGTAATTAAATTAATAGATTTTAACATTTTCAATTGCAATTGGTTGTGTAACCTTTTTTGAATATTCTAGAGCATGTTAAACATCATGGTGAATGAGTGGAACATGTTCGAAGTGTTTAGCATGTTGAGGTGGCAGCCAATCAAAATGTTATTATACATGATGTGTTAGTGTTAGGTAAAGAAAAATGCATGTTATGTTCTACTAGTTAATGAAATACTTGTAACAGTAAAAAAGTATGTGAGTTTAACCCATTTACTTGTTATTGTAGTAGATCCCACCTTTAGTGCAGCAACCTTGTGCTCCTCAAAATAGGAGGAAGCATCATAATTTGACATTATAGTCACAAGAGGAGGAGAATGGGGAATATTTTGATGCTTCTATCATCTTTTTCCTTAGGAAATCTAAGAAAAAAAAATGTTTTTCAAAAAACAATGCTCTTTGATAAACCTTGTTTGATAAACTTTGTTGGATAATCAAAGAACGGTTTTTAAAATAATTATCTATGAATATTGTGTATTAATATTGAATTGTATGTCATGTTAATGAATATTGTTGTGTGTTAATAAATTCTTGAATAGTGTTGTGTATTAATGAATTTTATATCATATTAATTAATGTTATGTGATTGTATTGATTAAATGCTATAGTTCATAAATGTATGAATGAATGAATGAAGTATGTAATTAGATGTTAACTAGAAATTTAGATTGATGTTAGGGGGAGGGGGGTGACACTAGATGAGCTTCCGCATTCACATGGTTGGCCTTGTTAAGTAGATAATTCTAAAGTATTCTTGAAACCAAGTGAAGCTCAAACTAACATACCTTCATTAATTAATCAATTTCATTCATTCTAGGCCTTTTCTCATAAGTGCATTTTGAATGTGTCATTGTTAGGTAACTATCAAATTAAAAATTGGAAGGGCCAATACTCAACTTGTCTTGCATGATTTAGCTTTATTTTGTGTCAGTATTCTCTTCTTGAATGTGTCCAATCTACATAGTTCCTCTTGCAAATATCAAGTTTACAGTTTGACATTGAGATTAAATCCTTTGTATATTAAAATTTTGACATTGATAAATACCATATATGTTTTTTTTTAAAATTCTACTATGGTTCTCTTTATTTTTATTATGGTCATTGTTGTAGTTACTAATACATTAAATTGAGATCACCTTCCATAATTGATGTGACATATTAGGAACATTGAAAAGGAAATTGGTAAGAGTTATTAGTATATTTTTACTTAATTTCGATTAATATGGCTTCACAATGTGCATGAACTTCCAACTTACAAAATGCAACTTGAACTTGAAAATTTAAACTAGTACTTCTATATAAGTCAATGCAAAGAGTGAATACACTTGGACTATACTAGATGTACTCTTATTATCTACTCCACTTAGCTAGCACAAGCTTTCAAGGTGTGTTCAAATGGTTTTCAAATCAATAGCATTTCCATAATCCCATATATGGATGCCACCTACATAGTTGATTATTCACAGTTAGTCATGACTTGTTCTTTACTCCAAAAATCTATTGTATCTCATGTGATATCACTACTAGATGAGTATTCTTATTCATTTTATACTTTGTATAATGTTATAACTCAATCATTAATCATTATTTCACATTTTTGACTAAGCTTGAGAGTTAACATTTTTATCCACTATGCATCCAACTTCCTTAAAAAAAATAGTGAGGGTCCATCTCTATCTACCCCTGACTTGCTATAATTAGTAAATCCTTGAGTACCTGATTAACAAAGATGTCAAGGGTCATCATTGTAACTAAGGCTGATCTAGGTTGCCTGCTAGATGTAGAAATTCTAGATAAATGACTTACTAAGAAGAAATATACCAAAATAAAGAGAAAACCTAAACATCTCTGAGTTTGGAGAGAAATTTTTTTTGGAAGATTGGCAAGATTGGAAGATTGGTTTAATGATGATATGTTACATTAATGACTGAGTTTGTCATTGATGTCAACATAGCATGTTTGATGTCTTTTGTGGTATCTAATAGAAGAACAACAGAAAGATTAAGTTGGTATGAATGGCTAGTTGAGCATGATAGCCACTTGAGCTCTTGGGAGATACTTCTAAGTATCTAGTATATGTAGTTAATGTTATAAGTAGAAAGGAAAAGTCTAGAAGAATTTATGTAAGTTTTGGTGATGTCTATTCTGAGACAGAGTTTACAGAGGCATGTTCTGGTAAACTTGTTATATATCGTATCAGAGTTGATATATTGTAGATCAAGGTTGAGTAAATGAAGAGGACATGTTGAGGATGAAATGGCTAATCTTTCTCATCATAATGTTGCATGTGTAGAAAGTTATTCAAGTTGCAAGGCAAAAGATTAAGGTTATCAAGTAATGTGTTCCTAGTGAGGTCTTATAATAATTAATTGAGAAGGACTAATAGTTGACTCAGGGAATTGTTTTATGGACTCAATATAAAGGAAGGACATTTTTCTTTATCATGATATGTGTGGATATGGAAGAATGTAAATAATGAATGTTTGAAAAGTAGCAGAGAGTATGGAATGTGAAGTTGAGAAAAATAGCGCAAAAATGAAGGAAACTTTATTGTCAAGGTTTTGTTGAGTGGTATAAGGTTTGGTATTTAGATATGAGGTTCATGACCTAGTCTACAAGGTTTGACAATGATTGGTTTGGTTGACAGGATAGAGGAAAGAACAAAGGAAAGAAGAAGATACTAGTAAATTACTTGTTTGAGCAGTGAGTTATTCTTGTAGCTAAAATTGCATGTTTGGGTAGTGGGATCTTCTTGCATACATTATACCACAACTCCTAATAGGGTTGGAATCTCCTAACAAGGATTCAAAGTCTCCTAATAGGGACTCATTGTATGAAATGTTGTAACAGACTCCTAATAGGATCTATTCTCTTACAAAGAATATTTATATTAGTACATCATCTTGTGGGCATCATTCCCATCAGGGTTTTCCCTCTGATCAAGGGTTTCCCTAGTCAACATATTTGGTGTAATTATCTATGTACATCTTTGTATGGTTGTTTTTTACTTTGGTTGAATGGTTAATGGTGAACATGTTCAGGAAGGATAGTCCAAAGTTTGATGTAACAAACCATGACAACTAGAAGGAAAAGATGAAGACACATTTCTTGTGTATGGATCTAAGAAATTGGATCTTGACAAAATTAGCAAAGACAATCATTGAAGAAAAGGATTTGGAAACTTGCATCGAGGTAGAAAGAGATCTTTTCATGTGTGACATGAGAGATAGGGAAGCACTATTGACTGCACTTCCTGAAATTGAGTACAATTAGGTAAAATCACTTCCTACTTCACATTTAATTTGGAAAGCTTCAGAAATAGTTTTGAAGGTTATGCACACTCTAAGAAGTTGAGGCTACAAATTTTGATTTGTGTGTTTCAAGATGCTATGGTGATGGAGGATGAATTTGTAAGAACATATATAGGTAAGATATCAGAAATTTCTATAGCTATTAAAGCTCAAGGAGGAAACAAAGAATATGATGAGATTATATGGAAGATATTACACTCTAACACCACCATTCAAGCCAATAGTTCAAATGATACAATTGTTGATATCTTGTACCAAAGATTTCACAAAGGAGACATTGCTTGGAAGACTTGAAGCAATTGAGAATGAACTTAGATAGTTTGAAGAGTTAACCAAAATTGAGATAGATTTTAGTGCCTTGAATACTTGACCTAACCTATCAAGGAACACAAGTGCTAGAGGAGATTTTGCTAGCAGGAATAGATCTGAAGAAGAAAGAAAGATTGATGAAGCAGTAGCCCTTCTGGTAAGAAGAGAGAAGGGAGGTAAGAAAATCTTTAAATGTTGGACTTGTCATGAGTATGGTCATTATGCATCTAAGTGTCCTAAAAGGGAGAAAAATTATAATGAGAATCATAAGCCTAGAAAAGATAGAGATGTTTGCATGAAAATGAAGCTAATGATTCTAGTGATCAAGCATTAAGTGCTAGTGATGAAAATTGGATTTGTGGCAATTAAAGAAGAAATTCTATAGAAGGTAGCTTTGGTATCATAGGTTGGGAAGAAATCTAATTAGATAATTAATAGTGGCTTTTCACATCATATGACTGGTGATATGAACAAGTTTGTTGAATTCAAAATTTAGGATGGAGGAATTCTCCGAATTGGGAAACAATACAGCATGTCAAGTAAAAGGTATTGAATCTATAACTCTTGATGGTAAAACTAATACTAAGGATGTATAATTTTTTAATGGTTTAAAGTAAAATATTTTGAGTGTTGGACAACTAGTAGACAAAGGCTATCAATTAAAATTCACAAAAAAGACATGCATGATCAGAGATAGAGATGGAAAGGTAATTGGAATAGGAACCAAATCTAGAGGTAATGTATTTTAGTTGAATCCTACAAAGATGACATCTTTGGTTGCAAAGGTAGATGATAGTTGGTTATGGCATAAGAGATTCTATCATATAAACTTTGATAGTATAATTAGGACTAGTAAAATGTTTGTTGTTAGAGATTTGTCAAAGATTGTAAAGCCGACAAACACAATTTGCAAGGAGTGTGTTTTGGCAAAGCATAATAGAACTTATTTTCCTAGAAAGAAGTTTACTACTACAGTGAAGTTGGAGATTGTACACATAGATCTCAGTGAAAGACTAGAGGATACTATGGTGAAAGGTATTTTATGATTCTTATTGATGATTTTTCTAGAATTATGTGGGTTGCATTTTTTGAAGAGAAATCTGAGGCATTTGACAAGTTTAAGATATTCAAGAATAGAGTTGAGAATGAATTTGATGTAAAGATTAAATGTTTGAGATTGGATAGAGGAGGATAATTTACTTCAAATGAGTTTAATGTGTTTGGTGAGCAAAATGGAATTAAGAGACAACTATTAGCTTTGTGAACCCCTGAACATAATGGCATTGCAGAGAGAAGGAGCAAGTCTATAATAGTAGTAGCTAGAGCTATTTTAGTAGAGAATGATGTATTCAAGACATTTTGGAGAGAAGCAATGACTATGATAGTCTACACTATGAATAGAGTTCAATTCAAAAAAGACACAAACAAGACACCTTATGAACTATGGTTTAGTCACTCACCTATAGTTAAGTACTTTAGAATATTTGGAAGTAAGTGTTACATAAAGAGAGATGATGACATTGGTAAGTTTGATGATAGAAGTGATGAAGGTATGTTTCTTGGTTATTTATTGAAAAGTAAGGCATATAGGTGTTATAATCAAAGAACTAAGACTATTATGGAAAGTTCTAATGTGAGAATTGATGAGAAATTCAAAGTACAAGAGATAATCGTTGATTACAATTCAGATGATGATGTTATTGTTACTAAGCCAAGGAATAATGAGGTATTTCTTGAGACTAACAATGATTTGTAGAATGAAGGAGAGAAAAGGTAGGAACAAAGCTCAGAACCTTTAATGGAGCCAAGAGTTGAGATAACAACTCCTACTTCAAGGAAGAACTTGATAAAGAACCACCCATTTGAACAGATCATTGAAAGCAAAGACAAAGGTGTGATGACAAGAAGTAGAGTTAATGAAGAACTATTCTTGATATATCAAGCTGAGATGAATAATGCAAATGAAGCATGTAAAGGTGACTATTGGAAGCAAGATATGAAATGAGGAATTGGATCAAACATAAAATAATGAGACATGGTAATTAGTCCCTGGACCAATAGATAAGAATGTGATAGGAACTAAATGGGTATTCAGGATAAAGATGAATGAGCATGGAGAAGTTGTAAGAAAGAAAGCAAGATTGGTATGTAAAGGTTACTCATGGCAAGAAGGAATAGATTATGAGGAAAATTATGCTCCAGTGGCTAGAATAGAAGTTGTAAGATTATTCTTAGCCTATGCAACATAGGAAAAATTAAAATTATATCAAATGGATATCAAGTCAGAATTTCTAAATGGAGAACTTGAAGAAGAGGTATACATTGAGTAGCCTAAAGGATATCCTTTGATAGACAACAAGGACATAGTATGTAGACTAAGGAAAGCATTGTAGGGATTGAAGAAAGCACCCAGGACCTGGTATGCAAGGTTGGGCAAGCATTTGACAAAGCTTAGAAATAGTAAAGGTATGGCAGATAGTAATCTATATTGGAAAGAAATTGATGATGGTTTGATGATTTTGCTAATATTTGCTGATAACATTATATTTGGAGGAAATGAAAAAGAAAATAAGAAATTTGTAGGAGAAATGAAGAAAGAATTTAAAATGAGTATGATAGGAGAGATGAAATATTTCCTAGGATTGTAGATAGTACAAAATAAAGAAGGAATCTTAATTTCTCAGACTAAGTACTTGAAGGTTTTACTGAAAAGGTTTGGTTTGGAAACATGTAAACCTATTGGAACACCTATGGTAACTAGACACAAGTTATCTACTAATGATGAAACACCTACTATTGGATAGAAGAATTATAGATCTATGATCAAAGGTTCGCAATATCTAACTCACACAAGGCCAAATATAGAAAATGTCATTGGAATTGCTACAAGATTCTAGGATGATCCCAGAGAAGCACATTATGTAGTAGTGAAAAGGATATTTAGATATCTAAAAGGAACTTCAAAATTTGGATTATGGTATGACAGATCAAATGAGTTTACTCTAAGTTCTTATACTGATGCAGATTGGGCAGAGAGTATGGATGATAGAAAGAGTACCAGTGGAGGAGCTTTCTTTCTTGGAGGAAGATTGGTTTCTTGGTTAAGCAAGAAATAGGATTGTACATCTCAAAGTACAAGAAAAGCAAAGTATGTTGCAACAACAAATAATTGTAGTCAAGTGATTTGGATAAAGCGGATGCTAGAGGATATAAGGATAGAAATTAGTGAGCCTATTGTTATACATTGTGATTGTAATACCCCAAAATTGGCACATTGCCATGCTAAACCAATTCTAGTCTATTCAATCATTCCTAAGTCCCATTTTACTAGGAAATTCTAAATAATCACTACTTGACCTAGGTGTCAAATACAAAAAGCCCTAGTCTACATTAATCACATAATTTATTTAAATCCTAAGTATCAACTCAAATTAGATATAATAAACCTATTGATTTAATTTAATTTAATTGCAAATGTTCATACTTTAATTAAATTAAAATGACCCCTTTAGCTAAAGTACAAAGGAAATAAATACATTTGATTTAATAAAATATCTCCTCTTTTTAATTATTGAATTTAATTATTCAATTAATTAATGTTTATCCATGTATGAGGTCATATTCTATTTTATTAAATTAAATATTCTCTCCAAATATTCTCTTCAGTTTAGAAATGGAAACTCTGGGTGGACTAAAATCAGAAAAGGAATTAAATCAATCAACTCCTTTTTCAACTCAAAATTAAATTAGTTAACTCCTTTTTTCCCTCAAAAGTAGTCAGTTAACTTCCTTTTCATAAGGAATCTTCCTTTATGACTGAGTCTCATCTTCAATCTTGACTATCCATTATGATTAATTTTGGTCGTTGATCGATTCTGGGGTTCTATTTAAGAAGCCTTTGATTCCTCATTATAGGAAGTTGATTTGAAGTTGCATCGAACTTCTGCTGGAATATTTACTCATTTGCTCTTGCATTCTTAGCTTAATATTGTTGCATATCAATCTCATATAGTTTAATAATGCATCCATTTTAGATTAATTGTTCTTTCTTATTCTTAGAATAATATTGCATACATTTAGACTAATCTTGCATATTTCATATAGCTTAAAATCTTTCATTCTAGAGGTTTGGTTGCCCACTTCTTGTTCTTAGCACAAAGGTAAAATCCTTCTAGTTAGAAGGCAATAGGTTGAACTATTAGATTAGTCAGATGAATAATATGATATTCATTCTAGGATGATCTCTTAGATAATGATAATGTTGAACTGTGTGTGAGGATCTGATGCCTACATTTCACATAAACATTTTTGACACCCAACATGGGGCTGAGAAATCAAATTTTCTAGCCTCATTTACTCTATTTTTTACATTTTAAAGGATTCTGTCATGGTTGTTCATACCATTTTTCAGATTTTTGTGTGAGAAATCTCATTTTTTCACAAAGAACTAAGGATTTTGCTCCCTGTTATGCACTTTATCGCAGGGTTCACTACACTTTCTCACACAATGTACTATGTTTCTTTATGCAAAACTTGACACCAGTAAACTAAAAGTTTGCATTTTTGCTTCATTTTCATGACTTCTTTGATCTAATGACTATTTTTGCAACATTTATTTGATGATATCTAACATTTGATACAACTTTATAGTGGTTTTTAGGATACTCGTCGAAGACACCTTATCAAGAACACTTGAAACATGTACTAATTGTGTGATTGCAAGATGTTTTCCAATGATATGCATGTGAAAGACTCATTTCAAACCTACTTAAATTTCTTGTTTTATTTTATTGATTTCCACACATAGTATAAATAGGGCTTGTGAACTTCATAGGGTGCAAGATAGGGGAATTAGGGCACTATGCTCTTTACTACTTGGAAGTGATGCCCAAGAGTAAATAGAGACCTAGAAGCCTCTAAAAGATGGTACTCGAGGGAGGAAAGAAAGTTAGTGATTCTCCCAAATGAAGCCCTTCATGAAGAGATGATGATTTCTTTTTAGGTGATCAAAGTCTTAGAATAGGATAAGGTGGGATCAATAAGCTAACTCAATGATGAATATGTCTTGCTTGTTTGGTAAGGTGATGATGTAGAGAAGTATACTCTTTCCCCTCGAGGGAAATCAGAAACTTGGACCCTTAGATCTAAACCACCAACCTAAGTCAACCTTTAGAGGGCTTGCTAGAGCAATCACACCTCCAGGAATGAACCAAGTGAGCACACTCCTTTCACTGAAGATTCCAACTCACTATAATAAAGAAGATTTGTAGGGTGAAAGACTCCAAAGTTATGTTAATTTCTTCCTCTTGATTCCTAATATCGCATATCAAGAGGAGGCTCTATCTGTTGCACTAGTCAACATTGGCCCTAGTCTTGCTAAGCAAGTGTGTGCACTCTCAGATGCTGGTGTGGGTTGCTAGCCTTAACTTTGATTGCAAAGCCACCAGGGGTTAATATGAATAGAAGCCAAGTAAAAACCTCTTAGTTAGTTGCTACCTAGTTCACCTCCAAAAGGAAGCATAATCTTTGTGCAAGGAGGGGGGAAGAATCTCTCCTATAGATACTTACTAGAGGAATGTACTTGGGTTTTGGAAGGTGGTATACATGCTTGACCCCTACCACAAGGGTGTTCAATTAGTGTATATGTTATTGAGCCCTTGGAATACACCAAAAACATGGATGCCCTCTAGTGGGGTGACATGGTTGTGTGAGGTGCATGCATGCACATAAGTTGTGGGAGAAAGATTTTGCTTCCTCTACCATTTTTGGTTATCGGGATAAAGTGTGTTTTTTATTGAGTCTTTTAACTTGACCAAACCTATCAAACAAACAAAAGGTCAAGACTCCCCCATCCCTCCAAGTTTCTTTCCTCTCAATTGGATTGTTTGTGACTACTACTTGATTCCCGTGTCTATTTGAAAACAACTATCTTTTTGAAAACCAAAATGCTATCAAAAATCTGAAAACCATCTTGCTATCTATCTAAAATCTATAAACACAACCAACCATATATTTAGAATTGTCAAAAACATTGAAACTCTCTTCAAATTTGGTCAAAATTGTTAGTTTGGTCCCCTTTCTCATGCCTAGTTTTGTGAATTTTTCCACAATAATACTTTTTGTTAGTACTTCCTCATTTGGCTCTATGCAAGTCCTCTCGCAAGTCTCTATGAATCTCCATGTGAGATTTTGCAAAAAATTGTGTCCTTTATGCCAAAATCTTGTCTTTTTGTAAAACTATCACATCCTTGCATGGCTCTGTACAAGTCCTCGTGTGAGAAAATTGGTCAAAAATTTATTGTTCTGACTCTTTGCCTACTTCATTGTGCTTTCTCACATGGTTCTCTATGAATCCTTCCATGCGATCTTGTCCTAAAAGCTATTGAAATGTTATGTTAGAGCTATCTGTATACGTGAAAATGTGACCATGAATCTTTCACCTACACTCCAACATGGTCATTGTATGTGGATTCATCTTGGAATAAACATGGAATCGTTTATCCAAGAGGACCAAAAATGTGACCTATTTCCTTCTAACTAGAAGGATTTTTCCTATTGTACTCTTAGAATGAGATGTAGGCAACCAAACCTTTCTAGAGTGAAGGATTTTGTGCATAATATGATTATGCAATTAATCTATATGAAGATGCAAGTATAAATCTAAGAAATAAAAGACATTAAGCTAAATGTGTGCATTCTTATTTCTAAAATGACATTAAAGTATTTAAGAAAATATGAAAGCTAGAATGCATGATTATTTTGACAACAATTCAATACAATCAAATTCAAATCTCCACAATGAGGGATTGAGAGTCCCTTAAATAGAATCCAAGAATTGATCAATGGTCAAGATCAATTTGGATGGACAGTTTAGATCAAAGAGAAGATTCAGTTAAAATGGAAACTTCCTTGTGCAAGTGAAGTCAACTTTTTTAAATCTGAGTGTGACGAGTAGTTAACTAAGCTTTTCATAAATGTGAGAATAAGTTAACTAAATTAATTCCAATTCAAGGGATAGTTCACTCAGAGTTTCCATTTTGGAACTAAAGAGAAGATTTTGAAGATATTATTTAATTTAATAAAGTGACATATGACCTCATAAATTCCTTCTTCATTTAATTGAATAATCTCATTCAACTAATTAAAGTGAGCATAATTATTCAATTTAATATTTTTAATTCCTTAATACATTAGCCTTAGGATATAATTTAATTTAATTAAAGTATAAACACTTCAAATTAAATTAAATCTTAATCAATAGGTTTAATGTGACTAATTTGAGTCAATACTTTAGGAATTAAATAGGTATCCTAATCAATGTAGATTAGGGTTTTCTACATTTGACACTTATGTCGAGTAGAGATTATCAGAATCAAATTTGCCTAGTAAAATAGGACTTTAAGGTTGATCAAATAGACCAGAATTGGTTAACATGACAATAAGCCAATTTTGGGGTATTACATTTTTTCCCTCTTTGAATGAATGTGCAAGAAGCACGTTCAATTCAAAGAAAATTAGAAAGCATGATGAGAAGATCAAGAAATGAGATTGGTTTTGAAATTGATGATACGAAGACCAATTGATAAGCTCTGAAAGATTATCTCCAGAATGAAGCTTAACCTTAAGGGATCCAAGTAGAACATTTAGATACCTGTATTGATAAGCTTTTAAAGATTATCTCTAGAATGAAGCTTAATCTTAAGGGATCCAAATAGAACACTTAGATACCTAAATTGATAAGCTTTTAAATATTATCTCTAGAATGGAGCTTAATCTTAAGTGATCCAGATAGAACACCTAGATACCTAAGTTGAAAATCTTTTAAAGATCATCTCTAGAATGAAGCTTAACCTTAAGGGATCTAGATAGAGCACCTAGATACCTAAGTTGACAAGCTCTTAAAGATCATCTCTAGAATGGAGCTTAATCTTAAGGGATCTAGATAGAACACCTAGATACCTAGATATAAAAGATAACAAGATCCAATCATGAGTCGTAGAATCATCCCCAAAATTAGGTTTGATCCTTAGGAGTCAAGGTTTAGCCTATCCCAATGCCTATCCATCAAACTTTGACCAAAAGTGTTATAAGGTTGATCAGTGCATCAAAAGATGAGATCAATGACAAAGATGCTAGATAGAGGGGAACAATATGCCCCAAGTGATGAGGATATAAGATTCAGATTGAGTTTAAAATTTAAATTCAATGATGTGATCATCCTACCCCCTCGGGAGCGAAATCAAAAGAAAACACACCAGAAATATGATGTGAAGCAATATATTGAGAGATATAGAAGAAATACAAGATTTAGTAAAATATAGAAAATATTAGAATGATCAGAAGAAAATTTGGAGTCAATTTAGTAGGATTGCGAGGTCTAGAAGACCTAGTTTGACCAAAAGTTGACCCAATTTGACCATAGTTGATTGAGATGACTTTTTCAAGAATAAATTTTTAAAATTTGAAGAATTTTGAGTTGAAAAGATTCTAAGAATCACAAAGTACCAGAAAAAATTAGACTACACAAGTGTTCGATTGCATCGGTCCCAAAATTTCTAAACATGTGTTTGAGCTACTTAAGTGTGTCAGATTTTGAAATAGATCCTGAAAATGGATTCAGAATAGTCAAATTAGCCAGGGGTGATTTTTGTGCAAATCGAAGTACTTTGAAAAATTAGGTCAAAACCTATGTAAGAGCCCAAAGGGTCATTTTGAAATCATTTGTACATTTTTTTTTAGTGAAGTAGAGAGCTCTAAGAGCAAGATGGCAGTTCCAGTGCCTACACACCATCTTTAGTGTTCTTGAATACACAATAGGCCAACAAACTATGGACCTTCTATGACTAATCGATAAACTTGCTTTGCATTTAATTTTTCATTCATTTCAATGTGTTTTTAGTGCATTTTTAGCATATTTTTAGGATAGGCTTGTTAGTTCTCACGTAGGGGTTTCTTTCCTTGCACGAACCTAGTCTTTCTTCACACAAAGATCCACCAGCTTGGTTTTTCTTCATGTGTGTTGGTCAAGAATCTCACATGGGAGATACCCACCTTTTGCACAAAATGCGTGGGATTTTGGGTGCATCTTTCTCAAAGTCTCGGCATTCTTCATGTGAAGTCTTGTTTCCTCACACAAAGATGCAAGATCTTGCATGAGAAAATGCATTCTTGCATGAGAAAATGCATTCTTGCATGAAAATCTAGCATGCTAGGCAAAATTAAAAATTGCATTTTTGATGTTCTATCTTAAATTTGCTTTTGTTTTGTTGTTGTTTTGACTTGTTGAGTGAGTACTAACTATTTGTGTGTTGCTCTTTCTCATGTGTGTAGGACGTCTTTTATGACATCACATTTAGGTCCCACTATCTACCTTATGGAGCTCTATTGCAAAGTTTAGATGACATCAACATGGCACATATCGATAGATTAGGTTTAGCATATCTATGCCAGATCCCAACAATGTTGGTGAATCATGGCCTATTGACTACCTTGGTGGAGCATTTCCATTTGGAGATGAACAACTTTCATCTTCCATAGGGGGAGATGACTATTTTGCCAGAGGATATTTACAAGATACTATAGATACCCTTCCATGGGCTGTAAGTAGTTTATGACATAGTGCCCCAAGTAGGCACAGAGGCATTAAGGAACATCTTCCAAAGAGACTTGGTGATAGGGTGAGCCATCACATGGGATGAGCTCATCCACACATATGGGACTACTCATAGGTTGGCCTTAGTTTTAGCCATTTTCATCAGTTTCTTCCTAGTACCTGACAATGGATAGCACAGACTAGAGTGTAGTTGGGGTGTTATGTTGTTGAGGATGCTTGATGCTCCTAAGAGGTTTTGGTGGGGCCAATGCATGCTCACCCATATGTTTAATGAGATGCATGAGATCGTCTATCAGGGCAGAAGAGTATGGTCGCCAACATCTACATTCTTCAGATCTAAGCATGGGAGGACTTGCCTATGACATGACCTATATTTGAGGATGCCTGGGAGCCTACAAAGCCATACATATGAAAGTATAGGGGCTAGCTTACCCAGGTAGGTCTAGGTAAGACTGAGCACTGGAGGATATGCCTCGATGATCTAGTCTCCATTGTATGCTAGCCCATGAGAGCGACTAAGGACTAGAATGATGCTCCTCAAGAGCTGAGCTGGATGTTCTTCTCATGTCCACTATTAGGCCAAGCCACCCACATCATAGAGAGGTTTCCCATCACATGGTTATGGTGATAGTATGGGCAGCCCTACGACATCTCACAAGGGTATTGCTCCTATGCCTGGTTAGTGAGAGATCTGGGTTGGGGGTGGTCAGCGAGGTTAGGTCCCAAGAGATCAATGATAGATGTGTGCAACCTAGTTGCATCATAGTGGGATTACTTCCCAAATATATCAGATGTTAGGATGGTGCCTACCTACTAGGCATATTTTATTAGCCACCCCTTCCCAAGATTCACATACCCATTGGGGATGGTAGCATAGGGACCATAGTAGGCACCCATACAGGGTCCAGTCTAGTAACGAGTACAATAGCTAGTGTAGTAACCACCACAAGGACTAGCCAAGTAGGTTAGACATTGGGTTTGGTAGGTATAGATGCCCCCCAATACATGGGGTTAGATCTAGGCACTGGTGGTAGTGGGGTAGAGCAGGGTGGACGAAAGAGACAACATACGAAGGAGCAGGCACTGACATGGCAGCAAGCAGAGATGTTGGATGAGGAGATGCAGGATTAGCCTACTAACGAACCTAAGGATTCTTTGAGGAGAGTGAGATAGTATATATGGTAGGCCTCCTAATTATTAGGATAGCTATAGATACAAGTGATCGTGTAGGATACATGGATAAAAAAGTAATATTGTGAGATCTAGCAGCTACAAGAGGAGATGCAAGTAGTTGAGCATAGAGTAGAGATGCTACAGGATGAGATCAGACTATAGGTGGCCTAAGCAACCTACTATTTTGCAGTGTACTCCATAGTGGTGCTCAATGATGCTTAGCAGGTTTTAGGATTTTCCTAGTATGCTTGAGACTCTAGAGGTGTGTGCCCACCAGCCAGGCCAAACATGTCACTGCTGCCTCCTCCTCCTCCAAGAGGTGAGGATGCTGGATAGAGTTAGATCTAATATTTTTCCTTTGATTTTTAATTTTGGCTATGCATCAATTGGTGTGCTAGCACCATTTTGTACCATTTTTTATCAATAGTGCTCAAGTAGCACTCATTCTTGTACTGACACATTCATGGATACTGATATATATGATATTTTCAGCTTAGTATCTTGTCATTTTCATTTTCATACATGAGACGTTTGATGTTGTGATTATGGGATGCAAAATATGAGTTGATGTATGGATGCATGTTTGATTTGGTTTGTACATGTAGATGAAATGAATTTATGGATTTATGAATGAAATGCACAAGTAAATGGATTGATATCTCATGTAGTGTTTTTTGTTTTTGCTTGATAGTGATAGGTATGTCATCAAGGAGCACAAGAGGATGAACCAAAGAATCAAATGCTTGTGCAGCCTTGAAGAATCATGATGCGTTGAAGAGACTAAGAACTCCTCCTCACAAAGGATAGAAGAAGATTTTCCATTGAACCACGTACTCATGCAGTGCAACCCTATGCTAGATGCAACCTAGATCTGGTTACCAATCTTCATCAATTTTCATCATTGAGAATATAGTGAATCCCAAACATCATATAATCCCCACCAACATTGCAATCATAGGAATATGAATAGGACATCAGTTCTAGTTTTTTGAGGATGAAATGTAAGCATTCAATGCACTAGAAGCTAGAATGACTAGAATAATTATCCCTTTTGATATAGCAAGTTAACATAAGAATAAACACATGCACGTTAGGATGATCAAAATGTTTCTTGTTTGTAGACATGCTAAACACACAAGAGATCCATCTTATGCTAAGTATTCCATAAGTATTATATCCGCAATGACTGTTGCATTTGTAACCTGAGATAGAAGTGTGCTAAATATACTCATAGTGACCCTTATGTTCACTTAGTAGGATGAGAATTAGTATATACTATAGCATGAAGAGTTCACTCCAACAAGAAAGGAGAAGAACCAACATTATTGATGTATCCATATAAAAGGAGTCGAGGTACACCCGACCATCCAATACTAGATGGAGGCTATTGTAGTGGACACCCCTCTGATATGAATGTTTCAAATTGTTGGAACCAAACCACAAATAGAAAGTAAAGAAAAGATCATTCCCCTAGTCATTGCTTCTCTAGTCAAAAAAGACATCATTGAGTTGCTCGAGGAGACATGATGAAGCAAAAGCGAAACAAACAAACAAACAAAAAAGCTCTATCATATCCAAAAAAATATATTAGTTCGAGTTTAAATTTTTTTTGTGTTTTAGGATTGATGTCAAATGTCAATGTCTAGAACATAGATGAAAGAAATATCTTCAGTAGGGTGACAACAATAGATAGATGCAACCAGAATGACTAGTGACTAAGGTTAAAGAGGAATCTTCAAGGTGAAGAACCTAAAGAGGACTGAGTGACAATAGACAGACATAGCTAGAACAATTAGTGGCTGAAATAAGAGATATCTTCCATAAAGGAAGCTTGAAATTGACATGAGTGATAGTATGTAGATGCAGTTGAGACAACTGGTGACTATCGCATAAGATTCTATGAGGAGAATCTCGGAAAGAGTGACACTAGTGATAGTAGGAAGATGTAGTTGAGACAACTGGTGACTTTTGCAAAAAAATCTATGAGGAGAATCTTGGAAAGAGTGATAGTGGTGATAGTAGACAGATGCAGTTGAGACAACTAGTGACTGTTGTGAAAGATTCTATGAGGAGGATCTTGAAAAGAGTGACACTGGCAATAGTAGGCAGATGCAATTGAGACAACTAGTGACTATCACGAAAGAGATCCTAGGACACTAAAGGGCGGTGCCCCCAAGTTATGACAAGATTCAATCCATGGATACATGAGCCAAAAAGTAGGAAAAGTGGGAAAGCAACTGTATATGGAGCCAAAAGATGTGCTACAAGATGAAGCATTAGGAACAAGAGGCACCTGTTTACTAGGTTTTCACCTTCTTGGTAGAGCTTTATTTTTTTTTTCTACCATGATGCCTATTTCCAGATTTTCACCAGTGGCACTTTTATTGTTTTTCCAATTGTCTTTTTGTATTTTTTTCTTTTTCTCTTTTTTTTAAAATATTTTTTGAATTTTTGAATTTTTTTGGTATTACCAAGGTTCCTATTGCTAGGTTTTCACCAAGGTAATGATATTTTGTAGGACTTTTTGCAATTTTTAGATATTTTTTCAGGACATTTAGATATGTACAAAGAGCTTCTAAAATTAGATCAGCTATAAAACTGCTTTAGGTGGAGAGTGTTGATAGGCTCCTTGAGTATCTCTCCCTTGGCTGTAGAAAGCTGGTAAGAACCAAACCCATACGCTGCACTGATTATGTAAAGACCAAGCCAATTTGGTTCAAACTTCCCTTTTTGGACCCATTGTTGTTGATTCTTAGGATTTTCTCTCAGGACGAGATCACCTAGCTGAAATTCATGTGGCTTAACTTTCCTATTGTAGCTTTTGGACATTTCTTGTTGATAAGCTCGTAGATGACTGCATGCCACTTGTCGATGTTCATCTAGGATTACTAGCTCTTGAAGCCAAGCTATTCTATAATATTCATTAGTAATGAGGCCTTTCATAGAGATTCTCAAAGTATTAATCTCAACCTCTATTGGAAGCACAACATCTACTCCATAAACCAAAGCAAAGGGCATTGTACCCATTAGAGTCCTAATACTTGTTTTGTATGCCCATAGGGCTAAATTAATCTAGAGGTGCTAGTCCCTCTCCAATTTTCTAACTGTGTGATGTATAATCTTGAGGAGCACTTTGTTGGATGCCTCTACCTAGCCATTACCCAAGGGGTAATAGATAAAAGACTAGTGTTGCATGATTTTGAATTTCTTGCAGAGCTCCTTCAGGTCTTTATTGTTAAACTATCCTTCATTGTTAGTAATGATGGAGGATGGTACACCATACCTGCAGATGATATAGTTTGTGATAAAAAGAGCTAAAATTTTTCCATTTTTTATTGTGAGAGGTACTACATCTACCCACTTTGCGAAGTAGTCTTTAGCCATAATAATAAACTTATGTCCATTTGAAGAAGATGGGTGAATCTGACCGACCAAATTGAAGGCCCATTGTTGAAATGGCCACATTGTGGTAGATGGAATTAGCTCCCTGGCTAGAGCATGAATTAGATTCCCATGGAGCTAGCACTACATGTATGACTTGGTATACTTGATTGCCTCTTGCTCCATTTTTGGCCAATAGTAACTAGCTCTAATGAGTTTGTGAGCTAGTGTCAAGCCATTTGAGTGAGATCCACAAATGCCCTTGTGAACATCAATTAATGCGCATTTGGACTCTTCAAGCTCTAGACACCTAAGGATTTTTCTATTGAGAACTTTCCTAAACAAGTCATCAGCAATAATGACATATCATGAAGCATTACAGATAAGGTAACATTTTTTATTCTGGGTTAGACCATCTAGAGTGGTTTGGTTACATAGATAGGAGTAAATGTGATGGTAGTGAGATGAGTCTTGTCCTACAATAGAACATATAATCTTAGAATCATGAGTATCATAGGCAAGGTAGAGTAACGCTTTCACTAGGAACTCATGTCAGAGATCATTTTTGAGCATCTGTAATAGGGAGGCCAAATTAGCCATGGCAATAGCCACTTTTTAATCTACTAGAGGAATTTTTAGGAAGGTGACGTGGATGAAGTATTTCTTCATCTCATCAACCATGCACTTTTAAGGGATTAATTTCTCATCCTTTGTCTAATACACATCATTAACCTAGTTCATTATGAGCTAAGAGTCCCCAAAGATATCTAATTGATCCAATCTCCATTTAACTACAATCTTCATGTCATTAATCAACGCCTCATGTTCAAAAATGTTGTTTGTACAAGGAAACATAATCTTATATGCTTTGGGTAATGAATATCACTATGGTGTTATGAAGAGTAACTGAACACCAGATCCCTATAGTGTGAAGGACCTATCAAAGAAAATTACTCACATTTGGTGTGTGAGTGTTAGAATTGACTCATCAGGGAAATCAATGTTCATTGGGAGAAGACTTAGCATAGGTGCATCTACTACCTAATCTGCAATCACTTGTCCCTCAATAGCCTTTCATTTGACATATTGAATGCCGAACTTGTTGAGTATCATGACCCATTTAGCCAATCTTCTTGTGAGAGTTGTCTTATTAAGAAAATACTTTGAGGGATCTATTTTAGCCACTAGCCATGTAGTGTGGGCAAGCATGTAGTGTCTCAAATTTTGGGAAACAAAGACAACTACCAAGCAAGCTTTCTCAATGATGTTGTAATTCATCTCATAAGAAATCAGCATGTGACTCAAATAATAAATATATCTCTCCATGTTATTGTTGTCCTCTTGAGCTAATAAGATTTCCAAAGATGTTTAAGTTGCTAAGATGTACAAAATCAAAGGCTTTCCATAGATAGGAGGCATCAAGATTGGTGGATTAGGAAGATATTGTTTTATCTATGTCAAGCTTTTCTCACAATCCTAACTCTAGTTGAATTCAACACCCTTATGTAAAGTCTTCGTAAAAGGTTGTGATATATCTGCCAACTGTGAGATGAACCTATGAATAGATGAAAGTCTTACTTAGCTAATGTTATAGGGTGGAGGCATATCCATAATTGCTTGAACTTTCTTTGGATCCACCTTGATTCCTTTTGCAGACACAATGTATCCTAGTAGTTTCCCTGATGTGATGCCAAATGCACATTTCTTAGGATTGAGCCTGAGACTGAAATTTTTCATCCAATCTAGGATGGGTCCCAAATCTTGTAGATGACTATTATGTTTTGCACTTTTGACCAAGGTATCATCCACATAGTCCTCAATGGTCTTATTCATCATATCATGGAAAATTATAGTGACTGCCTTCTGATACATTGCACCAACATTTTTCAAGCCAAATGGCATTACGTTCCAACAGAAGGTTCCCCATGCACATGTAAAAGTAGTCTTTTCCTGATCTTCTGGCACAATTTGGATCTAATTATAACCAAAAAACCCATCCATGAGATAGTACATCTCATATCATGCTATCATGTCCACTATCATATCAATGTTGGGAAGTGGAAAATCATCCTTAGGACATGCTAAGTTGAGATCACAGAAGTTAGTATAAACTCTGATAGATTTATCATGCTTGGAGACTGGAACAATGTTGGATATCCATTCAACATAATCAATAGCATGGATGAAACCAACTTTCAGAAGCTTCTCCAATTCAGCTTTGATGAGCAATGTAACATGAGGATAGATTTTTTGAAATTTTTGTTTAACTAGTTTAATACCTGGTGTGATGGACAAATGATGCATAATGAGATCAGGATCTAGTCCTAGCATGTTAGAAAATTTCCAAGAAAAATTTATCTTCTTCTCCTAGAAGAAGGGAATGAATTACTCTGTTTCTTCTAGGGATAGTGACTATGCTAGATGTATCATGTGAGGATGCTCTTTGGTGCCTACATTGATTGGTTGTGTTAGCTCTATTAAAACTGATGATCTTTCTTGAAAATAACTTGGAAGTGCATAAAATATCTCATCTATAGGTGCCTCTGAGAGGATTTCACCCTTGGATGTGTCTTTTTTTTTTACTTTTTTGGGTTTTGACACTGCCACATTGTGGTTTTCACCATCGAAACTTATATGTAATCTTTAGTCATGTTGACACTTTGTTTTCTGGTGGAAGAAATTACTAGTTTGATAATGTTCAAGTAGCATGCAAGAGCATAGTCATTCTGGAATTTGGGGACCTCACCAGATGCATTAGGATTCTTGTCTATAAGCTCAGGATATGTGAGTGAAAGATTAGTGGAAAGTTTGATTGCATTCATGGTATAGTCATTAAATGCTTGGACCAAAAATTTGAAATCTAGAGTGACTTCATCCACAAGTGTGTTTGAATGCATTTGAAAACTAATGTCAGCAACTAAAGATGCAAGGAAACTAGTTGGATAAGACCTATTTGACCTAACCCTAGACATTTCACCCACTTTGAATTGGTTTTCATAGACACGAACTTGGTCAATGTATTTATCTATAGTCACTTTTGAAAGGGAGTCAAACTCATATTCCTTAGAATCAGTGTTGCATGGTGATAGGCTATAGAATTCCCCAACAGTGATAAGGACATACTCATCTTCATCATCTAGATTTTTACACAAATACTCAACACGTAACACTTGACTAGACTCTCCCTATTCTAAATGGGCACAATATGAATCAGTATTGTCTTTAAAAGAATCACTAGTACCATCCATAGTGTTGAAACATGGCACAAAGTCATCCAACGTAGCAAATAATTTAGCAAGATCATGAGGAATAGGATAAGGATAAGGATCCTTATGATTAGCATTATCTTCTTGAGTATCTGACTTAGCTTGTGACTCATTTTCAGATGAACCCTCAGACTTTGGTATGAATTTTTTAGCCCCAAAATGGAAAGGAACCTTCTTAAAGCCTAGACCAGATGTATCTCTATTTCTTTGAGCAATTGCTTTGATAGGATCAACTAGACCATTGTTATTGCATCTAATAGGACCAATTCCCTTATAGCCAAAATGCTTCATGAGTCTAATACTAGGGCCATATTTCTTAGGAGTGATCTCATAAGCTTGTTTTGTTAGGTCTATTGGAGTCTATTCTTTGTAAAGCCACATAGCAATGGCTCTATTTTCACTTCCATCCTCTAAGGGGACTATAGCCTTGAAAAAAGTGTCATTATAGTAGGCTTGAGGTGTCAACTCAAATGGCTTCTTTGCCTCAAATGGTCTCCCATAATGATGAGGAGACTCAAGAAGAGATGTTAATGACAACATTGGTTTGATATGGTATTCACCCATGCTAGTTTCTTTTAGCTTGAATGACTACTCAATTTGTTTCAACTTGTTGTCATGATAATGAATAGATTCCCTATTAGTGGGGACAAAGTTCTCAATAGTTTTGAGCATATTGTAGGTGTAGCTAGTATTGGCAAGAATAATTTAATTGTCTAAGTAGAGTAGCAAAGACAATGTTTAGCCCAATGCGATTATCGATGAGTACCTAATGGACACATGTTTGGTGTACCATGAGCTCAATGTGTAGAGGTTGATTGTGTGGGTGACTCAATGAGTTATCATCCTCCTTAGAGAATGACATAAAGTAAGGCAAGGTCAGGTGACCTACCATAGATTGAAATTTCTCAAGATCAAGATCTTGAGGAACATTTGCTTCAGTGAGGGGGCTTTGGCCAGAATCTTCATATGAGCAAGCAAGATATTAATTAGCTCAAAGATTGTGATTTGAGAATTAATTTTTTTTAATTGATCAAGAACACTGTAGCTAGTTGCCCCTAAATTTGTTGCAAGTTTTGCACCTTTTCCAAATGGACCAGCAAGAGTTTTAACTTTATGTTGTTTAGGATCAGTAGTAGAAAGTGTAGGGCCTCTGAGCACCAACTTGGTGTGAGAGCATGTAATAGTGTTGGCACAGTGTTGCAAAGATGTGTTGTCTATTATATGGGAAGTAGGGCCCCTCAAGACAAATGGTATCTTGGGTTTATTGTTATCTTGCTTGGTAATGATGTCACAATGCTCAAAATCCACAAGTTCAACCATGTTGATCACATTTTTGTCATTAGAGTATGCATAGTTGACCTTGTTGTTAGGTTTTGGTTTTGAACTCTCTCCTTTTTTATAAGCTAGAAAGGGCTCTTTTAAGGCCTTGTGATCTAATTTCTTTTTATGTCCATTTACCACAATTTCACCATAATCGATCATGTCCTGTACTTTGTGATGTAGGTTTATGCAATTGCTAGTTTTGTGCCACTTATTTTGGTGGTACTCACAGAATGTAGTTTTGTTCCACCATGGTGGGCATGGTTTTGGATCATAAGGGAGAGAGTTTTCCAATGGTGAAATGAGCATGTTGTGTAACAAGGTCTTGTAAACCACATCCAAAGGTTCATCCAAAGGTGTATACTCTCATTTAAGGTGTGTAGCCCATGAGTTTCTTGGTCTATTCCAAGATGCCTTGTTGTTAGGAGGAGGTTTCTCAACATTCTTGGTTGCATTGAGACCATCTATGAGATTAAAGGATACCTTCGCAAGTTTAGGAGTGACATTGTCAACAACCCCATCATGTACAATTTCTTGATTCTTGTTGATGTACTTGGGTTTGTCCTTGTTAGAGGGTGGATCCTTGTTTTGTGTCTTCTTGATCATGTCTTCGAAGATACGTGGACCTTGAAGTTGGACTATATACCCAAAATTAGGTAGGAGATTATTAGTGAAGATATCAAGCTTTTTTGTTTCAAGAATCTTGTGTGAATACTTAGTGTAAAGTTGTCTCCACCTTTGAAGGAATGTGAGGAAATGTTCACCAGCCTTCTTCTTAAGGTTACATAAATCTCGAATATTGATAGGGTGTTGAATGTTATGAGAATACTATTAGACAAACAAGTTGGCAATCTCATCAAACGTCTTGATACCAGGAGGCAAGTGTGAAAACCACTCCATAGCCTAACCACCTAGACTTGTTGGGAATAAATGCATGAGATATGTCTGATTATGCATAAATTTCATAGACAAGGCACCAAATTCCCAAAAATGATCTTGGGGATCAGTGGTTCCAAAGTATTTATCATACTTGGGTAGCTCTGCTCCTCTTGGAAAAGGAGGCATGTCTATGCTCTTGTCAAATGGAAATGGACAAAGAGCATCTAAGGTGTATATTTTTGCAGGTTTGTCTTTCTCATGCATCATTTGAGCCATTTGGTCTTGCATGATTTTTAGTTGTTTTTGGAGTTTGGAAGTCTCAGTTTCCTCTTTATGCATGATAATGGTTTCCACATTGAAATGATGGGGTAGTTTAGCTCCCTCTTGGGCTTAGTTTGACAAAGTATTTTTCTTTCTCATTGTTTAGTAGGATTTCCATGACCTTTTGAAAGTTTTTTTCTTTATGACACTTTTCTATGTGTTAAAGAAGTATTTCCACCTCTTCTTGTTCCTCATCAATGTCATGGTCTTTTTCTTTGTCATTCCTAGGTTGGTCTTGGTGTTTGCTGTGATTACTATGTCCAAGTTCATAATTAGCCATTATAGGAACATGTTTAGTTTCAGTATGTTGTGATTGGAAAGGTCCTTTGAAAAGGAATTCAGATGTTTTGTTTTTAAGATGTGGGACCTCTGATAGCCTCAAGATCCTCTTGATACAAGGGATTCATTGTTTGTTGTAAGTTTATGTAGAATTTTCATAGGACTAAAGATGATCCGACAAGTGAGGGAGATCATGAAGATGCCTGACTAGATGAACTAGACATAGACCATGTATAAAATGGAAGGCAACCTCTGTCATGATTATGGTCCCTAGCTCAACCTCACCTAAGTCTAAGGGGATAAAACACATTCTCACTTCTTGTTGCAATAGTCATAGACAAGGACAAGAAGCAAAGACCAAAACAAGGATCACACTAAAATGTAGTCTCAAAAAGCAATGGAAGAGTGTTGTATACTAAGGTATGAGTAGTCTAAGTGAAGGCTAAAACAACCAAAGATTATGACTACTATGACACATAGTATAATGAACACTAGAGGATGAGAACAAGATAAGTGAGAGAAAAGACTACTTAAAGTATAAATCATGAGTCATCAACCAAGCAAGATGTCACTGTTTGGGGACTGTTCATAGATAGAGAAGAGGTAAACCAATGTAGGAAATAGACTAGATATAGAGCATAGATTGCTTGAATAGATTGAGTGGATAGTTTTGACTCAAGATCTCACATGAAGATCTGTTGAGAGGCACATGATAAAGTACACAGGCAGAGAAAAAATCCCAGAACAAAAATTTAAACTCGCACAAAGATGTGTTAAAGGCCACACGAAGAAGTGCTAGAATTTAGCAAACAAAGAAAAAAATTGTCAACAAGATCTCATGTAGGGATGTGCAAGTACCCACATGAAGATCTAGATAGACCCATACAAAGAAGTGATAGGAAAAAAGGAACTCACACGAAATGTTGCAAACTATGCATGAAAAATAAGACATAACTAACAACTAGACTAGATTTTGAAGAGATTCTTGAAAATTGTAGACTGTTCTAGACACATTGTTGATAAGTTTGACAGATAATAGATACATTGTAGGGTTCATTTTTAGATCATGAAATAGTGTTGGGTTTCGAGTAAGACAAAGTGTTTTCAACAAGATACAGGAAGCAAGAAGTAGTTGAATACAATCCAACTAAGGGCAAAGCAACTCAGAGGGATGGGGGAGTCTTGACCTTCAATTTTTTTAGATGGGTTTGGATATGTTTAAGACTCGATAACATACATGTTTTATCCCTGAAAAAAGGTAGAGAAGGAAAAACCTTTGTCCCACAACTTATGTGCATGTGTGCACCTCACACAGTCATGTCACCTTCTAGAGGGTGCCTATGTTTTTGGTGTATTCAAAGGGCTCAACAACATATATGCTGAATGAACACCCTTGTGGCAGGGGTCAAGTATGTACACCACCTTCAAATTCCTAGTAGCATGCCTATGGTGAGTTCTATAGGAGAGATTCTTCCCCCTCCTTGCACAAAGATTATGCCTCCTTTTAGAGGTGAATAGGGTAGCCTCTAACTAAAGGTTTTTACTTGGCTTCCATTTGCATTAGTCCCCAGTGGATCTACAAGAACAATTGAGACCAATCGCCCACACCAACATCTGAGAGTGCACACACTTGCTTAGAAAAATTGGGGCTAGCACCGACCAATGCAATAGACAGAGCCTCCTCTTGATATGTGATATTAGGAATCAAGAGGAAGAAATTAATACGTCTTTGGAGTCTTTCTCTTTACAAAGCTTCTTTATTATAGTGAGTTGGAATCTTCGGAAAAAGGAGTGCGCTTACTTGGGTCATTCTTGGAGGTTGGATCACTCTGGTAGGCCCTCTAAAGGATTGACTTGGACTTGTGGTTCGAACATAAGGTTCAAAGTTTATGATTTCCCTCAAGGGGAAAGAGCATAATCCTCTACCTTATTTTCTCACCCAAATACACAAAACAAGTTAATTACTGACTTAGCTTAATCAATCTAGACTCATCCTTTCTAAATATTTTAATCCACTAAAAAGGAAACCATCATCTCATCATAGAAGAGGATCAGCACTAGAGAAACACTAAGTTGCTTGCCTCCCTAAAATGTCATCTTTTAGAAGCTTCTAGGTTTTTGATTCACCCTCGATCATGACTTCCAAGTGGTGAAGAGCATAGTCCCCTATTTCTTTGTCTTGCACCCTACAAAGTTCATAAGCCCTAATTAGACTATGTTTGAAAAGTAAGAAAAAGACACAATGTTTTAGTGGGTTTTAAGATTGGTCTTCGACAATCATATATTTGATAGCATCCTACAAACACATAGTTAGTTCATGTTTGGGAAAGCTTGTATAAAGGAGCCTTCATCAAATGTCCCGTAGACAACTTGTTAGGCTATAGAAAATCATAAAACTGAAATAATGATGTTTTAGAGAAAACACTTCAGTAGAAAATGATAAATAGCATATTAAAAATCTACATCTTAACTATGTTTTTAAAATATTTTGCACGAAATCTTGCACAAGTTCACATGAAGTCTTTCACTATCACACACAAGAAAATGAGGTACTACATGAGAATCCATGCAATAGGGTACTTTTTAGCACAAGAAAGTGTAGAGTAGTGAGCAAAACCCTCAAATCTTAGCGCAAAAATGAGATTTTCTGCCCAAAAATCTAGAAGACTATACTGACAAGTACGAAAGAATGATGAAAATTTTAGAAAACTAGATAGACAAGGCTAGAAAAATTCTTTTTCTTGGCCCCACAGTGGGTGCCAAAAATGTATATGAGAAAAGGTGATCTCGGATCTTTCACCCACACTTCAACATGGTCATTGTATGTGGATTCATCCTAGAATAAACATGGAATTATTCATCCAAGAGGATTGGCAATGCAACTTGTTTCCTTCTAACTAGAAGGGATTTTCCTATTGTGCTCTCAAATTGAGATGCAGGCAACTAGACCTTTCCAGAGCAAAGGATTTTATGCAAAACATGATTATGCAATTAATCTATATGAGAATACAAGTATAAATCTAAGAAATAAAAAACATTAGGCTAAATGTATGCATTCTTATTCTAAAATGACATAAAAGTATTTAAGAAAATATGAAAGCTAGAATACATGATTATTTTGATAGCAATTCAATACAATCAAATTCCAACCTCCGTAATGAGGGATTGAGAGTCCCTTAAATAGAATCTAAGAATTGATCAACGATCAAGATCAATTTGGATGGATGGTTCAAATCAAAGAGAAGATTTAGTTAAAATGGAAACTTCCTTGTGCAAGTGAAGTCAAATTTTTCAAATTGGAGTGTGATGAGTAGTTAACTGAGCTTTTCATAATAACTAAATTAATTCCAATTCATGGGATAGTTCACTCAAAGTTTCCACTTTGGAATTGAAGAGAAGATTTTAATCATATTATTTAATTTAATAAAGTGGGATATGACCTCATAAATGCATTTTTCATTTAATTGAATAGTCTCATTCAACTAATTAAATTGAGCATAATTATTAAATTTAATATTTTTAATTCCTTAGTACATTAGCCTTAGGATATAATTTAATTTAATTAAAGTATAAACACTTAAAATTAAATTAAATCTTAATCAATTGGTTTAATGTGACTAATTCAATTCAATATTTTAGGAATTAAATAGGTAGCCTAATCAATGTAGATTAGGGTTTTCTGCATTTGACACTAAGGTCGAGTAGAGATTATCAAAATTAGAATTGCCTAGTAAAATAGGACTTTAAGGTTGATCAAATAGACTAGAATTGGTTAACATAGCAATGAGCCAATTTTGGGGTTACACTATCTATGTTCTAAGTCTGATCTGTATCTGCAAAATTTTACCACTTCTCTATCTACAAACAGTGCCAAAATAGTGATCTCTTGCTTAGTTGAAAACTTGTGATCTATGCATGAACTAGTCTCCTTACTTGTTTATCTTATTCTATCCTTTTGTGTTCGTCATACTTCACATCACGATAGTCATAATTCTTGGCTATTCTAGTCATTACTCAGATGACTCATACCCAAGTGTACAATACTCTTATCTCACTTTGAGGCTACATTCTTTTGTGGTCCTTGTCTAGGCTTTTTCTTTGTGTCATTGTCTATGGCTATAAACATTATGTTATTCCTTTATTTGTAGTGGGCTTATGTTCTAAAACTTGGCTGTCACTACTTGAAATATAGTACATCAAAATGGCTAGCAATAAATACACTCAGTCTAATGTTCCTAGTGAGAAAGAATGGATTATAATAACAAATATGAAGAAACAAATCAAAACAATAAGTGCTCAACTTAAAAAGACTAAAAGAAGAGGAAAACACATCATCGAACACTTGCTCCATGCAATGTTATTCCAGTTCCTCTAATTACAGTTAGTCATAAAATTCTTATGATGTTGAAACCAAACCCTTGGAAACTAGTGTACCCACAAAATCTAGAGGTATCTTTGAAAACAAACCTTGGGAATTTAAACCAAAGCATAATTTCACACCTTTGGGAAAATCTTATGAATTAACCTTGGAAGAACTTCTTGAAGAAAAAATCATTATTTTACCTAAAGTCACTTTGGTGGGAGTTCCCTTTATGAGTAACTATTGTGCCTATCATAGACATAATTTACATAAAACTTCACATTGTAAAGAGCTGAAAACAAGATCCAAGATCTCTTTGATAATGGCATAATTCAAAAATATAAGCTCTCACCTACTAGAGATTCTACTCTCAAGAAGGATCAACATCATGAATCCAAGTCTAGTAATGGTTCAAATGCAACTTCTACTTCTTCCAACATGCCATCACCTTCTAAAGTGTCTAAGATTTTGAACACATATTCAACAAACAAAGAACTCACTACTCCCCCTATTGACTATGTGTACCCTCAAGGATTGCTTTTAAAAGAAATGCAAGCCAAAAAATATTGGGCTACAAGTCTTTTCACTACCTAACAGATCATATGTCTTCATGCCCTACTATACCTATGAATTCCACTCCAAGTAATTTTTCTTTTAAACTTCAAGAGCCTATTATATAGACTCCAAAAATAGATTCAATTATAGATTCAGATACTCCCTCATCCTTGGAATTGGTTTCATGTCAAGAGGATTTCTTAAATGATGAAGAAACAACTATTGATCAAGACCAAGATTCTTTCATCCTCTTTCAAATCTTCCAAGATCTCGTGCCTCCATCTCAAGAGCCACATAGTCCTCCATCTCCCATGTCATGCACCTCTACTAAGCAAGATCAAGATATTCTTTCCACCATCCCTAAGGATATTATTAAAGACCAAGAGAAGGATACTTTTCCTATACTACTTAAAATTCCTTTTGAGGAGAGAAAAGTATTCCCTCACCCTCTTGTTCTACCTCACTACATTCACTTCAAAACTATGCTCAAGCTTTAAATACTCCTGTCAAACGTATTGCTCCTATAATAGTTACTCATAAATCTATTGATGGCTTTGGTCATGTTGCTCACTCTAAAGATGCTAATATCCCTACTCATGGTCTATTCACATTTTCTAAATCTATCCTTGGTCCCTATCCATCTATACTAAAACCTTCAAGTCTTCCATCCATATTGGGACTTTATGTTCCTCTATCTCCTACTTCCACTCTTAGCTCATTACACATTCTCATTACCCTACCCCAAGATCAACAAAGATACACATACTCAAACTCTTCACATTCACTTTTCCATCTAAACCAGTCATATTGGCCTCATTCATCCACAAGTCCCAAGTTCTTTGGATGCTATTTGGATGATCAAATCAAACACAAGTGCATGAATCCATGTTGAAAAGTTCACTATGTCTCCTCTAATCGACATGTGAATGTTAAGAAGGAAAGTACACAAAAGAGACCACAAAGGTCCACTATTCAAAGAGCTGAACCAAAGAAAGTGTGGGTTCTTAAATCTAATATTGAAGAAATGTGTTCCAAAGTATCTAATGAAAAATCAAAAGCTATATGGATTCCCAAGTCTCTTTTGAAGTCCTTGAATATTAAAAACAAATCAAAGTTGACATTCAAGCTTCCAAAGGCTTCCACTCCATCTTCTTCCCAACATCTTCCTAAAAAGGTTTCAAAACCTTCCACTCCACCTTTCTCTAAAATAGCTCTGCTACCTCATATATCTAAGCCTCAATCTATTTCTTCCATGATTTCCCCATCATTCCATCACCTTTCAAGGTGTGTGTCAATGTTGATATTTCCTAATATCTCATCCACACTCATGAAATCCTCTAAACCTTACGCCTACTTGCTATCCTTGCTCATTTTAGTCTTCCAAAACCAACAACCTTATCCTCCATCTATCTCTCATTTTCCTATCATTTCCCTTCCATTACCTTGTCACCATCTTTGAGCATACTTTTCTTTGGCCTTCGCTTATCATAACTTATCTTTCTTATAGGCATGCTATCTAACTTGAGAAAGCTTGAGCCCTTTCTAAAAAAAATATTAAAAAAGAAAAGAAAAAGTTCTTTGGTGAAAACCACTTCTTGTGGCACTTTGGATAAATACCATGATGAAAAAATGGTAAATAGGTGTCATGCATATTTCTTCCATCCATGACATCCAATCATGACCTTTCTTTTCCTTCAAATGTCCTCATTCCCAAAGTCATTCACTCATAACCTCCATAACAAACTTTTCTATCTTGTTCAGTTAACCCTTTGGTCTTAATCAATGAAAGAAATAAGAAAACTCAATTCTTAGCAATATCTTGACATGGTCATTTTCTTGAATTACTTACATGATATTCTTTACTACACCATGAGCTTATATTGCTATATCCTTTTTCCCTAGCTTTGATAATCTTGTGAAGATTTTCCTTGAGGGTAACATTCACCACTACATACTTCTTGCCTATCTATCTCTACTTATCCACTAGCTTGCTACTACATCTTTTCCTAATAAGCCTTGTTAGATCTTCATGACAGAATCAATGTAATCCTTCTTGAGAGATAGTTATCTATAAAAATCTAAAACTTGCAAAAAGTCTTGAGAAAAAAATCCCTTTCTTGGTGAAATCCTAGCAATAGGCACCTTGGTAATACCAAAAATATTTGAAAAACTTAAAAATAAAAAAAGATCAAAAAATACAAAAATACAAAAAATCAAAGAAAAATACAAAAAAAAATTGTCCTTGATGAAAATCTGGCAAATAAGCATTATGGTAGAAAAAAAAGAAATCTTTGCCAAGAAGTTAAAAACCTAGTAAATAGGAGCCTCTCACTTCAAATGCTATATCTCACAGTGCATCTTCTGGCTCCTATTTAGTTGTTTTCTTGCTTTAGTTTGCTACTTTTACTCATGTATCCAAGGATTGAATCGTGTCATAACTCGGGGGCAACACCTTATAGTATCATAGGAATCTCTTAAGTGTTAGTCACCAATTGTTCTAACTGTGTCTTCCTACTATCTCTAGTGTCACTTTTTGAGATTCCTCTCATAGATAATCTCTTAAGTGTCAGTTACCAGTTTTTCAAACTACGTCTGCCTACTGTCACTAGTGTCACTTTTTGAGATTCCTCTCATGGATAATCTCTTAAGCATCAATCACCAGTTATTCTAATTGTGTTTGCCTACTATCACTAGTGTGACTTAGAAATTCCTTGCATAGAACAAATCTCATGATAGTCACCAGTTATTCTAACTGTGCTTGCCTACTGTCGCTCATGTCACTTTTGAGATTCCTCTTACGAAAGATCCATTTTTGTGTCAATCACTAGTTTTTCTAATTGCATCTATCTACTATCACTTAGTTTCCTACCAAGGTTCTTCTTATTGAAGATTCCTCTTTGACTTCAATCACAAGTTGTTCTAACTATGTCTATCTACTATCATCACCCTAATAAAGAGATTTCTTTCATACAAATTTCTAAACATTGACACTTGACATCAATCCTACAACATAAAAAATGAACTCAAAATGATGAATTTGTTTGGGATATGCTGAGATTTTCTTTGTTTTTTTTGCTTTCACTTTATCACATCTCTTCAAGCAACTTGATGATGTATCTTTTAACTAGAAAAGCATTGAGTGGGGGATGTGATCTTTTCTTTGCTTTCTATTTATGGTTTAGTTCCAATGATATGAAATATCCACATAAAAGGGGTGTCCACTATAAGAGCCTCCATCTCGTCTTGGATGGTTGTGTGTACCTTGACTCCTTTATATGAATAAGTTAGTGAGGTTGGTTCTTCTTCTTTCTTGTTGGAGTGAACTCTTTATGCTATAGTAAAAACTGATACTTGTCCTACTAAGTGAGCATATTGGTCACTACAAGTATACCTAACACATTTCTATCTTAGGTTACAAATTCAAGGGTCATTGCAAATAGAATACTTATTGATTACTTAGCATAAGAAGGATCTCTCATGTCTGGTGTGTTTGCATGTAAAAAAAAATATTTTCATCCTAGTGTTTATTCTTCGATGCTTATGTTAACTTACTACATTAAAAGGGACAAATGTTCTAGTCATTCTGGCTTCTTGTGCCTCAAATGCTTACATTTAATCCCAAAAAAACTAGAATAGATGTCCTATTCATACTTCCATGATTGAAATGGTAGTGGGAATTGTACAACATCCAGGGTTTCCCTATATTCTCAGTGATTATAATTTTCAAAGCTTGGTAGCTAGACCTAGGGTTGCATCTAATGCAAGGCTGCATTGTATATGCATACAGTTTGATCATTGATTTACTTGCATCCTTTGTGATGAGGGATTGTTGGCTTCGTCAAAGTATCATATTTCTTCATGATTGCACAAATTATTAATTAATCACCCTCTTGGCTAGTTTGTCTACTCATAACTCATTTTTGGAATCAAATTAGAAATTTGACACACTTAAACAACTCAAAAATGCATTTTAAAATTTTGGGACTGATGTGATCGAATGCTTGTGCAGTCCATTTTTCTTCTGATACTTTGTGCATCTTTGAATATTTTCAACTAAAAAATTCTTCAAATTTTCCAAAATTTCTAGAAAAAGTCAATTCAAGTCAACTTAGGTCAAACTTTAGTCAAACTTGGTCTTTTCGAGCTTGAAATCAATTCGAATTGACTCCAATTTTATTCTAATCATTCTGATCTCTTCTCTATTCTTCAAAATCTCATATTTCTTCTATATCTCTTAATATACTACTCTACATCATGTTTTTGGTGTGTTATCTCTCGATTTCACTCTCGTGGGGCCAAGATGATTACATCATTGAATCTGAATTTCAACTCAATATTATTCTTATGTCCTCATCACTTAGGGCATCTCATTACTCAGGGCATCTTGTCCCCTCTATCTAGCATCATTTTTCATCTATCTTATACTTTTGATCAACTGATCAATCTAATAGAAATCCTTATCTGAGTTCGATGGATAGGTATTGAGACAATCTAAACCCTGACTCCTGAGTATGAAGCCTCATTCTGGGGATGATTCTATGACTCATGATTGGATCTTGTTATCTCTTATGGACCAGTATTTAGGTGTTCTATTTGGACTCTAGGGAGTTAAGTTTCATTCTAGAGATAATTATGAATTCTTTCTAAGGATTAAGCTTCATTTTGGAGACAATCCTAACTCTCGCTATGAATTAAGCTTTGTTCTAGAGATAATCTTTAAAATCTTATCAATCTAGGTATCTAGGTGTTCTATCTGGATCCCTTAAGATTAAGCTTCATTCTGGAGATAATCTTTAAAAGCTTATCAATCTAGGTATCTAGGTGTTCTATCTAGATTCCTTAAGATTAAGCTCTATTTTGGAGATAATCTTTAAAAGCTTATCAATCTAGGTATCTAGGTGTTCTGTTTGGATTCCTTAAGATTAAGCTCCATTCTGAAGATAATCTTTAAAATCTTATCAATCTAAATATCTAGATGTTCTATCAGGATTCCTTAAGATTAAGCTTCATTCTGGAGATAATCATTAAAAGCTTATCAATCTAGGTATCTAGGTATTCTATCTAGATCCCCTAAGGTTAAGCTTGGTTCTAGAGCTAACCTTTAAAAGCTTATCAATTGGTCTTTGTGTCATCAATTTGAGAACCAATCTTGTTTCTTAATCTGTGCTTCTTACTTCCAACTTCTTTGAATTGAATGTGTTGCTCACACATTCATTCAAAGAGGGACAAAATGTAATACCCCAAAATTGGCAATTACCATGCTAAACCAATGCTAGTCTATTCAATCATTCCTAAGTCCTATTTTACTAGGCAATTCTAAATAATTACTACTTGACCTAGGTGTCAAATGCAAAAAACCCTAATCTACATTAATCACATTATTTATTTAATTCCTAAGTATTGACTCAAATTAGCTATAATAAACCTATTGATTTAATTTAATTTAATTGCAAGTGTTTATACTTTAATTAAATTAAAATCACCCATTTAGCTAATGTACAAAGGGATTAAATACATTTGATTAAATAAAATATCTCCTCTTTTTAATTATTGAATTTAATTATTCAATTAATTAAAGTTTACCCATTTATGAGGTCATATTATATTTTATTAAATTAAATATTCTCTCCAAATCTTCTCTTCAATTAAAAAATGGAAACTCTAGGTGGACTAAAATCAAAAAAAGAATTAAATCATTGAACTCCTTTTTCAACTCAAAATTAAATTAGTTAACTCCTTTTTTCCACTTAAAAGCAATTAGTTAACTTCCTTTTCATAAGGAATCTTCCATTATGACTGAGTCTCATCTTTGATCTTGACCATCCATTATGACTAATCTTGATCATCGATCAATTCTGGGGATCTATTTAAGAAGCCTTTGCTTCCGCATCATAGGAGGTTGATTTGAAGTTTCATCGAACTTATGCTATAATATTTACTCATTTTCTTTTGCATTCTTAGCTTAATATTATTGCATATCAATCTCATACAGTTTAATAATGCATCCATTTTAGATCAATTCTTCTTTCTTATTCGTAGAATAATCTTGCATACATTTAGATTAATCTCGCATATCTCATATAGCTTAAAATCCTTTGTTCTAGAGGTATAGTTGCCCACTTCTCATTTTGAGAGCAAAGGCAAAATATTTCTAGTCAGAAGGCAACAAGTTGAACTATTGGATTACATGGATAAATATTCTCATATTCATTCTGGGATTATCTCTCAAATAGTGACTGTGTTGAAGTGCATGAGGACCTGAGGCCCGTATTGCACATATATAGTGACAACCTGAGCATAGTAAATATGTCTAAGAATCTATTATTGCATTTGAGGATGAAGAACATTTTTATTAAGTATCATATGTTGAGAGAAAAAGTTGCGAAAAAGGAAATCAAATTGGATTATGTGTGCACTAAAGAGCATATTACAAATATATTCACTAAGCCTCTTTCCAAAGAGACTTTTGAGTATTTGTGAGGTATGCTTGGGGTTATGCCCCTTCCTACATCAAAGTAAGAAAATGTAACAGTGCATTAGTCTAGGGTAACAGAACATCATTGTTTATCTGGATTGGATGTTGATGCTTCCTTTATGAGGGAGTATATTTTATGGACATAGTCATTTAGGACTCTTATTGATGTTGTTGATGTTGTTTTGAATAGTGTCTTTTGACACTCAAGCTGAACAAGTATTAGTTAAAGTTTGATGTAGAGATGTAGAAACCTTTAACATTGATATCAATGGGGGAGAAGTGTGGCATGAAAAACATTATATTATGGGGAGAGGTATTGTAGGAAGATGTTTGGCATAAGCACAGTATTTGTAATAATAGTTTGGTACTGAGCACATTGAGATATATCAATGGGGGAGTATGATTGATGGAGAGGATTTAAAGATTGTCTATCTTTTGTTGGTATTCCTGGAACTAGATGTTTTTCATCTATGTTGCCATCAATTCCACAGGGGGAGATTGTTGGAAGATTCGCAAGATTGGAAGATTAGTTTGATGATGATATGTTACATTCATGACTGAGTTTTTCATTGATGTCAACATAGCATGTTTGATGTCTTTGGTGGTATCTAACAAAAGAAAAATAGAAAGATTAAGTTGGTATTGATGGCTAGTTGAGCATGATAACCACTCAAGGTTGTGTAAGATACTTCTAAGTATCTAGTATATGTAGTTAATGTTGGAAGTAGAAAGGACAAGTCTAAAAGAAGTTATGTAAGTTTTGGTGATGTCTATTCTGAGATAAAGTTTATAGAGGCATGTTCTAGTAAACTTTTTATATCGCCTAGTAGAGTTGACATCTTGAGGATCAAGGTTGAGGACATGAAGGAGACATCTTGAGGATGACATGGCTAAGACTATTCATCATAATAATGTGTGTATGGAAATTTATTCAAGTTGCAAGGTGGAAGATTAAGGTTATCGCTAAGTGTAATGTGTTCTTAGTGAGGTCCTATAATAATCAATTGAGAAGGACTAAAACCTAACTTAGGGAATTGTTTTATGGACTTGATATGAAGGAAGGACATTTTTATTTATGATGATATGTGTGAATATGGATGAATGCAAATTGTGAATGTTTGGAAAGAAGCAGAGAGTATGAAATGTAAAGTTGAGCAAAACAATGTGGAAATGAAGGAAAATTCATTGCCAATGTTTTGCTAAGTGATCCAAGGTATGGCATTTGGATCCAAGGTTCATGATTTGGTCTAAAAAGTCTAACAATGATTGGTCTAGTTGACAGGATAGAGGAAAGAACAAAGGAAAGAAGAAGATACTAGTAAATTACTTGTTTGAGAAGTGAGGTCTTCTTGTAGTTGATATTGAATGTTTAGGCAGTGGGCTCTTCTTGCATACATTATACCACAACTTCTAACAGGGTTGGAATCTCCTAACAAGGATTCAAAGTTTCCTAATAGGGACTCATTGTACTAAATGTTGTAACAGACTCCTAACAGGGTCTATCCTCTAACAAGGAATATTTATATTTGTACAACATCTTATGGGCATCATTCCCACTAGGGTTTTCCCTTTGATCAAGGGTTTCCCTAGTCAACATATTTGATGTAATTGTCTATGTGCATCTTTTATGGTGGTTTTTTACTTTGGTTGAATGGTTAAGTTTTTTTTAAAGAAGATAAATGTTTTAATTATTGGATAACTAATTCACCCCCCACCCATCACAGTTATCTTGATGGACTATTGTTTCTAACAAAAATAGCCTCTAACACTACCAAAAATGATCCTCTATCCATATTATTAGTCTAAAGGATTAAATAGTAGGCTACTCCCATTAACTATGATGCTTATGAAAAATGGGGACATTACATATGGGTTGGATGAGATGGATCATAACTTTCTCCATGAAACACAACTCAAAATTACCCAAGGAATTGGTTTTTTGGTTTGCATAGCCCATAATGGCATCTCCCAAAAGCCTTAATCATTTTCTAAATATAAAAATAGAGTATCAATCAGTGGCTTTGTGAATATGTTGCAATATAGTCATCATTCCCTGCAATCAGAGATCCAACATCTCCACTTGAATACAATGTTAAATATAAGATTAAAAACCTCAATATTTTTTCTTTATGCATTCTTAAATGGATTTGAGAAGTATGGAAAGCACATTTAAAGATCATGTGTGATCATATATGTGGAAAGCCAACTCTACATGACTATTCTTGTGTGCACATTGCCTCTTATGTTGCACTCATTGCTCCTACATCATCAATAGTGAGAAATGCAATAGCATTTAGCTTGTCATATAACTAAATAAGTGGACCTAATTAAAGATAATTACACAACCAAAATTAGAACTTTTTATCCCCATGTCACTTACTTAATTTGACTCCATATTGATAGAACCTACTAATCTTCCATTATTAACTCTATAGTTCTTGTTCACAACTGAGTAGTATTCCAAATATGCCTCACTCTCAGTATTTTCCCTATTGTATCCTAATATTTTTTTGGATTTTATTTGAATTTGCACATGTATGATTGTAATGAAACTAGTATGAGCCAAGTGTAGAAGACTCCCACAAGTTGCTTATATAAAGTCAGTATTGACTTCGGGTGTAGTGCACTTGGTACTAATATGGGGTAGATGAAGATAAATTGTTTAGTGCAAATTACTTCAACAAATCAAGGGCATACTTTGATGGGAAATAAATTTCTAAATTTCTAAATAAAATTTTTACATCCCAAGAAATTAAAGAAACAAATATGATTTAGATATACCTAAAGTCTTCATTGATTTCAACTTATTTGCAATGCAATGTTATTACTTTGTGCATAGTGTTTTCTTCACCATCAACTTTTGGACTTTTCATAGAGAATTTGGATATAACATGAAATCTTAAGTTCTCTCTTACCATGAGGTCCATAAACTCCATGAATGTTAGTCCTTTTTTGTATAGCTAGCTTGCGACATTTGTGGAACATTGTAAACATGATGAAACAATTCAATTAGAAGTCTTGTTTTGTGTGGCTAGTTAGCAACATCTTGGAAAGTTATAAAAATGATGAAATGAGACAAATGGAAGTCTTGTTTTGTGTGCCTAATTAATAAAATTTTTGGAAAGTTACAAAAATGATGAAGTGAGCCAGTTGGAGACAAAAAGTTTCACTTCTTTGAGCCACAAGATGTCCCTTTGTCTAGCATGCGTGTATTAATATCAATTTACTATGGTATTCTTTTAGAATTTAATAAAGGATAGAATAATGTCTATTATACTTATATGGAAAAATCAATTTACTTTAGGTACAAGTGTTTGATGAACACTATAATAAACTTTCAAGTGTTACATTGGCTTTGAAAAATTATTGTTCTCCACCCCTTTTGACAATTAAATGCAACCAAGAATGGTCAACATTACTCTTCTTGGAAACTATAGCCAGATAATTTTCCACTCAAGGATGGGACTTGTATTAGCAAGAACCCTTGACTATGTTAAGAAGGGTGTGAATGTGTTATGGTGCCTTCCCTTCTTGAATTTATTGATAAGTTTTAAACATGTGTTGAAATAGGATATCCTTCTAAGATATGGTTAAACTCATGGAATGCCTTAAATTAATAAGAAGTTGAATCTCTTGAGCATAGCTTTTGTCAAAATTCATTACTTTTATTAGTTACAAATGATTGAGCTTAGAATAAATGATTATATGATCATCTCCTAGAGTTGTAGCATCTTACTTTTTTAGTGCAAGAAGTTTTTAACCTCCAAAATGACATGAGATTTGAATAAATGATTCTGTGTTAATGCTTTTGTTTCTATTTTGGTGGCATGCACATACATGATTTGATATATCCATCAAAATTTGAGAAACTTGGGCTCAACGCAACATTTCATAGAAGAAAATGAAATGGAATTCAATTCTTTGACGTTTGGATTTCTATGTAAAATTATGTTGGTCATGGTTTCCATTTTGTTAGCTAATGGGCATTTTTTCCTTCAAAATTTAGAGAAGTATCCAATCAAAAAATTTCCATGTTTGAGTACAATTTTGGTTTCGTACTACTATTCCCAATTTTTGAATCATTTTGCATACACACCAAAGAGTTATCAAATGTTTCCCTAGAGATATTTCATAGACAAATCCACCTAGGGTGGTGCTCAAAAAAATTATCCCATATTTGTATGGTTAGGTGAAAAAATTGACATTACTTTTAATTTAGATATGGGCATCTTTATAGATCAAGCTCCCAAATTCAAAGCTCTTGTGGTCAACATAGAGGTACTATTCCAATTTCACATTAATTCTATATTCTCTGCATGTTGGATGTAAATGGTAGTCAACTTTAATATCTTTAGACTAATATATTGTCATCATTCTATTATATTTTTCCATTGTCATTGAAGAATGTCTATTGATGATAATTTTAAAGTTAATTGTGAAAAAGTATGTATGTAGCATCAATACTATCGGACGTCAATGCCATTTGGATAAAAGGAGGAGGTGTATGTAGATACAAGCGCAAAGGGTTATTTCACATCCACCCAGGCCTTGGCTGATTACACAACCATCATCATTTATTTGAAGAAAATATTGAAGGAAAATAATTTCTTAGTTGTTGTGTTTGTTGAATCTTATGGTGGAAGTATGAAAGATTTATTTTGATATTGTTATCAAGATTCAGTTGTGTATTTTTGGAATCAAACTCATTGATCTATGTTACATGAGTTACAAGAAGGAATTTTCCATAAAAATGAATAAAATACTTAACATTCATTACATTTAGATGATACAAATCAATTAATGATTTAAAATAAGTGGAATTCAATGATTAAAATGGTACTCTTGTAGTGCTAGTTGCATGGTTTCACCTCAAGTACCCACACATAACAATTGGTATGGTTGCATCATATGTTCCTATCCTTGACTTTGACAACATCACTCCCATCTATGTTTATGGAAACATGGTCACCAAATATTTCAAATTATTTTTAGTCATCTCTCTCACTTAATATCACTCTTATTATGATGAACTATGACTTTGACAACATGGTGTAGAATGTAAGTGAGATCTGCTATAGAAGAATAAATGAATCATGGGATATGATGGAAAAAATGGTAACTATCCCTAAAGGATTTCTTAACCTAAGAAAAGTATTCAACACTTGTGAGTAAAGTCCTTTCAAAGCTTAGGATGGTTTGTCTGAGTGGGGGGTGATGATATTTATACTATCTAGCACACCAACTATCTTCATTCCATAATGAATTGGTTATTTAGAATACAAAGTAACACCTAAAGATAAATATCTAGACTAATCGCAGACTAGGATTTCCTCAGTGATTACTCTGGATATTTATCTTCAGGTGTTCTTTTTTTTTTAAATCATATTTGTCAAACTTTTGACCAAGCCCCATCAAAATTTTAGTGAAATTACTAACCAGGATGTCATCATTAGTTTGGCATCCTAGTAGGATGGGCAGACAGTTTGACTAAATTTTGCCAAACTTTGAACAAACCCATTGGCCAATTATGGAGGCCAGTTTTGACCAAGAGTAGCATATGAATTTCAACCTCAATAAGGAATTTTTGACAAGAAAAATAATGGAAAGACCATTTCTAGATCATTTGACCAATCTGAGGAGAAAATTTGACTAATTTTCATTAAAAAAGAGGTCAATTCTACTAGTGACAGTTTTGCAAATTTTGTAAAGGCCACAAGTTTTGTAAATTTTGAAGTTTTGTTTTAGGACTTGGCCATTTTCCATATCTTTCCGTCAATGCCAAAGAGGGAGATTTTGAAAATTTGGCTAGGTTAACATGATATGATGTTTTCATTTATTGCAACATAGTCAGGTTTAAGTTAGAAGACCTTCAAGATAAAGTTTTAAGATGTAAACTTAGAAAAATATTAAGTGTCATAGAGTACATATATTAGCATAAAAACATTTTTTGCTAGCATAGTACACAAAAGAATCTCTATCATATTCACACATACCTAGAGGAAGGAGAGTATGTTAGGATGACTTACACAAGAGTGTTGAAGAATATAGATAGTATAGACAAGGATATTTTGGTTTTCATAGTGATAGTGTTGAGCTGAAAAAACTGAGTAAAGATAAAGAGTATAGTATTTTAGGTTAAGAAATTATTATTTTTACCAAAATAATTACTTACCTAATTAGGGACAACATCCTAAATGTTAACCCTAAGTTAGCAAGAATCAATTTTGTATTTTACCAAGCATGTAAAGATGAAGGCCGACAACTAAAGAAATAAGGTATAAAGGACAATTTTCAAATGTAAAGTTTTGTGTGGTATCAATGCTATGAAATCTATTTATTGTAATGTGAATTCTAGTGTATGACTAGAAATTTAGATAAAATTTTGTGAAGAGAGACAAAGTCAAATATCAAATAATGAAGATATCAACAGTTTGTGAAGAAGATTTTGTAACTACTCTTTGTATATTAAATTTCATTGCACATTGCATTTTTTGGGAAGTGGGCTCATCTTGCATACATTTTTAAATTGTATATATCAACTCCTAATAGGATTAAAGACAAGTCCTAATAGATTCGAGGCTTCTAACAAGGCCTAAGTTCTCTAACAAGGACTAACATATTATATGAATGTAACAAAATCCTAACATGGTCAATATCTTTCCAAAGATACTTTTGATTAGTGGATCATTTTGTGGGTACCATCCCCACCAAGGTTTTCCCTTGGCTAGGGTTTCCCTAGTGCAAAATTTGGTTTTATGAGTTTCATTATTTTATGGTTGTGTTTACTATTCGACAATGTTCCCTTTTTCATTGATGGAAACACATAAACATATAATTTTACATTACAAAATATTACATATAATAATCAAATGTATGAATTGAAAACAATACAACTATTCAACTCTTTTACTTCATTCAAGTTCTCTACAATAGATTTCATATTCATCAATAATAATCTTCATTGTGTTCAACAACATCATCATTTAATTCATCTTCACCATTCTTTGACACAATATTTCTCATTCACTTACTCCCTTTGGATATTCTCTCCACACCTAGTCTTTCTCTCCCTTAACTTGTTCTTCTCCCCTTTGAACTAATCTCTCTCAATTATTCTCTCCCCTTTTAATTGAAATTCCAAAGGCAACTATAAGTTCCATTGTTAAACTTGTAAAAATTTCTAGTTATCCATGTACCTTGCATGCATTTTTTACATTATTTTCATCACAGTCATTCTCACAACTTCAAGAAACAACTCCTAAAGAGTGAGATATTGCAACAACTCCACAAAGATATATATGTTAATCCATGAGTTGATGCAACATGCATCTTTACTTAGTAAATTTTGGATAGGGAAAGGATCCCCAAATTACTTCTTAGATACTCAAAAGCATCCATAAGCAATGGTTTAGCAAATATATCTAGAATTTTATCTTTAGACTTCACATATTCAAGCCTAACTTGTTTCTCTTGTACTTTCTCCCTCAAGTATACTTGATTGATATATGCTTTGTGTTTGCATGCATTACATGATTCTTTGATATATTTATTACACTAGTGTTATCTCAATAAATAGTAGCAGAATCAATTATCTCTTCTTTCATACCTTCCAATAGTTTCTTAATCTAGACAATATTTGAATAATTAATTGCAATAGAAAAGTATTTAGCTTCAACAATAGATTGAAAAATGTAGCTTTATCTCATTCTCAACCATGTGATTAGTCTTTCTCCTATAAAAAAAGCTCCATCACTTCTTATTTTTCTATTATGAACATTAGAAACCTGATCACCATTACTATAGACTTTAAGAGTAAAGTCTCCATCTTGTTTATACCATAGTCCAAAGTCTTTAGTTCCTTTTAGATGTCTCAATATCCTCTTCACAGTCATCATGTATGTTTACTTTTGATTAGATGAAAAACTTTTAACAATTCCAACAACATGTGTTTGGTCTACTATGCACAACATAGTATAATTTACCAAGCATTGATCTATATTGTATTTCATTTATCGAGCTGTAGTAGTATCCTCCTTTGATAATTTCACTCTAGTCACAATAGGTATACCAATTGGTCTTGACTCATCCATTCCAAATGTTTTCAAGATTTCCTTTACATACTTAGATTGAGTTACATATATACCATTCTTTGATTGATAAACTTGTAAACCAAAAACTTTGATCTCACCGAACATGGATATCTCAAATTTGTTACTCATTTGATCAAAAAATGCCATACATAACATGTGATTTCCTCTATATAATGCCATCCACAAATATTTTAGAGATCAACACCATACTTTTAGATTCACATTTCAAATACATATTATTGTTCTCACTTGTTCTAGCAAATCCAATTTTAACCAAATAAGAATGCAACTTTTCATACCATGCTCTTGGTGCTTGTTTCAGTCCATACAAGGCCTTGTTCATTTTGGAAACAATATTCCTATGATTAAAGATCAAAAAATCCTTTTGGTTATTCCATGTAGACTACTTATTCAAGTATTTCATTCAAAAATGCAAATTTGTCATCTATTTCATACACTTTGAACTTCTTGTGGGCAGAATAGGCCAACAATATTCTATGTTTTACTCTTAATATTGTTATAAGTGCAAAAGTCCCACCATAATCTATTACTTCTTCTTGTGCATAACCTTTGCAAACCAACCTTTCCTTATTTCTCACCAATTCTCAACTCTTATTTAGTTTTTTTCTCTAAAAATCTACTTTGTTCCTATCACATTCTTGTCCGTAATTCTTGATACTAGAGTCCTTGTGGTGTTCTTCTATATTTGATCAATCTCTTCATTCATATCATTTATCCAGTCTTATTTTTTAAGTGTAGCCTTCATTTTTCTAGGCTCAAAAAAAACTATCAAAAAGGCATTGTCTCCTTTTGATTCAAATTTACCATTCCTTATATCCTCATGAATGTAACACCTATTGACATATCAGTCAATTTTTTTATTAGTGACACATACTTATTGAGATTGTATATAGCTACTAAGCTCATTGTATAACTATCATTATTTACCAAGTATTTTATTTGTCACTGAGTTCTATAGTTGCTACCGAGTCCTTTGGAAAAATCTTAGTGGTTAATGAGCAGTCATAGTTATAGTGAAGCTTAGTAGTATAAACCATGCATCTCAGTGTATGCTAAGTTTACCAGTGCAAGCTAAGCTATGTAGTGTATGTCATGCAAGTCTAGTGTTAACTAAGCTACTATGTGTTAACCAAGAGATTTAGTTTATACTAAGTTTGAAGTGATAGTGTTTGTCAAGTCATACAATGTGAATCAAGAGACTCAATTTATATGGTGAGTTTCATAGTATCTGCCAAGTCACCAGTGCAGACCAAGTTCAAAACTACTTGGAAGTGATTAGTATGGACTGAGCTTCTATGTCTACCAAGTGCATGACGATGTCAAGAATTGATAGTGGATCCCAAGTATCAGAATTTCACTGAGTCAATCTTTAGAACCTGAGTGTCTTCATGTGGGCCAACTTTGTAATTTGTATAATTGGATTGATATATATGTAATGTTTAGCATCATATCCAAGTGTGTAAGGAATGTGAATATCAATGCAATGTAAGTAAATATAATTAGAGAAAAGTAGGAGTCAATTACAAAGGCTACAATAGTATAAGTAGTAGCAAAGACACATCTATCATAGCAAGTTGATCAGTACTTAAAGGAATCTCATTCAACAAACCAAGTTGCAGATCAGAGATCATCTACTATTTCATCCTAATAAGTGGATCAGTCAAATCCTTTAACAAGGTAGATCAAATAGTCTTTTGTAAATCTCTTTACCAAGTGCATACTTAATTGCATGTTTGTAAATCCTTTCACAAGGTGGACCTAGTAGTCCTTATTGCTCCTAATAGGACAGATCATCAAAAGTGATCAATGTAAGCTTTAACAGGCTAACTTCATACTATAGTACTAAAGTTGTGGGTTTCATCCCCACCTCAGTTTTACTTTCTATTTGGAAGGTTTCTAGGTCACCAAATCTTTGTGTCATAGTGTTATGGATGCTTTCATGTTTTTAGTTTCTTATGCAAGTAAATCAGAATATATGTGATGGATTAAATGATAATTGGATTATTAAGAGTTGAAATTGTTGAAGTTTTGGAAGTTATTGATTCAGCCCACACACCCCCCCCCCCGCAATAACTTAGCATAGTCTTGAATATTTCCAACATTTTTTATCAAAGCATTGTGGTTCTCAAGAGAAAGCTTAATAGCTTGAGCAAAGATCAAGGCTATGGAGATATTAAAACTTGGCAAAGCTATTGATAATGAGAAGCTAGACTTAGAAATGGCCATTTCTCAACTCAAGAAAGCAAAGGAGAAACTCTCTCAATCCTTGAAAAGAAAAAAAGAACTTGTAATTCAAATGAATGATCATCTCTACATTGAGGAAAGAATTGAAGACCTTCACTCAAGAAATTTAGATGAAGCCAATGAAGCAATCAAAGAACTCTTAGAAAAGAATGGATCCCTTCAAGAAGAGGTAAGAAAACTTAAAAGAGAACAAGAAATTTAGGTAGTAAGGTTATGTGAAGTCATGGAATAGAAAAACAAGATAAAAGAATAGATAGATGAAAGGAACAATGAAATTCAGATCCAATCCCTTTAGCAAGTAGACCTTATTGATCAAGTCTCTAATGAAAATAAGGAAATCATGAGCCTAATATTTGAAAATGAAAGAATGAGGAATGATCTAAATTCTAAAAGGTAAACCAATGAAAGAATGAAGAATGATCTAAATTCTGAAAGGCAAATCAATGAAGGATCACAGAATTATTTAAACTCTAAGAAGAAAGTCAATGAAAGAACGATGAAATCACAAGAAGACATGAATCAATTAAATGAGCAAAACCTCTATAGGAAAAAAGGAAAAGTAAAAATTGGATATATAAAAGAAGGAGAATCATCCAAGCAAGGAGCTCAAAGGAACCAAATACCTTCTTGCAATCATTGTGGTAAGATAGGTCACACATCAAACAAATGTTGGAGCAATGGAAAAGCAAAATTCAATGGAAAGTGCTACAATTGCAATCAACGTGGTCATAAGGCTAATGAGTGCAAAGAGAAACCAAGATTTCAAGGAAAATGTCACAAATGTAAGAAACATGGACACAAGTCATTAGAATGCAAAACCAAGGTATTGAATCTACCAAAGAAAATTGTGAAAGCAATATCTGGTTGGGACTACAACACCTAGTGCAAATGTCATTATTGTGGATAATTTGGACACATTGGAATAAATTGTGTAAAACATCATATGAGGAAAAGAGACACTATTACGAGATGTTTCATTTATATATAACCTTATCATCTTGCCAAGAACTTCATGAATATTTTTAGAATTGAAGATGAGAAAAAGGAAAAAGTTGATAACATCCAAAAGTAGATGAGACAGCAATGGGTTCCTAAGTCTATCAAGGATACAAGTCCAAGTAATGATGATCAATTCACTCAAGAATTGGGTGACTATATCATTTCTACTTAAGTTCTCATAGGAGAAATTGGAACTATGCTATCAAAGAAGACATCCAAAATAGTTCTAGATTGAAAGAGAAAAATGATCCAAATCAATATTTAGGATACAAAGGGATCATTGAGTACAAGTGTTTATCGAGTTATCTTCTCTACCAAGTAAGGTTGGGTCAAAAAGTCTACCAAGAAAGGTTAGGAGTGATAAAGATGTTTATGGTTACTGAGTATTGAAAAATTTGTCGAGTGTTCAATACAAGTGTAGTGGATGATAGTTTGTCAATGTGATGTCAGTTGATCTACCTTTGTACTAAGAATTTATGGTGAAATTTTAACAAAGAGCACAAAGTCAAAAACATTTCCTACTATGAGATTTCAAGTGCTATTACAAATGTGTGATCTTTAGAGCCTCCAAGTGATTTGAGTGAATTTCTAGCAAAAGTTTTTGAATTCCCTCAAACCCTACCAAGTGAAGATGGCATCCACAAGTAGCAAGGTTAAGCGAGGATCTAACATGTTGGTTTGTGAAGTGGAATGGAAAGCACCAGACTTCAAGCTCACTCGTATAATTGCTAAAACCTTATATTTGAGTGGAGCACAATCTCAAATCTCTCCTAAGGTACTTTAGATTAATGATATTCACACTCAATTCACATGTATCATTCAAGAAATTGGTAGATTGGAAATGGATTATACCCTAGGTCAACTATGTGCTAATGGAGTTTTGAAACTTGAGCACCAACACCTAGAAACCAAAGGATTAACACATATCCCTCACATGCCCCATGAATTTCAAGTCAAATGGATTAGGTTTATCCTTAGCCGCATGCATAATGGTTAGTTGTGGTTGGAGCAACCAGTGTTGATCACAAAGAATATGATTCATCAAATCACTAGCATCCCAATGCTAGCCAAGGCCAAAATGACAAAAACACTAGGTTGGGTAGAGTTGGTAAAGAAAACCCTAGTAGAATGGGATGATAGAGGAATGAAAATTAGTAGTGTTTTTGATATGGAATTGAAGTTTGGTATTCACATTATTGTACATAAGATTTATAGCTCTAGCAGGTTAAATAGTGTGTCATGTGAAGACATAGACTTGGCATACAAGGTGGTAAAGAACAACCTATCATTCAACCTTGCCAAGCTATTGTTGAAGCAATTCAACAAAAATATGGAAAGAATAAGAACTTCCAAGAATAACCCATGTAAGTTTGGTTCCTTATTAACTTGTATATTCTTTTATGTTCAGAAATTTTTCAGTTCAAAAGGCACTGTAGTGTGGAGAAAAGATGTGTCTATGCTTTATTAGATAAATGAGTATATTGCAAAGATGGGTGAAAATTATAATAGTATTATGGATAATTATTTTGATGTATTCAAAGAGAAAATAAACAACAAGTTCTAAATCCCCAAGAAACTAGTAGAAGATTATAAGGATGGTGTATGTTTCATGGTGGATTGTGACAAAATATACATTCAGGCAATTAAGCCTATAATTGTATGGGTAAAACCTATTCGTTATGAGGTTAATATTGATGAGACTAAAAACATTATTGAAGCTCTTATCAATGAGCTAGTTGATCCTAAGGCTATGCATTTTGGAATATATGATGAATCAAAGGCCAAGATTGAACTTGAGATAAAACTTCCTTAGGCGGTAAACAAAGAGAAGAAAAGAATTACAAAATTGAAATCCAGTTCAACCTTTTTTTTAATCGAGGGTAAAGACAAAGATGTGGAAGTAGAGGATGTGGATGTAGAGGATGAAGAATCTAAAGAAGAAGAGCCACTAAAGAAGAAAGGCAAGGTAATTATTACCAAGCCAGCTAAGCCATCCACTACAATTTTCACAAGGAGATATTCAAGGAAGAAATATGACAAGGAAGGAGGATATATTATATTTAGAAAACCTCCTCCCACCTTCCAAGAAGGATTAAAAGATCTAGAATTAGGAGCAGGAATAACAAATTTCAAATCATTAAAATATGAAATTAGGATAGCAGAGGAGTAGAAGTAGATTGAAGACTTGGTAATGGATAAGATGGGTAAATGGAAATAATCACCAGACTAGCATGCTTCTCAAATTCCTAATGAGTTATTGGAAAAGATAAAGCCAAGATGGGATTTTTCCTTGACTGTCAAAGACATATATGGTTAAACCTTGAGGTAGTTATTGCCAAGCATATTAGATGCTGAGGTAAAAGAGTTATTGAAGAAAAATTAACTCTAAAGTTTAATACTTGTCTAGTTTTGATTAAGGACATTGAGCATGTTGTAAGGAATGCAACAAAAACTTGAAAGAATATTTATCTATTACATAAACCAAGTGATTTTCTAGTCAATGCCAAGGATGATGATGAAGAAGAAGATAAGGAGAAAGATGACGAAGAGAATATTGAAGAAGCAACTCATTTTGACAATGAAGAAGATGAAGAGCATCAAAGTCAAGAATCTATCAAGGAAGAAAAGCCAGATGTTGAGGAGACTGATCCAGTTAAGATAGATGCAGCAATTATTGCATCACTTCCTAACTCTCCAAGCAAACCAGTTACAACTTCAAGTGTAGAGGCAACCCCAAAAAGTTTGATTATGACCACCAGTGCCAATCCAATCATCCAATCACTCTTTACTCCTACTTAGCTCAGCACATCACTAATAGAAGTGACTTCCACTTCATCTACCAAGCTATAGATTTCTCCTTCATCTATCAAGTTGAGTACTTCAGTTTTGACTTCTCCAATTTTGAGCACTTCAATTTTTAGTGCACCAATTTTTGGTTCTTTAGGTATTTCTATAAATATTCCTTCAATAAGCACATTATCAACTTTCACAGCTAGTCCTAGCATATCTAAAATTGTTTCTATTCTGGGTACAAAAGGAATAAGTGTAAGGATAGTTGAGCCCAAGGTTTAACCGAGCACAAATTTTTTTAGTAAAGGTAAAGAGCTAGAGGAAGAGATTGATCTAGATGTGAAAATTTTTATCCCAAATTGAGACATTGCCAAGCTTACCTCAGACCAAATGTAGTTATTTAGTGAACTCCTCTAGAAAAAGGCTAAACAACAAAAACTAAGAGAGGAGAGAGATAAGGAATTTAAAATAATTAAAGACGCAAAGAACATTTTGGAAAAGGCCATACGTATTGAGGTTGAATCTTCTCAGCCAATTTTATATTAGCTAGCAAAGGCAATACAAAAATTCAATGAAGAAAATGAGGGACAAGAAAAGTCAGTACAAAAAGTAGAGAAAAAGTTTGATAATAAAGTGTTGGAACACATTGCTTAGCAGATAGCCATTCATCAAGTAGAACTTTCCATAATTTTTGGCAGTTTAGAAGCATCTTATACAAATGTATCATCACCTTTTGGAAATTCTTGTGATTTTTTTGAGTTTACAAAAGAAATAAAGGACAAATTGTCCAAAATAGATGAAGACTTGAAAGCTAGTGCTCAACAGCTACAACTTGACCCTAGTTCAAGCTCTGCACATTTTCAAAGGACAAGATTTTTTTTCAAATATGCAAGTAGAACCACTTAGAGAAGAAGCAAGAATTAGATCGACATTGTTTGATATTCAAAATATGATTCTTCCCATCATGGATGCACTATAGAAACATATTGTACACTCAAAAACTCTCATCCATGACAATAATTTATCCATTATGGATCACATGGTAGAATTTTCAGGAGAGGTTCAAGTTGCTCTTCACACATGCAAGATCTTGCAAGACAAATGGGATAACACCTTGGCAACTATTCTCAAGGTACATTCAAATTTTCTATCTCATTTTGGGGTTACTATGTAAATAAATAGAATAAATCTTTGGCATTAAAGTCAAAAGGGGGGAGAAATGATATATGTATGGAGAAAGTCATATGGTATGGGGGAGATTATGCAATAAGTTGAAAAATCAATGGGGGAGTATGCTATGTACAAAGAGATATATTGTATATAGAAAGAAGATGTATAGTATACTGTATAAAAGGATCCTTACCATCTATAGATATATCCCTTTCAAAATCAATTTTGAAAAATCTCAAAAATAGTATACTTTACCAAGCTAGTATCACAAGGTGATGAATAAGAGGTATTCAAGAATCTTTTTGAATTTAGTTTTGGCTAATAATTTTTTTCGTCACTAATGCCAAAGGGGAAGATTGTTGACATATCAATCAAATTTTTTATTAATGACACACACTTATTTAGATTGCATATAGCTATCGAGCTCATTATATAGCTATCAGTGTTTGCCAAGTATTTTAGTTGTCACTGAGTTCTATAGTTGCTACAGAGTCCTTTGGACAAATCTTAGTGGTTACCAAGTAGTCATAGTTATAGTGAAGATCAACAATGTAAATCATGCATCTCACTGAATGTCAAGTTTACCAATGCAAGTTGAGCTATGCAGTGTTAACTAAGTTTGTAGTGTATGTTATGCAAGTCCAGTGTTAACCAATAGACTCAATTTATACCGAGATCAAATTTGATAGTGTTTGTTGATTCATACAATGTAAACCAAGAGACTCAGTTTCTATGATGAGTTTCATAGTATCTACCGAGTCACCAGTGTAGATTGAGTTTAAGATGACTTGAAAGTGATCAGTACGGACTGAGCTTCTATGTCTACCAAGTGCATGACTATGTCAAGCATTAATAATGAATGTCGAGTATCAAAACCTCACTGAGTCAATCTTCAGAACCTGAGTGTCTTCATGTGGGGCCAACTTTGCAATATTTGTGGTAACTTGTATTGTGGTCGACTTTCTAATTTGTATAAATGGATTGATATATATGTAATGTATTGTATCATATCCAAGTGTGTAAGGAATGTGAATATCAATGCAATGTAAGAAAATATAATTAGAGAAAAGTAGGAGTGAATTACAAAGGCTACAATAGTACAAGGAGCAAAAAAGACATATCTATCACAGCAAGGTGATCAGTACTTAAAGGAATCTCATTTAGCAAACCAAGTTGCAGATCAAAGATCATCTACTATTTCATCCTAAAATGTGGATTAGTCAAATCCTTTAACAAGGTAGACCTAAAAGTCTTTTATAAATCTCTATACCAAGAGCATACTTAATTGTATATTTGTAAATCCTTTCACAAGGTGGACCTATTAGTCCTCATTTCTCTTAATTGGGTAGATCATTAGAAGTGATCAATGTAAGCTTTAACAGGATAACTTTATACTACAGTACTAAAGTTGTGGGTATCATCCCTAGCCCAATTTTACTTTCTATTTGGAAGATTTTTGGGTCACCAAATCTTTTTTTCATAGTGTTATGAATGCTTTCATGTTTTTAGTTTCTTATGCAAGTAGATCAGAATATATGTGGTGGGTTAAATGCTAGCTGGATTATTAAGAGTTGAAATTGTTGAAGTTTTAGAAGTTACTGATTCACCCCACCACCCACCCCTATAACTTAGCATAGTCTCTAATATTTCCAACAACACCTTCTTCCAAATATCTTGAAGCATCTTACATTAAAGGTGTATTACCATACCAAAGTTCATAGTGTGTCTTGTTTGTTTGTTTCTTCAGCTAGACTCAGTAGAGAGTATAAACAAAAATGCTAATAGCTTCTCTCCAAAATATTTTTGCAACATATTTTTCAATCAAAAATGTCCTTCTACAATCCAAAAATAATCTATTTCTTCTCTAAAAATGTAACATATTTTCATTCCTTTGTCTTTACAGTCCTCATTCTTCCTATACGTGTGATCTTTCTTGTCATTTCTATCACTCTTTCTTCGGTTACAATATTTAGAAACAAAATGACCAACTTCACTAATTTTAAAATAAATCAACACAATTTTACTTGTGAATGTGCATTTACCTCTTGATAACCTTCTTGCAAGAAATGCTTCAATTTCATCTAGAATATCTTCATATCCATATTCACTTTCTTCTTTACCTTTCTTCTCTTTCCTTGAATTACTGATGCTTAATGAGGACTCAAAATTATTTCCAAGTGAAACCATATTGTTATCATGATTGCTCAACTCAAAAGTAGTCAACTGACTAACTAAACCATTAAGTGTCAAATCATTACCAGGAATAGCTCTTACTTCTTGAATTACAATAACTTTTATAACATAGATGGGTACAATAGTTCTAAGAACTTTTCTTATAATTTTACTGTCATTGATAACTCCTCCAACAACTCTTATTGCACTTATGATTTCCTTTATTTGATTTACGTATTGTACAATATTCTCACCTTCTTTCATTCTCATGTCATCATACTTTCCTCTAAGAATTTTACCTTTAGCTCTCGACACATTTGGGTCTTCATTATGCAAAAGTTCCAATTTATCCCACATCTATTTAGCATTAGCATAGTTCTTGACATCGTCAACTCAAAATAATTAAGGGAAGATGAAATATTAATCATTAGACTATTTCAACTTCTCTTCTTTGTCATTTGTTCCATATTCATAGGATCAACACATGTAGTGTATTAATTGTCTAGACTATTGTCTAACATCATCTCTAATCCTAGATAGATGTATCCTCATTCTATCTTGCTATGAGGAGAAATTATTTGTGTTCATCTTTGGTGCCTCTCTCTTATACAACTTTAGACCATTAGGTCAAATTCCTTTAAACTTCTTTCTCTAAGAGTTGTGTTCAGATACCAATTATTAGATAACCAAGAGGAGGATGGGGTGAATTAGTTGTGTCTAGTTATCCTCTAGTTCCTTCAAACACTTTAGTACCAATCAAACTTCATAAACTTCAATATCAATAACTCGATGATCTTATTCAACTCCATAATTAACCCTTATAATTAATTTACTTCAAACTATTATGTCAATTTTTTGTTACTACCAAGTATCAATAATTATTCTTATCTTTCACCTAGCTTTTACCGACTTATTGTAATAAGTAAATATCATGAAAAGTCAACTTGTAAAAAAACACATCCACATTAGTAACACCAATATTTTTAACATGGAAGTTTTGTAAATGAGAAAACCACCCGAGACTTGCAACCCAAATAATTTCACTCTTCTAAATCTCTGCTAGGAGCCAATCTTATTAAAGGTTTACATACACATTATTAATGTTTTTGGTGTAAATAATTATTCACTATTTACAGTTTACTTAAGTTTACTTAAAGGTCAATGCATTATTTTATTATTTATTAGTTTAACACTTAGGAGTTTGCATACTTTTATCAGTTGTCATGTTGACAACAGAGAAGTAAGCAACTTTAATATAGCACATGGTGTCTACAACATTATTTTTCATGCTACACCTTTGTAGGCTTATCCTCTCATCATCACACTTAATCCTATGTTTAATGGAGGATAATCCACTATTGGTGGACATGTGCTTGGTTGTAAGAATTATTACTATGTTGATTTCAAGGCATTCTCAAAGCATTCTAGAGGCCTTTATATACATGCAGTCCTAGTGTGTATGTATATGAAAAAACATTGAATGACAATAAATCAATTTTGTATATTTTTATTATGATCATACCTTGTTGGTCTATTGTTGTGCTTGTGCTTGAGTTCCTTGACCTTGGGTGATTTTTTCCCTGAGGCAAAATCTTAATTGGTATCAGAGCTATACCAAATTCTTACATGGTATCAAAGCTGAGGGAATTTCTCTTTGCATAGCCATTGGAGATCAATCTTGCTTCACCTCTATGAGGATACCTCGACCCAGATCTAGAGTATTGTAGTCATTAAGAGTGTCTAGAGCCAAAAAAAACCTTGACATTGTGTCTAGAACGTCAATTCGATGAAATGTGACTATAAATTTGCCTACCCTAGGCCATAGTCAAATTTGAGGCAATTTTTTTTTGCAGATAGGCACCTAAAGGCCCGATTTGGAGAATTGGTATGATCATTTCAAATCTTTGAATTTAATTTTCAAATCTACATATTTTATTATTTTAGTCTCTGAAATTTCTCTACATTATTTTTTGAATCTATATATTTTGTCTGGAAATATTTTGGCCATCAGGCTAGTAGGAGATATTTTTTGTAGGTGAAGATTGGAGCTTGCTGGTGCAAATCAAATATTGCATCATATTTAGAGGGTCAAAAAACCCCCAAATCAAATTTTGTTTCACCAAAATTAGACATCTGAGGTGAAATCTAGAATCATTTTATTTTTAAGGCATAGTGGCTATGATTCAGAAAAAATAATAATAGGGGTGATTTTCAAATAGCAATATCTCACTCATATAGACACCTTTTTGCGAGCAATATTTTTTGTTTTGGGATAGAATTTCATGATCTACACATGGTGGAGGATTTTTACGCTCTCTATTCCTAAATGTTTCTGCAAATTGCAAATCCCAATTTTTGCCACTTCAAAGGCTTAGTTCAGGCTCATCTAGACACATATTCAAGATTCATTTTTTTGAAAGTTCTTATTTTTTGTCTACTTTCCAGATTTGCAATCAAATTATAGAGTTGTGTGGACAAAAATATCACTTTCAGACTTAGGGCCTTTTTTGCATTCTATTGCTTTGATTACTTTTCAATTGTTGTACATTGAGCTACAGTGCTTAGTGACAAATTTAAACCTCAAAAGACAGTTGTAACCAGAAAAATTAGAAGTCCACTTTGTACATTTTGACAAGTGGCCTATTGTATATACACTACCTATAAAGTTCCAAATCATACATTAAGGGGGGTTGATTTTTTATTTTTTATTTTTTTGGGGGTACATTGATTAGTACGTCATGGACGAGGAAGATTTAATTACCTTGACAACACAAAACTATAAGAAGTTGAATCAATTGGTTCTCACTTATCTTAGTTAGCATAATGCATTGCCATATGCAAAAGTCTTTCATACAATGGTGACTCTGATTCCATCATTTGTCATGCCCTCTTTCTACAAATGGATATGGAGGTTATGGATTCTATTGATGACATGAAGTCAACTAATTTATATGATATTTGGATCTATCTTTGGGAGATGCATGGAGATCCACACATTCCTCCATTCCCAAAAGATCTTTTACCTCCACTTGTAGCTACATTCTATCCAAATGACATCATACCTCTTGATGCTCCTATTGCTACTACTAATCTACTTCTAGCCATAGATGCTTCTAATTTAGTGTAGCAGGAAACACTATGTCTTCCTACTTCAACTTCATGGGATGACTCCCTTCTAGAAATTGTAGGTCTATTCATGGACTCTCACATTGAAGATGTGCAAGACATCATCTATGATATTCGTCTTCTCTTTTTTGAGGCAAATACTTCATCCATTGCCACAGCCATAGATTCATGTACTTTAGCATGATAGGGTACACCTTGTCTTCCAGCTCCAGCATCAGTGGATGACTTCTTGACATATATTTTAGGTTTGTTCATGGAGTCATACATAGTATATTTGGGATACATCTTTGATGATCTACATCTTCTCTTTGATGAAGAAGAATCTTCTTTAGTTTTCACGAGGGCTCACTCTAACCCTCTTGTCTATTCTCTATATGATCAATCTTCATAGGTTGAAATAATTATGGATCCTTATGTATAGCAGTTTTAGGAGGTCTCTTTATCATTTGAGGAGATAGTTGGCTCTTTGGGACATGTTCTACATCCATCCTTGCTAGACTCGACATTGTTCTTTTTGGCAATGTTGGAAGGGGTGACTATCAGTATCAACACAGGTATAGTTGAGCAGGTTTCAGAAATAGCATTCATCTTCAATATTCTTTCTACACATAGGGAAAGCATCTCACCTTTACCTCTGCCATTGTTTCTTCCAAAGGGGAGGAACATTATTCAACAGTCATGGATTACCTTCTACATTGGAGCAACTATCACTGATTGACACTCTACATTTGGCAGGGGGACTACCTTGTCTCCTTCTTCTTCTCTTTTATGGGGGGATGTTTTCCTCTTATGGGGTTTTGTTCTTCTCATACTTTTCTTTTGTATATACTTGATGTATGTTGTAATGGGGGGATCTTAATTACTCCATCCATCCATGTATCTTGATTTTTCATCTCTGTTTTTGGGGGAGGGTTACTCCCATAAGGTTTTCCCTCTTTCTCTCCTTTATGAGAGATTGCATTGCATTTTTTTCATGGGTACCTAACATGGCCTAGTAGCCATGACCCATCATGCATTTTTCATCCTAGCTTTCGCAAGCCTAAGTGCATTTTCCTAAGTTGGAATTCAGGGGGGTGTTGGTGTAAATATTTATTCACTATTTAAACTTTACTTAAGTACTTTTATGAGTTGTCATGTTGACAACATAGTAGTAAGCAACTCTAATTTAGTACATGGTGTCTACAATACTAGAGTTTGCATAATTAACTAAGTTGTCATATAGACAACACAATTATTTGCACTCCTATTTTAGTACATGGTGTCTACAACATTATTTTTTGTGCTACACCTTTGTAAGCTTATCCTCTCATCATCACTTTTACTCATGTACTTAATGGAGGATAATCCACTTCTAGTGGACATGCTCTTGGTTGTAAGACTTATCAATATGCTGATTTCTAGTCATTCTAGAAGCATTCAAGAGGCCTTTATATAAGGCACTCCTAGTGTGTATGTATATGACAAAACATTGAATGACAATAAAGCAGACCTTTTTGGTCTACTATTGAGCTTGTGTTTGAGTTCCTTGATCTTGGGTGATTTTTTCCCTAAGGAAAATTCTTACATGGTATCAGAGCTATACCAAATTCTTACAAATATGATTTGGTTAGAGAATTTTAAATAAAATATCATCTAGACCTTATCACTCCTTGATTGTCTCTTGAGAATAGCTTGTTCTAAAGGATTTACAAAACATCACTAATTGATGCTACCATATAGGGTTTCGTAGACTTGTTAGGTCTACTTATTTAAGAGACTTTTTTGATAAAATATTTAAAATATAATAGTCAAATGATCTACTAGGTTTACTATTTCCTTTCTTGTTTAGATCTTTACTCTTCTTGGTCTCTTGCTGGTCTCTTCCTTCTGGCTGATTCACTCCTTTACTCTATCACTTTGCACTTAACTTTGCTTGATCTTCCTTATACTCTTCTTGGTTCACCTTTCTTCTTTTAGCTCCAAAAACTTTACACTTTGATATGCTTTCTCAAATAATTCCACCAACAATCAGCAACCAAAAACTTGCTCAATCATTTCCTTAAATAGTAATCTCTTTTACCTCTAGATTCTTTCATAATTTTCTTCTTAAACACATTCATAGATGTTAGATTCATTACATTTAGTCGCTTAGAAAATAGGACTTTCATAAAAAAATTCCCTCATCCTTATCCTTCTTCAATGTCTATCATTAGATCTTGATTATATTTTTCCATTCATAGATCTTGTAACAAACTTTGACTTTAGCCTTGAAACTTCTCAAACATTCTTTACTTTCACCAAAAGTCAATCTTAGATTCCATCTTTTGTACCTGTTCTTCTAGCTCATACTCAATGAACATTACATTTCACTTGGGTAAAAAATCACTTGGTTAACACTAAAGTTACTTGGTTAACATTGATCTTTAACTTTCTTTGCCAATTTCTTAATGAAAACTATAGTCACTCAATGAACATTGTCTTTCTTTTATCATCTTGTTACTCAATGTATCTTGTATAGTTCATAGCATTACAAGATTATAGGATTGTAATATAATCAAGCCAATATTACATTATCACTATCCAACTCATTCAATTGCCTATTAGATACCATACAACTCAATACTCTAACTCATCAACATACTTTCTTCATATCCTCTTCATAAATTAAAAGATATGGAACTCTACTAAATTAGCATAATGTCAAGCGAACTAAGACTTGACGTCAATGACAACATTACAACTAATATGAATCTTTTACATATATTCATAGCATTATTAGTTAAGGATAACATGTCTCACCCATAGTTTCTTCCATTCCAATTAATTCATAAACTTTTCCTTTTGTGTTTAATGTGTCTTATTGATTTGTTCCTTCTAATGATTTCATTAACGTTAGTCTTTCTTGGGTGATGTCGTCTTTTCTACAACAACTTGCTTCCTCCATTCAATGTAAGTTTAATGTTCTTACATGTGATATGGGTAGTTCTTTTTTTTTTGACATTATCTATACTATTTCTCCTTTACAAGTTGATATGCATCACATTGACACTTACAATGGTAAAGGTGATCCTATGACACATATCAATGTCAAGATTATAGTCATGTTTGTTATTAGTGACATACACTTATTCAGATTGTAAGTATCTACTAAGCACATTGTACAGTTAATAGTGTTAACCAAGAATTTTAGTATCTACAAAGTTTTATAGTTGCTACTGAGTCCAAGGGATAGTATTTAGTTTGCAACAAGTAGTTGCTACCAAGGTGTTGATCAGTAGTATAAACTAAGCATCTCAATGTATGTCAAGTTTATCAGTGTAAATCAGGTTGTGTAGTGCTTATTGAGTTCATAGTTGATGGGATGTGAGTCTAATGTCAACCAAGATACTCAGTGTTAACCAAGTGATTCAGTTTATACCAAGCTCATAGTGATAGCATTGACTGAGCTACACAATGTGAATTGAACGATTCAATTTATATGTCAAGTTTTATAGTATTCACTAAGTCAACAATGTAGAATGAGTTTAAGAATACTTACAAGTGATCAATATGGACCAAGATTCTATGTTTATTGAGTGCATGACTAATGCAAGAGCATCACAGGTTGCCTTGTAATCCTGCACTTTTGTTCCTTCTACCAATTGTTGTTGAGTTGTTAGTAGGTGTTGAGCATTATTTGATGTTAAGAATTTAGTTCCTACTAAATGATTCCTTTGGTTGCCAAGTGTTCCTTTGGTTACCAAGTCCTTCATGGTTTCTAAGCATTGGAATATCTTGAGTTTGTAGTTGATACCGAGATTGTCTGGATGTCGAGTGCCAATTTTGAGAAGCTTTTGTTTGCCAAGTTATCTATGTATGATTTTTGTTTGTGCTGAACTTGATTTTTTTAAATTTTAATCTAGGTAGTTAATATTTTTTGTGATTCAACTTGTGGCTGCACATGCATTTAATGTAAGACTTAGTTTTGTGATAGGCCAACCTGTGGCTACACAAGTATTTAAGGAAGTCTAGGATTGAGTTTTAGGTAGATTTTGGGGAAGATATAGAGAGAATAGTAAGAAGAAAGAAGGTGAAGTAGGATCATTAAGGATTGGAATTGAATTTTTACATGGCCATAATGCAAAAGGCCTTATAGTAGGGCATGTCCATTGAATATTTGATGAATCTATAAGTGTTTTTTGCTCTTTTTTCCTTGGGTTGTTTTTCTTTGTGTTATGTTTCCGCTATGTTAACTCTCTAAGGCTAGTTTGGATTGTTGGGTGTGCCTTTGGCCCTAGTTATTTTCTCCCTTCTTATGTCAGGTGGTATCAAAGTGTGAGGTTCATTCTTGTGGTGATTGGATCATGTAGAACCCTGAGTGAATTGGGTTATAGGGTTGCAGATCTATGGATTTGACTTATAACTTGTAGAGGGTTACAATCTTGCGGGAACCTAATTTATAAAGATAGTTTGAGGTAGAGGAAATGTTGATAATGCAATATTAGATACATTGAGACAAATAGTAGCCATATTAGATGTTGTAGAGACAACCTATAGGAGAGGAGCACATCTTGATGATGTAAGTGATGATGAAGCAGTAGCACCAAACCCTAATCTAGAACCTAAAGAAGATCAAGATGAAGCAAGGTTGCTGAGAGTATTATCTAGGGAAAATTCAAAGCTTGTTGTAGTATGTTCCTTATGATGGAAAATTGGATACCAATGCTTTGTTAGATTGGATCTCTAAAATGGAGAAGTTCTTTGAGTATGAAAATACTCCTAATAATAGGAAGGTAAAAAATTTAGTTACTACATTGAAAGGACATGCCTCACTATGGTGGGAGCATCTACAAACTGATAGACAAAGGAGAGGAAAGGAGAAGATCAGAACTTGGGTGAAGATGGTGAACAAGGTAAAGAACAAATTCCTCCCTACTGATTACAAAGTTAGCTTGTTGAGAAAGATGCAAAATTTGAGGCAAAGAGACATGACTATGAAGGAGTGTACTAAAGAATTCTATAGATTGGGCATGAGATATATACATGTGGATGATGATGTTGAGAAAATTGCAAGGTACATAAATTGATTGAGATCTAGAATTCAAGATGTAATAAGTTTTTTGAAGTTGGAAAGTGTGGAGGAAGCATACCAATATGTCTTGAAAGCTAAGGAGATCTTGACAAAGAAGCATGAATAGAGACAAAAAGGTAGAGGTGGTAGATTCCAAAGAGGCAGAGGTAGATCTTATGGTGAAGGTAGCAGATCTGACAATTATGTGCAAGATAAAGGAAAATCTAAATGGAAGAATGATAAAAAAGGAAAGACTGAGTGGAAAGGTGGTGATTCTCACCAAGGAGGTAGTAATTCTTACCAAGGAAGAGGTAATTATTATTCTAGAGGTGGCTTTCATTTGAATATAGATCCTTTGAAAGTAGGTAAGGTAACAAAAACTTTGTAATTCAAGGAGATGATGAGGGTTCACCAAGTGGACCTATGTTTGGAGAAAGTCTGATGGTGAGAAGAACCTCATGTAATAAGGGAAGTGATGAGGAACTGATTCTTAGAAGAAGTCTTTTCAAAACGAGATGTAAGAGAGTTGGAAAATGCTGCAAGATAATCATTGATAGTGGAAGTTCTAAAAATTTGGCATCAGAAGAGCTAGTTACAAAGTTATAGTTGCAAAGGTTAAAGCATCCTAAACCGTATCATGTTTCATGGATCAAAGATGAGCATAATATATTGGTAAGTGAGCAATGCCTTGTGAAGTTCAAGTTTGGACATTACTTTGATGAAGTTTTGTGTGATATTATACCTATGGATTGTTGTCATATTTTGTTGGGTAGACTTTGGTAATATGATAGATATGTTATACATCATGGAAGATTGAATCAATATACTCTTTGGGTGAATGGGAAGAAACAAATATTGCTTCCTTTGATTGAAAGTCCAGATGTGGTTAATTGTACTGCAATAAAAGCTTGCATGGTTACTAGAAAGCAATTTTAAAAATAAATGAAAAACAACTAAGCTTTTTTTTTTTATAATCCCTAGAGGACCAAGTTTGGGTAGTAATGGCTAAGTGACAGATGGTAGTATTGACTGAATACTAGAAGAAATTATAGAGTTGTTGAATGAGTATAAAGAGATTGTTGCAAAGGATATACCTAATGGTTTACCTCCAATGAGAACTATAAGTCATTGTATGGACTCAATTCCTGAAGCTAGTTTTCCGAATAAAGCACCATATAGATTGACACCTATAGAAAATGAAGGACTTAACAAACAAGTGCATGAATTATTAGAGAAAGGTTTGATTAGAGAAAGCTTGAGTCCATGTGTTCTACCTGTTGTATCGGCACCTAAGAAGAATGGAGAATGGAGAATGTATACTAATTCCATAGCCATTAACAAGATTATAGTAAAATATAGGTTTCCTACGCTAGGGATGGATGACATAATGGATTGTTTGAGTGGAGCAAAGTATTTTATAAAGATTGATTCAAAGAGTGGCTATCATCATATCAGAACTAGAGAAGGTGATGAATGGAAGATTGCTTTCAAGACAAAAGATGGTTTGTATGAATGGTTGGTTATACCTTTTGGTTGGACTAATGCCCCTAGTACTTTAATGAGATTAATGAATGAAGTTCTGAAAAGATTCTTGGGTAAGTTTGCAATTGTTTATTTGGATGACATTATGATATTCAATAAGACTAAGGAAGAACATCTTGAGCATGTTTGACAAGTATTACAGAGATTGAAAGAGGAGAAGTTGATGATTAATCTAAAAAAGTGTTCTTTTATGTAAGAGGAGATCATTTATTTGGGATTTGTGATTTTAGTTGATGGTTTGAGAATGGATCATGAGAAGATTAAAGCAATCTTGGAATGACCTATACTTGAGAATATGAGTGAGGTAAGATCATTTCATGGTTTGAATAGTTTTTGCAGGAAGTTCATAAAGAATTTTAGTTTTGTTTGTAATGTTATGACTAAGATAATGAGTGGAGATAAAAAGGAATTTAAGTGGACACATGGAGCTGATATGAGTTTTGATTCTTTGAAACAAAAGGTTGTTGAGTTGCTTGTATTGGCTTTGCCTAATTTCAATAATGTATTTATCATTAAGCATAAGACTAGAGTTACTAACAGAGTTGCTAATGCATTGAGTAGAAGATGTTCTTTATTGTCTGAGATGAAGGTTGAAGTTCTTGGTTTTGATGAAATAAAAGAGTTTCATGATATTGACCCTAATTATTTTGAGGTGTGGAGAGAGTGCAAATCACAAAATCTAACAAATCACATCAGTAAGTATGATGAATATTTCACTCAAGAAGTTATGTTGTTCAAAGGTATTTAGTTGTGTATTCCTAGAAGCTTTATGAGGTTGACTCTAATTAAGGAAAAGCATAGTGGTGGATTGACTGGACATTTTGAAATTGATAAGACACTAAGTTTTCTGAAAAAGAAGTAGTGTTGGCCATAGATGTATAAGGCTGTTCAAAAATTTGTGAAGAGTTGTGAAATTTGTCAAGTTGCAAAAGGAGTAAGCCAAAATACTAGTTTGTATACACCTTTTTTTTTTCCTGAGAAACATTGGAGTGACATCAGTATGGATTTTTTTCTTGGATTACCTAAAACAATTAAGGGGTATGATTCTATATTTGTTGTTGTGGATAGATTTTCTAAAATGGCTCATTTCATACCATGTAAGAAGACATCAAATGCTGAGCATGTTGCTGAATTTTTCTTTAAAGAGATTGTGAGATTACATGGATTACCAAGAAGTATTATTTCTAACAAAGATAGTAAGTTTGTTGGTTATTTTTGGAAGACTTTGTGGAATCAGATACCTACTAAGTTGAAGTTTAGATCTACATTCCATCCATAGACAAATGGACAAATAGAGGTTGTGAATAGAAGCTTGGGTAATTTACTGAGATGTTTGGTGGGAGATAAGCCAACTAATTAAGAATTAGTGTTAGCACAAGCTAATTTTGCATATATTAATTATGTAAATAGGAGTACATGGAAAACACCTTTTGAGATTGTTACTGGAATGTAGCCTAGAGAATCATCACACTTAAGGGATGTTGCTGGTGAAGAGAAGAAAGTTTTGTAGGGGAAAAATTGGCTGATTTTATGGAATCTTTGCATAAGGAAGTAAAATTGAGATTGGAACAAAGTAATCAGAAGTATAAAGAGAATGGTGATAAGTCTAGAAGCATCATGTTTTTGAAGTTAGTGATGTGGTGATGGTTCATTTAAAGAGAGGAAGATTTCCTATAGGAACATACAATAAGTTGAAGATGAAGAAGTTTGGACCTTGTAAGAAGTTGAAGGAGTTTTACAATGGTACTACTTATGAAGTTGAGTTCCCTGATGACATGGATATATCTCCTATATTCAATATTGCTAATGTATATAAGTATCATGAGTCAGATGATGAAGTCATTCTATCAAACAATTATCTTAAGAAGCATATTGAATAAATTGAATAGATATTGGGTCAGAGAGTTGGTAAGAGGACAACAGGAAAAGATTACAATGAATATTTGGTGAAATGGAAGAATGGACCTATTGAAAATGCTACTTGGATTTTTCAATTTGAGTTGGATTCAGCTTGGGTTATAATATCTCAATGATTTAGGAGAATCATTTCTTCCAACCTTGGTTGTCTAATGTAGGACCATCCTAGGTTGCCTTCTAATCCTACACTTTAATTCATTCTATTAGCTATTGTCGAGCTCTTACTAAGTGTCAAGCATTAGTTGATGCCAAGTGTTCAATTTTTTTTGAGTGATTCTTTAGGTTTTTGAGTGTTCCTTTGGCTTTCAAGTCCTCTTTGGTTACCGAGTGTTGGAAGATATTGAGTTTGTAGTTGATGTTGAGAGACTTTTTTGGATGTCGAGTGCCAGTTTTGTGAAGCTTTCATTCATTGAATTATCTATCTTCGGTTCCTGTTTGGGCCAACCTTGCCTATATTTAATTTTAGTATAGGTATTTAATATCTATTTTGACCAACTTGTGGTTGCATATACATTTAATGTAAGATTTAGCTTTGTGATAGGTTGACCTGTGGCTACACAAGTATTTTAGGAAGTCAAGGATTGAGTTTTAGGTAGATTTTTAGGAAAATATAGAGAGAATAGGAAGAAGAAAGAAGGTGAAGTAGGATCATTAAGGATTGGAATTGAATTATTACAAGGTCATAAACCAGAAGGACTTATAGCTGGGCATGTATGATGAATATCTAATGAATCTATAAGTTTTTTTGCTCTTTTCTCTTTGGGCTATTGTTCTTTGTGTTATGTTTCTACTATGTTAACTCTATAATTTTGGTTTGGATTGTTGGGTGTGCCTTTGGCCCTAGTTATTCTCTCCCTTCTTGTGTCAATGATGATGTCGAGCATTGATAGTGGATGCTGAGTATCAGAATCTCACCAAGCTAGTCTTCAGAACTTGAGATCTTGTAGTTGGGCCAACTTTGTGGTGTTTGCATAAACTTGAATTATGGCCAACTTTGTAATTTGTAATTGGATTGGTATATATGTAATATATTGTATCACATCCAATGTATGGAATGAAGTAATGTAATAAGTAGAGAAAAGAAGAAGAATAAATTACAAAGGCTATAGCTATATAAGGAGTAGCAAAGATTTATATATCATAGCAAGGTGATTACTATACTCAAAGGAATCTCATTCAACAAACCAAATTACAGATTAGAGATCAGCTATTATTTCATCCTAACAGGAGGATCAGTCAAATCCTTTCCCAAGGTAGACTTAACAGTCTTATGTAAATCTCTTTATTGAGTGCATACTTCATTGTATGTCTTTAAATCCTTTTGAAAGGTGGACCTAGAATTCATTATTGCTCCAAAAAGTGTAGATCATTAGAAGTGATCATTGTAAACCTTAACAAGCCAACTTTATATTGTAGTACTAAAACTTGTGGGTATCATCCCCACCCCAATTTTACTTTTTATTTGGAAGGTTTCTAGGTCACCAAATTGTGTATCAAAGTGTTATGAATGCTTTAGTGTTTTTAGTCTCTCATGCATACAATTATATCCAAATACTCATGAAGGATTAATTTCTAATTTAAGGATTAATTTTTATTAGTTACCGATTCACCCCTCCCCTCTCAGTAACTTAGCTTATCATAATATTTCCAACAATCTTGATCAAAGCTTTGTGATTCTTAGGAAAGAAGTTTAATGGCTTGAGCAAAGATCAAAGCATATGGAGGTATTCAGACTTGATAAGGCTATTGAAAATGAGAAGCTAGATTTGGAATTAGCTATTGGACAACTCAAAAAATCCTTGAAAAGAAGAAAAGATCTTGCAATCTAGATGAATGACCAACTCTACATTGACAAAATAATTGAAGACATCCATTCAAGAAATTTAGATGAAGCTGATGAAACAATCAAAGAACTATTTGAAAATAAAAGTACTCTTCAAGAAGAATTAAGAAAACTGAAAAGAGAGCAAGAAATTCAGTCAATAAGATTGTGTAAAGTCATGGAAGAGAAAAACAATATAAAAGAAGAGATAGAAGGAAATAATAATGAAATTCAACACCTATCCCTTTAGTAGACAACCTTCATTGATTAGCTCACCAATGCAAATGAGGAAATCATGAATCTAAGGTTAGAGAATGAAAGATTGTAGAATGATCTAAACTCTAAAAGGAAAACCAATGAGAGGATGATGAAATCTCAAGTAGACACGAATCAATTGAATGAACAAATCCATCATAGACAAAATGGAAATGTAGGAATTGGATATACAGAAGAAGGTGAATCATCCAAGCAAGGAGCTCAAAAGAATCAAAGGCCTACTTGTAGTCACAGTAGTAAGATATGTCATACATCAAACAAATGTTGGAGTAATGGGAAAGCAAAATTCAATGGAAAGTGCTACAATTACAATCAACATGGCCATAGGGAAAATGAATTCAAAGAGAAACCTAAGTTTGAAGAAAAATGTCACAAATGTAAGAAGCATGGGCACAAATCCCCAAAATGCAATACTAAGATATTGAACCTAGCAGAATGGATTGTGAAAGCTATATTTGGTTGGGACTATAACACTTGGTGTAGATGTCATTACTATGGAGAATTTTGACACATTAGAAATGAATTGTGTAAAACATCATATGAGGACAAGAGACACTACCAAAAGATGTTTCATTTGTACAAAACTTGATCATCTTGCCAAGAACTATATGAATACTAGAAGAGTTAAAGATGAAAAAAGACAAAGGCTGATAACATCAAAAAGCGGATGAGATAGCAATGGGTTCCAAAATCTTCTGAGAATCCAAGTTCAAGAAATGATGATAATGTTGCTCAAGAATTGGGTGACTCCAATATTTCCACTTCATCTCTAAAAGAAAAACTGGAACTAGGATTCTGAAGATATCTCACATCAGTTCTAGTTATTAGAATGAAAAGATACAAATTAGAATTCAAGATGCAAAGGGATCATAGATTAAATAGGTACCAATATTTATTGAGGATGGTTGGGTTGTAAGACCATGCTGAGCAAGGTCAAGAGCTGCTATATTTTTTTTGTGGTTGTGTTGAGCATTTAATGCAAGCAAAGTGGATGATAGTCTATCGTTTGAGTGAACAATCATACCAACCATTTATGGAAAAAATTGATGAAAAAGGGAGAAAATAAAGTCATTTCTCACTACAAATTTTTGACAGCTATTTGTGCAAGGCGATATTTAGGGAATTCAAGAAATTTTAACAAATTGTTATTAAAGATTTTCATAATCTCTCAAACCCTACTAAGTGAAGATGGCATCCACCAGCAATAAATCTAAGAAAGGATCTGACATGTTAGTTTGAGGCATGGAGTGGAAGGGACTAGATTTTAAGCTAAGTCTTGTCATTGTGGAAACCCTAGATCCGAGTGGAGCGCAGTCACAAATTCCACCGAAGGTACTATTGCTCAATGATATCCTTTCACATTTCAAATGTGTTATTCAAGATATTGGAACATTTGAGGTAGATGAATCATTGAAGGAATTATGCATTAAAGGTGTGTTGAAACCAGAACATTAACATCTTGAAACAAAAGGTTTAACTCACATTCCACATATGCCATAGGATTTTCAAATAAAATGGTTAAGATATATTCTTAGTCATGTGCACAATGGTCATTTGTGGTTGGAACAACCTATTTTGATAACCAAGAAGATGATCCACAAGATCAATGGTCTTCCTATGTTAGCAAAAGTAAAAACAACCAAAACCCTAAGTTGGGTTGAACAAGAGAAGAAAACTCTTACTGAGTGGGATGGAAGGGGAATGAATATCAACTATGTCACAAATATGAAACTCAAGTTTGGGATACATGTCATCACTCACAAGACTTTTAGCTTGAGTAGACTGAACACGTCATGTCATGTGAAGTAATGGATTTAGCATACAAAGCAGTCAAGAATAATCTATTACTTGACCTTGTCAAGTTGATTTTAAACTAGTTCAACAAGAACATGGAGAATATAAGAACTTCCAAGAATAATCCTTGTAAGTTTGGTTCACTTTTGGCTTTCCTATTTTTCTATGTACAAAGTTTTTCCCATCTAAAGGTATAGTCGTTTGGAGGAACGATTTACTTGTTCTTTATCAAATCAATGAGTATATAGCTAAAATGGTAGAGAACTATGTATGTATTATGGATAATTACTTTGATGCATTCAAAGAGAAGATGAATAATAGAGCCAAGATTCCCAAGAAACTAGTTGATGATTACAAAGATGATGTTTGTTTCATGGTTGATAGTGATAAAGTATATATTCAGGTTGTTAGGCTGAGGATAGTATGGGCAAAACCTCTTGGTTATTTTGTAAACATAGATGAAACCAAGGACATTATTGAGGCAATAATTAATGAGCTTGTTGACCCTAAAGCTATATACTTTGGCACCTATGATGAGGCAAAGGCTAGAATAGAACTTGAAATCAAACTCCCTCAATCAGTCAACAAAGGAAAGAAGAGCATTGCCAAACTAAAAACCATTTCCACTCTTCTGTTGATTGAAGGCAAAGTAGATGATATTGAGGATGAAGAAGTAGAAGATGAAGAGAAATCAGACGATGGAGAGCCATTGAAGAAGAAATGTAAGGTAATTATTACAAGCCTACCAAGAAATCTATTATTGTGTTTACAAGAATATCATAAAGGAATAAAGTGGTCAATGAAGGAGGAGATGTTTAGCCTCCACCTATTTTTGAGGAAAGGATGAAAGATTTAGAATCAGGATCTGGTATAACAAACTTCAAGGCACTGATGTATGAGACTAGGACTGTAGATGAGTAGAAGCAAATAAAGGACTTGATAATATCCAAAACAAGTAAATGGAAGTATTCTCTAGATCAGCTTGCTCAACAAATTCCTAATATTCTAATGGAGAAGATCAAGCCAAGATGGGAGAATGCCATGAAAAGTGCCAAAGACATATGAGAAGACCCTAAGGAAACTCATGCCAACTTTGGATGACAAGGAGGTAAAGGAATATCAAAAGAAAAATGAAGAAAATCTTACTTTGAGATTCAACACTTGTCTTGTACTATTGAAAGGCATTGAACATGTAGTGAAGAATGCTACAAACATAATGTGTAAACATTTATCTTCTTCACAAGTGGAGTGATTTTTTGGTTAGTGTTAGTGACAAAGATGAAGATGATGATGAACAAGAAAAAGATGAGGAAATTGATAATGAAGAAGTTACACATTTTGACAATGTAGATGATAAGGATGAAAAATAGGGATAGGAAGCTACCAAGAAAGATTTACCATATGTTCAAGACACTAACGAGACCAACCTAGAGAAAATTATTGTAGGAGTCATAGCCTCACTTCTTCATTCTCCAAGAAAAACATTGAAAACATCAAGCCTAGATAAAGCTTCAGTAGGATTGATTGTGACTAACACTAAAAGCACAAGCACTCAATCAATCTTTGCACCTATCTAGCTTAGCACCACATTGACTGAAGTGACAAGCACTTCATCTACCAAGAAGCTAGCACTTCCCTCTACATCAGTTTTGGTAAATCTAGGTATTTTGGCAATAAGTGCAGTATCTACTTTTGTAGCTAGTCCTACCATTTCTACAATTGTTTCCATTCCTAGCATGCAATTAATAAGTGCAAAGACATAGGTGTAATGCATAGGCCTTCCAATGGTTCCAATGGTTTCCAAATGGATTCCAATGGTTTTCCTTGTGAAAGGCCTATCCTAATAAAGACTTTACACCTTGTTAAAAGTGACCTGGTTAAAGGATTTGCAAACATTCACTTGGAATTTTACCCTGTTAAAGGATTTAGCACCTTGTCTAAAGGTTTACAACATGGCTATTAAACCAACCTATCATCATAGGATTTTCATTCCTAATACAATTGCTAGAGAGTATTAGAAAGTCTTGACCTGATGACTTGCAACCTTCAATTGTTGATTCTAGATCCTTGTTCTACTCTATCTATTCTAATCCTTTCTTGATCTAATATATCTCTTCTTGAAATTCTAATACTTTGTTCTTGATCAACTAGATTCTACAATGCTACTCTGCTCTTTCTAAGTCTTTAAATTCCCCTCTAAACTTTGCTATAATTCACCCATACACTTCTCATATATCCACATAAAAATGGGGTTTCTTCCTCCTTTTAAAGGCTTTGAAGACTTAGGATTGGCTATGAATCTATGATCCATATTCACTCTTCATTTCCCACTTGATTCATTCACTTTTCCCACTGGTTGCATACTTTCTCCATTTTTTTTATTGGTTGCATGTAGATTTCATAGGAAATGAAAAAGATTCAATCTTATCTTCAAGATCCTTTGAGATTCATCTTAATTTGGCTTCAAAAATGGTTTACATATGAGTTTGTGAAGGCACAAACTCATATGTTGATTTTGTGTTACTCAACACTTACTACTTGTTGATGCTCAACACATATAGCAATTTAGTCTCACTTGGCTCCTATAGTAACTCTATTTCACTCGGAATTTATACTTTGCTCGGCACCTATAGTGACTTGACATTACTTATCTCTTGACACTTGAAGTTCACTTGGCACCTAAAGTTCATTTTGCACCTATTGAATCTCTAGCTTGGCACACACTATAGCTTGGCATCTATATTATACTCGGCATCATCTTTGAGAATTGGTTAAGTATGTTGACACTCAATTGTCAAAACCAATATGAGACCAACAATCTCCCCCTTTAAAATGAGTGAAAAAAACACTTAACTAATCATTATGTATCTAATCTCTATGAGTATAATACACATTCTATTCAGCATATGTACAAAAATCCAAAAAAGCTTGTTAAAATTTTTGTAGATGATTATATATACCTCAAAAATTTGCAACTTTCCTTTGAGCTTATGTGCCATTCCTATAATGAAAATTCCTTTAAGCTGAATTTGTCTCATGTTGATGTGTCATTATCTACCTTATCATTCCTTTGCCTCTATTTCTATGTATCTTGTTTCTGACTTGTTTGCACTCACCCTTTGTTTCTACTCCCCCTTTCATACATCTCCTTGTAGTTTATCCTTTTGGTTGTATCTCCTCATTTCTCCTCAAAAATTCAAAATTTTATATCTCCCCCTTTCTTTATTGCTTATCTCAAAAAATGAATTTCTTATTATATGCATAATGTTTAGATCTCCCACTTTACATGAATATCTCCCCCTTTTTGACACTTATGTCAAAGGGTCCTAAGAATGAAAAGAATATTTAGCCAAAAATGTTTTATCATCTTCGGAGAAGCATCCCAGTTATCTAATGCTATTTGCAGTGCTTTGAGCTGGATGGCTATCTTTTCTACAAGATGTACTAGGCTTTCGAAGGTAGAAAGATTAGGGTCTTTCTTTAGAACATTTTCTACATAGGCCACTTCCTTATGTAGTACTTCTAGGTGTGGGATAATGGCAGATTTAATTTGTATTAATTTGGCCTTAACATTGGCCTCTTCTACTATCATTACAGCTAAACTCCTTTTGGGTGTGAAGCATTGTTGTAAAATGCTTCTCACTTTGAGTTGGATCTTTATGTAGTTGTGTGCTAGATATCTTAAGATTTTGTTCCAAGCTTTGTATTCTTTGGCTAGTTTCTTAGTAGAAAAATGATGAGTCACACAATTTGGAGTACAATGAGAATATATTCTCAGGTACTATTTTAACTTTCTTAATTTTCTTAGCCAATTGCACTTGTAAAAGTGATATCTCACTAGATATCTTTTCATTGACTTTCATTTGAAATTTCTTTTCAGACCATTCTAATAACTTAACATTTGTATCAAGGTCTTCATTTTGTACCTGGTCCACTATGTTGGAAAATTACTCCATGATGGGCTTTGTTTCATTAGGTATAGACAAGCTGAATGCATCAAGAAATATGTCTTTGATTTCCACCAATGCTTGCTTTTGTCTATACTCATTTCTAAGTATCTCTTGCTTCTTCTTTCTCTCCAATGCCTCTTGCACTTCATTCATCTGAGCTAGGTTCATGGTCTTGGAGTCATAAATAGGTATGACTATTTCCTCATCAAGTGTAGGGTCTCCATAGTGAATTAACCTTGCTACCTTGGTGGAGCTCAAGCTTGGTGCTGAAATTTGTAGTGGTACTGCATCAATGCTCAATTGTTTGGTAGGAGTCCCTGAGGTAGGCAAGTTCACCAGTGTTTGTATTGCCTCTTGTTCTCTTTCCTTAGGGGTTTTCTCCTCTTCTTCATCTTCTCAACTCCTACCTTGATCAATTACAATTATCTGAGGAGGTGCACCTTGTCTTTGTGTTGTAGGAACATCTTGTCCTATCTGCTCCTTTGCTAACTCCTCAGCAATTGTTATCACTTTCACTGTTGAATCAACCTTAGCAGTTGTGTCCTATGATGCTTGCTCTTTTTCTTGATATTCTATAGCCATGGGAGGTTGCAAAGGTGGTTCTTGTGTGTTCACCTTCTCCCTAGTAATCTCTACTACAACCTTATGCAACTATTCCACACTCACCAAAATAGGATTTGTGCATAGTTGTGATTGCAATGTGGTTTGGTGAAGGATCATTTTGAGATCCTCTATAGTTAGTGGACTGATGTTCTAACTTGAGGTGTTAGGAACATCCTTTATAGTTACAGTGTCTATAGGTGTTGTATGTGGAGGACTTGGTGGTGGAAATTGGGTGTCTTAGATACTTTGTTCTGGTTACTGCTCCTTAGTTATTGCCTCTTCACCTTGTTGTGTCTTTTCCACTATTTCCTCTTCTTTTTCTTTCTCTCCTTCCTCCTCTTTATCATTTTCCTCTTCTTCTTCATCATTTATCCCCTCAAAGGGATCTTCCTACCCTTCCTTGATAGTATTCAATCCATAAATCAATTTCCACATTTGTGTCGACTTTTGCACATCTTCAATTTGATTTTGCAAAATTTTGAAGGTTCTGTATTTAGGTGCAAATTTGTTCCCATGTTTCTTACTAGCCTTAGTTATTTGACCTTTATTAAGGTCCAGCACCACATGAGCCAATGTTGACTCCCTTATTTCCTTCTCCATTTTAAGGTAGTAATGCCATTTTTTCTCTGCAATGGGGCTTAGCTCCTTAGGCATAGAATTGTCTAGTTCAAGTGGGGTAGTCTTGAACTTTGCCATCATAGTTTAGATAGACTCTTCCACTATTTTTTTTTTCTTCCATTGACAATTTATTAAATTCAATGGTTTTTAAACCAATTATATCTTCATTATCTCTTATGTTACTACAAACATTTTCCAATTTATATTTGGTAGAATGTCTTACGAATCTGTATTGATCATTGTTAGATTCTGCCTCTTCATCTAAATCTAGGGGGCAACATACTTTCTTCTTTTCTTTTGCTCTGTAGGTCCTCCTTGCTCTATGGCTCTTTGCTTCCTCTATTCCTTAGCCACTTGCATTGTTTCCCTTATGTCTACCCTTGTAGTTGGCTTGGTTGGGCTTGGCTTTATTGATTTCTTCTTCCCCTCGGGCTGAGCAACTAGTTGTTTCTTTTCCTTTCTCTTCTTAGGTTTAGCCTTGGGTGCTTCCTACTCGACACCTTCCTCTTCTTTTGCATCCTCACCCATGCCTTTGGTTAGAGCAAGTGTATCCTATCCTTTTTTTTCTTCATCCTTAGCCTCTTCATCTTTTTCTTCTCCTTTTGTAGTGCCCTCACCAAATTTGGCTTTGAGTTTCTATATAAGTTTATCCTTTTTCTTTAGTGTGGAGGTAGTCTTTAACTCCATATCCACCTTTGACCTTACCACATAATAGATACCAAAATGTAGTGCACTTTTGTCTACTTCCTCAGCTAATAGTGTAATTATATTTTTTGATGCCTCATCTATATTTATTTCATAGCCTAGAGGTTTTAACCATCTTACTCTTGGTGTTGCATCTTGAATGTAGGTGTAGTCAATATCTACAAGAAAGCATACATCATTTACATGATTCTCTACCAATGAAACTAATATTATTAGCCTTTTCTTCATTGACTTCTTGAAGTCTTCAAAATATCTAGTCATTAGGGTTTCAAAATTAGCTCCCATTTGTTCTATGTATTCATTAACTTGAGCTATGATAGACCTATTTTCTTTCCACACAACTTTACCAAAAGAAGGGAACTCATTTTGTACATAGAAGAATATGAAAATCAAAATAGCACAAAACTTGCATTGGGCTCCCTTTGTTATCCTTATTGCTGCTAAATTCTCATTAATTTGTTGCAATTGCAGTTTTGCAAGATCATAAGTATGATCCTTTTTCACCAATTTGTAACCCACGTCTACTACAATGCAAGGCACATTGTTAAGTCTGTTGGATTGGTAGAATTTATGTGCAATGACTCTAATAGGAAAGTCAACAAGAGGTTCTTGAATGGTGTCAATTTTTATTCCTCTCTTGTTCCACTTGGCACCAGTATTCTTTTCAATTGCTTCCTTGGCATCACTTCTGAAGGTCTTTGGCCAATCTAGGGTTGGGTACCCTATCACTCTATGTACTACCCTTTTTTTTATTTTCACTGGACCATATTCCAACCACAAAATTCCATCATGTATTCTTCTAAGCACTAGCCTAATCCATTCAAATTTTAAAACTGCAGGTAATTCTAGGGCATGCATCAAACCCTTCTTCTCAACAATTTGATATTCCTCATTCAAGACTCCATTTTCACACAATTTTTCTTATGCCTCCCTCGTCTCCATATCACCTATGGCTCCAATTTTATAGTTGTAACATCTTCTAACATCTTGGACCATAACTACTTTAGGGGGTATTACAGATAGGGCTCCCGTTCAGTCATTTTTATATGCCACTTCAAGGATTGGCCAAAAATCAGGTTGTTTTACTTCATTTGAAACTAGTTGAACCTCAAAAGGTTCTTTCTACTATGTTTTCCTAGAGCTAGAATCCATTTGTGTGATCTTGGGTTTGAACACAAAGAAAATGTGAAGCTATGTAACTCAGCACAAATGTAAATACCTCAAAATTGATGAAATTGTGTTGAATTTTTGTTGAAATTGGCTCAATATGTTGGATTCTCTACTTTGAAGTTGTTATGCACTCTTCTTCATCTTTTCTCTTCACTCATGATGAAGAAAAATGATTTGAAACATGATAATATACCTCATTTTTGTTGCATTTAATGCTTAGTGCATTTACAGCTATCCACTTGGCTTCTTAAGCATTTTTGCATTACTCAAATTCCATTGCCTTTCCACCACTCAGCATCCATAGAAGTGTCCTTCACTCGACTTCAACTAAAAATTTCCTTCACTCAGATTCCACTACCAACTCAACTCCAAATAGTCATTTGGCTTCTATTATCTTTGGCAATCAACTTAGCATGCATTGGGATTTTAGTCGACATCTGATGGCAACTCGGCAACACTTATGAAATCTTGAAGTTTTAACTTTGCTTCTTTATTCATGCTGATCTCTTTTTTTCATTACTTGTTTTTTTTAGGAACTGATGTATGATAAAGCTTTGTTTATTAGTCCCTCATGCCTTCTCTTTGCTTAGTTTGTTGAAGTGTGATCACTTGACTTTTTAAGTAAAGTGATCCCTTCATTTGATGTGCTACTCCCATCTTTCTTCTTCCATGTCTTATTCATTTCTCCTCTGATGTGTTCAACATCCACCTTCTCTTTTCCTTTGTTGATCTCTAGTTTGGGTGCTTTTGACCTTGTTGGGCAATTCGTGCTCATATGACTAGTCTTCAAACAACTGAAGCATGTGGTTTGACTAAGCCATCTACTATAGTTTCCCTCAAAATGAGTTCTTATGCAATTTTTAGGAATGTGTCCATATTCCTAATAGTAATGACAGCTATACCTAGTGTTGTAATCCCAATTGTAGTGGTTTCCATGGTCATTTCCTCTTTCTGGCTAATTAGATGTCCATATAGGCTTTGATATGCACTCAAAAGCTCTATGACCATACTTCTTGCAATTGTAGTAGTGACCTTCAAATCTTGGTGTTTTGATAGTCCTAATCATGTAGGCATGTGCTTGATATCCTTACTTTTTGCACTTATGATAGTAACCCACATTCTTAGGTTTTTTGTACTAATTGGAATTCTTGTTCCTACATACATTAGAGGTATGCCCTTTTTTACCACATAAATGACAAGTAGGTTTAGCATTCTTACCTTTGTTACTTCTTTCTTCTACAGTCTTGGATGACTCTCCTTGCTCAGTTTTGTTGTATCCTAGTCCTAAAGTATCATTGCTAGCCCTTACTGATTTTAGTAACTACTTGAAGTATTTGATGGCCTCATTGGGTATGTTGAAGTTCCCTACAATCTATTTTTCTCTTTTTAGGTCATTTTGGAGTTGTTCATTTTTCATCTTTAGTGTAGAGATCTCAATGTCCTTGACATTTAGTTCATGATGTGCATTCATCATTTGGCTTAGCGTGTCTAGCTACATGTCTGAAATTCTTGCAAGCTCAATTGACTTTTGTTCTAATCCATTGGCAAGATTTATCTTGTCTTCTTCTATCATAGCCCTATCTTCAATGGCTCTCTTCTTTTGTTCAGTCACTTCACAAAGCATCATGGCTTGTGATTCTTGTTCAAGCTTGAGTGTTCTAATTTCTTCTATTTGAGCTCTATTTTTCTCCATTAGGTCTACTATTGCTGCATCAAATTCTTTGGAATCCCCATTTGAAAACAATTTTGAGGTGTCAATATCCTTGTATTGTGTATCATTCTCAGCTATGAGATTCTTCTCTTTAAGGATTTTCTCAGTTCTTCCCTAGCTTCTTCTAAAGTATGTAGAGCAAGTTGTATATCAATTGCCTGATTCTCTATGATCTTCCCAAGTTTGTAGACTTCCATTTCCAAATCTTTTCTCCAAGCTGTAAGGCTCCTTCTTGTGAGAACTTAGCTCTGATACCAATTGTTGGAATTTATAAGTGAGAAATTTTACTTCTGAGAGGGGGGGTGAATCAGAAGTAACTAATTTTAACCTTTTCAAAACTTGTTAACTAAAATCATTAACATGCATCTAATCCATCTAATAAACATGAAAGTAAAAACATGCATGAAAATAGATGACACAATAATTGGTAACCCAGAAACCCTCCAAAATGAGAAGGTAAAATTGTTAGAGTAAATAATTAATTAATTATTAATTATTTATTCTATTTACTTAAGAATACTTAGGTTAATGCATTTATTTAATATTTAGTATTTAATGCATGTAGTGATGAGTTGTTGACAACACAGGAGTTTGTTCCCTTCTAGCATGTTCCACCCTTTTGTGGAAGAGTGCTTGGTTGTCAACCTTATCTTCTACTAATTTCCAGCTAGTTCTACAAGCTTCCTTGAGGCCTTTATAAGTGATCTCTCTCTCTCATTATAAACATCACTTCTTGCATATTGCAAATACATATTTTCTCATTTACAATATCTTGTGGTCTCTCGTGTTTGTTTAGGGTTTTTCCTTTGCTCCACGCTCTTCCTTACTTGGCTTCCCTTTGACAGGTTATTTGCATGTAGGTCATTTTAGGCATCTTCAAAGTTGGATTTCATCAACTCCAACATGGTATAAGAGTCTTCCTACTCCTACTTGATTGAAAGATTTTGAAGCTATGATTTGAAGTCACAAATCCTAGTTTTTTTGTGCATTTTTCTTCAAATTAGGGGAACAGCAAATTTTTGAGCACATTGGGCCCAAACAAACACTACCATTAGATTCAGAAGGCATGTTTTAGCTAGGATTCATATAAAACTTGTCAATTTTAGAGACAGGGCTCTAGGAGACAATTTTTTTTAGCCAGAGGGCTCTTTCGTATGGTCGTATGGACACGTAGGCAATTTAAAATTTAAAAAAAAAAATTCTAGCCACGCCACCATAGCCATCACAAGGCTGCTAGCTTGCCTCTTGCACTCTTCCATAGATAGCAACTCTACCTCCACCCATGCTTAGTCCCTTTGACGGCTCAGCCTCGTGGTGCCACCCGTCCTCAACTCTCTGCCGAAAGTGCCCCTAAACCCTCTACTCCACCCAAGTTCCATAGCCTCCACTCCACTTGACAAGTGTCTAGCTCCAATTTTCTCCTCCTATCCACTTAGCAGCATGCATGGCATTATTTGCACTGTCATCTACTTATGTGTGACATAGTCGCAGCCCCAGTCCAGTCAACAGTCCAGTCTAGTTAGCATACACTCAGTAGTTCCTACAATAGACACGTGGCATGGGTGTCATGTGGTACCATGCCACATAGACCCTACCATTTCTACACCTTGCCACGTGGCTTCCAAGTGGACCTACCATGTGGTGTGCCATGTGGCTTCTTTTTTGCCTCAATGACTAATAGGCCATCACTTTCAATGGTGTGATTTGCTGACATCAGCATGATGTCATCCCTACATCAGCCCTTGCACCTCTCCAAGGTCATTTTGACCTAACTTCAATTTTTTGGCCATAAGTTGAGCATATAGAGGTATTTTTTCAATCTGAAAGAAGCACCGAAAAGTTGGTTTTAAGATGGAGACATTAGTGTAGGTATTTTAAAGTTTTGATGCAGTTTTATTGCTCTTTTTTTAGTTGAAGTCCAAAGTTCTATTTTTGACTCCAACATGCATATCTTTTGTGTCCCATGTCAATTTTTTTGAAAGATGGTTTTGTCATCTTTTCAAAAATGTAGTCTTTTTCCTTAGATTTTGGCCCATGTTCTATCTATCATATTTTTGGCATTTTTTCTCTATGGTGGATATCTTGGGTGTTTCAGGTTCAAGGATCATTTTCTTAGCATGTTTTCTTTTGTTTTGGGTTGTCCTATCTTTTGTGTCAGCTTTTTTCCCATTTTGATCATTGTAGACATCATTTGTAAGAATTTTTGTGTACGCACTGAGATAAAGTGTCACCTTTTCATTCGAGTTCGTGAATGTTGTTTATGAGTCAGTTGTACATGCACTATTTTTATAAAGCACCATGGGGGGGATAGTTTTTTTCTATTTTAGGCCTTCTCCCTTTGTCAAGTGAGTGTCCCTTCCATGACAGTAGCCCCATGTAGCATCGTTGTGATGATGTCTTTATAAGTGTTTGTACCTCTCCCTCTCTCGTCATTCTTGGTTTGTCTACAGGAGATTTTTGGCCCACCTTCTCAGTTTCATGTCATCTCACCCCATCTACATTAAGGGGGCTATTGTTCTAATGCATCCTTGGTCTGATGGTTCGATGGTGTGAACTATGTATTTAGTGGTTGATCCTATATACAAGGCAATTTCAATGACTGTCTACCTATGCATTTCGATGAGATAGATCATCTACCATATAGACATGCTTGGTTCATGCCATCTTCTTCCTTGGTGGTACTTTAGATTAGCAATTTGGCAGATTTGTGGCTTCTTCATGTTTTAGTGATGCTCTTCTTGATCACTTTTTGTTCTTGTTTGCAAGGACATTTTCTCTAGTTGGAGGCTTCTTTAGTCCTTCCCTAGGTTATCTCTTTATGGAGAGGGGTTTTTCCCACTAGCTTTTCTCCTTTTCTCTGGTTATAGATATTGCATTTTTCATGGGTACCTAACATGGCCTCATTTCCAAGACCCATTCTACATTCATCTTAAGTTTGTGAGCTTAAGGAATTTTCCTAAGTTGCACTTAAGGGGGGGTGTTAGAATAAATAATTTATTATTTATTATTTATTATTTATTTATTCTATTTACTTAAGCTTACTTAGGTTAATGCATTTATTTAATGTTTAGTATTTAATGCATGTAGTGATGAGTTGTTAACAACACGAGAGTTTTTTCCCTTCTAGCATGTTCCACCTTTTTGTGGAAGAGTGCTTAGTTGTCAACCTTATCTTCTACTACTTTCCAGCTTGTTCTACAAGCTTACTTGAGGCCTTTATAAGTGATCCCTCTCTCATTGTAAACATCACTTCTTGCATATTTTAAATACATTTTTCCTCATTTACAATATCTTGTGGTCTATCATGTCTGTTTAGGGTTTTTCCCTTGCTCCACGCTCTTCCTTCCTTGGCTTGTCTTTGATAGGTTATTTGCATGTAGGTGATTTTGGGTGTCTTCAGAGTTGAATTTCATCAACTCCAGCAAAACCTAGGGTGGGGATGACACCCACAAAGTATCACTACAACAATATGTACCTATTCAAGGTTACTAAGTTTTGACCAGTTTCAATGGTCTGCCCTATGAAAGGCTTGTTCTATTAAAGACTTTACACCCTGTTAAAAGTGATCTGGTTAAAGGATTTACAAAAATTCACTTGGAATATTACCATGTTAAAGGATTTAGCACCTTGTCTAAAGGCTTACAACATGGCTCTTAAACCAACCTATCATCATAGGATTTTCATTCCTAATACAATTGCTAGAGAGTATTAGAAAGTCTTGACTTGATGACTTGCAATCTTCAATTGCTAATTCTAGATCCTTGTTCTACTTTGTCTGTTTTGATCCTTGCTTGGTCTAATATATCTCTTCTTTAAATTCTGATACTTTGTTCTTGATCAATTGGATTTTACAATGTTGCTCTATTGTTTCTAAGTCTTTAAACTCCCCTCTAAAATTTGTTGTAATTCACCCATACACTTCTCATATACGTACATACAAATGGGGTTTCCTCCTCCTTTTAAAGGCTTCAAAGACTTAGGGTTGGGTATGAATATATGATCAATATTCACTCTTCATTTCCCACTCAATTAATTCACTTTTTCTATTGGTTGCATGCCTTCTCCATTTTTCTTATTGGCTACATGTAGATTTCATAGGAAATGCAAAAGATTTGATCTATCTTCGAGATCCTTCAAGATTCATCTTAAGTCAGCTTCAAAAATGGTTTACATCTGAGTTTGTGAAGGTACAAACTCATATGTTTATTTTGTGTTACTCAACACTTACTACTTGCTAATGCTCAACACATTTAGGAATTTAGTCTCACTTGGCTCCCATAGTAACTCTATTTCACTCGGCATCTATACTTTGCTCAACACCTATAGTGACTCAGCATTATTTATCACTCAACACTTGAACTTCACTTGGCATTTGAAGTTCACTCAACACCTATTGAATCTCTAGCTTGGCACACACTATAGCTCGGCATCTATATTATACTTTGCATCATCTTGAGAATTGATTAAGTGTGTTGACACTTAATTGTAAAAACCAATTTGAGACCAAAAGAAAGGAATATCCTTGCAAAGGCATTAAATATAGAGGTTGATACTTCTCAACCAATTCTGAACCAATTAGCAGATTTAGTCTAGAAATTCAAAGATGATTTGAATGGACAATAGTAATTGTTGCAAAGAGCTAAGAAGTTTGAGAATAAAGTTTTAGAACTTATTGCTCAACAAATTGCTATCCATCAAGTAAACATATCTACTATTCTAGGCTCATTGGAGACCTCTTGCAACAATGTATCTTTACTATTTAGTAAACTCTATGATATTTCAATCTTCACTAAGGAAATAAAAGATAAACTATCAAAGATTAATGAAGATATGAAGACAAGTGCAAAATGGTTGCAACTTGACCTGAGCCACAGCTCTACCCATTATAAAAAGATTAGATTCCTAACTAATATGTAGGTAGAATTGCTTGGAGAAGAGGCAAGAATAAGAGCTACATTTATAGATATATAGGGAATGATTCTCCCAAAAATGGATGCATTGCAGAAACACATTGCACATGCTAAAATGCTCATCCATGACAACAAATTCTCCATTGCAGACCACATGATAGAACTATTACTAGAAGTGCAAATTGCATTGCACAAATGCAAGGTGTTGCAAGAGAATTGGGACAAGACATTGATGTTAATTTTGAATGTACATTCAGATTTCTTATCACATTTTGGCATTATTGTATAGTATATATAGCATACATCTTTGGCATTAATGTCAAAAGGGGGGAGAATATGTATATTGTGGAGAAAATGTATAAATCAAATGTGAAAAGATGTATAGTATAGTATATATTATGTATGGAGGAGCATTATAATATTAGTCATGTATATATACTTAGAGGTACATCTCTTACAAAACCAATTTTGAAAAATCTCAAAAATAGTATACTCTACCGAGATGGAGACATAAGGTAATGGATAAAAGATCTTCTTAACATTTTGAATTTAGTTTTGACTGATAAGTGTTTTTGTCGCTAATGCCAAAGAGGAAGATTGTTGAAATTATAGTCATGTTTGTTATTAGTGACATACACTTATTCAGATTGTAAGTATCTACCAAGCACATTGTATAGTTGATAGTGTTAGCCAAACATTTTAGTATCTGTCAAGTTCTATAGTTGCTACTGATTCCAAGGGATAGTATTTAGTTTGCACCAAGAAACTACTACCAAGGTTTTGATTAGTAGTATAAACTAAGCATCTCATTGTATGCCAAGTTTATCAGTAAAAGCTCAATTGTGCAATGCTTATCGAGTTTGCAGTTGATGTGATATGAGTCTAGTGTTAACGGAGCTACACAGTGTTAACCAAGTGACTTAGTTTATACTAAGGTAATAGTGATAGCATTGACCAAGCTATGCAGTGTGAATCAAGTGATTCAATTTATATGTCAAGTTTCACAATATTCATCGAGTGACCAATGGAGATCAAGTTCAAGATTACTTAGAAGTGATCAGAATGGACCAAGCTTCTATGTCTACTAAGTGCATGATGATGCCAAGCATTGATAGTGGGTGTCAAGTATCATAACCTCACCAAACATGTCTTCAGAACCTAAGATCTTGTAGTTAGGCTAACATTGTGGTTTTTGTGTAAACTTGTATTGTGGCTAACTTCGTAATTTGTAATTGGATTGGTATATATGTAATGGATTGTATCACATCCAATGTATGGCATGAAGTAATGTAATAAGAAGAGAAGAGTAGAAGACTGAATTAAAAATGCTACAATAGTATAAGGAGTTGCAAAGATTTATCTATCACAACAAGGTGATTACTATACTCAAAGGAATCTCATTCAGAAAACCAAGTTGTAGATCAGAGATCAACAACTATTTCATCCGAATAGCTGGATCAATCAAATCTTTTCAAAACTTAGACTTAACAGTCTCATGTAAATCTCTTTACCATGTGCATATTTCATTTTATGTTTATAAATCCTTTTGCAAGGTGGACCTAGTAGTCATTATTGATCCTAACAAGGCAAATCATCAAAACTGATTATTGTAAGCTTTAATAGGCCAACTTTATACTATAGTACTAAAGCTTGTGGGTATCATCCCCACCCTAGTTTTACTTTCTATTTGGAAGGTTTCTGTGTCACCAAATTGTGTGTCAAAGTGTTATGAATGCTTTAATGTTTTCAATTTCTCATGCATGCAATTAGATTAGAATACTCATGAAAGATTGATTGCTAATTAAGGATTAAGTTTTATCAGTTACTAATTAACTCCTATCTTCTTAGTAACTTAGCCTATCATAATGTTTCCAACACTCAAGACTTTCCAAGTTCGATGTAGTGACTATGCTCATGACCAAAAGATTTTAGCTAACTATTTTTTATCAAACATTTTATAACAAAGATTTGCAATGGTATGACTCTTTTCCACCTTATTCTATTGATCTTTTCATAAAATTTCTAATGCTTTCATAATAATGTTAGTCCTTCTATTTGTTTAATGGATTTGATGCATTATAAAAAAGGTCCTAAAGAGAAAGTGAATAATTTTATTAGTAGATTTAAGAATTGGCATTCTCATATTTCTTATCATGTTCCTAATATTGATATTCAACATATATTTATTTTAATTATACAAAAAAAATATTAGAGATAAGATTATTATGAGTGAGTTTACCTCTTTTTTACAACTTTATGCAACACTTCATAATTATCAATTGCAAGTGAGTCATTTTGAGAGCACTAATCTAATGGTTCATGTCCCTATTGTAAGAGTGATACTACACCTAATCCTAAAAAATTCCACAAACCTGAAAATTACATCAAGATCAAAAAAAACCACAAATACCTCCCCTGTTAGGTATTTTTGCCCTCCCTTATAACATTTCCTCCCCTATTACGGTTTCTTCCAAGGAATTTTCTAACCCCCTAATTGTGCAAGATGTTTCTATGGCATAGGTAGATAGCTTTCTTAGTCACAAGTAGGAGGTCATAGTGGAGATCAAGAAGATGACTGGAAATGATGTGTGGGGAATAATTCATGTGCTGGAAGAAAGAATGTGCCTTTTGACAAAGTTTACTGTCAAGGTGACACATGCAGCTACCACCACGCTTCACCTAATTAAAGATTAGGAGGGTAATCTGCCAAAGGAGGATTCCAAAATGTTGTTTGACTTCCTTGTAGAAGATTGGGCTAATATTTTCCTAGGGAGGAAGGAGGCTAAGATGCCTTAAGGGCTCTCTCCTTCTGGTTTTTCATGTTTTTTTTTCTGTTGGTTGTTAAACTTGGTTGGGTTTAAGGCTTTTATGCCCTTGTGTTTATATTTTTGTAGCTTTTTTAATTTTATTATAGGTAGTATGTATGTCATGCCTATTGATACTCTTTTAGTTAACTTTCAAACTATGTTTTTGTATTTTAAGTGGTAGAGGGTAGTTTTGGTTGTTGGTAATCTATGGGTAGTTTGCTAGCTTGACTACTTAAGGGCCAGTCCCCTAGTTTTGGTTGCTTTTAATTTTTTAAAATAAACCACAAATACAGTAGATGATCAAGTATTTATTGCATCTCAAAGTGTTGCTACTTCTTTCTTTATTTTTTTGATGAGCCATAAGCTTACTCTAAGCCTAATTTTTCACCCTTTGTGATATTTTGTACTTCACAGTGAAAAACCCTAGGGTTATGTTTTAAAATTTATGAGTTTGTTAAGACCATAGGCAAAATTTCCTAAAAAAATTCATAAACCCTTGTTTGTGTGCCCTAGCCCTCAAAACTAAATAAATATAATTTTTAAATAAAATTGCATGGGACATGCTTATCCTATGTCTTATTTTTCCCAAGGTCTTTTTTTTTCTTTCCACAAATTAAACCTTTTGTTAAGCATGACCTAACCATAGTTATATTTCTTTATGCCTTTTTATGTAGCATCTTAACTATGGTGTTTTATTTTGATTAACCATTGATCTTTCCAAGATCAACAGTAAGGGCATCCCCACAATATAAACATGTTCAAAGTTTAAGCGAAGTGGGCAAGCACCTTTGAGACACGTAGTCCTTGGTGACATGGGTTATGATTGTGCCACAAAGACAAAAATTTGTCAGAGCCTGTCAATAATTTTGAGGACTTTTGTAGAAATTGTCAATGCACATTCCATTTCCTAGCAATATCATTGGTTAGCCAATGCAGTAAAGTTTCTTTTCTACCATGTTGATTGAGTCATTGATCTTTGAAAGATCAATGATGGGCACTTTACCACTATATTAAGATGCAAGGTTATTAATCAAAGTGGGGAAGAAACTTGGTGACACTTTTCCTTGATAACATCATAGGGAATACTTCACACAAATCAAAGGATGCAGATTACACACTATTGATCTTGATAAGATCAACAGGCGACACATGCCTGCATTAGAAAAGTAAAAGAATTTTAAACAAAGTGGGCAAGCACCTCTTTAAAATGTGGCATGTGATGATGTCATGGGCCCACTCATTTGAAAAGAAAATAGCACAATCTATACTATTTCTAGAGTTGTTAGACACGTTGACGCAAACACAATATATCTATTGGTTGGTGGAGCTAACACAACAATAAAAGGCATGTTTTGATCACACCGTTGATCTTGTATAGATCAATGAATAGAACTTACCTACATTACCAAGATGACCAAATTTGAAAAAAAGTGGGGAAGTGCCTACATGCCACATGGCATAGTGGGACCTGTTGGTGATAAATTGATCAAATTGTGCCACAGTGGAAAAGGTAATCAGATGGAATGAAGTAATTGGTGAAGTATGACATGTACCTTCTAGGCTGGAGATGAGTGTACCAATGGGGCCACTTTTTAAAAGCCTTATTTACAAAGTAATGTGATCTTTCGTGATCATCACTCTTTAGAAGATTGACAATTAGTGCTTCACTGCATTATAAAAGTGCTCAAGTTTTAAGTAAAATGGGGAAGCACCTGCTTGACGCGTGGCAAGGTTTTCAAAATTTTAAAGAAGCTTTTCTATTTTTAAATAGTGTCATCTAATGCTATGAGATTGATGGAGAAAATTTAAATTTGAGGCATGACATGAAAATTGACTATTAAAGACATTAATGTCATTCAGGACCACTTCGTCCGACCTTAATGCTACAATATAACTTGAAAATTCACCATTATTGAGCTACATAACTATAAAATTCTTAGAGTGCAAGGGTTTCCAAAGCTAGGGCATGAGATTCTCTAGGGTTTCCAGCAATTTGAAGAGTGATTCATAGTGAAAAGCAAACAGGAATAAGTAGGTAAGTGGTTTGTAACTTGTAAAAAATGAGAAACTATAGTTGTGCTAGATCAAATTGAAAAGATGCCTCCTCATAGGGAATTTTTTGGTATGAACGATTACCTAAATAGATCAGTTCAGGATGATTTTCTTGAACAAATTCCTACTTCTATCAATGAATTAACAAAGGATAGAGAGTTCATTCCAAAAAACCCTAGGTTGCTTGTCAATGAGGGTTTTTACAACAAGGCTAATTATTTAAGGGATGCAAAAGTTTTAGTAGGGGGCTCAGAATTATTCAAAAAAAGGAATTACAGATGCAAATGTTACTCTACCATGTGCCTTTAAAGATAGTAATTACAAAGTTTCTGTCGTAGATTGGATAAATTAATGAAAGGGGTCTGCTAGGAAAAGGCAAAGGTACATTCTTCCCAGTGGTCATTGTTGTGCATGAATTTGTTTTTGTTAAGAAAGGATGGAGATGTTTGGAGAAAGTTTTAGATAAATATCAAATGGCTCAATCACATGCTCGCTACATTGATCTAGAGGGATTTTATGACCTCCTTAGGGAAAGAAGTAAAGCTAAAGCTCATATACAAATTATGTATTTCCTAGAGGCTATCATCAAAAATATATTTTCATTACAAGAGAAGGAAATTAGAAAAGAAAAATGGGTGGTTTATAGAAAGGTTTTGAATTTCATCAATGTTTTTGAGCCTAAGTATGACCCTCTGGTAAACAAGAAATATTGGGGAGCCAAAATGGAAATGTTGATGAAAAATTTTCCTGGGATAATTCAAACTTTGAATGATAAGAAAGACATTTTGAAAAAGGCACATCTAGATAGATCTATTGAGGTGGAAAGGAGAATAAATAGTAGAATGGTTGTGAATCTAGGCTAGTATACACTACAGAGGAGGGCTAGATATGTTGTAGCTCAAAATGTACAATACATTTCCCCTTACAAAAGGCCAAGATCAGAGAACCCATCTAATGTAAATGCTCCCAAGAAACAAAAGTTGGAACAATGGTCATCTTCTCAAGTAGGAGAATATTCACCATCTCAAATCCCACTCAGAGTAGATGATGAGGCATCTCTAAGAGAACAGTTGAGACAAATTGGAGGGGAGGGAGATATAATTGTTACAACTTCTGATATAGAAAAGGGAGTTCTTGAGGATCCTCCCATGCCATCCTTTGTCCTCATTGTTGCTAATTACGAAGGTAGGGAGATTGACCCCATAATTTCACAAGGTTCTCAAAAGTTTATTGATGATGAAAATGTTGTAAAGTCTAAAGCTTTTGGACAATTTCTATGGAGAAAAAACATTCGCAATTTTAAGGAAAAATGCAAATCAATAAAAATAGAGCAACCAAATAAGTTGGACTCTAAGGTTGACGAGGAGGTTAAAGCCAAAATTTTGGAGGACTTTGATCAATTAACCCCTGAAGTTCGAAGACAGCTTGTAAAAGAGTCAGTTGTTTTGATTTTATCTAAATGGGACATAGCTAATGCTATGATTTTTTATTCTATTAGAAGGGAAAAAGATGTGCAATATAAGACTTGAGAAGAAATATTGCAAGCACATAGAGGAGTGAAATTCAGCAATGATCACCAAGCTCTAGTGATTTGGTCTATTGAAAAGAGAGACGAGACCAAAATACAAGAGAACTCAAGTACAAAGCACACTGGTACTCTTATAGTATATATAATAGATGAAGTAGATAGTGAGGAAGCCAATAAAATGACTCAAGAAAAGGTAGCTTTGGGATGGTGGTAGTTGGAAAAGAGAAAAGTAGATTCCTAGAGCTCAATACCAAATTTGAAGAAATACTAAAGGCATATAAGGGAAGAGGGAAGAGCATATAGCTGTTGAAAAATCAAGTATCCCAAATGGATAAATAGCTAGGAAAGAGGAAGGTAGGAGAACCAAGCAGGCCTCGAGTTACATACCCTCACCCCCTTATTGAGCCATTCAAGTCTTCCAATTTTTGAGTTTCCTAATACCCCCATAAAGAGCTGAATTGTATATTGTAAAGGAATTTGAAGAAGAAAAAACTAAGTTATGGGAATTGCAAGTTGAGCTAAATAATCAATATGAGGAAAAACTGATGAGGAGAGGGCATATTGTAATCTTCAAATCTATTTATCACATTATCTTTTTATATAAAACCATTTCTGTTACCATTCCTTCAAACTGTCATGACATAAAGCAAATCATTTACATTTCTTGTAAATAACAATAGAGAGAAACTAATTTATGTTCACTGTTATAACCTTTCTGACAGAGATCAAAAGCTGATAGAAGGAAACATAAAGACTTAATAAAAATACATTTCATTTAATGTCAAAGTCAACAAAACATCAATAGCTCTCTGGTTAAAACCAGAGAGCCCAATTTATTCCTTATTCCTCTAACCACTTTGTTGATCTCTCTCTGTTATTACAATAATGTCTTTCTTTTAAAGACAACCTAAAATGGTTACAACCATTTACCTTCCTGTGTCCCCTCCTATCCATATTCAGATTTTCATTACAAATTTCATATGATCCTGATTACAATAACATAATAAATAGACCATTTCACATTATGGTTCCAATGACTTAATAAATAAATCATTTCAGAGATGAATGTAAACAATATAAAATTAATAGAGGGAGTTGACCCTGCACCAAAAACTCAGAAAACCAATCTTATAGTTAGTAGATAAGATTGACTAGCTAGCATTCTATGACTAGTTGGTAGGGATCCTTAATATGTGGGATGAAATAAAAAGTGTTGAAGACATTCTAAAGTCCATTGTTTGAAAATGGAGTGAGAAAGATAAAGATATTACTCTCATGTGTATCTTAGTTATCCAATTATCTTCTGAACAAATAGAGAAGCCTTTTGATATAGCCAATAATTTTACAGAATTTGATGAGAAAAGGGTTTCTATCCAAAAAAGAATAATAATTTGTTTCTCACAATATATAGGAGAAACTGTTGTTCTTTTCCCCAGTGCACTCAAAAAGATTGATAAGGTAAAAGAAAAGGAAGAGTGGGGGAAGGAATTGGATGATTTGCTTTTCCTTAGAATGAATGAAGTTATTAATGAAAAAGGACATGTGTTGTGGGCCATGACTAATGAAGAATATGTAAAAATATAGTTGTTCTACAATGCCATCAGAAAAGAATTTGTTGAAATGGACAAATTAGGAGGCTTTGTAATCAAAAAGCAGTGTGAAATCCTAAATTTTGATTGACTTTATGATATTGTTTTCAACAAGTGGAGGGAAGATTGTGTCTTCAGAACAAATGGAAACAAAAGAAGAGGGTGTGAGCTAGGAGGAGAGTTACACAAATGACACCTCAGTAGAAGAAGGCAAAATAGAAAAATATCCCTCAGTGATAGAAACAGAATAACCAATCATAACTACTAGCCCAAGGGACCAAACTGATGATGTGGTAGTCGAGGACTCAAAAATAATTGTCATTTTAACAGTTTGTGGTGATGAAAGTGCAAAGCCTCGAGTTGAAGTGACCTTGTAGAGATCAGAGCTAGACACATCATGGACAAACCTAATGGCTACATATTCTAAGGATTTAGAAACATAAAACGCCAATCATGGAATTTGTAGCATTTGAAAGTGTAACAGAAAATTGGCCCACCAAAAGAATACTATGATGTAAAGCTTTTTCTATTGCACAAAATTTTGTCTCTTATGACAATAACAATTGTAAAAATCTTTTGTCTAGAGGATAGCTATCAGTTCTCTATGCCTAAAGCTTGTTGCATCTCACACTATATAAGTTAGATTCTAGGGCTAGAGAAAGGGTCCGAGTTATTGCATATTTTAGTTTTACTAATCTTGTTTGGTCTAGTTTCTTGGTGTAAGCTTCATGATGTCTTTCTCTACAAATATCTAAGAATAGATTTTTCTTGTAGGATCTTGATGTCTTATCTTGAGTCATTCTGAGTTTTGTTTCAATTGTATAAAATTTTCAAAGGAAATTAATATAAAAATGAACTATCCCCATATTTGTTTTTTTTGAAATTTTTCTCCATTTTTATTAACTGGTCATTTTGAATTTGTATGAGAAAAGCTTGTTCAATTGATTGCAATTAAATCAATTTGTATGTCAATTCACTATTGCTTTTAATTCAATGAATTAAGTATATGCTTCACTAAGTTTGATATGGTTTCCATGGTAATAGGAAGGCTATCTGTAAGAATGATTTTCAGAGAGAATTGTTGATGGTATTGATTGTAATGCAATCAATTGTATCTAAAATTTGAATGGACTCTAAATCCCAATGGATAAGACATTGATCTATTGATCTAGTTTTCAGGTGGAAAGATCATGAACAAGAATCAAGCTTTAATTTGAAATCAATTTTACTATATTGTTTGAAGAATGTCAATGTTGGTCAAAACTTGCTTACATGTAATCCTTGTGTTTTAGTCAGCTACTATTGCCTAGAATTATTTGTAAATCTAAGAAGAACTATGACCAAATCTACTATAAGGGATGTGTATTGTTGTGAAAATTCATGGAATAAATAAAATATGTATGTAATATCAGTTTGAAAATCTTTCATCCCTTAGGTGCACCCACCTTGGTTTTGCAGAGCCTAAAGAGTAGAAAATCTTTTAGGCAAGTAACTATTTATGGGAGGTAGCTTATTCTTAGGTCATTGCATTCTTTATTATCTTGATATTAAGTATTTTGTTGCTCAATAGTTGAAAAACACCAACACTTACTACTCTCTCTAAGTCTTTACATTCTATTATGACTAGGTTGTTTAGTGTTAATATGATTATAATTCCTCCTATTAAACTTATTTTCCTTCTACTACATCAAGTCCAGATTTAAATCCTCAAGATTTTTGTCAATTTCATCACTAGCCTAGACATGGTACTAAGGCATGCTATTCTTTGAAACATAAGATTCAGGATTTGATTGATGCTATTTCCTTATCTAGGAGGTTCAAGATAATGTGAATGAATCATTTTATCCTTCTAATCAAATCCTTCAAAATCACACTAACCATTTTCCTCAGTATATATTACTAATACTATTTTTCAACATCTTTTTTCTTCTACCCATCTTGAAGTGAATGTTTCTTATAATACCTTATGATGAGAGAATGATAATACTACTAATATTATGGAATTTTTAGTTCAACCCCCACCTCCACCTAAGGAAGACATTCCTTATGCATCTTGTTAGTAAATAGATTTGTCCTTCAACAATAATGAAATAAATTAGAAAGAAGAACAAGTGTAGAACTAAAAGTTGGATGAGTTATCATTGATTGATAACTATCCTCTAACTTGAGGGTTCAAACTCCCTCTTAGAAATATTTATAATGAATTAGATGACTGGTTATGTCTTTTACTTGAAGACACGAAGGTTTTCTTATATTCACCCATCAACATGGAATGAATGTGATTATCAGATTAAGAATAGAGAGAGAGAGAGAGAGAGAGAGAGAGAGAGAGAGAGAGAGAGAGAGAGAGAGAGAGAGTAGACACATGACTAATCATTCAACTCCCTTTACATCTTAGAGAAATAGAGAAAACATAATATTATGAGATAAATGACCATGCGATCAGAAACAATCCCAGAATTACACTTTTAGACCACACCATCTGATGAACATAAACTATTTTTATTATGTACTCATAATAGGTAATCCTATGATAAACATATCCCTATAATTATAAAGAAATATAGAATAACAAGCTAATTCCTCTATCCCCTATTACAATCCATAAATTGCTTCTTCCCTGCAGCCACATGACTTCTGGAAAAGAAGAACCCTAGTTTTGATGTTTTGTTGCATATTTATCCTCTTAGCTTTTAGGTGACCTCTAGGTTATCATAAATGATTCTTGGAAAACCTCTCATTTTTCTTCCTCCTCTTTTCAACTTCTTCTCCTTTTTCTACTTTATAAAATACATCTATCAAAATATGCAATTTGGTGATGAGATGTTGTCATGATTTCATAATTATCATTGATAGTTTTGACAGTTCATGCCAATACTCATAACTTTTAGTTTGTAATTTATTTGACAAAACTGTTTAGAGAGGATATACAAAACTAGGATTTATTAAACATTTCTAAAAATCAGCTCGATCCAATGGTTAGATTTAAATCTATGCCCCCTAAAATATGACACATATTTATGTCATCATTCTGTAACTATTATGGATAAGTTTGACAATGTTGCACTCAGACATGTGTAACTTTTGTTTTGTTGAGAATATGACACAAATATTTTGAGAGGAAGTAGAAAATTAGGTTTATTCAAACATATCCAAAAATAAGGTTGATCCAACAATGGGATTTGGCGATATGGTCCCCGCATTGAGATTGATATTTTTGACAGCATTTTGTAATTGTCATAGATAATTTTGACAGTTCTCTAGTCAAACATGTGTAACTTTTGTTCTATTAAGAATATGAGCAAGATCTTTGGAGAGTATTTAAAGAATTAATTTTTCCAATGGTTGGATTAAAAGCTATGATTCCTTCACTGAGACCCTTTTTTCCCTATCAGAAAATCTATAGTTACATGTTGTTGCTATTAAAAACTAGACAGTTTGAACTTGTTAACTTGAACTTTGAACTTGAATTTATTTTTTCAAGGTTCAAGTTCAACATGACAACTTACAAACTTGAACTTTTGAACTAGACAATTCTAAATTGTCTAAACACTTGAATTGGTTAAACCATTTGAACTAGTTTCTCCTCAAAAATTGAACCACTAGGTTGCTTGCAACTCTAAACCATCATTTTTCAAACAATGAACTTGATCTTGGTTGTTCAAGGTTTGAGCTCAACATGAAATTCAAGCTATATGTTTTTTTTTATAGGCTCAACCTAAAACATCAATATCTTTTACATATGATGAAATTTTTCCAATCATTCCAATGAGAAGGTGGAAAATTTGTCTCTTGCCAACAAACCCAAAATGGAGAAAAATCCAATAGTTGAATTTGGAGATATTTCCCCTACACCAAGACTGACATTTTAAAATTTGAACTTTGAACCTTGAACTTTTGCAACTAAACCTGAACTCTGAACCATGCACCATACATATCTAAACTACATATCAAGCTTTGAACGTTGAACATTTTAACTTTTAGGTTCAAGTTCAAGTTCAAGTTCAATCATGAGTATAGGACACTACTTCTACACAGTTCAAATTTTACAAAGGGGTCATTCATAACAATAACCAACCGAAGATTGATTTATGGGGTTCATTTTGAAGTTTTAAAATTGAGTGCTCAACTTATGCTTATACATCTAATACTCAACCTAAACCTAAACCAAGTAGTAAGTGTACTAGAGCCCTTACTATTTAATTCACAAGTGTTGATAAGATTAAGGCTCTGGATGGTCCTCTATATTGCTACTTGGATTGCTATATATCTTTCTTATTTGTGTCTTTTTTTATCCTAACTCTATGGTTATCACACTACTACATATGGACCTAAATTACAATGACAAGCCATTGCAATTATAATAGATACCCATTGCCCAAGCGATAGAACCACAAATTGGCTCCCATTAGATGGGTACCATACTTTTTTTGTCACAAATTGTGATAGAAAGAGCATCTATCACAATTATGATGGATTAAACTATCGTAACTTTGAAGAAGGAAGGGACAAGAATTCATGTTGACAACATTGTAATTGTAAGAATACACACTTGTAATTACAACATTATAAGCTTCCAATCCACCATATTTATTGTGGTATCCATGTAATAGCTATGTTTTAGAAGTGGCGTTAATCCATTATGACTAGCCATCATAATTGCAATGCTCTTGCAACAATTGTGCTATGCAAGTGACAACTAGCCATCAGAACATGTCATTGCAATTGCGATGGCTAGTTGAATTTTTTTTTTTTTTTAAATGTTGCTTGTAATGCCTAGGATACTTCTATTGTTAGAGAGACTTCAAGCTCTTCATTAAATTGTAGTTAAGTGAGTCAATTGTAGTTAATAAGAATCCTTCCAATCTATTTGGACTACAGTCTAGTTTGGGAGCAAATTGTCTATGTTTCAATTGCAAATGATGGATTCTTACCATAGGTTTTCCTCAACAAGAAATGTTGTTGGTTCAACTACTCATGGAAATCCTTTTCCAAGAATAAGATTAGGGTCCCTACATGAAATAAAAATATCAAAGGGATTAAAAATGGAGAAGACTTACACAATAGAAAGAAAGCCTATAGAGTTCTGAGAAATGGATAACCTTGTGAATAGGAATAAGGAAGCTATAGATTTTCACAATGCTCTTTACTCATTCACTCCAATAAATCAAATGTTGAAGTGTAGAAATTACACACTATCATATGCATGATGGGCTTATCTTTCCTAAAACTCTAGTGATCACTCAAAAAACTCCATCAAATGATGGGGGAAGGGATATCCATCAAAGATTGATTATTCAGATTCATTGACCCCTACAGGTGGAATATTATTTGACAAAACTATCAAAAATTCCTTGGACACAAACTCCAACTTGTTTGCAAAGAAAATTCAAGAGCATACTAGATGTTTTCCTATTGAGGAGGAAAGCCTAATTAAGGAGGAGAATATGAATTATTATACTGCAATGAATAAAATGTGAAAAGGATTTAGCTCGTTGACTAATAAAAATGTTCTCACTACCAAGAATATTCTAACAGAATCAACAAAACATAATTCACCCATAGTTACTCCTCTAACTGGAAGTTTCTTTAAAAAGATCATTATGAGCTCCATAAAAAAAAGACCAAATCTATTAAAAAAGAAAGCTTTGGCGAGCCCCAAAATGAATTCTACAAATCTTGGAGTATAGGCTTTTGTAGAGGAAAATCTAAGTGAGTTGCAAAATAGATATGGTTCATCAGTTAAAAAGAAGGATTCAAAAACACCTAATGTAAGAACTGGTAGTAGCTTTGCAAGCCATATTTCACCAAGGATAAGTCAAAAACCAAGCAACATATTGTGCAATGTGAAATCATTTATTCCATTAGTTTATTAGAAATAGATAGTGACATCAATTATGATAGGTAAATTATTGTCAAATTCTAAGAAAATAATTTGTGTTTTATCATATGCATTCACTGTTTTTAATGTATTAAAAAAACATATTTTTGATTGTTTTTTGACTTCTCTCTCTATAACAAGAATTCCTTTGAATAACTTAAATGCTCTTATTTGAAATCATTTTCTCATTTAGCTTTGAACTTCATATGGTACTTGTTGTCCTGTAGCAATGACTTATAACCATTTTTAGTTTTCTTTACACTGTTACTTAATTTTATAAATAGGAAAATCATTTTTTCTCATTATTTGGTTGTCCTTCTCCACTACTACTCACAGTCTTCCATGACTCATGACTATGATAACAACATTATCACTATTCATTTTAACACTTCATTTTATCATCTACTAGTCATGTAAACAACTATTTTAAATGTACTTACAAGAAAAATGAAAAGTTGTACATTAAGATTAGACTAGTCAAGCATCCCAAAATTGCACAAGTATAATTAGACTGGTCAAGCATCCCAAAATTGTAAAACTATTTTAAATCAAGGAAAGAAATACCAAAATTTGTATTTGATATGGACTATATTATAGGAGAACTCTTCAACAAAGTTTCCAAAGGAAAGATAAAGGAGGATTTAGAAAGAAAATACTTCCAACAAGTTATCAATGCAGTGGACTTTTGTGATAGCATGGGAGTTTAATGTAGAGATTTGAAACTACAAAAGTTGAGTCTAGATCAAAGCACCAATCTAAATGTCTTAGACTTTGGATTAAGTTCAATGACTCAACAACTCAAGCATGATGGTCTATTACATACAATTTTTGGTACTCCTTCAGATGTTTTACAAGAGATGATTAAAAGAAAAGCCTATGATGGTGCTAAGGTAGATGTATGGACATGAGGGGCTATTTTGTTTGTTTTGATGGATATTTGTCTACCTTTTCATGATCCCAATCTAATGGTCATGTATAATAAGATATATAATTGATAAATTAAATGTCCATCTTAGCTTTCATATATAAAATGTTAAAATGATAATGGATGCATTATTAGATCCCCATCCTAAAACTTGACTCACTATTCCCTAGTTGATGGAAGTTCCTATTAGCATGAATGTTGATGCTATGGGGGAGCATTTTAGAACATTGATATGATGTTTTCATGATTGTGTTTGTCATTGATGACAACATAGTAATAAGTTTGTAAAAGACTAATAGAGAAATAGACTGTAATTTTTGTATTGAGAACATTATATTACCTATCTGATGATGCATAGTTTCCAGCACATACTATAGTGTGTATTTGTTACAAGGATAACTGTGTAGAACTTGAATTGATAGTGTACAGAAGATATGATTGATTTAAAGAGAACCATATGGAAACAAAGTATTGGGAAAGTAGTTCTTATTATATGATTGTTATAGTTCATTACAATTGTAGCGAAGGGTTGCATAATTAACTGGAGTAGTATACTAACTATTGATAATGTCAAAGAGTGCGCATGTACGAAAGTTGCACATGTGAAAGTTTGTGTATAACTATGAGTCGACAACATTATTTAAATGTGTATTTCATTTAATTAACATGCAAAAAGCCGAATCAAGGATTTATTATTGAGCATGGTATAAAGGAAAGATGTTTTTCATGTTTTACATATAGTGAAGTGAAAAGACTTACAAATTAATGAGTAGCAAAGTAATACAAAAGTAGAGTGACCTACCTATGCATGTAAGTGACCTTAAGGGTTATTGTTACTAAGTACAAAGTTCTAGATCTGATTGTATCATCTAAAGGTGAAGGATTTTGACATACTAGATAGAGGAAGAATTAAAAGCTTGTTTCACATCTATTATTTTGAAAGGAATGGTATCAAGGTCAATTGGATAGTGGGTTCATTGATCTAATCCTAAAGCTATTTGGACAATGGGTTCAACTGCCTTCCACAACTCCTAATAGGGATTCAAAGCCTCCTAACAAGTACTCTTTGTACTAAATGTTGTAACAGACTCCTAACATGGTCCATCCTCTAACAAAAAATATTCATATTAGTACATCATTTTGTGGGCATCATTCCCACTGGGGTTTTCCCTCTAATCAAGGGTTTCCCTAGTCAACATATCTGGTGTAATTATTTATGTTCATCTCTTTATGGTTGTTTCTTACTTTGGTTGAATGGTCAAGATTGTTTAAGAGGATAAATGTTCTAAATGTTCATATAAATGATTCAACCCTCCCCTCTCAATTATATTTGTGGACTATTATTTCTAACAATTGGTATCAGAGCATCATGTCCTTGAAGAAAATATTTTACAACTTTGGCAGATCCATGGTGAAGATGATGTTTAGAAAGGAAAGTTTGAGATTTGATGGCATCAATTATGATAGCTAGAAGGATAAGATGAAGACTCATCTCTTGTGCATGGTTCCAGGATATTGGCTTGTAACCAAGGCATCTAAAAATATTATGGAAGAAGACAATCTTGAAAGCTATACCGAGCAGTAGAGAGAACTATTCATGTACAACATAAGGGCAAGAGAAGCAATATTGTTAGCTCTACTTAAAATTGAGTATAGTTAGGTAAAACAACTCAAAACATCTCATGAAATTTGGAAAACTTTAGAAGTTAATTATGATGGTGATACACATGCTCTTCTATCATCCATATCTCTAGCCCAATCAACATCACTATAAGTGAGAAGAGTAAAATCATTACTTCTATCATACCAAATACTATAATTAGATTTCCCTTTCAGATATCTAAATATCCTTTTTATAGCTATGTAGTGATATTCTTTAGGATCATCTTGAAATCTTGCCACAATTCCAAATGCATTAGCTATATCTAGTCCACTATCAATTAGATACTACAATCCTCCAATCATAGATTTGTACTTCTTTTGTTCAATAGTAGGTATCTCATCCTTGCTTGATAACTTGTGACCAGTTACCATAGGAGTTGCAACAGTACATCTTCTTGCTATATACAACATATCTTACTGTACATATTTTACTCCCCCATTGATTTTTCAACTTATTGCATGTTTTCCCCCATAACATATGTTTTTCTCCATACATATATCTTTCTCCCCCTTTTGACATTAATGCCAAAGATTTTTTCTTTTCATTTACATATTAACTTAAAAATGAGATTTAAAAAATTGAATGTACCTTGAGAATGATCGCCAAGGTGTTATCTCAATTGTCTTGCAAGATCTTGCATGTGTGAAGTACAATTTGGACTTCTGCTGATAATTATATCATATGATCCGCAATGCAGAAGTTATTGTCATAGATGAGAGTTTTTGAAAGTACAATATGTTTTTGTAGTGCATCCATGATGGGAAGAATCATATTCTGTATATCTATCAATGTGGATCTAATCCTTGCTTCTTCTCTAAGCAATTCTGCTTGCATATCTGAAAAAAATCTTATCTTTTGAAAATGTGCAAAGCTTGAACTAGGGTCAAGTTGTAGCTACTGAGCACTAGCCTTCAAATCTTCATCTATTTTGGACAATTTGTCCTTTATTTATTTAGTAAACTTAGAAACATCACATAGCTTTCCAAAAAGTGATCACACATTTGTACAAGATGAATCTAAATTGCCCAAAATTGTAGAAAGTTCTACTTGATAAATAGCTATCTACTGAGCAATGTGCTCCAGAACTTTATTATCAAAATTCTTCTCTACTTTTTGCACTAACTTATCTTGTCCCTCAATATCTTCATTAAATTTATGTACCACCTTTGCTAGCTGATAGAAAATTGGTTGAGAAGAGTTAACCTCAATACCTATGGCCTCTACCAAAATGTTATTTGCATCTTCAATTATTTTAAATTCCTTATATCTCTCCTCTCTTAGTCTTTTTTGTTTAGCCTTCTTTTGGAGGATTTCACCAAATGATTACATTTGGTCTAGAGTAAGCTTGGAAATGTCCTAATTTGGGATTACAATTTCCTCATCTAAATCAATTTCTTCCTCCAGCTCTTTTCCTTTACTCAAACATTTTGTGCTCGGTTGAACCTTGGGCTTAATTGTCCTTACACTTATTGCTTTTGTACCTAGAATAGAAATAATAATAAACATGCTAGTATTGGCTGAAAAAATTTATACTATGCTTACTGAAGGAATATTTACAAAAATACCTAAAGAATCCAAAATTGATGTGCTCAAAATTGAAGTAGTCAAATCTGGTGTGCTCAAAATTGAAGTACTCAACTTGATTGATGAAAGAAGAGTATGCATCTTAGTAGATGAAGTGGAGGTCACTTCTATTAGTGATGTGTTGAGCTAAGTAGGAGCAAAGAGTGATTGGATGTTTAGATTGGCACTGGTGGTCACAATCAAAATTGTTGGGGCTATATATGTGCTTGATGTTGTCACTAGTTTTCTTGGAGAGTGAGGAAGTGAGGCAATAACTATTGCAACTATCTTAACTAGATCAATTTCCTCATCATCTTTCTTTGCTTCCTTGGTAGCCTCTTATCCTTGATCCTCTTCATCTTCTTCATTGTCAAAATGAGTTGCTTCTTCAACATTTTCTTCTTCATCTTTCTCGTTATCTTCTTCATCAACATCACCTTTAACATCAACTAGAAAATCACTTGGTTTATGTAATAGATTGATATTTTTCCAAGTGTTTGTTGCATTCTTTACAACATTCTCAATGTCTTTAATCAAAACCAGACAAGTATTGAACTTTAGAGTCAATTTTTCCTCATTTTTCTTCAATGATTCTTTTAACTCTAAATTTGATATGCTCGATATTAGATTCTTCAAGGTTTTCCCATATATGTCTTTGATGGTTTGCATGGAAAAATCCCATCTTGGCTTTATCTTTTCCAACAAAATATTAGGGAGCTAAGAAGTAAGCTGGTCTGGTGAGTATTTCCACTTACCCATTTTGTTCATCACCAGGTCTTAAATCTGCTTCTTTTCTTCCTCAATCCTAGTCTCATATTTTAATACTTAAAAGTTGGTTATGCATGCTTCTTCTTAAAGTTCTTTCAATCTATCTTTGAAGGTAGGTGGAGGTTTCCTAAATATAATATCTCCTACTTCCTTGTTAGATTTCTTCCTTGAGCATCTCCTAGTGAAAACTACAATGGATGGCTTTTGTGGCTTGGTGATAATCACCTTGCCATTTTTCCTTAATGGCTCTTCTTCCTCAAATTCTTCATCCTCTACTTCTTCATCCTTTTCTTCCTCAGCCTCACCTTTTCCTTTGGTCAACAAAAGGGTTGAACTAGATTTTAGTTTTGCAGTTCATTTCTTTCCCTTGTTAACCACCTAAAGGAGCTTTACTTCAAGTTCAATTTTGGCTTTTGCTTCATCATATGTGCCAAAATATGTAGCCTTAGGATCAACTAGCTCATTCACAAGAGCTTCAATGATATCTTTAGTTTTATCAATATTAACCTCATAACCAAAAGGTTTTACCAATGAAATTCTACACGTAACTACTTGAATGTAAACTTTGTCATAATCCACCATAAAACATACATCATCCTTATAATCTTCAACTAGTTTCTTGGGGATTCAGAACCTATTATTCATTTTCTCTTTGAATTCATCAAAATAATTATCCGTAATACTATTATAATTTTCACCGATTTCAACAATAAACTCATTTATCTGATATAGAACAGGCACATATTTTCTCCAGACAATAGTGCCTTTTGAAGGGAAGAATTTCTGAACATAAAAGAATAGACAAGTTAACAAGGAACCAAACTTACATAGGTTATTCTTTGAAGTCCTTATTGTTGGTGTAAATACATGTTTACTATTTTTACTTACTTAAGTTTACTTAGGTTAATGCATTATTTTATTATTTTATTTTGTGAGACACTTAGGATTTTGTACACCTTTTTGAGTTGTCATGTTGACAACACAGAAGTGTGCAACTCTATTTTAGCACATGGTGCCTACAACACTGATTTGTGTGTCAAACCCTTGTAGGCTTATCCTCTCATCACCGCACTTACTTCTGTGCTTGATGGAGGATGACACATATCTAGTGGACATGTGCCTAGTTGTATGACTTATCATGTAGCTTATTTCAAGGCATTCTAGATGTATCTTAGAGGCCTTTATATATAGGCACTCCTAGTGTACTTCAACATGACATATTGAATGAATATATTGTCATTATGATCATCCTCTCTCTTTCTGGTCTACAGTTGTGCTTGTGTTTGAGTTGTTAGTTCCTAGGTGAATTTTTCTCTTAGGAAGAAACAATGTGAAAGGTACAATCCTAAAGATGAATGGTGGCCCTAAAACCTGCTCAAGTATCCCTATGTTGATGCTAATGCTCACCCCTTCCAACTGTGCTAAAAAGAATGAATGCATATGTAGCAAGGATTTCTATTGAACCTATTCCAATAAACCATTTGTCTCCTTCACTAACAAAGAGACCTCCTCCAATTTTTATTCATAAAGATCCACAATCATGCTAACCTATGAAGATTGATCATACATTAGCAAAAAAAAAACCATTGTTGACGTGTCAAGCTGATTGTCATACAACTAGGTTAAATTTGATGGCCATTTGACCATCAAAACTAGGCCATTTACAACTATAGTGATGGTCATTTGACCATCACTTTTAGACTTACAATTTTTTCTCTAAACCCCTCTCTAGATTGCTTTTCAATTTGGTAGCCTAACTTTGAGAGCCCATAACTTAGACATTTGGACTCCAATTCAGGTACAATTTTTTTGAAATTGGGTAGAATTTCCTAATTTTCTAGTGGTTTATGTTGTTTTCTAGTTTTTGTACATAGATTTTTAAAAATTCCATTTTTTGGCAACTGTACCTACATAATCCTGCATTTTACAACTTCAAATGCTCCGTACGAACACATTTGGTCACTTTTCAGGTTTTGTTTTCTTTGAAAGTGCATATTTTTTCATCTACTTTCTAGATCTGAAGTTAGATTCTAGGGTTGTGTGGACCAAAATATCACTTTCAAAATTAGGCCTTTTTCTGCATTATAAAGCTTTGATTCTTTTTCAAAATTGGTGTAAATCTAAGCTACAGTTGTTAGTGACAGATTTGGGCCTCATAAGGTAGTTGTGAAAGAAAAATTAGAAAGTCCACTTTGTTCATTTTGACAAGTGGCCCATTGTACATGCACTAATTATAAAGTGCCAAAAGCATCTTTTTTTCGAGGGGGGGGGGGGGGGGGGGGGTCTTTTGATTGATTGAAAAGGGGGGGTGTGTACTATGTTTCTGTGTCTCTCTTTTGTGCTCTTTTCATTTATGCATCATGGGTTTTAAATGTTCTCCTCTAACTTCATGCAACTATTCTACATGGAAAGATATTACATGGAGTAGATTAATGGAAAGAGGATATAGTCTTTATGTTGATGGTAAAATTCCTACACCTATTGATGCTAAAGAACTCATTGAATGACAAAGACAAGACAAACAGGCTTTAGGAGTTATTAAGAGTTGTGTACATAGGGATCTCCTCTTTCACATTACCAATTGTTCTAAATCTAAAGAAGCTTGGGATAAACTTGAATCATTGTATGGTAAGGTGGATGAAGAAAAGGGATTTTAGATTGAGGATGATCTACTTCTCTTGGATCTGAAGAACATTGACACAACTCAGGATTACATCATCAAAGCCAATGAGTATAGGGCACTTCTTAAAGATTGTGGAAATCCCATAAAGGATGAAATGTTGATTCATCATATCCTAAAGAGGCTACCTTCAGAGTGTGCTTCCTTTGTTTCAAGTTTTAATACTCACAGGTTGACCATGGGATCTATTTACCAGAAGCCTTCATTTGATGCATTTGCAGAGATGTTGATTGTTGAACAATCTCACTTGATGGATGTAGGACTTCTCAAGTCATCAAAGACCAAAGCCTTGGTGGCTAGTAATGAGCACCAATCAAGTCAAGGAGGGAAAAACAACAACAACAAGAAGCAATGGAAGTAGAAAACACAATTTGAGACACAACAATTCTCCTCTCAACAAGGCAATTCTTCTTCCAACAAGAAGGGAAGTAATAAAAAGAAAGACAAACTCTTTTGTGCATACTACAAAAAGCTAAATCATGATGAGCATCATTGCAAGACTAAAAGAATCGATGAGTTAGAAAATTTTCTCAAGAAGAACAAAATTCAAGTGCCAGGTACTTCCAAGGATTCAACTCCAACCTCTTCAAAGGGTGTAGGGCAAGCACTTATGGCAAACACAAGTTCTTCTTCAGAATGGATACTTGACTCAAGTTCCTCTTACCATATGGGTTCTTCAAATTGATACTTTTCTTCATTGAAGTAGTCAAAGGTACCACACATCTTCGTGGGAGATGATACTTAGATGGAAGTTGAAGGGAAAGGGCATGTGAAAATGGAAACTAGGAAATTCAAAGATGTTCTCTACATTCCAAACCTTAGCTTGAATATCCTATGATTTTACCAAATCACTCACCTTAGAGATGGTCACAAAGTTGAGTTCCTTCCAAATACAATGATGGTATGAAGTCTCAAAGATGATCCATTGGTTGCAGTGGGGAAAGTCAATGATGACAAAAGGCTTTATTCCTTCTCCCACTTTGTGCCTAAGTCTCCTTCTCGAGCCTTGTTGACTCACTCTAATTCACAAATTAATCTATGGCATGAGTGGTTTGGTCACCTTGACTTTCACTCTCTTTAGCAACTTTTCTCAAAACACATGGTCAAAGGTCTACCTAATATCAACTTTTCTAAGGGAGAGTGTTCATCATGTTTAGTGGATATGCATCTCAAGGAGAAGTACAATAAAGGGAAGTTTTCTAGAGCTCTAGTTGTTCTTCAGTTAGTTTACATGGTTTTAGCAGGACCCTTTGTAGTGACTTCAGTCAGCCAAGGCCGCTACATACTCACATTTGTTGATGACTTTTCAAGATTCACTTGGGTCTACTTCCTTCATCATAAGAATGAAGTGGTTCATAAGCTTCAAGACTTTAAGACTCATGTTGAACACAAATCTAGGAAAGCCATCAAGGTACTAAGGGTGGACAATAAGAACAGATATGTAGATAGAAGACTTAGAGACTTTTGCAGAATTAAGGGGATTGATCTTCAAAACCCACTAGCATTCAGTCTACACAAGACAGATGTTGCAGCTATGAGGATTAGGACTCTCAAAACCATGGCAAGTTGCATGATAAAAACCAAGTCTCTCGATCCTACACTTGAAGTTAAATCCATAAGCAATGCTACTCACATACTTAACAAGTCTCCTCATAATGTTGTAGACAAAAAGACTCCTTTTGAGGCATCATGTGGTAGAAAACTAGATGTGAGTCACCTTAGAGTCTTCAGTTGTAGAATATGGGCTAACCTATCTTCCAAGAGTTGCAAGGCAGCAGCACCTAGGCCTTGTACCTTCATTGGTTATGAAGACAATGTGAAGGCTTACAGACTTATGGATCCCAAGACACATGAGATTTTTGTTGAGAAAGATGTACACTTTGAGGAAAGGTCACCCAGCATATCCTCTAATCCTCTCTGCACATCATACATAGTGGAAACTGATAGTGACACTAGTGATAGTGTTTTAACAGGTTCAAACATGTGGGGTTCTATTGACAGTTGCAATAAGAAGTCACATCATCAGTCCAATCCACATGCTTACATTGCCATAGTGAAAGGTCCAACACAGCATGGTACATCTCATCTTCCATCTCCAACATCAATTGACTTGGGAGAAAGACTTGATCACTTACATCTTCTCATTTATGATGATGATCCTTCTATAGTTGTTTTGAGGGTTCACTCTGACCCTCATGTCCATTCTCTATATGATCAATCTTCATAGGTTGGTGTGATTGTGGATCCTTATTTATAGCAATTGGAGGAGGTCTCTTTGTCAGTTGAGGAGATAGATGGTTCATTGGAATAGGTTCAACAGACATCCTTGTCAAATATGCATTCATTCTTTTTAGCATAGTTGGAAGGGATGAGCATCAGCACTAGCACTGGGATACTTGAGTAGGTTTCAGGGCCACCATACATCTTCACGATTGTACCTTAGCCTTTGTTTCTTCCTAAGGGGAGGAATGCCATCCAGCACTCTTGGTCCAGCTTCTTCATCGGAGGTAGTTTTACTTGTCAGCATTCTTCTTTAGGGGGGGGAGCCTATTCTATCTCTCTTCCTCCTTTAATCATTCTCTTATGTATATACTAGATGTATGTCATAATGGGGGGTTCTTGATTACTCCATCCATCCATGCATCCCTATTCATCTATCTTTTTGGGGAAGAGTTTTTCCCATGAGGTTTTCCCTCTTTCTCCACTTTATGAGAGATTTGCATTTCATTATGTACATGGATACCTAACATGGACTAGTAGCTGGGACCCATCATGCATCTTCATCCTAGTTTTTGTAGGCTTAAGGGCATTCCCCTAAGTTTCACTTAAGGGGGTGTTGGTGTAAATACATGTTTACTATTTACACTTACTTAAGATTACTTAGGTTAATGCATTATTTTATTATTTTGCATTATTTTATTATTTTATTTTGTGAGACACTTAGGAGTTTGTGCACCTTTTTGAGTTGTCATATTGATAACACAAAAGTATGCAACTCTATTTTAGCACATGGTGTCCACAACACTAATTCGTGTGTCAAACCCTTGTAGGCTTATCCTCTAATCACCGCACTTACTTCCGTGCTTAATGGAGGATAACCCATATCTGGTGGACATGTGCCTAGTTGTATGACTTATCATGTAGTTGATTTCAAGGCATTCTAGATGTATCTCAAAGGGCTTTATATGTAGGCACTCCTAGTGTACTTCAACATGACATATTGAATGAATATATCGTCATTATGATCATACTCTCTCTTTCTAGTCTACAATTGTGCTTGTGTTTGAGTTCTTAGTTCCTGGGTGAATTTTTCCCTTACGAAAATTTTTACGCTTATGCTTTCCATATTTTTTTGAACTATTTCAACAATAGCTCAGCAAGGTCAAATGATAAGTTTTTCTTTACCACCTTGTATGTCAAGTCCATAGCTTCACATGACACACTGTTCAACCTGCTAGAGCTATATATTTTGTGCCCAATGATGTGAATACCAAACTTCAATTCCATATTTGAAACATTTCTAATCTTCATTCCTCTACCATCCCATTTTGCTAAGGTTTTCTTTTTAGGTTTACCCTAGCCTAGGGTTTTTGTCATTTTCGCTTTGGCTAGCATTGGGAGGTCAATGATTCAATGAATCATCTTGTTTGTGATCAACACTGGTTGTTCTAACCAAAATTGACCATTATGCACTTGACTAAGGATAAACCTAATCCATTTAACTTGAAATTCATGGGGCATGTGAGGGATGTGAGTTAACCCTTTTGTTTCCAAGCGTTGGTGCTTGGGTTTCAAAACTCCTTTTACACACAACTGACCTAGGACATCATCCATTTCCAATGTACCAATCTCTTGAATAGCACATTTGAAATGAGTTTGAATATCATTGATCAGAAGTACCTTAGGAGGGAGTTGAGATTGTGCTCTACTCGGATCTAGGGTTTTGGTGATCATAGGAGTGAGCTTGAAATCTGGTGCTTTCAACTCCACTCCATGAACCAACATGTCAAATCCACACTTAACCTTCCTACTACTAGATGTCATCTTCACTTGGTAGGGTTTGAAAGAATTCAAAAACTTTCACTAGAAATTCACTCAAATTGCTTGGAAGCTCTAAAGATTGCACTTTCATAATAGCACTTGAAATTTCATGGTAAGAAATAAATTCAATTTCATGCCTTCTGTTAAAATTTTTCCATAAATGCTTAGTACAAAAGGTAGATTGATTGACATCATGTTGATAGACTATCATCCACTACACTTGCATTGAGCACTCGATGAAGTCTTCATGACTCAGTAACCATAAGCATCTTTATCACTCCTGACCTTACTCGGTAGAGTCTGTGACCCAACCTCACTTAGTAGAGAAGATAACTTAGTAGACACCTATACTTAGTGATCCCTTTGTATCCTAAATACTAATTTGGATCAATTTTCTCTTTCAATCTAGAACTGTTTTGGATGTCTTCTTTGATAGCATAGTTCTAATTCCTCCTTTGAGAAATCAAGTAGAAATGATAGAGTCGCCTAATTCTTGAGTGACTTGATCATCATTACTTGGACTTGTATCCTCAATAGACTTAGGAATCCATTTTTTTCTCATCTATTTTTGGATGTTATCAGCTTTTTCCTTTTACTCATCTTTAATTCTACCAGTATTCATGTATTTCTTGGCAAGATGTCCAAGTTTTGTACATATGAAACATCTTATAGTAGTGTCTTTTTTCCTCAAATGATGCTTTACACAATTATACCAATGTGTCCAAATTCTCCACAATAATGACATATGCACCAGGTATTGTAGTCCTAACCAAATATTGCTTTCACAATTTGCCCTGTTGGATTCAATACCTTGGTTTTGCATTCTAATGACATGTGTCCATGTTTCTTACATTTGTGACATTTTTCCTCAAATCTTGGTTTCTCTTTGCATTAATTAGCCTTGTGACCATACTGATTGCAATTGTAGCACTTTCTATTGAATTTTGCTTTTCCATTACTCCAACATTTGTTTGATGTATGACCTATCTTACCACAGTGATTACAAGTAGGTCTTTGGTTCTTTTGAGCTCCTTACTTGGATGATTCTCCTTCTTTTGTATATCCAATTCCTACTTTTATTTTTTTCCTATAGATTTTTTCTTCATTCAATTGATTCATGTTCGCTTGGGATTTCATCATTCTTTCATTGATTTGCCTCTTAGAGTTTAGATCATTATATAATATTTCATTGATTTTCCTTTTAGAATTTAGATCCTTCTATAATCTTTCATTGATTTTCCTTTTAGAATTTAGATCATTTCTCATTCTTTCATTTTCAAATCTTAGGCTCACAGATTCCTCATTTGCATTGGAGAGCTGATCAATAAGGTGTGCTTGCTAAAGGGATTGGTTCTAGATTTCATTGTTCCTTCCATCTATCTCTTCTTTTATCTTGTTTTTCTATTCCATGACTTCATATAACCTTATTACATGAATTTCTTTCTCTTTCTTAAGTTTCTTACCTCTTCTTGTAGGGAACCATTCTTTTCTAAGAGTTCTTTGATTGCTTCATTAGCTTCATCTAAATTGCTTGAATGAAGGTCTTCAATTATAGGTGATCATTCATTTCAATTACAAGTTCTTTTCTTCTTTTTAGGGATTGAGGGAGTTGCTCCTTTTCTTTCTTGAGTTGGGCAATGGCCATTTCCAAATCTAGTTTCTCATTATCAATAGCTTTGTCAAGTCTAAATATCTCCATGGCTTTAATCTTTGCTCAAGTTGTTAAGCTTTCTCTTGAGAACCACAATGCTTTGATACCAATTGTTGGAAATATTAAAGACTATGCTAAGTTATTGAGAGGGGAGGGGCAAATCAGTAACTTCTAAAACTTCAACAATTTTGACTCGTAATCCAACAATCCAATTAGCATATAATCAATCACATATAATCTGACCTAATTGCATGCATAAGAAACTAACAGCATTCATAACATAGTGACACAAAGATTTGGTGACCTAGAAACCTTCCAAATAGAAATTAAAATTTGGGTGGGGATGATACCCACAAACTTTAGTATTGCAGTATAAAGTTAGTTTGTGAAAGCTTGCATTGATACTTCTGATGATCTACCTTGTTAGGAGCAATAAGGACTGCTAGGTCCACCTTGTCAAAGGATTTTCAAACATACAATTAAGTATGCACTTGGTAAAGAGATTGAAAAAAGACTATTAGGTCTACCTTGTCAAAGGATTTGACTGATTCACCTATTAGGATGAAATAATAGATGATCTTTGATCTACAACTTGGTTTGTTGAATGAGATTCCTTTATGTGCTAATCACCTGGCTTTGATAGATATCTCTTTTCTACTCCTTATACTATTGTAGCCTTTCTAATTTTCTCTTTCTACTCTTCTCTAATTATATTACATTACATTGCATTAAAATTCACATTCCTTACTCTTTTGGACATTTCATATATACCAATCCAATTATACAAATTACTAAGTCGGCCACAATACAAGTTAACACAAATATTACAAAGTTAGCCCAGATGAAGACACTCAAGTTTTGAAGACTGACTCAGTAAGGTTCTGATAATCAGCATCCACTATCAATGCTTAGCATTGTCATGCACTTGGTAGAAGTAGAAGCTCGGTCCATACTAATCACTTGCAAGTAGTCTTGAACTTGATCTGCATTGGTAACTCGATAGATACTATGAAACTTGTCATATAAACTAAGTCTCTTGATTTATATTGTATGACTTAGTAAATACTATCACTTTGAGCTTGTATAAACTAATTCCCTTGGTTAACACTAAGTGGCTCGGTTAACACTAAACTCGCATCACATAAACTGTGAACTTGGTGAATATTGCACAGCTTGTCTTGCACTGGTAAACTCGGCATGTACTAAGATGCATGATTTACACTGTTGATCTTCACTGTAACCATGACTGCTCAATAACCACTAGAATTTGTCCAAAGGACTCGGTAGCAATTGAAGAACTTGGTGACAACTAAAATACTTGGCAAACAATGTGAACTATTCAAAGAGCTCGATAGCTATATACAATCTAAATAAGTGTGTGTCACTAATAACAAACTTGACTAATATGTCAACGACTAACATTTCATAGTTTGTTAGATTGCATTCACCTCACATTTTGCATTCATTACATCCATTATTTATTTATTTATCACATATCATAACATTTTCATTAATCATTAAACCTTACTCATTAAATCTTATTAGTCCATCACATTACCATTATTGTCTATCATTACTCATTAGTCAATATCCCTGTGTATAATAAAAACATATCCATATATATCCATATAACATTACATATCAAATAGTTGCATCATACATTCATACATCATGGCATACCATTAACATCATACATATCCCTTTCATAATCACCAATATATAGTTTCAGCATCATACATGTGTTAGACATGATATATGAATCATATAAAATCACATCACTCACATCTTGCATCACAAATGTCAATAGCATTGTCATGAAACATCATAATGCATAAACATATAGAGATCATATCCATCAATGCATAAAACATCTATACCATAATCATACATATAGAACCATCCAATCATGTCATCATATATATGAAAAAATAAGTGACCATGTACACTCCATTTACAATCCAAAATAATCATGTACTACATCATCCTAAATCCAGAATACAAAAATATATGCATCTACACATGCATGCATATCTATCACTATGTCAAGCTACTAGCTCCATGGATCAACTGCCTTGTTGTGAAGACCCTGACTATCCAACTAATTTCTCTGACCTATGTTGGCCCCCAATGGTCCAATAATTGGATGCTTCCTAAAAATTGGGTTGTCATTAATCCATCAGCACAACCTCATAGTATAGTGTTTGGTAGTATCACTAGTACATTTTGACTCATTTTTTAATGAAAATTGATCAAATTTTTTACTCATGTTGGTAAAATTTTTAACAAACAATTTTGTCACTATTTTTGTCATCTAAACTTTGACCAATTTTGGCTTTGGTCAAAATTTTGACCAAATTGTTGATGATTGCTATATGTTATATCGATAAGCCTCCTTTATTGCTCACCAAAAATACTCATCACCGTGACTTATAGCAATATCTCTTCCTTTTTGATAGAAGATTTCACTATATTCTATAGTGATATCTCCTCCTTTTTTATCACCAAAAATACTCATCACCATGACTTATAGCAATATCTCCTCCTTTTCAATCATCACAAACACTCATTGCCATGACTTATAGTGATATCTCCTCCTTTTCAATACAAGATTTTGTTATATTCTATAGTGATATATCCTTTTTTATCATTGAAAACACTCATCACCATGACTTATGTCAATATCTCCTCATTTTTTATAAAAGAATTCTTTATATTCTATAGCAATATCTCCTCCTTTTCAATCACTATAAACACTCATCACCATGACTTATAGTGATATCTCTTCCTTTTCGATAAAATACTTCACTATATTCTATAGCAATATCTCCACCTTTTTTATCATAGAAAACACTCATCACCATGACTTATAGAGATATCTCCTCATTTTTTATAGAACAGTTCACTATATTCTATAGTGATATCTCCTTTTTTATCATCGAAAACACTCTTCGCCATGACTTATAGCAATATCTCCTCAATTTCAATCATCAAAAATACACATCACCATGACTTATAGCTATATTCTTCTTTTCAATAGAAGAGTTTTCTATATTCTATAGTGATATCTCCTCATTTTCAATCTCTAAAAACACTCATCACCATGACTTATAGATATACATCATCTCTATCACTCATCACTATAATAATTATATTTTTTTTCCATATTTTGATGATTGCTATATGTTATAGCGATAAGCCTCCTTTATCACTCATTTCTATAATTTTTTTTAGTTTCTTTGCATAACGATAAAAGGGATCGCTATATGTCATAGTGATATACTTTCCTCATTGATCATTGCTATGTCAGGATTAGGCCTTCTCCGTATAGCGATAGAAGAGTTCACTATATTCTATAGCGATGTAGTACCCAAAATCTCTTTTGACCATACTAGGATCACTATAGTATATCTTGACTCATGAAGCCTAATCATTATAACTATAGCGGTATATGAAACATCAAACAAAGAAACAACATTTCTATCAATTGAGGTTTCTAATGCGCCTATGCAAAATAAATCTCATTAATGGTAAAAAGAAATGTAGAATGATGGATTACAATGCTTATTTGATGGTTTGAGTGAGGTAGGGTGTCAAAGAAACATACAAAGAAGTCAAGGTAGGGTTTCGTAGCATCAGTTGAATGTTTGGTGAAATTAGTGTGGCCAATGCTTACACAATTTCTAACCACAATGTCCAGGTGAGTTACACCATCCACCCCTAAAAATATAAAAATAAAGATAAATCTAGCATTTCATGTGAACTCACCGATTCTTTTTTGAATGAGGGTTACAATATTCATGTCTTCAACACTTCAATTAATGTAACCTATACAAGGCAGTGATAGTGCAAAACACATCTACTCATGTGTTTTATGGTTCAATTAATGTTATCAAGAAAAAGTCTATTAAAATATATTGAGGAGGAAAGACAAAGAAATCATATCTATATGTATGTATAAGCTAGCGAATTGGAGGAGAATTATCAATTAAACATTTGAAGAATTCAAATAGGACAGGCTTCATAACCTAGCACACATTCAATGAAGAGTGTACATGACCCACCTATGACCAAAATAAGCATGCACTAGTACTATGATATTATATCAGACAAATCATCAATAGGCCACTAAAAAATATAGAGGTTTAATTAGAAAATAGAAATTGGATAAGTATTATCTTATACACATCAAAATATATCCAGAACAACAACTTCATACTCTTGTCAACTCTCAATATCGAACTTGTGCTCAAAACAGATTACCTTAAAGAATATCGAACTTTAGTGTGGATAATATTATCTATCACCTTCCTCTATCAGCATATAAGGTGTTTATTAATAAATTCTAGTGTAAAGGAGTTTAAATTTGAATAAAACCAAGGGTGCGGACTTGGGTGTGGATAATATATCGATTACCTTTCTCTATCAACATATAAGGTGTTCATTAATAAATTCTAGTGTAAAGGAGTTCAAATTTGAATAAAACCAAGGGTGCACTATCAAATTTTTGTAACCAATTATATAATTTTAAATAACCTTTAGAAATTATTGGTTGCTTGCAACCTTGGATCCTTTTAGATCTTTTGGACTTAGGGCATAATTTGAGTTATTTTATATTGGACATTAAAGAAAATGCATGTTACCAATTTCTTTTTGCATGTAAGGATAATTAGACTTAAATCATAGAAACAAAACTACTAGAAGTATCCTGCTATACCTAGGTTATTCAATGTGTTCTTCAAAATTATGCAGACTAGAGCCTAATACTCTATGATGCCTCTTCACTTGTTGATGTCAGTAGTTTTTCTATCTCTATCTTTTTTTAGACATGATTCCTAAATAACATGATTGGTATATACATTGACTTATCTAGCTTCTATAAAAAGTTGTTGATCTAAAAGGAATTGAAATCATACTATTGCAGGAAACTAAAGAAAAAAAAATGTCTCGGTAAAGATCCAGATTTATAATTTACATTAATAATATAGTATTAAGGGATGCAATGCACCTAAAAATATCCATGCATATAGTTTTATCTTTTAACTAGACATTGAATTCCCAATACACTAAATGCCTATAGTATTCTTGAGAATAATAAGATAGCTACAATTTATATTAGGTAGTTATCTCAAGAGTTCAAGTATATTTGTATTGCATCAAGAATCATTAATAAAAAAAGGCCTTCTTACAAGCATTAAGCTCCATGGGTATCTTCATATACCAAACAGAGATATTAGAAAAGTTTAACAGAACTCTAGGTAAAGCGTCTACAATTATTGCATGTACATGCACTTCGTAGAATAGGGCACTCAATCCTGAAGTCATAGGAGTATTATCTTTGAATTCAACATCCCTACAAGCATCCCAACCTAGAATAAGGAAAGGGGAAGGTTTTTAGATTTAGATCATATTGTACTTTATAGGTAGTATGTTTTAACATGAGACTAAGAGATACACCAACTATTAAGTAATCAAATAATAGTATAGTGCAAGTGTTTATCATCTCTCTTTAAGAAGTCACCTCCTTGTAATTGAATAGAAAAAGGAAGACGGTTTGTTAGTTATAAAAAATCCTTAAAAGCTATTTATGAAATTACTTCACAATTAACAAAATACTCAAAGAAAAGAACTTATCATCTCAATTTTACTTTTTAAACTATTGACATTTTATATATTGAAAGTAGCAAAATATTTTAGAATGGATAAAAAAAAACAAGAGAAGCTATTTATATTTTAAAATGAAAAATCATGTCAAGCATATCAAGAAATGCCTACAAGAGACCTACACAAGTAACACAAAAAATAATATTACATGTCTACTATTGAGAAAGGAATTGTAGAAATGTTCACAAGGGGGAAAGTGACAATCAATTGTAATTGCCACACACAACATACTTATCAAGTACCTAGAATCTCTCCAACTTAAATTTGAATTCTAAAGATTTTCATTTTCTAATTGTTCTTATTCAAAGAATTCAATGGACTACAAATATATATTTAGAACTAGTATGGAACTATAGACATGTTGTTGACAAAAGAAGAGTTCATCACTAGAAAGGATGATAGATAAATCATTCCGTGATAGAAGAATATTTCTAGGAAGATTCATACAATTTAAATAAGTGAGATTGGTAGATAGGAAAAACACCCTTTGCTGAAATAATCCAGTGTAGCGTATATAAAAATAGCCAAAGCACAAGATTTCATGATAACACTCTAGGGAATGCCTCTCTTTCCCTTTCTAACCAATCCTTCCACAAACGGAAAAAAATTTTTGACTACCCAAACACTGCACAAATAATTTGGAAATAGCCTCTCTTTGATCTCACCAAAACTACCCATAATTGAAACAATGTTCCAAGAAAGGCCTACTAAGTTTAATAATAATATTGTAGCTGATATGATGAATAATGTAGAGGAATCAAATGTAAACTCACCCTTATCACCACTCTCTTATTCCTTTGACCCCTTTTGAGTCACAACAAATATTGTCTAAGAAAATCCAACAACTTCACTACAACATCAAATAGTGTGATGAACCATCAAAATGTACACACAATGAGCCACATGAATTGGTTATTCCACCACTCTCTCACAGAACACCCAAGAAGAATGTATTGCACAAGATGATATCCATAGACTAAAAGGAACATTGCCAACGCAACTGGAAAAAAAACCTTTGTAATTTGCATTAGGAGTAAAGCTAGTGTTAAAAAATGAAAATTATGGTATACAAATCTGTAAATAAAAATGAGTTCATCTTTTTTATATAGTTTAAACAACACATTTTAAGATTTGACTTGTTCAAGTGGTTCATCGCCCATCTTTATAATATAATTTAAGCAATGCATTCTATGATTTGACTTGTTTGGGTGGTTTATCTGAAATCACATAGTTATGAATATGATTAAAGATGCACCAACTCAAGCTCAAGCTAATTCCTCTTTCGAGTCCAATGAAAGGACATAGTTTTTGTACAAATATTTCACATAGTCCTATTGCCCATCTCTTATGCTGAATAAGGGTATCTTGACTAGTAGTTTTTGCAAATCCCATGAAAAATGGTTCCTTTGGTTGGACACTAATGGAATCCAAACCTAGATTATGAATCTCCATTCCTGTCATAATATCCTCAACTGTAGATCCATACATCCATCCCACCTACAACCATTCAAAAGTGAGTTAACATCTATGCTATGGAAAATTGTTGCCAGTTACATCAAATATCTAATATATATAAGGTGATGTGTAAATTTTTGTGTTTGGATTTGATTGTGTAATTTTTTTTAGCATCAATATTTTAGATCACACTTCATGATCCATCATCAAGATGAGAGAATGAATTGGAAAGTGAAATATAAAAACCAAGCCCAACCAAAGAGAAATAAAAAGAAAGAGAGGATTGATCTACATATTTCACTTTTTCCATTCTTTCTTTCTCTTATCCTAATGATGGATTGCGGAGTATGATCCAAAAAATTGATGCTAAAAAATCATACACGATCAAATCCAAAAACAAAAATTTACATTTCAAATGGATAGTAGACATCTAATAAGATTACTATAAGATGATGGGCAATCTTTTAGTAGTAATTATTTTTAAGAAAAAAAAACAAGCTTATGCATCTTCTACCATTTTGCCCCAAGCAGTTTTGGTTTCATAGCTACAACTAGCAACCTTCAAAGCTTCCTCTATAACCAAGGAACGAAAGGTATGGCTATTGCATGGAATGTCACTTAGTATAGCCTGACCTACTTCAACTAGGTCATGGAATTCTCCAAATGCTTTCCTCAATGCCTCAGATGAACAAGATGATGCAAAGTCTAGAATCTCTACTTAGGCAACATCATACATGTTATTGATTGAATATTTAAAGGGTTTATAAAAACAAATTTTATAAGCCTGTTATGAATCCCAAAAATCAACATGATTGTTCCTCACGTTTATTTTTCCATAAATAGATTTTATTTAATAAAAGATAATAATGCATTATCGGTTAAGAATAAATTAAAATGGGATCAAATGCAATAAAATCTTAGTAAATAAAAGAAAGTCAAAAAGAGGAGTCCTTATCATAATTTCCTTAAACATCTACTAGACACTACATTTGGTGTGCACCTAAAAACAAAGTGGTGTACAAATATAAAATTAAGTTCTAGAAATCTTGCTTCAAATAGGATTGAAATTATAATTTATTATTTTTAATTAGGTTTGGGATGGAGTTTCCCAATGGACTTCCACTATTTTACATTGTTGTTAGTACACAACAAATAGTCAATAACAAAAAAAATCAGCAAATATATCAAGATTATACCTAAATATAAAAATAATTAAACATTTATTGTTAATATATAATAATATTATGAAAATTAAGATATTAAAAGAAATTTAGTAATATATTATTGGTGTAATTAAGTATTTATTAATTACACTGTACTTAAGTTTACTTAGGTTAATGCATTAGCATATTAGTTGTCATCACTAGTACATTTGGGTTCATTTTTTGACCTTTATTGGTCAAATTTTTGACCCATTTTTCGACCAACTTTGACCAACCTGTTGGTTGATATTTTTCTAGTCAAAATTTTGACCAATCTATTGGTCAAAAACCTACCAAAGCCATTATGTCGGTTCAAACAGGAATTGGTCAAAATTTTGACCAACAAAGGTAGAAAAAAATTTAGCCATTGGTGGAAATTTTGACCAATGAAGGTGTAAATTTCAATCAACAAAGGTAGAAAAAAATTGAGGCGTTGGTGAAAATTTTGACCAATGAAGGTAGAAATTTCGACCAACAGAGGTAGAAAAAAATTTAAGTGTTGGTGGAAATTTTGACCAAAAAAGGTAGAAAAAAATTTAAGCGTTGGTGGAAATTTCCACCAAAAAAGGTAGAAAAAGCCCAGGCATTGGTGGAAATTTTGACCAGTGAAGGTGGAAATTTCCACCAACAACTAGGTGTAAATTTTTTTTAGGCATTCTATAAAACAGTTCACATGTCTTGCTTATGATATGACATTTTACATGCATCCTACACTCTCTCATCCACTTGATGATGGATTATGTAGAGTGATCTGAAACCATGATTCTAAAAAACACACAATCAAATCCAAAATGAACTTGCACTACAAATGGATTGTGGAAATCGGATATTGTTAATTTTGCATGCATGTCTACTAGGACAAATGTATGTTTAAGTTGTGATTGTCCGGATAGACATGCATGCAATTTTATCAATATCAGATTTCCACAATCCATTTGTAGTGCAAGTTCATTTTGGATTTTATTGTGTTTTTTTTAGCATCATGGTTTCAGAGGACTCTACATAATCCATCATCAGCTAGATGAGAGAGAGAGTGCAGGATGCATGCAAAATTTCATATCATATGCAAGGCATGTGAACTATTATATAGAATGCCTGAAAAACACCAACAGTAACTAATATGAAGAATATATAATTAGTTATATGATTGAGACAAATCATGTACCAATGGGTTGGTCAAAATTTTGACCAATGGGTTGGTCGAATTTGGTCAAAAATTGGGTCAAAAATTCGACCAATAAAGGTCAAAAAATGAACCCAAATGTACTAGTGCAAGTATGCTTTCCAAGTTGACTCTTTGAGTTTGGTCATCAAGTCACACCACCAAAGTGCCTCATCAAGGTCAGTTGTTAGGTCCACTCATTGAGCTTACTCACCAAGTTAGCTCACCATGTCACATCTCTAAGTGGCCTCACTAAGTTGGCTCACCAACTTGCCCCACCAAGTTGCCACTTTAAGCCCACTCACCATGTTAGATCACTAGGCCAACTCCCCAAGTCAGCTCGCCAAGCTGACAATTGAAGTACACTCACCAAGTTGACTATTCAAGTGTGCTCACCAAGTTGACTCAGACTTTGTTCATCAAGTTGCCCCACCAAAGTGCCTCATCAAGGTCAGTTCTTAAATCCACTCACCAAATTAACTTGCCAAGTCGGCCCCCCATCCGCTCACCAAGTTAGCTCACCAAGTTGCCTCACCAAGTCACCTCACCAAGTCGACTCACCATCTTACCTCACCAAGTCAGCTCGCCCACATGTCCCACCAAGTCCCAAAGTTTGCTCACCAAGATGATAATTCAAGTGTGCTCACCAAGTCGACTCTTTAAGTTTTCTCACCAAGCCCATCCCCTAGGTCAACTCACTAGGCCAGCTCACCAAGTCACTCCCACCTAGTCACCTCAATGATTTGACTCTTTTAGTTAGCTCACCAAGTCTACTATTCAAGTACGCACACTAGGTCAAGTCGCCAAGCCAACTCACCAAGTCATGTCACCAAGTTGACTATTTGAGTACACTCACAAAGTTGACTCTTTAAGTTCACTCATCAAGTCACCCCACAAAAGCACCTCATCAAGGTCATTCTTTAAGTCTGCTCACCAAGTTAGCTCGCCAATTTGCCGCACCAAGTTGGCTGACCATCTCACCTCACCAAGTGGACTCACTAAGTCGGCTCACCAACTTGCCCCACCAAGTCAACTGTTCAAGTATGCTCGCCAAGTTGATTCTTTGAGTTTGGTCATCAAGTTACCCCACCAAAGTGCCTCATCAAGGTCATTGTTTAGGTCAGCTTATCAAGCTTTCTCACCAATTCAACTTGCCATGTCGCATCTCTAAGTGGCCTCACTAAGTCAGCTCGCCAACTTGCCCCACCAAGTTGCCACTTTAAGCCCACTCACCATGTTAGATCACCAGGTCGGCTCCCTAAGTCAGCTCGCCAAGCTAACAATTGAAGTACGCTCACCAAGTTGACTCTCTAAGTTCACTCACCAAGTCTGCCCCCTAAGCCAACTCTCCAAGTCAGCTCACCAAGTCACCCCCACTTGCCCCACCAACTGGCCACTTTAAGTCGACTCGCCATGTCAGTTCACCAGGCCGACTCCCCTAATTTGAACTCCTTATCTAGAAATAAATTTTATAATCAAAATCTACAAATCACGTGTATTTGTTCATTGACATTTTTGCATTTTAAAGTTAATACTAGCACCACCTTTGACTGAAGATAACCACCAAATGTTTGTTGAATGAACATAGTCACATGTGCTATTAGATGAATGGTTTCCTCTCCACCAGTTTCATCAAGGCATATTGACTGCATACTATCAACTGCAAATCTAAAAGAGAAAAGAAAAACAAGATATCAATCTGTGTGTGTGCGTGCACACGCGAGCATGCATGCATGTGCCTGTAGACACCTAAATTTGATTACACTATTTTAGTAATCCTATTTAGTTATCTAAAAAGGCATTATTAATTAAATTTCTATTTAATTAATCCTTTGTCATCCCCTAGTTGATTAATTTAATTAATCATCTATAGTCCTAATTGATAAATCAAATAATCTATTATTTATCAATTAAATCTTATTCTTCTATCTAATTCCAAAAATCCCCATTTATTAAATAAATCTATTTGATAAATGAAATCCTCAAATTCAAAAACCCCTAACCTATCTCTAATCCTCCATTTAGCCTAATCCACCCCATCCACCCATACTAACCAAGCTTAGCCACTAACTCACCCACCCTCATTAATGCCATCCACTTGCACATCTCTAACATCCCTAATCTAATCCTAAACCCAAGCCTAATCCACCCCCTAATGTTGTCACATTCCTTAAACAAGTTTAAGACTTTCTTAATCCAAAACAAAGTCTCCCCTCAAAAAACCCAACCACTAAGTCATGAGTGCTCTTACAAAACATAAAAGACTCTTACAAACCCACTCATGACTCTTACACCCATCTTCCACACTCTTCCCTCTTCCACACTCATTCCTCTTACATCCCTCTTACATACTCAACCCCACTCATCATGACTTTAACCAACCCTTAACCCTACCCTCTCACACTCATCCTCCTTGTGACAAGTGTCACCTTCCCATTGGTGCTAAACAAGCACAATCCATGTGCTCCCCTTTGAGTGCATCTTAGCCCTCCTTAAGCCTTCATCCATCCTTGCATCTAAGCCCTCCATCCCTCTACCCCTTAGCCTATAAATTGAATCCCATCCCAAGCCATTTCATCAACAATCTTTGAGCTAAAGTTACCATGCTATTTTGAGAACCAAAGCCATCAACCATACCCTTATAATGCCAAATTGAGAGCTCACAAAGCTACCAATTTGCCATTACCCATCTCCATTGAAGCAGCTTTTGAGCATCTTGAGCATACATCCACAACAAAAAGACACATCTACAGAATCAAGAAAGCATGGAGTGTTTTCTCTTGTGAGGTTTGCACTTCTTATTTTCTTTCTTAGTCTAAGCATATATGTGAATTTAGTTTTTGGTTTGTGAATGTTTACTTCATTTGTTAATGTTCTTTGCATACTGATTCTGGTTCTACATTTTGGCACGCCTGGTGGGACCCCACTATGGGTCATTTAATCATCTATATGTCATTTTTCTAACCATCTAATGTTTGCTGTTGTTTGAGTGTGTTGTGAGGGTGTTTTGCTTGTTTTTGCAGGTTAAAGAACGCACTTAGGAAGAAGAAATACCATCTAAAAAAAAAAAAAATTGCATTTTCAGCTTTTTTTGGCGCAGTTTTGGCGTCTGCAACCTGTTCTGTCTGCGAAAATCGACTTCTGCGAAAATTCGCGTCTGCGAAAATTGACATCTGCGAAAATCCGCGTCTGCGCAAATCGACATCTGCGAAAATCCGCGTCTGCGAAAATCGACGTCTGCGAAAATCCGTGTCTGCGAAAATTGACATCTTTATTTTGTCCTCTTCCTATTTTGGCACCTCTGTAGTTCAACGTCTTTGTATTTTGGCAGACTGTGTTCTCTGCTTGCTTATGTTCCATTTCTGCTATATTATTTCTGCACTTTGTAGCTAAAAAAAAAAAAAAAAAAAATTGACTTTTAGTGGTTCCATAGGATTTAGACCATTTTAAGCATTTTTACGCGTAGAAAAAACAACAAAAAAAGTTTAAAAAATTTTTTCCATAGTTAAGCTCTCATTTTTGAAGATTTTGGCTAACTAACTAAAATTGCTTTTTTTTGTCTCATTGCAGGTTGGAGCACATATGGAACCACTAACCATGTTTCTTGCAGGTTTTCATGTTGCTAAAAAAATGAACTTGAATGTTTAACCATTTGTCTTTGAATGCATGTTGCTAAAAAAAAAAAAAATGAACTTGAATGGTTAAACACATTTTTCATTGAATGAATGTTGCTCAAAAACACACTCTTGAATGTAATGGGTTAAAATCAACTTTCTTTGGAATGCATGCTTAAAACAAAAAAAATGCAATCTTGAATGCCAAGGATCAATTAACCATTACAAATCTCTTTTTCACATGCAGTCTAGGTAAAGTTGGATTTTTGGACATTTAAGAAACTTTGTTAAGTTAAAATACAAATTTACAAAAATCAATTTGAGTAGTTCCTTGGACTCACCTCTTTTCTAATCACCCATCAAATATTAACCATTGGTTGCAATCTCAGCGCCATTTATGGGGATGGGTCTACTTGAAAAAGGTGTTAAATGTTCCACAATCTAACTCACTCACTTGGTCTTTGAACGTTTGCTTTAACTTTATCAAAATTCTTAAATGGTCAAAACTCTAGATTAAATCGATCACACTTCAAGTTTGGGCACTAAAATTGAACAACAACTGACGTGGAGAGCCTCCGGGCGCGCGCTTGAAATCGAATCTCACACACTTTTGTTTTGGGCTTAAAACAAACTCACACTCAATCTTGAATGCCTTAAAGAAAATTAATCGATACTTGACGTGGAGGGCCTCCGGGCGCGCGAGTTTTCTTTTGTTGACCCTAACTCTTCTTATTGTGTGCATTCTTCGATCGATTTACTTTTGTTGGCGCTTCAAGTTGGAATTGAACATTGTCTCTTAAACATAAGTGCTTGCAAAATCTAGATTAGCACACATAAGAGTCAGTTGGTAAAAGAACAAGCGTGTTTTTTAGCCCAAGGTCATCCGAGTCTTCTCTCCCCTTGTCGTCTTTCGAGGCCATCTTGGGTGCATAAGATTAGGATCCAAAACCTTGTTTTTTTTTTTAGGAGGCCTGCTTGGGGATTTCATCACCCCTTGGACGACCTCAACTCCAGCGTTTCGGCGGAGTATAAGAATCGGGAGGTGAATCGAAAGACACCTCTCTTGGGATCAAGATTTTGTCATTCGGGCTAAGCCTCAAGGAACTTTATACCCTTGAGAAGTGAAAGAGGAGAAGTGGATTACCGCTCCTCTCGGCTGTGTGACATCCTTTTGGTCTCATCTATGGATTTGGGCCTCACGTACCTTGCGTATATCGAGGACTCCCTAGCTAAACTAATTGTCTGCCTTGCAGAAAACCATCTAGGATGTTAATGTGTTTGGAGTGATTGATCGAAACATTTGTAGAACATACACACTCCTTGGCGCAAGTACCACATTCTGAGAACCACAAACTTCTATCTGGGTGTTCCTATCTATTGCTTGTTTTTATTTTACTTGTTGAATGAATGTTTGCCAAACTTGGTCAATCCTAGCTTAGCGCACACTTAGCGTAGTCACTGCCTATTTTGGAAGTTGAACAAGTTGAAGCAAAACAACTGAGATTTTTTCCAAAGCCAAGCAGATTCAGGAATTTATGTCGGAACAACCCAAACCCAAACCCAAACAGAAGTTTCACAAGGTCAAACTCAAGCCATCTCTAGCATACCAAGAACTTTCAGCCAAGAGAAAAGCAATAACACCAAGCCCACAAATTTCCAAACTCCATAAAGCAGAGGACAAAGCTACCGACGAAGCACTTCAAGAGGCCTGGTTAGAGCGCACCATCAAATTTAGCCAACATCCAGGAGTTAATCTTGCTTATGCCTTACCAACTAGGCATGATTTCTATGATTAGACACCCTTGTTTCTCCACATCTTCTTGGATAAGCTTCACTTTAGAGCCATCTTTGTAGAAAAGCCAGCCATCTTAGCTTATCCCCTTAAGCATTATTAGCTCATCCATCTCATTTAGAATCATACCATCTAGCTAGTAATCAAAAATCTGCACATCTAAGCTTTCAAAATTTTTGTCACCTTGCTAAAAGTTTGCCATTCCTAAAATCTTCCAAATCCACCAATCTCACCAAGGTTATCCCTTTGATAGAGCTTTGTCTAGGGTAATCTAGCTTTGTCACTTGTTATCCCTCATCACCTTGAGCTAAAGGTTGGGATTCGCAAGTGGTCAATCTTGTGTTCTTCCTAAAGGATCATCAGTCTATCCTTAAGTTGACACAATCACCACCAAGCTTGCACATAGGAAAGCAGACCTTTTGTACTTTGACAACATATCTTTCAAGTTAGAATCCCCAACCCAATCCTCCTTAGGTTTTTTCATATAGTTTTGCCTCAACCTAGGAAATCATTTGCATAGAAAAGCCTTCCCCCTTTTGCATCCATCAGCATTATTGCATCTCATCCCTAGGAGCATTTTTCATGCCACCCGTCACTCGCTTAGCCAAGAAGAAAGAAACAATGGAGCCCTATCATTTGGATCGAACAGCCTCACCCCCCTTGAGCACTCAGCCATCCTTCAGCCCAGAGCAATCTATGCCATCAACTACTGACATTGAAGCTTTCATGAACCAACCAGGAAATGCAGTATTGGTAAACGCCATTATAGACAAAAACAAAGAGACAATCATGGCTAACTTTCGAAGGGACAATGTAGGAACCTTTGACTTTGGAAGACCCCCTCCATTATCAGATCCATCTCACCCATTATTTGGGCAGCTGCCACCACCCATAGGTTCTTATGATCCAAATTATCCTCAATTTATTCCAAAAGAAGAGCCTCCAGCCAATCCATATGACCCAACAGACCCAAACATACCATCATCCACCCAAGTTGAAATCTCCATGCCACAAGCCAACCCAACCAACACCACTCCATCCTTGGTTCATACCTCTCCACTCCAAACCCCCTTTACCCAAAACATCTTACCGTTCACCCCCTTCACTATTGCTACTGCTCCCACACCTAGCCTTCCAAATCCACCCATCTCCCAAATCAATGCTAGCATCTTTGGCCAACCTCAACAATATACAACAGGGATGCCACCCATGGGGCCAAGTAATCAACCTTTTATCAACCCCAGCTTGTTCACCACAGCCCAAAGCACAATCCCATCATTTCCATTAGGTCTCGGGAGCTCAATACCAGCAGCCACAAATCCACAAGCTACTACCTTCACTCCACAAAGCTATCAAATCCCACAAGCTACTGCCAATCTTCTACCAAGCTCCCAAGTGACCCCAGCTCCCACCACCACTCTACCAAGCTTCTAAATCCACCCACAAAGCTATCAAACCCCATCAGTTCCATTCCCAAGCTTTCAATTCCCACCACCTCCACCACCAACTAATCCATTACCTCCAATTACCAACTACTTTTCAATGCCACTTCTAGGAGGTAATCCACCACCCCAGCCAACCACCAATTATTTGCAGATGCCATCCCAAATGGGGGCACAACCCACATACATTGGTCAAACCCCACAAGCCCTCTGATCCTTTCCCCAAGCCTCACAACCACCTTATACCTTACCTCCACAAAGCAATCCATTTATCCCACAGCCAGCTTATGTTCCTCAATCCCAACCTCAAATCCCATATCAACAGCAAGCCTCGCAGCACATGCAACAATATGCGCCACCTCCCCCTCAACAACCCATCATCCACCATGCAGCTGCCCAAACAATGTACAATCCCTATCAGCAAATCCCTCATAGCCATCCATATTCAGTGGCCCCATCCAGCATATACCTACCTCAAGGCACTCCTACATTGGGGGCACCCCAACCATCACCTATCAATTCAGAGTGGGAGCAAATGAAGACAGCTTTGAAAGCCATCCAAGAAGGGAATGATCCAAAGACATTCAAGTTTGAGAATGTGTGTCCTTACCCATTTGACAGAGCCATTACCATGACACCATTTCCCAAACACTTTGAGGTACCTAAATTTGACAAGTTCAGAGGAAAAGGAGACCCTGTCACACATATCAAAGAATTTTACATGCATTGCCAGGACGTGGCATACAATGATGTCTTCCTCTTGCGCCTTTTTCCCAAAAGCTTGGCTGGACCAGCTCTTGAATGGTTTTATCGAATCCCCTATGGCACAATTAAAAACTTTGCTGAATTATCTGAGGCATTTGTAGCCCAATATGCCCATCTTGTTGAAACAGAGCTATCAATAGTTGATCTTGTCCACACCAAGCAAAAAGGTGGAGAAAGCCTTTCCGAATACCTACAAAGATGGCAAACCCTTACCACCCGCATATCCTGCACCTTGCCAGAACGCCATGTGGTGAAAATGTTTATTGATAATGCACATCCCAGCTTGGCTCACCACATGACCATGAACTGTTTGCAGACCTATAAGGATATTAAAGAGAAAGGAATGATCCTTGAGCAAGGACTCATCAAAGATGGTGTGGTAAAGATTTACAAAGAGGCCAACCAAAATCAATCACATTCCAATGACAAGTCTAGGTATTGGAACAAAAACAAGCATGTTGCAACAGATGGGGTTACTGACACCAGACATGTGAATATCGTTGGTCCTTCTCAAAACCAGTCTAACCCACCATATCAAACAAACAACCAACAAGCTACCAATTACCAACAACGAAATAACCAAAGCTATCAAAACCACAATGCAAGACCCAACTTTCAAGGGTCTAACAATCAAGATAATGCCATCAATGTAGCTGCAGGGCAAAAGCCCAGATTCCAACCTGCACCTAGAAACTATACACCCCTTGGTGAGCCATTGGATGTTACTTTTGAGAAATTGGCTAAGGAAAACCTTATCAAATTTCCTCCTACCCAGCAAATTGATCCAAGCCAATCCAAAGCTGCATGGTACAAGGACAATGAGTATTGCAAGTTCCATAGGGTAAATGGTCACACCACCCTTAGATGCATGAAACTGAAAGACTATGTGCAAGACCTCATTGATCAGAAGGAAATCACTGTTGGTGCCCAAAACTCTCCCAATGCAGGCTTACAAATTTATCAAAATGTTTTTCCTCCACACAACAACCAAAATCTTGGAAAAGCACCTATCCAAAACAACACCAACAACCGCCAGCCAAACCAACAGCATGGGAAGAACAATGACCACACTTCATCCTATATAGACTATGGTAGCCTTATAGGTTGTATATCTGAGAAAGAGCCTTCAGTCAATGTTATCAATATCCGAGGACCAGACAATGAGTGTGCGGTCACCACTCGAAGAGCGCAATTTAACATCGCAGGCCCACCAGTTTCATCAACACCATCAGCTCCATCAAAAAGCCGGTACAATATCTTGGAACACCTTGGGAACATGCCAGCCCAAATATCCATTTTAGACCTTCTCCGCACTAGTCCTGTGTACAAAGACATCCTTGACAGTGCTCTCATAGAATCCCGTGTCCCTTCTGATATCAATGCTACTAATTTTCGTAATCTTGTTGGACACCTTTCATCCTCATGTGCCCTATCTTTCAAACCCACCGACATACCCGCGGTTGAGCCAGATCACACCCTTCCACTTCGCATAGCCATCATGGTATCCAATTTTGCCGTGAAAAGAGTAATGATAGATAATGGATCAGCCTTGAACATTTGCACCCTAAAATTCATAAAAACAAGCTGGGTATACTGAGGCAGATATGATCAGTGAGGTTATCACCATCAAAGCTTATGACAACTTGGAAAGGACCACAGAAGGGACTATTTTGCTACCAATCAAGGTTGGGCCAGTCATTCAAGAGACAGTTTGCCATGTTGTTGATCTAAACCTACCATTTAACATCCTCCTCGGTCGCCCATGGATTCATGCTATGAAGGCCGTTCCATCCACCTACCATCAGTGCATCAAATTTCTGCATCAAGGCACTGAGGTAACCATCCATGCCTATCCAGAACCCTTTGCTTACTGCAATGCAGTTGAAGCTTCATATACAAACCATTGCCCTGGAATAGACATCGGTACAGCCATCGCCAGCTCATCCCACACTTGTAATGACGCAGAAACCATCCTTGCCTCTACCCTATCTACTGTAAAGATCAACAACAAAGAAATGTGGAGAATATAGTCTATCAGATGCATTTGCTGTCGGAGCAATCCCACTTGATCCACATACCCATGGATGGCCAACATATCACAAAGCTAAGGAGATTCCACCTCCTTGATACAAACAGTTTGGCCCAACGACCTTTGTGTCCTCAAAAACCCCTCTTCATGAGGAGCTCACTCCAGATATCAACAATTGGCTACATAAGGATGCACCTCCAAGAAATCAAGCACGCCTTGATCACTTCAGCCAAAAGTATCCCCAACAACATAAGCTCATCACTGAAAAATGGAACTATCAAGGAGGTGGACTAGGACCAGAAGAAAGGGGCATGCAATGTCCCATCGAAGCACATGATTGGGAGATAAAGTCAGGTCTTGGCTTTGGCATACCCACAACTAGGGGCACCAACGAGAATGGTCACGCTTTTTTGAACATCCACCGCAACCTTGTCAAAATCAAAGACATTCCTAAGGAAGTTGAAAAGAGAGCCTACGACAATATCCCAGACCAAATCTTCCTAGGAGACTCTGTTCTCCGAGAACTATCCATCCATCTCATTGACCTATCACTTGCTCATCCACAACTCATAGATTGGGACCAACCAAGTGTCATACATATTGATGAGTTCGCATCAGAGGAAGCGCTTCTAAGATTCATGGGAGCTGAAACTCCTCATAAGAAGACAAAGCCAAATTCTACCTACATCTACAAGCTAGATCCCAAGGGGTATTTTGGAGAAAATCCCCAACCTAGTTTCGATACACCCAAAACTGGAACTAAGGTAAAACCGGGACTAGCTAAGGTAGCAAAGAGAACCCCTCAGCAAGAAAATCCAAAGCCACAAGCAGAACATGAGGATTTAGTATTGCCTCCTCAAGATAATCGACCAGAGGTGTCTTCTATTCTAATAGAGGATACTAGAGAAGTCAACATTGGTTCTTCAGAGATCCCTAGAATTGTTCAAATTGCTGCATCCCTATCACAAGACCAAGCCGACCTCCTCTTTGAGGTTTTACAAGAGAACATTGGCCGATTTGCATGGTCATATCAGGACATGCCAGGACTTGATCCAAAGCTTGTAGTTCATCATCTTGCAGTTGATCCAAAGATCAAGCCCGTCAGACAAAAGCTTAGAAAAATGCACCCCAAGGTGGCATTACTAGTCAAAGCTGAACTAGAAAGAATGTTAGCTGCTAAGGTTATCCGACCTATCGACTACTCAGAATGGATCTCCAACATGGTCCCTGTCACTAAGCCTTCCGGTGACATCAGAATCTGCACTGATTTTAGAGATCTTAACAAAGCTTGTCCAAAAGATGATTTTCCCTTGCCCAACATAGATATGATTGTAGATCTCACAGCTGGACATGAAATTCTGTCCCTTATGGATGGATTTTTTGGGTATAATCAGATCAAGATTGCAAAAGAGGACCAGCATAAGACAGCATTCACTACCCCTTGGGGAACCTTTTGCTACACCATGATGCCTTTTGGCCTAAAGAATGCTGGGGCTACCTATCAAAGAGCTATGACAGCCATTTTCCATGATCTTATCCATAGCATTTTGGAAGATTATGTGGACAATATCCTAGTCAAATCTCACACCTTCATGGATCATCTTGCTGACTTGGAAAAAGTCTTTGATAGGTTGGCCCAATATCATCTCATGCTAAATCCCAAGAAGTGTGTCTTTGGGGTCACATCTGGCAAGCTTCTAGGCTTCATAGTTTCTAAACAAGGTATAGAGATTGACCCCAAAAAGGTCAAGGCTATCTTAGACATGCCTCCTCCCCAGACACTGCGACAGCTTCGCTCTCTTCAGGGGAAACTTCAATCTGTTCGGCGCTTCATCTCCCAACTTGCAGATAAGTGTACACCATTTTCACACTTGCTAAAGAAGAATGAGAACTTCAAGTGGGATCTTTTATGTCAGCGCAGCTTCGATCAGCTCAAGCAGTATCTCACCAATCCCCCTATCTTGGTTCCACCAGTTCCTGGTCGTCCCTTGATCTTGTATATATCAGCAACACCTACTGCTCTAGGGGCACTTTTAGCACAACATGATGATTATAGCAGAGAGAGAGCCATCTACTATATCAGTAGAACCCTAGTTGGTTATGAAATCAATTACACTCCTATGGAAAAAGCTTGTTTGGCAGTTGTTTTCTCAACTCAAAAGCTTCGCCACTACATGCTAAGTCATACCATCCAACTAGTCTCCAAGATTGACCCTCTCAAGTATATGCTCTCCAGAACAGCACTTACAGGCCGTTTGGCCAAATGGGTTATGCTACTAAGTGAGTTTGACATCCAGTATGTGGACAGAAAGGCAATCAAAGGGCAAGCTATAGCAGATCACCTAGCTGATGCACCTCTAGTAGATGCATATCCTTTGCTCACAGAATTTCCAGATGAGCATATTTGCCTAATTGAAGAACAGCCCCCATGGAAGCTTTATTTTGACGGCTCATACACCTCTCATGGATCAGGGGCAGGAATATTATTAGTTACACCTCAAGGAGATTACATTCCAAAAGCCTTCAAGCTACAATTCCCTAGCACCAACAATATAGCAGAATATGAAGCTCTTGTAGCAGGATTAAAGATAGCTACAGAATGGAATATCACCGAGTTACAAGTCTTTGGTGATTCCCAACTCATCATGAAACAAGTATTAAATGAATATCAAACCAAAGATGAAAAGCTATTACCCTACAAAGAGCTAGTTGATCAGCTGACCCGGCATTTTACAAAGCTTCAGTTTACACAAGTGCCTCGAATGCAGAACAAGGCAGCAGATGCCATGGCCACTATCGGCTCGCTCTTGGAAATTCCCCAAGAAGCTACACAGTATGAGTTTTTAGTTGAGCAGCTCCTCACACCTGCCTATGCGAATGAGGATTCAAACCGTGTTTGTATCTTGGTTGGTCCCCAATCCCCTTGGTACCATGAAATTCATGCTTACCTTAACGATGGTATCATATCCCCTCACCTCACACGTACCCAACGCCAGAACCTCATCCGAAAAGCATCCCGCTATGTTATCATAGCCAATACCCTATATCGTCGGGGTTATCACGATACTCTCTCTCGATGTTTAGATGAAAATGAGGCCGCGATGGCATTAAAAGAAGTACATTCCAGACTTTGCGGTGCCCACACGAGTGGTATTGTCCTAGCACGACAAATCTTTAGAGCAGGCTACTATTGGCCTACCATTGAAGAAGACTCTTGTGACTTTGTCAGAAAGTGTCTCCCATGTCAGCAGCATGCAAATCTTGTGCACGCTCCAGCACAGGATCTACAGCCTATTGCACCACCTTGGCCTTTCGCTTGTTGGGGCCTTGATCTAGTTGGAACTATCACCCCTCTCTCATCTGATGGACATAAATGGATAATAACAGCTACAGACTATTTCACTAAGTGGGTGGAAGCAGTCCCCCTAGTCTCAGCTACAGGAGTTCAAGTCTCCAAGTTCATCTTGTACCACATTGTTTGCCGCTTCGGCATCCCATCCACCATCTTCACTGACCATGGAGGTAATTTTGAAAATCTCAACATGGAAGAATTATGCACTTCCCTCTGCATCCATCACCGCTTTTCTAGCCCATATTTCCCACAAGGTAACGGCCAGGCAGAGGCAACTAATAAAACCCTCCTCAAAATCCTAAAGAAAGTTGTCAATGATTCCGGCCGTGATTGGCACCTTCAAATAAATCCAGCTCTATGGGCCTATCGAACTTCCTTTCGTACATCCACAGGCACAACTCCATACTCCCTAGTCTATGGTGCCGAAGCGGTATTACCTATAGAAGTTGAACTTCCCTCACTACGCATATCTTTGCGAGGACAAATCTCAGATGAAGAATACAGAGTAGCTCGACTCACCCAGCTAGATCTCTTAGATGAGAAGAGACAACAAGCCTATGACCATCTCACAGTCTATCAAACTCGTCTCAAAAGGAATTTCAACAAGAAGGTGCTCCCACGACACTTTCAGCCAGGTGACATGGTCCTCAAAGAAAATATGAAAGTCCAAGCAGATCGAGAAAAGAAAGGAAAGTTTGAACCTACATGGCTTGGTCCCTATGTGGTTACTGCCTCCTTTGGCTCCGGAGCCTATCAATTATCTACACCAGAAGGAGAACTCTTAAATGATCCCACTAACATCATTCATCTCAAGAAGTTCTATGCTTGAAGATCCTTGGTATACCTAGCTTTTGAAAAATACAAGAAAAAAATAGTAAAGAGAAATAAGCGTCCAATGGTGAAAACTTGGCAATTCAAGCGCCTTGGATAGGTACCTTGGTGAAAACCTGGTAATTCAGGCGCCTTGTGTGCTAAAGACTAATCCATTATCTATCACTATCCTATCCCTCATCCATCCACCCACCATCCCATAAAACACCTGCTTGTTCCCTTGGTGTTCCAATCAAATATCCAAAATCTGATGGAGCTTGTCAATACCTCCTATACAGCTTGTAAATCTTGTACCAAAGCTTGTATTATACCTTGTAAATCTTGTACCATACCTTGTATATATCCAAATCTTGTCCAAAGCTTGTACCATATTCCAGCTTGTAAATGATCTTGTATCCTAGCTTGTATCCTATCACATGCACACACAGAATCCCATTTTCCTTAAGCTTTTCACAAACCATCTACCTATCCACCTATCAACTATTATAGACACCCCATCCTTCACAAACATTTCCATCTCACAAAAAAAAACCAAAACATGAACAAACTTGTACATTTGTAACATATCTTGGTCTGTCAGCTTGTACATCCTCTTTAGCTTAGTATCATTGTATCTATCTGGCTTTCATGTTAGTTCATCCTTGGTCAACATCTTGCACACATCGCACACATTGGTTAGCTATTCCAATGCATCCTTTAGCTAGATCTCATGTCACCAAAGTGCTATCCTTCTTAGTTCAGCTTGCCAGATGCATTACTCATCCCGATCCATCAGCTTAGGTGCTCTCTGAAAGGTCCTTGCAGGATATAGCTTTCCTCATGTCTAATCTTGGTCCGTTAGTACCTCGTCCTACCCATCTCATTGGCAAACAGTTCTCTTTTGGATTTTCACTTTCTTTTGATTTGGGATCTTCCCTTTTGGATCTTGAAATATCTTTTCCAAGCAATCTCCTTATTCCCTCCTCAAGGTTTCCATGATCTTCCATATCATGGTATGCTGCGAATGGGGCAATTAGAGCATAAGGTCTTGATCAGGTCTTTTGCTTGTTTTCTTTTTCTGCTTGTGAGTTACCTAGTGTCGTTTCCACGCTGCTTCCTCTGGGATTCATGTGTGATACTGGGGCAATCCTTGTGTGTTTGTTTTGAGTCAGTTCGTCAGTCCTCTGGACGGTTGGTGAAAAGGCCTTGATGTTCTTGGTAACCTTGGCAATTAACCAACAGTTCTATAGCAAATCTAGTGCTCAACTACATGGTGGTACTTCTCTTTGAAGTATCCCCCCACTCAAAAAGCTTCAATGGATTCCTTTTATAGCGCTCCGCTCCTCCATCTCCCCCCCCCAATCTTGGAAAGTCTTAAGCTTGCTTTACTATTGTGCCTCTAATTTCCCTTTGTCATTCTCCCGTAGTGAGAGTTTGAGCTAATTCAGCCCCTTCTCTTCGCCAACCTGCGTCTTAGCTCGCCTCAATTTCTTGTACTTTTCAAGAAGTCGTCGAGCCTCATTTCTCTCCCCGTCGCCTTCTTGAGGGGGCATCATCTAAGTCTAGTCTCTCCTCTTCTTATCTGAGACTGGGGCAACTTTGTTGCTAAAACATCTTCCTCGTGTCGTCTTCATTCGAACTTCTTTGAAATAGTGTTGAGACAACACTATGTCAAAGAGGGGCAAAATGTAGACACCTAAATTTGATTACACTATTTTAGTAATCCTATTTAGTTATCTAAAAAGGCATTATTAATTAAATTTCTATTTAATTAATCCTTTGTCATCCCCTAGTTGATTAATTTAATTAATCATCTATAGTCCTAATTGATAAATCAAATAATCTATTATTTATCAATTAAATCTTATTCTTCTATCTAATTCCAAAAATCCCCATTTATTAAATAAATCTATTTGATAAATGAAATCCTCAAATTCAAAAACCCCTAACCTATCTCTAATCCTCCATTTAGCCTAATCCACCCCATCCACCCATACTAACCAAGCTTAGCCACTAACTCACCCACCCTCATTAATGCCATCCACTTGCACATCTCTAACATCCCTAATCTAATCCTAAACCCAAGCCTAATCCACCCCCTAATGTTGTCACATTCCTTAAACAAGTTTAAGACTTTCCTAATCCAAAACAAAGTCTCCCCTCAAAAAACCCAACCACTAAGTCATGAGTGCTCTTACAAAACATAAAAGACTCTTACAAACCCACTCATGACTCTTACACCCATCTTCCACACTCTTCCCTCTTCCACACTCATTCCTCTTACATCCCTCTTACATACTCAACCCCACTCATCATGACTTTAACCAACCCTTAACCCTACCCTCTCACACTCATCCTCCTTGTGACAAGTGTCACCTTCCCATTGGTGCTAAACAAGCACAATCCATGTGCTCCCCTTTGAGTGCATCTTAGCCCTCCTTAAGCCTTCATCCATCCTTGCATCTAAGCCCTCCATCCCTCTACCCCTTAGCCTATAAATTGAATCCCATCCCAAGCCATTTCATCAACAATCTTTGAGCTAAAGTTACCATGCTATTTTGAGAACCAAAGCCATCAACCATACCCTTATAATGCCAAATTGAGAGCTCACAAAGCTACCAATTTGCCATTACCCATCTCCATTGAAGCAGCTTTTGAGCATCTTGAGCATACATCCACAACAAAAGGACACATCTACAGAATCAAGAAAGCATGGAGTGTTTTCTCTTGTGAGGTTTGCACTTCTTATTTTCTTTCTTAGTCTAAGCATATATGTGAATTTAGTTTTTGGTTTGTGAATGTTTACTTCATTTGTTAATGTTCTTTGCATACTGATTCTGGTTCTACAATGCCAAGTATGTTTAAGCGCATCAATAGAGATTAATTTTTGTGTGCACAATTTGTAGCATATCCTTAAATACTCCTTTCTATGATCATTTCTATCTTGATATATATCAGTATGATTTAAAAATTGAAAGACTCTAAGCACTTTGTAATTCATGTTACCTTAAAAACTCATGAGCATCTTCCTGTTTTCCATATCCAAGGTGATTGCTAATGTTTTTAGTTCTAGAAAGTATTATAATTGGTGATAAGGCACCATCTCCTCCTCTCACCCTCGAGACAAGAAACTCAAGCTCACACATGAAGCACCAGACTGTCTTCTAACCTGAGCAGACCCAACAAATAGTATAGGTTATTATTTTTGCAAGTCGCAAGTAATATTGCAATGCCTGTGTCTAAGGATAAATCTACTGAGAAATGATAACATACATTTTTGAGAATGTGATCCATGGAGTAGATAGGTTGCAAGAGGTTTTGTGTATATCAGGCACTGAAGCACCACATTAGCAAAGCAACTGCCAATAGACTAGTGGAAAGGCAAAGATCATGAATAAAAATCTACCTAGAAAATAATTCTTTATGTTTAGAAATTACAAGAATTCACAAACAGGATGTACACTAACCCCTCCCTGAACTAAAACTACAATTAACCTATTATACTTATATTTCAATGTAAATGACACAATATTATAAATCAACTCATGAAGATATTATCATTCTACCATTTTGAACTTTGAGATTGGTTTTTCTAATAGTCATTTGGATTGCCATAGACCATAAAACAAGAGGGAAAAGCATGTGCTCTCAAATAGAATAAAATGTTGGCACATACCTGTCTTCCGCATTCCAATTCCAATGGACAAAGTCACCAACATAGATATGATGCCGAGTTATTGATAATAGATTCTAATGCATACATTCAAATGGAAAATATGAAAATAAACAAGTGGAATAGCCTTAGTTATTTACCTTTGGGAACACCCAGTTTAGGGAAAACTCTAGTACATGTTCTTGCTCTATTGCCTATGTACCTTTCTATGAAATAGTGTTCTCTCTCATATGTGGGGGCAAGGGAGATAAGGAGGCTCCTTTGTTGTCTCCTTGGCTATGCAATAGTTCTGCAACACCCTGCCCCCCTCTCTCTCTCTCTATGCAATAATTCAGAGGTATAATCCACATTTGAAATGTGGAAAGTTGCCAAATTTATTCTAGTTTACTCTCTTTTGTTCTTTTTCACGTAACAGGAGACCCTGTAGTAATGGAATTGTGTTTCCCTAGCAAACGATCTAATTCATCATTCAATGCAAGACCCTAACCAAGAAGCTCCTTGTCCCTGCATTAAATTTGAAATAAAGGTGAACCAACTAGATAATGGGCTAATAAAACATGCTTTATTTCTAGTGAGAAGCATTAAAAACTAGTTCACTTTGCATTTGTAACCTTGGGCAGGGTTTTAGCAACATGCTCGCATTGAACCTTTGATGTAAAGAAGAAGTACACAAGCTCACAGCCCTTAGGAAGGCTTTCTTAGATAAGAAGTTTCTAAGTAGACACAAATCCTCACTAATAATGCTACTGCGATTTTCTTATTTACATCCAAACAAAGTTGTATTATCTTGGACAGAGGAGACTACTGTTGTTTGTAGTTAAGGATCCTTTAGGTCAGTAGAATCACATGCAAACTAGATGTGACATTGTAGTAAGAAAACTATAATAAGAGCTAGGAGCTTGCCTAGTGATCAAGGCTTGAGACTGGACACTGCATGAAGCATTTGTAGGCATTTGAGTCTCAAGCGTCACCAACTCACAATCAAACTGAAAAGGAAACTTGGCGAATAAAACTTAATAAAAATAGCCTTCTTGAGTAAACATCAACATTGTATGAACAATACCATTACAATGCACTATACTTGGTATAAATATAGTGTTGGCTAAGTATAAAGAACATTGGTGGTGAATTCAAGTCCAAGCTACAAAAGCAAAGACATTTACATAAAAACTAAGAAACCCTATTTGGAAAGAAAAGATATATAGAGATTTCTGACTGAAATTATAAATTGATGCTAAAAAACTTAAACCATAAGAATTGTTCTGTAGAATAATAAAGAAGAAAGATGAAGAATCAAACACCTGAAGGATACAATGTTCATGCAGCTTCAGAAAGATCATCCAAAAGATATCATATGCTCAGGTTGAAGGAGCTTGGAAATTCATTACTACACTTGGAATGGGCTCATCTTCAATGTTCTGAAGACTGAAGATGAGCCCATTCCCGAGTGTAGTAATGAATCTCATATAATGCAATCTCATCTATGAAGCATATTAAAAGCTAATAGAGCATCTTCGCTAGCTGATCTCCCTTATGATCCATAGGAGAATGCCAAAGATAGTCGTGATGTTAATAGGCACATCATGACTATCTTCGACATTCTCCTATGGCTCTTGTGGTTCTACTCTTATAACATGAGGCTTTCTCTTCTTTTTTCAAGCATAAGGCTGATGTGGCCCTGTAATAAGAAATAAATGGGTTTAATTTGGATTATGTAAAACATAGAGAAAACAAAAATGTAATAGCAATTTTTAACAAATAAATGAACTATATAAACTTTTAAAGCTCATAATAATAGGCCATAAACAAGAGCTAAATTCTAAGTAGAAAAATTTTGGACTCATGATTGATCAAAATCAAATCACTACCAAGCCTTTTAACCACTCCTTAATAGCACTTTCTCTATCACCAAGTTTGCAGTAGGGTTTCTATTTATTTTTGGATCTAAAGTTAGAAAGGGACATTGATTGTGAGCACAACAAATATATTGTTCATAGAAATGGCAATGAAATTGACATTTGTATTTGTGCCAAGTATAATTAATTATGTTATGTATCACCACATGGGTACCATATGCAAAAGAAACATTTGTCAAATCCTTTTCTTAGATTCAAGGAAACTTCTTTTGATAAGACAAATGAACAACCCTTTTCAAGTATGGTGCTTAAATGCATTACTAATGTTCAGGTCTTGTTGATCTGGAAGATATAACCATGTTGATCTGGAAGATATAACCATTTAGCTATTGCATAAGAATTTCTCTCTTTTAAACATTCATTGTAGCAAATGTCAGGAACTCCATGCTACCAGATTTTACACAATTTCTTTCTAATATTATTTCTGGCTAATAAGCATGAAGACTGAGTCGATATTAAATGCACTTGAATTAAAAAAATATGATATTACATAGAATAATAATAGCTTTTGAACAATGAATATTTGACTAAATTCCAGACTGGACTACATTGGAGTACAACTAAATGTTTCAACTAGTATACAGTCAGCCCCACTGAGCTAAAGCAATTGAGTGTCATGAATACATTATTGATAAGAAAATATAATTATCATAGTACATAGTATGACTATTTTTTATAACACTCAAATTTATGTTTGAGATTACAGATTCTCTACCTAAAATCTAAATTTTTTGACAAGAAAATCAATAAAAACTGATTAACTGAGAGTCCGAGCTATAGATCCCACCACGGCACAAGGAATTCTAGTTTATTTTTCTTCCTTCAATTGACTTTCCATTGGACCAATCTCAGATTGCTCAAAATTGTTTTGCCTCCTACTGCAATCCAACAAAGAGTGTGTATCAAATCTAGCAAATTTATAAATAATCAAGTCATCTACACAATCATGTTCATCTCATTTCAAGATCAAAAAATACATAGTTAAATGCAGTCGAATCATGGTGTCATTAAAAAAAAAAATGCATGTTGAAGAAGATTGTACTCCAAAGTTCAATCAAGGGTCAAGATAACTAATTGCCTTAGATTTCCATATTGGAAAAGATAATCCAAGTTTTGGGGCTAGATATCATTAGTGTCGAGTTTGTGCAGATTGACCAAATGAATAATGGTTAGATTTTTCTACATGGAACTGAAAGACATTGTTTGAGGGTTTGATGAAAAAGATTTATTTTTTACCATGCAGATTGATGTATCTTTGAATGGGATGTAGGAGCTCAGTGACAAACTATTTGCCAAAGTACAAGAGGAATGAGTTATTTTTAATTGCCTTAAATTTTCTACGTGTTGAGTTTCTCCTCAATATAGAAGTTGTTGTGAAGGTCCTCCAAGAATGAATAGGGAATGAAATTAAAGAAGTGTAGGAATCTCCAAGGTAATTTTATAAAGTTGCTATTGAATTTTAATATATCAGAATGTGCAAAGTAAAGTTATGCAACAAAGATTTATGCATAGAGTCGTTGTCCAGATTTGACAGTAAGGTAAAGATAGGATTGTAGTTATGATAAACCCATCTAATATAATACAAGGAAAATTTGGAATGTGTTTGGTCATTAGTTTGGAATGTGGAGGGTGACCCTATTTTGATAGGCTTATTTAACACACTATTAAAAATATAAAGCAAATGTGTAAACACAAGATTATATAGAGGAGAAAGAGCTATTTCAAGTTATAAAGCACAAAATAATAATAGGCCAAACATAATATGTGGCTTAGATGATAGAAGAAAGATCTATTTAAACTTATAGTGGACAAAATGATCCAATTCATCATTCAATGCAAGACCCTGACCAACAAGCTCCTCATCCCTGCATTAAATTTCAAATAAAGGTGAAACAGCTAGATAATGGGCTAATAAAACATGCTTTATTGCTAGTGAGATGCATTAAAAACTATATTAATGGTATGTTAGCCTACACACCCAAATTCTGGGTTAGTTCAACCATGGAGATTCCTAGGGTCCTATCAAATGGGTCATACTAGACAACCCCTCTATTCTAAAAACCTCAATGGGTGGTCCACATTGACTGTCCAAGCAACTGCTTCCTCAAGAAATTGGCATAACTGATTTTGACATTATGTTTGGGATGCATTGGCCAATATTAGTGGAAGCTCTGAAGACTGAGATTCACATTAATTATCATCTCAAAGATAGTCATCAAATGGAGTGATTATTGTAGCAATCCATGTTGTTCCCAACACACAGCTTGAAGATTCTGTCATTATGCAAGCTCATTGGGGATTCCATTTTTTGTTAAAAAAACCCAGTTGGGAAATCTGAAAAGAAACTTAAGTTGCAGAGAGGAGGAAACAAAATTAACTAAGAAAATTGCAATTTCATCGCTCATGTGAATGACTCATATGGCTTGATAACAATGAACTAGCACCTTGCACCCTCCAAAGTCAGAGTGGATGCCTTTTGTGTAGAGCTATGTGCTGACTATGCAAGCTTACAATAAAATTTTAAATTTCATCTCACACATTCAAATTTTAATTTCTAATTTAATTTCAATTCAAAGTCACTCATATTCTAATTTCATTTTTTAGAACTAAACTTGGTGTGGAATAACAAATCAGAATAACAAAATACACAATAATAGATAGCTATACCCGATTCCTATTCCTAGGGCCAAAAGAGCCCTTATCATTCAAAGAGAAAGAGACTAAAGTTAACTAGTGTGAAGAATACTTATCCTCACATAATATCATAGCCCAAAGCTAAGCCAACTCATGTAGGGAACTTTGATTTTAAAGTGCCAATAATTTCGTTTACCAAGGCTTACCTATCATTTTGTTGTTTGTTGTCCCATCATTTTGTCTAAGACAAGTTTTGTACTTACTATATTATTATTATGTTTTTTGGAGACTTCTACAATGGACTTCAAACATTTATAGTATGTGTTTAATATATTTCTCTTTGTAATGCTATGTTTACGGTTTTTTTCCTTGAATGTATAGGGAGTGGAGAATATGTAACGAACAAAGTTAGAAAATAGGGGTTTTGCTATAGCAGAGCAGAACAATTTGAAAATTTAAAAAGAAATTATTTGTTTCTGTAGTAACAACAAAATATTCAACTGAAATAGAGGACTATTTTTTTTTGTATTTGATGTGTAGGGCAGCAGCTTTATTTTTTAAAGATAACTTTGTATCTATTGATTATATGCAATATATAAATTGAAGAGTTGTCTTCAACTCTATTATTTTTCCTCTGTCTCTTTCCATCATATAGAAGCTGCTTCTTGACAGAAACTCTCCTTTTGGAATGTAAGTTTGTTTCTTGTTGGCATTGTGTCCTATTTTAAGATTTAAATAAGTGTCATTTGATTTTTTGATCATCTATGAGATAAATATTTTTACCTTCATGCTTTGTCATTGTTATTAAATTGCTATTAGACTTGTTGCTGGGAGTATATTGTGCCAAATTACATGACCTTTTCATAGCAATTTAATTTGTCATATGAAATTATGCAAAATCCAAAATGAATTCAATCCCAGTTTTTTAACAAATCTATCTACCAGACCCTGTTACCCAAACTAGAATTGGTGTCTCCGATGAAAGTTAGCATTTAAAATGATTACAATGTTTTAGCATAATAACTTACAAAGGACATCCCAGTATTTTAGAGTTTTCACTCATTTCAAAAAGAATTTTACCAAATTCATCTCAGAACTAAAACAATGGATTCCAAATGAAAATCATAAATAGAAAATGTAACTTATGAAGTTGTATTGACAAGATGCATCATGCGTTGCTTGTAAGTATGACATTGTCCAACAAGATCTATAATCACTTCCTACTTTAGACCCTGCATATTGTAGCTATTCCAATTACAAATCTATGCCTTGTAAAATAGCTTCAATACTACTAATGCATGTATGAGCATATTCATTTTTTTTTATGTCCTTGAAAGTCATTATGTTGATATTTAATCCAAAAATCTACCCTCATATTATAAAGTACAAAAAGTAAGATATGCTCCCAAATGTTACAACACACAGACCCTTTCACGACACTTTGATTTTGAGAATCTAAAGATAATTTCAACAAAAAACAATGAATCTCTTAGTAAATAGCATGGAAAATGTGATAACCTGTTCCCAAGAATAGTTAATTAATTGTTCTACATAAAATTGTATAATATTTATGGTGTTGATCATTTGATCATCTTTATAGTTTTCTATAGGTCAAACTACTAGAACACCAATTTCTATTCTCGTGCCAAATACGTATCAAGGAGGACATGTCAGTAATTGGAAACAAATATAGAAAGGCTTTTCTTTGCATATGATATTCAAAAAAATATCTATCATCGAAGAATGTAATTTTTATTCTCAACAGATGTTGTGTATTCTAAATATATAATAATGCAGTGCACTCAGATTGTAGTTGTTTTAGTCATTGAACTAATTTGGAGTTTCGATATCAAATGGATTTTTTTTTAAATTTCTTGTGAATAAATATTGTTTTAAATTTAGTAAAAAAGAAAACAACATATATATGGGCATTCAAGTGCATTTGTGAATACCAAAGATAATGCACACTTGGATCTCTGGTGATTGATAAGGAACTCATTAGTATTGACTAGCACAGGTACTTATGCTAATAGTGCATCGTACCATGTCATCAAGCATTTTGGCCTTGTCTTAAGACTTTCTTATGGGTTCCTCCAATATAGATGGGATGATCCAAGTGTTCCATCCCTCTCAAGGTTCAAGTGTTACCAAAAGCTAGCAAAAATTACATCATATGAGGATGGCAGTACCATGTAACTTGACACATGCGACTTGTTTCCAAGATGTTAAAGCTTAATGAGTAGCAGCATGGCAAAGAAATCTGAAGCCGTTATAAAAATTTGAGATGACACCTTTTGCTCTTAAATTTGAAACCATATTTAAATCTTCCTATAAATCAATCCTCTTTTCAAAAAGTTGACATGGCACAAGAAGCAGACAAGTAGCCAACTGACGGAGATAGGCAACCAACTCAATTAGCCAAGCAAGCAGCTTAACCAAATATTCTAATACATTACATGATCCTATAAAATTCCTATGAGCTTGAATTAACCTTTGACATCAATGACAATAAATTCAATAGAAGCAGTATAAATGCAAAATTTGTATGTTAAGATACTTGTAGCATCTTTATGAAATTATGCTTTGTTGGGAAATGCTATGTGTATATAAAAAGAAAACCAAATGAAAGGGCAATATGCATAGTTACCATTTTAAATTGTTTTGATTTCAGTTCTATTTATCCCACGCATATTGTTACCATTTTAAATTTTTTTTATTTCAGTTCTATTTATCCTACGTGTGGAGATTTGTGTGTTTCTTCTTCTTCTCGATGAGTTCATATTTTCCCTTTTTTTGGGCAAGTTGATCGCTTCTAATGCCATTCTAATTAGTTTCAAGGTTTTATGTATGAATTTTGCATTATTGTATTTGAGCAGGTCAATGATGTACTCTTGCTTATCATAGGGATTTTAGGGTGTCCCAATGTACTGCAAAATCACAATCATAAACTTAAGGAAAAGAAAAATAGCCAAGCTTAAAAGATTTCCCCCAAACTTAAAAGGTGGCTCCTCCAAGGCTCTCCACTTTAGAAAACCTATAAAACATGAGCCTATGCTCTTTGGCAGTCACCAAAGAGGAAGAGAATGCTCCCTATAGACTGTATTGTTGTTAAAAAATTTAACAAGAAATAAACAAGGTGCATTACCATGAAGCTCTATGTAGGGTGTAATGTCCCTATTAGAAAATAATAACAAGCTTAACTATAATATTCTAGGTGCAAGTGCTACCCCAATTCTAACCCCAAACCTTAAAGATGTCTCTAGATCAATTTTTCTAACCTTAGTTATTCCACCGTCTTCTTTGGAGTGCACCCCCTAAGGTTTCTTCTTGGAAGGGACATCCCCTATCCAAAGCTCATCACATATGCTTATGTTGACACATCGAGATTACATGATTCTCATCTAGCCATTTTTGGGGTTATACTAAGTTCTAACCTCTCACACTGGCACTATTAGCCATTCATACATAATAACCTCTCACATTGGTACTATTACATTCCATCAGTCCCATTTTAGCCATTCATAATTTTTTGACCAAGCATTTAGAATTGCTTCACAAACACACTAAAAAAAGCATTTCAAAAACCTAGTAAGTGCACACAAAAGTTAGCTCAAGTAAAATAAAGACACACAAAGGAAACTGTTAAGGAATGTTAGATTAGAGGTAGAAGATTGCCTTATAAGTAATTTCCAGACAATGATAGATCCGATTGCTTTAATTCTGATATTGATCACATCAGAGGTATAAATTAAATGCATTGTATAAATTCCTAATATCTTACTTGTCTTTTGCACTTTGAATGAATATTACTTATGCTACTTTAGTATTTGTAGAGTGATGTGTGTGTGTGTGTGTGTGTGTGTGTGTGTGTGTGTGTGTGTGTGTGTGTGTGTGTGTGTGTGTGTGTGTGTGTGTGTGTGTGTGTGTGTGTGTGTGTGTGTGTGTGTGCGTGTGCGCGCGCGCGCGCATGCGCACATGTGTGTGTGCGCGCGCGTGTGTATGTGTGTGTGTGCAGATCACTGGTAGTAACATTTATTGTGTGATGTTTTTCCAAACGAGCATATCACTTTATATATATAAATATTGAATTGTTGTGTCTCATGTAGAGACGTGAATCTACATGCCCTTTGGGCACGTAGGGTCATGTCTCTACATGAGACTATCCTTAAACCATTATTTGTTATCCTTAACCACATTCGGTTGTTATGTGCTTCAAAAGTCCAATCATGATTGGCATATGATATTTCACAATACCCGATCTCAGTCGATGATATGGAAAAATGAAGTAGTTCACAATAATAGTAAATAATGGAATCATATTCATAGTATGCTCGTTGCTTTATAATAGAGATTTGAATCAGATCGAACCAATTTGTATAGTCAATTTATATATATACACACACGTACACACACATTTATGTATGAGAGCAATAATCAGATAAGAACGATGCTACAAATTCAACAAAAACAACCATTTTGCATGTTCATCCACAACACATGGGTTCAAAATAACAAACAATTTAGATTATTGGAAATTTAGGAAAGAACATCCTTTTATTTGTATCCAAACATGATGGGTGAAGTAACGAAACATACCCTGAGTAACAGGGTCACTAACTTGACCACACAGACTAGGTATAGTAAGAAGGGTTAGTGAACCCATGTCATTCCTTTCCATATACATTCATTAATTGTAAACTTGTATATACATTATACACACTTGAGGTGAAGCATCAAATCCGATAATTGAAATCACAATCAAACTATCATAATATTGTGAACAGGTGATTGCAATCTAGAAGGCACATATCCATCCTACAATTACATCATATCAGAATGAACTTAATATAACTTTTAATCCTATGGTAGAAATATCAGAGCAGGGTAAGAGTTAACACTTGGGTGAGCATGACATTACATAGTTTTCCAACATCAACATGCTCTTTGTGACCATATCTTATGACAATGTTTTGGAATGTATTTGTTGATCATAACCAAATCAGAGTTACTGGACAACCAACCACCACCTTCTTATAAGAAAATACAGGTGTGCACCAATACAACTAGACAAAAACCAAAATTTCTTGCAAGCTATATGTCTTGAGAAGTTTGACATTTGGTAGTTAGATTTAAATGGTATGTCTCATATAATCATTATCAATCATTAAGAATTATACACCATACATCTATACAAAGAAAGTGCTCTCACAATATCTGTCTAATGCCATTGCTCATTTCATAGTCATTACAAATTGAGCGATGCAGATTTTTGATGAAATCCCCAGCTGCGACCGTGTGCATTATTATTATATTTATTTAAATATTTGATTTTTAATCAAAGGATAAGCACGCAGGTAGACTATTTCCTTCAAATGTATTGAATCATATCAAAGGCCAAGAAGATGAAGCCACAAAGTTTTTGGTTGAGTCCTTTGGCTTCATGTGAGCCATGGATATTAGAAAATAGGGATCTTGTTTTTCGTCAACATAATGCCATAAGATCCAACAAAACATAAGTGAAGAAAAAGGTTGGCTAGATAGTAGGGCAAGGCCCATATGATTGGCATTAATATAAAATTGTACAACTGTGCTTTGCTCAATTAACTCAATGCAATGAAATACAATCTTTTGTTTTGAAGGCTTCATTATCAAGAGTGTATTTTTCCTCTCCACAAACTATCTTTTTAAATAGACATTACAAGGATATTTACAACTTCATTATGAGAAAAAGAATACCAATAATTTAAAATTATGAAACATGCTATGAAACTCCATTACTTAGTTTCAATCAGATAAGTCTCTTTGAATCACAGTGGATGAATCCAAGCACCTCATTTTCCTTGTACTGCATTTGTCCTCCCCTCCACTGATAGTACAACAGAAAGAATATGTTAGTATTGCCAATATATATCAGGAATTCTGAAGTAACAGTGTGTCATTTCCATAGCAATAAATATTTTCTGAAGTGGCTTTCAACTACTAGATGATATATATAATGTTAACCATTAGTGCAGCATTCCCAAAATGTTAACTGAACTTTACATGCATTTTAATGGTTTGGCTACATCAGAAATTTACTTTGCATTTCCTGACTCTTTCCAAACAAGGACCAAACTAATGTATCATGTAATCACTTGCCAATAATATAGTTATAATAACTTTCCAGATTCACGCTATTTTCGGTCAATGTTGAGGTCACATATATAATATAGTATATCGTGATATGTAAAATGGAAACCATGCAAAGTATATAGTTCATATGGTTGACTTGGGTGCACTTTATCATTTTATCCCTTTTTGGAAATCACCTTTTCTTTATGTTTTACAATTTGAAAATGAAGAGGTCGTATATTACGAATGACCTCATTATAATTTCCCCTTAATATTATCTTTTATCTTTTTCGTCATAATGCATAATCACTTTATTTCTTAAAATTTTTAGTAAATTTTTGTCAAAGTTGATTTCTCTTGACAAGACCTATATTAAAACTTTTCTCTTTATACTTTTAGATATATCATTTGCAAATTGCATTCTTTCATCTATTGTTCTTCATAGAGAGTTGTGACTTTGAGAAAATTACACATTGACATAATTACCTTACAGTCCTCTACTTGCCGATGAAATAGGCTATCTAAAAAGTTTATTTCATCCTCTGAGCATGACTAGAAACTTTCTACATCATTTGATCTCTTTGACCTTGACTATTCATCTATCTTCTTTGGAGCCTAAATTTCAAAAATCTAAGGAAACTACTTCCTCAGTGACAACTTAGTTCGTTAAATCCATTACATACTTCAAACCCTTGTTTTAAATATATTTTGTGTTCTATTATCCAGTTGACACTCTCTTAACTAATTCATTGTATGCTTTCTTCTGGAATGGGATGGCCTCAAAATTTAGGAGAATTGTTGGCTTCCACTCATTGCCTCTTGTTCCATCAGTAACCCCAATAGTTTGATTCTATGCTAGTCAGTGCCTAATAATTGAAATATTGGTAGCTAGAGGGTTGGATTCCCATGTAACTTTCATGTACCTTCGGGTAGTACTTTGACTCCCACTCATCTCTCACAATGGATTTGGTCAAATTTGTCTCCATGATCTCCATTTGAACTAGAATTGGCATCTTCTGAATATTCATACAACAACACTTGGTTTTTCATGTCTCTACTATCATGTCTTTACTTGGGTCTTCCTATCACTGTGTTGGTGATTGCCACTCTCAATTGTGATGAAGTTTGAAGGTTAGTCATCTTGATCGGTATTGTTGTGTATAGAACCTAGTGTACTACATCCTTTTCCAACTCCAATCATGATGATGATCCTATAGTTTTTTTGGTCCTTCTTCGTTCCTTTGGCATTGCTTGCTCTACTTCTTCTCTAGCTTCTCAGAGTTTTTCCTTTACTATATGATGGTTTAGTTGCATGACAATTTTTTCTTGTTCTCTAGTACTTGCCAAAATTGTCTTTCATTGTTCCTCCACATCCAACATATTAATACTCTTTTGCTTCAAGCAGTTGGTGTCTTCTTGCAACCTAGTCCACACCATTTGGATAGTTCATATAGTTTTCTTTGCTTGTTCTAGAAAGTCTCCCATAGAGTGTTCACATTTGCTACATTATTGAAATTGTATGATAGGAATTCCTTTGGAGTTGTAATATATTCATCTTCACCCCTCTTTGATTTTGGTACCATGAAGATGGGAACCTACCAAACAATTCACACTTGACTATCATGGCTTAAAAGTTCAATTTTTATTTACTATAACTTTAATATAAAAAAAATTGTGTTAGAAATTTTATCATCCACAATCCAAAATAACAACCAAACATGACCATCCTAACATAGACAAGTATGAGAAATATACTTATATTTGGCCAAATCCCCTATACCAGCCCCACGGTCAAGAATGCAAAGGTAACATTGGGTCTACTATTGGGAATCCCTCTCTTCAACAATAGTATATTTTGTGTTCTTGGATTCTTGCACCTTACCATTTTCAAATTGATTAAAGTACAAATACAGAAGAAGATAGAAGAAAGTGTCTTTAGGGATTGTGAAAAGGAACTAAAGAGTCACCTAACCTAGTAGTGTTCCATGTACTCATTGAAAGTTGAGATGAACATCCAAATATGAACATATTTCAAAAAATTTGAAGTGTTTGATGAAATTATTTGAAATTGGCAGCCCTACTTTTTGGGATAATAATTCCAAGCCTACTACTCAAAATTAGAAGCTAATCTATGCATAAGACAACTTAGGCCAAAAACTTATTAATTTTTCTAATGATATAGACTAACTGATATGTTTCTAAATAAAAAAGGCTTGAAAAATTAATGTACAAAAAAAAGAAAAAAAGATTTCCACACATATTTAAATTTGCCCAAAAATGTCACTTGAAAAATATAAGGTATTTTTTCAATCAGTCCAACAACCATTATATTTGATAGTTTATATGCACATACACATGCACAAATAAGGCTAGATATTTATGCATGTTTTTTTTATTTCCATGAATTTTAAAGGCAATCTATATACAAAATGAACTTCCCTTATATTTTTTTTCATGCAATTCTATATGGATTTCAATTTTATGTGATCTTAGGATGAAAATGATAACTGAGATGTGTACTTGATACCAAAATGAATTGCCTTATACCACATCAAATGCTGATTTGAAATTGATGCAGTCCACTTCATAGTAGACAAACCATCTTTAGTAAAGATATTTTTCTTTTCTCCCGCTAAACCAATCTGTAGAATTCCACATTAAAATAGGATTCAAATTCATATACAAAGTAACATATTATCCCATTGTATCCAAATGTAGTTGCCAAACTATGGGAAATATGGAATATAAAATGTATGCTAACATTAAATGATTAAGCATTAAACGATTGAGCAAAGCCATTGGATTAAACTAAAATGTTTGTGTTTCTAATGAAGAAACGAAGGGTAAGAACCCTTACTATTATGGAGGTTGCATCAGTGAAGCTCTCAAACCCCTGCCTCTATGCACGTAAAACACTCTGAAGCTCTAAAGCTATAAAATGTTGTTGGCATGTAATCCTTAAACACTGCCTCTGCACGTAATCTTGGCACCACAAAATGCAATGAGGAAAAAATTAATCGTAGTCCAATCCTTTCAAGTGGTCATGCCTTGCCCTATAGGGCCAATGGATGGATTTCGATGCCTAGTCACTTGTTCTACGGATCTGAGTAGCTAGCCAGAATGAATGAGTAGGTTTAGGCACCATTAACGGGCACCCCTGCTATAGAATAGTAGGGCACCTCAAGATGGAAGCACTGAGAATGGAAGGAAGAATGTGACCAAGACCCAAAGCTAGTTTATAATACTTGAGTAAGATAACTTGATCGACCAAAGCCATAAAGATGCACACAAGCTATCTTTCGGTCATGTAAGGATGAAATTAGGGTGGCAAAGAGCTTTTTATTGGAAATAATCAAGACTGACAAGGTTACTAAGAGGGGAGGGGTGAATCAGTAACTCTAAAACTTTAATTCAATTTTTGCATAATAATATTTTTACCATTCATCCATCTAATCTACTATATGCATGAAAAGATAAACATCTATAACACATGAACACATAGATTTTGGTGACCCAAAAACCTTCCAATTAGAAAGTAAAACTAGGGTGGGGATGATACCCACAAAACTTCAATACTGCAGTATAAATTTGGCCAGTTAAGGCTTACAATGATCACTTCTGATGATCTGCCCTATTAGGAGCAAATAGGATTGTTAGATCCACCTTGTTAAAGGATTTTCAAACATACAATGAAGTATGCACTCTGTTAGGAGATTTACAAAAGATTGTTAAGTCTACCTGGTTAAAGGATTTAGAAAATCGATTCACCTATTAGGATAAAGCATTGAATCTGATTGCAACTAATTGTTGATAAGATCCTTGTGCTCTGATCACCTGATGTGACAAATATATCTTTTCTACATCAATGTTGACCTTGCCGTATTCCTCTATTCTGCTAGTGATTCGCTTTCCTTCTTAAAATATTGCAACACACCACAACCAATGATGACTCTTTTTAGCATATCATTGTTTCAAATGATATATACCATTCCAATATTTACACTGGCAAGGTCGGCCAAAACACAAGTGAACAAACATTACTGAGTCGGCCAGGTGGTAGAAAACTTTGGTTCCACAAACTGACTCGGTGACCTTCTGAAACTCAGCATCTACTTCAATACTTTGCATCATCATGCACTCAGTAAGAGTAGAGGCACGGTCCATACTAATCATTTTGAGTAGCTTGGAACACAGTAACCATTGGTGACTCAGTGAATGTTGTGTTACTCGGTAGAAACTAAATCCATTGATAACCTTCTTTACTTGGTAAATACTAATTCCCTTGTTTACTCGGTAAACACTGATTCCTTCATTTACCTTGTTTACTTGGTAAACATTGACTCCTTCATTTACCTTGTTTTACTCGGTAAACACTGATTCCTTTGATGACTCGGTGAGCACTGTCTGCTTGGTAAATACTGCGAAGCTTGGTAATCACTAACTGCTTGGAGAACACTATTCTGCTCAGTAATCACTAACTACTCAGAGAACACTGTTCTGCTCGGTAATCACTATCTACTCGAAGAACACTATTCTGCTTGGTAATCACTATCTACTGGGAGAACACTATTCTACTCGGTAATCACTATCTGTTTGGTATCAATTGTTTACCTGCGGATTTTATAAGGTAACCACTGAATGCTCGGTGTGAACTGTAGACTAGGTGATGAGCTCGGTAAGCATTCAGAATCGAATAAGTGTTGTGACTAATGACAAATATATCATAATTCCAACACTTTTAATATTTTTTGACATAGTGTAAGCCCGTGTTGGTCAAAATTTTGACCAACACGGGCTTGTATTTTAAAAAAATCTATATGTTGCCTTCCATATTTTGACCAATTTGACCCCATTTTATTAGATGGTTGAAAATTTTGGTCTAAAAATAAGGTCAAATGTAGTAGTGATAATAAATAACAATACATTATATATAAGGCAAGATCCTACAACACAATGGTAAATTGTGAGTATCTTATATGAGTATTGATCACAACACATAATAATATTGATCTTGACTTCAGCCTTTTATCATTAAAATATATATAATTAGTAAGCAATAAGACAATGGGGATTGTGAGAAAAAAGAGGTGAGCTGCAAAAGGCTAAAGGCTCATACTTCAGTAGTTTCACTTTTATATTGTAGAGTATTGACCAAACCAAAAGGGATAGCAAGGGAGAATTGAGCATGCACATCCTATTAGTACTGACCTCACCAAGACGTGGTAGATAGTGACCATTTCTCCCTTCACAATGATCTCAACAACACATCTTACCATGAAAAATAATAATTCCCAAATAATGTATTTTACAGATTTCGCTAGTGTGCCATATTGAAAATTGTAAAAAGGTACCTATATATGCTATATTAGTATGTTAGAAACACTAAATTAAGAAATCAAAAGCATTTACAAACGAAAATACCATAACATAAATGAGAGACTAAAAGAGAAACCCTCAAATGAGAATATGAGCCATGGAATGGCTCTCTCAATGAGATTATTCTCTTGATGTATGGATGAGTCTAATAGATTAGTTTGGTAGGATTATGGGATGTATGCTCAAGCTTCAAACTAGCTTCAATGGAGATTTTTGGGATTTTTGGTGTGGATTTATGAGATTGGTATAAAACTTGGTCTTAAAATGGCATTATAACTTTAGCTCAAAAGTTGTGATGAAATGGCTTGGGAGGGGATTCAATTTATAGGCTAAGGGCTTGAGGGATGGAGGGTTAAGATGTAAGGATGGGCAAATGGTTAAGGAGGATTGAGAATGCACTCAAAGGGGAGCACATGGATTGTGCTTGTTTACCACCAATCAGGGAGTGACACATGTCATAAGGTGAGTGGATGGAGGAAAGGGGAAGGATGAGTCAACAAAGGAGGCTCAAGGGATAATATCTTCATAAAGACCCTTCATTATGGCTTGTAAGAGCTTGTAAGAGTCTTTATTGCCTTTGTAAGAGCATTTATGTTTGGGTGGTTGGGATATTTTGGAGGGAGTTGAGATTGTTGACTTTGCTTGGCTTAGGAAAGTCTTCAGCTTACTTAGGGAATGTGACAAGATTAGGGGGTAGATTAGGCTTGGGTTTAGGATTAGATTAGGGATGTTAGAGATGTGCAAGTGGATGGCATTAATGAGGTTGTGTAAGGAAACTTGGCAATAAAGAATATAACCGTTTCTACATAACCCATAATAGATCTAAAATAAACACGGAATTAAAATCCACATGCAAGAGAATAGAAAACATACCCACAAAATGTGACACAAGATATACCCTGGGAAACCCTCATTGAGGAAAAAACCCAGCCTCCAAAAGCATCCATCATCATGTATTATTCAGCAAAAAATATCATTGCCATACAATCATGGAAGCCTTCATGGCCATAGCCACAACCGAGCAAACTATGTGAACAAGCATGAATCCACACATCCCATGCCATGCTTTCAACTTTCACAAATGCTCCCTTTGCTAACCTGTCAAGCTTTGTCCCACTTGACTCTTGCCTTTTATCTTCTCCGCGTCACTCTACAACAACTACCCTTGTGGCTGCTTATATAGTAGCAAGTCCCACAAAACCACTAAGTGGTATTACATAAACTATGTGCTAAAACCATGTGCTACCTAACCCACTGACCCCACATTTAATATTGGACATTTAATTCTTTTTCCCAATGTTAAATAATTACATAAAATATTATCACAATGTTACAATACAACTCATCAAGAATATTCCATGGGAATCTTTACATGTTGCACGTTCATCTAGCTACAACATTACATAATAAAAATAAAAATAATAAAATAACAATATTATGCAATGTGTGCAACACCCATTATCTCAAAAATCTCCCACTTGTTGTATACATTGCATAGGGTCAATCTGTAGCCACATAAATGAATAAGGGAACAATCCCTCCCAGCACATCCACCATCATGGATCAAAATACACCAAGTGCTCCATCCTGGTACCCGCAACAAAATCAAAGTATCCAGCATCTCGAACATGAATGGTCTCACCTCCTATTATGCCACTCCCACTGGACATACATAGAAGCCATCCAAAGAGAAAGCCACCCAACCTGTTGCATTAGAAGATCATAAAATCTTGTACCAACTGAAATTCCAAGCACAAAAAACCTGATCCAAAGGTAATCACATGTATCCGTAGTTGTCAAAATATCCATAGCTGAAATAGCACCCACAGCAAGTGCCAAACCCATCCAACTATCCATACCTCCAAAAGGTATAACAAGTGAATCTCATATCACCAACATATCCAATATATAACTTGCAATCACAAGCCTCAAGAGCAATACCTACCACATATATACCAAGAAGCTCCCACTGCAAAAGATAATGTCAAATCTATAACCAATCCACTCAACACATCTCAAAGAAGTGAATCCATTTAGTATCAAATACATCCACAATACATAAACCAATATCCTGCAAGAAAAAAAATTCTCATAACAAGTCTCCAATAGTCTCCCAAATTCACCACAACCAATAGAGAAAAGAGATAAAGGAATAACCACGTCATCTCTCACATGACATGCATGAGCACAAACCAGTGATCACAATCTCCAACCAATCTCAAATCCAATGTAAGCAAAACTGAACATCCAGGAAGATAACCAAGACCAGAGAAACCATGCAAATCATAACCTGTATCATGTCCTTCTACACACACCTCTAGATGTAAACTGTGCAAGTATGATCTCCTCCATAAAACCCCAACAAGAAGCCTCAACAACACCCAAACCATACCATATAACTAATCATGGATGTAAGCCTCTCACAAGAAGATCAAACTCAATAAAACCATTCCTAAACCAAGGAATAACCATTCCTAATCCAAGGAATATGCCCAATATAAAACCATCTCCCAAACTCAACCAGCATAAAAACATATGCACATGGAGATAACCAATGCTAAACCATCTCTCAAATGAACCCTCCAGAACTAACTCATGTACCATAGCTCAAGATCCATTTCCATGAAAGACAAGCATAAATATAATGCAACTGAGAGAAACAATGGGCTATACCTCTCAAGTAGCAAACCGCCGAGTAGACCAAGAGTGGGGAATGAGAATGCTCATCAAGATATCCAAGTCTCCAACCAAGACTCATCTAAGAACAATCTCCTCTCAAGTCCATATCAGGTGACTATCCCTCGGACTTCCTGCTGAAACCATCAACTGTCCCAACAAATACTTCTCTAATCCAAGAGAAATCAGCATCACCACCGTCTCTAAGTATCCATGAGCACCTGTAACCAATCAATCCATGCCAACTCCAAATGCAACATAGCAATATCATGAAGTATCCAGCTTATGATCAGTGTACTCAATACCAAGAAACTAAACCAAGATCAATGTCAAAGTTCCAACCATGGCCTCAGGAACATAAACATGACAACATGATCTAACCATCTCAACCAAAGAGATAACATGCTCCATATGAACACACTATAACATGTCACAACTCTAAACGCGTATCAAGAGTATACCATGACATAATAATGAAACCATCCTCACACCAAGGATAACATGCCAAATAAAAGCATAAACCACACCTTTGCCAAGAACCCTGTGAGTCCTCAAGATGCAACCATCTCCATACACCATGAAGAACACCATCTTCACATACCATGAAGATAACCAAGAACTCCATGAGTCCTCAAGATCTAACCATCTTCATACACCATAAAGATAACAAGTGCACCATGCAAATGTCAAAGACGCTTCTACAGCAACAGGATCTAAGACAAACCTCCAACATCTACAAACACTCAATAAATATATCAATGCCAACAACTCCCACTCAACCGTGGTACCAAGTCACTTATGGCATCATAAAATCCATCCTCTCCAAACCAAGAAGATATAAACCAAACCAGGAACTAATCCTGCACTGTCACCTCATCATTGTCACAAGCTCCCACTAAACCGTGTATCCAAGCTATCCATGACATCATGATGAAAACATCCATCCTCTAACCATGAGAATCAACCAAGGCATCAAACCATCAAAGAACTCAAAGTGCACATCATGAGCTCCACAAAAGAAACCAAATAACCATGATCCTCAACCAAGAAGATATACCACCATAACTGAATCAGAAAATCCAAGCTAATGAATATCAAGGATGTACCTGTATAACCAATCATGTCATGCCAAAAATCCATGACACCATGATCACATCCATGAACCGAGCATCTAGCTCTCAAAGTGTCCAACCTGTCAGCATAAAATAGTCAACCGCAATCCTCCACCATGACTGTACCTGGTAACAACATCTCATCCCTTCTACATGAAGATAAAATCATGTGACTTAGGGCATAGACAACCCAAATCCAAGCCACCAATCTGAATATGCATCAATAATGAAAGATCAATGGGCAAAGACAGCCCATAACCAAGCTATAAATGCAACTTGTAAGTATAGACCGCTTACAATACTGCACAACTTGTAGACCCAACGAGTCATCATACATATCTAAACCAAACACTGATAACCATATCATCATGAGACCAACCTGAAATATGAACTGAGTATACAATGACATCAAATCTTAAATCTCCAATGCCATAAACTCACAATGTTACCATAGTCAAAATATATTAATAAACTGTTCAGATCAATATATCACCAAATAAATCATGCCAAACTTGCACCAAATATGAACCAATGTGTAGAGCTCTCCAAGAGCTTTTCGTTGACTACTCGAAGTCCAAAATCTGACTCCGTATGCCCAAGTTATGCCCCAATTCGTGCTCAAAATAAATAAAATCTGACTTTAGGGCTCTTAAAACCTAACAAAATCTCAAAATCATAGAACCAAACCTACACCATGTTGTAGTGCTCTGAATTAGCTTTCCAACGCCTGTAAGAACTCTGAAATCTGATATTTAGAGAGAAAGTTATGGCCGTTTTACTAAGATAGTCTTTTTACCATTTTCAGTACGATTTTTCATTTTTCATTTTTTATTTTTTCAGTGACGAAAATTCCGAAGGGATTAAATTTGACGGCCATCATGGGCTGAAACCAAAAAACTCTTTCATTTCCTCTTAACATGGCCAAACTAGGGCATATTATATATCAAATTTTATGGAAATATCGACCCGGATCCAATGGTGAGGTCTATTTTTACCCAGGAGGTCATTTCTGCAAGCTACCCCCAAAAAACCTTCATTTTAAATGAAACATCCGAAAAATTGTTTTGTCCAAAAAATTTCACATGCCCAAATCTTTTAACATCCCATCATAACAGCAAATCCAAAACTCTTAGATTTGCAATAAATCATTCATATATCTTGCCCTTTCTATTATCCTCTCATGCATTCCCATGGATTCAATCTAGGGTTACAATAATAAAACCATAGCTCTGACACCACTTGTAAGGAAACTTGGCAATAAAGAATATAACCATTTCCACATAACCCATAATAGATCTAAAATAAACACGGAATTAAAATCCACATGCAAGAGAATAGAAAACATACCCACAAAATGTGACACAAGATATACCCTGGGAAACCCTCATTGAGGAAAAAACCCAACCTCCAAAAGCATCCATCATCATGTATTATTCAGCAAAAAATACCATTGCCATACAACCATGGAAGCCTTCATGGCCATAGCCACAACCGAGCAAACTATGTGAACAAGCATGAATCCACACATCCCATGCCATGCTTTCAACCTTCACAAATGCTCCCTTGGCTAACCTGTCAAGCTTTGTCCCACTTGACTCTTTCCTTTTATCTTCTCCTCGTCACTCTACAACAACTACCCTTGTGGCTGCCTATATAGTAGCAAGTCCCACAAAACCACTAAGTGGTATTACATAAACCATGTGCTAAAACCATGTGCTACCTAACCCACTGACCCCACATTTAATATTGGACATTTAATTCTTGTTTCCAATATTAAATAATTACATAAAATATTATCACAATGTTACAATACAACTCATCAAGAATATTCCATGGGAATCTTTACATGTTGCACGTCCATCTAGGTACAACATTACATAATAAAAATAAAAATAATAAAATAACAATATTATGCAATGTGTGCAACACCCATTATCTCAACAGGTTGGGTGAGTTAGTGGCTAAGCTTGGTTAGTATGGGTGGATGGGGTGGATTAGGCTAAATGGAGGGTTAGGGATAAGTTAGGGGCTATTAGATTTGAGGGCTTTATTTATCAAATAGATTTATTTGATAAATGGGAATTTTTGAATTAGATAGAAGAAAAGGATTTAATTGATAAATAATAGGTTATTTGATTTATCAATTAGGACTATAGATGATTAATTAAATTAATCAACTAGGGGATGGCAAAGGATTAATTAAATAGAAATTTAATTAATGATGCCTTTAGAGATAACTAAATAGGATTACCAAAGTGGTGTAATCAAATTTAGGTGTCTACATTTTGCCCCTCTTTGACATAGTGTTGAGACAACATTATTTCAAAAAAGTTCAAATGAAGACGACATGAGGAAGATGTTTTAGCAACAAGGTTGCCCCAGTCTTGAATAAGAAGAGGAGAGACTAGACTTAGATGATGCCCCCTCAAAAAGGTGGCAAGAAGAAAAAGTGAGGCTTGACGGCTTCTTGAAAAGTACAAGAACTTGAGATGAGCAAGGAGACTCAGATTGACTTAAGCGAAGAGGTTTAGTTAGCCCAAACTCTCACGACGAGAGAATGATAAAGGGAGAATCAGAGGCACAAGAGGAAGCAAGCTTAAGACTTTCAGGATTGGGGGGAGGATGAAGGAGTGGAGTGCTATAAAAAAGAATCTAGGATAGGGAGATGGATGAGGGGATTATAAAGTTGATGCAATAGGCTTTCAAAGAGTCAGATTGGCAGAAGATGGGTTTCGGAGATCCCTAGGACTAGGATTGTGGATCTCGAAAGATGAGGCTTGGTGGATTGATTGGATTGGTGGATCCCTAAGACTAGGATTATGGATCCCTAAAGCTAAGAGTGATGATTGATTCAAACAGATACTGATGCATAAGCTGGGGTAGGAGAGACAGATGCTGGATATCGATGGGGGATAATGGAGAGGAAGGGAATCCATTGAAGCTTTTTGAGCAGGGGGATACTTCAAAGAGAAGTACCACCATGTAGTTGAGCACTAAATTTTCTATAGGATTGTTGGTTAATTGCCAAGGTTACCAAGAACATCAAGGTATTTTCACCAACTATCCAGAGGACTAACGGACTAACTCGAAACAAACACACAAGGATTGCCCCAGCATCACACATGAATCTCAGAAGAATCAGAGTGGAACCGACACTGGGTAACCCACAAGCAGAAAAGAAAAATAAACAAAAGATCTAATCAAGACCTTACGCTCACATTTCCCCAGTCGTAGTATACCATGATATGGAAGATCGTGGCAACCTTGAGGAGGGAACAAAAGATTGCTTGGAAAAGATACTTCAAGACCCAAAAGGGAAGATTCCAAATCAAAAGAAAGTGAAAATCCAAAAGAGAACTGTTTGCCAACGAGATGGGTAGGATGAGGTACTAACAGACCAAGATCAGACATGAGGAAAGCTATATCCTACAAGGATCTATCGAAGAGCACCTAAGCTGGTGGATTTGAATGATGCATCTAGCAAACTAAACTAAGAAGGATAGCAATAGCTAACCAAGATGTGCGATGTGTGCAAGATGCTGATCAAGGAGGAACTGACACAAAAGCTGGATAGATACAATGGTACTAAGCTAAAGAGGATGTACAAGCTGACGGACCAAGATATTTATAAGCTAAAGCTAACCAAGATAGTTACAAGTAGGAAAAAGCTCAGGATGATAGGATAGTGGGATGGTTCGATGTTGTGCAAGATGCGAAAGCTAAGAATGGGGTGATAGTAGAAGATATGGATTTGGGGAGGATGCATCCCAATGATGATGAGATATTTTGTGACCAAGGATAGCTAGAGGAGCAGGATGAGATGGCTGGATAGGATGGTAGATAGCTAGGGTTATGATGGATATAAAGAGAAGACATTGGTTTTGCATGAGGATAGCCTAGAGCTAGATACCAATGACAAGGGAAGATGGACAAGACAAGATCTCCAAGGAATACAATGCCCCCAGTTAGAAGATGACATGTGGAAGGAGGTCTTATGATGGATGTGATAGGATTGAAACTAGGATAGAAAATGTTGAAGGGGCTAGGGAGATGGATGATAGCTGTGATGGTTGGCTAAAGCTATAGGAAATAAGTGGATGGTGTGAGATGGAAGTTGGAGGGTGGAGGATAGGTGGATAGATTGGAAAATGGAGCTGGAGGATAGGTGGATAGATTGGAAGATGGAGCTAAATGACAAGATGTGACCAAAAGCATGAGGATGATAGGCTAAGTTGGGGATGGTTGGATTATGCATGACGCTTGTTTCCCAAGTTTTCATCATGGTACTTCTCCAAGGCGCTTGAATTGCCAAGTTTTCACCAGTGGACGCTTTATTTTTCTTTTCTTTTTTGACTTTTTGACTTTGGACTTAGCTGGAATGATTTTGGCTTTCTTCACCTATTTTTGGCTTCTTCTTTTTTGGATTTTTCACTGGCTGTTGGAATGTTCAATTTTGTTGCTAGCTGTTGGTACGCCGGATGTGTGATTTATGCAATAGATTGGATTAAATGGGATTGATGGTAGGAGATGGAGGGATGAAAAGGCTGGAAAGGAGCATGAGATGGGGATGCTTGCAAGATCAACATTGGCACATGTTGGGACGGGTGTGAACAGAGCATATGGGGGATAGATGGTAGATGCGAGCTTGATGGAGGATTTGTGGAAGTGCGCTTAGGGATATAGGCACCTAAGATGGAGTTAGGAGATGGGGGACATGAGTCACTAGATGGAGTATTAGCAATGGTGAATGCCATTATGCATTGGGTTTTAACTTTTTTCTTTGGGATCCACATGGTTTTGGATTTTCTTTTCATAGGCTTTTGCATTGTTTAGCATTCTTTGATTGGATTTTTCCTTTTTGGAGTATGTCTTTTAAAATAGACATATGATTGCCTAGGATATGGATTTTTAGCTTTATGCATTTTGAAGTTGGCATTCACATTGTTGTGGTAAGCTTTGGGAAGATGGTTAGGAGAAGATTTGTGAGATGGAGAGGATATGGAAGAGCATGTATAGGGATGATGATGGATGATGTGCCTCGATATGTGCCTTTTTTGATCTTGCGTAGGAATGGAGGGAATAGGATTTGAATGATGGCTGATAGGAGGATGGAGGATGGTAGATTTTGGGACATAGGGACCCAAAATGGATTTAGCGGATGAAGGGGGGATATGGTAGGCTGTTTTGGGTTGCAAAGATGGTGGAGGGGGGATGACATAAGATTCCATGAAGGAGTGATGGGAGGCTGGCATGGTGGGCCTAGAGATAGGCTTGGTTTGAGGGTGTGGTGTACCAACACCTTTAGATGGTGAGCCTTTGGATACATATCCAAGACCATGAAATCTTGGATTCTTTTGTGCAATAATAAGCGTTCTAATTCCTTGCTCTTCTATTCCTAAACCTTGACCTTGATAATGCCATTGATTGAGCATTTGAACTAGCTAAGGATACTTTTTGTTTGCAAAAAATGGTGGAAGTTCTTTATCAGATGTACTGCAATAGGGAGATACTGTTCTTAATTCTTCTGGTAAGAGGAGGCCACCATGGATGAATGTAAGTGAACCAAGAGGGTAGATTATCGACGGTGGAATAGCTTGGATAGGTGGTAAGATGGAAGCATGGAGCAGAGGAGATGGTAGGATAGGATCTTGATTTTGCTGATGGGATGAAAAGATATCCTGCAGTAGAGGAGGTATGGCTTGAGGTTTTAGAGATGGAGGAGATGGTGACCGCACTATGGATGGAAGACATGGTATGATTATATCTTCATTTATGCTTTGGGGGATGTCAACATGCTTTTGGACAAGATCTTGATAGGATTGCATTGGAGTGGATGGTGCGATAGGAGGTGAGGGGATGGATTCTTCAAAGGCAATGGATGGATAGATGGGAGATTCGGTAGTGGAGATGGGTGAGTAGAAGATGGATGCATAAGGTTCATTACGGGAGATTTGGGAAATGCTTGGAGGTGATGTGGATAGGATTTGAAGGGATTTGATAGGTGTTGGGATTTTGATGCTTGTGGGAAGTGGAAGGATTTTAAGCAATTTGATGGATGGTATGGGGATGATAGTAATGGGAGATGGAGGTGATATTATAGATGGGGAAGCTTCATCACTGACTACTTCACATGGTTGGATTAGATGACATGGTTTATCGACTGCTGGAGGTGGCTTTTCTTGTATTTCCTCTAGGAGATTCCTTGAAGACTCGTGTGTCAGAGGTGGAGGTGGATTCACAAGAATAGCTAGTGTGATGGGGGTGGAAGATTGGAAGCTTGGTTGATTGGGTGATGGAGGAGAAGCTGGGATATCAGATGGCATGACTAGATAGTTTGGAAGAATACATGAATTTTGGGGGATGCTTGGGGGAATGTTTCTAAGGCTTTCAATATACCCATCATAGTCAACAAGATTTTCATCATCATTGGAATAGGAGGTGGCAGGAGCAAGGACAATACGACCGAACACATCATGATAGGTTTGGGATTTCATGTTTTGATGATGAGTCAGATGGGGATGGGGTCTTGCATATAGATGAGCACGAAAGCTCATGGTTGGATTTGGATTGGGCACAGATTTTGGATTGGCTGATGAAGGATTTCCTAGGGAGAGTCAAAGTTGTATGACAAACCTAAGGAGGATTGGCTAGAGATTTTTGGCTTTCCTGTGGATGGAAGACTTCAAGGGCATGCTGTCAAAAAGTGAGAGTTTTTCTTTCCTATGCGCTGGATTGGTGGAGATTGTGTCAACTTAAGGATAGACTAATGATCCTATGGCCATGACATGAGATTGACCACTTGTGGATCCCAACCTTTAGCTCAAGGTGATGAGGGATACAAGTGACAAAGCTGGATTACCCTAGATAATGCTCTATCAGAGGGATAACCTTGGTGAGATTGGTTGATTGGTAGGATTTTGGATAGCAAATTCTGGCAGAGTGACAACAACTCTCTAAAGGCTTGGGTGTGATTCTAGATTGGGTTGCTAGCTAGTTGGGGGGATAATTTGGATGGACTTTGGATTTGGGATTTTTGTAAAGCAAAGAACTAGATAGATTCAGTTGTGGCGGGGGAGCTTGGATGATTTTCTGATGAGGTAGTGACTATGCTAAGTATGCCTTGAGCTGGGAGATTTCTTCTTTTCTAGGATTTTGACCAAAGTTGGAAAACATTCTTTCAAAAGCTATGAACAAATAAGCAGACAAAATTTTGGAGCAAGCATGTCAAACACACCAGCATCCTCGAAAGCTTTCTACAAGGATGAAATTTGGTTTAGCTAGGGAGTCCTCGATATACGCAAGGTACGTGAGGCCCAAATCCATAGATGAAACTAAAAAGTTTTCACACAGCCGAGAGGAGCGGTAACCCACTTCTCCTCTTTCACTTCTCAAGGGTATAAAGTTCCTTGAGGCTTAGCCCAAGTGATAGAATTTTGATCCCAAGAGAGGTGTCTTTGGATTCACCTCCCGATTTTTATACTCCACCAAAACCCTGGAGTTGAGGTTGTCCAAGGGGTGATGAAATCCCCAAGCAGGCCTCCTAAAAAGTGTAAAACAAGACAACATACATGATCTTGGGTTTTAAAAGACACGCACTCATTCCAATTGATGATTTAGATTTTTCAAGTTATGATTGAAGACACTTGTGATTATGGCATACAATGTTCATTCCAACTTGACAGCATCATCAACATAATGGAAGTCGAGAGATCATCAACATAAGAAATGCGAGCGTCATTGAAAATGCGTCAAAACCATGTGATGTTCATTGATTGTTAGGCATTCAAGATATAGTGTGAGTTTGTTTTAAGCCCAAAACAAAGATATGTGAAACTCGATTGTCAAGCGCGCGCCCGGAGGCCCTCCACGTCAATAGTTGTTCAATTTTAGAATCCAAGTTTTGAAATGTGATCTATTTAGTCTAGAGTTTTTGGTCATTTAAGAATTTTGATAAAGTTTAAAGCAAACGTTCAAAGACCAAGTGAGTGAGTTAGATTGTGGAATATTTAACACCTTTTTCAAGTAGACCCATCCCCATAAATGGCACTGAGATTGCAACCAATGGTTAAATTGATGGGTGATTAGAAAAGAGGTGAGTCCAAGGAACTACTCAAATTGATTTTTGCAAATTTTTGTTTAACTTAACGAAGTTTCTTAAATGTCCAAAAATCAAACTTTGCCTAAGGATTTAATGGGAATTTTGGAATTAGATAGAAGAAAAGGATTTAATTGATAAATAATAGGTTATTTGATTTATCAATTAGGACTATAGATGATTAATTAAATTAATCAGCTAGGGGATGGCAAAGGATTAATTAAATAGGAATTTAATTAATGATGCCTTTAGAGATAACTAAATAGGATTACCAAAGTGGTGTAATCAAATTTAGGTGTCTACAGTACCAACATAAAATGTAGATATACTATTAAAAGAAAAGATAAAATTTAACAAACATCATTATACAAATTGTAATTTGATTTATTCAAAACCAGAATTCCTATGTTTCATTTAGCATCACATTCAAATTCTTAGTGGACATCCTTAAAACAGGATATAATCCTTGCAACATTATCTATGTGATTAATGTCCATCTTGTGTGATGCTCTAGATAATATGACACAGGAATAATTGAAAACAATATCAATCACTTGATCATCTCAAGCATAAGAGATTCAATAAGATTTTATTCTACCCATGAGTCTATCATGGACACTTCAAAATAAAATTGAAAGAGGAATTACAAAGATACAACTAGAAGCTTGTTTGGACCAATATTTAATACAACTGCCATTACAGAAGTTACAAACACCCATACAAAACTAGAGAATATACCTAATTGAATCAGATATACAGTTTAGGGTCTTAATAATATCCATTTATTGGTCTAGGCTCTTCAATAGGACCTATCTATTAACATAATTTCAGATTTCTACTTAATCTAATTAATTAAAGAGTATGATGTTTAACTTCTCCAATAATATCCATTTATTGGTATAACCTCTTCAATAAGACCTATTTATTAATATAATTTCAGATAGTCCATAAAGAGTATAATGTTCATATAAACCATAATAGTTTCTAGATAGGACTTAGTGTGTTGTTCATATAAATCACAATAGTTAGTACTATTTTAGGTTTACTACCTAATCTATTTATGATGTTCATAAGAAATCACTAAACTTTTTAAATAAGATTCATCATTACTATGACTTCAAATGAATCACTTAAAACAAATAAAATATTTTGAGTATACCTCATGAAACTTTAGAATCTACTGTTTAAAATGGTCAATATGAAAAATTGTTTTAAGAATATTTCTCACAAATTCCAAAAAGGGTATGTACCTCATAGAGTGAAAGGCCATTCCCAAAGATAAAATCCATAGAGCCTTCAATATAACAGTCTTCGAAATAGTGGCGTCTAGTGTGATCATAAAGGGTGTCCTGAGCTCCAAGGAAGCTGCACCCAAAGAAAGGTGTTGTGTCCCCTGTTATTCTCAGAGCTACTACTTGCCTCCCTATTGCCCCTGGTGGAGGAATAGGTGTCGTATTCTATGTTTTCAAAAAAAATTCAACATCAAAAAATGTTCTTTCATAGAATTTGAACTTTATTAATAAGAACAACACTACAATTTAGCCATCAAACCATACTAATATCAAACTGACCACCCACACATATATTCAAATACCTATTAAAATTATCACTTATGAATCAATTATACATTGTGATATTTCTCAAAATCATCCAAGATTCCAAGCACAAAAAATACAGGCCAATTCTGAATAGAAAGCATTTGAAGTAAGAAATCCCAAATCTCACCTTAAAAGTAATGTTCTTGGCAATGAAATAAGGAGAATTAACTGCTACAGTGGCACCATTGTATGTGCCCAATGGCTTTCCATCTAGCCCTAACGTTCTTTCCATGTCTCCACATTGTATGACAATAGAATCTGCCCCTCCCCCTTCAAGGGTTACAAATGCTTTTGTCATCGATATGTTCACCTTCTCCCTATCAAACACCAAAATAAATACCAAAACCAATTATTTTTAGCTAACTCACAAGGTTGATCCAATCCAAATTTGTAAACTACAATCATAATAGATCAAAAGATAAAATTGTGCCATTTTATCCTTTTTGAAGTAAGCCAACTCTTCAATCTTCAAACTCAGCTAACTTTTCAATCTTTAAATTATATTTCATCATCTTATTAATATATCACTAAGCACAAGCATTGATGCAAAGAAACTCACACAATTATTTTTGAAGCCACATTAATTTAAACATACTTACTCATATACTCCTACATTGATTTTGATAACAACTCTAAAAATATTGAAGAGAGGCAGAGAATCAATGGCTTCCTGAGCAGAAGTGAAGTCCCCTACTCCATCTATAGGATCCACCACAAGGTAAGAGGAAGGTAGAAGCTTGTTCTTTGCTGGTTTATACAATGAATGGCTCAGAGTAACCATCCATCTTATCCATTTGGTGTACTCATTCTCTATATTCAATGCCCTTGTATGGATAGGCTTTTCTTTGTGCACTCTTGCATCGCCTTCCACTATAGATGTGAATAACAAACCAAGAACAACAACAATCAGAATTTGTTGTTTCAACATTTTTCAGTCTTGAAACTCAATTGAATTGAATTGAATTTTTTGGGGGGAAACTGCATTCTGCTAGAAATCTTCCAGATTCAGGGGCAAAAGTATTTAATTTTCTGGTTCAATTTTAATTAAATATTACAAGTTTTAATGTAACGTGTTAGATTTAGTTTAACATTACTTGTCAAAAGCATCCTCCTAGCATCTTTTTCTTCAGATTTGGCTATCTATTACCACTACCAGTTAAAAGGATGCTCCCAGCCTCTTCTCCTCTAGTTGTTCACTGTCACTATTGAGTTCATGTGAAGACTAAATCTTCTCTCTACTAGAAATCTTTCAGATTTTGGGTCAAAAGCATTTAATTTTTTGGTTCAAATTTGGTGGAATATTAAAAAAAATTATGTGACATGTTAAATTCACTCAAAAATTACTTGTCAAAAGCATGCTCCTAGCCTCTTTTGCTTCAGACTTGATTATCTATTACTTGTCAAAGGTAGATGATTTGTGCAGGGTAGGCTCCACTTGTTCTATAAATCTTTACATGAACTCAAGAGTACCAGGGCATAGCTAGAAGAGAATAAGATAAATAATACAACATCAAAATGAATCAGACTGATATGGATTATCATTCCAATTGGAGAGCAGAGTATCAAAAAGGAATTATCAAATATTCACTAACATGTGGAACTTTAAGGAACCCCATAATAGGAGGGCAATCTTTTTTGCAATCTAAGTAGGATGCAATTATTGCTGATTTCTACCTGCATGGAGAGCTTGAACATCAAGAAAGCATCTGACTATTCTATGGGCTTACATTGGTGTGATGTTGGCTATCATCGAGGATCTCATATATTACCATTTTCTAGGTCTTACTAATGAAATCTATGGGTATAGTAGTAAACAAATTTTGGTGACAGGAATTTTTAGGATGTTTGTGGAATAATAACAAACCATATTTTCAAAAAGAAAATGCTATGTCAAATGCAATGTATCCAATGCCACCCCCTCTTCCCTCCCCAACAATCGCATCCCTTTCCCCAATGAATTCGAGAGATGTGTCCCTAAATTGAGCAGTTTCAACTTTCAAGTTCCTACATCCTGAATATAATGTGTACACACACAGAGAGAGAGAGAGAGAGAGAGATATATATATAGACACACACACACACACACACACACACACACACACACACAGATATATATATATATATATAGACACACACACACACACACACACACACACACACACACACAAAAGAGAAAAAGCATTACACAACATAGGCAAAATGTCCACAACATGGAAAGGCGTTGTCCTCTGGAGCTATTGCTGGCATTGCACCAATGTTGGAATGTTAAAGTCTCTTGTACACAAATAATATGTTTAAGTGCAATTTGAAAAAAATTCATTATGTCCATGATTCACTATTCTAGTAATCACACGATGATTGATTAGGGAGGATTGAAGTAATTTAAGATAGTGAATACATGGCCTCTATCATGGCATTTCCAAGGATCGATTCCATGCACCTCCTGCAGCTCCAAGCAGCTCAAATGAAACCCTTTCTTGCACTGATCACAAAACTTCAATTCTCCCAAGCCCTCACAAACCAAACAAACAACTGAAACCTCATCCAAATCTTTTCTCCTATCTCTTGAGGTCTTCACCCTATGTGCCTTAACACTCTTCTTCCCATTTTTTCGTTTTCACAGTTCTGTTAAAAATCATTGCAAATAGAAAGATTGCAAGAAAGATAACACCAATTCCTACCATCTTCAAAATCCTTTAGATCAACAATAATGTGCTATAATATTTATGGATCATGACAAGGATAGTATCTCTCATGCTGTGAGAACTGGCTTGAAATGAGAAGATGACCATGCATCCATGCTTTATTGTAGTAGTTTGTGTGTCAGGTTTCATAAGGTAAAAAATCTGCAAGAATATAAAAATAAAGTATCTCAACTTGAGAAAGAACTGGAAGTTGACGACAATGAAGCTCTAGTAATCTCATCAAATTTTATTTCTTGCAATTACAAAATCTTGGATGAGAAAGAAGTTCAGAAAGGAATGACTCCACCTCAAGAAAACTAGACCTCAGCAACTAAAAAGAGCCAAGACAACATTGAAGATCACGAGAGTTCAAATGGCAAAGAGTTGCTATAGTCTTTCTTCACTCTAGAGGTAGAAATTTTTAATCTTAGAGGTATGGAAAGCCATCTTATTCCAAAAAGGTTTAATAATAAATATTTTTCAGATTTGTGTGCAAAACCAGAATATGAGAATTTGGTTTTGTAGGAAGAATAGACAAAAATGGTTCTTTACATCCCAAAAGTTGTAATAATCTTATTTGGGAATCATTTTATTTTAAAGATGAGGTAACACCTCTTAATAACTATATGCATGGAAAGCTTTTGCTGAAAAAGTGTGACCATACTTTGATGTAAAATTAATGTGCGTGCATATGCAACTTAGAATGAAAGTTATGGTTTAATTACAAGAAGAGGATGTTCTATCTTTTGACAAGAACAATAATTGTGATTTGAAAGAATCTTAAACCACACTCTAGGACTAACCATGCAGAGATGATTTGTGAACCTAATTTAACCAAACTCTCTTCACAAGTTGAAATTATAAGAGATAAATATCTTTCTTCCCTGGATGCACATATCAGGTTGAAGGTAAAATGCTTCTTGCAATAACAAAAATCTCTATAGCTCTCGTAGCTAAAAAAAAATGTAAGAAGAATATTACATGGTCATTTACTTCAAGCTCAGTTGTTTGTTATTGATAAATGGTATTAATGAGAAAGAATGGTCTTTCGATTCAAATTTATTAGACATGCCTTTAGACAGAAACTCCTCAACAATGCCAGACTACTTGAATTAATGTGAACGATTGAATAAAGACTATGTATAGTGTATACCTATTGGTGTGTAAGGTTGCTTGGTTGCTGGTATATTGAAGAGTATAGTGTGCAGTATTAATGCAAAACTTAAGCTGTTGTAGAAGGCAGCAACAGAATCAACAAGACAAAGTTATTGCATATGCAAAATTGACACATTGAGTTCCTTAATTTTTTGCAATAAAGATAGAGTTTTCTACATTTGGCACAATGAGGCATTTGTTGACTAAATATGTGCCATAATTTTTTGTGTGGATGATTACGCATTCTACACTGAGCAATGTTCGACAGATATTTTTGGGCCCCAAAATAGTTGTATTCTACACTAGAAAGAGGTTTGTAGGTATCTCCAACATGTTTCATTCATATATCAGTTGGTTTGGAATCAAGAGACAGGCATGCCGACAAGCTCACAATAAAAGCCTAACAAGCTTCAGTCTTGAAAAATCAAGAACAAAATTTAGTAATGTTTTTCCTTTTAATTTTTTATTATAACTGAGATAGCTAATTAACTGCCAATCAGGAAATATTAACCAATATGCTATTAGATTCAATTGAATACAACATAAAAAATTACAATTGAGATTCAATTTAGATAAAAATTAAAATTAAAAGTATGATTTATTTTACAATTCTACAAGGAAAGTATTCAAAAAATGTTGATGATGCAATCAAGCCAATCCCTTTATATTTTTTTGAATCAAGAATAAGCCAAGAAAATAGTGTCTCTTCCAGAAACTGCAAAATTGTTTTTGGTGACGAAGAAGGGAGTACAAGCAATCACCTAATTTATTTAAAACATGGTTTTTTGAATGTGCAAATAAAAGATGTCAAATTGGACATACCAAAAGGTGGTGTAACCCATTTCTGTTGATTCTAAAAATGATTTTATAAAAGATGGAGCTTTTTTGGGGCTTCTAGTTTTATATCCAGATTTGGTAGGCTTTCCCCAAGGTGAAACTAAAGGTCGGCCTCCTTTTTTTCCTCCTTCACCTCCTCCATGAGGATGATCCACTAGATTCATAGCAACACCTCGAACAATAGGACGTCTGCCCAACCACTGGCTTTGTCCTACTTTATAAAGCTCCCCTGCTCCATGGTTGGGATTGGAAACCATACCGATAGTGGCTCTACATCGAGAGTCTAAGACCTTTTCAGCATTAGAAGGCAACCGCACAAGACTATGAGTTTCATTTTTCTTCACTATTTTAGCATAGGTTCCTGCAGCTCGACACAACTGTGCACCTTGACCTAGCAATAATTTGATACTATGTATAAACGTTCCCAAACACATATCAGCTAATGGTATGCAATTTCCTATGATAAAGAATTAAATGGACTACACAAAATTTGAAAAAGATTCAAATCCCTTCAAAAGGTTACAAATCTTCAAGCTAGATTTATAGAGCTTGACAGTGGAAGAACAAAATCAAGCCACTTCTTTGCATGTACAAGTCTATCTTCTTTTGCGTGCACGAAAAACTCCAAAAAAATGCAAATGATCCTACACACGCTAAAAAAAACAAACATGAAATGTTTAATTTTTTTTTACATCTAAGCCCCCTGTTGGTTGAAATTTCGACCAACATGGGGCTTAGATGTAAAAAAATGAATTTTTTGCCTTCTACATTCTAACCAACCTAAAAAAATTTAGTTGATGGTCAAAAATTTTGGTAGAAAAATAAGGTCAAATGTACTAGTGCATGTAGACACTTAGGATAATGCATATTCATATAAGCTATCATGTAGACACCTAGGATTTTGCATATTCATATGAGTTGTCATGTAGACAACACAGTAGTTTGCACTCCAATTGAACACATGTTGTCTACTACATCTCTTTATGAGATACAACTTTTCATTCTTATCCTCTTATTGTTGCACATACATTCATGCAGAGTGAAGGATAATCCACTCTTGGTGGACATGTGCTTAGTTGTTATGCATATCTCTTTGCTAACTCCTAGTCATATTAGTTGCCTTTATATACAACGAACTTTTATAATGTATTCATCCAATTATCTGATATCCAATCATTTGATATCCATTCTCATTTGATTATGAGTTGTCTCTCTTGTGCTATCTACTAAGCTTCTTGATCTTGGTGTTGAATTATTTCCTTAGGAAAAAATTTACATGGTATCAGAGCTATGCCAAATTCTTGCATGGTATTAGAGCCATAGGAGTTTCATTGCATAACCATTGGAGAGATTTTTTTTTGCAGGTCAAGATTGGAGCTTGCTAGTGCAAATTAGATATTAGCATTACATTCAGAAGTTCAAAAAAACCCCAAATCGACTTTTGTTTCATTAAATTTGGACATCTGAGGTGAAATCTAGAGTCATTTGATTTTTGGAGGTGTGGTAGTGGTGATTTAGGAAAAATAATTACAAAGGTGATTTTCAAACAACGATATCTCCCTCATATGGACTCCTTTTTTCAAGCAATTTATTTTTCATTTTGGGGAAGAATTTCATGATCTACACATTGGTGCAGGTTGTTTGTGATCTCTATCCTTGAATTTTACTAAAAATTGCCAATCCCAATTTTTACAAGTTTAGAGGCTTCATTGGGGCTCATATGGACACATATTTAGGTGCAATTTTTTTGAAAGTGTATAAGTTTTTGTCTACTTTCTAGATCTGGTATCAGTTTGGAGTAATTTTGGGTAGACATAGTACTTTCAAAATTTGGTCATTTTTGGCCTATTTTTTCAATTGTACTTAATTTAGATCCTTGGGAGATCTGGTGTCTTATGTACTTGAGTCTGTCATAGCTTCATCTTTTCTCTTGTAACCTTCAAAACTAGAAGTCTACTTTGGTCTATTTTGACAAGTGGCTATTGTACCTGCACTAAATATAAAGTGCCAAAAGCATCACTTTTGAGGGGGGTTCTTTGATTGAGTGAAAAGGGGGGTTGTGTCTTGTGTTCTTGTCTCTCTCTTTCTTTCTTATTCTCTTTTAATTTTTTGCATCATGGGTTCACCTAAAACTCCACTTTTAACTTCACACAATTATACTACATGGTGTGTTGCATAAAAATGTAACTAAAGGAAAACACATTAAGAAACTAATACATCTTCCTACATTATCATGCAAACCTCAAAATATGAAAGAAGACATGTAACATAAAGACAACATGAAATTACAATGACTCAAACTACTAATGCAAACCTCATGAAATCATCAAGTGTAGATGATTTCATTGTTGTGGGATGTGGTTGCTCACAAATCCAGTAGCATAACAATGAGGTAGATGGTAGATTGTGGAAATGAGGAGAAGGCTCTCCTTTTATAAGAAAATGGATGGCTAAGATTGAATGCAAGATGGAGGGCTAAGATCTCTCAGGATCAATGAGTTGTCAATGAGGTGGAAGACAAGTAGACTCCATATGGATTAGGGTTTTGACCATTCAAAGGGGGCAATATGCTCACACATGTGTGAGCAACCTTTGATGGTGACATGTCAATGACAAATGTAAGAGGTGTGTAAGATCATGTTTCCTCACACATGTGTGAGACACCTTGGAAAGTGACATGATCAATGAGGTGTGAGAAGCATGGCTTCTCACACATGTGTGAGACAACTTGATTCATATGTGAAGGGGGACAAGGTTGTAAGAGGCATGCAAGATATGAGGGATAAGGAAAGTGTGAACATCTCTCACACATGTGTGAGGATTCCTCACACATGTGTGAGAACACACTTAGGATCAAGAGGTGATTAGCTAGGATGATTATGAAAAGAAAGCATGATTAGGAAGTGGGTAGGTTTAGCAAGATGGGTTAGGTAGGCTAGTGAGGTTAGGTGAGGGTTAAATGTAGTAGCCATGTGCTCAAATAGGATTAAATGCAATATTTAATTCCTAGTGGGATTAGGAGGGAATTAATTAAGTGACATACTTAATTAAAGTGAAAGGGGTTAGATGCAAGTGGGAATAGGTTAGGATTTAAATAAACCTTAGTTTATTTAAATCAAGGTAAGGCGAGTGTAATTAAATAAATGTAAAATTTATTTAATTAAGGTAGGGGAATTAAATAAATATTAAATATTTATTTAATAGGCTAGGAACAGGTTTTGGACAAATTTTGGTGTCTACACATGGAAAGATATTGTATGGAGTAGACTAATGGAAAAAAGTTTAAATCTATATGTCGATGGTACGATTGTAAAACCCACTGATCTTGATGCACAAGTTGATTGGAAAATTGATTGGGACAAACTTGAAGGGTTGTATGGTAAGGTGGATGAGGAAAAGGGATTCCAAATTGAGGATGATCTACTTCTATTGGATCCTAAGAACTTTGACACAATTCAAGACTATCTCAACAAAGCCAATTAATTGAGAGCACTAGTTAAGGATTGTGGTAATCCCATGAAGGATGATAGATTGATTCATCAAATGTTGAAGAGGCTACCTTTAGAGTATGCATTTTTTGTTTTCAATTACAACACTCACAAGTTGACCATGGGAAGTGCCTTCACTAAGCCTTCATTTGATGTATTTGCAGAAATGTTTATGTTGGAACAATCCAAGTTGATAGATATGGGAATTCTCAAGTCATCAAAGTCTAAAGCATTGTTGGCTAGTAATGAGAACCAAACAAATCAAGGCGGAAAAAGTTTCACCAACAAGAAGAAAAAGCAGTGGAAGCCAAAATCATAATTAGAGACACAACAATCTTCCTCCTAACAATAGGCAATTCTTCTTCCATCAAGAAGGGAAAAAACAAGAAGAAGGATAAACAATTTTGTGCATATTGCAAGAAACCAAATCATGATGAGCATCATTGCAAGACTAAGAGAATAGATGAGTTGGAAAATTTACTTAGGAAGAACAAAATCAATGTGCCAAATGCTTCCAAGGATTCAAATCCATCCACTTCAAAGGGAAAAGGGAAAGCACTTATGGCAAGTTCAAGTTCTTCAGGGGAATGGATTCTTGACTCGGGTGCCTCACATCATATGGGTTCTTCAAAAGGATGCTCTTCTTCATTGGAGCAATCTAAGGTACCTCACATATTTGTAGGGAATGATACACAAGTTGAAGTTAGAGGGAAAGGACAAGTTGAGATGGAAAATGGAGAGTTCAAAGATGTTCTCTATGTTCCTAACCTTAGCGCTAATCTCCTTTCAATTTACCAAATCACTCACTATGGAGGTGGAAATAAAGTTGAGTTCCTTCCTAATTCAATAATGGTGTGAAATCTTAAGGATGATTCATTGGTTGTATTGGGTAAAGTTAATCATGACACAAGGCTTTATTCTTTCTTCCACTTTGTGCTTAAGTCTCCTTCATGTGCCTTGTTGACACATTCACAATCACAAAGTAAATAATGGCATAAGCGGTATGGACATCTTGCCTTCTGCTATCTTCATCAACTTAGCTCAAAAAATATAGTCAAAGGTCTACCTACAATCAACTTTTCTAAGGGTGAATGTTCAACTTGTTCAATAGAAGAGAAGTTTGACAAAGGGAAGTCTTCGAGGGCATTAGTTGTTCTTGAGTTGGTTCATACAATTCTAGCAGGCCCTTTTTCAGTGACATCAATTAGCAAGGGTCACTATGTCCTCACTTTCATTGATGACTTTTCATGCTACACATGGGTATACTTTCTTGATCACAAGAATGAAGTGTTTGATAAGTTTCTAGCCTTCAAGAGTCATGTTGAGAAGAAATCATGTAAAGCCATCAAGGTTCTTCATATGGATAATGAAAGTAGATATGTGAACTCAAGACTTAGATACTTTTGTGAACTTGAGGGTATCAATTTTCAAAATCTTGTAGCATTTAGTCCACAAAAGACAAGTTTTTCAGCAATGAGGATTAGAACTCTTAAGTCAATGGTAAGTTGTATGATTCAAGCTAAATCTCTTGATCCATCACTTGAGGTAGAAGTTATAAGTAGTGCCAATCACATCCTTATTAGGTCTCCTCATAATGTCTTAGATGGAATGACTCCTTTTGAGGCATGGTGCAGAAGAAAGCTAGTTGTAAAATATTTATAGAGTTTTTGGTTGTCCTACATGGGCAAACATATCTTCAAGGGAATGCAAGGCACCACCACCAAGGCCTTGTACTTTCATTGGATATGAAGAAAGTGTTAAGGCATATAGACTTATGGATCTTGAGATTCACGAGATATTCATAGAGAGGAATGTTCACTTTGAGGAATGTTCACCTAGCTTATCCTCTAATACTCTCTATACTTCATACATTGTGGAAACTGATAGTGATTCAACAGGTTCAGATGTGGGGGATCCTTTTGATAGATGTAGGATGAGGTCACAACATAAGTAAATTCCACATGCATATATTGCCACAGTGATAGGTCCATGTAATTTAGTACAATTGGGTACACCTTGTCTTACAGTTTTAGCATCAAGGGATGACTACTTGATAGATATTTTAGGTTTTTTTGTGGAGTCCTACATAGCAGATCTAGCAAACATTATTGATGATATACATCTTCTCTTTGATGAAGAAGATCCTTCTTCAATTTTTATGAGGGAACACTCTAACCCTTTATTCCATTCTCTACATTATCCATCTTACAAGGTTGATATGATTGTGGATCCTTATGTACAATAGTTGAAGGAGGTCTCTTTATCATTCAAGGCGACAGTTGATTCTTTAGGATATGTTCTACATCCATCCTTTCTAGATCTGAACTTTTTCTTTTCAGCAGTATTGGAAGGGGTGACTGTCAGTATCAACACAGTGATAGTTGAGAAATTTGTAATGATACCATTTGTCTTTAGGATTCTTTCTACACATTGGGGAAGCATCACATATGTACCTATGACATTATTTCTTCCTAAGGGGAGGAATATTATTGAACAATCATGGATCAACTTCTACATTCATCTTGTAGCAACTATCACTGATGGGCATTATGTATTGAGAGGGGACTACCTTATCTTTTTTCTTCTTCTTCTACTTCTTCTCTCTTATTGTGGGGGGGGGGGCACTTTTTCTCTTATGGGGTTTTTTCCTTCTCATACTTCTCTATTGTATATACATGATGTATGTTATAATGGGGGGGGTCTTAATTACTCCATCCATCCATGCATCTTATTTTTTCATCTCTCTTTTTGGGGGAGGGTTTTTCCCATGGGGTTTTCTCTCTTTCTCCACTTTATGAGATCTTGCATTCTTTTTTAAATTTTGTACATGGGTACCTAACATGGCCTAGTAGTTGGAACCCATATTGCGTTATCATCTAGCTTTTGTGAGCTTAAGTGCATTCCCCTAAGTTGCACTTAAGGGGGGGTGTTGGTGTAATTAAGTATTTAATAATTACACTTTACTTAAGTTTTCTTAGGTTAATGCATTAGCATATTAGTTGTCATGTAGACACTTAAGATAATGCATATTCATATGAGTGTTCATGTAGACACCTCAGAGTTTGCATATTTATATGAGTTTTCATGTAGATAACATAGTAGTTTGCACTCCAATTGAGCACATGTTGTCTACTACATCTCTTTATGAGATACAAATTTGCATTCTTGTCCTCTCATTGTTGCACTTACCTTCATGGACAATGGAGGATAATCCACTCTTGGCAGACATGTGCTTAGTTGTTATGCTTATCTCTTTGCTAACTCCTAGTCATATCAATCGCCTTTATATACAAGGCACTTTTATAATGCATTCATCCAATTATCTGATATCCATTCTCATTTGATCATCATTTGTCTCTCTTGTGATATCTATTAAGCTTCTTGATCTTAGTGTTGAATTATTGCCTTAGGCAAATTCTTACATGGTATCAAAGCTATACCAAATTCTTACATATATATCATTATTTCATGTGAAATATTTGAATTTGGTAAAATAACATGCCATTTACTAAACTTCAATCTCTAAACCAATTTAATGCAAAATATTTGCTATTACATTATCTTTGTCTTCACTTCATTTCATGTGGTGTTGATCAATCTCAGGTGGCAACCCATACAAGCCTTTTCTTCTATGAAAGTAGTTGGTTCCTCCATAAAGAGGGCCTTGGAGTGCTTTTGATCCCTTCCCAATAGTTTGCATACACTCAACACTTCCATTGTTACATCTATAATCATGTAATAACTTGGCCAAAAATGCTATAGAGCTCTTGAATAATCAGTTTAGAAAATATGGTAAATTATTTCTTACTTCTATGAGTATTTTGAACTAGTTTCCAAAGGGATCATCCTTGAGACTTCCATGGAACGCTTAAGGGAATTGAACAAAACCACATTCTTTCTCTCATTTACATTCAAGGAAAAAACACATAGCATGTTGTATAGCTCTGCAATCGGTAACATGCATATCACTATCCAGATTTGGTGTGAAAGAAGCATTTGTCATCAATGCTAAGACTCTTGCCTGAAAACCCAACACCACATCAGATCAGTAAAAATCATGTTAAGAAATAGCATATACTTTCAATACCATCAAAACCTATCATAGTTGACAGTATAATATTATATATTTCATGTTATTCTTCATAGTTGACATTACTATTAAAATTTCCAAACAATTATTCAAAAACTTTTTCAAACACAATTTATACTAGAAACTTTCTAAATAAGTTCTAGAAAGATAAATAACAAAAATCTACTAACCATGGCATTTATGGCATCATCCTTATAAAAATGGTTGACCTTGGGGCATTTCTCTCTAGCAACATATATTAGGTGGGGCAGAGCATCATCTTTCTTGTCATGAACCATTTTGTTTTCATGATTAACCTATACATATAAAGAATTAATAGAGTGAGATATTCGTCCTCTAGAGAAGCTCTTACTATCTTGATTAAAGTTTATACTGCAAAAACATAATCAACAATCATTTTAACTTAATACTCTCCTGATTACATGTACTATACTTGTATGATTTCTAACATCCAAGATTCCATACACAAAACCATCAACACTGTGATGAGAAGTAAAATCAGGTGGAGCTTGTTTTTCTTCCAATGTTTTGCTTATCCTTTTCTTGCAACCTTCATACTCATCCTACAAAATATCATTTAACAATGTTAAGTAGGCATGATGATTTAATAACACAAGAACTATTGATTTTTGTATTTTTTAATCACATCGTCATCACCTTCATATCTTTCCATTCTTGGACAAAATCAAGATCAAATGACTCATTTTCTTTGGAGAAACACATAAAGGTTGACATGTTCTTTATTTTGAACTTTCTACATAATGGTAGCCATTTTTTGGCAAAGCTCAAAGTTTCTACAAGAGAGTAGAAAGTGATGGGAGATGCACCATCATCTGAGATATAACAAGAAAAAATTTCTACTGGATAATCAAGTGTAATAACAAAAAGAATTGTATTGGCAATTATTAATGTAGGCTCCTTGAACAGATATGTTGTAGTGATCATAACATCCACAACAGGAAGCTTGGAAACAGATTCTCCACTATATCTACAAGATAAAAACATAACACAACACCCAAGTTTTTGTAGTGTTTCACAGAGGAATAAACATATATGACCTTCACTCATAGAGAAATAAACATATAAGACCTCCACTTTTTATGATAATAAAACAAATGTGTAAATGAACAAAACTTATTTCTACCTCTCTACAAGCCTCTCTAGGTACTTATAAGATAGATCAGGAACAACAAAATACATTATTGCTATAAGAGATAAAAGTAGACTTCAACATATTAGTGCCATATCAGAGTCAGCTATCAACACATTGAGAAGACTTGTAGTATATCTTATATTGATATATTAGAAACAAATAGCAGCAATTGGAAGGAGACTTCACACAATTCATATTGTTATAATAGAAGTGAAGGTCTAATATATAGTCGTGATCATCTTCGCATAAATCTCATCAATATATCTGAGATAGTTGTGGTACTCTATTTTATTGATGTGTAATATATCTTATCACATCATATTGTAAGCAGTATCAATTGTAAATCATAATCTTTCAATCTTATATTAATTGTTTTCAATTATCATCATTACAAGTCTTGTAAAAGACTTTTAGAGTCTTCTTGGAAGGAATTTTCTTGTCAATTTTTGTGAGTTAATTGTCCCTAATTCCTAAGAATTAGTATAAGGGGATATTACAATATTGATGTCCTTGTCACTAGGTTGTCACTCAATTGTCAGGCAAAAGATGTAAATGCAATCCATTGGTTGGTAGTCATATATTCAATCTAAGCTTGGTGTCTCTTGTTGGTTGTTGTCTACTTATCATAAGTGATTCCTTATTATTGTGAGGTTGATTGTCCTATGATTTTTCCCATCTTGGATTTTCACATAAGTTTACTACTCTTGTGTACTTGTGAAAGATTTCATATTGTGTATTTGTTATAGTTTATGAATAATAGCTCTGTTATAGTTTATGAATAATAGCTCTATTAAAGTTAAATTAAGTTTAAAATTGCATATATTGTTTCACCCCCTATCTCCCTCATAGTTGGTATCAATGTAGGTTCCTTTGAAAAGGTTTAGCAACTTAAGTTAGATCTGTGATAACATAGGATTTTCTTAATTGGTGATGTTGATTTCTCATTCACCATTGTACTCTTGCACTAGACATGTCAAGTAGCTAAAATATTCCATGAGTTGATAGAATCAAGAACATTTGGAGGTGCATGGGATGGTAATCTCACGTTAGTTTTTAATCTAATTTTACTCCTTGCCCATGGAAACTCTTCCACTCGTCTATCCTTGACCAATCTCAAGGACACTATATATATAGTATCTGTGTGTGTTTTTTGTGTATATATATATGGTAGGGAAATGTTTTTGAATAATTTTGTTTAGTATAAAAATATTTATGCATCCATTACCCTATGTTAAGGGGAAGACTTTCAATGAATCCACAAAGAGGAGATAAGTAGGCATTGCCTTCTCATCGTTAGGGAAGGGTTAATTTCCTTATAGTATAAAGTGTCCATTGCTTGCGAACATAAACTAGCTTAACTCTCATACATATATATGTGCCATTGTGGTGTGGTATGAAAACTCTTTTCTTTTGTTATGGTTGGTTTATTCTTTCTTTCTTTTTGACTTTTCTTTGTGTACAAGCAAGTGCACGAGTGCTTGCAAAACAAATTGCTTGGATAAGTTTGAGAAGTTTTTGTTGTTGTTTTGTATTGATACCATAGTGTTGAGCAGGTGGTTTTGCTTGAGCCAATAAATTGGCAACTTGCTCCATCCTAACTTTAGTCATATCCATTGTAAGCCAAAATACCTTGATCAAGTCTTCCCTCTGTTTTTGTTGAGGTAGAAACTCAATCTATAGCTCATTGACTCTTTTCCTATACACACCATTCAAATCCTTAATAATTCTATATGTTTTATCGATATCACTAAGATCATTCTTGATCTACTCACATTGTATTTGAAAATTGGCTACTATATGGCATGTCACTATAGACAATATTTGTAGAAGATATTAATTTCCTCCATTCATGTTTCGATCTAATTGATAGCAAGGGACCATACCTATAATAAAATGACCTCTTATCCATTTCCTTCTCAACACATTGATAATAAATGTCATATTGTAGCAACTATTTCTTAATATCTAAAACCATATCACTAGACTACACTCCACAAATATGAGATACCACCACATTATTGTCAATCATATGATCAACAACCAATAACAAAGGGTTAGGGGGCATTTTATATTTCTTCTCATTTTAACAATAAACTTTTTGTAATTATTATGACACTCCACCAGGTCCCATTTTTTAGTGATATCCAAATCTAAGGACTTGAGAGGACAACCATGACTAAAAGGATGCAAAATCATCATATTTTCCTTGATGTTATGGATAAGGACCTGAAAAACACCATTGGCATCTTTATATATTTCAAAATCATATTGTTTCTCTCTTTCCAGATAGACCAACTACCAATCCAACTCAAAAAAAATTGAAATAAACTTATTCGTAATGATGTAAAAAGAAACTCAGTGAAAACTCTTAATAACTTGCCTATGTGAAATATTGTTAAAATGTTGCAATAACTACTAATTATAGCAGCAATAAACAAACCTCCTGCAACCTGCACAATTCAAAATTTGTATTTTGGAATCCAAATGAATCAAATTTTAATGGATGAATATGATATAAGATTGTAGGAAAGAACATTATATAAGAAAAGAAAAATACCACAAGGAATGTCCTGACGTCTTTCCCTACTACAACATCTTGTAGAAAAATCTTAAGAACCAATTAATTTCATTTCTGATAGTAACAACAACATCAATAAAGATATTCTCTAGAAGAGAGATTTGGGGAACACTTGGAGCAAACTTTAAAAGAAATAAATATGAAGCTAAAATATTTTTTAAACCACAAAACCCATTAGAGATAGACTACATTGTGAGCCACTACATAGAAAAATTAGCCTAGCCTATAATACAATATGAAAACAAGTCTAACCTATTAAGGAAAAATACACCATTCAACTAGAGAAATGAGATTGTCATACAAAATACAAGGCCGATGCAAATCAGTGTCAATAAGTGGTACTCTAGCCACTCTAAAAGAAGCCATATAAATGTGGCACTAGTGAGAACGCTCAAAGAAATTTTCTTGTTTCTCCACAATAAGACATCGGCAACTATATAAAAAACCAAACATTGAGGGAAAATAGCTTAATGAAAATTTTGAATTTATTTTTTGGGACAACAAATGCCCTTGCCCCTACCCCTATTTCAAGTGAGCAATTTTTTACAACTATATGACAACCCTTATTTTGCATTATTATAAAGCAACTTTTAGTGTAAAGTTCTTAGGTATCTAAATTTTTACAATCTACAGAAAAATGATGAAATTCCAAAAATCTAGATTAACTCAGGCACTTTGTTTCTAAATTGCAAAACAATAAAACTTCCCCCTGTAAAAATACACCATTGCTCAAAATGTTAACAAAAGGGCTTCAAAAAAAAAAAAAAAAAAGTTCTTCCTACATTATCCTCCACCGAGTAGATGATGAACGAGTTTCTGGCATCCAAAGAGCTGATTAAATGACTTAGAAACTGATGATTTTTCACTCCTTTCGAATAATGTCTCTGAGCATTTTTTGGGAATGCTCCTCCCAAACAAATGACTTACCAGAGAAATGAGCTTTGTTTGTTACGTTCATATAACAAAGTTCTGAAAATAGTTAGAACATTCAAGGCAACAAACTCACATACTTTCACATTGAACAAACCTTCATTAATGTCCTCCATCTTTGAGATCTTTATTGGGTCGTACCAGAATGGGACTTCTAGAGGTTTAGCAAACTTTGTAAGTCTTCTTTTGTTGTCTTCTAGGTTATCATAATTCATACCAATGGCTATGATCTTGAGATGCTTAACTACAGAAGAAGAAGATCTCATAGAGAGGGATTGAATCAACATTGTCCGTTGACACCCAGTTTGAATTCCCATATCAATCACATGAATTCGCTTCCCATGCTTCACAACATCAATGATACCTTAGATAGTTGTAAATTGTATCACTTTGAAAAAGGGTACAGTAGTATAGAGACCAAGTATAGAGTAGAACTCAGATTTTGTGTTATCACTGTGCCAGTTCTCAATGAAATCATTCTTGTAGTTATTGGTGAAATTAGGGATTTTTTCTTTCACCTCATTATCTTTTGTGTTATCCCTCCTCCAACACACTTTTCTCCTTCTTTTTTTGTTTATAATCCATGTTGGTCAAAATTTTGACCAAACAAACTCATGTTGGTCAACTTTTTTACCAACTCAAGATCTTAACAATAAAAAAGTTAAAATCAAATGGAAAATGGCATAAGGTCAAAAACTAAGCTTGAAAATTAACACCAAATGTACTAATGTATCCCACCTCCCTAAGGGCTCAAGACTCATGGCGACATATGGTCAAGGCCTCTTGCATCATCGCTACCAACCTCCTATTATGTCTACCTTGTATGGAAAATTCTTGTTGTGCATAGTACTCATCCATTTGACATTGTAGGGTCTCTCTATTGGCTCGGAGGGTGACCATCTCCTGGCAAAGGGTGTCTAGCTCTACTAGATCCTCTACATCCACATGTGTAATGACCTCGATGAACTCCACAATGTCCACCTTGGCCTACAATTCCCCCAGTGCATCTGAAGTGTTGTCCACTCTAGCCCTCTTTATATTTACCTCTTCCTGTAAGGGGGTGTCCTCTACCTACAGGCAAGAAACCTCTACCTGTAATCTGCCAATCTCTTCCTAGGAACTAGCATCCCTAACAACCTCTATTGCTACCTTCCCTTGTAATCGGGCCACCTCAATCTAGAGACTATCTTGCTCTACCCTCACTATATCATAATCCCCTTGTTGTGTAGTTGTTGGTCCCTATGGTCCTTGAGGTTCCTACACTTTTGGTGTTACCTATGGGCCCTATACATGTTGAGTTGGAGGTGGTACCTATTATGACCCCTGTTGTTCCCCTGGCATCGGTGGTGGCATTGGTAGCACCTAGCCTACCCACTAGAAAACTCATCACCCCAATCCACTACCTACTCTAGCCCCTCTTCCATCTCCTCTACCATCTCCCCCTCTTGCACCATCTCCTCTACCTCATGCCTGCTCTGGTGGTGGTGGTGGTGGCCCAAGCACTGTTAATCTAACGAGATGATGAGATTCCCATCACTATGTGTATGCAAACATCATCCCTGCTTCTCCCTGATCCTAATCTCTCACCCATGGTACTGGTTGCATCCCATGCCATGAGGTCCTCGCCAATTGAATGGTAGTACCCAATAACCAGGTATTTTCTGTGCTTTCAAAAAGACTTTTTTCCAACTCTTTCTAACAATTGTTTGGACCATACATTAATGAGAATTGTACCTGTGCCATGAAATGGTAGTCCTCCTTGAATAAAAATGAATATGTAATAAAATGATTATACTACAAATTCATGACAAAGGAATTGAGCCTGTGTCCCATGTTTCAGTGCTCCCATTATGCACTCACCACACAATCTTAGGAAAATGTACCAAAAAAGATTACACATTGCCATTAAACCACAACCAAGGAACAACACCTTGCAGAGCATCTCTTACATCACCAACTTTTTGTTGATAGTGGCAAGTCTTTGGACTTTTGTTTATCCATCTACAATCTCCAAACATTGTTTTCCACTATTCATTGTAGAAAAGGGGCTTCTGATTTATCCGAATAACCAATTTCAACTCAAAAATTACCGTTTCTAAGATCACATATTAAAGCGAGCTCACAAAATATCAGTTAATGCAGTCAGCCTTCTAACCATTACAGTAAATACTCAATCCCCAAAATATCTTAGTAAATGTAGTTAGCCTCTATAACAGATAAGCTTCTGAGCCGACTTATCTAAACATCAAGTTCCAATGCTTTTACCTTTCAAGAGGAAATTTGCACAAAAAATTGGTAATTTTTATTTTCTGATATCATCTATTTATGGATCAGCACCAATAGCAGATTTGCATCCAAAACATCTTTCTAGAATTTGAATGGGCATGTTTCATTGGATATTTTCAAAACTATTATTTACGTTCACTGGTAGGACTATATGATGGGGACACAACCCAAGACAAAATGGACACAACAGAAAAGGGAAAATTATATTAACTGAGAAAATAAGCTAGTTCAAACAGTACAAGAAAATAAACTTCAAAACATGCCCTAAGGGCTTACAATAGCATAAATCTGGAGATAATTTCTCCTTTCAGTACCTCCTCTCAAACTCCACTCTGAACTGTCTTTTACAATGCCAGAAATCTCCTTAAATAGACCCCGGAGGGTTAAGAACTAGGAGTACATTCTAGAAAGTGCTAGTAGGCATCCACCGACAAAATAGAAGGTACCGGAAGCTGCGTTAGAAGTCGGTGCAAATCTAGAAGAATCCAGAAACGGTAACCGAACTTCCGGAAGGCATAACTTTTGAACCGTAGCTCCGATTGACGAACCATTTACATTTTCGGAAAGCTCTCGAAGCGCTCTATAGCTTTATAGACCAGCTTCGCTCATCCCCCATTTTTCGGCCCTTTTCGAGGTCATTTAATGCCCCTAACCTGACTTTGAAGCATTCTTAGTAGGTCTCCAAAACCCGAAAAACTGCAATAACTTTCAAACCGTGGGGCCTTTTGACCTGATTCTTTTTCTGGAATGCTCTAAATCACAATTACATTCATCTGGCCAATTCACACCTTCTGGGTCACCAAAATGATGGCCAAATTGCATGCTCCTATTTTTTCGAGATTTTCTAGCACACTGATAGTTGAACTGTGAGAGTTGGAACCTTTATTTGACCCAAATGGGTATCCAAAAATGTAAAGACATGAAACAGAAACTAAGTCTAAGTACATTTTTTTGGGTGACACAGGATTGCCCTTATACCTCTGGATGCTCCTACATCACTATATGTGATGCAAATCTGATTGCGTCTGAGTCCAGAATTATTGTTTGATCTTAAGCAGTACACTACGTGTATTATTGATCTCCTAGTGGCACAAATCTAACCAAAAATATTGTTGATGTTAAGCAGTAGACTATTGACCACCTAGTGGCACAAATCTAACCAAAAATATTGTTGATGTTAACAAAGTAGACTATCTGTATCATAAGCTTCATAGCGGCACAAATCTGACCATGAGTCATACATATTGTGATTTAGTTTCATGGTGGGCGAGTGGGCGATAGGTAACAGTGACCTAGTGGCGCAAATCTAACCAAAAATATTGTTGATGTTAAGCAGTAGACCATTTGTATAATTGACCACCTAGTGGCACAGATCTAACCAAAAATATTGTTGATGTTAACCAGTAGACTATTTATATCATAAGCTTCATAGTGGCACGAATCTGACCATAAGTCATACATACTGTGATTTAGTTTCATGGTGGGCACTAGGTAACAGCCCATATTTTCCTTGTCTATTTTCTATGGCAGAATATGGTGAAGCCTTATGTACACTATTCAATATTGGAGATGAAAATAAAACTCAATCCACTTTTGAGATTATTTGGATTGAAACCAAAGCAACCAACTAAAATAAAACTCAATCCACTTATCTTTCTTTTCAGAAAAAGTCATCTATTCATGAACCAGCACCAATCAGCACATTTACATCCAAACCATCTTTCTCACAACTTAGATGGACATGTTCCATTGGATATGTCAACAATTATTATTGATGTTAACCAGTAGACTATGTGATGCAAATCTGATTGTGCGTGTCCAGAATTGCTATCGTTGATGTTAACCAGAGGACTATGTGTATCATAGAGCTGGTGGCACAAATCTGACCAAATTTATTGTTGATTTCAATCAGTAGACTATTTGAATCATAGACCTAGTGGCACAAATCTGACCAAAAGAGTCATACATCTGGGGTCTGGGAACCTTTTGTTTCATAATAATTTGGTTTGTTATTGTGAAGTACTTCATGGGGCCTGGTAGTCATAGGACTTGGAAGCATCTCCTTTTAATTTGGTTTGTTACTATGCATTAATTTCATGGAGAACAATCCTAATAGGTCCCTACTATTCTTGCCTATTTTCTATGGTAGAATATGCCATATGATGAAGCATTTATGCACAGTCCTCCACATTGCAAATGAAAATATAACTCAATCCACTCATTTAATATACAAGGATTGAAACCAAATTCAACATTTAAGAAATCAATAGATTGCTTCCTGTAAAACAAAAAACCAAAGCATAACATATTTGTTTACTACAATTTACAACCTTCCTTTACGATCAGATTCGTTGCCTATTTTCTTTGGTAGAATAAGCCATATGGTGAAGCCTTTACGCACAGAACTCCAACTTGCAGATGAAAATATAACACAATCCACTCCTTTAATATATAAGGATTAAAACCGAATTCAACATTGAAGGAAACAATAGATTGCTTCCTGTGAAAAAAAAAAACAAAGCTTAACATATTTATTTAATACGATCTTACAACCTTCCCTTGCAATCAGATTCAGTAACTTAAAATGGCATAAACAAAAAAACCTTTGAAGTGCAAGAAAGCTCCAGCATGAACAATAGTAGTTTGCCACAATCTTATAATCTGACAAGACAGATTAAGTCTGCATAATAGATTACTTACGATCATCTTAAGTTGTCACTGAAATGACATATACAAGAAAAGTTTCCAGTGCAAGGAAGCTCCAGCATGTAGCATACTCGTTTGCTACAATCCTACAATCTCCATTAATCTCCACTCACTATCATACCAGGTGACTCCAATAAGGTAGATTAGATTTCCAGGGCAAAAAAGCTCCAGCATGTTTGGAATAATTGTTGGAATATAGCATCTCAAGACATTCTGTTGGCCGACAAGTTTCATGCAACAACGTAGTTGAAAAGGTTTTAAAAAATCACATAAAAATGGTGACCAGCATGCAATGCTAATTTTATTCTCAGCTTTAACCAGAAAATCTAAACATTGAATTGTCATTGCCCAAAAATAAAACTAACACTAATCCCCATTCTTGTTGACTGCAACTACCATTTATGATAAATCCCAGAACTATAAACACCAAGTCTTCAGTCTAGTAGATTCCCTCCACCTTCCATGATCAATCACAGGGATAAATGGCACTAGATCTCCTTTCTAGTTGACTGCGTGTATTTTGATTAAATTGAAATTTAGTAATTATTTTACAGGAGGAATAGGAGAAGAATAATCTTCAGTCCAGTCGACTGAGGATTAAATAAAAATCACATAAAAATGGTGACCAGTATGAAATGCTGATTTTATTCTCAGCTTTAACCAGAAAATTTAAACATTGAATTGTCATTGCCCAAAAATAAAACCAACACTAATCCTCATTCTTGTTGACTGCAACTGCCATTTATGATAAATCCCAAAAATATAAACACCAAGTCTTCAGTCTAGTAGATTGCCACCACCTTCCTTGATCAATCACATGGATTAACACTAGTTCTCCTTTCTAGTTTACTGCATGCATTTTGCTTAAATTAAAATTTAGTAATTATTTTACAGGAGGAATAGGAGAAGAATAATCTTCAGTCAAGTTGACTGCCACTGCCACTGCCTTCCCCAACTCACAGAGATAAAGGGCACTAAATATTCATTCTATTGACTACTACATGTATTTTGACAAAATTGAAAATTAGCAAATTGTTTTAGAGAATGGGTAGGACAAGCATAAAAGCTACATATTACACATGAGCTAAGGGTTATAAGTTTAAAAATGTAATAGAAAAAATTATCAAAGCTTACAAATTGAACTTCGAATTTTACCTTAGAAATTTAGCACAGCAAAAGTTGTTATGGATGATCTTAACGGAAATTTCAGTTAATTACTTCCCTGAACTATTCTTTTATGGAAGCAATGTGCTATCTATTCCATGGGCCTACTTAAAATATACTCATCAAAACAGATAGAGACAACTTCCAGCTTAGCAAAAGATATGGTAGATAAATGGGCAACCAAGCAAATATCATCACACAACAGAAGCAACAGAACTGTTAAGTAAAACAGGCTTATATCATAAATGAAAACTTTAAATGGAAAGATGGGCTCTACAATGCAAATATTCTCAGAATATTATTTGACAACTCAAGAAATTATTTTCTAGTTAAGCCAGAACGATGCAGTCCTATAGCATGATTAATTGCATGCCACAAGACATGAAATCAACACTTATTGTCATCTTGAACATTAGAGGAACTATGTGATCATCACCATCACACCACAGTGTGCTTGCTTAATTTCAGAAAGAAAACTAACACAGTTGCTTCTAGCCCTGACCACCTCCATATAATTATGTGAATACCAACTCAAACTGCTGCATCTTCCTCCAGTGCCCTTCCATTAGTGCTTTTATATAATAGCAAGTTACTTATTTTTCTCAATATCAAGATTCTGTCACTCCTTCCCATCAGCAGCACGTAGGGAACCAAGTTGAACAGGGGCTTGAGTACCAACCACCTTAGAAGATCCATAGATGGAAAGATCAATGCCCTGAGCCTTTTCCTTTTCAATTTGTTCTTTGATCCAGAAGTATGTAATCCTCAAGCCATCCTGTCAATGCAAACAGCAAACATCATTGCATTTTCTAGTAGTTTACACCAAGTTGCTTTATTGCATGTGAAAAAAAATCTAAAAACTTATTTGTTTAATTGATCTAGAACTTTACCTTCAGTCTCATAGTTGGAGCCCAGCCCAGCTTTTCCTTTATCAATGTATTGTCAGAATTCCGACCACGCACTCCCTCTGGCCCAGGAATGTGATGAATTGGTAATGCTTTGTCCTCAAAACTAAGAACCATATCAGCCATCTCATTCATGCTAACCATTTCATCGCTACCAATATTCACTGGCTCTCTGAAGTCTGATTTTGTCAACCTGCAAATATCCCAACATGAAAGATTCCACAATCATTAGAAGAACAGGAAATATCTGATATTACAAAATTAGACAAAATTAATGTGTCCAATGCCCATGGTGAAAGAAGTATGACACGGATACCTCAATACACCCTCAACACATTCATCAATGAATGTAAATGACCGTGTTTGTTTGCCATCACCCCACATCTCAAATGTATCAGTGGATGTGAGTGCCTTCCTGCAAAAAGCAGCAGGTGCTTTCTCCCGTCCGCCTATAGGCAAGGTAACCACAATAATCAGCATTACTCTACAATCCATCATAGTTACCACCATCAAAGTCAGTCACTTCCATAACTCACCCTTCCATGTGCCGAAGGGACCATAAATGTTGTGGAAACGCCCAATCCTACATTCAATGCCAAAGTCCTTGGTGTAGTGTTTGCATAATTCTTCAGTGGCAAGCTTTTCCAAGCCATATGCATCTTGAGGCTAGAAATGAACAGATCCAACAATTAGTAAACAGTTTCATGAGAGCTTGGCTATAAGTTCCAAACTCAATTTTGACTAGTAACTCATTGTTTCTCTCTTTGGAAAGCATCATACATCTAGCGTACAGTGTGCTATTTGCAAACTACAAATTAAACAATCAGTTCTCCTAAGGGATTACATCCATGCTCCCGACTACAAAGGCCTTGTTGTCTGTCAATTCAAAATTTGGTATATCATAGCCTTGTGGCAAATCAAGTTGTTGTAACTTCTTAATTGAGCTGTCCAATGGAGTTGTGAAGTGTTAGACACCTTCAAGCCTAAAAATTTATACAGCAAGGGAAGGGGTAGCATTCCCCAATATCTCCCCTAATAATAAGAAAACTACAGAGGTATTGATGTACTGTTTGAGTAGGGGTGAAAAGTTAGAACTGGGCACTGCCCTGTCCTGTTGGGATGGCTCACTAATATTAATTAATTGCTGGAAAGGAGTTATTGATATTCCTAGATTGGGCAGCCTAATTTGTTGTCAAGAGCTAAGTCATCTTCTAGGAGAAGAATATTTTTTCTGAGGGAGGGAGGTGCCATCACAAATAATTTCACCCAATGATAAAAATACAAAAAGAGGTACAGAGACCCTGATGTCTTGTTAGATATAGAGAACATCAAGTTAAAATCAGGGCCTGCCTGATGCCGTGGCTCACTACTATTTGCTCTTTAGATTGAGAAATGAGTAAGGACACAGTCAAAATACAACCAAGCATTTATGTTTATCATCAAATCTAACTTGTACTCTAAATATATTCCATTTCTAATTCTAAAACCTTGGCATTGCATTTCTATACAGATTTCGGTCCTAAAAGCCTTGGACTTCTGGTCCAATATTTTGCATGGTACAACTTCAATCAATATTACTAATATATAATAAATTGCAACAGACTCCATACCTCAGCTGGCCAAGCGTCAGACTCCTTCAAGCTCACGTTTGTCTCCAATTGCTTAAACTCTGGGTAAATGCATGCACTTGAAGCATAGAAAAACCTGCAAAGCAATCCGGTCTTGTTAATGAGACAGTTGAAAAATTTAAAATAAATTTGGAGGATTTCAACTTCAGCGATCAGCATAAATTTAAGATGATTGTAGCCACAAGTTCAGACCACTCAAATATCAGCATCAGTCAAAGATAATTGTACCCTCAAATTTACACAGAATCATACAAATTAGATTCTCACTCAAATCCTAATGCTTTCAGTCTAAAGCTATTTACCAATTTCATGTACAAAGGTTATATTTCACTTACCTCATGAAAGAGCAACAACAATAGCAAAGAAAATAGAAAATAGAAAATGTAATTTTAAATGAGCAAGAAAAAAGAACAAACAAAGCCAACTGTTATAAAGCCTACTATGGATCCGCTCCAATGTAATTAATGCTAAGGCTTGATGTATGCAAGGGGGAAGCTAGGTGTATGCATTGGGCAGATTTAGCCATAAGTAAGCATGGTTATCCATGTAGCCCCTTTGGAGATTGTTTTAAAATACGTGTCCCGTCAAATTCAAACAGGCAGAACAGCACAAATTGAAATTGAATGACTCCCGAAGAAAACCAAGGCCTTACCTTTTCACACCATTGATTCGAGCAGCTTCAAGCATGTTGAAGCTGATCATGGTGTTGTTGTACATGATAACAGAGTGATTGGACTGAATAAATCCCATACCGCCCATATCGGCAGCTAAGTTGAAAACATGATCAACACCCTTAGTAACAGCCAAACAATTATCCATTACTCTAAGATCCACCAGATGGAATTCATCGCAGAACATATCCTCGCTCATGTGCTCATTCCTCTTCCAGTCAGAGGCTATAATGTAGTGCCCTTCAGTTTTCAGCCGCCTAGCAATATGAGAAGCAATGAAGCCTCCTGCTCCGGTGATAGAAATCCTCAACTTTTCATCAGACCAGTACAGTTCTCTCTCCAGGTTTTCGTAGGTGTATGCCCCATAGGTCACTCCATCAGTTCCAGTGCTGCCCATGATGATGATCGCGGAGATAAAGAAGATACAACACAATTCTGCAATAACAGATTGGAGAGTTACGGTAAGATATTAGTCCATTAAGGTGGGCTTTGAGAGATACAGTAAGACAATTACTCCAATAAAGTGGTCTCAAAATAGTCCTAACGACAGATCAAATGAGAATGGGATAGAAACATATCTATCTAGCTAAAAGAGGAGGAAATGATGCATAATTAGCTCAAGAGGTAAATATATCAGGTATGACTTTATACCAGAGACCATACTTGATCAATAGGATACAGAACACCCAATTGTTTGAGATACAGGTACTCGAACTCAAATCTAAACGGATGCTAGAGCAAAACCTAAGGTAGATATACCCTAACAGTAAGATTCCAGGATCTGCAGATACATAAAGCCGGGCAGGCATGAAAGAACGCACCACAAAGTAACTTACGCAAAGCGAAACGAGCTGAAAAGCACTCCAGTGAGATTATATAGTAACAATTGTTATAAACCTGTCTCGATGACAAAAGAACAGATGCTAAAAGCGACAAGCATAAGTTAAATCTGCCAATGTCAGAGAAACCCAATCCTAAAACGACACGAGTAACCGTTTACCAGAATTCACCAAAACTCGCCTCTGCAACCATGACTATAACCATTTTTGTTTATGACCCAATTATCAAAGGTTACTTAATATTGCTATAATTCACAGAAATTCACCTCTACAGCGAGGAATTAAATCAAAGATTCATTTTTTAAAAGAAGGGCTTTAGTGGTTACTATTCACTTTACAGTATTAAAGTTCCAATCACACAAAGAACGAACAACTCAGAAACCCATCCTACGGTCAAAATACTTCAATGCATGGAACGAATAGCAGGAGCAGATGAGAACTGCTACAAACAGTCAAGTAAAGCCTAAATCAGCTTCATTCGAACGAAACCCTCTGCCAATTCAACGAAACTCAGTACCAAGAGAAAGCAGAGAGATCACGATACAAGACAGAATGAAGAAAAAATGGAAAAGAAAAAAATAACTTAGCTGAACTTAGCACTGAGCTACAAAAAAAACAATTAAATCCCCACCTCTGAATACATGTAAAACGCATTTGGGTATACGAGTAATGTGAACTGAACTGGAGAAAATGAGTTAAACCTTAAACCCACCTTCGAATCCAAGGAAAAATACGTACTGGATTATGAATCAGTAACTTGCATCTACAAAACCATGCTATGAGTCAAGGAAACCCATTCCCGCCATGAAAAGGGGAAAACAGCTCAGGCACATGCATGAACTCCCCTTGAACAGACCCATAAAAATACCCAAACCATAATACCCATAAACATGCTATGGCTTCCTATGATCTTAACCACTAGGTGAATTCAAGCATTATCGCTGTATTGAATGAAAAAACTATCGAAGTCCATAGACCACAATTCGGAATACAAACCTCGAATGAAGAAGACAATCCTCAAATCCGGTTGAAGAATTCACGTATTCTTCCCAGCGCGCACATCTAATATAGGCCTCTCGATTTTGATCTCATTGGTGGACTGCATAGATTTAGTCGGTACTAGTATTAAAATAATACTAAAACTATTAAACTTAGATTTGGCATGAGTCTTTCTTTAAAAACATGAATTAAGGTCTTAATTTGGATTAGGAAAACATGATCTGTTATGAAACACCTAGCCTTGCATGGTATCTGTTTAATTTGCAATTTAAAAACATGGATTTGAGTTTAAATTTTTATTTTTCTCTCTCTCAATCGGTGTTTGGATTTGAAGCAGCCAGGCCCACAACGAACACTTGGATGTCGAATTAATACGACAAAATAATGATAGGCTATTGGTAGAGTAACTGAATTACAAGATTTCTTTGTAATTATGTAAAATTAAAATTAAAAAACTCACGTGTCAACTCGGTGTTCTCTTGTATTATGACTAGAATTCTTGATACATTCAAAGACCTGAAATTTTGTAAGGAATTTGGTGTTTAGAATATTCTGATCCTTGGTGGAGGCCTCACAATTGCCTTAATTATATGGGAGTAGCTGAATTTTATTTTAATAATGGGTCCCTCCTCGGTAAATAAATAAATTAGAGAGGAAAAGATTGAGTCTTTATTTTTTACGAGTTAATTGAATTATGCTATGGAAAATCCGGTTCCGTTGGAGGCATATGAATGAGAGGAAAAAAAATTTCTTCTTTATTCTCTGTCTTTCTTTCTTTTTTGTTTTATAAATAATAGTGAAAGTAAGTGAATTATGCTATGGAAAATCCGCTTGTTTTAATGGTATATGAATTATGTGTTAAAAAAATTGCCCTTTTCAATGTATATGAATTATCTATGTGAATTGACAATATTTTGTTGAAAATATAGAGAACATTTAAAGCATCAATTTTTTTAAAGTGTATTTTTTAAATAGTTGAAGATAAGACAAAAATTGTATATATTTCACTTTTTGACATTAGGATTATGTCCTTATCATTTTGACATTCTTGATTTTGTATCCTTTTTGTGGTCATTTCGAGTCTTTTTTTTTTTTTTTTTTTTTGGTTCTATAGAAGGGCTCGAAACTATTGGATTTGGATCCATGATTTCTTTTCTCCATTTTGCTCCGTGGCATATGGTTCTCCTTTGAGATAACCATAGGTTTCCTATCCTTGTTTTTGTTGTTTTGGCATACTTTCATAATGGATATTCTCTATACAATTTGGAAATGCAGAAATGCAGCAATTTTTTTCATGTGCCTCAATTGATATTAATGTTTCTATCTTTGTTAAAGCTTGCATATCTAATAATGTGATGTTACAGATTCATCTTCAAGTTGATAAGGTACCCCTTGAGGTGGCCCACTTGCAAGAATAATTGCAACATTAGGCAAATGCTCCATGCATAAGAGCTAGAGTTCCTCTAGATGCTTCTATTTCTAGTGGTTTTTCTCCTTCCTGTGGCTATCACCATGGTCAGAGTTCTTCTTGTCATTGTTTAGATAGTTCTCATTCACAAGCTCCTTGTCAATTTCACCTCACAGTTCAGTTGGTCCCCCATGTCATCATGGGTCCCCAAATGATACTACTTCAACACCCTTATGTTAGCCTATTATGGGTGGAGCTTTAGGTTGGTCTAGTGGAGGCTCAAGTTGACCTTCGTCTTCCAAAGGCTTCCCTAGATTGGGATTAGTTATTTCCCCACAATGGGAAGAAAAGAACATTGAAGAAGAAAATACAAATGATTGGACATTGTGATATTGCTATCAGGATTTAACTATGTGATTTTGAGTCAAGCTCATTGACCCATGTTTCTTGAATAGTGATGCTCAACATGAATCCATCTCTCATGATAATAAATGGAACACTCAGCACTCATTGGATCGAGGTGATGCTCACAAGTGTGAGCATCACCTCGATCCAATGAGTGCTGAGATGGATTCATGTTGAGCATCACCTCGATCCAATGAGTGCTAAGTGTTCCATTTATTATCTTGAGAGATGGATTCATGTTGAATCACTACTGAAGAAACATGGGTCAAGGAGTGCTAAGTGTTCCATTTATTATCATGAGAGATGGATTCATGTTGAGCATCACCTCGATCCAATGAGTGCTAAGTGTTCCATTTATTATCTTGAGAGATGGATTCATGTTGAATCACTACTCAAGAAACATGGGTCAAGGATTTTGACTCAAAATCACATAGTTAAATCTTGATAGCAATATCACAATTTGACTTGCTATGGAAATTATCTCCTACTTATCAATTGATTGGACATTGTCAGACCCTATGCCAAACTAGGAGTTAGGATAGGGAAAGAATGATAGACAAAACCCTACACCTCCCTACAACTTTGGTTGCTTGACGATGCTTTCTTTCTCGATTATGCCCAGTTTATATTATGATGTTTCTATTTCAAGGCTATGCCCATATGATTTTAAGTAGTTTCAAATATTGGCTTTGCCCTTGTGACTCTTTGAGAGTGACTTTTCCTCCCACTATTATTTTTTGATTTATATGTAAATGTCATTTTTAGTTAGTTTAATTGATTGGATAATTTCATCAAGAATTTAAATTCCCTTAATAAAAGGATAAGGTTATTGTTTATATAATGATAAATTTTTAAAACATGTATAATTTACCATTAGGGAAATCTTAATGTTTGTATTTAGTTTAAGGCCTAGTTTTTAAGATTCATTTATTTTTATTTTTATGTAATATTTTGAGTTGTATAAATGATTTAAGAAAATTGTATAATTACATTGAGACGAGGTTTTAGTTATGGCATGTTTGATTAATGGTATTGTTGTTAATTTTTTTGAGACTTATTCTTTTTTGGAAATTAAAATGTACAATTTGTTTTCAATAATTACATTTAATTGAAAAATTGGAGTATTATATATAAGTTGGAGCTAATTATTAATCAATTGAATAATTGGCAAAAAAATTGCCTTGATATGAATATGAATGGAATAAATTATCTTCAACATCAAGGTTTGTAAAGATATGTATGATTTACAAAATGTAGATATGTTTGGGCTTCAATAAGGAGTGGCTTATGTTTAGACAAACATTGTGGGTAGTTTTCACTCATCACCCACCTTTGTTGTTGATATAAGGTTTCTCTTTTATATTGAAATTTCATTGGATTTCCAAGTATTGGTTTTGAAGGTAGATAGATAGTGACTTTTTTATGTCACCATTACAACACTTTCATTGTTATGAATTGAAGGATTTTTTAGTGTGAATTGTTGCTCATTTCTATTCCATATATGGCAAGGGCATGGAGCTAGACAATAGATAATGAAGTTAATGGGTTCAAATGCTACCTTAAAGTGATTATGTGTTGATGGAAATTTCATTAATTTTTTTCATCTAGTCATGTAAGAATTTGCCTTAGGGAAAAATTACCCAAGATCAAGAAGCTCAAACATTAGCACAATATGGACCAATAAAGTATGATCTGAATAACAATATGAAAATGAATTGATGTACATACACACTAGGAGTGCCTATATATAAAGGCCTCTAGAATGGCTAAGAGTCAGCATAATGATAAGACTCACAACTAAGCACATGTCCACCAAGAGTGGATTATCCTCCATTGAGCACAGAAGTTGGTGTGATGATGAGAGGATAAGCTTACATAGGTGTGTCACCTAAAAAGATATTGTAGACACCGTGTGCTTAATTAGAGTGCAAACAATTGTGTTGTCTACATAACAACTCAGATAAATATGCAAACTCCTGTGTTGTAGACACCATGTGCTAAATTAGAGTTGCTAACTCATGTGTTGTCAACAAGACGACTCATATGAGTACACATGCTCCTAGGTGTCTAACTAATAAATAATAAAATAATGCATTAACCTAAGTAAACTTAAGTAAGGTGTAATAATAATTAATTATTTACATTAATAGGTCAATTCATATCTATGATTATGCAATTCAAGTAATATGGGGCACAAAAGCAAAATGCGGTGATGAGACTTGCATCCTTAAAGGTATACACAACCATATGTTTGTATGATATCTTGTTTGTTTGATTTTCATATTATGTGTGTTAGTTATAAAATGTCTCTTAGGACCTAAAATTAACATGTAGAATATGTCTGTCATTAGGTAATTACATGGTACAAACATAATAATATTGCAAGTATATTGAGATGTATTAGATATGGTATATATGAAATAATGTTATCAATGGGCAATAGCCTTACTTATAATGGCAAAGTGATATGTAGTATGAACAACTAATACGACACAAACATTGAATTAATGATGAAAATACTAAATTCCTAAGAAACTAAATGTAAATGAGGTGAACATGACCCTATTATATCCAATTTCTACAATTCTACTTATGACCTATGTAAGTCTAACATCACTAGAAAATTAAAAGGTACAATACCTTGACTAGGTACTAGACAAGTAATCACTCTAACAATGGTGTTTGTACAATGTTGATGTTAATGTGACATCATTTTGGGTTCAATATGTTTTAGCAACTAGATTATACTTTTGAAGATCAAATATGTTTATTAGCTACAAAAAAATCTCAATGATTGAAATAATTGGTTATCTAAAATATTTTAATTATGGGTTAGAATAACATTTACCAAAACTATTAGAATATCATTTACTAAAACTAAGTGATCAAAGGAATTTTTAATGTTGGAATAGTTTAGAATAACAGAGGGCGGGGGGGTGGGTGAATCAATTATCCAAGGTCGAAAAACTCCTAATTAAACTTTACAGTGCTTAAAAAAACTCATACATATATTTCCTTATCATGTATCTTGCATACATCCATCATATCATTCAAAACTTAAACTTGTAGGTTACTGTCCTAGGTCAAAATCACTTTGCGAAAATGTAAACATGAAACATAATAGAATCATTCACACATATGACATAGGGATTTTATGTGGAAACTTAATTTGGGAAAAACCACTAGTAACATGCTACTAATTCTCACTCCTCTAAAGGGATGCCCTATGAAAGACCAACCCTGTTAATGGTTACAATACACATTATTAAATGTGACCTAGTTAAATGATCTCAATCACCCTATTAGGAGTGAGCCTTGTTAGAGGACTTTAGGCTATTCCATTAGAATGCCACTTGGTTAAAGGATTTACAAATGACTATTAGGTCAACCATAATCCAAAGGATTTACCCTAAATTGATACAATGGTTAGAGAATAACAGTAAAGCTTGATCTAATAATAAATCACAACTCACTTGTAGATTACAGATCTTTGTTTTAGTCCTTTATTCTTCTTGGCTTAATTCACTTGAGCTCTAATAGCTTGTTCACCCTTCAAGCATTCATCCTCTTAAGCTTTTTTGCTTTGCATGCCAACTACAAACCCTATAGTTCAATCTCCATATGAAGCAATACCCTAGACTCCTTGTCTTCCTTCGGTTCTTGCACATGCCAACCATTGCTCCATGCCTTGTATTCCATTATAAAGAGAATTTGGATATTTTGCTACTTAATCACAATCATCCATTTTAGGTTTAGGTAGGATTCATTAAATCTAACCATCTTTCTATTTTGCTCCCTCTAGAAACTTCCTTTTCAATCCTCCTTGAATTCACCTCAAAATGGTTTACTTTGAATTCTGTGACACCAACTCATTGAGCTTATCTTCCACATGGTTCACATAATCCAAGAAATCAACCTTGTTGGCTTAGATTTGTCAAATTCATGATCTAACTCATAATGTTGTCACTCAACATTGACTAACCTCTGATGCTTGGCACATACTGTGTTGCTCGACATCCACTAGTAGTTCACTCGACACATATTAAAGTTTACTAATACTCAACATCAACTAAACTTTACTTGGCTTACACTATATTCACTCGACATACACTGAATCTTCACTTTTCTTAGCTCCACCTGATTTTCTACTCATCTTGCACTAACATTGCTCGGTACCTACTATGCATTTGGTCAAGCTTAGCAAACACAATTCTTCTTCCTTGTTCTTCTAGACTTAATCAGTGTATCCATCCTTTGTAGCCTTAAGTAGATAAACAATGCACTATATATATCATCACTATCTTAATTGATCTTTGTACTCCTTTTACATATCATAACTCAACCTTTCCTCTAGGTGCTCTTGTTATCACATTTGATCAAATCCTCTTCATCAATCAAACAAATGATAGTACTCAAATCAACTAAGAAATTGTCTTACCAACAAGTGGTAGATTTGACATCAGTGACAAAACAAAACACATTCTCATACTTGTATCAATATTTTCTCAACATTTAATTCATTGAAACAAGTGAAAATTACCAAATCTAAGTAATCAAAGGAATTTTTAATTCATCGAAACATGTAAATTTTTTTTACTAGGATGATTGCGAAGTGTTGCTAGTAATGGAGAGATTGGTGTAGAGGTCTAACATTGAATTGTATATCAGTAATGAGTTGAATTATCTTCAAAAGTAGATGTGCCTACTAAAATAATGAGATAAAAAATAGTAAATGGCACAAATGGAAAGGTGCCCTTTCTATTAATTATTTAGTTTTCAAATTTGAAAAACAAAATGTGTAGAACCTCATACTTGAATGTGTAATGGAGGAGAAATGGTAGCAAGTGTATGACCATACAAATTTGTACTTGACCATATGTATTTGTGTGAAATTCCTTGCTACTAATTGTAGATAAAGAAAATTAGAGGGGATAGAAATAAACATGATAATCCAACAAAAAAATGTTAATCTACCATACAAATAACATCCTCATCTTTTTATTTAAGCCATGAAACCAATATTGCATAAAATAAACACAAAAAGCAAACAAATTTTATAAAAAATAACCTTCATCCCACTCAATTTCTTTTCTTTCTCCTCTAATTTAATGTTTCTATCAATATAGACAAGTGCACAAATATGATAAATCCAGGATAATTTGATAGAGTGTAGGCAAAGATACTAAAAAAATGTGACCCGTGATTACCCAAAATGAAAATTAAAAACCCAAATTGTGTATTTCCAAAATAATATGAATGGGCAAGGGAAACGTAAAGGAAAAGTCAAGTGGGAGCCAAAAGGACAAGGTAGAAGAGTAGACAAAATAAAATGAAGATATAGAAAGTGCAACAAGAAAATGGAATAAAAATAATAAATGTAAGAATTTATGTGATACCATTTAAGAACTTTCCTAAGGTAACAACCTAAGATCTAGAGACCAATGAATAGAAGAAACAACAAAGAGAAAATGGACAAGAAATTTTTTTATTCTTATCATATGATCAAGCAAAAAAATCAATACAATACGACTAATTGGATCCAATAGATAAAATAATTGAACTCAATAAATGGATACAATGTAGAAGTATATGCTTATATAGGCAAGGGATGATAACTAGGATATGAGAAAGATATAAATTACTAGTCACACTAAGTGAAATCACATGTCCACCAAAGGTGGATCATCCTCCATTGAGAAATAAAGTATGTGTAAATATGTGCAATATTGTGAGGATGATAAGTGATAAGTGCAATAAAGGCAGAGAGAATAAATAAAGTGGAAATGTGATAACAAGTATCATTGCCTAAAATGAGATTTCTCCTACACCATGTACAAATAAATGTGCAATCAACTAAGTATCTCAAATGAAAAATACTATGTACATGTGCTATCCTATGTAAGCTAATTAAAGTGTAATCAAGAATATTTAATTAAATGAAAACTAGATATTAATTTATTAATTCACTCCCATACTAATATTATTACAATTAAATGATATTTATTTATTTATGACAAAAGGACAAATGAGATAAATAAATGATATATTTATTTATCTTAAAGAAGACGTGTTAGGACAAGGAGGTCCAATAGTTAAGTTATTATATTCCCTAAGATGGACTAAAGACAAGAGGACGTTAATTAACTAATTTAACAAAAATGTGTGGTTTACTTAATGACCAAGGAAAAAATCAATAAGATATGATGATACTAGAGGACATGATCAAAAATTAATTAAATAATAAACATTATTTAAATAATAGATAAATGGCATAAATACTAACAATATAAAAGGAAGTTAAGGATAGTCACATGAGTTGACCATTTTTTAGTGTCTACACTATTTGCTTTTTGCCTTTTTCAGCTCATTTAATTTTGAAAAATTAACAAGTGATCTTATGGGTTAAATTAGAGTTCTAGATCTAATTATAATGGCTCAAAGTCATATCTCTCAAAACTAAGATAAAGATTCATAGATGTTGTGCTCTTATATGATATTGGAGATAATATTGAACCTCGTCAGCTCTAAGAATAATATGCAACCAAAGCTCCTATCACATGAAAAGAGAAATAACCATTAATCTACTCATGAAATCTTAAGAAGATAATTGATATAATATATGATGCACAAGCACCCTAAGGTAGTTAGCAATCCTATATGTAGGAGCATCAATCTCATATTCATTGACTTATGGTTTGTATAGTTGGGGATGTGTTTGAGGAACATTAGGAAACCTTGTGTAAGATTTGATGAAAAACAAATCTACTAAGCCCAATAAACTTGCATGCAAGAACTTATCACAAGGAAGAAATTTGGAGAAGAAAATAACAAGGATTTTTCTCTAACAATATGAATGTGTAATATTAGCCAAAAGGAGGACTAATAATATATATTGGATTAGTCCTTATAGAAGGAAATCGTAAAACCTAATAGGAAACCCTAATAGGTAAATATGCATTTAATAATTAGATTTAAGTATTAAATGGCTAATGCAAGTGCATAAAGTGAAATCTTAAGAGGTATTAAAGTTAATTTGATCAACGTAATTAAATCAATTCTTTACTCTAACAACCCCCCTTAAGATGGGCAACCATGCAAGAAAGAAGCAAAGGAACTATAATGCTAAATGCAAATTTGGGTCCCAACAACATGGCCTGATGAGGTACCCAATCACAACCAAATCTCTATGAAATAGAGAAACGGGGAAAACCACATGAGAAAAACCCTCCTCCAAAGAGAAATAGAAAGATGTAGAACACTAAAAAAAAAGGAAGGTAGGCCTCACTGAGACCCCCCTAAGGACAACTTCCTTCACCCCAATCATAGAATGCTATTGAAGATACCGCAGAGATGCAAATGGCTTAATGAAGATGTTAGCAACCTGCTCTCAAGTGGGAACATACTCCAAGCTAAGAGAACCGTTGCCTAATGAACTGCATAAGGATCTCAATGTGCTTGGTTCATTGATGCTCAACTAGGTTGCGAGAAATGTGAATGGCACTCTAGTTGTCACACCAAATAAGAGTGGGACTATTAGGAGGAAACCCATACTCTGTCATCAACTATTGAAGTCATAAAACCTTCTAACTAGCTAACATAGTTGCTCGATACTCTACCTCTATAGATGATAACGTAATAGTTATCTGCTTCTTGCAAGACCATGTGATAGGACCAAAACTAAGACATAAAACAAAGCTAGAAGTAGACTTCCAACCATCTATATCACCACCCCAATCTAAGTCTATGAAACCAACAATGTGAGGATCTTTTGTTGTATAGTGAATGCCATATGAATTTGTGCCCTAAATAAACCTCAAGACACATTTGGCAGCTTGTCAATGAATCTCATGAGGATCATGTGAGAATCTAGAGACAATGCCAACCACAAAGGAAATATCAAGATAAGTGTGTGTCAAGTATGACAAACTACCCACAAGCTGCATGTATAAGGTGGAGTCTATTGAAGGAGTAGAGCAAGTGGTAGACAAAGAAACACTTGATTGAAAAGGAGTGGGGGCAGGCTTGCAATCAAGCATGTTGAACCTTTGAAGCATGCCAAGATCATACTTTTATTGCAGTATGGAAATCTCATCTAAAGACTAAATAACTTGTAGGCCCAAACATTAGTGTAGAAGTCCATGATTTTTCATCTTAAACTACTTCGTCAATACTCTCTAAACACTTTGAATCATAGAAGATGAGCTACTTGTGATGATGAGATCATCAACATACAACACAAGTATCACAAGATCAGCCCCATGACATTGAATGTACACTGTAGGATCAAAATAATAGTGGATGAAGTGTGAGGCTAGCAAGAAAGATTTCATCTTCTCATACCAAGCTCAAGGGGCTTATTTGAGACTCTTCGTATCCATCTAATACAATGTCCAACCTTGTGAATTTGCAAGAGAAAGTACCACACAAATATAATTCATCTTGGCAATAGGAGAAAAGGCTTCAGAGTAATCAATACCCTCCACCTATAAAAATCCCTTCATAGTAAGACATGTCTTATACCTATCAATAGAACCATCTACAACATAATTGGTATGGTACACCCACTTGCACTAAACCAACTTTCTTCCTTTTGGAAGAGCACAAAGATCCCAAGTGTGATTCTTCATCGAAGAAGAGTACTCCTCATCCATATCCCTATCCCACTCAAGATGTCTTGTTGCCTCTGAAAACTTCCAAGGATCGTCAAAAACAACATGAATCAAAAGACGAGTACCAGATTGCTAAGCACAAGTATGACAAGTATCTAAAGGATCTCCAACCAAAGAGCTAGCTATACTGATAGTATCATGAGCCCACTTGGGCACTCACAAAATATCAGGTGGATGAGAGGAATGTGGATTATCGTCTAAATCATTCTCAAAGGATACAAAATTCTAAATAGGAGAAGAGGAAGTACTAGGTAGTGAGGGAGAAGCTGGTGATGGAGTCTCCATCTAAGGATATTGTTCATCAAATTGGACATCTCATTGAAACAAGACCTCTCTAGAATCAAGATCAAACAACCTGTATGCCTTCATATCCTTATGGTAGCCAAAAAATATCATTGGTCGACTCTTCCTCTCCATGGATTTTCTCTGGCCATCTAAAATAAATGCCCAAGCCTCACAACTAATCACTTGGAATGTAGAAACATTAGGCTTGACATGGGACCAAGCATCCTTAGGAGTTAAATGTCATAATTCCTTATAAGGCATCTGATTTTGAATCTAGTTAGCACAATTCACTGCCTCTTCCTAAAAAGAAGGTTGCATTTCTCAAGATAGAATCATACAATTTTCCATCTCCTGAAGTGTTCTATTCTTTCTCTCGGCAACTCCATTATGCTAAGGAGCATGGGGAACTATATGTTGATGCAATATAACCTACTTAGTGAAAAAATCATGAAAATACTAATTCACATATTGACCCCATTTTCAATGTGTATTTGTCTAACATAAAGACCAAATTGTTTCTCCATAAATATCTTAATCAAACTTGTACTTCAAGAAGTACACCCATGTGCATCTGAAGAAATCATTTATGAAGGTGATCACATAATGGTGCAGAGGCACCTTAAGAACAAGAAAACAAGGAGGAAAAGAGATCTTATATGAGATATTGAAATTAATTTGAGTCATTTATGATGTGTTTGAGTCCATTAAGTCAAGATGTAAAGGCTAGAGAAGCCATTTGTAATCAGTTGTCAAAATTGTGCAAGGAGGTCTTAAAGTGGTCAAGAAGGTAAAAATATGAAAGAATTCCTTATAAAGGATAAAATTGATACAAAATGTTTATTTAAGTCTATTTTAGGGTGATTCAAGTGTCCATGCAAAGATTTATCAATTTTAGAGTTAAACTTATAAAAGTTGCAATGCAAAATGCATAAAATGTTGTCATAAAAATGCATCATGATTAAAAGAATGTAAGGAGTTGGTTCAAAAAGTATTTGGGAAGTTTTAAACTACCAAAGAGTCTATAAAAACTGATGTATTTTCAAACCAAATCATAATAGAAGGAAATAGTTACATTTGAAACAAATTTGGAGTGATTCTAAGTTGTCATTTTGATTGATTTTTCAATTTTTGTGTTGGTTACAAGTATTGTATGTAAATGTACAACATAGAAACTATGTAAAATCTGTAAATTTTTTCATTAGGATGAATAAACTTTATTTTAGCTTTGATTTGAGTTTATTTTATGAAGAAATGAATAAGTTATGGTAGTTTTGGTAAACATTACTATTTGCAAATTTGAGGATGGCCGACTACAGTTAGATTGAAATGTTTGGTACAAACACATTTGGATGAATCCAGAACTCTAATTGTATTAAATGGACTTTAAATGTGAACTATATTTCATTTTCAATTCGTTTGACTCATTTTTATTCACACTAGTGTAAGTTATGTGTATTGGAGTGAAGATTGGTTTTTAAGGATCTCCATTAAAGTTATAGGCAAAGATTAGTGTTTTTGTAGTTATCTATGCTCTGGAAAACTTTATGGCTTATAGATTCTAAAACTAAACTCATATAAGGATGAGTGGAAATTATTTTGGTGTTATTTGGATTTTTCTTGAGAAAGTTATTTGATGCCCTAACTAGAGTTACTAGTTTTACTTCTGGGTTTTTACAATAAATATGGGTCTTGTTTCAAAGAACATAGTTTGTATTTTATTTATTGGATTGATCTCAAATTTGGTATGTTTTATAAGGACTAATTTCAAACAACTCCTCCAAATAATTTTGTAGGAAGATGTTGAGAAAAAGAGTTATGAATAAAATAATTTGATATAGAAATTAGACTGTGTGAATGGAGTTATATTGATAAACTTGTATTGGAAAGTGTTTTGTTTTGCCTCATGAGATGCCTTTAACAATAGAATTTATTTAATGGATGTTGATGGGATCAACACGTATCCAATGTATTGGTTTGTTTGTACAATTCTCTCTACATCAGATTGGTATCAGAGCTTGAAGATCTTAAGTGTGTGGGTAGAGAGCCGAAGGAGGCAATCCACACTGGGACCTTGAAGATTTGTTTTTTATTTGTTGATGATTTTTTTGTTGTAGGTGCTCATCCATCTTGTTGCATAAAGAAGGTGTTTTTCTGTTGTGTTGACAGATATGGAAGTTCTGTCAGGGCCATGGGAAGGTCCAAGTGGATGCCAAAAGAATAGGGAAAAGAGGGAGGATGGGACTCCTAAGTGAGGCACATGGAGAGTTGGTTTATGGAGAGTTTGAAGTAGCATTGTAAAGGTGGACCTCTAACTGATAAGGTACCATGGAGTTGTAGTCATTAATGCTCCACTGCTAGGAGTATTTGGGAAAATTATTTTGAGGATAGTCTTGTTTCCTTAAAAACGGAGATGATGGTGATAAAGACATGAAGAGGCAAAGGAAAATGAAGGTAAAGACGAGGATTTTTGGTCTAATTTTTTTCTTGTAGGTTCTTGGTTCCATGTTTCCAAGAGACTTGGAAAATTTTCAAGGTTGGGAGTATGATGAAGGGGAACCTTAAGAACAAGAACATAAGGATGATAAGATATATTATATGAGATATAAAAATTAATTTGAGTCATTTATGATGTGTTTGAGTCCATTAAGTCAAGATGTAAAGTCCAAAAAAGCCATTTGTAATTAGCTATCAAAATTCTACAAGGATGTCTTAAAGTGGTCAAGAAGGTAAAAATATGAAAGAATGCCTTATAAAAGATAAAATCGATGTAAAATGTCTATTTAAGTCTATTTTAGGGTGATTCAAGTGTCCATGCAAAGATTTTTCAATTTTAGAGTTAAACCTGTAAAAGTTGTAATGTAAAATGCATAAAATGTTGTAATGAAAATGCATCATGATTAAAAGAATGTAAGGAGTTGGTTCAAAAGGTAGTTGGGCAGTTTTGAACTACCAAAGAGTCTATAAAAATTGATGCATGGTTGAACCAAATCACAATATAAGAAAATAGCTACATTTGAAACAAATTTGGAGTGATTCTAAGTTGCCATTTTGATTGATTTTTCAGTTTTTGTGTTGGTTTCAAGTCTTGTATGAACATGTAAAGCCTAAAAACCATGTATAATATGTACATTTTGATATGAGGATGGACAAACTTTATTTTAGCTTTGTTTTGAGTTTATTTTATGGAGAATTGAATAAGTTATGACAGTTTCATTAAACATTGTTATTTGTAGATTTGAAGATGATCAACTACAGTCGGATTGAAGTGTTAGGTATGGACACATTTAGATAAATCTTGAACTTTAATAGTATTAAATGGAATTTTATGTGAACTATATTTCATTTCCAATTGGTTTAACTCATTTTTATTCACACTTGTGTAAGTTATGTGTATTGGAGTGAAGACTAGTTTTTAAGGATCTCCATTGGAGTTATAGGCAAAGATTGGTGTTTTTATAGTTATCTATGATTTGAAAAATTTAATGGATTAGTTTCATGTTATTTAGAATTTTCTTGAGAAATTTATTTGATGCCCTACGTAGGGTTACTGGTTTTACTTCTAGTTTTTGACAGTAAATATGGGTCTTGTTTTAGAGAACATGATTTGTAATTTATTTATTAGATTGGTCTCAGATATGTATATGTTTTATAAGGGTTAATTTTGAACAACTTCTCCAAATAATTTTTCAAGAAGATGTCGAGAAAAATAGTTATGAATAATACAATCTGATATAGAAATCAGACTGTGTGAATAGAGATATATTGATAAAATTGTGTTGGAAAGTGTTTTGTTTTGCCTCATGAGATGCCTTTAAAAATGGAATTTATTTAATGGATGTTGAAGGGATCAACATGTATCCAAAGTTGTTACAATTGCAATATGATTGGGTAATACACCCATTTGACCACTATTGGTAGTAATTATTATTTCTCGAACTTCGAAATCCCATGTATTGGTTGTTTTGTAAGATTCTCTCTACATCAAATTGGTATCAGAGCTTGAAGATCTTGAGTGTGTGGCTAAAGAGCTGAATGAGGCAATACACACCAAGACCTTGAAGATTTGGTTTTGATTTGTTAATGAGTTTTTGGTTGCAGGTGCTCATCCATCTTGCTGCATAAAGAAGGTGTTTGTTTGTTATGTTGATAGAAATGGATGTTCTTTCAGGGCCATGGGAAGGTCCAAGTGGGTGCTAATAGACTAGGGAAAAGAGGAAGGATGGGACTCCTAGGTGAAGCACATGGAGAGTTGGTTTGTGGTGAGTTTGAAGTAGCATTGTAAAGGTGGATCTCTAACTGATAAGGCACCATGGAGTTGTAACCATTAATGCTCCACTAATAGGAGTATTTAGAAGATGATTTTGAGAACAATCTTGTGCCTTAAAAATTGAGATGATGGGGATAAAGACATGAAGAGGCAAAGGAAAATGAAGGTAAAGACAAGGATTTTTGGTCTAATTTTTTTCTTGTAGGTTCTTGGTTCCACGTTTCCAAGAGACTTGGAAACTTTTCAAGGTTGGGAGTATGGTGCAAGGGCACCTTAAGAACAAGAACACAAGGAGGATAAGAGATCTTATATGAAATAATGAAATTTATTTTAATCATTTATGATGTGTTTGAGTCTATTAAGTTAAGATGTAAAGGCTAGAATTGTCATTTGTAATCAGTTGTCAAAATTGTGCAAGGAGGTCTTAAAGTGGTCAAGAAGGTAAAAATATGAAAGAATTCCTTATAAAGGATAAAATTGATGTAAAATTTATATTTAAGTCTATTTTAGGGTGATTAAATGTCCATGCAAAGATTTGTCAATTTTAGAGCTAAACTTGTAAAAGTTGTAATGCAAAATACATAAAATGTTGTCATGAAAATGCATCATGATTAAAAGAATGTAAGGAGTTGGCTCAAAATTTATTTTGGAAGTTTTAAACTACTAAGTTTTCCATAAAAAATTATGTATGTTCAAACCAAATCATAATGGAAGGAAAAAGTTACATTTGAAACAAATCCGGAGTGATTCTAAGTTGTCATTTTGATTGATTTTTCTATTTTTTATGTATAGCCTAGAAACCATTTATAATCTATAAAGTTTGATATTAGGATGAATAACCTTTATTTTAGCTTTGGTTTTAGTTTATTTCATGGAGAAATGAATAATTTATGGAAGTTTTGGTAAACATTATTTTGTGTAGATTTGAGGATAGCCGACTATAGTTAGATTGAAATGTTTGGTACAAAAATATTTGGATGAATTTGGAGCTATAATTGTATTCAATGGAATTTTATGTGAACTAAATTTCATTAACAATTGGTTTAACTCATTTTTATTCACACTTGTGTAAGTTATGTGTATTGGAGTGAACACTAGTTTTTAAGGATCTCCATTGAAGTTACAAGCAAAGATTGGTGTTTTTGTAGTTATCTATGCTTTGGAAAAAATTATGGCTTATAGATTCAAAAACTAGACTCATATAAGGTTGAGTGGAGATTAGTTTGGTATTATTTGGAATTTTCTTGATAAATTTATTTGATGCCCTAGGTAGGGTTACTAGGTTTACTTCTGGTTTTTTTATAGTAAATATGGGTCTTGGTTCATAGAACATAATTTGTAATTTATTTGTTCGATTGGTCTTATATTTGGATATGTTTTATAAGGGTTAATTTGGAACAACTTTCCCTAATAATTTTGCAAGAAAATGTCGAGAAAATTAGTTATGAATAAAATAATCCGATATAGAAATCAGACTATGTGAATGGAGATATATTGATAAACTTAAGTTGGAAAGTGTTTTGTTTTGCCTAATGAGATGCCTCTAAAAATGGAATTTATTTAATGGATGTTGAAGGTATCAGCATGTATCCCACTTATTCGTTGATTTATAATATTATCTTCATTACATAATGAGAACCAGACAAAAGTAGTGGGAAATGACATGAGATCATTGTGTATCAACTCCAATGGTAACTTAGCATGTGAGCATCGACCTATTAGAAAATGATCTCTACGATGTTTTCCAAGTGCACAACCTCAATAAACACCATTATTCCAGTAGATGTGAGGAAGTCCAATCACTAACTCCTCTTTACTCATCTGCTATAGATATTTTTAGTTGACATGACCAAAACACTCATGCCAAAGCTTGCTCATTATGTCTATGTGAGCAACAAGAGAAATACATATATAATCAGAGCTCTTGAAGTCATCAAACTAGTATAAATGAGACTCTAAATCAATACTAGAATTTTCAAGAACCAAATTAGAATCATGAAGGTCTTGAATAATCACATCATGTGGTGTGAACTCAACTATCTTACCAAAACCAGAATGGCAAATCTGATAGACAGACAAGAAGGTCATGGAAATGGAAAGAACCAAGAGAACATCCTGTAGAGAGCCACCCTCCAATTAAATAGTACCAAAACCTATAACTAAAATTTGTGCTAAGTCACCAACTACAATATGTGTAGTAGCACTCTGAGCAAGTGAGGCAACCAATCTAGGCGAGTCTGTTATATGGTGTGATGCACCTGAATCAATGATCCATGTAGTAGTGGAAGATAATGCTCGTGTAGAAAGAGCATGGTTTTCCCCTATGGGAGAAGGTAAAGGTTGTGGAGAAACAATATTGTGCTACTCCAAGGCTTCTTCTAAAGCCTCTAGATCTTTCCAACACCTAGAAATTAGATGTCCTCTCTTGCCACAAAAACTGCAAGGTTCACCTAGGAACTTCTTCTAGTCTTGGAGGAAGACTCACTGGACTTAGAAGTTTTACCTTTGGGAGTGAAATTCTTAGACTTTTATATTGGAGGTGGCTTGGAGGAATGCTCACTACCAACTAAATCTATTCTAGGCTTCTTCTTCTGCTTTTGTTTCCCCTTGGAATTTTGAGCAACCGATACTTGATTCTTAGATCTAGATAAATAATCCAACTATGTAAACTTGGCTTTTTCTCTAGTCAACTGATCATAGAACACCTCAAAAGTGGGCATCTAAAATCTCGAACCCAATGCATCCATGGTCGAGTGAAAGGTAGAGGATAAAATCTAAGAGTTTCCTTGAGGCTTGGATAGAATTAGATAGATACACTTTGTGTTAGTCTTATCCTTTCCACATCCTTGTAACAAAGATCTCTGCTTCTTGAACTCCATCAGGAAGTCCTCAAGAATGGAGAATGATCTAGTACAAGACAGGTAAGATATGCCTCAATATGAAGTGCCTTGAATTCATTAACTATACCAAATATCATTGCAACTTAACCCACATCTCTTGAGGAGTATTGTAGTCATCAACGTGAAACTACAAACTATCAGATACCTATATGAAAATTAGCCCGATGGCCTCATACATATTGTTTGTATATTGCATGACCTCAAATACTCAAGTCAACATTAGTTGTACTTCATTCAAATAAGACCATAACCCCCATGATCAAAGAAGGTGAATCATATGGGCTTTCCAGAGATTGTAGTTATGTGGAGTAAGTGGCTCAACTAAAGTGGAATCTTCCATGCTACAAGTGGTACCTCAATTGCTCAGATATTTTATTAATATTATTATGTGATATTTCAGAACTCGATAGAAGATGCAGAAGGTTTTTTTTTTTTGAATGCTATTTTTTTGATATAAATGATAGAAAGAAAATAAAACTAACCGCCCCCACGAATTTTTTTTTTTAAAATGGAGATAATGACACCCCAATACAATGGAATATAAATACAGGAAAGAGACAACAAAAAAGGATTCAAATGAGTATCATGTGTACCTTTTATAAATTATGATAAAAAGGTACATATATCTGGAATTTTCTTGAAGAGACCTTTTCAACTCTTCTTCCATATCAAAAATCAGAGAAAAATTGAGCAAGTTATGCCCCCCAGAATGCAAGAAGAATAATCTGACTTTGCTGGAAAGAATAGGTAATCAAATAGCATCAGAAACCAAAATATCCTTCATTAATGCCTATCTTAGAATCATCTTTCTAATGATATCTTGTTTGCCAAAAAACCATATTGTATGCTCTAGATATCACCAAAAAACCAACAAAGCCTTTAGAAGACAAAGAAAACCAAGTGCTTGATGGTTGAATGGCTGCCAAATTTTAGCTTGTACAAAGATGATATCATTACTTGCACATTACAGGCTTGCATCAGTACTTTTTGTCAAGGTTGTCAGTACCCTTCTGACATGATGATGTTAGTCTATATGCACATGAGGTGTCCTTTTGTTTGAATGCATGCATTAAAACAAACTTTTCTCCAAACATTTTTTTATAAAGTTTGAAAACTTTATAAAAAATTATTTGTATCTTAAAAAATATGCAGTGCTTTAAAAACTTTCCTTTTTAACTTTTGTGATTTTTTAAATTTGTGTGCCTCATAATTCATGTAGATGTCATGCAACCTTGGTATGCAAAAAGAATTTCCCAAAATTTCTTTGTCTCCAAAATTGAAGTGTCATATATGGGTTTAGGATTTTTTGCATATTCAAGGTGCAATGGTGAGGTCCATTTTTTTCTCAAAGTACTCCAAAAATTAGATAACCCCCTATTTCCACACAAAAACCCAAAAAATCCCAGATTTCTTCTGTCAAGCCCTTGCTCCTTGATTTTTCTTCAAACACAAACAAAGCCACAGTGGATCCAACTTTGATATTTGATAAAAATAAAATCTACTAAGCCTAATAAACCTGCATGCAAAAACCTATCACAAGGAAGAAATTTGGAGAAGAAATTAACAAGGGCTTTGCTCTAACATGTTGAATGTGTATTATTAGCCAAAATAATGACAAAATATACAATGGATCAATCCTTATAGAAGGAGATTGTAAAACCTAATAGGAAACCCTAATAGGTAAATAGGCATTTAATAATTAGATCTAATTATTAAATGAATAATGCAAGTTCATGAAGTGAAATCTTAAGAGGTATTAAAGTTAATTTAATCAATATAATTAAATTAGTTCTTTACTCTAACACCTTGTCCTAAGTGCGCATAAATTTTGGAGTAATTGTGTTGGAATTATAGCCATTTTGGTGATAGTTGGTCACTTATTTTTGATTTATTAGTAGACTTTGGGAGATTTTATTCGTGAGCTTCAATTCAAGGGAGTTAGTGTGTACACTCTTGGATTTGGATAGTTGGCTAGCACATGGACTTATGTCTAAGTGTGTGTACTCTTATTTATTTATATGAGTTAGTTATGCATTGTAAACTTGGGTATGCTCTAAGTATTTAGTTATTTAATGTCTGTTGTAAGTTGACTTGTGGCTTGAGAGTTTATTTAATGTGATTTTTTATTTAATGCAACTTTCTAGGCTGACCTATGGCTTGGTTTAGTATAAGTAGGGGGTTTTGTGGTGTTTAGAGTCATTCAATTAGAATGGAGTAGTTGAGAGGATCGAAGTTTGGAAGGACTAGTAGCTAAGTGTGGTTAGGAAACAAGAAGGTTTTTTGGTGGCTTGTGAGAACAAGTTTAGGTTCTTCTTGGAGTTCTCTACCAAATTATGGATCTAGGCCAGCTTGTGGTTGAATCTTGTGAGGTCTTGCCAAAGTATTATTTTAGTTACTAATGTATTTGACCATAACATAGAAGGCCTTACAACAAGGCATGTTGTATGTAAATCTTATGATTCTATTATGGTATTGATATTGTTTTAGATCAACATCTCTGTGTTATGGTTGTGTGGTTAATTACTGGGGGCTAGGACATCTCCTACCTTGCATTGTATCAATATACCTCCATTAATGAACTTTAGTATTGATTATTGAATGCTTGGATGATTATAATGTACAAATGAATGCCTATAAAATAAAATAAATCTAGTTGACACCCTACATGAAGATTAAGTTGGATCATGGCAAGTGTTTTCATCTTATGAATTGAGACTAAATTAATTAAGTATAGGGAAATCACTCATAAATTAATCTTAGATTTACTAAAGTAAAAAGGTACATAGTTAATTAATCAAATGATAAACTTATTTACTTTATCACTATATGATAAGTTCATAAGATAAACTACATGAGAGAAAACCCACCCTATTGTATATGTTATCTACTTGTACCATCTTAAATTAGAAGAACTTCAATTAGATGATGATTCAACGCCTCTTTAGAGATATTTAATGGTAGACTTTCATTTAATTTGTGTTTCCCACTTTCTTCTTATCTCTCTTTATTCCTCCTAGATGGAATCAATGTAGGATTTAATAGATTATTCTTGGTAATCATATTTCATGATGCAAATGGGACCCATTTTCAGAAAATGGGACCTATTTTGGGACCCCAACGGATTTCTTGGGATTTCTAGGCCTAGTTAGTAGGGACGTAGTGTATCCCTACTCAATCAAGGATGCACTTCATGGGAATCAAGGATGTAACGTTTCCTTTCTTGGGATCCATTTTTTATGCCCTTCTTGGGCCCAATTTTGTTGATTTGAGGTGTTAAAATTAAGGCCCAATTGGTCGATGAAAGAAAGTTGATTATGATTCCTATATATACCCATCCATTTGCCTAATTTTGCATCTCATATCATCCATCATTCACATGCATAATAAACCCACCGCATACAATAAGCACTCAAGTATTCAAACATTCAAGTGTTCAAGCATTCAAGCAATCTTCAAAGGAGATCCTTTTGCAAGCCATTGGAGAGGAGATCTCTTTTATTCAAGGTGATTTTAAAGATCTTAAAAGAGTTCATTTGTGGGCTTCATCATCTCTTTCATGTTCATGCCTCAACCATTCAAGAAATCTTCAAAGGATATCCTTTTGCAAACCATTGGAGAGGACATCTCTTGTATTCAAGGTGCTTTCAATGAGCTTAAAGGAGTTCATTTTGGGGTTTCATCAACTCTTCCATGTTCATGCCTCAACCTTATAAGATCTAGCTTCCTTCATTGATAATAGTGGATCTTGTCATTAAGGAAGGTCTTCTACATTCATCCTTCTTCTACATTCACATCATCTTGGTCCATTATGTTAGTAAACAGATTTGTCCTTCCAAAATTAAATACAATGAATGACTCAAAATGCCTAAATAGAAGGAGAATTGCCACTAACAATTGGAAATACTATCATGATATTAATAGCTTTCCTTTCAATTCAGAGGTACAACTCCCTCTTAGAAAGATATTCAAAGAATTTAAATGGTTGGTTATGTCTTTTACTAGAAGACACAAAGATTTTCTAGAATTTACCCATTACTATGGGAGAAACATGATTATAAGATTTATAAACTAGACAATGAGGAAAGAAAAACGAACAAACAACCACAAGACCATCTATCTAGTCTTTCACATCACAAGGGAAGTGCAAAGAAACATTACTTTATTCTACTGACTATGCATGATAATGTTGAATTGCACCTAAAACATGAAATAAATGACTATATAACCATTTTCAATCCAAGAAAATCATATTCAAACTTTAGAATCTGATATATGGAACTTTCTTTTATTTTAGATGCATAACAAAATAATAACAATATCATTTTATCTTTGTCATTACAATCAAGTTGCAGAGAAATAAAAATAAAACTTCTATTCCTCCTCCCCATTACAATCACTGCCCATAAAAATTTATTCTCTCACTCCCTATAGCTACAAAACTGGTAGTGAAGAGAAGAACCTCCATTGCGTAGAAATGCTTGCACTTTAGTTCTGGTAACCATTTCTTGAAAATCATTTTAATCATTCTCGTGAATAATCTTCTTCTTATCACTTTAGAATATTTAATAGTTGATCCATTTTAAAGTTTCATAAATTACAACAAATATATTTTCCAAATTTTAAATGAATCCCATGTGCATTCTTGGACAGGTGGCATATGCTGGTAACAAATTATTGTCATGATCTTGTGACTATCATTGGTAGTTTATATACTACTGCACTTAAACAATCATAACTTTTGATCCATAATGAATTTTACAAAATGGCTTGGAGATAATTTAGATAATTATTTTTACTCAAACATATCCGAAATTCAACTCAATCCAATGGTCGGATTAAAATTTGTGGCCCCTGCAACATGACTATTTTCTTGACTACAACACATTTGTATTTGTCAGTATGTTTGACAAACCTACATACAATCCATTATAACTTTTGACCTTGGCCAAATTTTCAAGATTTCTCATGTGAAGATTTAGAAAACTTGATTTTCAAAAACATATCCAAAACTGATCAAAATCCAACGATGGGATAAAAAGTTATGCTCACCGCAACATGACTTTTTTTTATATATATAGAAATATGTGGTTACAAGTTGTATTAAAACTATAATAGTATATACACCAATACCTGCACATGTATCACATGTTGAAGCTTCCTTGTTGTACATCTCATCATCCACCACCACCTTCTAGCCTTGGATCTTGGTCTCTTGAGCGACTTATAACATCATATCTGCTTTGTATTTTATGCATAACAAAGTGACCTTTCAAACTCTGAACTTGAACTTGAACTTTGTGGCTCAAGGTTCAAGTTCAACTCTGGCATATGTGAATAGATAGATCAAATGAATAGAGGTTGACCATCCACTTTTAACATTTCTTTCTTGTGACAGAGATGGAACCTTGAAGATCCGAATTTCATCTTGCATGCCAAAACCTAGAACTTTGACTTTGAACTTGTTGGACTGATTTTGAACTTTGAGCTTGAAGATTGAACTTGAACTGACCTGAAGGTTCAACTTCAACTTCAACTTTCCCATATGTGAATAGGAAGGCTAATGACTAGGAGAATGACTAGCCTATTTTTAACATTTTGTGCTAGTGACAAAACTTGAACTTGAACTTGAACTGACTTGTTCAACTTCAACTTTGGCACTCCCAAGACTTAAACAATTGACTTTAAGGATGAAGAAAAATACAAGTGTAACACATTCAATTGGTAAAGTGAACTCATCACATTTGATTTGATAAATCTTAATAATGTAAGGCGAATTCATGCATTTAATTAAAATTTTCAACATTTCAATTATTTCATTTTCAAAGTGACCAAGGAAAACATCCTTTTACTTGTAGCTTATAGATCTGAGAAGGGAAAATGGAGTACAAATTTAGATATCTTTTTTGTAGAAATTTGGAGATCCAAAAACTATTTCAGGATTAGACACTATTAAGAAGGAATGCATTGTGGCCCTACAAAGTTAAACCTATTGCCTTAGGTTGACTCTACCATACAGCTCAATTTTTTTGGGGTTTTGGAGACCTTACAATTTTAGGTGTGGAATCTAATTTGCTAGTTTATTGGAGTTGAGCACACATCAACAAATCAGATCCAATATTCCTCTTCTTTTTTAAGGTAAATCATTTAATTTCTCTCTTTATTTTAGTGCACTGATGTAGTGCAAGGTAGAAAAATCCCCAAAGGAGATGTCCTAGCCCCCAACAAATAAGCACACATTAGAAACAAAATACAAGATACAAGATCTGATGCCAAACACAACTCTTTATTCATAATATAATTGATCACATGCAACGTATCAGGTTGTAAGGCCTTCTTAGTTATGGTCAAATACAAAGCAAGTAATAGTTCTACAAGATCCCTCAAGATCCAATCTAAACCCTGCTAGTCTAGATCTACACTCTAGTAGAAACCTCTAAGGAATATTTAAACTTTTTCTCACAAGACCACCAAGAAAACACCTTGTTTCCCAAGCCTCAACTACTATCTTTGCTCATAAACTCACAAATCCACCACAATCTTGTTGTAAACTGCCTCACATTCAACACTCTATCCACAGACTCGAGAAAAAATTTCTCTTTAGCTACTCTCCAGACTCATTCCTCCAAATGAATAAATAATGAGTAAAGACTCCACAAGACCCCTTACTTATACCCAACTAAGCCACAAGTTAGCCTAGTAAGTTACAAATTAAACAAAATCTTACATTAAATACATGTTGAGCCACAAGTCGACCTCCAACACTAATTAAATACCAAATTCCTTAAAACACTTACAAAACTTATTAAATACATCAAAAAAAATCAACCAAGACCCAAATAGGTCTACGCAACTCCACCAAAATCCCTTCAACATGCAGGATTGCAAGCCAACCTAGGATGCTCCTACATCAGACTCATGGGTTAAAAAGAAAAGTGTGTCCCACACTTTGATGCCCAATGAAGAATCCACAACCATCTTCATCTTCACAAAAGGCTTCCACTCCAACAAGGACAAGAAAAACAACATGAAAATCATCTACATATGCATCCATCTATCAAACACCAAAATCTCAACCATCCAATTAGCATGCTCACTCCTAGGAACAAACTAAACATAATGCTTCATTAGAAAAACCTCATTCACATCAGCAACAAATGAATCCACACCAACAACAAAAAAATCCACACCAAAAATAATATGTAGATCTCTATCAACACATTCCAAACTCTTAATACCAACAATCTCATTGCTTACAAAAAGATGCTCTCCAATACACAACTCACCACCAATAGAAATCAAATGATCCACAAGCAAGTGCTCTATAATCTCCATGCCAGTCTCAACCAACTGATCTTGAATATCAATCTCCATCCCAACATCAACAAGATTAGGAATATCCTTAGCAATAGCCACAAGTTGCTCTACAAGGTTTGCATCACACTCCTTAAACTAATTAATAAAACCAACTTCTACCTTGACCTTGCCATGCCCTCTTCTCTCTCGAACAAGTCTTTTAACTGGCTAGATAACTCTCTTTCGGATCAGTAGACTCCAACTCCAGTAGAATACAACATCAGTTTTCTATTTCTCAACTGTTTTAGAAAAAGCAACATCCACAATAGCATCCACCTAAGCTATTGTCTCATTAATCCCCCTAGCCACTATATCACGAAGATTCACAATAATGCCAGGGTCCAATCCTCTTGGAGCCATCTTCCAAGATCTTTGTAAAACCTCTACAACAAATCACTAACATGTTGGTGTAATTAAATATTCACTAATCATACTTACTTAAGCTTACTTAGGATAATGCATTGCATTGTAACTTGTGATTGAGACACTTAGGAGTTTGCACCTCAATTAAACATATGGTGTAGGAGAATTCCACTCTCGGTGGTTATAGTTGTTATTCATTCCACCTTTAGTGTATTTGTCACATTATCATCCTCATCGTCACACATATTTTATTACATAATGGAGGATGAACCACCTTTGGTGGACATGTGATTCCACCTTATGTGGGTGATAGCTTATCTTCTCCTTATCATTGTCTCTTATTGCCTCTCCTATATAAGGAGGCCTATTATGTACATTTTAAATCAATCCATTGGATGTCAATCAAGTCGATTATTAATAATAGCATTCTTGTATCTTCATACAATTGTCTTGTCAATCTTTTGTGGAAGTTATCTTGGTCTTTCATTTGATTCTAGGGGTGTTGTAGAGTCACCTAAAACTCTAACAGATCAATTTTCCCAAACAAGATAAACCTTCCATCTTCACAACCATAGATCCATCTACAAGTCCTCTACAATTTTAAGTTAGAACCATGATTTACCACCTCACAACAAAGAGATATAGGACTCAAGAAAGAATAATCCACCACCAAATCAAGATCTTCTCATATCAACTTCTCCAACCCAAGATCCTAGTGCAAATTGCATCAACTTCAGTGCTCGGTCTACACACTCAGGAATAACCTTCACTCTGATACCATCTGATGCAATGCAAGGTAGGACAATTCCAAAAGGAGATATCCTAGCCCCCAAAAAAAACCACAAAATGAAAACAAAATAAAAGATACAAGATCTGATACCAAACAAAACTCTTTATTCATAAAATAACTAGTTACATGCAATGTGTCAGGTTGTAAGGCCTTCCTGGTTACAACCAAATACAAAAAAAAAAAAGTTTTGCAAGACCCCTCAAGATCCAATCCAAACCCTATCTAGTCTAGATTCACACTCTAGTAGAAATCTCTAAGGAAGATCTAAAATTGTTCTCGCAAGCCCACCAAGAAATCTCCTTGTTTCCCAAGCCTCAATGACTAGCTGTGCTCACAAACTCACAACTCTACCAAAATCCTACTATAAACTACCTCACATTCGAAACTTTGTCCATAGACTCAGGAAAAACTTTCTCTTCAACTACTCTCCAGACTCACTCCTCCAAATGAATGAATAATTACTCAAGACTCCACAAGACCCCTTACTTATACCCAACTAAGCCACAAGTCAGCGCAATAAGCTACAAATTAAATAAACTCTTACATTAAAATACATGTTGAGCCACAAGTCGGCCTCCAACAATAATTAAATACCAAATCCTTAAAAGGCTTACAACACTTATTAAATTCATCAAAAACAATCAACCAAAACCCAAATAGGTCCACACAACTCCACCTAAATCCCTCCAACATGCAGGATTGCAAGCAAGCCCAAGATGCTCCTGCATCATACATCTACTTTTTATATATGTTGTTTTAATTGCACTTGTGGGTTTTTAGAATCTTGCTTTATTTCTACAATTCTATAATTATTAGATTTTTTTTGCATTATTGCTCCTTTATCACTTGGTTGGAACTAATCTTATTATATCTAATTACCTTAGAGTTTGAAATGAAAGGACCAATCTCCTTGATTTCCCTTTAAGGTACAAGGTAAATCAACCCCCAAGATGTGAAGTAATTGAGACTTATTCCAATTGCTTCACATTTCACCTTTCACATTTTGGTGAACCCAACTAGCGACATTTTCACTTTTGATTATGATGTTAGATGTTTTGTATTATGTGTTTACCTCTTTTGGGGAACTTGGCTAATGACATTTTTCAGTTTTGATTTTCATGTTTGATTATTTGTATTGTGTGTTCACCTCTCATGGTGATTCTGCCAGCTTCTCTCATTCTTTCAATTTTGGAGTTAGATTGTGTTATCTTGTTAAATACATCTTTTGTGATATCTCTTTGCATGTTGTATGTATTTACTATCATTAAGATTACATTGTAAATTTAATTCATACCTCAAGGCTAGATGATCCTTGTGTTCTCTTTCTCTTTCCTTTCTTTGTGTACGATCTTCATTCCTTTAACTCCTACTTATAGCCTTCCCATTAGGAGAAGTTGTGGGCTCATGGTTCCCCTTGATCCAGAATATTATTTACCTCTCTTTAGAAACCTTAGTGACCCTTTGGTTTCCCATGATCCTAATATTTACATGGATAATGACTCTTCTCATTCATGTCATGATGAAGATGAGTCTTTAAGAGTTCCTCCCAAACAAGTTCATAAGATTTCTACTGAGATTAACAAGATGTATAATTGGCTTATTCAAGAGAATCACAAGACCAATACTATTTCTATTTTTTATGCTCTTATGAAAATGATGCATAATGATGAACATGGTGTTAATATTTTTCATGGTCTTAAATATCTTTTCCATTCACATGTTAAGTCTTAAGATCAAGTTGCATCTGAAATAGGAATGGTTTCTTCAATCACTATTGTTAAGCCCTCCTTTCTTATTTCCTATCCTATCTCTAGCATTTCTCCATATGTTCCTCCTATTATGACTACATCTATTAAACCATTTAGTCTTCATACTCCTTCTCTTCATGTGAATGTTCTCCCTACTTTATTGTCTACTCACAACTTTCATATAATAATGTTCCTTACACTTCTCCTAATCCTCCACTATTGTAGTTCCTAGTGTTCCACCCATAGAACCTTCTATTCTAGCAAATTCATACACTCTCCCTAGTTTGTTGAATGGTCCATTACCAACTATTTCCTCCAATGATTCCACTATCATCTGCCTTTCTCAAACCATTTATTCCTTGTAGAAACAACTTGTTTTCTTAACTAAATCTAAGTTTAGTGTATATAAATGTGACATGGGTAGTCCTTCTTCCTTAGACATTAAACATACTATTCCCCTTAACAAGATGATATACCTCACCTTGATACTTATAATGGTAAGGATGATCTTGTGACTCATCTTTAAACTTTTCAAGTCATATGTAGCGATTTATGCCCATGACCATAGGATTTTATCAAAGTTCTTTTCTCGTACCTTTTGTGACAAGGCCTTGCAATGGTATTTTTCCTTTACACCTTATTACCTTGATTCCTTTCCAAAAATTGTTAATGATCTCATCCAACAATTTGAAAACAACATAGGTTATCAAGTGCCCTTAACTAATTCAATGCATTGTAAACAAGGTCCTAAGGAAAAAGAAGTTGATTTTATTGGTAGATTTAAGAATTTCCATGCTCAGATTTCTTATCTTGTGCCTAGAATTGATATCAAACATATGTTTATTGCTAATCTGCAAAAATAAATTAAAGAAATATTTTATTTACTAAATTTACATATGTTTCAAAACTTTATGGAGTGCTTCATCATTATCAATTTCAAGTGATTCAGTTTGAGAGAACCGCTCCAATGGATTTTGTATTCATTGATAAGATTAATGCCACACCTAACAACAAATTTTTTTAGTAATCTAACAACTATGTCAAGATTATAAAAAAAGCCACAAATGCAATAGATGAACAAGTAGTTACTGCATCGAAAAGTGGTGTTGCTTCTTCCTCTATTTTTCAGATGAATCATACGTTTAATCCTCTCTTTGAGTCTTTGCATTATACTATGGTAAGTTTAATAAGTGCTAATATTATTACACTCCCTACTATTAGACAACTTCTTCCTTCTAAAATATCAAGTACACACTCTGATTCCAAATCATTTTGTTAATATCATTGTCAACTTGGCCATGATATAGAAAAGTGTTACACCATGAAACATAAGATTCAAGACTTGATTGATTTCAATTATTTGTCCATTGATAACAAAGATAATGGAAACAAATATGTGGCACCTCCTAATAAAAGCCTTAAAATCTACACCAATCCATTACCTCAACACTTTACTCATATGATTGATCAACCTCCTTCTTCCTCTATTATGTACATTGTTTATGATCAATTAAAGGAAGAGGATGACCATACAATTAACATTATGGAGCATGTCCCTTAACCTCCACCTCAACCTAAGCCTGAGAAATAATCTAAACCTCAAGTTCAACCTAAGCCTAAACCTACTCTTAAACATTCTAGAGACCTTTTTATTACCTTTGATACTTCTAACATTTTTCCATTCTCTTGGGAATCCTCTTTGCATTGCTACTAGGTTTAATAAGTATCCTTCTTATGGTTGTATTGTTTTATCCTATTTCCATGGCTAATATCATTGTTGAAGAACTTATTTTTGCTAAATAATTACACAAGAATTTTATTGTTCAATAGATACGCAGATTCAAACTTGTAATGGCTTCTTATACTCATCTCATGGTTTCATTACCTTGCTTGTTGAAATTTTTGGTAAATTGGTGAATACTACCTTTATTGTCATTCTTACTTATGATCAATTCCAAGTGAAGCTTGGTTTACTTTGGTTGACTTAAATGAAATCCATTACTTGTCATATTCCTCAATGGATCAAATTCTATTATGATGCTAGGATTAAGATGATAAATCATAGTCTTTATCATCCTTCTAAGTCTAAGAATTGTGTTTCCCTTGACTTCTTTGGACTTCTATTCCTACTACCCCTCGTGCTCATCCTGATTATGTTTTTCAATTGCATCAAGCTCAAAAGGGTATAAATATTGTTGAGTTGAGTATTCCTAAGGATCTTACTCGTGGTCTTTTTCTTACGCCTTATACACCTATTTCTTCTAATTCTTCTATTTATAATGAGCCACCACCTCTTGTATCCAATGCTCCCTCTAGAATGGGCTCCTCCTCCTATTTTTCAACCTAATGTTGTTCCTTCTACCCTCCCATCTGAAGATAGAAATGTACCTATCTTTATTTATCCTTATTCTTCTCAAGCACTTTCTAGAAAGACTAAAAATAATTGATGTGGCCATGATTGTCAAAAGAAGCGTCAAGCTAGCTGTAAAATTCGATTGCATGCATCTCATTCATCTACTCTTTCATTTGAACAACCTATGTTTGTGGAGGAAGTTAATAGTAATGATCATATAGTTAGGCATTATATTCATATTTTGTGTTCTATTGATATTAATCTTGATGAACATGATGCATTAGAGTATCTTGTTGATACTACTAATAATTAATATGACACCATTGATCTTGATAATGATTTTTCTAACATGCTTTCAAAATAAATTTCACTAACACCAAGTATTAAGCATAATGACTCTTATTGGGATCCTTATTTAAATTTAGCTTTTGTTCTTGTTCTATTGGATATTTCTCTTTTTACAAGTTATCCACCTTCCCTAACTAATATAGATCAATATTAGGGAGGCAAACAATGTGCATGAGTGGTTTCTCTAGCATACTATCTTTTGTGTATCTGCATGTTGTGATGTTCTTCTCCCATATTGTGATTTCTATATATTTTATAGATTTATTTAGATGACCATTTTTTCTTTGTTGGCACAAGGTGATAAAGGAATCAAATTTCAATATCATTCTTCTATCCATATCTTACTTCTTCTATATTATTTTTACATGTGTTGTATGTGTGCCAGTGTATATATATGTATCCTTGTATTTTTCTACTTGGATCTACAACATAGTAGCACCAATTCTTTTTGGTCTCCATGATGGTAGTCCAAAAAGACTCTTTGTAACTCTTATGTGTCTTTATTCCATTTTGTTATGGTTCTACTTCATTTGGGGAATGATGAAATTTCGTTTGCAATGATATTTACATATATTATTGCATGATCATAATGACCCTTAAGTTAGTAAATCCCTTTTGTGCTCTCAATGTTATGTGATTATTTCCATTGATTTGTCTTCTCTTAGGGGTATTTCATCGTGTAAATGTCTTGAAGTAAATGTTTGTATGCTACGTTAAATTCATTTCTCATATTGAAGTGTTAGCTGTGACTTTAATGTGGGGGCACACATTCTTCTCACCTTTTTAACACATACTCTTATATATGTCTTATACACATACACTTGTGAGTCCCTTTATGGATTATGCACAATCCTAAAGAATGGAATCTCCATGCACACCTTCATGGAAGTGAGTATCCTTAGGATTCGGGTATCTCTTTCTTTTTTACATTTAAATATGCTAAATCCCATACATGGGTCCCATACATGGGTAACACATTCAAGAACATATGTTAATTCCCATACATAGGTAATGCAACCAAGCACATATATTAAGTCTCATATATAGGTAAAAAAAATTTATTTTTTACTTTTGTATGAGATGTACATTTCTCAATGACAAATTAATCAGACCCCTTCTTTCTTTGTTTCTCTCAGTCAATTACTTCTCTCTTTTTATTATCTTGGATCTAGAAAGATTCAAATCCCTCTAGGGCTTGATGGATTCTTTGTCCCCTTGATTATAATGAGATTATGTCATGCCTTATGTTTTACTTTACCAAGAGCTTGAATCAATCCCATACTCTCGCTAAAGTGAGGACTAAATGTACCATCTTCAATTGGAAGCATGCTTCAATTTAGATATTCCTTAGAGGAACCACCCTAATATACCACCTACTAACTAACCTTTACAAGTAGGTACTTCATACCATATGTACATTTTATAAAAGAGAAGGGGATAGAAAGAAGAAATAAATGAGGAAGATGGAAAGGGCATTTAACAAAACTGAAACTCAATGGAGATGTCTACATGCTTCACCCTATTAGATCCTTTGGCATTGCCCCATTTGAATTGTCAATCCAAAGTACAACATAGCCCCACTAACCTTGAAAAAAATGTGGATATGGAAAATTTTATATTACTATCTTCATTAATGCATGCCACCTTTATACATTCTAACATTATTTATGACAGGGGGTGGTAAACTTCAAAACTCCTTGACATGTACCACCATAAAGAATAAATATATAAAGAATAAGATCTTAGGTGTGGAGTTTGAGATATTGGTTTCCACAAAACAAAGAATTACAAGAATTAGGTGATGGAGAAGAGGAATCGTGTTACCTCAAACTATCTTTGACCTTCTTAACATTATGATAAATTTAGAGACAACTCTATACTCAAATTCCCTTAAACATTTTAGTCCAATATCAAATTACTCCAACTAAAACTCTTCAACTATGATAGAAAATTTCATACATTCACTTTATTGTCGAGCACCATGGAGTTTGAGCACCATCTTAGTTGAAAAATTCATAGATGTTGTGTCAAATTTTATAGACCTAGAGATTATTTGTCATTCTCATTAAATTGACTGAGTAGAGAATTAAAGGAAGTAACTCCTCTATCTTCCCATGGGTCAAATCCCACAATGTAATTTATGCACATTGAAAATCCCTCTAGCCAATTCTAGAGTTTACATTTTGGGGTCCTAATGAATTTAATTGAGGGCTTATTATCTTTATTATGCACCAAACCAAGTGGTAGCAAGAGTAGAAGAAATTTCCCAAGCTTCCCCCTTCTTCCATTTCCCTTCCTACCATCTACACAATTTTTATGTGGACATCTCTTTGTTGTATCAATTCCTTCTCCTTCTATTCCCAACTAATCAAGGTGTTCCCTAGTTTGGATCCTAGATCTGCCCCTTTATAAAATGTCCCCAAGGATGAGGCAAGGAAGATTCTTATTTCTCTTGTTTGGGAAAAAAACCAACCATATACTTCCAAAAACTTCCTTTTCAACACCCTTAAATCCTTAAGTTCCATTGATGGTACTAAGATTTCTATCTATGAGGGTCTTGGGGCCTTTGATGTAATTGATAAAGTAAACTCACACAATAAGGTCTTGAGATTGACATTCTTTGTCTCTTCAGATCTTCTATTATACTTTTTGTATCGACCCCAAAAAATGATATTGACTCTATCAAGATCTGTTATTTATGTCACCAAGGTTTGGTGTCCAAATGATAAACCCACTACATTATAGTATGTGGGTTATGCATCCCCTTTGTTAAGGTTAGCGAGTATAATATTTAGGCTAACTGACACCTCATCTCTAGGTCCATGTTTCAACTTGTACATGGTTTGTGTCTTCTTCTTTGGCCTTCTATCCTAGAGGTCTCTTTCCTCTACTACATCCTTGAGTGATGGGATAGGTAGTGGTGTTCCATGCCTCTTTCTCCATCTCTCTTCCACCAAGAAATATAGTGGTGGAGGCCCCACAATTCTTAGTTCTTCCACATCTAGTTGCACCATTTTTGACATTCCTAAGGCCCTTGACCCTTCTCACACAAATTCCTTTAAAAATACTTCATATGTTACTCTTCCCAAAATTGTTTCCCCTTTAACTTTAGGTTGATCCTCTCCCACAAAAATTATTTGAGGAGGGACATTTGTTTCCTCTTCCTAGTGGAATGAGACTTTAGGTACTACCTCTATTTTTTCTTCAACCTCTCTTGGAACCTATTGTTGGGTCTCATTGGTTGATTTTACTCCTTGTGGTAGTTTCTCCTCCATGCAAGCATATTTTTGTTGAAGCCTTCCTCCTCCTCCTCCTCTTGGAGTCTTCAATTTCATTCCTTTATTTCTCCTCCTCTTGAAGATAGAGATTCTCTTATTCTTCTCTTTTATTTTTTTCTTCTTCTTTTTATTGGAGGTAAAATTCTTCCTCCTTATTCCTAGCCTCCTCCTCTTGAAGATAGAGGAGCTCCTCTTCTTTCCTTTTTCTTTCTTCTTCTAGGAGACAAAGACATTCTTGTTCCTTTTGATCTTCTTCCTTGCAGTGGAGGCACTCTTCTTCCTTCTATTGGTTCTCCTCATTGAGAATTAGCTTACATTTTTTCTATCTCACAATCTTTAGCTTCTTTATCAAATGAAGCCTCACCAACAACACTTGGTACTTCTTTGACATCCATCCATGGTGGATCATCAAAATGTATCACATCCAGGAGATCCATGGTGGAAGAATAATCTCCAAACTCCACCAGCTATTATGTGCTTCCTTCCCCAATACTTTTGTAATACTACCCTTAGGGTCCTTTCTCTTCTTCATTCTCCTTTTGATCATCTTCAGTGTAATATTATATGGTGGGAAGCATTGGACTTGAACCCACACCCCTCTCCCCCTAAAACATTTAGTGGCATGTGAGCGAGAAGTATTCACTAGGCACCTCCAATTGTGACACTAGATCAAATTTTTCACTATCACCATTCTTGTAGACTTTAGAATACCCATCACCAGGCCCCTTATAATAGTATGGATTCCCTTAGAATAGTAGGGCCATCCAAATTCACTACCCTTTTCCTACACCTTCATATTATTGCTACCTCAGTCGCATAGATCACATAGGGTGGTGTAGTATCGTGCAATGCAAGTGCATAGATCTAATTAGGTAGAATGATCACTTCTAGATCCTAAATGGATTGGAAGATCCCCTAGAAGCAAGGATTGATCCTAATTCCCCTACAACATGGCTAAATATTGGACATATCCCTCACTGCCAAGGCTCACTGAGTGATCTATCTCCTCTACTAGCATAGCTCTTGATTTGGTTAGTGATGAGATGAGCCCAATAATCATTAAGGGGAGGTTCAAGTAGTATGGTTCCATCCTCCAGTTGGGGGCCATCCTTCCTTCTTTGCATCTATCCTTCCTTCCTTTATTCTCTCCATCCCTCAATATAGAGATATGGTGTCCACCTTATTTACAAGGGGCCTTGGTGTGCTTTCTTCCTTGTTTCCTTCCTCCATCCTCTGATCATCCTTGTGCGATTAGGACTTCAAATTGGAAACACCCTACTATCTATAGTCACCTTAAAAATCATAGGGAATTATATGAACTAGATTCTGTATGCAACATGCCTACCTCAAGTGCCTTCCCTGTTTCTTTATTTTTCTTACATTTGACATGAGAAAAAGATGGTTCTTTCTTCTCATTTTAAACACTTTTGAAGGGTGTTTTTTTTTAATTGGTTACATCTCTTCTCCCTTCTTGATTTTTTGTCTAGCTCATGGATTTATTTTTTAAAATTCCCTTCGTAACATTCTTCTCTTTTATTTTTTTTCTTCTTATTTCTGTTGGAGGTGAAATTCTTTCTCCTATCCTCCCCCTCTTGGAGACAGATGAGCTCCTCGTCTTTCCTTTTTCTCTCTTCTTCTAGGAGACAAAAGCATTCTTGTTCCTTGTGATCTTCTTCCATGTGCTAGAGGCACTCTTCTTCCTTTAATTGGTTCTTCTCATTGAGAGTTAGCTTACATTTTTCATATCTCACAATCTTTAGCTTCTTTATCAAATGAAGCCTAACCGACAACACTTGGTACTTCTTCGATTAAAACTTCTTTGACATCCATCCATGGCGGATCATCCAAATCTATCACATCTAGGAGATCCATGATGGAAGAATCATCTCCAAACTCCACCAAATATTATGTGCTTTCTTCCCCCAATACTTTTGTAATACTAACCTTAGGGCCCTTGTTGTTCATTCTCCTTTTGATTGGGGGAGACTTTCCTCTAGTTCTAATGCATCTACCTCAATATCTACTTAGACTAGCTTCATCCTGGGGGCTTCACGAGAAGTTGGTAGGACATTAATGAGTAGAATAGGCTAGGGATTTGTAGTGTCTAATGTGTTGTAAGCTACACTAGGTAAGACGTCACCATGAATCCTTTCTTATTTTCCATCCCCTTCTCCTACTCTTGCTCCACTAAGGATTATTGTAGGATTTTTAACTAGTCCCAAAGGTAGCACGAGAGAAGTCTTACCCAATCAAACTTTGTTGTTCCACCTAGGATGGATACAATTAAATTATACATCCATGCGGGAAAACTCCTAGGAGTGGGGTTCCTTGAAAATGTGAAATAAGCAATAGATAAAAATATATATGGGCTCAATGAAGTCAACCTGGGACAAGGCAAGGGCCATCTTTTGACTTTCTTTTCTTAGCCTCTTGAGATAGTCTCCATTCACCTGCCCCCCAACATGGTGCTTTGACGCTTTAAATTCCTTTATCATGTCATTTCTACTAGGAATGATGACATTTGAAAACTCAAGATACTAGAAGCATTGATGTACTACTTTCCTATTGATGGAAATTAATGGGTTGTCTAAGGTTACTGTCATATATTTCTCTTGATCATTGTATCAGGCATAAAGGGCCATGAGCTCAAGGTGTTGAACATCATAAGGGAAGTACTTGACTTGCAAGAGGCTATAAGCGATGACCATCGTAACCACTAGATCCCCCTTCTTCTTCCTCTCCATGAGGTGCAATTCTCTATTGTGATGGTCACCTCTCTAGTAGGTAGATGAAATGTGTTACACTTAGAATGAAATTTCTTTTCAAGCATTGTCAAAAGGCCATGATTTGCCTAGATATGGGGCAAATACAATAATGAACCTAGTTCCATAGCATTAAATATGGTGGCCTCATTGTTAATCAAATGATTCACTAATTACAAGCCCACAAGATAGGGATATTAGATTTGTAAATTAGGAAACTTCTACTACATCACAAAAGAGCAAGAAACATGTAAAAACACATTAATGATATATCAAAAAGCATCTAAAAAATCAACTAATCATTCAGAACAACTAAGAAGTCAAGATGGTTGGCTAAAAAAGAAATTAAGTGTTCAAAACAAGTTTAGTGATAGAATAATATTGACTAGCTATTGTACGATATTTCTTTATACTACATACGATAAACCTAGTTTGTACGATATTTTGCCCAATCTCATATGATATATGGGTGTTAGTCATACAATATATGGATAGAGGTGGGAGAATAAACTAAAGGTGGACAAATGGTTATGGGACATTCTATAGGTGCATACGATGAACTAGCTCACTGTACACTAGGGCAAGTTTCTAAGCTAAGATTTTTTTTTAAATTAATCAAATGGAAGAAAAATGTGGATTATTTTGTTATTACTAACTGGTGCAACATAATCTTGAGGCTAGTTATGCCTCCTACTTAGTTTTAAATAATGATCTCACATAGAAACATGTATTTTTTCTCTTGAAGGTTCTCTTCTTCACTAAAAGACAAATGGACAAATGATTTGAAAGTGACCCTTTTTGGCCCTTTATATAGATTTTTGACCTAAGTTCTTATTATCTTGGATTTGTATAAAAATTGCACCTTAACATAATTTTGATGTCCTAAACTGATTTTTAGGATCAACTTTTAAATGTGGATTCGTCTTGCTAGTAAAAAATGCAATTTAAAACCTTATCACTCTAATGTAGCTAATCGCATGTTAAGGTTTGTTCTTTTTAACCAAATGAGAAAAAAACTAATAGAAAATCTTCAAATCTGTGTGCATTGACATATAGTTACTTGATTTGACCTAATTCTAATGCCATACCTTTATGGTCAAACTTATTCAAACTAGGGCAAATTCTCATCACTTTGTGGTCAAATTTAATTCTATACCTTTTCAATCACTTATCAATCAAAATGAACCTTATCTTATCTCAATTTGATCAAATCCATGTTATTTTTGCATCTCCTCTACATCATTTGATATTGATCCCTAGGGGGTGGGAATAATCCATCATTGATATTTCAATATTGCAAATTGATTATGCTATGCTATCATCACTAGGGGCATCTTAGCTTGACTACTTCATATCAAGTTAAGATTCTTCAAAATCATTTTGTACTTTGGGTAGACACTCTTGGACATATTAGTTCTCATTGTATCACATTGGTTCTAGTATTGTCTTATTAACCTTGTCCTAATGTTTAGTTTCATCGCTTCACCTCAAATTGTGCCTTCAAGATTATCTCCCTAATTATCATTCAATTGGGTTTAGATTTATCATTGGTAATCTTCATTCGATTTAAGTTCACAGTTAGTTATCTCACTCCACTTCATTTGATCAGGTTCAAGGCTAGATCATTTATCATCTTCTTAACATCAACATTCTTTGACTCAATGTTCTTGTTTACACATTGGCTCAAAGAGGGGAAAATGTAATCACCCAATTTTGGTCTAGTAAATTATAAGACCCCTTTGTGAGTGTTTTAAATCTATATTCTAGACCACATCTTGTGCTTAATCAATTTTGCATAATTAATTAATTACTTTTCCTTGATCAAATCTTCAATTAATCATTTATTCAATTTTATCCTATGTTTTAACCACCACGTCCTAAGTTTATTTGATTAAAAGAGATTGATACCTTTTATTAAATTAAAAACTCTTTATCCTAAGTGAACATGAAAATGAATTTTCAAAAAAAAAAGAGTAATTATCTACAACTTGAAAGTGTGATTTCCAAGGTGAGTGGAATCTTTTGACTTTTCAAGAAGGCCTTTGCCTCTTTATCCCAACTACCCTTGTATTTTCCTCCTAATCATAGCCGTGTCTTTTGCCTCTTGAGACATGAACACATGGATCAACCAAGATTTTTTCTCCACCATTGATCAGGCTTTTGCCTCTTAATCTTGATTGTTCGCTCATTTCCAACTCTCTTTAAAAGGAGGCTTTCTCCTCACTATTTGATATCTATATAGTTCATGTTATTCGTATGTTGTCTTTTTAATTTCTTGAGAACTTTCATACTTTCATTCTATTTTAATATTTTCTTTTCTTGCATCATATCTTAGCTCAACTAGCTTAACTAGGAGGAAGTAATATTTCATCTTGTTAGATGAGCTTTAGTTTCTTATTCTTGCATATTATAGTAGCCTAATCTTGCATCTCTCATTTATTTTACTTTTCATTTCATATTCGACTTGGGGTCATGGATACTTGCATCATCATTTCTTGTTATCTTTGAATCTCTCATTCTATGGTGTACTGTGTGAGAGTATCCTATCTAAGGTTCATTTAAGAGTCACTATCACATCTCTTTGTTGCTTGCATGTCATGGGTAGAGACCTATAAGACACCATTCAAGGATTTATTTCCATTTGATAACTTGAAGTGAAGGGTTTATATAAGTGGCCACACTTTTGACACACAAATAGTATCCTATGAAGCAGTTAAAAAAGATAGATAAATTATTAAATAAAAAATTTGGAAGGAGTACAAGAGGTAAAGTGATGAAGGTTACTCCCCTTATTAATATAGACACACACAATTTAATAGATAAATAGAAAAAAATTGCAAGAATGGGAAACTTACTTTCTATCATCTCCAATAAAATAGAATTGCAATATTAAAAAATATGACATGCAAAGAAAATTGGAAATAAATCTATATTTTCTAATGTTTTAGTTGAGTATTGGTCGAGTTGTAGTTCATTTGGTGAAGATTGGTAGTAGACCAGTATGTAGGAAATATTGTCAGAGATAAATGTTGGGAAATTGGTTGTATAATATTAGTGAAGTAGAATGAAGGTTATTGAGCATGGATCATGGTTTAAGACATGTTTTTGAAGCTATGTCTATGATAAAAAGTCTTAGAGATCATTCTAGAGAGATTAAAAAAGTACATATGTGGGATATGTTTTACTGGCAGTTAATTATATTGGTGTAATTTGTTAATTCTTATTGAAGATTGTGTTAATTGTTTTGTAATATGTGGAAACCTTATTTTAATATTTGTAATGATGCCCTAGAAGGTATGTATGCTTTAGTGAGGTTCTACATAATCAATTATAAATTGGGAAATCTTTAACAAGCTAACCAAATTAGTTATTTGGATAGGGTATAAAGGAAATATGTTCTCCTAGATTGAGATCATCCATCTATTGTTTGTATCATGATATGATGTGATCTTAAAGGGTGGATAGTTAGAGAACACTACACATTGATATTAGTACATGGTTTTGAGCTTCAAGGGAACTACATTGGCAATTAAGTTGTAGTATTGTTCAATTCAATACATTGAATTTGTTATCCTAAAGATTTACTCTTTGTTGTTGACTAAAAAAATTTGGACAATGGGTCATGTTGTCTTCCTATCAACCTTTAATAGGGTTAGAGATTTCTAACAAGAGTTCAAGGTCTTTTAATAGTGATATGTCCTTTGACAACAACTATTGTACTAATTGCATTATATTTAGCTCCTAATATCCTTTTATAAGGAACTTTAATATTAGTTCCCTATCTTGTGGGTGCTATCTTCATCAGAGTTTTCTCTCTAATCGAGGGTTTCCCTAGTCAAAAATTAATTGTGTCATTATCTATAGTTTATCTCTTGTTATGCTTCAATATTTTGGTTATTAAATTTTGATATAACTTTAATCTGGTCATAATTGATCCACCCCCTAGTTGTGTGTTACTTTCTAACAGGATTTCCCTTACACCTAGGATTCTCTTATATCATAAAGAGTATCTAATCAAGTGGAAGGACAAACCTATTGAAGATTCTTCATGAATTTATTAGGTTTATTTGGATCATTTTGATTCTTCTTAGACATCAAGGTGAGAGATCCACTTTCTTACTAATCACATATTTCTAATACAAGAGCATCTTTGGATTAGAGAAATCTTAAATCAAACAAAATATTCAATTTATAAAATTTTCCTATTTATTTCAATCTATTGATCAATTTAAAGTGAATCTTGATTTGTTCAAGTCAACATTTGTGATGTTCAAAGTATGATCTTAATTTAGTCTTATTCTTGTTCCTAGGTTTGTAGTTTATTTGGATTTATGTTTCTCGAGTTGTGATTCATTCTAATCTCTAGGGTAGTGTGCCCTTGCCAACTTTCATTACCGTTGGTGGATTCAACCTTGCAATGGAAATATATGATTGTGGATATTTAGTGACACTTATAACTATGTTCTTGGATCATATGAGGACCTAAATCTAGAACCACAAGCTTTCAAATAGTTTATGTAATTTATTCCTTATGATTTGGGAAAAGACCTATTTGTTGTATTATGTTTCATGTTCTTGGGGAATGTTATGAATCTTGAGGCTGACCTATGTGTTGTGATGACTATATATTATAATGAAATATATCTCATGAGGAATCAGTTGTGCATCAACTGATAGGAGTTTGTTAGATCTCATTAGAATTAGATCTAAGGTCTCTAACCAAATTTTGTAAGAAAACATGCATGCATCAAGCTAGCTTACAAGAAGGAATATAGTCAAACCTCTTTATATTTGACTTTCTATGAATTAAGTCTAATCTCACTTGGGCTTTTCCAAATACTCATGTCTTCCATTGTGTTTACTCTTGTTGCATGATTGGATAGATCTCTTTGAGGTCCCTCTAACTAAGTGACTACGTCACTTTGAGTTAGACCACATTTTGATCATGCAATTATGGATAGTTAGAAAGTACTTTAGATTTATTTATTTTTTCTATCAAAACATTTGATCTTTATTAAATCAAATAATATTGATTAGATAAATGATATCATTATTATATGTAGTAAATCTCAAATTTTAAACTTGCAATGATTATTTTATACCACTCCTTCAATTTAGCAATCAATGAAACAAGATTAACAAGGAAATCATGAATGATATATATATATATATATATATATATATATATATATATATATATAAAATTTTAAAGTTTTAATATTTGGAATTGTCTCTCACAATATTCACACACCAAATTTTTCATGTGGTTTTCAGAAGGGTTTATTTTCTAAATTACTTATATTGCTTGATATCTTTGTCATAAGTTTTATCTTCATCATGGATATATAAATTAAAATGATCTAGTCAACTAGGCAAGAGCCTACAACACAATGGTAAAATTGTGAGCCTGTTACCTAGGAGGTCTTGGGTTCAAATCTACTTGAGATTAATAATTATTAACAACACATAATAACAATTAATCTTGGCTTTGGCCTCTTATCAATCAATTTTTTTTTAAATCTAGTAGACTACATAGAAACCTTGTTGAAACAATGACAAGTGACTTGCTTCAAGATTGTACAAAGAGTGTCGTAAACATCAACTAAGGATATTGCTAAGAAAAAAAAAAGACAAGGTTGCAAGAAAACAATATGACCCAAATAAAGATTAAATATTATTGTTAAATGAGGCGAGCCAAAATTATTCTCCTATAATTATTGCTTCAATCCATCCGTAAGTGTAATTAGCACATGTTCCATTTATACTTAATGGTTGAATGGATTTTTATCATTGCCCTTTTAACTTGAGTTCATATGTTTTTCAATGATTTTTGTCTTATATTTTTTATCCACTAGGAATTTTAGTCATAAATTATAATTTTTATAGTATAAATTTAGTTTAATATATTTTAAAATTTATACTTGATGAGGATATTTTGATACAAAAAAAATCATGAAGCAATAGATTTTGGTTTAAAAGAAACAAAATCTCATAGGTACGAAAAATTGGTAGCACTCTTATGTCTTTATGTCATAAAAATATGCATTTACACTCTAGATCATGAGCTTGGAAGATGGAATTTCTATAAATGATTGTTGAAAAAAGGTGAATGATTTTGGTTATACATAATGAATGTCTCTATAATATCATATATTTCCAGTGTACATATAATTATGTGAGTATTTCCTCCAAATGAGATCTAACAATGTTGAATTGATAAAATATTTAGATGGAAAAAGTTAAGGAAACTTCTTTACGATGGGGTGTTCCAAAAGCACTACAAGTATGACATCAAATATAAGTCAAAAACTTAACAACTCATGTGGCTTTCCATAAAAATTGGGCATTCATTTAAATATATAGATCTGTACTCGACAAACATATTTACAATGTGTTCATGTTTCTTTTTGGAATCATTGCATACAAATCTTCATAATTAATCCTCAAAACAATACAAAAAAAATCTCTTTAATGACTGTCATGGCTATAAGGATCTCTATAAGTATTTCTTGGGTATTGTATATGTATATAACATAAGTGCCACAATCCCTATTGACCAAATGGTATGCTCACCTGAGACCAATAAAATGTCTAAACCAATGCTCTCTTTGATTATAAGTGCATAGTTGTAAAGTAGATTGTGCGAAGGATCACAAAGATGTAAAGACTTTTCATTTGAAATCTACAAAGTATAGATTTGTAGAACCTTACAAATATAAACTCCTCCAATAAAGGAGCACATTTGTCCTGCAATTTTTATTTTATTTTATGAATGCCCCTTTTTTTTTCATTCTTATGAGATGAAAATTTTCCAATTATATGTATGGCTCATGTAATATTAAATAACATTTGAAAGTTATAAAAAAGTTATATTTCATTGCAATCATTGTATAAGCAATATTGCAAGCTTCTATATATTTCAAATGTATTAACTTTTCACTTCTTTTGACATTATATCTCATTATGATTGAACTTGTATTTTCTATCATGCAAACTCTTAGTTTATCTAGGGATCTAACCTTGATTTTAGTCACTCACATAGCTCATTTCATTTTTACTTGATATATATAAAATAAGCCGAGTGATATCCTTCTTGAGGTGCCTATTTGCGCCTATTTTTATATCCCATAATTTTAATCATTGCATATTTATGTGAGTCTAGGACGTGTGAGGAAATGATTCGAGACTCTTGATCTACCTCATTTTTACTTCCATTTGCTCTCTACAATTTTCACAATTTTAATTATAATTATATTTAGTCTACTTCTATTTTGTTTTTCTGACATGTAAATGAACATCAATTTTTTTTTAAAATGGAAAATGTTTACATTGAAGATTGATGCCACTGTAGAAAGCCTCTCGGCTTAATTATTTTCTAAGATTGGTTGCATTAACACTACCAAGTCATTAGATCTAAAGCTATAGGACTATCTTCATTCTTTGTCACCCCATTATATCTTAATGAAGTTTCCAATCTTCAGTGTCACTTTGAATGCATTTTTGGTGATGCTGAACTTTGTACTATTTGTAGGGTTCTTGAAAATTTAAGGCATATATTTTTTACTTGTCAATTTGTTAGGATTATATGGAAGTTTTTTGGAATTTCTATAGCTGATCATGTTCCTGTTTTAGGCACCATTCTTGGCAACTTATTTGGTCTTAAAAAGGATGCTAATTTTTTCTGGAATATTCTATCCTCTCACATTCTTTGGTTTATTTGGAAATGTAGAAATGAGGAAAAATTTCAAGATATTGGTAGATCCCTTACTTTGTTTCATTTGAAATTCATCTGTTTTAAGATTGTCTCGCAGATTTGTTGCATTATGAAGCTCGAGATGGACAAGCTAAAAAGATTCCTCCATGATGGGCTCACTACTATGTTCATTTATGAGATGAGGCATGGGTTGGAATTGGCTAGCATTCTTGATAACCAGACTGCTTTTGGAAAAGCTCTTAAGGAGTTGCTCAAGGAAATACATGCGAATAGAGGCTCCTTTTCTGATAGACATGACTCCTTTGCTCAACTTCTCGAGCGGAAGAAAGTCATGTGGATGGAAGGAGAGCTAGGATGGACAGCTTGGTTCGATGATCATGATGATGTTTTGGAATAGCTTATTTGTCTCCTCTTTTTGTAATCTTGTTACCACTGCTACTTAATGTGTTAGTTGGCTGATTCAGGCTGATTGTTGGACTTTGATCTTGGTGGTTGAGGCTCGCCTCCCCCCCTCTTTTGATACTGTACCTCTTTTTGTTCTCTCGATTATTTAATTTAAAAAAAATGTTCCCTTAATTGAGAAATGATTCCCATTAACTAACAATCAATACATTACAATTTTGCACAAAAAATTTATGTAAGTCACTACCATGAGTCCAACTTATCTTATCTTCCAAAAAGGATAAAAGTGAATGAATATCCATAGAAAATTGTCAAAGTCTCTTCATGATAAATAATCAGAATTTTACAATTATAGCAAAATATATCTTTCAAAATCATATTAAAGTAAATCCTAAGCCTTAGAAAATATTATACACTTCCATGTGATGCATAAACTCCAAGTCCATTAATTAGTAAAAGCTTTGAAAGTGGAATCTAGTATATAATTTACTCTTAAACTCTTTATTTTCACAATTAATCCTTCAAACACTTAGCAACAAGGAGATAACAAAAAAAAAAATCATTTTTACACTTAACAAATTTTAAATACAACATACTCAACCTTGAGCAAATGTATATACAATTGCAACAATTTTAAAGCAAATCTATGACTAATGAGTGCACATTTATAGCACCCCTACAATACTAGAAAAAAAAACGACATTCACTTTACTTAAACAAAAGAAATTGAAAATAACATTTTAAACTAATTTGAACTTGTTATAAAATAAAACATTCCTTTGAAGTAAAATATGAATATATTCTCAAATATCATATGAAACATAATTTTTTAATACATCATTGTTTTAAATATCTCTACATACGAAAACAATGAATAAAATTTGCACCTTATTCTTATAATAGTGCTAATAATTTTAGGCTATATATCATGCACATTTAGGCATGACTAACATTGAATCGTTTTAGGATTTATAATCATGCAAATTTAGACATGACCAACATTAAACATTATGATTCCGTATATTCTAGTACTTCCATCCAAAAGGTGTTTGAACATGCATTCATGTGAACTTACCTTGTCCTATCAAAGGCGTTAAGAGCAACAATGTCATTGAGAAAAACAAATTGAAACTTATTAAACCCTTAAACGCGTTGTTAAATTATTGGACATTTAAAAGTAAAAGCATATTTAATTGTTAAAGTCCAACATCATTCTTTTTAGCCTAGGTGGCCCATATATTTGTTTGCCTTGGATTCCTACTCCTAGTGTCCACATGAATAACATGGACCGAAATTATTCTCCAACTTTCATGCTTACACTCTATTGTTATTTGAAACTTTCTCTTTTTTAATTGAGTAATAATTACAATTTAATACAATATATCTAAATGCATTGTTAAAAAAATAATTTATTTAATTTTTTAAAGTTTGAAAATAGAAAAACAATTTTCAAATTAAATTTTAAATATTTAGTAAATTGTAATGGACTAAAATAAGGTTTGCTAATTTATGTGTGTAAATTATGACTTTTATGCTTATCTTATTATTAGCATTATATTGGAGGGAGAATGATTCAATTGGTTCAAGGATTTTTGAGCACGAGCATTCAACGGTCCTTCATTAGGGAGTTAAAAGATGACTATATAATTGGGCAAGATCTAAGGTGGACTATTTTTGAAATGATAACTTACATCATGCATAAGAGAGTGGAAAATTGATAGATATATTTTGATAATAACAAATTGAAATTTTGTTAAGATATAAGAAATAGGGAGCACCATGCCCCCAAATAGCTTATGACCTTATGAATATGCTAACAAGAAAAAATGAGCAACACATGGAGAGAGAGAAAAAATGAGCAACACATGGAGAGAGAGAGAGAGAGAGAGAGAGAGAGAGAGAGAGAGAGAGAGAGAGAGAGAGAGAGAGAGAGAGAGAGAGATTCTATTATGTAGAAACATATGTGCAATGAAGAATGAAGAATTAGAAATTGTATTATGCTAGTCAACCCACCTCAAGGATAACCAAGACAAATATTTAACAATAAGTGATATGTTATAAAATAGTGCAAAGTATAACCAAGGAATGCATTATATCTAAGGAAATCTATTTAGAATATTACAAAGAAAAAGGTACGATTTGTTAAGTACCTAAAATAATTGATTGTGGTGTGTGTGTGTGTGTGTGTGTAGTGTAACAAATAATGGAGTCTATGCCCCCACATTGAAGTGATTGTGTATGACTTACTGAGAGAAATATCTTTAAGGTAGCACACATGCATCCAAAATACAAGTGCATTTCTACTATAATGTGCACCCATGCAAGGAAAAAATCAATGAAAACATATAACATGACAAAGAGATAACACATAAGGGATTCACTAACTTGAAGATGAGTGTGTCTATTTGACAACTCGTGTATATTGGGAATATTTGCAATGAATTGACCTCATCCACCAAAGGTAGTGGAACTATGACCATGATGGAAGAAGAACACATAAGATGAATAAAATGGATCTTTTGGATCAACATTATAGAGTAAAAAATAAGAATAAATGAATCTTAAATATTTGTATCACCCTTGACTAGACAACACAAATGAATATTTACAATAATTATCCATGTATGACATAACATCACTATAGCATTCCCTATCATTAGTGGGTGACCTTTGGTGGTCTAGGGGGTTTCTTATGGGGCACATACTTCCTCTTAGAGTCTGATAAAGAAGGGGTTGATGAGGTAGCATGTTGAACCTTGTAAAAGATTGGGAAGCCTAAAGTAGCCATGGTAAGTAATGTCATTTCCTCGATGTTGTATGTCCAATAAGAAAAGAATGTGACATCTTATCAGGGATTTAGGGGCCCAATTAGTGAGGGCCAAAATTAATCAAGAGATTAGATATTTTCAAAACTTGCTCCAATTGTATGAAAACATTTTATGTCACTACTCCTAATATATACCCTCAAAAAGTTTCTCCTTGATTAGAAATTCTCTATCATTTTATGTTTTTTTTTTTCCTTTTGTTAATCAACACTTAACATAAATTAGTGTAACCTATTAAATTATAGCTATAAGGGTGTGAAATAAATTTTTCCATGCTTCAAGTTGACACATAATGGCTAGTTGAAAGGTTTGGCTTGAATCTTCTTAGGGATTAGGATTGTATGACACTAATCATTACAAAATATATATAAAATAAATGTGCCAATGAGGATCTTACATGCAAACATGTACTTATTACACAATATATATACATGAGAAAAACCCTTTTGGGTAAAAATCCCAATAAAGAATAATTTTATTTAAATAATAACAAAAAATGGTCTAGCATGTATAAATTGAACTCACAAATATTTCTTTATTTTTACACATTGTCTCTAATATACCTTTTATGGATTATGATATAATCACTATAAATCTCAAAATTCACACTTTTCCAAATGAGAGACAAACTCCTTATTTATAAGATGAAGGGTGGCTTCACTAGTCACAACTTCTTAATAACCCACATTCACAAATAATAAGCATTCCAATAATTATTAGAATATAATGATTTCAAATGGGATATGCTTATAAATCATGTCATATATAAGGTATTATAACCTTATATTAGAACAATAGATGTTTGTTAAATGGTTGTGACCTCTCACAAAATTATGTTCTAACAAATTTACATTTGAATTTAAAAATTACAAAATTAGGAGTCATTTATACAACTACAAATACACCTTAGATCATTTATGCAATTTCAAATTCATTCTAAGGTTAAAATACATAAATATAAAGATTCCATTGATCTTTAGGAATGAGTGCAATACAAAGTGATCACTTGCAACTTATCTTCTTTTACTTCCTGTTCAAGAGATTGGTTATTTCATCATAAATATATATGATATAATGTATGAACCTCATCTCTTTATTTATAAGGTAAGGCCAAACTTCATTAGGTTTCTATGTGTGGTGTTATTTATCCTTGTATTTTTAGAGAATGTATTTGATAATTATGATTATCAAATGTAAAATGAATCGACTAAAAAATAGTTACTTTTATCTCTATGAACATAGTTTAAACTAATTGATGTACCATAAAGGAAGCCACCAAGTTAACTATTCTCAACTAAGGTCTCATAAGTGATTTAAAAAATATATCTGATGAAGGAACAACATGAAGCAATACTTTCATTTCCTTAGTTGCGAGCGTGTACAAAGATGGGAAATAAAATGGTGGCTAAGCCATTTTTTGTTTATTATGCATATAGCATAAGCATGTGAAATGTGTAGTTGTTTACAATTTTGATGTTACATCATAACAAAATTGCTCTATTTTTTATTCAGTGTGCTCATGTTTTTGAATAATAAAGTAGCCAAAACAAGGGGGCTAGCCCTTACAACAGTCAAACTGGCCTACAACTAGTAGATTACCATCCATACAAAATATTACACCCTAACATTGCTTATCAAAACAAAAAAATCATTTGAAAGAGCATAATAATAATATCTTCCAGGTATCCTACAAGATAACCCCTAATATAGTATTGCTTTTAAGTAAAGAGTTTTTAAATAAAGGCAATAATGCCTTAGAATTAAAAAAGTCCAAAAATTGCCAAAACCAAAAACACATAAAACAAAGAGGAAGAGGCCCTACTTAGGCTTCTTATTAGCATTCCATTTGAGAAGGATGTTCACCTAGTCCTTTGCCAGGAAATCAAATAGCAACTTGGAGTCCTCCCGATTCAAGTCCTCCCCCTAGTTGTCCTTCAGCAGGTGCAAGGTAATGGTTGCCACATGGGTCACGTTGATGGTGAACTTTGACAAAAGTTTGAACCTCTCCTCTAGGACCTATATTCTCTCCCTCAACTCTTTAACCCCTAGATTTAGGACCTCCATAATATCCTCCAGCTTGCCACATGAGATGCCCTTCTCCATGTCCTTGCTGTTATCCTACAAAATAGGGGGGTTAAAAATATTTTTTTCTTTAGATATCGCCCTAGCTGAGGAGGACATCGTCATAGGGGAGGGGGCTCTATCCACCGCATCTAGGAACTCATCTTGTATGAGGTCCACCATACCCATAGTATATGAGACTTGGGTCACCTCTTTGCTCCCCTTATCCTCACCACTTGAGTTTGACATAAAGGAGTCTAAAATATCCACCTCCTTATCTTCTTTATCCTCCTCATTCCCCATTCTATAATTTGATGTCTTTTGTTTCATTCTTTGTTTGGGGTGGGTCATCTCTTCAAAATTTGAGTCCTCCTACAAGGCAGCGGTCCTCATTTTCCTTTTGGTATTCATTTTTTATAGTCTCCTAGACCTTTGTCTTCCACCTTAGTCTCCTCTTCCGACTCCTCCATATCCTTCTCCTTCCCTTTCTCCATTTTCACCCTTTTCCTAGGTAGGGTAGTCTTTCTCTCCTTAGGGGACCCACTTGGAGAGGGTTGGGGGGTAGGGTTCGTAGGGCTAGTAATTCTCAAAGCGATGTGATGAGGGTGAAGGTTATGAAGAGTCAGGATATCAACCTCCACAATCTTAGGAGGTAACAGGGCTAGGTGGAATTGGTACATGTAGAACATCAAACCCTAGTGAAGGATAGTATAATTTACACACTTTTTTCATTTTTCTTTAACATCTGAAATAGTATTGACTAACTCATGTAATAGAAAGAAAGGAATAGAAAGACTATCACTATGATGAAAATGGTTTAGGAGAGGAAAATGGTAGTAGTAGTACACTCCATACCTCCCTTCTAGAGTGAGATATTTCATAAGCAACAAACACACTTCATTCCAAGGCTCTGGAAGCTTTTCTCTCAAAAACCTCCACGATAGCAAATGGGTTCTTCACCCTCCTAAAAGAAGTGATTCAGGCTAGCCTTGTCCACAACCCTAGTCACCTTTTTCCATTTCCTTCCCTTCATCACAAGGCCTGTCACCATAGAAATTATTTCCTTAGACACCTAGAATGTAATCTCATTCACCGTCACCCTTCTATCATCCCAGGAATTAACAAATTATTGTGAACAATTGTCATCAAAACTATTCATTGCCTCCATGAATGAGACCAATCCCCCCTCCTTAAGCATGTACCAGGTCACTATCTTCAATCATTGAAGGCTCAATTTGCAACAAGTTTCCCCAACAAAAACCTTCACCTCAATTCTCACACCTTTCAAATTCTAGACCAAGGGCAAATTTTGAAAGCACAATCACACTTATGCAAAAAAAGAAGTTGCACAAAATACCCATAAATGTCTTTACTATCATGAATACTCATGTTACTTCTCATATTTATTATCACGTGCCAACTGCCACTTCCCCTTTTCCACTTTGTTTCATCATCACCAAGAAGCTGAAGCCATTTGAAATTTGAATTATTACTAGGCATCTAGTATGAAATTATGATCAAGTAAATCATAAAAAATATACTTGAATCATACTGTGATATTCTTTCCCTCTTGAACCACACACATTTATTACTAGAAGTACCCTTTCCATCATATCTTGTCATCTGTCCATAGTGATCTAGCCCCATCAATCGACTCAGCCCTGAGTTGTCACCCAAAACCATATAACCTATCCAAGTAGACCTTATCATGGGTATTTGTATTTATTCACCAAAGGTATTACCAAATTTGGTAATGCCCTTATTTTTCCCCAACGACATAAGTCATGCACTCTCAGACCCAATACTACCATCATGTCTACCACTGCATTGCCCTCTCGATAAATATATTGCAAGTCATATATTTTTAAGACAGTTGATAAATGCCAAATTTCTTCAATCACCCTTTTGATGGCCCAACTATCTTTCATGTTTCCTTTCATCATTTCTACGATAATCTTTGAGTCTCCTTCAATAAACACATTCTCCCATCCCACACCAATAGCTAGTTTTAAGCCCCAAAGGAGATCCATAGCCTCTGCAACATTATTCAAAGCTTTCTCGTGTGATTGATTTGGGAACACATGTAGTCAAAGAAAGAAATTGAAGTGTGAGATCGATTTGGGATCACAAAACAATCGAGATGTATGGTCAACTTTAGAACACATCAGGATAAAGAATACAAATAAGTTTTGACTTCAAAAAGTCAAGGATAAAATTGATAAAACTGAATCAAGGATTGAAGTTGATAGGTACTACCCCCTCATGATCGAAATCAAAATGAGATAGAGGAGAAACAACAAAGTGATAAATTTGATCAAATCGAACATAAGATAAAGGTCTTGATGTAAGATGAAACATATAAGAATCATAGAACCAAGGTAGATCATCAAGCATGAAATATTATGCCCCAAAGGTGAATTAGAAGAAAAGAAGTGGGGTGAAAGCAAATGGAAGGTAGAAATTTGGAAGATATGGAAAGAAATAGAAAGAAGAAAAGAATTTTTTCTTAAGAAATAAAATGCCCCAAAATCAATCAACTGTTCAAGATAGAAATTTTGATTGAGATCACAAAAGAAGATAAGGAAATGAAGATCAAAACATGACCATAGTTAATTAAAAGTACACAAAAAAGATGAAGGGAAAATCCTCTCAAACTCATAGTGCAACCTAAAAATGCAAACTAACATGAAGTCTAATAATGCAAGCTACATGAAAATGAAAAGGTGTACTTGCAATAGAGCAACTGTAACGTAGGATTTTGTGTTCATCATTCATTAGAGAATGTAAAAGAAATTATTTTCATCATTGGGCCATTATTAATGGACATCAAAAAATCACACAATCATCACTAGTCACAAGCACAACTATGAAGATATGAATGTGATTTATATCGGATTGGAATGTGGAAAAATTCTAACATAAACATCAAAGACATAAAGTTCAAGATGATTTCGAGTTTAGCTTAACCAATTTAATGTAGCAAAACCATGCTCATATCAAGGCATAGATGCTGTAATGACCATAAGAATGGTTGTGCAAGAAAAAACAATCAAGAATGATGCATCAATTCTCCTAAGTGTTTCAAGGTGACAACAAGAGACACTCTAGAGTTTCAAGACCACACCCACAAGAAAAAAGCAAAGAAAAGTATGTCCCATGCCCCAAGCCGTCGAGTCCATGACATCCTTGAGAGACTATTAGGGAGGGAATACTCAACAAATAAATCATCATAGGCAACACACAAAAGAAAAATAAGCCAACAAGTCTCAACCATTTTTTAGTTTAAGTGAGTGTGTGTAAGTCACATGACTACTTTCCTTAGGACATCAAATTTGTTAGAGAGAAGAATCATGGCATCCTAGATTGTAGAAAATGTATCCAAGAAGTGTTGAGAAACACTATTTGCAAGAGTTTCCAAAGAAATCCCAATGGAACAAAGAGACCCTAGATAAAGCAAAAGATAACCTATGCCCCTATACCTAGACCAAGATCAACTCCAAAACCATGAATGCCAAAAGGACATATGAATTGAAATGGTTTAAGCTTAGAGTGCAAAGAGGTACGCTGATAGACATAAGCACAAGAGTCTCAAGTAACACTTGTTTCTAGGTTTTCACCACTTTACAAGATTATTATTATTATTATTATTTTAGGAAAATTTATAATTTTTTTTTGTATCTTTAAGATATTTGATTTTTTTTGGTGATACATCAAAGTTTCTATTGCTAGGTTTTCACTAAGATTATCATTTTTTTATGATATTATATGCTTTTAAGGATTTTTTTCAGCATTATATATAATTTTTTATTTTTTGGACTTTTAGAATGATTTAGAGATTACTCACTTTCAAGCAAGATCACATCATTTTGTTCCAATGTCTAGCAAGGTGTAATGTAAGATGTAGTAGTAAGGTAGATAAGATGGATAAGCAAGCAAAAATGCATGAAGCAAGTGAAAGGTGATCGTCAAGGACTAACTCCTCAAGAATACCCTAGCTAGGGAAAGATAGCCATATGAAGCATATGTTGGACAAGTCAAGAAAGCCAACAAAGGAGATAGCATGTGGGATAAGCAATGGAAACTAATAAGAAAGATATCATGAAAGCGTGTAGTCCAAAAAAAGTAGGCATGTCAAGAGGCCTATGAGAGCCATGTTTTTCATTGTGTGATCAAGACCAAGGGGTCAAATGATAGGATAATGGTAGGATAGAGAAATAAGAATGAAGCTAGATATGAAGGCTAAGAGTGAATGAGAGAGCACAATAGGCAAGCTAACAAATAAGATAGCCAATACACAAGGATAGCTCAAAATTGTCAAGAACAAAGAGGAAATATGGGATAGATGGATTATGGAAGAATTATGCATGATGCCTGTTTGCCAAGTTTTCATCACAGTATTATCCAAGGCACCACAATAAGTGTTTTTCACCATAGGATGAATTTATTTCTCTTTACTCTTGCTACCAAGGTGCCACAAGAAGTAGTTTTCACCAAGGCACATTTTCATTTTAAATTTTTTTTTTTTTGAATTTTTAGAAAGAGCTCAAGTTATTTCAATTTAGATAGTGTTCCTATAGGAAGGATAAGTCATGATAAGAAAAGACCATAGATAATTATACTCAAATATGCTAATAGGGTGATGGAAAGGAGATGGTGGATAATGCCTATGGAGACAAGGTTTTATGCTTTGGAAAGATAGAAGGAATATGAATAGCAGGTAAGTGTAGGCTTGAAAAGATTGCATAAGGGTAGGTGAGAAAGTAGGAAAGATCAACATTGACACACAAATTGAAGGGTTGTGAAATGATGGAGTAATCATGGAGGAAATAGCTTGAGGTTTAGATATATGATGAAATAAGAGAATTTTGGAAGGAGATGGAGTGGAAGCCTTTGGAAGCTTCTTAGGAAAATTGTTGGAAGAAGATGGAGTGGAAGTCTTTGGAAGCTTGAATGTCAACTTTGAAGTATTTTCAATATTCAAGTCTTTCAAAAGAGACTTGGGAATCCATATAACTTTATATTTTTCTTTTCCTTTGGATGCTTTAGAATGCATTTCTTCAATGATGGGTTTAGTAACCCATATTTGGTTTGATTTAGCTCTTTGGGTAGTAGGCCTTTGTGGTCTCTTGAATAATTGTTCTTTCTTTTCATTCACATGTTAATTAGATGGGACATAGTGATATTCATTTTTTAATGAATTCTTATGTTTGTTCTTAAATTGATCATCCAAATTTCTTCCAAAAGACTTGGGATTTGTGGATGAATAAGGATTATATGACTGGTTCATATGGATAGATGAATGAGAATTCATTAAGGATGAGTTCCTTTGTTGATCTTGAGGTATGATATGGGATCTAGGAGATGAGATAGGAGTGAAAGTAGGAGATGGAGGAACATAAGGTCCCAATAAAGATGGAAGGTTTGAAGGCTTTAGCTTTGACGGATAAGGACCAAGGATAGATTTAGGAGATGCGAAGGGATAGTGAATAGGGATATCAACATCTTTAGAGTGAGCAATGTGACCAAGGTCATCAATAGAATCATGAGTATCTTTAATAGGAGCAACACCTTTGATATGAGTATTTGAAGCTTGAGCGTAGTTTTTAATTGAATATGGAGAAGTAGAACAAGAAGGGATTCTTTGATCTTGACAAGTTTCTTTTGATAAAATAGGCATAGAACTTTGTTCACAGTTTTCAGCAAACTCAAGGGAAATAGTGGAAGTAGTATCTTCATCATACTTAGAAGGTGGATAAGACATAGGATATGGAGGGGTGACATCTTGAAGGAGATGAAGGGGTGCTTGATCTCAATCTTCCTTGACATTTATATTTTTATCTTTTTGATAGTCCTCTTGACATGGAGCCGCTTCTAAGGACAGGGAAGTATATGAGGTTTTCATGTTAGGATATTGAAGGGGTAATGAAGGACTAGCTGAAGGGGGCATAGTAGACATAGCGTCACATGAAGGTTGAGGATCTTTAGTCTTAGAAGCATGAAAAGGGTTTTTAGCCAAGTGTAGATTAGCTTGAGTTTCTTTAAGAGGCAGCCCTTGAGGATAAATATAGGGAATTGCATGAAAAGAATTAGGACCTTTGTTTGATGGAATAATGTTGGATAGCTTTGAAGTTTTGGGAGATGCATAAGTATTGGAAGAAATGGAGGTATCAAGGAAACCATCACTAGACACAGGTTCATCAACATGATCTTGCTCAAGAGAAACATCTTCATTACATAGGTCTTTAGGAATTTCAACATCAATGATTCCGTCAACAATAAGATCTTGAATTATACATTTAAATGCAACACAATCTTTAGTTTTATGACCTTTGCATATATGGTAGCCACAATAGTGATCATCTCTCCACCAATAAGGTTTTATCTCAGATTCATAAGGTGTATAATATTTGTATGGTAAAGTAATTATCTTTTTTGAAACTAAGGTCTCAAGCACCATGTCATATGAAAATCCCAAAGGAGTAAAAGTTCTCTCAAAAGTATGTCTAGGACCAATTTTTTCATTCTCATCTCGATCAAAGATAGGCCTATCATAAAATATTGGCATATTCTCAAAGGAGTTATTACTCACTTTCTCTCTCAAGAGGTCTTTGGATCTAGAAGATGAAGACAATTGATGACTTTGAGTAGAAGATGTAGACCTTAAATAAGATGATTCACATTTATGTAAAGGTCTTAAGGAAGATTCATGTAATGATGCAATCTCTTTCTCTAGCACTTTCTTTGTTTCTATCATGTGTCTAGGGAGACTAGCAGGTAAGTCTAGATACTTTTTAATGGCAAAGGAGAACTCATGATCATCTAGACTTGATTGAGGTTTGGTAGCACATGATTTGAAGCCCATAGTGGAATTGAAAGAATATAAAAGGAAAGAATCCTTAAGGCTCAATTTGATGGATGTGTCCCCTTTTGTTCAAAGTGGGGAAGGTTCTAAACATTCAAGCACATCAAACACACCAACAACCTATTCAGGTTTCTATAAGGATGCACAAGATCAACTAGGGGATGTCCTCGATATACACAAGGTACATGAGGCCCAAATCTATAAATGAAAGAGAATACTACCAAACAGCTAGGCGAAAATGGTAGCCCAATCTCCACCTTCACTTCCCAAAGGTATAAAGTTCTTTGAGGCTTAGCCAAGATTGACAATATTGCTACTTCCAAGAGACCTATATTTAGATTCAAGTCACACTATTTATACTCTGACGGAACACAGGAGTTGAGGTCATCCCCTAGAGTGATCACTTCTCTAGGTAGGGCCCCTAAAAAAACAAAAACCAAGATCCCTTATTTAGGTTCCCCTAAAACTCCTTAATAAGGATGCAAGAAGAGAACATCATTAAGAAAACCTTGGGATTAAAAGACAAAAGATGTTTTTTTAAAACCGCAAATCTAAATGTGAATGATTCATTTAAAGCGCCTTTTTCAATGTTGGGAAGACACACCAAACAATTTGACAAAAGAAAAAAAAAATTTTACAATGAAAATGAACACAATGATTGCTTTTTATAATTCAAATGAGAAGGTTTGGAATGTGTGCACCTTGATTTTATGCTTTTCATTTTTTTCTATTTTTTGCTCTTTAGGCCTCCAAGTTACCTTCACAAACTTCAATCAAGTGCATGAAATCATGAAGAAATATAAAAATTTATATAAAAATATATTGAACTATTTGATTCCATGAAAAATGACAACTCTTATCATGCATTGAACTTTGTACAAATAAAGTGCAAGTTAATCATGATTTTTAACCTAATCAACAAGATTGGACCTATATGATATGAATTTGTATCCAAAAACCTAAATGTAGAAAAGAGACCCCTATCAAAAATTAGAGAGCTTTCCAAAAATGTCATAATTTTGAAAAGATCTTTTCATTTGTGCCCTCGGGAGCCATTTTGTCAAAACAGACCAGTTTTTGCAAATTGAATTATTGAGCCTTAATATGATCTCTAAAATCAAAATACAAAGAACCAACCCTATTTATAATTTAGAGACCTTTCCAAAAATGTAGAATTTTCCAAAAAATTTCTAATTTGTGCCCTAAAATTATTTCTCATGAAAAATCAAAAAAAAATTATTTAAAAAATAGAAAATACCTTGGAAAAATCTGAAAATTTCACTAAAGCTTCTCTGATATGTCATCAACCTAAAAAAAAAATTTAGACCAAAAAACCAAGCCATTTGGGAGATGTGATCAAATATTTAAGATCTAAGGTTTTTTTGTCTCCAAACAAATCCACATAAGGGGATTAGCTCCAAAAAATATCTAAAACCAGCAAGTAAAGGTGGTTCGCCCCACAGTAGGTGCTAAAGATGCACATAATGTTATCATGTGAAATTACACTACATGAACCATTATTGCAATATAAAGTGAAGAAATGTATCATTTTATGAGAAAGTGGAGCCTTTTTTGGGATATATTATAGAAGATGGGTGAATTTAACTCCTCATTATGTTCCACTAATTTTATTGCAACCATTTCACTTTAATTTTTATACTAAAATAGTCTTTCAACCTTAAAATAAAAATTCATTTCCACCACTAATTGTTTTTGTCTTACTTAATCTCAATTGTGAGACCCAAATGAGTAATGAAGGCTTCAATATTGTGCACATTTATTTCTTAATCTAGATAGAGACATGCCAAAAGCAATCACTTATTAGCATGAAGGGATAGTTCAATTTATAGAAACATGATAGCATATGCCAAAATAGTCAAGAGACTTGTTGTAAAACTATCTTAATAACACAAGTAGCTTATAAAAAGGAGTGAAGGTGTCACTATAAAAATGTAACAATAAAAAATAGTTATGTATTTATATTCAAATGGTACACATTTAGATATACAAATTTTGGCCTCTCAATATTACAAATTAGCCCATGGCCACTCATATAAATAAAACTAGGCACCTAAGTATGGACATTAAAACTTATTATTATTTATTTATATAATTTTCCTCCAAATATGCACATGGATCAACTCATGATGACCATTTCTGTATACATAAAAGTGAATAAAAAAAATATACACAAAATTATCATAGTCATTATACCATTCTATATAATCATTCTTCTAGATGACCCAAAATTAATCAAGTGAACTTTCCATAAATTATTGTTAAGAGGTCTACTTGGATACTTAGTCAATTGAATATTTTTTTAACCCAACAAGGTTATAGTAAATAAAAATATGTTTGTGTCTCAAAGTCCTTAAACAACCAACACACTTGGTTTTTTGATAGGGTACCTTCTAAGCCATGTCTATGTCACACAAAAACTTCTTATTGGGTACTTAGTACCCTCTCCATAAATAAATGTGGTTTTCAAGTTTTTTATTCCTTAATATAATGAAAAATACAAAATGTGTTCCTTCTTCATTATTCCCATATGCAACAATTGCACATAGATGTCCTAAATTTTATGGAAGGATAAGATTTTAAAAAAATACAAAGAGTAATAATATGATTTAAAATTCTATTTTATGTAACTAATAAATGGAGAAATTACTTGGTTCAACTAGGTTAGGTACATGGTCAAAATTCATTGATGCTTCCATTTGCTTCAATTATGGTTCTATGGGAACTTGATATGTATCAAAGGGTTGCAAAGGTCTACAAAATCATTGGTCAAATGAATATTTTCATTTACATTCTTCCCACAAAATATCATATAATGAATCTCTTCATTCACATTCTTCCCACAAAAATATCATATATGGAGAGAAAAATATATGTAAATTGTCTAGTGCTCGTACTTCTGATGTTGGTAATCCAACTACTAGTATTAGTTCCAATCTGTTGGCAGAAGTGATTACAACTGGTCTTTGTCAAAATTTGGATGAGCTTCTCTCTATTTTGGATTCTCAAGTTTGGCAGTCTAAGGTTGTGATGGTAGAGGAGAGGTGGATGCCTATTACCAAGAAAGGATCTAAAAAGGCCATTCCTCAATTCGATATGAATTTATGCTCCCACAAAAAGGGAGTAATAGGGAATTCTTTGTTCCCTTGCTAGATGGATGGTTAAGAGTTCCTATTGGTTTTCTTTTCTAGGGTTTTTGTTAGTGCTGCTAGACGTATAATGTTTTTCTGTGGTAGCCTTCTTTTGGTTTTGGGGTCTTACTTGGAGTATCTAGTCCTTGTACCTTTGTTTGGATCCCTTTGGGATGTTTAGGATTTCTTTGAATATCTTTTGCTTCAAAGACTTTTGGCTCTAGTGCTTGTACTTATGTTGTTGGTAATTTGACTACTGGTATTAGTTCCAGTCTATCAGAAGAAGTGATGACAACTAGTCTTTATCAAAAGTTGGATGAGCTTCCCTCTAATTTAGATTCTCAAGTTTGGTAGTCTAAGGTTGTGATGGTGGAGGAGGGGTGGATGCCTATTGTTAGGGAAGGATCTAAAAAGGAGCTTCCTTAATTTGATATGAATTTACACTCCCACAAAAAGGGAGTAAAAGGGAATTCTTAGTTCCCTTGCTGGATGGTTGGTTAAGAGTTCCTACTGGTTTTATTTTCTAGGTTTTTTGTTGGTGCTTCTAGACATATAATGTTTTTCTGTGGAAACTTTCTTTTTCTTTTGGGGTCTTACTTGGGGTATTTGATCCTTGTAATACCTTTGTTTGGATCCCTTTGGTATGTTTGGGCTTTCTTTGAATATTTTTAATTTCTATGATGTAAAGGGGTTTCAGGTTCCCTCAAAACCTGTTTTTACCTTATTCCAAAAAACTAATGACATTGCATTTGAACTTCTACATAAATGCGTGTCACTTGATCTTGTAAGTGTGCAACAATATAGATAGTTTTCAATGTTAGATCCACATATAAACCACACACACACACACACACACACACACACATATATATTGACATTGCATTTGAACTTCTACATAAATGCGTGTCACTTGATCTTGTAAGTGTGCAACAATATAGATAGTTTTAAATGTTAGATCCACATATAAACCACACACACACACACACACACACAGAGATACACACACACACACACACACACACACATGTATGTATGTATGTATACGTATATGTATATATATATGTGTGTGTATGTGTATGTATGTATATATGTGTTTATATAAGTATATGTATATATGTATACACACACACAAACATATATATATATATATATATATATATATATATATATATATAGTGTAGAATAACCTATATTACATAGTCCCATCGTAGGGGTACACCATTGCACAATCAACATTTATTAACATGAGACCACCTTCATACTTGATTTCTCTCCAGTAAGAGCTCTATTTATGCATACTCATGTTGATCTCATTTTAGTTTTTACAAATGAGTGATAGCACACTTAAGTCATATTCATAGTGTATGCTGAGTGATTAGAGAAAGTCAAGAAATTAGTGCGAGTTGAGTGATCAAAGCATGTCAAGCATCAGTTGCCAGACAATGCATGTCAAACAATATACTTAGTGCCAAGTAGATAGTTAGTGCTGAGTCACTCCAATGATGAGAAAGTCTATACATGTTGAGTGATTCAGGTGTCAATTCAACAATGGACGTCGATTCATTCAAAAGCTGAGTTACAATATTGAAGAGATAGTGAATGTCAAGCATCAAAGCCTTTGGATGTTGTGTAAACAATTTTTGATAAAGTTGTTTGTAATGGCACAAACTTCTATGCCGACCATTTTTAGGCCAGCTTAAGTATCTTTTTGTGATTCTAGAAGATAGCTAAAATGTTGACACACTTCTATGAGTCATTATATCCAAGATTTCTCAAAAATGAGATCTCAAATGGAAACTCATAGCTCTCTATTCATGGAGTGCAAGGGTTTGTAATGGAGGCCCTTAGTTTGACCTAGTTTGTGCCCATGCAAGTACACCATGAAATGATATATTCAAAGAGGAAAAGCAAGAGTGCTAGTCCCCATGATCATCAAATATGAATGCAAATGAAGATGCAAGCTAATATAAATGATAACAATGCAAAGCAATACAAGAAAGGAAATCTAATCTATGAAAGAAAATAATAATGCAATATTAATCTATGGAAACAAATATGACTCTAAGATAATATGAAAATGAAAGGATGAAGCTTGATGATGGAAGCCATGGATGCAAGAGAGAATAACACAAGAAGAGAGAAGTTTCAATGAAGCTCCAATGTCCAAACCCTAAGGCTCAAACTCCTTCTCCAAAATTGCTCTCTAAAGCTATAGCATAATAATACTATAGCAACAAACTATTTTCTCTATATCAAAATGAGAAGGAAAGGGCTCCTTATAAAGGAAAATGTAGAGGTGGGAGGCTTCTCACAACCAATACGGGATAATAGAGTTTGATCCATGTGAGACAAAATTTCACCAATGAGAAAAGAGGTGTTTGAGAAGAAAGTGGAAAGAGGAAAATGAGGAATCCCACTTAGAGATATGTGCATTTAAGTGTAGAGAAAAAAAGATTTGTTTATTTTTATTTATTCTATTAATTTCTTTTTTTCAAGTGGGATTTTATTTAATTAAAAGGGAGCTATTATAAATCAAATTGAAAAAGAATATTATCAAAGAGGGGGATTGTTGCAAAGAAGGAAGATGGTTGATAAAAGAATGTTTTCAATCATTGTTTTGTCATTGATGTCAAACCTACTATTTTCTGGAATGACAATTGCATATAAGATCCAAGTACTATCACTTAGTTGATTGATGAAGAGGATTTAATTAACTAGATGTAACAAAAGTACCTAAGGGAAAGGTTGAGTTATGGTTTTGTAATGAAGTGCAAGGATCAATTAAGACAATGGTAAAATGATGTATTGATAATATACTTAAAGATATAGAGGTTGGCCACACATAGAAACACTGGAGGAATAAGTTGAAACAAGGTTGACTATAAAGCTTAACTAAGTTCATTAGTGAGTGCCAAGCAAGCTAGTTCAAGCCGAGCAGATTTTTAGTTAGTGTCGAGCAAATGCAAAATCTAGTGTGTGCTGAGTGATATAGAAGGAGCCAAGCGTGTTCAGGTGCTAAGCAAAGTAACATGTGTCGAGTGTCAAAAAATCTTAGTGGATGCCAAGTGAATCCATAATAGGTGTTGAGCATTAGTAAAATGTAGTTGGTACTGAGTAATACAGTATGTGCCAAGCACCAGAATTTCAATAGTACCAAGCTACTGCATTATTGGAAAGGTCAAAGATTCACTAGATCTGAGCCAACAAGGTTGTTACCTTGAATTTTGTGAACCAAATGGAGGATAAGGATGATGAGTTGGTGGCACAGAATTTTATGTAAACCATTTTTGAGTGAATTTAAGAGGATTCTTCATGATGTTTCTAGAAGGAACAAGATGTGCGTTAGATTCATTGAATCCTACTTAATCCATTCAAACTAAAATTAAAAGATGGAAGAATTGAGTAGGAAAAGCAATTCCAGACTTCTATTTGAGGACTCACAAGCCAAGAAGTAACAGTTGTTGGTGTGCCAAATTGTGAAGTGGTTGAAGGGTGTCAAGGAGAAGAAAGAATAGAGCACAGAGACTCTGCTTCGATAAGTGGTCATAGAGGAGATTGCACTCGCACATCAAGCATGGAGACTCAAGGAGAGAAAGCTTGAGAGGAGAACAAGTTGTTAGAGTTGTAGAGACTGAAAGCCAGGCAATGTTATGAGTTGAATTGTGATCTAAAATCTTCAAGATAAGTTGTGAGTTGTATCAAATCAAAAGCCCTTATTGTTACTTTCTAACAATTGTGCAAGCTAAGGTAAAATCCTATGGACTTAGGTTGGTTTAATAGCCATTTGTAAATCCTTTAACAGGGTGACATTCCAAGTGAATGTTCTAAAATCCTCTAGCCATGCCCACTTCTAATAGGGTGGTTAAATCCTTTAACCAGGTCACATTTAACAGTGTGTTGTAGCCTTTAGCAGGGCAGGCCTTTCATAGGGCATCACTTTAGAAGAGTGAGAATTAAGTAGCATGTTACTGGTGGATTTTCCCAAATAAGGTTTCCACATAAATCACTGTGTTATGTGTTGATCTTTCATGTGTTATGCTTGCATGATGTTTTACAGTAATTTGCTAAGTAGGAAAAGTTTAAACTTGGATGTATGAATAGTTTAATAGGCTCACTTAACTTGATGAAAAAGTTTTAATTGGACATTTGGACCTTGAATAACTAATTCACCCCCCTCTTAGTTATTCAAAAGAATTTCTAATAGGAGCAAGTTCTTTTAATTAAATAGGAAATATTTAATTAAATTAAAAGAGGGTTTTTTCTCTTAATTAATTAAATGTAGATTAATTATTTAATTAAAAGAGAGGTTTTCTTTTAATTAAATAAGACTTAGGATAAAATGATCAAACCTTAGGAAATGTTGAAATAATTGAATTAATTACATTTTGATCAAAGAATTTGATTTGAATTGATTTAATCAAATATTGCAAACCATTGATTCAGGAAATTTGATAAATAAAATAATAGGGGACCATAGTCTAGGTGACCATTTTAGGGTGCATACATCTCTAAATTACCAACATAGGCCAATAACATTCTTCCACTGTTGTCTCTCACCATACTCCCTCCTGCTGAACTCTCCCTTCTCATCACACCATCAAAATTAAGTTTAACCTAGCCTTCCTTAGGGGGCTCCATCTCATCCTTATTCTTGCAAAGTGTTTAGAATTTTTCATCTCCATGAATTATTCTTCAAGATTCCAACACTTGGCAATCCTTTGTTCACTCATAGTGGGTAGCGACGATGGTTTTGCCACCTACAATTTTGCAAATTCTCAACTATCATCTTGAAGATCAATCTTATGACAATATCCTCACTTCTTTCTTCATTTTTGAAGACCCTATTATTCCTCTCCTTCCAAATACCCCAGTAGACAAGGGGGGATCATATTCCACATTTGGATAAGAAGGGGGTGGAGAAATGAGCATTTCCAATTCACAACAAATTGATCAATCCCCTTATGGAACACCCACACCATCTCCAGCTTTTGAAGCATCCTTCCCTAGATGTTAATAGCAAAGCAACAACTCAGGAATAGATGGGGGATACTTTCCTCCTCCTCCTTACAAAGGGTGAACCCACAATAGTGGGTTACACTTTTTTGGAGGAAGAAATTCCTCCAAAAAAGCGCAGAGGCCAAAAATAATCCGCGAAGTTTCAATCGAAACAAATTTTAAAAGTTTCGATTGAAAAAATCTACTTTCAATAGAAAGTTAGTTCCGATCGAAACTAACCCATCACAAAGGTTTTGATCGAAACTTGGAATACGAGTTTCTGCACGGGTTTCAAAGTTTTAATCAAAACTTGATTAAATTTTCAATCAAAACCCTAATCCACTAGAATAAATAGGGGAGCAACCAGTTGTCTTCTCATTATTTTGATTGAAAGTTAGAGAGAGACCGGCATCCGCCTCATCAACCGTCCGGAAAAGGTATGAAACACTTGTTTTTTCCCTTCCTATGTTGTTTTAGTTAAAATTTATGTGTTTTTAGTATTTAAATATATGGTTCTTTGTATATTTTATTGTTTTTTTGTATATTTTATTATTATTTATATATGTTTCCTTGTATATTTTATTTTACTGTTCATGCTTAAGCCTCTAATGTCATTGTAGATCTCTTAATGCACAAATAAGATATTTTTAAAAGATAATTTTTCATCCATATTAGATCTAAATATATAATATTATCTTTTAATTTAAATTTTATTTAAGTACACTTTAACTATTTTACCTAATCTAAACTCTAAAACTAGCGATAGTTCCATGACCTTTAACTCTAAAACTAGCCATACTTCAACTATAAGCTTTGCTCCAATTTTAATCATAACTGAAATGCTAACCCTAATTTTTTAAAACCCCAATATAATTATTTCTCTAACCAAAGATGATGCTAAAATTAACTATATATCACTAATCCAAACCCTTACCATGTGATGTAAAACCTCAACTATAAAGCCTAATGTTGACTCTAGCCATAACCCAAACATAAAACCTAGGTATGTCATTTTAACCCAAACCCTATTCATGATCAACCATGATGTAAACCCTAACCTTAAGCTCAAATAATATTTTCAAACTATATCTAAACCTCAACCCAACCAAATTCTAATTCTCTCCCTAACTAAGAGATAATATAAACACTAATTGTAACCCTATCCCTAATCAAAGCCATAACTCTAACCCTACATGGTGCATTATATGAATCCTAACACTAGCCTTTATTATAGCCTTAACCATAAACCATGACCTTAACTACAATCTTAATCACAACCAAAGTTATGCTAACAATAATCCTAAGAAAAGTATTTCTCTAACCTAAGAATAATTCTAAACCTAACTATATCACTAATACAATTTAACCTAACCCAAACCTTAATCATGATGTTAAACTTGACCTTGACCCTAAAGCTTAATATTAGTAGTAACACTTATGCTAGCCATCCCCAAACCTAACTATATCTTTATTCCAACTTTTAACTCTAATTTGCTAACCATGATTTAAACAATTACACCATTTAACCTCAATGCAAAACCCTAAACCTAAACTTTATCCTAGAGTATGTGTATACATATGTGTGTGTGTGTGTGTGTGTGTGTCATGATATGTATATTTGCACATATCATGTGCATGTGTATGTATATATATGCACACATATGCACATATATACACACACATGATAGATATATGTGCAAATATACATATATATGCACATATTTACTTTGTGGACCTAAATTACACTTGACAAGTTTATGTGCACACATATGTCTAAAACCTTTGAAAATTCAATCTAACTTAGATCTAGAAATATATAACTTGCACACATGTAGTTCTTAAAAGGTCCTTGATTTACAAACATTATATATAACAACATGTGTGTTTTAAAATTTAGTTTTTTTAAGGTATATGTTCATTTATGTTTGAAGACTTCTATATATATGTACACATGTACACATGTTTAATTTTATTAAAACAATTTAGATACAAGTTTTTTAATTTTGTCAAATTGTACATACATATGTTAATATAAATTTCAAGCTTATTAAATGTCATACATTTTAATTTTAATTTTCAGGTTTACACATTATACATGCACCTACATACATTGACATGGCTGATCAACAGCCTTCTATCCCCCCCCAAGAAACCTATACCCAAGCCTGAGCAGCCTATCGCAGGCCCTAAGTAGCAGCCTATCCCCCCTGAGTAGCATCCTGTCCCCCGTGATCAGCTACCTATCCCACCTCAGGAGCTCTATGATTGCACTAACCATGAGATTCATAGACTTTAGGAATCCCTTACTAGTGGCACATGCTCCAGTGTTTATAGTGGTACATGCCAGAGTATCTTACGTAGCCTGACATTTATTTGAGATGAGATTCATGGCACTGCCACATATTCTGCACATACTATATAGACTGTCCTTGACAGTAAGAGACAAGAGGTATCCTCTGGTCTTTCACTCCAGGAGGTGCAGGGCTTGGTGCCCAAAGATGTCATGAAGAGGGAATGTTTCCCTCATTATCTTTCACAAAAGTATGTGAAGGGGTATTCTCCACTTAAGTGTACAGATCCATAGATGGCTGCATTGATATACCCACACTTCCTTGCTGCCCATGGTCATTATCCAAATAACGACCAAATTCCACTCTATTTTGCCTGACAGCTTTATGCAGAGGTTTGCTTACGCAAGCCAGTGAACTACATAGATTTACCAGGACATTTAGGACAGGGGCATGGTAGACTGGCTGATAAGTAGCCAGGTCATCCCCAACTGGCACATAGATTGATTTTCAGAGAGGGGGCACCTGATATTTCCCTTGTGATAGGTCCATCAGCTGATGAGGCCATGCGTAGCACTCAGTTACGTGGGTTCATTTAGGGAGTTGGAGAGATTGCAACAGCCATCAGATCTATTTTGAGTGATGAGGTTGGTCAGTATTTGATGTCTTGTCGATATTCCAGATCATCATTCTATGCTTCATCTTTAGAAGACTTGTATAGTGCAGTAGGCATCCCTTCAGTGGCTAGCTTAGAGGGTTTCATTAGAGTGTTGGCACAAGATACTATGATTGGTCTGGCTGAGGATCTATTAGATACATATAGATTTGTATCAAAGAATCTTGGCATACCCATATCAGATGTTTGAGGTCATGTCCATGGTAGTACTAGGACACATCCTCAGCCATATTCCTCTCATCGAACAGGTAGTGGTCATGGTGGTAGTACACATGATGATCCACCTACTGACCACTCTTTTGCTCTAGAGAGACATATACATACCACAAACCTTTCAGCCAGTGTTACAGTGGAGGCTCAGAGTTCAGATGTCGGCCTTAATGATGTTGATTTGAGCTTGTCAACCATAGGATGGATGAACTTGTTGACACGTGATGATTCTACTTCTGTGCCATCTCATCTACATAGTCCACTTGGCTCATCATTATTAGGACATGTGCTAGTCACCAGTCATGGGGCCCGCGTAGATGCAGAGATTGACCTTGATGTGATGCAACAAAATTTGGATGCATTAGTGGACACGATCAATGCTAGGCAGTTTGAGTATTATCAGATGCCACCATCTACACAGGTAATTTTTTTTTTGTTCATGTTAAAATTTCAATCATTTGAAACTAATTTAATTTAGACATGTGCATGTGTGCACATGTATGTATATCATGCACATAGATTCAAATGTAATCATGTAGAGAAATTTTAATTTGATGTGTTGCACATGCACATGTACAATGTAGGGGGACATGCCTCTTTTTACTCCATCTTTGATGCCAGATCATGTACGTCGTCGAGACTCATTGGATGATGTCAATAGTGGACAAGTAATGTTTATTTATGTTTTGATTATGTGTACATGTATTTCAATATCACTTTCTCTTGATTAAATGTATGTATGTATTGATATCACTTTCTCTTGAATTTATATATAGGGGCCAGCACATCCTAGTGAGCACCTTGATACTAGTCAGTCTTCAGACCACATTGTGAGAAGGCATGGTGATGATAGTCCTGCACCTGATGATCTATAGTTTTTTTTATCTAGATGATTTGTTCTACACTTTCATCTAGAGAGACATTCATATTTTAGATAGACACTTTATATACATACATGATGCATGTTATATTTATATTTGATTTGATATAGATGTACCTGGATCTACATGTCTACATGTGTGCACGCTATTTATATTTGATATTATCTTCTGATAGATCTCTAGCTAGATACATGTTTTTGTTATTTGTTCTCAAGATGATTGATACATGTTACATTATGTTGTGGAATCTAATGTACATTATAGATCTAGATCTAGTATATTATAAATTGTTTCTATCTAAGATATGTAAGTGATTTATTTAGATATGTACACATGTTTAATATATTGATTAAATTTAGATATATATATATATATATATATATATATATATATATATATATATAAATTTAGTTCATGTAATTTAAATGTCTGGTAATATATCATGTATTAAATGTTCAAGTATCAGGTAATTAGTTGTACATAATTCCTAACTTGAGTAAATCTATAGAACTCATCCCTTTTATTTGTACACATATCCTATAATTTTATCCCCTTAAGCCCAATGTTCTAAAATTCAAGTCCAACTTAAAACATGTACATGTTCAAAATTTAGTTAAACAAATTGCAATGTGAACTTGAAAGCTCACATGTCAAGTAATTAGTTAAATCGAAAGCTCACATGTCCTAAAATTGAAAGCACATGTCCCAATTAGTTAAATTGAAAGTGTACATGTGTTCTAAAATTGACAAGTTAAATGAAATAGAAAGTTCAATATAATAGAAAGTTAAATGAATTCAAGACATTGAGTTGAAAATGAAAGAGTAAAAGTTCAATTTAGAAAATTAATTATTGGACACCAAATTTCAAATTGATTAAATAATTGTTCAACCAAATTTGAAATAGTTTGAACCAAATTTGAAATTGTTCTTGAGTTACATTTCAAATTTTAATCATAGTGAAATTTTAATTTGTACACATATTCTAGAATTTTAATTTGTACACATATTCTAGAATTTTAATTTGTACACATATTCTAGAATTTTATTCAGGTAATTAGTTAAATTGAAAGCTCACATGTCCTGAAATTGAAAGCACATGTCCTAATTAGTTAAATTGAAAGCGTACATGTGTCCTAAAATTGACAAGTTAAGTGAAATAGAAAGTTCAATATAATTAATTTTACAGACTCCTAATTTCATCCCCTTAAGACAAGTGGTGTTCGAATTTCTTTCCCTGAACATGCACATGTTAGGTAATTAGTTTACACACATACATATAAGTTCATAATTTCTATAATTAGTTACTTTATGACAATTTGAACTCAAGACATCGAGTTAAAAATGAAAGAGTAAAAGTTCAATTTAGAAAATTAGTTATTCCACCAAATTTCAAATTGATCAAATGATTGTTCAACCAAATTTCAAATAGTTTGAACCAAATTTCAAATTGTTCTTGGATAACATTTAATATTTTCTCATGGTCATCAATATGGAGCCTCCACTTACGTATTCCAGGTCCTTTGACTGGATGAAGAGTTAGACTAGTGGCAATAACATGGTTACTATATTGATATACCTTATTGTTAGGTTGATAATTGGTGAAATGAATCCCATTTTTAAGTACTTTTATTTGCTTTAAATATGTTCCTTGTACAACAACAGAACCTGCACACGTACACATTTAAAAAATACATCAATCTTGAATTTAAGTCAAAGAATTTGAATTCATTAAAAACATAGATACTTGACATACATATATACATAATTCAACTATATACTAACCTATGGGAAAAATAATTTCATCACTTATTTCAGTCTTTGTTAGCTTCTCTCTTTCCATGGTGCAACGTAATAAATAATAGCTAGCACCTTCTACATTTTTCGATTCTGCCATGACTGCAAAAACATTTCCTACTCAAACTTATATATGTCAAAATTCTGGATACACGTCATGTACATAAGTACATATATATAATAAAAATTAACAAAAATTATGAAAAATGTATACATGTACATGATCCAGGTATATATATATAGTTCATACATACCAACTCTGATCAATCCTAAAATATGGTTATAATCACTAGAAATCAATGGAATATCATCATAGTTTTTGTCCTCAAACTCATTCATATTAATAACATCTAGTGGCACCAAAAGTCCATTCACCCACATATCCATGTTCTTGATTAATGCAACCATCATAGTCTTCATCAATACAATTAGGACAAAAACATGAGTATTCTCTTGTGTACAATGACCACACATTACTATTTGTACTCATAACTGAATACAAAGATCGTGTCTTCTCTACCCTCTTGCATGCATGCATTGATCTTCTATCAACACCTGAATGTACACAAGGTCCATAATTTAGTTAGAGATCATCTAAGGTAACATATTAAATATAAATTTAAGATTCAATTTAAAAATATGAACAAATTAATTTATATATACCTGATACCTCCCAAAACACTCTAAATGGTATGAATCGATCCACTTGTGATGATGTGTTATCTATATTTGTTGGCATCGAAAAATGTGTTTTGCACCACTCAACCACATCATGAGCATTATTAATGTGATATCCTTTATAGTCCATTTGATACTTTCTTAAAGCATGTTTGATACAAGCTCCTCCACCATCATGCTCACCCTTTCCATGTCCACTCTCAAAAAAACTCCAAATGTGTGGTATATTAAGGTATCGATGATATCTACATAATGCATAAAATGGTCTAGCTGATTTAAATTGTGCGGCACATCCATCTGACCATACAAAATGTTTTTCTATTTTAATGTTTTTGTTTTTCAAATATTCAAAAAATGTCTTAAAACAATGTTCCACAAAATGTGTGTCTGTTAGAGGAAATAATTAATGATTAATTATTTATTCTATTTACTTAAGTTTATTTAGGTTAATGCATTTATTTAATATTTAGTATTTAATAGTTGTAGTAGTTAGTTGTTGACAACACGGGAGTTTGTTCCCTTCTAGCATGTTCCACTTTTTTGTGGAGGAGTGCTTAGTTGTCAACCTTATCTTCTACCTCCTTCCAGCTTATTCTACAAGCTTCCTTGAGGCCTTTATAAGTGGTCTCTCTCTCACTGTAAATTCATCAATTCACATAGCAATTTCATTTTTCCTATTGTGAAATATTTTCTCTTGCTTTATTTTCTTCAAGCTCTTGTTCCTTCGGTTTCTCTTCAGCAAGCTATTTGCATGTAGGTGATCTTGGCAATTGTGGAGTTGGATTTCATCAACTCCTACATGGTATCAGAGCCTCCCTATTGCTTCTTGTTTGAAGGATTTTTTTGAAGCCACAATTCGGAGACACAAACCCTAGTTTTTTTGTGATTTTTTCTTCAATCGGGAGGAAGAGCATTTTTTTCAGTATTTGGAAAAAAAAGAGAAAGAGGGTTCGACATAAAAGATCTGGTTTTTTTTGGGCTTTTTCTTTTATTTTTTGGAGGTGCGATGATGGCGATTCAAAAAAAATAACTATAGCGGTGATTTTCAAACAGGGATATCTCCCTCATACGGACTCATTTTTTCGAGCAATTTTTTTGTTTTCGGGTAGGATTTCGTGATCTACACATTGGTGTAGGTGGTTTGAGATCTCTGTTCCTATTTTTTTTTGCAACTCACAATTCTCAAATTTTGCCACTTCAAATACTTAGTACGGGCTCATATGGACACATAATCAGGTTCTTTTTTTTTTTAAATTGTATTTTTTTTGTCTACTTTTCATATCTGCAATTAGATTATAGATTTTGTGGACAGAAATATTACTTTCAAAAATAGGCCCTAAATTGGCTATTATAATTGCACTAAGTAAAGAGTGCCCAATTTATACATTGTGGGGGGGAGCATTTTATTTTCTGTAATTTGATTCAGAATAAGACCCTTCTACTTTTGTCTTCTTCTTTCTCTCAATGGTGGATCCATCTGTGACCTGTCTCACACCACGCAACTATCACACCTAGAAGGCACAAATGACACAGCTTCTCATGTCAAGGGGTTTATGGTCATGTTTTGATGAGAATCAACCTGTTTTTATACGAGCTTTTGAGGTTCTTTAGCATAGGAACAAAATGGATGAGGCCACGGGATTGATTGCATTGAACATTTCAGACAATCTACTATTTCACTTGGATGGTTTGACTACTCCATGAGCTTATTGGCTCAAATTTCAAACTTTGTTTGGCCAAGTACATGAGTTCTGGGCACTTTAGCTAGATGCAGAGTTGACTTCTTTAACACCTGATAGCTTTCCCACCATTAGGACTTTTTGATGAAGTTCAAATCTCTACGTACACTTTACAGGGATGTGGGAAAACCAAGACAAATGATGAGTGTATCTTTTTGATACTCTCAAAGTTGAGGGGACAATATCAGATCTTCTCTTCCACTTTCTACTCCACTATGGATGCCTTGGGTGATAGACACATGATGCCTTCATTTGAGATATTTTGTGATCGGTTAACCCGTGAACAGTCCAAGATAACTTAGATGGATTCACTTTCAGGTTCACAATCACAAGCATTGCTTACACAGGAGCAGAAGTCGAAGCAGATATCAGATCCCTCTTCTATTGGTTCATCATCTTCTAAGAAGAAGGAGAAAAAGAAGACTGAGACTCCTACCTATTCCTATTGTGGGAAAGGATCTCATGATGAGGCACATTGTTTTCAGAAGAGATTTGATGGCTATGAGAAACAAATTGCAGATTTGCAAGCTCTTCTTCAGAAGAACACAATTTCTTCTCCATCCTCTTCTACCTTACAGGGGTCTACCTTTCGATCTTCTGCCAAATCTTCACCATCTACATTGGATCTTGGAAAGGGTCATGCATTACAGGCTACCATTACATCTCCTTCACAGGTTCCTTGGATACTAGATTCAGATGCTTCTCACCACATGACATCTTCTCAAGGTGTCTTCTCTACTCTTGAGGCTTCTCCTATTCCTCATATTCTCATGGGGAATAACACTGCACTACCAGTCTATATAAAAGGTTTAGTTCCCATCCAAGATGGTATATTCAATGATGTATTGTATGTTCCATCTTTTTCTACCAACCTTCTCTCAATTTCTCAGATTACACGTAGTGGATCAAGGAAGACAGTTGAGTTCACTGCTAATTCAATCTTCATTTGGGATCGTGTAACAGGAGGTCTTATTGCTAGAGGGGTAGTTGATCCTTCCACTTGTCTCTACACCTTCTCACACTTTGATCCACCATCTCCATTGTTGGAGTACACTACTTCTCTTTCACAGGAGTATCATGTGGTGCAGTCAGGATACTTGAACCTTTGTATTGTTCCTGAGATCCCTATTTTGACTGCCACGCCACATCTAGTTGAGGGTTTTTCTTCTCTGCAAGATTCTCCTTCCTCTCTACCTGATCTTCCAACTTCATTTATTGAGACTCCAAGTGCACTTGTTGCAGATACTATAATGGACATTCATGACAATTTCATCACACCTACCTTGGGGATTCCCTTTCCAGTTCCTCATACATTCTCCTGTGGGCATCAGCTAGGCTTTCCAGTTTTTCCTCTCATTCAGGGATTCCCTTGTTATGTACCCTTGTTTCTTCCACATTGGAGTTGCATTGGTTCGATGCCTCCTTTAGGGACTCTTTTATTCTGGGGAGGCTTTAGTATCTCTCATGGGGGGGCTGGTTGTACTTATGGTTTTGAGCGGGTCTCTTGACTCTTTTCCGATGGAAGTTGTCCTTGGGGGGATTGGTTGAGGCCTTCCTTCCTTCATGTTTTTTTCTTTTTTCATTGTACATGGGTACTTAACATGGCCTCATTGTCGGGACCCATTATGCATTTCATCTTAGTTTTGGGAGCTTAAGGCATTCCCCTAAGTTGCACTTAAGGGGGGGTGTTAGAGTAAATAATTAATTATTAATTATCTATTCTATTTACTTAAGCTTACTTAGGTTAATTCATTTATTTAATATTTAGTATTTAATAGTTGTAGTAGTTATTTGTTGACAACACGGGAATTTGTTCCCTTCTAGCATGTTCCACTTTTTTGTGGAGGAGTGCTTAGTTGTCAACCTTATCTTCTACCTCCTTCCAGCTTATTCTACAAGCTTCCTTGAGGCCTTTATAAGTGGTCTCTCTCTCATTGTAAATTCATCAATTCACATAGCAATTTCATTTTTCCTATTGTGAAATATTTTTTCTTGCTTTATTTTCTTCAAGCTCTTGTTCCTTCGGTTTCTCTTCAGCAAGCTATTTGCATGTAGGTGATATTGGCAACTGTGGAGTTGGATTTCATCAACTCCTACAGTGTCATGTTCTTTGTCATCACTAATATAAAAGTGATACTCTTTTTTAATGACTCATGCTTGATCTATACTTTCCACACCATCCAGATCAATTTGTGCATGTCGATAAGACACTTGAACCATAATAGTAACCTGCTCTGTATAGTAGTATTCTTCTTGAAGTTGTTTTTGAGATACGAAAGAGTAATTCTCTACAAAGTCAACAACAGATAGAATTTTTTCGAGTGGGAAAGTTTCTCTTAGTGTTTGAAATTGTTCTTCTTGCCAATTAGCAAAAAATGCATGGCATATATATGGTTGAATCAATTTATGAAAATTTGACATAAATTCTATAGCCGATATCTCATCCTCTACATTTTCTAACCTTGTTGATTCTTTTCCAGCTTTTGTTTCTGACTTTATGTACTTATATCTCTTACATTTTACCATCCTTGTCATATTAGTATCTTCTTCTCTCGAAGGAAATTTAGTCAAGTTACCACATGTTTCACAAGTTCCTCTTATGCAATCTATTTCACCTATTCCACAATCATTTGGTTTGTCACATAAGATTGATGTTACGAATTGACTCGGTCATTTAGGAAAAGTATTTTGAGAAGTTCCACCACTTTCTTCTATCATCTTTCGAAACCCTTCATAGTACAGATCAAATTCAACATGATATCAACAACAACATGTTTCAAAAGATTTATTTATCTTCACAAAATAGGGCTTCAATCTTTCAAACATTGTTTGTCCAATCTTTATGTTAGGATTTAAATTACAAAATGAGAGATACAATTCATGTTGAGTGACATCCAACCAATGTTTTGTGTGTTGAATATATTCCTTAGGCCCAATCCTCTGCTTGATGATATCTCTTCTATTTGGTGAAGGATGAGTATTATCAATCCAAAATTGAATAACTAAGTTTTTAACTATTTCCCCAATCCTGTCAGATCGAGGAGCTCTACACATTAGTGCCCAATTTCCTTCTAATGTACTATCATTCAAATTGTTTCTCCTTTTTAGATAATGTAGTACTGTCTTTCGACTATACCCAAAATGAGATGACAATGAAGAGATCTGTCTATTTTGGGATGTTTTCTTATTTAAAATAGATGTCAATATCACTCTTCATGCAATGGATTTATCTGTAGATCTAGCTTTTTTCCCAATGGAATGTAACCCTTCCTTAACACTTTCAACAATATATTTTTCTAGTTTAGAAGTCCTCCTCTTTTTTATACTTATATCTATACCCAATAGTCTCAATGGCTCTTTTAATTCATCTTCAAGAAGTGAAATTGATAATAGTTGAGTTTTCTCCACTGTTGATAGATTCTCAAATTGTGCAATTATGTCTTAGACTTTTTATTCAATTTTATAGAATTTGGCCTATAACCATGATGGATATCAATGTGTTTGGTAGAGTCCATGACACCAATAATTTTCATGATGTTCATACAAGATCCGGCCTATAATAGAGACCTTTAACAAAGAATATGAAAGATCATCACCTTTCAATTAACAAGTTTGCAAACAATAATTTAATGTAATATTCATGAATAAATTTACAAAAAAAATGTAATTACATATTTGTCATACAAAGTTTAGATCTAAAATAATCTATTTTCACTCTTGCAAGAGGTTTAGTGAAAATGTGAGCATTTTGATCATTTGTGTTAACATAAATCAACTTGATCACATTCCTGTCAACCATGTCTTTGATGTAGTGGTAAGGAGTCTCAATGTGCTTTGACCGATTGTGGAATACTAGATTTGTTGAAAGTTTAATGCAACTCTGATTGTCACAATGGATCACAATGGAATCTAACTTCTTCCCAAATAATCCAAATAATAGCTTCCTTAACCAAACTACTTCACATGCTCCCATGGAGGCTCCCACATATTCTACTTCAGTAGAACTCAAGGAAACTATAGGTTGTTTTCTACTGAACCATGACACCATTGCTGATTCAAGACTGAAGCAACATCTAGTGGTACTCTTTCTATTTAAGGAACAACCAACCCAATCAGAATCTAAGTAGCCTTCAAGTTTGATTTCAACATTTTTGTACTTTATTCCAAGACCAATAGTGCCACATAGATATCTCAAAACATGTTTAGCCACCATCAAGTGTATTTTATTAGGTTCACACATAAGGTGATTGATTACTTTCATAGTGTAGTAGATGGCAGGTCTAGTGTTTACCAAAAACATGAGAGATCCAATAATCTTTCTATAGAGGGTAGGATCAATAGATTTTGAATGTGTTACTTCCTCTTTTAGCTTGTATAGATTAATTTCCATTGGAATTGCAAGTGGCTTGTTGTCCATCATCCCAAATCTATTCAAAATATCTTGAGTATATTTTCCTTGGTTTAAGAATATGTAATCTTCCTTTTTACATACTTCTAGGCCCAAAAAATAATATAGCAAACCTACGTCTATGATGTCGAATTCAGTAGCAAGGTCTTGTTTGCATTTAGCAATCAAATGATCTTCACATGTTATTAAGAGATCATCAACATAAAGAACCAATATAATAATATCTCCATTAGATATCTTGAAATAGATACTAGGATCAACTTCATTTTTAGAGTATCCTAATTTGAAGAGATAATTGTCAATTCTTTCATACCAAGCTCGAGGGGCTTTTTTCAGGCCATACAATGCTTTCTTTAGTTTACATACATAAAGACTTTCATTTTTTATCACAAAACGTTTAGGCTATTCAATATAAACTTCTTCATTTATGATTCCATTTAAGAATGCAGTTTTCACATCCATTTGATGCAGCTTCCATCCTTTTGTTGCTACTAAGGCAAGAATTGTCTTGACTAAAGTAAAACAAGCAATAGGGGCAAAAGTTTCTTCATATTCAATACCTACTTTCTGTGAAAAACCTTGGGCAACAAACCTTGCTTTATGTTTCTCAATGCTACCATCTACTACACATTTGATTTTATATAACCATTTAGAAGAAACAACATATTTGACTTTAGGTATAGGTACAATGTCCCAGACATCATTTTGAAGTATTGATTGATATTCTTCAATCATAACATCTTTCCATGCTTCAAAAGTTAGAGCTTCTTCAATAGATGTAGGTTCAGATTTAGTGAGCTCAGTTACTAGTGGAGTATACACTACTACATTTAACATCATTTTTCGACCAAAAATTTCGACCATCAACTAAATAAATTTAGGGTGGTCGAAATGTAAAGGCAAAAATTTCATTTTTTAACATATAAGACCCGTGTTGGTCAAAATTTTGACCAACACAGGGCGTATACATCCACACAGTTCAAAAAACATTTGCCCAATTACATTTTTCATGCCTGATTTCATTTGACATTTTTGGAGCATTTTTGCATGGTTTTCTCTGAGCCCATTTTCATTTCAGGTTTTCTCCACCCACTTGATTAATGACGCCTGCTAGCCCTGGGAATAATATGAAAGGGGGCCCTACATTTGCATCAATATGGGGGGGGTGAAATAGTAGTTTGAAACTCTCGATATTGTCTTTCTTTCATTCTTCCTGATGTGCTCGACTTCAAAAGCTGTTCCATTCATGACCTCCAATCACACCTGCATCTCCGGTGGTCGAGGAGAGGGATTTCTCTTCGAGCATATTTCCATAGGTACATGTGTATTTTTTTTGTAGGTTTTTATGATAATATTGAAGATGGAAGTGAATACTATTACTATCATTATTATTTTTTATGCCAAAGTTCAGCCATTGTTGTGTAATGTAAATGGGAGAGTCTCCGCTCAAGTGTTTTTTCTCAGTGATGTTTTGATGATAAGTGTTAAAAAGAGTCTAGTTGCAAAAAGAATGTAATGTACTTGTTGTTTCATTTTATTGAAAGTGTGTAGATTTAGATTTATCATTTGGAATGTTGGTCTATTGTAACAACTATTATACTTTTTGTTATAGTAATGAAAGAAAAGAAAGGAAATGTATATGCAGAAGTTGTAGCTGTAAAAGCTTAGAAGAAATAATAATGACAAATTTTTTGTTTTATAAATTTGTTCTGTTGGTATCATATTTTTCTTGTATTTTTTTTTTAATAATACATAATTATATTGTATCATTTAGACAACAGTTTCATATTCAAAAAAAGAACAAAAAGAAAAAAAAAATGAGTGTGTTTCTCTCTTCAACTCTAGAACATTCAACTTAAACATCAACACATAAAGATAATAATTTGAAATCTGGTGTGTTTAGTGCTTGGAGTTGTATCCTCAATACCTAGGCCATGTGGGCTATAAGACATGATATTCATGTGATTCTATGTTAGATGATGATGATGATAATGAATAATCACCATCTACTACTAGCTCATGTAGTGATAAAAGGTCTTCAATGCACCTCTAACTACAAGTATGCCATGGAAAAATTGTCATGGAGATGACTCCTCAAACTAATAGACTATCATAGAAATTTTTTGATGAAGATGACACCTACAAATACTGGACTATCTTCAAAAACTTATGATGAAGATGGCACCTAAATTTACTAGACTATAATTGAATTGATGTACTTTGGATCCTTTACCGAAAGTCTCTGTCATTTTGTTAGAAGATGATTTATCTTCTAGTTCAACCAAAAGAATCTCTCTCCTATATTTGAACATTACATTTAATTGTTGCATTGCAATTAGGTCTTCCTACAAGGGTTTCCATTTGGATGAATAACAAACTTGTTGGTGTTTTAAAACTACTAAGCAAAAAAATGCTTAATACCAAGATGACAATACTCACATAGTCTAAAGACTAGCCAATTCTTATTATCAATTTTATGTGCACACCATTTGGGCCAAACTTCTACAAAACCAAGGGTGGTTTTCTACTCTTTTCGCTCTGCAAAACTAAGGTGGGTATACCCAGGGATGATGCAAGACTGGGAAAACTGTATGAGAATTATCTTAGTTTCATTCTGATTCTGATCTCAAATTCTCAAATAGATGTACAATTCTTGATACTTTAATAAACACATCCCATATAATAGATATGGCCAAAAATCTTCTATAGGTTTGTAGATGTTCTCAGCAATAATGGCTAACTAAAGCTAAAACATTCCATGCAAACAAGTAGAGGCCAACTTTGAAGATCTACAGGAAATAAAAGTAAAGTTGATTATAATTCTGCATTTTGACAATCATGTGTGACACATTTCTCTTTCAGCTAGATTAAATTTCATCAGTGCCTAATCCATTGGGGTTCAGAGTCTACTACAAATCTCTAGATCTAATTTGTTGCCTTACAACAAATTTTATCATCAATTCTTATCAAAAATCATCATTCAAAATCCTTTCCACTACTGCAGCAACCTTATCAAATTCATCAAAGCTTTTACTTAATCCATTGAATTAACAACCATGATAAACAGATATACAACCTAATTGAACTGCATTCAATTGCACAAGCCTTTACTTATATAACATCAAGATAACCAAGTAATCAAAAGGAGACAAAGTTCAGAAAGAGCTGATATGGGGACAGTTCATAATTTGTATTCATTTTCTTTGAAAATTGTATACAATTTACAATAGACTCAGAATGACCTTCAGAAAGAAACACAGATCATTCTATATTCATGTATTCTCAAGATCTGACAGAGAAAATACATCACGAATTTTTGCTCAAAAATGGTGTACCAAAAATAGACTAAGTGTATCACTTAGCAAATAGAATTCAGACCTTTTCTTTTGCCCTAGAATTTCACTTATATAGTGTGAAATGCAACAAGCTTCAGGCTAAGAGAAACTGACAGGTGTCTTTTACAAGGAATATCTACATACACCTATCAAAAAATGACAAAACTATGGGTAATAGAAGATATCAAAATCAAATCATTCCTTTCGGTGGGTCAGCTTCTGTTACAAGTTTTGATGTTGTTGAGTTGGCTATTGATCTGATTTATCTTCATATGTAACTGCTAAATTAGCCAATGATGAAGCTTGTTCCGATGAGGGCACATTAACCTCCACTTACAGGCTTCCACCACCTTCATTTTGCATGGTAAGGACAACTTCTATCTTTTCATTTTCTTTAATTGTATTGGCATCTTGTGGTCTCGATTCTGCAACTGAAAGTGACAGGTCTTTCTTGTCTTCTTCTTCTGATTGGGTTTGAGTAGTGATGGTATCAATGATTTGGACTTCCTCACCCTGCACCTCATCACTGTCAGTTTCATCTACATCAAACTGTTTACTAGAAGGCATTTCTGCCATCCACCTATCAAATAATGTGTCATCTGGCCAATTGAATTGCAAAATATCCCTATGTTTCTTTATTATATAATCAGCTTCATTATCAATATCAACAAATTCTTGTTTTAAAGAATCAAAGAATATTTTGGCTTTCACCATTTCTTCTGTTGTGGTGGCCCACCGTGCATGCCTTGTTTCTTTTATGACTTGATTCATTCTTAAATAGAATAAATCATCAAGTTCCTTCACCCATTCATCTTTGCTTTTCAAACTATTTTTCTTATCTAGGGCATGAGGAAATAAATTGAATTTTTGGCTCTTATATTTGTCTAAGTAGCCTATTATTATCTTCTATAAATGTATCCTTTTGCTATCAAAATCAGCAAGATTAGAAACAATTTCAAAGGTTTTATCAATCTGATCACGAGAATTATTTATAACAGATAGACATAATAAGGTTATTGCTTTCTCCCTTCTCACCCATTTGTTCACAATAAGCTTTACAGCCTCATCATCTGCTTTTAACTCCTCCCAGATGTTAATCACCCTGGCCAATTGATCATGGATTAGTGGCCATTCAACCTTGTCTCCTAGATATGTAAGAGCTATGCTTAGTTTATCTTCATATTTAGATTCCAGCTCTACATGTAAGGCCCACAGTTTACTCTTTTCTTCTTCAAAATCCTTAGCAGTGTAATACTGTGGCCCTTGGGGTGTGTCTGGTATTTCAATGAGGGGGGTAGATTTGAAAGGTTCAATAGGGGGCTGAGGGTATGTTATTTTAGGCCTGGTGGATTTTCCCAGTAGCTTGTTCTCAAGCTCAACTCTCCTTTTTACCTCTTTATTGTAGGCATCCACAACTACCTCATTTACTTTGTAATTCAAAAATTTCCTTTTCGTCCCTTTTAGCAGTAGCCAAGGCAAACTGAGAATAATCCAAATTCATGTGGGCTACCTATACGTGTGAGGTATCAGCAACTCTCCTCACAATAATATTCCCTATCAGTCCTGAACCATCAGGTTGTGCTGATACAATCCTAGATCCTCTTCTTAATGACCACATTATAAGAGCAGCTTGATCATCACTAAAAGTAGTCCCTACAAATTCCTTTTTATTTGGGTCTTGTAACTCCAGTCTATTAGAAACAGAGTTGAAAATCAATGCATTTGCAATATCCCAATTAGGCAACAATAGTATGTTAGAAGTTTTTACCATTTGCCTTCCCTCCTCAGGGGTAATGTTATGGAATTCTTGCATCATTTGCTCCTTTATTTGGTTTTGGATGGAGGCTTCATCCATTTTTGGATGTTCTATTTTCATGTTCTTACATCTTTCCTCAAAATTGTGGATGTTTTCCCTCCAAGAAAATTGATGGAAAGCCCTAGACCTTACAAAACTGTCATCTAACAAAAATTGCTAGCTGGCTTGTTCCAAAATAGGGTCGAATTCCCTTCCCTTAAAATTAGCTACAGTCAGCTCGAGGCTTGGCACAGGAGGTTCCTGGGGGTTCCCTTCATTGATCTCTGCTTGAGTGACAAAAACTCCCCCTCGTGATCCAATTTGTTCAATTTGCTCAATAGTGAGCTACTCCTCCCCGGTTCTCAAAGGGGTTTGTGAAGGTGAATACTCCTCAACATAAGAATCCTCCTCTCTTATTATTTTCCTCCTCTTAGGGGAGGGCTCAGTAGGCCTCTCTTCCAAAACCCTACTAGTGGACTCAATTATTTGTTTGCCTTTGTCCACTGTATTCTTTTTATTTTGAACAATAGTATATCCCAGCCTTTTTTGGATAGTTAATTGACCTAGCCTTATATTGGGAGTAAAACCCAATCTTCCCATTACTTCCCTGACCTTATCTGGGTAGAACCTAATAAAGAATTGCTTCTTTTCATTCATTGCTTCTATTATTTAAGGAAAATTATTCATAAGTTTTCTCATCTTATCTACATTTGTAACTGCATCGTCCAAAGGACTATAATTTGCATCAAAACAATGAATGAAATCCAAAATTTTAGAAAAGACTTTCCACTTTTCTTTCCTAGTCTCTTGCTCCTGCAAGGAGTACTCATTTCTTATTAAGTCTTCAGGAAAATAAAATTCATGCTCAATTTTACCAAGCTTAATTCTCTGCCTCAGAGCCAAATGATAAAATCCTTCAGAATCACAAAAACGAGGATGGGAAGTGGCCATCTTATAAGGATTCAAAATCTTGTGCAAAGAAAGCCATCCTCCTTTTGTGATTAAAAAATGATGATCCATTGTGCAAGTAGAAAAAATTGACCCCTTTTGTCTTTTCAATAGAAGGGCTTCCTCCACTCCTCCCAGCTGCCACAATATCTCAACAACTCCTACCTTCAAAGGCACTTCGTAGGGTAGTATGTGAGGGCTTCCTTTAAAACCATATATTCTACATACAATAGAAACATAATATGGAATGACATCTCCCCAATTATGTGAAACTTTCAAACCACTTGGGTTGTCCATAGGCCTAATGAGATTCATTAATGCTTTGGGGATTCTGGGATTGTCCCTTAATAGGAGGCATCTCAACTTTGAAGCAAAATACCTATCAAACTTGACAAAACTGGCATTCTCTGCATCCCAAGTCATATTTGCACTCCACAATTGAACTGGTAATGCTTCCCCACTCTCTTCTTTGTCTAATTCCATTTCTTTACTAAAATATGTTATTCCCTTGAATAAGAATATGTGTATTAACAGAGAATAATGGCCAAAAGTTTTTTCCACCTTACCCTTAGCAATTCCAATCAGTCCAATGTGAATCTCCTCAGCTAAGTAAGAAGCAAAATAAAAAATTATATCCACACCAAAAGAGGAAATCTGAGTAATCATATACATAAAATCCACAGGCATGAACTCTTCTTCATCTCTCCAAAAAACTTTACACAAGGACCTATATATTTCTATAGCCCTAGAATTGAAGTATGCCTTTTTGAAAGGCTCCCTAGAGGATGTTGTTATTGCTGGCAGTGTTCCAATTCTACCTATGTGTGCACTCAGCGCTCCTTGCCTAACTGCATCTCTCTTAGACATATACTCATTTTCTAACCCTTTCAAATCAATGGGCACATGATAATCAGTGACATGCCTTAAACTAAAAACTTCCCTAATCTCCTCTGCACTGATTGTAATCAAGATTTCACCATCAGTTCTCCTCACTACCCTAAGGGCTTGGTCTTAATTCTTAGCTACAGCTTCCAAAAGATCATAATCCATGAAAACAATGGGAACCACCATTTTCCCTAGACCAAAATTCTAGATGTTGGCATGTGGGGCAAAAAGGTTCCTCTCTGAAAACCATTTTTTGAATAAAACAAGACCAGTATGTGAAGTTGTTGCATCCCTAACCCAATTTCCTTTGTCATACAACCCATCTGCTATTTTCAACCTAGGGTTTAATGAAGTTAGCATCTTAACTTCTACAGTTTCAACAGTGGAAGAAAGGAGCAGTTCAAGAAAATCATCATGGACATTCCTATCCAAATAGTTCTCTTGACCATAAAATGCTTTTTGTTTTGGAGCCATTTTAATTAACTCTTGAAGGAATTGAAACAGAAGGAGGATTATAATGCAAGTACTTACTTTGAATTTCGCTCTAGTTCTTCTCAGTGTTACTGCAATCTTTTTGTGACCAAACTGCTTCACAATCTTATCGAATCCAACACGGTCTTCTCAACAACTATTTCTACTTAGAAATGCTCTGAATCTTTGTTCGAGTATGGTGGAATTAAGAAAATCTTCTATGTTATACTCTATTTTTCTTCACACACGAAGCTTTCATCTCTCATAAATGCACAGGGTGGCATCACCTTCTATATTCAAATTTACACCGGGGATTTACAAAAAATCCTACGATCTAGGGATGCAAGCAAAGATGACTCATGTTCCTCTTGACAAGCAGGCAGTCAACCCAATGAAAATTTTCCATGTGTACCTTTCCTTCATTGTTGGTGCCTCTGAACTAGACCCACAGAACTCTGAGGACATGTGTCACTTAGGTGCTATCTTGGTATACATAAAGAGTGAGCACCTTGCCATAGCGAGATAGCACCCGTCATTGATCCTAATTTGATCATGTGGATGACATTTGATGCATTGCTCAAAAGAAATATGGTGGGCCTCTTGTCACCATGTCACTATTCGTAACCTTTGTGCAACTCGCCATAGTGAGATAGCGACGATCATGGATCTAAGATAGATCTGACAATCAGTCTTTCATATATTTTGTGAATAGGGTGTGGGTCCAATCATTGATGACGTGATAAAATCCTGGCTATATTACCTGCTGCTTGGGGCCCATATTTGTTTATTTCTTGGCCGGGCGCTATGTCGCTAATGACGAGAAGAACAAGTTCTCGATAGTGACATAGCGAATCTTGGTGTCTTTGCTTTTCTTGGCGTATACGTGTAGCCCATTAGATGCCAACGTGTTCCAAAGCTTTATAATTGATATCTGATGGAGTACTTTTTGGGACCCACTTACTCTAAAAAGTTGCCACAGTACTACTTTCCATTTGGGCGCTATGTTGCTAACGGCGAGAGACACCAATTCTTTGATAGTGACATAGTGATTTCTGGTGACTCATCAAAATTCAAGGTCAGAAAGATAAAGGTGAGTGAAGTCATAACTACCCTCATTAATGCATCTAACACATAATAAAATAGCACATGCACCACGCAGCCTGAAAAAACTTACGATCTTTGAAAAATTTTAAAGTGACTGTTGACCATTATTTTTGGTGAAGGCATCATGTCGCTAATAGCGAAGTGCCCAATTTCTCCGATAGCGACAAAGCGACTAATCGAAAAAGCTAAGATTTCTGTCGATGCCTTTTGTACCTCAATATTGTAATTCCTTTTCAGGTTCTGACATGTCTGTTGTAAACGTGATGAAATATCTCTGAAACAATACAATCTTTGGTCATGGCATTTTCACTTGACGGTACCGCTTTTCAACTTAGCAGTGGTCGCTATGTTGCTAAGGGTAAAATACTTGTATCTTTTCATAGAAAGATAGCGATTGTCGTAGATCTTTTAGGGATCGAGCGGTGAGAAACACAAAAGAAAATATGTGACTCAAGGTGCGGAAAGTTTGAAAAGGATGGGAATCTTCGCATATTTTTAGTTTCGCGCCCGAAAAATTTAAAAGAAAACAAGACCTAGGGTTTCGACAAAAATTTGCTTCAAAGACCTACAAAATATGACTTGGCTAGAAACCCTATTCACCATAGGTGGATCCCAATTTGAATTCTTCTATACCTTGGACAAAGGAATTTGATTATGCAAAAATTCAGACCAACAAAACTATCATGGAAAAATTGTGATGAAGATGCCACCTGCAACTATTAGACTATCATAGAAAAATTGTGATGAAGATGACATTAAGAACTATTGGACTATCATGTGTACAAGTCACAAAATGATTCCAACATATGAAATTAAGTGTACTACATAGGACAGTGATGACTGAATTTCCATGCCCTCCAAATTTGGTGGTTGTAACATTTATACTAATTTCATTTGTGAAATACACACTCTTGATAAGTTAGTTAGCCTTCCGACTAAGGTCGATGGGGAATGTTGACACATAGAACCTAAGCATGAGTTTGAATTTGGTATTTCCTTGGAGATATTTACTTATTTGCCAAATAGAAGGTATCATCTCCATTTTGTCTGTCATGATAAGTTGTCAGAGGTTTTTTGAATGAATTTATTTTCTTATGTGTATTTCTTCTCATAGAATGAACAAAACTTATTAATGCTCCACCAAAAGCTGTAGAAGGAACAACAATCTAAAAGTTTGGGCTTGCTGCTACCAGGATCTCCTCCCTTTCCAAAGAACCCCAAATAGCAAAAGTAAACAAACAAATTCAAGACCGTTTAAGCTTTACCCAATAATAATATCCTAGGAGTCCAAGAACAATATTTGACTAAAAGGGTGGTGACGAGAAGTGTGGGGCAGCATCCCTTCAGACCATATAAATTCTTCTACAATTCATGTTTTGAATGCCATAAAAACCTAGAATTAACATTGGAATCCATGGTTTGAATAATATAAAGTCTTAGAATCCATCAATACAAAATCCATGGTTTGATTGCTATGAAAACTTAGGACCAATACTAAATTTCATGCTTTGAATGCAATAAAGACTCAGAGTAGTCATATAATGTTTTGTAACTCAACATTGCACTCTTCCCTGGAACATCCAATATAAAACCCTAGGTCACATTGCACTCTTCCCTAGAACATCCAATATAAAAGTCAAAACTCATAAACAAAAAATCAATCAATTTCATTTCTAGGGCTTTTATAATTCCTCAATAAAGTTTGACTCATGAGGCTTCACCAATATGTCACTTTAATGACTTATATAACTATTTTTTGTGTTTGAATTAAGTTATGTCATTATTAAAGGCATACATTTCCATTAAATATAATGGCTCCTCAATAATACTTTATGGAGATAAGTAATAAATTTACAATATAACCATTATAAATAGCTTTATTACTGTTACTATAATTTTAATATCTCATTTATTACTCATCATCTCTTTGTCTCATCTGAACCAGTTGGTCAACCATTGCTTCCATCGCACAACCAACTGCCTTACTAAAAATATTAATGGTTCTCTCTATTAACTCTTAACCTACTATAACTAGTAATTCCCTGAATATTTGATAAAATCAGTAGTTCCAAGGGTCGTCATTGCGTTGAGATCAGTCAAGGTGCCTTGCCAAATGTAGAAATGTTGGATACATAACTTACTATAAATTGTAAGTGTACCTAACTAAAACAAACGAGGATCAATCGTAAACACTTCTGTACTATAGGAGGGAAAGATCCTCTTGTTTTTCCAAATGGGGCCCTATAGCCATCGGCCTTAACCTACGAGGGCCAATAATAGGTCAATCCAAACATAAACCATGGTGAGCTAAAATGAGGACATTACACTTTATAACCAATCCTACTTGTCAAAAAACACATAGGACACTTCAACAAACACTTTGATGAGCCCTCTTAACTTCAACGAGCTCTATTCATCTTTAGAGATCCCATTTTTCATCACCAAATCTCCATTAAATGATCTCTAGCTTCTCATGGAGTTCCTATATTAGAAGCTTCATACGTAGTATCACTTCCATCATCTGCAATAGCTGGTGATAATCCAGATGTAACCAATGCACAATTGCCAACTAAAGAAATACTAGAGCCAATGTTGAGATCTAAATCCATAATAATAGATAATGAGTTTCCATGTTTTTTTATCAATGGGTTAATCTATTGAATTATTAGAAAATTTACGAGTCAATAAAAAAAACTCATCAAATCAAGCTCAGTGTTATTCTCAATTAGAACAACAACCATTTAGGCCAACTATTCGTAAACTACATATTGATATTTTTTTGAAACTCAATAGTTTGGATGGTGAATCTGATAATGTTTTTATGGTTGTAGAAGAAGAACTCATTTTTAGCATATCCTTGCTCAAAATAGTTTCCACAAAAATTAAGATCCACCAAATATTCTACACCTCAAAATAGAAAACAATCAAATGATGCTAGTTGTGCACACCATGTTTACTTTGGTTCTAATTATCTTCCTACCAAATAATAGTATAGGGCATTTCTATAAAACAATGCTACTAGCTGCCACATTTCTAAAATGATCAACTGCATGCCACTATCGACTATACTCTTGCACCTATGCTTGGTGCAAGCACTAGTATAGAGTACTTAAGATACCACTGAATATTTAAATCATTGTTTTTCAAAGAAGTTGTAAGGCATAATTCGAGTGAATTTAAATACTCCAAGCAATTCTTGAGTGCAGATGTTTCAATTCCTTAGTGTCAAAACTTGAATATATTTCATGCTTATCATTTCCTCTAGCAATTCTTACGTAAAAAATCATTAAAATAATTGTTCCCTTTGACAGTGTCAAAGAGTGTATATATACAATATTTCTGAAGTTGTTTTTTGCTAAATGAACCTTTTGTGATCAAGTCTTGTAAATATCTTGGTTGGTACAACTGCAGATTTCTTACTGGCTTTGTACTAGTACCCAAGATTAACATTGATGACATTAGTAGAATTCCAAGTTTTTCTCTTGTATTCCTATTAATTGTACTTGACTGTCGAATATGTTAAAGAAGAAACAAATGCTAGTTAATTTATAGACTGTAACTGACCTAAATTTCTTGATGTATTTTTTAAATGTTGAGATGCATATACTAAGAATTTTTTCTTGCTGCAGGCCAAGCCATAGCTGACAGACAGGTCAAAGCTTCCAACTATTATGGATCCTGTGATTAAAGAGTTGCTGAACTTGAAATATCTTCAGCAAGTAAGTTGCATGCAAAATATTTCTTTTGAAGGGAATTGACATTATTTTTAAAAATACATTCAGTTTATACAATTTTACTCATGTTTTGGTGGATAAAAACTTAACGTTCTTCCACATTTCTTGCCCATTTTATTGCATATCCGAAATAAGACATAATCTTGCCATTTTCCAATAGCTAAATGTCTTTAACTATGATTGGAATTTGGCATAAAATGTATTTTTTAGGTTAGATTGTCAGCTAGTTCTAGTTGATCACCATTTGAAAATTAGAGGTGCTAATCCTTTCATTGAAGATAAAATTTATAGTGCACTACATATCATCACACTTACCCAAAAAAGCTGAGCCAAACATTTGATTATCTAGATTGAAAGTCATTGTCCACTTCATAATCTTAGCATGAAGAACACCATAAGTGCTTGTGAACCAAGTCAAGAGATAGACATTGGAAAGAAAGCCATTGATTATAAAAAGTATTAAGATCAAGTTTAAAAATAATGTTTTAATTGACAAGCACAAAGCAAGATTAGTAGCTAAAGATCAACAAATTTTTCTTGTACATCCGTGCACTATCTCCATGATTCCATGTTTGGTCCTTAGCCTCTTTGCAATAACCACATGATCGATGATTGCCAAATAGTTCCAACATACTATGTGGAAAGGCCCTTTCTAGATCATATTTCAATGCAACAATTTATCAAATGATGGCATTTTGAGGGGACAATGATCATCTTCAACCGTGTGACTTTGGCTCATTGCTTCAAATTTGTTAGAGGATATAGAAACTTACTGATTGTAAACAACATGTATGTTCGTAGAAAAAAAACCTATACTCATTGTAAATAGTAGGTATGGACTTAATGCATATTTCATGAGTTTTGGTTCATAAAAACCCATAATCATCAGCTTGAATTATTTATTTAATACCCAAAGCATTGAGGTGACGTTTACAATTTTAATTCATAACAATCATTTCTCATCAACTTAAATTGTTTGTTTAGTACCCATTGCATTGATGTGACACTTACAAGGTTGAAGTATTGCAACTTCCTAGAAGGTCTGCCTACTCAATTCCATGATGATCCAACTTTCCTTGATCCTTGGGAGAATGATGCAGGAGCACCAAGGTCAAGGTTGAAGGCATGAGAAGACATTAAGGTCTCAAGATAACCAACATGACCATGTTAGAACAGTTGATGTAATAAGACCCTGTGAAGGTCCTTTTTGATATGTTTGTAATCATTTTAGTTACATTTGAAAACATTAATTAACAAAAACCATATGTGCAGATATAAACATTAATCACAACATGTCCAATTTATTTGTAGGTAGATTTTCTTGTGAAGAAAGACCACGACTGACAATATGAATCTAGAAGAAAATAATGAGACAATGGCTGCATTGTGGGCTCAATTCTGAAGAAAACTTGATAAATGTTATTGTCCTTGCAAAAAGTGTAAGGGTTTAAAGAATCGAAGAATTCTAATCACAACAGCCTAGAGTCATTGTAGGCAATATGGTCATGTTGAAGGGGGCCACAATTTTTGTCCATTGCTGAATGTGGATTTCCTACTGGAGGAACATGGAGGTGTGAATATCCAAGCTGAGGATAACGCTCCCATGGAAGAAGATGATAATGTGCCAAAGGACATGATTGAAGAAGATGGTATTGGGGCAAGTGATGAGGAGGCTCATAATGATGGTACTAGCGAATCTTATAATAATGATGAAGATGGTCTTGATATACCTTTACTTGAGAAGGCACACGAGCCCTTATACCCAAGCTCCCAAACAACTCTATTGTCGGCTATAGTGTTGTTGGTGAACTTAAAGGTTATGAATAGCATATCCAATGTAGCAATGTCACGTATGCTAAGGTATGTCATTTTTTTCATCTTCAAGGTTAGCATACAATTACTATTCATTATATTAACAATGTATATTTGTTGTTGTAGGTTGATTAGTGAGTTTTTGTTACCACCATCAAACATTTTTCCTCGTTCATGCCGAGAATTATCTAACATTATGGATCAGATTGGAATGAAGTATCAGACAATACATGCATATCTCAATGATCACATTCTATATCATAAACAACATGAATTTGCAATAGAATGTCCTGATTGTCATGTTAGTAGATATCGGTTAGATCAAATAACAAAAAAAGTTCCTCACAAGGTTCTTCGGTACATTCCCATTATTCCACGTCTGGAACGGTTATTCAAGTGTGCTAGCTTGGCACAATTTATGGATTACCATGCACTCAATAGAAGTCAGGATGACATTATGTGAATGCCTACCGATGGTTCTGCATTTAAAGAGATAGAAGAAACATGGTCACACTTTAAAGAAGAACCTCATAATTTGAAACTTTCATTAGCGGCGGATGGTGTCAATCCATATGGAGATATGAGATCTGTTTACTTAGTATGGCCTATTTTTGTTATTAACAATAACATTCCTCCTTGGATGTCCATAAAGAGGGAACACATAATGTTGTCAATGATTGTGCCAAGTTTTTTTTTTTATAGTTATCTAAATTAATTTATAAATAGTGCATGAAAATGGTTATAATAATTACGTAATGTTTATGTTCATTCAATTGCTAGGTAAATACCAAGTTAAAGATATGAACATGTATATTGAGCCCCTAATTGATGAGTTGTTGAAGTTATGGAATGGCATCACTATATATGACATCTCTAGACCGATAGGACATCGACAATTTCAATTCCATGCAATGCTTGTATGGACAATACATGATGCCCCTGGGCTAACTCATTTTTACGGTATGTTATATTGTTAAGATCACATATTTTTGGTCTGTTATAGTGCTTACACATTACTATCAAATGCTTAAGTTGCACATGATAATTGTACATGATCCAATTATACGTGATCTTTTAGGTCTTCAAACAAAGGGAAAATTTGCATGTCCAATTTGTGGTCCGAAGATGAAATGTTGTCATTCAAGAAGTTTAGGAAAGTAGGTGTTTGATGAGTTTAGACACTTTCTCCACAATAATCATAGGTGTCGAATTGCCAAAAAACATCTTTTCAATGGGAAAGAAGAGACATCACCAAGGCCACAAAGAATGACACCTCATTTATGGAAGTTGGAATAAGATCGACTAAATCGTTGATGTAATGTCCAATTTGTTGTCCAAAGTTTACAATTTGTATTTCGATATTGTCTTATATTTACTAATGCTATAACTGATGCTCATGAAGTTCGTCAAGGCATCAATGACCAACTTCCTAGAGGAATGAAAAGTTATCCTACTCAATTTAATAGGATGCCATACTACAAGGATCTCCCAATCGCGCATTTGTTTGATGCTATGCATATTGGAAAGAATGTAATAGAGACACTATGGAAAATGTTGGATGGAAGGTGTGATAGAGAACAAATTGCTAAAATTTGTACTGACATTCATGAATCTAATCATGCACTAAAAGTTTTCATTGAATCAAATAGGAATGGAGATCGCATAAATACAAGTGCCCTTCCTTGGTTATTAATGGAGCAACAAAGTGATGCATTAAAAGAAGTCATAAAAAAAACAAAATTTTTAACAAGATTTGTTGCAAATATAAGCACTCTTCTATCAAAGAAAGGTGATTTTGGGCCAGGGTTGAAGACACATGATTGGCATACCTTCCTTAAGGTAAGTCATGTTTTCTATTTACATTATATTTGTAAGATTAAATGTAGTACCAGTTGCATTATTTAAATGATCATTTTTTAATGATTGCAGTTCGTCCTACCTCTATCCCTTCCACAACAGTTTGACAATAGTATTAAACAAGTTATATTTGATCTTGGAAAATACATGAGGTTAGAAGAGTTTTTTTTCTTAGATTTGTAGCTTTTTATCTGAAATCTATTGTATAATTTTATTTGAAATCTCCTCTATGTGTTTTTGTGTGTTGAATCTCATTTGGGTGGTTATCATCTAAAGAAATTGATAAAAAACATATAAAATATTGGAAGAGAAAAATTCCACAGCTTATGTGTGAAATGCAAAAGTGTTTACCTCCAACATTTTTTAATGCTCAAGAACACTACCTCATACATCAAGTTGAGGAGATTGAATTTTGTGGAACTGTACAAGCTAGATCAATGTGGATGGTTGAGAGGCATTTGAAATTTATGAAGGGCTTGGTTTGAAAAAGAGAACATCCTGAGGGTTTTATGATAGAGGGATATATGATATACTAGACCATGGTGTATATCAGTGAATATCTTCCAAAGTTTGCAACAGGTATCCATCTAGATCACATTTGGGATCCCAACTATAATGACAAATTCAAAGGGGAGTACCTGAAAGGGAAAGGTAGATTGAGGAGGGTGAGAGGTAATTATAAGTTTTTTTTTTGTAATTTAACAATTCTTATCCATCATCAATATATATAAGTTTTTTCTAACTGGTGTAATTGTCTTCTTTATAGTTGGTCATGAGTGGGATGCACTACACTTGTATATTGCAAAAAATCTTGATTGGATGACAGTGTGGATTGAATAGTCTCAAGAAAATGGTTGCTCATTAACATGGGATGGTGTTGCATCGTTGGTTAAAGAAGCTCATCATAACAGAGATCCCAATGTTACACCAATGGTACTTGATCTAATATATGGCTTAAGAGATACAAAGGTATGCATAAGATTACTAATCATGAGACATAAGTTTAATATCAACTCACAGATCAATGAGAAGATTCTTGACATGTTTGAATAATTGTAGGTCAAACAGCACAAATCTATGTACTACCATGGCTATAAATTCCACACAAAAAAGTTAGATGAAACGAAGAAAATGTGTGATTCCGGGATAAGTGTTGTCTTCACAGTCACCAATATTTCATCTAGAACTGACATACATCCTCAACAATCTAAAAATTGATACTATGGCATTTTGGATGATATACTTGAGTGCGACTTTAATTCATTCAAAATAGTTCTATTTGTCGTCAAATGGTTTAGGTTATGACTGAATCGAAATGATCTCGATAGGACTATTATTGAACATGATAGTGGATTTACTATGATTAATACAAGGTCATTTGAGCCAGTCGAAGATGAGCCCCATGTTCTTCCAAGTAAATGTGAGCAAGTGTTTTACTTTGGTGTTCTAGACAAACTAGGTCGGTCATTTGTTGTTAGACATGACCCAAGAGGAAGGCCGGTAAAGTATAATATGATCGAAGAAGAAGATATTGAAGAAGCACAAGAGGAAGTAAATGATTATCAGGAACAACAGTTACCCAGTGATGAAGAAGAAGAAGATGGTGATGATTTTGGTCATGCTAATGATAATGGTGATAATGATGATGATGATGCTGATGACGATCATGATCATGGTGACGAAGATGGTGCTGATCATGGCAATGATGGTCATGATGATGATAGTGATCAAGAGGATGATGATGCTGATGAAGATGGTGGTGGTGAAAATGATGATCAAAGTGACGAGTACGATGATGGTGATGATCATGATGATGATGATGATGATGACATGGATGATGATCATGATGATCAATGAAATCTTCAGGTATGATCAATGTCAACTATGATGGGGTCTTGTATGACCAAATGTTTCTTTCCAAACCATATGTGCACATATAAACATTAAGTAGAACATGCCAAATATTTTTTAGATATAAAGATTAGTTACGCTATAATTTTTAACTTAAGACAAATGATTTACATATAAAATCTACTTTATTATTAATATTTTTTTTGGTAAGTCTATTACTTTAATTTCGCTACTGATTTCTAAGACTTACTAATTTTTTTCACAGGGCGATATGGATGCACCATGTCAGACACCTTCAGTAGAGGTAAACATTAACTATTGTAAATTTTAATGTTAATATAGAAACAAATGTCCTATTATTATGTTCTTTTCTTTATGGCTTTGGAGTTATTTTGATGAAAGTATACGAATATTTGATGTCACAATTGATAGGAAAAAGCTACAATGATCGCTGATCAAATGCAATCTAAAATATGGGCATCATATATACATGACATTGGCCTTAGTATTGACCCTGTATTCATCACCCAACAAATTACACAAAGATACACTGATGAGCTTGTTCAAATTATCATCAAGGGTGACAGAAGTGAGGAGAAAGAGGCACTGAGAATAGAATTGGACCGTAGAATCCAATCTTTGAAAGTAAGCAGTAATTCGACTAAAGCAATAATAGAAGTTCAATAGATATTAATATTTTATAGTATCTTATGGATCATGATCTCTAATTTTATGTGTTCTTGTATAGACATATGTGCCAGTTGCAACATCACATGCTGAACATGGTCAGGGTTGTTTCACAGTACCTTCATGTAAGTAACACTTTGTTTGTTTTGATCAACATTATAACACTTACCTTTTTTTTTTGTCGACATTTCTCGCTAGTATCCCATTTGATCTTTATCCATTGAAAATGTCTTTGCTAACAATATTCTATTCTTCAGCTCATGATGAAGTGCGAACTCCTCCTTCGGTTGGCGGTCCACTTTTGTCCGTTGCATTGTCGGCAACAAGGACCATGCAAAAATCATCATCTATGCCCAATAGAACTGGTAAAACCTTATTTTGCTATATTTTGTAATGTCTTTCTACAATTTGATGAACAATGAAGTAGCACATTAGTGCTTAAATGATGTCTACAGAAGCTTGCATACACACAAACACATGCATACACACACAACGCATACATACATACATACATACATATATATATAACCACACATAGAGAGACATGGACATAGGCAGGGAGGTAGTACAACAAAGAGCAGTACTAAAATTGTTGTTTAATTGTTATGATGTTTCAGTTGATAGAGCAACAGAGAGTAGTACTACTGAAGCTGATCCATTTTTTGGAGCAGTTCGTGTGATTAGTACTGGTTCGTATGAAGGGACATTGTTGCTGAATAAGAAAACTATGTTTCCATTAAGAGAACGAAAGCTTCCAGGTGCTTTAAAATTGATATTTTTTAAAGTGTAAATTTAGTTTAATTTTACATTACTCATTTTGGACTGATAAATCCTTTATGTTTTTGTAGGTAATAATGCTTTCTTTGAACATCTTTTTCATATGACATTGAGACTATTTGGACCCACCATACGTAAAAGGTACGTAGTTTCATATCATTGCTACATAATTTTTATTTTCTTCTATTTATTGTAATATATTAAAGTTACTGATCTAACAATCTATTTGTTTTTAAAAAGGTGGAATTTACAAGCTGGAGAATTAAAAAATCAGCTGATTTTATTCATTGAGGAGAAATTTGGAAAAAATATTTTTGACATTGGCCTACTTTTGAAAAGAGCAGCAAAGCATATAAAGACTATGAGGGATCAATATAGAAGGGGTCTTAAGGATAACCCAAAGTATGACCGTCCTCCTATGATTCCACAAATGGAGTTGAATGAAATAATAAAAGATGCAAAGAAGAAAAGGCTATGTGAAGATAGAGATAATGAAGCAACACAGGGCAAAAAGAGGTATGTCATTATAGTATTAAGTACATTGTAATCATGCACTAATTATTGATATTTGTAAATGTATAATCTAAGATGTTTGAAATTGTTCATAGATTGCAGGACACATCCGTGGCTACAAAAGCAAGAATAGAAAAGGTTGGCCAACACAAACTTGGCTCTGGTGGCTATATGAATCTGCAGTCTCAACTTGTAAGTAGAGCAATGAATTTTGTTTTTTTTTTTAATATAATGTTGCAAACAGTTTATTTTAATGAAACCATACATGGAAAACTGACGTTATCAAGCAACAACCACGGGGCATAGATTTCAATGTGGAGGTCACAGATGAAGATAGAAAAATTGCCTTGAAGGAAGGCTATAAAGTTGTGGTTGCACGCCTACATGAAGAATCCATAAGCCCTACCCAAGAATCCAGTGCACCAAATGATATCTCATAGGTAAATTGGTTAGATGAAAAGTAAATGAAATTAAATAGTTGAGAAGATTCTTTTTTGATATTAGTTTTAAACGTAAATCGACTACATAACAATGTGCATAACATTTTACTGTAGCCTTCATATCCTACCACAGAACCTGCTCCTGACAAAGGCCATGATGTACATTATAGTGGTGGAGGTATTAATTTGCTATTGGAAATTAATTATGCAATTATGAATACAATTTAACATCTTCAATTGGAATTTGATGTGTAACCTTTTTTTGACTATTTCAGAGCATGTTGAACATCATGCTGAAGGACTGGACCATGTTCCAAGTGTTCAACATGTTGACGCGGTGGCAGATCAAAATGTTAATGTACATGATGTGGCATTTTTAGGTAAGAAAAATGCATTTTATGTTGTACTCGTACTTAATTACAAACTTGTAACAGTTAGAAAAAGAAAAAGAGTATGCTAATTTATCGCATTCACTTGTTCTTGCAACAGAGCCCCCTTTAGTGCAGCAACCTCCTGCTCCTCCAAAGAGAAGGAGCCATCGTAATTTGACATTACATGTGCCAGAAGAGGAGGAGAATGAAGCAGATATGGATGTCCCTATGAGCACTTTTCTTAAGAGAGCTCAGAAAAACTAAAAAAAGAAATGATGTTTTAAAAATCTTCTTTGATAAACCTTGTTGAATAATGAAAGAAATTTTTTTAAAGTAATTATGTATGAATGATGCGTATTAATACAGATTTTTATTTTATGTTAATGAATATTGTTATGTGTTAATGAAGTTTTGATTAGTATTGTGTATTAATGATTTTTATATCATATTAATGAATGTTATGTGATTGTATTGATTGAATGTTATAGTTCATAAATGGATGAATGAATGAATGAAGTATGTAATTAGATGATAATGGGTACTTTAGATTGATGTTAGGGGGAGGGGGGTGAGGCCAAATGAGCTTCCACCTTCACGTGGTTGGCCTTGTTAAGTAGAGAATATTATAGTATTCTTGAAACCAAGTGAAGCTCAAATTTGTTAAGTCTTCAAACACACATCGCAATTCTCTTTAACGAGTCTGAAGTTTTTTCGCTTGTAATAGTCTCATTGTAGTCATCTTTTGGTTCCTTGAACATATAGTTCTTGCTTAGTTTAAATCCCAATTATTAGATATTTGTCCACATTGGAGTTAGTTTGGCATAGAAACTTGCATATTTTATTATATATATTTAGTCAACTGAAAGCAATGTAGAAAGCATTCACATAGTTGATGTATAACAAAAGAAGACAAGATGCATATACTATTTAGCATGTAAATCCTTGTAGGTGTATTGTGTGTGTATGTACACGCACACACATATACGTATGTATGTAAATAACTTCAAACAAATGTGTAGACTTAATTAGCAAGAGACACCAACCTCAAATCTTGCAATGCAGAAGGAACTGACCTTTGAAATGAAAAGTGTTTATAATGTAGGTAGATTTGTCATAGATCTCCTTTGAGGTCTTCAACAAATCTGCCTTGTACTTATGAATAATCCACCAAGATTTGAAATATTGTTTTTCAATAAATGCTCTAAACTTGGAATATAACTTCATAAAAATTCTGCCTTAGATTTGCTCATCATATTCAAAATAAGCCTTCACATGTCTGTTCACTTAGGTCTGATTTAGGTCTTCCACAAATTTGGCTTATAATTATGCTCTTGAATCTCTTAAAATCTTCTTTGTATTCAAATGATATTTAATGAATTGATTGATACAAATTCCCTCATACTTGAATCCAAATATCATTGTCATTGTCAAACATAACACAAACATAAAATCATTTTGGTTATTGGATTATTATACAAGTTAGTCTTATCTTTTTGGTTTTCACAAGCCATGCACTTATGCATCTTTGGGATATCCACAAGCTATTAGAGATGTTTGGATGGTTCATGTCCTTATTTTTTTTGTGTTGTTTGTAGGGTTTTTGCCATGAATTCTAAGGACAGACATGTTGGATGTTTGTGATAGACATGTCCACCTATAAGAAAAGTATCAAATGTAGAAAAAATGCAAAGAAAAGCTTGAAAGGGTTTTAGGTGTCTTTAGGCCTAGTACAACTTGTAAGGGTTTTAGGTGTCTTTGGAAGGGTTAGTGAAGTTATAAAACCTTTGAAAAGGTTAGTGAAATATATTAAAGGTTTGGTTATTTAGAAGGGATTTTTCGAGTGTTTTGGGGAGAAGTAGAGTTGGGGTGTTGAGACAAGGCATTGTGAAAAAATTATAATCAATAAAATAATCTTGTTCTCTGCAATTCAGTCTCTATCCCATGGAACAGTGAGTTCCTATGATGTATCAAATGCATTTTGAATAATATTTAATGTGAGAACATTTTATTATTTTTGTTATCTTGTCCATGCATTCTTTTAATTTTCATTGTGGGTTGAGTAAGGATTAACAGACTGGTGCATTCAAACCAGTGACTAGTTAGGCATAGTCAACTGTACTTATTTTGAAGTTTCCAATGTAGATTCTCTCCTACCACCTATAGTCATTGTTATTGGTGGGAGACAATGAGGTTGTGATAATTTATTTGTACTATATTAACCAAATGCAGGAGAGTGGGAAAACTTGGTGCAAGTGCAGTGTTGGATGGTAATTGCTGATGGAGGTTTAGCCTTGATTAGACACCAGTCTAATAGACAGTGGATCATTTCATGTTTGAAGATGTTTGGGGGGTGAATCCTTCATGTTTGGGGGGTGTCTCTGTTACCAAAAATGAGACAGTAGAGCACTGCTAGTGTTATGATGGGCAAAATATGTCTTTCATTATGATAGACTATTTCTAAGTCATCTGTGTTGTTTCTTGCTATTGTCAAGCAGTCTTTGTTTTCCTTGAGACCATGAACAAAATTATCTACCATTTTTGTTAATGATAAACTTTTGACTTGAACAATGATAAAGTTTATTAGTAATCATTATAGTGGAACAACTTTTGACTTGTTCAAAAATTTTAGTCAAAGGTGTTGGAATTGATAGTGAACTCCAAGCTCCTAGAAATCACTTACAACCAAAATGCATGTTACATCTGTGTCTGAGAGAGAATATGATCCAAAAATCATACCTACTTTGGTGATTTGGCTATTATTACAGCACTACAAAGTGTCTTATAGTGTTTCTCATTTTCTTAAATAATAGACAATTAGTTCATGATTTCATCATATCTTATAGTGGAACAACTCCAAGAATCTTGGGTAAATTTATTGCTATAAGACTTTCTTGTATATGACACTCAATAATGTGGGCTAAGTGGTGGGCACAAAGAGGAACAAGAAAGGATATGTACAAGTGCACGGTGCAGTAGAATTCAAAAATGAAATTATCTTAGTTTCATTCCGATTCTCCTCTGTTACCCTCACATACATACACAACTCACTTCAATTCTTCAATGCTCTCAAACTTATACACATCCCTTATCAGCAGATCTAGTCATAATTCTCCTAAAATTTACAAATATTCTTGGAAATAGCAGCTACCTAAGACTCAAGAATTAGATATAAATGAGTTGAGACCAGCATTTATAATTCTTGAACAAGATTGAAAATAATTTTGATTTTGTAAGATGATTTGATATGCAGTAGTAGAATTCATCCTTGTTTACTTCTGATTTATAGGACCAGTGCCTTATCCATTAGGCAAGAAATTGACTATTAGCGGGAGATGTAATTCAAATAACTTGTATAAAAATTAATCAACTGCAATCACCCATCTCCATTCTTATGCAATATCCCTTTTATGAACTCATAAACCCTACTGATTTTCTGAAGTGTTTATATAATTGCTTGAATTAAAAGCAACAATAAAACCAGCATACAACCCATTCAGACTACATTCAGCCAAATAAACCTTATTTAAATGACTTCAAAGTAAACAAACCCATAAACTGGAGACAAAAATTGATGATCCAAAGATATAGTGTAAATACCCCTTTGTATTATCCTTTTCATATGACTAATACAATAACCAATAGAAAACCAATTGAATGCCTAGAATAGATTGCCATTTTTGTCATTTCAATTTGCTTATCAGAAAGTACAATGGAAGCAAACTCAAAACCTCTGCATACTATTGGACCGACTGAATATGTACTCTTCTTGAAAGAAACAAAAAATTGCACAAGTCTCAGACCATCACAATGCCTTGAAAACTCATTTATATAGAATGAGTTGCAACAAGCAAAGGGTAATTGTGATCTAATAAGTTTCCAAGGAACAAAGCATCATACAAAAGACAAAAACAATCACAACAGAATGCCAGGTGTATCAAATATTCCTTCAGGTAGGCCCATTCTAGTTTCTATTGTGAATCATCAACTTCTGATTTGTTTCTCATTATTTCAGCTCCTCAAAATACGTGGCTACCAAGCTGGCCAAAGAAGGATGATCTTGTGATACCTCCAAATTAGTTTTCTCCTATGGGTTCTCACTGCTTTCACCCTGAGTAGGCATTATTACCTTTTCCCCTTCTTCTTTTTTTAGTTCTGGTGCAGAGGTGTCAATAACTTGCACCTCGCCTTCTAGTTTCTCATCATCATTTGAACTGTCCTCCTCTAATTGCTTGTCCAATAGAAGATCTACCATCCAAGTGTCAAATTGTATATGATCCGGCCAGCTGAACTGTAGGATATCATTTTTCTTTTTTAAAATATAACCAACCTCCTTTTCAAAACCAACAAATTCTTGCTTTAAAGAATTTTAAAAAATTGGACTTTAACAAATTCCTCTGTCGTGGTGGCCCACCAGGCATGCCCCTTTTCATTAATAACTTTATTTATCCTTGTGTAGAAAAGGTCATCCAATTCTTTACTCCAATCTTCCTTATTTTTTAATTTCTTCTTTCTATCCAAGGCATAAGGAAATAGATCAAATTTTTTATTCTTGTACTTATTCAAATAAGAAACAATTTTTAGTTGCAGAGCAACTCTCCTGTTATCAAAATCTGACAGGTCATTAGCAATATCATACAATTTTTCAACATGGTCATGGGAAGACTTTATAACTGAATAACATAGAAGGGTGATTTCCTTTTCCCTTCTTCCCCATTTATTAACAATAGGCTTCAGGGTATCATCATGAGTTTTCAATTCCTCCCATATATCTATTACTTTTACCAATTGATTAAAGAATAAGGGCCACTCAATTTTTTCCACTAAATACATTAGAGCCTTTCTAAGCTTATCCTCATACTACATATTTAACTCTACATGTAAGGCCCATAGTTTGCTCTTCTCTTCTTCAAATTCCTTAGTTGTATAATATTCAGGCCTTTGACGTGTGTCTGGTATCTCTACAAAGGGGGTGGATTTAAAAGGTTCCATTGGAGGATGGAGGTATGTTATTCTTGGCCTTGTGGATTTCCCCATTGCCTTGTTTTCAAGTTCAATTCTCCTTTTTACCTCCCTATTATAGGCCTCAAGAAGTGTTTCATATTTATTCTGTAACTCAGACATAACATGTTCCTCCTTCTTAGCAGTGGCCAACACAAACTTAGAAGAATCCACATTCCAATATGCTACCTGTACATGTGAAGTGTTAGCAACCCTTCTTACAAGTATATTTCCCATCAACCTAGACTCATCTGATTGTGATGGTGTGGCTCTAGATCCCTTTCTCAATGACCAACTAACCAATGCAGCTTGATCTTCAATGAATGAAGTGCCTTGGAAGTCTCTTCTATTTGGGTCTTGCAACTCCAGTCTACTTGAAACAGAATTGAAAATTAATGCATCTGCAATATCCCAATTGGGCAATAATAAAATGTTAGATACCTTTATCATTTTCCTCCCCTCCTCAAGGCTTATATTTTGCAATTCCTTCATCATTTCTTCTTTAATTTGGTTTTGCATGGAAGTTTCATCCATTTCTGGATGCTCTATTGTCATCTTTTTACATTTCTCCTCAAAAATGTTCATGTTTGTCCTCCATGCAAACTGCTAAAAAGCCCTTGATTTCACAAAACTATCATCAGTCAAAAATTGATGACTTGCCTGCTCTAATACATGGTCCAACTCCCTACCTCTATAATTAGCTATTGTTAGATCCAAACTTGGGAGAGGAAGTTCTGGAGGGTTACCCTCATCTAATTCTGCTTGAATAATAAAAATATCTCCCTGTGATCCCATTTGTTCAACCTGTTCACCAGTGAGCTGCTCTTCTCCAATCCTCAAAGGGGACTGGGTGGGTGAATATTCCTCATCTTGAGGCCTTTCTTCTATCATTACCTTTTTCCTCTTAGGACTAGGCTCTTCAGGTCTCTCCTCTTGGGCTATACTGGTAGATCCTGTCATTTTTTTGCCCTTGTCTATAAGATCCCTTTTATTCTAAATTATAATATATCCGTGCCTCTTTTGTACAATTATTTTATCAATTCTCACATTTGGAGTGAAAACCAACCTCCTCATGACCTCTCTGGCCTTATCAAGATATGAATCAATAAAAAATTGTTTCTTTTCATTCATGACCTCCATTATTTCAGGGAAGGTATTCATGAGCTTACTTATTTTGTTAGCCTCTGTGATAGCATTATCCAAAGGATCATATTTATTATCAAAACAATGAATGAATTCTAAGACCCGAGAATAAACTCTCCATTTTTTCTTTTTAGTTTCCTACTCCTGCAATGAGAATTCATTCCTTATAATATCCTCTAGATAATAAGAATCGTGCTTGTCCAGTCCCAACTTGATTCTATGCCTCAACATCTGATTGAAAAATCTGTCAGAATCACAAAAACGGGGATGAGAGACATCCATCATATACTGCTCCAAAATTTTACGCAAAAAGATCCATCCCCCTTTTGTAATCACAAACTGATGGGCCACTGTGTAGGTAGGGAAAATTGACCCTAATTTCCTTTTCAACAAAAACATTTCTTCCACTCCCCCTAACTGCCGTAAAACTTCAGCCATTCCCACCTTCAAAGGAACTTGGTAAGGCAAAACATGAGGGTTCCCCTTGAAACCATAGATTCTAAAAATAGTAGAAACAGGGTAGGGGATGATATCTCCCCAATTATGTGAAACTTTCAAGTCATGGGGGTTATCCATAGGCCTGATGAGACTCATTAGTACCCTAGGGATTTTGGGATTGTCACTCAATATGAGGCATCTCAATTTAGCAGCAAAATATCTATCAAATCTGACAAAACTAGCATTACTTGCATCGCAGGTCATATCTGCACTCCACAACTGGACTGGTAGTATTTCCCCATTCTCCTCTCTATTTAGTTCCATCTCATTACCAAAATATTTCACTCCTTTGAACAAAAACATGTGCATTAATAGAGAGTAGTGACTAAAAGTTTTTTCCACCTTGCCCTTCGCAATCCCAACTAAACCAATGTGAATTTCTTCGACCAAAAAGGAAGCAAAATAAAAAATAACATCTACACCGAAGGAAGCAATCTGAACCATCATGTACATGAAACCAATGGGCATAAATTCTTTCTCATCTTCACCAAAAACTCGGCATAAGGTCCTATATATCTCTACAGCCATGGAAGTGAAAAGACTCTTCTTAAAAGGCTCTCTAGAGGCTGTAGTAATTACTAGCAAAGTTCCTATTGTACCAATATGTGCCCTTAGTGCACCTCCCCTAATTACACCCTTCTTTGCTTTATATTCATTCTCTAATTCTAGCAGATTGATTTGCACATGGTAGTCTAATAATGGTTCCAGGTGAAAAACCTCTCTAATTTCTTCAGGAGTAATCGAGACCAGAGGCACACCATCCTTTCTTCTTACAACCCTAATGGCTTGGTCATAATTCTTAGCAATGGATTCAAGCAAATCATAATCCATGAAAACACTTGGGACTACTAACTTTCCCAAATCAAAATTACAGACATTAGCATGCGGGGCAAACAACTTTCTTTCAAAAAACCACTTTTTAAACAAGATAAGGCTAGTTTGAGTAGTTGTTGCATCCCTAACCCAATTCCCCTTGTCATATAGGCCATCACCAATTTTAAGCCTAGAGTTTAAGGAAATTAACTTTTTAACTTGTGCAGGTTGTACAGTAGATTCTGGGAGTAATTCTAATAAATCATCGTGGACATTCCTATCCATATAATTAATTTTCCCAGAGAATGGTTTCTTAGGAGGCATTTTGACAGTATTGAGAGAATTGGAATGCCACAGAGGTTATACTATGAGTACTTACTTGACTTTCTGAACTTGTTCTTCTCTGAACTTCTAAAATTTCTCTCGAACGACAGAAGAATAGTTTCACATCTTTACCAAGCTTAACACGACACAATCAACCAGGCTCTTGTGCTCAAAAAATTTGTAATCTTTGTTCACGTGGGACTGGAATTAATGAAAATCTCTATGTTATACTATATTTCTCCCACACACAAAGCTTTCACTTATCATAAATGCGCCGAATAGAAAAACAGAGTGGCGTCGCACTTTCTTTTTTAAACTTGTGCTGTTGATCCTTGAAAAATCCTACGATCTGGGAATGACAACTAAGCTGACTCAACTTTCTTCTTAACACATTGGCAGTCAAGCCAATAAAAAAACTCCACCTCTACCTTTCCTTCAAGGCTGGCACTTCAAATCGGGCCCATGCATGACTACGCACACATGTCATCAACTCGCTAACTTGTTATACATTCTCGAGCACCTTTCCACAGCAAGCTAGCGATGATCACTGATCTTACTTTAATCATGTGGTAGACAATTAAAACAACCTTTAAGAACATGATGGTGGGGTCCATTGCTCATTAACTCGCTATACCTAATTTTTTCACATCTCTTTATAGCGATTCAATGAGCGTCGTCAATCCAGACTTGATCTTGTGGACAACAATTTTACTTCAACAGTAGTGGGCCACACTTGCTAACTCACTATACTTAACTTCCGAGCACTTCTTCATAGCAAGTCAACACCACCCTTTGATCCTGACTCGATCTCATGATTAGAAATCTTCATACCTAGTACACAGGAAGTGGGTCCATGATATCGTTGTCCATGATATGTGGCCTACAGATTTCTACCAAGCATTGGTTGAAATTTCGCCCAATGAATGGCAGAAAATGCTCTGACAATGCCAACATTTTTTGACCACCGTATTCGTTGAAGTTTTGACCAACCTACTGGATGGTCAAATTTTTGACCAAAAATTTTTCAACTAGTGCCATCTAGTTTTCTACCATGCATTGGTCAAAATTTTGACCAATGCCCTGCATATTTCTACCAAGCATTGGTCGAAAGTTTGACCAATGAATGGTAGAAAATGGCTCAACAACCTGGACATTTTTTGACCAATGTATTGGTCAAAATTTTGACCATCCAGTAGGTTCATCAAATTTTTGACCGAAAAATTATCGACCAATTCGTTGGTCAAATTTCGTCGAAGATTGGTCAAAAAATGGGTTGAAATTTTGACCAATAAAGGTCAAAAAATGAGCCCAAATGTACTAGTGATAACATGATTTGTTTCTAATTTTCTTGACTTCCTTAATAATTTCATCTAGTTCAATATTTTTTACTTCAATCATTTTTCTTGCCCACAATGGTCTCTTTTTGAGATTTGAGATATTTCTATTTTCTGAATCTAGTACTAAACTTGTTTCTTTTGATATATTCTCCTTATGAATTTTAGATTGTGGACTTTCATCTAAGTCTATTGAAGGCTCATCATTTGTGCTTATGGATAGTTTTAGAGTAGTTTTTTCCTCAAATATGACATCTCTGCTTACTTCTATTGATCTTTTTCCAGGAACATAAACTTTGTATCCTTTTGAGTTTTCACTATACCCAACAAATATTCCTTTCTTTCTTGAAGGTTCTAACTTAGTTCTTCTTTCTTTAGGTATATGTATATACATAGGACAAGAAAAGATCCTAAGATGACTTAAGTTAGGTTTATTCCCTATAAAGACTTCTTCAGGTGTTATATTTTCTGGGATAGAGTGTGGACATTTGTTTTGAATGTATACAACAATATTAGTGGCTTCTGCCCAGAATGAAAAGTGTAGGTTTTGATCATGAAGCATAGCTTTTGTTGCCTCAACAATAGTTCTATTTTTTCTTTCTGCTACACCATTCTGTTGAGGATTATAAGGTAATGTATACTCCCTCTTAATCCTAATAGATGTACAAAAAGCTTTGAAATTCTTAGAAGTATATTCTCCCCCATTATAGAGTCTTAATTTTCTTTGACACTTGATTTTTTATCAATTCTTTGAATTCTTTGAATTTTGATAACACTTCATTTGATTCCTTAACTTTTAGAAAGAAAATCCAAGTCTTCCTAGAGTAATCATCGATGAATAATATGTAGGAGTAACCTCCTAGGGAGAATGTTGGCATGGACCCACATAGATCTGAGTGAATTAGTTCTAGAATTGATTTAGACTTGTGTTCACTAGTAGGGAAAGGCTTTTTAATGTTCTTTCCTAGAGCACAACCTTTACATATACTTGTATGGGTATAATTTAAGTTTGGAATTACAGAGGTGATTTTGCCTATCTTTGGTAGTGAACTGAAACCAATGTGTCCAAGTCTCCTATGCCATATTTCATTAGAATTTGTTATTTCATGATTAAGAGCTTGGTTTTTAATATTACATAGTTTATATAAGGTCGCATCTCTAGTCTCGATAATGATATCATTTTTCAGACTTGTGTTTTTAGGCCAGTACAAGACTTTGTCTTCATTGAAAGTAACTTGAAAACCTTCATCTGTTAATCCATAGATTGAGATTAGGTTTCTTTTTATTCCAGGTACAAATAGAACATCTTTCAACTTTAATGTAACTCTAGTCCTTAATTGAATAGAAAAAGTCCCAATGCCTCTGACTGGATGAGTGGAGTTGTCTCCAATAGTAACTCCTTCAGATTTGTAATTTTCAAGTGTTTTAAATTTGTCTTTGAATCCTGTTATATGTCACAAAGCACCACTATCTATAATCCACACACTTTCATCAAAGTTTATCTCACTTGATAAAGTAGAGTAGAAAACTAGATTTAAATCTTTCTTACTTTCGGCTAATGAGGCTAAGATTCTTTCCTTTTTAGGATATTTGTTGAAGATATGTCCAACTTTCTCAAATTTAAAGCATTTAACTTTAGAGAGATTAGTATTGTTGACCTTATTATGCTTTTTCTTATAGCCATGTTTCTTTCCTTTAAATTTCCTTTTCTTTCCTTGATGATTTGGAACTAAGAAAAGAGCTTGATTTTATCCTTCTTGATTTGATACAATACCTTTGGAACTTAATCTTGACTCTTATGATGTACAATTAGCTTTTAGTTGATCAAATTAAGGGATTGAAGGTCTACTAAAAACTTGAATGAATGCTTCCCATGATAGTGGTAATCCTCTGAGTGCTAATATAGAGAGTTCTTGATCTTCTACTTTGTTTCCAATGGAATTTAAGTGATTCTTAATTTTAGAGATTCTTCCAAAATAAGATGAGATTGATTTTCCCTTATTCATTTTAATATTCATCAATTGATTCTTCAAAGTGATCAATTTGCTTGAGTTGTTTATTTCAAATGCATTTTTATTGTTGTGAGTACTTCAAAGGCTTTCTTCAAATTTGAAATGGAAGGAAGAATGTGATCCTTTACGAAGTCTATTATGATTTTCTTGGCTTTATTGTTTCACCTTCTCCAAGTGATTTTTTCAGTTTCATCTTTAGGAATTGGATTGTTAGATTCAATAAATGATTCTAGTTCTAGTTCTTCAAGGATTGTGGTAATCCAAATTTTCCATGAAAATAAATTTACATCACCTTCAAATCTGTCTTCTACTCTTACATTATTTGACATATTTGTAGTACTTTTGATAGTCTCTCTACCAAGTAGGCTTTGATACCATGTAAATTTTATTAGACCGTGTTTGGTGTAGACTTATCAAGGTGTTTGATATGTATTATGATATATATAACAGACTGGTGTCTTCTTGTCAATAAACTTTAATGTGCTTGTTGTAAATGATAATATTCTTATCTAAGATCAGTATTACCAATTTTATTGATATGATCTATAGATGAGAAATGAATATGATATATATATATTGAAACATGATCAAGTAGGGGCATGACCCTACGTGATCATGCCTCAATATACACAATACTGATTGTATCTATTCATAACTAATTCGTAACATATACTAATCACACCCGATAGTAATTCCTTTAATAGAATAACAATTGGATAATGAAATTCTTGATTAACTAGTCGGTGGAAGTAATACATGTTGTTCACCTTTATATAATCGACACTAAATATATACCTCACACACCCGATACTAATCGGTGTTAATAATATGTTTGATGACAATTGGTGTAAGGAAATATAGAACACACCTGATACAATCGGGATTACCAGAGGTATTGAAGCTTATGTCATTCGATCTGTAGATCATTTGACATAGATAGAATATGCTTAAGATTTCTATATTCAGTATGATAGGGGTATAATATAAATATATTCATATATTGTCAATACTTGTGAAACAACAAGTGTTTCAACACATTGAATGCTAACATCCTTAACAATAGTGACCCACCAGAAAATATTGACTTTCAGAATTAGTTGGCTAAACTAGATTTTCTGCTAGCAATTAGGTGTCATTTTCTTCTCAAAAATCATCTTATAAGCATAACCAATTGAGAAATCCCCAAATGAGGTAGCCTTCCAAATGAAAATGTCCTCTTGAGCCACTCCCAGAATTTTGTAACCTTTAAGAAGCTCTTCAAGGTCCTCCACTAGACTATCCCCATCTAAATAACCCTGAGGCAATTGCATCTTCCTCCACCTCTTGCTTGGCCTAATAAAATCTATCACCTTACTTCCCACTTGTGGCTAGAGATGCTCTCTGAGAATACCAAACTTCATCCGGACCAATCGTTTGCCCACCAACCAAGTATCCTCCTAGAATCTCACTTGGCTACCCTCACCCACCAACTACCTCATTCCTTCCCTAAGCATACTTCTATTTCTTATGATGTTACCCCATATCCTAGACCTCGAAGGAAGATCATGTTAATACTTGTCTTTGAAGCTATCAACCTATAGGGTTGGATTTCCTTGATCATCCAACCTAAAGATTTAGACTTGCATATTAGCACCAAAAAATGTGTTACATAGAAATTATATAAAACTAACTATCAAACATCTCTCCATAACATTCCCATATTTCTCAATGATTATTTAAAAATTGAATGATAATGTAAAGCTATACCTTGTTTTCCTAACTGCATATTATTTTCCTAAAGTGTGCCAAGATAGAGGCAAGAGCCTACAACACAATGGTAAATTGTTAGCCTCTTATCTTGGAGGTCTTAAGTTCAATTCTACTCAAGCTCTACAAATAATAATAACTAATCACAACAAGTGATAATAATTGATCTTGAATTCTACCTATTAAATTTTTTAAAAAGTGCACCAAGATAGTGTGCAAAAAGGGAGTATAAGTGGCCACATTTTTTTGACATTAGGTAAACCCAAACATGGAAGATAAATTTGAGAGTTGTGCACTCAAAATTAGAAGATGTGCAAAGAATATTGAAGAATTGGTATTACTTTGAAGCTAAATAGTAAAAAGCTTTAAAATGGATAAGATTAAGATGGCCAAATCTATTTACATGAAAATTTGTTCCTAATTTGAGGAAAAAATAACATACTGCATGACATTTGTTCCTAATTTCAAGAAACAAATCATTTTAAAGATGTGCCCACTTGAAGGTGTCTATTTTGTTTTATAAGTTTTTATTAGTATTTTTTAATGATTTTTTCAAGTGGGCACATCTTTAAAATGAAGTGTTTGTTTATGCACTAAAAATAGCATGCATAAAAAAAAAAGATTTTATTTTTAGTGTTTAGAATCAAGTGTTGAACAATAATGTAATTATTAAGAACACTTTGGTCAAGTAGACCAAGATTATTAAGAAAATGATACATATGTTTCAAAGAACTATGAAGACACTAGCAAAGATATTAAAATGTAATATGTCAATGTTGTCCAAAAATAGATAAAATTATATGCTTAGGAGTCTTAGAATCTATGTGAAATCATGGTGGAAATTTCACAAATACCTAGTGTATTTATAAACTTGATAACAAGGAAGATGAGAAACCAGCATGGAAGAACAAAATATGTGAGAAATTAGAGAAATGGAGGTAAATGGAGATCCTAAGCCTCACAATTATTATCCAGTCCTATTACCTGAGCATAATGCAATCAAGAATGTAACTATTTAAAAATCCAATCAAGTTTGTAAAACTTTAGCTATATGTTTCTAGTTCTTAAAAACCCAATTGTGTTCTTAATCTCTAAAAGCTTGATTGAGTTTTGTAGAATTAAAAAATTATGTAGATAAATTGGGTTTTTTAAATTATTTTAGTTCTACAAAACTTGGTCAAGATTTTTAGAGTCAAAAATATATATGTGGACATATCTATGTAAAATTAATATGTGATACACGTGTATATAGTGTTAGGATAAACCACGGACAGAAATAAAAACTACATGCAAATATAACCAATAACAAAAAATAATAGAACACACAAAAATGAACACAAGGCGCCAAGATTTAACGTGGTTCACCCAATCCATGGGCTACGTCCACCAAACAGCAAGTCCGATCTTATTACAATCCAGTGATTACAACCTGATTACAATCCGTAATCCCTTACAGCTCAATACTTCCGCAAGAACCAATTTCGTATCACCACATATAAAAAATACCCAACCCTAAGCCCTTTTTATACAAGTATTAAACCGCTTTAGGGTTATAACATGTCAGCCATATGTCGGCCATAATATGTCGGCTACCATGTCGGCTACTTCCAAAAAAAAAAAATTTCGGGCCGATGCCCCGAACCCCACTATTTATGAAGTATGTACAGTACTTTCCTGATCAGTCACCACAATCTAACAATCTCCCACTTGGGGACTGATCAGGCTCCACACTAAACAACAATCTCCCACTTGGAGACTGATCCTGTAGCAATACAACTATCGCATGGGGCTCCCACTAGATCAAACCACCCTGGACTCTGCTGTTCTTTTATTCACATTTAGTCTAAAAGACCAACTGAAGCTGAATAGGAGTTTAGCTTCTCCCTTGTTACAACCTTTGTCAACATATCTGCTGGATTTTCATTGGTATGTATCTTCTCCAGCTTTAACTGTCCATCCTCCAAAACTGACCGAATGAAATGGTACCGCAACTGTATGTGTTTGGTCTTAGAATGCAGAGCTGAATTCTTAGCAAGATGAATGGCACTCTGACTATCTGTGAACAAATAATTATCCTTCTGAGGATGTCCCAATTCTTCCAAGAAGAACTGAAGCCATATCATCTCTTTGGCTGCCTCTGTAGCAGCAACATACTCTGCCTCTGTAGTGGAGAGAGCATTAATCTTCTGTCACCTAGAAACCGAGCTCACGGCTGCCCCACCAACAGTAAAGACATAACCTGTAGTACTCTGCCTGGTATCAATATCCCCAGCCAAATCTGAGTCAACATAGCCCTGTAAATCAGTAGTAGAGCCCCCAAAGTGTAAACACTTATTGGATGTTCCTCTCAAATATCTGAGAATCCACTTGACAGCATTCCAATGCTCAAAACCTGGATGACTCATATACCTGCTAACGACTCCCACTGCATGTGCAATATCTGGCCTAGTGCTTACCATAGCATACATCAAACTTCCTACAGCTGAAGCATAGGGTACCTTGGACATCTTATCCTCCTCTTCCTGTGTCTTGGGACACATCTCCTTAGTCAATTTCAAATGACCAGGTAAAGGTGTGCTGACAGCTTTAGCATTCTCCATAGAGAAACGTTGCAACACCTTCTCAACATAATCAACTTGAGATAGCATCAATGTTCTGTTCTTCCTATCTCTGCAAATCTTCATACCAAGGATTTGTTTTGCTGCCCCCAAATCCTTCATAGCAAATGCATGTGCTAATTGGCATTTCAACCCCTTAATATGATCCATGTTAGACCCAGCTATAAGCATATCATCAACATATAAACATAAAATAATGTAGCTATCATCATCCAACCTCTTAAAATAAACACAGTAATCTGAATGACACCTATTATATCCATGCTCATGCATAAAACTGTCAAATTTTAGATACCATTGCCGAGGTGCTTGCTTCAAGCCATATAATCTTTTCTTCAATTTGCACACTAAGTTCTCCTTACCTTTGACCTCAAAACCCTGTGGCTGAGCCATATATATTTCTTCATCCAAATCACCATGAAGAAAGGCTATTTTAACATCCATCTGCTCTAAATGCAAATCTTCAGTAGCCACAAGACTTAAAACAGTACGAATAGAAGTCATTTTAACAACAGGAGAAAATATCTCATCAAAATAAATTCCCTTTTTCTGTGCAAATCCTTTTACAACTAACTTGGCCTTAAATCTTTTCTTACCTCCTTCCTCTTCTTTCAACCTGTAAACCCATTTATTCTGTAAAGCCTTTTTACCTGTAGGCAACTTGCATAAATCCCATGTCTTATTTTTCAGCAAAGAGTCCATTTCATCTTTCATTGCAGACTCCCACTGAATCTTAGTATCCACCTGCACAGCTTCATCATAACTTTCGGGTTCACCAGCATCAGTAAGTAAAATAGAATACAAAGAGGGAGAAAACCTTTGTGGAGGTCTAATTGGCCTTGTTGACCATCTAACATTCACTGGTGTGTGTGGTATTTGTTGTTGCAGTTGTTGCACATCATGAGGAATGGCTGGAACATCAGCTTTTGGAGTATCATCCAGCACTACATAATCATCTTCTTTCTTCTCATGTTGCTGCAACAGATCTTTGTACAACACTTTTTCATTGAATATGACATCCCGGCTTCTTATAATTTTATGATTTTCAAAATCCAAAAGCCTATAGCCAAATTCATTAATGCCATATCCAAAAAAGACACATTTCTTTGATTTAGCTTCTAGCTTGGTTCTATTTTCAGAGTCTATATGAGCAAAAGCTTCACAACCGAAGGTCTTGAGAAAAGAATAACTCACCTTCTTACCAGTCCATGCTTCCTCTGGAATACCACAGCCCAAAGGAGTAGAGGGACCTCTATTAATCAAATATACTACAGTATTGACAGCCTCTACCCACATGTGTAAGGGCAACCCAGCATGCAACCTCATGCTCCTTGCGCGCTCCATTATAGTCCTATTCATGCGTTCAGCCACTCCATTTTCCTGTGGAGTCCTTGGAATATTTTTTTGTCTACGAATACCATTAGTGGAGCAATAATCTTCAAATTCATGACTACAATACTCACCACCGTTATCAGATCTGAGACATTTTAATTTCTTACCAGTCTCATTTTCAACCAAGCATTTCCATTTCTTAAAAGTTTGAAATACATCAGATTTCTCTCTAAGGAAATAAACCCATACTTTTCTAGTTGCGTCATCAATAAATCTAACATAATAATGAGAGCCACCAAGGGAAGATACCTGAGCCAGTCCCCATACATCTGTATGCACAAGCTCTAATTTCTCCTTTTTGTTTTCCTTCCCTATCTTTACAAAACTCACTCTCTTTTGTTTTCCATACACACAACTTTCACAGAAATCCATATTTAAAACTTTCCTTGAATGAAGTACTTTCATACCTTTCTCACTCATGTGCCCAAGTCTATTGTGCCACAGCGCTGTATCAGAATCTACAGCAGCTATTTGTTCTCCCTGCTCAACTGCAGTAATTGTTCCTGAATATTCATTTTTCTCTGAAACAATCAAAGTAGAAGGAACAATATGACCTGTACAAAGATATAAGGTGCCTACTTTCACACCTTTTTCTACTACAAGGGAACCTTTTGAAACCTTCCAATTTTTATCATTAAAAGTAACTACACAACCCTCATCACTGAGTTGCCCTGCTGAAATTAAATTTCTACTTAGTTTTGGAACATGTCTTACCTCATGTAGTAGCCAATGATTCCCATTCTGCAACTTAATCTTAATTTTTCCCTTTCCAACAATCTGACAGGGTTCATTATCCCCCAAATAAACAAGCCCAAAATCCCCTTGGACATAATCAATGAAATAACCTCTATGAGGTGTAGCATGAAAAGAAGCACCAGAATCTAAAACCCATGAATCATCAACACTCTCTAAAGATAGAAGCAAAGCATCCTCTTCGGATTTGTTACTTACCACATTTGCCTCTTTGTCTCCATCTTATTTATCTCCTTCATTTTTCTTTCGAGTCCAGCAATCTTTCTTTTTGTGCCCTGGTTTCCCATAGTACCAGCAATCATTTGGTCCTCTCGATTGAGACCTCCTCCCCTTTGACTTTCCTCTTGATTTCCCACGATTTCCAGAGTTACTTCCTCTTTCAGTCGTTCTGCCCCTACTTTGTGCATTTAAAGCACTTCCTTATGTAGATCCACCTAAGGATTTTCTACGAGTTTCCTCACTTAAAATAACACCGATCACATCATCATATTTTAGGGTACTAGATCCAGGAACAGAATTACTCACCGCCATTACCAAGCCATTCCAGCTTTCAGGCAAAGAACACAAAATCAAGAGAGCCCTAATTTCTTCATCAAAATTGATACCCACAGAAGATAATTGACTAGTAATAGTATTAAACTCATTTAAATGATCTGCAACAGATCCACCTTCTGCCATTTTCATATTAAATAAACGCTTCATGAGAAATACCTTATTTGAAGCGGAGGGCTTTTCATACAGTGTCGCTAGGGTTTTCATCAAATCTTCTGTCGTCTTTGCTTTTGTAATATTAAATGCCACCGATGGTGCCAAGCATAACCGAATGCTTCTGAGTGCCTTTCTGTCCAAAAGATCCCATTCAGCCTCTGACATAGTTCCCTGATTCTTGGCTTTTCCTTCCAACGGCTTCCATAAATCCTTCTGATATAAATAGTCTTCCATTTGCATCTTCCATAACTGGAAGTTCTGCCCATTAAACCTGTCAACCCTCAACTTACCCTCATCTGCCATTGCTCCCACTCAACTGTGAGACTCCCACTTAACCGTGAGACTTTCCTGTAGAGGATAACTGAAAGACAACCTTGCTCTGATACCACTTGTTAGGATAAACCACGGACAGAAATAAAAACTACATGCAAATATAACCAATAACAAAAAATAATAGAACACACAGAAATGAACACAAGGCACCAAGATTTAACGTGGTTCACCCAATCCCTGGGCTACGTCCACCAAACAGCAAGTCCGATCTTATTACAATCCAGTGATTACAACTTGATTACAATCCGTAATCCCTTACAGCTCAATACCGTCGCAAGAACCAATTTCGTATCACCACATATAAAAAATACCCAACCCTAAGCCCTTTTTATACAAGTATTAAACCGCTTTAGGGTTATAACATTTCGGCCATATGTCGGCCATAATATGTCGGCTACCATGTCGGCTACTTCCAAAAAAAAAAAAAATTCGGGCCGATGCCCCGAACCCCACTATTTATGAAGTATGTACAGTACTTTCCTGATCAGTCACCACAATCTAACATATAGTTACATATATAATACATGTGTATGTATAAATATCTACATACGCATACATATATGTGTATGTGTATGTGTATACAAATTTATATGCATGTATGCACATATATGTATGTATTTACTATTAGAATTGTCAAGATTGATGTTGCACCAAACAATTGACTTGTCAATGCTCGATACAACCAATATTTTTACAGAACCAGGAGGCAATTAAGAAATGTATCTCTGTATGTGTGTATATAAATGCATATTTCTAACTCTCACCCTCTCCTTGTTATCTCATTCTCTCTTTTACTTTTCCCCCTTATAATTATCTCCATCTCTGTCTCATATACACACACACATCGTCCTTCCCCATGACCATCTCTATCAATTATAAGCCCTAATTATCCCCCCCCCCCTCTCGCTCTCTCTCTCTCTCTCTCTCTCTATATATATATATATATATATATATGTATATATATATATATATATATATGTATATATATATATACTCCTCATCTTTCTATGTATTTGTTCTCCCTAAGTCACCAAGATAATTTATTTCAAGTGCACTATGTAAATAAGACAATGACTACATTTATTATACAACAACCTATTTAAAAGGTTTTTAGGCTACATGTGGTGGTTTGTAGTTCATTTGCATAGATTCCTACATCTCAAGAGGACACATGAATTTGTAGAAAATTAGTTTCTTTTGAAAAATACAAGTCAATCACATATGGTATTAAATATGGAAAAGAATTAAAGAGGTTTGATTTCATGAAAAAAGGATATATGCATAGTTGAATTTACAAATGGTTTTAAAGAAAAAATTAGGTTATGAGTACAATGCTTATACACATTGATCTCAGTGGTTAGATGTGTGATTCAAGTTATGCAAGGATATTTCTCCCCACAACACTATTGTATGTGTCATATTTAATAACTATACACTAAAAGCTCAAAATGAAGTGCAACCTATGTTTTTCCATGCACATAATAGCACATAGGAGGATAGAAAGGTTTTAAGAGAGCATAACTTCTATATTAATTTTGATCATACAATCATTCATCAGATTTCATACAACCATTTTTTAAAGCTTTCTTGGAAATTTTATGGGCAAGAGGTATAAGATACAATCAACACATAATATGATCAGATAATTGCACCTCACAATTCAAGAATGCAAGTATACTATATTGGTTTACTAGGGTGAATGTGATAAGTAGTGCACAATATTTTTTATAATCTCATTGAGGATGAACATCAAAAGGGAGAGAATGATGGTGTGTGAGTAATCATAAATAAAGATCTTACTAGAGAGGAAATCAAGTACAAAGGTTCTCTCTCTCTCTCTCTCTCTCTCTCTCTCTCTCTCTCTCTCTCTCTCTCTCTCTCTCCTCCACAACTATTTATGTTTATTCCTTCTCCTTGATTGTCTCTCTTTGTCTTTGTTCTCCCTAAGTCACCAAGATAATTTATTTCAAGAGCATTATGGAAACAAGATGATGGCTATATTTATTATAAGCAACATGTTTAAAAGGTGTTTATGCTTCTCGTGGTGGTTTGTAGTTCATTTGCATAGATTCCTACATCTAGAGAGGACCCATACAATTGTAGAAAATTAGTTTCTTTTGTAAAATAGAAGTCAATGACATATGGTATTAAATATGGAAAAGAATTAAAGAGGTGATTTCATGAAAAGTGATATATACACAGTTGACTTTATAAATAGTTTTTAATCAAAAACTAAGTTATGTGTACAATACTCATACACATTGATCTTGGTGATTAGATGTGTGATTCAAGTTATGCAAGGACATTTCTCCCCATAGTACTATTGTATGTGTCATATTTGATGATAATTGTACATTGAAAGCTCAAAATGAAGTGCAACCTATATTTTTCCATGTACATAATATCACATAGGAAGCTAGAAAGGTTTTAAGAGAGTGAAACTTCTATATTAATTTTGATCATACAATTATTCATCAGAGTTCATGCAATCATTCTTTATGATTTTCTTGGAAATTTTATGGGAAAGAGGTATAAGATACAACCAACACATAATATGATCATATAATTGCACCTCACAATTCAAGAATGCAAGGATATCATATTGGTTTACTAGGATGCATGTGATAAGTAGTGCGCAATATTTTTACAATCTCATTGAGGATGGACATTGAAAGAGAGAGAGAGATTGATGTTGTGTGAGTTGTTGGAATAAAATGGGAAAGTGAATCAATACTTCAAAACTTTTTCCAAAACATATTCACCACACATCCATCTCGTACATTTATCTCATAATATGTAAATTGAAAATATTATCCATGTCCACCACACATCCATCTCATACATTCATCTCATAATTTGTAAATAGAAAATACTATCCATGCATGTCAATCAAAACATAAAACAAATAACACTTGACACAAGATATTGTTTACCCAGAAACCCTCTAATGAGAAGGTAAAACTAGGGTGGGGATTACACCCACAAATCTTCACTATTGAAGTTGTAAAGTGTATCTAATGAAGGTTACAATGTTTGATCATAAACTATGATCTACCCTATTAAAGGCTTACAAATATTGTTAGGTCTAACCTTGTTAAAGTATTTTAACACCCTACTAAAAGTGTGCCTAGTTAGAGGACTTAAACTCACATTAAAGTAAGAACTCTGTTAGGAGATTTAAAAAAAGTCTATTAGAACTTGAAACCTATTAAGGCTACTCTATTAGGAGATTTTTACTGATTCACCTATTAGAATGTTTCAACATTGATCCTTTGGTTAGCACTGCTCTGCTAGATAATAGATCCTCTCTTTCATGATGTCTACTCGATCCTTTTGATCAGACTTGTTTCCTCTATCCTCTCTCTACTCTATTTTGTTCTCCACTAACTAATTCTATAATTCAATCCTTTCTTACAACCTCCTTAGTCACCATGAATTCTCCCTCTACTCTTAGCATTCGTCCTTATCCTCTTACAGATGCATACAAGGCTCACAAATTTTTTAGGGCTTTTCCTCCTTATAAAAACATTGGTAGACTAGGGTTAGGTTAGAATCAATGATTGTGATTCATCCATATTGCCACTTATTTCATTCCTTTATCTGATTGGTTGCATGCTCTACATAGGGATACTCAATAGAGACACTTCTCACAATATCATAGAAAACTCATGGAGTGCATAAATCTTATTTTTTCCAACTAATAATTGACAAGGGACATTGTCATGTAGGGTATGTTACCATTTGGACTTTGTTGAGATGAAAAATGAAACTCTTCCCAAGGTAAAACCACCCAATCAAGTGTGATTATAGTATAGGTTCAAGCTCATGATGAATAAACTACCTAGAAACATTGCACTAACTAGTACCTAATTATTTTTGAATGAGTAGGAAAAATATTTCCCTACAAAAACAAATCCAAGTATTTAAAATCTGAGATATGTTATTATAGAGGGGCCTGACATGACCCTATAGGTTCAAATTATATCATTCAATGCAAGTATCATGGTTTGTGAAAAATAGTGGAAATAAATTTTAATTTTAAGGTTGATAGATTATTTCAATATAAAAATATAAATTGAAATGGTTGCAATAAAATTAGTAGAACATAATGAGGAGTTAAATTTACCCATCTTCTACAATATATCCCAAAAAAGGTTCTGCATTCTCATAAAAGGATATATTAATCCACTTTATATTGCAATAATGATTCATGTAGTGTAATTTCACATGATAACATTATGTGCACTCTATAATGAACACTTCTCACAATATCATAGAAAACTCATGGAGTGCATAACTCTTATTTTTTCCAACTAATAATAGACAAGGGACATTGTCGGTAGGGTATCTCACTCACCCTTTGGACATTTCTAAGAGGAAAAATGAGACTCTACCTAGGGTAAATGTAATGCCCTACCAGGGAACCCATAAGAAATTAATCTATTATATCACTAAGTTTGCCATACATTTTTATTTTTAAAGATTAAAACAACAAGAGATGACATTGCAAAAGCAATAACTCACATACATACAAAGCAATACATTTATAGTTACATCTCTTAAGGGTTCCATGATGTTGAATCACATACACAATTTTTATTAAGATTAAATCTGATACATAATAAAATTCACATCATAGAATAACCATAAGTATGAATCAAATGAAATAATATACAAATACATAAGATGTCACATGACATAAATAGAATGCATAATCATCCTCTGTAAAAGTCACAAGGTATGAAATGCTAAAAGAATATACATCATGATAAGTTACAATATCACATAAGATCTTCAATAATAAAAGAACAATACATCAGAGTCTGACCATAGAACATAATCACAAGATCAAAACAATAGAATAACTACACAAGTACATCCAATAATGACATCCAACTATTGGATCCCAATGGTATAAGAAATACTTCCACGTGACCTCATGAAACCTAAATATACCTCTTCCACCGTGCTAAGGAGAAAATCTCAAGTCCCAAATGGATAACAATCCAAAATTATAACAAGAATCTAGGTCAAGGAATTATGATAGAAATCTATCTCAAAGGTACCAAGTACACAAGTAATATCTAATCCTAGAGGCAACAAAGACACATAGGAAACCTACTATGTAAGTGGGAAAATGTCATCACAGGAGCCAACTCTAAGGTTTCCTTGGTAGCCTCTATGGACTTTGGCCCCCTAGTGACTCTATGTGGCATTAGTATCCTTTCTAACAAACAAGGCATACTAACAAGGCAAATTTGCAATCAAGCATCCTCTCTACTCCTATCCTAGCCTGTACTAGCACTCAAGGCATGGTCGAGCTAATCCACTGACTCTTATTAATTCATTTTAATCCCATTTAATGAAATATTATCATTTATTAACACAACCTACAATGGGTTACCCATGCAACCTCTTTAGGACTCTAACCTCCATTGCAAGCCACTTTTGAACATACATAAAGATACCCTACCCTAAGCTCATAACAAAAAATCTCATAAAGTCATAATGATCACATCAGTCATATACAAACAACTAGAAATCACAATAAATACATTGCTCAATACCTCAAAGGTCAAATCATAATAATCATGACATTTGCACAACATCATAAAAAAAGATCTCCCAAGCCTCTAGTAAACATCCTAATTGGTCAAAGTACTAAGTTAACCCAAACCCCAACCACGAAATAAATCATACATCTCATCAAGTAATTTAAAACAAGTGTAGTTACATAGTTTATTTGGTTTGTCAATAATAATATCATAAAAATTATTTCACAATAAGGTTTCCAATTTCAATTGGATCATAACTAGGTTTAGTTTTCATTATTTTAGGATCCATATTTTCCTACTAAACTATGTATTACCCTCTCAGTTTGGTGATCAAATATCCAATTAGGATACATTCTTTTAAACAAAAGGTCAAAATACCAAGAGACTATATCATTACTATTAATAATCACATCCAATTATAGTAAAAATCAATCATCTTTAAGTACTTAGTTTAGTTAGCATTGAAACAAAATTTAAAAAATTCAAATACAATTAATTAAATTAAATAACAAATTTTGTTTATTTATTCTTATTATTCTTATTATTATTTTTAAACTAAAAACAATTATATTAATCTAAATAATAATTAAAGCATATTATATAAAATTCTATTTAATTATTAATATATATATATATAACTTAATTTTATATATATATATATATATATATATATATATATATATATATATATATATATATATACTATTATTATTATTTTAAAAAATTAAAACTTTTGAGAAATAATGTGAAAATCCCTAATTAAGGGGTGGTCACCGCATGACCCAAGGTTAGTGCATGACCTAGCTTTTTTGGCAACCTCAATTGTCGCAATAGTCAAGTATTGTATGATAGTCTTGGCTGCCATTGTAGCCATTGCTTGTCAATGAAGGTAAGGGGGGTGGGGGCTGGTGGCCCCTGCCCACCAAAAATAATTTTTTAATGATTCACTTTTAATTAAAAAAATCTTATTCTTTTAAATCGATTCCCAATAAAAAATTAGTATTATTAATTATATGGTAATAATACACACACACACACACACACACACACACAATACTTTTCTAATATAGATCTGATATGGAAAATAATTGCAAACAATCAAATTCATTAAATTAAATTATAGTTTTTGTTTTCAAACCCTATCTCAATCTTAGTTTTCTAAAAATCCAATTTCCCAATAAGAGTTTTCAATGTGATTTCTCTAACAAATGTTTCAATAACGAAGAAAAATGATAATTTCCAAACAAGGGTTTCAATCCAAAACCATTTCTGAAACAAGATACATAAACAAACACAACGAACGCATAGGAAAATTTTGAAATAATTTACAGTGATAATCTCAACAAAGTTCCTACCTCGATCTAATGCTAACCAAAGAAACACTCAGAGATTGCAAGAATTTCCATTTCTCGAGACCCTTTCTGAAATTTTCTCCTCCAAACCTGTGTGTGGAGAAATGAGCTCTAACTTCTCAATAAAGAGTTTCCCAACCTAGAGTTTTGGTTTTACGAACACGCAAAAGTGTTTTTAATTATTATTTTAATTTATTTTAATTTCATGTGCAATTTTTTTGTGTTTTCATTAAAAAAAAATTATTTAATTTATTCTCACTTGTTTTATTAAATAATTAGATGTATCTATTAATTTTAAGCAATGATAATATTTAGAGTTCATTATTAAAATGAAACTCCTAAATTAATTATTATTAAATTAGATAAATATCATTATGGCAATATGGATCTTTAATTAAATCTTTTAAATTTAATTCTTCTATTTAGTTAATTGCTCAATTAATTAAACATAACTTTTTTAAAAATCTTATAAATTTTTTGTTATATTAAATCATTTAATAATAGCTTTATTTGATTTAATTATAATGGAAAATCATAACAGACCCACGAACTAATAAGAAAACTCATCTAAATTCACACACACTTCAACATGATCATTATATGTCACTGTCGTCTCAAAATGAACATGAGATTATCCATTTGGTATGTCTGCACAAGGTGATCTATTGCCTTCTAACTAGATAGGGTTTTATTATTCCCTCTTAGAATTGAGAGTTCAGTAACCAAACCAAACTGCTACGAAGGATTTGGATGAATGCAAAATGCAATCTAAACTATATTTTTGGTATTTTTAAATGAAAAGATACATATTAATCTAAATGAATTTCAAATTAATCTAAGAACATTGAAAAGTAAGTTAAGCTAAATGAGTGCATTATAATCTAAATGATGAGCATGTAAAGAAAAGGAAATGTGAATGTAAAGCACTTGAATAATCAATCCAGCATTGATTCAATACTCTTCACGTGCATCCCCTAAAATGAGAGATTAGAGGTTCTTTTATAGAATCTTGGACCTAATCAATGGTCAACATTAAATGGAGTGTACAAACTCAACTGAAGGTGAGATTGAGTCCTCCATTTTTTATGGAGTTGAATGAGATGAAATAGGAGATAACATTGATCCATTCAAATACATGTTCATAATTATTTTTCTAATTAATTAAATAATCAATTTCAACAATTATGATAGGCATATTTGATTTAATCAAATATTTTTAATTCCTTTTTCATATGAGATGAATTAGGAAAGAATATCGATCCATTCAAACATGTCATCATAATACAATATTCTAATTAAATAAATTATTAGTTTCAACACTTATGATATATATTTAATTAAATTAATGTATTTTAATTCCTTCTTTATGTGTATTAGCTAAAGGGGTAGATTTAATTTAATTAAAGTACTTAGGACTCATGATTAAATTAATTCAATTAAGAGATTAATTTAACTAATTTTAATTAATATTTAGGAATTAAATAAAGTAAATTATTAAGACAGATTAGAGATTTTTTGCATTTGACACTTAAGTCAAGTAAAGATGATCAAAATTAGAAATGCCTAGCATATTTGGACTTAATTTGATCAACAAATAAATGTTGTAAGATTGATGCACCGAAATTGGTTCAGAATACCAATGTGCCAATTTAGGGGTACTACAATTCTCACTTGCTTTTATTAAATGATAAGACTTATTTAAAAGTATATTTATTAATTCAACTGATAATAATATTTAGAGTTCATTATTAAAATGAAACTCCTAAATTAATTATTATTAAATTAAATAAATATCATTACACCAATATGGATCTTTAATTAAATCTTTTAAATTTAATTCTTCTATTTAATTAATTTCTCAATTAATTAAATATAATTTTAAAAAATTAAATAAAATTTTCATTAGATTAAATCATTTAATAATAACTTTATTTGATTTGATTATAACTGAAAATCACAACAGACCCACAAATTGAATAAGAAAACTCATTTAAAAGATACCGTATGGATTCAAACTTATGGGTCAAAATCTTGAATTCACGTCACTTGATGAATTTGGAAGGGTCAATAACTTAGATACTTGTCCTATATTCTAAAAAAATTGGCTTACGATTAGGATTTAGACTTGAGAACTATCTCCCATCTTTACCATTGAGATACTGCGATAGGGCACACTCATCTTGGCAATTTAGGGAAGTTGATGCTCGGTACCTATAATTTGGATAAAATCCAAACATACACATATGCATATATATCTAAACTAAACAAGTAGTGGTGAGGAGTCGTACATCATGTAGATCTTGACTAGTAGGTGACTATGATTCTCTCTCCCTTAACCGCATTAGAAACGTTAAACATAAAGTAAAACATTCATGTACACCATATACATGCAAGTATAAGGTAAGTAACCATAAAAAACTATAAATAAATCATCCATCTAATTGTCATCATGAACCTGATGTTATCCTCACTAGTTTCAATGTGGTCTCCCTCTTCACCAAGGTCCCTATCCCTGACTCTATCCAAATAGTCAAATGCAAGATGAGAGAAGAAATCACTCATCTTGTTCAATTGTGTCTGCGATCCACCTTCTTCTCCTTCCAGAATGTCCTTTATGAGTAGGTGGATGAGCTGGCTATGGGTTCTCCCCTCTCCCATGTTATTGTCAATCTCTACATGGAGCATTTTGTGGAGATGGCCCTCCACTCCTTTCCCCTGAATCCCAAGTGGTGGCAGTGACATGTTGATGACACCAATGTCTGTTGGCCAGATGGGCTTGACAAACTAGAAGAGTTTCACTCTCACATCAACAATGTAGCAACCAACATTTCCTTCACCAAGGAGCTTGAGTCTATCAATCTTTTACCTTTCCTTGATGTCCTTCTCTTCAGGAAATCTAATGGTAGCCTTGGGCATAGTGCTCACCATAAGGCCACCCACATTAACTTATACCTCCACCTATCTTCTCACCATCACCCTAGCCAAAAGGTTGGCATCCTTAAGACCCTTTCCCTCAAAGCCCACAAAATTTGCAATGAGGTTCACTTAAATTGGGAACTTACCCATCTTCATCCAGTCTTTAGGCTAAATGGATATGCTCGGAAGAAAATCACAAAGGCTCTCAGCCAAGCGAGTCCTTCCATGAAATTAGGTAACCAAGTACCACTAAATCATAACACATAAATAAAGCTAGCCTAAAAGAATTCGACAATATAACATGAAAATTAAACTAGGGGTGGGCACAATAAAACCACCCAATTAGGTGTAATTATAGTATATGTTCAATCTCATGATGAATAGACTACCTAGAAAATTTGCACTAACTACCAAACCTAACTATTTTTGCATGAGTAGAAAAATTATTTCCCTACTAAAACAACTCCAATTATTCAAAATCTGAGATAGGTTATTACAGAAGGGCCTAGCATGACCCTATAGGTTCAAATTAGATCATTCACAAGTATCATGGTTTGTGAAAAATACTAGAAATGAATTTAGATTTTAAGGTTGAAAGATTATTTCAGTATAAATATTTAAAGTGAAATGGTTACAATAAAATTTTAGGAACATAATGAGAAGTTAAATTCACCCATCTTCTACAATATTTCCTAAAAAAAGGCTCCACTATCTCATAAAAGAATATATTGCTTCACTTTATATTTCAATAATGGTTTATGTAGTGTAATTTCACATGATAACATTATGTGCAATCTATAATGAACACTTCTAACAATATCATAGAAAACTCATGGAGTGCATAACTCTTGTTTTTCCCAACTAATAATAGACAAGGGACATTGTTGGTAGTGTATGTCACTTATCGTTTGGACATTACTGAGAGGAAAAATGGAACCTTTCCTAGGATAAAACTACCCAATCCGATGTGATTATAGTATAGGTTCAAGTTTATGATGAGTAGACTACCTAAAAACTTTGCACTAACTAGAAAACCTAATTATTTTTGCATGAGTAGATAAAATACTTCCCCACAAAAATAACTCCAGGTATTCAAAATATGAGATAAGTTATTATAGAGGGGCCTAGCATGATCCTATAGGTTCAAATTAGATCATTCACAATTATCATGGTTTGTGAAAAATACTTCATCAAAGTTTGATAGTTTTATGCACTTAGGGAACACAAGGGGCATTGTCAACAACATATGCCATTGAGAATTCAAGAGTATGAAGAGGGAAAAAAGGACCATGTCTAACCCAGCTAGACATGATCATGATATTTTCTCAAGCCTATGACAAACAGAATATGATATAGATTACTTAGAAAGTTTTCATTGGGTTCATGTGAGAGTTTGTGCGTGATCATAGAAATTATTTCCATACAAAAACCACTTGAACTCTTCAAAAACCAAGAAAGGTAATTATAGAGGGGCCTAATGAGACCCTATAGGTTCAAATAGATCATTCATAGGTGCTACGATTTTCGATACATATATCATCAATTTTTTATAATGTTACACACTTAGGACACACAAGGTACATTGTCAATAGGATATGTCATAGGGCATATAAGTGTGTCGAGACAAAAAAAAATTGGACCATATCTAGAGAAAACACACATAGCCAAACATATTCACAATGACAATTCATGCCCACAATGAATAGAACATGATATAGGCTACCTATCAACTTTGTGATGAGTGCATCTGATAATTTTTACATGAACAAAAATATTATTTCATTACACAAACCACACTAATGATTAAAAATACACTATAGATGATCATAGAGGGTCCTAACAAGACCCTATAGATTCAAGTAGATCACATGTAGGTGTCATGGTTTGTAAGAAATAGTTTGTCAAAGTTTGATAATTATATGCACATAAGGCACATAAGGGACCTCACTTATAAGGTATGTCACTAATCATGCATGCATGTTAAGAGGAAAAATGGGGTCATATCTAGGATAAACCCACCCAACCATACGCAATCACTGTGTTGGTTCATGCCCATGATGAACTAAACATGATATAGGCTACCTAGAAATTTTGCACTAGGTGCATCTAATAATTTTCGCATGAACAAAAAAATTGTTTTCCTATAAAAAATCCCTCTTAATCTTCAAATTTAAAGATAGCTTATTTTTTAGAGGGCCTTCACATGACCAGATTGTGTGTAAGTCTTAGGGTTTGCAAGATATGGTCTGCCAAAGTTTGACAATTTTATGCACTCAGGAAACACAAGGGACATCACTAATATTGTATGTTGTTGAGAATTTAGGTGTATCAAGAGGCAAAATGGGACCATGACTATGGTAAACTTAGCTAGATAGATGCCATCAAGATTGACTTTGCATTGAGTGCATCTGACAAATTTTGCATGAACATAGAAATTGTTTCCTTATAAAAATTACTAAGAACCTTCAAAAAATAAGATACTTCATTTTATAGGATCTTAACATAATCCTATAGGTATATTTGAATTATGCACGTGTTACGATCTACTAGAAATAATTTATCAAAATTTGATGTTATGCACTTAGGGAACACAAGAGACATCACTAGTAGGGTATATTGTTGAGAATTATGACACGTTGAGAAGCAAAATATGACCATTCCTAGGGTAAATCTATCCAAATGGATATGATCACAATATTGATTCATGCCTACAATAAACAAAATGAGATATAAGATATCTTGCAACTTTTCATTGAGTATATCTGACTATTTTTGCATGGATATAAAAATTGTTACCCTATAAAAACTAATTTGAATCTTCACAAAAATGGACATATTATTGTAAAGGGGCCTAACATGACCCTACAGATTCAAATGAATTGTGCATAGGGACCACGCTAGGGAAGAAATAGATTGTCAAATTTTGATGGTTTTATATATTTAGGGCACGCAAGGGAAATTAATAATAGAGTATGTCACTAAGAATTTGAGCATTTCAATAGGTAAAAGGGGCCAACTAGATGTGATTGCATTAACAACAATAGGTTGAGTAAGGCCTAGCAGGTTCGAGAAGGTCCAATCGATATCAAGTGCATCATCCTAAGGGGAGTCTCCATTAGGCTTGTGAAGAGTCATTGGAGGAAGAAGCATAAGCCATGATAATTAAATTATCATCATTAACCTCCTTTCACTATGTGGCAGTGCCTTTACGATGCAAGAGATTTGACATTTTGAATATGTTAACATTTTGATATTTGAACAATTTATTTTGCTAGTTTTTTTGTTTTTGTAAAACTATATTTATAATACTTTTGGTATCATTTTATATTAGTTCATTCAAATTTGAAATAATTTCTATTTTTATATTAAAGATTCCATTCTATATACATTCCATAAAAGTGAATTTTTTTATTTTTATTTTTCAATAAACAAAAGCATACTCAATTTTTCACTTTTTAGGATGTGTCAATTTTTATAATTAGTGAAATGATATATAAAATATTTAGAAGTTAGCAAAAAAATCAAGTATAAACTAAATGACATTAGCTATTAAAGAATTTTGAGAAATACATTAAAATATTTAACATTTTAAGGGAGGTACGACATAAGCTATTTTATAATTTTTGTGGAAAAAAATAGGCACACTCCTTTATTTAAACCTCTAAATCTCCACCATTTTTAAATTATGTTGGTAAACAGATTTGTCACAGTAGAATTTGCCCAACGAAGTGTGTGGCAAATCGTTCACAACAGTTGGATAGGCCCTTGATATCCGGCCTTCCTCTGCGTTTGGAGGGGCAGCTCCCTCATATGATATAATTTCGAAGCTTTTTAAATAGATATAAAATTAAAATTGAAGGGGGAGAAAGCTCATGATGACGAATGCACCACATGACTTCAAGGCTTTCCCAAACTACTAAATTAAAATTGCTAATAACAATGATCAAGATCTACGCTTGAAAAACTATTACTAGCACAACGTTGATCCACAGATTCATAAACATCTACACCATACCGTGAGAATGCTCACTACAAAGAGAATCAACATTTGAAACAATTTAGATTCGAAAAGAGGGAACTCAAACTGCACATTCCATTATTTTCTTGCACCAAGAAAGCAATAGAGATTTTTCAATTCAGAAAATAAAAAGTGTACATACTTTCCAAATTTTATCCCTGGATCAAAATTACAGCATAGTGTTCCCTTATTTTCTCAACCAAAAAGTCCCCTTACAAAGCCAAAAGGTGTCCTTATATAGACATAGAGGTTAATAACTACCTCTCTGAGGTTAATAACCACCTCCGAAATATGAAATTTTGGAAGGTTAATTAACCTCAAGAAAATTAACCTATACAAGGAAACTTGTAAAAACAAAACTTTAGCTAGAGTTCCTAAAAACGTTTGCATATACAATCACCAATTTTTCTAGCTACTAGCCCTATCTATCTGGACACAATTGACATATCTCGGAAAGCTCTGTAAGCATCTCGGATGAGCATCATTGATTCATAGTTTGGAATGAGCACATTTTCCATCCTGAGTTTGGTTGTGAGATATCTATCTTGGATTTCTTTTGACTCCTGCCGATAAGCTGGCTGTAAAATGGCTTACATTCAAATAAGTTGAGTTCTTAACCTTCTAAAAGGTTAATTTTTTGAACATATCTTAACCCTTTTTTTTTTTTTTTTTTAGCAAGTTAATGGTTAAGATTGTGTTTGGCAGGTTAATGGTTAAGATCTTGAGCTCATCTTAACCTCTTTTAAGAAGTTAATTTTGGAGGCTTACATTAACCTTTTGAGAGGTTAAGAAAAACATGTTTTTGGTGGTTAACATTAACCTTTTATTCGGAGGTTAAGAAAAACACGTTTTTGATGGTTAACATTAACCTTTTAAGAAGTTAAAGGTTAAGAAGTACGTGTTTTTGGTGGCAATCATTAACCTTTTATATCTGGAGGCTCAGAAGTTGGATTTTAAAAATTTCAAATGCTGCGTGGAGCTAGGAACGAGCCGGAGACGTGGAGGCTTAAAGACTCACAAATTTCATAGATAGAATGATCCATTTAAGGCTTAAAACCAGGCAAGTTTTAAAATTAACAACGGCTTATAAAATTGAAAGTATTTTATAACCGGGCAACAAATTACTAGTTCAAAATTTCGAATTTGATCACAATGAATCTAGTTCTTGCCACATCTTAAATTTTTGGACATTATTATCTTCAATTTTTCATCCAAGATTACTTTTTGTTTATTTCATAAAAAGTGGTCACTCTTTATCATGTTTCGGTCCCTTGTTTCCATTCACATATCTAAATCCTACTTAAATAGACAAGATGATATTCCTAAAGTGTTAATATGGAAACATTGGTCATATCTAATGCAATGTTTGAATCATGCCCTATTAATTAAGCCGATAGGCTTCACTCCTTGGAAAATAGTGACCGATTTGTTCGGATTTTCCAACAGTCTTATGCCAGGATAAATGGACGGGAAGTATGCACAAAAACATAGTGAAATGGAGCATTTTAGAGTTTCAGTCCCCTCGCCGATCAGGTGCCAGCTAAGAAGATCAGACAAAAGAAAGACTTACAATCACCTGGATTAGGTCTGCGATTAATATCATTCTAAAGCAGAGAAACAACATGCATGCAATGATATATCGAGGAATAACAATTTGTTCAGAGAGATCTTTTATTAGGTAAACATCCAACGCGACTCAGTAGCATGTGGTTGCCCTTGGGAATGTGATAGCCTGCCACCATGCAGTACTCCATTGACATGTGAGGGATGTTGAAGGAGGACACCAGATGAATCCTTTATGCATGCCCTCACATATTGTAGCTTCCCAAGATCTGTTTCCTACGTTAAATGATCCTTCTCCACAACTCTATCAATCTCTTGCACTGCTTTTTGTATTATCTCCAGTTGCGAGAACATCTCTGCTAATGCCCATTCTACAACATTTGACAGGCTGTCAACTGATGTCTATGGTAGATCTTGCATGTTGGATTAGATTAGGGTTAAATTTTAAAAGAAAATGTCTTGGATTCTATTGATTATCATATATATACACTTTTAAATAAAGGAGGAGGACATGGCTACATGTAACATAAAATGTTAGTAGTAAACAAAGTAGAATGATACATACTTTTACATATATATATAAGGTTGAGTAGGATTAACTTTGATTAAATAAATAGATGAATGGATTGTAGTAAATAAATTAGACAACATGGGCATCTTTCTTGTTGGAATTTAATGTGGTGGTTGTCTTGCCCATAGAGCCAAACACCCACCTACCACCTCTAACGAATTGCAGAATAGCCAAAAAAATTAATACGAGTAGGTGAGTTTTCAAATTTGGAAAAGAGGGAGAAATTTTGTGTCGTAGAAAACAAAAGGAATGTCTTAGATTCATTTGACCAGATAGAGAGAAGTTAGAGGAAGAGAAGATCAAAAGTTGCAGAGAAGGAAGAAGAAAGAAGTTGATCAGCAGATCCAGTCGTCAAAGTGCAGAGAAAGAAAAAAGTTCATTTTGTGCCTACAGTTGCACGTGTTTCTTCTCTGGTCATTCTGTAAGTTCGTAGTTTATTGTGTGGTTCGACCTGTGAAGCAGTGATTGCTCTAGGTGTTATTGTATGCAACCATTAGAGCTGCAAGTTTAAAGTTTAAAGGTTGAAGTTTCATCAGTTTGAATATTTAGGGTTATTTTAGGGTTTTTTGGTTGAAGTCGAATGCTCCCAGATTTTGTAATGGTTTTAATCAAAGTTGAATAGAAAGCAAGCAAGCATACTTGAATTTGTTGTTCTTCCTCTTCTTTTCATTGTCTTATGAGAAACTTGTTTGAAAGGTTAAAGCTTGGCTCTCTAGTTTTAATGGTGAAAGCATTCACGTTAGAATTTTTTTAAGTTATAAATTTTTCTCAGTTGGAGCCGAGCTTACTCGGCATCCATTATTGTCGAACATTTTCTTTGAGTGTCGAGCTAACTCGACACCTACTACATTTTTCCTTTGTGTGCCGAGCTCACTCAGCACCTATTGCCTATCACTCGACACCATCAAGTGTCGAGCAATCTGTGACTCGACACCTTCAAGTGCCGAGCAAAACTAGCACTCGACACCTTCATGTGTCGAGCAGATTTTTAGGTTTAGGGTTGTGAGTTCTATTTCTCTAACATTTCTTTCATACTAGATCCTACATGTTCAATTAGCTGAATTAGCTAGACACACAGATGATCCTAGTCTAAATTTATGTAAGATAAAGGATACATGTTTTATTCAAACAAATAAATAAACAAAAGATAATAGTAAACAAAGTACTCTGTATTGAATTAGTGAAATGGCAAATGATATATGTAAGATTTTGTATGTTATATTAAATGATATAATTGAAATGTATATCTAACACAAATCTTGTATATTTTATTTGATTTTCTAAAATAAAATAATGTCATGAGCATATTTCTTTCCTATTGAATATGTCATTTATCTTTGTAGAGCTTTCATCTTGAATTAGTTAAAGAAATAGATTATCATACCTCAAATATAAGATCATAGATTAGTTAAACAAATAGATCATCATTTTCAAATATTGACCTATTACTATAATAATAATAATGACATAGGTGTACCCTACAATAGCAACCAATATAGAAAGATAATGTTAGCAACTTTTTATTCAATGGTAAAGAAAAAACTAAAAGAAAAGATAGACATGTTTTGAGTTATTTTTAATCAACAAACCTTTCTACTTTTATTATATATTCTACCTATAAACATGGTTTTATAAAATTTAACTTTAATGCATACATTAATTTTAAAATAAATAATAATAATTTAAGGCAAGAGGCTACAACGCATCAGTAAATTGTGAGCCTCTCATCGGGGAGGTCTTGGGTTCAAATCTACTCGAGATTAACACATAATAATAATTAATCTAACAATAATAATAAAAATGAATGATAAATAATCTAGGCTTCAACCGATTACCTATCAAAATAATAATAATAATAATTTAATCTCTATAATCTTAAAACTTTGTAAAAAGTTAAATAAGAAAATAAAAATATAATTTAAATATAATAAGTAATTATATTAGAATAAAAATTAATATTAGTTATAATACCAAATAAAATAAAGTTGAGATTGATATGATTGATAAAAAATTTCTATAATAAACACATGGTCATAATATATAATCTACCCAATCCAGATAAAAGGACAATTCAATTCCTCTAGTCTTTAGAAAAACAAATTGCTAATGAATTCTTTGATATAATAAACATGCTAATTGCCACCACCAGAGACTTGATCTCTTGCAGACTAAGTAAGGGAGATTAATGAGAGCCCTTTAGAGGATATAAGTTATAATAAGATATGTTTTTAAATAAGAATAACAAACAAGTAAAATGAAGTTGGGATTGATATAATTGATTAAAATTTTCTATAATAGACACATGATTATAATATATAATCTACAACTACTCAATTTCTCCAATTTAAAAAAAAAACTAATAATTTTTTCAATAAAGTAAATATGTTAATTAACACTACTAGAGACTTGATATCTTCAAAACTGAACAAGGGGTGTCCATCAGAGTCTTGTTAGGATAAAACCACAGACATAAATACAAACTACATGCAAATATAAAAAATAATAGAAAATAATAGATCACATAGAAATGAACACAAGGCACCAAGATTTAACGTGGTTCACCCAATCCCTGGGCTATGTCCACCAAACTGAAAGTCCAATATTATTACAATCCAGTGATTACAACCTGATTACAATCTGTAATCCCTTACAACTCAATACCACCGCAAGAAGTAATTTTGCATCACAACATAATAATAAAATACCTAACCCTAAACCCTTTTATACAAGTATTTTATGTCATTTTAGGGTTATAATTAATAATTACATGTACAATACTTTCCTGATCAGTCACCACAATCCAACAAGTCCTTTAGAGAAATGAAGACATCCAACAAGTCCTTTGGTCTATCTGTGCATCCCTACCTCAAACAAAATCTTTCTTTTCTTCCTTAGGACAATGGGATGCAGTACAAACTTGATTGTGAGGGAGCTTTACTAACCAAAAAATTGATTGATGCAATGTTAAAATGTTGAAGTGAAGAAGGAAGATGTCTTTCTTTAAACAAGATGATTAATACAAAAGTAGTGGAAATCCTCTCTCATTAGGACTTCCCCTCCTTCATGATAACTTAGACTTGATCCTAAATTGTATTTGAAGATTAAAAGAGTCAAAAGTGGATGAGAAAAATATTAGAGGGATGCAAAAGAATATTTTTTTTCTAAGTCTATATTTTCAGCAAGGTCATGATTGAAATCCTCTAAGTATAGGATTTACAACACATTCTCCCTCTCAAATATTAATTTACACCACCTTCTAAAGGGAAATCATAGATTTAGTGGTGACCTTCTTAGCATATTTCATACTAAGGAATAAAGGTTTCAAGAAATCACAATTAAAGGAGAACTCTAAAATACAAGTATAGGCACTGCATTTGGTAAACTATCATGACAAGGACATGAATCCGACAATGTTTTAGTTTACCGAACATGCATGTGGCATTCTTCTCACACTATCAAGACACATAAGTGGTTTCCATAAATAGAATATATATTAGTATTATATTCTCGCATCTTACCAAAGATGTATTAGCCTCGCCTTTAGCTCTCCCATCACTTCTGATTGCAACTATTTTTTGCCTACATTTTCATAAACTTGAATTCATTTAATTTGTATTATTTACGGTTGAATTTTTATAGACTCTATAATTGGTCATCTTCATATTTTCTATGATCACACATGAATACATTTTATAATTTAGGCAAATGTTGAGACCATTAAAAAATAGTTGAATATAGCATTATTCTCTTTTGCAATAAAATGCTTAAGACTTATATTTAAGGTTGAATTATACATTACACTATCAATTTCAATTATATGTTAAGTAAATATTTAACTGGAACTACCTCTTTCTCATTCATACATGCCCATCAAAGAAGAAGACAAATAATCTCAATTAAGCCTCATTTTGGACGAAGTGGAAAGTGAGGAGGAGAGCCAAGAATAAATAAAGACTCAACATAATGGATTCTAGATAAAAGTGGTGCAAATGATACTAGATGGAAATTATTGTTTCAGAGCCCTATCAAATGAACTTGAAGGTGACCAAGAGAAACACTTGAAAAGCATCGTACTATGGTAGTGGAATACATTATGGATAATCATTCAAACTTTGAGCCTTTCTTTTCTCATAAAGATGACATAAATTTTGAAGGATACTATTAAAAAATAACAGAAGATGGAAACTAGGTTGACCATTGTGAGATTTATGCAGCCTCCATTGTGACTCAACCTAACATTTAGGTGTACTATTTGAATGACCAAGTATCTCAAATCTACAATATTGATAGCTCATAAACACCCACACTTCATTTCTCATATCATGATGGAAACCCCTACAATAGTTTGTACTTTATTAATAACAATGTCAATGCTCATGTAGAACCCATTCTTTTGGAGGAGGATAATCAAAGTACATGCCATAATGACCAAGATCTAATAAAGTTCATTACATATGAAAAAGTGTGCAAAGATAGCAACACAAGTTGCGTAGAAGATAAATTATTGAAAAAAAAAGACAAACCTCAACAAAAGAAAGGTTTAATAGGGTGTATTCCATGGTTAGCAAGGAAGACAACATAATAAAGATTTTAAAATTATCTTCCCAATACTCTATGATGTATAGAAAATATGATTAGAAAACATTTTGTGTCAATATTCAGTGACATTATTTTCTATATATAAAACTATCGGCGTAATCCTTGCACCCTTTAAAGGTGCAAGTGCTAGTTTATATTTGTATTGAAATTCTCCTTCTTATATTATGCTACTTAGTTAGATCAAGAAGGATACCCTTGCATGGTTCCATGAAGGAAACTTTGAACATTTAAAACGTGATAATAGTTTTTTGAGGGATCTTCTTACTATAGAATAGTATGATTATAGGTACACAACAATACGATATACTAGAATGATCCTTTCTCACAAATGTATTCATAGGAGTGTTGGAGGATGAACCAATATATTATATATCCAAAAAAATCTACATATATGTATATGTCATGTACTTAGTTCTAGATGTTGAAACACTAAATGGAATTACAAAAATGTGTTCAGTGTAGCCTTTAGATAACCTTCTAGATGGATTTAACAAAATAACTGAATACTCAAAAATAATGAAAGAAAGTTAGAAGCAATAGTTGAAAGCACTATTATGTTTTCCTAGTTTCATATCAATTAAATTTCAAAGATATTTTTGTTTGAAAATTAGGATCCCATATTAATATTGAGAATATGTATGGGTGGGCCTAAACATGAAATCCAAAGGAGTGTATGATTTAAACAAAAATTGCTATTAATATTGGTGAAAAAATCTATCAAAGAAGTGTTACTAGTCCAATACACACTATCAAAAATGATGAATAAATAATATCTTTAAAAAAATTATAATTTATCATCAAGAAGTAGATTTTTAAATTTGCTAAACACTTTCTTGAAATACATAACATATTTTTTCATGTTCTTATCATATTCTCCAATGCACTCCAATAAAAACAAATATGATAAATTTAAGGCCCATGTGAACACACATAATTAGTTTGGGAAATTCATAGTTATTTGGTCAATATAATGGATGGAAAAAGGAGGCAAAGAGTAGAACCATTGCATATCATAATTATGAAGAGTGTGAGGGGAAAGGTTAGTTAAAGTATTATCAAATCATAAGCATAATCTAAATGTAGCATTAAAGTCTTCCAAGTAGGTGTTAGGGTTACCATTAATTTACTATAACTCAAATTCAAACATAAAATATCTATAGGTAATGGATGATAAGCCAAAAATTTAAATATAAAAGGTATGTAACAGCCTAGAATATATATCTTATAGAATTTTGGTTACTAAGCATACAATGGAGTTTATTTTCAAAAATATCTACTTTAAGAAATAATGCAGGTATGGGAAATATATAAAATAATTAAGAAAGTATCAATGAGAAGACGTAGATGCATAGTATGAATAGGAGGATAGATCCCTCTATAAGCCAACGAAGGATCATTGGAAGAATGAATGCCATCAGTATTAGTTTATGTAGGTATGCCACTAGAATGTACACAAGAAGAGATGAAGCTAACATGGGAGGTAAGCAGTATGATATCAAATGATATGACAAAAATAACAATACACATAAGAACATGAATGGGGGGGGATCACACTAACCTGCTATGGTGGAAGGTAAGAATTTGTTATTTGTATAAATTTTAGGTACATTTTTTAAAACAAAAAGGTAAACAAAGACAAGACTTGGTATACTAGGATATTATCTAACATAATCAATCTCAAACCATAATTTTTTTTGATAGTATATTTGAAACCAGTTCATAATATATCATGTAAATCTTCATTACATATATAGATAGACATACTCGTATTACATACCCTCATTTATTAAGAAAACATAAACTTACAAATGTACATTAATACAACAAAATAAAATTATTTATTCATTTCAAACATATATCATAAAAAATATTTAGAATTTAACCTCATCCATAAAAAAATGGACTCAATATAATTGAACATATTCATCCAAGTAGAATCTACATTAAAATTTCTAAAATGTATTCTATAATACAACATTTAACATTAACTTCCTCAAATCAAAAAATAAAATTAACTCATTTTAGTAATCTCAACTTATTTATTAGAAAAAAATTCATTTTTTATTAATAAATACGTTATTAGACTTTGATCTCCCAAAGAAACCTCTTTACTAGTGGAGAGAAATAAATTCAAGGTGATTTGTGTTTTAAAAGAAGCTAAAGAGAAAGATCACATGGGAATGCTTCAACTAGAGTTCACTTTCATGATCTTTGGTTTTAATGTCTACGTAAAATATATCAAATATATTGAAAATAATGATTATTGTATTTTTTGTAGATAAATATCATTGTACTCATGTTATTAATTATTGAGTTAATTGTTATCATTTTTTTTTGTATTAAAGATTGAGAGTTCAGGAAAAAAGATTACATCCAAAGAGGGGAGGCTAGGCCTTAACCCACTAATCGAAGAGTATCAACTAGAAAAAACCACTAAACAAGCATTTAATACATAATTACAAAATGTAACAGCATTAGGGATCATCCAAAAAAGAAGAGAACACTCTAGTTGAGGACATCATTAGGATTTTCAATCCATGTGGTCTAGCCAAGAGAACCCTCCATCCAAACCACTTTCTTCTGCTCCAAAATTTGAGAAAACATATCCAACTTATCAAATCTAGGACCATTATTGCCTCTAATGTCCTGAATCAACTTCCCAAGTGTAGCATCAAAGACCATCGAATTGTCCACAATGGTAGCCCAATCGAAGCCATCCTTCATCTCATAGATGAACATAGAGCCATGTCCATCACAGAGAAACCTCAAAAACTTATTTTTCTCTAGATTCAACACACAATAGACATGTGAAGCAATTTTGTAATGGGTGAGTTTTCTTAAAAACCCAGTAAGAGTCCTATTAGTGCCTTGGAATTTAGATTCATTTCTCAATTTCCAAATATACGAAAGGATGAAAGATGAAAGAGTTTTCCAAAAAAGGTTAGCATCTTTGCGGAGCCCATCAATAAAACTAGTAATGATATCAAGAGTGTAAACATGCTTAGTAATAGAAAAACCAAACATAAGCCAAATATCTCTAGCAAAACTATAGTCAAAGAAAATGTGCCTCATAGTCTCAGGCATTTTGCAAATAGGACAAGTATCAAGGGCGGCTTGGTGATTCCTAGTAGGCAATCTATCAAGGAGGAGCTACCACTTGAAACATTTAATCTTAGGTAGGATGGGAGACTTCCATAGATTATCAAAGATTTTATGCCAATCAATAGAGCTAGTGGTACTATACCACATGGTGTTGATATGGTCAGTCACAGAGGTATCATGATTAATAAATTTATAGATATCTTTAGCTTTAACATTTGTAAGGAGGGAACCATCTTTCCATCTAAAGGTAAGGTAACAATGGGAGTCAATGATGCAGTGCAAGGTAGGAGAACCCCCAAAGGAGATGTCCTAGCTCCCAACAAATAACCACACAAGGGAAGATAAATAACAATGCAAGATTTGAAGCCAAGTCACAATAATTTATTCATAGATATAATTGATTACATGCAATGTGTCAGGTTGTAAGGCCTTCTCGGTTACAGCCAAATACAAAGAAAGTAATACTTCTACAAGATCCCTCAAGATCCAATCAAAACCCTAGCTAGTCTAGATCCACACTCTAGTAGAAACCTCCAAGGAAGATCCAATGGGTACTCGCAAACCCACGAAGCAATCTCCTTGTTTCCCAAGCCTTAGCCACTCGCCTTCTCAAAATTTTGCTCCTCTACCACCTCCTCTTCTCCAAGATGGATGAATAATGACTAAAGACTTCACCACACCCACTACTAATACCAATGTAAGCCACAATTCATCCTAGAATGCTAAAAACTAAATAAACCTAACATTAAATACTTGAAGAGCTACAAGTCGATCTCCAACAAAAATTAAATGTCAAATGCCTTTAAAGACTTACAATAATTATTAAATACATCAAAATTAACTACCCAAGACCCAAATAGGTCCACTCAATCCTACTAAATCCCTTAATCATGCACGATAGCCAACTACTCCACGATGCTCCTGCATCAATCAACGTTAGTGTCCCTAGAGAGTTTAAGGGTAGCACAAGCCATTTTAATCAGATTGTAAGTTCTTTTGTGAGAAGCAAGGAGATCATAGTTTCAAGAGAGATTTTCCCAGCTAATAAGTTTTTTATGTTCCATAATATCCATGATGCATTTAATACCTTTGCTTGCCCATAGTTTGGAAGAGCACCCTTTCATAAGGGCAAGCCCGGCTTTTCCAATTGGAGAATATTCTACCAAATTGAACATTCCCCATGTAAGGTGTGATTATAATCAAAACTAGAATTAGCAATGTAACCACACACATTCTCCCAAGCCTTCCAAATGGATTTGAAAACTGAAGTGCCTTGAATAGACACTAGAAATCTACCAACAGCAAGTCACAAAAGGGGAGGCCTTTCCATGACTTGGAAACTTTAGAAACACCATTTTGAATATTGTTTTTGATAAGAACCTTCCAAGGCTCATCACCTTCAAGAGCTTGGAAGATCCATTTGGAGGCAAGGGACATTCCGTGAAGTCTGAGATCTTTTAGCCTAAGCCCACTAAGGTTTTTCTCTAAGTGACACCAATTCCACTTAACCACATGGGTTTTTTTATTTCCTTTACCATTCAACCATAGGAAATGATGGATAGACTTTTCAATTTCAAAATTTTGATAGTTGCTAAACATCCAAGTAGAGGAGTAGTAAATATTGTAGGAAGATAAGATTTTTTGACAAACCTATACTCTCCCCACAAGGGAAAGAAATATGTTGTTCCATTTGTTAAGCCTTTTTGACAATCTTTCCCTTGACCCAAAGCCACATGTCCTTGAGAGAAGGGGCCATAAAAAAGGGTATACTAAGGTATCTAACAATCTTATTAGCGTGTTTTGGGCATTTGAAATTGTTGAACAAAAGGATTTTTTGGATGTTTCATTTAAATGAGGGTTTTAGGGGGAGCTTGTAGAAATCACCTCCTAGGTAAAACAAGACCTCACCATTGGATCTGGGTTGATGTTTCCATCAAATTTGGTATATAATATGCCCTAGTTTGGCCATGTTCAAAGGAAATGAAAGAGTTGTTTAGTTTCAGCCTGCGATGGCTATCAAAATTAATCCCATCGGAATTTTCGCCACAAAAAAAAAAAAAAAAAATCGCAGTGAAAATGGTAAAAAGGTTGTCTTAGTAAAACATCCATAACTTTCTCTCGGGATATCAGCTTTTAGACTTCTTATAGGTGTTGGAAAGCTTATTCAGAGCACTACAACTCAATGTAGGTTTGGTTCTATGATTTTGACATTGTATTAGATTTTAAAAGCCCAAAAGTTAGATGTTATTATTTATTTTGAACACAAATTAGGGCATAACTTAGGCATACAGAGTCAGATTTTAGACTTCGAGTAGTCAATAGAAAGCTCTTGGAGAGCTCTACACATTGGTTCATATTTGGTGCAGGTTTGGCATGGTTTATTTGGTGATATATTGATCTAAATAGTTTATGATATATATTGACTATGGTAACATTGCAAGTTTATGACATCGTATATTTGGAGAACTAAGATTTGATGTCATTGTATACTTAGTTCATATTTCAGATTGGTCTCATGATGATATGGTTATTAGTGTTCGTATTTGGATATGTATGATGACTTTTTGGGTCTACAAGTTGTGCAGTGTTGTAAGCGGTCTATACTTACAAGTTGCATTTATAGCTTGGTTATGGGTTTTTTTTGCCCATTGATCTTTCATTATTGATGCATATTCAGATTGGTGGCTTGGATTTGGGTTGTCTATGCCCTAAGTCACATGATTTGTTGAATTTTCTTCATGTAGAAGGGATGAGATGTTGTTACCAGGTACAATCATGGTGGAGGATTGTGGTTGACTATTTTATGCTGATAGGTTGCACACATTGAGAGTTAGTTGCTCAGTTCATGGATGTGATCATGGTGCCATAGATTTTGGCATGACATGATTGGATATACAAGTACATCCTTGATGTTCATTGGTTTGAATTTTTTATTTGGTTATGGTGGTATATTATCTTCTTGGTTGAGGATCATAGTTATTTGGTTTCTTTTGAGAAACTCATGATGTGCACTTTGAATTCTTTGATGGTTTGATGCCTTGGTTGACTCTCATGGTTAGAGGATAGTTGTTTTCATCATTATGTCATGGATAGCTTGGATACACAATTTAGTGGGAGTTTGTGACAATAATGAGGTGACAATGTAGGATTAGTTCCTAGTTTGGATTATATCTTCTTGGTTTCACTTGGTATTGACATGTTGATTGTGTGAGTGTAGACCTGGAGGATCTTCATGTAGGAGATGGATTTTATGATGCCATAGGTGACTTGGTACTATAGTTGAGTGGGAGTTGTTGGCATTGATATATTTATTGAGTGTTTGCAGATGTTAGAGGTTTGTCTTAGATCTTATTGCTGTAGAAGTGCCTTTGACATTTGCATGGTGCACTTGTTATCTTCATGATGGTGAAGATGGTTAGATCTTGAGGACTCATAGAGTTCTTGGTTATTTGCATGGTGTGTGGAGATGGTTCTTCATGGTATGTGGAGATGGTTTTCTTCATGGTGTGTGGAGATGGTTCTTCATGGTATGTGGAGATGGTTTTCTTCATGGTGTGTGGAGATGGTTGCATCTTGAGGACTTATAGGGTTCTTGGTAAAGGTGTGGTTTATGCTTTTGTTTCACATGTTATCCTTGGTGTAAGGATGATTTTATTATTATGTCATGGTATACTCTTGATACACATTTAGAGTTTTGACATGTTATGGTATGTTCATATGGAGCATGTTATCTCTTTGGTTGAGATGGCTAGATCATGTTGTCATGTTTATGTTGGTGCCCCTTTGCATGCACCAACAAGCGAGCCCCCTATATAGTAAAGGGCATCTACATGCACCGGCCCTCTGCATGCATGCATGCACCAACAAGTAGATTCGCCAGGGCGGATGGGGCACAATAGAAAACAAAGGATGGGACGATGGAGAGGGAGGCAGGGAAAGAAGCTACCTAGCCGGGGGTGTGGGGGATGGATAGCAGGGCTAGGGGGGTGGGGCCAAGAGAATTGAGGGGCTATTGCGCTGTTTAGTTGGGTGGGCAGGAGTGCTTCATACATATAGAATCGAAGCCCTTCAATTCTACGGGGTGCCTACCGATTTGCCAAGATAGCTACTCCAAGGCCATGGTTGGAACTTTGACATTGATCTTGGCTTAGTTTGATAAGCTAAATACTTTATGATATTGTTATGTTGCATTTGGAGTTGGCATATATTGATTGGTTATAGATGCTCATGGATACTTAGAGGCAGTGATGATGTTGATTTCTCTTGAATTAGAGAAGTATTTGTTGGGATGGTTGATGGTTTCAACAGGAAGTCCAAGGGGCATTCACCTGATATGGACTTGAGAAGAGATTGTTTTTAGATGAGTCTTGGTTGGAGACTTGGTTATCTTGGGAAGCATTCTCATTCCCAACTCTTGGTCTACTCAGCGGTTTGCTACTTCAGAGGTATAGCCCATTATTTCTCTTAGATTCATTATGTTTATGCTTGCCCTTGATGGATATGGATATTGAGCTATGGTACATAAGTTAGTTCTAGAGGGTTCATTTGAGAGATAGTTTAGCATTGGTTATCTCCATTTGCATATATTGTTATGCTAGTTGAATTTTGGAGATGATTTTATATCGGTCATATTCCTTGGATTAGAAATGGTTTATGAGTTTGATCTTCTCATGAGAGGCTTACATCCATGATTAGTTATATAGTATGGTTTGGGTGTTGTTGTGGCTTCTTGTTGGGGTTTTATGGAGGAGATCATACTTGCATAGTTTACATCTAGAGGTGTGTGTAGAAGGACATGATATAGGTTATGATTTGCATGGTTTCTCTTTTGTCTTGGTTATCTTCCTGGATGTTTAGATTTCCTTGCATTGGATTTGAGATTGGTTAGAGATTGTGATCACTAGTTGTGCTCATGTACATCATTAGAGAGATGACATGGTTATTCCTTTATCTCTTTCCTTTGTTGGTTGTGGAGAACACGAGAGAGTATTGGAGATTGGTTATGAGAGTTGTTCTTGCAGGTTATTGGTTTATGTATTGTGCATGTCCTTGAGACTACATGGATTCACTTCTTTGAGATGTTGTGAGTGGATTGGGTATAGATTTGACATTATCTTTTGTAGTGGGCGCTTCTTGGTATATATATGGCAGGTACTACTCTTGAGGCTTGTGATTGCAAGTTACAGATTGGATATGTTGATGATGTGAGATTCACTTGTTATACCTTTGGAGGTATGGATAGTTGGATGGATTTGGCACTTGATATGGGTTTTATTCCAGCTATGGATATTTTGACAACTACAGATACATGTGATTACCTTTGGATCAGGTTTTTGTGTTTGGTATTTTCAGTTAGTACAGGATTTTATGATCTTCTAATGCAACAAGTTGGGTGGCTTTCTCTTTGGATGGCTTTTGTGTATGTCCAATGACAGTGGCATAATAGGAGGTGAGATCATTCATGTTTGAGAAGCTGAAAACTTTGATTTTGTTGCAGGTATCAGGATCGAGCACTCCGTGTACTTTGATCCATGATGGTGGATGTGATAGGAGGGGTTGTTCCTTTGTTCATTTATGTAGCTACGGATTGACCATATGTAATGTATACAACAAGTGGGAGATTTTTGAGATAATGTGTGTTGCACACATTGCATAATATTGTTATATTGTATTATTTTATTTTATTATGTAATGTTGCACCTAGATGGACGTGCAACATGGAAAGATTTCCATGGGATATATTTGATGAGTTGTATTGTAACATTGTGATAATATTTCATGTAAATATTTAATATTGGAAAAAAGAATTAAATTTTCAATATTAAATGTGGGGTCAATGGGCTAGGTAGCACATAGTTTTAACACATGGTTTATGTAATACCACTTGGTGGTTTTGTGGGACTTCCTACTATATAAGCAGCCACAAGGGTAGTTGAAAAAATGAAAGAGTCGAGTGAGACAAGGCTTGACAAATTAGCCAAGGGAGCATTTGTGAAGGTTGGAAGTATGACATGGGATGTGTGGATTCATGCTTATTCACATGGATTGCTCGGTTATGGCTTTGGCTTTGAAGGCTTCCATGGTTGTATTGCAATGGTGTTTTTTGTTAAATAATGCATGGTGATGGATGCTTTTGGAGGTTGGGTTTTTCCCTCAATAAGGGTTTCCCAGGGTAAATCTTGTGTCGCAATTTTTGTGGGTATGTTGTCTATTCTCTTGCATGTGGATTTCAATTGCATATTTATTTCAAATCAATTATGGGTTATGTGGAAACAGTTATATTCTTTGTTGCAAGTTTCCTTACTCCATTCAACCCTGTCATATGCCTTCTCAAAATCAAGAAGAAAGATGGCAACATCCTATTTGGAGGTGTTAGCCCATCCATGGCCTCCCAACTAGTAACAAGGTTCTCAAGAAGATACCTGCCTTTAATAAATCCGGTATGGGTAGCACAAATGAACTTGAGGGGAATTATTTCTAGGCGAGAAGCCAAGATCTTGTAAGAAACATTGAGAAGAGTAATATGATGCCAATTTTTGACAAGAGCTCTATCAATAATTTATTTAAATAATCACTATTTTTGTAAAGTTAAAATTTCTATTTTTAAAATTTTCTCAATAAAAATATTATTTATTTGAAATCTCATTTGTTAAAAATATTTTGTATTATAGAACTTTTTTTTAGCTTCCTACATATTCCATTTTCTTTGCCTTTATTTGAGGATATAATTGCCAAAATAATTGTTAAATACAATTTTACTAATAATAATTGTTTATAAGACTTAATTTTGTTTAAATATATCCAGATGAAATGTTTGTAATGTAGTAACATTTTTGTTTTAGTTAAATAAAAAATTAAATAATAAAATAAATATACAATTAAAACAAGATTTAAGATTTTGTGACCATTTTCTTAATTCATTTTATATACTTATTAAAATGAAACTCTTCTTTTAATTTTTTATTAATAATTTAAAATAATTTTTACAATTTTTAAGATTTTAATTCATATTCTAATTACTACTATTAAATTATTCATATATTATAATATAATTTTATTGTATTTTAATATGTTATTTTTAATATTTTATCTTAGTAAACTAAATTATTTTATAAATCTAATATATTATTTTAAAATGTGATGATTTTAATTTTAATTTAGTAAACTATATTATTTTATGAATCTAATATATTATTTTAATTAATATATTATTATAATTAATTACTAAATCGATAAGTACAAGGCACTTGTTTATATATCATATTATAAGAAGTGCATGATTCATTTAATGATGCATATCTTCACCATGCAAAAGAACAATAACAAATATATAAGATGGATATGAGAATCTTCATTAAATAAATAATTATTCCCTATGACTGCATATGAAAAAAAAAATATAATATAATGAGAAGAGAGAATTTTTTGAAATAATTAAATTGATTCGAATATTCTCGTTCATGTTTCTCCTCAATAATAGGAAACAGATGTTTGCGTATTTGGTCAATTAAATAAAGCTAGATTTAATAAGTTGGATTTCCATTTAAATTTATTGTAAATTGGATATACATAAATAAATTATAATATATTGTTTAAGATTTAGTGATGGAGAGGCGTCCTCATAAGTGGTATAAGTTGATTCATTAATGTTTATGAATTTAGAGTTAATTTAGATAAATATTTAAAACTTGATTATTGTAGAAAGCGATTATTAGAAATAATTAGTCTTGATTTTTATTAAGTCACCATTAATTTTTAGAACCTTTGGAAAATTTTGTTGAATTAGAAGGGTTAAGTTCTCTCAAATATTCTATCAATAAAACTTTAAGATGCTTCTTAATAACTCCTAACATATAATGAATCTAGGATGATGTGTTCTAATGAATTCTAAGATAGAATTGTTAAATTAAAAAATATTAAAAAATTAAGACAGTATAAATATATGTATCATGTGAGTTATATAATTTATCATATATCAATAAGAACAAATACACCATATTTTTATAAAATGATTGTAAACTAGTCCATCAAACCAAGACTAAGGGCAATGGCAAAAATTGGAAAAAAAAAGTGGTAGTTTGAGTTGAACTACGAAAGTTGAATATTGTGATTGTGAGAGTTAGGAGCCATGAAGAGCTCAAGTGTATTGTATAATAGTATAATAGAGAAAAGTGTTGAATTCATGCTCCATCCACCTAGAAGATAGGGTTTGTAGCAAAAGTAGTAAGGGAAGGGTATCAAGAATATTTTAGATTACAGTAAAAGCAAGTTTTGAAGGGACCCAAAACCCTTAACAAAAAACTAAAGATAAACCATTAAAGCACTACCAGGTTTTACAAGGCCCTGAAACCTAAAGTTAAAAAATATTCAAACTAGGTTTTACTGGGACCTGAAACCAAGAGTTTAAACCAAACTTAACAACCAGGTTTTACAAGGACCTAAAACCTACAGTTTTAAACAAACGGGAACGGAAAAAAACAAACCAGCAAAACCACCCCATCAAGAAACCAGCACGCTCGATCCACATCCTGCACCTACAACAATTCCTTAATTATGTTCACCACCTCTTCACCTGCTTCTGCAGTACTCTGGATGATATTAGCAGGCAAAGGAACAACAACCCTAAGACCTTGAGCCACCTTTTTCCTTGTACTCTAGCTTGTTCTCTTGCTTGGCCCACTAGGACTCCCCACTCCAGCATTTCCAAGTGACATGATTTCTTCGTTACTTTTCTTTCCTAGACTAGCCACCACCACACAAAGGCTGGTAGTTACAAGTTCCATTTTGAGGCCACTCTCCTTAATTAGGTGATGAAGCTGCTATTCATACTCTTTTACCTTTTCAAAAATGTTGCCGATATGCACTTCCAACTGGGTAATCTTAACCCGTTCGACATCTAAATCTCTCTGCATAATCCCCATTTTCTTTTTGAGAGTCATAACTTCATTATACATCCATGAGTCACCCTGAAGAGAAGTGAAGTACCATGGTATCAAGAATGTTAATATTGGAAGAACTATATGATATTGAATCAAAGAAAATCCCCAATCAAAGTGTAAGGACAATCTTGGAAAGCAAGAAGATTGATGGTAAGGATAGAGCTCTCTCCAAGGTGTCAATGCATGCTTTAACTGCAAATGTATATATATATATATATATGTATGTATGTATATAAAGTTTTTAAAAAAATTCTGAGTGATATAAATTAGACAAAATATATTTGAACAGATATAAAGCATTAAAACTTGTATTTCTTAGAAAGGCGAACATTTTTTTAGTGAGTCATAAGGCCTCATCCTATTTAAACACTCAACAATGACTTTATAGCAAGATTTAAATCTGTATCATAAAAATTAGAACATATCAATTCAGTCATCATAATAGGTCAATACTAACTTAAAATTTGTAATATTTTAAACTAATTAGTAGTAGATACTTCCACAGCAAGTCAAATTATGATATTGCTATCACAATTTAACTCTATAGTTTTCGACTCAAACTAATTGACCCATATTTATTATCATGAGAGATGGATTCATGTTGAATCACTAAACATGAAATATGCCTTAATGAATTTGACTCAAAAACTACACAATTAATCCTGATAACAATATCATAATATCTTAAATTTTATATTCAAAATTTAAATTTATAATAAGAGATAAATATTAGCCCATTACAGTGCAACAATTTCACAAACTTTAATAAATCCATAAAATGAGATGGCAAGTAACTTATTTTAAATCTTTGAAACCAGAAATATATGGGAACTGTGATTCCTCATTTCTCATGCTTGCGACAAAATAATAATTTGACCACAATTTTTATTTTTATAATAATCTTTTATTAAAAGCTAGAAAGCACTTCAAAAGAAAAATACACTTTATTTAGATCAAAATTCCCATCAATCCCAAACCATCCATTTCTAAGAACACGCCTATCGTCAGAAATATGTCACAACCAACCATTCTGTTTGTTCCCTTATTAAACCATGTATATCCTTCATTTAAACCATACACGGCCCCGATATTTTATGTGGGCCCAAGATTTATGAAAATGCAGACAAAACTTTTGAATGAAGGTGGAAAAAGCTCATTTAATTTATTTAATATCTCAATCATCTTAAATTCAATTCTTTGAGATATTATTTTCAAAACACAATAATTAAGTTCAGAACCATACAGAAAATGTACCTTCAACGAACAAAACAACCAGGCATTAACAGCATTTGGAAGAAATTTCCAAGAAAATTCCAAGCACCACACATACAATTGAAGAGACAAAGATGTTGCGGGGGGGCAATATCACTCTCAAAACTTATTAATATAAAAATTCATTTTCATCCCTTTGCCTTCAATCTTATCAACTTACCCAATGGGGGTGTAAAGTTATCATTCGGTCACTTTCTTGGTGTAAATCTCATCTATATCTCCAACCTATTTAATATACCCCACCATGTGAAAATAAGCCAAAATTCAAATAGAAAGAAACCTCCGTGCATGAAGTACTGATTTTATCCTTGAGGCAGCTTCTTGGTAGTTTCTTGGATGTGAACCATGATGGGATTCCCTCTCACTTAAAGCTATTTCCAATATGAATTGTCTGGCTTTTAGGTGTATTGGTTAGTCTAAAGGTCGTTGTATAGAAGTAAAATTATTTAGAAATTTATAGTATTTATTTAGAAGTAAGAAAAATGTAAAAATTATGCTTAAATAAAGTATATTTACAATTTTGTTCAAGTAAATTTATCAATTTAAAATTTAGTTTTAGTAGAAAATAAAGTGTGTGAGAGAAGTATTAAAGAATTTAAATTCTTGGAATCATAAGAATTTTTGAAATGATAAGATGAATACAAGGAATATAGTAGTCGGCCTTTTACATATATCATTTATATGTTCTATGTTATTGTTCTCAACAATTTCAAGAGAGAAGTGTAAGGATAACAAAAATGAGAATTGATAGTAAGGAAACAAATATGATTATTTAGAATATGATACAAATCTATCTAGAAAATATAGCTCTCTAAATTTTAAATAAATAAGATAATAGAAAATATAATATTATTTGTTAAAGTAATAATCTATAATTTATTGGATCACATAGGTATAAAGGAGTGCTATCTTGGCCATATGCCCTAATTTTATGCTCTACTTTATTACCATTTTTTGTTTTGTTTTGACCTTTAAAAAATAAAATACTAAACATAATTTTCTTTTCCCATGACTAATAATTAAAAATATTGAATTCTAATCAACCACTCTTATTCTTAGGTTACCACAACTACTAACCTATTGAATTCTAATCAACGACTCTTATTCTTATGTTACCACAATTACTAATTAACTATCTTACACACACACACACACACAGGTGTAGGGGCACCTTAAGAACCAGAACACAAGGAGGATAAGATATCTTATATGAGATATTTAAATTCATTTGAGTCATTTGAGTCCATTTTCGTCAAGATGTAAAGGCTAGAAAAGTCGTTTGTAATAAGTTGTCAAAATTGTGCAAGGTCTTAAAGTGGTCAAAAGGTAAAAACATGAAAGTATGCCCTATAAAGGTTAAAATTTATGTAAAACATATATTTAGGACCATTTTAGGGTGATTCAAGTGTCCATACAAAGATTTGTCAATTTTGAAGTTAAACTTGCAAAAGTTGTAATGCAAAAATGCATCATGATTAAAAGAATGTAAGGAGTTGGTTCAAAAGGTAGTTGGGAAGTTGTAAACTACCAAAGAGTCTATAAAAACTGATGTATGGTTGAACCAAATAATAATGGAAGGAAAGAGTGACATTTGTTCAATAAATTTAGAGTGATTCTAATTTGTTGTTTTGATTGGTTCTTTCATTTTTTGTGTTTGTTCCAAGTTTTGTATGGCCATGTAATGCCTAGAAACCATGCATAATTTATATATATTGATATTAGAATAAATAAACTCTTTTTTGGCTTTGATTTGGGTTGGTTTCATCAAGAAATGAATAAGTTATGAAAGTTTTGGTAAACATTGTTATTTGCAGATTTGAGGATACACGACTACAGTTAGATTGAAATATTTGATGTGGAAATATGTGGATGAATCATGAACTCTAATTGTATTAAATAGACGCATATGTAATGGCATATGCACTAAGTTGTGGTGCTAAAAAGGTGACATGATTTATTTATTTTTTCCTAATTTCAATAACGCATGCACGCTATAGCGCTCGTGCACAATTTGTGTTATCAAAAAGTTATATATGATGGGCTGCAGACCCGCAACCCATCATTTTTGTGTTCATTTTTTCCTATTCCCATAGAGAACAGTGCGTACGCGGGTCAAAAACCCAAGTTTTCACCTTCATTTGCAAATATGCCTCCTCGCCAACGAAATCAAAGACAACAAGCACACCCACGATGATGCCGTAAGTGATATTAACTTAACTTTGCCTTTTTTAATATGTTTTTCATATTGTTTTGTAGGTTTTTTATATTGTTTTGTAGGGTTTTTACAAATTTTATTTAGATTTGTTTATTTATTTGGATTTCAATTGATTTTTTATCAGGAAATGTCCATAATCAACCGAAAAATCTACAAGAGCCTCAAAACCCTCAAAACCAAAACCCTCCTCAAGAAGAACAACAAATTTCACAACCCGAACCAATTGCAAGAGCTCCGCCAGGCACACAAGAAAATATAATAAATGAAATAGACAGAGGCAAAATTAAATTAGAAAGACTCATTGCTCGGTTGAAAGAATTCAGACAAACCAATCCAATGAGGGCTCAATTGGCATCATCCCTCGAATCGATTAACACCCAGATAGCCTTAATTAGTGGTCAGTTAGATATTTAGTAGGTTAAGAGGGATGAATAAAAAATATTTTATGCAAATAAATTGTCATATGAAGATGTCAAAAAAAAAGAAATACCAAAAGGTAGTATATGTGCATTATTTAGAAAACCCGATGAGCAAAATACTATTAGAGAGGGTACTAAACGATTCCCCATCCATTGGTGCATACATGATGCTATTAGAAACAATTTTTGAGATAGATGGTGGATGGTTTTTGATGCCCCTCCTTGCAACAATCACAAGGTCCCCATGTATTTTTTGAAGAAATTATATTGTGAGTTTGTCCTTGGGGAGATCTCCAATTTTTTTGATATATTAGACTCCTAAGGTAGAGGTGGGGGGTTATCATTTGAGAGGCTAGGAGCACATCATGACCCAAATGTAGCTAGGCCACCTGTGGTCAAGCCACAGCACGAGCATGTGACTATTCCTTCAGTTGTGAAGGAACATGTAGAGGCCAACACTCTAGGGACCATTAATGCTTTGACGCAAACCCTCATCCATTCCACAAGCCCATTAGTTGAGGGGGAGCCTTCTGTGCGTCGTGGTCACATGTGCAGTTCATGCGAATCCCTATGCACATTTGGCACTCATGCTAGAGATGGTGCGGATGATGGGCTTGTCACCGATCAGTTCCTGAACGAGACATTTGGCATTGACACACAGGTAAATTACAATTATAATTTACTAATGTGATCACATTTCATATGTATAGTGAATGATTAATTAATTAGCATCTATTGACATTGTTCAAAATTTAGGGTTAGAGTGTTGTTGGGCCCAACAGCGATCCTCCAGACCCATTTTTTGTCCCTTCCACGAGTCCTGAGGTATGTATCGATTTAATCATTTTAATTAATATATATATTTATTACGTAATCATATTAAGGATTGACAAAAAAAAAAATTATGCATGTGCATCAGTTCTCCACAAGACCCTCAACCTTTACCACAGACTCGGAGCATAGACATCATATGAGCTTCACACAAGTACAATTATTTCATGTTAATTTAATTCATTTGATTATATTTATTTTATGTTTCATGTTAGATGTAACGTGTATTGTATGACATGTAGCTCATGATGTTGGACACACCTCCTCATCTGTGATAGTCTGTTGATAGTGGCGTGGCCACAGCTGTGGCTAGCTCATAGCCACTGATGGAGGTATGAAAGAATTTTCTTTGTTTTAGTTGTTGTTTATAATAGTTAATCTCAAAATTTCTAATGTTAACCTTTGTTTATATATTACTATAGCTTTTATGGTTTTTACACAAGTAGTATGTATGTTGGGCCTACTGATACTCTTTTAATTATGGATCGAAACCTTGTTTTTGTTTTACTAAGTGGTAAGGGGTAGTTTTGTTTAATGGTTATCTACTGATAGTAGGTCAGTTTGTTGTTAAAGGGTCAGCCCCCTAGTTTTGGCTACTTTTAATTCAAAAACTAGGAGTGAAGGTAGAAGTGGCAGTGAAAGAATTAGATAAAGAAGAACTAGAAGCGCATATTGAAGTTAGAAGTAGAGAAGAAGTAGGAAAATCAAATAAAGGTATGAGGACTAAGAGTAGGAGATAATGAAATTAAAAGTAAAGATAGGAATAGAAGATTAGTTGTATTCCAAGTTGATTGCAACTAGGAGTAGGACCTACAAGATGAAAGTTATATGTTTTCTATAAATAATAGTCAAGTTTAAAGATATAATTGGTGATTAGATATACTCACCTTGGTCTAGTAGAGTCATAAGTGTAGGAGAATTTGTGTTTTAAATTAATATTATTCATAGGCCCAAGTCAAATGTTGAACTTGATGACAGAACTAGGCATATCCTTAGGATTCAAAGAGACTCTAGTTTTTGGAATCAACACCATCAACTCTCCTTCACTATTTCTTTGGGATGAATGGAACTAGCATAAAAAAATTCTACATTCTTTCATTCTTGTCCTCCTCCTCCTCTCATACAAAATAAACTTGGATAAGATAACTTACTAGACTTTTGGATTCATGACCCTTCTCTCCTCTTTTCATACTCTTATAGCTATGCTAGTGGGATAAATCATTGAGTATTTTCTTATTTTTTATTTTTGCTCTTTCTTTTCTCAAGTGACCACTTGAGCTTTTGCTATAGCTTTTTCAACACGATGCTTGAGATTGAGACATTTTCTTGAGTGAGGTCTCTTCAACTAGTTGACTTGGAATCTTAGTAAGCTTTAGGATTTTTTTGTTCTTTTATGTATCCTTGCAAATGAATGTAATAGTTAATATTCTTGGTTTGGGAGCTTTTGTCCTTCAGCTTGGTGATATTTAATCTCCTTGTAGTTTTCCCAAAATATTTACCTCTTTCTCTTTTTTTCTTCTACTTTATTGTGTGCATGAGGTGGACACATGCTATCAATAAAGTGGGGACTACATGTATCATTTGAAAAATTAAGAACACTTATTTGGTATTAATTTTAGCCCCATTTTAATATACATTATGGGTTCCTACATTGATTTCACACTCTCCTAACACTCATTGGACCTTCAAATTATTATTTAAGTCCTATATTGATTCATTTTCTTTAGAAACTCAAGGTTACCCTTATCTATAAGTGTGCTTCTCTATTTCAACTTCAATCAAATAATTCCTTTCATTTATTGGACCTTATCTTACCATTTATGACATGTATTTTCTCTCTAAACCCAAAAATAAGTTGTTAGATCAAATTTCACACAATCTAAATATCTTGGACCCACAATCAAAACTTGGGTTGGAATTGGTGGGTATAAGATGACTTTGGTGATATTTACTTGGGTACAATATTTTTGTTGGTGATATGTGTATTTATAAGTGATTATATTTATTGAATTGTTGTAGGGTCTCGTCATGCCTGATCGTCCATGAGCATTTGAGGTGAACTTACAAAGTGACTATTTGTTGGCGGTAAGAAAATAATTTATTTTGTGTGTACATATATTTGATTTCAACATATAATAAATATTGATTCATATCTACTTTCTTTGTATCAGTTGGAGCTGGAGAAGAGCCTCAACAAGAGGTCGAGTGAGCATGTCAAGAGGGCCCCGTCATCTCCACTGTCTCCCTCCACACGACGGCAGAGGATGTCGAGAGACTTGTTTCCTTCCCCTCATGGGAAGGAAAAGATATAGTTGATCTAGACATGTATATATATAGGCATCAGTGAACATATTGGATACACATTTGATGTATATGACATTCTATATTTGATGAATGACATTTATTTGATGTTTGACATTATTCGACTTATGACATTATTGGTTAATATATATGCTATGTTTGTTCATATATGACATATGATATGATATGTTTGTTCATGTTTGTTCATGTATGACATTAAGTTAGATATGCTCGTGTATGACATTAAATTAGATATGTGCATGTTTGAAATTAAATTCAATACCTAATCTATTCAAAACTTTGATAGAATATTGATTAACAATAAACTTTATCATTGTTTAAGCATAAGTTAATCATTTGCAATATGTCATTGTCATATGATTTATGATCTTGTTCATGTTTAAAGTTTTCCTTCTCTATCATTTGTTTATCAAGTTTAATTCAATACCTAATTAGTTTGAATTTTTGATACAATAGTAGAGAAAAGATGGATTATTTGCAAAAAAAAAAGTCATTTTAAAAATCATAAATGTAACATAATCACTGATAGTTTTATGTGTTTTCATACATTAATGATTGTAACATAATCACCAGTTGATTGGAATGTGTTGTTATTATTCTATAGTAACTAGATTAAGGTAAAAATCAAAGTTTAATAAATAGTTGTGATGTATAAGAAAGAGAGATATCTCACATGAGAGGGGAACAAATCTAAGATGACACATAAGATACTTGTAAGAGGGAGCTATACTTGTTAACGAATTTACAATGCATGTTATGGAAAATCATAGAGCATCTTTAAAAGGAAATAAAAGAGTATGACAAGTGGAAAGAACATGTTGTTTTGTAGACTTGTATTCAAATTTGGGTGTTGATTTTCTAATGAAGGATTCAAGCACTACAATTTGGTAGTTTTGGCTTATGTTATCCTTGTATCTCACTCTATCTTGTATCTCACTCTCTCTTATTCTGCCCCCCCCTCTTCATATTTCTATTTTTTCCATATCTATGTAGCCATCTATCCTCTTCATCTCCCCCTCACTAATGCAGAGATGTTGAGCAAGAAGTGAGGTTTAAGCACTTTCTTGTTCCTAATCTACCAAACTAAACTTGTGGCCTTCCTAATATCTCACTCCTTTAGGATATCATTTTTTGTGGCCTATCTAAAGTGATAGGGTCATTTGTGAACTCCTCCAAGGTGATTATTTCTCCAATCAAGATCTTGCACCTTTTTGTTTTAGGGACACTAGCCCTATTCCAAGCCAATAACTGTAACTCTTCACCAATGGCTTCACCAACCCCAAGTTTCTATTGGGACACCTTCCTTATGTTGAACTGATTGAGAATCAACTCTTGGTTTAACTCTCCAATTGTCATACAGTACAAAATGTTGACTATCATAGAATTCCTTGTAGGTCTCCTAATCTGATTTTCTGGACTTAAATTCCTCCTAGGTTGAAATCTAACTATTCTATGGGTAGATTCAGACCCCCTTTGGAAATTTATTTAAGACTCCAAAGCCTAGATTCCCAATTACATTCCTATAGCACCTAACCCATGTAAAGTACATAGACCTAATAAGGTCACACTAGGTTTGGTTTTCAAAGTAATTACTAGATAATTGGTGCATGGCCTCAGACCTCCTCTATTCACCAATATTTATCATCTTCAAATTATGATGAAACACAATAATGTTTCCACTTTTTTTCTATTATATATTCCCCCTTATGAAAATACTCATGGAACTAATAAACCATTCATCTCCTCCTTGCAACACTTCTCTACTTCATGTCTTTGCTTGACTCATATCTTAACTATAACACTTCTCTCCCTGAGTAGCATTCGCCAATAGTTCATTTACCCCCCTTTGACTCATATCTTCTATTTTTACATCACTACCTTTGATATAAGTCCATTCAATATTTTATCTTCATTAACAATTTATCAATGTTTTAAACTAAATTTCCAATGTTGTTAACTAAATTTCCCCTTTTCTTAACATCTTTAAAGTTAGTCAATATTGATTATCCATTGTCACATAGGAATAGGATGAGGTTAGGGATAGGGTTTACCCTACCACCTGAAGCTAACGGAGTAGACAATTTGATCCCACGACGAAAGGTGAGAGATTTGGCAGTTGGCAACTTTGTACTATCCAACACTGCAAGTTTTAGCATCACCCAAGATGGCGTTGCAAAATGAAAACGGAATGTGATCTCCAAAAAGAGAGAGGTTATTGTAGGTCTCTACAACATGGTCTTGTAGGAACTAAAATCGCATCCATACCTCACATGAGCTCTGAGATATGCCCCATCAAAGATCGCAGCCCTATGGGATTTAGTGACCCTTGGGGACATTCTGGTTTGGCGTGCCTGAGAACGTTCAAGCACTAAAAGGGATAGGACAAGGTTGAGGATAGGGTTTACCCAGCCACTCGGAGCTAACAGAGTAGACAGTTCAATGCCATGATGAAAGGTGAGAGAGATTTGGCAGTTTGCAACTTTGTACTAGCCAACACTGCAAGTTTTAGCATCACCCGAGATGGCATTGTAAAATGAAAACGGAATGTGACCTTCAAAAAGTGAGAGAGTTTATTATAGGCCTCTACAATATGGTCTTGTAGGAACTAGAATCACATCCATACATCACACGAGCTCTGAGATATGCCCCATCAAAGATCGTAGCCCTATGGGATTTAGTGACCCTTGGGGACATTTTGGTTTGGCATGCCCGAGAACATTCAAGCACTGAAGGGGATAGGATGAGGTTGAGGATAGGATTTACCTGGCCACTCGGAGCTAATGGAGTGGACAGTTCAATCCCACGATGAAAGGTGAGAGAGATTTGACAGTTTGCAACTTTGTACTAGCCAACACTACAAGTTTCAGCATCACCCGAGATGGCATTGTAAAATGAAAATGGAATGTGATCTCCAAAAAGAGATAGATGTTATTGTAGGCCTCTACAACACAATCCTGTAAGAATTGGAATTGCATCCATACCTCGCACGAGCTCCGAAATATGCCCCATCAAAGATCGCAACCCTATGGGATTTAGTGACCCTTGGGGACATTCTGGTTCGGCGTGCCCGAGAACATTCAAGCACTAAAGGGGATAGTACAAGGTTGAGGATAGGGTTTACTCAGCCACCTGAAGCTAACAGAGCTAACAGTTCGATCCCACGATGAAATGTGAGAGAGATTTAGCAGTTTGCAACTTTGTACTAGCCAACACTGCAAGTTTTAGCATCACCCAAGATGGCATTGTAAAATAAAAATAGAATCTGATCTCCAAAAAGTGAGAGAGTTTATTATAGGCCTCTAGAACACAGTCTTGTAGGAATTGGAATCGCATCCATACCTCGCACGAGCTCTGAGATATGCCCCGTCAAAGATCACAGCCCTATGGGATTTAGTGACCCTTGGAGACATTCTGGTTCGGCGTTCCCGAGAATGTTCGAGCATTGAAGGGGATAGGATGAGGTTGAGTATAGGGTTTACCTAGCCACCTAGAGCTAACAGAGTAGATAGTTCGATCCCACAATGAAAGGTGAGAGAGATTTGGCAGTTTGCAACTTTGTACTAGCCAACACTACAAGTTTCAGCATCACCCAAGATGACATTCTAAAATAAAAATGGAATGTGATCTCCAAAAAGAGAGAGAGGTTATTGTATGCCTCTACAACATGGTCCTGTAGGAACTAGAATAGCATCCATACCTCACACGAGCTTTGAGATATGCCCTGTCAAAGATCGCAGCCCTATGGGATTTAGTGACCCTTGGGGACATTCTGGTTCGGCATGCCCGAGAACGTTCAAGCACTGAAGGGGATAGGAAAAGGTTGAGGATAGGGTTTACTCAGCCACCTAGAGCTAACAAAATAGACAGTTCGATCCCACGATGAAAGGTGAGAGAGATTTGGCAGTTTGCAACTTTGTACTAGCCAACACTGCAAGTTTCAACATCACCCGAGATGGCGTTGTAAAATGAAAATGGAATGTGATCTCCAAAAAGTGAAAGAGGTTGTTGTAGGCCTCTACAACATAGTCCTATAGGAACTAGAATCACATCCATACCTCGCACAAGCTCTGAGATATGCCTCGTCAAAGATTGCAGCCCTATGGGATTTAGTGACCCTTGGGGACATTCCGGTTCGGCATGCCCGAGAACATTCAAGCACTAAAGGGGACAGGACAAGGTTGAGGATAGGGTTTACCTAGCCACCCAAAGCTAACAGAGCATACAGTTCAATCCCATGACCTCTTTTCCACTAAGTTGCAAATTTGAGCAACTTTTACAACTTTCAACAATGCAACTTTGCACAAAAAGTGCAATTTTTACATTTTTCACTTGATTCCAATTCTATGACTTAGAAAAGGTTCAAAAATAGTAAAAACTCAAAGGAATATAGGAATATAGATAGTTTTATGGTTATTTCCTAAAAGTTGCTAAATTGTTGCAAAATTTGCTAATGCAACTTTGCAATTTTTGCATTGACAACATTTGGGTGAATTATGCATTTTGGCTTGGAGGGTATGGAAACTGAAAGGTATTGATGGGAACATGCTAGATAGGGTAGAAAAAACCTATTAAAGCCTAAAAACATCTTAGAGTTGACTGTTTGTAGGATTTTCCTATCAAGACCTAGAAGGGTCACTTGGCACATTGTTACAAATTTGCTCATTTTGGGTTGTTACTTGAGTCCATCACCCTATCCTCTGCATCAAGATTGATCCTAGGTTAGGGGTGGATAGAAAAGACCTATAAAGGTATTAAATAATGTAATAAGGCTATCGAAGCCTCTAAAAGATGTAAAAGGCACTAAAAGTGCAATATTTTGTAAAATTGGTCATGTAAAGGGTCCAAAGGGAGGTTTCATTTGGTTTTGAGAGTCTAAATGAGTTTAAAACCTCATTCCTACATGTGGGAGACAAGTTTGGGTAGTCAAAATTGATTGCTCCAAAGGTGGATTTAGTGTTTTCTATAAACAAGAGTTTCATTTTACATTGGAAGTCATCTAATATAACCAAAGTGAAGGTGTTTGAACCATTTTGGGATTCTAGAGACATTGCAAAGTAAGATTTCTAGAAAGCCCTAGGGTAAAGGGGCTAGAAAGGAGGGTTTTGTAAAAACCATTGTAAAGTTGATCATGAGACCAAAAAAATAAAAGAATCCTTGCATTTGAGTCATCTCTTAAGATTGTTTTGGGTCATCGGAGTTCCAAAAGTCAAGGGATTGTGAGTTGCTTTGTAAATGGCCTTAAACTAGGCCTAGCTGGCAAACTGAAATAGCCAATTTTGAGTCTTTATAATAGTTGTTATGTACTAGGTGCATGGTGCATGGTAATCTAGCCTTCTGGTGTTGTTAGTTTTGATTGTTCTAGAAACTCAATTTCAGTTTGGTATTGGAAATAGTTTGGAGTTGGAGGACAAATGATGGTGAGGATCTTGAACAAGGTTCTAGCCTCAACTAGTAGAACTCACTCCAGGATTTCTCCTAGCCTCTTAGGGTATTTCTCCTATACCCTATTCCAAGGGAATCTTCTCTCTATTCCCTTATTACACTAATCCTCACCAATCAACTCAAAACTCTATTTCACCATGGGATCTCCCTAGTGCTCTCATTGCACCATTCTTCACAACTAGCTTCCAAGAGTGCATTCTTCACTATATTGAATTCCAAGGCTTGTATTAGGTCTCATTCAATAGTTTTTAGGATCACTAAGTGGATTGGAGTATTGGGCTTCCAATCGACACCCAGGTCATCCGTACAAGGGATTCCCAAAAATATGCCTATTTACAAGGGTTTCTTGTTTGTATGAACATGAATATAGAGGGTTTTTCCTTCCACCACTCAAATGGAATCTAAATGAATAATCTTCTGGAATTAATTTCCTTCACTCACCATGCTTGCCTTCCATGAATTTGTATTGTACCCAATTGATAGGGAGAGAAGGGATGAATCAATCACTGATTCATGTTTCCAGTCTACCTCTGAGACTTAGGGTGTCCTCCAAGATCACCACATGGATTTATAGGATCTTTTTCAAGAAAGATCCCCCAATCCTAAACCCTTCTCCACTATCTTGAGAAGTTTTCACTTCTTGCTACGTGCCAGGCTGCCATTCTCAATGAAGATCATTGAAAACCTTCAATCAAACTAGGTCTTCTTGACCAATCTTACCAACCACTTGTAGTATCATGGAAGGAGTATCAAACCCTTGAAATTTACTCCTTTATAATGTCAAAATAGGTTGTGGAAGCCTTCTTCTTTACTGATTTCACCAAATTGCTCCAAAATAGAGCTACAAGGAATCAAAGGACAACCTGTTGTCCTATCTTGTTTGTTGGCCAAATGGATTGGTGGAGCACTATCCTTTCACCCAAAGAATATCCTTTCACTCCTCTTCCAACCTCCTTCAGAAACCTGCAACAAAATCCACAATCTTGCAATGTAAAATGCTTATTTATACAACTCTTCCCTAACCAGGCTTGCTTTGGCTCGCCTAGGGCAAGAGATTAAAAATGCTTGCCAGCATTTTGAAGGGCCCTGCTTTTTCTTGCATATATTACATTGAGTATACTCACTATCTGAAAAAGTCCATACAATTCCTATGATGGGATAGTGAGTTATCTCATTTTCTTTACAAAGTGTTGTAAACTGGACAACAAACTACCTAAAAACAAAAGATTTTTATAACTATCAAACGAAACGCTTTCAAGCCAAACTTCCTAAATAAAAATTGTTCTAAATCATGCCATCTAAGATTATATCAGGTACATCACATAAAAACAATGAAGGAAAACCTCAAAACTGAAAAAAACCAGTCTTTTTGCTCTCAAAATGCATGCTACAACACTTGTTTTTTTCAAAATGACAACTTCTTCCTCACTTTAGGGTTTGGGAAGTCATTTATACTTCCTCCTAGGTATTTTCCTCCCCTCCTAATGTTTTTCATCAGCCTCTTTATGTTTTAAAGAAAAAAACTCCAATTTCTAGCAAAGGACAACATTTTTTTCAAAAATTGCAAAATATCAATAGAGCAACTTTTGCAATTTTTCTTGCTTACATGCCTTTTTACACTTCCAACTTGTCAAATAGGTCACCCCTTAGAAATTTCATGCTAGAGACCCTTTTGTAAGTTAGTTACTCATCACTTAAGCTACCCATTACCCCATGGTAAGGTATACATTTCCTTTTAGGCCATTTTGCACTCTACCTAGGACATTTTGACTTCCTACACCCCAACTACCACACTTAGGAAGACGTCAATAGTAGGAAGAAGAAGTTATTGACTACTAGCCCATTTTTTAACATGGTTACTAAGAGAAAGTACAAACCTAATGTGGAAGGTAGGAATTATTGTTTGGGTAGGAAGAATAATAAAGAAATAAGAGAATTGGCAAGTAAAGTTGATATAGTAAATGGGAGACAATTCACCATCTAGGAGAGTTGTAACAAAAGTTATAAAGGAATATCATATCATAGAATATTAGAGGATTGAATGCTCCTCATAAGAAGGATATTTTGCGGAATGTGGTTTGGTAGCATAAATAGGATGTGATTTTGGTGCAAGAAACTAAGATCACTAGAGATAAAGGGGAAATGCTTTCTTTCTTCAAAATGGAAATTTTTGGTTTGTAGGTGATATTTTCCTTTATAATATGTCATGTATGTTCAAGGAAAGGTGAAGTAACCTTTCTTTGAATTTGGAAGTGGTTGGAGAAGGCACTTTGAGAAAGCCCTAGTTTTGAAGGGTAATTAAGCCTATTTTGTTGAATCCATAGTGTTGGATCAAATAGTTGGTCCAAATGAACTACAAATGAGATTGATATATGTTTTCATACTCCAATAGTAGTATTTTTAACTATAATTTACGTGTATGGGGTTTTGGAGAAATTGGTGAAAATAAGGAATTACCTGATTCATAGTGATACTAAGATCAAGCCTAGATAATGTCCAAGTAAGGGGTTTTGAATAAACCTATTAAAGATATGCATTTAGACTATTGGAACAACCTAATTGAGATATTTGAAGACCTTATAAAGAGTTGGGACAAGGCAATAAATTTGGTAACCCAATTTGAACATTTGGATGGACCCTTGTGGAGAAGGGTAGGTATTTAGTTTAATGGTTTGAATCTATTCTTGAAACAAGTCATTTGATGAATGTTTATTACTTTTTGGGGATCTAGTTTGACTCCTCAAATCATTGGTATCAAATCTAGTAGATCTATTGAGGGGTGCAAAATTAGTTACTCGTCTTGTAGATTGTTATATTGAGAAGATGCCTCCAAAAAAAAATATAGAAGCAGATACAAGAGCTGATATAAGCTACTAAAATAATAGATAGAGAGTTGAGGAAAAAAAGAGACTAAGATGCAATACGGTAAAGATAACTAAGACAAGTAAGCAAGTAAAATGCAACCATCTTAGAAATCTTGGAAGCTTTGGAAAGGATTCCTATGAGGGATGTGCATGAAGAACAAGAAAGTGATGCTTTGTTGGAATATTCAAATATGGAAAGAATACTGATGAGAGGGGGGGTGTGAATCAGAAGTATTATATTTTATATTATAAAATTTTTATCTGAAATTAAATTACATGTATGTAAATACATCATGAAAATATGAAACTAAAAATGCATCAACAACACATAACACTAGAAATTGGTAACCCAGAAACCCTCCAAAAATAAGAAGGTAAAACTGGGGTGGGGATGATACCCACAAAAATTCACTGCAGTAATATAGTTCAACCACTTCTGATGGTTTTCCCTGTTAAAGGCTTTACACTGTGTCAAAAGTGACCTGGTTAAAGGATTTATAAACACTTAACATGAAGTGTTACCCTGTTAAAGGATTTAATCACCTTTTGATAAGGATCTACAAATAGCTGTTAAGCCAACCTATCTACATATGATTTACTTTCTAATACAATGGTAAGAGAGTATTAGGTATTATAAACCTGATAGTTTGCAATCCTTGATTGTTGAATGCAGGCATTTGTTCTGCTTTCTCTGATCTTGACCCTTTCTGATCTGATAACACTTGTTCTAAGAATAGATTTCCTTATACACCCTTGTATATCCACTTGCATCTCTTTACGATGAAATTTTGTCTTCCTTATAAAGACATTTGAGGATTTAGGGTTAGATATGGATCTATGATCCACATTGAATCTCAATTTCCTGCTCAATACTTCCCTTTTTGCTGATTGGTTGCATGCTTTTTCAATTTTCCAATTGGTTGCATGCAGATTGCATAGGAAATGTAAAAGATTTGTTCTTATCTCTAGATCATTTGAGATTTTCCTTATGTCAGCTACAAAAATAGTTTACATCATAATTTGTGCAATTACAAACTCTTATGCTGATTTCCTGAGTTACTCGGCTCTTGAAGCATGACTGATGCTCGACACATGTTGTTTCCTGGATAGCTCAGCACCTAAACAAAATTGTATCACTCGGCACCTTATGTTACTTGGCACTTGAATAGCTCGGCACTTGATATCACTCGGCACTTCAATAACTCGGCACTTGATATTACTCGACACTTAATATTACTCGGGACTTGAATAAATCAACACTTGATATTACTCAACACTTGAATAACTCGGCACTTGATATCACTCGGCACTTGAATAACTCGGCACTGATATCACTCAGCACTGTAATGAAAAATGGTTAAGTGTATTGACACTTAGCTATCAAAATTATTCTGTAGACCAACAATCTCCCCCTTTGACATGAGTGGCAAAAACACTTAACTAAGATCCTGTGATCTTGACATTATTTCATGCATCCTCTTATTCGCTTCAAAAAATAAAAATTTAGAAACAAATAACAATATACCTTATGACTCCCTGTGAGTTGAGTATGCCTTATACACTTTGTGACTTCTATCCTGTTTCTGCATTCTGACTAATATGTTATACAAGATTTGTCAAAAAAATTCTATCTCCCCCTTTCATCATACTTACCCTTTCATTCTGTACTTAACTCTCACTTCATACTTATTCTCCCCCTTTTTGAAACTTATGTCAAAGATCTTATAAAGAAATGCCATACTTGGCCAAAAATTTACTATTTACTTCAAGGAGTACCTTCAGAGCTGCATCCCAATTTGCTAGTGCAACATCCAATGACTTATGCTGGATGGAAATCTTTGCTGCTAGGTGTACAAGTCCATCAGTTGTAGAAAGATTGAGGTCTTTCTTGTGGACTGTCTCTGCATTCATCTTCTCCTTGTGAAGTAATTCCAAATGAGGAGTGATAGAGGATTGGATTTGTATCAATTTGGCTTTTGTGGTTGCCTCCTCTGCTACTACGACAGCTAACTCTCTTTGTGTGTGAAGCAATTGGGCAAAATGCTTCTCACTCTGAGCTCAGTATCTTCTAGCTAGTATCTTGTGTGAATGTGGAAAAGTCACACAACTTGTTGTACAGGGAAAATATGTTTCCAAGTACAATTTTGACTTTTTCTATTTTCTTAGCCAGCTCTACTTGTGATAGTGCTATATCACCGGATATTTTCTTGTTTACCTTGCCTTGGAATTTTCTTTCTGACCATTCTAGTAATTTGGCGTGTGTTTCCTAGTCTTCACTAGTCATCTGGTCAACTATATCAGATAGTTGTTCTACAATTGGTTTTGACTCATCTAGAGACTGTAAGCAGAAAGCTTCAGTGAATATTTCTTTGATTTCATTCAAGGTAAGCTTGTACTTGTGTTCTCTTCTTAGTGCTTCTTGTCTCCTTCTTTTGTCCAATGCACTCTGAATTTCATTGATCTTATCTTTAGTGAGAGTGTTGGATTCATAATATGGAATTTTTATTTCTTCATCAAGCTCAGGAATTCCATAGTGAAGTTTCTTGGCTACCTTTGATGAGCTCGAGCTTGGTGTCTTGATTTGTAATTGTAACCTATCGGTGCTCAGCTGCTAAAGAGTCTATGTTGGAGTACCAGATTTGGGTAATGCAACCAACATTTGTATTGCAGACTCCTCTTTCTTGCTTGTCTCTTCTTTTTCTTTAGCTTGTATATCCTTTTGATAATCACTAGGTGGGGTTGAACTTGCTGGTTGTTTAGTTGTTTCTTTAGTTTCCCCTGCTGCTGTACTTGGCATTTGAAGTGTGTCACTGACTACACTTGGTGGAGGTGGTGGAGGAAGGAATAGAATACCAGTAGGTTGTATGATGGAACGTGGTTTTTGTGTTTTCACCTTGACTGCCTTGTTTTGCCTACAGGATTCTGCAATTCATCAACACTGACCAATCCAGGATTTGAACATAATTTTGCTACTAGTGTTGATTGGTCAAGGATTTCTAAATCTTCTTTAGTTAATGGATTGATGTTTGGACTTGAAGTGTCTGTAACATCCTTGATTTTGATAATCTCTACAGGTGTGATGGTGGCATGAGGTGGACTAGGAGGGGATACCTATGTGTCTTGCACACTTTGATCTTGTTGCACAACTGTATCTTTCTCTTCCTCTTTCTCCTGGGTATGTGCCTTTTCATCTTCCTTTTCTTCTCCAACCTTCTTCTCCACTTGTTCCTTTTCTTTTTCTTTGATCCCTAATGCCTTCTTCTCCTTTATCTTAACACTTGCTTCTGCCTTATATTCTTCATTATACACATCTTCTATTTTCTTGTAAACTATCTTCCACAATCTTGTGGATTTTGTAACTACCTCCTCAATTTTGTTCTGTAAAATGTTGAAAGCTCTATGTTTAGGAGTGAATCTATTTTTATGCCTCTTGACTGCATTTGTTACTTGATCCTTAGTCAAATCAGGCAACAATCTAGCTAATGTTGATTCTCTTATCTCCCTTTCCATTTGTAAACAAAAATGCCATTTATCCTCTACAATTTTCTACAAATCTTTAGGCATTGATTCATCTAATTCTAGAGGTGTGTTCTTATACTCAACCATCATAGCATACACTAATTCCTCTAATTTATTTTGTTCTTCTTTGGTGAGCTTAGAAAAAGTTAGGTTCTTTAAACCTTTCAAATCATTATTCTTAATCTTTGAACATAATTTATCAATAGTAGTTTGAGGTTTGTGGCTCACCACTTGAAATTGGTTGTTGTCCTCCGACTCAGTCTTTTCCTCATTTGTTTCAGGCTGGGCAACAAATTTTATTTTCTTCTTTGGCTCGGCAGCAGTCTTCTTTGAAGTTTTCTTCTTCTCTCTTGCCTCCTCTTGGGCTTTTTATGTTGCAGCCCTTGTAGTAGATCTCTTTGGTGCTGGAGTAGCTACTTTCTTTCCCTTGGGTTGAGGATCAGGAGGAGTTGTGGCCTTTCTTTTTGTGATCTTGTTTTCAACTTGTGCTTCCTTAGCTTCTTCAGCACTTTCCTCTTCATCTTCTCCTAATGCTTGAGTCAAACCTTGAGGTTCATCTCCTTCATCTTCGATGTCTTCTTCTTTCTCTTCTGTTGTTCCTTCTTCTCAAACACCAAATTTTCGTTTAATTTTTCTTACCAATTTTTCTTTCTTCTTTACTGTAGAGGCAGTTTTCAAATCTGTTATCACCCTTGATTTTACCACATCATAGGTTCCAAAGGCTTTTGCATTCTTATCAACTTCTTCTACAAGGAGGGTTGTTATTACTGCAAAGGCTTGATTAATGTCAAGTTCATATCCAATGGCCTAAGCCATCTTACTCTAGGTATTACTGCTTGTATATAGGTATAATCAATATCTACAAGAAAACAAATGTCTTTTTCATATTTGTCAGTCAATGAAACTGGAATTCTCATTCTTTGTTTCATGGACTATTTGAATTCCTCAAAGTAACTAGTCATTTGGACATCAAAATTATCACCCATTTGTTCAATATATCCATTGATTTGTTCAACAATTGTTTTGTCTGGACTCCATCTCACCTTACCTACAGAAGGAAATTCTTTCATCGGATAGAAAAACATGCACACCAAAATGGATCCAAATTTGCACTGAGCTCCCTTGATCTTCCTTATAGCTCCCAGATTCTCATTAATCTGTTGAAACATGAGCTCTGCTAGATCATAAGTATGATCCTTTTTGATCAATTTGTATGCAACATCAACTGCTATACAAGGCACACTGTTTAACCTGCTTGACTGATAGAATTTGTGTGAAATGATTCTCACAGCAAAATCTAGTAGGGGTTCTATGATTGTATCTATAGTCATTCCCCTATTATTCCATTTATCACCCGTGTTTCTCTCTATTATTTATCTTTTATCACTATGCAGGGTCTTTGGCCGATCTAGGGTTGGAATACCAGTAACCCTATGAATAGTTTTCTTGGAGTATTTCACTGGCCCTATTTCTAACCAAAAGGCTCCATCATGTATTCTGCTCAAAACTATACGTACCCATTCAACTTTGAAAACAGTCAAAAATTCTAGGGTTTTGGTTAATCCTTTTCTCTTGACTATTGAGAACTCATCTTTCAGTATGTTGTTCTCACATAACTTGTCATATGCATTGTGAATTTCTAAATCTCCTATGGCTCCAATTTTGCAGTTATAGTATCTACAGACATCTTGGACCATAACAACTTTATTAGGAATTATTGATAATGCACCTACAGGATCCTTCTTATATGCAACTTCTGGGATGGGCTTGAATTCTGGTTGCTTAACTTCATTACTAACCAACTGTATCTCATGACTCTCTTTGCTCTTAGTGGTTCCAGACCCAGATGCTATTGTTTGCCAAACTAGGGTTTACAATTTAAATAAGTTTATAAACACTGCGTAGCTCGACACTTAAGTAAAAATACCTCAAATCGATGAGACTCGTGCTGAATTGCTATGGAAATCTTCACAAATGGCTTCTGAGCTAACCTTGATCTTTTGCGCTCTTCTCGTCTTTGCTTTGTGTTTGAATGGTAAGAAATGATCAAAAATTAGATTATGTACTCTTTTAAAATAGAGTAATTAATGCTTAGTGCGATAACAACTGTCTACTCGGCACTTGAAGGATTTTGACTTCACTCGGCTCCTATTGATATTTCACAGCTCGCCATCATCTATCAACTCGGTCGCTGTTAGCAACTCGGCATCTAAAGATAATTTTGGCAGATTTTGCAAGACTCTTAGTTTTGCATCTTTGCTTATGCTGATTTCTTCTTTGTAATTCTTCTATGTTTTGGGACTGATGTATGATTTGACTTAGTTTATCAATCTCACACGCCCATTCTTGCTTAATTTGATGAAGTGTGATCACTTGACCTGCTAGGTGAAGTGATCTTTACACTTGATGTGCTACACTCATCTTTCTTCTTCCATGTCTTATTCATCTCACTTTTGATGTTTTCAACATCTATCTTTGCCTTTCCATTATTGAACTTAGAACTAGGTGCCTTTGACCTTGTTGGGCAATTCTTGCTGATATGACCAATTTTTAAGCAACTAAAACATGTGGTTTGACTCAACCATCTTTTATAGTTTCCCCTAGAATGTGTTCTTATGCAATTTTGGGGTATATGTCCATATTCTTGACAATAGTGACAACTGTACCTGGTGTTGTAATCCCAAAATTCATGGTTTGATGCCTTTGTTGATTGATTTGATGTCCACATAGGCTTTGATCTACATTCAAAAGCTCTATGTCTATATTTCTTGCAATTATGACAGTGACCCTCAAATCTTGATGTCTTAATAATCTTGGTTCTAAATTCATATGCTTGATGACCTTGCTTCTTGCACTTATGACAATAGTTTACATTCTTATCATGCTGATGGGCATTCTTGCTTCTACATGCATTAGATGTATGTCCTTTCTTTCCACAGAAATGACATGTAAGTTTGACATTTTTACCTTTGTCACTTCTTTGTTCAGCACTCTTTGATGATTCTCCAACTTCAGTTCTATTGTATCCAAGTCCTAATGTATCTGGATTGATCTTGGGGATTTCAGTAATTGCTCAAAATACTTGATGGCTTCATTGGGTTTGTTGAAGCTTTCTGAAATTTCCTTTTCTCTTCTTAAGTCATTCTGCAATTGTTCATTCTGCATCTTTAGTGTAGAGATGTCAATGTCTTTTAGATTAAGTTCATGATGAAGGTTCATCATTTGGGCAAGTGTATCCATCTGCATGTTTGAGATCCTTGTTAATTCAGTACATTTTTCTTCAAGTCTGTTTGCAAGGTTCCTTTTGTCATTTTCCATCATATCTTTATCTTCAAATGATCTTTTCTTTTGTTCAGTGATTTCACATAACATTATGGCCTATGATTCATGTTCCATCTTGAGAGATCTTATCTCATATGTTTGGTTTTTGTTTTTCTCCATCAATTCTGCAATTGCTGCATCAAACTCTTTAGTATTTCCATTGGAAAATATATTTGTAGTATCAATCTCCTTGTAGTTTATCTCATTTTCAGCTATGGCCAAATCCTTCCTTCTTTTCAATGAGTTTCTCAACTTATCTCTAGATTCCTCCAAGTTATGCAGAGCAAGTTGCACATTTATCACCTGATTTTCAATGATCTTTCCAAGTTTGAAAGCTTCCATCTTTAGATCTTTTCCTCCAAGCTGTTAGGCTTTTTCTTGTGAGAACCTAATCCACTATGGATAGAATACTGATGAGGGGGGGGGGGGGGGGGGGGGTGAATCAGAAGTATTATACTTTATATTATAAAACTTTTATCTAAAAGTAAATTGCATGTATGTAAATACATCATTAAAATATGAAACTAAAACATGCATCAAAAACACATAACACTAGAATTTGGTAACCCAGAAACCCTCCAGAAATAAGAAGGTAAAACTGGGGTGGGGATGATACCCACAAAAATTCACTGCAATAATATAGTTCAACCACTTATGATGGTCTGCCCTGTTAAAGGCTTTACACTATGTCAAAAGTGACCTGGTTAAAGGATTTACAAACACTTAACATGAAGTGTTACCCTGTTAAAGAATTTAATCACCTTTTGATAAGGATCTACAAATAGTTGTTAAGCCAACCTATCTACATAGGATTTCCTTTCTCATACAATGGTAAGAGAGTATTAGTTATTATAAACCTGATAGTTTGCAATCCTTGATTGCTGAATGTAGGCACTTGTTCTACTTTCTCTGATCTTGATCCTTTGTGATCTGATAACCCTTGTTATGAAAATAGATTTCCTTATACAACCTTGTATATCTGCTCGCATCTCTTTACAATGAAATTTTTTCTTCCTTATAAAGACATTTGAGGATTTAGGGTTAGATATGGATCTACGACCCACATTGAATCTCAATTTCCTACTCAATACTTCCCTTTTTGCTTATTGGTTGCCTGCCTTTTCAATTTTCCAATTGGCTGCATGTAGATTGCATAGGAAATGTAAAAGATTCATTCTTATCTCTAGACCATTCGAGATTTTCCTCATGTTGGATACAAAAATGGTTTACATCATAGTTTGTGCAATTACAAACTCTTATGCTGATATCCTGAGTTACTCAGCTCCTGAAGCATGACTGATGCTCGGCACATGCTGTTTCCTAGATAGCTCAGCAGCTAAACAAAATTGTATCACTCAGCACCTTATGTTACTTGGCACTTGAATAACCTGGCACTTGATATCACTCGGCACTTGAATAACTTGGCACTTGATATTACTCAACACTTGAATAACTCGGCACTTGATATTACTCGGCACTTGAATAACTTGTCACTTGATATTACTCGGCACTTGAATAACTCGGCACTTGATATCACTCGGCACTTGAATAACTCGACACTTGATATCACTCGGCACTGTAATGAAAAATGGTTAAGTGTATTGACACTCAGCTATCAAAATTATTCTTTAGACCAACAGCTTAAGCACTTGAGAATCGTCATGGATAGGATGGAGGGGACTTAGATCTTGAAGAAAGAAGGATGATAAGGTTGTTGAAGATATTTCAATGTGGTAGAAGAAAGACAATAATTGATTTCCATATCTATCATGGCAAGATAGATAGTGAAGAGGTTTTGGGGTTGATAGATTCCCAAGAGAACTATTATAATTATGGAGATATAAGTGAAGAAAAATAAGGTAAAGCTATACAAAACATAGCTAAGAGGGACAACATTGACATGGTGGAGTAGTGTAATGGAAAAGAGGTTTTGTAAGGGTGGAACAAAGATGACCAAATGGTGAACGATGTGCCTCTTCCATCAAATAATACAATCCAAAAATAGAGGATAAGGAATAACTTGAAAGAAAAGGAGATGGGTTTGATGACCTACATAGAGGAATTTCACAAGTTGAGCATAAGAGGTGGATTAGAGCATAAAGATGAAAATGTTGCAAGGTATCTTAATGGGCTCATATAAAAATTGCAAAATGGGATTACCTTGATTTTTCATAAGATGCTTAGAGATAGTTTCCAATTGGCTATAAGTGCATAAGATATGGTCAATAGGAAGAAAGAGAGACAAGAAGGTGGTAGAGGAAATGCAAACAAAGGAAGGGGAAGAAAAAACAATAATATAGGAATAGGACAAGGAAGAAATGACAAGGTTAATGAATCTTTTTTTCTTATCAAAGAGGAGGCTATAGAGTTGGAGGAAGATTTTGTTTAGATAGAGGAACATGGATGTTTATAGGAAGGGTAGGGAAAACATCAATTAAGTGTCAATTAAATGATCAAGGTGAAAGGAAGATTAAGAAAAGGGTCAAGAAGTTAGAGCACATAGAGGTTCAGATCCTTATGTTTAACTAATTTTAGAGACTAAAGGATAAATTTTGATTTTTATAAGGGGAAAACAAAAAAAGTGAAACCAAAGATATTAATTTTTAGAGCACAATATAACAGTCAAGATAAGTTGTGTATGACAAGAATTCATCTAGGTTCTAATGATAGTTTAGTTTCATATGAAATGTTGAACAATTTATATTTGGAACGGTCACCACACAATAGGATGTATAGAGCATCACATGTAAGTAGTGATGATTTTCTTAAAAGATAGATGACTATGAGGTGACTATCCTGAATTGAATGACATCTCTAGGAATTTCTTGGAATCCAATTCTATATGATTGTGCTCTACTTTTAAAAAATGGAAGTTCTGAGCATTGTAAATCTATTTCAAGTCATTACAATGTGACTTCCCAGAAGTATGTACTTATAACTATTTTAAACTATGTAAAACTCTTCATGAAAACTATGACCCAAATGCATCACCATTGTGCTGAATCTTCTAATATACATCTCCATTAAAATATGTTTGCTGGTGTAAACCTGTGAGGAATAGTTGGTATTAGGAATGCAACCAATTAATGCTACAAACCTTAGTATTGACATAATTTAACCATATTGCGGGTTGAATTCAATTGGGTTTGGAAATAAGTTATTATTAGCATGTGTATGAATTGCCAAAGCAATTCTAAATATAGTAGATAATAGCCTTCCATGTTTGATAGCGAGGGATAATGTATGTGCATGCTATAACAAAACTAGAGGATCATATTATATGCAGATTGAAATTTCTATTTGTCATTCAAAGCATAGTAAAAAATTTATTCTAGGAAGTATATGCTAAAAACTATAGTGTACAAAAAACCATTACTTCATAAATCACTTCAACTCAATCATTACGTTGTACAAACAACCTCATCATGTGTCACTTGAACAAACTGATCATGTTACAATAGTATTAACCTCATGGAACACACATGGGATGAATATACATAATCAACTATTAACCCTTTCCAACACGCCAACTTTATGATAATAATGATTCAAATTCCAACAAATTGGAATCCTTAGAGAGAACTATAAAAGATACTTGAACAAAGAACACTAATAAATATTGAGGATGTGAATTGATAATACCATTTCGCAGATGATTTTGGCATCTCACCCTTTATCGCTTGTGCATCAACTTTATTAGCCCTCTTCTTTGGTGACCTACAAATGAAGAATTAGCACAGTAAAAAATCTAAGATAAGATTTTAAAAATGGGTCCTATTAAAGAATCTAATATAAATTCAAATAATGTATCTAGATTCTAAACAAATAAAAATTAAATCTCATCACTTACACATCATAACAATACGGTCCACCATAGTCATGTGATAGTCTTGGGAAAGAGGTTGTAACATTGTATTTGGATCCAATTGATCACTTTTTATCCCTCTCCCTCTCTCCCTATTCAACCTTATGAGCCAGCTAGATCTACTCGACATTTTAATGTCTCAAGTATTGCCTCATGGTCTAACTCGTGAACTTTCCAAAGAATCTTATTATGTGGTTTTCCACCATATTTTATCAAGTGGACATTTGATGCGACAACAAGGTTTGAATAATGAAGAATCTTCCTCTCTGTTTGCTAATCCTCGAATAACCACAAGTTAGGATACTTCATAGGATATTGTTTAAGCCATGTTCTTGTTACAACCACCGCACCGACATGGTACTCTAAACCTTCACCATCTATAACTGAGTGATCCAATTTTTGTTTAGCTTCAACACAATGACACAAATAATAATATGTCCCTTCTTCATTGTCTTCAGGTGCAATAACAGTAAAAACATGGCCTGTAGTGACAAATGTACAAAATGGGGTCATTAATTCAAAAAATACTTGGGTAAAAGTTATAAAGTTACATATTGAAATTACAAAGATATATAAATATATATATATATATATATATATTACCAGGTTGCACTAGATTTGACAAGTGGTCAAATTCAATAGACGAATCCATCTCTACCATTTCTAGTGCTTGTGGGGGACGATAGGTGTCAATTGGGTCCAACACTCGTATATCCCATTTGTCCACCCATTCAGTTGACTCATCGTCACCCCAATTTTCCTTTGCAAATGATGGACAATAGCATGCCATTTTTCATGTGTAGATACTCCATGAACCTGCATCAGAGCTTCTAAAAGAGTGTAACTCACTAGATCCTGTTAGTGTGCAACAATCTTGATATAGTGCAATGTTAGTATTATCTATCAACCAAAATAATCTATGAACTGTAGACTCACCTTCCTTACCTGGACCCATTGTAGCGTTACACCATTGGACGATGGATTTTGCATCTATCAATTTTGCTCCATCTTTGCACTTTAGTTCTTCACAAGCCAAGGCTCTTTTAATGCATGCGCCTGCACCATTGTGCTCTCCCTTACTATGACTAGCCTCTGTGAAATTCCACATATATTGAATTCTACACAACTTGTGCATCCTGCTCAACCAATAGAATATATGTGCATTCTTGAATTGAGATGCACAATTGTCTGACCAAATAATGTGCTGACAATATGATATGCCCCTGTTAGCCAAATCTCCATAAAATAGTTGAAAACAACCATGTACGAACTCCATAGAATGTGATTGATCATCGCTGATGTAAAAATGGTACTCCCTCAAAATCTTCCTGTCATCCTCTGTACTTGTAGGTGAATGCATGAATGCTATGTGAACAAATATGAAAACTTGTTGAGATGTATAATACTTTGCTTGCACCTCATTTTGTGGTTGTAGTGTGTAGTTCTCTGCAAAATCTACAACCAAAACAATGGTATCCAATGGAAATGTATCTTTGCACAACTTGAATTGCAAATCCAACCATCGAGCTCTATGGGTATGCCTTGCGTACTCGTAAATAATATTTTCACGAAAAATCTTCATGAACTCATACACTAGAATCTTTTCAATGACTAGATCACATCTTTTACCATGTTTTCCATCTTTTAGAGCATATGTCACTGTCTTGAATTTTTTGTAATCTACTATTTTTTTTCCAATTGCATGTGTACTATCCATATGTTGACAAGTTGATAAAAGTTACAAATAACCACAAAATAAGCACGTACCATCCAAGCATGATGTCTCGTAAAATGGTTGGCCGTCCCCTATTTCACATAAAATGTTGGATATGAATTCTCTTGAAGATCTTGGTGGCTCTTTTATGTCACAATCTTGCAAAACAAACTGAGAATGCAAAACTATGCATATATGCCTAAGAACATCAAAATGGTTAGAAAATTCAATATATATCCTACAACAACAAGTTGTGCATGTGTGATTTATTTTCACATAAAAAAGTGTACCCATCTCAAAAAATCTTTGACTTATTCGAATTTGAGGATACATACCAATAAATTTTGCAAAAAATTGTGTCTGAGTTGAGTCCAAAAAATGTTTTGCATGTGGCTTGCGATTTCGGCTACCAATCCTCCTTCTTACAACATCTCTTTGATTAGGAGAAACACGTGTATTATTTTTCCAAAAATCTTCGATCAATGATTTCAAGGCTTCACTAATTTCTTTATCCTTTTCCGGTAGTCTACCGCTAAATGGCCATAACTCATTTTTTGTTGGATCTTCTAATCTCTCACGCCTTAGCATGGCTCTCCTTAGGGTACCTCTACCAATTTTTAATATATTTCTTGTATTTCTCATGAGTCGAGCTTTCTTCATTTGGCTACTTACTATTGTTGATGTGAGTACTTGTCTTGGGATATTACTATCTTTGGTGCGTGATTTAGAACCCACTTTTTCATAAGCACTCATTAGATTCTTTACAATATTTCTTTCATTTGAATTGCCCATCATTCTTAGCCCAAGAATCTTCATGATAGGCCTAAATTTCAAATTTCTCATCATTTCAACAAATAATTGACATTGACCTATAATATTTAATTCTTCAAAACATAATCTCCACATACTATTAACTTTTCTTTGACAAGTACGCTTGCTAATCTTGTCAGGCATTGATTTCAAAATGTTAGTATCAATATCAATCAAATATTTTGGTCTTTTAAAATGAATTCTAGAAGGTGTTCTAATCTCTTCAATTCTCTCAACATTTTGAACATCAATATAAGGTTGAGTGTATTGCGTACCTTGAACCGAAGATGATGTGCCTTGGCAATAAGATGTAAAAGATGGAATATCACCTACTTCATGTGTTGATGTTGTGCTTTCAACATGACATGATGGAGTGTGTATATAATCAGATCTACAAATCAGTGTCTCTTCTACATTAGATGATGATATGCCTTCAACATCGGAAGATGGTACTCCAACATTGGAAGATGGTGTATCAGATGATATGACTCCAACATTGGAGGATGGTGTAGCTTCACAATTCAATTGTCTTCTTGAGCGTAACAATCTCATTCGTTCTCTTTATCTTTCTAATTCTTCCTCTTTGTTTCTTTGTACTAGTGGTTCTTGATCCTCTTCGAAAGTCAATTCTTCATTATTGCTTTGTAATTTTCTTTGTTCACGTTGTAATTTTATTTTATCTCTTTTAATTGCCAAATCTCTCTCCCTATCTTCATTTGTTTGAATCTTTGGTTTCTTCCTTGGCATGATGATGATTTCTACATGTCAAATTATTCAAACATCTGAATTACTTAAAATGCATAAATTACAAATTATTCAATTACATATAAAAATTATAATTATTTGAATGAATACACAATATATATCAAACGATTTGTCAAATTTTTAACCATTCCGAAATAACATTTCATTCAAATATACAATTTTCAATGAATTCACTATATATTAAATAGCATGTCAAATTATAATCAAATTTGTATCTATATATTGACAAACAATATTTAAAATGGATTGCACTAACCTTTTCTATACAAAGAATATTCAAAAAGTCTTCAAATCACGTATCTAATAATTGAATTTGGTGTTTGCTACCTTCCAAAAGTTTTGAAATAGTGTTTTCTATGTTGAAACCTGTGATTTCTGTCAAAATAATAGACCAAAAGCAAGAACTGGATGAAATGGGCCCCAAGGTTGGTTTTTTACCATTTTTAAGTGATTTGAGATAGTGCATACGCACTATAGCACGTATGCACTATAAAGCACATACACACTATAGTGCGTATGCACTATGTGAAATCACATCACTCCCCATCCTTCCTATTCTCTATCCCATCCCTTCCCTCTCTCTCTTCCTATTCTCTCTCCCCTCTCCCATCCTTTACAATCTCTCACTCTCCCTCTCTCGCCCTCTCTCCTCTCCCATCCTCAATGCTTTAGATCTCTCACACACACTCTAATCCCCCTATCTCTCTCCCTCTCCCTCTCCTACCACCGACTTTCTCTCCCCCATCCCCTACTCTCTCTCTCCTCTCCCATCCCTTACTTTGTCTCTCTTACACACACTCTCATTCCCCCTATCTCTCTCCCTCTCCCTCTCCCTCTCCCACTCCCTCTCCTACTGCCTACTATCTCTCTCTCTCCCTCTCTACTCTCTCTCTCTCTCTCCCATCTTGTACGAACTCTCTCTACCACCACCTACTCACTCTCAAACTCTCTCCCATTCCCTACTCTTTCTCTCTTACACACACACTCCCATTCCCCCCCCCCCTCTCTCCCTCTCCCACTCGCTCTCCCACTACTTACTTTCTCTCCCCCATCCCCTTCTCTCTCTCTCCTCTCCCATCCCCTACTCTCCCACACTCACACTCTCTTCCATCCCCTACTCTGTCTCTCTCACACACACACTCCCATCCCCCCTCTCTCTCTCCCTCTCCCACCACCCACTTTCTCTCCCCCATCCCCTACTCTCTCACACTCACACTCTCTTCCATCCCCTACTCTGTCTGTCTCAAACACACACTCCCATCCCCCCTCTCTCTCTCCCTCTTCCACCACCTAATTTCTCTCCCCATCCCCTGCTCTCTCTCTCTCTCTCCTCTCCTATCCCCTACTCTCTCACACTCACACTCTCTCCCATCCCCTACTCTGTCTCTCTCACACACACTCCCATCCCCCCTCTCTCTTTCCCTCTCCCACTGCCTACTTTCTCTCCCCCATCGTCATACTCTCTCTCTGCCACCCCCTACTCTCACACTCTCACACTCTCTCCCATCCCCTACTCTCTCTCTTTCATAGATACACACACTCTTATCCCCCCACTCTCTCCCTCTCCCTCTCCCACTCCCTCTCCTACTACCTACTATCTCTCTCTCTCAAGTTCTCTTTCTTCCTCTCTACTCTCTCTCTCTCCCATCCCTTACTCTCACTCTCTCTCCCATCCCCTACTATGTCTCTCTTACACACACACTCCCATCCCCCCTCTCTCTTTCCCTCTCCCACTACCTACTTTCTCTCCCCCATTTCCATACTCTCTCTCTTCCACCCCCTACTCTCACACTCTCACACTCTCTCCCATCCCCTACTCTCTCTCTTTCACAGATACACACACTCTTATTCTCCCACTCTTCTTCTCTCCCATCCCCTACTCTCTACATCTGTCACACACACTCCCATTCCCCCCTCTCTCTCTCTCCCTCTCCCTCTCCCTCTCCCACTTCCTCTCCCACTACCTACTTTCTCTCCCCCATCCCCTACTCTCTCTCTACTCTCCCATCCTCTACTCTCTCACACTCTCACACTCTCTCCCATCCCCTACTCTATCTCTCTTACACACACACTCCCATTCCCCCTCTCTCTTTCCCTCTCCCATAGCCTACTTTCTCTCCTCCATTGTCATACTCTCTCTCTACCACCCCCTACTCTCACACTCTCACACTCTCTCCCATCCCCTACTCTCTCTTTCAGAGATACATAGACTCTTATCCCCCCACTCTTCTTCTCTCCCATCCCCTACTCTCTACATTTTTCACACACACTCCCATCCCCCTATCTCTCTCCCTCTCCCTCTCCTTCTCCCACTCCCTCTCCTACCGCCTACTATCTCTCTCTCTCAAGCTCTCTTTCTTCCTCTCTACTCTCTCTCTCTCTCTCTCTCCCATCCCTTACTACCACTCTCTCTCTCCCATCCCCTACTCTCTCTCTCACACTCTCTCTCTCCCATCCTATACAAGCTCTCTTTGCCACCACCTACTCTCTCACACTCTCACACTCTCTCCCATCCCCTACTCTATCTCTCTTACATGCACACTCTCATCCTCCCTCTCTCTCTCCTCTCCCATTCCCTACTCTCTAGATTTGTCACACACTCCCATCCCCCCTCTCTCTCCCTCTCCCACTCCCTCTTGCACCGCCTACTATCTCTCTCTCTCTCTCTCTCTCTCTCCTACTCTCTCTCCCTCTCTACTTTCTCTCTCCCATCCCCTACTCTCACTCTCTCTTCCATCCCCTACTCCCTCTCAAACTCTCTCCCATCCCCTACTCTCTCTCTCTCACCCCCATCCCGTACGATCTCTCTCTGCCACCTCATACTTTCTCTCAAACTCTCACACTCTCTCCCATCCCTTACTCTATCGCTCTTATAAATAAATACACATTCCCATTCCCCCCTTCTCTCTCGCTCGCAGTCCTTGTCCCACTACCTACTCTCTCCCATCCCCTACTCTATCTCTCTTACACGCTTCTATTCCACCTCTCTCTCCCTCCCACTCCCCTCTCCCACTACCTACTATCTCTCTCTATCACACACTCTCCCCCTCTCTCCCATCCCTCTGCCATTGCCTACTCTCTCTATCTCTCTCTCCCTTCTCTCATTCTCTACTATCTCTCTTTCACACACACACACACACACACACCCATCCCCCCTCTCTCCTCTTCCATCCCCTACTTTTTCTCTCACTCACTCTCCCTCTCCCACTCCCTCTCCCATTGCCTACTCTCTCTCTCTCTCTCTCTCTCTCTCTCTCTCTCTCTCTCTCCCTCTCTCCCCCTCTCTACTCTCTCTTACATTTTCACACTCTCTCCTATCCCCTACTATCTCTCTTTCTCTCTTACACACATTTCTATCCCCCCTTTCTCTCCCTCTCCCACTTCCTCTCCCATCACCTACTCTCTCTTCCATCCCCTACTCTCTCGAGCTACTTTGTCTTCCCCATCTCCCATTCCATACTCTCTCTTTCACACACATGCACTCCCATCCTCCTCTCTCTCACTCTTCCTCTCCCACTCTGTCTCCCATCACCTGCTCTCTCTCTCCCCCATCCCCTACTCTTAATCTCTCTCTCCCAACTTGTACTCTCTCTCATTCTTTCTCTCTCCCATCCCCTACTTTCAATCTCTTTCCCCCATCATGCACTCTCTCTTTTCCACTCCTACTCTCTCTCCCATCCTATACTCTCTTTGCCACCCATACTCTTTCTCACTTTCTCTCTCCCCTCTCCCATCCCCTACTTTCTCTCTATCTCTCTCTCACACACACATGGCCATTCCTTTATCCCCCCTAGTTCTCTTATGCAATTTAGATCTTAATAGTGTGTGTGTGCACTATAGTGCGTGCACCCTATAGTGTGCACACGCTACTGAGAAATCATGTTTTAGATAACACATGTGCGCTATAGGGCACACACGCTATTGAAAGCTTATTTAAACCCAAGCCTAAGGCTTAGTTTTTCCTTGGAGATCCAACCCAAAGGTTTGGATTTTATGAATAGGTCTGAGACGTGTTTTCCAGCAAACATACCAAAAATGATTTTTTTTTCTTTTGTGCTCCCCTTCAAGATTCCTCGTGGTTTGGTATCAACAAGATCAAGTTACATAGCATTATAGGTCTCTGTGTTAGCTATCTAACCATATAATTTATTTTTAATTTGAACTATTTCAAACCTTTCATCTATAATTTCTTTTGAATGTATGTTCATTTTTTGTCAAAAACCACCATGTACTAATTGGGCTATAGATTTTAGCTCGTTCATTGAATTTTCCAACAACTAATTTTTTTAGAAACTAGACTCCATTCTACACACTTTGAAAAAAAAAAAATTTGATTTTAGATTAGTTTTCAATTATTTCTAGGGGGAGTACACAGATATTTCACATTTTTGGGATGTGTCTAGTTAAAAAAATCATTAAAAAAAAATACACATTATAAAATTACCTGAAAAATATGGGATAAACTACACCGTGTTAAGTAACTTTTGACTAGAGTGATTAAAGAATTTCAAAAAAAAAGTTAAAATTTTAGGGAAGCCACACTTTGTGCTGTGTTATGTTTTTTTGTAATAAACAGTACCACTTTTTGTGGCCCCCTTTTTTGAGGACCTAAAACTAAACTATTTTGAAAAAAAAATAGTAGTTTAGAAACTAGATTCAAAGAACTACGACTTTTGTTTTTTCCATATCTTAAAATTTTGAGCGTAACTATCTTCAAATTCTTCTTGAAGTTCAAAATTTGCAGATTTCAGGAAAAAGGTGTCCACTTATACCCCCCTTTTGGCACCACAACTTGGTGCACTTACCCATAAACTAGATTTCATTTTCAATTGGTTTGAGTTGTTTTCATTTAGATTTGTTTATGTTATGTGTATTGGAGTGAAGACTAGTTTTCAAGGATCTCCATTCAAGTGACGGGCAAAGATTGGTTTTTTTTGATAATTATATATGCATTGGAAAATTTAATGGCTTATAATTTCAGAGACTATACTCATGTATGATTAATTGGAAATTAGTTTGGTGTCATTTTTAATTTTTTTGGGAAAGTTATTAGATGCCCTAGGCAAGGTTAGAAGTTTTGTTATTGATTTATGACAATAAAAATGGGTCTCCATGTATTTATTGGATTGGAATGAGATTTGGATATGTTTTAATATTCCTAGTTCTTTAAAAATCCTCCAAAGGAGTTTGCAATCAAATATCAAAAACGAAAATTAAGAATGATATGCTATGGAATAGAAATCAGACTATGTAAATGGTGAAGTATTAGTAAACTTGTGTTGGAAAGTGTTTTTTTTGGCCTCATGAGATGCCTAATAATGGAATTTACTTAATGTATGTTGAAGGGATCAGTATATATACCATTGATTGGTTGGTTTGTAGGATGCTCTGCATCAAATTGGTATTAGAGCTCAAAATATTATGAGCATGTAGATAGAAGACAATCTACCGTAGGAAGTGTTGGGTATTTTGATTCTTTTTGTAAAGTTACTTGGTTGTAGGTATAGGTTCTAGGGCCAAAGGAGATGGTCCATTTTGTGTTTCTAAGAAACTAGGGAGAGAGGCAAGAGAGGACTCCTAGGTGAGGGACAAAAGTTGGTGTTTGTAGTAGCATGGAGGAGTGGACTTCAGATGAGAGATGCACCTTAGAGGAAGCCAACATAAACTCCATGGATAGGAGTCACAAGAAGATTACTTATAGGAAAATATGATGATGATAAAGACATGAAGAGACAAAGGAAAATGATAGTAAAGACAAGGATTTTTTCAGTCTAATTTTTTCTTACAGGTTATTGATTTCATGTTTCCAAGAGACTTGGAAAAATTTTATGATTGGGAGTATGGTGTAGGGGCACCTTAAGAACAAGAACACAAGGAGGATAAGATATCTTATATGGGATATTTAAATTTATTTGGGTCATTTTAGTCTGTTTTGGTCAAGATGTAAAGGCTAGAAAAGTTGTTTGTAATAAGTTGTCAAAATTATGCAAGGAGGTCTTAAAGTGGTCAAAAGGTAAAAATATGAAAGAATGCCCTGTAAAGGCTAAAATTTATGTAAAATTTATTAAGTCCATTTTAGGGTGATTCAAGTATCCATACAAATATTTTTCAATTTTGGAGTTGAACTTGCAAAAATTGCAATGCAAAAATGCATAAAATGCACAAATTGTTTTCATGAAAATACATCATGATTAAAAGAATGTAAGGAGTTGGTTCAAAAGGTATTTGGGAAGTTGTAAATTACCAAAGATTCTATAAAGACTGATTTATGGTCAAACCAAATCATAATGGAAGGAAAGAGTTAAATTTGAAACAAATTTTGAGTGATTCTAAGTAGTTGTTTTGATTGGTTTCTCAATTTTTGTGTTGGTTACAGGTTTTGTATGACCATGTACTATCTAGAAACTATTTATACTAAATAAATTTTGATATTAGGATGAATAAAATCTCTTTTTTCTTTTTTTTGGGTTGATTTCATCAATAAATGAATAAGTTATGACACTTTTGGTAAACGTTATTTGTAGATTCGAGGATGTTTGACTATAGTCAAATTGAAATGTTCGGTGCAGACACATGTGGATGAATCAAGATATCTAATTATATTCAATGGAATTTTATGTGAAGTTTCTTTTATTTCTAATTGGTTTGAGTCATTTGCATTTAGATTTGTGTAAGTTATGTGTATTGGAGTGAAGACTGGTTTTTAAGGATCTCCATGGAAGTGACTGGCAAAGATTGGTGTTTTTATAATTATATATGCATTAAAAAAATTGATAGATTATAGATTCAAAAATTATACTCATGTAAAATTTATTATAAATTGGTTTGGTTTCATTTGGATTTTTTTGGAGAAAGTTATTAGATGCTCTAGGTAGGGTTACAAGTTTTGTTACTCGTTTATGATAGTAAAAATAGGTCTCAGTACAGAGACCATAACTTGTAATGTATTAATTGGATTGGAATTAGATTGGATATGTTTTAATATTCCTAATTTTTTTAAATTCCTCCAAAAAAAATTCAATAATATATCAGAAATGAAAGTTATGAATGATATCCTAGGAATAGAAATCAGACTATGTAAATGGTGAAGTATTGGTAAACTTGTGTTGGAAAGTGTTTTGTTTTGCCTCATGAGATGCCTAACAATGGGATTTACTTAATGGATATTGAAGGGATCAACATTTATAACATTGTTTTGCCTCATGAGATGCCTAACAATGGGATTTACTTAATGGATATTGAAGGAATCAACATTTATAACATTAATCGATTGGTTTTTAGGATGATCTCTCTCTCTCTCTCTCTCTCTCTCTCTCTCTCTCTCTCTCTCTCTCTCTCTCTCTCTCTCTCTCTCTCTCTCTCTCTCTCTCTAACTTTTTACCCTTAACCTTTATTCTCTATGAGTAACCCCTAACCCCCCTCCTCTCTCACTCTAACTTTTTACCCTTAAAATTTATCTCTCTATGAGTAACCCCTAACCCCCTCTTTCTCCCTCATACACGCACAGACACACACAAACACACATCTATCTATCTATCTATCTATATTATGTTGAGATAAATCCTTCTTGAGGCACCCATTTTTATCAAATTTCATATATAGAATGGACTAATTGACTTCTAAGATTAATAGGTCAAATTTATTGAGACGTGCAAGATGATTCAAGTGTTTTAAAATGTCAATCACTTCTCACTGGTTTTGATTTGTCTTTTCAATTTTTGGTATACTATTTTTGAATTCTCCTTTTCATAAGTCACTTTCTTGTCACAATATAGTTAACTATGGATGAAACTATGCATTGAAGTTAAAAGGCAGGCCAATTTTAATCAAACAACTTGCTACAAAGGTGGCAAGTCTATATATGTATGACTAAAGAAATGAAATGAAGTGTACTTCATTCATCTCTTTTTAGTCATAACCATGGAGGAGGTACTTTGACATTTTATCTTCACTGCATAGACAATTACACCAAATATCTCAACTAGGAAAACCCTAGTGGAAATGATGCCCACAAGATGATGTACTAATATAAACATTCCTTGTTAGAGGATGGGCCCTGTTAGGAGTCCATTACAACATTTAGTATATAGAGTCCCTATTAGGAGACTTTGAATCCTTGTTAGGAGATTCCAACCTTATTAAGTTGTGCCAACCCTGTTAGGGGTTGTAGTACAAAGTATGCAAGAAGAGCCCATTGCCCAAAAATGCAATTTCAATTACAAGAAGAGCTCACTGCCCAAACAAGTAATTTACTATTAAGATCCTTTTTTCTCTATTTTTTCAACTGAACCAATCTTTGTTAGACCTTGTAGACCAGGTCACTAACCTCAAATCCAAATATTGAACCTGGGATCACATAATAAAACCTCAGTAATGAAGTTTCCTTCACTTTCACTCTACTTTGTTCAACTTTGCATTTTTCTCTTGTGTTGCTTATAATTACTTCTGCATGTCATACTTGATAAAGGAAAGTTTCCTTAATTTATATTGAATCCATAAAATAGTTCCCTAAGTCAATTGTTAGACCTTCTCAATTAATTATTATAGGACCATATTAAGAACACATTACACGTAGCGATAATATTAATCTTCCACTTTGTAACTTGAATGACTTTCTATATATGCAATATTATGACAAGTGAGCTTGACCATGTTATCATCAACATGTCTTCTACACCTCAATTCTTAGAGTAACAATCCTACTAAGAGATATACAAAATTTATCAGAACATGCCTCTATAAACTTTATCTCAAAACATATACCACCAAAACTTACATAACTTCTTCTAGACTTAACATTTCTTCACTTGATGCTAACTAAATATGCTAGGTACTCAGAAGTATATCCCATAACTTCATATAGTGAGAATACTCAGCTAGACATCAATACCGACTTGATCTTTCCGTTGTTCTTCTATCAGATACTACAGAAAATTTCTATGTTGACATCAATGACAAACACAGTCATGAATGTAACATATCACCATAGTAACATATCTAAAATACTCTACCATAGGAATATCTTGCTAAGAGATATAACAAGTTTATCAGAACATGCCTCTATAAACTTTATCTTAGAACATATACCACCAAAACTTACATAACTTCTTCTAGACTTAACATTTCTTCACTTGATGCTAACTACATATGCTAGATACTCAAAAGTATATCCCATAACCTCAAATAGTGAGAATACTCAACTAACCATCCATACCAACTTGATCTTTATGTTGTTCTTCTATCAAATACTATAGAAAATTGCTATGTTGACATCAATGACAAACACAGTCATGAATGTAACATATCATCATAGTAACATATCTAAAATACTCTTCCATAGGAATATCACCAGCATTCATGCTTCTAACAATATCCCCCTTTGGCATTGATGGAAACATAGATGAAAAACATCTAGTTCCAAGAATACCAACTGCAAAAGGCTATTAACCTTTCTTTTCAAATCCTCTTCATTCTCCCCAACATTTTTCTTCTCCCAAACATGTTGTAGTTGTTCTTGGTTCTCCCTCATGATGTTTCTCCTCATGATTTTTTTCATGTAGTACTTCTCCCCCATTAACACCAATGTCAAAGGTTTCAACATCTATCAAACTCTACAACAATTGATTCTTACTAGCTCAAATGTCCAAAGATACTATTCAAAAACAACATCCAATGAGAGTCCTTGATGACTCTATCCATCATAGATACTCCCCCATATAGGAAGCATCAACATTTAGTCCAAACAAATAATGGTGCTATATTACATTGGATTGATGCATCCTTGCATCTTCTACTCTGATGTAGGAATGGGCATAACCCCTAGCCTACCTCGCAAATACTCAAAAGTCTCTTTGGGAAGAGGCTTAGTGAAAATATCTACAATCTACTCTTTAGTGCTCACATACACCACTCTAATTTCATTTTCTACAACTTTCTCTCTCAACACGTGATACTTGATAGAAATGTGATTAGTCTTTGAATGCAACACTAGATTCTTAGACATATTTATTGTGCTTTTATTTTCACAATGTATAACAACAAGTTCATTGATTTGTATCCTTACATCCTTCAGCATCTACTTCATCAAAAAAACTTGATTATAATTGTTTTTTGCTACAACATATTCTACTTCTATTGTACTTTGTGAGGTAGAATCCTACTTCTTGCTTAGCCAAGAAACCAATCTTCCTCCAAGAAAGAAGGCTTCACAATCTTTAATCCTAGAAAATATTTCATTTCTCCTATCATTCTCATTTCAAATTCTTTCTTCATTTCTTCTGCAAAATTTTCACTTTCCTTATCATTTCTCCAAATATGATATCATCAACAAATATTACCAAAAGCATTAGTCCATCATCAATTTCTTTCCAATAGAGATTACTATCTACCATATCTTTTTTATATCCAAGCTTTGTCAAATGCTTGTCTAACCTTTCATACCAAGTTCTAGGTGCTTGCTTCAAGCAATACAATGCTTTCTTCAATATGCATACTATGTCATTGTCATCTATCAAAGGACAACCTTCAAGTTGTTCAATGCATACCTCTTCTTCAAGTTCTCCATTAAAAAATGTTGACTTGACATCCATCTGATAGACTTTGAATTTCTTATATGTTGCATATGCTAAGAATAATCTTACTACTTCTATTCTTGCCACAAGAGCCTAGGTCTCATCATAGTCTATTCCTTCTTTTTGTAAGTAACCTTTACATACCAATCTTGCTTTTTTCCTTACAACTTCTCCTTGTTCTTGAATACCCATTTAGTTCCTATCATATTCTTCTCTACTGGTCTAGGGACCAATTCTCATGTCTCATTTTTTACTATCTAATCTAATTCCTCTTTCATAGCTTGTTTCTAATAGTCATCTTTACATGCTCCATCTGCATTCTTAGGTTCAACTTGAGATATCAAACATAGTTCTTCATTGACTTTGCTTCTTGTCATCACACCTTTATCTCTACTTCAATGATCTGCTCAACTGGATGATTCTTTGTCATATTCTTTTCTGAAGTAGGAGTTGTTATCAACTCTTGGCTATGTTGAAGGTTCTGATCTTTGTTCCTGTCTTAACTCTCCTTCATTCTCCAAATCATTGTTAGTCTCAAAGAATACTTCATTGTTGCTTGGTTTAGTAACAAAATCATCATTTGAATTATAATCAACTATTCTTTCTTGTATCCTAAATTTCTCTTCAACTCTTACATTTGCACTTTCCATAATAGTCTTCATTCTTTAATTATAACATATATAAGCCTTTATTTTCATTGAATAACCAAGAAACCTACCTTCATCACTTTTAGCATCAAACTTACTAATATCATCATCTCTTTTTATATAACACTTACTACCAAAAATTTGGAAATACTTAACTATAGGTGAGTGACCAAACCACAGTTCATAAGGGGTCTTGTTTATGTCTTTCTTGACCTATACTCTATTCAGAGTGTAGACTGTTGTATTCATAGCTTCTCTCCAAAACATCTTGGATACTTCATTCTTAGCTAACATAGCTCTTGTAGCTTCTGTTATTGATATGTTCCTTCTCTCTGCTATACCATTCTGTTCAGAGGTTCTCAGAGTTGATAACTGTATTTTAATCCCATTTTCTTCACAAAACATGTTGAACTCATTTGAAGTAAACTCTCCTCCTCTATTTGATCTCAAACATTTAATCTTCATGCTTGATTCATTCTCAACTCTATTCTTAAATATCTTGAACTTATCAAATGCCTCAAATTTTTCTTTAAGAAATGCAATCCACATCATTCTAGAAAAGTCATCAACTAAAATCATGAAATACTTTTCACCATAGAATCCTTTAATATTCATAGGACCATTGAGATCTATGTGTACAATCTCCAATTTTTTTGTAGCAGTAAATTTCTGTTAGGGAAAAGAAGTTATGTTATGCTTTGCCAAAACACACTTCTTGCAAATTGTGTTAGAAGGTTTTACAATCTTAGGAAAATATCTAATTGCAAACATACTACTAGTCTTCACAATGTTGTCAATATTTATATGACAAAATCTCTTATTCCATAACCAGCTATCATCTACTTTGCAACCAAACATGCCATTTCAATAGGATTCAACTAAAATACACTACCTCTAGATCAGGTTCTTGTTCCAATTACCATTCCATCTATGTCTCTGATCATGCATGTCTTTTCTATGAACTACAACTAATAAACTTTATCTGCTAGTTGTCCAACACTTAGAAGATTGTGCTTCAAACCATCAATAAAATATAAATCCTCAGTGTTAGTTTTACTATCAAGAGTTATAAATCCAATACCTTTAACTTGGCATGCTGCATTATTTCTAGCTCTGACAATGCCTCCATCTTGACTTTTGAAGTTAACAAACTTGTTCGCATCACAAGTCATATGATGTGAACAACCACTATCAATTATCCAATTAGATTTATTTTCAACCTATGATACCAAAGCTACTTTTTCTAGGATTTCTTCTTTGATTGCTACAAATCCTATTTCATCATCACTAGCACTCATTGCTTGTTCATCAGATTCATCTTCTTCATTTGCATTTAGACACTCTCTATCTGTTCTAAGTTTGTATTTTCCTTTATACTTTTTCTCTCTTTTAGGACACTTAGATACATAATGACAAAATTTATTGCAAGTCCAACATTAAAGATTTTCTTACCATCTTTTTCTCTCCTTTCTAGAAGGGTGACTCCTTCAATCTTTCTATCCTCATCAAATCTGCTACTGCTAGCAAAGTCTCCTCTAGCACTTGTGCTCCTATTTAGACTAGGTCAAATATTCAAGGTACTGAAAGCTATTTCTATTCTAGTCAATTCTTTGGACTGTCTAAGCTCATTCTCAACTACTTCAAGTCTTCCAAGGAATTTCTCCTTTGTGAAATCTTTGGTACAAGATATCAACAGTTGTATCATCTTAACTGCTAGCTTAAATGGTGGTGTTAAGCTCTTCAATGTCTTCCATATTACCTCATCATCTTCTTTGGTTCCTCCTTGAGATCTGATACCTACAGTAATTTTTTATATTCTTCCTACATATGTTCTTACAAATTTATCTTCTATCATTTTAGCATCTTGAAATGTACAAATCCAATTTTGTAGCCTCAACTTCTTAGAATGTTCATCACCGTCAAAACTAGTTTCCAAAGCTTTCCAAATCAAATGTGAAATAACAAGTGACTTTACCTAATCATATTCAATTTTAAGAAGTGAAGCCAATAGTGCTTCTCTAGCTCTCATGTTGCACATAAAAAGATCTCTTTCTTCCTCAGTACATCCAAATCTTTTTTAGCAATGATTTTCTTTGATGCTTTTGTCAAGGTCCAATATCCCTGACCCATACACAACAAATATGTCCATCTTTTCCTTCCAACTATCATAATTTATTCCATCAAACTTCAAACTATATTTCCTGAACATGCTTTCCATGGATCTCCCAAAGTTGTTAAACTTTATCTTGAGGGACCTGATGCTTGTTACCTATTTTTGACCCCCGCCAAAGTTTGAATTCAAATACTTGACCCACCCAATGGCCACTTCCCATCTTTAATATTATTTTAATGCCCAGGAAATACAAAAAATAAAATGATTAAAACTTTATTGTATTTATTTTCTCTCCTATTTTGTTTTTGTTGGTCTACAACTTTCCTCACCATTGGATCTTGTTAAGATCTACAGATGTCACATACTCGCTATGAAAAATTGCGAGGTTGTTTTCCATAGCGAGATAGTGACCATGAAAAAAAATTTGTGGTACTGAAGAATGAAGTTCGGCACCGATTTTTGATGACTCGCTGGAGCTCGCTAAATCGTTACCGAAAAGTTTGTGATTTTCATTGGTAGCAAAGTAGCGACTGGTCGAGAAGTTATGGTGTAAAGGAAAATGTTCTTGTGTGGGCCACAAGGTTCGAGATCTACTAATGAGCTAGCAGTTTGATTGGCACCCACATTGCCGCATTTTGTCTTTTGTCAGACTTTCTAAAAATGTGCACAAGCAGCTCGCTGCAACGTGTCTTGTGGGGTCAAGTTGGTTTCATAAGCTACAAGGTGATGCCAAGGTGGTGCTAATCGAATGCTGAAAAAATGATGTCATTGGAAATTACCAACATGTTAAGCCAGCTCAGTGATAGCAGTACCTAGACCCACGTCCCTTCCATAAAACATATAAATTTTTGATCTCCATGTCAAGCTTGGAATCAACAATTGTTGTTGTCTCACTATGGTGAGTTGCACGAGGGTTACAAACAGTGACATAGAGACAATGGGCCCACCACATTTCTCTCAAGTAATGTATCAATGTCTTCCATACAATAAATGAGAATCTATGATCGTCGCTATCTCACTATGGCAAGGTGCTCACTTTTTATGTATAGTGAGATAGCAATTCAGTGACACGCGTCCTTGCGGGCTTGAGGTGATAACGCTGCAATTAGCATTGGTAGTTAAGGTTGGAAGTTGGAAGACATCACAGTCAAGGTTCTGAGGAGGTGGCATAGTCAATTATAAAGATGTGGTCAAACTTGACAAGACCTTGTGAGGTAGAGAAAAAATAAAAGGCTATTGGCCCACGTGGCCCATTCTGGTTGCAGTATTCTGTTGATTGTTGTTTTTTGCTAATTCATGAGCTAGAAATAAAGGAGATCAAATTTTCTTGCACAATCTAATCCTTGTGATCAATGCCAACCGCTCTCAAATGAATGCTAAACTTAGGAAATGAAGGAGAACACTTCAGCACCCCAGTTTATCCATCTACTTGGTCAGAATGGTTTAATGGTGTTGTTCCTGTCACGCCCCTGTTTCAACAAATATCAGGTTTTATTGTATCTGAATCTGTACCCAGATCAAATTTTCTCTAGATCCTTATCAAGACTTAATGGAAATGGTTGTGGGGTAACTTTAGTTAGAAAATATCTCAGTTATGCCCGAGCTATAAAGGCAATTTTTGTAGATTTTGTACTATTCAACTCTTCTCTAACTTCTCTGATATTGCTCTACAATTTTACTGTAAATTCCCTTTGCCTCTGAACTATATATTCCACCTTATCCCCTTCAACCATTGATGTATAGTGCAAGAACTATTTGCCTCTCATTGATGTATTGTAGAGATCTGCAATCTTGCATGACTGTATCTCTTTTGACCTATGAATGGTATATAAGTGAATCTTCTCTTTCCTTGTGTCATTCATTTGGATTTTTTGATCTGCATGTGATTGTTAGATTAAAGAAAGTTTGGATGTGTATATCTTTGGTGTCATGATGGTTCAATAGTGCATGTATGGGTAGAGATTAGTTTGAACACTCTATTTTGGTGCATCACCCCCTTAGGTTAGAGTAGGTAGATTTTCTTTCATGCATCCCTTCTCCCTTTTCCTCTCCAAGAGTAGTTAGGTGCACCCTGATAGTAAAGGAAGCTGGCCTTCTCTAGAGACTCAACCTCACAATTCAATTCCTACAACTCGGAGGTTGTTTTCATGTTTCACAAGGGTTTCCTTAGGTAAAAACTTTGGACAAGGGTGAAAACCTTTGTGACAACAATGCTTTAATACCAATAGTTAGAAACAATAGTCGACCAAGATAACGAAGAGGGTGGAGGGGGGGTGTGAATGAGATATCCAATAATTAAAACATTTATTATCCTTAAATAATCTTATCCATTAAACCAAAGTAAATAGTAACCATAGCAAGATGCACATAGACAATTACACTAGATATGTTAACTAGGGAAACCCTTTATCAAAAGGAAAACCTCAATGGGAATGATGCCCAAAAGATGATGTACTAATATAAATATTCCTTGTTATAGGATGGACCCTATTAGGAGTCTATTACACCATTTAGTACATGGAGTCCCTATTAAGAGACTTTGAATCCCTGTTAGGAGATTCCAACCCTATTAGGAGTTGTGCCAACCTTGTTAGGAGTTGTAGTACAATGTACGCAAGAAGAGCCCACTGCCCAAACATGCAATTTCAATTACAAGAAGAGATCACTATCCAAACAAGTAATTTACTATTAAGATCCTCTTTCTTTTGTTCTTTTGACAAAACAATCTCTTTTACACCTTGTAAACTAGGTCACAAACCTTAGATGCAAATATCAAACCTCGAATCACACAATAAAACCTCGGCAATAAAGTTTTCTTTACTTTCTCTTTTCTCAGCTCAACTTTGCATTTTTCTCTTGTGATTCTTAGAAATTACTTCTCCATGTCATACTTGATAAAGGAAAACATCCTTCCTTTATACTGAATCCATAAAACAATTCCTTGAGTTGGCTATTAGACCTTCTCAATTAATTGTTATAGGACCACATTAAGAACACATTACACTTTGCCATAAAATTAATCTTCCACGTTGCAACTTGAATAATTTTTTTTACATGGAATATTATGACGAGAAAGCTTGACCATGTCATTATCAACATGTCTTCTACACATCTTCAACTTTGATTCTCAGAATAACAATTTTGGTAAGAGATATAACAAGATTACCAAAACATGCCTCTATAAACTGTATCTCAGAATAGATATCACCAAAACCTACATAACTTCCTCCAAACTTAACATTTCTTCCCTCAACTTTAACGGCATATACTAGATACTCATAAGTATCTCCCACAATGTCAAATAATGAGAATACTCAACTAGTCATCCATACCAACTTGATCTTTCTATTGTTCTTTTATCAAATACTACAAAAAACTGCTATGTTGACATTGTAGACACTTAAAAATCCTTTAGAAAATAAAGTATTTTTATTTTCTAAAAAATTCCCTGATGACATCATCATTTATTAATTTATTTATTTATTTATTTTTATTTCATTAAATCCCTTTATCTCAATTAAAAATATTTAATTAAGGAATCCCTCTCAAAAATGTTTAAATCTTATTTAAACATTATTTTCTTATTTATTAATTATTTAATTAATAAATTGACCAAAAATTCCAAAATAAATTATTTATTTATTTTTTGCCCAAAACTTGGCCAATTTCCTTAAGACCACTAACTTCTTCCAAAATCTTCTAATCCTTCTTTAATTTCGATTAAAGGCTAATCCTATCATTTTCTACCCTTAATCCCAACTCAAAATATTTAATTAAGGTTAAATATTAATCCTCATGTTTATTAAAAATGTTTTAATGAATATATCCTCAACCCAAACCCATGAAATAAATAAAACTTTATTTATTTCCTAAAAAACTTTTTATCCTCATCCTAGGAAATTCTAGACTCTTCTAGAAAGTCTTCATCCTCATCCTAAGCCTATCTCTAAACCTCCATTTTAGCCTAATCCACCCCATCCACCCATACTAACCAAGCTTAGCTACTAACTCATCCACCCTCATTGAATGCCATCCACTTGCATATCTCTAACATCCCTAATCTAAATCCTAAATCACCTCTAATCCCCCCCTAACCTTGTCACATTCCCTAAGCAAGCTTAAAACTTTCCTAAGCCAAGCAAAGTCAACAATCTCCAAAATATCCCAACCACTAAGCCATAAATGCTCTTACAAAGCCATAAAATACTCTTACAAACCCATCCATTGCTCTTACAAGCCATTATGAAAGGTCTTTATGAAGATATTATCCCTTGAGCCTCCTTTGTTGACTCATCCTTGCCCTTTCCTCCATCCTTTCACCCTGTGACATGTGTCACTCCCTAATTGGCTATAAGGAAGCACAATTCATGTACTCTCCTCTCATGCAATCTGAGCCCTCCATGAACTTTTCTCCATCCTTGCATCTTAGCCCTCAAACCCTCAAGCCCTTAGCCTATAAATTGAATCCCCTCCCAAGCCATTTTAACACAATCCTTAAGCTAAAGTTATAATGTTATTTTGAGAAGACAAACTCCATAGCTTTTGCATACATCCACACCCAAATTCCAAGAATCCATTGAAGCTAGTTTGAGTACCTTGAGCATACATCCTAAATCCATATCCAAATAGACTCATCCCCAAAACAAGAAAGGCCTCATTGAGAGAACCTCTTAATGGTTCATATTCTCAATTGAGGGCTTGTCTTAGTCTCTCTTATATGTTATAGTAGTTTAATGTGTAAATGCTTTTTTTTTCATTAAATTAGTATTTTTAGCATATTAGATTAGTGTATACAGACATCAATGACAAACACAGTCATGAATGTAACATATCATCACAATATCATATCTACAATACTCCCCCATAGGAATATCATCTGAATTCATGCTTCCAACATTCTTATACTCTATAGATGGTTCAAAGGTGCACTTCATTGTCTTCCTTATTTCATATTTCATTGTAACTTACATTTTTTAAACTATAGGTTAGCATATTTCTCTTATATCTATGACATTTTTTAATTTTGAAATATAAATTGAGAAACATTTTAATTTCCCTTTCCTATGATTTACCACTCCTTTCATTGGGTGTTTTGTTTATATAAATGATCATCTTACTATTGGTCTTTATCTTCATCTCTTGGTATTTGTCAGTTCTAGTATTTGGCATCGTGTTTGCTAATAAACTCTTCAAACATTGGGCATATGCACCAATATGGTATGCAAAAAAGTGGACACCATGAAAAAAAAGTCAAAAGTACACATAACATGATCATATTATGTGTAATTTCTATCAAATTTCAAAATGGTCCATTATGTAAATCTCATTGTTAGGCATCTCACTGGATTCCAAGGATCATCCAACTTCATAAAACAAGAAAGAAAACATCCCAGTGTAGAAGTAGCATACAAACATGTCTAGTGATCATATTATGTTGAAGATGGCTTTTGATGTCATGTGATAATGATGATGATGATTAGTAAACATTTACTAGTAGCTCAAGTAGTGGCATAAGGTCTTCAGTGCACATGTACTCAAAAATAGAATTTAGAGAGATCTTAGGAGATCTTAAGGGGTCCTAATGTCTCTTTTGACACACTAGGACCCCTCATGGCCCCTTTTGATATGTTAGAGCCAACAAGTCTCTAGAAGAACTTATATCTATCAATAGAGGAGATAAACCATTGTATCTGCAATAATCTTAGATATCTCACTTTAATTGATGTCATGTCAATTTTGAAGATTTCTCCCAACTAGACCTCCTTTTCCTTTTATAGTACCTACAAGAAAATAGAAATATGAAGTTCAATGGTAAGCTATATAGATACCTTGAAAAAGAAGGTGCACTAAAACACAACTTAACATGATCTTATAAAAAGATATAGGAGGGATGACAATGAATAAAGCATTCTAGGTGTTAGAAACCATATCAAACCTTGCTTGATTCAAAATTATTATTTTTATCTTAGTTTGATATCTTTGTCCATCTCTACTAGTCCGTTCGTATTCTTTCTCTTTCCACTTTGAAGAATTTTGTGAGTTAGGGTTCAATGGTTTGACAAAAGCTTCATAAGAAATCCAAAAGAAATTAACCCATACTACATACCCTATTAACATGCAGAGTTATAACTACATACTTACCCAAATACTTATACAAACATTTGTTACAATCAAAACAAGCTCATGTTTACAAGTGACAAAATGATTGCAACATATGAAATTAAGTGTACTACATATGATAATGATGGTTTCATTTCCATGCCCTCCAAATCTAGTGGTGGTGGCATATTGGTAGGCTCTGATGATTTCTAAAATTGTTGAGACCGAGAAGACCTAATGAACATTCACCTTGGTTATACTTAACACATGATATGCATGTGAGCCTATGTCAAAAGATGATGATCAATACTCGCCATCTACTACTAGCTCAAATCGAGACTAAAGGTCTTCAGTGCACATGTACTTAGAAAACTTGTGATGAAGATGACACTTGCAACTATTGGACTGTCATGAAAAACTTGCTATGAAGATGACACCTCCAACTACTAGTATGTCATGGAAAATTTGTGATGAAGATGACACCTAAATTCACTAGAGCACCTATCAACATATTTCATTGTTTCAAGATCTACACTAAATTGGTTATCAATGTTAAGCACCAATTTTTATTTCATCTTGGCAAGAGCTCGAATAATCTGTTTGATCATTCAAGAAGAATATTGCTGTAAGTTTCATCGTTTGTCATGGTGAATGCACCCTTAGCTTAATTTCAAACCCTTCTTCCTATTCTTGACATACACACAAAAACCCATCACTAAATTTTCCTACATGATAAAAATCAAAGAGAAAGTTTAGTAAAATGAATCAACATATCTTATATCCTTCACAGGAAGTCTCCATCATTTCTTCAAAGGATGATTTATCTTCTAATTCAACCACAAGAATCTCTCTCCTATATCGTGACCTTGTATTTATTGTTGCATTGTAGTTAGGCCTACCCTACTAGGCCCACTATTTTGATGAACAAAAAACTAAATGATTCCAAGACCCAAAGTCTGAGTTCTAGAAGCTAAACTTTTCTTGATAGAATTGACATTTGAATCTTTGTATAAAACCCACTATGAATTGTCCCTCCACCATACTCTTTCTTTGTATAAAATCTAATGTGCATTGTCTCTCCAATCATTTATTTCATGAAATTAATCCATTTTTAGGTATTTGCTTCATTAATTGGGCCTAATTAGGCTTATTAGGCCTTTGAAAAATTGATTATAATTTTACATGGATATAATGCAATCCTGTTATGTCTGGTAAAGTCATGCTAGACATAACATAGTCGCATTATGTCTATTAGACATAACGAGATCATGTTATGTCTAGTATGATAGTTTAGTCATACGAAGAATAACACAATTGCATTTTTTAATTAAAAAAGTGTTATCACATTTAGGCTTGGTAATAGGGATGTTCAACTACCCAAAGGCTTGGGTTGATGTTTTCCCTCCACTTTCATTGGTTTAGACATTTTCTCAACTTCTAAGATCATTATCATCTTTGACTTTGTAGGTTTTTAAATAGTGAATTGAATATCTCTAAAATTACCACCATAATCTCATATGTTTTCTTACCTTTCTAACCATATAATTTTTTAAATTTTTGGACAAAAATAACATTGCGAAGCTGATTTTTTTATACCAGTGCCTTGACTATCCTCTCAGACATATGTCTACCATTTTTTAAATATATTTTTATCTACTTAACCAAATGGAAAATAAATTACATATTGTTTTTCTACAATTTATTTTATACAATTTTAAAAATATTTTTTAATTTTAGATTATTTTGATGCAAGTCATGCCTAGTGCACAAACAGGTACTAGAATTTCAAGATGGGGTCACTTCAAAAAAACTACTCATCAGAAAATTTTGAAAAAATGCACAACTTCTAGATCTCATTCTTAGCAAGCATCCTACAAAGGATTTTTCAAAATTCTAAATATAACTATATGTTTTTTTGAGTGCACAGGAACAACTATGTTATATTTTTTAGAAAAAATAGTAATACTTTTTTGTGCTTGCAAGGTTTGTCCCTCTTAATCTTATCCATTTTTTAAAAACCTTAGTAGTTTAGAAACTAGATTTAGAGTACTAAATTTTTTTTCTTTTACATATATTTTCATTTTGAGTGCATGGCCCTCAAATGGGTCTTCCAAGATTAGGTCTACTTGATTTCATAAAAACAAGGTGTCCACTTATACCTCCCTTTTTGCACATCATCTTGGTGCACACACCCCATTATAAGAATATCACTTCAATAAAGGAAGAATAGATTGCTCAATTTTTATATGCCACAAACACGAGTGAAGATTCCAAATGCACTTTTTGTATGATGAATGAAAAATCATTTGTTAGAATTAAAGAAAGGATGATAGTAGCCAATGAAAAGGCACAAGGATGCAAAAAGATTTTTCAATAATGGAAAATAGTAAACTAGCTCAAAATTCACATGTTCATAAAGTAGATAGGAAGAAAATCTTGATAAAAGCAATATCAATCATATTCACTCATATTTCTCAATTGAAGATTGGTGTAAATATGCATTGTGTGTATAAAAGTGTCACACTTCTATAAACCATTACTCTTGAGAGAACCCATCGAAGAGGGAGTCTCAAGAGCCAACTTATAGCTCTCTATCTATGATGTGAAAAGGCTATGAGATGGTGGCTCTCAAATGAACCAAACTATGCAACTCTTTCAAGGTACACCATAGAATGAGAGGTTCAAAGAGTAGAGGCAAGAGTGCCAAGATCCAAGAATCTAGAATAAAATGCAATGCAAATTCAAGCTATTCTAAATGAAATGCAAGTTGTAGACACCTAAAATTGTCCAAATCCTCTTTTCATGACCAATTAAATAGATATTTATTATTTATTTAATTACCCTACCTTTTATTAAATAAATTTCCATTTGTTTAATTATATTCATCTTTCCTTGATTTAAATAAACTAAGGCTTATTTAAATCCTAGCCTTTCCCCTCATCCCACTTACATCCTAACCCATTCACTTTAATTAAGTAAATCATTTTTTTTTACTTAATTAATCCCTTTTGATCCCACTTGAAATTAAATATCAAATTTAATCCTATTTGAGCACATGGCTTCTAACTTTAACCCTCACCCAACCTCACTTTTCTAACCTAACCTCATCCTTCTAAACCTATCCACTACTTAATCTCACTTGCCTTTTCCTAATCACCTTGCTAATCACCTTTTAGTCCTAAGTGTGTGCACACACATGTGTGAGGAACACTCACACTTCCCACACCCCTCATGTCTTCCACACCTCTTACATATTTTTCCCCCTTCACATGAAAATCAAAGTGTCTCACACATGTGTGAGAAACCATGCTTCTCACACCTCTTACACCTATCATTGACCTATCACATCAAAGGTTGTGCACACATGTGTGAGCATCTTTCCACCCTTTGAATGGTCAAGCACCCTAATCCACATGGAGTCCACTTGGCCTCCACCTCATGGACACCTTATCAATCCTGAAAGATCCTAGCCCTTCATCTTTCATTGAATCTCAACTGTCTGTTTCATCTCATTTCCTATAAAAGGAGAGCCCTCTCCTCATTTCAATAAGCACTATCTAGCCCATTTTTATGTTGCAAGATTTGTGAGTAACCACATCCCACAACATGAAATCATCAACCACTTGGTGATTTTGTGAGGTTTGCATTAGTGCTATTTTGAATGGTTTAATCTATTTGATGTCATGTCTTCACTATTTACATATTGTCTTTCATAGTTGAGGTTTGCATGAATATGTAGGAATAGGCATTAGTTTCTTAGTGTTTATTCCTTTGTTACATTTTTATGCAATACATTTTGTCAAAAATGTGTTGCATAAAAATGTAGCAATAGAAGAAACAATAAGCAACTAAAGCCTATTCCTACATATTCATGCAAACCTCAAATATGAAAGACAATATGTATATAGTGAAGACATGAAATCACAAGAGCTTAAACCATTCAAAATAGCACTAATGCAAACCTCATAAAATTACCAAGTTTTTGATGATTTCATTGTTGTGGGATGTGGATGCTCACAAATCTTGCAGCATAACAATGGGCTAGATAGTACTTATGGAAATGAGGAGAGGGCTTTCCTTTTATAGGAAATGAGATGAAACATATGGTTGAGAGTCAATGTAAGATGAAGGGCTAGAATCTCTTAGGATCAATGAGGTGTCTATGAGGTGAAGGCCAAATGGAATCCATGTGGATTAGGGTTTTTGACCATTCAAAGGGGGGAAGATGCTCACACATGTCTGAGCAACCTTTGATGGTGATAGGTCAATGATAGGTATAAGAGGTGTGAGAAGCATGGTTTCTCACACATGTGTGAGACACCTTGATTCCCATGTGAAGGGGGGGAAAACATGCAAGAGGTGCAAGAAGGCATGAGGGGTGTGGAAAGTGTGAGTGTTCCTCATACATGTGTGAGCACACACTTAGGATTAAAAGTGGTAGGTTAGAAGGATGAGTTAGGTTAGAAAAGTGAGGTTGAGTGAGGGTTGAAGTTAGGAGCCATGTGCTCAAATAGGATTAAATTTAATATTTAATTTCAAGTGGGATTAAGAAAGGATTAATTAAGTAAATGAAGTACTTTACTTAATTAAAGTGAATGGATTAAGATGTAAGTGGAAAGGTTAGGATTTAAATAAACTTAAGTTTATTTAAATCAAGGAAAGGTGAATATAATTAAACAAATGCAAATTTATTTGATTAAAGGTAGGGTATTTTAAAAAATAATAAATATCTATTTAATTAGTCATGAAAAGTGGATTTGGACAATTTTAGGTGTCTACATTTTTCCCCTCTTTGATATAGCATTAGTAATGTTATATCAAAGAAGAATAAAATATAGTGGATGGAAGGATAAGACTAGTAGCATGATGCCCCAGTCATGGAAGGATGACGAGAGTGGAAGGGTATGCCCCCTTGAGAGGACATGTGGGTTAGAAGAACACAGATGTTCTCTTGAAATGGATAGAACTACAAAAGGGAGTGGGAAAAGATAAGATTGATAAAGTTATGCCACAATGGCGTGAACAACCTAAGTTTGATATTGTATTCAACACTATGCACCAAGGTATGAGGAACCAAGATGAAAATGTGTCAAGTACGTGATAAAAAGGGGTCTAATACAACCATATGCCTTATGAAACTATGATATGGAAGACCATGATTCCTTGGGACAATAGGATGTAAAGACCATGATAAATGTAAAAAATACTAATGCATACAAGTAACAAGCAATCATGCGCAATAAACCAAAAGCAAACCAACATTTTGCCCCTAGTCAAGCTGAAAACCAATTAATGGATTGATTGATTATGATTGATTAAGGATGACAAATCTAATGATAAGCATAATTCACATTTGAGGATTGGGAAGGATTCTTCCCATGATAATGTTGGAATATGGTCAATGGATTATCAGCTGATTGGGTCAAATTGATGAATTGATGAAGGATTGATGTACAAGATTGTAAGATTAGATTGATTGAATTAGTATTGATTGCATAGTGAGATTTTTTTGATAAAATTAAAAAAATCAAAAAATCAAAAAATAAAAGAAAAAATTTAAAAAATTTAAAAATCAAAAAATTTAAAAAATTTAAAAAGTAGATATAATAAAAAATTATGTTTTGTAGGTTGGGCACCTGCAAGTGCCACCACTAGTGGAACCTATGAGTGTCACTCCCGTGCAACTGTGGCCCACTGTCTACGACAACTTTCGCTCCTCCCTTACAACACACCTCAAACCCTCCATCGGCTACCGCCACCTACTATTTGCTTCCCTGACGCCACTATTCATAGCCGCTAACTTCTCCCTATGGCCACGGCTCTACTCCCTACCATAAATGTCAGCCCCTCACCTTCCTTCTACTTGGCCATCGTGTTCCCCACTCCCTCACCACCACCACCAAAACTCTCACCTCCTCTGCTACACTTCTCACAACTGCCAAAATGTGTCCACCATACAACCCTCCTTCCACCTCCACTCCTCCCCTTCTCCATCATAGCTCCACCTTACTAAATTTGTGTTGAAACCCCTCCACCACTCGACCATGGCCCACATTGTTCTTCCCTCACCTGTCACTATTGAGTAGCACCTCCACTTGTAGCCTCTGCTTCCATGCACCTCCACTCCTCCCCTTCCCCTTGTGCACCACTTGGTTGCTGCTAACCCAAACCCCATCATTGCTCCTCTTCACCTCCACTCCCCTAAGCTACCACTGCCTTGCTCTTCTACCCTCCCTCCCTCTACCATTTTTAACGAAAAAAATTATTTTGTTTTGGATGTTTAGATTAAATTTAGAAGTATTGATTTTTTTTTTCAACTTTATTTTTTAAAAATAAAACTTGTCTTTTTAGAAAACCATCTAAATTTTATTTTATTTTTAAATAAACAAATTTTTTTGACGTGCATCTAACTAGAAAATTTGACCCCACAGGTCATTGATGCCATCACTGCACAAGCATTCCACATGCCCTTCTACACCATAAGGAGTAGCCTTCAGTTTTTTGCTCATAATTTGAGCATACAAACTCCGTTTTCAAAAAAAAATACCATTGGAAAGCTAATTTCAAGCCCATCGTGATGGTGTTGGTTTCATCAAATTTTGATGCTATTTAGATCCTAATTTTTTTTTCAAAAGCTGAACTTTGTCTTAACACTTTCATTGCAGGGTTGTTTCACGTTTGTCATGCATTTTCAATGCTCTAACTTGTGTTTTTTGTAGGGATATTTTCTCACTTATGCATTGAAGATTAGAGAAATCTAGAAATCACTAACCATATTGCTTGCAAGTTTTGCTTTAATTTTGTTTTGGGAATGAACCTGTATGCTTAAACACTCATCTTGAATGCATGGTTAAAGATAAAACAATTGAACACAATCTTGAATGCCATAAAGAAATTGAACATTTTAGTGGAATGAATGATAGCACAATCTTGAATGCCTAAAGATCAATGAAAATTGTAATGCATATTTTAATTTGGTGCTTAAAATGATCACTCAATCAATCTTGAATGTCTTAAGGGAATTGGTTTCATTTTCAGCAATTTTCTTTCTTGTTGACGAATCTATACATTTCATTTATGTTGACAATGATTTCAAGTTGGAAAGAATATTGTATGCTTTAAACACGTGTGTCTTCAAAGTAGATTACAAAACCTAAAGCTTCATTGGGAAAGAACAAGTGTCTGTTAAACCCCAAGGCCACTTACATATTATCTCCCCTCACGCCTTCAGGTGATCTTGGGTGCACAAGAAATAAGTGGTATTTTTTTTCTTTTTTAGAAGGCCTTCTTGGGGATTTCATTGCCCCTTAGGATGATGTCAACTCTAGCATTCTGGTAGAGTATAAAAATTGGGAGATTGAATTGAAAGACACCTCTCTTGGAAGTAAAATCTTGTCACTCTTGGCTAAGCCCCAAAGAACATTATACCTTTGGGAAGTGAAGGAGGAGATTTAGGTTACTGTCTCCCCCCATCTGTGTTGCATTATTTTGTTTCATCTATAGATTTGGGCCTCATGTACCTTGCATATATCAAGGACGCCCTCTATTTGATCCTTGTACATCCTGGTCAAAACCTTATAGTATTGTTGGTGTGCTTGATATGCTTGAATATTTAAAACACTCCCTAGTTGAAGGGGACACACTAGCTACACTTTCCTTGTATATATTTCCTTATTTTATTTTGCATCTCAAATTTGAAAAACCCAAAAACATCATAGAACATAAAAAATTCAAAAAAAAATCATAAAAGTTCAAAAATCTCAAAAGAACAACACAAAAACAAGTCTTCATTTAAGTCCTCTTAGTCAAGTTGTCCACATCAATTCCACATCACTTCTTATTTCCATCAAATTCATCACCCTCATACATCTTTTTTCCTCATCATTCAAACCATTCCTTGAAGTCTTAATCATCTCTATCATCATTTAATCTAATTCCTAATCTCCATCCTAGTCATGGTGCATATTCCACATCACACTCCAATTCCCTCATCCAATGCTTCATACTCATGATTCTCAATCCAATTCCCTATCAAATTTAGTCATTTTTAATCAATTATTAATTCAATAAATAATCAACCTTTCTAATTTCATACACATCTTGTTCTAATTCAACTTTGCATCAAATCTTCTACTTCGGACTTAGGAGCACCATCATAATCCTTGGACTTTAATCCTAGTTATCTTGAATGACCCAAATCTTATCAAGGTTATCTCAAACCTTCATCCAAATATCAAATCAAATCAAATGAAATCCATCCAATATCAATATCAAATCAAATCAAGTCCAACCAATATCAAGTCAAATCCAATTCAAATCATGTCAACACAAAGTCCAAAATTGCTCCTAGTCCCAAGTTCATATTGCATTCATCATCAAATCTCTCACCACTCCTCATCTCATCTATGGATAAGAATTGGCTTAATCAAATGGTTGACGATCTTCAAAGGCAATATGGAGTTATACCTTCCTTTCGACCTATGTATCAAATCAATCCTCGTAACTTCATATCTAGTTCTAATCCATCTCATGTTCATTATTCTTCTACCTTTGACAAGGGAAATCCACCTCATTATCCTTCAACCCCATACAATGCCATTTATAGCCCACACAATTCCTTGAGTAGAAACACCATGGCCAAAGAAATTGAGGAACAAAAGAATTCTATCTTGAGTCTAGCAAGTCAGTAGAAAAAATCCACCTTCCATTCCATATGTCCTCCTCTCCCATGTTCCAAAGACCATAGTCCTCATGTCCCATCAAGCCCAGACCCTCCATGCAATTCCCCCTACTTTGAGCTTAATGTCAAAAACCATCATCCCAATCTCCTACCCATAGTTCCACCTTCACACAATCCTAATCCTCTGAAAACATCATCCCCATCTTGTAATAGGTTTTTCTCACCCAAATTCTTGTCTAAGTACAAAATTGAAAATAAAGTGATCCAATAACCCAAAGTCATACCCCCAATTTCATCTCAAGACCTTCCTCTAAAGCATGACATTATAGATTCCTCATCTCCTCTAGATCTGAGCATTTCTCCATCCCATCATTCTCTTATCCCTCAAGATCCATTTATCCCTCTGAGTCCATCTCATGATCCCCTTCCTAATCAAGATCAAGGCATTTCAGGTATCGCACACCTTACCGATTCCACTCCATCTCAAGAGTTAGCATCCATAGACCCTCCACTTCATGAAGCAGTGCCTTCCACTCCATCCACCAATACTATTCCATGTCAAGATCAAATCACTCCATCTCATGATCCTATTCCATCTCATGATCCACTCATTCCACCACATGATCCTCTTTTAAGTCAAGATCAAAGTACTCCTTCATTTGCCTTTCATGATCCCACTCCATCTCATGATCCTATTATCCCTCATAATCCCCCTCATGATCATAATCCTCCACATGACCCTATCACACCCATCCAATCCACTCATAAATCCCATACACATGGACTCACATCTTGTGTTGAAACTAATAAGTATCCCATTGAAGAAATAATGTCTCAAGATGTTGGTACACCTTCCACTCCTTCCCATTCCAAAATTCCTCCTTCCAAACCTAAAGCTTCCCATAATCCATATTCCAAGTTTATTTTGGGCCCTGATATCCATATTCCCATTCGTTCCTCATTTCCATCCATTTTGGGTCCTTATGTTCCACCTCCAAAACCTTCATCCCTTCCATTTTGGGTCCTTACATACATCCATCCACCATATCCATGTTTTTCACTTCATCCACTCATGGTCCTTGTAAAGATCAAGAAAGTCACACGTCCTTGAATTCCTTACAACATTCACCATCCATCTACTCTCCACCCCATTTATCTTCATGCACCCATACCATGGTCAAAGGAAGCAAATTGGATGCCAAAGAAAAAGCAAATAAAAGCCAAAAATACACAAAAGCCCAAGGATCAACATGTCCCCTCTAAAGACATGTACAAGAAAAGAAAAATATGATCCAAAACAAAACTCAAAGGCCACAAAGGCTAAAAATCAAAAATGCAAAAATTTTGTGGATCCTAAAGCTACTTAATGTAGTACTGAATCTCAAAGAAAGATTCCAAATGACATCCAATTCTACTAATCCAAAGGCTTCCCTCATGCATAAATCACCCTAGCTTCAATTTCCAAATCCATTTTGGGTCCTTATATACCCAAATCCACCATCCTAACACCATCGTTTCCTTCATCCATTTTGAGCCCCTATAGCCCAAAATTCAAACTTTCTCCTACATATCCTCCACAATTTCCTCCTTTCCATCACCCTTCAAGGTATGTGCCAATGATGATCTTTCCACCTCATTCATCCACCCATTCACAAGTCTTCCAACCTAGCATCCATCAATCCTATCTTCCTCTTAACCACTCCAATCCCTTAATCCAAACTCTTTCATTAGTCATTGTCCTCCAATCACTACCCTACCAACATCTATGAGAAAATAGTACAAATTCCTTGAAAATAAAAAAGAAAAAAAAAGAGGAAAAGATATCAAGGGGTCTCATCCATGTATCTAGATGCTTGAGTCCTCCCTTTCTATCCAATGCCTTCCACTTCCACTTATCCATCCATTCACTTTTCATCTTACACTAGCACTCTACACTAGAGGCAAGCTCAATCCATACTACTCTTCCTTAAATGTCTTCCATACTTCCATCTACTGTTCATTATCCTTTTTCATCTTTGATCTTGACTTTCACTTTCCTTTCATCCATCCATATTCACTTTCCATGTCCTTTCCTCATTATCCATACATTTTCCTACATACTTCCATAATCCTTTCACCTCTTTTATCTTGACATGCTATCCATATATTGCACTCCATAGTCCTTGTCATGTTCATCCATTTTCCATCTATACTCCTATATACTTCCATCTGTCTTTCACATGTCCTTCATTTTGGTCATCCCTTCCATTTCATCCACTTCATATCCCACATTTTATCCATATCATTCCCCCTTTTACATACCCTCCCTCCCATATCCCTTATTCATTCCACTTTCATACCCATGCTCATGATCACTATTAGAGGCATAATACCAAAATGTTCATACATGCTTTGGAAGAGCACATTCCTTCTCTTCCTCCATTTTCTAGCCTTCGTGCCACCTTTCCATTTTCATGCATCCTTTCCCACCATATTTCCTTGCATTTTCCTATCCTTGGTATGGAGCATTTGGACTCCCTCAAAGCATGGTCCTTGGCTCAACATTTCTTCAATACCATATCATTTGGCCCCCTCATATCCTTTCACCATTCCTTTCATCCACTGACTCATGTTGCTTCCCATCCATTTACCATGCCTTAGCTCTCCCTTGTCATTAGTCACAATCCATTCTATCCTACATTCGTTCAATCAATTCATTTCTATCCATTCTATCCATTCTATCCCACATTCATTTATATCACCTTCAATCTACTTCTTCCACTAACTTCAATCAAATTCATTTATCCTCTAATTCAATCAATTTTTCCTTCTTCTAACCCTTTCACATCAAATCAATTCTACTCTCATCATTCTTTGCCCTATCAACATCATTCTTACAATCTCATCCATGTTCATTCTCCCACTTGCATTTCAATTCAGTCTATCCATAAAATCTCCATAAAATCAAAAATATCAAAAAAATCTCACAATGCAATCAATACTAATTCAGTCAATCTGATCTTGCAATCTTGTACATCAATCCTTCATCAATTCATCAATTTGACCCAATTAGCTAATAATCCATTGACCATATTCCAACATTATCATGAGATGAATCCTTCCCAATCCTTGAATGTGCATTATTCTTATCGTTATCTTTTTCATCATTAATCAATCATCATCAATCAATCCATTAATTGGTTTTCAGCTTGACTAGGGGCAAAATGTTGATTTGCTTTTGGTTTGTTGTGCATGATTGCTTGTTACTTGTATACATTAGTATTTTTTGCATTTATCATAGTTTTTGCATCCTATTGCCCCAAGGAATCATGATCTTCCATATCATGGTTTCATAAGGCATATGGTGTTATTAGACCTCTTTTTATCACATACTTGACACATTGTCATCTTGGTTCCTCATACCTTGATGCCTAGTGTTGAATACAATATCAAACTTAGGTTGTTCACACCATTGCAACATAACTTTATCAATCTTATCATGTTCCTCTCCCTTCCATCCTCCCATCCATTTCGAGAGAAAATTTGTTTTCTCCTAACCTACATGTCCTCTTGAGGGGGCATACCATTCCTCCCTCATCATCCTTCCATGATAGGGGCATCATGCTACTAGTCTTATCCTCCCATCCACTGTATTTTATTCTTCTTTGATATAACATTACTAATGCTATATCAAAGAGGGGCAAAATGTAGACACCTAAAATTGTCCAAATCCCCTTTTCATGACCAATTAAATAGAAATTTATTATTTATTTAATTACCCTACCTTTAATTAAATAAATTTACATTTGTTTAATTATATTTGTCTTTCCTTGATTTAAATAAACTAAATCCTAGCCTTTCCTCTCATCCCACTTGCATCCTAACCCATTCACTTTAATTAAGTAAATCACTTCATTTACTTAATTAATCTCTTTTGATCCCACTTGGAATTAAATATCAAATTTAATCCTATTTGAGCACATGGCTCCTAACTTTAACCCTCACCCAACCTCACTTTTCTAACCTAACCTCGTCCTTCTAAATCTACCCACTACTTAATCCCACTTACCTTTTTCTAATCAGCTTGCTAATCCCCTTTTAGTCCTAAGTGTGTCCTCACACGTGTGAGGAACACTCACACTTCCCACACCCCTCATGCCTTCCACACCTCTTACATATTTGTACCCCTTCACATGAGAATCAAGGTGTCTCACACATGTCTAAGAAACCACGCTTCTTACACCTCTTACACCTATCATTGACCTATCACATCAAAGGTTGTTTACACATGTGTGAGCATCTTCCCCCCCTTTGAATGGTCAAAAACCCTAATCCACATGGAGTCCACTTGGCCTCCACCTCATGGACACCTCATCGATCCTGAGAGATCCTATCCCTTCATCTTACATTGAATCTCAACCATTTGTTTCATCTCATTTCCTATAAAAGGAGAGCCCTCTCCTCATTTCCATAAGCACTAGCTAGCCCATTGTTATGCTGCAGGATTTGTGAGCAACCACATCCCACAACATGGAATCATTAACCACTTGGTGATTTTTTGAGGTTTGCATTAGTGTTATTTTGAATGGTTGAAGGTATCTTGATGTCATGTCTTCACTATTTACATATTGTTTTTCATATTTGAGGTTTGCATGAATATGTAGGAATAGGCATTAGTTCCTTAGTGTTTATTCTGTTGTTACATTTTTATGCAATACACAAGCTAACAAAGAGAACTAAGCTAAAGCATAAATGAAACTAATCTAAAAAGTATACCATAATGTAAGTAGAATCAGAGCTAAGCTAAAATGCAATAATGCAAGAATGCTCCAAGTCTCCACAATCACCAAGAAAACCTATAGCATAACAATAGCATGAGAGACTAAGATTCTTTGAATAAGGAGAGAGTCCTCACTTTTAATAGATGGTAGAGATTAAGAGGCAAGATGAATGTAATCAAGGGTGGAGTTTGAAAGTGGGAGTGATCCATGTGCACATGCATCTCAATCAAACACAATTAATGGTTGACTTTTGAGAGGGTTTGAAATGTATGGAAGAGTTAAAGTTATTTTTAAAATAGAAGATTTCTCTCACATAGGAAATTGTGCATTCATGTGTAGACAAAAAAGTCTTTTCTTTTATTTCTAAAATAGGAATAATGCTTTATGTGTGCACAATTAAGATAAGAGATGAGTGGGGAATTCTATTTAATTAAAAGGGGGAGATTTTCTTTTAATTAAATATGAACTTGGGATAAAGTGATCATACCATAGGTTATAATCTAATAAATAGATTTTTGAGGATTGGATAAAAAAATAACCATTAGATAAATTATGGAAAAATGTTTGAAAGGGGGCTCATAGTCTAGATGACCATTTTTAGTTGATTACATGCATAATGCACTTGATGCATACTAGGAGACAAATGATGTGTTCATTTTTATGGACTGTCTTAGACAGTATAGTTGTGGACTTCTTCTCCCTGTTGTTTGAATATACAAAATCTTACTATATTCTTCTTGTTGTTTTTTTAACATACACAACCTTATTTTATTTTTATTTTTTCCCTATTTATTGTTAGCTCCACTAAATAGCATGTCAGGGATAGCCCATAAACATCTCACAATAAGAAACAAATTTCAGATAGCTCATTAATAAATAAATAATTAATTAATTTAAAAGTTCCAAAGTATGTATATTTGTTGATTATTATTTAAAATTTAATAATATTATTTAACATATTTACATATTTATGTTAAGTGTACTATTATTGCAAAATTCTAATTATTGTTGGCATGTAGTTAAGTTGATTTTTTAAATGTTTAGATTGAATGATTTTTAGTTCACTGTAAACAATCATTAATTATTTTTTCTAAAGGAAAAGTGGGCATGCCACTATATTTATTATTATATAATAAAATGGTTCAAAAACTCAATGGGGAAAGAACCATAAAGAAAACCTGACATCAGTGTTTAATAAAAATAATATAAGTGAGAAAATGAGGTCAAAAGATAATGCAACTACTATCTTGAGACACCCTTGAAAGTCCCAAAGACATGCCGAACTACACTAATCATTATAGTGTTGGCATAACTCTATACATATGTTGAATAAATTATTTGTCGATTACGATGAGTTTTTGCATATCATTATCATGATGAAACAAGCCCATTGATTTATCTATTTCAACATCAGAACCTTCACACCCCTAGTTGGCCATGTAGTCTGCCACCATATTCCCTTTGCGAAGAGTATGTGACATACATATTTCATGAAAAGTATCTAATAGTAGCCAAATTTGTTGTAATATATATGAAAGTCTCCAATTATGTGATTCTTGCTTAATACATGAACTAATAATAACCATTGAGTCACCTTCCACTTGTAAGTGTTGAAATCCACCTTTTCTAGCAAGAACTAATCTTGCAAATAATGCATGCACTTCCACCATATTATTAGTACCCTACTATAATGGAGAGGATTCAACTGCTAATATATCACCCTGATTATCTCAAATACAAACTCCAATTCTAGATATACTAGGATTACCATATGAGCAACCATCAAAATTTCATTTTACAAAACCTGGGCTAGGTAGATACCAATGCACTATAGCTCTGTCTTGGACACCTTGATTTGAAGAGCTATGAGACCAGCCAATAGGAATATGTATGCCTTTCCATTCATGAATGACTATGCTGCCCCAATTAGATACTACTGGATTACATTGAACCTTTGAATGGCTAGCATAATCTATACTAGATTACTCTATAAACAATCATTAGTTATAATCTATACATTCCCTAATATTTCTTGTAGTGGAAATTTTGTTGTCCTTGACATTAGAATAATTTTAACATGCAATTTTGTTAATAAAAAGGCTCAACACATCAATTCAAAATTCATATTTTATTATCCTAGTCCACTTATCTTCGACGTACCCATTGTACACCAAGGTGCAATTACTAGTTTTGTCTATGAACTATGATGTATTTTCTATTTTCCTTTATCCTTCTTTGAATTTAGGTACAATTCTTGTCTTTAATTCTATGTTAATTTACATAAAATGGTTATGGACCTTTATAGCACTCACTTAAACAACATAATATTATATACTATAAATCAAATACTAAATAGTTTCTTTTTCATTAGGTACTTGCAAGTTGAATGCATCTAGAAAGATGTCTTTGATTTTAGTTAGAGCTTGCCTTTTCCTATACTCATTCCTGAGTATCTCTTGTTTCTTCTTCTTCTCTAGTACCTCTTGCACTTCATTTATCTGATCTATATTCATGGTTGTATAATCATACTTAGGAATGACTATCTCTTCATCTACAATAGGGTCTCCATAGTGAAGTAGCCTTGCAACCTTTGTTGAGCTTGAGCTTGGTGTTGATATTTGAAGTGGTACTGCATCAGTGCTCGGCTATTGTGTTGTTCCTGGGGGAGTCCCTGTTGTAGGCAAATTGATCAATGTTTGAATTGCCTCTTGTTCCTTCTCCTTAGGATTCTCCTTATCCTCTTCAATTTTTCTTGATCAATAATTGTGATCTAAGTGCATATGCTACTTTAGTATGTTAGAAACACTAAATTAAAACAATCAAAAGCATTTACATACTAATTTAACATAATTTCATGAGAGACAAAGTGAAGTCCTCAAATGAGAATATGAGACATGGATAGGCTCTCTCAATGAGGATGATCACTTGATGTAGAGGTGTGTCTAATAGCTAAGATGGCTTGATTATGTATGTATGCTCAAATGCTCAAATGGGCTTCAATGAAAGATTTTTGATAGATTTTGGTAAATGGATTTGATGTAAAAATGGCTTCTCAAAATGGCATTATGGCTTTACTTTCTAGATTGTGTTAAAATGGCTTGGAAGAGGATTCTTTAAATAGGCAAAGGGCTTGAGGGATCAAGGGCTAGGATGCAAGGATGGGAGAAAGCTTATGGAAGGTTTAGGTTGAATGAGAGTAGAGCACATGGATTGTGCTTTCTTACAGCCAATCAGAGAGTGACACATGTCATAGGGTCATTGGTTAGAGAAAGAGAGGTTGAGGGGCCAACAAAGGAGGCTCAAAGCTCATAAAGACCCTTATAATGGCTTGTAAGAGCAATGAATGGGTTTGTAAGAGTCATTTATGGCTTTGTGGTCTTAATAAAGTTTTATATTTGGGATATTTGTGAGAGAGTTGAGATATTTTGACTTGGGTAGGATTAAGAAAATCTTAAGCTTGACTTAAGAATGTGCAAATGATTAAGGCTTGGATTAGGCTTGGGTTAAGATTAGATTAGGCTTGTTAGAGATGGGCAAGTGGATGGCATTTAATGAGGGTGGGTGAAGGAGGAGATATTTGTTGGCTTCGGCTTGGGTTAGCAAGTCTTAACCCATGTTTCAGAAATGTGACAAGGTTAGGGGGGATTAGGATTAGGGTCAAAGATAAGGATTGACATCTTCTAGAAGAGTCTAGGCTTTGGATGAGGATGAAGACTTTCTAGAAGAGTCTAGAACTTCCTAGGATGAGTATAAATAAAGTTTTTAGGAAATAAATAAAGTTTTATTTATTTCAAGGGTTTGGGTTGAGAAGATATTTATTAAAGTATTTTTAATAAACATGAGGATTAATATTTAATCTTAATTAAATATTTTGAGTTGGGATTAGGGGTAGGAAATGATGGGATTAGCCTTTAATCGAAATTAAAGAAGGGTTAGAAGATTTTGGAAGAGGTTAATGGTCTTAAGGAAATTGGCCAAGTTTTAGGAAAAAAAATAAATTATTTATTTATTTTGGGATTTTTGGTCAATTTATTAATTAAATAATTAATAAATAAGGAAATAATGTTTAAATAATATTTAAACATTTTTGGGAGGGATTCTTTAATTAAATATTTTTAATTAAGATAAAGGGATTTAATGGCATAAAAATTAATTAATTAATTAATTAATTAATAAATGATGATGTCATCAGGGACTTTTTCAAAAAATAAAAATACTTTATTTTCTAAAGGATATTGGTTTCTACATTTTTCCCCTCTTTGACATAGTGTTGAGATAACACTATTTCAAAGAAGTTTGAATATAAACGACATGAGAAAGATGTTTTAGCAACAAAGTTGCCCCAGTCTTGGATAAGAAGGAGAGACTAGACTACGAGATGCCCCCTCAAGAAGGTAGCAGGGAGATAAAATGAGGCTCGATGGCTTCTTGAAAAATACAAGAATTCGATATAAGCAAGGAGATTTAGATTGACAAAGAGAAGGGGCTGAATTAGCTCAAACTCTCACTATGGGAGAATGATAAAGGAGAATCAGATGCACAAGAGGAAGCAAGCTTAAGACTTTAGGGAAGGTGGAGGATGAAGGAGCGGAGCGCTATAAAAAGGAATCTAGGATAAGGAGATGGATGAGGGGATTATAAAGCTGATGCAACAGGATTTCAAAGAGTCAAATTGGTGAAAGATGGGTTTTGGAGATCCCTAGGACTAGGATTGTGGATCTCGAAAGATGAGGCTTGGTGGATTGATTGGATTTGTGGATCCCTAAGACTAGGATTGTGCACCCCTAAAGCTAAAAGTGAAGATTGATTCAAAGGGATACTGATGCATAAGTTGGGGTAGGAGAGACAAATGTTGGATATGGATGGGGGATAATGGAGATGAAGGGGATCCATTGAAGCTTTTTTGAGTAGGGGGATACTTCAAAGAAAAGTACCGCCATGTAGTTGAGCACTAGATTTGCTATAGGATTGTTGATTAATTTCCAAGGTTACCAAGAACATCAAGGCCATGTCACCAACCATCCAGAGGACTAACGAACTGACTCAAAACAAACACACAAGGATTGCCCCAGCATCACACATGAAACTCGAAAGAAATAGTGTGGAACCGACACTGGGTAATCCACAAGCAAAAAAGAAACAAACAAAAAACTTGATCAAAACTGTACCCTCAGAGTGCCTCATTCATAGCATACCATGATATAGAAGATCGTGGCAACCTTGAGGAGGGAACAAAAATATTTCTTGGAAAAGATACTTCAAAACCCAAAAGAGAAGATTCCAAATCAAAAGAAAGAAAAAATTCAAAAGAGAACCGTTTGCCAATGAGATGAATAGGATGAGGTACTGACAAACCAAGATCAGACATGAGAAAAGCTATATCCTGCAAGGATCTACAGGAGAGCACCTAAGCTGGTGGATTTGGATGAGTGATGCTCTTGGCAAGCTGAACTGAGAAGGATAACACTTTGGTGACAGGAGATCTAGCTAAAGGTTGTATTGGAATAGCTAACCAAGATTTTTGTGATGTGTACAAGATGTTGATCAAGGATGAATTGACACGAAAGCTAGATAGATACAATGGTACTAAGCTAAAGAGGATGTACAAGCTGACGGACCAAGATATGGTACAAATGCACAAGTTTTTTTGGACAAGATTGGATATACAAGCTATGATACAAGGGATGATACAAGCATTGGATACAAGATTATTTACAAGCTGTACAAGAGCTCCAGATGATAAGATAGCAGGATGGCTCAAGTTGGTGCAAGATATAGAAGCTAAGGATGAGGTGATAGCAGAAGATATGGATTTGGCAGGATGCATCCAATGATGATGATAGATGTGGGACCAAGGATGGGGACAATGCTAAGGTTGGTGGTAGCTGAGCTGATAGATGGCACTAGAGTGAATGGCTAATGAGAGGATGACATTGGATTTGCATGAGGATAGCCTAGAGTGAGATACCAATGACAAGGGAGCATGGACAAGATAAGATCTCCGAGGAATAAGATCTCCAAGGAATACAGTGCCCCCAGTCAAAAGATGACATGTGGAAGGAGGTCTTATGATGGATGTGATAGGATTGAAGCTAGGATGGAAAAGTTGAAGGTGCTAGGGAGATGGATGATAGCTGGGATGATGGGGTGAGGTTGTAGAAGATAAGTAGATAGTGATAGATAAAAGCTAGAGGATGAAAGCTAGGTGGATAAATTGGAAGATGGAGCTGGATGGCAAGATGTGATCAAAAGCATGAGGATGATAGGCTAAGCTAGGGATGGTTGGATTACGCATGACACTTTTTTGCCATGTTTTCATCATGGTACTTGTCCAAGGCGCTTGAATTGCCAAGTTTTCACCAGTGGACACTTTATTTTTCTTTATTTTTTTGACTTTTTGACTTTGAACTTAGCTGGAATGATTTTGGCTTTCTTCAGCTATTTTTGGCTTTTTTGGGATTTTTCACTGGCTATTGGAATATTCAATTTTGTTTCTAGCTGTTGGTACACCGGATGTGTGATTTATGCAATAGATCGAATTATATGGGATTGATGGTAGGAGATGGAGGGATGAAAAGACTAGAAAGGAGCATGAGATCGGGATGCTTGCAAGATCAACATTGGCACATGTTGGGATGGATGTGAAAAGAGCATATGGGGGATAGATGGTAGATGTGGGCTTGATGGAGGATTTTTGGAAGCACACTTGGGGATATAGGCACCCAAGATGGAGTTAGGAGATGGGGGACATGAGTCACTAGATGGGGGATTAGCAATGGTGGATGCCATTATGCATTGGGTTTCAAATTTTTTCTTTGGGATCCACATGGTTTTCGATTTTCTTTTCATAGGCTTTTGCATTGTTTTTCATTCTTTGATTGGATTTTTCCTTTTTGGAGTATGTCTTTTAGAATAGACATATGATTGCCTAGGATGTGGATTTTTAGCTTTATGCATTTTGAAGTTGGCATTCACATTGCTGTGGTAAGCTTTGGGAAGATGGTTAGGAGAAGCTTTGTGAGATGGAGAGGATATGGAAGAGCGTGTAGGGGGATGATGATGGATGATGTGCCCTGATATGTACCTTTGTTGATCTTGTGTAGGAAAGGAGGAAATAGGATTTTTATGATGGCTGATAGGAGGATGGAGGATGGTAGATTTTGGGACATGGGGACCCAAAATGGATTTAGTAGATGAAGGGGGGATATGGTAGATTTTTTTGGGTTGCAAAGATGGTGGAGGGGGGATGACATAAGATTTCTTGAAGGAGTGATGGGAGGCTGGCATGGTGGGCCTAGAGATAGGCTTGGTTTGGGGATGGCATGTACCAACACTTTTAGATGGTGAGCCTTTGGATACATATCCAAGACCATGAAATCCTGGATTCTTTTATGCAATAATAGGCTTTCTGATTCCTTTCTCTTGTGGTCCTAAACCTTGACCTTGATAATGCCATCGATTGAGCATTTGAACGAGCTGAGGAAACTTTTTGCTTGTAGAAAATGGTAGAAGTGCTTTATTAGATGTACTGCAACAGGGAGATATTGTTCTTAATTCTTCTGCTGAGAGGGGGCCACCATGGATGAATGTAAGTGAACCAAGAGGGTAGATTATAGATGGTGGAATAGCTTGGATAGGTGGTAAGATGGAAGCATGGAGCAAAGGAGATGGTAGGATAGGATCTTGATTTAGCTAATGGGATGAAAAGATATCCTGCAGTAGAGGAGGTATGGTTTGAGGTTTTGGAGATGGAGGGGATGGTAACTGCACTATGGATGGAAGACATGGTATGATGATATCTTCGTTTATGCTTTGGGGGATGTCTACATGCTTTTAGCTAGGATCTTAATAGGATTGGATTAGAGTGGATGGTGTAATAGGAGGTGAAGGGATGGATTCTTCAAAGGAAATGAATGGATAGATGGGAGATTCGGTAGTGGAGATGGGTGAGTAGAAGATGGATGCATAAGGGTCATTACGGGAGATTTAGGAAATGCTTTGAGGTGATGTGGATAGGATTTGGAGAAATTTGATAGGTGGTGAGATTTTGATTCTTGTGAGAAGTGGAAGGATTTTAAGCAATTTGATGGATGGTATGGAGATGATAGCTATGGGAGATGGAGGTGATATTATAGATGGGGAAGCTTTAGCACTGACTACTTCACATGGTTGGATTAGATGAAATGGCTTATCGACTGTTGGAGGTAGCTTTTCTTGTATTTCCTCTAGGAGATTCCTGGGAGACTCATGTGTCAGAGGTGGAGGTGGTGGATTGACAGGAATAGCTGGTGTGATGGGGGTGGAAGATTGGAAGCTTGGTTGATTGGGTGATGGAGGAGAATCTGGGATATGAGATAACATGACTAGATAGTTTGGAGGAATGGTTGGATTTTGGGGGATGGTTGGTGGAAGGCATCTAAGGCTCTCAAGTTACCTGTCATAGTCAACAAGATTTTCATCATCATTGGAATAGGATGTAGTGAGAGAAAGGACAATGTGACCAAACTCATCATGATAGGGTTGGGATTTCATGTTTTGATGATGAGTTGGATGGGGATGGGGTCTTGCATATGGATGAACATGGAAGCTCATGGTTGGATTTGAATTAAGCACAAATTTTGGATTAGTTGATGAAAGATTTCCTAGGGAGTGTCAAAGCTGCATGATAGACCTAAGGAGGATTGGCTGGAGATTTTTGGCTTTCCTGTGGATGGAAGACTTCAAGGGTATGCTATCAAAAAGTGAGAGTTTTTCTTTCCTATGTGTAGGATTGGTGGATTTTGGTGTCAACTTGAGGATAGAAAAATGATCCTATGGGCATGACACGAGATTGACCACTTGTGGATCCCAACCTCTAACTTAAGGTGATGAGGAATGACAAGTTACAAGGCTAGATTACCCTAGACAAAGCTTTGTCAAAGGGATAACCTTGGGGAGATTGAGGGATTTGGATAGATTGAGTGGATAGCAAACTCTGGCAGAGTAACAAAAATTCCTTAAAGGCTTGGGTGATTTTGGATTGGGTTGCTAACTAGCTGGGGGGATGATTTGTATGGACTTTGGATTTTGGATTGTTCTAAAGCAAAGAACTAGATAAATTTGATTGCGGCGGGGGAGCTTGGATGATTTCTGATGAGGTAGTGACTACGCTAAGTATGCCTTGAGCTGGGAGATTTTTGCTTTTCTAGGATTTTGACCAAAGTTGGAAAACATTCATTCAAAAGCTATGAACAAACAAGCAGAAAAAAGTTTGGAGAAAGCATGTCAAACACACCAACATCCTAGGAAGCTTTCTACAAGGATGAAATTTGGTTTAGCTAGGGAGTCCTCGATATATGCAAGGTGCATGAGGCCAAAATTTGTAGATGAAACCAAAAAGATGTCACACAGCCAAGAGGAGCGGTAACCCACTTCTCCTCTTTCACTTCTCAAGGGTATAAATTTTCTTGAGGCTTAGCCCGAGTGACAGAATTTTGATCCCAAGAGAGGTGTCTTTGGATTCACCTCTAGATCTTTATACTCTATCATAACGCTGGAGTTGAGGTCATCCCAAGGGGTGATGAAATCCCCGAGCAGGCCTCCTAAAACTTAAACAAGATTTTGGATCCTAATCTTATGCACCCAAGATGGCCTCGAAAGATGACAAGGGGAGAGAAGACTTGGATGATCTTGGGCTAAAAGACAGTTTTTTTCCAACTGACGCTTAAGTTTTATGATCTAGACTTTTTGAAAACACACGTGATTAAGATGCAAAGGTTCAATTCCAATTTGAAATGCACTAACAAAAGAGAAGTGATTGAAGAATGAATACACAAAGGAGAGTTAGGGTCAACAAGAAAGGAAACCTATGCGCCCGGAGGCCCTCCACATCAAGTATCGATTAATTTTCTTGAAGGCATTCAAGAGTTGGTGTTTGTTCATTTTAAGGCCAAAACAAATATGTGTGTAAATTTTGATTTCAAGCGCTCACCCGGAGGCCCTCCATGTCAAGATTTGTTCAATTTTTATGCCCAAATTAAGTGTTAGCGAGACTAATGTGCATTCAAGAAATTTTTTATCTTAGAAAAACCAATAACAACTCAAGTGAGTGGAATTTGATTTTTGTGGAGCACTTAACACCTTCTTAGGTAGACCCATCCCCATATATGGCGCTAATATTGCAACCAATAGTTAGAATGATGGGTGATTAAAGAGGGTGAGTCCAACAACAAATTCACTCAAAGTGTCTTTATTTGTTTTTATAACTTAGAAAGTTTCTAAAATGTGGATTCTTTTTATGCCCCAAAAGATGATTATTTGATCTATGGCATTCAAGATTAGATTTTTTTGTTTTAATCATGCATTCATAAAATTAAAAAAACTTGATTTTAATCCATGGCACTCAAGAGTGATTTTAGCAACATGCATTCAAAGACAAGTGATTAAACATTCAAGTTTTTTCCTTTAAGCATTCAAGATTGATATTTTGCGTGTTGTTTTAAGAACTTTGAAGTGCTTCGTTTTAACCTTAGATCATTCAAGATTGTTTTGGACTCAAAAGTGAAAATGACTCTTTGGACTTTGGTTTTCATTCAAGATTTTGTGTTCTAGTTTGCATGTTTTAAGCCTAAAAAAATGACATTCCTAGAAACTCTAGGAAACATTCAAAATTTTGTAACAAGACATTTGTTTGGAACAAATAACAAAGCTTTAAGGACAATTTTGGCAACCATTTAGGACTCTTAGTTTTCATGAGATTTTTAAAAAAACTTTAAAATATTTGCAAATGAGGTCCATTTTATCCTTGATTGATGCTTTGAGTTTGATTTAGATTTTAGTGTGCACTTAGTGTTGATTTTGAACCTTTTAAAATGGAAACTTGAAGTTCTTTTTAAATTTCCAAAAATGAAGTGTTCCTAACTTTGCATGAATGCATCTAAAACCTTGATGTTGCAAGGATGCAAATGATTGGATTGATTTCCTTTCTTTTTTTTTAAAGATTTTTTTTTTTTTGCAAATTTTTAGTTTTTAATGGATTTAAGTATGATTTGTGGGTTCATTTTAAGCACTTAAAAAAAAGTGTGTATGATTTTGCTTCCTTTAAAAAAAAGGCCAAGATCCCTCAAGAAGAAGACGTAGTAGATGGAATAGAAGAAGGATATAGACAAGAAGAGGAAGAAGAATTCCAAGTGCTCCGTCCACCTATAAGCTTGAAAAATCTACAAACACTATGAGATAGACTACGAGTTCCTTTGTCTTCTTCATGCTCATGTGGACCTGCAAAACAAATTTATACAATCTTACCAATCACAAAAACAAACAAAATTAGCCAAAATTAGCAAATCACATACAAAACTTGACTAAAAAAGCTAATGAAGATGACCCACATGGGGTCCCACCGGGTGTGCCAAAATGTATGCTACTTTAGTATGTTAGAAACACTAAATTAAAAAAATCAAAAGCATTTGCATACTAATTTAACATAACTTCATGAGAGACAAAGTGAAGTCCTCAAATGAGAATATGAGCCATGGATAGGCTCTCTCAATGAGGATGATCACTTTATGTAGAGGTGTGTCTAATAGCTAAGATGGCTTGATTATGTATTTATGCTCAAATGCTCAAATGGGCTTCAATGGAAGATTTTTTATAGATTTTGGTAAATGGATTTGATGTAAAAATGGCTTCTCAAAATGGCATTATGGCTTTACTTTCTAGATTGTGTTAAAATGGCTTGGGAGAGGATTCTTTAAATAGGCAAAGGGCTTAAGGGATCAAGGGCTAGGATGCAAGGATGGGAGAAAGCTTATGGAAGGTTTAGGTTGAATGAGAGGAGAGCACATGGATTGTGCTTTCTTACAGCCAATCAAGGAGTGACACATGTCACAGGGTCATTGGTTAGAGCAAGAGGGGTTGAGGGGCCAACAAAGGAGGCTCAAAGCTCATAAAGAACCTCATAATGGCTTGTAAGAGAAATGAATGGGCTTGTAAGAGTCATTTATGGCTTTGTGGGCTTCATAAAGTTTTATGGTTGGGATATTTGTGAGAGGGTTGGGATATTTTGACTTGGGTTGGATTAAGAAAGTCTTAAGCTTGACTTAGGAATGTGCAAATGATTAAGGCTTGGATTAGGCTTGGGTTAAGATTAGATTAGGCTTGTTAGAGACGGGCAAGTGGATGGCATTTAATGAGGGTGGGTGAAGGAGGAGATATTCGTTGGCTTTGGCTTGGGTTAGCAAGTCTTAACCCATGTTTAGGGAATGTGACAAGGTTAGGGGGGGGATTAGGATTAGGGTCAAAGATAAGGATTGACATCTTCTAGAAGAGTCTAGGCTTTGGATGAGGATGAAGACTTTCTAGAAGAGTCTAGAACTTCTTAGGATGAGGATAAATAAGGTTTTTAAGAAATAAATAAAGTTTTATTTATTTCAAGGGCTTGGGTTGAGGAGATATTTATTAAAGTATTTTTAATAAACATGAGGATTAATATTTAATCCTAATTAAATATTTTGAGTTGGGATTAGGGGTAGGAAATGATGGGATTAGCCTCTAATCAAAATTAAAGAAGGATTAGAAGATTTTGGAAGAAGTTAGTGGTTTTAAGGAAATTGCCCAAGTTTTGGGCAAAAAATAAATAAATTATTTATTTTGAGATTTTTGGTCAATTTATTAATTAAATAATTAATAAATAAGGAAATAATGTTTAAATAAGATTTAAACATTTTTGGGAGGGATTCCTTAATTAAATATTTTTAATTAAGATAAAGGGATTTAATGGCATAAAAATTAATTAATTAATGATGATGTCATCAGAAACTTTTTCAGAAAATAAAAATACTTTATTTTCTAAAGGATTTTGGTGTCTACACTAAGGTGGTGCACCTTGTCCTTGCACTGTAGGAATAGAGATATACTTTTGTCCTATTTTGTCCTTTGTTGGCTCCTTGGTAGTTGAAGTCACTGTGACTGTGGAATCAACCCTAGCTGATGCATCTTGTGCTTCTTGCTCTTGTGGTTGTCAGATGAAAACCACTTATGCAGTAACAAAGAAGTGCAGTAGCTAATTACAACTCTACAAAATGCACAAGCTAAGTGAGGGTTAAACTTTGATAGCTCTTCAACATAAAAGGGTAAAACATGTTTGATTAATAATGTTGATTTCAGCATACCCCTCATATGTGGCAATAAGACCTAATGATCTTGTAATTGATTAGTGCCTTAACCATTGGGCAAATCTATAAATCATAAACATACATATGAATATCTGAGACATATGTGTATCTTCAGATATCTGATCTATCTATTCAACTTGTAAATAGGTGTCAATGTTCAATTTAAACCTCATTCTTACATGATATCCCCATTAGTAACCTCACAACCCTGTTGATTTCCCTAAAGCATTTACATAACCCTTTGAGTCACAGGCAACAATGAAATAACATATAGCCTTAAGGGACTACAACTAGAACCTAAGCTCTATGTCAAAGATTATAAAACATTGAAGATCATTGATGAAGGAGACAAGATTCAAGATGAAACTCAACCATCTAATGTTCTTTGTATTAATTTCCTTGAAATTATAGATTCATATGCATGAAATGAAAATACAGAAAACACCTAACAGATCTAAACTATTTGTATTATCCTTCCTAATGTTGTTCATACAAGAGAGAATATGCTGAAGAAAATGGTTTCATAGTAAAACACTAGAACCCTACTAGTATTACCAAGAGAAAACTGCCAACCCCTACAATGAAAGAAAAATAGAAAGATATAGAAGAAGATGAATTCTTGGATTTGATCTATGCCTGACATGTGTCCACTTGGAATTCAATCTTCTGCAACTGAATAACCTCTTTCTTCCTTCTCCCATTTTGATCTGATTTGGTTTCATCATTTCTGCAACTGATTTGAAAATATCTTCTGTTCAATGATGAAAACTAGTTGAGTCATCAAAATATCTGAAGGCGTCATGAAAATGTTGGTGAAATTGAGTTTTTACTGAGTGAATGTGACCAAATTTGACCTTAACTACATTTTCACTATCTTTTAACCATATTCAGGTCATTATCATGTTATAATATAGTTCTAAACTTCCTCACCTGAATACAGTTACAAATTGGGAACCTGAGAGAAAACCTTGAATAGCTTGAACATACTACCTTTTGCACAAAAACTAACTCCATAATCAAAAAATTTAGATTCTCCCGATTTCGGTGATATATAATATCACTATGTTAGCCTCTTAGAAACCTCTTAAATTTTAGTTTGAAAAATGTCCCCCTCTGCTAAAAACTCACGTCTGCATCCTTGATATTAAAAAATTTTTAAATGTCCTAAAGTTCAAACTTTAGAAAAATATCTCATTTTCAATTTAAAACAAAACCTACACGTCCAAAGAAAATGTTTTTCAAAATGACAAATTAAAATCATTTCATTTTATCCACCCCTTCAAATTTTGGGTCAACCCAAGATTGACCAAGTGCCATGTTGCACCGTCTGATTAGCTAACCCCTGTCTGCATAGTCACTGCCTTATCATCACTAGGAGAGGCCCACTGCCATGCGGTGCATTTCCACATTCTCGCTTTATTTAACTTCACTACTACTTTTAATTATGAGATGCATAGGTCGTTCGATCTGCCACGTGGTGCAATCTTATGCATCACGTTTGAACCTTGCTATCGTTTGCCACGTCACCATGCCCAGGACCTGCTTGCCACATGTTTGAATCTTGTATTCCTGCATTTGTTATCTCTTGGGCACCTTCATCTTGTGAAATTGCAGACATCGTCAATCTTGACACCTAGTGCCATCCTAGCACATCTCCAACACATTAGTGCACCTGCAGATTCGTTCAAAATTTTGCCAACGTCACCCTCCAGCTAGCATCTGGGTTGGATCACATGATTCAAACTTTGGCTTATAAAAATGGGCATCTTATGGACATCAAGCAATGTGTGTGTGGGTATATTTAAACATTTAAAATACTCGCACATAGCGGATATGGGATTAATTGTTATAACTTTTCTCTGTTTTGTTTTTTCTTTGTAGCTACAAGTTTTTTTTTGTAGTTTTTGACATGATTTACTAGGCAAAGGTGAGCAATCTACTCTCTCAAGAGAGTGAAAATTGAGAAAATTGTGACTGTCATTGCCATTGCCACCATTAAACGTCTTTTATTTTGACTTAACATGGCTCCTTTATAGTTTTCAATCTTCCCCTGGTTGGTGTGGTACTCTAGCGTGCCTTTTATTTCTAGGCGTGAGCTTTTACTTGTGTGGGTTCCTCTTGGTGGCTCCATCTCTGACATGGGCTCTCCAAATCATGGGAGTTCCTTTATATGCCACAACGATCTTTAAACTATCTCCTCCAAATTTTAGAAATGAGAGGATTTCAGGTGCTACTCTATTCCTAAAATTTTTGACTTGTAGTGGGATGGCTTATTCAGGTGGATTTCTTCAATGCAAATGCTTCCTCTTTTGTCTAAGTGTGGAGCTTTAATTGCGTGGGTTGCTTCCAATTTCCTTGACCTTGGCATCATCTGCTAGGGGTTTTCTCTTTAAAACATGGCTTATATCCTTTACTTTCATACGCTGCTTTACTCTAGTATTATCTTCATTAGCCCACACAACTTGTTTAATACAGGCCAAATGAGACAACTTCCAAATGCTCGGCTACTGAAGATGCAGATGAGATGATAGCAAAGAAGTTGTTGCATTATCTACTTTTTGACAATTTGTGGCATAATCAATCAAAGGTCCATTAATAAAAGAAATCAATGCCTTGTCAACACTAGTCCAACTAGGTGATTGTGCCCTTACCAAGAAAAATGACATACATTGTCTTCCCAAGTAATATCAAAGATATGATCTGTATCTGCAAAGTGTATTCTTATTGTATGTCCAAAAAAGGGAAAATAGTTCTTTAGAATCCTTAGAATATCCTTTCTACAAAATTCAAAATTCCTTCTCATACATTTCATATTATCAATCTGATGAAATCAGTCGGGCCCCAAAGTGGGTTCAACTAAAAAAAAATTCATTTTCAAATGCCTTGTCCTTCAAAATGATCTACTGAATGCCTAATTATAATTGGAATCAATCTTTGTCATTAATTCAACTTTTGAAAATCACTTAACCCCCTTTTGCCAACTATCAATTTCATGCCAGGAGGTCCTTTGACTCACCTTAAAAACTGACCCAGACCTCTAATAGGGCTCTAAAAACTAGCACATTGATTCTCTGCTTCGCACACTTATACCATGTCGAATCTCATCTCATGATGAATTTGAGTTCAAAAGATATTCAATGTCAAAGTTGACCTTTTAGAACTTCCTACAAGAAAACATGTCAGAAAACACTAAATTGGATTCAAAATCGACTTCAGAAACTAGATAAACTAACACTTGGGGGGATGAAAATTGGGACGTTAGTTTATTGTCATGAGAAGAGTATAAATTTGTTATTTGGGCTCATAATGAATAATAGGGTGCAAATGGAAAGCAGTCAAAGTGGGCTACTTGGATTTGCAGACTGGAAACAATGGCATAAAAGTGATTTTTGCAAATGGAATTGACCTGGAAAAGTGTGCAAATGGATTCATCATGACTTGCAAACTGACACACTTAAAGTATTTTCAATGGAAAACACAATGGTACAATCCATTCGATCTAGGTGATTACAGATCTCAAGTTATAACATCATGAATAGGGGTTCCAATCAATCTGAACTTTATGACCAATAAAAAGTTATAAATTGCATTTGGAATCACGTTTGAAAATTGATCAAACAGATTTTTCATAAGCTAAAACTTGAAACATAACAAGTCTCTGACCTTTACAATACAACGCAAAAAAAAATTCATCATTTGGGTTAACTAGGTCAAAACTATTACTCGTCAAACAAGGCTTTCCAGAATTATGAACAACTACACAAAAGCACAGAATAGTAAACTACCAACTTTGAGGGGTTCAAAATCTTCTCAAACGGACTCAAAATGACTCAAAATCTGAAACAAAGGTTTTTGGGTATGGACACTATATACTTCCAAAGCAATGGGTCATGACACATTTCTGGGCGCAAGATATTCACTTGCAAATACAACCTCTCGTCGTTGTTTGACACTCAGGTGAAAATGCAGATTTGGCAATTTCTCAAAATGAGACTTCATGAAATGACTCAAAATTATGATTTAACTTTATGGAACAGGCAGACACAATAAATGAAAGGTGTTAGAAACATTAAACACCTCACGGGGCTCAAAGGTACAATCCGGTACATGTGCATTCATGGGCAATTTCATTTAAAAGCATTTATAGGGCTCAATTTTCTCAACAGTGCTCAAAATTTGGGCTACAATTTTGATTGCTAGCAGTGGCTCTGTCTGGCGATGCATGCCCCTTGTAGGCATGGCAAGATTTTAGATCTTTGGGAGAAGTAGACCACACACTTGAACTACAAAAACTCCTCTCGAACAGCTTTATTGAAAGCAAGAAAACTACTCAACTATGTACAAGTGATGGCCCAGGGCCGCCGAAAAGTTTTCAAAACTCCTTACCTCTGTCATATACTTGAGTTTCATTGACATTCTCTTGAGGCAAACTAGAATTCTCATTCCCATTTGTTTCACCCAACACATTAGCACTTTCAATCATTTCGTTAGGCAAAACAAAACTATTATCATTACTTCCATAGCATATATAAAAATCAGACATACTTTCTTCACCTTACTCACTATGAAAATATGAATCAAAGGGACCATAAGAACTAACATTAAACTGAAACTGATCACTATTGACTAAAAGATGGATTCCTTCAACTAGAAACACAAAAGCTTGGTATTCTACTTCATTCAACGAGTTACACGAATCAGATTGTAACTCACCTTGTGCATCCATAAATGAAGAGTATGAAAAATCTGATTTCTCCTCATTTTCAACATTAGTGCTCCATAAATCAAACTGAACAAATGCTGCATTTTCTTCATGCTCCAATAAATGATTAGATCCCAAACCACAAGAATTATCATGAAATTGCATTCTAACAATATGCTGATCTATATCAAATTTTCCCTCAAATAACTCACTAGGATAAACCATTTCATTAGTATTTCTTTTCTCATCACATGAGCTATCTGAATTTATCTCATCCTTATGAAAAAAGAAAACCATGAACTAGCAATAGACCTTATCCCTGTGTTTTCATTCTCAATATAGAAGTGGTCATATGCATTGATATACAAATTACTATCACATACACCCCCCAAACTCAAACATAGCATATTCTAAAACTATATCTTCTTCAACATCAAATTTAGGGGAAATGACTTCACCACATGAAATTGCATAACATTTCAAAACACAAGCATCCTTAGATTGGTTATCATACCTTTCAAAATAATGAGCCAAAAAATCAAAAATCTCATCGACGCTTAACAAGACTTCATCCCTAGTTTCTTTTCCTTGGTTGTGATTATCATCTGGATGGTTTGGCTCATTTACAACAGTAGACTTGTTAATAATAGAGTGTGAAAAATTAGAATTATGATCATCACATACATCTTCCTTTTCAAAAAATACCTCAACAACTGACATTGTAACACATTCACATTCATCACTAGAAGAAAGACTATTACTATTGTCACACTATTCCTCTTCTTTATACTCATTATCATAAGAAGATGAATTGACATTATGCATATTATCAAATTGCTGATTACCATCCTCTGATTCATAAAACTGAGACTCTTCATTTTCAATATTACTTTCAACAGACTCATTGCATTCACTAACATTAGACTCATTAGCCTTCAAAGCACATTCAATTTCTATGATAATATCTTGGAATTTAATAATCCTTTCAAACCTTGACTCAGCTAATCAATCAACTGAATACGGCATAAGAACTTCTAAGAGCACCATTGACCATGAAGACTTCTCCAGTCTAAAAAACTCATCAAGACTCATAACTGCTGATTGGAACTTCATGCAAGTTTGAAATCCATCAAGACCCTTAACATCACCAACTATACTTCTTAATGTTAAGATAGTCTTATTATGAATTTCTCTTTTCAATCTAGCAATATTCGCACGAACACTTTTATGAGTTGGTACATCATTTTGAGATCTAGACTTAGAATTCATCTCTTAAAATTTTAAAACTCCTACCTCTATTTTATTAGTGTTGAAACATTGGATGGAGGCAACTATTTCTACCCTTCAATTTTCACGAAAAATAGATACATGAAAACTGAAAATACCTTTATGTGTTTCTGTCTGAACCCTTAGATCTGCTGGTTGGCACAGGTGAAGACTCCCCTTGAGATGATGTGCCATTTTTGTATCCAAAAATCCTTATGCTAGATTTGTCTCATGTTGATTATTCTGATACACTTCATCTCTACCTTGTCATTCCTTCCCTTATCTACCCTGTTTCTACTCCCCCTTTCACACATCTTCCCTAGCAGTTTTTGTATTCTTTTGGCTTTATCTCCTTATCTCTCCCTTAGTTTTATCTTTCTTCTCAAAACTCAAAATTTTATTATCTCCCCCAATTTATTGTATCTCCCCCTCTGGTTATCTCCCCCTTTTGGGTATCTTCCTAATTTATTATCACCCGCTTTTTGACACTTATGTCAAAGGGTTCTATGCATTAATTAAATACTTAGCCAAAAAAGATTTGTTTACCTCCATTATGATCTTTAGAGCAACATCCTAATTGTCTAATGAAATTTCTATTGCTTTGAGCTAGATGGCTATCTCTACTACAAGGTGTACTAGGCCTTCCAATGTAGAAAGATTGGGATCTTTCTTCAAGAAATTCTCTACATAGGCCAGTTCTTTGTGCAAAACTTCCATGTGAGGGGTTATAGCAGATTTTAGATGTATCAATTTGGCCTTTATGTTTGCCTCATCTACTATTAGCACAGCTAGTTCCTTTTGTGTGTGAAGAGTAGTAGCAAAATGCTTCTCACTCTGATCTAGATCCTTGGGTAGCTGCATGCTTGATATTTTTAGGTTCCTCTCCAAGCTCATTAACCTTTGTGTGAAAATTGATGGATCACACAGTTTGGAGTACAATGAGAATATGTTCTCAAGTATTGCTTTTACCTTTTCAACCTTCTTTGTCAGCTCCACCTATGATAGTGCTATCTCACTTGATATTCGTTCATTTACTTTTATTTGGAACTTTTTTTAGACCATTCTAGCAATTTTGCATTTGTGCCTAGGTCTTCATTTTGTACTTGGTCCACTATACTGTATAGGTGCTCCATTATGGACTTGGTTTCATCAAGTACTTGCAAGCTAAATGCATCTAAAAAGATGTCTTTAATTTCAATCAAAGCTTGCCTTTTTTTATACTCATTTTTTAGTATCTCTTGTTTCTTCTTCTTCTCTAGTGCCTCTTGGACTTCATTAATTTGGTCTATGTTCATAGTTTTATAGTCATACCTTGGAATGACTATCTCCTCATCAAGAGTAGGGTCTCTATTGTCAAGTATCCTTGCAACCTTGGTAGAGCTCGAGTCTGGAGCTAATATTTGAAGTAGTACTGCATCAGTGCTCAACTATTGAGTTGTTTTTGTAGGAGTCCCTATTGTAGGAAAATTGAACAATGTTTGAATGTTAGAAATCTGGTTGAAAAGCTCACTGTTGAAGATCAAAGAGGGAGATTGTTGGAAAGAAGGAAGATTGTTGTTAAAAGAATATTTTCAATCATTGTTTTGTCATTAATGTCAAACCTGCTATTTGTAGGGATGATATTTTCTTATAAGATCCAAGTACTATTACTTAGTTAATTGATGAAGAGGATTTGATCAACAAGATGTAACAAGAGAACCTAAGGGAAAGGTTGAGTTATGATATTGTAAAGAAGTGCCAGGATCAGTTAAGACAATGGTTAAATGATGTATTGATAACATACTCAAAGATACAGAAGTTGGTCACACTTAGAAACATTGGAGGAAGAAGTTGTAACAAGGGTGATTGCAAATCTTAAACTAAGATCATTAGTGGGTGTCGAGCAAGTGAGTGTTGAGCAAGTTAGTTGAAGTCAAGAAAATTTCTCAGTAGGATCTGAGTATTAGGAAATTCTAGTGTGTGTTGAGTGAAGATCAGGTGTCGAGCATCAGAACATCTTAGTTGGTGCCGAGTGATCTTCAAGTGTTGAGCATCAATAAAAACATAGTTGATGCTGAGTAACACAGTATGTGTCAAGCACCAGTATTTCAATAGTGTTGAGTTGTTGCATTATTTCAAATGATGAAGATTCATCAAATCTAAGCTGAAAAAGTGGTTGTCTTGAATTTTGTGAACGAGTTGGAAGATAAGGATGATGAGCTGGTGGCACAAAATTCTATGTAAATCATTTTTAAGTGAATTCAAGATGATTATTCAAGAAGTTTCTAGAGGAAATAGAATATGGGTTAGATGCAATGAATCTTACCTAATCCATGCGAATTAAAATTAAAGAATGGAATAATTAAGTGGGAAAAGAACTCCAAGACTTCTATTTAAGGAGTCATATACCAAGAAGCAAAGAGCTATTGATATTGTTTCTATTGAAGAGCCAAACCTACGAAGTAGTTGGAAGGGTGTCAAGGAGAAGACATCTATGAGAAGGAAGAGGATAGAGGGTCTGCTTCTATAAGTGGTTATGAAGAGATGATTGCACTGGTACATTGAGCATGGAGACTCAAGGAGACTAAGCTTGAAAGGAGGGCAAGTTGTCAAGAGTTGCAGAGATTGAAGGCCAGGCAAGGGTATGAGCTAAGAAGTGATCTGAGATCTATAAGATAAGTTGTATGTTATAGTCAGATCAAAAAATTTTAATACTCTCTAGCAATTGTATTAGATATGGAAATCCTATGGACTTAGGTTGTCCTAATAGCCATTTGTAAATCCTTTAATAGAGTTGCATTCCAAGTGAATGTTCTCAAGTCCTCTAACCAGGCCTACTTCCAACAGGGTGGTTAAATCCTCTAACAAGGTCACATTTAACAGTGTGTTGTAAGCATTTAATAGGGCAAGCCTTTCACAGGGCATTACTTTAGAAGAGTGAGAATTGAGTAGCATGTTACTGGTGGTTTTTCCCAAATTGGGTTTCCACATAAATTACTATGTTATGTGTTGATTTCTTATGTGTTATGCATGCATATTGATCTACAGTAACTTGTTGATTAAAAAAGTTAAAGCTTGGATGAATGAATAGTTGAATGGGCTCACTATACTTAGTGAAAAGTTTGATTACAACATTTGGACCTTGAATAACTGATTCAAACCCCCCCCCCCCCCCCCCCCCCGACCGCTCAGTTATTCTAAAAAAAATTCTAACAATTGGTATTAGATCCATCTACTAATTTAGTTTCAAGGTACTAGAAGCAGGAAGATCAAGATGTCCAAGAAAGAAGTTCCCAAGCTCAACAAAGACAACTTTGTTGAATGGCAGAGTCTAGTGAAATTGCACCTTGGATCAATAGGTGACTATGCACAAACCTCAATTGGAATAGAACATGCAAATTTAGTAGGACCTCTTACTGTAGATGATTTAAATAAAAATAAGGAGCACAATCAAGCAATGTTGGAGATTGCCTCTACACTTAACTATGGAAAATATGATGACATCAAAAATTGTGACACTACATTGAAGATGTGGAAAGACTTATCAAATATCTATGGAGGAGATTAGAATGTCCAAAGATCAAAGAGAGAAAGCCTAAGAGGCAAGTTTGATGACATGAAAATGGGAAAAGGTGAAAATGCTAACCAATATGTTGCAAGAATAAAAGAAGTAGTAAGTGCAATAAGAAGTCTAGGTGGTCAATTGGAAGAATAAACTATCATTAGTAAATATTTAAGAACTCTGTTCCCTATCTATGCTATTAGAGTTTTAGCCATCCAAGAGCTGAGGTGTATATAAGGAAACACACTAACCTTTGAAGGAATAGTTGGAAGACTTACTGCATTTGAGCTGTCCAATTTTGACAACTATAGACTTGAGAACCTTGAATATGCTTTCAAGGCCAAGATGACAATAAAAGACACTAAGGAGGAGACATAAAGAAAAAAGAGAAGAAAATGAAAACATGCATCCAGTAATAGCAACTCAAATCAGGAAGATGTGGAACAATTAGAAGCACTACTAGCTAGGAGATTCCATAGAGGAAAAGGCAAATTCAAAGGTAAGCTCCCTATCATATGTTTCAATTATAATGAATTATGTCATATTGTTGCAAGATGTACACACACAAAGAACTACAAAGAAGGAAACAAGTACAGGATCGAGAGAGAAGATGACAACAAAGATTACAAGGATAAAGGCAAGAGATGCTACATTGTTGAAGAAGATTCTGATGAGAATGATGATGAAGTAGTCTATGTGGCCATGATGGATGAATTAGATAATGGTGAAGATGAAGCAACAGCATTGGTTACCTGTGTGAACAAAAATGGCAACTGGATCATAGATAGTGGATGCTCACATCACATGATAGGAGATAAAAGTAAGTTCATTACCTTTACTCAATATGATGGAAATAGTGTTAAATTTGGTAATGATGCTCCATGTAAAATCAAAGGAAAAGGCTCTATTAAGATCACAGATAAAATTTCATGTAATAATGCATACTATGTTGAAGGATTGAACTACAACTTGTTGAGTGTGCCACAATTAGGCAATGTAGGCTACAAAGTTGAATTTGGAAACAAAATTGCTAAGATCTATGAAATTGATAGAAATCTAATAGGAAAAGGTGAACAAACTAGGAGTAATTTGTTTTACCTAGATATGGAAGATGCAACATGTCATGTTTTTAGATTTGATGATGTGTGGTTATGGCATAAAAAGTTGTGTCATGTTAACTTTGAAAATATGATTAGCATTAGCAAGAAAAAGAAGGTCAGAGGGTTGGTCAAGATGAAGAAACTTGAAAACACAATGTGAAAACAATGTCAACTAGGGAAGATGACTAAGTCTAGTTTCAAAATCAAATCATACATTTCCAAAGAAGTACTAGAAATAGTCCACACAGACTTATGTGGTCCAATAGAAGTGCAAACCTAGCTAGGAGATAGATACATAATGCTATTTGTAGATGACTATTCCAAGATGGTGACTGCTATGTTTTTAAAGCAAAAATCTCATGCATTTAAAATGTTTAAGTGGTATTTGGATAGAGTTGAGAAGGAAACAGGAAAGAACCTAAAATGCCTAAGGTTAGACAAAGGAGGTGAGTTCACATCAAAGGAGTTTGAAATATTTTGCAATGACAAAGGAATCAAAAGGCAAACATCAGCACCAAGAACTCCACCATAGAATGGTATTCCTAAAAGAAGGAATAGGTCAATGATTGACTATGTTAGAACCTTGATGATGGAGAAAAATGTTGCACTCAAGTACTGCAATTTACACATTGAATAGAGTTCAAGTCAAGAAAGGTACAAATGGAACACCTTGTGAATTATGGTATGGTCATTCACCTAATGTTACATATTTCAAAGTATTTGGTTGTAAATGCTATATTCTTAAAGATACTAGAAATGGCAAGTTTGATGCTAAAAGTGATGAAGGCATATTCTTTAGAAATTCCACTAGAAGCAAAGCATATAAGTGTTTTAATACTAACACTAACAAAATTGTGGAGAGTGCAAATGTAAATGTTGATGAGCATGTAGAAGTTTAGATTGATGAGTTCAAGCAGCCAGAGGATTATAGATCCTTTGTATACTTTTATGAAGGAACGACTGATGAAGACAATGTTGCAAATCAAGTTGGGAATTAGCAATAAACTTTAGTATCTGTCGAGTCTCAGCCTATGAATATTGAGCAGCATTTAGAAGCTAAGCTGTAGAATGTAGAAAATACACATTCTGACTCTGAAAATAGTATACATGATAGGAATGATGAAGTTCCAGATGAAGAAGAAAAAAATGACTCTGGAGCTAAAGGATCAAACATGGAAAGAATGATAGAACCTAGATTAGCCAAGTATGTGAGAAGACATCACCCTACAAATCAAATCATTGGTGACAAGGATGCCAAACCTATGACAAGGAATAGGCTCAAGAATGAATCATGTTTGTCGAGCAAGGTTGAACCTAAACTAGTGAAATATGCACTAAAAGATGATGACTAGTATAAAGCCATAGAAGAAGAGATAGATCCAATTGAGAAGAACAAAACATGGTCTCTAGTTCCTAGACTAGCTGATAAGAATGTGATTGGTACCAAATGGGTGTTTAGAAACAAACTTGATGAGAATGGTGAGATAATAAGAAACAAAGCTAGACTAGTTTCCAAAGGCTATGCACAAGAAGAAGGACTAGATTATGGAGAAGCATTTTCCCCTGTTGCAAGAATGGAAGGAGTAAGAACATTACTTGCATATGCTGCATAAATAGGTTTCAAAGTGTACCAAATGGATGTGAATTCTTCTTTTCTAAATGGTATACTGGAGGAGGAAATTTACATAGAACAACTAGAGGGATTTTTTGATGAATAGAAGAAAGACATGGTCTGCAAACTGCACAAGGCACTTTATGGATTGAAGCAAGCACCTAGAGCATGGTATGAGAGACTGCACACAAATATCTTGTGAAGATAGGATTTCAGAGAACAGATGACAACAGCAACTTGTACATCAAAGTTGAAAAAGGAAAAGACATTTCGATATCAAAAATCTTTGTTGATGATATAATATTTGGAGGAAAAGAAGTTCTATGCAAATATTTTTGTTGATCAAATGAAGCACGAATTTGAGATGTCAATGTTTCGAGAAATCAATTTTTTTATTAGATTACAAGTACATCAATTGAAACATGGCATATTTTTTACCCAATTAAAATACATCAAGGAGATACTCAAAACATTTGGGTTAGAAGACTCAAAACTAGTTAGCACACCAATGGCATCAAGCCATAAGCTATCCAAGAATTATGAGTCTACTGAAGTGAATTAGACAATGTATAGATCAATGATTGGAAAGCTGCAATATGTTGTACATAGTAGACCAAACATTGTATTAGTTGTTGGAATAGTGGCAAGATTTTATACAAGTCCAAGAGAAAATCACATAATGGCAATAAAGAGAATACTTAGGTACCTAAAAGGAACTGATGACTTTGGTTTGTACTATAAAAGGAGTGAAAATTTTAACCTTAGGGCCTACAGTGATGCAGATTGGGGAGGTAACATTGATGATAGAAAAAGCACTAGTGGAGGAGCACTTTTTTTAAGAAAGAGGTTGATTACATGGACCAGAAAAAAGCAAAGTTGTACCTCACGGTCTACTGCTGAAGCTGAATATGTGGCAACTGTTATAAATTGCACCACTATTGTATGGATCAAACATTTGCTACAAGGTATGAAGGAAGAGGTAACTAAGCCTATAATACTTTATTGTGACAATAGAAGTGCTATCAATATATCAAAAAATCTAGTAATGCATGCTAAAACCAAGCATATTGCAATCAAGTATCACTATGTAAGAGAGTTGGTGGGAGATAAACAAGTGAAGATGGAATATGTTAGCTCAAAGGAATAGATTGCTAACATCTTCACAAAAGCACTACCTAAAGATGCTTTTGAATATCTTAGAGGTAAGTTAGAGTTGATACCCCTAGCCAAGGCTACTTGAAGCAAAAGCAAGACTGCCCTGCATCAAATGAGCTAATTGTAGAAGATTTTACGCATTGATGCAGAGGATGTTTACTTTAGGATTCATGCCTAAAGTAGTAAAAGTGTTGAAGTTCCAAAATAGTCACAAGCAAGGTGAAACAGGGAGAAATAAAATGAATCTACATAAGCAACACTTGCATATTAAGATGCTAATATGTCTTTGGCATTGTTGTCAAAGATGGAGAAATAGAAAATTGATCAACAACTGTTGAAGATGAAGAATAAAAAAAGAGGGAGAAGTTGTGTGAAACTGATCACATGTTGATGATCTAGTAATCAAAAGTTGATCAGAATAGTATAAGATGAGCAATACAGAGGGAGAAGCAGGAAATGAAGCAATCAGATTAGTAGAGAAAGATGTGAAGATACAATTACTTTTTATCATTTGACTTATTGTTCTAACCTAGTTAAATTGTGGTTAATAATTTAGTCTGATGGTTGATCAATTTGGTTTGCCATCAATCCCAAAGAGGGAGATTGTTGGAAATCTAATTAAAAGGCTCACTGTTGAAGATTAAAGAGGGGGATTGTTAGAAAGAAGGAAGATTGTTGTTAAAAGAATGTTTTCAATCATTGTTTTGTCATTGGTGTCAAACATACTATTTGTAGGGATGATATTTTCTTATAAGATCCAAGTACTATTACTTAGTTGATTGATGAAGAGGATTTGATCAACAAGATGCAACAAGAGAACCTAAGGGAAAGGTTGAGTTATGATATTGCAATGAAGTGCAAGGATCAGTTAAGACAATGGTTAAATGATTTATTGATAACATACTCAGAGATACAGAGGTTGGTCACACTTAGAAACATTGGAGGAAGAAATTGTAACAAGGTTAATTGCAAAGCTTAAACTAAGATCATTAGTGGGTGCCGAGCAAGTTAGTTAAAGCTGAGAAAATTCTTAGTAGGAGCTGAGTAACAAAAAATTCTAGTGTGTGCCAAGTGAAGATCAAGTGTTGAGCATCAAAAAATCTTAGTTGGTGCTGAGTGATCTTCAAGTGTCGAGCATTAGGAAAAACATAGTTGATGTCGAGCACCAGTATTTCAATAGTGCCAAGTTGCTACATTATTTCAAATGATGAAGATTTGCCAAATCTAAGTCAACAAAATGGTTGTCTTGAATTTTTTGAATGAGTTGGAATATAAGGATGATGAGCTAGTGGCACAAAATTCTATGTAAACCATTTTTAAGTGAATTCAAGAGGACTATTCAAGTAGTTTCTAGAGGAAATAGAATATGGGTTAGATGCAATGAATCCTACCTAATCCATGCAAATTAAAATTAAATAATGGAAGAATCGAGCAGGAAAAGAGCTCCAAGACTTTTATTTATGGAGTCATAGACCAAGAAGCAAAGAGCTACTGATAATGTTTCTATTGAAGAGCCAAATCTATGAAGTAGTTGGAAGGGTGTCAAGGAGAAGACATCTATGAGAAGGAAGAGAATTGAGGGTCTACTTATATAAGTGGTCATGAAGAGATGATTGCATTGGTACATTGAGCATGGAGACTCAAGGAGACTAAGTTTGAAAAGAGGGCAAGCTGTCAAGAGTTGCAAAGATTGAAGGCTAGGCAAGGGTATGAGCTGAGAAGTGATCTAAGATCTACAAGATAAGTTGTATGTTATGGTTAGGTCAAGATTTTCTAATACTCTCTAGCAATTGTATTAGATATGGAAGTCTTATGGACTTAGGTTGGCCTAATAGCCATTTGTAAATCTTTTAACAGGGTGGCATTCCAAGTTAATTTTCTAAAGTCCTCTAACCAGACCCACTTCTAAAAAGCTGGTTAAATCCTCTAACAAGGTCACATTTAATAGTGTGTTGTAAGCCTTTAATAGGGTAGGCCTTTCATAGGGCATCACTTCAGAAGAGTGACAATTGAGTAGCATGTTACTGGTGGTTTTTCCCAAATTGGGTTTCCATGTAAATCATGGTGTTATGTGTTGATTTCTTATGTGTTATGCTTTCATATTGATCTATAGTAGCTTGCTGATTAGAAAAGTTAAAGCTAGGATGAATGAATAGTTGAATGGACTCACTATACTTAGTAAAAAGTTTGAATAGGACATTTGGACCTTGAATAATTGGTTCACCCCCCCCCCCCCCCCTCGCCCCCCTCAGTTATTCTAAAAGCAATTCTAACATTGAATTGCCTCTTGTTTCTTCCCCTGAGGGCTCTCCTTGTCCTCTTCAATTATGCCTTGATCAATAATTGTGATCTGAGGTGGTGCACCTTGTCCTTGTGTTGTAGGAACAAAGATATCCTTCTGTCCTATTTGTTCCTTTGTTGGCTCCTCGATAGTTGAAGTCATTGTGACTGTGGAATCAACCCTAGCTAATGCATCTTGTGCTACTTTCTCTTGTGTTTGTCCACTTGTAGCTATTGTAGTATGTGAAGGTGGTTCTTTTGGATTCACTTTCTCCTTTGTAATCTCCGCTATAGCTTTTTGAAGTTCCTCCACACTCACCAAGATTGGATTGGTACAAAGCTATGAGTGTAAAGAGTTCTGGTGAAGGATCCTTTTAAGACCCTCTACAGTCAATGGGTTGATGTTCTAACCAAAGGTGTGAGCAACATCCTTTACAATTACTATCTCTGTAGGTGTGGGTGTTATATGTGGAGGACTTGGTGGTGGAAATTGTGTCTTGCACACTCTGTTCTTGTTGTTTCTCCTCAGCAATTTCCTTTTCACTCTCTTGTGTGTCTTTCTCCACTGTAATATTTTCCTTTTCTTTTTCTCCTTCTTCTTCCTTATCATTTTCCTCTTCTTCTTCATCATTATTTCTTCCCTCAAAAGGATTTTCTTGTCCTTCCTTTACAATTGTGAGGCCATAGATTACTTTCCATATTAGAGTGGACTTCTTCACAACATCTTCAATTTTATTTTACAAAATACTAAATGCTCTATACTTGGTTACAAATTTGCTCCTATGCTTCTTATTAGCCTTGCTTATCTAGTTTCTTGTGAGTTCAGGCATCACATGAGCCAATGTTGACTCTCTTATTTCCTTTTCCATGTTTAGGCAATAATGCCATTTACTTTCTACAATAGAGTATAACTCCTTAGGCATAGTATTGTCTAGTTCAAGTGGAGTATTCTTGAACTTTTCTATCATGGTGTATATTGATTCTTCCACCATGTTTTGCTCCTCTCTACTCAATTTATTGAAATCAATACCTTTAAGTCCTAAAAAGTCTACATTTTCCCTAATGTTGTCACATGTATTCTCTAAATTAGATTTAGTGGTGTGGCTTACCACTCTGAACTGGTTGTTATCATCAGACTCTAACCTCTCCTCATATGATTCAAGAGGTGTCACATACTTTCTTCTTTGTTTCTTCATTGTTGGTCCTCCTAGCTCTTTGGATTTCTTCTTTTCTTGTCCCTTGGCCACCTTTGTTGTATCCCTTGTATCTACCCTAGTGGTAAGTTTTTTTGGGCTTGGCTTAGCTTTCTTCTTGCCTTTAGGCTGAGCAATAGGTTGCTTCTATGCTTTCCTCTTCTTAGGCTCTGCCTTAGGTGCTTACTCTTCTTCCTCGAAACCTTCTTGTTCTTCAACATCTTCACCCATGCCTTGGGTTAGTGCTAGTGGTCTTTGCCCTTGTTCCTCTTCTTCTTCTTCTTCTTCTTCCTCTACTTCTGCTTAGCCTTCACCAAATTTAGCCTTAAGCTTCTTCACTAATTTATCCTTTTTCTTCAGTGTTGAAGCAATTTTTAATCCCATATCCACTTTGGATCTTACAACATCATATGTGCCAAAGTGTTGGGAATCTTTTATCTACTTCTTCTGCAAGCAGAGTAGTAATTGTTGCAGATGCTTCATCAATATTTATCTCATAACCAAGTGGCCTAAGCCATTTTTCCCTTCGTATAGCTACTTGGATGTAGGTGTAATCAATATCTACTAAGAAACATATATCACTTATGTGTTGCTCAACAAGTGAGACTAGAATCCTAAGTCTCTATTTCATTGATTTCTTGAAATTTTCAAAATAATTGGTCATGATAGTCTCAAAACCAGCTCCCATTTATTCTATGTATTCATTCACCTAGGCTACTATAGACCTATTTGTCTTCCAACTTATCTTTCCAAAAGAAGGGAATCATTTTGTACATAGAAGAATTTGCATATCAAAATTGCTCCAAATCTACATTGAGCTCCCTTTGTTCTTCTTATAGTTCCCAAATTCTACATGATTTGTTGTAGTTGCAATTCAACTAGATCATAAGTATGATCCATTTTAAAAAGTTTGTAACCAACGTCCACTGTAATATAGGGAACACTGTTGATTCTACTAGATTGGTAGAATTTATGGGAAATGACTCTGACTACAAAATCAACAAGAGAATCCTTAATGGTATCAATGGTCATGCCTCTCTTGTTCCACTTGGCTCCAGTATTCTTCTCAATTGCTTCTTCTGAATCACTCCTCAATGTTTTGAGCCATTCTAGGGTTGGATACCCTATTACCCTATGAATAATCCTTTTTGAGATTTTCACTAGCCCATCTTCTAACTGCAAACTACCATCATGTATCCTACTTAACACAATTCTGATCCATTCAGTCTTAAACACTATGGGAAAATCTAGGGCATGGGTTAAGCCCTTCTTCTCAATGATTTGAAACTCCTCCTTCAAGACTCCATTCTCACACAATTTTTCATATGCCTCCTTGATTTCTATGTCTCCAATAGCACCAATCTTACAGTTATAGCAACTCCTAACATCTTAAACCATTACAACCTTAGGAAGAATTACGGATAAAGCTCTTGTAGGTTCATTCTTATTCGCAACTTCAGGGATAGGTTTGAAATTGGGTTGCTTAACTTCATTACTCACTAATTGGACTTCAAACGGCTCTTCATCCTAAGGTTTTCTAGAGCTGGAGGCCATTTTTGCAATCTAGGGTTTCAACAAAAAGAAATTTTGAAACTGCATAGCTCGGCACAATTAAAATACCTTGAATTTGAAGAAACTATGTTGAATGTATGTTGAAATCTACTCAAATGCTTGATTCTCTACTTTGAAATCCTTTCTATGCTCCTCTCATTCTTTCTTTTTGTTCACGATGATAAAAATGATTCAAAATGCGATCATATACCCTTTATTTCATAGCATTTAATGCTTAGTGCATTTACAACTATCCACTTAGCTCCTTAAACAATTCTGCTTTACTCAGCTTCCATTGTCTTTCTAACACTCGGCATATACTAGAGTTTTACATACTCGGCTTCAACTAGAATTTCCCCTTGCTCGGCATTCAGTACTAACTTGGCTACAACTATTCACTCGGCTTCTACTGACTTTGGCAGACAACTTGGCATATGCTAGAATTTTACTTGACATTTGAAGGCAATTCTCCTTACTCGGCATCACTTATGAAAACTTGAAGTTTTAACTTTGCATCTCTATTCATGTTGATCTATCCTTTTTAGTACTTACTTGTCTTGGAATTGATGTATGATAAAGCATTATATATCAGTTCCACATACCTTCTTTTTCTTAGTTGGATGTAGTGTGACCACTTGACCTTTTGGGTGAAGTGATCCCTCCATTAGATGTGCTACTTCCATCTTTCTTCTTCCATGTTTTATTCATCTCTCCTCTAATATGTTGAACATCTACCTTCCCTTTTCCTTTGTTGAACTCTGAGTTGGGTGCCTTTGACCTTGTTGGGAAATTTTTGCTGATGTGTCTAATCTTCAAACAACTGAAGCATGTAATTTGGCTCAACCATCTATTGTAGCTTCCACTAAAATGTGTTTTTATGCAATTTTCAGGGATATGTCCATACTCTTGATAGTAGTGACAGCTTTTCCTAGTGTTGTAGCCCCAATTGTAGTGATGCCCATGACACTTGGTCTTTACTGGTAGGTTAGATGTCCACATAGGCTTTGATCTGCACTCAAAAGCTCTATGTCCATGATTTTTGTAATTTTAGCAGTGACCTTCAAATCTTGGTGTTTTGATGGTTCTAGTCTTGCAATCATGTGTATGATGTCATTTCTTGTTGTACTTGTGACAGTGACCCATGTTTTTAGGTTTGCCATGCTAATTGGCATTCTTGCTCTTGCACACATTAGAGGTATGTCCCTTTTTACCACAAAACTAACAAGTGGGTTTAGTGTTCTTACCATTGTCACTTCTTTTCTCTATAGTCTTGGATGACTCTCCCTTTCAGTGCTAGTGTATCCTAATCCTAAAGTGTCATTGTTGGATCTTGGTGATTTCAGAAGCTATTCAAAGTATTTGATGGCTTTATTAGGTTTTTTGAATCTTTCTGCAATTTCCTTCTCTTCTCAAGTCATTTTGCAGTTGTTCATTTTGCATCTTCAGTTTTGAGATCTCAGTGTCCTTGACATTCAGTTCATGATGTGCATTCATCATCTAGTTTAGGGTGTCTTGCTACATGTTGGAAATTCTTGCAAGCTCAACTAACTTTTCCACCAATTTGTTAGCAAGGTTTATTTTTTCATCTTCTATCATAGCCTTATCTTCAATGGCTCTTTTCTTCTATTCAATCACTTCACAAAGCATCATGGCTTGTGATTCTTGTTCAATCTTGAAAGTTCTGATCTCTTCTACTTGAGCTCTATTCTTCTCCATTGGGTCTACTATTGCTACATCAAACTCTTTGGAATATCTATTTACAAAAACTTTTGAGGTGTCAATCTCCTTGCACTGTGTATCATTCTCAGCTATGGAAATCATTCTTCTTCTCTTTAAGGATTTCCTCAATTCTTCCCTAACTTCTTCCAAAGAATGTAGAATGAGATGTAACTCAATTTCCCGATTCTCTATGATCTCCCCAAGTTTGTAGACTTCCATTTCTAGATATTTTTCTCCAAGTTTTAAGGCTTCTTCTTGTGAGAACTTAGCTCTGATAACAATTCTTGGAATTGACAAGTGGGAAGATTTACTTCTGAGAGGGGGGGTGAATCAGAAGTAACAATATTTTAAGCTATAAAACTTTTTGACTAAAATCAATACATGCATCTAACATCTCTAATTAACATGAAAGTAAAGACATTCATGAAAATAGATAACACAAGATTTGATCACCTTGAAACCCTCCAAAATGAGAAGGCAAAACTGGGGTGGGGATAACACCCACAATGTATCACTGCAGCAATATGTAACTAGTTAAGGTTACAAAGTTTGACCACCATCAATAGTCTGCCTTGTGAAATGCTTGCCCTATTAAAGTCTCTAACACCCTATTAAAAGTGACCTATTTAAAGGATTTACAAACACTCACTTGGAATGTCACCCTGTTAAGGATTTATAATATGGCTATTAAACCAACCTATCATCATAGGATTTTCATTCTCCTAATACAATGGCTAGAAAGTATTATAGAATGTGTTGACTTGATTACTTACAATCCTAAATTACTAATTTCATATCCTTCTTCAATCCAATCTGATCTAATCCTTCCTGATCTTGTATAACTCTACTCAAAGTGTTGATACTCTATTTTGATGACTTTGATTCTACAATGCTATCCTTCTTCTAAGTCTTTACACCCCTTTAAACTTCACTAGCATTCTCTCCTTGCATTCCCGTACCATACTCTCTCTCACACTCACTTGAATAATGGGGTTTCAACCTCCTTAAAAAGGTTTCAAGACTTAGGGTTAGGTATGAATCTACGATTGAGATTCATCCATCTTTCCCACTCAATTCTTTCTATTTTGCTAATTGGTTGCATGTTCTTTCCATTTTTTTGATTGGTTGCATGCTAATTGCATAGGGAATGTAATAGATTTGATCTTATCTTTTAGATCCTTCAAGATTCATCTTGAGTCGACTCAAAAATGGTTTACATTTGAGTTTGTGAGAGCACAAACACTTATATTGATTCTGTGTTACTCGACACTTATTGATTGTTGATGCTTGACACACATAAGAATTTTGTCTTGCTCAACTCCTATAGTAACTTTGTCTTTCTCGACACCTATACTTTTCTTGGCATATATATTGGCTCGGCATCAATTGTCACTCAGCACTTGAATAACTTAGCACCTATTGAATTTTTGGCTCAACACATACTGTAGCTTGGCATCTATATTATACTCGACATCAACATAAAAATTTCTTAAGTGTGTTGACACTCAATTGTCAAAACCAATCTGAGACCAACAGACAAAGAGAAGAAAATTAGAATGGTTGTAAGGCATTTTTTCCCTGACAATTGTACCAACTAGCAAGTTTTTTACTTTGACATATAGATTGTCAATTTTCTACAATGTGAGGCAAAATTTTCTAAGAATAAATCTAGGCTACAAGGCCAATATGGTGATCAAATCATAAACATTGGTTCAAAAAATTTACCCAAAGGCCTAATCACTTTGGAGAGTGTCTTCAACCCTGATGATCAAGCAAGGGGCAGAGGGTTGAACTTGGCTGGAAATAAGGATGATCACATACCGGTTATCATTGTTGATGAAAAGACTCTAAACTTGGGAAAGGTATGTTTTGAAATTGAACAAAGAGATTTTGTTCATCTATGTCAAGATTTTAATGATGTATTTTCTTGGGCATATGATGATTTAAAGGGTTTTGACCCAAGTTTATTTTAGCATACCATAGATTTGAATGATACTACCATGCATGTTAGGCAAAAGCAAAGACCAATCAACCTTAAGATTGAGCCTATGATGAAAAAGGAGCTATCAAAATTGATAAAGGCCAATATTATTTTTTCTATTAAGCATTCCTCTTGGGTAGCCAACCTTGTTCCTATTAGGAAGAAGAATGGATAAATTAGATTATGTGTAGATTTCAAAGACCTTAATAGGGCTTCTCTTAAAGATTTCCATCCTCTCCCTTCCACAAATCAAATCTTGTCCAAAGTCAGCGGCTCTAAAATATTTTCTTTCTTAGATGGGTTTTCAAGGTACAACCAAGTGTTATTCCAAGAGTCTGATAGATATAAGACTTCCTTTACAACTAAAGGGGCACCTATGCCTATAGTAATATGCCTTTTGGACTAACTAATGCAAGCGCTACCTTTCAAAAAGAAATGGAGATGACTTTCAAGAGCATGATTGAGAAGTATGTTTTGGTCTACCTAGATGATATAACAATATATTCAAAGGATGTGGCAGATCACTTTGGCCATCTAAGACAGGTGTTCATCAAATGCAGAGAATACGATGTATCCCTGAAACCAAGAAAGTGTGTGTTTGCCACTAATCAAGGGAAATTGCTTGGACATATTGTGTCTAAATAAGGTTTGACTATTGATACAGGGAGGACAAAGGCAATTATTTCTCTCCCACTTCCTACTCATAAAAAAGGGTTGCAAATCTTCCTTGGTTGAATCACCTTTGTAAGGAGATTTATCCCAATCTTGCTAACATGGTTAGGTCCCTTACAGCTATGCTCAAAAAGAATTTGATCTTCACCTGGACAAAGGAAGTGAGAGCTAGTTTTGAAGAGATTAAGGCAGCAATAACATCAGCTCCTACCTTTATCAATCCCAACTTGGAGGTGAGTCCACTATATCAGTTGTTTTGACTCAATTAAATGATACAAATGAAGAGCAACCTATAGCCTTTTTTAGTGAAGGACTAAAGGATTATGAAGATAAGTAAAACTATGTTGAAAAGAAATCCCTTGCAGTCATTAGAGCTCTAAATAAATTTAGGCACCTACTATCACACATCAAGATCCAACTTTTAGTTCCACATTTAAGTGTGAAGGACTTCCTCTTGAATAAAGATGTCAATGAGAAAAGAGTTGGATGGATCACTAAGGTCATGGAGTATGACATAGACATAAAAATCACCAAGTTGGTCAGAGGCAAAGGACTATGTGAACAAATGATCTCATCCCAGGAGACAACTAAGGAAGCTTCTCTAATCATAGAAGATATAGAACTAGCAAAGGATGGAAATCAGAATGATTAGACACATGACATGACAACCTTCTTGTTGGGAAAAGGATATCCACAAGGTTTAAGTAGGGCCAAAAGAAGACAATACATATTATGATCTATCCCTTTTTCCTTGGTGGATGGGATTCTTTTCAGAAAGGATATAAATGGGGCCTTACTAAGATGCATCAGCCATGATCAAATAGATAGGATGGTCAAATAATTTCATGATGGCCCTAATGGTGGCCACTTCTCAGCTAGACCAACAACTATAAAGGTCATGAGAGCTGGTTATTATTGGCCAACTTTTTTCTATGACTGTTATAGTTATGTAAGGAAATGTGAGAAGTGTGCTTTCTTTTTAGGTAAACAGAGATTAGCAACTCTTCCCCTGCATCCTATTCAGGTTGATCAACCATTATCCCAATGGGGACTAGACTTTATTGTTCCAATCAATCCACCTTATAGCTCTAGTCACAAGTGGATCTTAGCTGCTATAGATTACTTTACAAGATGGACAGAGGTAGTGGCTTTAAAGGATGCTATAGAGACTCCAGTGTTTGAATTCCTTGATGGAATTTTTACTAGGTTTGGTGTTCCTTCAACAACCATATCTAATAATGCTAAGTCCTTTGTTGTGACTCACATCTATTCTTGGGAAGTTGATCATGGAGTATATTTGAGCACTTCCTCAAACTATTACCCCCAAGGAAATGGCCTACTCGAGTCCTCAAATAAGAATCTAATTAGAATCATGAAGAGGACCATTAAGGATAACTAGAGGTGTTGGCATTCAAAATTTAAGACTGCCATTTGGGCTGACATAATCACACCTAAGAGAGTAGTTGGGAATTCACCTTTCATGGTAGTATATGGAAGGGAAGCCAAGCTTCCTATTTCATTGGAATTCCCCTCTCTTGAATTGGCCCATCAATTGGAGCTAACTGAGGATGATGCCATAACAGTCAGGATGGAAAAATTAGTGGAGCTAGAGGAAAAGAGACAATAGGCTATGCAAACACTTGAGACTCATCAACAATAGGTAAAAGCAACTTTGACAAGAAGGCCAAAGCTAGGGTTTTCAAAGGGAGACCTTTTTCTTAAGTGGGATATAGATAGAGCTAAACCAAGCAGGCACTCCAAATTTGATGCTATCTAGAGTGGACCTTATGTTATCACCAATTGTAAAGAGGCCAATGCTTTTTAGCTATCCAGGCCTAATGGTGATGTTCTACCAATTCTAGTCAATGGAATTTACCTTAATCCCTGCTTCTAGAGAGGGTTAGGGTTTTTTTAATATATTAGATTAGTTTTTAGTTTCCCAAGAAGTGCTGAGAATAGGCTATTTCTCTAAAAATAGCAGTTTTTAAGTTTTGCAATTGTAGAGAAGACAAAGGCAAAGTTATAGTTTTACAATGCACATGATCCATTTTTATGACTCCATATCCCAATGGATGCTTAAAGTCACCAATCATATGCTTAGTAGGAAATCATCTCCTCTGAGTCGCCAAAATTGTTAGCCATTTTTGTCATTCCACCAAAAAATTGAATTTTTAGGTGATCAGCATGGCCAACGGTCATATTTGATTTCAAATATTCAAATAATTCAAATGATAAGGATATATTTAAAACTTTGGCTTATCCCTTTTTTCCCTAAGTTTTGATCGTGTCATGTTATATCCTAGTGAATGTTTTAAGTTGTGACCATGCAACTACTCTCCCATCACATGATTGTTGCAATCAGTAGCTTAACCAAAAGTTTAACCACAAAGGTGTGAAATGGCTATCCTGTCAGTCAATGTGGCTTCACAATATTTTATGTTTGCATGCACTTGTAGGTTGTGACTAGGTGATGACAATGAAGAGGTGTTGATGATACAATAAAGGGTTTATCATAAGATCATGTAATTGTAGTATTGTATCGTTGAGTGATCCTAGATGCAAACAAAGATGGTGTTGATACTATGATAATTGTTTTCATGATATTGTCAAGCAGGCCAAATAGGGATAAGATGATATGATGGTAGGTGATCGTATGATCATAAGTCTTGATGTGTCAGACATTTGACAGGTTGGTAATTCATGATTGGTCAAGGGTGATAAAACTATACAAGAGCCTCAGCTTCATTTTGATCATCAGATCTAGAGAGGTCTACGATTATCATATTCTCAAATTCTCAAAATTCTTCAACTTTAGCCATTGCAGCAATACAACAAGCTACCATGTATTAAGATGGGCCCAGTCCTTTCAATTCCTATGGTCGTAGCATTACAAGTGCCAATTTTGAAGGAATATGCATTGGATAAGGGTTAAAATGATCATTCAAAAAAAATTTCAATTGAGGAATCAAATTTGGTGAAGTTCTTCTCATACAATGAACTATTGTTCATAAGAATGCAAGGAAAAGGAAAAAGGGTCTCAACCATACACGACAGTTATTATCATGATATCTAGTTATCATAGGATCAAGAGATCATAAGATCACCGAAACATGAGAAATGAAGAAAGGTTTTGATTCTAGGACAAGGTAATTGATCATAAGATCTCAAGGCCAAATCGAAGAGCTTTTGATGCTATAATGTTGGAGGCTATCATGAGATTGGACGATCATAGCACCATGAGATCGAGAGATCGAGTGAAAGTTTAAAGGCAGTTCTAATGTTATGACTAAAGGTTGATCATGAGATCATGATGGTAAAATTTGATGTTATTGATGCTACACTAAGGAAGGCTAACCATCATCATGTGATCAAAAGCCAAGAATAGTTTTTGGGTAACTGCCAAAGTTATGAGATGACTAGTGATAACCACCTATTGAAAGATCGTACAAGTTTTAATGGAGACTTGCAACCACGAGATAGACTGGCGATCATAGGATCATAGAGGTTGGATTCTCAATTGGAGATTTCATGAAGGTTTTAAATACTTTGATATTCATGCAATCGTAAGTCCCTAGGTTGCCCAAAAATTTGTTTGCTTGTTCGAGTTGGAAAATGATAGAGGTGTCTTCAATCAATGAAATTGCAAGAAAGGTATAGGGTGAAAGTTGAATATTGTTGACTTGCTAATTTATCTAATTTGGCATGTTTAGAACAAGGGGAAGCAACTCTTTAATGGTGAATCAATCCTTTTAGTCATCCAAAACCACCTTTTTTTCATTCTCCATGCTTGGTAAATGTAAAGGGCATTCCTCTCATCGCTTGGTTTATCCATCTACCCAATCAAAATGATAATGGTTGTCATTTATGTCTTCTCAAGGCTCTATTGGATATGAAAGATATTAGTTTCTTGCATCTAAGTGTGTAGTATGATGAGATCTTTTCCATATTTGCAGTGTTTGTTCTTTGCAATCTTAAATGCAATTGTAGTGTTGTGCCTTAAGGTAGAAGCTATCTCAGTTATGCTTGAACTATAAAAGAAAATTTTGTAACCCTTCTTAGGGTCGAACTTTTTCTGATTCATTAGTATTGCATTCTTTGCTTTGATGCCATAATTTTCCTTTTTTCTATGAATGAATTTAATCCTCTATGTTGCCCCATTCTCCCATTAATATAAGTGCAAAACTTTCTTGCCTTTGTTGATGTTTTCTCTTCTATTCTCCAATTTGCATAACAATATCTACTTGACCTTGAGTGTTATAGAGAGAAGTTTCTTCCTCATAGTATTTATGATAGTTTTTTGATTTGTATGTAACTGTTGGATTAAGATAAAGATTGAATCAATGTATTTTGAGGTTATGTTGGTGAATAGTGCATTGTTAGGCAGAAATAAGGTCAAACAAACTATTTTGTTGCATCATCCCCTTTAGATTAGATTAGGTAGTTTGTTTTTCATACATTCATTCTCCCTTTTCCTCTCAAAAGTAGTTAGGTGCACCCTATAGTAAGGAAGCCACCCTTCTCCAAAGACTCAATCTCACAGTTCAAGTCCCACAGCTTGGAGATTATTTCCATGTTTCACAAGGTTGCCTTTAGGTAAAAACTTTAGGCAAGGGTGCAAATTTTTGTGACAACATCTACTCCTTCTAGCATTCAACCCTAGGTGATCTACTTATAGAATTAATAACAAATTCAAAAATTACTTTTAGGATCGATTATATTTAGTCCATAATATTTGAAGGTTAGTCATGGAAAATTATAAGTACTTCATCAACACTCTAATGATCAAAATTTATAGAAACTTTACATAGTATTCGAGCTCTTGTAGTCTAACCTTGGCTCTACAAATTGATAATTAGATTTAAAACATATCTAGCAACATCCTTCTACCTATAATGGACAATGCAGCTATACCTAAAGACAGGTTGGATTGAAAAGACCACTTTATTGCATGCAAATTCATAATTTTGATGGCTCTTGAAGAAAATGATGTAACACAGTTTGTTGATAAGGAATCCAAGCAACCTAATGTTGATCCTTATAAATATAACTAGATCAAAGGAAATAGGAAAGCCATGAAAATCATATTAGATGGAGTTAAAAATGAAATAGTACCTATGCTAATGAAACATCAGATAGCATTCAATATGATGAGTGCATTAATAAATGCATATGAGATTAATAATGCAACTAGAACCCATTCAATAAAAAGGTAACTAAATCATATAAAAATAAGGAAAGGAGAATCTATGAATTCATACTTCCTAAGAGTGGCTAGTCCAAGACATGAACTTACAAGAATTGGGTACATTAGTAATGATGAAGAACTAGCATTAATGGAATAGATGGATTATCAGATTCATGGGGAATATTCTCCTAAGGAGTAAGTGCTAGAGACAGACTTCCATACTTCAATAGAATTAAAGGAGATTTCCTTCAAGAAGAATCTAGGCAACTCAAGAAAGAAAGGAAATTGAAAACTGAAGATGAAGAACTTCATGTTCTCAACACAAATTCCTACAAAGGTAAGAAGAAGAAGGCTCATCAAAGAAATGACAAACCTAACAGAGATTTATCCAATGTAAAATGCTTTAAATGTAAGAAATTTGGACACTATAAACCAAATTTCCTAGAGAATACAAAGCAGCAAGTAAATTGTACAAACGTTACTAAGAAAGAGGAAAATTATGATCCTGAAAAATGTGTATTGTATTCAATGCTATCAAATGAAGTATCAAGCAAAGCATGGGTAATTGATAGTGGATCATCTCAACACATTACAAGATATGAAAAAGTACTAGACTCAATATCAGAAGAAGTTAATGACAAAGTTACCATAGGTGATAATTCCACTCATCCTATCAAAGGAATTAGAAACTACACCTTGAAACTAAAGTCAGGCATTTCTCTTCATCTCAAAATAGTACTCTGCGTACCAAGAATCAAGAGGAATCTAATCTTTGTTATAGCATTTGAAGATTATGGACATAAGGTTGCATTCATGGATGGTAAAGTAATGACTTGGTCTAAGAACTCTTCATTTAAGAAATCAAAGTTGATTGGTCAAAGAAAGGGATACTTTTATGAATTAAATATAGAACCTATTCAAGCCTTGATCCATGAAGTTGTTGATATAAACAAAATGTGGCATAGAAGGTTAGGGCATCTAAACTTCAAATTCTTATCGATTATGGAGAAGATGGTTGTTGGTTTACCTAAATTAAATAAAGATGATTATAGCATATGAAAAGGATGTGCACTAGGTAAGAACACCAAAAGTCCATTTCAAATTAGTACTAGAAAATCTAACAATGTTTTAGAAATAGTCCACTCATATTTATGTGGACCTAGGTGTGTTCCTTCTCTTGGAGGATTTTTGTACTATATACTTTTTATAGATGATTTCTCTAGGAAAAATAGATTTACTTCTTAAAATGTAAAGAATCAGAAGAAATCCTTAAGAGATTTAAAGAATTCAAAACCTTAACTAAAAACCTATCAGGACATAAAATTAAAACTCTTAGGTCTAATAATGGAGGGGAATTTACTTCAGATTTGTTTGAATATTTTTGTAAAGAAGTAGAAATTAAAAGGGATTATATTGTTCCTTATAATCCACAACAAAATGGGGTAGTAGAAAGGAAGAATAAGACAATTATAGAAGCAGCAAGAGTTATGATACTTGATCAAAACTTAGAATTTTATCTTTGAGCAGAAGCCTCATGTAATGATGTCTATATTCAAAATAGAAGTCCTCACTCCCACCTTAGAGATAAAACTCTTGAAGAAGTCTTTTCTAAGGTTAAACCAAATATAAATCATCTTAGGATATTTGGGTACCCTGTATACATACATGTTCCAAAAGAAAAGAGAACTAATTTAGAACCCTCTAGAAGGAAAGGTATCTCTGTCGGGTATATTGAAACCTCTAAAGCATATAGAATTTACATGCCTGGTTAGAAGAACATTGAACTTAGTAGAGATGTTATCTTTGAAGAAGAGCTTGCATTCAATAGAGCCCTAAGTTTTGAAGACCCCTCTCATACACTTAGTTCTGAAGAAAATCATGATCTTGAGTTTTAAAGGGAGAACATTGAAGAAATCAAAGGTGAGATTCAAAAACTTAATCTTGAAGAAACTCAAAATCCTAAGAAAACACCACTTTGGGTTGTTAAGTCTATAGAGGAAGCACAAGACTTCGCTACACCATATGGAACCTTCAAAGAGAGCAAAAGATCCAAAAGATTATCTAGCTATGCAGTAAACATGAGTAACTTATCTAAAAATTAGAACCAACAAATATTTCAGATGTTATCAAGCATATAGCTTGGAAGGATGGCATGACAGAAGAATACCAATACATTATTAAGAATGATATTTGGAAAATTATTCCAAGGCCTGAGGGAAAAAATTGTGTTCCTTTGAAGTGGATATCCAAGATCAAGCATACTAATAATAGTAGCATTAAAAAATATAAAGCCATATTCGTAGCTAGAGGATTCTCTCAGGAGGGAATTGATTATGAAGAAACCTTTTTTCTAGTTGCCAGATACACCTCTATAAGAGCAATCCTAATTATTACAGCATTGAAGGGATGGAAAGTACATCAGATGGATGTGAAAACAACATTTTTGAATGGAAAGATTATAGAAGAAGTATACTTGGAACAACCTAAAGGATTTGAAACTCATAATCCTATAGTCTTTGTTTGCAAACTTAAGAAATCTCTCCATGAATTTAAACAGGCTCCAAGGGCATGGTATGAAAGAATCGATACGTATCTCACCGGTTTAGGATTCTCTAACAATGAAGTTTATCCAAATCTCTATTATAAAAGGGATAAAGATGATATGATAATTCTGCTACTATATGTTGATGATTTACTAATAACAAGTGATGATCATCTTATAGATCAATACAAAAAATATCTAATCAGAGAATTTAATATGAAAGATTTAGGACTCCTTCATTACTTCCTAGGACTAGAAGTATAGCAAAACTCTGATAGTATCATACTTAATCAAGGAAATTTTACATTAGATATCTTGAAGAGATTTGGAATGTGGAATTGTAGACCTATGTCTTCTCAAATGGAGACCAATCTACAAAAACATAAGGAAGCAACAACACAATCACCCTCCATAGATTCTACTTTTTATAGATAGATGGTTGGATCTCTTATGTACTTGGTAAACACAAGACATGATATTTGCTATGCTATTAATGCCTTAAGTCAATTTATGTGTGAGCCAAAGGATATTCACCTGGTTGCAAACAAACACATTATGAGATACTTACAAGGCACTCTTAACCTTGGGCTTAAGTATAAGAAAGTTGACTTGAAGTTACACAAATTCACAAACTCAGATTGAGCTAGAAGTATTATTGATAGTAAAAGCACTTTAGGATGTTGTTTCAGTTTAGTCTCAGCAATGATATCATGGATAGGAAGAAAGCAGTCATTAGTAGCACAAAGTTCCATAGAAGTTGAATACATTGTAGTTACAATGGCTTCTCGGGAAGCAGTTTGGCTTAGAAAGTTACTTGTGGGATTATTTGATCAACCCATGAATCCCACTATCATTCATTGTGATAATTATAGTTCCATCAAGCTTTCTGTGAATCCATTTTTCATCACAGATCCAAGCATATTGAAATTCCTTAACATTATGTAAGAGTTTTGGTAGACAAGAAAACTGTCAAGTTAGAATACATTTGCACTATAGATCAGACAACAAATATTCTTACCAAACCTCTCTCTTGAATGAAGATAGATCCCTTCAAAAAAGGACTTGGTATAGTTGAATTATAATACATATTTATTCTTTAAATTATTAAAGAAATAATTTTGTCTTAAAATTATTATTGTCAAGTTATTGCCTGTTATGGGCTTCATCATTTGTATTCATTATCTAAGAGGTGACGATCTCTGAGATAATGAGCACTTGTATACAAGACATTATGAGAGATGATGATCTCTAAGATAATGTACTAAATAGTAGAGAACTACTAATAGATCTGGATGAGTTCAAGATCACATTATGATGTAGACATTTCTATGCATATAAGTCACAACTTGGATAAATGAAGAATTTAATCATTCTCCAAATTTTATCTTGTGTACTAGCAAATATTAACTCAAGATCATATAGTGATATAGGCTTGTTAGAGCCTATGAGTCACATCTTAGATAAAGGAAGAATTTAATCTCTCTAGATTTTATCTTGAATATTGCATTCCATGTAATATTGTTATCACAAATATAAATGATAAGCCATATTACAGGTATAGTAATATGACAAAGTATCATGTGTACAATGATACCACATGCTTAGAAGATTTTGATAGACATATTATCTTTCATTTGTATTATCATGTTAAGAGGGAGTGTTAATTCTTGATAACTTAACAATGTAAATATTCTGATTTATCATATCAGTCTGAACAAGATGCATGAATAACCTTATAAAATGGACCTAGAATTATTATACTTCCTCTAGGAATAATCGGCAATTTTCTATGGGTCTTATTAGACCTACTATTGACTAATGTGGTTATTTAACCACTAACCATTAGTCAAAATAGAATGGATATTGATTTTGAGGAAGGGACGTGATTTGGAAAAGGCCAACCTAGGAAGGGGTGTGTTGTTGAAAGGTCAAGACCCTTGGGTTATGTATAAGATAGGGGTGTGTTTGTAGATAGAAGGCACAAGAAAAATTATTATACAAATCTGCTCCTTCTAGCATTCAGCCCTAGGTGATCTACTTGCAAAATTAATAACAAATTCAAAACTTACTTTCAAATCGATTATATTCAATCCATAATATTTGAAGGTTACTCTCAGCAAATTATAAGTACTTCGTCAACACTCTCATTATCAAAATTTGTAGAAAATTTACATGTTGCGTGTTGAAGCATATGTTTGATTCATGTTGGATCAATTATTGTTGTCATTGATGTCAACTTGATTTTTGGCTCTAAACTAGTCATTGGAAAGCTAATTTTTTTGCTATGCAAGTGACAAATCAAGTGTATGATTGATTTGTGTGGTGAACTAGCATGCACAATGCATATGGGAGACTCATAGATGTTTCTAGTTGTTGTATATGAAGTTTCAAGTGCTATACATAAGTATTGAATGAGTTATGATTGATTGAAGGAAGATAATCCAACTAGGTTGATCAGTTTATGGTAGACATAGAATGATTTGATTGGCCTATCAAATTTCTTATTTTTCAAGAGATGAATTTTAGGATTTATTATTTTTAATTTTTTTAATCCTACTCAAAGTTGTGTATTGGTTTACATGAAGGAAACTTTTGGATTGACTAAAGACAGTGCAGGAAAGAAATTGAATAACAAGTTGAATGTTTAAGTTTGATCTTGAACTAGTAACATGTAGGTCATTTTCGATAGATCTTTCAAGATGATAAGTTAGTTGATGAAGTGACAATGACATAGAACCAATAAATTTTTATGGATGGGTTATACATTGGTAGTTGTGATGGAATTTCTTGGAAATGTGTATCTTCATTGGAAAAGTGATATTGTCAAATGTTGTTTATTGATTCAATGTTTGATTCAAATGGTTGATCGTGTGGTACCAGCTAATGATGGATTAGGGTTTGGTAATACATTTTGGTCAAGCTATGGTTGATTCTGTGTAACACAATTAGGTTAAGTTGGTGGATTGACCTAATGTTGAGAAGTATATTTATATGGAAAAAAAAAATTGCAAGTATTAGTGAGACTGTGTGATCAACAAGGGTTGTGCGATCAAGTTGGTAGTTGAATATTTGTAAGGAGATGTAGATGGTGAGCTAAAAGGGATCTATAAAAAGCATATTGAAGTGTTATTTCTAGATCATGGCACTTGGATAATCCTAACAGGTTTTCAAGTTTAAAGCCTCTAATAAGGTCAGTTTTACCAGGGTGAGCAAGATCTTGACAGGGCTGAAGTTAATTCCTTTAACCGAGTGACTCATTAATTTGAGTTAGATAATCCTTTAACAAGGTTATTCCTAAAAGGGTCAAGATCTTAACAAGTCTAAGTTAAATTTGTTAATTGGGTAATCTTAACAAGGTATGCTCTTAATTGAGTATTTTTGTAAGCTCTTAATAGGGCCAAGCCTTTAGCAAGGCACATTATAGAATAGTGCAAAATACTTATGAGTATTAATTCATGTCATGTTTCTTCCCTTCGACAAAGGGTTTTCATGATAAAAATCTTGGTGTTATTATGTTACTTGTGTGGATGTTTTTGTTTGATATTTCATTGATAAGCTTCACAAGTTAATATGTAATGAATAGATGAAATGAGATACGTTAGATTTTATATTGGTTAATCAGTTTTGTGAAGTTGTGGCGAAAGTTTGAATTTGTGGATTAATGATTTTCCACCCCTCGCTCAGTAATCTTGGAACTTGAGTATGTTCTAAGAGTGCAGTAGGTAGATCTTTCTAGTGGGCATGTCTCTAGCTTGTCTAGGCTTGTTGGTGTAGTATTTTATTGTGTTCTCAAAATATTTATCTTTCTTGACAATATGACCAGCTTTTGTTATCCTTTTTTGGTCAAAACTTGTCTATTAGGTTTGAGTTGCTTGTACTCTCAAGGATAGATTTGGTGCAATTGGATGGTGATGGGTTTGATAACTTGGCAAGCTAGCAACTTGAGGTAATGTGGAATGTGTCCTTTGTTTTCATTTTTCAAACATCTTCCATGAGTAACTTCCATTGTGTTGCTAAATAGATTCGTTCTTTTTATTTTCTGTAAAAATATGACTCAATGCCCGGATTATGAACAATATCTATTCACAACAGTTGAAAAACCGTTTTATGGTTACTGGCTTTTCTCTGAATTGGTAGGTACAGCTCCCTATATGAATGATACTCAATAAATTATGTTTGTTCCTACTTATCTAATTTGGGATATGCTCTTAACCTGAGAGCAAAAAAGGAAAACCAAATTAAGCCTAACTAGAACTTAATTCAGGCAAGAAATACTTCTCAGTACTGCAATGGATTCACGTATCCACACCTCTTACGAATCCATAAATCCATCTGCACAAGACTTAAATAAGTTGAAAATTAAATCTAAACTATGACTGATGAATTGGAGAAACTAATAACAAAATCCTTTCATCAAATGAATTATAACAATACGTATTACATTCATTTGTGTTTTGGAAAATAGGGGAAATGAAACTCTATTCTTCCTCAGTTCTTTGTAATACAGAAAGGAAATACTAACAAACTACAATACCTACTGGAATGGAAAATGATTGAAATAAAATACCATTCAATTGTCTCTGCAACAAATAGTACTTTACACCAAAAATTTTGTTGACCTTTGATTAATCATTGAATTTCATACATATAGGATTTGAGAGATGACCGTTACAATAGGAATATTAATCAGTTCATCTTCTCTAGATGAAAAATGGCAAGATGCCAAGTTATCATATCAAAACATTAACAAAGATTTCAAAATTTACAACAAAAAATGAAAAGGGGGTCATCTGAATCACTTGGACTTCTTCCCCTTTTCAGTTTTTGTCCTATATGTTTTAGCAGCCACTATGATGGGAATCAATTCTTCATGATTGGGTACTTGCACGTTAGTGAATCTCAAAAGCCACCTTGAATGTTCTAGAGCTAGTTCTTTTACTTCATTCAGCTGACTTGTCACTTCTTCAACAGCCACATGCACGCATCCGCCAAGGGTTTGCAGTTCTGTCACTCTATTTTGACTGCTTGAAGCTATCTCGGACAGATTACTCAAATACGTAGAGAAATTATTCTTCATCACTTCTACATTAATAAAGGATTTCCCTTGCCCACTGGTTTGTGACTCAGTGTGCAATCCTCGCATAAGCTCAAATGCTCTGTCCTGGGTCTTCTTCACTTCGTCCCTTGTTTCTCTGAGTCCCTTCTCAGCTTCTTGAATCATTTCTAGCTTGAACTGCATACTCTGGAGCCATTCATTCAGGGGTTCATATCCTTTCTTCAGAATCTTCACTTCAACTGCATCCTTTTCTTTCATCTGAATGACCATTTTTAGGAGAGAAATGCAATATATACACCTCTCTCTTTCTCCAGCCAACGCATTACTGTTAGACGTAATATTATCCTTTTCAATTTCTAGTCGAAGGATAATATTTCCAATTTGATCAACTAGTGAAACTCCATCTACATTGAGTTTCTCAATCCATTCCTTTCCAATTTGACCCAAATGCCTATCTTTCTGGAGCTGAGATATGAAAGCTTGTACCTCTTCTGCTGAAGGATTTTCAGTAGCAGGCACACCAGTAATAGTTGCCAATGGAACAACTAATTGCCTGATAAACCTTTTTAACTCTTCTATTTCAGCTTTCATTTTGATCTTCGACGACTTGAGGTTCTCCAGTTGCTCTTCTATCACCTCATTACTCGATTTCCATAGGCTTACTTTTGTATCATGTCTAGCCTCTCCAAGATCAATTGAATGCAGAGTGAAGTCCTCTAGCATCATATCTTCAATTCTCCCTGCTTTGTTTGGTTTTGCTACCTCCATAGTTAAGTGCCCTGTTTCTGGATCTTGTCCCAATATTGACAAGGTCTTCTGCTTTTTAGCTTTTACTATGGCAGATCCTGAGCGAACCGCTTGAGATATAATATCCTTTGAAGGAACACTTTCATCTTTTCTTTTCCTCTTCTTCTCCAAAGTATCCTCGAGCCAAGACTTTGTACTAATCACTTTGGAGGCTGTTCCAAGTGATTCAATGCTAAACATTGTCTTCTTCACTAGAGTCGTTGTCACTGTAGTTGCAGAAAAGGGGGTCTTTGGATCTCGAGAAAGGAGCCGAGATGAACCTGAAGCTTTCTTTTCTTCTTGAGTTCTCTTTGCAACTTCATCAGACTCAGTGGATTCAGTACTACTACTTTTATCATCTCCAATCTCTACTATTTGAATAGGAGAACCACCGGGCTTTATAAAAGGAGCACTCACATATGGAGTAGGGCTATGATGAGGGGATAAGACAGGGGTGACATGAGGAGATGGAGTTGGAGAAGGCTGAGGAGATGGGGGTAGAGTGGCATGTGGAGGTAAGATTGGAGCAGGAGATCCATCTTTTTGTTCTTTCGTTCCTTTTTCAGCTTCATCTTGAGCTCCAATGACTGGTAGTGATCCACCTTGACAGGTTGGGGCGATTGGAACATTCTTCTCTAGGGGTTGATCACCTCCTCCTACATATTGGGCTGGTCCTTGAGCAGTTGTGGTAGCAGCACTGGGTGTGGCACTTTGAGATGAAGCAGGAGTAGCTGCAGGTGGAGAAGCTTGAGTAGTTTTGCTCCTGCTTCGGCCTTTCTTAGCTGTCCACTCAACCCACTTCCTAGTCCTTTTGGTAAATCTTACTAGGTAAATCTTGCCATCATGACATCGAAGTCCTCTTCTATGTCAACATATGGTTCAAAACTAATGGGAGTATTCCTTAACTTAGTCAAATATGTATTACTGTACATATTTTGACCATCATCTTCCAGCCCTTCCACATCTAAATTTATACCATATGTCTTTACCTGATCAATTATAAATCTAGCAAAGGCATGATCTCGACTCTCCAGCTCATTTTTACAATTTTCCCAATAATCCTCCATGGTTGTCACACGTTTGATTACACTTCCAATTTGAAGCACGTCTCTGGCATATCCTTTCGGATCAAACATGGGCCTTACTACTTCATACTCTTCCAATTTGTATTTACTCTCAAATGCTTTGAGTATATTCTTTGCATCTGATCTGGTTTCACAACTATATGCTCCAACTTTTATACGGAATTCATACCCTTTCTTCCTCAGGGTGGCGCTCAACACATTCACTTTGATTGCTTGCCTCACAATCTCCACGAGCACGATCATATCATCTAGATACCTAGGCAGCTTCAGTGGAAATCCATCAAACACTGCAAGACGAAAATAAGAAAATGATGAGAACTGAATGAAATAACTGCCAAATTGATTGATGGTCACCATTGCTTCTGGACTGAATCTCCGCTCTGGACACACTTGGAGCTCCTTGCAAATCCTCATGGTGAATGCATCATTTACCCTGATATACTTCGCATAACTATTCTGTAATTGCAAGCATGGATAAAACTCATAACTTTTTACATTATCAGGAAAATTCTCAATTCTAGGGAGTCCCGGCCACAATTGTAGAGAAGCCAACATGTATATCAAGAAAGAGGACATATAAAATGAATTATAAAGCTTAGTTGCATTGAGAGCCCTAGAAAGATGCTCACTGACCTCATATGCCTAGTCAATATACTGTGTGTCTGAGAAAATAACTTGCACCAAAAAGAAGTACTGCTCTACAAAATTAAAAGCTTCTACCTCACCTTTGAGTTGATGCAACAAAACCAAAATGTCAACAATTTCAGGTTTGAGTTCTGTGCCGAAAAGAGTTTTAGGGACTTTACTCTTAGCTCCCCTTAGCTTTTGAAACCAAGATTGCATGATCTCTTTCCTCCAGACCATCTTCTTCAAAGAGAACTCAGACATAGCTCCTCCCATCATTAAATCAGAGAACTCTTCCCATTCTGGAATCCGCAAGCAATTCACTACTGCTTGACGATCAATTGAAATCAACACCATTTGATCAGGCAATAGAATTTGCTTTGTATCCGGGTTGTAATGATTGATGCATTCCAAAATCAACTGTGGGGCTTGTACTGCTACAGGGAACCCAGCTGCTTCCACTAATCCGCTTCCCTGAAGTTTCTCCGTTATGGGATGAACTGGCTCTACTCTTAATCTCCTTTGAAAATCTTGCATATCATAGAAACGGAGTGAAGTATCTGTGATAGTCAACCACACCAACTTAATTCCACCCAATCCATCGAAACTCGCAAATCTTGTTGTCATTTTATTTCATGTATGATAACAAAAATTCAAACAATTGCAAATGATATAAGAAGCAAATTCTGTAACTTTGAAAATTACTTGAAAGCACTATCCAATACAACAATATAACAGTAAAATGGTAGTTTGAAAATCTATTACTTCCCTCTTTATAGAATAACCCTAGATTTGCTCGTTGAATTTCATAAATCGCGCCACACGAGCGAAATTAAGGGTAAATCCATTGGATTGGTGAATGTAAAGGTTCTAACGAATTTATCTTTGTCTTTTCATTGTTTCTGTTGGCTCAACGGTAACTTTCATTAATTACTGGTTTACTTTCTGTTTTCACCCATCTTTCGAAAAAATAAGAATGGAGTACTTCCTTGGGAAAAATTCGCTTAACTCAATTTTGCTTGCAAAAACCTTATCAATTCACTGATTTGCTTCTATTTACTTGCCCAAAATAATCTGCAATCAATTCACATACTTACCATGCTTGCAGAAATGATTTTTCTTCAAATGCGAAAAATGGCCTTCGAGGGTAGAAAACCCGCAGCGGAGAAGTTGATTTCTGATTTTCCTCTTAAGCTTTCACTTTTACCTTTTCTACCCTAAGCACTTTACTACAAGCCATCGGAAAACATAAAAGAGGCTTCGCAAGAGAAAGGTGGGGCCCACTCGTAACTTTACCCTTCTATTTAGGCCTTTGCGAAAAACTTACTTCTTGGTTTGAAGCCCGCCAAAGGAGAAGCTACTTCTGAGTTTTCCATCGATGCTTATCCCACTCATCCTAATGAGTTCTAAGTAATTTCCACTATGAAAACACAATGATATTTGAATGATTTAACCATAATATGGCTTACCTATCCTTGTTTCAGCCTACAAATAGCAGCTATGGATCCCTACGGAGTTTCACCTTCTAGGTGCGAAAACCCGCTATGGAGAAGAAGAAACTTGATTTTCCACCAATACCCATCGTTTTACTTCCTCTGCCCTATTCACTTTAATTTAAGCCTTCAAAAAATACAAAACTGACTTCGAAAGTGAGAGGTGGGTCCCACTGGCTCTCCTTATTCCTTTACATACACCTTTTCGAAAAACTGATTTCTGACTTCGAAACCCGCCACGAAGAAGCTCTTTCTTGATTTTTTGCCGATCACTATTTCGATTATTTTTCGAACTTTAAAATGATTCTCGCTATGAAATCATGACATCATTTGAATGATCTTTTCATAACATGATTCACTTTACTTCAATAAAGCTTACAAATAGCATTTGCCAGCCTTTGCAGAAATTCACCTTCGGGGTGCGAAAACCTGCTGAGAAGTTGAAACCTAATTTTCTGCCAATTCAATTTTCTCTATCTCCAGATTAAATGAGCTGCAAGAAAATCAAATGATGTAGCACAATTGGAGAATCTCCATCGAGTATGGCTCTAAATTACCCCTAAGACTCATGACAATCAAGAAATACCCACCCGAGCTATATGTGACACGAGAGAAGGGAAAAGATGAAAACCCGATGGAGAAACTCAGCATCTAAAGAGGAAAGACCTATTGACCAGACTTTGACAAAACATGACATTAGTTCACTTTCCACTTTGCAAAAATTGTATATGGTGAAAAGTGGGGCAACACATTGTAACAACGAAGAATTTTTTTGCTCAAGGATAAATTTGTCTTGTAGAACTTCTTCGAGCTTGTTCATCTTGTAACTAAATTGGATAATCTTTAACTATGTGTTAGATATTTCCTTCATTCTAAGCCCTTCCTTTCATCTATTGTGTGCTCTTTTTTATGTTGTTTTCTCTACTTCAATTTAGATAGCTATAGATAATATTATTCTAATTAGTGTGTATTAAAGCTTGGTAAATTCCTCGACTTAGGATGTTGCCTCGACCTCTTAACTACTCTCCATCGCAAAGCTAATCTTTTATATTTTTGTTTGTACTATTTATTAATCTAAATATCATACACTATTTATTTATTTATTTATTTATTTATTTATTTATTTATTTACTTATCTATTTATTAATTTATATATAAAAAATTCAGATATATTGATAATAAGTCTTTAACTGTCATTAATTTATGTATTTATTAATTTTATTATATAGATTTATATTTATGAACGATGAACCTGTATCTATAAATCTATATTTATTATCATTAGTTTATTCAAAATAGTAGCATATATTTATACTAAAATAATGTGTATGTGTTATTTTAAGAATATCTTTAGAAATTAAATATTTTTAAATGTTTGATAAAAGTGCCAATTTCGCCAATAGTGGCATGTTGTGATGGTTAAATTGTTGTGTTGTTATCCTTTCCATCAAGGTTCAAATCTAATGGGGATGAGGTCCCCCGTTTGTGGCCTCACTGGTTCATAGCTCCAGGTCAAAGCGTTTACCCCTCTTTTAAAAAAAAAAAAAAGGCCCAATTTAATGGAGAAAAAAAATTTGGGTCAGATAAGTGATTGTTCAGAGAAATTTTATAACCATGCTTTATTACAGTTAAATATTTTTGCTTTGATCCCTTAACTATGTTACCAACATTGTAGAAAATCATTGATGACCTTGTGTTTGTATCTTGCCGTCAATCTATCCTCTAAATGCATTCAAATTCCCAAGTTGAAATTTCCATCTAATCCCACTACTTTTGCAAAATAGTTTGACAAATTGTCAGTATCAACTGCCTAGCTCTCTACAATTAAATGTAGGGATTCGACTATAAATAGGATTTTGGAGAGCTCCTTAACACAACAGTGACCATGTTTCATCATTCACGGGCTTCTCAATAGATAACTTATCACTTAGATCCTTGAATAACAAATATTCAAAGACCGTTCCTCCCAAACTTACATGAGAACAAAACTTTTCTTTTAACGGTGGAGTGGGTCGGAGAGCCCAGCAACTTGGATCTCGCATGGTGGAAGGGTGCTTAAAAAAATATAAACTAGCTTATATATACTTATATATATATAATGCTGAGAGTCATCCTTCTCGAGGTACCTATTTTAATTTAAATCATAATGGTTTTTTTGTGTTGGATACGATTTGAATTAAAATAGGTGCCTCAAGAAGGATGACTCTCAGCATTATATATATATATATATATATATATATATATATATATATATATATATATATATATATATATATATATAGAAAAGCTAGTAGCAGTCGCCACGAATATGGAAGATATGATAATAATTTTAATATTATATATATATTCTAATTTTTTATTTTTGATAAAATTAGTATCGATTTATTTGTTTATATATATATATATATATATATATATATATATATATATATATATATATATATATAAGTATATATATATATATATAAGTATATATATATATATATATAAGTATATATATATATATAAGTATATATATCTAAGTTTAACCCTAACCCTAACTCTAACTCTAACTCTATCTCTAACTTTAATTCTCCCCCTAACCCTAACCTTAACCCTTTATAATCCTAAATCTAATGCTAATTCTAACCCTAACCCTAATTCTAGCCCTAACCCTAAGCCTTCCTATAACTCTAATCCTAACTCTAATTCTAACTCTAATGCTAATTCTAACCCTAAATCTAACCCTAATTTAAACCCATATTCTAACTCTAACCCTAACTCTAACTCCAACTCTATCTCTAACCCTAACCCTACCCCTACCCCTAATTCTAACCCTAACTCTAACTCTAACTCTAACCCTCACTATAATTATAACTCTAACTCTAATTGTAACCCTAACACTAACCCTAACTCTAACCCTAATCCTACTCATAATCCTAATCCTAACACTATATATAATGCTAATACTAACCCTAACACTATATGTAACTCTAACTCTAATCCTAACCCTAATTATAATCGTAAACCCAATCCTAATTTTAACCCTAACTTTAACTCTAAACCTAAATCTAACCCTAAAGCTAACCCTAACTCCAGCCCTAACCCTAAATCTAACCCTAACCCCAACTCTATCTCCAACTTTAACTCTAGCTTGATCCCTAACTCTAACTCTAATTCTAACCCTAACCCTAGCCTCAATTCTAGCCCCAATTATAACCCTAACCCTAACACTAACACTAAAACTAACAGTAATTATAACCCTAACCCTAATGCTAACCCTAACTCTAACCATAACCCTTATGCTAACCATAATCCTAGCCCTAATTCTAACCCTACCTCTAACTCTAACTCTTGTTCTAATTCTAATTCTATCTCTAAATCTAGCTCAAATACTACCTCTAAATCTAACCCTAACCCTAACCCTAGCCCTAACTTTATTTGTAACCCTAATTCTTGCCCTAACCCTAATTATTACCCTTACCCTAACTCTAGCTCTAACTCAATATGTAACCCTAATTCTAACTCTAACTCTAATTCTACCCCTAATCTTAACCCAAACCTATATAACCCTAACTCTAACCCTAATTCTAACCCTAACCCCAATTCTAGCTCTAACCCTAACCTAATTGTAACCCTAACTATAACTCTATTCCTAACTCTAACCCTAACTATAACTCTAACTCTAATTCTTTCCCTAACCCTAACCCTAACCCTAACCCTAATTCTAATCCTAGCTCTAACTCTAATGCTAATTCTAATCCTAACCCTGATTCTTACCCTAAATCTAACTCTAACTCTAACTCTAACCCTAACTCCAACTCTAACTTTATCCCTGATTCTAACCCTACCTCTAATTCTAACCCTAACTCTAACTTTGACACTTTTTGTAACCCTAACCCCAATATTAACCCTCACCCTAACTTTGAATATAAACCTACCCCTAATCCTAACCCTAACACTATATATAACTCTAACTCTAACACTAACCCTAATTCTAATCCTAATCCTAGCCCTAACTCTTACCCTAACCCTAAATCTAATAAGGTAACTTTAACCCTAACCCTAATCTAACCCTGATCACAATTCTATCTCTAACTTTAACTCTAACTCTAACTTGAACCCTAACTCTAACTCTAATTCTAATTCTAACTCTAACTCTAATTCTAATTCTATTTCTATTTCTATTTCTAATTCTAATTCTAATTCTAATTCTAATTCTAATTCTAACTCTAACTCTAATTCTAATTCTAACTCTAATTCTAACTCTAATTCTAATTCTAACTCTAATTCTAATTCTAATTCTAACTCTAACCCTAACTCTAATTCTAACCGTAACCCTAATCTAACCCTGATCACAATTCTATCTCTAACTTTAACTCTAACTCTAACTTGAACCCTAACTCTAACTCTAATTCTAACTCTAACTCTAACTCTAATTCTAATTCTAACTCTAACTCTAATTCTAATTCTAACTCTAACTCTAACTCTAACTCTAATTCTAATTCTAATTCTAATTCTAATTCTAACTCTAACTCTAACTCTAACTCTAATTCTAACTCTAATTCTAATTCTAACTCTAACTCTAACTCTAATTCTAATTCTAATTCTAATTCTAACCCTAACTCTAATTCTAATTCTAACTCTAACTCTCAAGTTAATTCTAACTCTAACTCTAATTCTAACTCTAACTCTAACTCTAATTCTAACTCTAACTCTAATTCTAACTCTAATTATTTCTCCATGATGATGTGAGAACATTATATATTGTTGAATTTTTAATAATGCTAATGCAATTTTTATTGCAATGATTAAGAATTGTAATCAATAAATCTCCCTATCATTCTAACCCTAACCCTAATTTAACTCTAATTCTAACCCTAACCCTAATTTAACCCTGATCACAATTATATCTCTAACTTTAACTCTAACTCTAACTTGAACCCTAACTCTAACTCTAATTCTAACTCTAACTCTAATTCTAATTCTAACTCTAAATGTAATTCTAATTCTAACTCTAACTCTAATTCTAATTCTAATTCTAATTCTAACTCTAACTCTAATTCTAAGTCTAACTCTAATTCTAATTCTAACTCTAATTCTAACTCTAATTCTAATTCTAACTCTAATTCTAACCCTAATTCTAATTCTAACTCTAATTCTAACCCTAACTCTAATTCTAATTCTAATTCTAACCCTAACTCTAATTCTAATTCTAACTCTAACTCTAACTCTAACTCTAATTCTAACTCTAATTATTTCTCCATGATGATGTGAGAACATTATATATTGTTGAATTTTTAATAATGCTAATGCAATTTTTATTGCAATGATTAAGAATTGTAATCAATAAATCTCCCTATCATTAAGGAATCTATTTAGACTTATGATTTTCTTTCTTAATTAATATATTTAGTAGCCACATATATAATCTAATTAAATAATGACAATATAAACTAAATATATGATTCGTTTATTTTAAATTAATCACTAACTTTAATAAAATACAAATTTTATTGATAAGGTGAACTTCTTGTCCGCATCAACGATTAAATTTAATTATGAAACATTAAAAATATAAATATTTTGAAACATGCAAATATAAAACTATTATGAAACATACAAATCTAAACATGGAAACCAAAAGTTTTTTGAAATATGCAAATCTAAAACTAATTCTTACCCTAACCCTAACCCTAATTCTAACCCTAGCTCTAACTCTAATGCTAATTCTAATCCTAACCCTGATTCTTACCCTAAATCTAACTCTAACTCTAACTCTAACCCTAACTCCAACTCTAACTTTATCCCTGATTCTAACCTTACCTCTAATTCTAACCCCAACTCTAACTTTGACACTTTTTGTAACCCTAACCCCAATATTAACCCTCACCCTAACTTTGACTATAAATCTACCCCTAATCCTAACCCTAACACTATATATAACTCTAACTCTAACACTAACCCTAATTCTAATCCTAATCCTAGCCCTAACTCTTACCCTAACCCTAAATCTAATAAGGTAACTTTAACCCTAACCCTAATCTAACCCTTATCACAATTCTATCTCTAACTTTAACTCTAACTCTAACTTGAACCCTAACTCTAACTCTAATTCTAACTCTAACTCTAACTCTAATTCTAACTCTAACTCTAACTCTAACTCTAATTTTAATTCTAATTCTAACTCTAGTTCTAGTTCTAATTCTAATTCTAATTCTAACTCTAATTCTAATTCTAATTCTAATTCTAATTCTAATTCTAACTCTAATTCTAATTCTAACTCTAATTCTAACCCTAACCCTGATCACAATTCTATCTCTAACTTTAACTCTAACTCTAACTTGAACCCTAACTCTAACTCTAATTCTAATTCTAACTCTAACTCTAACTCTAATTCTAATTCTAATTCTAACTCTAACTCTAACTCTAACTCTAATAATTCTAACTCTAATTCTAATTCTAATTCTAATTCTAACTCTAACTCTAACTTTAATTCTAATTCTAACTCTAATTCTAACTCTAATTATTTCTCCATGATGATGTGAGAACATTATATATTGTTGAATTTTTAATAATGCTAATGCAATTTTTATTGCAATGATTAAGAATTGTAATCAATAAATCTCCCTATCATTCTAACCCTAACCCTAATTTAACCCTAATTTAACTCTAATTCTAACACTAATCCTAATTTAACCCTGATCACAATTCTATCTCTAACTTTAACTCTAACTCTAACTTGAACCCTAACTCTAACTCTAATTCTAACTCTAACTCTAACTCTAATTCTAACTCTTACTCTAATTCTAATTCTAACTTTAACTCTAATTCTAATTCTAATTCTAATTCTAATTCTAACTCTAACTCTAATTCTAACTCTAATTCTATTTCTAACTCTAATTCTAATTCTAACCCTAACTCTAATTCTAATTCTAACTCTAACGCTAACTCTAATTCTAACTCTAACTCTAACTCTAACTCTAATTGTAATTCTAACTCTAACTCTAATTCTAACTCTAATTATTTCTCCATGATGATGTGAGAACATTATATATTGTTGAATTTTTAATAATGCTAATGCAATTTTTATTGCAATGATTAAGAATTGTAATCAATAAATCTCCCTATCATTAAGGAATCTATTTAGACTTATGATTTTCTTTCTTAATTAATATATTTAGTAGCCACATATATAATCTAATTAAATAATGACAATATAAACTAAATATATTATTCGTTTATTTTAAATTAATCACTAACTTTAATAAAATACAAATTTTATTGATAAGGTGAACTTCTTGTCCGCATGAACGATTAAATTTAATTATGAAAATTAAAAATATAAATATTTTGAAACATGCAAATATAAAACTATTATGAAACATACAAATCTAAACATGGAAACTATAAGTATTTTGAAATATGCAAATCTAAAACTAATGTAAAACATGCACATTAAAAATCTGCAAAAGAAATGTATTATCAAATATCTCAATCAAAAAAAATTTGAATCCTAAATCTAAATCAAACGTACAAGGCTAAACTATATGAAACTTTAATCTACTCCTGTTAAAAAACTCTAATTGCTCCAATAATCTCCATCTCTTCCTCTCTGCAAAAACACAAAATGAAAATGAAATGAGGAGCATTTGTTTTATAATTTATGAGAGAACCCTCATATCTCCCAATAGATGTCTTTTGACATTCCATGAACTTGTTTCAAATTCTCCCACTCCTCAGAAAAAATAAGCATGAATGTGCATGCAAAAATATATTTAACAAAAAAAAATGTTTTATATTTAAAATTTTAATTAAGTTATTTCATCCTTATTTTCTTGCATTCTATTTTTTTGGCCTTATTTTTTCAAGTTCTATTATTTCAGCATCCATTTGGCTTAATATTATTTTGGCTAGCTATTATTTTGAAATTTTATTTTATTTTATAATTCAATAATGTTAAAATATATACTAAATATATGATTTATCTACTTTAAATAAATCATTAACTTTAATAAACTATAAATTGTATTGATATGGTGACTTTCTCATCCAGATTAATGATAAAATTATGTTTTGAAATATGAAAATATAAATACTTAGAAACATGCAAATGTAAAACTATTATGAAATATTCAAATCTAAAACATGCAAACCAAAACTATTTTGAAATATGAAAATCTAAAACTAATATGAAACATGCAAATATAAAACTAATTTGAAACATGCACTTTTAAAATATGTAAATGAGAAGTATTATAAAATATATAAATCAAATAGATTTTGAATACAAATCTAAATCTAAATCAAACATGCAAGACTAAACTATTAAATGCAAGCCTAAATGGTTATGAATAGAATTTTAAATCTAAATGAAATTAATTAAAATTGAAATCTAAATCAAAGTAGAATATTATAACTAATTTTGAATTTCAATTTACATTTACATCTAAATCTAAATGAAAATGTAAATAAAAAATAGAAATTTCACCTACAAAAATGTTACTCCAAAACTTCAATCTACTCCTATTCAAAAACTCCAATCTAATCTTCCAATAACCTCCACCTCTTCCTTCCTGCAAAAACATAAAATGAAAATGAAATGGTGAACCTTGGTTTTATAACTTCTGAGAGGCTCCTCATATCCCCCAATAGACGTCTCTTCACATTCCACGAATTTGTTTCAAATTCCCCCACTCCCCACAAAAAACAAGTATGAATGTGCATGCAAAATTATATTTAACAAAAAAAAAATCATATTGAAATTATTTCGCCCCTACTTTTTCGGGCCTATTATTTCGTTTGTAACTCTCACCAAATCTTTTTGATTGCCAAATGGCATTCCGTATTTTACTTTCGTTTGTAACTCTCACCAAATCTTTTTGATTGCCAAATGGCATTCCGTATTTTTATTTCGTTTGTAACTCTCACCAAATCTTTTTTCCTTACACGGATTATTCCTTGGAATATTCTTTGTGCTGGGAAGTGTTGCTGCCATTGTATATGCCTCTCGGCATAACTAGATTTCAATATTGAGCTTCAAAAAATGACACTGCTAAATATTGCGAGTGTTCCCTTATTCTTCAACTCTGAACATTAATACAACACACTCATAGACTCGTGACTGTTTCCTTACTCTTCAACTCTGCCTACCATTTCTTATCTTCTACGGTGGAAACCACTAATCAAATTAAAATATACAGGAACAATTTGATCCATAGCCCCAATTATGAAAAAAAAAATAGTTTTCAAAATTGGAATCAAAAATGACTTCTAAATATTACAAGTCTAAAACTCTGAACATCAATAAACACACGTGAAGACTCGTGACTGTTTCCTTAGTCTTCAACTCTGCCTAACATTTCTTATCTTCTAGCCCACCACCATCACAACTCCTGCCAGCCTCAGTCACCGCCATGAAACAAAACTCATTTGAACAGGTTTTAAAATCACACCCCAACACTATGGTGCTTTTTGCAGCTTCCTGTACAAGCTTCAATTACATTATTGTAGTTGTAGTTGTAGTTGTGCTCCTATGTGCCATTTACCTGCTCGCAACTCACCCGTGCCCCTCTATAAACAGTCATATTGAACGATGCTGTGATGAAAGGTATCATTACATACCCTTGAAAAAATACTCTCCACCTGATGTTGTCGGTTCGCAAACATGCATCCCACCACTTCCCTTGCTAGTGGTGCTAGAGAGCAACCTATGCATTTCACTGAAGTTGGTCCTATTTTAATGGTGCCACTACAAACAAGGCAATGTGGAATAGAAAGTAAAGGATTTTTCTAGTACTTTCAGACTTTAATTGTTGTGGCTAAAACAAAAGCAAACTCAATTCACTCATGGAAATGCTCCGGCCAATACATATTCAAACTCAAACAAGTTATTTTTAATCCAGCGACAAAGCAGCATAAAAGATTCAATGGATTTTTAATATCTCAACACATGTATCTCCAGTATTCAAGTAGTTTTCAGTTTTACCCTTTTCAAGAAAGTTATTGTAGTCACAAAGTCGATATGTAAAAAGACCCATCCACAGAAATGTAAACTAAAATAAATTTGGTTTCAAATATTAAATATAGTGATTCAGGTCATATACAATAAGGCTTCCATGGGGAGACTCACCAGGGAAGTAACTCAATGATTACATTTGTGTAATGCCATCTCTAGTGCCTTTTTAAAGCACAAAAGATATCAATGTCAATATTTTGAACATCTTAAACCATTGCACTAAACTATAAATGTAGTATTGCATACAACTGTGCCTTTGATTTGGAGGGATACATCTTGAGAGTATGTTTATCTCTGAGTATATTAAAGAAGTCAATACTATCATCCTTAGATCAAATACTAAACATTTCTGAACATATTAAATATGAAAGGTAATCAGAATACCTATATAACTTGCAATCAACCAATGAAGACAATAGAGACTAAAATTGATAGCGGTAAAATGATGATGGTATTTTAACTTCCATTTGTTAACAATCTATTTAATTATACAGAAAACATATTTAGCCCATCAAAAATGCTACTAAAGCATCCAAGTCAGTAGCCTCCAAATTTTATTTGATGTTATATTCAATTTGAATGCAAATCATTCTGATTTTGGAACAGAACTATTCTTTGTACAGGGGAAGACTTGCCATGATTTTTTGAGTTCAGAGTATGTTTCAATCAATTTTTATAAACACCTGTTATACTGATAGATTTCTGTACTCTTAAAAGATCCAAAATAGCTACAGAAGCAAATAGATTAGAAGCACCATGCCTTGGTTGCCAATGTTAGCAATGCAGTGGTGAAGACTCGATATCAAAATTAATACCGCCACATTGCCTTGGTCTATGGTTCCAATGAAGGTAGATATGAAACCATCAACCTGTAGGAGAAATTGAATAGTTGAAATTAACTTACAGTCATAGAGTAGTCCATTCTTGGGCCTACTATAAGTGTGAACTTATACATTCTTACTAGGCACAGACATTTACATTTCTGAAGATAGTTGTGCCAATTACCAGAAGGCCAAGGAAGAAAATAAAATATCAAACTGGTACACACACCATATTGGTTTTCAAATGGACCTATAGGAGCTTCAAGGCTTTCAAGCGTTCTTCATGTTCTGGTTCTAGCTTAGGAGGCGTGTAGTGTCCATGCAGGTCTTCAACAACATATTCCTAAAAATAAAATCAGAATACAACGCAAAAGTAAATAGATAAAAGATTAACAGAAACTGGAAATAATAAAGACAATTATAGATAATTATTTGTCTTGTAGATCTCAAAGTCCAAAATGAGTTTAAAAAACCACCTTTGTGAGTTCCCTCTTTGTCAATATGTGATAGTGTCTTTGCCATATCCTTTGAATTGCCATTGTTGCTGCTAGCAGCCCATAGGCAATGCCAAGGATCGCAAAAATAATTACAAAAATAACCAGGAGTGCACCACAAGCTTCCATGGATGCTGGAAAACAATCCAAAATACCCCATCCATAACAACAATTGCGGCATCCTGCCATACATGGATCATTGTTGTTGACTGATGAACAGTGCACTATCAGACCTCCAATACCCAGAATTACGAAAAAAACAAAAACTCCTGCATTTCAAATTGTGTTGGATTATTCAAATTGTGTGCAAGCAAAGATAAATTTTCAAAAACAAAATGTAATTCTGAGTTTATAATCTGCAACAATCAATAACAGATAACGGATAAGTAGACAACCTATTTGAGAAATTGAATCAAAATATAAGGAACAAACCAAAACAATAGTAGAAGGGTATAGGATGCTTGGACAACAGTCGATCCCATCCATCGCTGAATGAATTTCTGAACTCCCCATTTGTGTCCATCAGGTATGCAATACTGCCCATAACAGCAATTGTCTGCAATAACAAATGAGAGAATGATTTAGCTCCACTTCTACACATTAGGTAGTGAGAACTTTAAACAAAATGTGAGGAAATGGTGACACCACTACTGGGGAAAACTTGTATTGTTAATGTTTTAATTAATTTGCATGACCAACTGAAAGTAATAGACATTTTCCTTCTATTTAATAAAATATATATATATATATATATATATATATATATTTGAAAGCCGAAAAACTGCAACCAGAATCACTGTATAGTCAAAAAGCGTGGCAAATGAAAAGAAGCTACATTTGCAATAAGATCAACAATAATGTCCAAAGGCCTGCCATTCCCCTTCTGCTTTAGAAAATGTGAACAATGAAATTTTATTACTCGCAAAGATTCTCCAACTCAGAATGAATAATTCTGCATTTTTGTTCTATTCTCAATGACTAAATGGGTTAAAAACAATCAAATCTTACAACGAAAAATTTGCTATGCTGTTCATTTTAAAAATTTGAGTGAGCAATAACTGCTCATAGGGTGGCTGCAAACTCAGTGGGTTACAATGAGAAGAAATTATTTATTTCATAAAATTACTGTACCTACTCATTCAAGAATCAATATCTTCTAGTATTTGTTCTTTAAGCTGTACTATGATGAACATAGCAATGCCATAGAAAATGCATTGATTCTAAATGTTATCTCAAGGGATAATGAAAACAAGTTGATATGTCTCTGTTTATTTCCACTGATGAAGAATATATTTATTTTGTGGTGTGTACTGATTACACATGCAATTCTTGTTTAATCGACTTGAATGTTTATGTAATGGTATATGTTAAGAAGAGTACCAGTGCTGTTGAATTATCCTGTGGATGCAGGTGGAGGTTTGGGTAAGCCAAGACGTGAATAGAGGGGGTATAAAGTGTAGGCTGTAGATCACATGTTGACATCATCCAGTCCAACTCCCAAGTGATGGTAGCTACAAATTCTTCTACTCCACATCCTTGGGCTTGCTGATTGAGATAAGCTTGGTAAATCCTCTATGACTGACATTGTGTTGTGTTGATAGTCTTTTAAAGTCCATTGCATTGTGTTTAAATGTTGGATGTCGCCTTAGTAATAGTTCAGGCATGTGTTGGCCTGTTGGATATATTTAATTTTTTAAGCGTAAGCCCAGTTTAAGGAATTGTTAAGAGGTAGATCTAATGAAATTTTAAAATATTTGACTTCCTGGTTAAAGCTATCAGCGTCATTCAGATGGCAATGCTCTAAAATTAAAGAAAACAAAAACTTGCAAACAAACAAAGATGGGAAAGGAAAACCCAACTGCAATTTAACCCACAGTTGACTAGAGTGAAGACTAGTTAAGATAACAGAGATTTAATTTTACAAAGGGTAAAGAGCTTTTAAAAAAATTTAGTCACCACCATGGATTGTAGCTGCGGGAGATGTCCTTATTACCTGCATGGTGCTCTTTCATATACTTGTGTTTGGAAATATGAAGAGATACATTGGAAAATGAAAAGACTTCCGGTTATGACATAAAGAGTCTCTTATTTCAAGATATATATCATTGTTTTGTGTGATGAGTTTGGTATACAATTGAAACCATTGTACTCTGACCTCAATTTTTAGAGATGTATTTTTTTTGGGGTGGCTGGGATTTTCCCATCAAGTTGGAGGATTTTCCCAGGATGAATTGCCGTGTCTTTCTGTGTTTTTGTTCATTATTTTTGTTAATTGATGTAATATCTTTATTTCTAGGCAAAACATTACCATTGATGGCATGCCAATTTTGGTGATTTCATAGAGGAAGAGATGTAACAAATCAGAAGATTTGTTTGTAGATATGGGAGAATTATGAGTAGATTTCATTGGCATGTTATGCATCTTAAAATATTAAATTTTCTTAACTTCCCAAAGAAGACCCGCCCATGTTAAGATGCCATTATTGCAGTTTTGCAGAACGTTTTAGGGCATCAAAATACTGAGAAGACCAACAAAAGAAGATGCCACTACTGCTTCTCAATAACTCCCAATGGCTGCCATATTTTGGTTCTTCTTCTATTTTGAAGCTTGACATTGCTGTAATAAATACTCTACTGTTTGGATACTAAGAGCTCAGATTTAATCATGTTTTAGGGTGCCAATATCTAGAAAATGTTCTCCTAATGATACTTTGATCTGCTGAAAAATTCACTCCTTTTGGGTGCCATTAGGAAAGATCTCTGGAATAGTCTATGTGCCTGTAGCTTGACCAGCAATGCTATAGTGGATCTCATTATACATTCGGAGTTCTCTTTTTTTAACGTTTTCTTCTTATCCAGGTATATGAACCCCTTCACTGTGAGAGCTGTTTTATTTCCTCTTTTTTAGTTTGAAGAGAATGCAAGATTTAGGGAAATATGGAAACAAAATATACATTTCCACAAGTGCATGATTATATTTTATAATATATATCAAACCCCAGTTTAAGGAACAGGAAGAAATGTAAAACAAAATTTTTAAAGAAAATCATAACCTTTCCCTTGTAATTACTAGAATTTACTACTAAGCTTATCTATGAAGTAATCTAAGGTTCAACTAAGAACTTTACCATGGGGGAAAAGGTGAAACTAAATATATTTCCTTTAACTCATCGTATGCAAATAAGATTTGCAAAAAAAATCAGAAGAGTGAAATCAAGTCAGTCCTTTTGTAGGCAAAGAAAACTGAAATTAAATCAGTCATTTTTGGTGAGTAAGTTAATGAAACAAAAAAACCTATATTTTTATATGAATAACATTATATTTTAGAGGATGACTCAAAAAAAAAAACAGCTTGCCAAGTCTGAGCAGTGTCCAAGTCTTGTAACACTGCTAAATTAACTAAGTTCAGCGCCATATAACCAATGTCTAAAATTAATCAATAGATGCCACTCCTTAATAATAAGCATGTAATGTTTTCTCCTTATAAGGCAAAAAAGCTACCCAAATAAAGACATTCTGCCAGCCTCCTGATTTTAAAATAGATCTGGTTCATCACCATCATCAGTTGTTCAAGTCAACTGTCTGAATTTGATGAGCCCAGTTCTGGCCTCATAGATGACGTTATCTAGTAGGACCAAAAATAGTATTTGTTGGCAGCCAAAGCTGAATTTCTAAATATTCAATTTGCCCTCAACAATTTATGCACTTCAAAGAATACAGCATATAGCTTCAAGTATGTATTTAAAAGATAAGGCTTTCAGAACACAAGATGTAAGGCAAAATAATGACTGAAGGGGCCATTTTGTAACTGTCAGAGTGGTGATTTAACCAGTTGTCCCTTGAATGAAATAATTTCATTCCAACTATAGAAATAACAAATAAGAATATGAAGCAACAGTTCAATAATTGCTGTTACAAGTCAACTTCTATTTAAGGACATTAAGAGGTTGAATTGGATCATCAAAGGTATTCCATACTCAGCATATCTTCAATAGAAGCACAAAGAGAGGAAGTGCAGAAAAGAGGAGTTTCCAAGAAGATTACACAGCTCATAATTTTAGGTGTTTGACACCGAATTGCACCAAGAAGGAAGAAAACACAAAATGTGCCTCACATTTGCAACTATTTCAACATTCTAATGAAGTTCAGAAGATAAGCATTTTTCACCTCCAACTGGTTTTCCTCACCTTGAGGTTTCCACAATAAATCTGTATTTCTGTATAGTGTGATTTACTTCTGTTTATGTTAATTTATTAAATTTCTCATAGTTTTATGCATTCTAATTTTAATCCAAAGAGCTTCCAATTGAAGAGCAACAGAAAATACTGAGAGCGAGGAGGGGGTGAATCGGTATTTTAAAATTTTAAATAAATGTAACCACATTAAACATAGAGAGTGCAAACATCAAGACGCAAATGATGAATTTCACATGAAAAACCCTTTCAGGTAAAAACTATGGCACATAAATAGCTTTCATTAGTGTTATGTTCACTGATCCACATTTCTGATTATATAAGTGAGCACCAACTCTCCTTGAAGAACCAACTCAAAAATACATTGAAACCTGACACAATTCTTGACTAGTTCTCTTTAAAACATATCACTTGAATCACCAGCTCAATATATATTGTCAAAGAACTATTTTTTCTACACCTATTTTTTCTTCAAAAGCACAGTTCCGTCAATTTCCCAAGAACTATCACAATCCTTCCAGCCACAAACCCATTCAGTGGATTAATGATTTCCACCTCTTGAGCACTCTTGAGAGACTCAATATTACCGGAAAGGTAAGAGTTCAATACAACAGATATATTAATCTCAGCATCACTCCGCATGAAATCTCTTCTGGCTATATAATCTTTTTTGTGTTGTTACATCAATACAGCAAATGCGTAGCCCACTTCAATGTATCTTCGTCATGTATCTCTGAAACAATCCTCAGTCTATTGGCTCATCACTTTCACAGGTGGAACGATATGATGTTACTATTAACATGAATCTCATCCCCATGATCAGCAAGTAAAGATCCTTTGCTAAAGCCCGCCATTTTAACTCCTAAGACTGCTGAATAATAAGTAACGGAATGCAATTGTTGTATGTTTTGTGCAGAAAAACAACCATCCAAAACAGCAATCAGTTATAAATTTAATTTTTAGTGCACAGTTATACTACCACGAGCGGTATTGTTCACCCCCTCCCTGTGATTTTTTTCATGTGTTAAACAGTGTATATTGACCGCCTTAACCAAAGACCCAGTAATTGCCAGAAATTGGAAAAAATAACATTGCACTCCAAGTACCATATGTTGGCTCTTGCATTAAAAAACCACTACTCACAAAAAAAACCTCAATCTACAATATCTTTGTTGAATAAGGATCTATTGTTTTACTTCAGAAATCAGAAACAATTCTTAAATGCCAATATACGTTACAAAGTCATCAACATAAAGGAGCCATCCCGATCACAACTTAAGCTGTTACACCACACATAGGAGAAATTAAAAAATCGGCTGTAATAATATGTCAGACATCAAATTTAATAGACAACAGCAGTATTATAATGGAAACACCTGAATCCATGACAATTAAAGTTCATAGAGGTCAAACCTTTTGAATGTTTAATGGTGACATGGCATATAATCTGACTTGGCACAATCAAGCAGGTAAAGTGGACAAGCAACCAGCTCAAACAGATGACCAGGCAGCTCAAGCAAACAACCAAGTAGTTGATGAAAACAATGAATCAGCAGCTTGATAAGCATTTCATTCCTTTTTCATGCTATAGTACCTTGATACTATGAGTAATCCTCCAAAATTTATATAACCTTGATCATCAAACTTTGACAAAAATATTCAACACCCTACCTCTTTGTCATTGATGGCAACTCCATCTAAAACCAAACTGAAACAAAAATAAATCTGAAATAGTACTGTACTCCCTGACTTATTACTCCTTTTGACATCAATAACAAAGACCAACCTGCATAACTGAAATGGGGCTAAAAGAATATGACAGTGACAGCTCCCTAAGTCCAAACAGCAATTGATGGATGGAGTGAAATCACTCCCAACATCTCACTTTTGATATCATCAAAAACATATAGGTTGTTAACAGCCCTGCTTGCATCAGCAATGTATTTGCCATTTTTAATAATTCACAACCATCTGAATTGAAAGATAAATTGTGTCTTTGATCACATAATTGACTCACATTTAATCTAAGTTGTCGGTTCAGATGCGGGTTCGACATTCGTTTGAATTTTTTGGGGGCTGGGTTCGGGTTCATTTTGGGTTTGCCAGTACAACATTTTTATTTTTTTTAAATCTAAATATATTATTATAATCATTAAGACTATAATATGTTATACTATTAAAATATAATTAAATAATATATTACAATCTTAATTTAATAATATATTATTATACTGATAATTTTAATATAAATATATTATAATGTTAAATAATAAATATACAAATATCATAAAACAAATGTTAATATAATTGTAGTGTAAAAAAATTAATAGTAATTAATATTTGTAGCATAGTCCACAATACATCACTTCCACCCGAATGAAGAAACGCTCCGTAGAAAACTGATCAATGTTAACTGTGAAAGTTCTTTGTTCTGCTGAATAATGTCAATAGCACAACAAAACGACATAGCAGATACAACAGAAAGTATATTTCTTTTCAGTGTTCATTCCATGCATCCCTCTGCCAACACCTCATTCTGTGTGTTTCTCATTGATTATGTGATCATCGTTGGTTTTACATTAGTGAGGCCCACCCATTGATTATGAGGATCGCTGTTGGTACTGATTTTGTGATTGCCATGCATTGTTGTGCAAGCAGAAAAGACAACAAAATTAATCAATTTCGCCTTAAGTCATCAAACATTCGGTCAACGTCACCCAAAGTCACCCCGGGTTCAACCGCTTAAAAGGAAATTCATTAAAAAATATGCCCAAATTCAACGATGGTCCATTTTATCAAGTGTGCAGCGAATTCATCAATCAAACAGTGAATTTGACCCGAATTCGAACCGCATTTGACTTCAGAGTGACTCAACTTCTGATTTTGGCTGTCCGTGAGCGAATACGACAACTTAGCATTTAATAGATTGTGTTATAGACCTTCTATGCATAAAACATTGTCAACTTGGTCTCAACATCTTCTAAAACAAGTGTACCTTTACCTTTGCTTTTTGCAGATGTATTAGCACCATATCTTACCTTACCTCTATTAGTGCTTTTAAAAGTGAGAAACTTGCTCATCTCTAGTTGTATGCCTAGAACAACCACCATCAATGTATGATATCTCCTTTTTATTTTGTGCAACAAAAGTTGTTTCCACAATCAAAGCCTCCACTAAAACTTCTTCTTCCTCCAAACCTTGGTAACCTTCTTTGTCCTCTCTCTCAAACATTGTGTTTATCTTGAGAAATCTGAAATTCCACTTTTATAAACTTTAGTTGTGGGACCATAGTTATTTCATTTATAACATATAACATTGTAGTTCCTTGGGAGTGCAAAAGAATCTCTACTCATAAGTCTGAAATCATTTCCTTCAAACGTTGTACAGTTGATTGCCATGTGTCGAAATCTGAGTTACCGTGTTCGAACCTTGGAGCTGGGGTCCAGGTGTGGATTCATCCAGGTCCGGATTCGAGCTAGGGTCAAGTGCAGACCCGGGCAGACGCATAGTTCCAAACAGGGACCCTGCTCGGACCTGGGCAAATCCGGGAGGACCTGTGGCATGTGAGGCCATAAAGTGGTCCAAAAAGCATTTTAAAAATGAGTTTTTTAATTTTATTTTTCTTCAAACCCTAAAGGAAGGCATATTAGATACTTTTCATTCATCTAATCTCTCATTTGCTTTCTCATTTTGCTCTCTCATTTTGATGTGGCCATTTTGCAAGTTTGAAGAGAAGGTTGTAGAGATTGTTTGTGGAGTCTCAAATCCTTCAAATAATCAATGCCGAGTGTTCCAGGTATGCATTTGATCCTTACTTTCACTTCTTTCATAGTTTGGTTTTAGTTTTTTTATTGTTCTAATTTTTTATCAAGTTTTGTATAAGTTCTGAAAAAAAAAAATTTTAAAAAAATTTTAATAGATTGCAAGAATCATAAAATGAGTAGTCAAAGTTTAGTGGATGGGGAGGGCTCCCAAAGATTTAAAATTGATAAAAGCTCTCCTTTGTGTAAGTATACAACAAGAATTGAGAGAAGCTCATATTACCGGTTTAAACACTATTTGATAGGCCCAGTAGGTCAAGGGATTAGCATGTGTGAGGGTCCCCCAAAGGGAGGTAAAAAGGGGTTGTCAGCTTCTCAAATAGCGGGCATGTTAAAAGAACAACAAGAGGCTGATAGGTTAGTGTCAAAGGGGAAAAAAGATAGATCAAAGCAAAAACCACCAACACCACCCTCTCAAACAACCACTAGACCACATCCCTTCCTACCTACCCCATACGGAAGAAGATGAAATAGAAACACTCCCATCCCACAAGAGAGGCCCATTAGATAAGGCATTTCAAAATGAAAAGAGAGAAATTGCTGACATAAAGGTTGGGCGTTGCCTCATTAGGAGTGGTTTCATTCAATCTAGTGAGATCACCTTATTGGAGAGAGATGGTGCAAGCAATAAATGAAGCACCTCGTGGATACCGAGCCCCTGGATATGAAAAGTTGAGAACAGCCATATTGCATAATGAGAGAAAGAATGTAGAAAACCTCCCCAAACCAATAAGAGATTCTTGGATCCAAACGGGGTTGGGCATTGTTTTTGATGGATGGAAAGATTGCAAAAACCGTATATTAATAAATGTGATTGTTGTCTGCCCCAAGGGGGCAATGTTTTTTAGGGTAGTTGATTGTGAAGGGCAAGTAAAGGATGCAAATTTTATTGCCAAACTTCTCACTAAATCCATACAGTCCGTGAGAGTTGACAATGTTGTCCAAGTAATAACGGACAATGCTAAAGTTTGTAAGGCTGCAGGTGCTTTGGTAGAAGCATGATATGAGCATATATTTTGGACACCATGCATCGTCCACTCCTTGAACTTGGTGATGAAAGCAATTGGCACCCAAATTGAATGGGTGAAAAAAGTGCATGAGAGTGAGGAGATCCAAATGTTTGTGACAAACCACCACATGTCACAAGCAATTTTCAAAACTTTCTCCCACTTGGAATTATTGAAGTTAAATTTTGAACTTTATTTAGCTTCATTTATCATTTTGTTTCATACTTTACACAATTGAATACATATTTTTTGTGTTGTTTACATATTTGATATTTGAAATGTGTTATTGTATTAACTTACAATTTGAATTCTCATGGTAATAGGTTGCTAAAACAAGGTTTGCTTCACACACAATCATCCTTAGACAACTTGTGAGGGTCAAAGAAGCATTGTGTCAAATGGTTATTAGCAACAAATGGGGTGGATGGAAGCAAGCCGATACAGAAAAGGCTAAAACTGTAAAGGATATGATCTTGAGTGATGATTTTGGAATAGGGTGGACTATGTATTAGAACTCACCAAGCCAATCATGTCTATGCTTCGATATGCCGACACTGATGAACCTTGTTTGGGGGACATATATGATGCCATGGACTCCGTGCTAGAAAGAATGAAATCATCCTTGTTTATTGAGAGATTTTGATTTTTTATTTTAATTAAGTTATTAACAATACATCAAGATAACTTACATGTACACCATTTGACATCCCAGCTCAATCAGAGGAGAGAGCAAGATCCAGAGGATACCTTGTGAATAAGGTGAAGAAAATTGTTCTACATCGATGGAACAAGATGACTACACCTTTACACCTCCTGGCATATGCACTTTCTCCCCAGTATTAAAGTGATGAAATACTTTCTATTCCTGGTAGAGTGGCACCATACAAAGATCTTGAGGTTGCTACTGGGTATAAGAGGGCATTTAGCATCAAAATGCAATGGAAGAGACCTTAAAAAAAAAATTAGCATTTAGGTAGCCAACAAATAGAATTAATTATATTCGTTGACTACATAATAATTACCGACAACATGCTAATCTACCCGTCGGCTATCTTATAACTTTACTGACAACAGATACTATGAGTCTATAACCATCAATAAACTATTAAACATTTGTCATTGACTAATTTATCACCATGTTTCAAACTTTATTAAACTAAATTATTATCTATCAATCTAATGAAATAGTCTATGTTTTGAAACTCCATTTTGCATTTTAGTAATTCAATGTATGATTTTATTTACAACATTAACATAGATTAAGATTAACAAGTGAGTATTTAATGTTTATCTTTGACATTTGCCATTGATCAATAATCAAGTAACATTGATATATTCATACTATGAAATGACTTAGTTTTACAGCTATGCGAGTTTCTTTTCTTCTTTTTTTGCATATATATATACTCACTAACCCAAATGGGGAAAGAAAATTTGCCCAAATCCACAAACCCGAACCCCAAACCCAAATCCATTCCCAAATCGGCAACTTAGGTTGATATAACTGCAAGAGAAACAATAACCACAAAAGAAAAAATTATTAAACCTGTTTGTATGTGTTAATCTTGAGATGGGAGACCTTTTGAAAGCATCATTTCTGATTTATTATGATGAATCCTTTGTGCCATCAATATTTGTCTTATGTTGTTCTTTTGCACACTTGAAATTTGAACTTCTTCAAGACCAACTCTGCCTTTATCAGTAGATGATCTTTGTGAGACAATGACCTTGTCCAAGGGCATTAAAAAAAAATTGAGTTATCATCTCATGATTCAAATTTGTCAAAGATTTATCCAAGTGAAAAATTTTCAGCTTCAAGTATTTCACAGTTTTCTTCTTTGATTTTAAGCTGATTTTTTGTTTCTTCTTTTATTCTCTTTGCTTCTTCAACCTGAACCTTCAAAACAGATTTATCAAAGTGAAACAATTTCAGCTTCAAGTCTTTCACAGATTTCTTCTTTGGGCTTAAGCTGATTTTTTATTTCTTTTTTTAATTTTCTTTGCTTCTTCAACCTGAACCTTCAAATCAACTATCAATTACTCTGCTTCTCCGAGAGTTTTAGCTATCTTTGTTTCTGCCTCATCCTCTTCCTGTAGCAGCAACTTCAAGTTCTAATTTTTATTTCTAATGTCTCTTGATTCATCTAAAACACTCATTGGTGTAAAGTTTTATTATTCAGAAGTCTGATTGGTGTAAATCTCAATTCAATATGAATATATAATGCAGAATTTGTATTGCAGTAAAACTGCTATGTACTTATTGTATGATTTTATTAAGAATGAGGTTATTCACTGAAATGAAGAGTGGATTAATATATTGCAAGTATGAACTGTAGACTGTGATGATAGAGAAGGACTGCCGTGGTTATTGGTCCTTTCTTCACCGCAGTTTAACATATCTATATACTTCCTATCAGGAGAGGACGTGACTCAGCACGGTGACCATTCAACCAAAGGTCACGATGATCGCTTAACATGTATGTTGCGCTAACAGTTTGTTAAGGATATTAATATAACGATAGCAAGTGTAATCGGCTGTCAATAATAATATTGTCACAGCTGATGACAATTTATTATCGACAGTTGGTGATAATATATTTGACATGAATATTACATCGGCTATTCAAAGGAATATTTCATAATATATATATAATTTGTATGTATAATATATGAATCAATCATGCAATATTAGATTGAATACAGATTAAGGAGCATAGATTAAATTTCACTCATGCTAACAATCTTAACACTCCCTCTTTAGCAAGGGAAATTTGAAATAAGATTAACTTACATAATCAGTGTAGTCATCATTATGTTTTAAGCTAAGAGAGAGAGAAAAGAAGGAAAACATAATGGATTTTCATGGTGTCCAGCTATTGCCCAAAAGACCCATGAAGGTTATCAATGTGTCCGGCAAAATCCGGCCCAAAGAACAAGGATAACCCAAACTTTCAAAACAATGGGTTTTCATGGTGTTCGGCTATCACCCAAAAGACCCATGAAGGTTATCAATGTGTCCAGCAAAATCCAGTCCAAAAGACAACAACAAATTCAACCATTGTTTGAAAATAGATCAACTAAAATAAAGTTGTCACTTTATCATAGGATCAGAACACATGAAAGGTCGTCACCTTTCTCAAGAAAAGTTGTCACTTTTCACAATACAAACTTGCAAGCAAAAATAAGAAAATAATTTGTATTCATGAATAATAGATGCATTTACAATAATATCATACCAAGTTTTTCTCGGAAGTATACAATTTTCAACTAAGCAAGAGGTCTGGTGAAAATATCAGCATTCTATTCATTTGTATTGATATAACTCAATTTAATGATATCTCTGCCAACCATGTCTCTTATGTAGTGATAGGGAGTCTCAATATGCTTTGATCGATTGTGGAAAACTAGATTTTCTGATAGCTTGATGCAACGTTGATTATCACAATGAATCACAGTTGGTTTTAGAGGTTTTCCAAATAGCCCAAATAGAAGTTTTCTTTACCAATTTGCTTTACATGCTCCCATAGAAGCGGCTACATACTTGGCTTCGGTAAAACTTAAGGCAACAACTGGTTGTTTTCTGCTGAACCAAGATATCATAGCTGACCCAAGACTGAAGCAACAACCTGTAGTGCTCTTGCGGTTAGATGAACATCCTGCCCAATTTGAATCAGTATATCCTTCCAAATATATCTCAACCTTTTCATACTTTAATCCAAAACCAATAGATCCTCGTAAATATCTTAATATATGTTTTGCAGCCATAAGGTGGATCTTCTTAGGTTTACACATAAAATGACTAAAGACATTTGTAGCATAGCATATGTCAGGTCTGGAATTTACAAGATACCTAAGAGATCCAATTATTTGTCTAAAGAGTGTAGGATCAATGTCCTCAGATTTTGATGCTTCTTTCAGCTTGTGTAAATTTGTTTCCATCGGAGTAGATAAGGGCTTACTATCCATCATTCCAAATCTGGTCAGAATATCTTGGGTGTACTTTCCTTGATGCAAGAAAATATAGTCTTTCTTTTGATTAACTTCTAACCCCAAGAAGTAGTGTAGTAGCCCTAAATCTTTCATTTCAAATTTAGCTATCAAATCTTGTTTACATTTTTCAATTAATTTATCATCACCTGTTATTAGCAAGTCGTCAACATATAGAACAAGCATTACCATACCATCATTTGTGGTTTTGAAGTATATGTTAGAGTCGACTTCATTTTTTGAGTACCCAAGTTTGGAAAGGTAGATCTATCCTTTCATACCAAGCTCGAGGAGCCTATTTGAGACCATAGAGTGCTTTCTTGAGTTTACATACATATAATTTTTTATCTTTTATGGTGAACCCTTCAGGTTGTTCTATGTAGACTTCTTTATTAATGACCCCATTTAGGAAAGCAGTTTTTACATCCATTTGATGAATCTTCCATCCTTTTGATGCTGCAATTGCAATAATTGTTCTTACAGAAGTGTAACGAGCTACTGGTGCAAAGGTTTCTTCATAGTCAATGCCAGCTTTCTAGGAGAATCCTCGAGCAACAAATCTAGCTTTGTGTTTTTCAATACTTCCATCAGTGGCATATTTGATTTTGTATAACCATTTTGAAGATATAACTATTTTGTCTTTAGGCCTAGATATAATATCCCAAACATCATTCTGAATTATGGAATTGTATTCTTCTACCATGGCATCTTTCCACTCTTGGGACTTTAGGGCTTCTTTAGTTGTAGATGGTTTGATTTTGTTTATCTCAGTTATAAGAGTAGTATAACATGATTGGTTTCGAGTTCTCTTATCTTCTTTTGAGATCTCATTTGGTTCCACATTGTTTTTTTCAAGCATCTTCCTTGCCCATAATGGTCTTTTCTTCCCATTAGTTATATCTGGTTCTCTCTCTTCAGGTGTATGCTCCCTCTGATTTTCAGTTTGTCTAATTTCCTCATCATCTAAGATTGGTTCATCTTCTATGCCGGTTGAAAGTTTTAAAGCAGAATCCTCTTCAAAAATTACATCCCTACTTGTTTCAACTAATCTTTGTCCCGGAATGTAAATTCTATAACCCTTGGAATTTTCACAATATCCTATAAATATACCTCTCTTCCCAGAAGGTTCAAGTTTAGTCCTCTTTTCTTTGGGTATGTGAATGTATACTGGACATCCGAATATTCTAAGATGGCTTAGATCTGGTTTGATCCCTGAGAAGACTTCTTCAGGTGTGGTATTCTTTAGAAATGAATGTGAACATCTATTTTGAATGTATACTGCAATCTTAGAAGCTTTTGCCCAAAATGAGCCATGCATATTTTGATCATGTAGCATAGCTCTTGCAGCTTCAATGATAGTTTTGTTTTTCCTTTCTGCGACTCCATTTTGTTGAGGATTATAAGGTACTGCATACTCCCTCTTAATCCCAACAAAATTACAAAAACTTTTGAAGATATCTGATGTATATTCTCCTCCATTGTCAGATCTTAATGTTTTAATCCTTTTACTTGTCTGATTTTCTACTACTGCTCTGAAGGTTTTGAATTTTGATAGAACTTCATTTGATTCTTTGACTTTCAAGAAATAGATCCAGGTCTTCCTAGAAAAATCATCAATGAAGGATATGTTATAAAGAAAACCTCCTAGAGAAGGTGTGGGCATAGGTCCACAAAGATCTGAATGGACTAGTTCCAAAACTGATTTTGACTTATGTTCACTAGAGGGAAAAGGTTTTTTTATGATTTTCACTAGAGCACACCCTTTGCAAGTTCTTCTATGAGATCAGTCTAGTTTAGGAGTACCAGAAGTTATCTTATCTAAATTATGAAGTGAACTAAACCCAATATACCCAAGTCGTCTATGCCATAATTCATTAACATTGGAAGTTTCAAGACTAAGAGCTTGAGTTTGAATATTGCTTATTCTATATAATGTTCCAAATTTGGACCCTATGATAATAGCATTTTTCATATTTGAGTTATTATGCAATATAGTACTTTGTCTTTGTTGAAGGTGACATGATATCCATCATCGGCTAGACTTGAGATAGAAATTAGGTTCCTTTTTATGCATAGTACAAATAAGACATCTTTAAGATTAAGTGTAGTTCCATCCTTTAATTTTATAGAACATGTCCCAATACCTTTTACAAGATAGGTAGAATTGTCTCCAATTGTAACTCCTTCAATGATATGAGTTCCAAATGAATCAAACATATCTCTGAATCCAGAGATGTGACAAGATGCACCACTGTCTACAATCCAAGCTTCTTTATTTGAATTTACTTCACTTGAAAGTGCGCAATAGTATAGTTGATTTTCATCTTCCTTTGTTTCAACAAGGGAGGCTAGAATTTTCTCTCTTTCTGGACAGTTTCTGAAGGTGTGTCCTATTTTCTCACACTTAAAACACTTAACATGAGAATGATCTTTATTAAACTTCTTTTTATTGTTATTATTGAATTTCCTCTTCCTTTTATTTGAGACAGTGTCAAGAGCTTGATTTTCTCCCTCTTGATTTAAAGTGATCCCTCTGGAGATTAGCCTTGATTCTTGTGCTATGCATTCATTTTTTAATTGATCAAAAGTAGGAATTGAGGGTATGCTTACAACTTGTATGAAAGTATCCCAAGACATTGGAAGCCCTCTTAGAGCTATTAATGAGAGTTCTTGATCTTTGATTTTGTTTCCAATGGAAGATAATTGTTTCTTCGTTTTAGAAATTTTCTCAAAGTAAGAGTGAATAGAGTCTCCTTTTCCATTTTAGTATTCAGTAATTGGGATTTTAAGGTGATTAGTCTACTTGAGTTATTTATCTCAAATGTATTTTTTATGGTCTGGAATACTTCATATGCACTTTTGATCTCTGAAATGGAAGGAAGGATGTGATCTTTAACTAAATCAACAATGATTTTCCTTGCTTTATTATTACGTCTTTTCCAGGTGAGTTTTTTGGTTTCATCTTGAGGTATTGAGATCTCTTTTTCAATGTATTCTTCAAGTTCCAGTTCTTCCAGAATCGTAATGATATGAGTTTTCCAAGAGAAGAAATTTGATGCACCTTCAAGTCTGTCCTCCACCCTGACATTATTTGCCATTATTTCTTCCTTTTTTAAAAAAATTGAGATTTCTCTACCAATTTGGCTCTGATACCATGTAAAGTTTTACTATTCAGAAGTCTGATTGGTGTAAATCTCAATTCAATATGAATATATAATGCAGAATTTGTATTGCAGTAAAACTGTTATGTACTTATTGTATGATGTTATTAAGAATGAGGTTATTCACTGAAATGAAGAGTGGATTAATATATTGCAAGTATGAACTGTAGACTGCGATGATAGAGGACTGCCGTGTTTATTGGTCCTTTCTTCACTGCAGTTTAACATATCTATATACATCCTATCGGGAGAGGACGTGACTATGCACAGTAACCATTCAACCAAAGGTCACGATGATCGCTTAACATGTATGTTGTGCTACCAGTTTGTTAAGGATATAATATAACGATAGCAAGTGTAATCGGCTGTCAATAATAATATTGTCACAGCCGATGACAATTTATTATCGACATTTGGTGATAATATATTTGACGTGAATATTACATCGGCTATTCAAAGGAATATTTCATAATTAGATTCAATAATATATATATATATATATGAAATTATGAATCAATCATGCAATATTAGATTGAATACAGATTAAGGAGCATAGATTAAATTTCACACATGCTAACAATCTTAACAATTGGCTCCACTTTAGGATTTACTTCTTCAATAATATGATCTTCATACTCTTGATTTTCATCATGTACTTCCTCTATGGCCATGAACAATATTTCTTAACTTCAAGAGTCTTCATCACTAAAATCGGATGAACTACTTCTTTAGAAGAGAGTCTCTCTTTAGATTTCTAAAACTTCTTCTCTTTTCCCTTATACTTCTTGCTCGACTTAAGCTTCTTTCCATGGTTGCTAGCCTCACTTTTTGCATGTGAACATTTAGCAGCAAAATGTCTTACCTGACCACAATTAAAGCACTTGAAAGGCAACTGTCTTTATATTTACCTGAACCTTTCTTCAACTTCGTTATGAAATATGTCTCTTCAAATTCAGATTCTTCATCAAAACTTTCACTGGACATACACTCTCTGTCTTTTCCTTTCATCAAAATTTTAAAGGCTGCCTCTTTTTCAAATGAAGAATCAGAGTTTGTCACCTCATAGGCTGTTAGAATGCCATGAAGCACATCAGCAGTCAACTTATCAAGTTCCATCATCTCTTCAATCATGGAACCTTTGCATCAAAATGCAAGGGAGGAGACCTTAAAAAAAATTAACTACAGTGGACTCCTCAACCTCAACTCCTAATCTCTTAACAGTGTTAACGATTTCATCTACTCGCAGCAAATAGGAAGCAACATTTTCCTATTCCTGAAACCTGAGACTTCCAGAATTTCTTCTAAGACTTTAAAGCTTTGCCTTCTTGAACATTATCATCTCCTCCATATGTTTTGTAAAGTTTCTCCCAAATATCGTAAGTTGTATGGCAATGTATGACTCTCACAAATTTTGTCTCTAACGAACCACATAAGATTTGCATTCATAGCTTTTGCATTATTTTCAAAAAGCCCTCTTTCGATCAGCATCGATTGGAGGAAATAGAGGAATTTTGTAACTAGTCCTCACACTACTTGAGACATAAAAACCAAGATATATTAGATAAGTACGCATTTGAACACTCTAGAATGCATAGGTGGAAGTTGGAACCATCAAATAAGGATGCTCTATTCATGGCAAGACCTTCATGACAATCTATGTGTGAAATTTGGATCAACATCCAAGCATTTAAGCTCTTTTCCGAAGGAATCCTGCTTTGATACTAATTGAAAAGCACACATGAAATACTGAGGAGGGGGGTGAATAAGTATTTATAAAATTTAAACACGTGTAACCACATAGAACATAGAGAACAAACATCAAGACGTAAACACTGAATTTCACGTGAAAAAGCCTTTCGGGTAAAAAACCACAGCACATCAATAGCTTTTATTAACCAACTCTCACACTGTACCAACTCCCAAAGAACACCAACCCTCCTTGAAGCATCAATTCCGATCAGTTGAAGTACCAACTTCAGTTGAGCACCACCTCAAAATTACATTAAAACCTGAAACAACTATTGACACAGTTCTCTTTAAAATAAATCACTTCAATCACCAGCTCAGCATATATATTGTCAAAGAGTTATATGAATAAAAGACTTTAGTCATTGTTCCTAGGGAATGATCACACCAAAATAAACAGCCATGCCTGATATATTGATTTCTTTTTCTGTTTCTACACCTATCTTTCCTTCAACCACATATCTCCATCAATCCCCAAGGACTGCCATAAGCGTTCCCATCACCAACCCATTTAGTTGATGAATCATTCCCGTCTCTTGAGAGACTCTTAATATCATCAAGTAAGAGTGAGTTCAATACAACAAATATATTAATCTCAGTATCACTTTGCATGAAATCTCTTCTGGATGTGTAATCTTTTCTGACTGTGTTGTTACTCACATCAACACAGTAAACAGGCACCCTTCAATGTATCTTCCTCATGTATCTGTGAAACAAATCTTAGTCTGCCAGCTCAACACTTTCACAGTTGGAATGATATTATGTTACTATTGGTATGAAAACTCACCCACGTAAAGTAAAGATCTGTTGGAAGTTGGAACCATCAAATAAGGATGCTCTATTTGTAGCAAGCCCTTCATGATAATCCATGTGTGCAATTTGGATCAACAAGTATTTAAGCTCTTTTCCAAAGGAATCATACGTTCATACTAATTGAAGAGCACACATAAAATACTGAAGAGGAGGGAACTTGAATAAGTATTTTAAACTTTTAAACATGTGTAACCACATAAATTAGAGAGCAAACATCAAGAAGCAAACACCGAGCCTTTCGAGATTAAAACCTCTGCACATCAATAGCTCTTATTAACCGACTCTAAGGCTGTACCAACTCCCGAAGAACACCAACCATCCTTGAAGCAACAACTTCATTTAAGCATCACCTCAAAAATACATTGAAACCTGAAACAACTATTGACCAGTTCTCTTTAAACATATCACTTCAATCACCGGCTCAAGCATATATATCGTCAAAGAGTTAAATGCATAAAAGACTTCAGTCCTTCTTCCTAGGAAATCATCACACCCAAATAAACAGCCATGCCTGATATATTGATTTCTGTTTCTGTTTCTACACCTAACTTTTCCTCAGCTGCACAGCTCCATCAATCCTGGAGGACTGCCATAAGCCTTCCCATCACAAACCCATTTAGTCAATGAATTATTCCAATCTCTTAGTATCATCGAGTGAGTTGCAATAAAACAAAAATATTAATCTCGGTATTATTATGCATGAAGTCTCTTCTGGATGTGTAATCTTTCCTGACTGTGTTGTTACATCAACACAGTAAACAGGTAGCACTCTTCAATGTATCTTCCTTGTGTATCTCTGACACAATCCTTAGTCTGCTCAAGACTTTCACAGGTGGAACGATATTTTGTTACTATTGGTATGAAAACTCACCCATGTAATCAGCAAGTAAAGATCCTTTGCTAAAGTCCACTGTTTTAACTCCTGAGAGCGCTGACTATTAAGTAATAGATGACAATTGTCATACATTGTGTGTGGAAAAACAACCATCCAGAAGAGGCAATCACATCAACCAACTATATATTCTATATTTAGTGCACAGTTATGCTATCAATGGGGATGTTGTTCACCCTGTCCATGTGTTTTCTTCTTGCATTAAACACTGTGTATTGACCGCCTTATTCTAAGGCCCAATAATTGCTAGAACAAATTATGCTGCACTCCAAATACCATACATCGGCTCTAGCATTAAAAAACTACTACTTGCAAAAAAACACCTCCATCAAAAAAAGCTCAGCTGAAGAAGAATCTATCAATTTCCTTCTAAAATCAAAGCAAATTCTTAAATACCAATCGACATTAGAAAGTTGTCGATATAAAGGAGCCGCCACACTCACAACTCGAGCCATTGCACCACACATAAGAGAAATTAAAGAATTGACTATTAAAAAACATCAAGCATCAAAATTAGAAGACGTTGTCAATATTACAATGAAGCGCCTTAAAACTCTTGAAGTTGCCATAATTAAACTTCATAGTGGTCGACCCTTTTGAATGTTTAATGGTATCAGGGCATATATCTGTCTCAGAACAAGCACGTAGGTGAAGTGGAAAAGCAACCAGCACAAACAGACAACTAGGCAGCTCAAGCACACAACCAAGTAGCTCAACCAGACAGCCAAGCAGCTCAAGCACGCAACCAAGTAGCTCAACCGCAAGGCCGAAACAAAAAACCAAGTAGCTCAAACACACAAACAGGTATCTCAAGCACACCTACAAGTAGCTGATGATCTGATGATTAATCAATGACTCGATAAGCATTTCATTCCTCTTTTATGCCATAGTTCCCTGCTACTTGGAGTAATCCTCCAAAATTCATATGGCCTTGATCATCAACCTTAATTGGATAATCCATAATAATGATGACTAACCAACAAAAAACAAAACATTTATGGATCCATTAATTCCATGAAGACAATCAAGTTCAAATCAGTAAGTGAGATCTTGTATATGTTCATATTTATTTTCATGTTCTCTCTTATTCAACGGATGAATGCAAAGAAATTGCTTTAATATCACTGGTTGTAAATTATCAATCTCACATAAATCAGCCTTACTCGGTGAGTAATTTATGACTAGGTTCTTCCTTGTCAAAGCTCAGCTGTGTGAGATGCTCTATCCAATTCCACATCATTTTTAGCCATGCTTTTGCTAGAGAATCCTGCTAGATTCAGCAGTTAGTAATTGTGTTGAATAGTGTTTGGGGTGGTAGCTATTGTGAATGCTTACTCCCATTATATATGTCCAATGAATTTGTAAATAATGAATTAAAATTCATATTATCATGATCCGAACGGTCATTCCTAAACATGATCTCCAATTGTGATATGAATATCAGGATTTAACTGTGTGATTTTGAGTCAAACTCGATGACCCATGTTTCATGATATTCATATCACACAGTTAAATCCTGATATTCATATCACAATTTGACTAGCTGTGGAAATTATCTCCTAATGATCTCCAATGTCAAAAGGTCATCTAAATTTCTCAAAATTCCATATACACATCTTCATGTACACATGACTGGTGGATATAGCTTAGTTGGCTTTCAATGAAGCCTTAATTTGAGGGAAGTATAGTGAGATGGCTTGCTACTCGGCTAAATAACGAAGATATTATATCATAACATGATTACAGTCTATTGATGCTTTATAGGCCAAATTATAAAGGACATGTATGTATGCATGTATGTATAAAGGACATGTATGTATGTATGCATGTATGTATATTGCTTGATCTCCATATCCAAAACTTCAAATGACAGTTGGACCTCCACCCATACACAGTTCACATATTAATATACCCAATGTTTATGATTTGAAACAATTGAAGAGAACTTCGACCCATAGCCACAGTTCACATATTCATATACCAAATGTTTATGATCTGAAACAATTGAAGAAAACACAGTGAATGTACTATCCTATGTGCTACAAAAGGGTAGATGAACAAATACAAAGAAGGATTCAAATAAGAAGCAATGTATTATATTATGTGTGTATATATACTGACAATTCAAATTTTATTATAGTTGCAACATTTCTACTGGAACACAAAGATCTGTATTAATGATCCAACACCTGATGAAAATGCACAGAAAAACATAAAAGCATAGATATGTTTTGGTGGCTATTAATAGACCCTCGGAGTAGTAGTTATATAAACAAATTTAACATGCAGAACCCCCAAGATCTATCACTTACTGTTTGCACTGCCAAAAACACGAGGAGGACATCACGTGCAACAAAAATCCTAAACTTTAGCTTACGCCAAGAGTAATCCTCAGGTATTTCAGTCCGCAGATGGAACTGGGCTTTACAGGTTGAGCAATGTGAGAATGCAAAACCTTCCTGGACACCAAAAAAAGGTACGTTATAATGCTAGTTATGCATTGTCATTGCTCACTTTAAAAATGAACATGTGATACTGATAAACACACATAAAATACCTTTACAGATCGCCAGTGGTCAAGGCATGAACGATGGACAAGTTGTTGAGTGCCTTTGCACATGCAAGGAGAGATCAATTCATCTCCTAAATCATAAAACATCAAAGATCATCAAATAAGAAAATGGTGTTATAGTGTGCAATCAAGCAATCTTTATATATATAATGAGTTTCAAAATATTAAAGAATAAATTTCAATACTTCTCAACAAATGCTCCGCACAACAGCTGTTTAAAAAAACACAAGTTTGCTACCTAAAGAAATTATTGTTTCTCTAGCATCCATCGAGGCTCTTAACCTGAGAATTGTGCTTCTTGATAACTGGAAAATGTTGCCATTTCAGTAGCTATTCCCTGCCACTGCGATGTTATTCCAGATTCACAGAAGCAATGTTGTGGGTGTCAAATCATAGTAAAGGAATGTAAAGGCCCTCTTATCTAACTTTTTGTAGCTTATTTTAAATATCACTGTTCGACCTTTTTTATCCAGTTCAGCATCAAACATAATGTGGAGCATGCACATTATAAAGAATATCAAACGCTGATTCCATAATTCATTTATACAAGTACTGATGTGGCATTACCTTACCTTATATAATAAAAACTACCAATCTTATTTTCTTATTGGAATTTACTTTTTTTTTTTTTGGGTCCATTTCAGGAACAGATAATGTGCAGCATGCACATTGTAAATAATATCAAACATTGCTCCATAACTCAATTATGGAAGTAGTGATGTGACATTACATTACTTACCCTCATGTGGCAGAAGCTACCAATCTTTGATTTTCAGTGGCATTTACATTTTTTATTCTTAAAAAATTGTATCTTTTATTAGCCAATAGGCTATATTGTGTAGGTTCTCACTCAGAACCCGGCTCACGCCCGGAACAAGTGCCATAAAACAATTTTCTAGCAGTTGTCTGTTAAAAAAACATTTACCATCCATCAAATTGGAATGAATTCAAATCAGATATAATCCAACCTTTCAAATCAAATATAATCCAATCTCTGAATTTAATTGAATTTCAAATAGACAATCAAATATTTATTTCTCTGTGTTATTTCTTCTGTATGTTTTTCACTCGCTATTTGGTTCTGTGTAATCTGCCCAGACGCCAAATAAACTGACTCGAATGCAGTCAGCTAGGGCTTAGAAATTAGTGTCAAGAATAGATTTAATGTCTGTCTAGATATAATATAAGCTTAAGTATGGTCAGATTTGACCCTTAGAAAACTTTTGAAATTGAAAGAAAAGTAGAAATTCAGGGTGGTGGTACTGGTAAATGAATGCAACTCATTTAAAACTGACAGAGGTATCAGTAGATATTACAGAGTTCTATTATAATCTGAAATCCACCCATAGAATTCATCTCTGCATTCACTTTTATTTAATGGTTATGCAAATGGACATGGCTATCAATTGTATTGCATGCGCAAGTTGGAAAGATTGATAACTGCTTGTACAGAGTATGATTTCAAAAATACTAAAGGCTTCTGTACAGGATGTACAAAACTTCATCCCATCAGTTATGAACAATAATTGCAAGAACCAGTTTTCTTTCTCTATGCTACAACACTTTTTGCAGTCTATGGTCATATGGAAAATCAGGAATAATTACTGGTTCTTAAGAAATGCTTTGCTTGCCTTATGTTCCCATCTTTTTACAGTCCATAGTTATGTAATTAAAAAAAATCTCCAAAAGAATGAATCACAAGATTGGATGAATTCAACATCTAGAAAGGTTTAAAACTTAAATGTTGCATGGAAGTTCCAAGAGAGACAATTTTCTGTTTTCCAAGTTTTCTGTAAAAGTTGGATTAAAAACTTTTGCAAAATAGAAATCCAGAAAACTTATAGATGCAAGCAGTGAAGAAAACCAGGTGTGTCTCCTTCTAATGGTGCTCTTTAGATAAATAGGTTTTTCAACTAACAGAATGGCTCCAAATATTTAGAGATATGATTCTACTAATGCCTCAATTTTTTGTTTGAAGTGATGAAGAATTTCACAATGGTTATAAATATTTGACTCTTACCATAGTGGAGCAAAATAACATAGTTTCATAAAGTCTTGAATAAAGGAATGGAGGGACATGATGACAGTTTAGGAGGAGAGAATCATGTGCCAAAATTTTGGTATGGTAGCACAAATATGATATATTACTTGAATAATTAGTTGTAAAAACTGTATAAGAAATTGTAATTTTATCATTTATGAAAAGTTAAACTGTAAACCTGATAAATTAATATTTGTGTTGTCCCTTTTTAATATTTCTGTGAACTCTATAGTTTTTTAATCTCTATCCATTCAGTACGTATGAAATATTGAATAGCAACATCTAACACAATTATTTCATATCGAAGCCCTTTCACAAAACTATGAGCACACAAATCCAACATAATCAAACTAGAAATGACTGAATACAAACTACTGTCATACAGCAGTACTCAATATGGATGCAAGAAGATATAATGAATCAACCTAATTAACATGTATGTAAATACTGTAATCTGATACGTACAACTGTCACCATAAACTGCTGAATAATCAATGTTGTGCAACAGCATTCACAATCATATTTTGCAAAAATAAACTCAGAGAAATATAGGAATATTGAAAAACAAATTGGAATAGCAGCTTTCATATGATAAAAATCCGAATTTGATTCAAAACTGAATCCAATTCATGGCCTACATATGCAGATCCAGCAACACAGATAAAAATGCAAGAATTCATATGCTGGTACAAACTGGTATTAGAAATACTTATTATAATGACAGGGTGCTATATCAGCACTGTAGCGGCAACACTATGTCAAGGATATTGTAGCCTCATTATAGAAAACTGAAATGCTGAAATAAACATACCACAGCGAGTGAAATGTAAACAAGGGATGATTTCCTTTCAGAAATTTTTAAGTTTATGTTGGTTCTTTTAATTTGAATTTTTACCCCCCAACAAATACTTTCCAAGCATTAAACAATATTATATAGACAATAAAGAATATGCTTGATTGCATTTTTGCTTGAAATACTTTTGAATGAGCGTAACCCTTGCACCTCTTTTGGGTGCAAGTGATAGTTTTATATCGTTTTAAGTTTATGACTAATTTATTAGCATCAGCTTGCAAAGATGATAATACGTAGCTAAAGTCATGTGTGGGCATGCTTTTGGTGAATGATGATGACCAATGCCCATTCTCTTATGATATTTAAATAATCGGCAGCGTCTCATTGCTAAATTTCTAAAGAATATGTAAATATGAAGATGGGCAATTTCTAAAACCTCACCGCCCCTGAAACCAATCATATTTTCCATTTACTACCATTGGTAAAGGCTTTTATTACAGTGTCATATTTTCCATTTACTACCTTTGGTAAAGGATTTTATTACCATGTGTCTTACATTATCCCAACAATGCATAATCTAAAGCTTCATCATGCTGATGGATATCTGGAAACAATCAGTAACCGAAACTTCTTGAGTGTGTACATTTAAACAAGCAAAGGGGGTAGGAAAACTAGGACACTACTTCCCTAGAAGCTGTGAAGAAAACTTAAGGCAATTTGGTATAGATATTTAGAAAAAATATGCAGAGCTTACAAACAATGAAAGCAGCACTCAAGCTTCTTGAAATAGAATATCTACATGATATACTTTATTCTCAACTTGATTAGCAGTAAAAGAGCAAAAGCATCCAACTACAAAAATCAACAGTCTGGAGTCTCGACTTAAACTCAGTTGAGAAATCAAAATAACTGTTTTAATCTTAACCCTTTTTATGAAGATAATAAAGAGAATTATATCGAGGTCCTCCTCATTTTTCATGAGCTTATAGACTGAAGTAGGTCTGCATAGTGCAGGCTGCCACCACTCTTCAAATAAATGAAACCCAAATACAAAAAAACTGAGTAGCTACAAGTTATGTTGTGACCCTTTAGCTCATATAAGGATATTTATGATTGTTCTCAAGCTGAGGATGATCATCCACTACTGATCCTTGGTGTGGAAACAAGGACTCTGCAACCCTTAAGTTATAACAATTGTCCACCTTTGCCAGTTCATTACGTAAGTCCATGCAGCCTTCAATGCTAAATATCTTGAGCTCTGCTAAAAATAATTTACATGGGCTCTTCAAATTAGGGAAAGTAAACGTCAATGTTTAAATAGACTCTCCTATGATATATCAATCATCTGATATTTTAGTATATCAGCAAAAAAAACAGTCAATTAAATGGTTATCTTTTTCATCAGGAAATAAATCTGAACCCAAAATGATTGAAAAAAAAATCAATTGCTCCTTCCATTAATAGCTCATATTTCTGTTTATGCCCACACAGAATGGCATGGCATCACATGAAAGCCAACAGGATACTCCAAATAGTCAATGTTCAATTTGCAAATAGTGCCATACAAGAGATATCTAAAAAGGGATTAACAAGTAATGAAGCATAACAATCCAATGGACAATTATTGTGACAAACACAAATTTGGCGAAACTGTTCATTGTTGAAGCCTGATTTGAGTTTAAATATTTAGGCATTGTAGATAAATTAATTTATTTTGATAGGATTGAGGGAGAATAGCTTGTAAGTTGTTTCCTAGAGCTGAAACATCAAATTGTTTTTAAATTACCTTGAAAACTCAGAAATGGAATCAAAAAGGAATTGGCTTCAAAATGCTATTCCAATTAGCAAATGAATGACTATTAACATTTGATAACAAAAAGGCTAAAGTACTTCGAAGTTTCAAACTATTAGTCAAGTGCAGTATGACAGAGGAATCCCAATATTAATTAGGTCATGCTCAAGTGTTAAAGCTTTGGGGTTTTCATTAGTAAACCTCAGCTTCAAATCCTCAAATTACATGTGAAGGGGTCACGTGCAAGCTCAAATTCTGGGTGACATGTACAACAAAAAGGTGCAAATCCTGAGTCACCTAAAAGGAATATACATGCATTGATAATGACCAATTATCTCAAGGTGAGCAATAAGCTTTCCTCAACCTCTGCCTCCCATCCACACAAAAAGAAACACCTAACATGCTTGGCTCTACTACAAAATGCAAATAAAATTAAACCACACACAGCTACTCAGTTTACGGTAAATTAAGAAGTGTCACCAACCAAGAATTGAAGAAAACAAGACAATAATAAAAGAAAATTACCTGGCTCAGAGCCATCCAACTCAAGGCAAATACGGCAACAAGCAGCTGAGGAGGTATCGCTTTCTTCATCATGGATTTCACTATCCTTCTCGGCAGATACAATTGCAGGTGGTTGAAGAAGAGGAACTGAGTCCACATCACCAACTTCCTGTTCGTTGGAAGGCTCTAATTGTACTTCACCCTTCATTCCAACCATACTACAGTAAGCTCCAACCCTTGTCAGCCCTGCCTTTACAACGATTGTTTAAGCTCTTCAGTCAAAGAGATAAACATATCTAGAGAAATAAATCAACAGTTTCCATCACAGTGACTGATATTATAGACAAATTAGAATAAATAAAACCCAGAACTATGTGTCAATATATTCAATGAAGCAGTAAAAAAATTATTTATTTTTCAAATTGCACCAAGAAATGGACATAATCGTTTTAAAACCAACAGAGATTTGATCAGAAAGCAATAAAGGCATCTGTAGAGACTGATTTCATTGATTACCTCCTAGACACCGATTTTCTCCGGGAATGTTGAAACTCCTTCAAAATTGCTTCAAAGTTTATATCGGTAATTCATTGCAATGGAGGAAGGTCCAAACCCTACAAGCAAAGGGCTTTCACGCATAAATTTTGATAGATAGAAAACACGTTGCAAGAGTTCAACCCAAAAAATCGTTGGTCCAAGCCTCCATTTTAATTTTTAACAGTAAAAGCAGATACGATTTCTAGTATTAACTCCTCCATGTATTTCAATTTTCAACCTGCGTTTCATAGTAAAACAGGTCAAGTGATTGGAAATGGTCAAATTCTTGGAGTTTGTTCAAATACTTATAAAGGCATAAAATATGACACTATAGGAAAAAACACAAGTTTCATTATCAAGCCTGTCAACAGCGTAAACCCTGCGATCAACAGGATTCACTCACATTTTTATATCAGGGAATCAGATTGACATTACCACAAAAAGACAGCAATTTCCTCAAAATTAGGCAGCCAGACCCTGTATTGAACCGATCAGTTTGTCTAATTAATTAAGAATTTACATACAGAAGGAAAGCAACGGAAATTTCCCGACTCTTATTTTTCTCTATATTTGAGCCTGAATAATCCAAGTAAATTTATTATTAAGATCATATCTTTTTTCATTTTAACCGTTGCAAAACCTTCAATATTTGTTGTAACCGTGCATACAATAGTAAAATCAAGGAATTTTGTCTTTTCATGGCTCTAGGCGCATTAACCTCTATTGTCAAATAGGAGCAGCCCTGTGGTAGGAAAAGGCAGGAAGGACATATAATCGGTCGGCCATTCACCAGTTTGTAAAATATTATCTCCCAAAGTAAGAAATTTCATCAGCAAAACGCAACAGATAACAAATACTTCACCACTATTGACTCAAAATAGCTGAAACAACATCAATTAATGAGTAAATGACGAAAATTCAACCAAATTTAACTCCACGAGGCTCAAATCACACCAGACTCTGAAGACAGCTGGAACTTATCATCGAAGTCACGGGAACGGGCAGAACAGGCTTTGATTTAAACATACTCTCAAGATTATCAAGCATAGATGAAATCAGCGGCGATTTTTCCAAAAACTTTCAACATACCTCGAAAATGCCGGTATAATCGGAAACCTTTTTTCCTACGATATAATATGGCGGCTTGTCAAAATTCGCCAAGGAATTGTATTATTGAGGGCACCTCTGTTGAGGAAAACGTCCTTCAAACATAAGATATGCGTATTGTTGTTTTTCCTTGCCGTGGCTTCCTGAAGGTTTCGGATTATGACATTTTATTATAACCAATATTTTATTTTATTTCTTGAACCGATGACCTTTTCGATGGGTCAGAACAACCGTGTTATCAGGTACCCATTTTTAAAAAAATACAAGAATATTTGAGGGCAGGGTCTTCGTTTACCTGTGGGCTTCCTATAAAGGTAGCTGAAAATCATGCATTGTGACGGTAGGCCCCATGTTTCCTTTAATTTTATAATTGAGTGGTATTAAGGAACAAAGCTGCAATTATTATTTTTCTAGGCGTGAGGCGCGGGGGGTTGCTGAATCCAAGTAGGATACTTTTTTGGATTTGTTTACTTACCCTATGATTATATTGAAGTATTTGGTGGTAAAAAAATTAAAAATTAATATTGTAAGAATAGGTACATTGTGTAAAAAGAGAGGTTTTGGTAGATTATCAAAATCTATATATTTTTTATTTAATAAAATGTTCTAATGGTCTTTTTATTGGAGGATTTTATATAAATTTATAGGTATCAATTTCTTTAGTTAAGAATCAAAAATTGAGATGTATGCATTATAACAAATTAGACATCTAAAAATATAATGACTTACCATTTCAAAAATAATTCTTCTTTATTAAATCATCAATTGGTCATCTTATTTCTTCTAAAAATCAAATATTTGCATCATTTAATTTTCTCAAATATTAATTAAATAATTAAATTAATTAACATTTAATTAATTGATTATTATTAACTGAGATTTAAATGACTATGAAAATCAACGAGGCTAAATTCAAAAGGTTGCTCAAGGACGGTCATGCTACCTTTTTTGCGAATGAGGTTAAAAATGGATATTTCTGGAGGTTGCACTTGGATAATATACATGTTTTCAATCAAACCTTCAGCAGAATTAGCAAGGAGATTAAAAGAAGACCTCAGAATGCTACTAGTGAGATGGTTTAAATGCTTAAACAAATTCAATATCAGAAAAGCATAGTGTGGATGGATGGCTCCATGGGCAAGATGGCTTGGGTGGACACTTGAGATGATGTGCTTTACTAGGTGTCTTGGTTCATGATTTTGTTCTTTTGTTTCGTTGTATATACTTCTTTTTTGATGGTGTGAGGCTTGGCCTACTCTGCGATCTCTTGTATTTTTAATCTCCTTATTTCTAATATATAAAAAAATTAATTCCTCATTATTTATTATTTAAATTAGCTAATTTATTCCTCTTCATTAAATTAAATTCTGAATTTATTTTAATTTCATCTTAATTTCTTTCAAGTTTAATTTAAATCAACTTCTAATTAATTTTTATTTAATTTTAACTAATCTCATCTTTCTAATTTAATTGAACTTTTAATTCAATTAAATTTTTTAAAATTTGAAAAATCAAATTTGTGAGGAATTGTGATTTCTTAAAATTAGAAAATCCTCATAAACTAAGAATTGATTTTTTCTAAAATCCCAAAGTCACAAAATATCTCTAACTTCTCATTTTAAGTTTTTTAAAACATTACCTCTCCAAAAATTGAAAATATCTCATATTATATCCTTGTCTTTTTTAATTTGAAATTGGAAACTTACTAATTATTTCTCAATCTCTTTCATCATCTCGGTTGTGGTTGCCCATAATAGATCTCAACCGTTTGTGGATTTCTTGAAAATCTATATAAACAACCCTTCTTCCTCACAATTTCATTACTCATTCTCATGTCAAACCTTTGCCATTTTACTTCTAGAATCATATCATTTTATCATTTCTCGAAGTTTGGAGTCAAGGTGTTGCTAAATTCACATCTAAGTATAATACCTCATACAAATGAAGAAAAGCAACAGAGGCATGAAACAATCTCTCGACTTGCATGGTTAGTTATTTATTAATTTTTATTTGATTATGTTTTCATTTATGTTGTTTGTAGGGTTAATGGATTTATTAGTTTAGCATATTGATAAATCTATGCTACTAATTACTTTGTTTGAGTCTTGTTGATTTTCTTCTACATCATTTTGGTGAACCAGATTCATTCTTGGATGATGGAAAGAGCTAAAGAGATAAATCATTTATTTCCCTCATCTACATATGACTACCTCGGCAGGACCAAATTATAAAATTTTGAAAGATTTGGTCATATCTCTCAAACAATTAAGAATTTATCTCTAAAACAAATTTACAAGTTTTCATTGACATAAGGGGACTATAGAAAAATTGGACTTTTTGAAGAAAAACAAATTATAATTTTTCATAAAAAAAAATAGATATGGACTTAAAAGATAATGTGATATTTTTAGAATGTAAATATGTGTATGATTAGCCTTTCAGTGTAAATCATCTAATAAGATTTGTTTTTTCTATACAAGAATTTTAAATTTTATTTTCAAATACGCAATATGAGCTCTAACCCTCCTTTGAGGAACTAGTTATTTGTGTGTATTGATGAATTACAGGTTAAGCAATATAAGCAAGGATGAAATATCTTTTAAGCTACTATAATTTTAACTTAAAATTATAGCCATCTACTCACTATGGACCCTCTGATTCCTCATTAAGATGGAGAAATTATTGTAATCAAAGGCTATGGTCGTTTATCAATCAAAACAAAAATAATTAATTCTAGGTGCAAATAAGAAAAAAAAATCTAAAAAACTTGCATTTCTAGAAAGTTTGTAAAATTATAGAGGGGCATGTCCTCTATGATTTTATTTTTGATGAAAAATAATAGTTGAAATAGATATTTGAGAACTAGTATGTTTTGACAAATCAAGTCCCTAGGCCACAAATGAGCATGCATTTCAAAAATTCTTGCATTTTTGGAAAGCTAACTAATTTTAAACATGGGTTTCTTCTTTCCATTTATCTTTTTTGGGGTCAAAAATATATATCAAACTTGCATCTTTATGACTATGTCAAAATCACAAAAAAAATCAAGCTAAATATGGATTAAAACTCAATCTATGTGCTTATCCTTTCTAGAGTTCATTGGTTCTTATTTCACATTTACATTCTTCACTTTTCTGGCCTTGTGTTGGACTAACATTTTTTTAATTTGTTGTGGATGCTTAAGGAGTTGGAATGATTGCCCAAGCATGTGCAAAAAGCAAAACAATCTCGAAAATGTTCCTAGGCTTGCATAACTTTGAATCAGGTAGGTCTCAAACCTTTGCTATATGTCATTGTTTTAACTTCTGTCATTTCCAAGTTTGTGATCTAGTTAATCAATTTTCCTTTTGAGAATGAACAAACACCAAACTAAAGCCTTATGTTTTCCAGTAGATAAGGGTTGGAAAGAACAACCATGTTTATTGTGTTTGGAAGCTAAAAGTAATAGGGATATGCTTTCATCCTTCCAAATGATCAAACTCTTGGACCTACTCTTAGTTCCATTTCATTTCTTTTAGCAGCGAGCATAAAAAATCTTAGGGGCAATACCTCCCAAGATTTTCCTTAATGAGGTTGGTGAGAGGGAAAGCCTGATATAATTGCTTAAATTGTGATATTTTGACCCACTGTAAAATGAAACACCTTCGTCCTTAATGGGTTGAAGGACAAAGAGCATGTAATAGCCTTCCTTTAATAGTCCTCATGGATTGTGCAAACCTCCTTGGTGTTGGTGGGAAGCTCTCAAAAGAAAGGTAAACGTAAGCTCTTTGAACAGAAACCCTAGCTACATCCTTGTCAACTAGAACCCACCTTTTTGGCCATATTCAAATGAACTTGACCTTAGGTAGATTCTCTCAAATGTATTCTTGCACAAGACTTGTCAAAACAATCTGGAACATACATTTAATATTTATCTCCCAAAACTATTGATTGAAGTGAGTGTTGTGCTTGTTTACTTGTTGTTAAATTCAAAATTTCATGTTGTAAGCACCATCAAACAACCTTCAAATTATATTTCAATGTTCATCATCAAGGATCCCAAGTCCTTAGAACTAAGAGATCAAAATCAACTCATCAATAATTCTAAATCATAGCGATGAACCTTTCTCTATCAGACTTCAATTCAAAAGATGCACTTTAATCTTAGAATCATTGTAGCAATGATTTGAATCACATTCCAAACACTTCAAATCAATATCAATATGTCTCTTCCATACCCTTTTGGTGAGAGACTTCTCATTCAATCTCAAATAATGAACAACCTAGATGACATGTACTTCAATTGAATTTCCACCTACGAAGAGGAACGAGATCGTAACTACTATGATGACATAAACTCTGGGATGACACAGCAATAATGGGAAACTAATATTGTCATACAACAAATGTAAGACCTATGAATTGAGATACATGATCTTAAAATTCAGAGGCAACCAAAGTCTTACACCATGAAGGACATATGGCCCTACCTTGTCAATCAAACAATCAACATGCCTTTAGTCGCATCACCAGTCAATGAACATTTGTTTGCTTCCTCAAATCCACCACAAAGAATTTTAGAAATAAACAAAATAAAAAATATGCAATCCTTTGGACATCAATCAAGTATGATCAATAAGAAACCTATTGTACCACATATTCAATTACCAAATTCTTTACAACATGCAAACATCAATGTGGCATCACCAAGAAAATCACCTAGGAAACAAAAATTCCATTCTAAACATTTCTATCATTTGCATCAAAAATTAGTTGACAGTCGTCATCTTGTTATTAAACAAGATCAAAATCATTTACCCATGTCTAGAAATGGCATAAATACCTCCCATGACAAAGTTGTTCCTCAAAAAGCCTCCACAACTCCCACCATTCCTCCATCTCCTAAAGTACCACAAGAGCAATCTACTCAATTTCCATAAATGGCATATCTAATGATGAGACTTTCCAAGGGTTGTCCTTAATGGATTTCCAAGTTAATCCCTTTCAAGATGCAATTCCATTATATAAATCAACTATCCTAGATCCATTGCCACCATATGCTATATTCCTCGAAAAACCATTCTCAATGAATCTCATTCAAAGTCCTTATCCCTCATGTCAAAAGGTTGAAGCCTTTCAAGATTCCAACTCTCATATTCTAGTCCATACCCCATCTTAGGAGGATGATGCAAAGCACGAAGAAATAAGTCCTAAAAAAAGTCATGATCAAGATCCCAATAATCACTAAACCTTCCCAATATTTTACTAGGAAGCCATCTTTTTTTAGTCTGATAAAGATTATACCATCCATGTCCATCCTATCAATGAGGATTCCCATCTATATCAAGAAAAAGAGTCCTTCCAAGTCTTATACACCTTCCTCTTCTTATTCCTAAGCAAGATCATGACATCCTATCCATTCTTCCAAATGATTCCATGCATAGTCAAGAGAAAACCACCCTGAAAATGGAGTCTAATGTTGACATTCCAAGTCAAGATCAAACTATCCCTTCACCTTCACATCCACCACAAAATCCCATCATCCCTTCAAATCCTACTCATGAGCCTACCATTCCATCATCTCAATGTTGTAATCCTCCATACCCTCTACAATATCCTATCCTCCTAAATAATCCTTTCATTTCTCCTATAACATCACATGATCCCATTTTTCCTCCTGATTACCCACATAATTCTAATACACTTTTTCAAGGTTTTCATGAGCCCCATACATGGAAAATGAGTCCCTCTACTTCTATTTAGTCTAGCCTACTTCATGATTCTATTATTTCTTCCATATCATATCCACCTCAAAAGGGACTCACATCTTGTAGAAATTATCCTATTGGGGAAAATCACTATCAAGTCAAAGCGTTGAACCTCTATGTAAAAAGTATATTAAATCCCTTCCATATCAAAGACAATTCAAATAATAATGTCCTTAGTTATAAAGCTCATTCTAAAGGTGTTGGTTTCTCTTCCAAATACAAATCCAAACATATAAATCCTCCTTCATCCCAACTTGCATCCATCTTAGGTCCATATATTCCTCCATCCACTAGTTCATAATCCACTTGTCCTTTCCTAAATCAAATTCAACAAAGGAACACATCTTGGAGAACCTTCCACCCATCCAGAACACCTCCATGTCATTCATATACATTAAAAAATCTCAATATCTTGGGAAGGAACTTGAATTCCAAACATAAAAATAGCAAGTACAAAAATCCACATCCATCAAATAACCAACACATCCAATCTAATCAACATGTTGATCAAAGGAAAAAATACTCCACAAGGCCACAAAAAGGCCTATTGAATGAAAAGAAACACCAAAGACAATATATGTTCCTAAATCCCTCATTGAAGTAATGCATTCCAAATAATCACAAAAAAAAAAAAAATCAACTACTATGTAGATTCCCAAGTTTCTTGTAAAAAATGTCCATACTAAAGAGAAATAAAAATCGACATTCAAGCTTCCTAAGGCTTTCCAAAATCAACAAGTGAAACATTTTCCATCCACTTCCAAATCCATTTTGGGTCTATTGGTAAATAGATTCGTCACTTGAAAATGGCCCAATGGAGTGTATGTGACAAACTGTTCACAATAGTTGGATAGGCCCTTGATATGTGGCCTTCCTCTACGTTTAGAGCGGCAGCTCCCTCATATGATATAAAGTTTGAAGTTTTTCAAATAAAGATGAAATCAACTTTAAAATATAAATAGAAATTCATTGATGATGAATGCACCACACGACTTCAAAGCTTTCTTGGGCTAACTTAAAACCACTAACAACAACAATCAAGATCTATGCTTGAGAACTATTACTAGTACAATGCTTATCCAAAGATTCATAAACATCTACACAACACCGTGAGAATGCTCACTGCAAAGAGAATCAACATTTTTAGCAATTTAGATTTTGAAAGAAGAGAACTCAAAAAACATTTTCCTTTATTTTCTTGCACCAAGAACCTAAGAGGAATTTCTGACTATAAAGATAAAATTTCTACACACTTTCCAAATATCATCTTCTGATCAAAATTTTAGCATAGTGTTCCCTTTTTTCTAAAATCCAAAAAGTCCCCTTTTACAAAGCTAAAAATGACTCTTTATATAGATACAGAGGTTAAGAACTACTCCTTCGTGGTTAATAACTAACTCCAAAATACTTAATTTGGGAGGGGTTAATTAATCTCTTCAAAGTTAACCAAGTATAATATGAAACTGAGACCTTACATATTTCGAGAGGAAGATTGAACAATTAGTCCTTATCGATCTCCTTTTGATATTTGAATGATTTACCTAAGTTACATCACTTTATTAATTAATGCATATCCCTCTTTTCATTAAGAGGTCAAGAGCATGAGGTGTGTACGAGTGCACCGAATACTAACTTTATGTTCACAATCTCTCCAATTATGCTTATATCTACCAACTATGCTTTTCTTTGTTGAAGCTGCCTCACTATTTCATAATTGTGTTATGGGAATACTCTAGCAAATCCATTAGCCATTTCAATCAAATCATCAATGGGAAGAGATGCTTCAGATATCATCTTGTCTTGGCCAAGTAAGGTGGTTGAAGGATATATATTAGTTCCCATTCCAAGCCTTCATCCTATTTCTTTAGCAACAGCTAGATGGTCACCTGTGATTGTCTTTACATTGACTCTAAGGTTAAGAGCTTTGTGAATGGTTTCTCCACTGTCATGGCAAGGAGGTTCAAACAAAGTCAACAAACTTATGAAAACCCAAGGTCCTCTAGCACCCTCTATCTTTCTCTCTAGCACTTCTTGTCTGGCCATAGCGAGAGATCGATGCCCTCATTCAGCATACTTATCAATCATTGAATGCAGCTTCTTTTTCATGTCTTCCTTGCACTTGCAAAGTTCTAAAATCTGCTATGGTGCTCCTTTACTAGCTTTGTGCCAATTTTCTTTCAAATCAATGTAGGTGAGAGCCGTTATCTCATCGGTAGGATTAAATAGCAAAAAATGGAATTCAATGATCTTTACTCTTGCCTCCTTTAGACTTGACAACATTCCAACCATGGTAGCATCAATGACATCTTGATTTTCAATTCTTGAAGCCCTTGTTGCTAGCAACACCACATGCTCTTTATCTATTCTCTTTGTAAATACCTTAATGAGATTTTTATCCATGCTTAGCTTATTAGTGTTAGAGCTCAAGTTTTATCATTGTAGAGGACATTCATTCCATTTATTTCTTCAATGGTAGCCATTCTCTTAGTAATGGCTCCCTACTGAGAGAGGTGATGGGAACCAATAGTCATGGTTACAAAGAACACGGTGGGCATTGCAATGGGAATACCACCAATCAATAAAACAAGAAGATTGTTGACCCCCCTTTTTGTAAAGGAATTATGTCAAGTAGCTCACATGATTGTGTACGCTTTTATATCATGCATGCATATATGCCCATATGTCTTTCTTTGTGAGTAGGGAGAATGAAAAGTGTGACTTATTTAACATTCTTGTCATCGGTTTAAGAAGAGCTATATTACAAACTAGATGGAGGCAATGATCTTACTCATAAGCTACACTCATTGCAATTAGTTGATGATATTTGGTTTGACCATATAAGTACACTAGTCTTGAATATATTCACTCCATCATCTTGCCAACTCTTTGAATCAATTGGTGACATTGAAGTCTTTCTATGGATACCGTGGGGAGGGAGAGACGAAGGTCACCTGTGTGTTGGAGATTGAAGAATTGTGTCAAACAGTTCAATCACATTCTAATTGTGCATTCCATCAAACAAGTCACATCCACCACCTTTCTTGTTGTTTCAACTTTGATGTCTATGCCCTTTTTAAATGTCTTGGATTAGAAATGAAATTCTCCTTTGCGCATTGAGTTTGATAGATTTCAAATCATGTATTAGACCAATTCATGAGATATGGTGCCTATAGGAACCTTTTGTCAGATCACATATGTTGCATTGGCATTGAATGTTGTGGATTGGGGGATGGAGGAAAGCCACAAGCAAGTGAATTGAATCATTTAGAAATCTGAACCAATGTATGGTTGACTACGTAGGCTTTCTTAATTCATTTGTATTAGTAAAATTCTCATTTACCATATTAAACATTCCTTGCACACAAACTCAAGTTATTGAATCAATGACATATTGGGGACTAGGAGTTGTGCATTATCACCATGTTTATTTGCATATTTGAGTATTATCAAAGTGATATGTCAATGATCTGCTACCAACCAGACTCATGAGAAGTATGTGTTAATCATCTCTTTCAATAATGTAATGTATTGCAAGCTAAAACATCAAATTCATGGCAGAGCTGGGTTGTTGACCTTCCTTAATCATGGTACATGTCATGGCTCCACATCTTCAAACCAGTGATTCCATACCTTCATGTCTAAAATGCATTTTCCATCTTAAATATGATTTTGAGATGATCCTACTTCTGATTCTTAACCTTTATCAGTTGGACAAAAAGGTTAATAACCAAACTAAAACATGTGTTTTGAACTTAAATCTTAACCCTTTATTAGAGGTTAAGGTTAATGGTTCAGAATACGTGTTTTGGAATTTTATCTTAACCTCTTTTTGATGGAGAGGTTAAGATTTCAAAGTGAAACATGTATTTTGAACCCCAAACCTTAACCTTTTTAAAGGTTAAGAAGTTAAGGTTAATGGTTCGGATTACATGTTTTGGAATTTTATCTTAACCTCTTTTTGATGGAGAGGTTAAGATTTCAAAGTGAAACATGTGTTTTGGCCCCCAAACCTTAACTTTTTAAAAGGTTAATGATTAAGATTTTGATTGAAAATAAGTATATTGGTTCCTTCCATTAACTTGCAAAATCTTTTGACTTGGGAACTGGATTTTAAAAATTTGAAGTGTTGGATGGAGCTGGGAACAAGCTAGAGATATTTGAAGGGCGAAATTTCTCAAAAACTCTAAGAGTAAGTGACCATTTTAATGCTTAAAATGAGGCATATTTTGAGAATAACCATAGTTCAAAAAGGTAGGAATTGAGGCAATTTTGACATCTAGGCAACAACTGGCTCTATCTGGGGACAAGGACTTTATAAGGACAAATCTTGGATTCTAAAAATTTAGAACATTGCTTTATCCATTAGGTTTTAGAGTCACCTGAGGAATCACTTTACAAAGGAGAAAACTAGCACCAAAAACTAGACAACTGAAAGAAAAACTAGACACAACAAAAACTCCTAACTAGACTATATACAGGGCAGGTTTCCATACCTCCAGTGACTCAAAGTATAATCATGCAAATCCATTCACTAACTAGGGAAAATAAATGCCAAGGCTTGCTAACATGCAGCAACTTTTAGGTTCCTCTGGACTCAAGTATAAGTTCTCTCTTTGAATTCCAATTCTAAAATTCCTAGCATGTTTCACATCACTTGATAAAGGAATGTATCCAAATAACCATGTCTCATCAAAAATCTCTGACTTTAGAATCAACTTTGCTTCATATTGTATGTCATTGACGACTTCATTTTGAAAGAGTTGAAGGATAAGGCTCTCAAATTTTTGAATGCATTTATGATACTTTTGTCCACTTGACAAGCCTTTTACTTGAAATTCTAGTGATTGGTCATCATAAATCCCTAAACTTATTTCTGACACCAGACACTCTTTCTTTTCCACGAGGATGATTGTGTTTGTATTCTCTACAAAACTATTCCAATATGAATGTACATCCTTGTCACATTGAATCTTCCCATGATGTATTTCTTCCTCTTCTTCCATCAGATCACTCAAAGAAGGAACAATCATCTTTTCTATTTTGGTGTACACATCCTCTAATGAGTCTATCTAATCAAGAGAATTGATCATTAGTTGATATTGATATAAGGGAAATTCTTTTAGAAGAAAACACATTTCTTCAAGGCCAAGTACTTCCTTTAGTGTGAGATATCATCACAATGTTTTCTTCATTGTAGTCTCCACTTGTGAACTTGAATGCTTCAAATTCAAGTTTCATGCATGAGGAAGAGTGAGAACTTTATGTCTGATCTTCTCTTACTTGAAGCCTATCCTTAATTTCCCTGTCCATTGTACCTATTATTAAATTCTCATCAATGTTTTCACAAACTTGGTTCATTGATTCTTCTTGATAACCATCTTCACAAAATGGGAAAGCTTCGTATTTCACTTGCATGTAACCTTGAAAAGGATTTCTTGACAACTCATCATCTTTCTCTTGAACATGATCTTCTACTCTTGAGATGATCATACCACTTTCTAAAAACTCTTCAACATCCTCAAAAGTAAAGACTTTGATCTTAGGAGTAAACAAAGATGTCTGCAAGATTTCACTTGAGGTTATTTCTTCATCAGTGGTAATGGTAGAAGATTGTGAAAAATATACTAAAGAATCAATTTCAGCAATAGAGTTCTCATCATTAATGATTAGGGGTTAATGAATAGGAAGGTCTTCTCCATAGAGCAAGTCATCCTCTGAAGCATTGAGGCACCAAATAGGAATAAAAGTAGTATCAAATTCACCTGATCCAAATTTCCCTCATCATTAATCATATGTTGTGTAGTTTCTTGAGAAACATTTGATATTTCTTTTTCTTTCTCGTTAGGATTGAGATGATTGAATACATTCTCCTCGGCATTGAGAGCTTCATAATGATGCCTTGATACATTAGTAGGCCCTTCTTCTCCTATAGATTCCATTTCTCAACCCTCTCCTTGATTAGACATAGAATCTTCATCCTATTTCACACATGAAGATTTAGATGAGTCCTTTATAACGTTTGGATTGGGAGATGTTGTGCTATCAAGAAAATAATTCTTGCATGGGTTTTCTTTCTCAAGTTCTCATCGTGTTTGAAGTAAAGAAGGATGTACTTTTTCAGGATCATGGTGTGCATTGCCATAGAAGCTTTTTAAAAATTCAACCTGATTGGGATCAATGGAAGTTTGATCTTGATGAGCAATAGGTGTAGGCATTGGAGCACCTTTTTTACCACCATTATCCACCCTCAATTCACATGAATCACTTTTCTGATCAAGTTCTTCATTATAATAGTGTATGGAACTTATTTTTGAAAATGGTTACTAATCTCCTTGAATGTAGCTTCTTTTTCATGTCTTCCTTGCACTTGCAAAGTTCTAAAATCTGCTCTAGTGCTCCTTTATTGGCTTTATGTCAATTTTCTTTCAAATCAATGTAAGTGAGAGCAGTTCTCTTATCAATAGGATTGAATGGCAGAAAATGGAATTCAATGATTCTTACTTTGCCTCCTTTGGACCTAACAACATTCCAACCATGGCAGCATCGATGGCATCTTAATTTTCAATTCTTGAAGCCCCTGCTACTAGCAACACCACATGTTCTTTATCTACTCTCTTTGTGAATACCTCAATGAAATTTTTATCCATGCTCAACTTATTTAGTGTTAGAGTTGGAGTTTTATCACTACAGAGGACATCCATTCTAGCCATTTCTTCAACGGTAGCCATTCTCTTAGTAATGGCTCCCTACTAAGAGAGTCAATGGGAACCAATAGTCATGGTTACAAACAACATAGTGGGCATTGCAATGGGAATACCACCAATCAAAAAAATAAGAATATTGTTGACCCCCCTTTTTGTAAAGGAATTATCTCAAGTGGCTCATGTGATTGTGTACGCTTTTATATCATGCATGCATATCTGCCCATATGTCTTTCTTTGTGAGCAAGGAGAATGAAAAGTGTGACTTATTTAACATTCTTGTCATCAGTTTAAGAAGAGCTATATTACAAACTAGATGGAGGCGATGCTCTTGCTTATAAGTTGCACTCATTGCAACTAGTTGATGATATTTGGTTTGACCATATGAGTACACTAGTCTTGAATGTATTCACTCCATCATCTTGCCAACTCTTTGAATCAATTAGTGACATTGAAGTCTTTCTATGGATACCGTGGGGAGGGAGAGCTGGAGGTCACTTGTGTGTTGGAGATTGAAGAATTGTGTCAAACAATTCAATCACATTCTAATTGTGCATTTCATCAAGCAAGTCACATCCACCACCTTTCTTGTTGTTTCAACTTTGATGTCTATGCCCTTTTTAAATGTCTTGGATTAGAAATGAAATTTGCCTCTGCGCATTGAGTTTGAAAGATTTCAAATCATGTATTAGACCAATTCATGAGATATGGTGCTTGTAGGAACCTTCTGTCAGATCACATATGTTGCATCCGCATTGAATGTTGCGAGTTGGAGGATGGAGGAAAGCTGTAGGCAAGTGAATTGAATCATTTAGAAATTTGAACAAATGTATGGTTGACTGCGTAGGCTTTCTTAATTCATTTGTATTAGCACAATTATCATTTACCATATTAAACACTCCTTACACACAAACTCAAGTTACTAAATCAATGACATGGTGGGGACTGGGAGTTGTGCATTATCACCATGTTTATTTGCATATTTGAATACTATCAAAGTGATATGTCAATGATCTACTGCCAACCAAACTCACAAGAAGTATGTGTTAATCATTTATTTCAATAATGTAATGTGTTGTAGGCTAAAACATCAAATTCATGGCAAAGCTCGATTGTTGACCTTCCTTAATCATGGTATATGTTGTGGCTCCATATCTTCAAACCAAAAATTCCATACCTTCATGTCTGAAATGCATTTTCCATCTTACATATGCTTTTGAGATGATCCTACTTCTGATTCTTAATCTTTATCAACTGGACAAAAAGGTTAATAACCAAACTAAAATATGTATTTTGAACTTAAATCTTAACCTTTTTTTTTTGAGGTTAAGGTTAATGGTTCAGAATACGTTTTTTGGAATTTTATCTTAACCTCTTTTGATGGAGAGGTTAAGATTTCAAAGTGAAACACATATTTTGAACCCCAAACCTTAAAGGTTAAGAAGTTAAAGTTAATGGTTCGGATTGCATGTTTCGGAATTTTATCTTAACCTCTTTTTGATGGAGAGGTTAAGATTTCAAAGTGAAACACATGTTTTGGATCCCGAACTTTAACTTTTTTTAAAGATTAATGGTTAAGATTTTGATTGAAAATACATATTTTGGTTCCTTCCATTAACCTGCGACATCTTTTGACTTGAGAGCTAGATTTTAAAAATTTGAAGTGCCAGATGGAGCTGGGAATGAGCCAGAGATATTTGAAGGGCAAAATTTCTCAAAAACTCTGATAATAAGTGACCATTTTAATGCTTAAAATGAGGCATATTCTGGGAATAACCATAGTTCAAAAAGGTAGGAATTGAGGCAATTTTGACATTTGGGCAATAGGGTCTTATCTCCTAAAATCAAAATCCATATTCACTTCCCCATTAAATCCAAAATGCATAGTCATTCCTTTGTCAATGTCCTTTTCCTCCATCATTTCAACACCCTTCAAGGTGTGTGCCAATGTTAACCTTCTCACCCTCTCCATCTAATCCTACACAAGTCTTCCAATATCCCATATATTATTCAACTCCTACATTATATCTTTCCATCCCCCATATCCAATCCTTTGGATAAACCATTATCCCACTTCATCCAATCATCCCTTTCATCTCCCTTTTTCACTACCCTACCAACATCTTTGAGCATACCACCAAAAGCCATGGTCCATTATTTCATTTCTTTCAAGAGCGTTGTCCAAGAAAAAACATGCTCAAGTCCTTCCTCTATGTATTATCATGTGTCTATCATCTTCCCAACAAAGTTAAAAATATCCACACAAAAATGTCAATAAAGAAAAACAAAAAAACAAAAAATAGAGAGATAATTTCATCAAATAGTGGAAACTTGGCAAATAGGCACTTTGGATAAGTATTATGATGAAAACTTAGCAAATAAGTGTCATGCATAAGTTATGAACTTTTTGTAATTCATACTTGGGGGCAAATTTCATCAATGCAAGAGCATCCTCGGTGTAAGAGCAATCTATCCTTTATATTCCTTGAATAAGGGTTGTCTCAATGCATAATTATTGTTTGTAGAGGCTTTCTACTTAGTAAGTCAGCCATATGAGCTCATAATGTCCTAATTTTAGAGGTAGATGTTCATCTTAGATATATCAACCTACCAACTAAGGCTCTATGTCATATCATGACTATTTGTGAATTTATTGTGAATTTTTGGTGTGCAATTTTGGTAAAAAAAACTTTAGGCTCAGTTTTGAAGGCCTTAGAGGCCTCAAATGGGCTCTAGAATGGAGTTAACAGGAGCTTGCACAAGTTCAGGCTTTGTAGATCAAAAGCAAAGGATTCAAAAATGGGGTTATTATAGTCAATCAGATCAATGATTCACAAGATATGGTCCTTCAAAGTTGCACTAAACAAAATTTATAAAATAAATGTCACAATTGTATTGGGTCTACTCTATATGTAATTTTAGGGTTGGTTGGCCTCAAGGGTTAGGGTTTGATGTTTAAAAAGCTCTTGGACGACATAAAATTACCTATATAAGCAAGACTCGTAGATTATCTAGCACAACTATGGGTGATAGTGTTAGCATGATTTAGAATAACTAAGAGGGGGATGAATCAGTTATCCTTAAGTCCAGATGTACCAATTGAACTTTTCATCACTTCAAATACTTCAGATATAAACATTTAATGGCTCGGTCTCTATAACAGATAATCAATAACATAAACTTGCAGTCCACTATCCTAGTAGCAACAAACTTGCAGAATGCAAAATGTTAATAGTAAAACATCTCAAATAACATCCACACAAGTGTAACAGTAGGATTTAACGTAGAAACTCAATTTGCAGAAAACCACCAGTAACATGTCACCAATTTTTCACTCTTCTAAAGTGAGCTCTGTTAGGAGCCAACCCTATTAAAAGTGGCCTTGTTAGAGGGCTTGATAACATTCTAGTAGAATGCCACCTTGATTAAAGGATTTATATGTGACCATTAGGTCAAAGCTTAATTAAATGATTTCAATACTAATACAATGGTTAGAAAGTAATAGTAGGTTAATCTGACAAATACAACTTACTTTTGCAAATACATATCATAATTTGGTCCAGTAGTTGACTCATTGACTAGCCTCCATCAATATCATCACTGATTCTTTCGACATCCCTTCAAGCAATCACTCTTCACCTCAACACTTCATTGTTTAGCCTTTTGCTCAAGTTTTCCAATCAACAAAATCAACAACTGCTCCAACTTGTTAAGGTCTTCACTAGCTTTGATAACCTCTTCAAGTTTAGCCCTTGTACCTAATTAAATAGGTAATTCTAACCTTTTACTGCTTAAACAACATCATAGATCTTAGGGTTAGTTAAATTCATTGAATCCTTCCATTATTTTGTCTCCTCTTTTCTCTTCTAGAAACTTCTCCAAACATCTACTTTAATTCTTGCATAGAAACACTCAAACACGGTTTCCCTTGAAATAAATGCTCCAGGTCATCCATCTTTATCTTCAACATGCTTTACAGATTCCAAGAAATAAACTATGTTAGTTGGAATATGTTTTCCCTCGACGAACATTGTGTTCTAACACTTGATCATCACTGAATTGCTCGAGATTGCTACTAAATGTTTAGTTTGGCACATTTACTAATACTCAATCAATATTGATGCTCAGTTGACACTATATTTTCTTGACTTATACTATCACTCAGTCAACTCTAGCATCACTCGGCATAAAAGTTCTTTAATCTTTTGCTCTTTTGCTCGGTCAAGCTTATGAATTTGGTCTTTCTTTGATCACTTCTTCCAGGCTTGAGTACAACTGTGTTCTTTACTTGTATTATAACTAAACAATCACTTTATCTTGTCAAAGTCCAACTGATCAAGTGCCCATTGTAGTTTCTCATAAGTAAACCTTTCCTCTAGGTCATTTTGTTATGTCCTTCTCAAATCCTCTCAATCAATCATCTTGATATAGCACTCTATTTAGATAGCAAATTGTCTTGCCAATAAGGTTTGACATCAATAACAACATAACAATTATTCTAATTGTAGTTTCCAACAAGTTCATAGCTCTATCTTGCAGATTATTATAAGGAAGGTGCTTATGTGGGTTTGCATTAATTCTAAACTTTGTAGTTTTGCATCTGCAACAATAATAAGAAGTCCATATTTTGTTCTCGCAATTTGTTGTTATTTCTCTATTTTTTTTATGTGTTTGTAGTATTAAGGGGAGCACCCTTAATCACCCATCCATGTTTTTCTATCATATCATATCCCTTTCATCTCCTCCATTATCCTATGTCCCTTATATCCCTTACCTTATTGGCATCCATATCCGCTTTTTTCCCAACTTTAATCTTGAATATCCCTAGAAGCATCATATGTTCTATCTTCTTCATGTTGTTCACATAGCGTTTGTCCATATCCCTTATCCTATCCACATTTATTTGTTCTATGTCCCTTATCTTTTATATATCCCTTTGATCCATATTGCTTATCTTATCATAACCTTTAATCCATATCCCTTCTCCTTGATCTTGCTTTTCCTACTCATGATCTATCATTATCATATTCAAATCCCTTTCTTGATCTTGATTAAAAATAAGGATATTAAAATGCAAATGTGTTTTCAACATTCTCTTGAAATGTCCATTCTCCACTCCTACATTTCATGCTAATAAATACACCATATTACTACTCTCTCTTGTCATATCCAATTCCTAAGCTTGGCAAAAACATAGTATGACATCTTGTGGATAGTCCTTAGCATCCAAACATCTCCTAGACATACCAAGGAAACTTTGGTCTTCTTCCACCTACCACTCAATCCATCAATCCATAACTTCATTGACTTGCTAGACATTGTGGGAAGTTTTAAAGTCCTAAAAAAACTCAAATACATTCAAATACAAGTCCTCAGAAAACAATCTTAAAAAAAATAAAAATTTAAATGATATTAAAAAATATTTGAAGAAACAATCTTAAAATGCCATGAAAAAAATTCTTCAAAAAAATTTAGAAAATGTGTTGAAAATTTTCCGAAAATTTTCAAAAAAATTTGATTTTTTTTTTTTTTAAAACATTATATACAATCTTGAAAAAATCCCACCAAAAGAACTGAAAATATCAAATTTGTCGAAATCAACAATGTTTAGGGTGTTTGTGATAGGTACTATCATTTTTGTGGTAGTCACACATACTTCAACTCTAATCATGTCTTCCTTTGATGAATCAAAAAAATAGAAATTGTCCTAAAGAAGTCAGCCAATCAAAAAAATCAAAACACATCAAAATTCTTTCAATAAAATGTCTATGGCATGACATGTAGAAAGTGATGATCAAACATCTTGAACATAATCAAACAATGAGATTTCCAAATCAACAATGGACCCATTAGACCCATCTTTATCAACAATCAAGTCAATAATCAATCAATCAATCAAACCAATCAATCAATTGTCTTATATAGGGATGGATACACTCAAAACTAGATGAATCAATCTTAAACGAGTAGTCCACTTCTGAAATAAGACACATTTGCAATCAATCAAATCAATTTGATCAACGATTATGATTATGTTCCTACACTCAAGGATATAATTTAGTGGTGAGAGAGGTTATAATGGTTCAATTAAATTCTAGGGAAAGAATGATGTAGGGTGAATGTAATAAGAACCATCATGCATCTAACAGTCACACACACCCATGATTTGAGATAACCATAGAATGATATTGAACCATTCCTTTTCTATTTTTGTTTGTAAATCAAAGATAGTAGTGATATATAGATGGTCAATATCTGGGTGCACTTGTATCTCTTTATTTTCATAATAGAAAATAAAAATCTGTGGAAAAATATTTAGTTACGACTCAATACATCATCCAAGTCAATAGCACAAGTTCAATTCTTCTAAATCATATCTCCTACCTTGTTCTTCTAGATAACTCATTCTTCTCACTAACATTTGTTCTATTAATCAAATCACTCAATTCATCAGTTTTTTTTCAAATTAATTTGTCAATCAATCAATTATCATATGTCTTATACATGATGCATCTTTCCTAAAACCAGATGTTTTCACTTGTCTTATACAGGTATGTTCCCTAAAACCATACACTATTTCTAATCTGATACATGATGGCTACTTTCTAAAACTATACAATCATCATCATCTACTAAGTCTTTACTTCTTACCATCTATTCTTCTCTTTCATCATTTCATCTAGCATTTCTCATCTTCTATCGAGAGATCATTCACATCTTTCTTACAAAAATAATCTCTTCAAGGGGCATACAGTTGACCTGCTATTATTGAAGCAAGCTGGGGTAGCACTTAATCTGAAATTCTTTGATACAACACTTATAGTCACATTATATCAAACAAGGGCAAATGTAGACACCCAAAAATGGACAAACTTGCAATTTCAAATTTAATTTTTCTAATATTAATTAAAGATTATTAAATAATTAATTTGTCATCTTGTTTCCTCTAAAAATAAAATATTTGCATAGTTTAAACTTCTCTAATACTAATTAAATAATTAGACTTATTATTGTTTATTTGCAAAAGTTGAAGATGTGTGGTTATGGCATAAGAGGCATATCATGTCAATTTTGAGAAAATGTGCAAACAATGTCAACTTGGTAAGATGAGCAAGTCAAGCTTTTCAAGCAAGACACATACTTCTAATGATATCTTGGAATTAGTGCACATAGATTTATGTGGAACAATGAGAGTAGAAATTTATTATGGTGACCTATATTTCATACTATTTATTGATGATTATTCTAGGATGACGAGTGTCATGTTTATGAAGTTAAGGTCACATGCTTTTGATATGTTCAAATGGTATAAAGCTAGAGTTGAAAAAAAAACTAGTAAACAATTAAATTTTTTGAGATCTGATAGAGGTGGTGAGTTTATGTCTGCTGAATTTACTAACTTTTATCTTGAGCATGGAATTAAGAGACAATTATCAGCATCAAGGACACCACAACAAAATGGGATTTTTGAAAGAAAGAACAGATCAATTGTGGATTGTGGAAGAACATTGTTAATTAAAAAGGGAATTGCTCAAATGTTTTGGAGAGAGGTCATTAGCACTATTTTCTACACTCTTAACCAAGTTCAACTAAAGAAAGGAATAAATAAGACACCTTATGAATTCCAATATGGTCATTCACCTAATCTGAGTTACTTCAATATATTTAGAAGTAGATGTTGCATTCACAAAGATGCAAAGAATGGGAAATTTGATTTTAAAGGTGATGACGGTATTTTCCTTGGTTACTTTTGTAAGAGGAAAATCTATAAATGTTTGAACAAGGATACTAACAGAATTATTGAAAGCGCAAATGTAAGAATTGATGAGTTTCAAGATAAGAATGATGAGGAAAGTGAAAGGGAGCCTAATAATTACAACAAATTTTTCTATGTATATGAAGATTTTTCTAGTGTAGTACGCAAAAAAAGAGAGAGAGCTACTGAGGATCAACATGTATTACCTAAGCCATAGGCAAAACAACTTGAGTAGGATGTTGAGCCCCAACTGAGTGAAGATAATGATGGAAATTAGAGAACTGAACTTATGCGAGAAAAATATTTGAGAAGGAACCATTCACCTTAAAAAATCATTGGAGATTAAAGTGTTAGAGTCCTAAAAAGAAGTAATTTAAAGGATAATACTTATTTGACTATTCATTTTAAACCTAGAACAGTGAAAGTTGCACTTGAAAATGAAGAATGGATTAATGCCATGAATGAAGAGATAGATCAGATTGATAAAACAACACATGGACACTAGTACTGAGACCTACTACTAAGAATGTAATTGAAAAAAAGTGGATTTTCAGGAACAAGCTGAATGAGAATGGAGGGGGTGGGTGATTTCCAAAATATTAGTACGCCCAAAAGTATGTATGCTAAAAGAGTGTTAAGGCACTGCCCCATTGGAAACAGTTTTGCCAAAAATAACACCAGTGCCAAACCCTAAGATAGGGCGTGCCTCAAAATTGTTGAAGTTAATTAATTACGACCACCTTGGTCTCCAAAGATATTTTGAGAAGATCATATATAACATGTGTAGTCATTCTTCTTGTCGCCCAACCACCTTTTGCAATTGTATTCATTAATATTGTATCTACTTACTATAGTATAGCATTTTGTAAATTAATTGCAACTTTGGGTACAAATAGAAATTATGAGCCTAGCTTTTTCCAATGCTCAAGTTGGAGAAATTTGTTGTGTTCTATTTCATCTCTATTTTTTTTTCCATGGAATCATAGCCATGGGTGATTAATAGTGAGTTACATTGCAAACTAAGCTGAGGGTAAAGAAAAATATTGCTTGAAGTGAGTATTTTGAGTTGTGTCATCTTTCATTTGTGAAAGGCTTAACTATTGCATCAGTTGGAGCAATGTTGGAGATCTTGGAGATTGTGGAAGCGTGGATTTGGAAGTTGTTGTGACTATCTCCCAGGAAGTTTATGGAGAATTTTTTGAGGTGACTTTACCAGCCTAACGTGAGTGAGAAGCAAGTGAAGAGTTTCTTGGAGGAGTTGTGTGCATTGTAAATGTGACTGAATTAAAAGTTTCTTGAGATTATTCTTATTTATAATACAACATCTCTTGTTCTATTTGGGAAAAAAGTGTGAGGTTAAAAGTGTTATATAGAATAGAGTGTTTATGTGGTTGATGAGAAAAGTGAAATTTAAAATTTCTATGATTGAGAAGTGTTGTTAAAGATTTGTGTTCTTATAGTATGAAGTGGTTAAAAGGAAAGTGGTGTTTTGCTAAAGTGACAAGTTTCATAAAGCTCTTTTAATCTTTGTAAGTGATAAGTTTTTTGAAGTCCTTGTTTGTTTGGTTCATAAGAAGGCCAAAATCAACACATGATATTTGCAAGATCTCATGTGCTTGTGTGAATGTGTGCATTGTGTATTTATATTTGACTAGAATTTAACTATGGTTGCCAATGATATGTCTAATATTGTGGGTAGTGAAAAATTAGATGTCTCAAATTATGATAACTGGAAATGGAGATAGAGTTAAATTCACAAATGAAATATTTATGGGAAGTAGCCACATAAGCAAAGCCCCCTAGATCAAAGTCAACATGATAAATAAAACAAAATATATATGAATGCATGTGCTACACTTTTATGGAAAATTAGTCCAGGAATTAGGCCTCATGTTCAAAGTTTAAAAATAAAGAAGGAAATATAGGAAACTTTGCAAACAATGTATGAAAGAACAAGTAACTTAAAAGTGATCGATATTAGGAGGCAATTAACTCATTTGAAAATGAAAGTAGGAGATAACACAAATGATCATATTGCTAAATTGAAAAATTTAAGAAATCAACATGCAATGATGAAGGTTGAGTACAAAGATGATGAAATCATAGAGTTTTTAATTGGAAGTCTTCTAGAGGAGTATAATAATTCCATTCGTACTTTGGACCTAATTGAGAAAATTGAAATTATGAAACTGGAAGAAGTGCATCGTGCTTTATTAAATGAAGAAGAAAGAATTTAAAATTTTACAAGTGAGTCTAACAAGAGTCAAGCATTTGTAGCTAGAGGAAAATACAAGAATTACAATCATGGATCATCATATCAAAATCAAAGAATTAATCAAGGGGATCAATATAGAAATAATCAAAAGAAATGGACTCAACAAAGAGATTATAAAAATAGGCACAATTATCAAAGGACACATAATGAATGGAGAAATAGTAATAATAATTTTAAAGGAGAAAACACTATCAAATGTTACGAGTGTGGACAAGAAGGGCATAAAGTGATCAATGTTTTAAGAAATGAGAAAGGAGATTTAATCAAAGAAGGCAATAAAATTTTGTTCAAGAAGGGGGTGATCATCATATAATGATAGCTTCTTTCACTACTCAAGGTGATTCAAGTGATGCACAGTATATTGATTTAGGAGCTAACCAACACATGACTCATAACAAAAACATTTTTAGCTCTTTAGAAGAAACAAAAGGTGCAAAAATATTTCTTGGTGATGATAGTTCACATGATATTGAAGGAATAGGTACAATTTCAATGAAAGGAAATGATGGCAAGAATTTGGAAATAAATAATGTGAATTTTATACCTAGGTTAACGAAGAATCTTCTTTTAGTGAGTTAAATAACTTAACATGGTTATAAGGTGGAATTTTGTTCACATAAGTTTTTAATCAAGAATATTAATGATGGAGACAAAATAGTGGTTAGAGGAGTTGAGAATGGTGGAATATACAAATTTCTACCATGTGTTGATAAGAAGGCTTATATTACTACAAGATCATCCTTAAGTGAGTTATGGCATGAAAGATATGGTCATTTAAATTATCAAAGTTTGGTTGTGCTTTCAAAGATGAATATGGTTGATGGACTACCTTGGATAAAATTAAACACAAATGTATGTGAAGGACACATGGTTGGTAAACAACATAGAGATACTTTTGAGAGGTCTACATGGAGGGCAAGGAAGAATATAGAACTTGTCCATAGTGATCTGTGCAGTCCTACATGAATCCAACATCAAAGGGAGGAGCTAGATATTTCTTAACATTTATTGATGCCTTTTCAAGGTAATTTTGGGTTTACTTCTTGAAACAAAAGAATGAAGTTTTTAACAAATTTGAAATTTTTTAAGCCCTAGTTGAAAATGAAAGTGGGAAGAAGATAAAGCAAATAAGAACTGATAATTGTGGAGAATATGTAAACAATAAGTTCAAATCATTTTGTGAGTATCATGGAATCAAGAGAGAGATTACTATTAGATATAAACCTCAACAAAATGACATTATCGAAAGGAAGAATAGGACTTTGGTAGAAATGACACGTTTTATGATACAATCCAAGAATCTTCCTTTATTTCTATGGGTTGAAGTTATTGATACTGAATCTCATGTTTTGGATAGATCTCCCACAAGTGTTTTGCAAAATATTACCCCTAAAGAAGCTTGGAGTGGGAGAAAACCAAATTTTAAGTATTTTAGAGTGTTTGGATGTGAAGCATATGCCCATGTACCAGATGAAATTAGAGAAAAAATTTTGATAAGAAAAGTATCAAGTGCATCTTTGTGGGGTAGGAAAGGATATAGGTTGTACAATCCTAGTGTGGAAGTATTACAAAATTTGCCAGGGCGGGGGGGGGGGGGGGGGGGGTGTGGGGGTGTGAATTATCTATCCTTAAGTCTAGATGTACCAATTCAATCATTTAATAACTTTAAACAACTTAAACAAACTCATTAGACAACTCTGTCTATATAGCATCTCATCAACAACTTAATAATATTTAACTCTCTGTTTTATATATGTGTTCACCAATAGTAAACTTAACAACTGTAAAAATAGCATGCATCACATAGCATTCACACAGGTAAATGACTCCAAGATTTAATGTGGAAACCCAATTTGGGAAAAACCACTAGTAACATGCTACCAACTTTTCACTCTTTTGAAGTAAGCTTAGTTAAGATCCAACCCTATTAAAGGTTACAAAACACATTGTTAGGTGTGGCCTTGTTAAAGGATTTAATCACCTTATTAGGAGTAGCCTATTTAGAGGATTTTGGATCATTCCAGTAGAATTTCACCTTGATTAAAGAATTTACAAAATGATTGTTAAGTCAACCTTGATTAAAGAATGCTGACTGCCATAATGATTAGAAAGTAACAGTAGGTTTAATTTGAAAAACACAACTCACTTTGCCAATTCAGATCTCCATTTGACTCATATCATGTTTCATTGACTGGCTTCTATTATCATCTACGTCATTGATTTGCTTGGCATCCCTTCAAGCAATCACACTTTGCCAATTTCTTCACTTCTCCTTTGTCACTATGTTCTTCATAGATTCTCCTTAAGATCGCCAATAAAAAACCTAACCTTATAAAATATCTTTTATGCCTCCTTAAATAGGTAATTTTGATCTTTTACCACTTAAACATCACCATAGATCTTAGGGTTAGGTTAGATCCATGGAATTTATCCTTCATTTTGTTCTTCCTCCCTTTTCTTTCTAATTTTGGAAACTTATTTTTAAATCCTTGTCTTTGATCACATAAAAAACTCTATTCATGCATTAAATATGCCAACTCATCAATCTTTATGATCCATGCATTTTGACTAATTAGAAAATTCAATTGTGTCTACCTCAAACTTGATTCTTTCAAAAACTATTATTTTTCTAACACTCGATCATCATTGTGTAGCTTAGTCACTATTGTTATGTCTCACTTGGATTCTATTGGCTTGCTTGGTCACTACTACAACTTGTGGCCATAACTATCACTCACCTAATATTGTTTACTCGATTAACGTTTCAATTCCTTAATCTTCTTCAATAGCCTTGTAAAACTGTCACTCGGTCAAGCTTAGTGTTTTAATCAATTGCTTGGCTTCACTTCTTAACATCAACTCAACTATCTTCCTTACTTTATATAATTATTAAACAACACGTCATCTTGTAAAAGACTAACTGATCAAGTGCTAATTGCAATTCCATCATACTTACTCCTTGTGACACAAGAACTTCACTAATTTATTTAGTTATCTCTCTCGTCAAATCCTCTTCATTAATCAATAGATATGGAACTCAGCATAGGTAGTGAATGTTTTACTAGTAAGGTTTGACACCAATGATGACACAACAATTTTTCCAATTGTAGTTTTCAACAATCTCCCTCTTTCAAATTGATGACAACACCTCTAGTTATCATGCAGATGCAAATGACATCACTTGATTTATCAATATCAACTCCTTCTATTATTTGAGACAAATATTCATTAACATCCTTAGTTTCATTCTAATTCTCATCCATGCACTCACGATACCTTCTCATTCATGCACTAACAATACCAATTGTACATTCTTAAATGCTAACACCAATTGTATTACCAATTATTTTCACATATTTGGGTCTCACTTCTTTGACTTGAACTAACTCTCTTAAGTAGTGATACTTGATAGCAATGTGTTTGGTCTTTGTATGCATCACAAGATTCTTAAATATGTTTATAAAACTTGTATTATCACAATATATCACCACAGGTTTAGTAATCTCTTCCTTCATACCTTTCAATAATTGTTTGATCCACACAAAGTTAGAATAATTAACTACTGTAACAACATATTCAGCCTCTGTTGTGGATTGAGAAATAGAGTTTTATTTCTTTCTTGTCCATGAAATCAATCTCCTTCCTAGAAAGAAAGCTCCTCCACTTTTACTCTTTCTGTCATCAATGTTGCCCATCCAATCATCATCTATGTAAACCTTTAGTTCAAAATTGTCACTTTTCTAGTACCATAGTCCATAATTTGTTGTTCCTTGTAGATATCTCAGTATCCTTTTCACCAAACATCATGTAATTTTCTCTAGTATTAGCAAAAAATATAGTAACAATACCAACTCTTAATGAAATGCCAAGTCTCACATGTACAACATATTACAATTTGTCAATCATTGAATTATACAATGTTTGGTTTAGCTTAGTTGAATTATTCTTTGAAAGTTTATGTCCAATCACCATAGGTGTTCCAATTGGTCTTGAGTCTTCCATTCAAAAGGTCTTCAATATCTCCTTGATATACTTTGATTAGGTAATGTAAATACCTTTCTTCATTTGATAAACTTGTAAACCAACAAAGAACTAGAACTCATCAAACATTGACATCTCAAATTCCTTCTTCATTTCATTTTCAAATGACTTGCACAACAACAACAAAATTCAGCTAGCAATATCTTACATTCATATTCACTTTTCAAGTATAGATTTCTATTGTCATTAGTTCTTGCAAAATCAATTTTCACCAAATAAGTGTGTAACCTTTCATACCATGCTCTAAGGGCTTGCTTAAAACCATATAATGTTTTGTGTAGTTTATATGTCATATTTCTCTTGCTAGGATCGAAAAATCCTTCAAGTTGATCAATATAGGCTTCTTCCTTCAAGATTTCATTCAGAAATGCAGATTTAACATCCATTTGGTATACTTTGAATCCTTTCTAAGCAGCATATGCAAGCAAAGTTCTCACTCCTTCCAATCTTGTAAGTAGGGAAAATGTCTCTCCATAGTCAACTCATTCCTCTTGAGCATATCCCTAACAAACTACTTGTGATTTGTTCCTTGTGACCTCACCTTTCTTATTCAACTTGTTTCTAAAAGCCCACTCAGTTCTAATCACATTCTTTACTTTGGTATGGGTACCAATGACTCTGTCTTGTTCTTCTCTATTTGATCAATGTCCTCATTCATTTCCTTTATCTAATCTTCATTCTCCAAATCTTCTTTAATTTCAATTTAGGTTTAACTTCATATAGAAAACATGTATCATTCTTCAACTTACTTCTTGTCATGACTCCTAAACCTTTGCTTCCAATGATTTCGTCTGGTGTACGATTCCTCCTCACATACTTTGCTAAGACTGGCTTAGGTCTTCTTTCTTCTTGTTGTATTTCACTCAGTTCTTCTTTCTCTTCTATTTCATGTATATATGGCTGCAACTCGCCTTGGTCTTTTTGGTGTTTGGTTCTCTCTCTGTTGTTTAGCTCCTTCTTTTTGTGACTTGGCTCCTATAGCCTAATGCACCACCTGTTGATGCTTGAAAAAAAAATTGTTGAACCTTAGTAGTTCTTGGTTTTCGATGCTTGGTAGCCTCCTTCTATGGTTCACATAAGATGCTAGGTTCACCTTCATATATATAAACAATGTTTCTATAATATTCAAGTTCTTTCTTGCATTTCTCTTCATTCTTTTCTACAAATTCATCAACTCTAACATTTGCACTTTCCACAATTTTGTCAGTGTTAGAATTCAAGCACTTGTATGCCTTTCTTTTTGTGGAATATCCTAGGAAAATACCTTCATCACTCTTTGAATCAAGTGTTCCTTTCCTTGCTTCTTTAAGTATGTAACATTTTCTTCCAATAACTTTGAAATAATTCACATTAGGTTCATATCCATACCAAATTTCAAAAAGTGTTTTGTTTGTACATTTCTTCACTTGAACTCGGTTTAGAGTATAGATTGCAATACTTATGGCTTCTGTCTAGTACTTTTGTGAAACACTCTTCTCCATCATCAGTGTCCTTGCATAGTCCATTATTGATCTATTCCTTCTTTTCAGCTATTCCATTCTATGGTGGAGTCCTTGGTGCAATCATTTGTCCCTTGATTCCTTTGTCATTACAGAATATATTAAAATTATCTAATATGAATTCATCGCCTCTATCTAATCTCAAGAATTTTAGACTCTTTCATGTTTCTTTCTCAGCTCTAGCTAAATACCAATTAAACATTTAAAATGCATTAGATTTTTCTTTTAGAAACATCACAGTCATCATTCTAGAAATGTCATCAACAAATAGAATGAAATATTTATCACCATAATATCTTTGCACTCCAATAGAACTACATAAATCAATATGAACCAACTCCAAAATATCATCAGGACAATAAGTCTTTCTCTTGAAGCTAGACTTATTTTATTTTACCCATTTGACATTGTTTTTACATCACTTTATTAGGTTTTCTTAATCTTGGTAACCCTCCAACTCTTTTCATCTTAGTAATGCTTACCAAATTATCAAAGTTAACATGACATAGCCTCTTATACCACAACCAAATATCTTGATATTGTGCAAATAGACAAGTATCTTCATATAGGTTTAGATAGAACAAGTTACCTTTTTTTTATTACTACTTCCAATTAGTTCACTAATAGCATCAAAGATATTTTCCTTTCTATTTTGAAATTCAGCTTGATACCCTGAAAAGATCAACTATGCCACACTCAACAAGTTATATTTGAAACCATCAACCCAATATGCATTGTCACATTTGATCTTATCATTCATACTAATTGATCCCTTAACTTTCACATAACTTGGTGCATCATTTCCAACCTTAACAATACATCCATTATAATATTCTAGCTTTTCAAACTTACTTGTATCACCAATCATATAATGTGAACAACCACTATAAATTATCCATCTATCATTCTTATTCACATGTAAGATTAAAGCACTTTTATTGTCTTCCTCAGAATCATATTTCATTGCTACATACACAATTTCTTCATCATTTTCATTAGTATCACTATCAGAACCATCTTCTTCAGCAATGTAACATCATTTCTTACCTTTTCCTTTGTAGTCTTCATTACATCAGTTGTCTCTTCTTTCTCTTATTCCTCTACATTTGTTGTCCTTCCTTTCTTTTTTTTCATCTCTATTAGGACATCTTGCAACAATATGACCAAATTTGTTACATGTAAAATAGATAATAAGGAGTTTACTTTTGTATTTGCATTTTCCTCTTGGTACTCTTCTTGCCAATAATGCTTCAAGATCATCAAGATCATCATCTCATACACTATTACTGTCCCCATGTCTTCTCTTCGTATTTTTCTTAGATCCATCAAGGGTTAGTTGAGACTTGAAAGCACATTCAACACTAGCATGTGAATAATTATCAAAATTTGATAACTCAAATGTAGTAAGTCTACTAATAAGACTATCTAAGGTCATATCCTTACTAGGTGTATATCCCAGCTCTTGAATTGCAGATACTCTACTTGCATAGATAGGAAGTAAAGTCGTCAATACGTTTACTTATCATAGTCTTGTTAGATATGATTACTCTAGCTCCTCTAATAACATTCACAACCTCATTGATTTGGCCACAATATTGTGCAACAATTTCGCCTTCTTTCATTTTCATGTCATCAAATTTGCCTCTCAAACTTTCAGCTTGAGCTCTCAACACATTGTTGCCTCCTCCATGTATTTGTGCCAAATTGTCTCCCATTTTCTTTGCATTAGTGCAATCCTTCACATTATCAAATTCAACATAACTCAATGCAAATGGCAAATCTATATTCATCATTTGGCTATGTTCTTGCTTGTCCTTCATTTTCTCAACAATCATGGGTTAAGGTACTTCAATGTATTCATTTTTTAGGTACTTAAATGTATTCAATGTAACGTCCCATTTTCCATGCTAGGCTTTACTAGTCCCTTGTTGATCTATATCCCCATTTAGATAAGCAAACAACATTTTGAGGATGCCAACCAGTCATGGGAGTTTGTTTTGTTTTGTTGGGGAAATATTTAAGTGGAGGAGTTTTTCTATAGTTAAGTCACTCTATTTTATTAAGTGGATTTATAAAGTTACCTTTAGACTTAAAGTCATTTTATAAAAAAAGTAACTTAAGTGACTAGAAGACAAAAATAGCTCTTATCCCACATATCAAGGTTATAAAAGCAATGAGCTTCCTTGGGATTCTCACCATGAAATATATATTATGCAAATGAAAGTTTTCTTAAATGTGACTAGTTGCTCTTGAGGACAAAACCCCTTGAGACAAAATTTGAGAAGTTGGACGTAGCCCCAACATCTCATTGAGGTTTTAAGTTAAGAGTTAGGCAAGGGATTGGCAAGGAAAGACTATTTTGGTTGGCTTCCCACTTGGAAATAAGTCGGTATTCAAACTCTAGCACTAATAAGATTTTGTAGTAGTTAGAAATTAAGTGTTGAAATTTTAACATGTCTGGGAATTAGTGGTAAAGAATCATTATGATTGGCGACATGTTCCTAATCTACAAACCACAAGAGTCTTTCTGAATATAGTTGGACGTGAGCTTTAGCCACCAGTTTTGGGCAGGGTTGAACTGTTAAGGATATCTGATCCCATTCACCTTTCCTTGTCCATGGTAGCTAGTGGTGGTGTATGTATAAGGAGCTAGGAGTTTCACACCACAGTTAAGCCATTCCACTTTGAAGGTGATCAATAGAAGGTCATGAGGGTAGACAATAGTAGTCACAAAGCCACGTGATATTGGAGACTAGAACCTCTACTTCACATGTCATGCAATAGCTGAAGGAAAAATAAAAAGCTCATGTTGACTATTAATGAAAAGTCTGAGGTTACAAGGATAGTATTCCAAGTTGATCCAGCTCTAGGAACTATACCGCAGGTGTGGTAAGATAACAACAGGTTGCTAGAAGTTGTGGGAGGCTGCAAGAAATTGTGGGAGCTCTAAATCCATTACATAGGTAATGAAAGACTACACTAGTAGACATATCCTTCATGACAGACAAGGGGATTCTCTTCTACATGTACCTCTATTCATCATTTCTTAGAAGACTCACCGCATCTCTCCACTAATAGGTTCCCATATCCCATCATTTTTGTATCTTTCTTACATAATTTTGTATACCTCTAGACTTAATGTTAATATGATCATATGTTATTTCCAAAACCATTGCACATCCCTTAGGAGGTAGTAACATGGAAGAACATTGGAATACATGTTTTAATGTGTGTTGGTATGTTCTTTCTTCTATGGAGTTATCTATTTGTTATATTCATAATCTGCATATTACCATTGCCATATTTTGGAAAAAAAGATATAAAAGCTAAGTTGGAACATTTCATGTTTGCTCTTCTTCTTTTTCTTAGATCCTTCAAGGGCTAGTTTAGACTTAAAAGCACATTAAACACTAGCAAGAGAATAATTATCAAAATTTTATAACTCAAATGTAGTAAGTCTACCAATAAGACTATCTAAGGTCAGATTATTACCAGGTGTACATCCCAACTCTTGAATTGCAGATACTCTAATTGCATAGATATGAAGTTGTATCATCTTAAAATGGAAGCATGTCCATGTTAATAGCATTTAGCCCTCTGAGTGAGTGGTTTGGGGTCATGTCAAGTGCCTTGAATAAGTCTTTGTATGGATCTAGTTGTTTCCACCTATTATGCTTAACTCCCCCTATTTCCAACCTTTTTCTGACAACTTTTTCTAAGAAATTGAAGACTTCGACTTCTAGGTTAATGATGACCTAAAGGGTTAAGATCAACCTCGAGCCTGACCTAGATCAAGGATGACCTTGACCCTAAACTAGGGTAGAGTTGACCTCAACCCTAACCCCTGGTCCAAATTTTAGGTTATGGAGGTTTCAGGAAATTGTGCTTCTAAAAGTTTCATTGTCCCACTTCCAGGTCAGTTGTTTTGGGTTTTGGAATGGTAAACTGTTAAATTTAATTTAATCTAGATCCATTTCTAGGGGTTAAGGTTAATTGGGATTTAATTCTCCAATTTTGGCCTCTCTAGAAGTTTGTGCCTTATATCACTATATAAGGAAGTTTCCTTTCATTTTAAAAAAGACCTAATGAATAGGAAGATATCAGACGATCTATTATTTGCAAAGAAGCATTCTATGAATCAATTTTAAGGAAGTATCCAAACTGTTGTCCCCATTTAAGTTCTCCATTGAAGATCAAGGATTTAAGCATTCAAGCCTTTGAAGGGATTTGGTTCAAACATTCAAGATTCATCATTCAAACCCTAGATCTAACCATCATGGTTGTGTGATCTTCCTTCAAGATCCTTTGTTCATATTCTAAATCTATTCATTCTTATCTCAAGGTGGATTCCAAACATACAATCACAGAGGTTTTGATTTACAGTTGCTAATGTTATGTTCAAGCTTTCATATCAACATACTTTTTTACATTTCAAATACAATTGCATATATATTGAATATCATAGCTTCATTATTATATTTACTTATACTACTTTCTAGCATTTTTTATTTCAATTCCATTTTTAAGGTTAATTACAAACCAAGGTTTGATCAAGGCAAACCCCTCATCTAAACAAAAAAACTATTTTCCTTGTAGATACATGTGTAGGATAGCAAATTGAAGTTAAGATTTGGATACCCTTTTCGACGAATTTTTGAGATCTGCAAACATAATTTTCATTAGAGTAGTGTAGGTCAAGGTCAATTTTTTGGGGTAAGATTATGCCCCATGATAAGATTGTGCCTCACTATCTAAGTCAAGGTCAACCTACCCTTAGAATGACAAAAAAAAATTGGATTTTCTCTGTCTCAGCATTTCCAATTCGAAGCAGGTTGCAAAATTTCTCGAAACCATGCACATACATCAAAAACCATCATTTTCAAGATTTTTCCTACTTTGAGGTTAGTATTTGTCTTTTATTCATTCAAGATTTCAAGTACATACTTTTTATAGTAGATTATAGGATTTCCTCATTTCTTCATATTCTTCACCATTTGAGAGTGATTTTGGAGAAGAAGTTTGAGCATTAGGGTTTGAGCCTTAGGGTTTGGATATTGGAGCTTCATTATAACTTCTCTCTTCTTGTCTTCTTCTCTCATGCATCCATGGCTTCCATCATCATGTTTCATCCTTGCATTTTCATATTATCTTAGATTCATATTTGCTTCATAGATTAATATTGCATTTTTATTTCCTTTCATTGATTAGATTTCCTTTCTTGCATTGCTTTGCATTGTTATCATTTACATTAGCTTGCATCTTAATTTGCATTCATATTTGATGATCATGGAGACTAGAACTCTTGCTTTTCCTCTTTGAATCTCTCATTTTATGGTGTACTTGCATGGGCACAAACTAGGTCAAACTAAGGGCCTCCATTACAAACCCTTGCACTCCATGAATAGAGAGTTATGAGTTGCCATTTGAGATCTCATTCTTGAGCAATCTTGGATATAATGATTCATAGAAATGTGTCAACATTTTAGCACACATTTTTGGCACCCACCGTGGGGCAACCCACCTTTACATGTTGGTTTTGGCTATTTTTGGAGATAACCCCCTTGTGCGGATTTTTTTGTAGATAGAAAACCCTAGATCTTAAAGATCTGATCATATCTCCCAAATGGTTGGGTTTTTTGGTCTAAAATTTGTTTTGCAAGTTGGCGATATATCCGAGAAGCTTTAGTTAAAAATTCAAACTTTTTAATAATTTTTTCTTTATTTTTCATAAAAAATCATTTTTGGGCACAAATTAGCAATTTTTTTGGAAAGGTATCTGAATTCTAAATAGGGTTATTTCTTTGTGTTTTGAGTTTACAGATCATATGAGGGCTCAAACACTCAATTTAAAACAACTGGTCTATTTTGGCAAAATGGATCCCTAGGGCACAAATGAAAATAGTTTTTTAAAATTTTAACATTTTTGAAAAAGTTTCTATTTTTTAACAGGGGTCTCTTTTTCTGTATTTAGGGTTTTGGGTCTGAATTCATGGCATACAGGTCCAATCTTGTTGACTAGGTCAAAAATCAAAATTAAAAAAAAGGGAATTTAATGATTAACTTGCATTTAATTTTCTCATGGTTCAATACCTGATGTAAGTTTTCATTTGGGTTACTTGGTTATTATTACTCCTAAAAATCATATTTTGAGATCTTTCCCGAGGGTTTTCATAAGACATATCTATCTTGTATTGGTTTTCTTGTTGTTTGCTTGGAGCGCTTGCTTGGTTTGTTAGATTAGCGAAGTGATATGTGTGCATTTTTTTGAATCTAAGGTATTCTTATATATATTTATAATATTTAGACTTTGGAATTAAAATTGAACCTCTCATGTGTTTGGCTTGAGTGTTTTACATGCTTTTGTAATTCACATTTCGATTGGTGCTCTAAAATTGGACCTAGATTTGCTTTCTTGCATGCATGTTTCACATAGTTATTATGCCCTATGACCACTATTTGTGGTGATCTTGAGAGTGTGGGCTTCATTTCATTGCCTTATATGCAAAGCTCTTGTTGATGATAGATCCCCTTGTAGGTAGGAAAGGATTTGATATTATTTCATTGTCTCACTTGGTTTATCTTCAACATTTGCTAGTACTTTCTCTCTTGGGATTGGTGGTGATTGTTGTTGGCTTTCCAAACATTAGTGAAGTGATTTCAAATTCACATGTCAATGAATCTGTTTGCTATTTTTGAGTGAGGTGAAGAGGCTAGAGGAGTATGCTCTATTCCGTTTTGGGCACATCAGAAACTTGGAACCCCTGAATCCGAACTAACTCCCCATGTTGTCCAATTTTGTGAGTCTTCCTTGATTAGAGAGGGTTAACCATAGTGGACACTCCTTTTATTGCATAAACCACATGGATGGAACCTCAAGCGATATTAGCTACCATTTTTTCAGTGGTAACGACACCCACCATATAAATGTCCTTGTGGAAGAAATCTCCACCAGTGTAGTCTTTTATTCGGCTGTCAAATCTCCTTAGTATCTCTAATTGACTAAATTCTCAAAATGTGTCAAAAACCTGGTGCATTGGGATTGGATTTCACCCATTTGAGATTGCAAGAGTTGCAAAGTTGACCATTACTAAAAACCATAGTGTAATCCAAATTTTCCTTTCTAGGACTATGTGTGTGATTGAAAAATATTTTGAGAACATACATAGTAGTGGTTCTAGGGATTAGATTCATATTAAGAGACTATTCTTGTTTATATGCAAGGTTGCTTTGTCCCTTTCCCATTGCTTGTAGATGTTTTCTTGAACTTCTTGATCACTGTCTTGCATGCCTAATTTATGATAAAAATCCATTGATGCACCTAGTTGGTCGATTAAAATGAACAAGAAAACAAAGTTTTCAAGTGGAAACCTTTCTTGATTTGTTATCCTGTCATTTCAAATCCTCCTTGGTTGATCCGGGTCAAATTAGGTCACTTACCTAATGTTAGAAGCTTGTTTGCACCTTGGATTTTTGTGTTTTGACCTCTTGAATTAGTAATCTTTGATTTTATGAGTGACCTTTCTTGAAGTCAGTGAGTTAGAAACTATCCTTGTTGAGAAGATAAATCTTTGGATTCTTTGATAACATGCTTAGAGAGTCTTAGTAATCTCTTGCCCATTCACTTCCATTCAAATTTAGTTTCAATTAATTTATAATTTGGGCAAATCATCCTCCTGATCCATATGTGCTAGGGTATTCACCCAAAGTTGTGGGCACCTCTATGGCAGTGTTGGTTTATATCTATTGTAAAAATTCTATCTTATCATCTCTCTTTTGGAAAAGTGAGTTCTTTTACTATCCTAGTTTTGTACCAACGTTTCTTAGGGTCATCTCATCACTTAGTACCTTTTCTTTTATGTCGGTTGCAACAAGATATCAAGTAGATCAAGGAAAGAGACCTCAAGTAGTCTTTAAAATATTACCCTTAGTTCAAACTCACCAAAGAAATAAGGAAAAACAACTCATATTTGATCAATCACCTAGGAATATCCCAGAAGTTTGGTTTGATCCCAATAGTGACTTTAGGGAGTTTAGTACACCCTTAGCACCTTATCATTCAGATATGGATATGAGTTATACGATGACTTGACAAGAGAGGGAAGAAATGGATGAATGCCTTGATGAAATATTTGAAAAACATTGATATACCATTTTGTTTGGTAGTTCCTCTCATGAAAATCGACCACTCTCACCCCTTATCTCAACTAGATATTTGGATGCACACCAAAGGGCTGAAATAGATAAGGTACAAACTTATAGATAAAACCAATCAAAATATGAGGACAAAGATGATGAGCCTCTTAGTGTTCACGTGAATACAAAATACACCAACAACTTGTTTAGACAGTCAAAACCAAGTTCACCACTCAAATCATTTGAAATGTACACAAGTGACACACTTAAGACACTCAAGCATGAAAAGAAAGCCTCCCTAGAGGAACAAGCTATGAAGGAAGAGAAATTTAAATGTATGGAAGAAGAAAGACAAGCTTTTCTAGAAATAGAAAGGAATTTTTTTCAAGAGGATCAAGATAGACTCTTGGTTGAACAACTTAATGATCAATTCAACAACATGTGTGTTGGTGTTAAAAAAAACTCTCCTCCATCCACCCCTCCTAAAACTCCACAAAGTGGAAGATGTTTAAGAACACCTTCACGATCTCCTAGCTCTAAAGGAAGAGGGGCTTCAAAACATGATCAGTATAGGAGACCAACACCTCCTAGGATTTCAAGACAACCTTCGCAACGTGCTCACCATTGTTCATAATATGGAAGAGATAGTTCAAATTTTGACCATGACTCTCCAAATTTCATAAAAATGCAACAAGATCCTTCTTTCTAGAGTGTGTGAAGAAGTATATATGTCAAAATAAAGACACACTCCTAAAGAATTTAATTGATAAGGGCGTTAAAGTTCCCTACAACTATGATGTAGACAAAAGAATTAGGAGGCAAGATCCATCTTTGGAAGAACAATTTAATCAAGTGAAGAGTATGGTGGACAAGTTCATGGCACTTAAGAGTTCCTTCTCACTTGATTTAATTTTTCCTAACCCTTTTGATAAGAGTGTTGATATGAAAGACTTTCCTAGAAAGGTTGAGATCCCCCAATATGACAAGTATGATGAGAATGGGGATCCAAGTGATCATGTGCATTAGTTTTATACCATGAGCTTTGAATTTCATCACGAAGACTCATACCTTATCAGATTATTTCCAAGGAGTCTTAAGGGTCAAGCAATGGAATGATTCACCAACATAACTCCTCCTGTTAAAAATTTCAAAGAGCTTGTTTAGAGATTTGTTCAAAACTTTGCATACCACCTTTCAAGATCTATCACCTTGTTGGGCTTGTGTAACACAAAGAAAAATCAAGGAGAATCCTTTGTCACTTTCTTGCAAAGATGGAGATGACAATGCTCTTGCTACTCTAGGAATACCCCTAAAAAAGAGAAGATTGAAATCATTATTAGCAACATGATTCCCGAAATGTGGTATGAAGTTAAGAAGATGGTTTTTGAGTCTTTTGACATGATGGTTGAAACCACATTTATAATTTAGGATGTTTTGAAAGAACAAGGAATTTTGGCCAAACAAGGAAACAATAACAACAATGGCCAAAGTAACAACAACAAAGATAAAGGAAAGAATTCATATTGGAACATTAATAAACAAGTGGTCAATGATGGAGTTGTGGAGTCCTCCAAATCTAATGATCAAGGTGTTCTTCATTTCATTAGTGTTGATAAAAAAGGAAGTAAGCCAAGATTTAAGATAGGCCAAAGCGAGAAAGGTGAAATTTTGCAACATTTGGTAAATCGTATGACGAGATATTGACAAAGCTTATTTCTCACAACTTGTTGCATCCTTTTGATCCTACAAAATTCACTATACCTGAGGTTAAGACATAGTTGTGGGATGAGAAAGACTATTACAAGTTTCACAATGACATCAGACATAATGTTGAAAACTATGGGAAATTCAAGCATATCATTCAGGATCTTATTGAGAATGGTAAGCTTCAAGTGGATGGATTGAGATAAGGGGGAAACCTCTAAACTAATGTTGATCAGACTTCAAAGAACCTTTTCCGAAGTATGATAAGGTGGAAACCTCTAAACCTAAGAATGGAAAAGCTGAGATCAATTACACCTACACAAATGTAGAGAATGTTGTCAATGTGCTTGAAGTAGTAGAAGAGAATGTCAACATGATGAGAAATAAAAATCCTTATGGTGATAATCTAGACATGGACTCTCCTCCTACCTTTGATGAAAAACCTATCTTGGTGCTAAGGGGTCCTCACTCTAGAGTGTCATCTCAAAGTCTCAATGTTGTCACATGAAGTCAAGGTCCCCTTGTCATTAGAGGACCCAATTCAAGTCAACCAAGTAAACCAAATCAAGTAACATCTAAGAATGTTACCTCAAAATAACAATCAATCCTAAGTCAAACTATAGTCTTTTCGATTAGTTGCAAAGAATTGCAACTCATATTTTGATCTTTGAGCTCTTAGAGTTGTCTCTAAGACATAAGCAAGTCCTCGAGGATGCTTTGCACACAGTGAATGTTCCAAACAATTTGGATGTTGATCAATTCCAGAACATGGTTAGTCAGATTGCTAGTCCTCATTACCTTACCTTTTCAGAGGAAGATGATAAATCTTTGATCCACCCACATAATCTTGCTCTCCATATTGAAGTCATGATTCACAAAACCCTTGTTAGGTGCATATTGACAGATGGGGGTGATGGGCTTAATATTTGTTCTTTGAGTCTTTTAAATATGTTGGGTTATTCTAAACAAGTCATAGATACCAAAAGAAAGATCACTATCAAAGCCTATGATGAGGTAGAAATAAGTTCTAAGGGGTTGGTCATCCTTTCTATTAGGATTGGCCCTATTGAGAAAGATATTTTATTTCAAATAGTTGACACTAGTCCCCGTACAATATATTACTCAATAGACTATGGATTCATGATATGCAAGTAGTGTCATCTACCTATCATTAGTGTGTTAAGTTCCCTTACAATGGAACATATATTAGTATACCTAGGGATAATATTTATCTCTTAACTCAATTTCAACGAGTACTCATGTTCCCCTCAATGGAGAAGCAGATGATTTTGATGCAACTTTAGCTAAATGTAGAGACAAGTTCAAATCGATAGACCTTGGCATGGGAGGGTATCAACTCAACTTCCTCACAACATTACCAATTTCACCTAGGTCTTATGGAAAACCTTCACAAGAAATGAGACCTTCCTCTTTAGCTATGACATTATTTGACACATTTGTACAATCATTAGTGCCTATTCAAGATGAGAAAGAGGACATAGGGAAGAGAAATATATGCGCAATGAGAACTTCTCTCCCTCTCCTAAGGCCTATGGAAGAGGGTATACTCTTGTCAAACAAATGGGCTATCCTAGACATGGCCCTCTAAGTCATAGATTGGATGGTAGAGTCAAACCCCTTGATCATGTTCTTTTTGGATGCAAGTCTAAGGAGATAGTTGGCCTAGGATTTGCAAATCATAATAAGAACACTACTCCTATTATTGAGAAGTTAGATAGTAAAGATGAAGTAGAATATGTACCTAATTTGGAAAATCAACAAAATATGTGTGAAGATTGGGTTCCTTCCACTAGTCGCCTTTGGATAAATTCAGATATTATAGTCACTCATGAGATAGTTGCAATTATGGAACAAAATGAATCAAGTTCAGATAGTTTAATGGAAAGAGAAGGTGTTACCCTTGTGATATTCAAGCTTCCACATCAAGGCATCCCAAGCCTTCATGGTGTGAGCACCATAGTAGAAGTTCAAAAATAAGTTCACATGAGTATGAATGAGATTCCTTTTCAAAGCCTTCCACAGTTGACATGGATGTTGATGTCATGCACTCTTATAGTTCTCAACCCAAGGTAGCTAATGAGTCACATGTAGGATTAGAGGATTTGAACTCACATGTTGCCTTAATGGATGATTCTTCTCTTGTTAGGACAAATCTTGATTTGGGTCGCTTATGAAGTTACTTGAAAAACTCTGACTTTTCGGTCGCCAGAGATGAAACCATTCACATTCACAACCTTGAACCATTTATTGACTTACCTCTTGTTCATCATAACCTCATTGATTAGTCCCAATGATATCAAGAATCAAACCTCTTAACATTTCAAAATGACTATGAGATAACCTGTTACTTGAATACCATTGAACCCGTAGTCTCTTCCACCAATGAAATGACTACTAACATGACAAATCTAGACATCAAGTACCTTAGTTGCAAAATAAAAAGAAAAGAAAATAAAAAGAATAAGAGTTCTAATGGTGAAAACCACAGTGTGGCGGTTGGTCCACCTCACAATAGGTATGTGATAATCATGCCCAAAGCATTACTTAGGAATAGTTTATTCAATATAAGGATTACTTCTCCCACCATGAGGTGCATTTAATTTGTCAACCTAGAGATGTATACTTGAAATGGTCGGCACGATATGTGCTCTAGGTTTCTTAAGGAGTCATTATGTGTATGCTATAGGATAGTAAAATGCAAAGAAAGAACCTACACTGGTGTTGCAGGAAAGCAACACACTTAAATCTCTACTGAAATGAATGCTAAAAATACAACTATACACTAACCTATATTTCAACTCAGACCATCCACTATAACTACTCTTGTAGATGTTGCGAGAACATTCACAAAGTATGATGTTGCAGGAAGAAACTTATAAATTCTACTTGAAATACTAGAAATGCTGGAAGTAAATATACACTACTCTACTCTAATCCACCTTCCAACTGGACCCCCCTTGGTTGGCTTTTGCTAATCTATGAACACAGAATGTAAACTAAGAATTACTTCATTATATTCCAAAACTCCTTACATAAGAACAATACATAAAATTGTAAAACAACTCACTATGAGAGTCAACAATGTTTTTCCATAAAATTTTCTCTAACAACCAAAACTATCGATCCAATCCCTATAAATAGAGGATTGATACTTATTCTAAAATAGGAAAGAAAATAAACTAACTACAAATCTGCCAAATAAGAAGGAAATATAACAGCTTGTGGTATAAACAATAAAAGTTTGGATAACCAATTCAACACAATAGTAAATGCAGAGGGAATATAGCAACACTTCATCCCTGCATTCCTAGAATAATAGCTCCTCCTTTGTAGCAATAATGTCTCCTGGTACCATTATGGCTCTTCCACCACAACTAGGCTTTAACTCTCCTCCTCTAATGTTGTCGACCATCCTCTAGCTTCTTCCTTAAAAAGTTAGCTGCAATGCAGAAATATTTACGTAAATAAGTATAATCAAGTCGAATCTAAATATTAGAACACACATTCCAATGGTTATATGAAATATTGCATTATATATATATATATATAATATTGGCAAAATATGACATATCTATCTACCCATGGGTTAAGGGTTCTATCTAGACTTATCATAAGTTCAACTAAACACAAGTTCACAAATGTCTTAGCAGTATTAAAATTAACATAAAATAGAGGCAATAATTAGCCTCATCATTTGCCCCCTGGTAATTTTAATGCTTGTCCTCAAGCATTGCATCTTTTATCCATTGAGTGGAAATCTCCAAATTCAATCCTCCCTCACCTATTACTCCTAAAGGTGTAATAGAATCCTCATGTTCTTTCGCATACTTCCCTTCTATGATCCTCCTGCAACCTGGCAATTCATTTAAAGTTGATATCATACAGGGGTCAAAGGAGCATAGGTGGCTGTATTGTTAATGGGCACCAAAGTTCTCGTCTACTCTGCCTTCCCTTCTGTATGTATTTTGGAGCTCGGTAAAGGGCTACCTCTAAGTTGAGAGGACTGTGTAGCTCTGATCCTCCGAGCCTCTCAGGTAGTCTACCCCTTCTACTTTTAACACCAGTCATGGCACTTTGAAAGAAAAAGTAAGGTATGTTATCATATTCTGCACATACTTTTATTCTGGCCTCAAAGATTTACTTCCATATCTCCTTGTGAACATCCCCATAGGTCAGCTTGAACCAATCTCTAAGGATTTCTTCTGATTCATTACTCTATGCTCTTAATGGTAGGGGTTTTGTTCTCTCCTCATCTTTGTAATTGTTTAATTGTCTATCACACTTAGCCTCATTGTGCATCCAGGACATTAGGACCCTAAGGTGTATATCCCCTATGTAAGGTAAAGGATTCTATTGAGTTTCTATAGGGATAATGAAATTCTAAACATACAATTCACAACGTATATTTTTTTTCCATGATGGAAGAGTTTGGTACAAACCATAGAATTCCTGAGCTGACCTAAATTCTGTATTTATATCTTAGAGGGTCATCATTAGTTGGAATAAAAAGAATTGTTCTTTTTAAACAAATGGCATAGATCCTAGGTGGTTGATGCATTGCATCATACAAAACAAAACAATTAGTGGGATCCATGCTGATCCCTTCAAAATTCATTTAATAATTCCATTATTAGAGGCATCTCATAACGTAAACACAAGATTCATCAATATTTCACCATTTACATAATCTGATTTCTATTCCATAGAATATCATTCATAACTTTCATTTCTGATAATTTCTTGCAAAACCCTTTGGAGGATTTATTTACCTTTAGTTCTAAAATATATCCAAATATGAGCTCAATCCAACAACCCAATTACAAATTATACTATCTACACCAAGCCCCATTTCTCTGTCATAAACTAGAAGTAAAACATCTAACCCTGCATAGGGCATCAAATATCTTTCACAAAACAAATTAAAATAACACCAAATCAATTCCACATTATCCATTTGTGAGTCTAGTTTCCAAATCTATAATTCATTTATTTTTTCTGTTCATAAATCATTGTATAAGATCAAATTTTTGTCTGCAACACCATTGACGGCATTTAAAAGTCAATTTTCACTCAAATCTTCATAACTTTCACAAATCTAAATTAAATGATTCGAACCAATTAAAAATGAAAGGTAGTTCACATATATTTCCAATGAATATTATTAGAGGTCTTGAGTCTCCAAAATGTGTTCATACCACATGCTACAACATGACTATATTCAGGGAATCTCAAATCTGCAAATACCCACTTTCACCAAAATGCTCATAACTTATTTATTTCTTCATAAAATTCAACCAAACCAAAAGAATAAGAAGGATAATTCATCATTCTATCTATCCATTACTATATTATATGGTTTCTAGGCCGTACAGGTCTGTAAAAGTCCTGAAAACAGCCCCAAAACTAAAAAACTAATCAAAACCACAACAATAGAATGCACCAAAAATGTATCAAAGTATTTCCTCTTCTCTAATATTGATTTGGTTCTATAGACACCTAAATCCTTTAGAAAATAAAGTATTTTTATTTTCTAAAAAAGTCCCTAATGACATCTCATTTATTAATTAATTTATTTATTTTTATGCCATTAAATCCCTTTATCTTAATGTAAAATATTTAATTAAGGAATCCCTCCCAAAAATGTTTAAATCTTATTTAAACATTATTTCCTTATTTATTAATTATTTAATTAATAAATTGACCAAAAATTTCAAAATAAATTATTTATTTATTTTTTGCCCAAAACTTGGCCAATTTCCTTGAGACCACTAACCTCTTCCAAGATCTTCCAATCCTTCTTTAATTTTGATTAAAGGCTAATCCCATCATTTTCTACCCCTAATCCCAACTCAAAATATTTAATTAAGATTAAATATTAATCCTCATGTTTATTAAAAATATTTTAATAAATATCTCCTCAACCCAAACCCTTGAAATAAATAAAACTTTATTTATTTCCTAAAAACTTTATTTATCCTCATCCTAGGAAGTTCTAGAATCTTCTAGAAAGTCTTCATCCTCATCCAAAGCCTAGACTCTTCTAGATGATGTCAATCCTTATCTTTGACCCTAATCCTAATCCCCCCTAACCTTGTCACATTCCCTAAACATGGGTTAAGACTTGCTAACCCAAGCCGAAACCAACAAATATCTCCTCCTTCACCCACCCTCATTAAATGCAATCCACTTGCCCATCTCTAACAATCCTAATCTAATCTTGACCCAAGCCTAATCCAAGCCTTAATCATTTGCACATTCCTAAGTCAAGCTTAAGACTTTCTTAATCCAACCCAGGTCAAAATATCTCAACTCTCTCACAAATATCTCAACCATAAAACTTTATGAAGCCCACAAAGCCATAAATGACTCTTACAAGCCCATTCATTGCTCTTACAAGCCATTATGAGGGTCTTTATGAGCTGTGAGCCTCCTTTGTTGACCCCTCAACCCCTCTTGTTCTAACCAATGACCCTGTGACATGTGTCACTTCTTGATTGGCTGTAAGGAAGCACAATCCATGTGCTCTCCTCTCATTCAATCTAAACCTTCCATAAGCTTTCTCCCATCCTTGCATCCTAGCCCTTGATCCCTCAAGCCCTTTGCCTATTTAAGGAATCCTCTCCCAAGCCATTTTAACACAATCACCCATAGTAACAAAATAATGCCATTTTGATCATGAAGTAAAGCCATAATGCCATTTTTGACATCAAGTTTTTACATCAAAAATCCATCCGTCCACATTCAAATTCCAAGAATCCATTGAAGCTAGTTTGAGTACCTTGAGCATACATCCTAAATCCATATCCAAATTAGACACATCTATAAATCAAGAGAACAATCTCATTGAGAGAGCCCCTTAATGGCTCATATTCTCATTTGAGGGCTTCTCTTTGTCTATCTTGAAGTTTATGTTAATTTAGTTAATGTTAATGCTTTTGTTTCATTAAGTTAGGTGTTTACTTGCATACTAAATTAGTGTAAATAGGTTCAACCATAAAATGATATTTATACCCATTTTACAATTAAAAACCTTCCTAACTACCCCCAAGACCAACCATATACCTTTTTACATCATTTTTGTATTGTTAGCAACTTTCTCAATGTTGCATTTTACAACTTTTTATGCAACTTTTACATTTTTGACAAAATGGCTTCATAGCCTTTACAGCTTGACCCAAATACAACATAAATGACTTAAATGGATTTAAATATCTCAAACAAGAAATTTTAACTTTCTCATGTTCTTATACTTTAGGTGCCCTTGCACCATACTCCTAACCTTGAAAAGTTTTCAAGTCTCTTGGAAACATGGAACTAATAAGCTGCAAGAAAAAATAATTTGAAAATCATCTTCAACTTTGCCTCTTCAAGTTTCACATTCTCTTGTCTCTTGTTCAAGAACACATGATAGTCCTTACCATTTTATTCTCTAGTTCCCCTATAAGTGAAGCATCAATTGTTGTCACACAAGGATTCCATAAATCCACCATTCCTCTTGTTGCTAAACAACTACCAACCTATTGCCATCTTACCCATCCAAGATCTTGGAAGATGCACTACCACCCTCTCTTAGTGGTTTCTCTCTTTACACCTTCTACCTAGCTTTATCTTGATGGAGACAATATTAATAATCCTTCTTAGGTCTTACACACACACACACACACACACACACATTCTTACTATAGCTTTGATGGATAAGAACCCTACAACCAAAACTCATCAACAAAACAAATACCAAATCTTTAAGGTCCTGGTGTGGATTCCCTCCCTCGACGCTCTACCCACACACTCAAGATCTTCAAGCTCTAATACCAATTTGATGCAGTGCATCATACAAAACCAAATTATCAGTCAAATACATGCTGATCTCTTCAAAATACATCAAATAATTCTATTAATTGAGGCATCTCATAAGGTAAACACAACATTCATCAATATTTCACCATTTACATAATCTGATTTCTATTCCATAGAATATCATTCATAACTTTCATTTCTGATAATTTCTTTCCAAACCCTTTAGATTATTTATTTAAATTTAGTCCTTCTAAAATATATCCAAATATGAGCCCAATCCAACAGCCCAATTACAAGTTATACTATCTCCACCAAGACCCATTTCTCTGTCATAAACTAGAAGTAAAACATCTAACCCTGACTAGGGCATCAAATATCTTTCACAAAAAAAATTGAAATAACACCAAATCAATTATAAATTATCCATTTGTGAGTATATTTTCCAAATCTATAATCCATTTATTTTTACCATTCATAAATCATTGTATAAGATCAAATCTTTGTCTGCAACACCATTGAAGGCATTTAAAAACCAGTTTTCACTCAAATCTTCATAACTTTCACAAATCTAAATGAAATTGATTCAAACCAATTGAAAATGAAATTTAGTTAACATATATTTCCAATTAATATTATTAGAGGTCATGAGTCCCAAAAATGTGTTTTTACCACATGCTGCAACATGACTATATTCAGAGAATCTCAAATCTGCAAATACCCAATTTCACCAAAATGCTCATAACTTATTCATTTCTTCATAAAATTGAACCAAACCACAAGCATGAGAAGGAGGATTCATCATTATATCTATAAATTACCATATTATATGGTTTACATTTTGTACAGGTCTGTAAAAGTCCTAGAAACAACCCTAAAACTAAAAAACTAAACAAAATCATAACAATAGAATGTGCCAAAAATGTATCAAAGTATTTCCTCTTCTCCAATATTGATTTGGTTCAACCATAAAATGATATTTATACCCATTTTATAGTTTTAAACCTTCCTAACTACCCCCAAGACCAACCATATACCTTTTTACATTATTTTTGTATTGTTAGCAACTTTCTCAATATTGCATTTTACAACTTTTTATGCAACTTTTACAGTTTTGACAAAATGGCTTCCTAGCCTTTACAACTTGACCCAAATAAAACATAAATGACTCAAATGGATTTAAATATCTCAATAAGGAATTTTAACTTTCTCATGTTCTTATATTTTAGGTGCTCCTACACCAGTGGTGAGCTACAAGTAATTATTTGATCAGCCAATTTGAGGACATGATCCATCTTTTGTTTTTGTTTTGCCAATTGCTCTTTCAAGTCTAGAAGTTCTTCACCTTGATCTATTATTATCTTCTTTGTTTCCTTTTTCTCCTCTTTCCATAGGGCTATTCTTAACACATGTTTATTATATAACCGAAAATGAAGAATTCATAAGTTCATTGGGCCACTTTCCTCTTGATAGTTATTTTTCTTCCTCTGTTCCCTTCATGATTGTTCCAAGAAATTTGTAAACCATGTTTTCTTATAGTGAACTAGGGTAGTTCTAGAATAGGCCAATTGGTGCATTATTGGGGTCTTTTCTTCTTTACAGCCTAGAGTATCATGTTGGCTTGCTGGGGGATTATTTTGGCTTTCATTCATCTCAACCTTACATTCCTCATCAGGGTTTTGAGGAATGTCTAGGATTTCAGGTTGATTGGGGGAATTAGTCGGGATGACTTGTACTAGAAATTCTTCATTAGGTTGTCTAGGTGAAGTGGATTGGGTTTCCACGGACACTTTAGGAGTTTTCCCTCTCATTCTAGGGCTTCTGCACATAGGGGTTTCTTCAAACACCACAACCTTTTTCTTGCTAACCCTTTTCGATGTCTCTGCTACAGGAGCTGACTTTATTTTCTTTTCCTTTGAGACTGTAGGGTTTTGTTTTTCTGCTACTAGAGCTGAGGTTTCTTCTTGTAACTTCCATTTTCTTTTTGCTCGGGCAAATGTAGGTACATTCTCATTTGAGCAAGTAAAAGCACATTTTCTTGCACATTTTTAGTTCCCACACCTTGGGTGCTTTGCGTAGTAGTTATGTTAATGGGGACTGCATTATCTTCATTGGGTAGTTCATTAGGGGCAGTATGAGGTTGTAGGTTTTATGTTTTACAAATTATACCCATCACAAGGGAGAGACATCCCTAAGATACCTTTCAATGAGAAATTTGATTAGGGCATGGTGAGTAACATAATTGTCCTTTCCTTTCTGGGTTTCCTCAGCACTAATACATAACATATTGTACAAGAACTTGGGGATATTTACTGGAAAATTATGTCTTACATAACTGTGTTGTGCATGAAAATTAAAAAATCTTCCTTCACAGGTAAAATACTTGATAATATGCATGGCCAACTCATTGTACAGTAGGGGAAGAGACATTCTTTTGAATCCGTGCTTAGTAATATCCAAAGAAGGGTCACTTGGTATGAAAAATTGGGCCTAGCTGATCTAGCATCATGTGCATTGGGGTAGTGTTTTCCTACTACTGGCAGCCCAGTTACTTCCACTATCCACTCCTTTGTGGCAACAATTGTTAATCTCCACATGGTTGCTTCACCTTCCTCAAATGTACATATGAATTTAACAATTGTTTCTTCATCATACCCTGTTAGTTTCCAAAAATATCTCAGCTAGCCACATTCATTAAATCTTCTTACTGCTTCTACATCAGAAAGTAAAACACTATGTTCCACTAGTTCGCATTGCTACAACTATCCTCCCATTTGTGCTTACTACTTTCGACCTCTGCTCTGTTTGCAACAATTACCTTCTTCCCTTTTGTGAATTTTAGACTCTTTTTAAAAAAAAAACCACAAACCCCTTTTCACATTTCACATTCTTTTATGTGAATTTCCATCATGAACAATACATCATGAGCAATAATAATGTGGTTTTAATGGGAATAAATCATAGATATGTGAGAATTGCCTCAAAATCTAATTTGGGTTACATCTTAGTTTGACAATGAGGAATTATTCAGGAATAAAGGTACAACGCTTGACACTTGCATACTATGGCAACTAAATTTTAATAAATAAAAAAAGAGAGTACAGATTTGAGGATCTTTAATGAATAAATAGAAATGTCATTGGGAATTAGTAACCTTTCCTGCCCCCTATAAAACATGGACAAGTGTCCTCACTTGTCATACTTGGCACATGGTACAGAACTGGCATAACGTTGCAACAATATATTTAATGAAATAATAGGTATAACTAATGAATTCTATGGGCTAAAGATGAATAAAATTTGAAAAGCTTATAACTGCCAATTTGATCATTGCATGTGCCAAATAAAGGTGGTGAGAGTCAAAGATCGGTAGTGACAGCATACATCAGTGAACTCACCATATTAATAATGACGTGGAAGATGGGTGGGTGGTAGAAAAAGAAATGAGATGAGTTGGAAAAGAAGAATTTAGAAAGTGAATAGAGAATTTGAACTTTATGTAGACATTTTTTTAAATTATGGGCATGCTCAAAGGAATTCTTATTGAAGAGCTACAGGCAGAAGGTTGGCATCTTTTGATGTAGAAAGTCTTACTTCTTGTGCATTTGAAACTGGCTATTGAAATTACTGTAGGAAGTCTTCTTTTGTTTGGGGTTGTATATACAACTTGAGCCAATGTCCATTGACTAATAACTTGAACTGTACTCTATTTGCAAATAAATGGCTTATTTCATAGGCACCCAACCATCATGTCTACAACTTGCCTAGTATATCTTCAAACCTGGAATCATAAATCAATGCCCAGTCACCAATTTGAAATTGCTTACTCTTAATATGGGAGTTGTGTCATTATTTCCTTTGCTTCTATATGATTTATGTGTGTTCTAGGGTAGACTTGCGCATTTCATCCAAATAATTAAGATGTGGTAAGCTCTCTCTCTATGCTACAGGAAGATCAATGTTAAACTCTAGTGTTGTTCTTAAAGTTTTGTGTTCAAACTCAATGGGTAGCATAGTTACTTTTCCATACAATAGTTCAAATGGTGTGAATCCTGTTATGGTCTTCCATGTTGTTTGATATGCCCAAACAACTTTTGGTAGTCTGTTGCTCCAATCCCTGCGGTGAAAATGAATTGTCTTTGTCAAGATGTCATCTATCTCTTGATTTCTAACTTTTTCTTGTCCATTAGTTTGAGGGTGATAGGGGCTTGATTTCTAGTTTCTGATATTATATTCCTTCATGAGTTCTGTGATCAAATTGGAAGTGAATTGAGCACCCTAGTCAGTAACAATTTCTTTGGGTATGCCATATCGAGTAAAGATTTTTTCATACATAAATTTGGCAATTTTATGGTCACAAGCATGCTTCATGGCTTTGACTTCAACCCATTTTATCAAGTAGTCAATGCATACAAGGATATATGATTTTCATTGGATGGAGGATCTATTGGACCAATGAAGTCCATGCCCCACTTGTCAAATGGTGTTATCACCATTTGTGGATTGAGAGGCATTTCATCTATCTTTGTTGGTCAGTCCATCCTCTAACATTTATCATACTTCTGTTTATAATTTGTTGCATCTTTATGAAGTGTTGGCTAATAGTAACTAGTTGTTAAAATCTTCAAAGTTGTTCTTTTTGCTACAAAGTTCCTTCCACATGGTTCATTATGACATGCATGTAGAATGTCATGTGTCTCATCTTCTCTCACACATCTCCTCATAACTTGATCAGGTCTAGTGTAAAATAATATGTTATCCATCAAGAGAAATTGAAGCTTTTCTCTACAAGCAACCTCTTATCCTTGTAAGAGAAATGTGTTGGCATTTTATTAGCTGCAATGTAGTTAGCTATTTTTGCATACCATGGGGTTTGGACAACAATATGAAACAAATGCTCATCTAGAAATGTATCATCTATCAAAGTAGTATCATCTTCATCATGGTGGATTCTGATAGATAATCAGCTACCACATTTTATTTTCTAGATTTTTCAATGATTGTGATATCAAATTCCTATAAAAGAAGTAGCCATCTTGCTAACCTGCCTATAATGGCCGATTTATTCAAGAGATATTTAATTGTTGCATGGTCAATATGAAAAAATATGGGATAACTAGTTATGTAATGCCAGAATTTTTTTAGAGCATAAACTACTGCTAACAATTCTTTTTTAGTCACTATATAGTTTAACTCTAGTACATGAAGGCTCTTATTGATATAGTAGATTACATTTTCAAGATGTTGAGATTTTTGTCCTAGGACTGCACCTATGGCATAGTTAGAAGCATCTGCATATATTTGAATGGGAAAAGTCTAATTAGGACCCCTAAGTATTGGTGCAGTTGTCAATAATGACTTGAGCTATTGGAAGGAGTCATCACATTCCTTTGTTCAAGTGAATTCAACCTCTTTGGTAAGAAAAGTATATAGAGGACTAGCTATTTGACTAAAATTCTTGACAAACCTTCTATAATAGCCAACATGTCCTAGGAAAGATCTGATTTCTTTTTTCTTAATGGGAGTAGGGAGTGTGAGAATTACCTCCACTTTCATAGGGTCTACCCGGATTCCAGCTTTAGAGATAGAATGTCCCAATACCACACCTTCTTGCATCATTAGAAAGAATTTCTCACTATTGAGAGACAAGTTGTGCTCTTCACATCAAATTAGTACTTTTTCTAAATTCTCCAAAGCTTCCTCAAATGTGACACCAAATGTAGCCATGTATATCTCCATGCAATCTTGTGATATGTTAGCAAAGATGCTGATGACAACTCTTTGAAAAGTAGTAGGTGCATTGCATAAGCCAAATGGTAATACATAATAGACATAGGTACCCCAAGGACATGTAAATGTGGTCTTCTCTTGATCTTCTGGAGCAATACTTATCTGATTGTACCCATTGTATCCATCTAGAAATGAGAAGTATTTCTTTCTAGCCAAAGTCTCCAAAACCTGGTCAATAAAGGGTAAAGGAAAGTGATCCTTCTTGGTGGCATTATTTAATTCTCTGTAGTCTACACATATCCACCACTTTCATCCTTTCTTGGGGACAATAACTAATGGTGATACCCATTTTCTATCAAAGATTGGATAGATGAATTTGGCATCTGAAAACTTCTGTAACTCAGTCTTAACTATTTTGTGGAATGCTAGATTTATTCTCCTCTGAGGCTGATGGAGTAGTAAGATTCCATCATTGATATATATCCTATGGGTGTAGAGTTTAGCACTTAATCCTACCATATCCTTAAAATCCCAAGCAAAGTCTTTTTCATGCCTATTGAGGAGCTTGGTCAACAATTCCAATTGTGATAGGGACAACTTGTTGTTTACATGGAGATTATGACCAGGAGAAAGTTCCACAGTAGTTGTTAATTCTACCATTGACACTTCTGGTACTAGACTTCTAGCTACTTCACTTAGCAGTAATTGGTCAATTATTTTAGGGCTTGTTGGGTAGACACAATCTTCATAGGTACATAGCTTTAAGACAAAACTTTCAACAATATCTCTGGCCACTATACACTCATTGGTAAGAATGCTCTGTACTACATCATCTTCTTCCTGCATTTTCGAAAAAGATTGCTATGCAACATCATGAACTGAGCTACATAATTTAGTTCTTCCTCTTCATCTCCTAAATCTGACCAAATAGGTTCTCCCAAGTCTGGTTAGGGTTGGGAAGGTGGATATAGCTCTAGCTTCTTTATGGTTTGACCATTTGAAATTATCATACTGCCTGATCTGCAACTAATTTTAGCATCAATGGTGGCTAACCAAGGTCTCCCTAATATGACAGGATAGCCAACAAATTTTTCTTTAGGTGATAAGATAAGAAAATTAGCAGTGTATTCCCATGAATCTAAAGTTACTATCACATCTTCTATGAGACCATCTAGAGTGACAGTTGAATTATCAACAAGTTGTAACACTCTAGGAGTTATTCTTAAGCCTTCCATATGTAACCTATGCATTGTATCTTTACTCATCACATTTATTGCTGCTCCTAGATCAACTAAAGCATTTTTCACGACTTATCCATTTATGATCAGATTAACTACCGGACTGCTAGGATCTGAATACTTTGGTATCACTACCTTTCCTAACATGATATCTACTAATTACTCAACAACATGGACTATTTGAGGATCTTTCTTCTTCTTCCCTGGCTTCTTAAGGCATGCTTCCTTGATAACCTTTCCATAAAGAGGGACATCTTTGATAGCTTGGAATAGAGGAATTTAGATGTGCATATTTTTTAGCTATTCAAAAATATCAAATGTCTCTTCCTCTTGTGATATAGATTTCTCTTTATTTAGCCTATGTGGAAAAGGAGGATTCACAGTAGTACAGTCAATAGTCATGTTAGGTACATCACTTGGTGGGTTGGTATTGGGCAATATAGCTTTTGGAAGGGGTGTTACGGGAGTCTTTGCAACTTCTGTGATAATAGGGTATTCTGGTGTAGGAAAAATTGTACCCGATCTCAAATCTATATCAGATACCTCTAGTGAATATGTAGGACACTGCCGAGTATTAGTAGTGTACATTTTCTATTGTTGTTGCTTGTTGTTCAGATTTGGCTGAGATTGAGTAGGAAATTGGGTAGGCTTAGGATTAGTATTATTTTCTATAGGAGGTGGCATTATTGCAAGTTGTTGGATTGGAGGTGGTATTTGTGGGTTACTAGGATTTTGGTTAGGCCATTGTGGAGGCCCACTCCATTGGTTATTTTGCTGCCAATTTCCTTGCAGTGGTTGTCATTAATTCCACTAATTTTACCATTGGTTTCTTTGTTGGTTAGGCCACTAGTTGTTTTGCTAGTTAGGCTACTGGTTATTTTTCTAGTTTTGCTACTAGTTGTTTTTCTGGTTTGGCCAGGACGGTTGCGAGTATTGAGAAGGATTATGATAGTTTTAATTTTTCCATTGATTATTGTAAGGATTTGAAAATTGCAGAGGATCTTGAGGCATACCTTGTCTTGAAGCCCATGGTTGATGTTGAGTAATGAAGAACACTTGTTTGTTGTCCCTATCTATCTTCATGTACTCAGTTGGCAAATGTTGATTCTCCAAGTTCGCTACCAACTTACATGTGCAATCTTGCTTCTATTTGCGACAATGAGGACAATACTCTACCAATTGTAATTCAACTTCTGCATGCTTCTTCTTTGCAATCATTATGTCAAGATGTAGCAAAACCATTTATGATGTCCTACTTGAAATTCAAGAGTATATTAGATATCTCGAGCTTTGAAATGCCCTAACTGACCCCTTTAGTGGTTGTGGACCGGTATCCTCTGACTTTCTTCATAGTTGACCTTGAGTAGTTAAGACAAATTTTCTTAGGGTCATCCCAAGAAGATTGGTATACATCACCACCAGCCATTAGGTCTAGTTCTTCCAAGCAATTATCATTTACCCCTCTCAAGAAGACTAGTTTCTATGAATCCTCTACCAGTACATGTTGGGGGTTCTTCTGCATTGCATACAAGAAACATGAAACATAGTCTTCCAATGTTTCATGCTCCTTTTGTGATATTCTAAAAAATGTCATCTCCTCTTGGATCATTCCCTTTGCAGTAATCTTTGTATTTCTCCAGAAATAGAGTTTGCATTTCATCCCAGGTACTTGCCGCATTGGCTCCTAAGCCCATGAACCATCGTAAGGCTGATTCTTTTAGTGTTGCTGGAAACAACTTGAGCTTGTGGGAATTAGTGTTATAGTCAAAGCTACGACAAAGTATATCAAACTCAAACAAGAAAGTATCAGGATCCTCAGTTACAAGGCCATAAAACTTGGGAAGAGTAGATGCAGGTATATTATTGAGATTAGCATTAATTATGAGGCTACGGAGAGGAAATGGAAAAGTAGGGTGTGCCATTATAGGAGGTATATGATTATGGGGTTGCTACTAAAAAGGAGCATTGGCTACGGTATTGTTAATAATAAGTGGATTTGGACTAGAACTATCAAGAAAGATGGCAAAGATTTTAGCAAAAGGCTGAAGATCACTTCTGTCCAAGGGTTTTTCTCTAAAGGAAGATCTTGCAGGAAAATCAAGGCTTGCATCCTCAAAAGGAAACTCAACTTCTTCTTCAACTTCTTCATTCAAACTAACAGACTCTTAGGGAAGAAATCTACCATATTCATCTCATTGTCTTCCTCATCGATGCATGCAATTCAATTCTTCACACTTATGAAGCAACTTTTAAGACTTCAAATCTCTAAAAACTTTAACCAAACAAAACTATGATCCAAAAAAGATGTTCCTAGCTTGACACCATCCTCAACAACGACACAAAAAATGGTCTACCTCACAATAGTTATGTGATAATTATGCCCAAAACCTTAGTTAGGAGTAGTTTATTCAATCTAAGAATTACTTCTCCCACCATGAGGTGCATTTAATTTGTTAACCGAGGGACATATACTTGAAATGGCCGGCACAGTATGTGCACTACGTTTCTTAAGGAGTCATTATGCTTATGCTACAAGAAAGTAAAATGCAAAGAAAGAACCTACACTAGAGCCACAAGAAAGTAACACACTTAACTCTTTACTGAAATGAATGCTAAAAATACAAGTATATGCTAACTTATGTTTCAATTCAGACCATCCACTATAACTATTCTTGCAGATGTTGTGGGAACATTCACAAAGTATGATGTTGTAGGAAGAAACTTATAACTTCTACCTAATATACTAGAAATGTTGCAAGAAAATCTACACTACTCTAATCTAATCCACCTCCCAAGTGGGCCCCCTTGGTTAGCTATTGCTAATCTACTAACATGGAAAGTAAACCAAGAATTACTTCATTATATTCCAAAACTCCTTACATAAGAACAATACATGAAACTGTAAAACAACTCACTACGAGAGTCAACAATGTTTTTCCATAAAATTTTTGTTGGTGTAAATAAGTATTTCCTATTTACACTTTACTTAAGTTTACTTAAGTTAATGCATTTTCAAATTAGTTGTCATGTAGACACCTAGCAGTTTGCATATTCATATGAGTTGTCATGTAGACAACACAGTAGTTTGCACTCCAATTGAGTACGAGTCTACCACATTTCTTTATGAGATAACCTTTACATTCTTATCCTCTCATTGTTGCATGCACATTCATGCACAATAGAGAATAATCCACACTTGGTGGATATGTGCTTAGTTGTTGCTTATCTCTTTGCATGACTCCTAGTCATCTTGATTGCCTTTATATACAAGGCACTTCTATGATGTATTCATCCAATTATCTGATCAATCCATTCTCATTTTATCATATCTTGTCTCTCTTGTGCTATCTCTTGAGCTTTTAGATCTTGAAATTTCATTCTTGCCTTAGGCATATTCTTACATGGTATCAGAGCTATACCAAATTATTACATGGTATCAGAGCCATAGGAGTTTCATTACACAGCCTTTGAAGAGATTTTTTTTTTTTTTTGCAGGTCAAGATTGGAGCTTGTTGGTGCAAATCAGATATTGGCATCACATTCAGAAGGTCAAACAACCCCTAAATCAACTCTTTTTTCATGAAAATCAAACATCTGAGGTAAAATCTAGAGTCATTTTTTTTGGAGGTGCGACGACATCGATTTAGGAAAAATAATTATAGAGGTGATTTTCAAACAGCAATATCTTACTCATACAAACTCTTTTTTTTTAGCAATTATTTTTGTTTTGGGGTAGAATTTTGTGATCTACACATTTTTGTAGGTTGTTTGCAATCCATGTTCCTAATTTTTTCTAAAAGTCACAAATCTTATTTTTTGCAACTTCAAAGGCTTAGTTTAGGCTCATTTGGACACGTTTAGGTGCTATTTTTTTGGAAGTGCGTGATTTTTTGTCTACTTCCCAAATCTGGCATCAGTTTGGAAAAATTATAAGTAGACATAGTACTTTCAAATTTTGGTCTCTTTTTGGCCTATTGGCACTTGTAATTAATTAGATCCTTGAGAGGTCTTGTGTCTTACCTTATTGAGTCAAATATAGCTTCATATTTTTTGTTGTAACCATCAAAATTGGAAGTCCTCTTTGGTTCATTTTGACAAATAGAAATTGTACATGCACTAAGTATAAAGTGCCAAAATCATCTATTTTGGGGAGTTCTTTGATTGAGTGATTGTGGTGGTTGGGGGGGGGGGGCGGGGGGCGGGCGGCGGCGATGGCGGGGGCAGAGTGGTAAGTAGGGGGAGGGGGGTTGTCTTGAGTGTTTGCACTTCTCTTTCTCTTGTGTTCTTTTATTTTACATCATGGGTTCTCCTAAGTTTCCACTTTTAACTCCAAATAATTATGCTTCATGGAAAATTAGAGCATGGAGTAAAATGATGGAAAAAGCTTTAATTGATTATGTTGATGGAACCATGGTTGTACCATCTAATCCTGATAAACTAAATGAATGGAATCATAACAATAAGGTTGCTACTGGTACTTTGAGGAAGTATGTACATGAAGATCTTATCTTCCATATTCATAATTGTAAAACAGTAAAGGAAGCATGGGAAAAGTTTTCTAGCTTGTATGTAAAACTAGACAAAGCTAGGGGTTTTGAACTTGATAAAAATCTCATGTCATTCGATCCAAAGGAGTTTGACACAATTCAAGACTATATCACCAAGGCAAATGAGCTAAGGTCAATGGTTAAGGATTGTGGAATTACCATAGAGGATGAAACATTGATCTATAATTTGATGAGAAAACTTCCTCCAAAATATGCATCATTTGTTTTGAGCTTCAACACTCATAAGTTGACCTTAGGTTCTTCCTACACCATGCCTTCATTTGATTCCTTCACAAAGATGTTGATGGTAGAACAATCAAATTTTATGAGCATGGGGATTCTCAAGTCTTCAAAGTCCAAAGCATTGGTGGCTAGTAAAGGGAATCAAGGAAAAGGGTCTAACAAGAAGTAGAAATCATGCCAATAAAATTCACAACAAGAGAAAGAACACTCAACCTCCTCACCACAAGACAACTCCAATAGTAAGGGAAAATCATTCAAGAAGGAGTTTCTTACTTGTGCATATTGCAAGAAGAATGGACATGAATTACATCATTGTTATAAGAAGGAGATAGATGAACTCAAGAATCTTCTTAAGAAGAATCAAATTGGTCTACCGTCAAGAATGACCACTTCATTCTCTTCTTCACATTCAAATTTTGATAAAGGAAAGGATCACATGGGTAAAGTTCAAGCCTTAGTAGCTACTTCAAGTCAAGATTCAGGGAGATGGCTTCTAGATTCAAGGGCTTCTCATCATATGGAATCTTCACAGTCTATGTTTTCATCATTTGATCCTTGTCATACTCTACCTATTATGACAGCCAATCATACTTACATGAATGTGATTGGGAAAGGAACTATTGATAAGGGGGAGGGATACTTCAAAGATGTGTTTTGTATACCTCATCTAAGTCATAATCTTTTTTTCCATCTATCAACTCACTCATGAAGATAGAGGAAGGACTGTGGAATTCATACTTGATTAAGTTTTTATTAGAGACTTGGAGACTAGATAAATCGTTGCTATAGGGGTAGTTGATCATGCATCTCAACTATATTACTTCTCAGATTTTGGTCGCGATGATGATAGTGATTCTTTAGTAGATTTTGATCACACTTCTAGTGTTAATTCATCCTTTTAGGAGGACTTTGGCTACTTGAACTTGGGTATTCTCACATGTGATAAAGTTCTTGAGCCATCCATTGCTTCTCCTCCTACTAATATTCCATCTACTATTGTTCCTAATGATAGTTGTATTCACATAGCCATGGATTCAAGTGATTCAGTGCAACAGGATATTCATTGTCTTCCAGACTCAATTCCATGGGATGACTACTTGATAGACAATTCCAGTTTGTTTGTGGAGTCCTACATTGCATATTTGGGAGACACTGTTGAGGACATTCATCTTCTCTTTGGTGAAGATGATCCTTCTTCCATTGTTGCAAGGGAACACTCTAACCCTCATCTTTATTCAATACTTGATCATTCTTTCAAGGTTGACATGATGGTAGATCTTTTGATATAGTAGTTGGAGGAGGTCACTATCTTTTCAAAGGAAATATTTGAGTCTTTAATACATTTTCTACATTCATCCTTAGTTGATCCTAATTTTTCTTTTTCATCAAAGTGGCATAGTACACATGATTTGGAGGAGGCACCTTTCAGTATTGAGATGGGGACACTTGAGCAGGTTTTAGAGATTCCATATATTTTGAGGTTTCTTCCTGTAGATGGGAGAGGCTTCATTGACACAACTTCAGTTCTATTTCTTCCTAAGGGGAGGAATGTTTTTCTACACTCATGGTGCAGTTTCTACATTGAGCTTGGAGCATCTACCATTGGTGTACATTCTACATTGAGGGGAGGCTACTTTTTCTATCTTCCTCTTCTTTTCTCTTATGGGGGGGGGGGGGGGGGGGGGGGGATGTGGGATCTTTTCCTCAGATGAGATCTTCTCTCTCATTTTCTCTTATTGTACTTATCTCTCTTTTTGGAGGGGGGTTTTTCCCATGTGGTTTTCCCTCTTTCTTTGCTTTATGAGAGATTACATTGCATATCTTTTTCACTTGCATATTGTACATGGGTATCTAACATGGCCTATTAGCCGAGACCCATCTTACATTATTATCTAGCTTTTGTGAGCTTAAGTACATTCTTCTAAGTTGCACTTAAGGGGGAGTGTTGCTGTAAATAAGTATTTACTATTTACACTTTACTTAAGTTTACTTAGGTTAATGCATTTTCATAATAGTTGTCATGAGGACACCTAGGACTTTGCATATTCATATGAGTTGTCATGTAGAAAGCACAGTAGTTTGCACTTCAATTGAGCACATGTTGTCTACTACGTCTCTTTATGAGATACACCTTTACATTCTTATCCTCTCATTTTTGCATATACATTCATGCGCGATGGAGGATAATCCATGCTTGGTGGATATGTGCTTATTTGTTGCTTATCTCTTTGCATGACTCCTAGTCATCTTGATTACCTTTATATACAAGGCACTTCTATGATGTATTCATCCAATTATCTAATCAATCCATTTTCATTTAATCATATCTTGTCTCTCTTGTGCTATCTCTTGAGCTTCTAGATCTTGGCATTCCATTCTTGCCTTAGACAAATTCTTACATGGTATCAGAGCTACTCCAAATTCTTACACTTTTCTCTAACAATCAAAACTATCAATCCAATCCCTATAAATAGAGGATCAATACTTATTCTAAAATAGGAAAGAAAAAAATTTGACTACAAATCTACTAGATAAGAAGGAAATATAATAGTTTGCGGTACAAACAATAAAGTCTAGATAACCAATTCAACACAATAGTAAAAGCAAAGGGAATATAGCAACAATTCATCCCTACATTCCTAGAATAATAGCTCCTCCTTTGTAGCAGTAGTGTCTCTTGGTACCATTATGGTTCTTCCACCACAATTGGGCATTAACGCTCCTCCTTAAATGTTGTTGACCATCCTCCAGCTTCTTCCTTAACAAGTTAGTTGTAATGCAGAAATATTTATGCAAATAAGCATAATCAAATTAAATACAAATATTAGAACACACATTTTGATGGTTATATGAAATACTGCATTATATGTATAATATTGGCAAAATATGACATATCTATCTACCCATGGGTTGACGGTTTTATCTGGACTTATGATAAGCTCAACTAAACATAAGTTCACAAATGTCTTGGCAGTATTAAAATTAACATAAAATAGAGGCAATAATTAGCCTCATCAGCAGTTTCATAACCAAAAAAAGTAAAAAGAAAGGACATATACAAGGGTGAAAACCTCTATGGGGCACCTAAGGATGAGGTGCTTGATCATCTCCCTAGATATTTTCAAGATAGATCTTTAGTACTTATTGAATCAACACAAGCCATTAAATTGGGTATGGATGAGGCTCCATATATGGTTCACTTTGCTCAGTCCTTGTCACCATAAGAAAAAGAAGCTTACACTGAGTTCTTATGAAAAAAAAGATAAATTTTGCTGAGATTTATTTAGATATGCTAGGGTTGGACACTAACCTTATCATGCATCATTTATCCATAACTCTGGCTATCAAATCAATTAAGCAAAAATTGAGAAATATGCATCCTCACATAGCCCTCCTAGTGAAAGCAGAATTAGAGAAACTACTTGGTTCAAAATTCATAAGGGCTATTGATTATGCTAAATGGATGTCAAACATTGTACTAGTTTCCAAGAATGACAAAACCATTCGAGTTTGCACAGATTTTAGAGATGTCAATAGTGTGTTGGAATTACAATAGGAAAGGTAAACTTCTGAGAAGGGGGGTGGGTGGGCAGTGAATTAGTAGTTTAATCTTTGACCCATAAATCATTCACCACACATCCATCTCATACATTCACTAAGTAAATTGAAATACTGTGTAAAGCATGTACATCTAAATCATGTGAACAAGTAAACATTCACACACATATGACACCAGATATGATTACCCAAAAACCCTCCAATGAGAAGGTAAAACTGGGGTGGGGATGAATCCCACAAATCTTCACTACTATAGTAACAAAGTGTATCCAATGAAGGTTACAATGTTTGATCATGAAACATGATCTACCCTATGAAAGGTTTGTCCTATTAAGGGCTTACAAATTCTATTAGGTCTCACCCTATTAAAGGATTTCAACACCCTATTAGAAGTGTGCCTTGTTAAAGGACTTCAACTCACAATTAAGCAAGCACCTTGTTAGAGGATTTCAATACAACCTGTTAGGACTACTTTGTTAAGAGATTTAACATATTCACCTATTAGAATATCTCAGCATTGATCCTACGATTAGCACTTTATTTATTGATGATAGATCACCTCTAAACTGATGTATTCTTGATCCTTCTTGATCAGATGTCGCACTATTGTATACTATTCCCTTCCTCTGTTCTCCTTTAACTAATTTTGAAATGCAATTTCAATTCACAATTCCTTAGCCACCATGAATGCTCTATTTGTGCATGCAAACTTCTCTCTTTTCTCTTTCCACACTCCTTAGAAAGTTTAGGGTTTGTCCTCCTTAAGAAGATCTAGGTGACTTAGGGTTAGGTATGAATCAACAACTTTGATTCATCCATTTTGCCATTAAACCTTCCCTTTTCCTAATTGGATGCATGTACTTCATAGGGATTCCAATTTAAGATTCGTCCTTTTCTCCAAAATATCATAATTCAATCTTTAAGTCAGCTCAAAAAATGGTTTACATAGTTGTTTGTGCCAATACAAACAACTATGACAAAATTGTCTTACTCATCACCTGAAGTCTCTGATGCTTAGCATATACTGATTTCTATAATGTGACTCAGTATCTATATCACTCGGCATACACTGCTTGCTTAACTCTTGAATCACTTGGCATACATTGTTTGCTCAGCACTTGAGTGACTAGACACTCACTATGGACTTGGCATGTTCTATCTTATACATGTTGTGCTCGAAATATACTACTTGTTCGACATGAACTAAGTAAATGACTTAAGTGTGTAGACATTCACTAGACAAAACCAATCTGAGATAAAAAATCTCCCCCTTTGACATGAGTGTCAAAAATATTTGGTCATACATTAATATCCTTATTCTTATGAGCATAACATATCTCTTATTCGGCTTATGTACAAAATTTTAAAATATCAAAATCTTATACCTCAAAGTCTTATACTCCCCCTAAGTTATTAGATTTGGTTATGTACTCAAAATATTTACTCTTGGTGAGTAAATATGCGTCAACTGATACTCTTTCACTTCATGTTGTCTCTGTTATTCTTTGCTTGCTTCCCCATGCTCTTACTCTTTTTAGCTTAACTCTCATTCTATTCACTTTCTCCCCCTTATTCTTTACTACTTTATTTCTCCCCCTTTTTGACACTAATGTCAATGGGCTATGCATTGATAGTTTATTTGTCCAAGATAGATTTATGGAACTCTAGTATAATCTTAAGAGTTGAATCCCAATTTTCACATGCTACAAGAAAAGAGTTAATTTGGATAGCCAGCTCGATAGCAAGATGGACCAGGCCATCTAATGTAGAAAAATTGGCATCTTTCTTCATAATTTTTTTTGCATAGCCTAACTCCTTGTGCAAAATCTCCATGCAAGGAGTGAATGTAGTTTGGATGCTAATCAGTTTGGCCCTTATGTTGGCTTCTCTATAGCTAATGCTGCTAACTAACTTTGGGTTTGCAATAGTGTTCTGAAATACTTCTCACTTTGAGCTGGTGTCAAAGGCAATTTAGCTCCTAATGATTGTATGTTACTCTCCAAGCTCAGGAAGTGATTCCTTGTTTCTTGTGTGAAGAGTGTAGGATTACATGGTTTGGTGTATGGTGAGAAAATGCTCTCAAGTACCTTTTTCACACTTTCTACCTTAGTTGCCAATGTAACTTGTGTTAAGTGCTATATCACCTGATATTTTCTCATTCACTTTGCTTTGAAATTTCTTTTCAAACCATTCTAATAATTTTGCATTTGTATCAAGGTCTACATCACTTAAATTTTCCACTATATTTGTCAATTGTTCAATGAGTGGCTTTGTTTCATCTAGAGTAGGCAAATTAAATGCATCTAGAAAGATGTCCTTGATATCCAGCAAAGCTTACTTCTACCTATGCTCCCTTCTAAGAAATTTTTGATGCTTCTTTCTAGCCAGGGCTTCTTGTAGTATGCCCATCTGCTCTATTTCCATTGTGGCATAATCATATCTAGTAAAATAATTTCTTCATCCTTGGATAAACTTGGACTTGGCATTGAAAATTGTAAAGGTGTTGCATCTATGCTTGGCTTCTAAAGAGTGTGACTGGAAGGAGTGCGAAATTCTGATAAAGTTATCAAGGCTTGAATTATTGCTTTCTCCTTCAGTTTGGGTGTCAACTCGGTCTCTTCAGGCTTGTCCTTTTCTACCACAATGCCTTGAATTGCACCTTGAACTTGTGCTGGAGGTGCAGATAAATCTATCTGACCTGTTTGACTCTGTGTATTAGTAGTACCTTGAGTTTCCACTATGTCCTTACCAATTATATCAACCTTTGTTAGTGAAACTTCTGGTACTTTATCTAAAGGTTGTACACTAGTGATTTAAGGGGTGATGGTAGATGGTTCTTATGTTTTCACCTCTTCCCTTGTAGTGTCAATCACTAATTTCTGAATTTTCATCTACACTCACCAATACAAGGTTGTCACACAATTTAGTATATAGTGTAGATTGATCAAGTATCTTTGTTAGGTCTTCCTCTATTAGGGATTGATGTTTTGAGCAGTGACATTAGAAACATCCCTAACTGTAACTATTTTAGTATTTACAATTTTTATTTGTTGAGGGCCAAGATTTAGCAATTGTGTATCTTGTACACTTTGTTCTTCTTGCTGCTCTACCTCAGTTGTTGCCTGTTCATCCACATTCATTTCCATTCCTCCCTCAACTGTGTCTTCATTGTTTTCATCTTCTTCGTCATCTTTAACCTTAATAGGCTCCTATTCTCCTTCTTTTACTATAGCTAGCCCATATGTAATTTTCCACATTTGTGTGGTCTTCTTTATAACATCTTCAATATTATTTTGCAGTATGCTAAATGATCTATATTTTGGGAAAAATCTGATAGCATATTTCTTTACTACTTTAGTAATTTATGCTTTGTTAAGTTCAGGCATAGCTTGAGCAAGTGATGTCTCTCTAATTTGTCTTTCTAGGTTCAAACAATAAAGCCATTTCTGCTCAACTCTTTCATATAAAGTCTTAGGCATAGAATTAGCAATCTCTAGAGGGGCTTTCTTAAAATTTGACATCATGGCATATATTGCCTCCTCCACTTGATTCTTTTCAAATTTTCCAAGATTATCAAAATCAATTTGAGAAAATCCTGACAAATCTACATTATTCCTAACATTCTCACATAGGTTATCTAGATATGAAGCTAGATTATGACTCACCACTTGAAATTGGCTATTGTCATCAGATTCTATTCTCTCCTCATCAGATTCAACTTGTGGAATGTATTTCCTCCTTGTTCTTTTCTGAGCTCCTCCTCCTTGCTTTGTAGGTTTGGTCTTCTCTTTTTCCTTTCATGCAGTGACACGTGCACTAGCCCTTGTGGTAGGTGTTGTAGGTTTGGGTTGACTTGGTTTGGAAACCTTCTTGGTTCTTGTCACTATTTGTCCCTTAGCCTTTCTCTTCTTCTAATTAGTAGGAGTAGGTGCTTCCTTGGCTTCTTCTTCCTTGACACCTTCTACAATTTCTATCTCTTCCTCTTGTTGATCTTCTCCCATTCCTTGTGTTAATGCAAGTGTTACTTGGATCTGGGTGTCTTCTTCCTCTTCATCCTCTTCCTACTTGGCACCTTCACCAAATTTGGCTTTCAATTTCTTTACCAATTTCTCCTTCTTCCTGATGACAAAGGCAATCTTTAGTTCCATGGTAATCTTAGATTTAGCCATCTCATAATTACCAAATGCTTTGGCATCTTTATCTATGTATTCTGCAAGTAATACAATTATTGTTGTAGAGGCCTCATCTACATTAATTTCATATCCTAATGGCCTTAGCCATCTTACCCTTGGATTTTATGTTTGAACAAATTTATAATCAACATCAACTAGGAAAAAAACATCATCATAATGTTTTTCCACTAGTGATACTAGAATCCTCAATCTTTTCTTCATAGATTGCTTGAAGTCCTCAAAGTAATTGGTCATTACTGACTCAAAATTCTCATGTAGCTATTCAATGAACTCTCCTATTTGGACTGTCATAGACCTATTTGTTTTCCACACCACAGTGCCAAATGTAGGAAATGTGTTCTAAACATAGAAGAAGATACATATCAAGATAGATCAAAATTTTCACTAAGAACTCTTTGTTTTCCATATTGATCATAGGTTTTCAATCAATTATTGTAGTTGTAGCTCGACAAGATCATATGTGTGATTCTTCTTGACAATCTTATAACCCAAATCCACTACAATACAGGGCAAACTATTCAATTTGCTTGATTGGTAAAACTTATGTTCAATTACCCTAACTGCAAAGTCCATCAGTGGACCTCTGATGGTGTCAATTGTCATTCCTCTCTTATTTCACACAACCCCTATGTTCTTCTTAATAACCTCTTTAGATTCACTCCTCATAGTCTTAGGCTGCTCTAGGGTTGGATACCTTGTTACCCTATGGATTATTCTTTTGCTAATTTTGATAGGTCCATTGTCTAACCAAAGTGAACTATCATGAATCCTACTCAATACAATCCTTATCCATTCAGTTTTGAAAACATTCAGAAAATCTAGGGCACGAGTTAACCCTTTCTTGTCTACAATTTTGAATTCTTCCCTTAATACACCATTTTTACATAATCTATCATATGCTTGTCTATTTTCCATGTTTCTGATACTCCCAATCTTATAGTTGTAACATTTTCTAACATTCTAAACCATTAAAAATTTCGGTGGTATCATGGATAATGCACCGAAGGGATCTTGTTTATAAGAAATGTCTGGTATGGCTTTGAAAATTGGTTATTTCACTTCATTTCTAACCAATTGAACATTCAAAACCTCTTTACCCTCTACTTCTTTTTCCTTTGAAGAACTAGACACCATTATACAAAACTAGGGTTTATGAAAATAGAAATAGTGTAGCTCGGCACACAATAAATACCTTGCAAAATTTGATGAAATGGTGTTGAATCCCTATTCAAATCTTTTGCACTCACTTTGGATGGAATTTCCTAATTGCCTCTTGCTCTTCTTGCTATTTCTTGATTTTGAAATAATGTAAAATGAGCTAAAATTGATTAAATACCCTTATGAAATGATGCAATTAATGTTAAGTACTTACATAGTTGTAAGCTCAGTATTAACTAAATTTAGGCTCACTCAACATCCAATAGTCCTTTCATTCATTCAAAAACTATTATGAGCTCGGCAAAAATTAGTTATTTTTTTAGCTTGGCATCCTTTAGCATTTCACTGAGCAACCATAGGAAACTTTTCATGCTTGGCAATAACATGAAAAACTTAAAAACTTTTCTTTGATTCCTAATAATATATTGCATCTTTGTCATGCTTATCTAATCTTTACAGTACCAAATCCTTTGGAATTGATGTATGATATAACTTTTGAATATCAGTCCCACATACCTCTTGATTTCTTAGTTTGATGAGGTGTAATCACCTGACCCATTGGGTGAAGTGATCCCTTCTCCACTTGATGTGTTGCAATCCTCCTTTTTCTTCCATGTCTTGTTCATCTCATCTTTGACATTTTCAATATCTGCCTTGCCCTTGCCTTTATTGAACTCACAACTTTTTGCCTTTGACCTTGTTGGACCATATCAACTGATGTGACCAATCTTCAAATAACTAAAATATGTGGTTTGACTCAACCACCATTTGTAGTCACTTCTGAAATGCATTCTAATGCAATTCTCAAGAACATATCCGTACTCTTGACAATAGTGACAACTATATCTTGTATTATAATCCTAGTTATAAGAGTTACCATTGTTCTTTACATTTATTTTCTTGTTTGATGACCACATGGGTTTGGATCAACACTCAAAAGTTCTATGTCTATTGTACATGATAAAAGAACGTGTATTCATGAGACTTTAATCTAGAAAGCAAATGGACTGATGACAAACTATGCTAGACCCAAGATATCACTAGCAACAAGTAATCTCTACAAACGTCTCATGTCTCTCTAACTACAACCACTAAAATAGCTCTCAGACCAGCCTTTTAGTGACAGTTCTAGAATGGGATATTGCCAAAAATACAGATCTACAATGAAGAATGCAAGATCTATAACTATAATGTGGATTATGTGTGTGATGCAACTCCTAAAAATTCTCTTGAAATGATCATGCCATGAGCTAAATATACAATAAATGAAGTTAAATGATACAAAATGATGCTAAATGACATAAAATGATACTAACAATGCTATGAAATCACTATAATGATAAGGCTAAAACAATGAGTCTAAATATGCCTATAGTGTAGATGCATAAAAATTTGGGTCCCTTGTCTCTTAGATTTCCCTCCTATTTATAGGATTTCGGAAGGGGTTGGGGTAAGAACCAGGATTTTTACTTTTGACTAGGGGTGAAAGTGAAACTCAAAATATCTCATAAAAGGCCAAGAGGAAGAGTCCAATAGACTTGGTTTTGGGGATAATATGAGGATTTTTCAAATTCTTTTAAATGGTAAAAGAGAGATTTTCATCTTGTGAGGATAAAGTGATTTTATTGATTTACTAAATGATTTATTTTCAACACTTTGTCTTTTTCTTTCTCCCTTTTTGCATTTTGTTTTATGAATTTGAATTGTTTTCTTCCTCTTTTAGAGTTGGCTTAGGTCTTGTTGATTTAAAAGGTGATATATGACTTGCTATAATTTTTGATTTAAAAGTCTGTTGTGTTTCTTCTGATTTTCTCTTTAATTTGGTCCTGATTGATTGGGATTGCATAATTTAAGTCTTTGCCAAATTTTAGGTGTCTACAAATGCCCCTCTTTGAGCTAATCTGTGAAGCATATTGGTTCAAAAACTATCTTGATTTTCTAATTTTAGGTCAAATTCTGATGATTGGATGCCTGTTTGATGATATTCTATGATTTTGTCATTGTCGTGGTCTCTGTCTATTGATGGCTTGATGTTTGATCGTTGATGATTTGATGTTTGATCATTGATGATGTTTTGATTGTCATTGATTTGATGGTTGGATTGCAATGTTGATTCGATGATTTTATTGCAATGGTTTTGCTTGGATACCCTAGTTTTGGTAGATTTGATGTTTGAAATTTTTTGGCTAGGGTATGACGTTTTTGATGTTTCAAAAAACTTAATGCCCCAGCTTGGATGCCCCAATTTGATTTGATGTTTGAAATTTGGCTATGGTAGGACATTTTTGATATTTTGAAAATTTTTGATGCCCTAGTGTACTGCCCCCTCAGAAATGAAATTGGAAAAATGTATGTGTGAAATAGGGATGTTCCAATTTTATTTCTGAAAATAGTTGATGAGAACAGTTGATAGCGAATATGTAGTCACAAAGTGATGTGTAGGGTCGATCTGGAAATGATGATAGATAGAAAAAATGCCCCCCCTTAGGATATAGAATAGGGAAAACTAACATGTCCATTTCAGGATACATAGTAGAAAAATAACCGGTTCAAGATGTTGAGATTTGATTAATGTACGATGATCACTTGGGATGAAAAATTGATGTCATTGTTCAGTTTTCAATTGGTCAAGATGGGATGAGTGACCCCAGTGAGTAGGGACCTTCATATCAGACATAGACAGATGATGTATGTAGTGTGACACGGGGTTGATTTGTGGAGCTTTTGTGTTCATTTTATGGACTGATCATGTAGGCCAGCAATGATGAGTATCTTTTTATGTTGATAATGAGGACCATTTGATGTTGATGTTGATGACCTTTTGATGTTGATGATGATGACCTTTTGATGTTAATGATGATAAACTTTTGATGTCGATGATTCAATCTTTTTATTAATGAGATATTCAAGCTTGTTGATGTTTGGACTTGTGCACTTGTTATATCATGGAGTTTTGTATGCATGGGATGATCCTGATTTGAGGATTATGGTGGCAGTGGATACAGATGTGTATATATATGTGAATGAGTAATGTAGATGAATCATGAATGAGAGTAGATGGTAGGTTACTGATGATGTGGTAACATGAATGTAATGACATGAAATGATAACATGATATGTAATGTAATGCAACGAAATGGATAATGTAATGTAATGAAATGAAATGAGACGTGATAACATGTAAGGAAATGAAATGAAATGGGTATTGAAATGAAATGATAAGAAATGAAATGGAATATGAAATGATATGAAAATGTGACGAATTTTTTTGAGATTCTAAGGCTCTAAGTTGGAGTGTCAATTTGTGTGATTCAAAAGCCACTAAATGAATATATGAGATGGTGAAATGAAAGGGAGGGAAAATGTGAAAAGGTGATGCAATGAATCGGATGAAAATGGAAGGTGTTTAAATGAGATTGTTTGGGATTCAAAAGCCACACAAGGCAACAAATGAGGTGTTGTAGTTTGATGGTGAATATATGACATGTAATGCTAGAGTGGATGAGGTGAAGAAACAAAGTCCATGAGTGCTCATAAGCTTGTTGATGGTGTTGCACGTGTTGTTTATAACCAGTAGTGAAATTGTTGAGTGATGTTGGTGAATTGTAATCTAATTGTGTACCAACCATTTGTTTCATGAGGAACCCAAGATGAAAAATGCAAACTAGATGAATGCAACTAACTATCACTTTTTTAAAGAAAGGCAAACTAATTGTCATCATAGAGCATGTGATAAAAGTGATTGAGTACAACCACCACTAGCTTAGCTATAGTGATATGAATACTTTGTCACGCCAAGAAGTACCAACAAAGAGGAACAATGTACAAGAAAACATGAAAATCTTGAAGAAACAAAAGCTATAGCCACAAAAAATAAAAATAAAGGCACGCCAACTAGTCACATGTTAGATAAAAGACCTCACCTAGGTAGCGCAAAAAATTGGTCAAGGTACACATGGCGTTCCATCCGAGAGGAGGCTCTTATAAGTGGACACCAATAATGTGTGGAACCAAAGGATCATAGGAAGTAAGTAGTTAAAAACCAAGAAAATATCATGACTTTATCCCAGTACCTCTAGTCAAACACATCATCAAGATACTAAAAGCGCACGATAGCATAGAAAACCAATATGTGTGAACCAAGCGTGCTTCTAGTTGTGTGTAATAGTATCATGTTGTTTTGTTTGTTTCATTTAGGTCTATTAGGGAGTAACTTTGTTGCATCAGGGGGATGAAAAAGGCATAGGATGTGTCAGTGGTGATCTAGTAGCAGGATCCAATTGGGCTGTGTGCTTCAACAAAAATTTGGGTGACAAAATTTTAGAGCTGAAAGTCAAATGTACTAGGTACCAGTGTGGCAGGGTGCAGAGAGTGGATACGAGGAAGACTGGTGTAGAACAAGGCTCAGGTGAATGATGGCTATAAGGAGGTGGATAGTGTGATAATGAATCAAGGTAAAGCAGAGAGTAGAACACATTTATTGGGGACAATGAGAAGTTGTGGAAATCGTGCAAGTGAAAGTATGTTGGGCTCACCAAATTAGTCACATCGAGAGAGTGATGCTAGCCAAGGGAGGTGGATGAGGCAAGGGCAGAGAGAAAAACATATTAAGCGATCTTCCGAGGAGGGGGTGGAGCAACTAGAACTCCAAGTGTTACTTTTAGGTTTGAACAAGACAAGCCAGCCAGGAAAAAGGTCAATGCAACCTGAAGAGGTGGGAATGGAGGTGAAAGAAATGACCTTGTTGGCTTTAATGATGTTATTTGAGACTGCAACACATCAAGCATTGCAAGAGACAACAGATGATGAGCCAAAGATGTAGGTGGAGGATAGTCTGTTTGAAAAGACAAAGAGTATGTCGGGAGCAGAGGAGGAAGCAGGGGAAATAAAGTCTCCTAAAAATTTTGTGGGAGAGACCATGAAGGAAGTGGGAGGTGTTAGTGGTGGTGAAGTACTGAGTGGAATGCAACCATGGATTAGTCTCGGGACATTGGGACGAGGGTCAACAAAAGGAGGAGTGAGCGTTGTAAATGCAGGGGAGCTAGAGCTAGAGGTGGGGCATAGTGATCAAGCATCATGGGACATGCAAGGATTATGGAAACTATTAGTGATAGAGAGAGTGTGAGCGAAAAATGCAGAACAAGAGGTCGCATTTTTGCTAGGATTGATGGAGAAGGCTTAGGAGGATGGAGCACAAATAGAGGCAAAGTGACTGCAGGCAATGATAGACGCAGAGCGGGCATGGCTCCAATCACTAGAGATGGAGTTGCATGTGGAACATGCACGAGTGAAAGGCAGCAATGCAGGAATGTGGGCCGAATGAGCAAAGTCACAGCGGTTGCAAGAATCGATGAAGATGGTGCAAGTAGGTTTGGAGAGTGTGCAGAATGAACTAGTTTTATTGCAATCATAGTCTGAGTCATTTAGGGAAGCAATTGCAAAGGCGAACACCTTGGCATTGAAGTTTTAGGAATGGTTAGCATTACGTGAGGGAAAGGTGAGGCAACTACAGCAGTGTTTGGGCGAGGCAAAAGCAGATGTGGAGCGTTGGCAAATGATGACTGATCAAATGCAACAAGAGCGGGGTGCAGCCCAATGAGCGATCATTGTATAGGGGGTAAGCAAGTTGGTTGAGAATGTGTTCATAGAAATGCACCGAACAGCCAAGGTACACCGGGAAGCCACTTATTGGATGGGACATTATTATCAGGCATTCCCACATGAGGATCAGTGAGAGACACAATTTATAGATAAGCAATTTACAGCTTTGTTAAACATGCAATTACATGGTGGAAGGTTTCCAATTCCTATGAAAGTAGTATGGACACATTGGGGGTTGACACCAGGAGCTTCTTCATCTAGAGCTAGGCTAGAAGAGACACCGTTAATCGGACATCCTGTGATGTCACCTCCTCCAAGGAGCCAGAATAAATAATCCACTAGACATTTTTGGGATGTAATGTAGTTAATGTTGTCATAGGGGAATAAAAAGTTGATGTTTGTTGTTGCGGCAACTGATGTTGATTGTAATGCATTGTCATGTGTATTTTTGGTATTTTTGAAATATATTTGGATGTTTTTGTGATTTTTGCAAATATGTAAATGTTTTGTGATTTTTGCAAATATGTAGATGTTTTTGTGATTTCTGCAAATATTTAGATGTTTTTGTGATTTTTGCAAATATGTAAATGTTTTCATGATTTGTTGAGCAAATATTTGGATGTTTTTGTGTTTTTTAGATAAATGTTGGAACGGTTTAACCCTCATTAAAATAGGAACAATATGATTATTAGAGTGAGGATAACTGTGATGGGCTAGCAAGAATGTCTGTGTGCATACAAAGAACTAGTACGATCAATAATAATGCCCACAAGAGGACATTTCTCTAGTGGTGTGACCAGATGAAAATTTTTGAGGCCTATGAAAAGGTGTCAGGGCCCAAAAGAGGACATGTGGGTCTCAAGTATGCTAAATAGAGCCTTGAAAAGATGTTTTTAACCTGAGAAAGCCATGTTGGGAGCCCAAAGGACATTGAGGGTTTTGAAAAATGATGAAATGGGGCCTATAAAAAGGTGTTTGGGCCAAAAAAGGCATTTGAGGGGCCCAAAAAAAATGCTTTGGGCCTAAAAAGGCACTGGAGGAGTCCAAAAAGGATGCTTGGGCCTTGAAAAAGGCACTAGAGGGGCCTAAAAAAAATGCTTTAGGCCTAAAAAGGCACTAGAGGGGTCCAAAAAGGATGCATGGGCCTTTAAAAAGGTGCTAGAGGGGTCCAAAAGGATGCTCGACCTTGGAAAAGGTGCAAGAGGGACCTAAAAAAGGTGCTTTGGGCCTAAAAAGATATTGGAGGGGTCCAAAAAGGACACTTGGGCCTTGAAAAAGGCACTAGAGGGGCCTAAAAAAAATGCTTTGGGCCTAAAAAGGCACTGGAGGGGTCCAAAAAAGGTGCTTGGGCCTTGAAAAAGGCATTAGAGGGGTCCGAAAGGATGCTTGGGCCTTGGAAAAGGCGCAAGAGGGGCCTAAAAAAGGCGCTTTGGGCCTAAAAAGGCACTGGAGGGGTCCAAAAAAGGCACTTGGGCCTTGAAAAAAGTGCTAGAGTGGCCTAAAAAATGCACTTTGGGCCTAAAAAGGCACTAGAGGGGAAGGCCAAGCTCACACACTTACGCCTACTTATTGTTAGAGTAATTATTTTGTTTCACTTATTAATTAGATCATCTTGATTTAATTAATTAAGCAGTTTATTACTCTAGTTCTTAAGCTTGCTTTTAGGTGCATATAATTAATATTTTATATTAATTATAATGCACAAACCTAGTTAGGGTTTCGTGATTCCTTTTATAAGGATTCACCTCTTTGTATTTTTTCATTCACTTATTGGATCATAATAGAGATTGCTCTTTGCATGTCCATAAGATGTCTCTGGCTTTTTGGCCTCCATAATTTTTTCTTTCTTATGTTCTTTGCTTCATCCATGTGACAAGGTTATGCATGTAGGTGTTCTTGGGAGATTAGTTTTTCACCTAATCTAACATGGTATCAGAGTGGTCTTGATGCTCGTTGTTCTTGTTTTGTTGAAGTGTTTCAGAAGCAAGAGTTTTTCAAGGGTTTCTGAAGTTTTTTATGTGGATTTAGGGGGGACCTTTGTTTCTGATCACTTTGGGCTCAAACGGACATCACCGTTGCATTCAGATCGCCCAAAAACCCTAGAATCCATATAAAATTTGTTCATTTTGGACAACGTTGGTCCAGGAGGCAAAAAAAATTGTTGTACGGGCTCTACATGCAGTATGAGGCAGAATTTTACAAAAAAATTGCAAAAAAAAAAAAAAAGCGATTTAAAATCCCACTGGCGGTTTACTAACTGCAGCGGAACCGCTGGCGGTTTACTAATTGCAGTGGAACCGCTAGTGATTTACTAACTGCAGCGAAACCGCTAGCGGTCACCGCTGCAGTTACTGCCAGGGGCCCACAGCGGCTCCGCCACAGCGATGCCTCCCCGGCCGCCCTCCTCCGCTCCGCCTCTGCTCCCAGGGTGGCGCATTCTTTAAAAGATTTTTTTCTTAAAATTTTTTTTAATTAAAAAAATAATTTTTCATGCATTTCGAAGGCCCTATTGGTTTTTTCTCCATAACTTGAGCATACGGACGTATTTTTTCAATCCAAAAAATGCGTCGAAAAGCTATTTTTGAGACGAAGATAATGGTATAGGTGTTTTTGGTTTTTTTTGCAGTTTGGTTTCCTTTTTTGGTAGTCAAAGCTAGATTTTTTGTTTTGCCTTCTGGGAGCCATATCTCGCTCATCTGGTCTCTTTTTTGGGCTTGCCAGATATCCTTCGAAAGCTAGTTCTGTGAGTTATTCAGTTGTAGAGGTCTTTTATCCAGATTCTGCTCCAGGTTCTTTCTCCTCCAAGTTTTTCAATTTTGCACTCTGGCAGATTACTTGGATTCTACAGGTCTTGGGATCTCTTCTTTTTTTCTTTGGATCACTCTTCTTTCTGACTTCTAAGCATTGTATGCTTCTCTTCTATTGCATTCTTTTTTCTGTAAACACACTGAGATAAAGTGTCTACTTTTGAAAATTTGGGATCTTGTACACCTTGTGTTTTTTTGTACTTGCACTCAGTTATAAAGTGCCATAGGGGGTCATGATGTTTTTCCATTTTGTGCTCATCCACCTTTGTCAAGTGAGTGTTCCTTCCACGACATTAGCCCATGCAGTGTGTCAGTGACACTGCCCTTTATCCTATGCTTATATTCTATTGCACTATTGGTGTTCCTGATTATTCTTCTTGCAGATGTTTCTGACATTGCATTTCAGTGTTCCTGTCACCCCTCTCCCTATTTCAACATTATGGGGGGGGGGTTCACCTGTTGGCTCTATTGCTTCCTTGGTTTGGTTGAGTGATCTACATATTTAGTTTTTGTTCCTATGTACTAGGCGGATGCAGTGGCTAGGCACCTATGCATTTCGGTGAGATGGTTCATCTACTATATAGACACTCATTCATTTCTACTTTTGGAGGTCACCTCTTCGATTGATCAACTCTTCAGACTTTGTCTTCTCTACTTGGTCATGCACTATTTCAGTGGGGGTTCCAGCAGTTTCTTCTGATAGTGTTTGCAGCTTCATGCTCTTTCTTGTTCCTTTCTTTGGGACATTTTCCTACATTGGAGGCTTTGTTTCCTTCATCTAGTTCTTTTCCTTGTATTGGGTACATGATCAGGCCTTGTTGCCAGGACCCATTTTTTTCTTCTTTCATAGCTTTGCTAGGTTAGCTTCCTCCCGAGCTTCACTTAAGGGGGGGTGTTAGAGTAATTATTTTGTTTCACTTATTAATTAGATCATCTTGATTTAATTAATTAAGTGGTTTATTACTCTAGTTCTTAAGCTTTCTTTTAGGTGCATATAATTAATATTTTATATTAATTATAATGCGCAAACCTATTTAGGATTTCATGATTCCTTTTTATAAGGATTTCCCTCTTTGTATTTTTTCATTCACTTATTGGATCATAATAGAGATTTATCTTTGCATGTCCATAAGATGTCCCTGGCTTTTTGGCCTCCATAATTTTGTCTTGCTTCTGTTCTTTGCTTCATCCATGTGACAGGGTTATGCATGCAGGTGTTCTTGGGAGATTAGTTTTTCACCTAATCTAACACTTATTTTGTACCTCTGCTTGAGTGAGGGTGAAAGAGTCTGATGGATATCTGGGCTTTCAAGATAGCAATGACATATTTGTTGAAGGAGGCTAGACTAATCGTGGCCACTGCAACTTAAATAAGGCTAAAAAATCCTTCTTGATTTACATTAATAATGGCCACATGGAAGGAAGTTGACAGTCGACTTTGCAACATCTCTTCCACTATCCGACTTGTGCTGGATTTTCCTAAGCTCAAAATTATGTTTTAGGACATTACCACGCTTCTTCTTAATATTAACAGGGCGCGTTGGGAGCTGTTGTCTTGTTGTGCAGCCAAATTGAGAAATTGAGAGGAATTTTGGGGTGTTCTTGGCACGAATTGCCCCCATTTGGAATGTTTTGGGCTAGCTGTGAATTTTTGGATGATTTTTTTAATTTTATTTTTGACATTTTTGATAGATTTCTAGATTTGTTTGGTATTTTTGGGCAATTTTAAATTTTTTTGGTATTTTTGAGCTATTTCTGAACTTTTTTAGTATTTTTAGGCCATTTTTGGATTTTTTTGGTATTTTTAGGCCATCTTTGAATTTTTTTGGTATTTTTAAGCCATTTTTGGATGTGTCGGGATGAAATGGAGGATGTGAGTGAGATTTGGTGGAATATGGGGGTGACCAGGACCATGTGAGGTACCTAAAGAGGCAATGAAGGAGTTTATGATGCTGAATGGGTTAGCTGAGGGCTATGACAAGTATGGGGGATCATTGGGCGAGGTGGATGGCAGAGATGTGCATTGATTTTCCTACAATTCATGTCTATGGTATCTCAATACATAATCAAACTCTCTGTGTTGCTAAATTTGTGGTGCTCCCCATTAGGGCTGCCATACTAGTTGTTTCCACTGTTGTGCACATTCACTCTAGGAAAAGGGCTTTGATTTTCTCTTGTTATTGTTATTATTATTATTGTTATGAGCTATGTTTCCCTTACCTTATTATTGCTTCCATACTAGTTATTTTTGCTACTATGAATCCACTCTTGATGCCAAAAGATCTCTGAATTGTAACCCACAAATGTCTCTCAAGGGGGTAGGTGTGAAATTAATTCTAGATCAAATTTCAGGCTGATAGATTATGCTAGCTTCTCAACCCCGGATAAACAAATAATTTGCTGCCAATAACCTCCAAATAATTCAACTGTAAATGCTACCTCCTTCTCTTATTCCCATCTTTTATTAATTGCAATAGGAAGCTACAAAGAATCAAAATGTGTCTCAGAGATAGTAAATCAACCATTCAACTGTAGCCCTTTTGTAGCATTGAAGGCCCTGTGTTACTTAGGGAAGCCTAAAAGTGCTATTTCTTGCCCCTTTTCAAACCAAAAGTGACATTCTCACTTCTTTTTTGCCTCTTTTTTTTTTGGTATTTTTTATGTTTTGCAAAGCTTTTAGACATAAAACCATTTAAGATGGATGTTGCTGATGGGTTCTACTAATTTAGTACCATCACAATCTGAAAGTCGGTAGGTACTGCTCCCAAAGGATTCTGTGATGAGGTAAGGACCAATACAATTAGGCTCCCATTTCCCTTTCTTTTCTCTTGCTACTTGGTTCTTGGGGTTTTCTCAAAGCACTAGGTCACCAGTCTGAAAAACATGAGGTTTGACCTTTTTGTTCTAATGCCTTGATAATCTATTCTGATACACTTTGAGATGGTCATGGATCGTACGCTGATGTTCCTCAGACAACTCTAGCTATTCTAGATGGGCCACTCTATAATCCTCATCTAATAGGACATCTTGAAGAGTAACTCTCAAAGATGGGATCTCAACTTCTAAAGGGAGAATAGACTCATAGCCATAAACTAGAGAGAAGAGTGTCACACCGGTAGGCATCCTAACACTTTTCCTATAGGCCCAAAGGGCAAGGTTTAACTATAAGTGCCAATCCTTTCCAATATCATTGACTATTTTCTTGAGGATGTTGATGATAGTTTTGTTGATAGCTTCTGCGTGGCCGTCGCCTTGGGGATAATAAATAGATGAAGACTGGTGTATAATGTGAAATTTTTCACATAATTCATCAACTATTTGATTTTTAAAATACAAGGCGTTATCTATGAGAATTGCATGAGGTATGCCAAACTGACAAATGATATGATTGAGAATGAAAGAGGAGATATGTTTTCCCATAGAGTCTGCAAGTGGCGCTACTTTGACCCACTTGGTGAAGTATTCATGGTGGTGATAATCCACTTATGCCCATTGGAGGAGGATGTATGAATGGCTCCAATCAAATTAAAACCCCACTAATAAAAAGGCCATGGTGTGGCTAAAGGATTTAGTTCTTGGGTTGGTGTGTGAACAAGGTTGCCATGGATTTGGCTTTTTTACATGTTTTGACATAATCAATAGAATCCTTTTCCATGGTTGGCCAAAATTAGCCCATTCTCATAATCTTCTTGGCTAATGTGAACCCACTGGAGTGTGACCTGCAAATCCCTGCATGGACTTCTTGCAGAGTGACTCTAGACTCATCCTTTTTGAGACACCTCAATAAAGTACCGTCAGGACCTTTCCTCTATAGCGTATCAGCCACCAAGGCGTAACGGGAGGCTTGGCTAATGAAGTTTCATTTTTGGTTACGTGAGAGGTCAGATGGAAGGGTGTTGTCATGAAGGTAAGTGATAATGGGATCATACCAAAGGGAATCGAGGGTGTTTAGATGGAAAATGATAAGGGAATCGGGTTGAGTAAACATGGGTTGAACCACCTCTTCCACTAGGAACTCATACCACTCGTGTTGTTTCAAGAGCTAAAGCAAGGAGGCCAAGGTGGCCATAGCATCCGCTACTCTGTTCTTGTCTCTAGGATTTTTTTTGAAAGTAATGTGAACAAAACATGCCTTGAGTGCATCGACTATATGTTTATAAGGCAACAATTTTTCATCCTTTGTCTGATAAGTATCATTAACGTGATTGATGATTGACTGGGAGTCTCCATAAACTTCTAAATCTATTAGTTTCCATTCCAAAGCTAGCTTGAGACTCAAGACCAAAGCTTCATATTTGGCCATGTTGTTGGTGCAAGGGAAGAGCAGTTTGTATGATTTGGGGATGGTAACACCAAGTGGCATGATGAACAAAATACTTGCGCCTAACCCATGGTGTGTGTAGGAACCATCAAAATAAAATTTCCATGTGACTAGCTTTGCCTGAAGGATGTCCATATAAGGGAAGTCAACTAAGATAGGATTGGAACTTTTTGTAGGTGCATCTACCAATTGATCAACAATAACCTGTCCATTTATTGCCTTCCTATCCACATACTCAATGTCAAACTTGCTTAGGATCATTACCCATTTAGCCAGTCTACCCATTAATGTTGTCTTCCTAAGAAGGTATTTGAGACGATCAATCTTGGATATGAGCTTAACTTTGTGCATCAAGAGGTAATGATGTAGTTTTTGGGAGGAAAAAACTACGGCCAAGCAAGCCTTTTCAATGAAAGAATAATTAAGCTCATAGTTGACTAAGGTGCAACTGATGTAGTAAATGGCTCGTTCTTTTCCTTGGTCATTTTCTTATGCCAGGGGGGCTTCAATTGACTTATTTGTTATAGAAATATACAATAGAAATGGCTTGTGCGATATCGGGGGTACCAACATAGAAAGATTCATCAAATAGGTTTTAAGTGTTTCAAAGGCCTTCTGACATTGATCATCTCACTTAAAATTTATGTCTTTATGTAACAGGTGTCTGAATGGTATGCACTTTTCTGCTAACTAAGAAATGAACCGGTACACTGATTGAAGCCTACCTTGAAGGGAACATAACTGATTCAGGTTCTTTGGAGTTTGCATACTAACTATGGCTTGTACCTTCTCGGGGTCAACTTCTATCCCTTTAGCAGAGATAGTATATCCAAGGAGCTTGCTTGATTTGACACCAAAAGCACATTTCTTGGGATTGAGCTTGGCCTTAAATGCTTCTAGGTGGGTGAATATTTTGGCCAATATGGGAAGATGTTCTTCCCGAATATGGGATTTGGCAAGAATGTCATCCACATAATCTTCCATGAAGATATGCATCACAACATGGAAAATAGTGGTCATGGCCCGTTGATAGGTTGCCCCAGTGTTCTTTAACCCAAAAGGCATTACATTCCAACAAAATGTGCCCCATGCACAAGTAAAAGTTATTTTCTCTTGGTCTTCTAGTGCTATTCTGATTTGATTGTATCCTAAAAACCCATCCATAAGGGAAAACATGGAATGGCTTGATGTGAGATCGACTATGGTGTCAATATTAGGGAGAGGAAAATCATCTTTAGGGCATGCTTTGTTTAAATCCTGAAAGTCGATACAGATGCGTATGCTTCCATTCTTCTTTTATATTGGGACAATGTTGGAGATCCATGATGCATATGCTAAGGGCCAGATGAAATTGGTACTAATTAATTTTTCCATTTCTACTTTCACTAACAGAGCTATATGTGGATGCATTTTTCTGAGTTTCTGTTTGACCGGCTTAACCTCGAGAGAGATGTTAAGATGGTGGAGGATTAAGGTTGGGTCTAAGTTGGGCATGTCCACATAAGACCATGCAAAATTGATCTTTCTTTCTTCAAAGAAGTCAATGAATGCCCTCCTTTCTTCTGGACTCAAAGATTGTCCTAAATAAATGACCTCTAGTTCTTGTTTTGTGTCGATGTTGACCTATTCTGTAGCCTCAATCAAACTGGAAGATCGCTCCTCTGAATGTTCAGGTAAGGTATCAATTACCCATCCATGGGTGCCATAGTTGGGTTTTCACCTTGAGATACGTCACTTCTATTTGTTTCCATTTTTTTATCAAGATTAGCCACAACTTGGTGGTGGTTGCCAAAGTTGTGGTACACTTGCCCTGTCCTAGTGTGACTAAGGTGATTGATACCCCACCCAACCATATGTTCTTCTTCCATTCATTGTCCACAAGATGGTTCAACCGCATTAAGGTAAATGGAAGCTTCATGGTCAGTGTCAAAATGAGGGACGTGATAGGGTTCAGTTGTATCCCAGTTAATGAGCTTGGGATGGACTAGGGAAAGTGATTCGTAGCATGGGAAGGGTTCAATGGGGTTTAAAGACATAACTTCATTAAATGGCTCATACACTGTATCCATCATATCTATGGCATGGGCTTCTTCTAGAGTGTCAGGGAAAGTAGAGCTTGCAAGATGCTCATAGTAATCATCTTTGACTTCCATTAGAAAGAAGTCAGGGAATAAAGTTTGAAAGTGAAATCCTTCAATGTGTTCATCATCTTCTAAGTTGCACTGATATGTTATGTTTCTTGGAGAAGTGGTTCTTGGACTTTGAATTGTTCTTTGTGTAGCCAAACTATCAGGGGTGGGTATGTGGACAACATCACATTCTTTGTTGTGGAGAGATTCCTCAGATAGTGACTCAAATTCCCACTTAGTAGAATCGTCATCGTCTTCATTATTAGAGGTATTTAGGGGTGGTTCTTTTGCAAAATGTGAACTAAAGAGGACCAAATTCTTATGTATGTCATCAGTAGTTACCGAGGTATAACTATCCTTTGGTTTGGGTACCCATACCAAGGTAGAGGAGGTTTGTGCCTTGTCTTGTCTGTCATACCCTACCCCTATTTTAGATTTATTGGACCTGAACTATGCCATCAAAGGTTCTATGATTCCTTTCCCTTTCCCTAAGGGACCATCTCCCATGTATCCCATCTTTTTCATTAGATCAAAGCCTTTCCCATGTAGGTGAGAGGAGATGTCAATGTTTTATTCACTAATGTCTTCCACTAAGTTTTGAGGTGTGCCACTTGTCTTGACAAAATGTGCATGATATGGATTGGTGGAAGTCAGTTTTCCATGAGACCTCGAAGAAAGTGGGGGATCAAATAGGGAGACTAAGTACTCACCTACCCCTTTACAGTGCAACTTACATTTTCTATCAAATTCCTTCATCAATTTATCCATTTCTCCATAATGTAGTTGTTTGGGATCTGTTGATGATGATGGCAGTGAAGGAACAGAAGGACCTAAACAAACCACTTTCTCTTTACCCTTATCTGATGTTGATAAGTGGTTGCTTGTTTGGTTAGTTGAGTGTGAAGTGCCTGTAACTGTGGGCTAACTGTTGGCATCTATTGGTGTATCAGCTTCTTCTCTGTTATGAGGAACAAGTGAGTTACAATACTGTGCAAAATGTTGATCTCTGGGTATGGTTATCTCTTGACCCATGTATGGAAATTTGAGGCACTAGTGGTAGGTGGAGGGATCAACTTGCATGTCATGGATCCATGGTCTTCCCAGTAGAATGTTGTAAGTTAATTGCAAATCTAAGACCTAACAGATGGTTTCTTTCATGATCGGCCCTACTTTGATTGGTAATATGACCATGCCTTTGGAGGATCTTTCTTCATCATCATAGGCCTTGACGGTGATCTTTTTTCTTAGGTCAACAGCATCCTCTGCCTACCCAGGGACTTTCACTAAACTGAATATGCAGATATTTAGACCAGCCCCACCATCGATCAATGCCATTTTAACTTGGTTCCTATGGATGAATACTTCTATGTGCAAAGGAGAGTTTTGTGGCTATATGATAGACATGTCATCTCACACTGAAAATGATATGCAATGAGGAGCGACTAAATTGTTGACCATGTTTTGGAATCTACTCACGCCTAGGTCATTTGGCACTAAGGCTTTAGTGAGTATCTCTTTATGCTCCAGGGGGATTTGCAGTAGTTCAAAAATGCAGATGTGGGACGGAGTCTTAAGAAATTGGTTAACCAAGTCATATTTGGGCACGGAGGAATTTGGAGTTGCTCGGTCAAGATTTGTCATTGGTCCTGGTAGGGTAATTTTGGAGGCTTGACCTCAGGTGATGGCATTTGAGGACTATTTTTTATTTTTATCTTTGATTATGATGACGTTTATAGTGTCATCAAATCCAAAAATCATGCCAATGGTGTTATCATAATGGTACACATAATTAACTTTAGTTTGCGGAGGTGCGTTTTGATTAACCTTGGAGGACTCCCCCTTTTCATGACTCATGAAGGGGTTCTTAAAGGCTATATGATCTTCGTTATTACTGAGATTATTTACTTTAATGGTTCCATTGTTTATTAATTTTTGAATGATTCCCTTAAAGGCGAGGCAATTGTTCGTTAGATGCCCCCGGTTGCGATGATAGGCACAAGTGTGTTTCTCATTCCACCATTTTGGCTTGACTTGGGGTTCATATGGTTTAGCCTCGAGTAATATGATGAGGTCATCAGCCAAGAGTGTTTGTAAATCACTCTCATAGGACACCCCGATGGGTGTATACTCCTTAGGTATATTAGAAGACTGATATCTTCGTGGTGGAGGAGCTTGATTATAAACAACTTATTGGTTGGATGTTGAGGGATTCTTTGTGCTACGTTAGTAAAATGGACTAGTATTATTTTTTTGAGGTGCAACATTGGGACCCGATTGATTTAAAGGGGGTTGAGTGTGTGTTTTGACATGATTAGCTTCAATTGCCCCCTCATTTGTGAAATTTTTGTTATTGTTTCTCCACCATGATTTATGTTTGTCTATGGACCAATAAAAGGAGTTGTGTGTGTGTGTGGAGTAGTTGGAGAAGCCTTTATCATCTTTAGATAATTTGATTATGTCGTTGTTTACCAAGGTTTCTTCCACCTTGGCTGTGTTTTCTAAAGTGGTCTTAAAATCTTTAGGCCCTTGAAGTTGGAGCCAATAATTCATCAATTTGGAGAGACTATTGATAAAAATATCTATCTTTTCCTTATCTGTTATGTCTCTATGGTACTTATCGAACATGTGCCTCCACCGTTGTAAGAAGGTCTTGAACGATTCTCCTGGGAGTTGTTTTGTGTTGCATAGATTGATCATCGTAACCTCTCTTTCAATGTTGTAAGAGTATTAGGTGATGAAAATGGAGGCCAATTGGTTGAAAGTTTTAATATTGGAGGGTAATTTGGAAAACCACTCTATGGCTTGCCCCCCAAGGCTCCTAGGAAATAGATGCATCAAGTACATTGTGTCATGGAAAAACTCCATACTTAGCGTATAAAATTGCCCCAAGTGATCTTGTGGATCCAACATGCCAAAATATTTGTCATACTTTGGTATTTGTGCGTTTGGAGGAAAAGGTGTGAAGGTAATGTTTTTGTCAAATGGTAGAGGACATACTTTTTCAAGGCTAAACTCTATGGGTTGTGCTTTTCCTCTCTCCATTTTTTCCATTTCTAATCGTAGGTCTGGCAATTTTGTGTGACCACATCTAAGGGTGATTCTTCTTGATCTCATTTCAAATTGGTCACATCAAAATCGGATGGCAGTTTTGCACCTTGTTGTCCTAATGTGAGTATGTATCATTCTTTGTGTTTTTCTAGAATCTTGTCCATGATGTCGACAAGTTCGAGATTTTGGTGAAAATCCTTGATCTTAGATTCAACGCTTCTATCATCCCATGCGTGAAATGAGCCCATTGTGGCTAGGGATTCTGAATTTTGATAAAATAAGCGTGACTCAGGAGTAACTTCATTCTACGCGCAATCTATTGCTATAGCATATTTTGAGAGGTTTAAAGGTTTTGTGTGTTTGGTAGTTTTACTTGCTATTCTGGCACTTACTTGTATGGGCGGCTATTTTGATTTTGTTGGGACACTTGTTTTGCGTGGTGGCATGAAAAGTGAGTAGGATACTTTTAGCGTTTAATCATTTTCAAGAAGTGAAAGTTTCTGTTGACCGTGATTTTTTCATAGCAGCAAGCTAATTTTCATAAGGTGTTTGCCAATGGTGATAGGATGAGGTCCACTTTTACGAAGTTAGGTACATATGTGTGTCTCTGAATGTTCCTGGCTTGATGCGCAAAGTGAGGTAATGGTGATTGTTGGGTTGATGATGATATTACCTTACTTGTTTTCAAAAGATGTTTTTGATCAGATACAGAATATTTCAGACTTTGTAAAATGCTAGCACAGAAAAGGGTATCCAAATTTATTGTTTGTTTGCAAGTATCATGTTTGTAGCTAGCCTCTATTTTGTGTTTTTACTCAGATGCGTTACAGGAATGTTCAGATGCGCTATTTTAGTAATCAAATGCATTGTTTTGTTCCTCATATGAGTTATTTCAATGCTCAAATGCAATATTTCAATGCTTAGATGTGCTATTCAATGAATCAAATGCATGGTTTAAAGTCTGAGATGCACTATTTCATAGGTATATGTGTCATAACAACAGTCAGAAGCGTTACAAGAATACTCAAATGCTTTGTTTTATGTAGTGTATGCACAATTTCAAGGATTGTCCAGCAATGTCTTTGTTTTACGCTTGGTTTATCAATACCAATTTGAGGTTTGTCTTTCTAGAAAGTTTGTGATGTGCACTAGTGTTCATTATTAAGTTTGAAAGCACTCAAGCACAACAACAGTGAGATCAAAACAAAATGAAAAATCACACGCACGTAGAAAATGAAAAAGATGGCTTCCTAGCAAGGTTATCTAAGGCCGGTGACTAGTAAGTCTTAGTGTTCCAACTGTGTTTGGATTTACCTCTCCTGTAATGGAGAGCTTCCCACCAATGCTAGGGATGTTTGGTGAAAACCCTTGTAGGGCTATTAGAGGAAGGTTATGCACCAAACACAGGTGGCTTCCATTCGATTAGGAATGTAAGATTGGTAGCAATCCCTCTCACTCGCTCTGCCAAGGCAACTCGGTAGGTAGCCCTTCTATGGCAAGATTATTCTACCTAGTGAAAAGCAAGAAATGGAAGTCAATAGACAGGTATGGGAATTTGATCACCCAAGAGAGTGAGAGAATATCCCTGCTACTTTGGCTCCCCAAACACGTCAGACACAAAGGATTTATTTCCAAACCTTATACTACGGAGAACAAGGGGGCTCCTAATTACACTATGTGTGAGTTCTTTTCCTCGTTCAACTGTAACTGATCTTTAAAGAAGGTTAGGCATTCTGATCAACTCAAAAGAGTTGAGAGCATAGGCCTACTTCTTTATCAGATTAGCAAGCTTGAACGATCTAATCAAACTATGTTTGAAAGCTTAGAAATGCCACACTTTTAATCGACAAGAGCAATGGTCCACCTACCTGATTTGAAGCTAGCAAGGGCTAGGCGCATTTATGAGGGTCTTCATTCATGTTGCACGTTGTTTGTAGCTTGAAGGCTTGTTTGTTGATGCAAAAAAGACCTCTAAGCAAAAGTAATATTCAGATCTAGAAGTTAGATATAGAAAACTGCAACTTTTATCAAATGCACTACAGAAATGCTCATATGCATCACAAGAAACCTTATATGCGCTATTTTACAATGCAAATGAGCTATTTTATAATGCAAATGAAAATGTGCTATTTTATCATTCAAATGCTCTATTTTATCATGCAAATGATCTATTTTATCATGCAAATGCTCTATTTTATCATGCAAATGCGCTATAATAATTTCAAATGCACTATAAGATGCTCTATAGAAATGAATAAATGTGTCACAGAACCCTTTGGAAGTGCTATAAGAATATGCAGATGCATTACAAAAAGATGTATAAGCACTATGATAAGATTAAATGTACAAAAACAACATTCAAAAGTGTTAGAATATTGCTCAAAAGCGTTGAAACAAAGCACAGAAGCATTAGAAGACCTAGATTTGGCTCTTCTATGCTCAGGAAAGACTTTAGAATGTTGTTCTTGCTAACATGAGGCCTCCCGAACACAAGTAAAACCTGTATTTGACCAAATCTGCACAAAAGACAACAAGAAAAACATAAATCTATACTAAAAAAAGAAGGATTAGATTGAAAAACTCAAAAATAGAGAGGCTTTCAGTTCAGCCCCATAGTGGGTGCCATTTTGTACACGATAAAAGAACACATATTCATGAGACTTTAACATAGAAAGCAAATGGACTAATGACAAACTATGCTAGACCCAAGATATCACCAACAACAAGTAATCTCTACAAACGTCTCATGTATCCCTATCTACAACCACTAAAATAGCTCTTAGACCAGCCTTTTAGTGATAGTTCTAGAATGGGATATTGCTAAAAATGTAGATCTACGATGAAGAATGCAAGATCTATAACTATAATGTGGATTATGTGTGTGATGCAACTCCTAGAAATGCTCTTGAAACGATCATGCCATGAGCTAAATATGAAATAAATAAAGTTAAATGATACAAAATGATGCTACATGACATAAAATGATACTAACAATGCTATGAAATTGCTATAATGATAAGGCTAAAACAATGAGTCTAAATATGCCTATAGTGTAGATGCATAAAAACTGGGGTCCCTTGTCTCTTAGATTTCCCTCCTATTTATAGGATTTCAGAAGGGGTTGGGGTAAGAACCAATATTTTCACTTTTGACGAGGGGTGAAAGTGAAACTCAAAATATCTCATAAAAGGCCAGGAGGAAGAGTCCAACAGACTTGGTTTTGGGGATAATATGAAGATTTTTCAAATTCTTTTAAATGGTAAAAGAGAGATTTTCATCTTGTGAGGACAAAGTGATTTTATTGATTTACTAAATGATTTATTTTCAACACTTTGTCTTTTTCTTTCTCCCTTTTTTCATTTTGTTTTATGAATTTGAATTGTTTTCTTCCTCTTTTAGAGTTGACTTGGGTCTTGTTGATTTAAAAGGTGATTAATGACCTGATGTGAGTTTTGATTTAAAAGTCTGTTGTGTTTCTTCTAATTTTCTCTTTAATTTGGTCTTGATTGATCAGGATTGCATAATTTAAGTCTTTACCAAATTTTGGGTGTCTACATCTATACCTCTGATAGTTATAACAATATCCTTCAAATCATTGAGTGTGCATGGTCTTAGTTCTACATTCATGTGCTTGATGACCTTGGTTGTTGAACTTTTGACAGTGAACAATGCTCTTATACTTGAAATTTTGATTTGTAGTTTTTCTCCAGCACACATTAGCAGTATATTCTTTCTTACCACAATTATGAGAAGTAGGTTTGGAATTCTTACCTTTGTTGTTCTTTTCTTTAGCACTTTTGGATGACTGTCCTTCTTCAGTACTTCTGTATTCCAGTCCAAATGTATCATTATTGGATCTAGGGGATTTCAATAATTACTCAAAGTATTTTATGGCTTCATTAAGTTTATTGAAACTTTCAACAAGTTCCTTTTCCCTTTTTAGTTCATTAATCAATTGCTGATTTTGCAACTTCAATGTTGTTATCTCAATTTCCTTGACATTCAATTCATAGTTGGCATTGATCATTTGACTGAAAGTATCCAATTGCATGTTAGCAATCTTAGTTAGCTATGATGATTTCTCTTCCAATCTATTGGTCAAAACTCTTTTGTCATCTTCAATCATGGCTTTGTCTTCCACAGCTTTGTTCTTTTGTTCGATCACCTCAAATAGTAGTATGGCTTGTGATTCTTTCTCTAACTTGAGATTTATTATTTCTTCAGCTTGGGCTCTGTTCTTTTCCATTAGATCTACAATTGTAACATCAAATTCATTGGAGTCTCCATTAGCAAATAGCTTAGTAGTGTCCATCTCTTTGTATTGTGTGTTATTCTCCTCAATAGCAATTTTCTTCCTTCTCTTTAAAGATTTCTTTAAATCTTCTCTTGCTTCATTCAGTTGATGTAGAATGAGTTGTATTTCAATTTCCTAATTCTCAATGATCTTTCCCAACTCGTAGACTTCCATTTTCAAGATCTTTCCTCAAAGCTACAAAGCTTCTCTCTTAGAGAACTTAGCTCTGATACCAATTGTTGGAATTACAATAGGAAAGGTAAACTTCTGAGAGAGGGGGCATGAATCAGGAGTTTAAACTACTGATTCACACCCCCCACCCCACCCCCAGAAGTTTACCTCTCCTATTGTAATTCGAACATAGAGCATACCTAAAGGATGACTTTCCACTTCCCAATATAGACATGATAGTGTATATGACTACAAGTTATGAGATTTATTTTTTGATGAATGGTTTTCTGGCAATCAGATTAAGATAGCTCCTAAAGATTAATAAAAGATTGCATTCACTTGTGTATTGGGTACCTATAGTTAGAACGTTATGCCTTTTTGATTAAAGAATGCATGAACCACCTACCAACGAGCTATGACCACTATTTTTCATGATATGATGCATAAAAACATGAAATCTTATGTGGATGACACCTTAGCGAATTCTAAGAAAAGAGACACACACTTAGATGACTTAGATGTCATTCTAGATCGCATGGGAAATTTTTAACTAAGGTTAAATCCTAGGAATTGTGCATTTGGAGTTACCTCTAGAAAATTGCTAGGATTCATTATTTCAGCAACAAGAATAGAGCTAGACCCTGAAAAAGTATAGGCAATCATGGATATGCCACCTCCTAGAAATATTAGTCAAATGAGGAGTCTTCAGGGACATCTTCAATCCACAAGGAGATTTATTTCACAGTTGGCAGATAAAGCTCAACCTTTTAACAAGAGCTTACATAAAGGATTCAAATGTGTATAGAATGAGGACTGTCAAAAAAGCATAGATCAAAATAAGAAGTGCTTGGAAAATCCTCCAATTTTAATGCCTCCTATCCCAAGGAAACCACTTATTCTATACATTTTAGTGACAGACTCTTCCTTAGGGGCATTACTAGCTCAACTTGATGAACATGAGAAAGAAAGAGCAATATACTTCAGTAGTCGTACTCTTGTTTCATATGAAATTAACTACACTAGCATTGAGAAAGCATGCCTTGTGGTTTTGTTTGCTTCTCAAATGTTGTGACATCACATGCTTGCGCACACTATACAACTCAAAAAAATTAAATCCACTCAAGTGTTTACTAGGTAAGGATGTCTTCATAGGTAGACTTGCTAAATGGATGATGATCCTTTCAGGGTTTGAAATAAAGTACATTTAGCATAAATCGATCAAAGGACAAGCTGTAGTAGATCAATTGGCTAATTTCCCAATACAAGATAATGCACATATTCAAGTTGATTTCCTAGATGAAAACCTCATGTATATGACCAAAAGAATGTGGAAGATGTTGTTTGATGGATCCTTTATGCAAAATGGTTTCAGGGTTGGTGTGTTGTTTGTTTCTCCTCATGGTTACACAATTCCTAAGTCTTACAAGTTATTGTTCCCATCTACAAACAACATTGTTGAGTATGAAGCTTTAACAAATGGACTTAAGATGGCAATAGAATGGAGAATCATAGTTACACATCTATGGGGATTCACAGTTGATAATCAACCAGGTCAATGATGAATATCTAACAAAAAATGAGAACTTGGTACCTTGCAAGCAGATGGTTGATTCCTTGAGATGATACTTCACATTTGTCACATTTCAGCAAATCCCTTGAGCAAAAAAAAAAAAGCAGTTGATGCCATGGCTACACTTGCTTCACTTCTTCAGTTAGAGCAACATGAATCTAGATTTGAATTCCTGGTGGAAGAGCTACATCACCCTATCTATGATTCCCAAGAAAGTCATGTTATTTGCACCCTTCTTGGTCATGAGTTATCCTGTTATGGTGCCATTTATTCATACCTTCATGATGGTATTATACTTGAAACCTTTAATCAACCTAAACATAAAAACCTTACCCAAAATGCTTCTCACCATTCCCTTATCTCTGGTGATTTGTATAGGAGGGGTCTTGATGGAACTTTTCTTAGATGCTTAGAAAAGGAAGAATTTGATCAAGTGTTAGTTGACATCCATGAGGGCATCTATGGTGGACATTCCAATGGTCTTTCCATGGCCTGAAGGTTTCTTAGGTTAGGATACTATTGGCCCACGATGCAAATTGATGTAGTAGCTTTTGAAAAGTCATATGAACAGTGTCAAAAATATGGTAATTTGATGCATACTCTAGGTAGGGAGCTCATTCCTTCTATTTCTTATTGGTCATTTCAGTGCTGGGCCTTTGATCTTGTTGGGCAGATTCATCCCAACTCATCAGGTAGACACAAGTTTATTATCACTACTACTGATTACCTTACTAAATGGGAAGAAGTTGTCCCACTTTCTGTTGCCTCAGGCAACACAATCTCTCTATTCATTCTGAACCATATCATTTGTCGATATGGAGTTCCTTCCAAAATTATCACTGACAATGGAGGCCAATTCAAAAATAAGGACCTTAAACAACTTTGCAAGAAATTCAAGATTAAACAACATTTGTCCTTGATTTCTTTCCACAAGGAAATGGTCAAGCAAAAGCATAAAATAAGGCCATTCTAAAAATAATACATAGAACAGTTCATAAGAGTGGAAGAGATTGTTATTTACAAATAAATATAACTTTAATGGCCAATAGAACGAGTATATGTACTCCTTCTAGGGCTACTCCTTTTGCCCTCACATATGGCGTTGAAGCAGTGTTATCTTTAGAGGTTGAGATTTCTTCAGTTAGAGTTTATCTCAAAGGTTTAGTTATAGATGAAGACTACTGTGCCATGAGACTTCAAGAGTTAGAACTTCTAGATAAGAAATGTAAAGCATCATTTGACCATATGAGGGTTTATCAAAAGTGCATGTCCAAAGCCTTCAACAAAAGGTTCACCCTAGAGAATTTCAAGTCCTACATAAAAATCCTAAGAATCAACAACAAAGAGATCAAAAGGGAAAATTTTAAGCTAATTGGCTTGGACCTTACATTATTACAATCACTTTTGGGTATGGTGCTTATTTATTGTCTATAGAAGAGGGAGAGCAACTCCCTGATCCTATCAATGTCTTGCACCTAAAGAAGTTCTATCCATGATGCCTAGAGGTATCCTTTATAATATTTATTGATCCTGAAAAATCCAAAAAAAAAATGATATATTTTAAAAATCCAAAAAAATGATATATTTCAAAAATCCAAAAAAAGATATATTTCAAAAATCCAAAAAAAATAATATATTTCAAAAAATCCAAAAAAATGATATATTGTCAAAAAACTCTAAAAATCGGAAAATGTCTTGAAAAAATGATCATCTTAGTGAAAACCTAACGATAGACACTTTAATGTATCTCTAAAAAATTATATATTCTCAAAATACAAAAATACAAGAAAAATTGCAATAAAATCCAAGTGGTGAAAACTTGAGGCCTTTGCACCCCTATTTCTTAGTGCATGTCCTCGACACTTAGCCTTTATCCATCATGCCTTGTCCTTGTTGCCTTGGTTTGGAATTGGTCTTTATCTTTGTCTAGGGGGCATAACTATGTTAACTTTGGTCTCTTGGATGCGTTAGTATTTAGGATACCTCGCAAACATTGTTTTTCAACACCATCCCAACTATATTTTTCAATACAACCCTTGATATCGAGTATTTTTCAACACTTATTGGTTTGGTCTTATCCAATTTTGTCATGTGACCTTACGTACTTGCAAAAATTTGATCCTTATCCTCGGAACTTAGTATCAATTAACACACATCAATTTTTAAACACAAACACGTAATGCTTGAGCTATGTCATGATCTTTTCTTTGTGTGCTGATTGTTATTGATTTTTGTTGAGTGTTCTTGTCTAATAAGTCTCTCTGGTATGCATAGTTGGAGGACTTGGGATATGGGGCATGTTTTTTATTTTCTCTCTACTTGTGTGTGTGGTCTTGAAACTCTAGAGTGTCTCTTGTTGTCCCCTTGAAACACTTAGGAGATTTGAGGCATCGTCCTTGACTATTTTTGCACAACTATTCTTATGGTCATCCTAACATCTATGCCTTGATGCGAGCATAGTTTTGCTACATTAAATTGGGTAAGCTAACATTGAAGTCATCTTGATCTTTATGTCTTTGATGCTTATGTTAGAATCTTTCCACATTCCAATCCAATATAAATCACATTCATATCTTCATAGTTGCACTTGTGACCAATTAATTCAATTATTTCAATATTTCGTAAGGTTTGATCATCTTATTCTAAATCTTATTTAATTAAGAGAAAACATCTCTTTTAATTAAATAAAATAGCTCCTATTTAATTCAAATAAAATCTTCTCTTTTAATTATATAATATAATCCCCTTTTAATTAAAAGAAAATCTCTCTTTTAATTAAATAAATAAAATCTCCACTTAAATCACTCCTTAAGATGAAAAAAAGGAAATAAATTAAATTACATTGAATAAATAAAAATCTTTTTTTCTCTACACTTAAATGCATATATTTCTAAGTGGGATTCCTTAATTTCCTCTTTCCACTTCCTTTTCAAACACTCCTCTTTTCTCATTGGTGGAATTTTATCTCACACAGATCAAGCCTTATTATCACATATTAGTTGTGAGAAGCCTCCTACCTCCACAATTGACTACATAAGGAGGCCTCTCCTTCTCATTTGGATAGATGTTAGTTGCTATAGAGGAAGATTTTATTGTTATGCTATAGGTTTGAATAGAGATTTTGGAGGAGTTTGAGCCTTAGGGTTTGGATATTGGAGCTTCATTACAACTTCTCTCTTCTTGTCTTCTTCTCTCATGCATCCATGACTTCCATCATCATGTTTCATCCTTGCATTTTCATATTAGCTTAGATTCATTTTTTCTTCATAGATTAATATTGCATTGTTATTTCCTTTCATAGATTAGATTCATTTCTTGCATTGCTTTGCATTGTTATTATTTAGGTTAGCTTGCGCGCATCTTCATTTGCATGCATATTTGATGATCATGGAGACTAGCACTCTTGCTTTTCCTCTTTGAATCTCTCATTTTATGGTGTACTTGCATGGGCACAAACTAAGTCAAATTGAGGGCCTCCATTAAAAACCCTTGCAATCCATGAATAAAGAGATATGAGTCGCCATTTGAGATCTCATTCTTGAGCAATCTTGGATATAATGATTCATAGAAGTGTGTCAATATTTTAGCACACACTTGGTATCCCTTCAAGAAATCACACTTCACTAATTTCTTCACTTCTCATTTGTTACTCCATTCCTCACATATTCTCCTTAAGATCATCAATCAACAATGAACTAACCTTAGAAAACATCTCTTAAAGTTTGATCCTTTTTTGCTTAAACATCACCATAGATCTTAAGGTTAGGTTAGATCCATTGAATCTATCCATCATTTTGTTGTTCATCCCATTTCTTGATAATTTTACAACCTTCTTGTTAAATAATTTCCTTTGATTGCATAAACTATTCATGCATTAAATTCACCAACTCATCAATCCTTATCATCTATACATTTTGACTAATCCAAAAATTCAACTGTATCAACCTCAAACTTGATTTTTTCACAAACTATTATTTTGTTGACACTCTATCATCACTGTGTAGCTCGATCACTATTGTTCTATCTTGCTTGGCTTCTACTGGCTTGCTCGGTCACTAATACAACTTGCTTGGCCCTAACTATCACTTGGCTAATATTGTTTGTTCAATTAAAGCTCAAGTCCCTTAATCTTTTGCTTCAATAGCCTTGGAAAACTGTCACTCAGTCAAGCTTAGTTTTTTACTCAATTACTTGGCTTCACTTATAAACATCAACTCAATTGTCTTCCTTACTTCATATAATGATTAAAAAATATGTGATCTTGTCAAAGACCAACTGATCAAGTGCCCCTTATAATTCCATCATACTTACTCCACATGACTCAATAACTTCACTAGTTCATCTAGTTATCTATCTTGTCAAATCCTCTTCATCAATCAATAGATATGGCACTCAACACGAGTAGTAAATGTCTTACTAGTAAGGTTTGACATCAATGACAACACAATAATTGTTCCAATTGTAGTTTCCAACAGGAAGATGTGTTTATAAGTAGGGATGTCAAGTTCAATGAGGGGTATGAACATGTAACAAAATTCTCTCCTATTCCACAAGTGGCCATAGGAAATTATGAATCTTCCAATAATTTTAAAATTTGTGAAAGTTCTAAGGAAACCTTTGATATGGTTGAAGAATCTAGCTCTCCTCCAAAGCTCAAAAGTATTCAAGATACTTATCAAAGGACTCAACAAATTAACTATGCCTCAATGACCACCATAATGAAGACTAATGATCCTCAAACATATGAAGAGGATAAAGGAAAGCATAAATGGGAACAAGTGATGCAAAATGAGTATGACTTCTTACTAAAGAATAAAACATGGGAATTGGTAGAGTTGCCAAAGGGTAAGAATTTGATTAACAATAAGTGGATTTATAAAACTAAGTTCAAGTCAAATGGGAGTATTGAAACACATAAGGCAAGACTAGTGGCCAAAGGGTATTCACAAAAAGAGGGAATTGATTACACAGAAATTTTTCCCTAGTAGAAAAGATTAGTACTATCAAGACTATTATAACATTGGCAGCTCATTTCAAATGGTCACTTCACCAAATGGATGTTGAAAATGCAATTTTGAATGGTGAAATTGATGAATAAATCTATATAATTCAGCCATGAGGATTTGAAATTCTAGGACAAGAACACTTGGTTTTCAAATTAAGGAAGTCTCTTTATGGTTCAAAACATGCCCCACAGGATTGGTATGCAAAAATTGATAAATATTTTCAAACTCAAGGCTTCCATAATAGTCCTCATGGTCCAATTTTGTATGTGAAGGATTTTGACGATGGTTGTATCATAATTATTGTGCTTTATGTTGATGATCTTATTATAACACAACATAGCATGGATCAAATCGATAACATAATGTTAAACTTGCAAGATACATTTGAGATGATAGATCTTGGTTTTCTACAGTATTTTCTTGGCATACAAGTATGACAAAAGGATGATGGTATTTACCTGTCTCAAACAAAGTATGCTCTAGACTTGTTGAGAAAGTTTAGAATTGAAGATTGTAAGAGTGTATCTACTCTACTTGCTCCAAGATTAAGCAAGAACATAGAAGGTGAAGATAATTAGGAAATTGGTTGGTAGTCTTTTGTATTTGATACTCCCTCGCCCAAATATTTCTTTTGTAGTTAGTGTGGTTTCCAAAATTTTGAGTTCTACTAAGGTTCCACATTGGATAGAAGGCAAAAGAATATTGAGATATGTGAAAGGAACTTTAACAATGGGCATCTATTATTCATCTCATGTAGATCTTCCCCTCATTGGTTATTCAAATTCTGATTGTGTAGGATGTGCAGATGATCATAAGTGCACTATAGGTTATGTTGTATATCTTGGTGCACGTCCCATTTCTTGGTGCAATAAAAAGAAATCTATCATTGCTCAATCCACTACAAATGTTGAATACTCTATGAAAAATGAAGCAACACAAGAAATAACTTGGCTACAAGTTATTCTCTCTATCCTCAACCAATATCATGCAAGGCCTTCGTTACTTCATTGTGACATTCAATCTACCATCTCATTGTCTAAGAATCTAGTCTTTCATGCTCGCACCAAACATATAGAGAATTATCATTATTATATATTGAATCTAATCCAACAACAAGTGATCCATCTACTATATTGCAAAATAGAGGATCAGGTTGCTTATCTCTTCACCGAAGCATTGTGTGTAACTAAGTTTGTACAACTTAGACATCATTTGGGCTTATGAGCAATAATATAATTGTCTCATGGTTATCATTTAGAGAGGTTTCTAGTGAGTTTCAACCATTGTATATAGGAAATAAATGATTGTAAATGGATACCTAACAAGGCTTTAGGTTGGGACCCATCAAATCTAGATTATGGGGAGATATTTAGATAGGTGGTCAAGATATTTAAATAGTATAGATATTTAGATAATATATATATTTAGAATAGTATAGATATTTAGCATAGTTAGTGTAATTAATTTAGGAGAGATGTTTAAGTAAATTAATTACCACCACCTTGGTCGAAAAAGATATTTCGAGAAGATCATATTTAACATGTGCAGTCATTCTTCCTTTTGCCTAGCCACCTTTTGCAATTGTATTCATTAATACTATATCTACTTATTACATTATAGCATTATGTACATTAATTACATCTTTGAGTATAAATAGAATGTATGAGCCTAGACTTTTCCAAAGCTCAAGTTGGAGAAATCTATTGTATTCTATTTCATCTTTGTTTCTTTTTACCAAAAATCCATAGGCCTCAAAACCTCATAACCACCAACACCTTAGGTCGACAAAAGAAGAAGACCCCAACAATGATCTAGTGTCAACTCTACGACATACACAAACCATATCTCCCACAGAGATAACTAGAGTAATAGACATGGGCCTAGGTTGTGCAAAGGTTTGTAGTTTCAAAGTAACTAGTTGTTAGAGGCATTGTTGAAGACAAAGGAAAAAGTGCACAAGTGGGTAATTCAAAAAAATGCTTGATTGTACTGTTATATTGCGATATCCCTACTAAAATCATATTTATATAATGAAATATAAAATGAACAATTAACATAAATAATAATATAATTCTAATAGTATAATTTTACAGTTTACTATAATATCACACAATATATAATATTATAAGAATAACAATATTATTGAATAAAAATGAATTAAATGATAATGAAATATTATATAAAATAGTAATATAGTATTATATAAAAATTGAATTATATATAAGAATATTTTTAATTTCCTAGGTAGGATGATATCGTCAGCATACCGTTAGTATGTGATATTAGGAACATTTTTCGTGACCTTAATGCCATTAATTTTTCCTTCTACGTGAGCTTTAGTTAAAACCCTTCCAAAGGCTTCTACCATGATAATGTATAAAGATGAGGATAACGGATCACCCTATCTAATGCCTCTTGATGTCTCAAAGAATTTTTTTTGAATTATTAATATATAAAAGGCTTCGATTGTTTACCGATCAAAAAAATTTAAATTAATTTTATTAAATATTAAAAATATAATATTTATTATAATATTAATAAATAATAATTAAGGTTAACAAAAAGACATGCATTTTCTTATAATAAAGTATATAAGGGAACATTGTATACCAATAAGAGATATAAGAGAATATGGAAATTAGTCTACCAAAGTTCAATAGAAAAAATAATTGGAAATTTATATAAGGTCTAGAGACGGGTCATCACGATTGGTATCGAAGCTAGTTTTCCTACCAACCTGTATGAATCTTATGAATGAAATATTATAGTAAAAAAGATCGATATTTATATTTCAAAAGTAACATTTGAAATCAAAGTTAATCTGATTATACAACATAATACAACATTATATGAGGATAAAGGGGATGTTGAGAACAATGAAATACAACATTCTCCCTGTCTGTTTCAAAATGGGGATCTCGCAAACGCACGATAGACATCCATAAAAAAATCTAAAAGCATAAATAGGGATTGTAAACTCTTCAACACAAGAAATGTGATCTCGTAGAAAAAGTTTGTCACAAGATATGCACAAAAATGAATATGGCAAAGATGTTGTCGAAGTGTTTGAATTTATGAAGACTTGCTATAAGATATCCTAACATTATAATCTTTTCGTGTGTTATAAGTGTAGCTAGCTATTAATGTTTAGTGCTCATTTCAATCACACAAATAACCAATATTGTATGCATGGTTGCATTCTTTATTATGCTAGAGACTTCGTAAACTTTTTCCTTAAGATGCTAATTATGTTTTTTCTAGTGCCTATAGATCACATATGAATAGAGACTTGAGGATTATTATAGGGATTTTTTTTTAATTTGGATATTAAAAATGTTTCTACTTATCTTCTTTTAAACTTATATATAGTTGTGTGAAGATGGTGTATGATTCAATTGTTAAAGAGACTATAAATGATAAAGGAATTAAACATATATTTAGATGTAGTTAGATTGATGGTTATACTTTGTGTGCTTTAAATTGTGTTGTCTATAGATTACATTTATGGAAACTATATATATATATATATAGAGAGAGAGAGAGAGTTATGATTGGAAGATGAAAGCATTATGGTATTTTTAAGATTCACGATACTTTCTTAACTATATGGACATGGAGGGAAAATATTTCTTTCATTACCATTATAGTGAATAATTGACAATTATTCTTGGTTTTTTATTTATTAAGGAAAATAGGTTTTGAAGGGTGCTTGAAACCCTTTACAAAAAATATTTTCAATGGAGTCCGAACAAAAGATACTACAGACAAAAGGAGAAACAGGTCACCAACCAACAAAGGGTCACCAAAGTTGCCTTGCAGATATCACAATACATTTCTACCACTAATTACAACTCAAAACAGTTAAGACCTCCTACTCCCAAAAGAGTGAGATCTAAGAAGACGGTTTGATGACTATTGGGAATGTTTTTTTTTTTTTTTTAAACCTTTAACCTTTGTCCAACCTTCCTCCACCAAAGAAGTCTCCTCCACACCAAAGCTTTTCCATTTGACCCAATCGAAGAAACAAGTAAGGTCACATCCGAAACATTGTCCAGCAAAACCCGAAGCCCGGAGGGAGGGGAAACAATTGCAGTCGAATCCATCAATGGATCAAGAACAGTTCTAGCCGAAGCAGGGCTACAAGCACCTACAAGCACCCTCAACAAACATAGACAGGGGGCATCCTTAAGAGCATCATCTTTAAGGATGGAGTAATGTTGAACCAAAGCCCTATACCACCAAGAACATCTTTTCTTTGATTTCCTAACTTCCGTAGGGCAGCGAGCAACAATATGACCAATCCTGGAGTAGACCCTACAGCAGAAAGGAATTCCTTCATAGTCTAGAGTCTGAACCCAAGAACCATTAGGGACCCCAAGTTTGATCTTCTCAGGTAGTCCCTTCGACATATCCACCACCACAACGATGCGAGCATAAGTTGTATGCAAGATATTAGAAGATTTGGAGTCCAACATTTGGAAGTCACCAATGGCATCTCCCACAGCTTCAAGAACTGAATCCAGCCACAATTGAAGGGGGAGATTAGGGAATCTAACCCAAAGATGCATATGAGAAAAAAAATCATTGTAGGATTGAAGCCCTCATGCCAGGGTTTGGCCAACAGAGGGTAACGATCCTCCCAACTAAATTGGTTGCATAAAATAGCCCTCCTATCATTAACAACATCAAATTTTATGATGAAAACACCCCTAGCCATAGGAAAAATTTGGACAGATTCAAAAATCAAAGGGTCCCAGTGCTTAGAAATCCAAGCATGAAGAGCCTATAATGAAGGACAAAATCCATGAAATCTAAACATAGCAGCCCTCAGAGAGAAGTCTTCAACTGTGAGAGCAATTTCAATGGTGTTATCATCATCCAGAACCAAACAAATCGGACTACTAACCAAGACAGGAGTTGTTGCCAAGGACAAGATTGGGCGATCCATGGCAAGACTCCCTAAACCATTGACAACAGTCTCGAAAGCTGCCACATCCACAAACGATTTGCCCCCAATAGCAAGAACAACTTGAAACTCTGAAAAAACTCCCAAAGAATCTAGCCAAGTAGATGTATCCCCAAAAACCAAAGGGTCCATCGAGGAGTAGCCGAGAGGGGCCATGGCCAGAGTGTTGAGCGCTGATCAGAACAAAGCGTCAAGTGGGAGTGGGAATTTTAATGTCGAGCAAGAGCTACCCAATTATTCTTGGTTTGATAAATGTAAACTTAGAACAACTATTATAATTCTTAAGAGAATTCAATTTGTATTGATTGACCAAACAATTAAACTTTATTCTTAGATTGTTAAAATAGAAATAATATTGAGAAATAACTTATTTTCATTATTTTAAAGAAGTACAATGTTCTTGTGAAGATTATTGATGATACTAAGTGATTTGGAAAAAAAAATGACCACTATTCTAATTTATGTGTATGATATCAAACTTAAAATCATAATCTAGGAATATGGTTTAACTTTTTGTTTAGAAATAGAAAAAAGATTTCATTTTAGTTTAGAGTAATTGGCAAACAATAATATGACGTTAATGCTTGAAAAAAATAATACACATGGTACTATATATAATGAGATAATGAGGGCACTTTTCAAAGTTTTTTTAATGATAGTTCATGGACATTTAATTGAATTCATAAACCTATATATGTATAAATTGAAAGTTGAAGAATTGGAGAAATTAAAAAGAAAAATGTGTGCACTATTTTAAATAATTAAAAGATGTTAGATTGGCGAGAGACAATTGAGGAGAGCTCACAATTGCTCTCTATATTTTGTATCATTCTTTTGTTTTAATTAAATGTCAAGGTGAGACATCACAACTAAATCGAAGGGAAGAAAATGTGTAAGATACATTCTTGATTAGATAACTACAAAAGAGCATATAATCATACATGATAGTGTGCACATTAGGTTATATGATTGTTTTCATAGTTAAAGTTTTTAAAAAAATTAAAATTGCAAACCTTATACATAATTAGCCCTCTATATATATCGTTGTAGGACAAAATGAGTAAACAATATTTAAGTAATGATAAAAAAATATTCTACATAATTGATATAGTAACTCTCTTCCCTTAGTGGCAACCATTATTTATATTTAATGAGGACAAATCTATTCTATATGTGGTTTAGCTAGGATTTTTATTATAAATATGATTAAAATTATATTTGGTGATTATTTAAGTCTATTTGAATGTCCATTATTGTTGTCATATGTAGGAAATCAAGGTTTAAAGATAGGACATTAATTCCTGATACTTAAATTCCTCCAAGACCACAATTTCCTCCACAACACTTTTTCTATTCAAATTGTATTAATAACTTTATTTTTTATTAAGGTTCAAGTAGGTTTTGAAGTTACCCAAAACCCCTTTTATAAAAATTTGCCTACCATAGAGTGTTAGGAGTTCGACAACCTACTAATGTAACTAAAAAGAAGAGACAAAATAGAAAACTAAATAAATGTAGTATAGAAAAATCATTAACAAACAAAAAGATTTAATTTTTTTTCTTGCTATTTTTTTTTGCTTTGGCTTCTAATTGGGAAGTATTCAATGTCATCTTCTTTAGATCTAACAAGTTTTAGGAAAAGTGCACCAAGGTTCTCTTCACCTAGTTCTCACACATTCTTGTACATAACCCCTTACTGTCATAAACAGACCCATGAATCTGTTTTCTTATGCATCCACATCAACTATTTGGGACTAATTTTGATGCATTTTCTCACATTATCTTTTCCATATTCTTGAACCTTATGGTTGTAGGAGACTAGTGTGAAAAGGATTTCATTGATCTTTTATAATTTGGTTTTAAGCCCACAATTCAACCCTCACATGTTGTTATCATGGTCTCCACATCTTTGAGAACGTTTCTAGAGAGATTTAACTAGATTCATTTCTTCATTATTATCCCAAGGAACCTACATATGTTGTTTTATGTCTAGTTTTTAAATATTGAATGACCCTTAACTCAAATTTTATCTAATTTGATTCATGGAAGATTCATTTGATCATTCTTAAGGAATTCATTGTTGCATTTCAAGCAATATCCAAGAGATATGGAGGGCTTACCTAATTAGAATTTAGAAGGGATTATTCTTTAGGTTACTCATGAGGGAAAGGGGGCCTTACCTTCATCTCTAAATTTGGTATCATTTCCTCAAATTCTACCATCATATCCACTGATCTTACATGTCAACATAAGTCTTCTAGGGGGTCCACAAAAAGGCTTAGGGAATGGGATAATCTTCTAGATTTAGGGATTTTTCTTCTTGCTAATGCTAGGAATCCCCCTACTCTCTCTAGGGAGATCGCCTCAAACTTCACATCAGTGTCTTAATCTTTTAGATAATCAACCATACAAGAAGCTTGATAAAATAACTTTTAAAAATGTACAACCCAAATCTTCTTGATGGAGTTCATGACATGCCCTCTCTTTCATTTCGTAACTAGTTTGGACCTCTATTATTCTTCACAAAGTTATCCATAGCCACATACAAATACTTCCACAATATGAAGTACTTCTTCACCTCTATAAGGAGACTAGTAACCTTCATGTTTGAATTCACACTTTCAACCTAATATTATTAAAGTTTAATTTTTCAATTCTTTGCAAACAATATTGGTAATTTTGGGGTCAAATCCATGAAGCCTCTCTAGGAAAGGTGTAACTGGACATATTTCTTAAGGATGTTCCAAATTTTCATATTCTTCCTTATATTGTCATAATTTATAGGCTCAAGATGAATCTTTTCACTTCCCATCTCTTATAGATTAAAGAGTAGATTGGAGTGTTTTTTCACTATCTGTAAACTCCAATGGAACAAGAGAGAGAAATGGGGCATACAATTCACAAGTTTATGGTTCAATTATCTTTATCATCTTATACTCATTGTAGATAATCATAGAAGCTACCAATTTGGAATCACCTTAACCAACCCAAGAGGAGGGAATTCCTAGACAATAATATATCTAGAATTTTTTTAATGCATTATATAAGTAATTGTATTCTTTTCATTTTATTTCCAATTCTTTGATCTAACCCTTTCAGTTTGATTCCTAATGTACTATTTTTTCGAAGATCCCAACACCTTAGGGCATATATATTGGATCCAACCCAAGAAAAACCATCACAAGTACATAAGTAAATTTAGAAACAATGTGATTAGGATCCTCTCACTAAGGAAAATCATAACTAGTCTTTTGATTCCAAATAGTAACAATCACCCACGATGTCCCATCAACATTATTATCATTAAAATACTTAATTTTCATGAACTTATCCAATAGCTTTTAGTCTCTTGAATTAAAAAAATTAGGTTTATAGTCCTTAGCTAGAAGATCATACTTATGAGGTTTGTCAAACCCTGCAATATTCTCTGAAATAATTATTGGATGATGAGGGATATTGTTGAGTTAGAATTAATGTTAGATGGTTGATGACACACAGGTTTTTTCATTGGTGTCAACATAACTCCATATGTTTTAGTAATAAGATAGACAAACTATATGATATACTTACATGATATCGATCAAGATAGTAAGAAAGTATGACATTCCTGAGTGTCTTTGGTCACCACTTTGAACCAACAACGTAAGTATTTGTAATCTTCCCAAAAATCTTGGAGACTTCTTTTTGTTACTATTTGGTCTACCATTATTGAACCAAAGACTGCACACTTTTCTTAGTGTGTCCTCTTCTAGGGCTTTCTCTTGGGTTCTTGGCTCAAGCATTTAGAAGTCCCAGATTCCATATGTCCTTTTTGTGGGCACCCAAAAAACATCTCTTCATATTTTTTGGTTTTGTCAGCAATACTAACACTATTGGAGGTAGATTGGTAACTTTTAAAGGCCTTTTAGACCTCAACCTTTTTCTTGGCATATGGTTTTGTTGGGTGATTCACCTAGAATCCCCTTTAAGTTCTCCCAAATATGGCATGCTTTGAGGATGCATATTTTATCCACTCTTTGGAAGGATACAAATGTCATTCTTTTCACTTACAAATTTATGGATATTAATATTTCAATGTACACCATAGCTTGCATATGGAATAATGTGATTATGGAGATACAAGTCAAAGCCAACAAGGTGGTCCTCAAGGTGGCCCACCTTTAAGAGCTTCTGCAACACTGGGTAATATTCTGTATATAATTGCTAAAGTTTTTTTGGACTCTACTTCTATCAATCAAACTCTACCTTGTGGATGTTATCATGGTATCATTTTCTATGCCCCCACTAACGGACCTCAAGGTCTCAAGTACCCCATCACTCCTCTGGTGAAGATGATGATGGCTGACATTATTGATCGACCTGCCACGTTGTGACTCCAGTTGGTCCCCTTTATTAGTTATACACTCATTATCAACATGGTTTATATCTTTTTCATTGTAGCTAGTAGTAGTGCTACTTATTTTATTTAAGATAACAATGATGTTAGGTTATCATTATAGTCAGGATAGATTCTCACTTTTTTTAATGTATAATCACTATATCATTACAATGAATAAAAATACAATAAATGCTACTATTAGTAGTTCATGGTACCCATAAATATTTAGGATTTATTTATGATTATTTAGCATAATGTAAACCTTATAGGAAGGTCGTGTGCCCCTAAATATTCCCTTTATGTTTATTGTAATTTAAAAAACAAACAATAATAACATTTCTTGGGAATTAATTAGGTACTAGATTTTGAAGGTTTCCACCTTATTGCTAGGTATCAATTTAAATTAAACAATGAAAACTAAGAAGATTGTCTCCTCAAAAATAAGAGTGTCTTAAATGCTAGTACCAAGACTACAATTTTTTTTCACATAAAGCTCTACCATTTCTATTGCATAAGATAATAAACTTACCAATTAAATAATTTTATATTACTTAAGATGATGGTCATGATAATTTCACATCACTTAAAAATTCCAAACCAAACACATTAGAAGAGATAGTTCCAAAATAAATTTGACATCACTAATACATTTCCATGCGTACTAGAAATATAATAATCCTTATTTAATTTTAATTGAACACAAATTTAAAACATACCTCGATTTCCTTTAGTATAAATGATCAAGTCCTCACCTTAGTAACAATGGATAACAACCACCACAACAACAACAACAACAATTATTATTATTATTATAACTATGGTTCATTTTTTAACTTGATTAATTTATAAAACCGCTATGAATAGTTATATCCTCTTAAGATCATCCATGATTCATATGGTATTATTGAAATGGCGAATCCATTTTGTTCAAATCCCGCAATCCTGGAATTCCATGAGACTGAATTTCTTTGAGGCATATTATCAAAGAGTGTTGTTTGTGCATCCAAATTTCACAAATATATCTACCGGGCCATTTGACAATATGTTTTGTTCCATAGCTCCCATTTTGGCAAGGCAAGGAGAAAAGTTCAAAATTTTGAACTTTCCATCATCGCCAAGCAACTATCATTATGTTGATGGATTATCACTAGGCCCCACACCAACCACCAAAGCACAATCAACACTTCGAATGTATCGGTTAAGCCCAACCAAACTATAGTGGATACAGATAAAAATATGTATTTGAAGATTACTATTATGGATCATCTTTATATAATCAAGATGTATTTCCACTTGAACACACAAATGCATTACTACTCATGGGTGATAATGTGGTTGAACAATTATAAGCCAATATTAAATCAACAAAATGACCTTATTCAACACAATGATTAATGCTAGTCAGAGAGATTTCGGTATTCAGTGTTAATTCCAAGAAGAGATGAAGAATTACAAGATAAGAAATATATGAGTTGAGAATAAATAAATGGAAGTATTAATTAACATATTTTAAGTACAATATTATATTAAGCTTATTTAGCTTCCCATTTCAGGAATCGAACACAAGACCTTCTTATTACAAAGAGAAGCAACAACTGCTACACTGTAGGCCAATTATAAAATATTTGAAAAAGAATTACAAAATATTATACATGAGAAACATATTTTTGAGGAGAGCTAAAGGAAGGTAAGACCTCATATATAAAGTCATGTAGTCACTAACTAATTGTGTAGGAGAAATATTAGGAGCAACATTATAAATTTTTCTTTACAAGTGTAATCAAAAACTTAAGTTGAAAATTAGAAGCAAATTAAGGGCACATCCCAAGAAGAAACCATTATATATTCATCAAATATGGTAGACTTAAAACAAGATAAAATCATCTTTTGATTTATTTTTAGAGTTTTAAGATGAATTTTTATGAAACTATTATTTAAATGTGTTGAGATTCTCATGCTAATATAAAAATGTTGTCTTTCAGGATCAAATTAGAGGAAGATCTCAAGTAAATCCAATGCAAAAAATTTGGAAAGGTAATTTATAAGTGTTAGTGTAGTTTTTTATTTTTCCTATTTTGCTAGGTTTTTCCTATACTTTTAATAATCTTGCTTAGGTTAATAAAGCATGTCTTATTAGGTGAATGGTTGTGAGGTGTCACCTTCCTACATGTGAGCATCCATTAGCTATCTTGGGAAGATACTTTTCTATCTTTAGTCCGATAGATGGTTGCTCCTCATTAGTTGGTGTTGCCACCTCCTCCCTCTTCTTAGCCTATATAAGCATGCTACCTGGCTTGTATTTGCATCTCTTATTTTTGCATCCTCTTAATGCTATTTTGCTTCGAGAATTTGCATTACTCTCTTGGAGACTAACTCTGTGTTGCTATTTTGATTTTGTATCATTTGCATCCACAGTTTAGATATTTACTCTTTGCACTAGTTTTCTGGGTTATTAATCTTTTCAGATTCTAACATGGTATCAGAGCTTTTCTATGTGCAAAAGTGGATTTTAGTTTCCTTTTCTAAGAGATTCGGGGGGGCTAATAAATTTTATTGTATTTTTTGAAAAATGACGTATGCTCTTCTCTTGCATCTTTGGATGATCTTGAGAATCAGAAAAGTTTTGACAAAAACGATTTTTCTCTGCGGTTTCAATCTCAAATCTGACAACCAACTTGCATATTTGGAGTTTTCAATCAATATTGCAGGTTCCAGCATGCCATTAATGGACTTAGGAAGCTGATCCAGCATTTGCATGTCATATTTTGGTTGTTGAGGTCGTTTCTTGATTTTTGGAGCCATTTTTTACTATTAAAGGCGTCTGATTTACACTACAGCAACATCTTCTGTAAATTAGCAAGAAAAACGCTTTTTGCGTTTTGTTCGCAGCCCCAAAAAACTATCTAGGTATCTTTTAAATTTTGCATGCAAGCTATATATTTTGCAGAATCGAGCATGAAAGGCTACAACCATACCCCTCTCTGTTGGCAGTCGCAGATTTGAATGCAGTTTTTAAATGTTTCGTTCTTGCTCATACGGACTCCGATTTTGATGATTCTTGTTATGAACTTGGCTATATTTTTGTGCTCTATCCATTAGTGGAGTTGTTTCTTGATTTTCATGCATGAATTCTTCAAAAATTGCAGATTCTCAGCCGGCACAGTTCTCGTTTTGAAAACTTCGAAGGATCATAACTTTCTCATACGACCTCGTATCGAGGCGATTCTTTTTTTGAAAGTGCATGATTTTTCGAGTAGATCGCAGTGGTGGTATTTGTTTTCTTGATTATTGTGCCCAGTTTCACTTTTAGCATATGCTCTTCATGAGGGTTTGTAATGCATTGAAATCAAGACCACTAAGTATTTCTTTCTAATGGTAGTTGTAAACGCACTAAAATAAAGTGTCAAATCATATTTCTTTTTGGGGGGTTCTTTGATTGAGTAAAAAGGGGGGGCATTGTCGTGGTTGGTTTCCCTTTTTTTTTAGCATTTCTTTGCATTTCTTCATCATGGATCAAACAAATATGCCCATCCTAACTCCATACAATTACTTTGAGTGGAAATCACGCATGACAATTCACTTAAGGAAAACTGGATTAAATAGGATAATTATGGGACTTGAAACTGAACCTGCTAAAGATGAAGACAAGCCTAAGTGGTTTAACAAATGTGATGAGGCATATGGAACATTGTGTTTGTCTGTTTCTCCTAACTTGCTATTTCACATTGAGTCTTTGGATACACCAAATGAAGTATGGACAAAGCTAGAAACATTATTTGGCACACAAGATTCAATGAGGGGTCATATGTTGGAAAATGAATTAATTAGTTTGAGTCCAGGCAATTTCAACACAATCCAAGATTTCTTCACCAAATTGAAATCACTAAGGTTGCAGTTAAAACAATGTGGAATTGAAAAGATAGATGAACAACTGATTCTCAGTATTCTCTCTAAGCTAAGTTCAGAATATTTTGTGTTTGTCTCTACCTTCTATCCTACTAAGGGTGCACTTGGTACTCAATTCACCATGCCATCTCTAGATGATTTTGCTGTCAATCTCACTCGAGAACTGGACAAGCTAATCCAGACAAGTCACATGCCTTAGCAACCAACCAAGGCACAAAAGAACAAAAAGGACAAAGTAGTAACAACAATAGTAAGGATGAGAAACAAAATAATAGTGAGGAAAAGAAGGATCAGATACCAATTGCTTCAAAAACAACTATTGATACCTCATCCTCTAAGGGCGATAAGCCTAAGAAAGAAAAGGTTAAATGTGTCTATTGTAAAAGACCCGGTCATGATGAACATAAATGTTTGAAGAAACAAATTGATCACTTGACATACATTCTTGAGAAGAATAATATTAGTGTTCCTGAGTTTATCAAACAAAGTTCTAATGAAGAGTCTAACAAGGCAAAAGAAAACAACAAGGAGAAAGGAAAGGGCAAAGCTCTTGTTGCAGTTGCTTCCTCACCATCCACTTGGGTTCTTGATTCGGGTGCTTCACACCACATGGCTTCATCTAAGGAAGAACTTGCATCCTTGGAGCCATGTACTATGCCTTCTATTTTGATGGGTGATGACACTCCTATTAAGGTGTGTGGGAAAGGGTCTGTTGATGTGGGGGATGGCACATTCCATGATGTTCTTTGTGTACCCTCATTATCAACTAATCTCCTATCAATATACCAAATCACTCACACAGGTTTAGGCAAGCGGGTTGAGTTCACTCCTGATTCAGTGGAGATACGTGAGTTACATAGTGATTCTGTAGTTGCAGTTGGGAGAGCAGATCATCAGTCACGGCTCTATCTATTTTCTCACTTTGTTCCTGATCCTCCTTCATCTATTTTTCTCACTCACTCTAATGATGTGAGTAAATTATGGCATGAGCGATTTGGCCATCTTAACTTCTGCTATTTGCATCAGCTCAACCAACAGAGCATGGTTACAGGGTTGCCTTCGATTCAATTCTCAGGAGGTGTTTGCCAAGGTTGCATTCTTGGTAAGCATCCTAAGGAAAAGTTTGACAAAAGTAAGGCATGGAGAGCTTCACAAATACTAGAGTTAGTTCACAGTGATTTGGCTGGTCCATTTCAACATCCTTCTTTCAGCACGGCCCGATATGTCCTCACATTCATTTATGACCTTTCTCGATATACATGGGTGTTCTTTCTCAAACAAAAGTCAGAGGTATTTGATCATTTTCAAGACTTCAAAAATTTTGTAGAAAAGCAATCTGGGAAAGCCATCAAGGTTTTGCGCACAAACAATGGTGGTGAGTATGTCAACCATCGGTTTGAAAGATTTTGCACTTCAGAGGGGATTGATTTACAGCATTCAGTTCCATACAATCCTCAGCAAAATGGTGTTGCAGAACGGAAGAATAGATCCTTGAAGGAAATGGAAAACTGTATGATTCACTCTAGATCTCTTACACCACAGTATTGGGCAGAAGCCATTAACTATGCTTGTTATATCCAGAACCGTGTTCCTCACCGAGCCTTGAAGGGAGTTACTCCTTTTGAAGCTTGGAGCGGTCAGAAACCATCAGTTAAGCACTTTCGAATTTTTGGCTCCCCTACATGGGCCCACATTCCTATAGAGAAATGTAAGGCCTTGGATCCACAAAGCAGACCTTGCATATTTGTAGGTTATCCTGATGGTGTGAAGGGTTATCGGTTGCTCCACCCTACTACACATGAGTTATTCATTGAGAGGAGTGTTCAGTTTGAGGAGGGATCTTCAAACTCACTTTCTATCACTTCTCCAACTCCTTCTACCTTGACATTAGAGTCACTTGGAATACATGACAGATCTTCTGATGAGTCAGATTCACCTGAACAGTCTTCTACCTCTACTTCTGATGCAGAAAGTGATTCAGAGAACTCACCTCCTTCCTCTCCTAGTCATCATTCAGAGGTTAATGATTCCCCTCCAGATTCTCCATCTTCTTGCCCACTTTGGGCTAAACAGACCTTGCAGTCTGCAGGTGATTGGGTTGGGGATCCATCAGAGACCAGGGGAACTCATTCACAATTGCAGGATGCTCCACATGTCTTCATTGCTACTACCTCAGATCCACAGTCCTTTCATGAGGCTTCTGGTATTTCTGAGTGGGATACAGCTATGCAGGAAGAGTATAGTTCCTTGATGAAGAACCACGCTTGGGATCTTGTCCCTTTTCCTAAAGGAAGAAAACTTGTTCGATGTAAGTGGATCTATCGGACAAAATTTGCAGTAGATGGGTTAGTTGACAAACACAAGGCTCGCTTGGTCGCCAAAGGATTCTCCCAGGTTCCTGGGATTGACTACTCTGAGACTTTTGTGCCAGTTGCCCGAATGAATTCCATTCGAATTGTTCTTGCCATTGCTGCAGCTAATCGTTGGGAAGTACATCAGATGGATGTGAAGAGTGCTTTTCTTCATGGTGACCTTCATGAGGAGATCTACATGGAGCAGCCACAAGGCTTCCTTCAGGATTCTTCACTTGTGTGTCGTCTTCGAAAGTCTCTCTATGGCCTCAAACAGGCTCCTCGGGCCTGGTATGCTAAGATGGACTCCTTCCTTCTATCAGTTGGGTTCACTCGGTGCCATTTTGATCCTAATGTCTACATTTTGCAACAGGGTGATTCACTTCTATTTTTCATTTTGTATGTTGATGACTTGCTGATCACAGGAAGTTCTTCACCCACCATTAAGGCTATCAAAGTGGCCCTTCAGGACAGTTTTTTGATGACTGACTTGGGCTTGTTGCATTACTTTCTTGGGATTCAGATCCTTCAGTCTCCTTCTGGGATCACCATCACACAATCCAAGTATTCTCTAGATTTACTCTCGAGGTTTCATATGGCTGACTGTAAGCTTGCTCCGACTCCCTTCCTTTCTGGAGTCAAACTTGAGGCTCAATGTTCTTCTCCACTTGTTGATGGCACTTTGTACCGCCAACTTGTTGGGAGTCTCATTTATCTGACTCATACGAGACCTGACATCTCCTATGCTGTAGGCATGGTCTCTCGATTCATGCAGGAGCCCCATGAGTTACACTGGAAAGCAGCCAAGCGGATCCTTCACTACATTCAGGGTTCTCATAGTTGTGGAATTTACTATGCAGCAGATATTGAGCTTGATTTGGTGGGCTACATAGATTCAAATTGGGCAGGTGATTCTGAGGATCGCAAGTCTACTTCAGGGTATAGCTTCTCACTTGGGTCAAGTCTTGTTTGTTGGTCGAGCAAAAAGCAGTCTGCTATTACTCTGTCTTCTACTAAGGCTGAGTATCGAGGGGCTGTAAATGCCACCACTGAGGCCATTTGGCTTCAACATCTTCTCACTGAGTTTGGTATCCAGATCAGATGGCCATCAGTCATATTTTGTGACAACCAGAGTGCCATTCAGATCTCACAGAATCCAGTTCATCATCAGTGGACCAAACACATAGAGGTCCACATCCACCACATCCGAGAGCTCATCCATGGTCATGTCATTGAGCTTCGCTATTGTCCGACTTCCGAGCAAGTTGCTGATATCTTCACCAAACCCTTCACTGAGAGCAAGTTCCTTCATTTGCAAGCTTTTTTGGGGGTGCGGGATGCTTCATTTTTTGGGGGGGCCTCTTCCTCTCACTCGGAGTCTTGACTTTTTTTTGTGTGGGGGGGTCTCTTTTCTCTCTCTTTTGGGAAATCTTATGTACATGGGTACCTCATCAGGCTTGACTTGACGAGACCCATTTCTACATCCACCTAAGCTTCACTTATGGGGGGGTGTTAGTGTAGTTTTTTATTTTTCCTATTTTGCTAGGTTTTTCCTACACTTTTAATAATCTCGCTTAGGTTAATAAAGTATGTCTTATTAGGTGAATGGTTGTGAGGTGTCACCTTCCTACATGTGAGCATCCATTAGCTATCTTAGGAAGATACTTTGCTATCTTTAGTCCGATAGATGGTTGCTCATTGGTTGGTGTTGCCACCTCCTCCCTCTTCCTAGCCTATATAAGCGTGCTACCGGGCTTGTATTTGCATCTCTTATTTTTGCATTCTCTTAATGCTATTTTGCTTCTAGCATTTGCATTACTCTCTTGGAGACTAACTCTGTGTTGCTATTTTGATTTTGTATCATTTGCATTCACAGTTTAGATATTTACTCTTTGCAGTAGTTTTCTGGGTTATTAATCTTTTCAGATTCTAACAATAAGTTGCAACCTCAAGGATCAAATTCATACTTAAATTTAGAATTATAAATAAAATTAATTAAGGTCTTAAGGGGACATAAGATTTAGGTTATAAATAAAATTAATTAAGGATCAAATTCATAGATTTTTTTGTGTTCAAAATTCATAACAGATAGGGAGTGTGCACAGGGGGAGGAGTAAATTGCTCACTTGGGCAAGAAAATCCCAAGTAGATCGTGTCAAAACTCCAGTAGTAGTAAATATACCACCCACTATAGAATTAACAACGTACTGAGTGGATAGGTAGTCTTGAAATGGGGAGGAGTAAATTGCTCATTTTTGGGCAAGAGAACCCCAAGTAGATCGTGTCCAAACTCGAATAGTGGTAAATCTACCACCCACTACAAAAATTAACCACATAGCGAGTGGATAGGGAGTAGCAAGGGGAGAAGTAAATCGCTCATGTCGGGAAAATAGAATCCTAATATAGGAACCCCATGTAGATCATGTCCAAACTCGAGTTGTTGTAAATCTACCATTCACTACGGAATTAGGCATTTTCAAGAACTTATGATTTCCAAATGAAGGAAAGGAAAGTGATATTTACAATTGAAGTTGGTAAAACATTTCCTTAACCTTTTCTTATTTCAAATTGTAAAAATCAATCTAACAAATTTTTAACATGTATACTTTGTGTCTACATCGTGTATTCATGCATTATTGTGTTTGCTTCATATCTTCTTTGTATCTTCATGCATTCGTGTCTACTTTGTCTTTGCATTGTGTCTTCATTTCATATGTTCTTGAATAGGCCATCATATACTAATATGTATTTTTTGCAAGTGTTTAATGTATATGCAAGGAAGAGAATGACTCTAAGCTATGAATAATCAAAAATCAAATCAATTGCTTGAGGACAAGCAAATTTGAGAGGGGGGGACTGTGAAATGCCAGCTAAAATAATTTTAACATAATATCACATAATATATTATATTATAAAAATAACAATATTATTGAATTAAAATGATTTAAATGATAATTAAATATTATATAAAATACTAAAATATTATTATTATTAATCAATATTTTTTAAAAAATTATATATAAGTATATATAATAATATTTTAAATTTTAATAATATTGAAAATCTAATCACAATTATATTATTAAATAATAATAATTAAAATTAACAAAAAGACACCTTTTTTTATGATAAAGGATATAAGTGAACATCGTATGCCAATAAGAGATATTAGAGAATATTGAAATTAGTCTACTAAAGTTCAATAGAAAAAATAAGTTGAAATTTATATAGTCTAGAACTAGGTCATCACATATTTCCTATCAAAAAAAGGACTAGATGTCACAAGGATCAATGATTGTAGAGACCATATTTCATGCAAAAAGTGAGTAGAATTTATACCAATTTAGTCAATGGAACGAAATGCCTTGTGTGATAAGATAATAAGATAAGATAATGATATTAATGTTCAACAAGTGACCAATTAGGGTCTATGGGACTGAAAGATACAATAGTACAGAGAATAAAACAACAGTGGGAACACCAACAAAAGGTGTCTGCAGAAAACAAGAAGAAGAGAGAGAGAGAGAGAGATCATCAATCCTTTCTACGTACAAAGAAATCTCGTGAAAAAGGATAAGGCCTAGGGAAAATAAGGGTTAGGGCCTCACATCGTCGTTGTCTCTGTGTAGCAGTGGGGGTAGAATGTCACTGTGTAAGAGGCCCATGTCAAGGTCTGACCAATCTGGTGTGTATGAAGTAGAGTGCATGTGGTCGTTTCATGCCCCTAGAAGTGGACATGGAAGGAAAGAAGTCAATGATGAGATGATGAGCTGATTTGAGGTCTAGCTCCGAGGAAACAAGATCTATAAAGTATAGTCTCTGAGCTGGGAGGCCTCCCTGAGGTTGAGCTCTAAGCATCACTAGGAAATGTATGTAGCCTTTAGGACCTACTTCGATCTCGACTCCCAACCAAGAGGGAAAGTTTCTTGAATCACAACCTTTTGGTTTCTAATAACTACCCATTTACCCTCTTGTCTAGCAGCCACAACGAGAGCCCAAGCCTCCTTAAGTTCTGCCACCTGCAATCTAGTGAGATCCTCATCAAGATAAATCTTGATGGGGAGAGAGAAGAGTTTCCTCTATGCCCTAAGAGCCCGAAGGCGATCAGCAAGTGAAAGGAACCAGATAAAGAGGGTATTGTCATGCCCAACCCAGACACAATCAAGTGAGATGTCAGTGATATCCAGTTGGTCTTTAAGAAAGGAGTAGCCTGTTGCACGAGGCTCGAGGCAAGGAAGAGGGAGACCGCGGACCCTAAAGTTTAGCTCACGGGCACGCCTAACCCTTTCATCCGATGTCTTATTCTAGACCAGCTTCTCGACACCTAAGAGAGTAGCAGAAAGGGGAGGGGAAGAAGAAGAATTGTTGCAAACAGATGCCCATGATTTCAATTGTTGTTTTGTTTTGGTCTCTAGGGAGCATTGTTTTTTATCGAGTTCCTCTTGCTTCATCTCCAAGTCATGGATATCCATCAATTGCGTTGTGCATTGCATTGCGTCTTGAATTTTTTCGAGGTTAGTGACCGATTTCTGTTGTAGGCAACAGTCAAGTTACTCCTTCAAATCCATCTATATACCTATGAGAGAGTTGTGAATGTGTTGTTTCAAATTGTTAAGTGTCTCGCGTATGGGTTGCACGGTATCACGAAGAGTTTGATTCTCAAATTCAACCTCTTTCAACTGATTACAAAGCTTAAGGGAGAGTGAGGATGCCGCAAGAACAATTTCTTTTAGGGCTGCATTATTGGTCTCAACTTTTGTCATGAAGTCAAGTAGCTACTAGAATGGGATTGTGATAGAAAGATGAAAGTTTGTTATAGCATAGAAGGATGGTTCACATCAATTGTAATCATCCTATTAAGATCTCTATAGAAAAATAGTTAGCATGACAAAAATTGTGAAGTCCCTTCTGAAATACATTTTGATCCCTTTTTTGTCATAATTGAAACCTATTTTGCACAACTTATATCCATCATCACATCCCATTTACTACCATATTATACCAATTATGGTGTCTATGATTGTTCTTATTTCATTTTTTTACCACGTTTTAACCTATTTCACACACCTTTATATTCATTATCATATCCATTGCCTATCATACCATTTATGATGTATATGACTAAATATATGTAATCATTCAAAAATAGTTACTGCTACAACAAACATTGCTACTCTCCATTGATTGGTCTTAATAATCTCTAACAACCTTTAAACAATAAAATTGTTGACTACCAGAAATTATCATTCCTGAAAATGGGCCTGAAAAATAAGGAAAATAGAACATTATCAACTCAAAGCATATATCACTACCAATACTCTTACTCGATGCTAATGGTTCTCCTGTAAATACTTTGATTTATTGTTATTCTCCACAAGACATGTTAATCTAACAAGTACTTCTGGACCTAGGCCATATAATTAGATAAAATCTAAAAAGTCAATCAAAACGTAAATCTTATTGTGGACACAGCTTTTTTTTTTTAACTTCCTAAGTGTCCGCTTGATAAGATTTTCATTTTAATTTACATTTTAGCCAATACCATATAGCTACATAGTCTATGATTAGCAATCATTTTGGAACATTAAAATAAATGGTTATCTTAGAAAACTATCTATTTGATGCCCATTCTTTGGGAGGTGGATAACAATAAATAGTTTTCATTTATTAGCTATGTTGCAGCAATTACATGATCCTCTTATATAAAATAATCTTATGATCACATGTGAATGTACCTAAATAAAACTTTCAAATATGTTTAATTAGTTTCTTGTTTGTGAAACTTCAAAGGTTATTATGTACAAATTTGTTTACACTCATTTATGAAGAACATAGTTTTAGCTTTCTAGTTGCATTTCATTCCCACTTGGCTTGCTACCTACATGTCTTGTGTAGATTGCCCTCAACACCTTTGACAAGCATATGATCTTTGGCTTAGCATTTACACCAAATTCAACCAAGTTTATTCATTACCCCAGTGTTAGCCTATCAACCTCCATGCATTATTTACATAAGAGTAAAAGAGGGATGTTTTCTAATTAGGGGGTATTTGACTACAAATGCATTGAAGTGGGTCAATGACGATAGAGAGCCTACAACGAGACAAATATTTTACAATGCTTGAGTTTTTTTTTAGAAGTAATCACAAACTTACAATGTCCAGATTGGCATTTAGACCCAATTTCAGCAAGTTTATTCATTACCCCAATGTTGGCCTATCAACCTCCATGCATTATTTACATAAGAGTAAATGAGATGGTTGTTTTCTTATTAACGAGTATTTGACTACAAAACCATTGAAGTGGGTCAATGACTATATATATTAAAGACTCTACGATGAGAAAAGCGTTTTACAATTTTTTTTGAGATATCATAAGTTAATTTCTTGAAATAAAAATCTAAACACTTTGAAAAGTTCAAAATATTGAAAGAAATGGAAGTGAGTAAGGTTGGACACATTATCAAGTGTAAGATCTTATAGAGCTAAATTTATTTATTCTACTAATATATGGAATACAACGATTTCCCAACAAACAAGAGTTGAAGGAAAAATAGAATAGTTCAAGAGATGAACTAGTTCAAGAGATGGTAAGAACTATGTTGAACAAATTACCTAATTTATACTAGGGAAAGCATAGAGAAACCATGATCATATTGGATTCTACATTTTGAGTAGATGATACCTCAAGGTAAACAATTTAAAGAGAACATATGAATTACAAAAGAGAAACCGACATTAAATATTCATTTCATAATATTAAAAATACAAAAATTTCACCAACCAAATTTTACAATAACATAAATTTAAGAAAGTTTAGCAAACGAGGGCCACACCTATGGAGAAACAATCAACCATCATTTATAATTATCCAACAAAAAGAAAATTACAACACGATACGCTAATCCTATCAAATCCTCTCGTCAAATTATATTTTATTTTAAATGATGATTCACATTATATAGCCACTTATTATCTAATTTTTGGTAGTTTTCAAAGCTTAGTTTGCATGCCAAAATAATAATAGACTCATTAAATTATTGAGCAATTCTTGGACCACCTAGTTATTGTACTCTCTGTGAATCTGTCTATCATAGCCAAAACAATTAGCTTGTTATTGTCATTATGTGTGTAATCTTCTTCATAACCATTCAACAACTTTCATGTTTTCCTTTATGCTTTTACTTTCTGGCTACTAGAAAAGCACACCACATCCAACCAACTTGCGCATTTTTTATTCTAAAATATCGTGTAACACCTCACATGGGAATTCAAAAGAAATTAACCTATTATGTTACAATGTTTACTAAATCAATTTTTTTAAAGGTTTATACAACATCAACATAATAATGCAGAAGCAATATCTGCATCTGGCTTCGGCTTCGGCTTCGGCTCCTGTGTCCAACTCCAGCTCCAGCATCTAGCTTCGGCTCTTGCAATCGCTTCGGCTTCTGCTCCTGCATCCAACTTTATGGTGGTCGCTTCGGCTTCTGCTTTTCGGGCTAGGGCTTCTCTTGATTTTGGTGTTGCTTTCCCTTAGGGTAAGGCAACCTCCTATGCTAATGTTGCTGCCTTTGAGGCCGGTTTGCATGGAGCTGCTCTTTTTGTTGGTCTCTCTTCTGGGTCTTTACGTTCCTGGGAGGCTTCACCTGTGAGTGTTTCTAATCTTGTAAGGGTTGTTTTAGATCAAGAAATTGTTGATGAAATCTGCAATACGACAGAGGAGTTCTCTTCCTTAGCTACTATCTTTCGTTTTCGGAGGTTCTAGCCCTCCCTTTCTGACCTTCATGCTTGGATCTCCAAGCATTGGAAACCAATTTTAGATTATGGTGTTCAGATTTTCCCGATTACTAAAGGGCTCTTCATTGTTAAGTTTGCAACTGTTGAATATAGGAAGTCTATCTTGTGTGATCGTTACTCTCTTATGGCCAAACTGTGGCATATGGATTTTGATCCGTTTACGAAGTCCTTCAATAAAATCCCTATTTGGGTTCGACTTCTGTATCTCCCCATGCATCTTTGGCTAGATTATGTTTTGAAATCTGTGGGGGACGCTATTGGAGATTTTATGTTTGTGGACTCGGCTACTTCTAATATTCTCCATTCAACTTATGCATGAATCCTTGGGGAGTTAGATGTCCCAAAGGGTCTTCCTAAGAGGATTTTCCTGTCTTCCTCGTGGGGCTCTTGGACACAAATTTTGGATTATGAAGGAATCCCCTTCTGTTGCAGGAAATGTCACGTGTCAGGTCACTTGGCAGCTCAATGCTCTATTAAGAATGTTTCGAAGCGATCACCTTCCTCGTAATTAGGGGCCTCTTTTGAGCACTATACGGTGCATAAGTCTCAAGATCTGGTTCAGGGGCCAATGGGGGGCTCTTCTCTTGCAGCCACTTCTGTGGCTGTTGAGGATGTCCGATCTTCTGGTCAAGATCATGTCCTTTCTACTTGTCAGGATTCTGTCCTTTCTACAACTTTGTTGCCTGAGGCTGTTGTGGATGTCTAGACTGTTGGTATGGATCTTGTCCTCACTGTCGGTGAGGATCTCGTCCCTGACTCTATTGTTTATTCTACTCTTCTTGTGGGCTTGCATAATTCGATTTCTCCAAATGAGAAAGCTATAATGGTTGCTTATGCTCCTCTTGTCTCTTCAGTGTCTTCAGGGCTTTGGCAACTATAGGCCACAAAGGTGGAGGACGTATGGACCACTATAAAAAGAAAGAAATCTAAGTCCTATGTTCCTCCTCTAGATATGAATCTCAAGTCCTGCAAGGGAGGCTCTAAATCAAAGAGTAAATAGTATGTTCCCTTGTTGTGATAGGCCTTTTTAAGTTTTGAGTCGGTTGGTGATTGTCTTTTATGTCACCGGGGTTGCCTCTCTGCTAGGTTGGTAACCTGTTTCACCTAGGTTCGTTGTTTTCTTTAAAGATAGTGCTTATTGAATATCTTTAGCTTTGTACAGGGTTTCAGGTACCCTTCAAAACTTGTTTTTCTTAATAAAAAACAATGTGGAAGCAATATACTCATACACAAAAATCACACACATACAACTACAATACACATATACAATTACAATACAAATTTTATTCCTCAAGGGTTCCTTCACATTGAGTCACATTTGAGAATTTTTATTCATTAGTTTAAATCTTAAATATAAGTCCAAAATCATAAATGAATAACATATACATAATCTCATAAGCAAATACATAAGTAAAACTAATATGATAAGGTACATCCAAATAACATCCACTACACATGTCACAAGATATGTGATAATGAATACAAGTATAAAAGAATACAATACATCACCCCGTTGGATATCAAGATACAAGTACAAGATACTTGATTACATAGATGCAACATCTGAATAGAAAGTCTCTTAAGATAAGAAAATGAATGGTACAATTGCATCAAAAGAACATCGAACATATCTCAATATGATGGGGACCCAAATGGTAATAAGTCCAAATGGTAAGAAGCCACTACCTCCTGACCACTTAGTCATCTAATTACGCTTCCACTCTCACTGTGCAGGGGAGATAATGTACGATCCACATAAGGATATCAAATCATAAAATCAATCCTAGGCAAGGAAACCTAATAGCTCAATCTACCTCAAGGGTAATACAACTACTCATAAAGAAAGAATAATCATAGTTGAAAAGACAATCAACCAAACCAACATCACAAACCGAAGTCAACAACTAGATACCAAGTACAAAACAAGTATCAAAACCAAAAAAATGCAATCACTAAAAGAATATCAACTTCCAATATGAATGCCAAGTTACGAAGGAATAGTAACCAATGAATAAATGAAAATCATCAATAAAAATGCACCATTAATAAATAACATCCAACCATCAGCAAAAGTAACATCCAACAAGAATGCCAAGCAAATATTAAAAATATGAAAGAGACTTGGACAACATACTAAGGAGTGTCTTGAAGTCTACAGTTGGGCTTTCTTCTTCTTCTTAACAAATCAACTTCGTGTTTAGAGGTGGTGGTTTTCAAATCTCTTTACGATTTTTGTTGGAAAGATTGTATCCTTCAATTTGTAATGTTGGTTTGGTTGATTGTCTTTTCAACTATGCTTATTCTTTCTTTATGAGTAGTTGTATTATCCTTGAGGTAGATTGAGCTATTAGATTTCCTTGCCTAGGATTGGTTTTGTGATTTGATCAAGAAGAAAAAGTAATCAACAAGATCAAATTATTCAACGAGATAAGGATGACGGAGGACACTATGCCAGCTATGGAAAATGAGGAAGGATCTTCATTACCCACGGGATCTAACTCCACAAAGAAAGTTTCATTAGAATCGAGACCGCAAACAAAGAAAAAGGACTTAACAAATTAGAGATTAGAAATGCAAAGGTCAAAGGTAGAATAGAGATCGAAGGAAGCAATCCATAACATTTTGACCATATCTCTTGTGCAAATGCCAACAAAAACAATGGATAAATGGATAAAGGTGAAGGTATTGCTAGCACTCCATTCCCCACATTTCAAAGATTACTAGCCAGTCCTAGCATTGGAGGAGATATTACGAAATTCATGAAAGAGGATATGGATTAGAAAAGTTTTATGAAAGTGTCATGTCCCCTCTCCCACACTAGTTTGATGGCGTCGGGTTAATCTATCCAGAACGGCATCACCAGTCAAGATGTATGCCAGTCACAAGGGAATTTTTTCTTAAGTTGTCACTTAATTTATTGAAAGTGCTTTAATAAGTTACTATATGTTTTAAAAAGTCATTTACTTTATAAGGTGACTTAAGTGACTATAGAACGAAATTGGAGTTTAATCCCACATCTCTTATCCCAACACATTTCCCCCACTTCGAGGTTATAAGTAAGAGACTTCGTCTTGGGATTGGCACACAATGAATATATGTTATTAAGAAATCCAAAAAGTTGCTTTAATGTGACTAGACACTCTTGAGGACGAAAACCCTTAGAAGAATAAAGAGGAGCTAGACGTAACCCCGACTACTCAGGAAAGAATGTTCCTCAAATTTTTCAAATACGAATATTGGAATTTAGAATCACAATAACTTAGCTCTATACAGTAAGTACTTTACGTTGCATAACTTAGAAGATATTACTTTCGAATTTATAAAGGCATGCAAAGTTATAGTTCCTAGACATCACATCAAGTTGGAGTGGAGGAAGCAAACACTCATGAGTTCTAGAAGTGATCAGCAGGTAGCGTGAGAGCAAGTAGAATGTAGGTGATAGAGAAGGTTTCAAGATACAGTAAGGTTGAGTGTAAATCTCCCACGGCAAGCAAAGAACGTTGGGAATCATGGCATAACTACGGGAACACCGACCTTCAACAAACACGAATGAGAAGGAAGTTCGAGCTCATTTACATGGCCACCACAGTCCACCACATGGCATACACAGAGTAGAAGGAAACTCGTTTCACTTGCACGGCAACCATAATCCACCTCACGGCATACATAGCAGTATTTGAAACGTTGTAGAGTCTAGACGACATGGTGATATCACAGTGCATTGGATTTCAAACACAAACACATCAACAAACAATAGATTGGGTTAAGTTTGGGAGTAGCATCAAATCTTCACTCTATTTCAAATTTTGACCACCATCAGAACACATAGAAATACACGAGTCTGTCATCTCTCCTCACCAACCGAAATTGCTTAAACTATGCATATTTAATATCTCAAATTCTAGAATGTAATCCTATTATCAGTTTAGAAACCTTTTTATAAGAGACGTTGGTTATGTCCATGTTATTGATTATATATTTAATGGAGTTCTGAACTGCCTATATCAGTTTTCGAAAAAACAGTAATTTTCTGAATGCAAACATAGTTTCCCTTTAAGACTATTTCGTATAGAACTATATGACAAAATGTCTGTAACCATGGTCCGATCATTCTGAGCCAAAATTCAGTAGAGCTCATTCCAATGGTATCAGAGCCACAGGACCTACCATCTTGTGGGAAATAACAGACTATTTGCAGACCAATTTTTATCCAAAAATGAGAGCCATGAATGAGTAAAAGACACTATAAATTCAATCATCTACAACTAGAACAAGTAGATTCTTCATAACATATTGAGATTGGAGATAGTTATTTAGTGGATGACGAACTAATATTTGGAAAAGGTGAACAGACTGAACTTACTAAATAGGTTGATCATTTTGGACAAGCAATATAGGTAAAAAAACATTCAAATGGAACATAATGAAACTAAACAGGACAGGGAAATACGGGAAACATTGTGAGCTATTAGAGATGGTCAGAATAACATAGCTAATGCACTTCAACAACTTGCAATTAATATGCAGCAATTAGCTCTTGTTAATAAGAGAGCCCCAAGACATCATGATGGAGGACATAATGCAACTGGATCACCCCGAGCTATTAAAGCCACCACACGTAACATTAGAAGGCCTTTAATGCCAGTGTTTAATGCAAAAGAAAAAGGTAGCAACCCCAGGAACACCAAATTTACTACCGGACAACGTTATGGCATTATATGATGAATGGGATTTGTTTCCAGGTCCTATTAAACAAAATTTGACCTTTGTCCAATACCTAAATCAAAAAAAAGGTAGGCTGATAGATGGCAGCTGGATAGGAGACCAAGAGCACCAAACAGGGACCTAAAACATGCTATGAACAAGTTAACTCTCCCTACCTTTGATGGCAACAATAAGACATCCGCTAGAGCTTGGATTCACAAGCTTGATACCTATTTGACACTTAAACTCATGGCAGAGGCGAAAGCCATTAGATTTGTCACAATGTACATTGAGGGACGACCGTATGATTGGTGGCATCACAATTTAGTCACTCAGGATCAAGGCCTCATCACTTCATACGAGATTTTCAACTCCAAGTTGATTACTCGTTTTGACAAGAAGGATATTGAAGCTTATTACAGGGATTTGGCTCAATTACGACAGAGTGGGTCCTTGGATAACTTCATTGATGAGTTTCAACGTATATCAGTGATGGTACCGGATATGATAGAGCAGCGTAAGGTGATGTTGTTCATAGAAGGGTTACAGGACAGATTCAGGGGTTTGGTTAAGGTCCTTAAACCAAACGCCTTGGATGATGCAATTAAGATCGCCCATGATTTAGATTCACCTTCTTCACTATTATAGCCTCTAAAGAAACCCTATAAAGGGTCTACCTCGTCCAAAGGGAACAAAAACCAAATCCTCCCATATTGGATTTTGAGACACGTAATGAACTTAGGAGGAAGAAATTGTGCTTCACTTGCAAGGAACCTTGGACTCCTGATCGCAAATGCCTTCGTAAAGGCAAAATTCACTGTGTTGAGGTTCTTTCAGAGGATGAAGGAGAGCAGCAGAACGGTAATGATGTTGAGGACATTGAGGAGGTACAGGTTGAGGAGCAACCCCTTAAAGATAAAAAGAAGAAAGTCACTATCGAACAGCCCCCTGTTATAGCCACCCTTTCTAGTGATCAAGCATGTCATCCTTTCAAGGTGAAGGGTGTTGTTAGAGGACAACACGTTGTTTGCCTTTTGGATATAGGAGCATCCCATAATTTTATCAGCACACGGATGGTATCTAAGAAAGGATTGCAGACAGTCGACATACCTGAGTTCGAAGTGAAGGTAGCAAGTGGGGAAGTTTTGAGTTGCACAGAGAAAGTATCCAATCTTCAGATACAATTTGATGATTATCTTTTAGAGATTGATTTTTATGTTGTTGATTTGGATGGGTTGGATGCCATTCTAGGTAGATAGTGATTAAAGACTCTCTGCAAGTACACATTTATTAACGAGACCATGCATTTGAAATTCTCACAAGGTGATCAGTTGGTAGTCCTAAAAGCCATACCAGATAGCGGATCCAGGTTGATAACAGCTCACAAAATGGAAGCCATTTTGAGGCATGATGATATTTAATGGGCGACACAATGTTTCATCTCTTCTAAGGAGACACAGGATACAATACAACAGTATCATTGTGACATCCAGATGGTAATAGACAAGCACAGGAGGGTATTTGAAGATTTAACCCCAGGTATTTCACTAGATAGAGGGTTTGAGCATATCATTGGGCTAGAGGGCGCCAAACCCGTCATTACCACTCCTTATCGTCACCCCAAGCATTACAAAGAAAAAATAGAGAAGACAATTAAGTAAATTCTTGATATGGGGCATATCAAGCCCAATTCCAGCCCTTTTTGCCTCTTTAGTGGTGTTGGTTAAGAAGAAGGATGGCACCCTTCGAATGTGTATTGATTATAGCGCCCTTAATAAGAGAACCATTAAAAACAGGCATCTGATTCCCCGCATTGATGAGTTATTAGATGAGCTTCATGGAGTTGTTTATTTCTTGAAGATAGATCTTTGATCAGGATACCATCAAATATGAGTCCGAGAAAGGATGTGCATAAGACAATTTTCAGATCCCATTACGGAGTTTTCGGTAATGCCATTTGGGCTCACTAACGCACCAACCACTCTTCAATCATGCATGAACCACACCTTCAAAAAGCAACTACAAAAGAGTGTGTTTGTTTTCTTTGATGACATATTGATCTTTAGCAGGACTTGGGAGGAGCATTTGCAGCACCTAGATGAGATCCTTAGCCTCATGGAAGAACACTCTTTATTCGCAAAGGAATCAAGAGCGAATTTGGATTAACTAAGATTCTCTATCTGAGTCACGTGATTAGTGCAGAGGGAATTAAGGTACATCAGGAAAAGATACAGGTAATCCTTGATTGGTCACCACAAAGAGATGTATCTAAGTTGCGGGGCTTCCTTGGCATTTGTTCTTATTACAAGCGATTCGCCAAAGGTTTTTCCCAGGTAGCAGCCCCCCTTACCGATCTAACACGAAAAGGGGCATTTAGATGGATAGAGGATTTAGAGGTAGTCTTTGATAGACTAAAACAAGTGATGAGCACATGCCTGACTCTAGCACTTCCTGATTTTTCTAGACCTTTGTTTTGGAGTGTGATGCTTCAGGGAGCAGAATCAGTGCAGTTTTAATGCAAGACCGTCATCCCATAGCTTTTGAGAGCAGGAAACTTAGGGGCAACGAGCTATTATATTCTACATATGATAAAGAGATGTTGGCCATAATGCATGACTTAGCCAAGTTTAGACAATACTTGGTGGGAAGTAAATTTATAGTGAAGATTGATCATAACAGTTTACGTTACTTCCTGGGACAAGAGGAGTTGAACGAAAGACGGCACAAATGGGTCAGCAAGGTCCAAGCATACGATTTTGACATTGAATACGTCAAAGGGAAAAATAATATATAGTTATTGATGCACTTTCCCGAAGACCCCTAGTGATAGAGTGTTGTATCATTTCCGAGATTTCAGTAGATTGGAGATCACAGTTGTTAGTGGAGTATTCTAAAAATACTCACGCATGTTAGATTATGAATGGTATACTTCAGAATGATCAGTACAAGGTAATGAATGATATTATATATTATAAGAATAGAATCTACCTAGTACCTAAATCTAAACTTAAATGGGATATTATGCACATTATACATGATGCACCTTCAACAAGGCACTTAAGTTTTTTCAAAACCTACAGGCAAATTAGAGAGAGATTCTCATGGAAGGGGCTAAAGGATGATGTATGTAGCATGTTAGAGAGTGCCAGACTTGTCAGCAGAACAAGTTAGAACAGGGCTTTCTCGTAAGTTTACTTCAAACTCTCCCTATTCCAACACAAAGGTGGGAGAGTATCTCCACGGATGTTATCATCGGGTTGCTAAGGGTCCAGGGCAAAGATTGCATTTTTGTGGTGGTAGACAGATTGACTAAGTTTGCACACTTCTTTGCTATTGTTGCAGACTAATCAGCTTGTCAAGCGATTGAGTTGTTCTTTCGAGAGGTTTTTTGTCTTCATGAATTACACAGGAATATTGTGAGTGACAGGGACAGCAGGTTTCTCAGCACCTTTTGGTAGGAGGTTTTCATATTGACAGGTACAGAGTTGACTCCCAGTACTAGCTATCACCGAGAAACGAATGGTCAAACCGAAATAGTGAATAAATGAGTGGAAGGGTATTTGAGAAACTATATTGCAAGTCAGCAAAGAGTGGAAGGGTATTTGAGAAACTACATTGCAAGTCAGCAAAGAGTGGAAGGGTATTTGAGAAACTAAATGAGTGGAAGGGTATTTGAGAAACTACATTGCAAGTCAACAAAGAGCTTGGGTTAAGTGGTTGTATTTGGGGGAGTATTGTTATAATTACACATCATATGTCTATTTGGATGACTCCTTTTCATGCTCTTTATGGCTACGAGCTTCTCTCTTTCATTGATTTGGCTTGGCAAGACAACAGGGCTCCCTTAGCCAAAGATTGGGTCCAAGATCAGCAGGATATTCTCATATCTCTTAGAGATAATATTCAATAGGCTCAGAACCAACAGAAGTTATATGTTGATCAACAACGTACAAAGCGGAGCTTTGAGATTGGTGATAGGGTTTATCTTTGTCTACAACCATAAAGACAGAGCTCCCTGAAGAAAAGAGGGTCATAAAAGCTTAAGCCCAAATTTTACGGACCCTATTACATCTCCAGGAGAGTTGGTAAGGTTGCTTACGAGTTAAATTTTCCTGGTGAAAGTTGAATCCACAACGTATTTCACGTCTCATGCCTCAAGAAGGCAATTGGTCAACAGATTGTTCCTTCAGAGGGTTTGCCTCCACTAGATGAGGAGGGTAAGCTTGTTTTGGAGCCAATAGAGGTGATTGAGACCCGGGAAAGGAAGCTATGAAACAAGTCCATTAAAGAATATCTAATCCGCTGGAAAGATTTGTCGTACGAAGACGCCACTTGGGAAGGTGAATCTATTTTGCAGAATCCAACATTAAGATTCCTTGAGGACAAGCAATCCCAGGAAGGGAGGACTGTCATGTCCCCTCTCCTGCACTAGTTCGATGGCGTTGGTTTAATCTTATCTCCACATCCGAATAGATTAACGGCATCACCAGTCAAGTTGTCTGCCAGTCACAAGGGAAATTTATCTTGTCACTTAATTTATTGAAAGTGGTTTAATAAGTTACTCTATGTTTTAAGAAGTCATTTACTTTATAAGGTGACTCAAGTGACTATAGGACGAAATAGGAGTTTTATCCCACATCTCTTATCCCAACACTTTTCCCTCACTTTTAGGTTATAAGGAAGAGACTTCCTCTTGGGATTGGCACACAATGAATATATGTTACTGACAAATCCAAAAGGTTGCTTTGATGTGACTAGACACTCTTAAGCACGAAAACCCATGGGAGAATAAAGAGGAGCTAGACGTAACCCCGACCACTTAGAAAAGATTATTTCTTAGATTTTTCATGGATATTGGAATTCAAAATCACAGTAAGTCAGCTCTATACAATAAGTACTTTACGTTCCATTACTTCGAACATATTATTGTCGAATTTATAAAGGCATGCAGAGTTATAGTTCCCAAACATCACATCGAGTTGGAGTGGAGGAAGCACGCACTCGCGAGTTCTGGAAGTAATCAAGAGGTAGCGTGAGAGCAAGTAGAATGCAGGAGATAAAGAAGGTTTCAAAATACAGTAAGGTTGCGGATACATCTCCCACGGTAGGCAAAGAACGTTGGGAATGATGGCATAACTACAAGAACACCGACCTTCAGCATGGTTGTCACAGTGCACCACACGACATACAACGTAGAAGAGAACCCGTTTCACTTGCACAGCAACCATAATCCACCTCACGACATACACAGCACTATTTGAAACGTTGTAGAGTCTTGACGACCTGGTGATATCACAGTGCATTGGATTTCAAACACAAACTCATCAGCAAATGGTAGACAAGGTTGAGTTTGGGAGTAGCATCGAATCTTCACTCCATTTCAAATTTCAACCACCATCAGCACACATAGAAATACACAGGTCTATCATCTCTCCTCACCACCCGAAATTGCTTAAACTATGCATATTTAATATCTCAAATTCTCGAATGTAATCTTGTCATAAGTTTAGAAACCTTTTTAAAAGAGACGTTGGTATTGTGTTATGTCCATGTTATTTGATTATGTATTTAATGGAGTTCTAAACTACCAGTATCAGTTTTCGAAAAACCGTAATTTTCTAAATGCCAACATAGTTGCTCACTTAAAGACTATTTTGTATAGCAACTGTATGACAAAATGTTTATAACCATGGTTCGATCATTCTAAGCCAAAATTCAATAGAGCTCATTACAGAAAGTATAAGCTTTTGCATTTACTAAGGCAATTAAGAAATCAGAAAAGAAGTCCACAAACACTCAAAAGGTATTAAAACTAGCATTGGATAGATAAGATAAATGCATTAATATCCAACAAGAGACCAACAAGGGTCTAAGGGACTGGAAACAATACAAAGGGCAAACACCAGCAGAGGGAACACCAAACAGTGTCCGCAAAAAGAACGTGAAAGCAAAACAACAAAAAAACCAAGGAAAAGGAATAACAACAGCTAAGAACTCCTCAGAGGTAAGAAATAGTCCAAAATGGAAAGCTGGACATTAGGGCAATTAGGTACTCTAGAAGGTTGCCTCTGAGATAGGGGTCGATGTCGAGCAAAGCTGGAGCTATATATGTGCACACAAAATTGCATGGTCTCCTGAAGATAGAGTGCAAGACAGTGTTGGTCAATATATCTGAAGAATGAGGGAAGTGACCAACACTCTAAACAAACTGTAGAATCTCCCTCAGATCTCATAGTAAATGGGGCAATGAAAAATAAAGTGATCGTCAATCTCATCCTCCCTAAGTTGACAAAGCCAACAGATCCTATCCTCCCTACCAATCTGGTGATTAGTCTAAATAAGTAGTCGGTGAGAACCCACCCTAAAAGATCCCAAGGAGATGTTCCAACGACGAGTGAGGCACCAGGGACGTAAAATGATCCCATCCTAGATATCAAGAAAGTGCTCAGAATAGAAGGCCATGCGCGAACAAAGCCCACCTAAGGGGATTCCTCCAAGTTGTGATAACATACTGTATGTAGATGTCAAGTCTAACATGCTCATTCAACTCCCGTTGAGGTGGAAGAAGATGGGTTAGAGCGTCCAGAAAAAACTGGAAGGGGGGGAAGACGATCCAAACTAATACCAATCAAGCCCAAGAGAGAAAAGACCTGGGTGTACCAACAACAAGACCTCTGACCAAAGTCTGAACCCACAACCTCCATAGAGGAACAATAAGCCAAGTAGGAATATCTATGATGATCGTCGGAGGAATCGGCAAAGCTCCAAAGATGGTGAAGGAGCCAAACTAAATCATAGATGGTCCCCAATTTGAAAGGGTAAGCACCAAACTCAGCCAAAACAATGTTGTGTGGTGTGAACTAGTGACACCTAATAATGTGCCGAAGGAAAAGAGTTTGGACTCTCTCAATAGAGGCCCAGTCAGACTCCAACAGGGAGGGGCCCCAACCAATAAAGCCATAGAGGACAGTCGACTTGACCAAGGAGTCAAGAAGAGACATCTTAGTCGTGGTATCCTGGAAGTGGTGTCGAAAGCATCGTCGCTCAAGAATTGCAAGGGAGGCGAGCCCCTTGTTGACTTTGGGCTACATGACTGGTCTTAGGTTAAATCAAGGTCCAAAAAACTTAATCCCCAAGTATATGACGACACAATTTCGATCGTAGTACCCTAGAAGTAAAAATGGAGATGGGATGTCCTCAAACAATTGAAGACCATAACCTGAGTCTTTCCCAGACTTACAACTAGCTCACGTGAGTCGCAAAAAGAGGCCAAGCCATCAAGGAGCCAATGAAGACCATCGGGAGAAGATGCTAGGAGAATCACATCATCAACAAATAGGAGAATAGAGATCAACACCTGATATAAATAAAAGCCATCGCTAGGTAGCGAGCAATCATGAAGAAAAGCCTCAAGCTTGTCGATGTAGATGCCAAAGAGAGTGGAGGAGAGAGGACAGCCCTGTTTCACCCTAATACTGCTCTGGATAGGATCAAACAAGCCCTATGGAGTCCTGAATCTACCCTCAATGCACTCGTATAACCTCATAATAGCTATAAGAAGAATCTCTAAGATCCTGATGTCCTTAAGACGTTGAAAGAGAGCCGCCCAAGGAACGGAGTCGAAAGCTTTGTGGAAGTCAACAAAATAGCAATAAACTTTCACCGAGCAGTGGCGAGCCTCCTCAATAATGGCCCGTAAAGTCAAAATGTGATCGATGGTATGAAAATCTGAATGAAAACCAACCTGACCTCTAGCCCAACAATGTCATTGATCGAGCTCACTAGATAGGATACCGTTCAGCACAGTCGCATAGAGTTTGGCCAATGTATGCCCAACCATGATGGTCCTATAGTTTTCGGGGTTAGAGATTGGCCCAAATTTATGGATCAAATAAATAATATGTTGTAACCAAGAGTGGCGTAAGCCCACACAAACCACTCGATTGAAAAGCATTGTAAGAAAGTGACGCAAGACAGAGATACCCAACTTGAAGAATTCAACTTGAAATCCTTCCTCATCTAGTGTTTTGCTACTGTTCATAGCTCTAACTGCCTCACTAATGTGGGAAAAGGAGAAGAGGTGACAACGAGTGGGGTGGAAGATGAGATGGAGAGGGGGTTGTCCAGGAATATCATTGAGTGTGGAGGTGTGGGAGGCAAGGGAGTGAAGGTTGGAAAAACATCGCACAAAGAGACTTACACTGCTTGTAAAGTGAACTTATGTTTTTTTATGGCGAAGAAAGCGGCAATAGTCAAGCCTCAACTAAGATGAAGAGGAAGAAGTAGTAGGTGGAGCAGAGTGAAGCATGCGATGAAAGGATTTACAGTCCTCATCAAACCACTGGTTCATGGGGCAACACTTGCAAGTGGGGCGAGGGGAGAGCAACAAGGTGCAATGGGGAATGGAGAGAAGGGCAAACTTCCACAAGGCAGACGCAAGTGAGTGGAACATGTAGGTGACATCCCTGGAGTCGGGGAAGGGGTCCTGGGGGAGAAGTCATTTGAAGTGATGGATGAAGAGCTTCACGTCACCATCGAAGAAGCGAAAAGCAGTGCGAGCATGGGGGGAGGTGATGCAATGCAAGACAAGAGGATCCCCAAGGAAGATGTCCTAACCCCCAGCAATATAACCACACAACAAAAACACAAGAAGAAGAAGCAACAATGCAAGATCTAATACCAAATTACAATAATTTGTTCAGAGATATATAACTGATTACATGCAATATGCCCAACTATAAGGCCTTTCAAGTTAGAGCCAAATACAAACAGCAATTACAAAATCAGTTCTACAAGATCCAACAAGATCCAACTTACAAAACCAATCTTAGCTAGTCTACATACACAACTGGATAAGAACACCAAAAAGAATCCATACTTGTACCCTCAAGTCCACCAAGAGATCCTCTAGTTCCTAAGCTACAGCTCTAGCTCTTCAAATTCATATCTATTCTTCCTTCCATCCCAACTCAATGACTAAAAGACTCCATAAAACCCCTACTTATCTAAGCCACAAGTCGGCCCAGAATGCTAACAACTAAAATTAAATACTTGAAGAGCCACAAATCGGCCTGCAACAGCAATTAAATGTCCAAAAATTGATATTCAAGTAAAATTGTGATATCTCATAAGCTCTCATTGAATTAGAATTTGTGCTTTGAACCAAAGGTATAACATCAGGTCCTCTACAACCCCTAAAATGCACAAAGGCTGATCCATTAAGAATATCTGTGCATCCATACTGAAAGTTATGCAAAGCAACTTGTCACACAACACTACCAGAAATCAATTCTCCAGAAGAATTGTCATATCTCCTAACTTACAATAAATTAGGACTTGTGCCTTGGACCATAGATAGTACTCTAGGCCCTCTTGAATCCTTAAAGTGTGCATCCTCTCATTCATTGCGCAAAATTAGTTACAGTGCTTGCAACAAGCACCCAAAAACCAGAAAACATAGTTCCAGCAGCAAGGTAAAAACGACTCAAACTTCAACTCAATCCATCCAACCTCTATGCAATTATGAGGAAAGGTTTCTCAATGTGTCTCCAACACATCCCTAACCATGAAAGCATTACTCCACCAAAATCCAAACTCGATGCTCCTCAACACTTAACCAAAATCCCTCCAAACATGCAGGATTGCAAGCAAACCCAAGATGCTCTTGCATTCAGAAGGAAGAGGGGGGCAAGAAAAAGCAAATAAACAAGGAGAAGGTGTCAGGGTCCCCGAAGGGTGATGCTAAGGAGGGCATGATCAACCAGAGGAAAGTGAGAGATGGTACAATGGCAAATGAGAGGGATGGAGGCAGCAGAGAAAATATAGTCAACAACACTAGCACCACCACTATGTGGCCAACAAGTGAAGAGTTCGAATACAAGAAAACAAGAGAGTCCATTCAAGATCACTAAGTCAGAAGACTCAAAAAGCTGTAACAAATTAGGACCACACCTGGTGAAAGGCCCCTTACAATCCTCGAAGAGCCGAAGCAAACCCACAGAACCAGGCTAAGAAGCAGTCGTACACATGGGATCAGACCTGCGATCATGCAGAGAAGGTTGTAGGTCTCTAGTCTGCATGTTAAAGTCTCCAAAATAATGATTGCAAGTTCTGAAGCATGACAAGGAAAGAATATTGGGAGATTTAATCTTTTCAAAGACCATTTGACACCCAGATTGACATACTGCAAAAATAGATAGATACATTCGCTAATGTCAAAAGGTTGAAATGTCTCTTTTCTGATTTTATATGATATTTCAAGCCTCTAATCAGATCTTTAAAATCAAACAACCAATCTTTCAAAGATCCACCAATTTCTCAATAAACCCCAAATCGAGTATGCCGAAAATAGTGCCAAAAACTTCACAGCTTCACATATTATTAGTAAATCTGAAAGTGGACATTTTTATAAAAATTTCAGCAACATAACAGCTTACAAAATGACATTTTCAAATATGTATAACATTTACACAACAGCTCTGAAACGGAAGATAAAAACAATGCTCATCGAGCTCCCGAAAACAACATAGAATAGCTCGAAAACACCATAAACACACTAATAATCTATCACAGAAGTATAATCACGACCAAATACATATATTCAACTCTATTTTAACATCTAAAACTCTGAAATACAGCAGCAACCCAAACTGATATGAAATACTCAACCGAAAACACCAAACTCTTACAAAAGCACACCCGAAAAATCACAAATCTGCATTGTTCAACACAATGGCAAACTCTGCATGAGCATGCACATGGAATGACTTCAAACTCCCGTCCTTAGCCTTCCTGGAAACCTGCAAACTCCCGTTCTTGGGTCTCCTTCACAGGTTTGGCAGCCTCTGAAGAACAACAAAGCAATGCGCAAAAATCAAGTTCTGGAATGAGCCCAAAATGCCTCAAAACCCCTTAAAAGAAGGCATAATCCTAACTCACGTGCAAGAGGGGTTAATGAAACATATTTTAATAATAATTTTCATTTATTAGTCCATTAGCTTCCAAAGATTATCCCCTTTTTCCGAAACTTCACCTTTTTTGGGCCTGCCTGCTTTAGAAAAGATTATTATTTTTAATTATTTGAAAAGGGGACATGACAAAGATCTTATGATAATTTTGTACCTGTGGATCTTAATGGAGAACTTTCAACTAATGGCATTTGTGTGGTCATTCATGTAGGGGAACAAGTAAATGCTATATGGGACATGTAGTTTCAAACTTGAAAGAGAAACTTTCCAAATTGTGTTAGGCTTTCACTTCGAGGTACAACTTTGAAAATCAATTTTTTTATTTGTTTGTAGAGTTTTTCACCTTTGTCATTGATGTCAAACGAGGAGTAATGGTCAATCAATTTTTTTTGTAAAACATTGAAGTTATATAAGGGAAAGTAGTAGATATATGCAAGCAGGTAAAGATTATATTCTAAGGGGAAGCATATGTACAAAACATATTAAGTATGGATAGATGGTATAAATAAGATGATCCACATTTTAAAATTTTGATTTGGCCACAATTTTGGAGTTCTGAGATTTTGTGAAGTGAATCATTTATACTTAGCCAATTTTTCCCTATGTTGCCATTAATGACAAAGGGGGAGATTGTTGACAATTTGGCTAATGTAACTCGATAGGTATTGTCATTAATTGAAACATTATCACATACTAAGCTCATTGATGTTAAGAGATAAGTTCAATATAAGGTAACTATTGACACAAAAGTCTACACCCTTGCTTGAGGTATGACCCTCAAGCGACTTTGTGTAACATGGAAACACCCTCCAAGTGTGGGACTTGTGCTCTAACGTTGAATCCCTAGAGAAGGTCGGTTTCTTCACTATCAAGGTGCATCTAAACTACAGCTTGAGAGGAAAAGGGAGAAGGAGAACAGAAATTAAATGCAAAAAGGGAAGGTGGGTGATGCACCGAGATAGAACATGGTTACAACTCTGCCCACAATTGCACAAAACATCAATCAAACACTCGAATACATAGATCTACACTATAATCCACCTTCAAAGAACTCACATGCAAGTTTGGAATTGATTAAATGTTGAAAGGAAGGATATCTTCACAATACAACAATTATTAGAAGGTTAAACACAATATATAACTCTAAGAAGTAGGAAAGAAATATTCAAAACAAGGCAATAGACATGCACAAATAATGAATGGCAAGAAAAGGTAAGGAAAATATTTATTGCAAAAGTTGTAGTGCATAATGCTACTGCAAAATATAGACAAAAAAGACCCTCAAGAAATATTTACAACTTATCTTTATGGAGTTCTCTAATGTTTACATTTGAGTTCAAATCCTGACCAGGTGGAGTTGAGTTGCAGGAGAGCAATAACTGAGAATTAGAAAGAAATTTGATCATAGAGAGCAATTGTTCGTAGAAGTGACAGGAAGAGCCAAGAACGATGCATTCAAACGCAAGAGATCAAATCACCAAAAATCTTATCATTACATGCATTAAAGAGGCATGAAGTGCAATGGCGTCATGCAAAAAGGGCCCAACAAGTCGCTCAAAATTGAAGAATTGGCCCTGATGGCATGTCGTGGCAGAAAAAATCGCGGGGCAAGATAACAAGACGTGTTATCCGCTAGCAAAAGCAGGGTTGACCGTGGGGGGGATCTGGTATTCCCAAAAAATGAACGTTGGTCGTTGATGAAGATCTTCCCTTCAAAATGGAAGGCCCAGATGCAGCGAGAATCTCCCCAACAAGAGATTACAACGCAATCGTCAATGTACATGAGCTTTATTCCAACGGACGGCTAAGATGAAGTGAGGAGACTCCTCCCAACGAAGGAAGCGAATAGCACAAAAGGTGGGGACCTCCGCCATGTGGCTCAATTCTGAGTCTCAGAGCCTTGCGGAAGCACTGCGGAGTGAGGAAACGTCGAAAAGGCAACGCATGGCAGCATGATGCGATTTTGGGCTTCAGAGCGTTTAAGGAACAATGCAACATAAGGAAACGTTGGAATGGCAACGCATGGCAGCATCATATGTTTTTTCGTTTGACAAAATGGACGGCAATCTTTTAATCTTTCATCGAGTCTCCGTCGTGGATCTGTGCATGTGCATATTGGGTTAACCTAAGCACCAAAGATGGGACCCTCTATCGTGTGGCACAATTCCGGGTCCAGAGCCTTGAGGAAGCACTACAGCATGAGGAAATGCTGGAATGGTTACACGTAGAAGCATCTCGCACTTTCAGGAAGATGGGTAGATAGCTCGTGAAAACACAAGTCATTCTCTCATAGCACGAGTCAACCTAACCAAGAACAAACCGAGCCAACTCGGTCAATGAAGACACCGAGCCAAAAAAAAATGTTAGCCGCCAACCTTAGCGATGTTAATCCTCTACAAAGAACCTAGCCCATTGAACGTCTCTCCGATCGAATATCAATAATGGGCTGAATGGGAGGCAAAAATGGCCAACAATAACTTGGAAACTTGTCTAATCATCAAGCAAGAATACATAATATTGACAAATTGGTTGAGGTAAAGAAGCTTACAGTATCCAAAATGTTATACAACACCACTATCCTCCCTCACTTTGTAGCAATATACAGCCTCATTTGGTAAAAGCCCCAAATAACAGAAACACCAACAGTAAGTGAATTGCCTGAATATAGAACTATTTGTGTATATGCTCCATGCAAACACCAAGAGACATCAGCTACTGTATCTTACATTGTCAACCAAGAAAACTGAAGTAATGACTTTTAATGTATTACAATAAACAACAGCACTAACTGAACAGTAGGTACTGTTGACTTGTCTGTCTATCAGGTTTTTGTATAGATCCTAGCACGTGCTGAGCCAAAAAACCTAGTTATTATTATCCTAGGGTAGATAGAAACATAGGTGTTGTGACAAGTCATCAATGCCTTGTACAACAAAAGCTTCTCTCATATTCTAATTACCAAGACAACCAAAACTACTCTGTCATGGCCAATACTACCTCTACTCTAATTTTTCAAGACATTGAGAAATCCTTCCACTAATCACAATGGATATCCAATCATTGGGACGTAAACGTAAGCTTAACAATACCAAAGTTAAATGCTAAAATTTTAGATACAGCACAATCTAACATTGCAACAAGAACCTTTAGCTATGTCAAAAGACTGCATTTGCTTATAGAGTTTCAAAGGGACCCAGTATTATTAAATTCTCTACGCACCACTAAGAGCAAAACCTTGGAGCCAAAAGGAATCACATTTTAGAATCCATTCTAAAAACATAGTTTTCAGAATACCGTGACCACTAAAGGGATACAATATGAATTTGACAAAACTGTGCCAAAAGAACCTTGAGCCATGTCAAAAGACTGCATTTGCTTAGAAAGTCTCAAAGGGACCTAGTACAATTAATTTCTATAGGCACCACTACAAACAAAATCTTGAAGCCAAAAGGAATCACATTTTAAAATTCATTCTAAAAACATAGGTTTCAGAATACCGTAAAATTTTTAAAGAGCTACAATATAAATTTGACAAAACTGTACCAAAGGTTGCAAGAATTCAATTCTTGACACAACAGAAGCATTAAAATGCCAAAAACTTGCCAACAAAGTTCTTTTACTCAGCTAAAATTAACCTTTAAAGTTATCGAAGCAATCATATACCGTTACTGCTCTTATAATTACCACATAAGGAGTAGTAAGCCTACATCTCCGTAATTTAATAAAATTGCCACAAAAAACCTGCAACAGACAAATTGAGGTTAGTATGAACTAATGAGTGAAAACTTACCTTTGCTTAATACTTCTTAAGTAGATCAGAATGGAAATTACCTATTAAATGATTTAAACCTTGTACCCACGGCTCTTTCTCCTTCCACGAGCTTTCTCAAATTTCCTTCCTTTAGAGCGGACAAAAGGCTTGGTGTGACTGTGTGGGACACCAGGTGCCTTCCCAAAATGCTTCACAGCCTCACGGTGACTCTTGGGTCCACGCAAAAGGACCTGACAACATTAAAAATTCAATTATTGCTACTAAACAAATAACAATCTTATTAAAGACAATGACCACATTAATGATAGATTCCTAAAAAACAATCCATATTCAATGTTCATTAATCAAAATGCATTGACAGAGCTATGCTCTACTTTAGTACCGTGTTCTGTCCCAGTGGTGCAAGCAAAGCAAGTTGATCAAAAGTCAAGCATTCCCCTCCTGCTTTCAAAATTCTAGCCCTTGCTGTTTCTGTGAATCGAAGAGCTGCAACCTTCAATGCTGGTAGCTCATAAAGTCTTCTATCATCAGTTACAGTACCAACCAACACAGCAATACTGCCCTCCTGAAAAACCAAACAATGAGGTTATTCGACTACTTAACATGTTGTCCATCCACTAAATCTATAAAAGGATAAAGGAAAAACAAAAAGCATTCCATACTCGTAAGCATTTTAACAAAATTCCTTAAATAGCATTTCAACATAATGGCCACTTGAAGTTTCCAATTGTACCCCAACAGTAAATCTTATCTAAATTCATCTTTTCAGATAGTACATAAGAATTATATGATGAGATTTCTAATCAAGAGATGTGCACAAAATCTTTTTACAATTTTCCATTGGATTAAAAATGTAAGGATAGAATGTCCAACTAGTACTCTAGTTCCACTGCATTGAAGAGAGATCAGATAACTTTTTCCACAAATAGTTCTCAACCCTTGCAAGACAGAAATGTGATTCCAGTCAACCAAGGGCATAAGTTGAAGTAGATTGTGCAGGCATGTTTACTATCTTGGACAACTTGCATGGATAGATTGTGTTGGGTAGGAAATCTATCTTTGTCGATTACAACAATATTGAAACTGCAGTGTTGTAAATTGTAAACCTTTACAATTTCACACCCCTTGTTTTGGCCCTTTGCTTTACTTTCAGATCTCATTTTAAATTGCTAATGTTTGGACCAGACATGACATAAACAGCAAAAACAAAATAATGAACACTAAGACAGCAATTTATCCTAGGAAAGCCCTCCAACTTTAAGGAGAAAAAACCTGCCACACAATAAAATCACTTTATTGTGAATAAGCAGAAGTCTGAAATATAATATAACCAAAGGCAAGTACCAGACTAAAGTAATATTCAACACGAGATACCTATATCAATCACAGATAAATTCGTCCTGAAGAATATATAAAATTGCCTTGACCCTTCATTATCTTGCCATTACAAAGTGAAGACCCCTTCGGTGTCTTGACCTTTCATTGTCTTCGCTCTAAAATGTCAACGTGCAGTCTCTTCATTAACAATGCTGAAGACTCTTCATGATCTTCGAAAGGTGTGGCTCTACAAATGAAAGATCGTTCATAAATGAAGACTCTTTGCAGCCTGATCATAATGACACAACAGAGAATTACGCAGCAAATATCTCAACTATAATCCAGATGCAATCAAAGGTACACAGATATTTCCTGTAGCTACCAAACTTTAACAAGTGAAACTGCATTGTTGAAAATTGTAACCCTTCACAAATTCACTCTCTTTTGGGGGCCTTGCTTACTTTCATAGCTCCTTTCAAGCCTATTTCCAGCCTTGTCTGTAATGTCCTTTTCTTTCACGTAACTCAATTTAAGCTTTTAATTAGCCTATTCTTAGGTTAGCCTAGGCAAAGTGGATTTGGTTGCAATATCCCTGACTTAACCTAACACAATTCTGCTGCAAACTATATAAATTGCAATTTCCTTGGAGGAGTTTTGACAAACAGTTTGCTAGTATGTCATTTATGGTTTCAGTTGTTTTAGAAATATCCCAATGTCTAGAAATTCAATGTTGACATATTTATAAATAAATAAATAACAGAGAAAGGACCATTTGATAATGATTTCCAATAAACACTCACCATTTATAGTCACAGAAAACAGTAGCAGATACAGGGAAAAGATTACAATGGAAGTTTCAAACTATAGCAAAAGACAACCCCCATAGGAATAGATTAACAGCTGGATGGATTCAATGCATACTTGAATGGCAGCAATCTAAGCAACACCTTGTGCAATTACTGATACTGGTCCTGATCACTAAGCAACTCATCACACATAACTCACATCTGCTCTCTGAACTATGAATGAAGATTTACACACCTCCAGGCTTCCCCACAATACTAACACTGTACGACTGCTATGCTCAATTTAAATAACTCTGCCTTTAGAATCTGCTACTGCAAATGATACCTGGCTTTTCAACCTGTTATAGCATATGTGCAATTCTAATCTTCAGAAACCATTGATGGTAAAGTTCTGATATCTTTACAGCCTGTATCCAATGCCCAGCTTCAGAGACAGTACAATATTATCCTGTGTGGCAATTATTTATCACGGCTATTTCTCAGATTAATGTCCCTTGCATCAGTATTAGCTCGGTGATGACCTGAATATTTAATGCGGGCACTTATATCTATCCATATAAGTATTCAGCCAATACCATAGCCTACACTCGAATTTATTAAGATTACCATGCAACTGGAGCTAGTAGTTCGAAGCATAATTTACTTCCAACTTTCAAACTAGCCATGGCTTACATTAATAATTTTCCAGTAGTAATTCCTTCACAAATGCAACAGCTTTCCAGAAATATGTAATATGTGGCCTTATAAATATTTTTCCATAACATGTGTACCAAAAATAATGGCTCCAGCGCAAATGTTAAACATTTGAAAATCTTAATACCCAATAATAAATCAGGTCCCACCTTTATTACAATAGAACAACTTTAGCTATCAGGAATTATAGGATCCAGAATATATTGCCCAGAAATAATATTAAGCTCCCCCAATGAAATTTAATTTCAACTATAGTCTTGCTTACTAAATATATCCAGAATCATTCACAAAGAGAGTTGAACATTTCAAACAGACAACAAGAAAATTGTAAATTCACCATTAATGCTTCTTTGCCTGACAATATTAATGAGTCCTTCCCAACTTAAATTTTCTTTTTTGGAATTCTAATAAAATAAGAACCTTTGCAACATAGTATTTAATGTCCATTGATATTCATAAACTCCATTAAAGTTCATCTGAAGAATCTGAGATGATTCTTCCAGGACCACATAGAATAGATCTTTCACTGCCAAAAACAGTATATCCCAGGTATCCATTCCCCAAAACAAATTTGAGAGAACTCCTAAAATGAATTTCCAAATCATATAACAATGCTTTCATTTGCATAATCAATTAGCCTTTGAAAGTTGTAAATAATTATTTCATATTTTATTATTTTTATCATTATTAATAAAAATAATAAATAATCAAATATATTGTTTTTGAACTTTAGAAATTAACCTTTTCAAATGGAGCAGTTATATTTAGGAAAATCAATGTCTTGAGGTGAACTCTATCAGTGATTTTCAGTGTTTTCGGAAATACTATTTTTGGCAAACTACTATTTTTTAGTAAGAGCGATTTTCAGCTCTTGGCCTTGGTCCCAAATCCTTCCTTAGTTCAGTGCAATGGATTTCAGTCGGACTTGTTGAGTTTCTATTGTTTTTACAGGAGTTCTCTTTATTTCATTCACTAAGTCTCATAAAGTGATTTTAAAAATATCCCTCCCTTGGCCTAAGAACACATTATTTTAAAAGAGTGGCATCTTAGCATATCAAAGGGATGTGATTTCAGTTAACATGTTTCAATTGTATTTACAAGAGTTTTACTTTATTTCATTCTCCAAATCTTATAAAGTGCTTTTACAAATATCCCTCCCTTCACCTAACAACACATTCTTTTTTAAAAGAGTGGCATCTTGTCATCTTAAAGGGATGCCCAAGTGAAGGAAATTTATTTAATTTTTATGAGCCTCTATTATTTATCCAAGGGAACTTTCCAGGGGTTATTAGAGTTAAATCTCTCTATTTTTCTTTCTCTCTCTTCCGTAGATTGATTTCTATTTCTAATGGTCACTCCTCTTCTATGTTTCAATATTCTCTCTTTGTTCAATATGGATATTTTCTCTTTTTGTTTCTCTCTTCAAAATGTTTCTATTTCCTCTCTTTGTTTGTTATAGGAACATTATTGTGTATATTTATATATATAGATCATTCATAATCTTTATTTAATAACACGTACATTATTTTACCATAATATGGTATCAAAGCTATTTTTTCCGAAAAATAATTGCTTCATTATTGAAATTTCTGGAATTATTTTCCAAAATAGGTTTTGAAATTTTTTTTTGTTCATGAAATTTTAACTCTTAAGATTTCCAAAATCTTTTTACCCGGGTGTGTTCATAAATTTGTTTGCATGCACAATTTCTTGGCATCTTCACTGCAACTCTCAGTTTTTTTCTACAACTCAGGTCCTATTAATTGAGTCGCTCACTCACAGATGCTCCTTTGCTCAAAGATACACATTCTGATATTTTCAGTGTCTAGGGTAAACCCAGCTCCCTTATTCTGCTGGTAACAGGGGTTTTCGACCATCATTTTGGCCCTTTTTCTTGTTACAAACAGCTTCATTTGTCCATGGCCACCTAAGGTTTCTAAACATTTCGGCTACGATATTCACCCTTCATTTCAAGTCAAAAATTTGTTTTATTTGCAGATTCTTTGTGGGTTTTTCATAAGCCAACTAAGTTGGGTCTAGGTGCATTGTTTTCAGTGTGTCAATTTTCCAGCCAGCAAATTCTTTGAAGGCTTTTCAAGCTCTCTTATGCGTGTCTATTCATTTTTCTAGGTCTTCAATTAATCTGCCTCGAACTTCATGCATTTTCAAATACTCACATTTTTTGCATTGAAAAATGTGTCATGGCATCTCTCACCAATCTTCTCTTGGAAGCCAGTCAACAATTCGACAGAAAGAACTACAACACCTAGAAGCAAAGAAAGACGACTATTGCAAATTTTTGTTTTGAGGTTGGTTTGACCATTAAGGGAGAGTATCGATATGTTCATAATGAGATAATCATGGTGGATATTATGTGATGTAATATCCATGGACATGCCATGATAGGTTATGGTAGACATCACGCGACATGACATCAGTGCACATACCATAACTAGAATATAAGAATGTCATGTGACTTGATGTTTTGTATACTCCTTGATATCACATGCTAGGTGATATCTAAACTAGTTCATACTTAGTTATCTTCCCTAGCTAACAGGGAGTGTTAAGATATGATAGTGTTAGGCAGAACTCAAGGATATACTAGCATGGCAATTGCATGCACATGTGGGTGCATGTATGTATACCACTCCACATGGTGAACTCGTTTACATGCATCACACACATATGCACAGACATTAAATTTATACTGCATAGATCATGCTTGTAGTAATCTGATTTTATCATTATCAGACTGAGTATAAAAATCTGAGCGATCAGATTATATATCTCTAGGATCAAGCATTATATTATTACTATATTATCGATCATGTATTGATCGAGCAAATCATCAATTACCTTATATAGATTGGAGATCATATTATGATTCGGTTATTAACTAATCACTACCAATCAAGGATCGGGTCCTTTAGTGGATTGATAATTATAAAATCGTGTCTCTTCATGGATGAATAGACATGTCCGCCTATGTCTTGACTATTGGTGTGGATATAAATATCTACCGATTCAAGAGATTGTGATTATCGAAATCAATAAATGATATACATCTCTTCAGATTGGGAGTGCAGTACAATTATATTCAGACTTTGTATTTAGTTTTTAAGAATTGAATAAGTTTGTATTCATCATATATGGATTATTACCTGCAAGAAAGCACATGGTGAATTAGTGTCTATAAAATCTGAAATAGAGTGATTACCATGACTGTCTGTGATAACAAGTTTGATTTACAATCACATGGTATCAGAGAAGATTCAAACTCTTGGGATAAAAGATTATACAAGAAATAATGTCTATACTGATCTTCTATACCTGAATTCATGCGATGAAAGCCACAATGTATATATTCCCAACCACATTAAAGCAAGACATGACTAAATGCAGATATGATTTCTCCCATCTGCCACACATTGCAGATGCCCTAAGTGGGTAAAGTAGGCAAAGTCATTCCACCTTGTGTGGACGAAGGTGAATGGTCTGGCCTAGCACAAGAAAGTGGCTGGATTCATCCAAAATTTCAACAAATCTGACAGCTTCCTTTTCCAGAACTCAGTTTTGCTGCTGTCATACCAACTCTCAGAAGCTCCCTGTACGAAGTGATCTCACTGCAGACACTCATCATTCATATGAAAATTGTTCCTGTAGTAGCTTACCATTGAATACCCACAGGCGTACTTGTGGTGACTACATCGTCTTGACCAAGTCATGAAGGTGAATGCACTGGTGTGGCAAAGAGCCAAATAAATTTATCTTATTTCAAGAGTGCGAAGTAAACGACAGAAATATCATCTATTCAATAAATTCATTTATGCAACAATTAGAATTTGGGATTATGATGGTCGATTAAAATGTGAATTAATTGTGGGAAGCAAAAGACTATTCATTCTCAAGGTATTGACTATCAATTGACAGATGTCAAGTATGAATAGTAAACTGAGATTCACAAGTTCATTGATGAAGGTCTGAAGCAGTAAACTAAGATATTGAAATTAAAGGCTACGTAAGGGTGCACTGATCATGAAAGTAGAGAAAGGTCTTTCTGAACAGGGATACTTGACAATTCATAATCTGAGATAATAAATGGAAACCCAACAAGTTTCAAGAGCTAATGAAATGACAACGTCCAATCCATCCAATGTGGATTCCACCACGTCTGATGTCAAACAGAATGAAGAACGAGATTACAAGAGAGAAATATTCTCTGCATAATATGAATGCTACGTAAGCAGAGAGGAAGACAGAAAACACATAAAGAAAAAGGCAACATCTTTGGTCAACCCACGATGATGTGGAGTAAAGTATACCGAGGGGACCAAATGCAATACTCATTCTCACCAAGAAGGTACAGCCACGAAAATACTGCCAAGTGGACAGGGATGAGCGCACCAAACCCATATGATATCAATGGTCATCTATCAACTGGATATTTGACGTGCTCAAAAATATGAAGGTATTCAAGTTAGTTTTTAAACGCTGAACAGGTGGTTGCTGCTTTTAGAGGGCACTTGGATTATTCCTCTGCATCTGCATGGCATAGAGATGGTCAGCATTTTGCCACTGGAAATCAGGATACCACTTGCAGGATCTGGGATTTTACACAAATGCCTTAATGAAACATGGGCTCACGGAGACCATGGCTGCAATGATGGCTGCAGAATATGCAGCACTAAATAGATTTGGTGAGAGAGGCTATTGAGATTCAATTAAATGTAGCTTGCAGGTAGAAAGATTTTATACACAATGTTAATAATTAATAAAGATTCACGTTCGTATCCCAATAAAGGTATATGTAATGTGCATATTATAGTGAAGAATATATCTCTGGTGTGCAATAATGAATTGTCTAAGGATGGACTTTATTGAAGTTCTACGAAATGAAGGTTTGCACCAGTTTGAGCCATAAATTTTGAGAAAGGTTGAAATAAATTTTCCCAAGTTAGCAAATAGCATGTGTATGGGCATAGTACCATGGCCTTGTTGGTATCATCCTTGTACTTGCAATCATCTTCCAAGTCTATGAAAAGATCAAAGCTCCCAAATAAGCACGCATGGGTAGAGATGTATATAGTGAAATGAAAACGTCATGGCAGTATGGGCATGTTTTCTATTTTGCTCAAACTATATAGAAAAAAGGTTACAAGTAGAAGCCAGTCATGCTTTGGCTAAAGGTCTGTCTTTGTGGAAACAATTGTTTTGTGTGTTTTTGGAGATATATGCTTTGAAATTGCACAAAGGACATATGAAGTGCAAGATCAATTGCATAATTTGTATGCAGAACAACTGGATGAGAATATTACATTGCGGGGGGGAATAATACCAATGTTCCATTCCCATTGCTTGACCAATGCTTAAATGGAGGCATTTTCTAATGCATTGAAGCAACTTGTATCATTTATCTACTCATTATAGTCTCTCTCTTATTTGTATACAAACTATAAAGAGCTGTTTGCCTTAATCGTTTCCTTCGTCTCTGGAGGTGTTTATACAGAAAAAAAAATGGTATTTTACATATGCTACCAAATATTGTGCAGAACTCAATCTTATGATAAAATCTCCAAAAAAGTTTTGATCTAGAAAACATTAGTTAAACAAATGATCGCGTTGGATAAAGTGAGGCTCTTGAAGCAAATAACCTTGATCATTGAGATGATAAGTATCAAGAGGGAGGCCTGATAGTTCATTAGTGACAACCTTGGACAAAGAGAGGAAGCAACCTAAGGATCTATATCTGTTGACATCCAATGATATTGATTTACAAGGAGTAGACCATGTTGAGATGGTCTCTCTAACTTTCAGTTGAGGGACATTATCATTGAAGAACAGATGGTTGGCATTCTCGCCAAACCTCTTACTAATGAGAAGTTCTAAGCCTTAGCTGAAAAGGAACTTCAGCATTAGTGACCTACTTGTATCCTTGCATATTCTTTTGTTTGAGAGAAATTTGAGGAGAGTCATTATTTCCACCCTATGGATTGAGCCATACTGGATCCACCCTCTGATGTAGTTCATGGATGTCATGAGTGTGATGACATGACAACACCACATGAGAGGATCCATGGTAACTCTGTGTAAAAAAAAATTATTGTCATGTGTGTGACTCCATGACTTTATGGGCCTCCGGTGTACACTACTAAAAGGTGACAATCTTTCTGACAATGTATACTTGTATATTCTTTTGTTTGAGAGAGAAATTTGAGGAGAAAGTCATTATTTCCACCCTATGGATTGAAGCATACTAGATCCACCCACTGATGTGGTTCATGATAGATGTCATGATGACATGACAACACCACATGAGAGAATCAATGGTAACTCTGCGTAAAAAAAAAAAAATTATTTTCATGTGTGTGACTCCATAACTTTATGGGCCTCCTGTGAACATTGCTAAAAGGTGACGATCTTTTTGATAATGTATACTTATATTCAACATTGTAAGGTGATGACTTTACAATGTTCACTATCATGACAAATATCATGCTAACTTGATATTCATTGAAATGGCTTGATAGTTAATATCTCTTCAACTTATTGATAGATATCATGTTGACTTCATGTCGGTTGTGTATCACTATGTTCTAAATGAGATAATCATGGTGGATATTATGTGACATAATATTCGTGGACATGCCATGATAGGTTATGGTTGACATCATGCAACGTGATATCAGTGCACATACCATAACTAGAATATATGAATGTCATGTGACTTGATGTTTTGTATACTTGATATCATGTGTTAGGTGATATCTAAACTAGTTCATACTGAGTTATCTTCCCTAGCTAAGAGGGAGTGTTAAGATATGATAGTGTTGGTCAGAACTCAAGGATATACTAGCATGGCAATTGTATGCACATGTGGGTGCATGTATGCATACCAATTCACATGGTAAACTAGTTTACATGCATCACACATATATGCATAGACATTAAATTTATACCACAGAGATCATCCTTGTGGTAATCTGATTTTATCATTATCAGACTAAGTATTATAATCTGAGCAATCAAATTATATTTCTCTTGGATCGAGCATTACATTTTTGCTATAATATTGATCATGTATTGATCGAGCAAATCATCAATTACCTTATATAGATTGGAGATCATATTAGGATTTGTTTATTAACTAATCACTACCACTTAAGGATTAGGTCCTTTAGTGAATTGTTAATTATTATATCGCGTCTCTTCATGGATGAATAGACATGTTCGCCTATGTCTTGACTATTGGTGTGGATATAAATATCTACCGATTAAAGAGATCATGATCATCGAAATCAATAAATGATATACAATCACAGCGTCCTCATAAGGGATTTGAAATGGGTCAATCCTCCAGTGGCTAAATTACATTTCATTTGAATTTGGCAAAAAGAGAAATGAATTCAAATTAGAAGTTGGTTGACCCAACTTCTCTGTATCTTATTATTTACACTCATGTGGAGCTCTTATTTAGGGTTATTATAGTTGGCATATTGTTATGATGTCGGATTGTAATCTCGCACTGGTTGAGGACAATATCCCTCATTGCATTGTTTGCAAACTTGGCTCGACCAAAAAACTCATATAGGACCCAACAAAGATGACACCACAATTTTACAAAAAATCAAAAAAGAAACTTATGCACCTAGAAAATGTAAGAGCCATAATTCCAATACCACAAAAAGCCTCAACTATTTACAACTACATTTGATAGATTACATACATGGAATAATAATAAAGATAGCAATGCATACCAAATACAAGAGTAATATCTGTATTTGTTCATGAATAAAGGTTAATGGCAAGAGTGTAAGCAATGACTCATACTATGCAAACTCAAAGTTGTGTACTTCAAAAACCAAATGAGGGCTTGGGAGCAACACCCTTGGCACGCATCTTGGGGCAATGTCCCTAATGGCGTCAAGAGGCAATGCACATGGGGATTGGGGGCAGCCACCCTTACGAGATCTTGGGTTGCTGCCTAGACCAAAGTAGGACCTTCAAAACCACATTGAACTCCATGTTGAACATCATTTTTGTGACTAAATACACATATGGCCTTCTTAGTGACAGAAAATGGGTGGAAAAAACAAAAAAAAGATTTTAATTCTAATGGCAAGAGTGTAAACAATGACTCATACTATGCAAACTCAAAGTTGTGTACTTCAAAAATGAAATGAGGGTTTGATGGCAACACCGTTATCGCAAATCTTGGGGCAATGCCCCTAATGGTGTCCAAGGGCAATGCACAAGGGATATGGGGGCAGTGACCCTTACAAAATCTTGGGTTGCCGCCCAAATAAAATTAGTACCTTCAAAACCACATTGAACTCCATGTTGCATGCCATTTTTGTGACTACATACACATTAAAAGATCTTGGGTTGCTACCTAGATAAAACTAGGACCTTCAATACCACATTTAACTACATGTTGAGTGTCATTTTTGTGACTACATACGCATCTGGCCTTCTTAGTGACAAAGAAGACAGGTGAAAAAAACCAAAAAAAACATGTTAATTCTATTTGCCATTTTGAAGCAAAGTGGAGAGTCCATCCTTCACAAAAACTCATGAATCTTTTTTATAGACTCCCCAAGACTTGGGTCGCAAGTATGTAGTGAGTCAACTCAGCAAGCCACGAGGCTTTGAAGTCCATGGCGAGTCTGTCACGAGTTTTGTGAGTCTTCAAACTATGATTAGTGTACTAGTTTCAGCGATGGAAGACCCACCCTAGCTGATTGTTCTTCATAGTTGTAGTCTTTTTTTTAGACTCCCCAAGACTTGGGTCACAAGTATGTAGTGAGTCAACTCAGCAAGCCACGAGGCTTGCAAGTCCATGGCGAGTCTGTCGCAAGTTTTGTGAGTCTTCAAACTATGATTAGTGTACCAGTTTCAGCAATGGAAGACCCACCCTAGCTGATTGTTCTTCATAGTTGTAATGAAATAACTTGCACAATAAAAGAGAACAATATGAAATATTTTGCAAATACTTGATAATAATTGAGAATAATAGGCCACTTTGAGGTTGCAACCTCCAAATATCTCCAATTAGAACACACTTCACAATATGATCCTAAAATAAGACTCGCATCCTCCTATATATACCTAATTATGCTTAGGATGAATAAACACACCCCTATATAACACCTAGGTCGACCTACCTAAATAATACTATAATAACGATAACATGACTTAATTAAGGGTTAAGATAGCCACAAGCCGACTATTCATAACCCTATGTACACCAATATTAAGGGCGTAGCATGCCCCCTCTCTTCCAAGAAGCATTGTCCTCAATGGTAACCGAGTGTGGATTTTTTTGAATGAACTCCTCATCCTCCCATGTGGCCTCTTCAACTAGTAAATTCTTCTATTGGATGAGATACTAGGTGAGGGTTCTACTCCTCAACTTCTTTGTGCCTGTTTGAAGAATGCACTCTCGTTCCAAAATTATTCTTCCTTCTTCATCAAGCTCTGGAAGTGCTATTTGAGTAGGAATATTCTGCCCAATTACCTTCTTCAAACAAGAAACATGAAAAACTAGATGTATCTTTGTTGTTGGTGGCAACTCTAGCTTGTAGGTAAAACTACCAATCTTTTGCATGATTTGGAATGGTCCATAATATCTTCGAGACAACTTATTATTCTTTTTTTGTTGCTTCGTTGAGATTTGTTTATAGGGTTGCAATCTCAAGAAGACCTAATCCCCAACTTTAAAATTTATTTCATTATGATGTTGGTTCGCTTCTTGTTGTTACAAACGTAAATGGCAGAATACTTGATATTAAACAGAGATCAAAATGATCAATATATACAAAAGGAGAATCGAATAGAATAGAAACATTCTATTCTAGACTACACCTAAATATTAGAAACATTCTAATATTTACAATAAGCTACAAGAGTGAGCATTAAAGATTATTCTAATACCCCCCCTTAATGCTCAATCTATTTACTACACCAATAGATCCCCTGAATTTAACAAACTTGTCAAGACCAAGGGGTTTTGTGAAAATATCTGTTGGTTGTTCTGAGGTAGGGACATAGAGTAACTAAATAGATCCATCTTCTACTAACTGTCGAATATAATGGCAATGAAGCTCGATGTGCTTGGTTCGTTCATGAAACACTGGGTTTTTGGCAAGTTTGAGTACTACCTGATTGTCTGTAAACAAAGAAGTTGGACCTGCTTGAGAAATATGCATATCTGCAAGCATCTGACAGAGCCAAACTGCTTCACAAGCCGCCTTGACAGCTCCTCTATATTATGCTTCTGTAGAGGAGAGTGCATGTGCCTGTTGCTTCTTACTGGTCCAAGTAACTGCTACAGATCCGATACTGAACACAAAACCAGATGTAGATTTCCTGTCATCAACTGAGCCGGCCCAATCAGAATCGGTGAATCCACTGAGCTGAGGAGTAGTACTCCTTGTGTAAAGAAGACCATAATCTGGAGTACCATGTACATAGCGTAACACACATTTCGCTGCAATCCAATGATTAGTCTTGCGGTTCGTCATAAACCGTGAGATGTAGTTGACTGCAAAACTAAGATCAAGTCTAGTAGTAGTGAGGTAAATGAGACTACCTACTAGCTACCTGAAGAGTGTTTCATCTACAGGAGGAGAAGCAAATTGTGCGGACAATTTCAGACCAGTCTCCACAAGAGTGGAGGCAAGTTTGCAATCCTACATTCGAAACCTGTCAAGCAAATTTCTGGCATACTTGGACTGAGACAAAAAAATACTGTTGTCAGTCTGCCAAACCTCAATACCTAAACAATAATGAAGCAATCCAAGATCGGTCATATCAAAAGTTCTGCATAGATCCTGTTTGATATCTGAAATTAAATGTTCTGAACTCCCAGTAATGATCAAATCATCCACATAGACAACAAGCAAAAGAATATCATTACCAGAGTGTTTAATATACAGATTACTATCTGATGGGCTGCGCTGAAATCCCTGATTAACCAAGTACTGATCAATCTTTATGTACCAAGCCCTAGGAGCCTATTTAAGACCATAGATGGCCTTTTGGAGGCTACATACTTTTGGTTCTGAACCGGCAACCTTAAAACTTGGGGGCTGTGTCATGTAGACTTCTTCCTGTAATTCACCATTGAGAAAGGCACTCTTCACATCCATCTGATGAACTTTCCAACCATACTAAGCTGCAATGGCAGGAAGAACGCGAATAGTGCTCATCTTGGCTGTCGGAGCAAATATCTCCTCATAGTCAATGCCTTCGCGCTGGGTGAATCCTCGAGCAACAAGTCTGGCTTTGTATTTGTCCAAGGTACCATTTGCATGGTACTTGACTTATAGACCCGTTTACAGCTAATGGATTTCTTCCCAGGAGGGAGATCTGAAAGAACCCAGGTGTGGTTCTTTTGAAGACTCTGAAGCTCAGCATCCATTGCTTGTTCCCATTCTGGAATTCCTCTGCATATGTCTGGGGCTCAAGGATACTGTGGATGTTGGCCATAAGAGCTATATTAACTGTGTTGTGCTGAATGCTCTTATTTCTGGAGGTTCTACCCTCAATGAGTTCATTAGGACGAAGATCACTAATCGTTTGAGCCCACCATTTTGGCCAAAGAGTCGAGGAGTCAATATCAGATGCAGTCGGAATAGCTGGATGAGGAGGAGCAGGAGCAGTATTATCTGGAAGTGGCTGAGGTGGTGTATTAGTAGCATCAGATGACTCATATAAAATAGAAGAACCCAAGTCAAAGATTGCTGAAGACTGAATCTTGAAATGCGGTGTGTAGTCAGAGAGCGGAAATGGTCCGAGTTCCTCGTCAAACACAACGTCACGACTGAAGATTAAACGATCAGTATTTACATCAATCAATCTACAGGCCTTATGTGTATGATTGTATCTTGTAAACATAAATTTTTGGCTTTTGGAATCCAACTTAGTGCGTTTGGCATCAAGGATCCATACATATGCTAGAGAGCCAAAAACTTTCAAATGGTTGATCCTAGGTTTGCGACCAGACCAAGCTTCCTCAGAAGTCTTATGATTAACTACAAGGGTGGGTGACCGGTTAAGGAGGTAGACAGCTATGGATACTGCTTTTGCCCAATATTTTCTGAGAACATTTCTATGTTCTAGCATAGCCCTAGCCATTTCTGTGATGGTACGGTTTTGACGCTCTACAACACCATTTTGCTAAGGGGTGTGAGGTGTGGTGAACTGACATCTAATGCCATGAGTAGTACAAAAGGCAGAGAAAGAAGAAGAACAAAATTCTCCCCCATTATCGGTTCTAAGAGTACAGATGGAGGAACCAGACTCTTTTTCTACTAGAGCTTTAAACTGCTGAAATATAGGAAACGCATCTGATTTTTGCTTCAGAAAATATACCCACATTTTGAGACTGAAATCATCCACAAAGAGTAAAAAATACATGTTCCTAGTAATAGAAGGAGTATTCATAGGACCACATAAATCAATGTGGACTAGCTAGAGCACTCTAGATGCCTGCCATGATTCACCATTCTTAAATGGTGTCCTATGTTGCTTCCCTGCTTGACAAGCTCCGCAAACGCGATGATTTTGGGTCTGAATATTAGGTAGGCCATGGACTAAATTATCTCGAGCAAGTTGTGCTAGATACTGAATGTTCAAATGACCATATCGCTGATGCTAGAGATTGCTGAGAGCGGATGATTCGGCAATGAAAGCATGCTCAAGGGAATCGCCTAAATCTTCAAGCCTATAAATATCATGATCTTCAAGACCGACAACAAGGGTAGTGCAAGAAGCACGATCAATAATTGAACACTTATTTCCACTGAAAACGACATCCAACTAAGGAGAGTGCTTCATAATCTGACTAACAGACAGAAGATTATGTTTCATGCCAAGAACATAACATACATTGAGGAACATGAGTTTTCTTCCTCTAGACTAAATCTGAATATTTCCCTTGCCGATAATATTGTATTCTTCGCCGCCTCCAAAGATTACTGAGTCAGAATAGGGAGTGAATTCAACAAACCAATCACACCTATGAGTGAAATGTCGAGAGGCACCAAAATCGATGTACCAGGCAGAAGATTTCACATGATTTGCAAGTATGCTGCCCATAAAGGCATGGTAGATAGATTCTTTCTGCTCTGAGTGTTGGGCAGCATAGGCTTGCTGTTTAATTGAGTCTGACTTTTGATGTTGCTGATACAGATGCTCAAATGGCACAAACTTCGAGGTGAGAAAATGAAAGACCCAGAAAAATTGGAGCACCCAAAAAAGACCTTGAAAAACCCAAAAATAAAATGTTGTCAAAATTTGGATCCGCTGGCTCGAAAATCGAAGCACAAAAAACGAGGCACCCACAAAAATATGATTAAGACCCATTTGAGATCTCAAAAAACCCACCAAGAATATGTGATCAAAAAAAATTTGAGGTCAAAAACTAGGGTTTCGAAGAAAACCCTAGTCGGCAGCTATGGAGGTCGATATTTGCAGAAAAATGGCGAATTGCTTTAAAAAACGGCAGATTCTGCTTCCTAGCGCATGATTAGAGACTGAGACGTTGCATAAAAAAGAGTCTATGACCTCCAAACAATGGTAGATGTTGTCAAATGCGAACCGTGCAAGTGCAGGCTTAAAGACACAATTTCTTTTTTTTCTTTTTTTTTTAATCAGTCGGGAGTTGGAAAAAAGGATCTTTGGCCAGAGTCGCAGAGGAACAGAACTAGAAATGGAGGTCGCAGCTAAGGCTACCGTTCCAGTGACGCAGAACAAGTGCTCTGAAATCTGTTTTCTTACCTCACAAGGGCCCCCAAGAAAAAACAGGCGCGATTTTGAGAGATGATTTGTAGACAAACCTGAATTTGGGATTTGCCAACAGACCTCAATTTAGGATTTTTCCTATAGACCGAAAACCCTAGGCGGGTTTCTCAGAACGAGCACCAAGAAATGCACAAAATAATTTCCAAAAATTTATGCACTAATAATTTCAAAAGAAATTATAAGTTTTCGAAATAATGTACTGGCTCTGATACCATGTTACAAACGTAAATGACAGAATACTTGATATTAAACAGAGATCAAAACGATCAATATATACAAAAGGAGAATCGAATAGAATAGAAACATTCTATTCTAGACTACACCTAATATTAGAAACATTCTAATATTTACAATAAGCTACAAGAGTGAGCATTAAAGATTATTCTAATACTTGTTTCATTCGATTTTGTGCCATAGTTAAATGCTTCTCGAGTCCAGAAAGTACCTATAGTTGATGAAGCAAGTGGTCCTCTACTATCTGAACTCTTGGTGACACCTTAAAGATGATGTGATGGAAGGAGGATGATATCCATGAAGTACCGAAAATGGACACTTTCTTTATGAGCTATGAAAATAAGTGTTGTACCACCATTCTAAGTGGTAGCCAATCTACCCATTGAGATTGTTTCTCTGAAGTGAAAAAACGTAGGTATCCTTCCAAACATTTATTAATAACCTCAGTATGCCCATCTGATTGAGGATGGTATGAAGAACTATGAGCCAATTGAGTACCCATACATGAGAATAAATCTTTCCAAAAGTGACTAGTAAAGATAGGATCAGGATAACTGACAATAACCTTAGGTGTACCATGTAGCTTTTGGATTTCTCCAAGAAAAGTTTTGCCACTGTACTTGTTGTAAAAGGACGTGATAATGCAATGAAATGTGCATATTTGGTGAGGCCATCAACTACTACCATGATGACATTATGACCTTTAGATTTGGGAAGCCATGTGATGAAGTCCATGGATACCTCTTCCCAACACCAGCTAGGAATAGATAAGAGCTGCAAGAGACCTAGTGGCTTAATTGTCTCCTCCTTATTTCTTTGACAAACCAAACATTCAGCCACAAATTTTTGAAAATCACCTTTTAGCCCTTCCCTAAAAAAATCTTGCTTGACCTGATAATATGTCTTCAAAAATTCTAAATGACCACCAACTGCGGACTCATGTACCTTTATACCAACTCGCGGAATCTTGTGTTTAAGAGTGGAATTCTTGCAAAAATACAAGCACTCTTTATACCAAAGAATATCCCCCTTCAAACAAAACTTATCTAAACTACTAGAATAACTATTTAATTGTTGGATGAGATTACTTGTTGCAACATCATTTTGCCACTCTACTTTGGCTTCAAAAATGTGTCTAGAGCATTTCTTACCTTTCCTTCACCAAAACTTTTGAACAAAATGGTTTGTTCAAACTTCTATTAGTCTTGGTCCCAACACATAACCATCCTACTCATAAATTTGGAGGTTTCTTCAACCTTGAAATCTATGAGAACATCATGAATCAGGATCCATTTGCCAAAATTTATGCCACTATGTCAGGCATGCAATTTCTAAGCGCTTGGAGAGAGGCAACATAAATTTTTAAAATTTGGTAGGTTATACATAGATTTAATAAATAAAAAATTATGGGTACACCAAGAAATTCTTTTGCTCATAAATTTGCAATATCATAATTCCTAAAGCTCCAACCCTCATCACTACCCAATAGGTCTTGACTCTTCCTGTATAGTACCATACTAAGAAAAGAGGATTGTAAGGGTTTTGTGGTTTAACTACCTTGGCAACATTGTTTGACTTAAATCCCCTTCAAATGGAATGGAAGGACCTCAAGTTTGATATGGTGGCATCATCAAATCCTAATTCTTCACCTCCAACAAGAATCATGAGTTCAAGTCCTATATTCTACAAATATCATGGTGTTCCAAAGCTTTCAATTGGCTACAGAGTTAAAACCCATCGAAAAATCTAAACCTCTGCTCATGTATGCCATTTTTCTTGTACCATAATCCATAGTCTTTTGTTCCTTTCAGATATCGCAGAATCCTTTTCACTGCCATTATGTGATTTTCTCTAGGATTAGCAAAAAATCTTGCAATAATACAATGAATAATGTAATATCAGGTCTTCTATGTACAATATATTGTAGTTTTCCAATCATTGACCTATATAATATTTGATTTACCTCAGTAGAACCATCATTCTTTGAAAGTTTATGACCAATAACAATAGGTGTTCCAATTGGTCTTGAATATTCCATACCAAAAGTCTTCAATATCTCCTTGACAGACTTTGATTATGTAATGTAAATGCTTTTATTCATCTGATAAACTTGCAATCCAATAAAGAATTTGATCTCTCCAAACATTGACATCTTGAACTCCTTCATTTCATTAGCAAAAGACTTGCACAATGAATCTTTTCCTCCAAATATGATATTATCAACAAAAATTTCTGCTAGCAATATCTTAATTTTAGATTCACTTTTTAGGTATTGATTGTTATTGTCATTAGTTCTTGCAAAACAAATTTTCACCAAATAATTGTGTAACCTTTCATATCATGCTCTGGGGCCTTTCTTCAAACCAAATAAAGCTTTGTGTAACTTACATACCATATTGCTCTTGTTAGGATCAGCAAATCCTTCAGGATGTTCAATGTAGACTTCTGCCTCTAAAATTCCATTCAGAAATGCAGATTTGACATCCATTTAGTATAGTTTGAATCTTTTGCAAGCGAAGTTCTCACTCCTTCCAACTTTGAAAGGGCACACGATAGGGCTTCATCTTTTTCATCCTTCCTAAAATTGCATCGACCACAATATTTTCCTTCCCTTTCTTATATACAATCTCAAAGTCATATCCGAACATCTTAGTGACCCATTTTTGTTGCTCTGCAGAGGATAGTCTTTGTTCAGAAAAATATTTTAGGCTATCATGATTTGTCTTAACCTTGAAGTGTCAACCCATTAAATAAGGCCTCCATCGTTTAACTGTGTGAAGGATTGCTAGCATTTCCTTCTCATAAATAGGTTTGAGCTGATTTTTACCCTTTAATTGACAACTCTCAAAAGCAATTGGTCGACCTTCTTGCATGAGAATTGTTCCTATCCCATTTCCAGAAGCATCACATTCCACAATGAATTCCTTGGTGAAGTCCGAAGTGTCAAGCACTGGAGTTGTACACATAGCCTCCTTCAATTGCTCAAATGCTATATTAGCAGATTCATTCCAATGAAAAGAATCCTTCTTCAATAGAGTGGTAAGGGGTGCTGCTATACGACCATAATTCTTCACAAATCTTCTATAGTACCCTGTCAATCCCAAGAAACCCCTCAACTTCTTAATGGTCTTTGGAATAGGCCATTCCATGATAGCCTTAAATTTGTTAGGGTCCACCTTTACTCCTCCATGTGAAACTATGTCCCCCAAATACTCCACCTCCTTAAGACCAAAAGCACACTTGGATGGCTTAGCATAGAAATGATGATCTTCGAGTATTTGTAATGCTTGATCTACATGTTGCAAATGTACTTACCAAGTCTTGCTATAAATCAATATATCATCAAAGAACGCTAACACAAACTTGCTGAAGAACTTCTTAAAAATGGAATTCATCAAACTTTGGAATGTAGATGGTGCATTGGTAAGACCGAATGGCATCACCAAAAATTCACAATAACCCTCATAAGTTCAAAATGTTCTCTTACAAATATCTTCCTCCTTAATCCAAATTTAGTGATAACTAGATCTAAGATCTAACTTGGTAAAATACATAGCTCCATTTAATTCATCTAGCAAATTATCAATGGCTGGAATAGGAAACTTATCCTTAATGGTGTGTACTTGTTAAGCACTCTATAATCTTGGACACATGCACCAAGTTTCATCCTTCTTGTGCACCATCGCCACAAGCGAGGAGTAGGCACTTTGGCTATGCTTGATGATCCCTACCTCTAGCATTTCCTCAACAATTTTTTCTAACGCACTTTTTCATATGTGGGTAACTATAAGGCCTAATGTTCGGTGGTTGGCTCCCTGGAACTAATTGTATGGCATGGTCATGATCCCTCTTAGGAGGAAGTCCTTTAGACATATCTCCAAGAATCATTGAGTGGCAATCAATTATTGCTTGTAAATTTCGCTGAGTAAGAGCATTAGATTGAGAGACTTCTAATGAACAATGTTGGGCCACAAATCCATCCACTCATTTCTTAAACAACTTTTGCATTTGATAAGAGCTTACCATCTGTGGAGATTTTGCCTTCAACCCCCTTAGGTCCACTAGCTTTCCTTCTTATTGAAATCTCATGAATAGTTCTTGGAAGTTCATCTCAATTGTTCCTAATTTAGTAAGCCATTGTACTTCCAAAACAATATTTGTTGCACCCATGGATATTGCACACATTGGGGCATCAAGTTCATAATCTCCCATGGATAATTTAATGCTATGACACTTCCCCAAACAACTAATTGTACCCCCATCTACAATCAAAACCTAAAACTTTGGGGCTAGATGTATAAAACAATTTAGAAGAGTTGTCAACATTTTGTTGATGAAATTATGAGTGAAATTATGAGTACTACTTGAGTCAATCAACACTATTACTTTTTGCTTCCTTAAGAAACCCACTACCTTGAGAGTTTGTGGTGCATTAAAACCTAAAAGTGCATGACAAGAAATGATTGATTGAGAATCATGCGATTCCTCAATTGCCTCCCTATCCAACTCTAATATGGGCTCCTCCTCTTGTTCCTCACTTGGACCTTCAATATAGATCAATTTTTTTTCACTACATTTATGTCCTTGACTGTATTTGCTATCACAATTGAAACACAACCCTTTTGCTCTTTTCTCCTCAATTTATTGTGGAGTGAACCGAGAGGAAGAGAATGTGTTGAATATCCTTTCTCTCTTGTCACATTAGCCCCTTGCTTTCTAGGAATCAAATAATTCTCCTCTACCTTGCGTGCCGATGTAAAAGACTCACTTACTGAGCTAGGACTAAACATGTGTACCTCATGTTGAATGTGATCCTTAAGACCACCCAAGAATAAATCATCCAAGTTTTCCTCTGTAATTGTAAACACTCTTAAGGATAGATTTTGGAAATATTTGAATATAATCCTTAATTGATCTTGTTTGTTGAAGTTTAGCAAGCTGGCTAAAGAAGTTATCTGTCACACTATTGTTATATTGTGCTTGGAGTTCTTTTGTAAAAATTGACCATGATACGGTGAGACCCTTTTTCCTCCAATGAGTACAAAGCCAACGATACCAAATGAATTAATCTGGTTCTAGATATAGGGAAGCCATCATGACCTTTTGTCCATATGGGATTTGATCTATTTCAAAAAAATTCTCCATCTAGTTTATCCATGTTAGAGGATCCTTACCATCAAACTTGTGCATATCCACCTTTGGAAAAAAATTCCTAGATCCCATAGGAGTATTAAAATTTGTGACATTATTAGCCGACTTGAAGGTTTCACCTTGGTTGCTTGAGAACTCCTTCCTTGTTTCATTTATATAGTCGCTTAACATGCTTCGTATACTCCTCATAGGTCACACATCCCTCTTAACCTCCTCCTTGGACTTACTTATTTTCTCATTGGGATTACTATCCTCTATTGTTTCCCAATCCATATCAAAGGATTTCCCAAGTGTGACAAGATTCTTTTTGCCTCTTGTTGCAAGGCCCGTCATGATGGAAACCAATATTTTTGAAATAAATCACACAAATAATATGTAAATTCTCTGAAATTTTTACTATAACTTACTAGGGCCAAGACACCACTTACCCAAAAAAAAAATCTAAAAAATTAGCAAATTTGCTGCCTTGAGAGCGAATTTTCCTAATTTTTAAATAAATCGCTCATCTTTGCTTCAATTTCTCCAAGTTGTTGGAATGTAAGCTCTCCACTATGCATTCAAAAACCCAATACAAGTTATACTCCACTTCGGCAAGATGTGAGAGATACATAGATCTCAATAAATTGTGTAGAAATCGTAATTATGCAATAATTTGCTCAAATCTGCTCCAATTCCTCTGAAATCTGGACTGTAGCTTCTTTAAAATGGTCTTCAAAAACCCTTTTAAAAATGTTTTAAAAAATTTGCTAAAATCTGAAAGTTATGCTTTTCCTAAAATTGCCTCCAATATTGAGAAAAAGTATTGCCTCTACAATGCCAAGATCATGCTCTAATACCACTTGTAATGAAATAACTTGCACAATGGAAGAGGATAATATGAAATATTCTGCAAATACTTGATAATAACTGAGAATAATAGGCCACTTCGAGGGGGCAACCTCCAAATATCTCCAATGAGAACACACTTCACAATGTGATCCTGAAATAAGACTCACATCCTCCTATATATACCTAATTATGCTTAGGATGAATAGACACACCCCTATATAACAGCTAGGCCGACCTACCTAACTAAATAACAATATAATAATGATGACTTAATTAAGGATTAAGATAGGCACAAGCTGACTATTCATAACCCTATGTACACCAATATAAGGGTGTAGCAGTTGCAGATTGTTGCAATGTTCTTGAAGCTTTCAAGAACATTTTAGATTTGGAATGATTTAGTATCTTGCAGCTTCCAGTGGGAGTTTTTAGATTTTGGTGTGGAGTGGGATTATCTATTCTGGGTGATTTAGAAGTGATTTTAGTGTTTTCAGACTGCTGGTGTGGGATTTATAATTTCTAGATTTGTGCTTGCTATGTGGCTGAATTCATATTTTGCTCATATTTTCTGAAGGGAGGCAAATCTGATTCTAGGTATTGATTTAGACCTCTTTCCTAACCTAGGAAATTTATTTTGAGATATTATTTGCAATTGTTGATGAAGATTTCATTTTTTCCAAGTCAAATTGCCCCTCAAAGAGACTCTGCAAATCTGCCCTAGCTGGTGTTTCAGAGTTAAAAATCAGACTATGTGGAGAATTATAATCTGCTATTTGCCGGTTAAGTTTAAAAAACTGATTATTGAGGTTTTTGGCACTTACATATACCCATTCTTGTCGAGTTCGAGTGAGTTTGATAAATTTGCAATTGTTGATGAAAATTTCATTTATTCCAAGTCAAATTGTCCCTCGAAGAGGCTGTGCAAATCTGCCCTAGCTGGTGTTTCAGAGTTAAAAATCAGACTTTGTGGAGAATTATAACCTGCTCTTTGTGGCAAGTTTATGAAGTATTTGCCAGTTAAGTTTTAAAAACTGATTATTGAGGTTTTTGGCACTTACATGTACCCATTCTTGTCAAGTTCAAGTGAGTTTGATAGATGTTTTATGGTCTGATTTTAATGATTTAAAATTCTGGTTTCAGTTTCTTTGAAATTGCAATTGAATCTAACTCCACATTTCAAGGGTTTCAAATTATCTTATACTAGCTTTCCAATTAAGTGGCCAAAGTGTCAAATCCACACTTAAATCGGTGACTAAAATTTATGTTTTGTACTAACAACGAGGTGAACATTAAGCTCCCTCTCATTTGCTACCAACAAACAGTATTTCTCTTTTCTATGATTTGTACTGACCGAGTGGCAATGGTTTCGATTAAGATATACCATCACTCTTGGCCTCATAGCCTTCTGCCATCTATATAAGTTGGTGCACCTCATAAGGAATGCTATGGTGATTCTCCCTCCTTGTATTATAAAGTGCCCAAAGCAGTCCTCTAAACTAGGCCCAAGAAAAGTTATACCATCCCTTTTGCCCTCATAGCCTTTTGCCATCCAAATGAGGTGGTGCACCTAGTTAGATAGTCTATAGTATTTTCCCTTCCTTGAATAAGGTGCCCAAAGCAATCCTCTACCCTAAGCCCAAGAGTGGGTAAACCACCCCTTTTGGCCTTATATGGCCTTTTGCCATCCATCAATTCTCCCTCGTTATTTTCACTTCCTCATCTTGCCATGATCAATCGCTACTATTTGAAAATCTATACTTGTTACTACAAATGTTACCTAGAAACACATTTCCACCCCAAATGGACAAGTACAAAAATGGAAACAGTTTAGGGGATAGGGAGCAACTAGAAACATTTCCAAGCCATCCCTAATCATGCAAAATATTTGGAAATTGCCTTAGAAACTCAAAAACAGTCAACACTGGTCCCAAAAATCGTTGATTGTCCCCAATCTCTTAGGGACAGACATTCATTTCCAATGACAAGAGGCATAAACGAAGTCATTTTTATCACTTATTTGCAAACTTTTTTAATCATAATCTAGTTTGACTTCATGATAACTTTTATATTATTATCTTTCAGAACCTTTAATCAAATCAACTTACTCAAAAAATTGGCAATGCTCATATCTTTATCATTGGTCCTTTACATATCATGTTACCATATTTTTGTAAGGACACCCTATAACAAAAATACTCAGCCTCACCCTTATTTGTTGTAGCAACATCAACACTTGGCACCTATAGTGTTGTGAGGTTCTCACACCATCGCCCCAAAAATTTAGGGACCCCCTTTTTTTAATTGCCTTGGCAAACTTTTGGATTGTCCAACAATTTTGATTTTTTTGAGAATTTTGAGTCTTAGACACCTTCAGGCTAGAAAGGGAGGGCTAGGTTTATTTTCATCAGCTTTCAACTTGATTTTCCAAAGCAACCAATTTCATCCTTACGCTAGACAAAATTTTAAGAGACAACATTTGGCAGGATAAATTGTAAATTTGTACTTAGACCTTCTTTTTTTAAAAATTTGGATATAATTGTGTAAATTTGAATAATTTTCAAATGGGAAATTTTGTTAGATTTGAGTTTTGGAAAATCTTAAATTTTTCTTTGGTGAATAAATTAATTTTGTAGAGATGAAGCCAAATTGCAAAATCGATTTTAGGCTCTAGAAGTGATTTTACTTTTGTCAAAAAAACTTAATGGCATAGCCAAAATCGATTTGGACAAAAATTGCAAAAATTGGCTTTAATGGATTAAAATTGCCTTGAAAACTTTTTGCCACTTAATGAAATTGGTAATTTAATATTGAAAAATGGCTTTTGGTTAGCCAAAATCCGATTTTAATGACATATTAATGACTAAATCCTCATTAAATGGAAGTATTCAACATCTCCAAGGCATTATTTAATTTCTTTTGGCAATTTGGATCTAATTGGCAATTTAAAAAAGCAATTTTTATTTTGGTAAAGTTAATATTTAGCTAAATATTTAATTGTGGGCCATAATTTTGCATTAATTATTGTTTTTCTTGCTCCCAGGGTCCAAGTCCGCTAGCTTGGAGGGAGTAGGAAAGTTGGGTATAAGAGGAGGCCTCTCTCCCATTTCCTCCTCACTTCTCACTTTTCCTCCTCAAGGTGTTGGTGATTTTAGCAAGAGCAGTCCTCTCCCCATTTTGGGCAAATTTAGACTTGGAGCAGCTCTTCTCTTCCTAGGTGATTTCTTTTGGGAGGCAGATTTTTGCATTTTTGGGCAATTTTGCTTGCAATCAACCATTTTTAGAGCTTGGTGGTCTCTCTTGGAGGCAGATTTTTGCTTTATTTGGTGATTTTTGTCCTTCTATTAGGGAAGTGATTTATGCCCTAGGTGACTTTGGAGGACAAATTGGAGACTTTCCATGCTTGGGCGAATTGATTTGAAGGCAGAACTTTCCACTCTTAGCATTTTTGAGGGTAGACCTGATTTTTGTGCCATAGGTGATCTATGATGGAGGTATGATTTTCTCCATTTGGGGACTATATTTTTTTACATCAGACTTGGGTGACTTTATTTGGGAGAAGATACATGAGGAGTCTGATTTTTGTCTACAAATGGTGGACAGTTTCAAGTGTTTAAATTTATGATTTGCAAGAGGATTTGAAATTTTCAAGGTCTGATCCTAAATTCCAAAAGAGTCAAGATCCGGCTATTGGTAGAGGTGACTTTTAATCATTTAGAGTTGAAAGTGGTGCTTAAGCTGACTTCTTTCTTTCGTTCTAATCTAAGGATTGCCTCCCTTGGTTCTGGTTGTCTAATTGTCCACCACTTTATCATCCCGTAATAGGGTGATGAGATGGAGGATGGTAGTGCAAGCAAGAATCCTAAGGGAACAAATATTAGGAAAGACAAAGAGGATATGATGCCCAAAACAACTTTCTTCTCGAAAATGAAGTGAATAACTGATACCAATGTCAGTACAGTAAACATGACACAGGTAAAGGCCAGACTAAAGGAAGGACAATCCCCTTTGGCAAAGAAGATATACAGAAGACAGTTGTACATCACAGCCCAAGCGTCGATATTTCCATTACAACCATGATGAGCGACATCGGAGCAGCACTTGATTTTGAAGATATCAAAGAAGAGGACATCAATAAAGCAAAGCTTGGATCGAGATTGGATGAGCTAGGAAAGGTTACTATCAAGACGAGACATTTGAACACCCTTTCCTCCCTCAATGCTTTTGTTGGATTCGCAAAAGAGTATGAGAAAGATCATGAGAAGACACTACAAGTAGCAAGCAACATGGTGAAATCAGTTGAACTCAAGATGAAGCACACACCTTGTCCTCCTATAGAGGAAGTCAACGAAAGGCTAGCTAGGTTTATCACCTTAGCTAAAAGAGCAAAAAAAAAGGGAAGAGTCATATTAGAAGATCATTTAATGTAAACCCAAGTGGCAATTCCTCTTTCTTCTAGGATAGGACAAGTGTCTAATTGTGATTGGCCACCATTTTGGTGCCTTCTCATTGGTTGTCACTTTTGCACTTTTTTCATTGGTCCATTGACAAGGTGGTGTCTTCTCATTGGCCAATGGGGTGGCAACCCTAATTAGGGTTTCTAGGATTCAATCTCGATCGTTGGTTTTGCCTTTGATCTCTACCGTTAGTTGTAATTTTGGCCTCTATAAAAGGCCATTTCCTCTCATTTGTAAGGGTCGGAGAAAATTGTTGCATAAGATAATACCAAAATTCACTATTTCTTTCTCATTGTTGTGACTTACATGGTGATTAAGGGCCTTTGGTATTATTACATGGTAACGTATTATTGCATGGTTTCTACTTCCAAATAGTTAAGAGTAAATTTCTTTTCAAGTTGTTGAAGCAAATTTCATTTCAAGTTGCTAAGTAAGAGTAAAGTAGATGGATAGTTGCATGGTAGCATTAGTAGGTGTTTGATAGGGATCAATACTAAACCACTAGCATCCTAGCGGCTTGTTGGGAAGCTTTGCGTGGCAAACTAGTTTATTATTCCTTTGAATCATTGCACCTGTGGAAGTGAGGCCACTAGTTAACTTTCATGAGGTTCGATCCCAGTCCATTTGCTAGTCTTCCATCCATAGGAGTAGGTATAGGATAGCAAGTAATTTAGGACTTAGAATTTAGGACAAGAGAGAGTTAAAAAAAAAACACCAATCGTAAGAACCATTCACCCTCCACCACCATCACTTTCCCATCAACGCCATCAAGCATTTACACCGAACCACCATCTGCATCATCCCACCAAAGTCCAAGTCATCCTCAACAATTTGCATAAGACCGCCTACGTGATCACCAGCAAATCACATTGATAAAACTGAGTGAGTATCCACAAGAGGAAGGAACATTGGAGTTATTCTCATATCCCATGAGCAATAACTTTTCAAGAGAAGAATTATATGATTGATACTCCATATCGGATATTCAATAACTAATATGTTATGTAAGTGATACAAAAACTCGCATCGACATATACTTAGTCAGCCTTAACTACTTGTTAGCGAACAATTTTTCCTTCTTGTCAATAAAATACAAAAGAGAAAGATAAGGAAAACTTCCACCAAAATTGAGTTCCTTTGAATGAACTCTTTATGTTTTGAGGCACAACTCCCTCCTTAAATGATGAACAATAATCTCCTTTATTTCAAAAGATTTGAACAGATGAGATCTTTTTACCAGAAAGAACTAAGGTTATAAAACGATTTTCCATCACTATGCAAAAGCATTGCAGAATTATTGTTGATTCAAAGCTAAGTCAACAAACTTAATCGGATGTATTAAGCAAACTGAACAAGGGTGATCAATCCAATTGAACAAGATAAATAGACAAACATTTACAAAACAAAGCACACAATCATTACTCACAATCAAGAGAACATTCCTTAAGAAACAAGTCAAGATTACCAAAATTATATGATCTCAAATAACCAACGATGTGTAGCAATAGTCCAAAAGGATTTTTAATTCTATTTCTTCATCCAAGTAAACGGCATTACAAAATGGTTCAGTCTAAAACGACCTCAATAACTGAAGTTGTTAAAGCAAAATCACCAAAGTATCGATACCAAAAACATTTAATCTTACAATATATAGCCATGCAAGGCTTTATAAAACAATTATGAAACTAACTCCAGTGAGAGTTGATAAAGCTAAGCCTAGAACTATAAGGCTACTAACTTAAGTAACTGAAAAGATTAAACAGCCAAAGCCTAAGCAGTTGTGATGTTGATTGGATTTCCTGGCTAGCCTTGCCCAAAAGTCCCATTGCCACCTGCATCTTTCCAATCCTTATAGGTGACTTCGAAATCCAATATCTCCTTCTGGTGCGAAATTCCCAGTTGTTCTGTTCTCACCTACCAAATGGTGATGCCCCTACAAGCATGCTCCAGCTTCTTAATATGCATCATCAAATGATCATCACTGATTATAATCATCGAATATGTTAGGGCAACGACAGCAAAGATCGCAGTAGAGACTTCTTTGGTGTCCTTGAGATCTCATAGCTTGTCTTGGCAAGTTGTTTCTATCTCCTTCATGTTCTTAATGGACTAATCTTTGTTCCCTAAGATCTAAACATTGATACACTTCACATCATTGTGTAAGATTTCTTTCACCCAATTAAGTTCTAGCTTTGAACACTCTTCCAGGCATTGTTCAATGACCATGTTCCTCCATTCTAGGTTGGTTCTGGAGACATACAAGAAATCTGCATCATTCTCGAAAATCTACTTTCAACCAGAAACTTGTTTGTCCCATATTCTTGAACTTTCGCGATGTAAGCCACGACATCCTTCCATTTCTCTTTTTATTCAACCCATGCACTTAACTTTGTTTCCAAATTGGCCATCATTGTTCGACCTTCACCTTTGTCTCAACTAAACAAGCTATGTAGCTGACCTCGCGGGAAACTACCGACTCAAGCCATTCATCAAGGCTTTAGAGACTATCTCTTTTCACTTGGTTGATTAATTGCTAATTAGCTGGGGAAGTCACGCCGATCATGGAAATAGCTTGGGGTTGGCATTCAAATTTCGCATTTTGTAGATTATGGATGTACTCTGCCAACATGCGGATAGATTGTTTCAGCTCTTTCTTCTCTTTCCAGTCCTTCCAGATACAATTGGTGACCCTAGCATGTCCTACATCCAAGATTTTCATATCCACAGCTTTGAAGGTTGGCCCGAGAACTCTTTTCTCTACAGTGTAGTCTTGAGGTGTGATGTCATCTAGAGTTTTGTCTTCAACCCAGTCCCCTGTCTATTCATCAACCTCAAGTATAGTTTTTATCTTTGCTTGTTTTTTTTAGGTGTCTTTCCCAAATATTTCCCAACCATGTCCTGGACTGAAATGCTTATGTGCACCACACTCCTTTTCTTGTTCACTGATAGATTGAACCAATTCGATGCCAAGGAGGTGCCTTTCGATGGAGGGGTTTGTAAGGCAAGGAAAGCATAATTGGTAATCATTGAACCTGGGGCATTAGCATCACCTGGCGTTGGTTGATAACTCTAATCCATGGCTTCTTGTATTCTCTCTTTAGAAGATTCTGTAATAACTTCGACCTCAATTGGGTCTATACTGGTATTTTTCACAATAGCCTTCTGGGCTTTCTCCTTCTTGGTGCGAGAGCGAGTCCATCTTGCTCGTCTTGCATGTTGAACTAATCTTTGAACCTCAAGTGCAACTTCAACTTCAAGTTTCAGAATGCCTGTAGAGGAAAAGGTGACACCCTTATCAGTACCATGAATAGGCGAAATTGAGCTAGAGCTAATGAAGGCTTCTTGTGAGGCTCGCTCTGATTTTTCATTTTAGACTGCCTTTTCTCTTTTAACCATTTTTTAGTTCTCACAATGATTGGGTCGGTTCTAGCCTGTAAGTCGTCTTCCTCGGGAGAATCCCAATCTATTTCTAGCAGAAGAAAGGCTTCAATTTGGGCTATATAAAAAGGATCAACCACTTCTTCATCTTTGTCTTCCCTTACGCCTTTTACATTCATCTGAAGTTTCCTTTATCTACTTCAAGGTGTGTCTAGACCACCACCTCTTCCTAACTTCATAATCATCATCACAGTCAACACAGAAGTCTTCTAAATGAGGGACATGTGAGAACTCCAGTGGTAACACAAATAGGGGTTGAGCAAAATCTTTGCCATCAAAGTCAAGGTGAATAGTATAGGTCTCTAGGCTCATCAAATTCAGTTCATGTTTGAGATCAAAGGCATTTTGTATAGTTTTGCACTTGTAGCGGCCAAGCTCTATGGGAAAGGTAGAACCAAAACCTCTTTGAACTTTGCAGCTTGTGTCAACCTCTACTACCTGTCTCCGGACTTCTATTAGAACATAACGGTCTAGGCAATGCCTGGGCAATTTAAGTGGTTTTCCTCCATACCCGCCAACTCAAATGTATGTGAACTTAGAGAACTGGGTGACAAAACTACCGTAGATCAATATGAAATGTGTTTCCTCCTCGGTCAATCTTTTTATCTCCTTCTCTTGTAGCTCGAAGACCAACTTAGCAAGAAAAGTGTCTTGCACTCTCTTGAAATCGTCCCAATTCTTTTCTCTTTGCGAGGAGGGGAAATATTCATATATAGGCATATCATTTACCCAACTAGTATGAGGAAGTCCAACCCATTCTTTACAACATGCCAATACATTGAACAAGTATGAGCTCATATAGAAACCAAACACTCCAGATGCTTAGGAAAGCTCTTCGTGCAATCCATCGACTATGATTTCTGCACAATCAATGCGTTTGTTTTTATCACTCAAGATGGCTTAGACAAATAAATACATCTAGTTCTCCTAGTGAAAAGCATGTTGATTACCTTTGACCATGTTTAGGAGGGTAATTACATCTTTTATATTAGGAATCATGTACTCCCTTGTTAAGGGGTGAGGAAGACGAGACCCTCCTTTCTCTTGTTTGAGTAACCAGTTTTTAGCAATCGCATTGTTGAATGTGTTTGGGTCTGCCAAAAATTTTATGTCCAAGAGACCAATTGTCCAAGCTTCATATTCTTCATGCGACGGAATGCTCGAAGCACTAATGATCGTAACCCTATTCACATAGACAAGAACTTCTACAAGATATGTCCTAATGCATCTTTGGGTAACATCATATCTATTCCTATATTCTAAAACCAGTTATAGGTAAAGTATTGATTGTGGAAAACCAACAGCCTGCAGCAATCCACTATTGGCTATATTTTCAGTAATGGAACTAGGTTTTGGGCTTGAGAATCTAGACAATAGCTTGTTAATGTCCTCATCAGTAAGGAAGGTATCCTTGAGTGCGGGCAAGAAATTGGTAAGGGAGGTGACAAAGAACCAGCCATGGAAACAAAACTAAACAGTCCTTTTCAAAAACCAGTTAAGAGCAAATGATAATGGAGGAGGTTTAACAAGGTTACTCACTTGAAGTGAAAGAAGTAACAGTAACTATTGAGGAGGTAAAAAGAACTCACCATGTTAGAGAAAAAACAATGTACTTCCACGAACAATTTTGTTGCAGACCGCCTATGACTCCATACAAGGATGAGTATTTACCTTATTGCTGGTATCATAATGAAAAAGGAAAGCAGTCTAAAAAAGCCTTTAAACGGATACTCACATCATAACTTGTTACAGGAAGTACTGATTTGACAGGAGCATTAAATCATTTGATGAGAGTATTTGCCTTTGCACATAACAAATCTTTCCACCACTTTTCATACCAATCATTTATCACAAGGTGTCACTTCAACCTTTTTAGAAAGATTTTGACACATCTCTATACTACCACTTGCCAATCTCCGTGAATGTCTTGGGCTCGTGAACTGAAACCTTGAACTATTTAGAAGTTTGAGATTTCAAGTTTAAAGACAATAATTATAGGAATCCAGCTGTATGAAACTATCATTAACTTTGCCAAGAAAGATATGAATGACAGATCATGAAGTTTGAAAAATGATTGTTCAAAGTTCAGTTTCAAAAAAGCGCAATATTTGACAGATTTCATTGCTAATATCGAGCCTAGACAAACATATGGACACGAGATGAACTTCGAAATTCGAACTCAATTAGATCAGAGTTCAAGTTCAAAGAAAGGAAATAAAAGTTTTGCACTTACAAACCCGATAGGGAAAGGAACCAGTGAACTTGAACTTCGAACTAAATTGAGGGCAAGGTTCAAGGTTCAAAACTTAGGTTAAAAAGAAAGTCATTGAAAATCATTGAGCAAAATTATATGAAGCTTTTACACGGGTAACACTATTGTATGCCATACCTTCTATCAAGCTATCTATTCGCTATTCCACCATGTTTCTTCTTATTAGAGTGGTCAAATTAATTGCAAGAATTTTGTGGATACATGTTGATGTGAGTTTTGTTACACTAAATATGCAAAATCAAACATCCAATGTTTGGAGGTGGAACACTAAATACTAAGTCCTCTTTTGAATAAGGTCATCTCTCATGCTAAACGTGCAAGGTTATACCACGAAATGACTTCAAGGTTCCTCCTCAATTGTGGATACTTGCTAATGAAATGATGTGATTTGTTGGTAATCACTTTAGGGACTTACGTTATTCCTCCAATGGATATCAACTCTTTTCAATTATAAAAATTTGGCTTCACAATGTTCAATGAAAAAATATTTTGATTTCCCAACTTTTCTCTTCAACTTAAACTTACTTCTACTCCTAAATATAAATGCAAGGTATTGTGGATGACAAACTCTACTAGATGTAATCTTGTTAGCAACTCCATCTTGATGGAAATATTGTCATTGATGTCAAAGGCATGAAGGAAGATGCATTGAATTATGTCAAGCAATGAATATGTAATAAGCAATACACCATGGCATCAAAAGATACTTCAAGGATTGATATGGCAGGAAACTAATACTATCATAAATTTTTATGGAGTGAAGGAATAAAGTTAAGAATGAATGAGCAGAAAAAGATGCGAGATATTGTCACTAGTATCAAACATATGAGAAGCCAAAGAAATGCTCGAAAAGTCAAGGATGCAACATGAAGTCACCATTGTCATGGAACCAAGAATCAAGCAATCACTTAGCAAACATGAAAAATATTGATTGTGCAAATACTATTCATTTTGAAAATTATCCAGCAAATAAAGAGATAAATCACAATAGGAAAAGACATAGGGTTTAAGCATATCGTTGAGATTTGAAAATACAGCAACAAAGATTAAAACAGGCTAGGAGACAAAAATCAATTCATATTATAATGACAAGGTGTTATTAAAACAAGAAATATGCAGCAGACATAATGTGACTAAATGAAATAAATATAGACAGTAATGATATCAAAGCCATCTTAATATGGCAGGATGGCTAATCAAAGTGCGATTATTAAATATAAATATGGCTGTGTGTGTTTTCAAGAAGAAATTGAAGTATTACCCTAAAGAAGTATTAGTGATGAACAAAGAAATAAAACAGGGGAGTTAAGCCTATGGAAATATAGCATAACAATATAGGGCAAATTACTGATGAATATAATAAATACTTTAAGCACCAAGGCATCATGGGTCAGCAAGTACATTTGGAAATAAGCTTGTAATGTTTGATGGAGCCTGATGAAAGAAGAAATGGTCTGGAAAGAATTAAAATACAGATTGCTTTATGAAGACAATATCATCGCCAAGGTTTTATATCCAACAATTCAATTAAGAACGCCATTGATTTATATGTGGAACTATAACAGCGACTGCATTAATAGAAAACTTTGAAGTTGAATAGCAAACAGTCATCGTCAGACAATACTAACAAAAGCCATATATATTGTAAGTCAAGCAAAGAACTGTGAATTGAGTAAGCGGCATGGTGATATAAAAAAAGTGCCACGTGAGCAATGAAGTGTTGAAACATGGTTAAATGAAATCAAGTAAAGAATCGAAAATAGCAATAGTTTGAGGCAAGCGCACAATAATCAGGAAAGCTACATACCTTGTTTATTCAGCAAAAAAAAATGTAATGCACCGTTAGAGAGAAAGGAAAACAATGAAGTTTGTGTTAACTGAATAATAAATAAAGATTAAACAAGGAAAGGGCACATTCATTAGGAATTGAAAAGCTACATCTTTTCTATGTGTAAGATATAAAAAGGAAATATATCGTTTGCAAAGAGAAGCTGAGTGCAAATGAGGGGCAGATAAATATAAGAATAGCGTATAAAGTTAAATGAAAATAAAGTAAAAAAAGAAGACATTGAATTGAGAGCAGATTGGTGAAAGAGTAGAATCGAAATATAAGTAAGAGTATAAATAGTGAAAAAGAAGTGTTTAGCTAACAAGGTTGGAATAAAAGGAAATATAGTTTCAGATCAACCTTCAAAATCATCGAAAGCGTATTTGAAAGTAAATGAAACTTATCACAGCACACAATTGCAAGTACAGCAAGAGTCGAGAACATAGAGATGACATAATGCAGAGGTGATCATTATAGGTAAGATCTGTCACGTAGCTATTCATGTCAATAACTTGGAGTAGATTTTATTTCATGTTGAAGTAGTTTATTTGAATGAAAGTAATTGTCAATGTTTACTTGATTGACTCAACAATATCAGACCACTAGCCAATTGCTGATTGTAAGTGTGTCTTGTGTGGATAACTAATGATTGAAATAACTTAACTTGAATTTGATATTCAATCTTTAGGTTGTTTCCATTTGATAGGATTGAGGAGGAGCTTTTGATGCGAAAACAATATGCTAACTTGGCATCTTCTTTCATTTCCATCAGCTTAGTAAGTTCATATTCCTTCTTACTATATGCTAACTTGGCGCTTGTTTCATTTGGTCACTCATTTTCATCAACGAGATTAAATCATCACTTTCGGCTACTGTCTTTGGCCTTATGGCATATTATTAATAAATTTTTAATACTCTTGTCAATTATTCTATTTCTTATTTTCATCTCTTATTTGGTTCTTGCTTTGCAATCTTCAGCTATTCTTTCACATGGAGACATTTATTACTATTAACACATTTTTCAGTTTGGTCAAATTATCAAAAACATGTATCATGTGTGTGTTTTGTTGCTAGAAACATTATTATTTGGCTGCTAATTGAAAGGTTTTTTTAGCATGTATTGATTATTATAAATGTTAAGGGACATACATCTCTGTAGAGTCCAATTCAAACAAGTTATTTTGTTCAATAATTATAAGAGTGTGTACATTCATGTTGAGAACAACTTTCTTGTAAGAGTGTTCATAGCAATTGGATTTTATATTTTTCATAAGTATTGTTATTTCTAGATATAGATATTATGGATGAATACATAAAACATTGATCAATATATATGGTCATTGTGTATTTAAGAGATAGAGAGGTATAGAGGTTTTGTAATCTTGTTTTGAGAATCTTAATAAAGAATACACTTCTAGGGGCAGGGTTGTTTCCCTCGTTGAGGATTTTTCCTATGATATTTTACATTCTTTAAATTTCTTATTTACTTACATTTCAGTAGTTAAATTTCCATGTTCTTTTGTTTATAAATTTATCATGATAATTCCACTAGCGATCTTCATGGTAATGAGCTCATCAAAGGTCGAATTGCTGGAAAGTAGGATCAAACCTTTCAACTGTGTAAATTTTGCTCTCATTGCCAACACTCACAGTATGTATGAGCGTCAAAGACACACTGAGGCAAAAGCGATATTGAATTGGAAGAAGCTATAAAAACTGAACATCCTAGTCTCTTGAAAAATAACACTTAGGTCCTTTCATATCTTCCTTTAGAAAAGAAACCCATCGAATGCAAATGGATCTACAAAGTCAAATGCAGGGTAGTTGGTATTTTAGATAAGTAAAAGGCTAGTCTTGTTGCCAAAGGCTTCTCTCAATGTTAAGTGTTTGGTTATGAGAAGACCTCTACCTTGACAACAAAGATGAGCACTATCAAATTAATCCTAACCATGGTAGCTTAGTATGCCACAAAGGTCCATCAAAGGGACATCAAAAGTGCCTTCCACAATGGCGATTTACATGAAGAGGTATACATGATGCAACCTCCTAAATTCAAAGTTGCTAGTAAAGAACACCATGTACTCAAATTTGTATAAGCACTTGTAGCCTTGAGCATGGTACATGAAAATCAATAAGAACCTCATAAATCAAGATTTCTACGAGTCTTTCTGACTCCAATCAATATGTCAAGACTATTGGTAGTGACATCATCCTTCTAGTTGTTTATGTTGATGTTTTGATCATCACTAGAAATTCGCAACATTTGATTCAAGAAATCAAGCATAATTTATGTCAATTTTTTGATATCACTGACCTTAGGCTTCTACACAATTTCCTACATGTAAAGGTTTAGCAATAATCACATGGCATTTTTATCTCTCGATTTAAGTATGCTCAGGCTTTGCTTAACAAATTTAGAATACAAAACTACAAACTTTCATCTACACCTAGTTGTCAACCCAATCAAGTACTCCTATTAAGAATGAATATGTACTTAAGCAACTAGTAGACTCTCACCACCACTAGACTTGATCTTAGCTTTGTCCTAAGTTACATATATCGCTTTATGGCAGCGCTTACTTCCAATCACACCGGAGAACATGTTGTGGTATGTCAAGAGCACACCAAACTTTAGTATCCTCTATGGGCAAACCAACCAACCTCAACTCAATGGTTACACTAACTCTGATTGGGGAAGGCTTTGATGATTACAAAAAGCCCAATTTTAGGTATGTATCCAATTTGGGCATTGATGCTATCACTTGGACCAATAAGAAGCAATAGGTAGTATACCTTTCCTTAATGAAGCTAATTATTAAGGAACAATCAAAGTTGGTTGTAAGGCAATTTGGCATCATAGAATGCTTTCTGACATCCATATGTCTCAAAAGGATTGTCACCCTCTTATAAGACAATCAAAGGTGCTCAAACATGTCAAAAGATCTAATCTTCCATGACCTAACCAAGCATATTGACATTCACTGTCACTTCATCCGCCAATTGGTTGAAGAGGGATCCACAGATTTGCAGTATGTTCCTACAACAAACTAGTCTCTCGATATTATCACCAAGTCACTTCCTCCATATAAATTTGTTAGTGTAGTATTCAGTTTGGGAATTGATCTTATCACTTGGACCTGTAAAAAGCAATAGGCAATATCTCTTTTCTCAACAAAAGTTGAATATTGAGGAACAGTCAAAATTGGTTGAGGCAATTTGCCATCATAGAATGCTTTAAGACATCCATGTCTCAAACAATATCGTCGCCCCTCTTTTGCAACAATCAAGGGGTGCCCAAACTTGTCAAAAATTCGATTTACCATGAGCTAACCAAAATCACTTCATCCGACAGTTGGTTGAAGATGGATCCGTGGATTTGCAATATGTTCCTACAGCAAACCAAACTATCTATACTCACCAAGTCACTCCTTCCAAATAAAATTGCAAAGTTCATGGGACTCCTTAGTGTAGTTGACAGATTGACCATTAAGCAGTGTAACACCGACACTGGAATAGATCGAGACATCTGTACATTTAGATGAGTTTCTGGGTTGGGGGTTCAAAGGGCCTCAATTTTGAGACAGCAGCAGTAAGGCAAGGGGTGTTGTATACTATACATATAGAACTTGGAAAACTTGTTATGACATGATGTTTCGGTATAACATACCAAATTGACATACTTGAACATAGCAAAATTGCAACACGAACAAGAACAACTAAACATTCAACATAGTACATATCCAATAGTAACATTCAACATAGAAATTCAAGTATCCTCCCCAGTGGCAGCGTGGTTGCAGTATGTCAAAGGTGGGGGTACTTGGGTAATCAAATACCCAATGCACGGACGTCTTGGGGACGAGTACTTCAAGGTTTAGTGGGGAGGTGTGAGCCCCCAAATTTCACTACCATTAAGGGAGGTCATTAGAATATTATCTCTGTTTATCTCATTAATTATTCTTTCAATGGTTAATATTGTGTATCTTGCAAATATTAGAATGCTTCTAATAGTCTTTTATTCATTCATTATTAAAATATTTCTAATAACATCTCTTTTGTAAACCATATAATGAGGGCCTTGCTCATTCAACTAGTTTACCAATTACTTGCATATTTGCAATTGAAATTAACATTAAATGGACACTAGCTCAACAATGGTGTTTGCACTTTGTCCAAGTAGATACAGTTCTCAAAAATTGGAAATGGTCGAATAAAAATCCTTGATGGCTGACAAATTAAACTAAATCACCTACTTGCACAATCTACCTCTAGTAGCAATAGGTCAACAAGAAACGTGCTTGAACTAAAACACCTACAGCATAACTTTTGGTCTCAATTGAAAGGTCGAGTGATCTACCATAAGAGGCTTTCATCAGAGGCACCGGTTACACAGCAACTAGATGATTGAAAGATAGAATTGGATGCACCGTAAACATGCAGGTCCGGATTAGATAAATTTTCTGCTTCAACCTCTTAGTCTAACACCCACTTTTGATCTAATCCTGTACATAAAGCACAACAAATATATCTTGTTTCAAAGATAGTACTCTCTACCGTGTTGAAGTTTATGTACATAAGGCTCATTAAAAAGGTATACTGACGCTTTATCCTACTATGTCTTCACATGATTGTTGGTCAAATCCAGCATTTGTTTCCCAATTTTCTTGAAGCAATCTCGATTGCCCCAATAATAACTGTGTAAATACCAAATCCGGGTTTAACACATTCACTCACACCACAAAACGTCACCAGAAAGATAAACCCTAAATTTACTTCGACTATAAACGATCAATGAAAACTCTGATTTTAACCGATTCCTGCATATAAAATTAGAAAAACATATTAAAAACGTACAGATACTACTAACCTTCCCCTCCATATAACGCACAAGGCGAGAGAGAGACAAAGGTGCCTTGTGAATCTTGCTCATAAACAACCTCTTCAAAACCACCGCATTGAAGTTGCTACTGGTTCTTCTCACTAGAAACCTGTAAAGCTGCTCAATGTTCCAAATCATCGAACAAAACAGAATTGAGTGTAGGAATTACGCAACAAAATCAGAAATAAAAAGCTCGACAGATGAATTAATGGAGAAAACAGCTTTTAAAACAAATAAAATACCTTCACGAGAAGCTTGAGGTAAATATCATCACTCTTCGGAGCGGTGCGTTTGGTCTTTTTGCTCTTCCCTCCCGCTACCAAATCAATACCCTGTTTGCAGCCGAATATCACCGGGTTTCAGAAGGAAAAGCATAAAAAGTTAAATGAACACCCGCATTCTTTCTTTTCTGAGGAAACAAAGATTAGATTACCATTATTTCCTGCCGGTAGCCTGGAGCTCGATTTTCGCTCCTCCCGCTCTGAGCCCCGAAAACAGAGTTCAAAACACACACCTTCTACACGTCTCTCCTAGGGTTTACTCGGAGATTTCCATCTCCATATATATATATATATATAATGGTATATATTGTGCACTATTTCTCCAATAAGCTTTTTTAAAAGTATAACAACAGTAACAAGAGACGCAATTTGTCATAGTTCCTTCTTAACACATAATGGTTGTAGAGGTGTAGATGAGTGACAATCTAAATTAACATTATGAATGCATTAATTTTTTCTTAGAAATGCACTTGTGATTTGATAGGATTGCTCATATTTTGTTGTTAAATTTTCGTCCTAGAAATGCGCTTGTGATATGATAGGATGACTCATATTTTGTTGTTAAGTTCTCGTGTTATATTATTATATCTTTGGGGCATTTAAGCCCAAGAATAAGAGGCCAAAGTCTTCAATATGGCACTAAGTACTTAATATCATACTCTGATCAATACATATGCTTCAAACAAATTTGCACCTTCTACATTGACAACTTAAATTATGTGCAATGAGGAAAGATATCCATACCAATATTTGAATTATAGAACTTGAAGAAGTGATGAAGCATTTGGAGTATCACATTATATGTTTAAGCATACCATGCATGCTACTAGACAATCATAAGTAGTTGGAATAACTCCCCCAACTATGTATTATTCTCATCTTGATTATCAAATGGAAGTCACACTATTTTTAATTATTAGCACTGGACAAAAACTAGGATAAAGATATAGAGAGATAAATAACAGTATACAACAATAACAACATAAACATGTATGCAAAGGAAAAAATGATAGATAATATAGAGGAGGAAGAGGAAGAGAGATAAAATTTACTATTTAATGTTTTGTATATCCAAAATTTTCATAAAAATAATTAAATTTAATTATGAAATAATATCTATATAATTTAATATGTACATTTGTAAATAATAAATAGATGTAATACATATAAATTTGATGTTGATGAATAAATATGATGTAGTAAATAAGAAATAAAATATAACTATTTAATTTTAATACATAGTTTATAAAAACCTAATAATAATTTATATATCTTTTAAAATTGACTTATTTCTATTTTGTGAATTTTTTTTTAGTATTTTTTTGATATAAAATATAATTATTAATTTAATATTAAAATATATATTTAAGTTTTAAATGTATTTAAACTAAATGATAAATTGTTTAAATAAAAAATATTAATAATAATAAATAATATAATTTAAAAATTGTAACACTTATCAATTATACATATTACAAACACTATTATAAAATATAATTAAAAAATAATATTATTTAATTTATTTTTATAAAAGTAAAATAATAGTAATAATTTAACTTCTTAGATTAATTATTATGTATTATTATTAATTATTATTTTATTAACCACGGGTGGATTCGAACCCAAGACCTCTTCGATAAGAGGCTCACAATTTGCCTTTGTGTTGTAGACTCTTGCCTATAATTTAACTACTTTTATGAAAAGAGCAAAGTTTTAAAAAAATAATAAATTCAAATACAAAGATATAACATATTGAAATTATATATATATATATATATATATATATATATATATATATATATATAATTTGAACTTATGTTTTAGGAACAAGTTATATCAAATAGTCAAAAATAAACATCAATGTAAAATTAATAATAAATATATTTAAAATATAAAATTAAAAATATTTAATAGATTGTGATAATTCATATTGATTAGACATGTTGTGTGAGGTGGAAGATAAAATGATTGAAAAAATAAAATCTTATCAACTTGTCACAAATGTGGAAAAGATAAAGTTATAATTAATACATTTATTAATGCAAGATGAAGTTGTTAGAAAATATTTGTATTTTTTGTTGAAGAAAATTAATTTTTTCCCCCACCAAAAATAGTATGGACCAATAGAATGGAATTAAAATAATGAAAAATTAGAAAAAGATATAAACATTTGAAATCTTACATAATATTTGAAATTCTTGAATTTGATTGGTTAGTGTTAATGTCATATTTGGATTGACATGAATGCATAAGTATTCCTACCTTGGCAAGAACTAACAATAACAACAAAGACTTTATTACATCGTCCTATACTAAAGTTTTAAAACTTCATTGTTCAATTAATGTTGCATATTTAAAAATTGATACAAGACGATTGATTTGATCTTGATCATGTAATTTCAAATTGTCTTCGTTTAATCTTGATCATGTAATTTCAAATTTTTTATTCGAAATGTTGTTGGTAAAAAATACACACAATCAAATTAGAAAATATTTTATATTTTACAAATGAATTGTAGAAATCTAATAATGGATGGTAAAGTCGTAATTAGAAGCAAACATATGGTTTCATTACTTTTTAAACAAGTGTCACATAGTGGCATGTACTTGTCATTAGAATAATGTATTGTTGTATAGTTAGAATATATCATAGTAAAATATTATATAAAATACAATGCATACCATGTTAAATTTTAACTTAAATAAAAATAAATTGAAAGTTAAAAAAATTATTTCACATGGTAAAGTTTTTTATATGTGAAAATTTCATTTGTATTATGTTAATTGCACTCGTTATATACCGAATTTCTTTATCGAATTTCTTTTGTATTTTGTTATTTGTTATTTTGTTAAATAGAGAATGCTTGGTAATTCTTAAATATTTAGGTTAGGTAATAATGTCAAAATTTTCAAACTCAAATTTTAAAAATATTGTCATTTCTTTCATGTTTATGGTTATTAATTTTTTTTATGAGAAAATATTGATAAAGAAAGACAAATTGGAAGTTGTTGAAAATTTAGAAAATATAAAAAAAGATTTGAAATAATAAATACTTGAATATTCTCTCAAAAATATTAATTCTTAAAAGATAAAATTTAGAAGTTAAAGATTAAACAAATCAATTAGTTTATTTATGCTAGTTTCAAATGTGTAAGTTTTCATATCAAAGCAATAATGTTTTATTAGAATTTGTATTTATCATTAAATTCTGAAAATGTTGCCCTTAAAAACGCAATATGGAGGGAGCTCCGAAAAAAGGGCTCTTATAACACCGAATGCCTTCAACCAATCATAGTGGAGAGAAATTATTTTAATTAATATATTTAATTGATGAAAAACATTTAAACTTTAGAAAAAATAAAATGAGGTAATAATACTTGAGTACAATTGGTAGACATGTTCAAAACTAATTCACTAGTCTTCAATACTAAATGCAATAGTACTAGCCAACAGCAAGTACAATAAGATTAAATATTAATTATGTACTTATTGTATTATAAATTATTACTTGTAATTTTTTATGTTATTTTTAATTATACTTAATTCTTATTTTATATTATATATACATAATGAAGTTTAAATTTAATTTACATATCTATTAATTCATATATAAATGTTATTATTATTTTATTTTATTTTTTATTTAATTACTTATACTTTTTATCAAACAATATATAATACTTATTACATCAATTAAATTGTAATTTTATTAATTTATATAATATAATTGATTTTAACTTATCTAGTTTTAAAAGCTATTTTTACAATTTGACATGTTTATTTATTTTATAAATTATTATTTTGGTTGATAATTAATCAATATAGTTATGATTTACATCAAACTTTATTTAGAATTAAGATTATTGTTAAATTGTAATTATTCTAATTTATATAATATTATTGATATTTTAATTTTACTTCAAATTTAATTTTGATTTTACATGTTTGCTAATTTTATAAATTTATTATTTTGTTTGATATTAATAGAATTTTCAAATAATTAGCAACATAGTTATGGTTTTCAGACTTCACATTTTAGTCTAATCAGGGTTCTAAAGTTCAAAGATGAGACAAGAGCATTTTATAGGGTCTAGGATTAAAATTATTGTTAGGAGGGCTAAGGTTTACATCATCATTACTATTACCAATTATGAGATCAAGATTTAGAACTAGAATTGTGATTAGGTTTAATTTTGATATCATGGTTGTAATTATGACTAAGATTAGGATTGATGTTTACAATTAAAAATAGGATATGAGTTTAGGTTCACACCATGGTTAAGGATAGGTTCAGTTTTAGTTTTATGGGTTACGATTTTTTAAAGGCCTGGGGTTTAATATTTAAGTCACCATGGTTAAGGATAGGGATAGTTTGGTTTTAGATTATGGGTTGTGATTTTTTTAAGGCTTGGGATTTAATATTTAAGTTTGGTTTAGGGTTAAAGTTAGAGTTAGGCTGAAAGTTGTAAGTAGGGTCTTTGATTATTTTGATTATAAATATGGTTAGGGTAAGTCATTACATAATGTTTACTATTATAATCAAGTTTATCATTTTGATTAGCATTGGGCTTAAAGTTAGATTGAGAATTTAGGAATATGGTTGATGTTGAACTTTGGTTAGGGTTAGGATGTTGAAAATGATTTTTTGTGTTGATTAAAGTTAGGGTTGTGTTTACAGTTTAAGTAATTATTTAGTTTAGGGTTAGAAATATGACTCGATGCTTCTAATATGATTTAACATTAAGATTTGTAGTAACGAGGCATGATTATATTTGTGATTGAGATATTGTTTCAAACTAATTATATATGATTCTCACTTTTATATTTAGAAAAAATATACTAGATTTTCTCTTTGGCTTACTTATTGCACCCTAAGATGCAATTGCTAGTTATTAGCAATTGTATCTTTACGTCAAAGGCGTCGTATATTGAAGTTTTAAAACGTCATTCTTTGATCGACACTACATATTCTTTAAAATCGATGCAAGACGATTGGTTTAATCTTGACCATCTAATTTTAAATTTTACTTTCCCCTATAATTTTCTCCTGATAGTGAAAAGTTGAAATCGGTTTTTTTATTTATCCTCAATTAAGGAGGCTACAAAAGCAATGGCAATAATTAGAAGCAAACATATGGTTTGGTTACTTTTTAAATAAGATTAGACATTAATTATGTACTTATTGTATTATAAAGTATTACTTGTAATTTTTTATGTTATTTTAAATTATACTTAATTCTTATTTTATATTATATATACATTATGATGTTTAAATTTAATCTACATATATATTAATTCGTATATAAATGTTTTTATTTTTTATTTTTTATTTAATTACTTGTACTCTTTATCAAACAATAAATAATACTTATTACATTAATTAAATTATATATTTATTAATTTATATAATATTATTAATCTTAACTTATTAAGTTTTAAAAGTTATTTTTACAATTTGACAGGTTTATTAATTTTATAAATTTATTGTTTTGGTTGATAATTTATCAATATAGTTATGATTTACATCAAACTTTGTTATGTCTAGACTTCAAGTTTTAATTAAGGTTATAAATTTCAAATTTGAGTTTAGAATATTTTTTAGGGTTTAGAATTAAGATTATTGTTAGATTGTAATTATTCTAATTTATATAGTATTATTGATATTTTAATTTTACTTCAGATTATTTTTTGATTTAACATGTTTGCTAATTTTATAAATTTATTATTTTGTTTGATATTAATTAAAAAATTCAAATAATTAGCAACATAGTTATGGTTTTCAAACTTCACATTTTAGTCTAATTAGGGTGCTAAAGTTCAAAGATGAGATAAGAGCATTTTATAGGGTTTTGGATTAAAAATTATTGTTAGGAGGGCTAAGGTTTACATCATCATTACTATTACCAATTATGAGACCAAGATTTAGGATTGGAATTATGATTAGGTTTAATGTTTATATCATGGTTGTGATTATGACTAAGATTAGGATTGATGTTAACAATAAAAAATAGGATATGAGTTTATGTTCACACCATGGTTAGGGATAGGTTTAGTTTTAGTTTATGGGTTACGATTTTTTAAAGGCTTGGGTTTATGTTTAAGTCACCATGGTTAGGGATAGGGATAGGTTTGACTTTAGATTATGGGTTACAATTTTTTTAAGGCATGGGGTTTAATATTTAAGTTTGGTTTAGGGTTAGAGTTAGGCTCGAAGTTGTAAGTGGGGTCTTTGATTATTTTGATTATAAATATGGTTAGGGCAAGTCGTTACATAATGTTTACTATTATAATCAAGTTTATCATTTTGATTAGCATTGGGGTTAAAGTTAGATTGAGAATTTAGGAATATGGTTGATGTTGAGCTTTAGTTAGGGTTGAAAATGTTTTTTTGTGTTGATTAAGGTTAGGGTTGTGTTTACAATTTAAGTAATGATTTAGTTTAGGATTAAAATTATGACTTGATGCTTCTAATACGATTTAACATTAAGATTTGTAGTAACGAAGCATGATTAAATTTGTGATTGAGACATTGTTTCAATCTAATTATATATAATTCTCACTTTTATATTTTGAAAAAATATACTAGATTTTCTCTTCAGCATACTTATTGCACCCTAAGGTGTGATTGCTAGTTACTAGCAATTATATCTTTACGTTGAAGACGTCCTATACTGAAGTTTTAAAACTTCATTGTTTGATTGACGCTGCATATTCTTTAAAATTGATGCAAGACAATTGGTTTAATCTTGATCGTCTAATTTTAAATTTTACTTTTGCCTACAATTTTCTTCCAGCGGTGAAAAGTTGAAATCAGTTCTTTTATTTATCCTCAATTCAAGAAGGCTACGAAAGCAATGGCAATAACATTAGCTACAGCGTAAGGAAGCATGTGGGTGGCAAAGTCGTAATTGGAGGGAAGCATATGGTTTGGTTACTTTATAAATAAGATTAGACATTAATTATGTACTTGTTATATTATAAAGTATTACTTGTAATTTTTTATGTTATTTTTAATTATACTTAATTCTTATTTTATATTATATATACATTACGATGTTTAGATTTAATTTACATACATATCATTTCATATATAAATGTTATTATTTATTTATTTTTAATTTAATTACTTATACTTCTTATCAAACAATAAATAATACTTATTACGTTAATCAAATTATATATTTATTAATTTATGTAATATTATCGATTTAAAATTATTAAGTTTTAAAAGTTATTTTTACAATTTGACATGTTTATTAATTTTATAAATGTATTTTTTATTTTTTATCGGTAAACGGCCGTAGCCATGATTAACTTTATTAATTTAAAATTATAATTACAAATAGATCCCCTGTTCTGATGGGCACTAGTAGGAAAGAATGGGTAAAGAAAACCTCCAGTCTAGCCCAAGACTTCAGTCCTATATTATACAATAGTAAAAGGGGCATACCCCAGTGATAACTTCATTATAATATCCAATATATTAAATCTGCCTTTCCGTCGAAGCTCCAAATTAGAGAAGATGTAATCAAAATCTGTCTTTAGTCACCATAATCATCATAAAACGTTAAGGGTTAACAAAAAACCAACATTATCATACCTCATTACGCAACCAGGAGGGCCCATATTAAATAGTAACTGAAAATAAAGTCATATAAGGGAACAGATTAAAATTAGATAACAAATTATGTTATGTTTATTTAAATGATTTACTTATAACTTCAATTAATTAATATATAGTATTGTAATGATTAATGATTAAAGTTTGGGTTTTGAAATTAACTAAACTAAACGTGAGTGATATTCATGGAGGTTTTAACAATTGATTATTCGTTAAAGCTAGGTTAGATAGTTCCAACCGAATCCAGAGGGGCAAGTCAAAATGACGGAAAGAGATTGTAGAAGGGCACCCAATCTCTAAAAATTATGGCTCTAAAATTTATGCATGTATGAGAGACCAGGAGATGGAAGACTGAATTAAACAAGAATAGATTGGAAGGGATCCAAAATGATAACAAAATTCATGATAAAATCGAAGCAAAATTATATCTAGCAACCATTTCATTACTATAGATAGATATGTACAATAACATAAGTATTCTTGAAAAGTTTGATATGGACACTTTTTTTAAAATGTGCCTTGCGAATTGTTTTGACTGAATAACAGCTAGATCTGCTATCTACTAAACAACCCATAACTAAAATATCACTAAAATCCAAAATTTAGATCAGAGTACTATACAAAATGACCCAATATCATCTTAATATCATTCTTTCTTGAAAACCATAATGATTTATGTAGCTTCATGCAGATTGGTGGCTTTGGATCCTGGCGAGAACTCGAATGTTGACCTTCCTCTGCTGGTTCTGTCATAGTTTGGCAAGCAGAATTCCACAGTCTCTAGATTATTAGACTCAACATCTGGATGGATATAGGCATCATACATCTATAGGTAATTAGTTAACCAGTCCCTTTCATGGTCTTCAACAATTTCCCTCCATCTTAACAGAAAGTTGATACTCACCTCCATTCGCGACCATTCTCTAAAAAACTGGACATTGTCTCTAACTATCATGCAAGGGCATCTAGGACTCCTTCCAATTTCGAGACTGTTCATGTCAAATTCCATGTAAGCTTCTAGAAGAGGGATACGAAGCCAAGCATCAATGTTTGTGACAGCAATTTCCAACCCAACTAACCAACAGGGTTTGAAAATATTATGGGTAATCCTGATGATATTCTACCCCGGCCCTAGCCAAACAACCTACCCAAAGCCTAACAATGTCGCTATTAGTCCTCCATGAGTATTCATAACTAAAAACCCCCTCTCCTAAAACACGACTGACTGCTACACGACTCATATCATCTATGGGCCTTAACAATCAATTCCAACGCTCTTATGTAATCGGCCCATAGAAGGCCATGGTGCATTTTTCAAATGCATGATAAAGACTTATATTGGTATCCATAACACCCAGACCAGACCGCTATCTGTCAATTGGAAGGGACCAAATGCAAACTAAGGTGAAAGGCAAGGTAGCCCCTGTTCCTTAAATTAATAAGTGAAATCAAAATTTCTGGATGCCTCATAATGGTGATGACATCCGAATGAATAAAGCAGTTCCTTGCTAATTCATCATTTAGAAAGGATGGAAATACTCAAGTGAGAGATTTTGCGATTTTGCTACTCTACCCCAAAACATGTGGAATTACGACATGCGCAGTAACTTGAAGGAAAATCATTATATCGCTATCGAAAATGGTTTAGAGTTATGATTAAAAGTTAGTGTGTTAAAGCCATCTGTGCCTAAATTGGCTAATATATCTGCCTCCTTATTACCTTCTCTATAAATGTGTATATATCTTATTTCTTCAAATGCTAAAAGAGATTTGTTAATAGCTTCTAGTTTGGAATTTAACACCCAGTTTGGGGTATTTCCTTTCCTGAGAGCATTAATGATGTTTTGGGAACCCCCTTCTATAATAAGTTTCTTAATATTAAGTTTAATGCATAGGTTAATTCCTTCTTCTACTGCTTCAAGTTTAGCGATATTATTTGATACCATGTTTAGAGACTTGGATTTTTTGACAATCCAATCACTTGATTCATCCCTAATAATACATCCAATTCTTGCTTTTCCTAGGTTTCCTCCTGATGCCCCATCAAAATTTAGCTGCATCCATCCTGGTGGGGGAGGTTCCCATTTACACTTAAGTTTAGCTAGATCATTCTTCTTTTTGTAGTAGAGGGGAGGATTAGTTAGTAAAGGCCATAGTTTTTTGATTTCTACGTCCCATTCAGAGAAAGATCCTTCTTCTCTAGGTCTCTTTTTGAGATCAATGTTCATTACTTCCGAAATTGCTACTTCTATTTTTGTAAATAGGGCTTGTTTTGATAGACATTGATCTAGGAAAATTCGACGATTACGTTCTTTCCAAATTTCCTGCGAGAATAATCGCTGAAGAGATGTTCCAAAGTTTGCCATAGGTTTTCTTTGGATCGTCTTTAGGCCACCCCAATAAGTGATCTACCCATCTACCTGCTAACAGAGAAGACCAATTAAATTTACTTTGAAGCCACCTCCAACATTCTTGATAAAATTTGCATGTGTATAAGAGGTATTCTGCATTTTCTTCATCCTCTTTACATAGAATACATCTAGATGGCCCTTCAAATCCCATTTTTTGAATTCTATCTGTTGTCAGTATTCTCTTTTGCATGGCTTCCCATAGAAATGTACCTGCTTTAGGAAGACCAGCTATGTCCCAGCATAGGTTCAAGGGGAGGGTACTAATTTCCCATTTCTGCGAATTTGTGATCATTTTGTATCCTTCTTTAACTTTGTATTTCCCATCTTTTGAGGCAGCCCATATTAGCTTGTCCTCCCTATTCTTAAGTATAATGGTTCTATTTTTTAGTATGTTTTCCAATTTCTCTTTATCTTCCTGGTTAATATCGCAATTTGATAACGGTTTCCATTTCCATATTTTACCCATGTCTGAGTCAATTTCCTCTAAATAATCTTTCACTTTTGTTCCCCACAAGGTTTTAAAGGTAGATATTGCTTCTTGAGAGAATTCTACCCCTATCAGAGGGGGGTTTCCATTCCATGAATCTTCCCAAAACAATGCTTCGTCTCTATTCCCTATATCCCAAGTGAGGTATTTGGAGATCAAACTACGATTATGCATAAGAAAATTCCCACCTACAGAAGCTGGCTTTGATTCTGAATAATGAAATTTTATCTAAGGGATTAAGATATTTGTTAAATAATATTTTAGCCCATTTCCTATCCCTTTCTTGGTAGAGTCTCCAAACTTGTTTGCCTCCTAGTGCTTCGTTCTGCCATTCTAGATTTTTTATTCCTAATCCACCAAATTCTTTTGGTTTGCATATTTTATTCCAGCTAATTAAAGCTACTTTTTGCTTGTCCTCTAATCCTTTCCAAAAGAAGTTTCATAGTTTACTTTCCAAATTAGGGTTGATATTTTTGGGCAAATTTGAACACGAAAGTTGGTAGGATGAAGTAGCCGCTAAGGCTGCTTTGATCTTTGTTATCCTCCCTGCCTTAGTTAACCATCTTCCTTTCCAGGATTCAATATGGTTATCAATTTTCCTAAGAATGTGTTCCCATCCCTGATTTGAAAGCGTACTCTTGTCAAGGTAGATCCCTAGATATTTGAATGGTAAATTTCCTTTTTTGAATCCTAATTTATGACAAATTCGATTTTCAACTTCTGTCTTTGTATTTAGGAAAAAGATTTATGATTTCTCAGCATTGATCATTTATCTTAATGCTTTGGTATATGTTTCCAAGATGATTTGAATTTGATCTACCTCTTGTAAAGTGCTAGTTCCAGCAAGTATAGTGTCGTCAGCAAGTTGTTGATGGGTAGTGTTGTCAACATCTTTTGTGACTTTCACTCCTTTGATTTTACTTTCCTCTTGTGCTACCTTGATTGCCCTTCCAAATGCTTCTGCCATTATGATAAACAGGAATGGGGATATTGGGTCTCCTTGTCTAATACCCCTTGAGATATTAAAAAAACCTTCTAGAGTTCCATTAACGAGGATTGAAATTTTAGGAGTTGATATACATTGAAAAACAATGTTGATCCATTGTTTGGAAAAGCCGAAAGCCTCTAAGGTTTTACAAAGGAATCTCCAATCTACCTTATCATATGCTTTTTGGATATCTAGTTTAAGCAACATGCAAGGTTCCTTATTTTTAATAGTTGAATGGATAGTTTCCTGTATAATTGATATGCCATCTAATATGGATCTGTCAAGGAAAAATCCAGTTTGTTGTTCCAAAATGAGTTTAGGAAGGAAGCTTTTGAGACGAATAGCTAGGATTTTTGAAAATACTTTATATATAGTGTTACATAAAGCAATAGGTCTGAAATCCCCAGGCACTACACTTTCATTCTTTTTAGGAATGAGAGTTAGAAACGTATGATTGATTTATGTTAAAATTTCTCCTCCCTTACGTGTGGCTTCTAAAGCTTTCCACAACTCTTCTCCTAGAATATCCCAGCACTGTTGAAAAAAGAAGGCTTGGAAGCCATCTGGACCCAGAGATTTATCCAGATTCATACTGAACAGTGCGGATTTCACCTCTTGGAGGGTAAAGGGCTTGTTAAGAAATTTTTTATCCTCTTCTGATATCATCTGAGGGATGTGTTTTAACAACTCTTCTTGAGCGGATTTGTCTGATGATTCAAAATTGTTGAGAGTATCATAGAAATACTTGGTGAGTATTTCAACAATTTCTTCTAGATTCTCAGTTTGCTTCCCCTCTGGATTCCTAATTTTAGAAATGGTTTTATAGTTTCTGTTATTAATAGTGTTATTATGAAAAAAAAATTGTATTCTGGTCTCCTTCTAGGAGCCATTTTTCTCTGGATTTTTGCCTCCAGAATATTTCTTCTTTAGCTAGAATTTCTTCATGTTTAATGAGGTATTCTTTTTCTAATTGATAAGATTCATTATTCATACCTTTCATTAGAATCTCTTCATTTAATTTACTCGTTTTTTCTTCTATTTCAAGTTTCTCTTTGAAGATGCTTTTAAAATGTAAGTTATTCCATTTTAAAAAAAATTGTTTTATACTTTTAAGTTTGGAGACCAGGCAAAACATTTTTGAACCCTCAAACTGTTCCTCCTGCCACCAGTCTCTAATTTGGTCCATAAAAGCTTTATCCATAAACCACATTTTTTCACATTTAAAGGGGTTTCTGCTAGGTTTAAACTGCTCTTTGATTTCCATTTTCACAGGGAAATGATCTGAACTGGCCATAGGTAGAATTTTTGCATTGATCAAATTATTCGTGCTAAGATCTCTTTTTAGAAGAAATCTGTCTAGTCTTTCTGCTATGTAATAGTATCCTTTTCTTCTATTGTTCCAAGTATATATGCCATTCTTTGTTTTTATATCCATAAGAGAGTCTTTCTGGATCCATTCTTTAAAATCTTCCATAGCTTTGTTTATTTGATTGCTACCTCCCTATTTTTCTTCCTTAACACCGCATTGAAGTCTCCTCCTATTATGACTGTTTCTAGGGGTAAAGAGTTGATGAAGGTGTTGATCGCATTCCAAACTGCAAGTTTGTTTTCTGTAGGTGTCGGTCCATAAACATTGATTATTACTGTTTGTAAGTTAGATTTTATACTGACAACTCTAGCTCCCATCCAATTTGTTTGTGAGGGGAATATTTCAATATTGATTAGTCTGGGATTCCATATTATACCCAATCCTCCTAAGGCCCCCTGTGCCTATTGAAATTTTGATTTCCATTTTCCTAATTTCTGACTCAGCTTTATTCCTCCTTCTTTATTTAATTTAGTCTCTTGTAATAATGTAATATCTGAATCAAATAAGGTAAGATTACACTTTAATAAGCATTTTTTGCTAGGGGCATTAAGGCCCCTAGCATTCCAGGTTGTGATTTTCATTGCTCCTTGGGAAGGAACTTCCCCTTCCCAATTTGAAGGACATCAAAAATCTTTGTCTGATCCTTTACTTGCCCTGCAGCCTCTCTGAGTTCTTTTAGTGATTTTCTGCCACGTTTTTGTTTTTGTTTTCCATAGATTGGTGTTTTCATTCCTTCCTAATTCATAGCTATACCAATTTTTTCAAGATTTTGCTCTTCTAATACCTTTTCTGTGATATTAGAAACCTCATCCTTCTGACTGTCTTCCATGATGATTTCTTTAATTAGCTTTTTGTTGATTTGTTGTTCCTTGTCCTCTAATACCTTGTCCTCTTTATAGCAATCTTTTTTGTTTGGACTCTCTAATAACCTGCTCTCCCAATTTTGATCTAATTCTGCTGAAAATACTGATTCTTTTAAGGTTGTTCCAGTGTTCTCTATTTTTGTAGCAAACATATCTTTCCCACCATTAGGTGTTTGCCAGAACTTATAACTCTTCTTTTTCCCTTTCTTCCTAATGGTAATGTTTCCCCACTAGGCAGAGTCTGTTGGTGGGATGATGACCGCCTACTTTGTTACTTCTTCATGGGGAGCCTTTCCTAGGAGTTTTCCTGATTCTTGTTCTTTCCTTCTATCTATTCTTTGCTCTATTTGTATTGGTTTATTATTCTGGATGTGATCTATGTTAGCATCCTGATTCTGTTCCTTATTCTGACTTCCAAAAATTCCTGATGTCTCCCCTGTTTCTATGTTTTGAATCCTTTTCCCTTTATGTTCCTTATGTATTTCTTCTACTAATAAACTTTGATCAATTAAGTCATTTTGAATTAGGAGTGTTTCATGCAGGAGCTTGTTTAATTTGAAGATATTCAAGTCCATTTCTTTAATGACTTCTTTCTCCAACTGGTAGTCCTTACATCTCTTGAATTTATTAAGTGAATGTTGGTAGCTTATATTCTCCTTCCCTTCTATTTCCTTTGTTCCCTCCAATTCCTTCTCATTATTTACTAGTTCTAATCTGTAATCTATATCGCCTTTCTCAGGAGATTTTGCTTTTATTTCTTCATTCTAAGCTTCTTTTTGTTTTGGGGAATTTTTAATATCCTCATCCTTTCTTTCTTCTTTTTTGCTTGGTCTCCTTTTAATGGTAATTAGGTCTTTGATATTATTTTTGATACCAGATTTTGTGAAGTCTGCATCTACAATTTTTAGTATTTCTCCTGAATATTCATTGAAAGTTAAATTGTATATGGATCTGTTTGTGATGATCTTCTTGCTGACCGAGTTGTTTTGATCAGTTTTAACCAAAACCTTGATTTTATTAGTTTTATTTCGATTTTCTTCAAATCCAATTACAGTACCTAACAAGTTACTAATTATTTTAATAGTAGTCTCCTCCATTAATTCTTACGGGATTTCTATGCTCTCCATCCATTTGATAGTTTCAATATTTTTAGTGTGGGTTTTGTTAAAGTTTGGTTTCCAGTCTAAAAATTTAATATGATACCCTTTATAAAATAGAAGATCAGTTTTCAAATTTTCCTCTTTGTCCTGTGCATTTTGACATAAAATGAACCAAAATTTATTTGCAAATGAGTTAAGAGTACTTACCTTGTTGCCCCAAATCTTAGATATAATGCGTGCCAGCCTGGAACTTTTCCTTGACGAACCATTCCAATACATGTAGATGCCCTTATCCTTGCATTCCATCCATCTTCTTTCATTGTGTGAATTGTTGATGATTACTTCATCACATTTTGTGCTTTTATCTGGAAAACTTTGCTGAGACCTTTCTAATGTTCTTCCTTGGAATGTTGTTTGACCTATTTTTCGGTGGGGCGGGATATAAAGTGATTTTCCTATAGTGGAGTTGTTAATTCACGGTTTCCTGTCCAGTGCATGCCTTGGTGGAGCCTTCATTTTTTTGGAAAACTTTTCCAGGCCTTTCCCTAGAGGGATGGCATTAACTTCAGAGATCCATCACGGCCTTTCTGAATGTTCCTTTTGGATGTGATTTTTTCCTGGCTTAGCTTTAGGATTATCCAAAGGTTTTGGCGCATATTCGGTTTGATAATAAAAGGATTTTTGCTTCTGAATTTTTTCTTCCAATTCTTTTTGTTCCTGCCTGATTTGGGGTCTCTTTCTTTTCCTATGCACCGAATGCCAACCATCTTCTTTTTTGAGGGTTTGAATATCGCGAATTTCCAAATTATGCTTGGTGTGTTGTCTGACAATAGATTCAAATTTGTTTTGGTCCATATTGTGGATTTCTTTTTTATCCAAGTTTTGCTGTGAAAGGGCTGCAAATTTGTTTTTGATCTCTAGGGGGTGCTATGGATAGGGCTTCTGCTTGAAAGTGGCGAATCTCGAAATAGGGTGACTGAGTTTTGTTTGAAACTTCATTGTTTTCATCATTATAGCATAGCAGAGCCTTGTTATTATTTAATTTAATTTTATAAATATATTGTTTTGGTTGATAATTAATCAATATAGTTGTGATTTACGTCAAACTTTGTTATATCTAGACTTCAAGTTTTAATTAAGGTTATAAATTTCAAATTTGAGTTCAGAATATTTTTTAGGGTTTAGAATTAAAATTATTGTTAAATTGTAATTATTCTAATTTATAAAGTTTTTTTTTAATCAATAAACGACCAAAACCTTGATTATATTAATAGTAAAGCAACATCATATCTTCGTTCAAACAGGCACTGGTAGGAAAGAACGAAGAAGAAAACCTCCAGTTTTGCCCAAGATAGAAGTCTTATTTATTACTGTTGATGTAAATACGTATTTACTATTTACACTTACTTAAGTTTACTTAGGTTAATGCATTATTTTATTATTTTTATTTGTGAGACACTTAGGAGTTTGTGCACCTTTTTGAGTTGTCATGTTAACAACACAGTAGTACACAACTCTATTTTAGCACATGGTGTCTACAACATTGTTTTGCATGTCACACCCTTGTAGGCTTATCCTCTCATCACTGGATTTACATTCGTGCTTAATGGAGGATAACCCATATCTGGTTAACATGTGCCTAGTTGTATGACACATCATGGTGTTGATTATGAGGCATTCTAGATGTATCTCAGAGGCCTTTATATATAGGCACTCCTAGTGTACTCTAATTATGGCATATTGAATATATCATCATTCTAATCATACTCTCTCTCTTGGTCTACAATTGTGCTTGTGTTTGAGTTCTTAGTTCCTGGGTGAATTTTTCCCTTAGGCAAATTCTTACATGGTATCAACGTTTGGAGATTTTCTCATCACATAGTTGTTTCAAGAGCACACTTGCTTCAACACCTTAGCCCGAATTCAGAGTACTGTAAAAATTGGGAGCATCTAGAGCCAGATCTGACCTCGCTATTGCGTCCGAAATGCTAAATCAGTGAAAATTGACTATAAACTTGGCTACCTTGGCCCAAAGTCAACCGCGAGGCAAATTGTTTTTGCAAATTGGAACCCGGAGGCCCCAATTTGTAGTTCAAGTATGGTCATTATTTTCAAATATGTAATTTAATTTTAATTTGGATATGTATTTTCTCTATATTTCTGCCATATATTTGTGCAAATTTTCAAAATTTATTTCCCGGCAGAGAAATTTTTATAGCAGAACCGGGCAGTCACACCCCAGCTCTGCCATTTGGAGGGTTTATTTATATAATTATAAAGCATTTAAATTCAGCTAGAACTGTCGAAGGTGCAATCGAAGTATAGCACACGTAGCGGACTGTATGATTTTCTGCCCACCCTCCCAGTGGTCCAATATTTTTGGCATTGCTTACACATACCTCTACCGGTGGACAACCTCATTTACATTAACAACGTGGCTCATTCCTTTTTAAAATTGTGGAGTCCCCATCCACAAGTGATGTGGGACTAAACCACAAAATACCGACGCTTTTTAAACTCTTTCCCTATATAAATTCGACAATTGACATCCCAAACTCCCAGCCTATGTTCTAGTTTTTTTGGCACATGGTGACGGATTTTAGGCATAGGCGATTAAAGTTTTGGTAGCTGACAGACTTTTTTGACACGCACGAAGGTTTCTCGGTTGTAGTTCTTTTTACAGGTAGAGATTGTTCAATCGATAATGAGCATATTTCGACAGAATCTTTGCCAGATTTTGGGAATGTCATAAGTTTTGCAAATTTAAAATAGTTCCACACAGCACATTTTTATTAGTTATCCACACTACGCAACAATGCCCTGACACGTCGATAGCCTGTTTTGCCAGTGCAGGACTCCATAGAGACGGGTTGACTCAGCACCAACTTAGTGTGACTTGGTAGCATCCACATTAGTCGCACCTTGCTTTTGCCACGTGTATTGCCATAAGACATGTCACCAGTCTTAGAACTACCACATCAGCGTCATGGAATCTGGTTTCTCTTTGCCACATCAGCATTCATGTGTACATAGTCGTGTGATATGTGTACCGTGCAAATAGCTAACTCATCTGCCACGTCAGTAGTGTGTCCAGTTTTTTTGCTGACATCATCTTTTACTAGGTTAAATTTAATGGTCATTTGACCGTCAACCCTAGTAATTTTACAATTGTAGTAATGATCATTTGACTATCAAATTTAAGCTTGCAGTTTTTGCTCTAGACCCCTCTCTAGATTGCATTTTAGTTTGGCAGCCTAACTTCATGAGCCCATAACTTGGACATCTGGACTTCGATTTAGGTGCAATTTTTTTTGAAATTAGGTAAAATTTCCTAAATTTTCTAATGGTGGTGTTTTTTTCTAGTTTTGGTGAATAGATTTTGTAGAAATTATGTTTTTGGTGACTGTACCTACATAATCTTGTGTTTTGTAACTTCAAACGCTCCGTACGAGCATGTCTAGTCACTTTTTCAAGTTTTTATTTTTATTTTTTAAAGTGTGTATTTGTTTGTCTACTTTCTAGATCTAAAGTCAGATTCTAGGGTTGTGTGGACCAATTTCTCACTTTCAAAATTAGGCCTTTTTCAGCATTGTAAAGCTTTGATTCTTTTTCAAAATTATTGTAAATTTGAGCTACAGTGCTTAAGTGATAGATTTAAGCCTTATAAGGTAGTTGTAAAAGTAAAATAAGAAAGTCCACTTTGTTCATTTTGACAAGTGGCCCATTGTAAACACACTACTTTTAAAGTGCCAAAAGCATCTTTTTTGGGGGGGTCTTTTGATTGAGTGAAAAGGGTGGGTGTACTGTGTTTTTTGTGTCTCTTTATTGTGCTCTTTTCAATTTTTGCATCATGGGTTTTAAATGTCCTCCTCTGACTTCACGCAATTATTCTACATGGAAAGATATTGCATGGAGTAGATTAATGGAAAAAGGATATAGTCTTTACGTTGATGGTACAATTCCTAAACCTACTGATGCTAAAGAACTCATTGATTGGCAAAATCAAGATTGACAAGCTTTAGGAGTTATCAGGAGTTGTGTACATGGGGATCTTCTCTTTCACATTAAAAATTGTTTAGAATCCAAAGAAGCTTGAGATAAACTTGAACAGTTGTATGGTAAAGTGGATGAAGAAAAGGGATTTCAGATTGAGGATGATCTACTTCTCTTGGATCCTAAGAATTTTGACACAATTTAGGATTACATCATCAAAGTCAATGAGTATAGGGCACTTCTAAAAGATTGTGGAAATCCCATGAAGGATACAGGTTGATTCATCACATCCTGAAAAGGCTACCTTCTGAGTATGCTAACTTTGTTTTGAGTTTTAATACTCATAGGTTGACCATGGGATCTTCTTACCACAAGCCTTCCTTTGATGCATTCGCAAAGATGTTGATTGTTGAACAATCTCACTTGATGGATTAAGGACTTCTCAAGTCATCAAAGACCAAAGCCTTGGTGGCTACTGATGAGCACAAATCAAGTCAAGGAGGGAAAAGCAATAACAAGAAGAAGCAGTGGAAGCAAAAATCACAGTCTGAGACACAACAATCCTCCTCTCAATAAAGCAATTCTTCAACCAACAAGAAGGGAAGTAATGACAAAAAGGAAAAACTCTTTTGTGCATATTGCAAAAAGCCAAATCATGATGACCATCACTGTAAGACAAAAAGAATCGATGAGTTAGAAAATCTACTCAAGAAGAACAAGATTCAAGTGCTAGGTACTTCCAAGGATTCAACAACAACCTCTTCGAAGGGTAAAGGTCAAGCACTTATGGCAAATGCAAGTTCTTCTTCAGAATGGATACTTGACTCAAGTGCCTCTTACCATACGGGTTCTTCAAAGGAAGACTTTTCTTCATTGAAGCAGTCAAAGGTACCACGCATCTTCATGGGAGATGATACTAAGATGGAAGTTGAAGGGAAAGGACATGTGGAAATTGAAAATGGGGAATTCAAAGATGTTCTCTATGTTCAAAACCTTAGCTCAAATCTCCTATCACTTTACCAAATCACTCACCTTGGAGATGGTCGTAAAGTTGAGTTCCAGATTCAGTGATGGTGCGAATTCTTAGAGATGATTCATTGGTTGCAGTCAGGAAAGTCAATGATGACAAGAGGCTTTATTGCTTCTCCCACTTTGTGCCTAAGAGTCATTCTCAAGCCTTGTTGATTCACTCTACTTCACACATCAACCTATGGCATGAGTGGTATGGTCACCTTGACTTCTACTCTCTTCAACAACTTTGCTCTAAACATATGGTCAAAGGTCTACCTAACATCAACTTTTCTAAGGGAGAGTGTTCATCTTGTTCAATGGATATCAACCTCAAGGAGAAGTATGATAAAGGCAAGTCTTCTAAAGCTCTAGTTGTTCTTCGGCTAGTTCACATGGTTTTAGCAGGACCCTTTGCGGTGACTTCAGTCAGCCAAGGCCGCTACATCCTCACATTTGTGGATGACTTTTCGAGATTCACTTGGGTCTACTTCCTTCATCATAAGAATGAAGTGGTTCATAAGTTTCAAGACTTCAAAACTCATGTTGAACACAAGTCAAGGAAAGCCATCAAGGTACTAAGGGTGGACAATGAGAACATATATGTAGATAGAAGACTTAAGAACTTTTGTAGAATTGAGGGGATTGATCTTCAAAACCTGTCAGCATTCAGTTACCACAAGACATATGTTGTAGCTATGAGGATTAGGACTCTCAAGACCATGGCAAGTTGCATGATCAAAGCCAAGTCTCTCGATTCTACATTAGAAGTTGAAGCCATTAGCCGTGCTACTTACATACTTAATGGGTCTCCTCATAATGCACTGGATGGGAAGACTCCTTTTGAGGCATGATGTGGTAGAAAACCAGTTGTGAGTCAGCTTAGAGTCTTTGGTTGGCCAGCATGGGCAAACCTATATTCCAGGAGTTGAAAGGCACCGACACCTAGGCCTTGTACCTTCATTGGTTATGAAGATAATGTGAAGGCTTATAGACTGATGGATCCTGAGACACATGAGATTTTTGTGGAGAAGGATGTTCACTTTGAGGAAAGTTCACCCAGCTTATCCTCTACTCCTCTCCGCACATCATACACAATGGAAACTGATAGTGACACAAGCAATAGTGCTTCAACAGGTTTAGACACGTGGGATTCTATCGATAGTTATAGTGAGAGGTCACATCAGTCCAATCCACATGCTTACATTGCCATAGTGAAAGTTCCAACACAACATGGTACATCTCATCTTCTAGCTCCAGCTTTAGTTGACTTGGGAGATAGACTTGAGGACTTACATCTTCTCATTGATGACGATGATCCTACTACAGTTGTTGCGAGGGCTCACTCTGACCCTCGTGTCCATTCTCTACATGATCAATCTATACAAGTTGGTGTAATTGTGGATCCTTATGAATAGCAATTAGTGGAGGTCTCTTTGTCAGTTGAGGAGATAGATGGTTCAATGGAACAGGTTCAACAAACATCCTTGTTAGATCTGCATTCATTCTTTTCAGCACAGTTGGAAGGGGTGAACACCAGCATCAGCACAGGGGTACCTGAGCAAGTTTCAAGGCCATCATACATCTTTAGGAGTTTACCTTTGCCTTTGTTTCTTCCTGAGGGGAAGAACACCATTTTGCATTCTTGGACCAACTTCTTTCTCGGAGCAGCTTTCACTTGTTGGCATTCTTCTTGGGCGGGGGGGAGCCTATTCTGTCTCTCTTCCTTCTCTCATTCTCTTATGTATATACTAGATGTATGTCATAATTGGGGGGGGGGTGTCTTGATTACTCCATCCATCAATGCATCCCTATTTATCTCTCTTTTTGGGGGAGGGTTTTTCCCATGAGGTTTTCCCTCTTTCTCCACTTTATGAGAGATTGCATCTTCATTATGTACATGGGTACTTAACATGGCATAGTATCCAGGACCCATTATGCATCTTCATCCTAGTTTTCGTAAGCTTAAGGGCATTCTCCTAAGTTGCACTTAAGGGGGGTTGTTGGTGTAAACACGTATTTACTATTTACACTTACTTAAGTTTACTTAGGTTAATGCATTATTTTATTATTTTTATTTGTGAGACACTTAGAAGTTTGCGCACCTTTTTGAGTTGTCATGTTGACAACATAGGAGTACGCAACTCTATTTTAGCACATGGTGTCTACAACACTGTTTTGCGTGTCACACCTTTGTAGGCTTATCCTCTCATCACCGCACTTACTTCCATGCTTAATGGAGGATAACCCATATCTGGTGGACATGTGCCTAGTTGTATGACACATCATGGTTTTGATTACGAGACATTCTAGATGTATCTCAAAGGCCTTTATATATAGGCACTCCTAGTGTACTCTAATCATGACATATTGAATATATCATCATTCTGATCATACTCTCTCTCTTGGTCTATAGTTGTGCTTATGTTTGAGTTCTTAGTTCCTGGGTGAATTTTGCCCTTAGGCAAATTCTTACAATTACATTATTAAAAGGCACATTCCCTAGTTGTCAAAATCAAAAATTATTTAAGTACATAGAGAAAGACTAGAATCACTCTTGTCATTTTGTAATCTTTAGATATCTCAATTTTGATCTTTGATAGTTCTTGATTGAGAGATGCTTGACAGATGTAACCGAGTCATTATTTACTTCGATAACACCTCTTATTAAGCTTGACATAGAGTAATGAAGCCTTTGAACCTACTAATATTGAATAACTTAAAAAAAGCATTATTTCTATTAGTTAAAAAACCTTTGGTTAGAGACCCTTGGATTCTCATTCGAGTATTCCTAAAATTCCATACTTAATCAAAATAGGAATCAAACCAGAATTGAGGATGATTACTCTAAATTTATCTAATAATCACTATCAATGCATGCTTGACCTTAACATATTTTATTCTGATTGAAATTCATATGCAACACCGAAGTCCTACTTAGTTAAGCCACTAGCTAAAGGTCCTAGTTTATCCGAGATTGGATTTGGTCGATCAACACTTTTATGCATATGTTAAAATCTTAATCTTACTAGTTACTTTATTATCCTCGCTATTATCAAACTCTAATTTTGTACTTACTATACAAGACTTTGTGAATTACTTTAAGCATTGTTTTGCTTCACCAAGCTAGGGTGAATTAGGGAATTGATATTTGATTAGTTTGTTATTATATTTAGTTTATGAGATAGATACACTTAAACACTTCCTCTGCGATGATTTAAACTAGAGAGAACAAGACAAGGCTAACACTGGCAGATTTAATTAGTGTAATAATACCATCCCAATCACACAACACCATTCGATAATCATAGCGAAGCTATATGTATGTAATTCATATATATTTATGATAATGAGACTTACAAAATGATGTCTTGGATACAATAAGATTTACTAATATTTACATCCATGCTTACAGACCATCTTCTGAAAAAAGGACCAGAATGCTATGCATATCAGCCTATATAACCTAGACTTAACCTAAACTTTCAAAAATTTCCAAGCTTAATTGTAGGATAAACTATATGATGTCTTGAACCGAACTGAAAAACTTAGATATAAATAGGAAGTAAGCTAAACTCATATAAGATCATAAGAGCAAAGCAAAACCTACATAGCTAAGGAGGGCCAAACTGGCAAGAGGGGTCGGGAATAGGGGAGGGAAGCTAAAAAAATGAAAACTCTCAGTCAAAATACTAAATACAATAAAAAAGGAACAGGTGACACAATTGTAGGAAAGCCCTCCAAAACTGACACTTATTTCTGAAATACCATAATGATCTTTGTGATGTCCTTAGGGTTCTCCATTTTGAAATTTGATAGGAATTCAAAAGCAATCTTTTCCTGGATCAATTTCTCCATGTTTAGAGTGTGGAATTCCAGTTCCTCTAGATTGTCAAGTTCCACACCTGAGTGGATGTATGACTTAAAGATGCTAAAGTAATTTTTAAGCTAGACCTTGCTACTATCTTCAATAATCCCTCTCTACTGAAGGAGGAACTAGATGTTGGCCTCCATTTTAGGCCATTCCTTATAAAAGGCCACATTCTCTCGAATGACTAGGTGGGACACCTGATAACCAACACCAAATCAAAACTACCAAGTGGGTGTGCCATATACATCTCTAGAAGGGGAATCCTCAACTTCTCATCAATGCTTGTAATAACTTCTTATAGGCCCACATGCCAAATTGGGTCAAAAATATTGATGCAGAGTCTTATCATTGCCAATTTTTCTACCTTAGTTTTGGCCAAACAATGTATGAATGTCATTGTTAGTTTGCTAGGAGAATTTGTAGTTAAAAGTCCCTTCTCCAATGGCACGACTAACCGCAATCCTTGTCATATTATCCACTAGTTTTAGCAATTGATTCCATCGTTTGGGTTTCACATTTCCTCAAAATTCCATGGTCCTCACCTCTAAAGCATTGAATAAGCTGATGTTAGTATCCATCTTGGGGTTTAAACTGGGTCAAGCTAACGGAGATGAGGATAAAACTAAATAAATAGGAAATAATGTGAAGGATCTAGAAAAACCTAGATAGCTGACGTCACTAGCTGAAGCCACCACATGACACCGAATCTTAATGATGATTCATAGATCTTGTGTCCTTGTACGATGGAAAATAGGGGGAGAGATTAAAGGGTGAGCTAAAAGGGTGACAGGATATCGACATACCTAGAAATGATTGGTGCCTATTTATTACTAGGCTAGATTACAACTAAGATTTCTAATAATAAAATACAAAACCTACCACCTAGACGAGGGCAATGACATATTGTATTATATTAAGAATGCCTGTTATAATCTAATATAGACTATGTTTATAAATCTATCTGTTTAATGAACCTACCTATTCATTCACTGTCTCCCCCTATGGATACTATAACGACTATATTCATATAGAGAGAAGGGTACATAAAGAGTTTTAAAACTTGAATAGATTGGGCCAAAGGGACAAAATTGTCAAAAGAGATGAGAAATACGAGCCCTAATAAGTAGACCTGTAATGTCAGGCTAAATTAGTAGAATTGTCCAACTATATATGGAGTTGTTATTAATCTTTGATTCTAATGCTTAATATTAGGTATTAAGAGCTAACTTAATGTACTTGGGGTTCCCATTAACTATAAATCATTAAAGATTTAAAAAAATTCGCCTGCAACACCCTTATTAGCCAACTGATCTACCTTTTGGTTACCTTCCTGGAAGATATGATGAATCTAAGTATCTGAGAAATGATCTAGAATATTAAGAACTTCTTCCAGTTTTGAATTTAGGACCCATTTTGGCGTAGATATTTTCCTAGTGGCATTGAGGAAAATTTGAGAATTGCCTTCAATAATAATCTTTGATAAACCTAACTTTGAGAAAATTTGGAGACCTTCTTGAAGGGCTTCAAGTTCCACAAGATTGTTAGTTATAGGCTCTAAGGGTTTAGCTCTTCTAGCTATCCATTTGCCTGAAGCATTGTTAATGATACCACTAATTCTAGTAGTGTCGAGATTGCCTCTTGAGGTCACGTCAAAATTTAACTTGGTCCACCTCAATGGTGGGGGTGACCATCTACAGTTCTTCCTTGCTTCTTTATTCTTCTTTATATATATGAGTGGTGGGTTGATTAGGTTTTTCCAATTCATTTTCATTAATCCATCCCAACTTGAAAATGTTCCTTCCTCTTTCTAGGTTTTCCTTAGATGGAGTTTAATGTCTACACTATACAAGCTTTAATTTTTTTAAGAATCTCATCTGCTTGCATATCCTAATTACAAAAGATTCTTCTATTCCTTTCTTTCCAAATCTCCCACATAAGGATAGATGGACAAATATTCCATAGTTTACTATATATCCCTTTACTCCTCTCTGCGGGCCATCCCTTCAGGAATTCACTAAGGGATATTGGCATGGGAGCAGTCCAACCTAGCATTTGTCTGAGCCAATCCCAACAGCATTGTGTATATGAGCATTTATATAAGATGTGATTAGCATCTTCACTATCTTGCCTACAAATTACACATCTCGATGGACCCTCAACACCTAGCTTACATAATCTGTCTATTGTTAGGATCCTATTCTGAGATGCTAGCCATAAAAAGAATCCTAGCTTTGGCAGACAGGCTGAGTCCCAGCAAAGATTTAGAGGAATGACTACTTCTTCCCATTCTCAGGACTAAGTGATATCTCTATATCCATTTTTTACACTATACCTACCATCTTGTGATGCAACCTAGATGAGTTTGTCTTTTCTGTCTAGTTGCTTGATTTTCCATTCCCATATCATGGTACCATCAATACATATTTTGTTTTTATAGTCATTGACCTTGCACCCCCAAAGTTTAACTAATTCCCATGAATCTTCCCAGAATAAAGCCTCGTCCCCTATTCCAACATCCCATTTAAGGTATTTACTAATGAGGGCTCAACTTTTGATTATAAAGTTCCAACTTTTGGATCCTTTAGGAAGGGACCTCATTCTTAAAATGGAATAGGGGTCAACTTCATTCAGATATTTGTTATGCATTATTTTGGCCCATTTGTGATCTCTTTCTACAAAAAGATGCTAGGTAAATTGTGCTCCAAGTGCCTCATTCTGCCAACTTAAGTTTTTTATGCCTAAACCTCCTAGTTTCTTAGGTTTACAAATTTTGTCCCATATAATTAGGGCCAATTTTTTAGAATCAGACGAGTCGTTCTAAAGGAAACTTTTTAATTTAGCCTCAAAATTCTTATTGGTATGTTTAACTAAAGGAAGGTAGGAAAGAGGATAGGTTGGAAGGGTAGACAACACTGCTTTAATTTTAGTGACTTTGCCCACTTTAGTAAGCCATTTATCTTTCCAGCCTCCTATCCACGTATCCAATTTATCAAGAGTGTTGTACCATGCCTTACTAGATTTACTACCTTTTTCTAATTCTATACCTAAGTATTTGCATGGAAATGTTCCTTTTTTGTAGCCCATGATATTATAAATCTGTGTTTCCTTTATAGGCTTGGTGTTAATAATTTTTTTAAAGATTTTGTAGCATTCACTTTTGACTAGAAGCTTCCATATACTGTTGGATGATAGCTTTGACATTTAGGGCCTCGTTTGTTGAGCTAACACTTGGCAAGATGGTGTCATTTGCATACTGTTGATGGGTAATATTGGGAACCTTTTTAGTTATTTTAATTCCATTTATTTTCCCTTCTATGTGGGCTTTGGTTAATGCTCTTCCAAAGGCTTCTACCATAATAATATATAGGAATAGAGATAGTGGATCTCCTTGTCTTATTCCTCTTGAAGTATCAAAGAAACCTCCAGGGGTTCCATTAATAAGGATAAAGATCTTGGTTGTGGAGATACATTGATAAATGAAGTTAATCCATTGGGACGAGAATCCAAAGGCTTCTAAGACTTTGCATAAAAACCTCTAATCAACCATGTCATAAGCTTTTTTAATGTCCAATTTCATGAACATGCTTGCCAATTTATTCTTGTTGGCTGAGTGTAGCATTTCTTGTAAAATAAGAATGCCATCTAGGATTGATCTACCTAGAACAAAGTCAATTTGTACTTCTGATATAATTTTAGGGAGAATCGATTTAAGATAGTTTGCTAGCATTTTAGACATAATTTTGTAAATGGTGTTATAAAGGGCTATAGGTCTGAAGTCTCCTAGGGTTTCTAGAGCTTCTTTTTTGGGAATTAGGGTGAGAAAGGTGTTATTAATTTTAGATAAGATTGAACCACCATTCCTTGATGCTTTAATAGCTTTCCACATGTCAAACCCAATAATGTCCCAACATTTTTGGTAGGAGAAAGCTTGGAATCCATCTAGACCTGGCAATTTGTCTGGGTTCATATTGAATACCACAAGTCTGACTTCTTCTAGGGAAATGGGACTATTTAGTACTTTATTATCTTTTGTGGAGACTACTCTAGGTATGGCTTCAAGCATTTTTGTTTGCGTTGCCATATTCAGACAGTCATAATTGTTTAATATTTTATAAAAGTGACTCACCAAAATCTTAGCTATTTTATCAGGATTACCTATAGTGGTGCCCATTGGGTCTTTGATATTAATTATTTTGTTGTTGGCTCTGTTACGAAGGGTGCTATTATGAATTTTTTTTGTGTTTCAATCTCCTTCTACCCATTTTCCTCTTGACTTTTGTCTCCAAAAGACTTCTTTCTTGGCCAGGATGAATTCTTGCTTGGTAAGTAATTCTTTCTCTAGATTATAACTATCATTATTCATCCCCTTTTTAATTTCTTCTAAGTTCAATTCTTTTAATTTTTCTTAAATGTCTATTTTTTCTTTAAATATATTATTAAAATGTTCATTGTTCCACTGAAGTATATTTTCTTTGATCATTTTCATTTTTGAGACAAAAATATACATTTTGGACCCTTTAAAATTGCCTTGGGATCACCATTCTCTAATAAGTTCCATAAAGTTTTTTGTTAAGAACCGCATCTTTTCACATTTGAAAGGATTTCTAACTAGTTTATTAGGTTCAGAGAATTCGATGCGAATATGATAGTGATATGATCCTATTATAGGAAGAATTGAAGATTGGATATCGAAGTTTAATTCACTTAGTTCTCCATTGAGAAAAAATCTATCTAACTTCTCAGCTATATAAGAAAAATCTTCCCTTTTGTTGTTCCATGCATACTTTCCATTGTTGAGCGAAATCTCTATCAGGTTGTTAAGATCTGACCAATTCTTGAATTACTTAGTTGCTTGGGAAGTGTGTTGAATGCCTCCAAATTTCTCATCTATATTTAAAATAGTATTAAAGTCACCTCCGACAAGAATGAGTTTATTGTGATTATTAATAAATATACTAATTTCATCCCATAACAATTTTTTGTCTATGTTAGAGGTTGGACCATAAATTTTAACTAGGATGAATTGTAGGTTAGTTTTAATGCTTTTGACTCTGCTGCTGATCCACGAGTTATTTGATCTTAAAATATTTAAAGTAAATTTCCTATGGTTTTAGATCATACCTAAACCACCAGAGGCTCCTTTAGATTCATGTAGGTAATTGTTGCAACTACCCAGTTTCTTTTCTAGCTTAATTCCTTCTTCTTTATTCAATTTTGTTTCTTGTAATATGATAATTTCATATTCAAATTGTTTTAGGTTCTATTTTAATAGGCATTTCTTGCTAGGTGCATTTAGGCCCCTAACATTCCAAGTAGTGATCTTTATGCTGCCCTGGGAAGGATCTTCCCCTTCCCTAGATAAAGTAACTGACTGCTCTTTTGCCTGCCCATCAGCTTGTCTAAGCTTTTGAAGATTTTTTCTTCCTCTTTTAGCTTTAAATTTATCATAATTGGGTGAGTTTATCTATTCTTGGTTCATCAGGATACCCAACTGATCTATATTTTCATGTGCATTTAAAGCGGTTTCAGATTGTTTACATTTTGTTTCATCTTTATCTTCATTAACTATCTCTTGCATTATTTTTTATGTCATGATTGTCTAATCATTTAAATTTTCATCTATCAAATAATCCTTTGTATAACTAACCTCATCATGAACATCAACCTGTGTTGTAGGTAATTTATGTTCTTGTCTTTGGAAGGTTATACTATTCTTTTCTTCATCATCAATTGATAGCATATCCTTTTTTAGATCTTCATAAGTATAGTTGTCATCACCTAGTTTTGATACTCACTACATAAGATCCTCCTTCTATGATTCATTGCTCTTATCTGAATTCTCATAATCAAATACTCGAATCAGTTCTTTAGCTAAAAGTTCCAAGTTTTCCTTCTTAGTCTCATTTAGCATTATCATTTCATGTTCTTCAATCCTTTCCATATCTTTGTTTAAAAAGTCCCAAAGAGCTTGAATTAATTTTCCTTTTACCTTACTCTATTAATTTACCTTTGCCTTGTGCTCACTTAGATTATGATCTGGAGATTCTTTCCTTGTAGAAGGAGCTAGTCAAAATTTGGTGAATATATTTACTGCCTCGATATCGAAAGTTCTGGTTTCCTTCATAGTTTCTTCTTGTTATTTCTGTGGGGTCTCCAAATTTCCTTCCATGAATATGTTCTTTTCATAATTATGAGTTTTAGCATAAAACAATAGGTTATTTTCAATCTCTTTTATGCTACTGATCATGTTACCAGAGGACTTTTTAACTTGGATCCTTGGCTCAATTTCTGATAATTTTCTTTCTTCATTAAAACCTTTTGGATTCTTACCCTTCTTTGCATACTTTGATCTTTTCTTAAACTTTTTACTATTGATTATTGTATTCTCTCTTCTTGTATTGACCATATCTTGATTAGTTTCATTTATTCCTCTGTTGAGATCTTTGCAACTTATGTCATCTTGCTTAGGCTAGATTTCCAAGTTGGGACTAATACCTTTTGAATCCTTCAAATCTATCAATTTAGTGGTTCCTTTATTCTTAACTAATAATGGGAGATTTTCTATTTTTGTGTTTTGAGATTTTCCCTTTTTGTCCTCTTGTGTTGGCTTAAGTGCTTTCTTCCAATCTTTCTCGGAGGTATGTGGAGGACTATTGCTGTCCTTTGTAGGAGGATTTGACTTAGTTGTCTTTCCTTTTTCTACTGCTCCAATATCTATCTCTGAGCCTACTTTCTCTATTGTATCTTGAGGAGCCTTCATATTACCTTACTCAAATATGGATTTCTCTTGATATAATCTTTGACTTCTTATGTTCATCATGGGGAAGGTAGTAGGAAGATCCATAGTAGGTTGCAGCGTTTTGAAGGTGATTTTCCTCTCATCATCTAGTCTAATAATTTATAAGATTTTACCTTCACATCCTTGGAAGTTTAGTTTACACAAAGATCTATTGGTTATTACTTTGATGGGATCGAATTCCATGTTATTAGCCTTCCATTTAATCAAAAGTTTGATGTTATTGCAAAATTTAAAAGAGGCATCCAAACCAATCAAGTCTCCAATTGAAAGACCTATTTTTCTGATGATTTCTATTTGCATTAGTTCTAGTGGGATGGATTAAGGAAGATCCAGGTGGATGTCAAGAAATTAAAACTATCTTCCTTACAATCTGGAAACCACTCAAAGAATTTAATTGCATATCCTTTAAAGAAACAATTAGAAACATAGAGGAAGTATTTTTTGACATACTCATCACTAAAATGAATGTATAGTAGTTTATCTGAATGGTGAGAAATACTTACCTGGTTTTTGCAAAAAATCTTTAAGCCAAGTAATGAGATTGTACATTTATAATCTAGGCCCATTCTAGAATGCAAAAACACCAATATTTAGACACTCTTGCCATCGATTTTCATTGTCCTAATTACTAATAGTAAGGACCTTTTCTTGAGATTTGATTGGGTTTGGGGTGAAAGGCAAAAGGGGTAGGGTAACAAGATGAGAAGGGGAAAAGGAGTATGAATTCCTTCGATGTGGAGGGATATAAGTTTTGGGATTGGAAGGGTAAGGATTGACACGTGAGTTCTTAATCTTCCAAGGATGACTCTTGTGGATGGAAACGATATCCCCATAGGAATCTACTAAAAAACCTGTATGTTGAGAATACAAGGTATTATTATTATTGTATGCATATTTAGTAAGGTTGAAAAGGTGGATTTTTCTGTCAAGACTTAATGTAGAGAGGATAAGAGGGGGATTCTTATCCACACTATGGGATATAGCCAAATGTTTTCTAGGTTTAATTTGGGCATGGGAAAGAGGATCTGAAGAGACTTGAATTGGACGCCATTTGGTTCAACAGCTAGAATTATCATTTAGTATTTCCAAAATTTGACGCCCTGTTCTTTCATCATTATTTGTTAGGTTAGCTACTGAAATAGACCCCGATTTGTGATTGTTTCGCTGCTTATCATGTAGTTCTAGATCATATGTTTCCTTTAAGATGGCAAACAAATTTGACATTTTAATAGCGAAATTGAGCTTTCCAAGGTTTTCATTTGAGGATGGGCAGAGATCAGAGACTTTCCTTGCCTTATCCTGTCTATCACTAAGGTTTATGGATGCCCAAACTAGTAGTTTTATCGAAAACCTTAAATATATTGGTTGACATCTTCGACTTCTTTGTTTTATGTCTTTATTCGCAATGGTCGTATTTCTCACTTTTTCATTATCTGCTCTACTTTCCATTTTCATAATTTAATTTATATAGTATTATTGATATTTTAATTTTACTACAAATTTATTTTTTGATTTAACATGTTTGCTAATTTTATAAATTTATTATTTTGTTTGATATTAATAAAAAAAATCAAATAATTAGCAACATAGTTATGGTTTTTAGACTTCACATTTTAGTCTAATTAGGGTTCTAAAGTTCAAAGATGAGATAAGAGCATTTTGTAGGGTCTAGGATTAAAATTATTGTTAGGAGAGCCAAGGTTCACATCATCATTACTATTACCAATTATGAGATCAAGATTTAGAATTGGAATTATGATTAGGTTTAATGTTTATATCATGGTTGTAATTATGACTTAGATTAGGATTGATGTTTACAATAAAAAATATGATATGAGTTTAGGCTCACACCATGGTTAGGGATAGGGATAGGGATAGGTTTGGTTTTAGATCACGGGTTACGATTTTTTTAAGGCTTGGGGTTTAATATTTAAGCTTGGTTTAGGGTTAGAGTTAGGCTCAAAGTCGTAAGTAAGATCTTTGATTATTTTGATTATAAATATGGTTAGGGTGAGCTATTACACAATGTTTATTATTATATTCAAGTTTATCATTTTGATTAGCATTGGAGTTAAAGTTAGATTGAGAATTTAGGAATATGGTTGATTTTGAGCTTCGGTTAGGGTTAGGATGTTGAAAATGTTTTTTTTTTTTAAATGATTAAGGTTAGGGTTGTGTTTACAATTTAAGTGATGATTTAGTTTAGGATTAGAATTATGACTTGATGCTTCTAATAAGATTTAACATTAAGATTTGTAGTAATGAAGCATGATTATATTTGCGATTGAGACATTGTTTCAATCTAATTATATATAATTCTCACTTTTGTATTTAGGAAAAAATATACTAGATTTTCTCTTCAGCGTACTTATTGCACCCTAATGTGTGATTGCTAGTTACTAGCAATTGTATCTTAGTGTGCATGGTTTGTAGAATAGATATGGAAGTTTAACTAAAGGAATCAATCTTTTGTTAATACAATTATGTTGTACAAGTGATAAATTAATAAATCATTCAAAAAATGGTGTGTATTTTAATAGAGATCTACAAAGAGAAGTGACAACATTAAAGACTATTCATCTGTAGACATGATCCAAACATGACTATAATAAAAAAATTCAATAAAAAAGATACTCAAACACAATTTTGAGAAGAGTTAGTATGAGAGATATGGATAGAAAGAGGGAGAGAGAGTGTTTTTAGGAGATAGAGATGGAAAGGAATGCATAAATAAAGATAGAGATAGACACAAAGATGGATATGAAGAAGGATTAAATAAGAAAATGTGATATGTTTATTTTATTGTACACACACACACACACACACACACACACACACACACACACACACACACACACACACACACACACACAATGTATACAAGAATTGGAATATAATTAATTAGTCTTCTTCTATAGAAAGTGAATAACATATGACACTTATGAAAGAATAAGTTGTATGTGTGTATGTTTGTATGTATGTATGTATATAATATATATACATATGTGCATGCGTGTGTGTGAGAGAGAGAGAATAAGTTGTATGTATATAGATACATGCATACATACAACTTATTCTTTTATAAGTGCCATGTGTTGTTCACTTTCTATAGAAGAAGAAGAAGTCATTATATTCCAATTCTTGTTTGAGTTCTATATATAAATAGATGGATAGATACATGTACATGCGTGTTACATACATATACATATACATATACACATATATGTATATGTATATGTGTGTGTATACACATGTAGATATACATATATGTTTGTATATATACACATACATACACATATATGTGTGTGTGTGTGTGTATACACGTATACATACATATACACATATACATATACATATACATATATACATATACATACATATACATATACATATATACATACATATACATATACATATACATATATATATATGTATATATATATGTATATGTATATATGTATATATATGTATATGTATACATATATATACATATATACATATACATATATATATACATATATATATATATGTATATGTATATGTATATGTATGTATATGTATATATATATATATATATATATATATATATATATATGTTGGATACAATGATTCGATTGTATGTTGTCTTTGATGTTATACAAATGTCAAGTATATGACGAGTAATCAATGTATGTCGAGCTCACTCGAGAGTCAAAGGAAGTTTTAGTGTTAACCAAGTTCAGAGCTAGTGTCTACCAAGCTCACTTGGGCGTCAAAGGAAAGTCTGCATAAAATGAGTTTTAACCAAGCTCACTCAGTTACCAAAGGGAGTTTGTAGGAAGATAGTGTCTACCGAGTTCACTCGACAGACAGAGGAAAGTTGGCATGGAATGAGTGTTAACCTGAGCTCACTCGGTTACCAAAGGAAGTTTGTAAGAAAGTCTTTTCTGAGTTAGTGTTGACCAAGTTGGGTTGGCTAACGAAGGATTTTCTTGTTACAACATATTGAGTTTAATGAATTTATTTATTAAGTATAGCCAACTTAAGGGATGAATTATGATTATTTAAAGTTATATTCAAGCTAAATTGACTAAGTAAATGATATAAGTATAAGGTCAAGTTGTGGATTGAAAGCATGAGCATGGAAGAGAAGAAGATAAGAAGAGGAAGCAAATTTGAAGGATAATAGAGTATCCTGAATTAGTGGAGCTGCAAAGATTATTCTGATCAAGGAGGATCAAGTATTCAAGCCATAATTGAGATTTGAAATCAATAAAGTCAGTTTGCATCAGTAATCAGGTCATATCATTGTTACTCTCTTATAATTGTTGTAGTGAATTAAATCTCTTAACAGAGTTAGCTTAACAACTATTTTTTAAATCCTCTAACAAGGTGGCATTTCTAGATTGAAGTGTCTGAATGCCACTAACAAGGCCACTCCTAATAGGGTGATCTAAATCCTCTAATAGAGTCACACCTAATAGTGTGTTTTGTAACCTTTAACAACGTTGGCTCCTAACAAGGTTCACTTTAGAAGAGTGAAAAACAGTAACTAGTTGCAATTGGTGGTTTTCTCAAATTGGGTTTCCATGTTAAATCTCGGTGTCTCTTGTGTTAGTGTTATTTGTTTTATCTTTATGCAACTAAGTTAAATATGGTTAATCACACTAAACATCTAAAGAAGTAAATATGTCAATGCTCGCTAAGTGACATAAATTCTTAATGCTAACCAAGCTATACAGTGTTTACTGAGTGATCCTATGCTAACTGAGTTACAACAATATTTTAGTTTCAATAGTTTTTTTGGTTTTGATTTATATTGACATCTGAGGGATTTGGGATTTATTTTTATAGTAACCAATTCACCCCTCCCCTCTTAGTTACTCTTATATTTCTAACAATTGCTATTAGAGCTTTTGGTGCTTGAAGAGAAATGACCTAAGCTAAAGATCAAGATGTCTTACAGAAGAGAGATTCCCAAATTGAACAGAGATAACTTCAAGGCATGGCAAGAACTCATGAAACTGCACTTGGCAACCATCAGTGACTCGAGTTTGAAATATTTGAACAACAAGTATGTTGCACCCATTGGACCTTTAACTATGGATGAGATTGTGGAGAAGAAGAATCATAATATAATGATAATTAACATTGCTTCTACTCTTAATTATGTTGAATTTGATGAAGTCAAAGATTGTGGTATTGCTTATGCAATGTGGATCAAACTAAAAGATATATGTGGAGGTGATGAAAATGTGAGGAGAGCTAAGGTATAAAGTCTTAGAGGTCAATTTGATCAAGTGAATATGAGAGAAGATGAGAACATTGCACAATAAAGTGAAAGAATCAAAGCTAGTGTGAGTGCAATCAGAGCCTCAGGTGGGACAATTGATGATGTGACAATGTTCAGAAAGGTACTCAAAACTCTTCTTCCTATTTATGCAATTAGAGTTTTAATTATTTAAGAAATGAGATGTAATCCGAAGAATGATATAATTTTGGATGCACTAGTTGGGAGATTGACAACCTTTGAGTTAGATAACTATGATAACATTCCTAACTCTAGCAACATTGAGTCTTCTTTTCAAGCCAGGCTATCACTCAAGGAGAAAGCTACAAAATCTAAAAGCAAGATATCTGATAGTGAAGATGAACATGGTTCTGATGATGATCTTGGAGTCATTGAAGCATTTCTTGCAAGAAGATTCCCCAAAGGCAAAGGAAAGTACAAAGGCAAAATACCTTTGATCTATTTTTCTTGTGAAGAAGTTGGTCGCATTACTACAAGGTGTCCAAACAGAGAGGGAAAAGAAGAGAAGAAGCAAAAAAACACAAAGGCAAGAAAGATTTCAAAAGCTACAAAGACTTCAAGGACAAAGGTAAGAAATCTTTTTATATGGCTAAAGATTCTAATATTAGTGATGAAGATGAAATGGTTTACATTGCTATTAAGGATGAATCAGATGATGAGAATGACAAGATGACCCTTATTTTACATGTTAACAAGAATGATACATAGATCATAGATAGTGGTTGTTCACACCACATGATTGGTGATAAATCTAAATTTGAGTACTTGGAACACTATGATGGTAGGAGTGTCAAATTTGGAAATGATGAACCTTGTTATGTGAAAGGAAAAAGGTTGTATTACATTAACTAGTGAACTCAGATGTGACAATTCTTATTGGGTTGAAGGACTAAAACATAATCTGCTTAGTGTGGCACAATTGAACAACATTGATTCAAGGTAAAATTCATGAATAGAAAGGCCAAAATGTTGGATGGAAAAGGAAATCTAGTTGGAACTAGCAATCAAACAAGAGGTAATCTATTTTGCCTAGATCTAATTGAAAATTCATGTTTCATAGCTCAAGTAGAGGAAAGTCAGTTATGACATAAAAGGTTATGTCATGTGAATTTTGATAACTTGGTGAACATAAGCAAGAATGAAAGAGTAAGAAGCATTCCAAGCCTAAAGAAACTTGATATGGGCATGTGTAAAAATTGTCGAATTGAAAAGATGGGAAAAACAAGTTTCAAAAGTAAGAATTATCATTCTGAAGAAGTCTTGGAGCTGGTTCATACAAACCTCTGTGGACCTATTGGCATAGAGACCTATAATGGAGATAAGTATTTCATTTTTTTGTTGATTATTATTCTAGGATGATGATTGTTATGTACTTAAGAGATAAATCTAAAGCTTTTCAAAAGTTCAAGTGGTATTTGGCTAGAGTTGAGAAAGAAATAGGAAGGAAACTGAAGTGTTTGGGATCAGATAGAGGAGGCGAATTCATCTCAAATGAATTCAATGGATTTTGCAATGAAAGAGGAATCAAAAGACAACTATATGCACCTGGTGCACCCCAGTTTAATGACATAGAAGAAAGAAGAAATAGATCAATAATGGATTGTACAAGAACATTTATAATAGAAAAACATGTTGCAATCAAATATTGGAAAGAAGCAATCAGTACATCAGTTCATACCTTGAACCGAGTTCAGCTGATGAAGGATTCAAATAAAACACCTTATGAACTATGGTATGGCTATAAACCTAATGTTAGCTACTTCAAATTATTTGGAAGCAAATGTTATATCTTGAAGGAATCAAGGAATGGGAAATTTGATGTGAAGGTATAGAGTGATGAAGGAATATTCTAATAAGAGAAAAGAATTCAAATGTCTGAATCTATCTACGCATAAAGTTATAGAAATTTCTCATGAGAAGATTGACGAGTTTGTAGAACAGAGTAAAGAAAAAAATAGAAAATAACCTAAAAACTACAAAAGTTTTGTTTACTTCGAACCTGATACATTGCCTAATGTTAAAGAAAATGCAATTGGAAGTCAACAAACTTCACCACCCGAGTCCCTAAAATCTCCAATTGAACCCGAGTTACAACCAGTGCAACCCAAGTTGCAATTTGAAGGACCCAAGTCACAAGTAGAAGGACCTAAGTTGTAGCCAGTGCAACCTAAGTCATCTGAAGTACTTGAGTTACAAACAATGGGACTCAAGCATGAATCTAAAAATGATTTTGAGCATGGTGGACTAAGTGAATCAAGTCCTAAATCCAAGAGACTTGCTAGATATGTCAAAAGGAATCATGAATATGAATAAATCATTGGAAATCAGTTAGAAGGTTAAATGACAAGGAAAAAATTGAAAGGTACATGCTTGCTTACTAAATTTGAACCTAGAATTGTTAAAGATGCATTGGATAATGAAAGTTGGATTGAGACAATGAATGAAGAGATTGAGAAAATTGAAAGAAACAAAACTTGGACTCTTTTTCCTAGACCAAAGGATAAAAATGTAATTGGCACAAAATGGGTATTCAGAAATAAGTTGAATGAAAATGGAGAAGTTTCAAGAAATAAAGCAAGGATAGTATGCAAAGGTTATTCTCAAGAAGAAGGTATTGATTATGGTGAAAATTTTTCTTCTATTGGTAGACTAGAAGATGTTAGAACACTACTTGCATATGTTGCACATAAAGGATTCAAAGTGTATCAGATGGATGCGAAGTGAACATTCTTGAATGGAATCTTAGAAGAGGAAGTCTATATTGAGCAACCATAAGGGCCATTGATCCAAGCAAAAGGGATATGGTTTGTAGACTACATAAGGCTTTGTATGATCCTAAACAAGCCCCTAGAGCATGCTATGAAAGATTGCATAATTATCTAATAAAGATTGGTTTTCAAAGAACTAATGATAACAACAGCTTATACATCAAAGAAGGCACAAAAAAGAAGATAGTATTGGCATAAATCTTTATAGATGATACATTGTTTACTAGAAATGATGACTTGTGTAAATATTTTTTGAGGAAATGAGTAAAGAATTTGAAATGTCAATGTTTGGAGAGATTAAATTATTTGTTTGCTCGCAAATTCAACAAATGAAGGATGGTATCTACATTACTCAATCAAAATACATCAAGGAGATATTGAAGAAATTTGGAATGGAAGATTCTAGCCCAGTTGGAATACCTATTTCTACTAGACAAAAGCTTTCCAAAAATGATGATTCCAAAGAAGTAGATTAGACTACATATAGATCAGCGATTGGAAAACTTTAGTATGTAGTGCATACAAGACCTGATATTGCATTACTAGTTGGTACAGCGGCAAGATTTTCTACTAATCCTAAAGAAAATCATATGATGGCAATAAAAAGAATCATGAGATATCTAAAAGGTACTAAAGATTATGGTTCATGGTATAAGAAAGGAGACAACTTTGAATTGAAAGCCTTCACTGATGTTGATTGGGCAGGAAGTGTTGATGATAGAAGAGCACTAGTAGTGGAGCATTCTTTCTTGTAAAGAGGCTAGTTTCTCGGACAAGTAGGAAGCATAATTGTATCTATTAGCACTAGTACATTTGATCCCATTTTTAGACCAAAATTTTTGACCATCTATTAAAATGGGGTCAAATTGGTCGAAATAGGCAAGGAACAATGTGTTTTTTTAAAAATCCATGCTCGTGTTGGCCAAAATCTCGACCAACATGGGGCTTGTACATCTAAAAAAAAAAGAGAAACATTTCTTGCTTCATGTCTTTCGCACGGGTTCCTCTAGGTTTTTTATGAATTTTCACATAGTTTTTGTAGAGGGTAGGGCTGGTGTTGAAAGTGGATCCGAACCCTGCTATGGCAAAGGGATGTTAGCTCTCCTAGGTCATCAACTGATGTAAGGTCAGGGTCTTTTAAAGAAAATGAAATAGTATGTTATCTATAAAAGGCGATTCTTGGTTCCCATTAACGCAAAGGAGCCCTTGAATAGCAGGAAACTAGAGATTCTGCACTACAGAGATGGATCTGAATGTTTCTTGGTGCCGAGTTTTAATATTTGTGAGTTTCATATTGATGGCTATATTGGTGAATGTTGTGGTGAAAATATGGTGGGTGCCTCTGCACACTCAAAAGTTCTAACAAAATCAGGGTATTTACGGACCACCCTATAGGCTATTTTATGGAAGCACATCAAATTAACTCCCTCCAAGATCACACCCCACAATATTGTACATGTTGTGGTTCTACATTTTTGATGTTTGGGCAAAACAATATGGTAAAGATCCTAGAAACAACTTCTTTTAAGTTTTTTTTTTTTTAAATCGGTCAAGAATTGATTTGAATTTGAAGAACCAATTTGGTTGTGTGTATTCTGAATTGTAAAATTTGATGAATTTTGTTTTGAAATTTTCCTGTTTGAATTTTTTTCCCATTATCATTTCAGATCATTCTTTTCATCTCTTATGTGATTAGGCAGGATACTAGTGAATTCTAATACGATTTCCCAAATGTGATTAGCCAGGATACTAGTGAATTCTAAAATGATTTTCCAAATGTGATTAGGCATGGTATTTATGAATTCAGAAGCAAGAGTGACAACTTATGAATTGCGAAAGTCTAAGAATAGAAATGAAAACTTTTTCCATGGTAGGAATTATGTGAATTCAAAAACAAGTGACAAGTTTTATGTATTGTAAAATCTGTTTAGTGAATTAAAAAGCAAGAGTGGTAGCTTTGCGAATTGTGAAAATCTAATAGCAAGATTTCCATGATGTGATTAGGCAAGGTATTTGTGATTTCAAAAATAAGAGTGATAGTTAAATGAATTGTAAAAGCTGATAATAGTAATTAAATCTTGTCTCCTGATGTTGTTAGGCAATCTATTTCTGAATTCAAAAATAGAGCGACAACTTTATGAATTGTGAAAATCTAATAAAGTGATAAAATCTTGTTTGTTGGTGTGATTAGATAGGATATTTGTGAATAAGAAAATAGAGTGAGAGATTATGAATTGTGGAAATCTGATAAAAATAATATGATCTTGTTCCTCTGATCCGATTATTATATTTGTGAATTAAGAACAAGAGTTACAGCTTTGTGCATTGTGAATATCTCGTCACAGTGAATAAAATATTGCTCCCTAATGTGTGATTAGGAAAGATGTTTGTGCATTGGTTGGGCACTGCAACAAGGCTTGTGGTTCATGACCCAGAGATTATGAAGCAGATTTTGTCCAACAAGTCTGGGCATTGCGAGAAGCCTGAGTTCACAATTCAATTGAAACACTTGATTGGAACTTATAGCCTTGCACTATTTGAGGGAGACAAATGGGCTCATCAAAGGAGACTTCTCAATCTGGCCTTTCATTTAGAAAGTTTGAAGGAAAGCGTATAGTCACCCTTTTCTTAATTGGGTCTCCTTGTCTCTGTAGGTAAAAGCTATATAACTCATGAGCACTAATCATCTTAGGATGAATCAAACCAGGAACTTTTTTCATCTCTTCTCATAGATATAGTTTGTGGAATTCAAAGCATATGTAGTGAGCTTATTGGGTGATTTCTGTCAGTCAATGGTTCTAGTGATGGCAACTAGCACTACCATAATGTTGGAGAAATGGGAAAATGAAATTGTTGAGGGTGTGAAAGAAATTGAGATCTCAGAAGAATTCTGATGCCTAACTTCAGATTTAATAACCCGGACAACATTTGGGTCTAGTTTTGAGAAAGGAAAACACATATTTAACATGCTAGCTAAATTAACCTTTCTGGCTGGTAAAAGTTATGAAAAAATATATTTTCTAGGTTCCAGGAAGTGTAGTACCTCCTTCCTTCTTATACTAGTACCTTTTTGTAAAGAAACATTATTGGGTATTTGGCTGAATGAATAATTGATCTTATATATTTCCATTGAACATCATTAAGGTGGACTTTAAATCAATACTTTCATATTTCAGATATAAAATAGATCTCTTACTATTGTTTTTTCAATTTTTGGAAGGTTGTTGCCTACTCCAAGTAATTTAAGGTCTTGAAAGTTAGAGATGGATATTGAAAAATCATTGACGAAGATGATCTTTGATTGCAAAAAGCATGTTGAGACGAGGAAACATGATAGCTATGACACTAATCTTTTGGGTCTAATGATGAATGCTTATAAGAATGAATTGAAGGACAAAGATAATTTTATGGGCTTATCTCTTCAAAACATGGTTGATGAGTGCAAGACTTTCTTTACTGCAAGGAGTGAGACTACTGCTACTTTACTCACATGGACACTCATTGTACTTGGAATGCACACAGATTGGCAAGGTCAAGCAAGGGAGGAAGTGCTTCAGATCTTCAACAAAGAAACTCCAAAATTTGAGGCCTTCTCTAGCCTAAAATTTGTAAGAATAAATAGAGTTTAAATTTCTACATTCTATATCATTACTATTTTGTTTCTAGATCATATTGTATAAGATCTCGTTTGCAATAACATTTTTTATCTACTCTATCATTCATGATCAAAACAATTTAGTGTACAATAACTGCTTTCACAAGTTCAATCTTTGCCAAGGAGTATAACCCATGACTCATTTTCAGGTGAACATGATTTTGTATGAGGTGTTGAGGCTTTACCCTCCAACAATGGTTATAACAAGAAAGGCATGCAAAAAGATGTAGTTAGGGAACTTGACTGTCCCAATAGGCATAGAGGTTATGCTACAAACTATCCTGGTGCACCATGATGAAGAGTTGTGGGGGAAAGATGCCAATGAATTCAATCCCTTAAGATTTAGTGAAGGGATTTCAAAGGCCTCTACCCATCCTGCTATATTTACAAGTTTTGGGCTGGGACCAAGAATCTATATAGGCCAAAATTTTGTATTGATTGAAGCCAATGTGATATTGACAATGATCTTGCAACGTTTCTCATTTTTTCTCTCCCCCACATATATTCATGCCCCTATATTGGTTTTCATGCTTCAACCACTACATGGAGCTCAAATCATGTTCCAAAAGTTACACTAATGTCATACCATTACAAATCTACAATGTTTTTCCTATCTTGAATCTTAGCATTCAACAAATTGGTACAAGTGACCAAAAAAAAAAAAAAAGGAGTTATGCTTTTTCCCAATTGTTGTCTTCCAATCTGGAATTCGATTCTACTAGAATTGATTCAGGAATATTTGAAATCGAAGAATTGGATCTCACTACAATCCAGTCATTTTTAAGAAGTACCTATGCGGAAGGCCTAGGAATGTCAATGGCCAAAATTGGAATAGTCTAAGAAAGGCTAGAAGAATAGAATCCCATATACTTCTTTGAATTTTTAGAGCGTGCATTACAAGTGTGAAATAAAGAAGTTAGTCTTCAAGCCAAAGAAAAAGAAAATAAGTTTATTTAGCATGAATAGTGGCATTCTCTTTACTATATTTAGTGAAATATTGATTTTAGGTACAAAATGAGTCAGCAGAAGGTGCAAAGATCATGGGTACTGGATTCAAAACACCAGCTTACCACAAAGATAACCCTTAAATTGATCATGTTAAGTTCTCCATAAAAGGAACATTCAATAGGTAGGAAGATAAAATTAAAAAATAATATAGTAGCAAATCAAGATTGTACAAGGGACAAAAGATGCAGAAGATGTAGAGAGTAAGGTTAGTTTAGATGCCTTGGGGATTAAAATTTAAAACCGCATTAAAAAAAAAAAGTAATAACATTGGATATCAAAAGAGATCAACATTAGATTAATAAGACTTATATCTCAAAAGGTAGCAATGCCATACTCAATTGTCTAGCCAACAAATTTGATATCTCAATGCAGTTTAACCTTTCATGTTTATTGCCATTGTTGGTCAAATTTGTGGGATAAAAACCCTAATTCATCATTAAATTTGTCTAGACACTTCATCAAACATTTAAAAAACATGATTTTTATCATCAATGTTTTCGGTCACACTATGTGATCCATCATCAGGATGTTCATGCAAATGAAGAAAGGAGAAAAAATCCAAAGGCAGTTAAAATATGACCCTCAATGAAAGTGAGGTGGTGACAGGAGGATGAAAATAAGAATAAAGTATGTGTGAATCACAAAAGATAAAATAACTGAACAAGATAAACTGGTGACCTTTCTGACCCACTTTCTTGACACTTGTTTGCTTACTTTAAAAGGTACTTATTGAAGGGTAAATGGATATGCCTAAATTATAAGAGAGGATATGGCCAGTTCACTGCTGCATTATTGCAAGATGTCACCATACTGCACTTTCCACATCAAAAACTTTGCTACTAATGCATAGATGACAAAGAGTTCTTAAATCATCAACAATCCGTTGGACGAATATTTTGTGCAAGATTTTATCAATTGTGAAAGGCAAGGACCCACCTGATCTAGCTAACCATGTTATTGCTAGTGGGTAGTTATCAAATCCTTGATTTAAAATGGATACCAAAATCTCTATTAAAATTGTCATCTACTTGGATGGATCCTTGAAAACTAGTTAGAGGTAAAGGATCTTGATTTACTTTCTGTGTCTAGTTTTGCCTATGGAGGATAGATTTTAATGGTTTTAAATTTTTATTGGTAGCACATGTCTCCTGCGTAATTAATCTATGTTCATTTTGAATATTACAAGTGACTTTTGGCAGTCAACAGTACTATTTCCATCTCTCAACATTTCCCCCCTAATGGTAGTATTTTTTTATGTACAGAGCAATCTCTGTGGATTGAAGATAGTGCACCAGTGAGCAACTCCATCTTTTGAACCTACCACATGCTATGCTGTACCATCCTCCATTGGTTTGAAAAGTGTTGAATAAGTGTTGGAATGTCAACAAAATCTAAATCTACTATGTGGTAATCCTAATACCATCTCTTTTGTTGAATCAAAACTTTATGATTAGGAACTGATGCCAAATATCTATTTTGTTGGGCTTAGTTGCATTGTGATCTCTTTCCAGAGAGGCAAAGTGAACCATAAGATCCATTACGAGCGTGACTGGGTAAGTGTGAAGTTGTTTGCACCTAGGGATGGCAACAAAACCAAATTAAAAAAGACCAATGAACATGCTTAAGTGTCTCCAAGACTGGAGTTGTTACTGAGAGTTGTAGACATTTCAAGGGTTTAACTTCTATCTAACATCTCTTACAGATCATATATTTCAATTTTTACTTGGGGCTTTCTAATTTTTTGAAAGCAATTGGTTGAGTATAATTTGGAAGCATTTTGTTTCATAAGCCTTTGCCAACTAAAGAGCTATATCATTATTGTTAAAAGTAAACAACATTAAAGGATAGAAAAGGAGTGAAGTGTATAGTGTAATATTCAGTACTGGCATATTGTGAAGTGTATAGTGTAATATTCAGTACTGGCATATTGGTACTTTGTTTGCAAGGATTTGACATTGATAGATTCATGAAGTGTACTGTTATATTTTTGTTTTGTTTGTAAGGATGTGATAATGATAAATTCCCGAGCCTTATATGTGAATGAGATATTTTCTTTAGTCCCAAGATAGTTGCTTTCTTCAAAAAGCTCTTGAGTGACTTTTATTTAACTTCTTATTCAATTAATTTTGATAGATTAATCTTTATATTCTTGAACTTTGTTATCACTTTTTTCAAATGAAGTGTTAACTTTTAAAGGGCCTTGGACTTTTCCATTGGAATTTTAGATTTTCTTTAGATTTTTCTAAATGTTGATGTCTTGTTGTTTTTCTCAATGTGTCTCCTTGTTCATGTTCTTGATTATGATAAGTCATTTGTATGCATGGAGAGAAGACTATCAACTGGGATAGGGACTATACCTCTCTCTTTTTTATGTAAGATTTGTGTTTTTGCATGACTTTTACATGTTATGCCTTTTCTTCATGTATCATGTTGTAAAACTGGAATTGGATCTGTGTCTCCTTGTGCAAAATAAAGTGTTCATGTTATTTGTTGTTCCCTGATATATCTAACAACATGGTGCAAAGTTTATTTTTAAATTTTTGTTGTTTCTAAATTTATATTTTTGGAAACTAAATGAGAAATAAATGTGACTACTTTCTTAAAAATTATTCATATGTTTGAATTAGACCAGGATAAGATCTCTGACTTTGAAATGAAGTTAATGGATATTGACACCAAACATTTGGGTATTCCTGAGTCGAAGTATCAATCCATTGTGAGGATGCCATCACAAGAGTTTGCTTGTATCTGCAAAGACTTGAGCACCATTGGTGACACAAGTATGATGTTGGGCCTATTTTGTATATTAAGTGAGACAGGAAAGGAATTTTACTTTGTTTAGATAATTTGTATCTATTTCAAGGTTCCAGGTTTTTGTACTTCACTATTCTCATCTGCATTCTTATAGAATTTGTCAAGAATGCCAGTTAAAATTGTCTTATCAAATTGTTCCTTTTATTGTTATGTTTGTAGTATGACAATTTTATTTAATAGGTCTGACTGCCCGTGTGTTTGGGGAAGTACTATAGAAATAGAAGCAATTTTGTGATTATGAGCATTTATAGCTCATTTTACTTATCCCAGTTACCCTTTCTTTAATTCTTTCTTTTTTACCTCTATTAGACTACTTCTTTGTTTGCAAAGGAACTAAAGTGTTGAGTGTTTTGATTTTGCTAGTATCTAAAATGAAATTTCTCATAGAGCCACACTTTGTTGGGGGCTATACTTGTACGAGTTTTGTTTGTTAGTTTGGGACATCATATTATGCACTGAATGAATCTAGTTTTTTATTTGTTTTATGTTAGTGAAATTTTTATTTGAATTGGTACCAAGATTTGTGAGAGGGCAGGAACATTGATGTTGTACGGCTATACAACCTTGATCATGCATTGCCCTATTGTTGATGTGGGAGTTTTTGAAGTTTTGGACACAAAAAAAATGAGCTTTTTATGTGAGTTTTATATTTGAAAAATTTGCAGAGGTACTAATACATTGTTATTATTTTTCATGTAGTTGTTATTTCAATGACCAAGGAAGGGGTGAAGTTCTCTACCAAGGGTGATATTGGAAGTGCAAATATTGTTTGTAGGCAAAATACCTTAGTTGACAAGGTAACCACTTTCTAACTTTCCCACTTGCACGCAAAATTGAATGGCTTCAATTGATGACATTTCATAATTCTTGATGAATAAGCAATATAGAATATATTTTGATTTATTCCCAAACCTACTTTAGGGAAAAAGCAAATGATGCTCAGTTCTGAAATTTGAGGATCTTGAGTGCACAATTTCTATTTCAGCCTGGTCTACAATATGACACTATTTTTTAATCTTCTAATCTTGCATTTACTTTTATATGCAACCATTAATATCTTCTTGTTTTAACTTGAGAACTACTCAGTTTTTGTGTTTGAAAATTTGACATACATTTTCAATTAGTTGGTAAAATGAATCAGAAATTTATTGGTTGTATTGCCAATCTATATCTCATAGAGCTTACTACTTGAATGTATTGGATTTATTGAAAAGATCTTCTAGAGTCTAAGTGGGTTTACTACATGCTTGGAAATCTAAAACTACAACTACTTAGGGAAGAAATTAGACAACTCAATTATGTTAGAAAGGTGAAAAGTTGCAATATATGGAGTAATTTGTATCTTTCTAATGTCTTTTAATATCAAAACTTTGAAGCCAAATACATAAGTTATCAAGGTGGATATATAGATGGATATGGTACTTTTGAAGACTTCAGGACATAGATGTACTCTAAAAAGTGTATTTTGTTGGTGTGTTGCTTGCTTTCTCTGTCCACATGCCTCAATTTTAAATGTAACTAAATATGGTATGCAGCCTAAAATTGTGAGTTGCTCAATGTCTCTCCTGAGTATCAAGGTATTAATGTGGGAAATGAAATCTTCTCTATTTGAATATCAACAATAGCTTGGTTCATTGGCCTTCTTTAGTGTGAACATCACCAGGATGAATCTGGAAACTTAAAACTTTAATCAGGGACCAATACTCAACCTTTTTTTCCAAAAGAACCAAGAATTGAACCATCTAAATACGCTCTTACATATCTTAATTTCTACAAGAAACAAGAGTTGTTGGAGGAGGTTTATGGTGTCAAATCTCAGAGCTTTTCTTCAAGTGGTCATTCTGAGATAGGGTGGTGGAAACAATGAATAGATTAGCCAACAACTCAGTGACTTGTTCTATAATTGGACCTCTGAATTGTGCATTATCATTCTTCAATTATTTAGATATTGGAACCTTTACTATTATCTTCTAGTCTATGATTATTAAGTGGACCAAACTTTTGGTTAACTTGTTTGAAGGCAATTTTCCATGATTCAATTTCTTTTCTATTACCTCGTGGAATTTGTTTATTATTCACCTGTTCCTAATTCTAGACCTTTAATTAGCTTATTAATAACCTATGTTATTTAGAAAATGAAACCTTAACTAGTATCTACTAGTGTATGATCTTAAGGTGGACCATACCATTAGTTAATTAGTTTGAAGGCAACTTGCTATAATCTAATTCCTTTGTTATTACGTCTTGGAATTTGTTAATTATTCACCTTTAACCCATCATACTCTCTTACTTGTATGTAATTAGATGATCAATCTTAACTACTCTACCAGTTCTTGTGAAAGCCTTGTAGTAAGTTGGTCATACTTTGCCCAAACTACTAAAGCATTTTCAGAAGCGTTGTGATGTTCCTTGAATATCATCTCAATGTCCTTTCTCAATTTTCCGTTATCTTCCTCAGTCCAAGAAGAGTCACTAATGGTTGACACATTATCAGGGTATAGAGTTTTATGTTGATGTTGTCTTTCAATTGACACAAAACTTCCAAGTTGATCCCTTGCTTGATTTTTGTGATCTAAAGCCATGTCAACATTCACACGTTTTGTTGAAAGTGATGATTCATTTCCAATAACTGTATCATGCTCTATCTTTGATTTATTCTTGATGCTTTTAAGACTCTTCTCTAAGACAGGGAACAACCATGCAGATAGGCATTCTATAGATAGAAGTGGGAACATCTTGCTAGGTATGAAGGTCCTATAAGGCTATATAGTATTGTTCTGCTCTATTCAAAGGTGTCAATTTGTAATGCTGATGTGGGTTTCCTATATTTTCAGGCACTATGGTTGATTCCAAAATTTGCCATCCCAGGAAATTTGACTTGTATCTTTGTAGTCATGCTAGGATACATGTATAATACTTATTTCTTAGATCAACTTGTCATGCTTTCTTTGCCATGTATTATAACAAAAATTGATCTGGTTTTTATCATTTACAGGGAACCAACAAACTAGCATATTATCATTTTCTTTGGGATGAGAAAATTTTTACAGCTGATGGGTTCCAATCATTAACAGACAATCTTTGTTACACATATATCCTCTTTCATTAATTCTCTTGATTCTTTTTTTTATGCACAATGCATATCTTCTAGTGTAAATCCCCTTGCATTTAACTCTCTTGATTCATTTTTTTATGCATAGTGCATATCTGGGATTTTTCCAAGCTGGGTAAGAATATAAAGTCATGAATGAGCAGGTGCTAAATAGTGGAGTTCATTTTTGTACATGGATTTGATGTGCTGTTATGACCACAGGCTCTTCTATCTCTCCTTTTTGCATACACAAATCAATGATAAAGAGAAACCAGGGGGCTACACAATGGAAGCTTTTGTTGAGTTGGGGGAATGGAATGGGAATTAAAAGTCATTAAATTTTGATCGATTGTGTTATAACTTATATCGCCACCTAGTTTTTCCCTTCATTCATTCATTTATGATTCAAGAGTGGATATATATTTTATCTTTTGCTGTGCCCTTGTGATCTATGTTTCTGCAGTGATCTTTTTCAATGGAGAAGGAAGAAAGGGAAAAGGAAAAGGAAGGGTCTTGTATACACTGTGTAGTAGAAGTGGCTTACATACAATACTTTAGTTGCCAGTAGGAGCAGCAGGAGGCTAGGTCAATCAGTAGTAGTGGTAGTAGTAGTAATAGTACTAACTATACTAGTCAGTAGCTTGCAACCTTTAGAGCTGATTTCTCCACACCAAAATATGGACTTGTATAATTGAGAAGTCTTAGTTTCAATGTTTACAACCCTGATCATGAACATTGATCAACATTGTGCACAAATTTGGCTTGTTAAAAAATGGTTAGTCTGATGTAAATAGATTTACTTTGCTCCTTATTTGATTTGTTTGAGCTGACTGAGTTTATGATTTGAAATGAAGTGGGCAGGTTCCTTTTTATATGGCTATAGAGTCCAAAGTGTATGACTCAGAAAATAGATAAATTGAAATAATTCATATTAATTAAATCATCTCACTTCATTCACCAAATCAAGAGTGATTCCTTAAATTTAGATCGTGCTTCTTCATTATTGCCTAGCAAATGCAAATGTTGCATGATATATTATATCCATCACACTGTAGAAATTTGGTCTACCATTTAGAATCTAGGTAGTTCAACCAATTTTCCCTATCCAAACTGTGATGTGATTCAGAGTAGATGCATACATATGCTGCAACTATGGCATGTCTAAAGAAATATAATATTACTTAGCTTTTTTGCAAGTTTGTGAGACTATCAGGGTTTGGTTTGCCTAATATATCTGAATTTTAGTAAAAGCAAGAAAGAACTATAATTTAGTCCAAAAGAAGCCTATTCATTTTGAAAGAAGTTTGGCTTGATGGTAATTTTGGACACTTTAAATATCATGTTTATGAATTTAATCTGCAGCGGTCTCAAAATATTAAGGGCATAGTGATTGCGTAGCTGCATCTAGCTCTCTTTGATTGGTAGGAGTTAAATTACATATGGTAGCGAAGATGCTTATAAGTAGAGATATTTTGTCATGGTATTTTAATCACAGGGAAATAGGTTTATTATTATTTTGATCCAATAATTGCTTCTTCTCTTGCTTGAAAGGCATTCCTATTTGAGAAAGTGTACCTCTCCATATTGTGCTGATATTGTAGTGATGAGTTATAAATGACAATCATGATCTAGTTATTGGGTACATTTGAATACCTAGGGATTCTCACCATTCCATCCCTCTATTATTAAGAGGGGGACCCTATCTATGATTTTGTTACCTTTTATAGATCTAGTGATTAGTACTCTTTATTATCATTTCGTGATCACTAAGATATGATCACTTCTGGGCTTCGATGTAGGAAAGCATGTGATCTTCTCATTTAAATCCTTTCTTACTTTACTATGCTAATTTATGCCAAATTGCTTTAAGGTTTGATATTGGTGGGAGATAGAGCAATGGGATGGGTTAGGAGGAAGAAGAGAAGAGAAGAGTTCAAGTATGCTTCAAATTCAAGCAGTTAATTTTATGTTTGTTTTCTGTTGTTGTACTTGAGATTGACAATAGTTGCCTTTTCAGGTAATTTAAAAGCTTCATTTGATTCTTCAGCCATTTCTCCTTAGAAGATTGAAGGAAGAGGTGGAACAAAACCTCCCAAAGAAAAAAAAAATAATCCTATATGCAAATATGACGAAACATCAAAAACAGATCCAAGAGCATTTAGTCAATAAAACACTTGAGGCCCACTTGCAGAGTAAGGTAGAGAGAGGTAGGGTAATGTGTTCTCTAATTTGGAAGAGTTATTTTATAGAGCTCCTGCATAAGTTGTGTTCCTTTATTAAATTGTACTATCAACCATTTAGCCAGTCTTATTTGCTTGAATAGTAAAAGTTTGGTATGACTTCCTTCATCTGTTTCAGACACAGGCATCAAAATAAAGCTAAACAATTTGATGATTCAACTGAGAAAGAACTGCAACCATCCTAATCTATTGGAATCATAGTTTGCTTAATCAAGTAAGGTTTTAATTAGTAATTGAGCATAGTTATTTTGAAACTAATTACTAGTGGGACAAATTGATTTAGTGTTATGTCTAACATTGAGCTTTCTCTTCAGTTGATTACCCCCCAGTGGCTCAGTTGGTTCAGCAGTGTGGCAAATTTGGCTTGTTAGACAAACTTATATTGCATTTGAAAGCTCAAAAACATAAGGTACCAATAACAATTTGCATTAGTTAATCTTCATTTTTACTATGCCCTTAAGTTTCTTATACTGATTTCAAGTAACACAACAATCAAGAGAAGAGTTTGCTTGTTGTTCTCAAGTTCTATGTACTTCTGCGTTTTAGGGCATGCACTTTGCAGTTTCTAAGCATGATTTTTTGATGGTGCCAAAATTGTACATTGATTACAAATTTTGATATTTTCTTAATGGATGAAAGTTCTAGACTTGTTGGAATACTATCTTTAAGCATGTGCAGTTTTCTTACAAATTCTTCTTTAATGTCTTTTTCAATACAAATCAATGATATTGATGATCCAGAAAGCAAATTTCGTATCTTTTTGTTAAGCACACGAGCTGGTGGGCTTGGGATCAATCTCACTGGTGTAGATACCTATATCATTTATGACAGTGACTGGGTAAGATATAAGTTTACATCTTATCATATTAGTTTCATTGTGGTATGCATTTTTAATGCATGTTTACAGAGTAGAACAAATTATTTGTTATGCAGGAACTTTTGTTATGAACTTGCATTGAAGTTTGTTTGTATGTATTTATTGTAATTATATCAATATAATAAGTTTGATTATGCAGAATCCTCAAATGGATTTGCAAGCAATGGACCGGTGTCATAGGATTTGGCAAACAAAGCCTGTACATGTCTACAGGCTTATCACAACTCATTCTGTGGAGGTAAGGATTGTTTGTTCAACTGTTGGAGACTACTGGGCAACTCTGGTTGGTGGAATTCTTATGAAGAGGGGTGGAAAATCTGTAGGTCTGTGGTATTCCCAAAGGTCTCTTTTATTATGCCTGTAAATTTGGATTTTGACTTAGGCATATATCATTGGTAAGCTTCTCTTGTAACATCTATGATGTTTGTAATTGAAAAATAATTGAAACTTCTCAAAGAATGGTTAAAAATTCCCAAAGGTCACTTTTATTATGCAAGTTACTATGAGAGCTGGTAGTGCAGGTTAACACAAGCAAAAAATTTCTCGCGAACATTTAGAGAATAATAAATGCCATAGTTATGGAATGTTAGGATATGTGGTACATTTTACAAGTCCTTGTTATAAATTGACCTCTAATGAAATTAGGTGCTATCTTTGAGAGAAATCTCAAGATTTCTTGGACCATTGATATGGGAATTATACAATGATCTAGGCAAAGCATCTTAGGTTTCTATATTTTGGGCAAGGGTTGGGGAATAGAGCGGCGTATGCTGCATTGTTCAAAATACATTCAATTTACTTCCCATGATTGGTGGTTGATGACTTTCCAAAAATAGGCACATTTTCAATGCAATTGCATTAGTAATCTCCATTCTTTGGCTCTTCTTGTCTCAACAAGCTAATCATTGTTGTGTAAATGTCTCATTTGAATGGTGTGCGTACAAGTGGTGTTTGGTGTTTTCTATGATTTTGTACTATACTATCTTTCTGATTTATTGAAAGAATTAGCATGCTTCTTGATATCTATTTTAATCAAACAAGATGTGACATCCTATCTTCACCACAGCGTGTAGGAGTAGAATATTCACCACAGCATGTAGGAGTAGAATATTCACTACTGGACTCTTCATCAGATAAAAGCATGAAGCCAATGATGTAATAATTATGTCCAAGATTTATGCTTTTAGATAATGATGGGTCTAATAATAAGATTGAAATGTGCTACTCCTAATGGAGTTTTTGACAAAGAATGAAAAAAGACAACGAAGCACCCAATGAAGGAACTAGCCTTGAGAAAAGGAGCTGACCAAAAAAAATATCTTTTGAAAAGGAGCAAGAATGCCAAATTTGAAGACTATAGCTAATGTGGCTTCAATGAATGTTGCTAAATTAGATGAGTTGATCAAGAAATATTCAAATGAGATCCCCATGAGTGAAAACAAATTGTATAGAGATCCAAAGCCAGAACCTGTCACTGAGTTACCAATGAAGATTTTCCAAATAAAGTAGTTGTTTAATAAACCATCAACTAAGGTTCGAACAGACACAGAAGAAACTCAGTTGGAGAATGGCTAGGTATTGCATGATGAGGTTAAGGATGGTGTGATTAATAACAGTTTTCTTTCTAAATCCCAACAATGTTCTAGTTTTGTGACTCGTGAATTTGAACATTTGGGGGACAGATTGATCAAATTAATGGATTGCGACACAGAGTTTGTAGCTATGAAAAATTGTTTCCTTACTAGCCTAAATAAAATTGGACTTGCAACCAGTGTTACTGGTATTTATCGAAATTCACATACAAGTAGGCTGGAATAGGCTCGGCTGCAGATTTTCAATAAAGAGGTTGAGATAACAAGAAATTCTCATGGTAAAGCAAATGTTAAATATGCATGGCATGGGGCATCCGATACAAGTATATCATCAATTATACTACATGGTTTTAGCAATAACAAATTAATGAATGGTGGTTCGACATATGGTGTTGGTGTTTATCTTACTCCTAAAGATTGCTTGTAATTGAGGTATGAAAGATTATGTTCAAAGATGATGTCTTTGGTGGGGATTTCTTTTAAATTTTTGAATTTTAGAATATTCTTTCCTTTAATACGCATATTCTTTATTTAAGAAGGAATGTTTGATTGACTAGTATTGCTTATTCTTTATAGTGTTCTTTTTTCAGACTTGGACATTAATGGGGAACAATATGTTGTGTTGTGCCGATTTATTTTGGGGAATGTTGAGGAAGTTCCTCTTGGCTCTCTTTGAAAGATATTTTTTTTGAACAATTTTAATTTGATCATATAGTAATTTTGTTTTAAAAGATAACATATTTGAAAATAGTTTTCACTCATTCTTGTTATTCTGCAGGATAAGGATTCCCTATCCATTCCAATGGAGAGCGCACATATTTGATGCAGGACAAGCATTTGCAATGATGGCTTCTGCTTTTGTCTCACTCGTTGAGGTTAGCTTGTCAAATTCCAAATTTCAGTCTTCATATCTAATTGTTTTTGTAGTTGCTGACTACTTTGTTAATTATCCATATGCTGCAAAGTGTATTGATTGTTGTGCTTTGAATTGTGCTTTGTATCCATATGCTGCAAAGCATAAATAATAAAGATTTTGTTGCATGTTGTAGTTGCCACTAGCCTAGTGGACATGTATGCAAGTTGTGGAAGAATACACATGGCATGTATGTGTGTGTGTATGTATGCATATTTTTTTATGTATTACATATATAATATCTATATGTATGTATATAGTTGTGTGTGTACATGGATGTATACCATTTTTAATGGAATACCTCAAAGAAATGTGGTTTTATAGCATTCCATAATTGTAGGATATGCACAAATTGGGATTTATATGTGGATACATGCATGCACTACAATTATCTCATGTACGTATGTAGAAACTTGATTTTACATGCATGCACTACAATTGTTTGAAACCTGATTTTATTTGAAAATGAAATTGCTTGAAACCATAAAAAATTTGTGCAAAAACACCATCAATTACACCCTAAGAACACTGTAACCCTTGTCACATTTGAGTAGCACAATTTGTGGCACCTTGCACCTTGATGGCTCTCATGGGCTCCTCTAGCTCTGGAAAATCTACTCTCTTGGATGCCCTTGTAGGTAATATCAATTGGGTTTCCATTTCCCATCAAGTAGATGATGAATTTCATATTTGATTTTTGATTCATGAAGCTTTTTAGATGTTTGATTTGTGTTGTGGAAATCAGGCAGATTGGCAGCTAATGCATTTCAGTCTAGATCTATCAAGCTGAATGGCTGAAAGCAAAAGCTCTCCTTTGGAACTGCTGTATGATTTAATCAAAGAAGTATTTTTTGGGTGAATTGTTGATGTTTGATATTATATTCTTACATGGGTGATATTTTCCTCTCCTCTTTTTTCTTGTAGGCATATGTAACTCAAGATAATACTCTAATTGGGACCTTGACAGTGAGAGAAAGCATAACATACTCTGCTCGTGTAAGGCTCCCTAATAAAATGCCCTAGTCAGAGAAATCAACACTAGTAGAGTCTAAACTTGTGGAAATGGGTCTTTAGGAATGTGCCAACACTCCCATATGAATCTGATACCTGAGGGGAATCGGTGGTGGAGAAAAGAGAAGAGTGAGCATTGCCTTAGAAATTCTAATGAGGCCAAGGTTGTTGTTTCTAGATGAACCAACAAGCATCTTAGATAGGTAAAAATCTTTCTAAATTGGTGGCAGATACTGAATCCATCATCAAGGTTTTTGTTTATTAGAAGTTTTGTGGATGTTCCTCAGATGATACCATTAGTTCAAATTCATCTGACAAGGAACCTTTCAACCCAATGATAGTTGGTTGAATTGGTTATATTGTGAAGTCTTATATATGTAAGAGGGAGCCGCTATTACAAATATAGAAGATGGAGTCGGGTGTATGGACTGGTGTAATACCACAAGCAATAAAACTTCAATTTCTGCAAGATTTCCTTGATCCTTTAGAGTCTCAAATCAAATTGGTTTGTTTTATTAATGCATTGATAGGAGTTATTAACCATCCACATTTCTAATTGATGTTTTCCACATTGTGTTAAACTTGTTGCCACACCAATTGCAGAACCAATGATTTCTTTTAACTATTTACTTGCTGCAATAGAATTTAAGAATAATGGAAATCCTTCCATGAGTATGGGGGCTCGATATTCATGGAATGACCAAAATTGACATGTATTATAAGTTACTTCAACAATTACCCTTCTTGTGAACTTGTTGTCTAAAACCTTTCTAATGAGATAATGTGTTATGAGCTCTTCATCAGTGGGATGGAACGTGAATCCAAGAGGCAGTTGTGCATTACCCATATCATGACTGTAACTAAAGTTAAGAGCCTCTATTATTGAATTCTCTTCCCTATCACCCATATTCATTTCCTTTGCTATTCATGCTTCACATGGGAGTCTTTTTATACGATGATTTATTGTTAATCATGTCCATTCGCTACCAAACAATTCATATTCTACAAATTTGAGACGTTGGAACTTTTGTGGATGTGCAGGCCATCGAAACATACTATAGGGAGGATGACAAACTTATTCTCAACTGTCAAACTCAGGCAAGTGATACAAAATGTAGAATCTTAACATATGGTTGTTCAAATTCTATATCTCCTAAATGATTTCCTTTTAGCATATAACTTGATGTGAATAGTTGCCAAGTTTTCTTATTGTATCAGGCATATTAATGAAGAAGCATATTAGTTACTGTTGGTGTTTATGATAGTTTGATTAGTTACTGTCAATGTTTTTCAGGCATTCTATAAAATAGTTCACATGCCTTGCGTATGATTTGACATTTTGCATGCATCCTGCACTCTCTCATTTGGCTAATGATGTATTATGGAGAGTGATCTGAAACGATGATGCTAAAAAAAACACACAATCAAATCCAAAACAAACTTGCATTACAAATGGATTGTGGAAATTTGATATTGTTAATTTTGCATGCATGTCTACCAAGACAATCACAACTTACATATATATGTAAGTTGTGATTGTCTTGGTAGACATGCATGCAAAATTAACAATATCAAATTTCCACAATCCATTTGTAATGCAAGTTTGTTTTGGATTTGATTGTGTGTGTTTCTTAGCATCATCGTTTCAGAGCACTCTTCGTAATCCATCATCAGCTAGATGAGAGAGTGCAGATGCATGCAAAATGTCATATCATACGCAAGGCATGTGAACTATTTTATAGAATGCTTGAAAAAAAATTTACACCCAGGCATTGGTAGAAATTTCTACCTTCATTGGTCGAAATTTCTACCAACGCCTGGGTGTTTTCTACCTTCATTGGCCAAATGTTTCTACCTTCATTGGTCAAAATTTCTACCTTCATTGGTCAAAATTTCTACCTTCAGTGGTCAAATTTTTTACCTATATTGGTCAAAATTTCTACCTTTATTGGTCAAAATTTTCTACCTTCAGTGGTCAAAATTTTGACCAGTTCCTAACAAAACTTGCACCATGGCTCTGGACGGTTTTCTGGTTGGTCAAAATTTGGGTCAAAATTTCGACCAATAATGGTCGAAAAATGGCCTCAAATGTACTAGTGTAGTCTACAAAAGAGGCAAAATATGTGGCAACAATAGTCAATTATTCCAACATTGTTTAGTTCAAACAACTATTGCTAGGCATGAAGGAAGATATCAAGGATCTAATTGTTATCTTATGTGATAACGCCGATGCAATTAACATATCCAAAAATCTAGTGATGCATACCAAGATCAAGCACATTGAAATAAAATATCATTTCTTAAGAGAATTGGTGCAATACAAGGAGGTAAGATTGGAATATGTGAATACAAAAGAACAAATTGCAGACATATTCACCAAGCCTTTACCTATGGATGCATTCTTGTATCTAAGAGGTAAGCTAGGGGTCATTCCCCTCTCTAAATCTCACTAAATCAAGTTTAGTGATGCATCAATAGAGCATGTTGAAGATCAGTCAAGTTGATGCAGTATTGTCAGAGAAAATTGCATATCAATTTGTACATTAGGTATATGGAAACTACATTGATTGTTGTCTTTGGCATAAGATGTCAAAGACAAAAAAAATTTTGTCATCTATCAGAGAAATTTTTGTTAGTGTTTGAGATATCAAAGAGGGAGAATTTGCTAACATGAGATATTACAGTTAGAGAAATCATAGATTAATGATAGAGGGAGTTCACAATGATAGGGGGAGTTCTCATGGATGAGAATCAAAATTAAACTAGGGATATCATCCTTCTATTATTTATCTAAAATCTCTATGTATCATGACATATTGTGTTGCCATCAATGCCAAAGAGGGATATTATTTGATACAATCATTCAACTATATGTTGTCTTTGATGTTACACAAATGTCAAGTATATGATAAGCAATTAGTGTATTTTGAGCTCACTCGGGAGTCAAAGGAAGTTCCAACATTAACCAATTTTAGAGCTAGTGCTACCAAGCTCATTGGGGCATCAAAGGAATTTTTTCATAGAACGAGTGTTAACCAAGCTCACTCGGTTACCAAAGGGAGTTTGTAGGAAGACAGTGTCTACTGAGTTCACTTGACAGACAAAGGAAAGTTGGCATGGGATGAGTGTTAACCAAGCTCACTCAGTTACCAAAGGAAGTTTGTAAGAATTTTTTTTTTTGAGTTAGTGTTGACCGAGTTGGGTTGGCTAATGAAGGATTTTCTTGTTATAACATATTGAGTTTAATGAATTTATTTCTTAAGTCTAGCTAACTTAAGGGATGAATTATGATTACTTAAAGTTATATTCAAGCCAACTTGACTAAGTAAATGATATAAGTATAAGGTCAAGTTGTGGATTAAAAGTATGAGCATGGAAGAGAAGAAGATGAGAAGAGGAAGAAAATTTGAAGGATAACGAAATATCTTGAATTAGCCAAGCTGCAAAGATTACTCTGATAAAGGAGGATCAAGTATTTAAGCCATAATTGAGATCTAAAATTAGCAAAGTCAGTTTGCATTAGCAATCAATTCATATCATTGTTACTCTCTTATAATTGTAGCAGTGAATCAAATATCTTAACAGAGTTATCTTAATAACTATTTTGTAAATCCTTTAACAAGGTGGCATTTCTAGATTGAAGTGTTTGAAGACCTCTAATAAGGCCACTCCTAATAGGGTGATCTAAATCCTCTAATAAGGTCACAACTAACAATGTATGTTGTAAGCTTTAATAGGGTTGGCTCCTAATAGAGCTCACTCCAGAAGAGTGAAAAATAGTAACTAGTTGCAATTGGTGGTTTTTTCAAATTGGGTTTCCACATTAAATCTTGGTGTCTCATTGTGTTCATGTTATTTGTTTTATCTTTTTTGCAACTAAGTTAATTATGGTTGATCACACTAAACATCTAAATAAGTAAATATTTCAGTGCTTGCCAAGCGACAACAATTCTTAATGCTATCTAAGCTATACAGTGTTAACCAAGTGATCCCGTGCTAATCAAGTTACAACAGTATTTCAGTTTCAGCAGTGCTTTGGTTTTAATTTGTATTCACATCTAAGGGATCTGAGATTTATTTTTGTAGTAATTGATTCACCCCTCCCCTCTCAACTACTCCTCTTATATTTCTAACAATATGTATATATGTATGTATGTGTATACACACACACACACACACACACACACACATCTCTCTCTCTCTCTCTCTCTCTATATATATATATATATATATATATATATATATATATATATATATATATATATATATAATGCACGCAAGAATTGAAATTAGATAATTTATTATTCTTCCATAGAAAGTGAACGACACATGACACTTATAAAGGAATAAGTTGTATAGCAATTTCTAATAATGCAAATTATGACAGGTACAAAAATAATTATGTTCTTCAAATTTAAGAAACTTAAAAAGTTTAGATAATGATGGTCATGACAATGCAAAGAAGAATAAAGTCTAAGATAGAGATAAGTAAAAATTATATTATTGTGTGGTGAGAATAGTAAACATATAAAATATAAAATATTTATACATATGCAACAAGGTCCCACAGGAAATAGAGTGACATAGCATTATGTTCCTATTATAAAATAAATTATTAATGAAATTATTATTAATGGGCCAATTGATTTAATATATCTTGGATCCATTTTTGTTTTGTTTTCGCACTTTTGTGTAGCTGTTGGCTATCTTTGTACACCCTTAGGAAGTTTTCCTCGATGAGTATTTAAGCATGGCTTGTAGGTAGTCATTAGGTATGCAATTTGGATTATTTTTTTGTACTACAAATTCTAGTTGGGATTCTTTCTTGTTCACCATTTTAGAAGTGAAAGATCTTCCCTAATTGGCTATTCTAGTTTCTGTGGGATTCAACCCTCACCCTATTCCATTGCCTATATTACTTTGCTCAGATCTGGCAAATTCGAGAACCATCTTTTGGAAAATATTAATTGAAAGATTATATGTGTTTGATCTTCATTCTTGTTTGGGTTTATAAATTCAAATCTCTAAGTGTTTGGGTTATAGGGCTTAGCATTCCCTTTCTATCTGCACTCCATCTATCAGCATCATCATACACTTGCCCATCACCACTCTGTATAACCATTTGGGCCTACCGTACGACATCTCCTTGTCTTCATCGTATGACAGTCTTCTTGCTCCACCTACCATATCGATTGCTCCAACCACTGTACGACCCCCTCCACTAACCATACAACCATCCTGTGTCTACTACCTGACATTGTATAGACTCCATGTATGCTTGCATATCGTATGACCATCATTTGCTTCTCACTGTACATTACTTCATACCACCGTACGACCTATCTGGTTGTTATTACCACACTATACGACCTATAACATACAACCTCTCCCTTTACTCTACATCCTCATTTGGTATCCGTACAATACCTTAACCTAGTCATATTGCTTCTCCACTGAGTGACAATTTAGTTATCTTGTGGAGAAAGATCATTTCCAATAAAAATTATAGGGACAAGATCATTACAGTGGTATCAAAGCTTCGATCTAGCCAGCCAATGGATAGTGAATGAGAGTGTATAGCTGGAAGAGAAGAAGAACTCATTCCATTGATAGAATGGTTGTAGAATCAGAACCCACAATTATCGATCTCGTGGCACTACTAAGAGAACTTTCAAGGAATAAAGCACATATTAATGATACTTAGTGTCTCATGGAAGAAACTCTCAAGAAGTTGACAAACAATAAAAATCCAGTGAATAAAATAGTCACAACGCAGACTCGATGTCGAGTAAAACAAACCCTCATTTAAACATGCTCTTGACCTTCCATGCTATTGTTTCCCCCACATGTGGAGGCACCACACAAAGGGAAGCAACTGACCTTTGAAGAAATGCAAGAACAACTGAGAGAAGACTAGAAGAATGCAAATTTGGAGGAAGATATATCCTACATAGATTACACATATCTGAGGATGAGATATTCGGGATGCAGAAACCAAGGATATTTTAACGATGATCTCAGAAGGAAGTTGAATAAAGTAAATTTGTCTCCATTTGATGGATTTGGATCCATACTTGTGCAAGAATGGGTAATAAAGGATAATACTTAATTCCATCTTAACCTTATGCCAAAAGAAGAAGCAATTAAATTTGCGACATTACACTTGTAGGGAGCTGGGCATGAATGGTGGCATCACAACACCATCACACTGGAGCATGATCAAATAAATAGAAATGCAAAATTCATTGAGAGATTGATAGATCAATTTTATGGTAAAGATCCAGAGCTCAATTTCAAAGATTTGGCACAACTGAGGCAAACTAGATCGATTGACTAGTACGTTGCAAAATTTTAGAAACTCTATGTTCTAGTCACGAACATTTATGAAAGAAGATGGATAGTGTTCTTCATAGATAGACTGACAGAACCATTGAAGGGTTGGGTAAAAGTGTTCAATCTTGTCACCCTATCAAAGGCCATTAAGAAAGCAAGGAGTATGTGTAAAAATTTTCCTTAGGGCAAAATGATACCAAGATCAAGAAGCTCAAGCACTAGCACAATATGGATCAATAATAGATGATTATAATAATGATAATGAGAATGAGTATAATTTTAATACACACTAGAAGTACCTATAGATAAAGGCATCTAGAATGACTAGGAGTTAGCAAAGTGATAAGCCTCACAACTAAGCACATGTCCACCAAGAGTGAATTATCCTCCATTGAGCATAGGAGTTTGTGTGATGATGAGAGGATAAGTTTACATAGGTGTATCTCATAAAGAGATGTTATAGACACCATGTGCTCAATTGGAGTGCAAACAACTGTGTTGTCAACATGACAACTAAAATGAATATGCAAACTCCTGTGTTGTCAACAAGACAACTCATATGACTATGCATACTCCTAGGTGTCTATATGACAACTAATATGATAATGCATTAACCTAAGTAAACTTAAGTAAAGTGTAATAATAATTTATTATTTACACTAACAATATGGCATCATCATCAACATTATCCTCATGAAGTTACTCATAGTTCAAACCATCAGTCTTTCTAAGGGACAAAGATAACAAACCTCCACTGAGAAAGCCATCATTGGATGAAGTTACTAGATAGGAGCTTCAAACAAAGAAACTATGTTTCAACTACAAGGGACCATGGGAACCTGGGCACAATTGCCTCGGGAAAGGAAATATCCACTACATTGAGGTTGTGTCTAATGATGAGGGTGAATAGGAAGATATACCCTTCAAAGACAACCAACCCCACAAGGACACCAAAATGGTTAGTTTGAGCCATACAAAAAGAATTGCAACATTGGTACAGTGTAGAGGAACTATCGCCCTAGCCAGTAGCCTGAGATGCACGGTGTTTCATGTATAGAGAACCCTTCAAGGATAAAGGCTTATGGTGATGCTCGATAGTAGAGCCACTCTAAACTTTATAAACTCATCTCTCTTGAAGTGAAGAGGTCTACCTACAGAGACACACACAATATTCTAGATTAAGGTTTCCAGAGGGACTCTTCTACCCTACACACACTTTGTTCCTCAACTAAGTATCATAATGGTGAATCACGCAGTGACTGAGGATTTCTTCATAGTGGACCTTGATGATATGAAGGTTATTCTGGGCATATAGTGGATGGAGACACTTGATGAATACACTTAGAGCTTCATACAAATGAACTTCACTTTTGTTGTCAATGGAAAGAAGGTTGTTCTCTACGAAATGGCAAACAAGGGTTTGAAGGAAGTTTCTTCACATCAGATGGAGGCAATTTTTTGATGTGATGATGTTGCTTGGGTTGCACATTATTTTGTCTCGGTAGAACCTATAAAAGGGCAACAGACACCTCCCCAGGATGATGATCTCTAAAATATTTTGAGTAATCATGATAAAGTTTTCATAGACATTCCTCCCGGCCTCATCGAGGGTTTGAACATACTATCAAGTTGGAAGTAGGAGCCAATCCAGTCATAACCACACCCTACTGCCATCCTAAGAAATTCAAAGATGAGATCAAAAAGACAATTTAGGAACTGCTAGAGAAAAGGAAGGATTTGTCCTAGTTCTAGCCCTTTCACATCATCAGTGGTATTGGTTCAAAAAAAGGATGAGATGATGCACATGTGTGTGGACTACCGTGTGTTGAACAAAAAAAAAAAAAAAAGATATCCCATTCCAAGGATGGATGAGTTTCTAGATGAACTACATGACACAGTCTATTTTTTGAAAATAGATCTGTATTCCAAATACCGTTAGATTCGCACGAGTGAAGAAGATGTGGAAAAATGGCCTTTCATTGTCACTACAGGCATTATGAATTCTTGGTCATGTCATTTGGACTAACGAATGCACTTGCTACATTCCAATCATGCATGAATCACATCCTCAAAAAACAATTGCATAAGTACTTACTAGTATTTTTTGATGATATTCTTGTTTATAGCAGGACATGGGGAGAGCACTTGAAGCATCTGGATAAAGTCCTAAGGATCAGTCCTTATTTTCCAAGTGGTCCAAGTATGAATTTAGTATGACAAAAATATTGTACCAGGGGCATGTTGTTAGTAAATATGGAGTTAAAATTCATCAGAAAATTGAGGCTTTCCTTGATTAGCCTCCCCCAAAATCAGTATCAAGGGTTTTTTGGATTATGTTGTTATTACCGAAGGTTTGTAAAAGGATTATCTCACATCAACACCCCATTAAAAAATCTAACAAGAAAGGGGTCCTTCCAGTGGAATGAAAAGGCACAACTCACTTTTGATAAGATGAAAGAAGCAATGAGCACTTGTCTCATACTTACATTACCTAATTTCACTCGACGGTTCATCATGGAGTGCGATGCATCCAGAGAACGCATTGGCACAGTAGTGATGCAAAATAGACACCTCATAGCCCATGAGAGCGGGAAGCTTATGCAAATAGAATGCTTATATTCCATTTATGACACAGAGATATTGGCCATCATACATGCAGTAACCAAGTTTTGACAATATTGCCAAGTTTATCATTCATATGGATCATAATAGTTTAAGACATTTTTTTGAGCAACGAGACTTGAATGAGAGGCAACAAAAATGGGTAAGCAAGGTTCAGGCTTTTGATTTTGACATGGAATATGTAAAAGGAAAGAATAATGTGGTTGCAGATGTTTTATTTAGGAAACTTGCCATTTGCTTACTAATCCAGATTTCAACTGACTGGAAAGCACATTTGTTGGTAGAATATTCCAAAAACACATTATCCTATGAGCTAATGGCTGGAAACACCCAGGATGATTGGTACAATGTGGTGGATGACATCATTTACTATAAGAATTAGATATATTTAGTACCATAATCCAAATTGAAGTAGAAAATCTTGAATGAGGTACACGACTCACCCTTGGCCGAACACCTGAGCTTCCTCAAAACTTATAGATGTCTCATGGAGAGGTTTTAATGGAAATGTCTTAAAGGAGATGTACTATAGTATGTAAGAGAGTGTGTAGTTTTCTAACAAAAAAATTTGAATATACTCTATCCGACAGATTACTACAACCTCTGCCACTTCCAAAATAGAAGTGGGAACTTATCTTGATAGATTTCATAATTGGACTTCCCAAGGTGAACGGAAAGGATTGTATTTTCATGGTGGTTGATAGACTAATGAAGTATGCACATTTTTTTCACCATCCCCTCAAATTTTTAGGCCACAGAAGTAGCCAAACTATTTTTTAGAGAAGTTTTTCATCTGCACGGGTTACCTTGAAACATTGTCAGTGATCAGGATGGGTGATTTATTAGTATCTTCTGGACAAAATTATTTCAACTAGCAGGGACAGAATTGTCACCCAATACTAGTTACCACCCTCAGACAGATGGACAAATGAATATTGTAAACAAGTGACTCGAAGGCTACCTTTATAACTACGTTTCAACACAACAACGGGTGTGGGTCAAATGGATGCACCTAGGGGAATATTGCTACAACACAACTTACCACATGTCCATTAGAATGACACCTTTCAAAGCATTATATGGGTACAAACCCCTTTCCTTCATCGACATGGTTCTAGGTGATAGTCATGCACAAAGGACAAGGAATTAGCTTTAGGAGGGACAAGACATCTTGAGATGCTTAAAGAAAAACTTACAACGGGCACAAAATCAACAAACGATATATGCCAACAAACACCAAATTGAGAGAAGTTTTGAAGTGGAAGACTTGGTCTATCTCAAACTTCAACCATACTGACAATCCTCTTTGAAGGAAAAAGGGAAAGAAAAATTGAAGCCATAATTTTATGGCCCTTATCGGGTAGTTCGCCGCATCGGTGAAGTTGCCTATGAGCTAGAACTTCCAGAGGGGAGTCGTATTCATAAAAATTTTCATGTCTCATGTCTTAAGAAAGTTGTAGGATAGAATGTCATAGTAGCTGCAAACCTTCCGCTACTTAATGAAGAAGAAAAGCTCATATTGGAACTGACTGAGATAATCAAAGTATGTGAGAAGACCTTGCAGAACCACAAGGTGAAGTAATATTGGGTACATTGGAAACACTTGCCATTGGATGATGCGACGTGGGAGGGCAAGCACATTCTATAGTAGTAGGCATTGAATTTTCCTGAGGATAAGAAAAATTTTGGGCAGGAGGACTGTAATGTTCCTATTATAAAATAAATTAATAATCAAACTATTGTTAATGGCATGATTAATTTAATATATCTCAAACCCATTTTTGTTTGTTTCCATAGTTTTGTGTAGCCGTCAGCTATCTTTGTACACCCTTAGAAAGTTTTCCCCGATGGGTATTTAAGCACGACTTGTAGGTAGTCATTAGGTATGAAATTTTGATTATTTCTTTGTATTACAAATTCTAGTTGAGATTCTTTGTTGTTCTCCATTTTAGAAGTGAAAGATCTTCCCTACTTGGCTATTTTAGTTTCAGTGGGATTTAACCCTCACCCTATTCTATTGCCTGTATTACTTCGCTCAGATCTAGAAAATTGGAGCACCATCTTTTAACAAATATTAATCGAAGGATTATATGTGTATGATCTTCATTCTTGTTTAGGTTTATAAATTTAGATATCTAAGTGTTTGGGTTACATGACTTAGCATTCCCTCTTTGTCTGCACACCATCTGTCACCATCATTGTACACTTGTCCATTACCACTCTGTACGATCATTTGGGCCCACTGAACGACTATCTCCTTATCTCCACCATACGATAGTCTTCTTGCTCCACCTACTATATGGACTACTCTAACTACTGCATGACCCCCTCCATTGATCGTACAACCATCATGTGTGCCTACTGCTTGACACCGTACAAACTCCCTATATGCCTACATACTCTACGACCATCATTTGTTGCTCATCGTACATTACTTCATACCATTGTATGACCTATCTATTCATCATTACCATACCATACAAACTCTCCCTTTATCATACATCATCATTTGGTATCTATACAATACCTTAACCTAGCCATACTGCTTCTCCACCTGAGTGACAATTTCAATATCTTGCAGAGAAAGACCATTTCTAGAGAAAATTATGGGGACAAGATCATTACACATAGGTCATCATTCTAGAAGGTGTCATGTTCTCCAAAAATTAAATGGGGCCCATATTTGAATTATGCAATGATCTTCTGATTTTAGTGGGGGGTAAAAGCACAAACCTGTGTCACCTTCTATAAAGAAAAAGTGATATCAAAATTTAAACTCTTCAACTTTAGCGACATAAAAGTGGCATTTGTGTTTAGAATTTGAAGATGATGTAAACTAATGAAATGTGTAAAATTGGATGAAATTTATGTCTATAATTTTTTTAAAAATAATTGAGTGAAATTTTTATTTATTTTTGAATTTTTAAAGTGTATTTTTTAATTTTTTAAAAACACTAAAAATATAGAGTTTTTTCCTGTCAAACAAATATATGCAAATGTTCATATTTTGGTTTGATTTTGGAATATGTTAGAGTTGACATGTACCTAGTGCACCAAAAAGAAAAATTGAAATTTGGCTAATATTTTTGAAATTATAACGGGTCAAAGTCAAAGTTATCAGAAATTGACAATTTTTTCCTCCTGTCAAACTTTTTCCATCAAATCTACATATTTTTAAAAATAAATTACATATTCTTGAAGAAGACTCTCTGCTCTAGTGTAACATTACAAAATAATAAAATTTTAACATGATTTACTATTTTTTTCTTATTTTTGAATAGACATCTTCCTGAATCTTAAGATACCTACTTGTAATATTTTCAAATTATAACATATTATTCATAATAAAAAATAAAATAAAATTATATGATCATAATCGTGACTCCGAGAACTACAAAAGTATATTTTTAGTTTTAGAAAAAACTTCAATTTAGTAGGTCAAATTGGCCTTCAAAGTGAGATGTTTACAGAAGTTCTAATTTTTGCTTGTTTGAACTATTTCAGCCGAAAGTGTTCCGGCTGAGACCTCTATCGGCCAAGTAAACTGCCAGCGGTTAATGTTACTGTTTGATATAAAATAAAGTTGTTTTTTCTTTTTTTAAAAATTAAATATACAGAACAACAAAAGTTGGAAAAGGATTTTGGAAAGATAATTAATTTTGAAGCAATTTTCAAAAACTATTCTGCGGTTTAATCAATATTGCAAAGGATCGAATATTTTGAAGGTGCTTTTTTTCTCGTCTACTTATTTTTATTTTTATATATTTTATATTGAACCATTAGCTGATAAATTTAGTGAAATCTAAATTTATTTATTTTTGTTTCTATAGATTGAATTATTCAATGGGTAGTAAAAGGAAAAGATCAAGGAAATATGATAGAATAAGAGATGACAAAATGAAAGGCCATACAAAACATAATCAAAACCAACCTACTGAAATTCCTGAACAGGATGAGATTCATGAAGAAAATGAAAGTAATGAAGAGGAAGAAATTGGTAGTTCTATTGATAGAGACAAATTAGAAAGTATAAAAAATTTGATGGATTTGGATGAAGAACTACTTTTAAACCAAATTCCATCTAAAGATATGATAAATGATAACACTATTAGAAAGCATTGTCAGAACATATGGGATAAATATTTCAAGGATAAAAGTATATTTGGATAGGCACAATTATTTGTCAAGTTATTTAGGAGAAATGGTATGAGACCTATTTAGGAGTTGTTGGGTGTTGACAACAGGAAAAGCCATGCACATAATATTAATAAAACAATAGTTGAAAACTTGCAAAATGCTTATAACAAAATTGACAACACAACTCGAGGAGGTGATTTGAGTAATGCACGTAGAGCATTGATGACTACTATATCTAGTAGAAAATTGACACATAGAAAATAGGTACGTGCAATTTTTGATGTACTACATATATATAGAAGAATTGTCTAGAGATACATCAAGAGCAGAAATATGATAGATGATAACATTGAGAATAACTAGGTGAATATTTGTAGAGTTCCTCGAAAAGACAGGACTTCTGAAGATGTAAAAAGATAAGTTATTGAATTTTGGACCACACATTCTCGTGTTTCTTCCAACATGCGTGATACTATACAAATTAAAGATCAAAAAATAGGGGCCAAAATTGAACATCCAAAACATTTCATAGATATAACTCAAAGTGAATTATTTCAAGCATTCAAACAGGAATTTTCAAATGTCAAAATATGTCAGAGAATTTTTGAGAGTTTACGTCCTTCCTTTGTACGGATAAATAAGATGCGTGAAACTTGTTGTAGAAATCATGTTGAGTTTGGTCTACACTTGCAATCATTTAAAAAAGTTATGGCAATACTTGATCCTAATTTGGTCATCCCTAGTAGTACAACACAATTTGTGAGGTCCATATTATGTGATAAATTAGAAGATTCAGATGAATTCAAAGTGCAATGCATCAAAAATCAGTGTGAAGATTGTGGAGATTTACACAATTTTTTTGAAATTATGCAAGTTGAGAATATTAATGAATCCACACCAGTTTCATGGATGAGATATGAATATGAGACATACCAAAATAACAGAGGAGATGAATCTAGAAAAATTGTATTGAAGGAGAGTGAATTGCATTATGATGAGTTCATGACCAAGTTCCATCCATTGATATATCCACATATCCAACATTGTCATGGTGCACGATGGCAAGCTAAATTGTTTCGTGATTTCAAAAATTGTTTTCCACGTGGTTGTATACTTTCAATTGTAGATTTTTCTGAGAATTATACATTTGCACCTCATACAGAGCTTCAAGGCCATTATTATCATTATGAACAAGTTGCAATATTTGTGCAAGTGACCTATAGACATGCACAATTTGAGGTGGATCAGATAGAAAGATTGGATGAAAATGAACACATCATCATCAAAGAGGTTCAGTTCTATATTAGTGATGATAGAGTTCATGATAGGAGTTATGTGGCTCATTGTTTTGCAATGTTCTCTGAAGATCTCAGAAATTGTGGAATAAATGTTTCAGAGCACTGGATTTGGTCTGATGGATGTGCAGGGTAGTATACATGAAGTAGTTACACATTTATTTAACTTTATTTTAACTTATATTTATTTGGACATGCCTATTTCTATTTGATATATGTACACGGATAATTGTAGACACTTATCATGTTTCATGTTCACAGGACAATTCAAATCTGCAAAAGCATTTAATTGGTTAGCAATGCAACATGCTAGAACCAATGTTAAGTTTTATGAAATTTCTTTGAAAGTGGACACGGAAAAGGGGAGCATGATGGAGCAGGAGCATGTATAAAATGTGTGCTTCGACAACATGAACTTGCAGGTAAATATATGCATTTTTTAAATGTGCATGTTTAATACTCTAGTAGCATATATTTTTAATTTTATATATACATGCATATTGTATGTACATACATGGAATAGGATAGAGAGCGCAAATCAAATTGTTGAATGGTGCAAAGTTCATTTTGCTACTCGAGATACTGAATACAATAAGCGTTACTTTTGGGGGGTGAAAGATGAACTAAGTTATATTTATTTTTAATGTATTTTTCAAATCAAGTTGAGTTTCTAATTAAATATTTATTTTGAAATATGACAATTATTTTTTGTATTTGTAACAGATATAGATTGATCTAATTCTTACAATTGTTAAACAATTCCTGGTATTAGAAGTTTACATCAAGTGATGACTACAGGAAACCATAAACCTCCATTAATTAAAGTAAGAGAGAAAACATGTTTTTGTGATGACTGCATTAAGGACAATCTAGTGAGTGCATGTGAAAATATTGTGAATGGATATGTTTCACATTGGGATTTGAAGGAGATAGTTAGAAAGCCTCCTTTTGAAGATGCTGACATTGACATTGACATTCATGATCCTATATATTTAGCTGATTATGAGTGCATTTCTGATTTAGTTATGGCAGGTTTGTGTGCATATATACATATATATAAATTAATATACATGTATATTTGTTTTAAAATTAATTTATATTTATCTATATTTTTATATACATGCAAGAGATGTTTTTATAGTTCAAGCCTTACCAGATAATGCAGAAAATGTGGACTATTATCTTTTAAGCTGCACAAAAGAAAAACACAAGTTGTTAGAAGGAACTATAGATGCTGATCAACAGTCATATCCAATTGGATCAGTTTTTATTAAAGGAACATATTATCAACAAACAAGGGTAATTGATAGTGGTATTGAATTTATTGAATACAAGCCTGGAGGAAAGGTTTTACACTACAATAACCATGTTATAGCAACCAAATTACAATTTGAAGCAATACAAAGAAGAGGACGTCATGGAAATCAAAAGTGGAAATTACCTATTGAAGAACATGAAAAACTTCTAGAGATAACAAAAAGTAGAGAGGATCCTAACAATACATTGTTTGTGGAGCTCTAATTTACCTATGCACTTATTGTGGAGCTCTAGTTTACCTATGTACTTATTATGGAGCTCTAGTTGAGCTATGCTTGTATAACTCTTATACTTTCATATTTAATATTGATAGGATATTTGTTTTATAATTTTTTGTACATTGGATATGCAAAATTAGACATGTATTGTTATTTTTATTTAAATTCGACATGGATATCTCATTTAAGACCACCTCTTAGGACCTCCCCTTAAGACAATCTCTTAGGACCTCCCCTTAAGACCACCTGTTAGAACATCCCCTTAGTACCATCTTTTACCTAACCTCTCCTTAAGACAACCCCTTTAGTATTTGTATGTATTTATATGTACATTGTTTATGTTTTCTTACATATAATTGTTAATGTTGTTATGTATTTATGTACATATAATCTTTATATGTTCTTATATGATACATTCTTTATGTTTGTATATAATCGTTATGTTTTTGCATGTATGAACTTTTACTAATTAAATATTGTAACATGCATTCTTTACGTCATACTCTTTATATGTTCTTACATGTATATGTTATATGAACTATGTTACATATTACATATATTATATTTTATTAATTAAATGTTGTTAATTATAGTTAATTAAGAATGTATGTCATTAAATATAGTTAATTATATTATAAATAGTTAATTTTAGTTAGATTAAATATAGTTAATTAAGACATGTCATTAAATAGAGTTAATTATTAAGACATTAAATATAATTAGATTAAATATAGTTAATTATAGTTAATTAAGGCATGTCATTAAATATAGTTAATTATATTTAGATTAAGGCATGTCATTAATTATAGTTAATTATAGTTAGATTAAATATATAGTTAATTTTACTTGACACGTCATTAAATATAGTTAATACATGAGACATTAAATATAGTTAATTATACTTATATTAAATATATAGAACTTAATTATACTTATATTAAGACATGTCATTAAGTATAGTTAATTAAACTTAAATTAAGGCATTAAAAATAGTAACATGTATGTATAAACATGAATATTGAAAACATATACATATGTATATTAACTTTCATTAATTAAATTTTGTAGTTCATGCATTCTTTCTAGGTGATCATAGTCTTTATATGTTATTATGTACATGTGTATATGTTATATTCTTATGTACACGGACCATTAAAATTATATAGTTAATTACACTTAGATTAAGGCATTAAGATGAATAACTATACATATACATGTAAACTTGAATATTGAAAACATGAATATAAGTCATTAAGATGAATTTAACATATATAGAAACATGTTCGTAACACATACATAAGTTACATAAAAGATTAAGACATTAACAAATCAATAAGATACACATGTGTACATTAAAAGATCAATAACATACATATACATATATCTGGAGAATATAATGTACCCATATCAAATGTATAAAAATAGATCATGTATCAAATGTCTAGAAATAACATATATAAAATATCAAAATCTCCATATAAACATGTATCTGGAAATAACATGTAAAACATCAAAGTGTCCATATAAACATGTATATGAAAATAACATATAAAACATCAAAGTTTCCATATAAAATGTAGGTATCTGGAAATAACATATAAAACATCAAAGTGTCCATATAAATATGTATCAGACATAACATGTGTGTAATAAAATAAAAGGCCACATATGATAATCAGCTACATCCCCCCTCCTGATCTTGGGCCTTGTCCCCAAAAGGGTCTATCAGCCAAATCTGAACCCTGTGTCAAATGATAACTTGGACCATTTAATTATGTGTACAAACAAATTATATCAAGATCTACATGTATATAAATCATATATATATATATATATATATATTGTAACATACCTGGGACTCACGACGTGTAGGATCTGTTGGTGTCTGTAGATCAACAAAACATAACATACTATCACTCAAACCCTATAACACATACACAAACACACACATATACATAAATTTAAACATATAGAAATATTATTTACCATAATAAAAATAAATTTAAACATATAGAGATATTTACCGTAGCATTATGTAATGCTCTGCCGATCTGACTAATATCTGAATCATGCAATGAAAAAATAGTATCAGCGTCCAAGTCAATAGTGTGGCCCTGATCTGAAAGCATGGAGGTAAATAGACCAGGATGTCTAGCACTAACATCCTGAGTAGCGGGGGAGGGGGGGGGGGGGGGGTCCTAAGTAGCTGGGGCTAGTGTTGTAGCCTGGGCCTGTGTAGCAACAAGAGTAGTAGAAGGTGCAGGAATGTCCTACCTCTATGAATCCTCTAGGATTGCTATACATGACAAAATATGACTAATATGAGAGCTCATGTCATGAAGTGGAATCCCTGAGAGTGTAGATATTGCTCGTTATGCATCTAAAAGATCAGATGCTAAATATGATGCCAAACGATGCAATGCATCCACCTCTAAGACTGCAGGAATGTCTACTGGAGAAGGTATGTCTACAACTCCATAATCATCATCAATAGGTGTGCTAGATGATGTAGCTATGGGAGCGGTACCTTGAGACCATAGCATACATCTACCACATCGATCAGAAGAAATCTTGTGTAACTGTGTGGCAATGGTGGCGATGCTTGAAAAAATCTGTGTCCTAATTGTGTCATCAGGAACACTCTTACCTGCAACAGCCATCTGTGGACCTCTCGGCATAACCAAAAGGTTTGGACCCACCATTGCCCATTTGTTAATGGGCACAGGAGTGTCCATGGGTCTAAATCTGTCAGAAAGTCTCCCCTGACCCTGCCCAACATGCCCTAGATAATTTGTATAGTCAACATCGTAGTGTAAATAAAATTCTAAAAATAATTGTTTGTAGAAATATAGAGGGAACCCATCCTTCTGTGGCCATCTATGATGAGTGGCCAACCAACGAGGATACATCAATGGTGCAATGAGTGGATCAGTACACTTCATCGCAGAGTAGCCTCTGACTCTACGATGATCTGTATAAGATGGAAACATGGATTTCACCATGTCGGTGGAAACCTCAGTGTCAATCTGTGTGTACTTCATAGTGCCAGTGACACTGTGAGATAAAGAAGAATAAAATGTCTCAATGCTCATATCATCAAAAGGGTTGTATGATTCAATGGTCTGAATCATACGAAATAACTCCTCTCGCATCGCTGTGACCTTCTCCCTATTAGGGAGGGTGGTAGAAGAGGAAAGTGAGGTATCCAAAACTTGCATAGCACGAGATAATCTCGCAACTGTATCTCTAAATAACTACTATCTATCCTGAGTGGAGGAGGTCGATCTACGTGCTATACCAGACTCAACACTTTGACCCCCACCACAGACACTGGCATCCCTTGAGGATGTAGGAGCACAATCCCCAAAATCGGATGCCATAATGTATATATGAATATAAATACGAGGATATGAATGTGAAGCTACAAGAGTGATAAATATCTAGAGATCCGCACATGCATATATATACAAATATAAACATACAAGTGTATTTAAATTAAAATAATTAAAAGTTAAATTTAATTTGAAACACAGGTACATATAAATACACAACATTAAATATATGGTGCTAAATTCAATCATGTAACATGTATGTATTTTTAAACAAATTATCTTAGAGACCATATCTAATGTACATTGTAACGTGCTCATGCAAATGTGAAAAAAAAAATTCGTACATGTACATGTGTATATGCGATAAAAAAAATATAATTCTTGACTAAATTCTAGATTTTGATGTAAATTCTTTGATGATTATGGGGAGTGTAGATGAGAGTTAGGACATAGGGATAGAAAGAATTGTTACTAGATAAGTAAATGAGTTTAGTTAGCAAATGTTAGTTTACAATTTAGAACTCATGACTTAATTTAGTAGTTTGAATTAGAGTTAAGAATGTTAATAAAGTAAACGGGATATAGTTTTATTAAGGTTGATAGTAAGGTCAGTCTATTATGTGCTAGTAAACATATGAATACCTATTAGAACCTACAATAGACATAATGACCTAGTAGGAGTCCATAGGTCCCCTTAACATATATATGGATAAAAATACCTATAAATGTATCATAAGAGGTCGTTATGTGTCATTTGGTAATGTAAGAATCATCATTACCTAATAAGACCTATTATATCCTAATAATAGATATTAAGACTTATTAGAACCTATAAAAAATAGTATGACCTATTACGACTCCTATGTCCCCTTAAAACACACATGTACATGGATAACGTACCAAAAAATGTATCATAAGTGATCTTAATGTGTTGTTTGGTAATGTAAAACTCATTATTACCTGACACTACCAATTATGTGCTAGTAAACATATGAATACCTATTAGAACCTATAACAGACGTAATGACCTAGTAGGAGTCCCTAGGTCCCCTTAACATATATATGGATAAAATACCTAGAAATGTATCATAAGAGGTCATTATGTGTCATTTGGTAATGTAAGAATCATCATTACCTAATCACCCCTATTATATCCTAATAATACATATTAAGACTTATTAGAACCTATAAAAAATAGTACGACCTATTACAACTCCTATGTCCCCTTAAGACACACATGTATGGATAACATACCGAAAAACGTATCATAAGTGATCTTAATGTGTTGTTTGGTAATATAAGACTCATTATTACCTGAAAATACCTATTATGCGCTAGTAAACATATTAATACCTATTAGAACCTATAATACACGTAATGACCTAGTAGGAGTCCCTAGGTCCCCTTAATATATATATGGATAAAAATACCTAGAAATGTATCATAAGAGGTTGTTATGTGTCATTTGGTAATGTAAGAATCATCATTACCTAATAAGACCTATTATATCCTAATAATACATATTAAGACTTATTAGAACCTTAAAAAAATAGTATGACCTATTACGACTCCTATGTCCCCTTAAGACACACATGCATGGATAAAGTACCTAAAAACATATCATTTAAGTGATATTAATGTGTTGTTTGGTAATGTAAGACTCATTATTACCTAACAATAACTAGTTGTTAAAATGAACATTGTGAATATCTAAGTGTGGTTCATTCGGTTAGTAAAGTGCCTATGTTATGGTTAGAATGTGGTATAGGTTATGATTGTGGTTAATATAGGGTTATGTTAGAAGGTTTATTTAATGTCAAAATTAATTTCACCATAAGAGATTATTGTTTCACCTAGATCCATCAGATTATGTTAGAAACTGAACAATGTCCCCTAAAGTTTTGCTATATTTTTTACTAATGGTTTTCTACATTTTTACCTCATGTTTATCTATATTTTTTAACTAATTTTTTTGAAATTTTTACCTAATGTTTTTCTATGTTTTTACCTAATATTTTTCTACACTTTTAACTAATGGTTTTCTACACTTTTAACTAATGTTTTTATCTCATGTTTAACTACATTTTTGCTAACAAATTAATTTAAATACCATTCTAAAACAATCTAAAATAATTTAAAACAATTTAATTAATAAAAATAATTTAAATATATTAAAAAATAAATAATTTTAAATATTTCACTCACAAAATAGGTAAAAAAAACAACTACTTTAAGTACAATTAACATTTACTAATCAAAAAACATGTCAAAGAAAATTTTTAAAATGAGGGGGAAAAAACCACTATCTCGTTATGGTCAAAACACATGATCTACTCTCTGGGAACCTAGGAACCGCAACAGTTAAAATGATAGCCACAAGAGGTTTACGACGATTTTACTACATCTCAGGGTTTTGGCTGAAACAATTTCAGCCGAAACGGTATGAGCCACGTAGGCACGGGAAATCACCACGTATGTTCGATCAGAACTATTTCGGCCGAAAATGTTCTGGCTGAAAAAATTATGACCGAAATACCATGAGGTATCACAAAGGGTGACACAAGTTTGTGCTTTTACCCCAGGATATTTGTCAACCTCCTTCAACTTTATAGAAACCTTGAATATATAATAATCCAAAGTAGGCATAATACAATAAGATTGAACAATGTCATTAGAGTATTTACATTCCTCATCTATTAAACCTATATGGCTACATGCAAATAAAGCTCACAAACTAAGGTTACATGGTCAAGGTTGTGTGCTAAAATATTGACACACTTCTATGAGTCATTATATCCAAGATTGCTCAAGAATGAGATCTCAAATGATGACTCATAACTCTCTATTCATGGAGTGCAAGGGTTTGTAATGGAGGCCCTCAGTTTGACCTAGTTTCTGCCCATGCAAGTACACCATGAAACGAGAGATTCAAAGAGGAAAAGAAAGAGTGCTAGTCTCCATGATCATCAAATATGCATGCAAATGAAGATGCAAGCTAATCTAAATGATAACAATGCAAAGCAATGCAAGAAAGAAAATCTAATCTATGAAAGGAAATAGCAATGCAAGATTAATCTATGAAAGAAAATATGACTCTAAGCCAATATGAAAGTGCAAGGATGAAACATGACAATGGAAGCCATGGATGCATGAGAGAAGAAGACAAGAAGATAGAAGTTGCAATGAAGCTCCAATGTCTAAACCCTAAGGCTCAAACCCTAATGTTCAAACTCCTTCTCCAAAATTGCTCTTCAAACTTGCAACATAATAATACTATAGCCACTAACTTTATTATTCTCATTCTTCTTCTTATGAAATGAGAAGGAGAGGGCTTCTTATATAGCCAAGTGTGGAGGTGGGAGGCTTCTTGCAACCAATATGGAATAATATGGTTTGATCCATGTGAGACAAAATTTCAACAATGAGAAAAGAAAAGTGTTTGACAAGAAAGTTGAAAGAGGAAAAAAGAACCCCACTTAGAAATATGTGCATTTAAGTGTAGAGAAAAAGGATTTTTATTTATTTTTATTTGTTTTATTTCCTTTTTTATCACAAAGAGATATTTAAGTGAAGATTTTATTTATTTAATTAAAAGAGGGATTTTCTTTTAATTAAAAGGGGATTTTTTAAATTTAATTAAAAGGGAGATTTTCTTTTATTAAATAAAATTATTTTATTTAATTAAAAGTGAAGTTTTGTTTTAATTAAATAACACTTAGGATAAAATGATCAAACCTTAGGAAATATTAAAATAATTGAATTAATTATGATTTGATCAAGGAAATTGATTTGAATTGATTTGATAAAATATTGTAAGGCATTGACTCAAGAAATTGATAAATTGATAAATGGGGGCCCATAGTCCACGCAACCATTTTAGGGTGCATACAGGGTGTGTTCTAGAGAGCCTCATTAAATAAGAGAGTTTGGTAACATCCCTCATAAAATCAGTGCATGTTGTGCCTTGTGTATCCTTCCACATTTTGCATACATGTATGGTAGGGTACTAAATATTATCACACATGAAGAAAATTCCTACATTATTTCAAAGATAAACTAAATATTAATAAATTTAAATTTATTATTAAAATGAAACTAAATCTAGTAAAATATTTAAATAAATTAAATTTAAAAAATAAAATCACACTTCAAATAAATCATTTAAAATGAAAAAACTTACATGTAAAACCAAACTTGAAGCCTCTCAAAAGAATTATTATGTAACACATTGTCGATACATAAATTTTGACTTCTTTCAAATCTACATTACATAATTTTCGTGCCATGAAACTACTTTAAAAGTCACAAAACAACCTTTAGAAACTCCTAAAACTATTTTGCGGTAGTTGGAAAATCTGTTCATGTTAAGAAAATGGTGTCCCACATTATATATATCTAATTTTATTTGAAAAATCTCTTCTTATCTATTTTTTAATGAGTTAAATAATTATTACTATTTTTTAAATAATCAATTTAAAAATTAAAATAAATAATAGCAATGTAAAAAATCATAGCAGAATGGATAAAATTAATTGTATAAAACCTAAAAATTATGTTATTTAGGTAAAAAAGATATGTATATTTTTATTTTGATGTAAGAAGCCGAAGCCAAGGTTAATCATTATTAATTGTTGTGATTAATTACTATGATAATTAAGCTCGAGTAGATTCGAATCCAAGACCTCCTAGATAAGAGGCTCACAATTTACTATTATGTTGTAGGCTCTTGCCTAATATGTTTTTTTTTTTGATAAATTATAATATAACAAGTTTATTTCTTCTTTAATTTAATTGTTCTACAAAAAAAGGTAATTAATTAAAACCAATAATAATCCGAGTATATATAATATATATATATATATATATATATATATATATATATATAATATATATATATATATATATATATATATATATATATATATATATATATATATATATGCAATGATAATATTTTTTTTTTATCAGTAAATGACCAAAGCTTTTGAATTATATAAATAAATTAGGAAAAATTATAGATAATGAGTATCTCCGTTCAAACATGCATTGGTAGGAAAGAATGGAGAAGAAAACCTCTAGTCTTGCCTGGGACCTTTGTCCTTTGCAAAGTACAAATATAAAAGGGGCATACCCCAGTATTTTAATATATTTTTATGCTATTCTCTTCTTTGATTTATTTTAATCTCTAAAACTCTGATACAATGTTATTTGGAGGCAAATTCTGCCTCTACATTTGTTTAGGTCTCTTGATCATATTCAAGATCATCCACTCCAATCTCTATTATGTTTTATGCTTTAATTATGGTGCATTTTGTTGTTGCTCTACGAAAAAAAACCACTTCAAACTTGTTTTGAAAGTTAGTATTGACTGTAAATAAATTTGATAGCTATCTATGTTGTAAAATATTGTGATATTTTCTAATATAAGAAATAAGCAAGAGGTGAAGACTGATTTTCCTTAATAATTGTTTCTAAAATTCTTGCTAAATTATAATGAATTGTAGTACTCAGTTGGAACCTAACCAAAAGAAAGCATATCATAGTTTTCTTACTAAGATTAGATTTTTAATATACAGATCTCCTGGTTTTGTGATTGTTATTAGTCTAGTCTTTTTGTCATTCATGTTCAATTTAATCTAGTAGTTCTTGATATTTTAAATATTATTACCAAATATCCCATATTGTTGACGATCTAACTTTATGTGTTTTGCCAAATTTTATACATGTCCAACTATAGATTGACAATATGTGTCCAGATGATTATTAGTTTATGAGTAATTATCCTAAACTGTAAAAAAGACCAATACCCCACTGTTGATTAACATATATCTTTCTCTCCTATTTCAATTGTTGAAATGTATCAGAGTCTTGAGGATTTAACTACTATAAGATTAAAGCTAAATCTGCCAATGCATGAAGATTTTCATATCTACCCTTTAAAGAAATTGATCATAAATAGACTTTGAATTTACATATCTTGTTGATAATCAGGCTTAAGTTAAATACAAGGTAGCATATCCCAAAGTTCATCCAGCTAATTAATTTACCTACCATTATAAAGAGAGGCTTGATATTTCTAAATTCCATTTTAAAGATTCTAGATTAATTGAGATCAAAACTAAGAGATGAAGATGGTAGTATAATCTATAGGTAATAAAAAGGAGATGATAAGAGAGGATAGAAGTTAGTATCTAGTGATCAAGAAGTGACAATGATCCTCCCCCACCATTGTAGTCTAAAGTAAGTTCTCATACAAATTAAGAAGCTATGAAAAAATAGAAGAAAGAATCGATCATGATACATAAAAATCTTCATTATATATACATTATAAAAAATTGGCTCTGATTTGAATAGAAGCCAAGAGATCTATGCCAAAAGGAAACTATAATAAAGGAAGAAAAGAAAAGACAAGAAATAGGGCAAGTGTTAAGGATCTACTAGCACTTAAAAAACCTAAAGATAGAAAGATAGACTAAAGCCTAAAATCAAAAGGTGCTAAACTAAGAGAAACATATATACATAGACTAAGAAACCTAAAGAAATCCAAAAAGGAGCACTAGACCAATGAACACCAAAATGAGTTTAGAGCTGAGCTTCCTCCTCATTCCCCCATCAAATCATAAGGATATCTTCCACTTTGTCCATGTTGTCTACCTTTGATCTTGGAGGGAAAACATAAGTTGATAGTTCTCTGTTGGATTTAATCATATTGGGCAAAATGAATTCCAACCTGTCAAGGTCATCAAAGGAGATGTCTGGTTCAATGTGAGCTTCAAACATTTGGAGAAAATTAACAAGCCACTCCTTACCTGAGTAATCTCTGATTCCTCTCCAACACAGGAGGAAATTTATGCTTGCCTCCATTTTAGGCTAGTTTGAAAAGAACTGGATGTTTATCCCTAATGTAAAGAGATGGTCGCCTAGCTACAATGGCATGCATGAGACTACCCGGTGGGTATGCCATATACACTTTTGTAAGCAAGATTCTCAACTTCTGGTCTATGCTAAGAAATGGGTTTTCCAAACCTACTAACCATGTTGGGTCGAAGACATTATAGCAAAGCCAGATAATCTCCATGCTATCAATATTAGTCCTAATAGGCATCCTATAAAGGATCAAATTATAGAACTATTAGTCCACCAAGTAAAGTCAAAATTGAATGCCTTTTCACCAATGGCCCAAGAAATTGCAAATCTAGACATATCATCAATAGGATTGAGGATCCGATTCCATCTTTTCAGTTTCATTGACCCTCTGAAAGCCATAATCCTAACTTCCAAGGAATGAAAGAGAGAAATGGCTGGCTCCATCTAGGCTCAAACAAGCCAAGGAAATGACAAGAACACATCAACAATAGAAAGAAAGAGGCCTAAATAGGGTGAAGCAAAGATGCAGAAGGCTCTAGACTCTAGATTATAATATAGGTAAAACACACCACCCAATTAATAATCATGACTAGACATGCTAGGGGTTTTGATAGTTCATAATTACCATTCCTTTAAATAATTAAATAATAGTACCTCATAGATTTGGAGCACCTAAAATGATGATTCATTTCATTAAGTAAGAAAAAAGGACATATGTCGATCTTATAAAGAGATTTCTAAAAATATTTAGTATATCTAATTAAAACCTAGGATATATAACATTAAGTCAAACTAAGATTTGGGATATATGGTGATGATTGACACATGAAGTCTTCTCCCTCAACTCCTTTATTTGCTAACTTATCTGCCTCTGTATTACCTTGGCAGTAAATATGCTGATATCTAGTCTCTTCAAATTTATCTATTAAGCTTAAGACACTTTCAAGTTTGGAATTCATCACCCAGTTTGATGTTTGGCATTTTCTAATAGCATTTATAATAATTTGAGAATCTCCTTCAATAATTAATCTAGTTATCTTTTTTTCTAAACTTAATTGTAATCCTTCCTGAAGGGCATCTAATTATGTTATATTGTTCAAAGCAATACCCATGGGTTTGGCTCTTTTGATGATCCATTATCTAGATTCTGACCTAATTATGCATCCTATTCCTGCTTTCCCTGGGTTCCCTCTGGATGCTCCATCAAAGTTTAATTTCATCCATCCTTTTGGGGGTACTTCTCATTTACATTCTTTCCTAGCTTTAAGATCCTTTTTCTCATATAATAAGGGAGGGTTAATAAGGTGATTCCAGTTCTTTTTCATTTTCCCATCCCATTCAGAAAATGTCCCTTCTATTTTTATCGTTGTCCTTATATAGTTATTCATAAATTCTATTATAGATGCTTCAAACTTATTTAGAAAATGTTTCATGTTGAGTTCTGTATTATTGAAGATACATATGTTCCTCTCTTTCTAAATTTACCACATTAGGATGGTTGGAGTTATATTTCAAAGTTTATTGTATATATTGTTCTCATTCTTAGTCGAGCATCCAATTAGGTGACAAGTTAAATCCTCAGGAAGTGGAGAGGTCCAATTGAGTTTATTTCTAATCTAATGCCAACATTCTAGAGCAAAAATACAATTAAAGAAGAGGTGCTCAAAAGTCTTAGAGTTTTCCTTGCAGAGGCAACATCTAGATGGACCTTCAAATCCCATTTCGGTGAATCAGTCCATTGTTAAAATACGATTTTGAAATGCTACCCATAGGAGGATGCCATCCTCAGGTAGGAATGTTGCATCCCAACATCATTCCAAAGGAAGGTTAAGGTTTTCCCACTTATGTGAATTAATAATAAGATTATATGCTAACTTAACTTTGTATGATCCATCTTTGGATGCACCCCGAATAAGTTTATCTTCCAATTTTTTATGCTTCACCAATAGTTCTTTGAGAATGTTTTCTATGTTGATTTTGTCTACAAGAGATATATCTATATTCTCTAATGGTTTCCATACACATATATCTTCCCCTCAATCTTTTTAAGGGTTTTGTAGTCTGAAACCTTTAGACCCCATAAGATGGTAAGCTCATTTATGACACTTCCAGTGATGTTTGGATTGATGAGTGGAGGTTGCGCACTCCCAGGAATCTTCCCAAAAGAGAGCCTCATCTCCTCTACCCAAATCTTAGGTTACATACTTGCTAATCATTGATTGCCATCTTACCATGAAATTCCATGTTTTTGAATCTGTTGGAGGATTCCTAATTCTAAATAGAGAAGTTGGATAGTTCAAACTTAGATATTTATTATATAGAATTCTTGCCCATTTGTTTTCCTTTTCTTGATATATTCTCCCTATTAGTTTTGCTCCGAGCACCTTGTTTTGCCAACTGAAATTCTTAATACCCAATCCCCCTTGATTTTTCGGATGATAAATCTTGTCCCATTTGATTAATGCTTGTTTTTTTTTTCTTTTGTTCCACTTCAAAAGAAGTTTCTGGGTTTTACTTCCAGTTTTTTATTAACTTGTTTGGGTAAAGGGAGACATGAAAGTTAATAGTTAGGGATAGTTGAGAGTATAGATTTAATTTTTTAGCTCTACCTGCTTTAGTTAACCATTTGCCTTTCCATGTTTCTATTTGTTTATCAATTCTATTCAAGACATTGCCCATCCTTTCTTATTCCTTGCCCCTTTTTCTAAATGAATCCCTAAGTATTTACAAGGGAAGGAACCTTTCTTATAACCCATTTGATTACAAATATATTCTTCCATATCCCTTTATGTGTTTAGAAATAAAATTTCTAACTTCTTTGCATTCATTTTCTGACCGGAGACTGTAGTATAATCTAGAATGATTTTTTTGAAGGCTTGAGTTTCTACTCTAGTACTAACACTAGGGAGAATAGTAGCATCAACAAATTGTTGATGTGTAATATTAGAAATATTATCCACCATTGTGATTCCTTTAATTTTACTTTCTACTTGAGCCTTTTGAATTGATCTACCAAAGGCTTTGGCCACAATGATAAACAAGAAAGGCAAGATGGGGTCCCCTTGCTAGATACCCCTTAAGATATTAAAGAATTCTTCTAGGGTATCATTGACTAACAAAGATATCTTAGGTGTGGCTATACAATTAAAGATTCTATTAATCCAGTTGGAATTCTTTTAGAATAACTGGACCGGGGGGGGGGGGTGAATCAGTTATTCAAGGTCCAGATGTACAAATAAAACTTTTCACAATTTAGTGAACCCGTAAAACATTCTTAACCATGCATGCATTCATTGTGTGTTAACTAAAACTGATGTGTTATTATTAAATCAAGTTGCAAAAATGTAAAGCGTGAAATACAACATATCCATTAGCACATTTGACACAATGATTTAATGTGGAAACCCAATTTGGGAAAAACCACCAGTAACATGCCACTCTTTTTTCACTCTTTTGAAGTGATGCCCTGTTAAAGGTTACAATACATACTGTTAAATGTGACTCAGTTAAGGGATTTCAATTACCCTATCAAAAGTGAGCCTTGTTAGAGGACCTTAGGCCATTCACTTGGAATGCCACCCTGTTAAAATATTTTCCAATGACTATTAAGTCAACCTTAATCTAAAGGCTTTACCCTAGGCTAATACAATTGTTAGAAAGTAACAATAGAGCTTTGATCTCATATAACTACAACCTTACTTGCAGATTACAGATTACTATTCAGTCCTCAATTCTATTTGGCTTCCAATCTTTGCAACTTTGATAGCTTATTCACCCTTCAAGCATTCATCCTCTTTAAGCCTTCTTGCTCAGTATGTTGTTGCAAACTTCTTACTTGGGTCACTTGATGAAGGAAAACCCTTTTCCTTCTCCTTATTAGATTTTCACATCAAAACTCTCTAACTCTTTGCTTCATGACCAGACATTCCTAGATATAGAAAATTATAACACTTTTCCCGCTCATTATCCATCACCAAAATTAATGAAGGTACGACTTTGATACCACTTGATGACGGTACGCTCTGATACCACTGACGAAGGGCCACACCACCCTTACCAACTCACAACCAAGAATGCAACAATATGAAGACAATTTTATTATACTCGAAAATCCAATAGTAATTACAATAACATTTTTGCAAGATCTCTCAAGATCCAATCCAAAACCCAAGCTAGTCCAGATCCACACTCTGGTAGAAACCTCTGAGATCTCAACTTGTGCTTGCAAGCCACCAAGTAACCTCCTTGTTTCTAAACCGCAGTCACTAGCTCTTCTCACAAACTTAATCCAAGATCCAAGTGTAAACTGCCTCACATTCGGCGCTCTGTCTACACACTCACAACTCCATCACAATCTTGCTATAAACTGCCTCACATTCGGCGCTCTGTCCACAGACTCAGGAAAACTCACTCTTCACTTTCTCCTTCTCTTTCACACCTTCCAGCTTTCACACATTCAAGCTTTTCCTTCCAAAGCTTCTACTTCTCAAGCTTCTCCTTCTCAAGCTACTACTCCTCAAGCTTCCACTTCTCAAGCTACTCCTTGAGCTTTCACCTTCCACAACTTCTACAATATTCATAACTTTCTAGAATTCTACCCACACACCTCGATAAATGGAATGACAACCATTTATTTTTTTATTTTTTCTATTATGCCACCTATGCACCTCGAAAATAGAAATCCTCTTTTTCTTTCTTTTCTCCTTTTTCCCCTTTTTAAATTTTTTTTATTATTTCTCCTCTAATTTTCGTCACTTTCTCTCTCCTCCACAAATTTTTTTTTTCTTCAATTTTTTTTAAATTTTACATTCAACATGTCTCCCCTTTATTTTGGATGCAAGATGCTCCTGCATCAAAAATTAGGGTTTTTGATGGATTAGGTAGGACACAATGTATCTACCCCATATCTTGTCTTTTTTAGAAACTTCTCTTAGAATCCATTTGAATTCACCTCCAAAATAGTTTACATAAGATTCTATGCCACCAGCTCATCAATCTTATCTTCCTCCTAATTCACAAGTTCCAAGAAAAAAAACTTGTCGACTTTTATTTGGCAAATATTCGATCTTTGTCATAATGCAACAACTCAGCATTATCAATCTTCTGATGCTTAACACATACTGTGTTACTTGACATCTACTATAAAATCACTCCGCATCAAATGGATTTTACTAGCACTCATCATCAACTGAAAATTAATCGACGTCTACTAACTTGCTTAACATCCAATAGAATTTTCTTTCACTCAGCTCCAACTGAATTTTTGCTTGGCTTGCACTAACTTTTCTCGGCACCTACTATCCACTTGGTCAAGCTTGGAAAATGAACTTTGTTTAACTTTATTCTTCTGAACTTTCTAAGTGTAGCTAGTCATTTTGTAATCTCAAGTAGATCATCAATACATTATGTTATCACTATCTTAACTGATTCTTGCACTTCAATACATAATCATAACTCAACCTTTCTTCTAGGTGCTTTTGTTACATTTTGTTGATCAAATCCTCCTCATCAATCAACTAAGTGATAGTACTTGAAACATATAAACAATTGTCTTACAAGCATTTGACAGGTTTGACATCAGTGACAAAACAATGATTGAAACACTCAGTCTTCTTAAAAAATCTTTCTACTCAAGTGATCTTTTCAATTAGATATCAACAAATCCATTGATGAGATAAACCAAAGGCTTCTAGGAATTTGCATACAAATCTCCAGTCCACTACATTATAAGCTTTTTGGATATCTAGTTTCATAAACATGCATGCTTCCTTATTTCTAATGGGTGAGTCGATAGTTTCATGAATTATGGATATCCCATCCAAGATTGATCTACTTGACACAAATCTGGTTTGTGCTTCAAAAATTATCCTTGGGAGTAGGGCTTTAATTCTATTTGCTAATGCTTTTGAGTAGATTTTATAGATACTGTTACAAAGCGCTATGGGTCAAAAATCAGAAGGTAAATTTGCTACTAATTTTTTAAGAATTAATGCTAGGAATGTATGATTGATTTCCATTAGAATTGATCCTCCATTTCTAGTAGCCTTGATTGCCCTCCATAATTCTTCTCCTAAGATGTCCTAGCATTTTTGAAAGAAAAATGCTTGGAATCCATCTGACCTTGGAGATTTGTCTGGGCTAAGATTAAAGAGAGCTAGTTTAATTTCTTCTTTAGTAAAAGGTTTATTAAGAGCTATATTATCATCTTTTGTTACCACATTAGGTATATTTTAAAGCACTTTTTCTTGTGTTGTTCAGTTAGAGAAGTCATAATTGTTAAGTAAGTTTTTATAGTATGAAACAAAAGTTTTAGCTATTTTTGTTGGGTTGCCTACCAAATTAACTTCTCTATTTTTTATTTGAGTAATAGTGTTTATAGATCTGTTATGGATAGTGTTGTTATAAAAGAATTTTGTGTTTCTGTCTCCTTTTGCAAGCCATTTTCCCCTAGATTTTTGCCTCCAAAAATCCTCTTCTTTTGCTAAAATTTCTTCATGCTTAGCTAACATTTCTTCTTCTTTGTTAAATTTCTCATTATCCATCCATTTTTTATAACTTCTTCATTTAAATTTTATATTTCTTCTTCAATATCCAGTTTTCATTGAAAATATTATTAGTGTGTGTTTTGTTCCATTTTAATATTTTTTCTTTGGTCATTTTAAATTTTGATACAAAACAGTACATCTTAGAACCCATGAAATTACCTTCTTCCCACCACTATTTGATGTTTTCCATAAAAGTTTTTATCTAAGAACCACATTTTTTCACACTTAAAAGGATTACTAATTGGTTTTTTAGGTTCTATGAATTCAATTTTAATTGGATAATGATTTGAACCTGCTATTGGTTGAATATTAGTTGTGACAGTTAAATCCAACTCTACTAATTCTCCTTTGAAGAACCAATTTCTCCGCTATGTAATTGAAATCTTTCCTTCTATTATTCCAAGTAAAAATTGCATTGCTAGTTGGAATTTCTAATAGCTTATTGTCCTTGACCCAGTCCTTGAATTCCATAGTTGCCTTGGTAATCATTTGCGTTCCTCCAAATTTTTCATTGAGATCTAGAATAACATTAAAATCTCCACCAATTACCATATTTACATCAGGGTATAGTCTCATGAATATACTAATTTCATCCCATACTTTCTTCTTATTTGTTGTTTGTATGGCTCCATATATATCAATAACTACTAATTGGAGTTTGTGTCTATTGTTGGATACCTTGCTCCCCATCCAATTGCTATTGGATTCTATAATTTTGATGTTTGTTGTCCATGTATTCCATATGATTCCTATACCTCCTAATGCACCATTTGATTCTTTTATTTTTGCTTTCCATTTACCTAATCTTTTCCTTAATTTGTCTCCTTTATTTAACTTAGTTTCTTGTATCAGTATTATATCTGATTCAAATAAGCTTAGATTGTATTTTAGCAATTGTTGCTTGCTAGGGGCATTCAAACCCAACATTCCATGTTGTGATCCTCATTGATCATAGGGAAGGCTCTTTCCCTTCCCTATTTTGAGGACTTCAAATATCTTTTTCAGTTCCTTAGCTTGACCATCTACTTCTCTTAATTCCTTTAATTATATCCTTCATCTCTTCAATTTTCATTTGCCACATTTCCAAGTACTGAAGCCTTCTTGATTCATGGAGATTCCCAAATTGTCCATAATTTTTTTTTATCACTGATTAGGTTTATATCTTCCTCCTTGTCTTCATCCTCATCTATTAAATCTTTAATAATCTATTCAACTACTTCATTATCCTCTCCAATAATCTCTTGTTCTTTTTCTTTGTTGACCTTCTCTTCTTCCCGTGAAATAGATATTTCATTAAGTATCCCAAATTCTTCCCAATTCTAGCTATTACCAATATGCTCTATATCTATGTTTTCCACTATATGTATTAGTTTATACTCATGTTCCTAGGCTTCTACTTCTAAGGGAATCAACTATTCCTCTGAGTTGCTTAGGTCTTCATTTGTTTCTTTTCTGAAGATATCTTTCCCATCTGCCAGTGTCTATCAGAATTTGTAGCTCCTTTTCTTTTCTTTCTTCTTGATTGTTATATTGCTCCAATGATCTGAATCAACTAACGGGATTGAACTATGACCTTCCTAATTCTCTCTTATTTCTTCTAGTCCATTAAATTCTTTAACTCTATTTTCACTTGCAGTATTTTGATCCGTAGTCTGGACCTATTTGGTTCCTTGAATGTCTAAATCTTCTTCAGTTTCTTTTGAATTATCTTTATTGCTTGGTACTTGAATCTAGATTTCTTTTGATCTTACTTATTCTAATGAATCTTTTATGAAATTACCCCTAGATGTCCTCCTCTTTAATTCTGATTCACTAGTTTCATTATATTTTGCTTCTTTCTCTATTTATTGTGTTTTGGATTCATGTTCAAGGTGGTATTGTTCTCCTATCATGATTTTGTCTTCAATATTAGTTTGAAGAAGTAGAATATCATGAGTCTTTCTATTCAAATCTTGTATACTCCTTTTTGTCTCCTCTAGTATTCTATTCTCCCTTTGGCATATTTTACATTCCTTTAGAGTAGTGATATTGCGATGAATCTTATGGAGATCTTCTACTCTCTTTTCTATTTCCTTTGTGCTTCACTATTTTCTTTGTCTTGTGCTTTTCCCTTCTGATACCTTTTCTACTTGTTGACTATTCTAGCCAATGACTTCCCTTTTTGATATATTTTCATCCTACTTTCTTTTACCCTTCTTGTCCTCTACTTTCTTTTCCCTCTGATCTTTAGATTCTTTATTTCTGATACTACTTAGTGCTTCTTTGATATTAGATATGTTGTAGTCTATGCTCAAATTAGGCCTAATGATTCCTTTAATGGCTCCTTCATACTTTGTAAATTCTAGCTCATAGATGGATCTATTTGTAATTAACTTTTTTTTTAATTTCAGTTTTCCCTGATCTTGCTTTGTTTCTATTAAAAATTTGATGTTGATAATTTGATCATAATTTGAATTAATGCCTAATAATTTGCCAAGAGATTTTCCAATTTTGACAAGGGTTTGTAGATGTTTGATTTCTGGTGGAAATATTTTGCATTCAAACCAAGTATGTGCTTGGTTTTCTTTTTCATTATTCTAGTTTGGTTCCCATGCTTGAAATTTAACTAGAAAATCTTTGTAAAAATAGTTCAAAATTGAGATCAATTTATTCCTAATTTCCTTATTTTTGTAACGAATATACATTGATGATTTTGAAAAGGTGCTGAGACATACCTTCTACTTGCAAATATTTTCTAATTTCTTTAATAGGTTTGCTTGGTACTTGGTCCGCTCCAACATGCATATATGCCTAGCTCTGAGCATTTTGTCCATTTTTCTTCTACACACCTATCACTAATGATTAATATATCTAGAAAATGATTTACAATTAGATACCTTTACCTTAGATGGAGGGGAAATTTTTCCAGCAATGTCTTTCCTATCGCCCAATCTTTTGTGAGGGGGAAGATATAAAATAGGTTTATGATGTTTGCTTGTAATGGCTCTAGGTTCAACATCGTATAAAGCTTGTTGTTGTCTATGACTTAACGGGATGCTATTTACTTCTAAGACTATAGTGGGCTTTTGTGTCCCTTATATACTATCTTTATCAGGTTCTATTATGGATGCCTTAATTTGTTCATGAGCATATAACATTTTACTGAAAAAGACCTCTTGTTTTTTCACATATCTTCCTGCCTCTGTTTGTTTATGCTAGACATCCTTAGTTTTGGATCCATCTTGCTCCTCCTATTCCTTCTCTTTGTTACTAGTTGCCATCCTTCTTCTTCCTTGTTGTTTGAATGCATTTTTCCTTGCCCTTTTTTGATCTCTCTGAGTCTAGCTTCATGTAGCTTGATTAGGGGGTTGAAATCATCTCCCTTGTGGACAATACCTTCCTCCTTTTCTTTTGGCAAGATGACATACTTGTTATTGGTTAGAATATACAAGCTCCATTGTCTATCATTGTAATGATTATCTGGAAGGAATGTAGGGAGATAGGGATTATGTTTTACCATGCTAGGGCAAAACTTGTTCTCTCGGGGATAGACTGGTTTTTTCACTTGGTGTATTTTAGTTGCCATTTTTTTATATATGCAATGATAACATTTAAAGAACTTTTTTTTTAATAATATCTTCAAAACTTTAAATAGTAAATATAAGATTACTTTTAGGCAAGAGCTTATAACATAATGGTAACTTGTGAGCCTCTCATGTGGGAGGTTTTTGGTTCGAATCTACTCAAATTAAACACAAAACAAAAATTAATTACAATAAATAATTAATCCAAGCGTAGACCCATTACCAATAAAAAATAAATTAAGATTACTTTTTATATTAGGAATTAAATAAAATATTTATCTAAATTTGTATTCTTATAAAAATATAACTATTATCTATATAATTAATTTAACCAAACTTAGTATACTAAAGTTATGATTAACTTTTTAAATCAAAAAGTAGATAAATAATTTTTTTGAATATTTTTATTATCATAAAAAAAAATAGTGTCTTTAATTAATTAAAAAACTTCCATAAAAAATTCATTAATAGAAAAGGTATGTTGTTGCTTTTAACTTTTTTTTTTTAATTAATAATTTTGAAAATTAAAATAAACAATAATATTGTATAAATAATAGTAGAAAAGATAAATTTTATTGTATAAAACTTTATAATTATGTTTTTTTGGGTAAAAAGGATATGTATTAATCAAATAAAGTATTAAAATTACCATATATTATAATTGCAAAAGAAATCTCTTTCTATTTTAAAAAATAAAAAAAATCATGAATGAATAAAATTGAAAATATCTAAATGCAATGATAATATCTTATATAGTCTTTCTTCCTTGCTAGTTTATTTTCTTTGATGCACACACACACACACACACACACACACACACACACACACACACACACACACACACACACACACACACACACACACACACACACACACACACACATGCATGGGCACACACACACACACACACACACACACACATGCACATGTGCGCATACACACACACACACATGTGCACACGCACGCGCGCGCGCGCACACACACACACACACACACACACACACACACGTGCGTGCACACACACATGCACACACAAACACTCACACACACACACACACGTTGATGTTCTAGTTAGTAAATTAGAAATATATTTGTTCATAGTGAGTAGGATTCTATTTGCTAGCTATTTAGAGATCGTGTCCTATTTGTTGGAATACTTTAGAGTAACTGGGGGGGAGTAAATCAGTTATCCAAGGTCCAGATGTATAAATAAAACTTTTCATAGCTTAGTGAACCCATATAATATTTATCATCATGCATGCATCCATAAGATTATGCAATCACTTAAAAAATTGTAGGTTACTATCAAATCAACTTGCATAAATATAAACATGAAACATAACAGATTTATCAACACACTTGACACAATGATTTACATGGAAACCCAATTTGGGAAAAACCACTAGTAACATGCTACTCTTTTTCACTCTTTTAAAGTGATGTATTGCGAAAGGCCAACCTTGTTAAAGGTTACAATACACTATTAAATGTGGCCCTGTTAAAGGATTTCAATAACCCAGTTAGGAGTGAGCCTTGTTAGAGGACTTTAGACCATTCACTTGGAATGTCACCTAGTTGAAGGATTTACAAATGATTGTTAGGTCAACCTTAATCCAAAGGATTTACCCTAGACTGATACAATTATTAGAGAGTAATAGTAAGGCTTGATCTAATAACATCTTACAACTTCATTTGCAGATTGCAGATCTCTATTTCAATCCTCCAATTTAGGGTTAGGATGGATTAGGTAGGATACAATGAATCTACCCCTCATTCCATATCTCTTCTAGAAACTTCCCCTTGAACCCTCTTTGAATTTGCCTAAAAATGATTTACCTTGAATTTTGTGCCACTAGCTCATCAATGTTATCTTCCACTTGGTTCACACAATCCAAGAAAACAAACTTGTCAGCTCAAATTCATGATCTTTTAAATAATGCAACCACTTAGCATTATCTGGCTACTAATGCTCGGTACACACTGTGTTCATCGACATCCTCTATGAAATTACTCGGCATGAACTAAAGTTTACTGGTGCTTGACATCAACTAAACTATACTCGGTATCCATTGTTTTGCTCGGCATACACTAGAATAAACTTTTACTTGACTCCAACTAATTTTCTGCTCGGCTTGCATTGACTTTACTCGACACCTATATCCACTTGGTCAAACTTTGTAGACAAACTTTGTGTAACTTATTTTTCTAAATTTTCTTAGTGTAATCAACCTTTGTAACCTTAATTAGATTATCAATACATCATGTTATCACTGTCTTAACTGATTCTTGTATTTCTTTACATAATCATAACTCAACCTTTCCTTTAGGTGCTATTGCTACATCTTTTGATCAAATCCTCTTCATCAATCAAATAAGTGATAGTATTTAAATCATATAAGCAACTGTCTTACTAGCAAATAGTAGGTTTGACATCAGTAAAAATAATGATTAAAACATACAATCTCCTTCTTCAACAATCTCCCTCAATCTAGTCTCAACAATCTCCCTCGCTCAACACTATTTTTTGTATTTATTCCTGATGGTTCTTTTGCCAGTATCTACTATTTTGTTATGTTTTTAGATATAAGTTTTTATTTATTTGTTTGCATTGTGCATGTTTTTTCATTCTTTATTTATTAACACTTATACACGCACACATATATAGATGTATAGACATATATACATACATATATATCTATATATATACAATCTATCAACACACACACACACACACACACACACACACGTATATGTATATAGGTATATATATACATCTTTTCTTTTGTATCTACAGTATTTTGTTCTTTTTTATCCCCTTTTCTTTTAGTTTAGTTCGTAATTATTTTTAAAATTTAAATTAATCTCTCTGTTATTTATTTATTTAATTTTATGTTTTCTTTTTGCCTAGATATTAGTTTCACACACACACACACACACACACATCTTTTCTTTCAGTTTCCTGGTGTTGTGGTTAGTTATTTTTATTGTTATTTTCCTTTTGGTTGGTTCTTTACATTTGTCTCATTTTCAATTTTCCTTCTTTACCATACATGCTTTGTGTGTGTGTGTGTGTTCCTTTTTTCTCTTCTTTTTTTAGTTGTCTTCCTTTTACAGTGCACACATTTATTTTAATTTTGTATATTTTACCTCGGTTTGTGTGTTTATCCTTCTCCTCCCATTTTTATTTCTCTTTTGGGAGACTAGTCTATCCTTATCTCTCACATCTCGATGATGGATCACAGAGTGTGATTCGAAATGTTGATGATAAAAAACAAACACAATCAAATCCAAAAACCAATTTGCTTTCAAATGGATTGTGGAAATCTCATATTATTAAATGATAATATCTTTACATTAAAAAAATAAAAAATAATAATAATATTTGAAAAACTTTATATACTAAATTTAAGATTACCTTTTATATGAATAGTTAAATAAATAGCTCTTCAATATTTTATTTTCATTAAAAAAATCATCTATTTAATTAATTTAAATAAAATAAAATTTAATATTTTTTATAACAAAAATTAAATAAATATTTTCTCAATAGAAATTTTTTTTGTCTATTTGTTAATAAATGAAATAATCAAAATAAAGATTATTTTTTATTAATTAAAAATATTAAAACAAAAATAAACAATAATAGGCCCGTTAATGGGTTTTTTTTATTTGTTTTTTTTATCGGTAAACTGCCAAAGCCTTATATTATATTAGATAATAATAATAAGAGTTACAAGATTCTCCGTTCTGACAGGCACTAGTAGGAAAGAACGGAGCAAGAAAATCTCTAGTCTAGCTCGAGACCAATGTCCTTTATTATACATATAATAAAAGGGGCATACCCCAGTGAGATAAAAGATCAAAATCTCCTTGAAATAATTGGATGAAAGAAGTGCATTTATTAAAGCATGAGGAAGCAATTCATGAGCACCAAAATATGCATCCTTAGTGGGGGAGTATGAGAGCTACTAAAAAGGAAAGGAACAACAACAAAGGTTAACCGCCAAAAAGGGTTAAGCATTAACCAAATAAAAGATAAAAGCATGGACCTAATAATGATAATCTTATAAGGAGAAAACACTTCCAATTCTCAGACTTAATAAGCGAGAAGATCCCAATTCAATGTGTAGGAGCAGTATAGAATTAAATGATTGGAGTCCTCTAACAGAAATTAAGTTTTTCCCTATTAAAAATTTGTTTTTAATGTGCCCGTTTTACTGATTTAGAGCTTTATTCATATTATTGATTTTATTGTTAATAGCTGTTTTGATATGATAAGATATTCCATTAAAACCTCCACAACTTTTAAACATTTCGAAATGAGTCTTTGTTACAAGGTTAATAATGAGAATGCAACACCAAATTCTTCTTTCTCATCTATAGTTTTAGGATTCTAAGTGTGAGAATAACTAGTATGTAAAGATTAAATTGATCTTCAAGAGTATAGATAAAGAAAGGGCACGAATAAACTTAAATAAGTATAGATTTAGAGACCAAATACAAACTTAAAAAGACAATTCCAGCAGAGGCCCAATCCCAGGCCAATCAAATTTTGAAACAAGATTTTATAAGATAAGGATTTAATATTAATATTAGTAGAAATTTACATAATAAAGCCTATAGTTCTTAATCAAGTTCTGAAAGGACCTTAAGCTATATTTAAACTTCTGGCTGCCTTAATAAATGCAGTGAGTCGACTCCTACTATAGCCCTTTAACTTAAAAACTTCTATAAGTTGCCTAGGAAAAATGCAACAGTACAAAACCTAGCAAGCCTTAGCAATAAAACAAGGGTACTAGCCCATTACTAAAAAGAGATAGGGAGAAAAAACTAGAGCAGAGAAAATGAGTGGCTAGCAATAGATCCTGACTATACTTCTTGAAGACCATAATAATCTCTGAGGCTTCCTAAATGTTTTTTTTTCCCTAGAGCCAGGTTGGAATTTGTAGGTGTTCCTAGAACTCAACAGCTTCCAGGTTAGAGAAATCCACATCCAAGTGAATATACATGTCAAAAGCCTACAAATAGTTCATAAGCCACTCTCTTGTTGGGTCCACTTTTAAGCCTTTCCATCGCAACAAGAATTGCACACTAGCCTCCATCCTTGGCCATTTTTGGAAAAAAGAGAATGTTATCTCTAACTACCAAGCAAGGGCACTTAGGGCCATTAGCGAGTTCGGGGCTACCTAGTTGATGCTCTATGTAAGCTTCAGTCAGTAGAATTTTGAGTTTTTCATCAATATTAAAAACCACTTCCTCTAAACCTATTAGCCAGCTCGGGTCAAAAAGATTAAAACTCAATTTGATAATGTCCCAATTTTCTACTCTAGCACTAGCTAGGCATCCAATCCATAACCCCAGGATATCACTATTAGTGCACCAAAAAAATTCGTAGTTGAAAACCCCTTCCCCCAAAATCCTACTGATCGCAACCCTACTCATATCATCTATGGGTCAAAAAAGCTAATTCCATCTTTCAAGTTTGACTAAACCATAGAAGGCCATGTTTCTATTTTCATAAGCATGATACAAGCAAATGTTGGTTTCCATTTGTGGGAAGGCAACACAGAACCAAATTCAGACAAGGGGGGGTGAATATGACAAATCTATAAACTGGCCCATGTTAATATAATAGTAGAAGGGAAGGACCTAGAACGATGGGTGGCGATGTCATCTTCATGCATTTGAATGATTATTCTCCTCTCGAGATCATTATTAATGTGATGCTTTTAAGTCACGATATAACTGAGGCATAGATTTAAGTTTGTGGAGATATGTGAACAAGATTTGCACCTTGTGAGCAAAATCATGAATCCAAGTGTTGAAGGGGGTGACTATATAGGACATAGACTTAGTATGATTATCCTTAACTAGCTTTGATTAAATGTTGATATATTTTCTCCATTTGTACCTTTGTTTGCTAAACTATCTTCTTTAGTGTTGCCTTCTCTAAATATATGAGAAAATCTAATTTCTTCAAATCCTTCTAGTAGTTTAATGGTTTCTTCTAGTTGGGAATTTAATATCTAGTTTGAAGTTTTCCCTTTCCTGAGCGTGTTTAGGACTATTTGTGAGTCACCTTCGATTATAATTTTCTTGATTTTTAGAATGATACATATTTTTAGACCTTCTTCTACTACTTCTAGTTCTACCATGTTATTAGAGACTACTCCTAGAGGCTTTTCTCTTTTTGGTAGCCAGTTTCCAGATTCTTCCCTAACTATACACCCTATTCTTGCCTTTCTCAGATTGCTTGTAGAAGCTCTGTCAAAATTGAATTTCTTCCAACCTTTCGGTGGTGGTTCCCATTTGCATTCTTTTCTAGCTGCATTGTTATCCCTCTTATATGTTAGGGGTGGATTAATTAGGTGTTTTCATTTTTTTTTAAAAATCAGCATCCCATTCTATGAGTGATCCTTCTTGTTTCAATTTTTTCCTTAAATCACAATTTATAACCTCCACTATGTTAGCCTCAATTTTGTTACAAAGAGATAGTGTGTTGAGTTCTTCATTCTAAAAGATTCATTTGTTTCTTTCTTTCCATATCTCCCAAACTAGAATCGTTGGCATAATGCTCCAGAGTTTTTCATAAACTTTATTATCTACTTTTTTTGGCAACCCTATCAAATGGTCTTGCTATTTTTCTGGTAGAGGGGCAATCCAATTTAGTTTTGATCTAAGCCATGTCTAGCATTCGTTTGCAAATTTGCATTGATATAGAAGATGTTCTGTTGTTTCTGATTCTTCTTTTCAGAGATTACATCTTGATGGGCCTTCAAATCCCATTTTTCTAATTCTCTCTACTGTTAGGATTCTTTTTTGGATAGCTGCCCATAAGAAGATGCCTGCTTTGGGAAGCTCTACTGGATCTCAACAAGGTTTATTGGGATGTTTATTGCTTCCCATATTTGTGAATTTATAATTTGTTTATATCCTTCTTTCACTTTATAGCTTTTGTCTTTGGATGTTGCCCAGATAAGTTTGTCCTCCCTATTGTTAACTTTGATCAGATGATCTTTAAGGATATTTTCTAAGATCTCCTGGTCTACTAGATTAAGACCACAATTGTCTAAAGATTTCCATTCCTAGGAAGTTTCTTCGTTAGATTGGTTCAATTGAATGTAGTCTTCTACTTTAGTTCCCTAGATAGTTTGTAAGTAAACTTTAGCATTATGAGTTACATCAAAGTGATCAAGGGGGGAATACCCATTCCAAGAGTCTTCCCAGAGTAATGCTTACTAAGAGGGGAGGGGTGAATCAGTTACTACAAAAACAAATCCAAGTTCCTTATGACCTTTACTGATGTCCCATGTCAAAAATTTGGTTATGAGAGAGCGACACTTCATCAAAAAATTCTATGTTGTAGAACCTCTGGGAGGGTTCTGATTTTTGAATAGTGAAGTGCTATAAGATGCATTAAGATATTTATTATATAGAATTCTGGCCCATTTTTTCTCTCTTTCTTGATATACTCTCCATACTTGTTTTTCTCCTAGAGCTTCATTATGCCAATCTAGGTTTTTAATTCCTAGTCCTCCTACTTTTTTAGGCCTACATATTTTTTCCCAACTGATCAATGCTACCTTCTTTTTGTCTTCTAAGCCATTCCAAAAGAAATCTCTTAATTTCTTCTCAATTTTTTGATTTATGTTCTTAGGTATTTATAAACATGAGAGTTGATAAGTAGGTATAACCGATAGCATGCTTTTAATTTTTGTTGCTCTCTTGACCTTGGTTAGCCATTTCCCTTTCCAGGCCTCTATCTGGTTATCTGTCTTCCTAAGGTTTGTTCCCATTCTTGGTTATTTTTATTTCCTTTTTCCAAATATATTCCTAGATATTTAAAAGGAAAGGTGCCCTTTTTAAATCCAAGTTTATTGCATACATATTATTCTCTATCTACTATTGTGTTTAAGAAAAAGATTTCCAATTTTTTTGAATTAATTTTTTGACTTGAGGCTTTTGAGTAATTGTCCAAAATCATTTTGAAATAGTCTATCTCTTTCTTAGTGCTTGCTCTAGCTAATATTGTATCATCAACAAATTGCTGATGTGTGGTGTTTTCCACATTCTTGGTGAGCTTTACCCCTCAAATTTTATTTTAGAGTTGCACTATTTAATTGCTCTTCCAAAGGATTCTGCCATGATGACAAAGAGAAAGGGGGATATGAGGTCACCCTATGGGATCTCCCTAGATAGTTGTTTGCTGTTTTAGGCATTCTCCCTTTGTCAAGTGAGTGCCCCTTCCATTACATTAGCCTCATGTAGCATCAGTGTGACCGTGTCTTTATAGATGTCTATACCTCTTCCTCTCTCATCGTTCTTGGTTCGTCTATAGGAGACTTTGGCTCATCTTCTTAGTTGCTTGTCATCTCACCCCATTTGCATTAAGGGGGGGTTATGCTATTGTTATAATGCATCCGTGGTTTGATGGTTCGATAGTGTGAACTATGTATTCAGTGGTTGATCTTATATACAAGGTGATTGTAGTGGTTGGCTACCTATGCATTTCGGTGAGATGGATCATCTACCATATAGACATGCTTAGTTTGTGCCTTCTTCTTCCATGGAGGTTCTTTAGATGAGCAATTTTCTTCTTGATGGCAGATTTGCGACTCTTCATGCTTCAGTGATGTTGTTCATGATCACTCCTTGTTCCTGTTTTAGGGGACACTTCCCTAGTTGGAGGCTTCTTCTGTTCTTCACTAGGTTCTCACCTCTTTTTGGGGGAGGGTTTTTCCCATGTGGTTTTCTCTCTTTCCCCATTTTCAAAGGTTGCATCTTTTACATTTGTACATGGGTACCTAACATGGCCTCGTTGCTGGGACCCATTATGCATTTTGCATTTCTTAGTTTTGTGAGCTTAAGGCATTTCCCTAAGTTGCACTTAAGGGAGGGTGTTAGAGTAAATAATTAATTTACTAATTATTTATTCTATTTACTTAAGCTTACTTAGGTAAATGCATTTTATTTATTGGTTGTAGTCTAGGAGTTAGTTATAAGTTGTTGACAATACGAGAGTTTGTTCTCTCCTAAGTCATACTTATCCTCTCACCTTGTTCGAGGACTTTCCACCTCATGTGGATGTATGCTTAGTTGTCACACTTATCTCCTAGCATCTTCTAGCTTGTTCTAGGAGATTCCTGGAGCTCTTTATATTCGAGCTCCCTCATTGTATCAAACATAATAACATTCTCATTGTAAATACATTTTTTCTTGTGTTTGCATATGTTGTCTCTCATGTCCATTTAGGGTTTTTCCCTTGCTCCACACTCTTCCTTCCTTGGCTTCTCTTTGATAGGTTTTCACATGCAGGTGATCTTGGGCGTCTTCGGAGGTGGATTTCATCAACTTCGACATATTTTTGGGATAGATATGCACTGAAATATGATGTTTATCCATTGTTTCAAGAATCCAAAAGCTTTGAACATTTTACATAGGAATCTCTAGTCTACTTCATCATAAGCTTTTTATATATCTAATTTTAATAACATGCACGCTTCATTATTTTTGTTTGCTGAATGAATCATTTCTTGAATGATAAAAATGCCATCTAGAATATATTTCCCAGGTACAAATCCTATTTATTCTTCTGTTATTAGTTTAGGGAGAAATTTTTTGAGATGGTTAGCTAAAGCTTTTGAGAGAATTTTATAGATAGTATTGCATAATGCAATAGGTTTGAAGTCTCCTAGCTCTTCAATCCTATTTTTCTTGGGTATTAGAGTTAAGAAAGTATGATTGGCCTATTAATGGGCTTTTAAGGGCTAATCCTAAATGAAAAGGGAAAAGGTGTTTTGACTATCACCAGGGGAAGGATGGGTAAAATTAACTTTGACGAGGCCACTCAAGGAAATCTGAGTCTCTAGTTATGGTTGTATAGCAAGAGATCATCAGGGAAACAACCTTTCTTTTGTGGTCAAATGACTAAGGGATGGTACAAATAATGTGGTAGAATGTGAAGTGGCTAAAGAGGCTTTAGTCTTAGATGCTAAATTGGGTATCCGTAGAGTGCATCTTGAAGTGGATTAAGAGATAATCACTAACAAATTTAAGAAAGAGAAGCTAGAAGCGTGATATCTTGACAAACACATAAAGTAGTTTTGATGCTTGTTAATGGAGTTTGAGGACTTTAAGGTTTCCCATGTATACAAAGAAGCAAATAAGGTGGCAAACAAGTTGGCCAACATGGACATGAATGCAACTTTGGGGATTCACAATGGAATTTTCAAAGACCGACTTGGAATAAAGATTGGAAAACACAATGAAAGGGCCAAAAAAGCATTTTTTTGATTAATGAAGGGAGTACAACTCAAATCACAAATCAATAATCTTGACAACATTCATGAAATATTAATCCCTTGCGTGTGACAAAGATTGTAACTATTTATTGGCACCCCAAATAGAGAAAGTGTTAGGATAAAACCTCAGATATAAATAAAAGTTACATGCAAATATAACCAATAACATAAAATAATAGATCACACAGAAGAGACAAGATATCGAGATTTAATGTGGTTCACCCAATCCCTGGGCTAGGTCCACCAAACAACAAGTCCAATATTATTACGATCTAATGATTACGACCTAATTACAATCTGTAACCCCTTACAACTCAATATCGCCACAAGAAGCAATTTTTGTATCACACCTTATGAAACAACCCCTAACCCTAAGCCCTTTTATACAAGTATTTTTGCCACTTTAGGGTTAAAATTAGTTACAACATGTCGACCATAAAATGCTGATAAAATAACCCCAAAACAAGTTACCCCACCAAGGAATTATGGAGTATATATAATACTTCCTTGATGAGTCACCACAATCTAATAGAAAGCTTCTAGATTGTTCGAAGTGTGTGATTTCAAGGAGCAAAGGAAGGGTACTTCACAGGGTTTTTAGCAAAGAGACATAAATGGAGGCTAATTTTGCGCTTGAATTAGATAATCAAACGTAATCATATGAAGGGAAGGTCACAGTTAGGCATCTGAAGAATATTTTCATGTTTGATGATCCGAAGTTCTTGGATGGCATCCAAAAAATGTATGGAATGGAGTATCTAGAATCCTACTAGAGGAGAGACTCCAACTTGGACGTGGCTTCGCTCTTTAAGTCATTGGCACTACTAGTTAGTGAGACCAAGGAGGAATTTCTTAGGGTCGTGGTAGCATGTGTTGACCCACAATGGCTATAGGGTCTAGAGCATATTGTGATCAAAGTTGTTCTAGATGTGGGGTTGGAGAAGGGATAAGAGCCGTGGAGGTTGATTGGGGGAGGGGATTCATTAGTTCAACCCCTGATCATCTAGTCATTGACAAATCCACAAGGGGTGCACATACCACAGGCAAAGAAAGGGTGGAAGAAGATTATGGAATTCCTATAGGAGAAGATATGGTGTCGAGTGAGGCGACACCATGCAAAAGTGTGACAACTCTAGGACATCCCCTATGACACCAGCTTGAGAGGAGAGTTTAGAAGGATGCTGGAGATTCTATGGTGAAAGGAATGTGGCTAGACATCTCATTGACTGAAGAGGTAGGCACAAGTGATATGGGCAGCAAGTGTCGCTAAGGAATGAGTTCTCTCAGCATGCCAAGGTCAGTTTAGGATGACCAAACCATTCCAAACTTCACGAGGGAGGAGGCAACACAATGGTTTAAGGATAAAGCACAACTGGTTGGTAGAGATGGACGGTGTCATTGCCTTGGGCATCTAAAATGCCTCTTTTTTGTGGGTTTTTGTAGGTTGGGATGCTGTTATTTTTTGGTAGGATGTTAATGCCCTTTTTTTGTTTAACGTCTATATAAGTTTGTGGGGTAGGGAAGATATATGTTTGTAATGCTTTTAGCCAACTTATGCAAATGACAGTTGTATGTAACTCCTCTTTTTAATATCAATGAAAAATAATAAAAAATGTTACCTATCAAAAAAATAAAATAAACAATAATAAGTTACCTAAATCTCTAGTATGCTAAATAAAATATATTTGTATGAAATGGAAGAGATTTGTACTAATTGAAAAAAATGGAAATAATTTTTTTTTTAATAATTAAAATAATTAATATAAGTTATCTATTTTATTAAATAAAAATACAAAAATTAGAATAAATAGTATGAGCCTCACAAGTCTCTAAAATAAAAAAACAAAATAAAAAACCCTCTATTCTCTTATTATTTCAAATTTTCCTAAATACTATGTATAAATCTTGTCATGTGTTGAGCTCTTGCTTGTAAATATAGGGTCAGAGTATTTCAAGTAACCACAAATTTGAGAAGATTCACATGTTGAAAGATATTTGGCATATTCATATGAATGAAGTTCACATTAGATTTTTTAATTGTCAGTATTTTGGTAGTTGTTTATTTTGTATAGTGTTATCAATTTTTCATTCAATATACTGATTACTACTACAATGTAACAATTGTTGTAGGCACTGATATTTAGGATTTGTGAGTTTGTGTTTCAAGGACCTTTTAATAGATTGAAGATATTTTTTCAAAGATAACTTGTCACTTGGTAATATCTACATGTGTTTTTGGACTATAATGATTTTTTGGTTTATAGTGTGGTATGATTTTAGGTTCAAATTAGCCCTCTGAAGGATCTTGCAATTGTTTTGAATTTGGTTTTAGTAATTAATTATCACATGGATGGTTGGTTTTTTTTTAAATTCTACTAACCTTTACTTTCCTTGCTTTTCAAACCTTTTGATTAGGATTTAAAGGCTTTATATGCAAAATGTTTCGTTGGCATTTCTATGATTGATATCAAAAGTAGATTGTGATAAAAACTTGGTTTATTTGAGCTAACTTTGATAAGAATTGTATTCTTGTGAATAAGGGACTTTAAGAAGTGTTACTCTAATTTTCTCTTCTTATTACATTTGCAGGTTTGCAATTATGTGGGGAGATTCTAGTAGTTGGTTGTCAAAATGTTTTTCATACCTCTGTTGGGACGAAGGGGATTTCTATGTCTGACATTGGATAACAACATGTGGGAAGGGTTCACATGGAAATTCTCAAAATACTAAACCATCAAGAGGTAAACTAAAAAAGATAAAAGGATGCTCGAGGTTATGCTCTAAATCAATTTTTTTTAACCCGATAGTTTGTCACTTCTAATCATCAGGTTTCCTATGAACAAAGTAAAGAGTGTTGAAGCTTGAAAAGAAAAATCACTCTTGCCTCAATACAACCATGACAAATGGCAAGGGAGACAAGAAGACTTTGTCTTAGAGACATCCTTCAATGTAACAATGAAGGAGAATGTACTTGACGCTCCCTATAAATTTGAGAATCAAGATAGTGCATGGTGGTTTTCCCTGGAATTCTTGCTAGTTGATTAGGTTGAGATACCTTTCCTTTTCTTACTTCTTGAGTTATTGGGTCCATCTATTATGACAATAATTTTTGGGAGAGTAGCCTATCTATTGGGAAACTATGTTTTTCATGCCATGACAATAGGATCTAGGAAAACTCTTTGATTAGGGAAATTGATGCACACAATAGGAATTACCTTGATAATATGTTCAATTTTGTGTGGTTGGGCATATAGGTAGTTAAGTTAAAACATGTACAAAATTGCCTATCCACTATTCCCTTGCACCTTCTATGGTGCAAGTGCTAGTTATATTTTATAATCATCTTTTTATATCATATGTAGATGTTTCATATTTTTAAAGTTTAATATTACTAAGAATTTTCAATAAATTAGTTTTTTGAAATAGAATAATAATGAAGGTTTATAATGCTATTGAAATAATTTTAAAATCTATACTTTCTAAAAGTAAAGATCAAGTTATACAATCAATTAATCATCAAAGCAGTTTTTTAAAATAATACTTTTCCTTTTAATTGTATAAATACCATTTTACTAAAATATAATTTATAATAGTAAATCTCACTTGTGAGTTCATCAATACATTGAGACTCACCTGAACTTCAAGAATAGGGAGATAAGATGACAATATTAACAATATTGGATTAGGAATATTTTATGTAAGTTTGGAATACACCCCTTTTTCAAGGTGAGGTGCCTTAATCCTTATAAACTTTCTCTCTTTATGCAATCATTCCTAAGCCTCGCATACATAAAGCCACATCAATCACACGAGCATAATAAAACCCTCCAAATAAAATTTTAATATATCATAAACCATTAATCACCATTACTTGAACATTTATGTTTAAAGATCTTACCTCCACAAGTTTTCCATAAAAAGGATGTTGTCCATCTAGTTTCTTTGAGATCTTTAATTTTATTTAGTAAAACTTTTCCAAGCTACCCTAAGGAAAAAAAAAACCTCGAAGGACAACATAGAAAGAAAGATTTTGATGATTTTTACAAAGTTTTTCAAAATTTAAGCCATATTTTTACTTTCACTATTCAACTCTTTAAATTATAGAGGCACCAAAGAAAATATTTATATATTCAAAATTATATAAAGTATGAAAAATGACATAATATCATGTTGGAAAGTCACACTATATTTTGTTTTGTATCAAAAAAGACACATTAAACATCTTGATTCAAACTAACTACATTATTAATAATTTATGTTGATAATTATTAAAATCTTATATATTTTATATTAAAATTATATTTTTAATTAATTATTAATATAAAATAAAAATAGAAATAAACTTTTAGTCCCTTATTAGGTAGATGCTACTCAAAGGCTTCCATTTTTTTGTCCTATTCTAAGGTTTTTGCAACAACTTAGGGTTGTAGTGTGGGTTGCATAGGCCCCAATAATCTATTTTCTCAAGCACTCAAGGGTCACTATGATGGGATCAAGCTTTCATCAGTGACCTTGATGCCATTGAGGGTACGTATGAAGCAAGTAGGTTTTCATTTCTAGATGGGCGAGCTTTCATGAGTTGGTAGAAATCAACAAGGAAGCTATGGGATGCCTATGATGTAGAGTTCGTCAGGTGACAATGAGGATCTATAGGAAGGTAGGTCTTTGAATGGTCATGGAATGAGTAAAAGGTGTATAGGCATGCTAGAGGCTAGGACATGAGGTCAAACTTTGGGAAAGGATGCTTCTTGTGCAGAGGATCAATGGGATAATGTCAAACAAGGGGAATATGGTGTAGCTAGGTGGATTTGAGATAGAGGGTGAATAGGATAAAAGAAAAGCTTGTAGGTAGAGAGGGAAATTGCATGTTTGGATAGGGTGTGGCTTTGTATTCCTCTTTGATGAATATCATAGTCAAGGCTAGTATGAGGGTTGAGGATGAGATTTCTTGCAATCTCTCAGTGTTCTCAAAGCTAGGGGTTATTGGGCACTTTTAGGGTTTTTGGCAAAGATTAAAAGCATTGAATTCATGGAATTCAGAGCATTGGGAGCCCATTTTGGATTAGGGAGACTAGATCTACCTAGTTGTTAAAGGTTTTATTATTATTGTATTTGGAAGTGTTAACAATAAAAACAGAGTAATCTGTGAACATTTCTGGTGCTGGGGGGATAAGTTTTCTTTGATATTTTTATTTGGCAACAAGAAAGAAATTTGATTGGGTTTTAGTGTGGGTAAGGCTTCCAAATTTTCCCCTTCATCTTTGGTTTGATTCTATGTTAGAAGCTATTAGAAATTCTTGAGGTGTGTTTTTTATGGTTGATGATAGCTTGTTAAACCTCCTTCATTCTACTTTTGCACATTTAGTAGTTGAAATGGATCTTGAGAAGAGTTTTCCAACTAAGATTATGGTTAAATATTCTAAGGGTTATTGGGCATGATCAATGGATTATGCAGGGATCTCATTCAAGTGTAGAAGATATTTTCAAACAGGGCATGTCACTAAAAAATGTAAATAGGGAATGGATCCTACGACATCTACTTGGTGAAAAGATGTATTGACTCAACATTATGTAGTGGAGAAGAAGGTTGAGAAATAATGTAGTTTCTTTAAGGTTGTAGCTGAAGATGGTGGTTTCAAGGTGCCTCTTGAGCTAGATTTCTCTTAGAGGAACCAAAGGAATAGTGAAACTCATGTAAACAATGATGTTGGCTATGTTGGACAGGTTTCTCAAGTAGAGGTGGGTACACCTGTTGGATGAGAGAAGTCTAAAGGAATGGAAAAAAGTGTACAAAATGATTTTTTTTGAGAGGATAAGATAGTGGATGAATTGGGATCTAAGTTTAGAAGTGTGTGGATAAAAACAATGTGCTTTTAGGCATGCAACAAGCAAAGGCCTTGAGATTGGAAGAAGGATGGAAAATGGTCAAAAGGAAGAAGAATAGACTTCCAAGGAAACTAGATATGGTTCTCAAGTCTCATACAAAATGGGTGGGTTGTTGAGACTTTTTCCTCTGATTTTTGTGTTGACTAGTTGATTTCTGACGAGATGGTGGAGCACTTGTTTCCACTCTTGTTTCGAGGCAAGTTCATCCTAGCTTATTTGAATAAATAAATCATTATTATTGAAAAAAAAATCCTTTTAGTTGCCAATCCAAGTTGAATATAAAAGATTAATTAAATAAATGCATAAAAAAATATATTCTTCAAAAGAGATAGACAACAATGAAAGGTTTGTATTTGTTGTTTTAAAAACTTTAATAAAATTGGATACAAGAATCTTCTTTTATTAATTCGATTCATTAAAATTGAATACTTTTGTTAGCTTTAAATATGTTTTCCTTAATGTTTTAGTCAAATGGTTGTTGGTCTCAGATTGGTTTTGACAATTAAGTGTCAACACACTTGAGAAAATTCAAAGGTTGAAGTCGAGTATAATATAGATGCCAAGCTACAGTATGTGCCGAGTCAAAAGTTCAATAGGTGCCGATTCATTCAAGTGTCAAGCAAGTTTCAATTTTTGAGTGACAATTAATGTCAAGCTAGTATATGTGTTGAGTAAAGAATAGGTGTCGAGCAAGACATAATTCCTATATGTGCCGAGCATTAGCAATCAGTAAGTGTCGAGTAACACAAAATCAACATATGAGTTTGTGCCTTCACAAACTCATATGTAAACTATTTTTGAGCTTACTCAAGACGAATCTTGAAGGATCTAAAAGATAAAATCAAATCTATTACATTCTCTATGCAATCAACATGCAACCAATTAGAAAAATGGAGAGAGCATGCAACCAATTAGAAAAATTGGAAAGAATTGAGCAGGAAAGATGGATGAATCTCGATCGTAGATTCATACCTAACCCTAAGTCTCAAAACCTTTATAAGGAGGTCAAAACCCTATAATTCGTGTGTGTAAGAGGTCATGTGGCAATGCATGCGTGAATACTAGAAAAATTTTAAGGGGTGTAAGGACTTAGAGGAAGAGCAACATTGCAGAATCAAGTTGATCAGAACAAAGCATCAACACTATGAACAAAGTTATATCAAATCAGGAAGGATCAAATCAGAATTAGCAGAACAAGGATTTGGAATTAGCAATTGAAGATTGTAAGTCATCAGGTCAACACATTCTATAATACTTTCTAGCCATTGTATTAGGAGAATGAAAATCCTATGATGATAGCTTGGTTTAACAACCATATTGTAAATCCTTAATAGGGTGACATTCCAAGTGATTGTTTGTAAATCCTTTAGAAAGGTCACTTTTAACAGGGTGTAAAGCCTTTAACAAGGTAGGCCTTTCATAGGGTAGACCATTGATGGTGGTCAAATTTTGTAATCTTAAACAGTTACATATTGCTGCAGTGATAAGTTGTGGGTGTCATCCCCACCCTAGTTTTACCTTCTCATTTTAGAGGGTTTCTAGGTGACCAAATCTTGTGTTATCTATTTTCATGCATGTCTTTAATTTCATGTTTATTAGAAGATGTTAGATGCATGTTAAAAGTGTAAGAGGATAAAGTTAGTTACTTCTGATTCGCCTCCCCTCTCAGAAGTAAATCTTCCCACTTGTAAATTCTAACAATTGGTATTAGAGTTGAGTTCTCACAGGGAGAAACCTTAAAGCTTGGAGAAAAAGATCTAGAAATGGAAGTCTACAAAATTGGGAAGATCATATAAAACCAAGAGATTGAGATACATCTCATTCTACATTCTCTAGAAGAAGCTAGGGAAGAATTGAGGAAATCCTTAAAGAGAAGAAGAGAGATTGCCATAGTTGAGAATGATACATAGTAAAAGGAGATTGACACCTCAAAAGTGTTTGCAAATGGAGATTCCAAGGAGTTCGATGTAGCAATAGCAGACCTGATGGAAAAGAATAGAGCTCAAGTAGAAGAGATCAGAACTCTCAAGCTTAAACAAAAATCACAAGCCATGATGCTTTGTGAAGTGACTGAACAAAAGAAAAGAGCTATTGAAGATAAGGCTATGATAGAAGAAGACAAGAGAAACCTAGCCAATAGGTTGGAGCAAAATTCAATTGAGCTTGCAAGAATTTCCAACATGCAGCTAGACACACTGAGCCAGATGATGAATGCACATCATGAGCTAAATGTCAAGGACATTGAGATCTCCACATTGAAGATGCAAAATTAACAACTACAAAATGACCTGAAAAGAGAAAAGGAAATTGAAAAGAGCTTCAACAAACCCAATGAAGTCATCAAGCATTTTGATCAGCTTCTAAAATCACCAAGATCCAGTAATGACACTTTAGGATTGGGATACAGCAACACTGAAAAAGTAGAGTCATCTAAGATTGCAGAAGAAAGAAGTGACAAAGGTAAGAATACTAAACCTACTTGTCATTTTTGTGGTAAAAAGGGACATACCTCTAATGTGTGCAGGATCAAGAATGTCAACCAATATGACAAACCCAAAAATATGGGTCACTATCACAAGTACAACAAGCAAGGACATCATGCACATGATTGTAGAACTAGAACCATTAGAACACCAAGATTTGAAGGTCACTACTACAATTGCAAGAAGTATGGACATAGAGCTTTTGAGTGCAGATTGAAGCTCGTGTAGACACCAAACCAATCAGTAAAGACTAAAAGTCATGGACATCACTACAATTGGGAGTACAAAACTAGGAAAAGTTGTCACTACTATCAAGAGTATGGACACATCCCTGAAAATTGGATAAGAACACATTTTAGTGGAAACTATAGCAGATGGTTGAGCCAAACTACATGCTTCAGTTGTCTAAAGACTAGTCATATCAATAGAAATTGTCCAACAAGGTCAAAGGCACCCAACTCAAAGTTTAACAAAGGAAAAGGGAAGGTAGATGTTGAACACATCAGAGAAGAAATGAATAAAACATGGAAGAAGAAAGATGGAGGCAACACATCCAATGAAGGGATCACTTCACCCAAAAGGTCAAGTGGTCACACTTCATCCAACTAAGCAAAATAAGGTATGTGGGACTGATATTTAATGTTTTATCATACATCAGTTCCAAGAAAAGTAAGTACTAAAAAGGAGAGATCAACATAAATAAAGACGCAAAGATAAAATTTCAAGTTTTCACAAGTGTTGCTGAGTAAGGAAAGTTGCCTTCAGATGCCAAGTAAAATCATGATACATGTCGAGTTGTCTGCAAAAGTCAATAGAAGCCAAGTTAGTAGAGAATGCTAAGTGAATGGAAATTCTAGTTGAAGCCGAGTAAGAGAAACTCCAGTATATGTTGAGTGTTTGAAAACCAATAGAAACCAAGTAAAGCAGAATTGCTTAAGGAGCCGAGTGGATAGTTGTAAATGCACTAAGCATTAAATGCTATGAAATAAGGGTACATGATTGCATTTTGAATCAATTTTCACCATTGCGAACAAACGACAAAAGATGAGAAGAGCGCAGGATGACTTTCAAGCAGAGTTTCAAGCATTTGAGTAGATTTCTACATAGATTCAACACAGTTTCATTGATTTTATGGTATTTATACTAGTGCCGAGCTACGTATTTTTGAAATTTCTTTGTGTTTAAACCCTAGATTGCACAAGTGGCATCCAACTTTAGAAAACCTTAGGACAAAGAGATGTTTGAAGTTCAGTTAGTGTCAAATGAAGTTAAATAAGCTGATTTTTGACCTATTCTTGAAGTTGCCTATAAGAACAACCCTACCAGAGCCCTATCCATAATTCCTCCCAAGGTTGTAATGGTTCAAGATATTAGGAGATGCTATAACTGCACAATAGGTGCTATTGGAGACATGGAAATCAAGGAGGCATATATGATAGATTGTGTGAGAATGGAGTCTTGAAAGAAGAGTTTCAAATCATTGAGAAGAAGGGCTTACCCCATGGCCTAAAGTTCCCTACTGTCTTTAAAGACTGAATGGATTAGAATTGTACTCAATAGGATTCATGATGATAGTTTGTGGTTAGAAGATGGGCTAGTTAAGATATCAAAAAGGATTATTCATAGGGTAACAGGGTATCCAACCCTAGATCGGTCCAAAACACTGAGGAGTGACTCTAAATAAGCTATTGAGAAGAATATTGGAGCCAAGTGGAATAAGAGAGGCATGACCATAGATACCATTAAGCATCCTCTTGTTGATTTTGTTGTTAGAGTCATATCCCACAAGTTTTATCAATCTAGAAGACTCAACAGTGTTCCCTATATTACTGTGGATGTTGGTTATAAACTTGTTAAAAAGGATCATACCTATGATCTAGTATAACTACAATTACAACAGATCAATGAAAATTTGGGAGCTATAAGAAGAACAAAGGGAGGTCAATGCAAATTCAGAGCAATTTTGATATGTATATTCTTTTATGTATAGAATGAATTTCCTTCTTTTGGAAAGGTTAGCTGGAAGACAAATAGGTCCATAGTAGCCCAGGTGAATGAATATATTGAACAAATGGGGGCAAATTTTGAGACACTCATGACCAACTACTTTGAAGATTTCAAGAAATCTATGAAACGAAGACTGAGGATACCTGTTTCATTAGTTGAGCAACATACAAATGATATTTGTTTTCTTGTTGATATTGAATACACTTACATTCAAGTGGTCATACCAAGGGTAAGATGGCTTAGACCACTTGGGTATGAGATAAATATTGATGAAGCATCTACAACAATAACAAATCTACTTGCAAAGGAGGTAGATAAGAGTGCTCCACACTTTGGCACATATGATGTTGTCAAGTCCAAAGTGGATATGGAACTAAATACTACTTCTACACTGAAGGAAAGGATAAATTAGTAAAGAAGCTTAAGGCTAAGTTCAGAGAAGGCATAGTAGAAGTAGAGGCAGAAGAAGAAGAAGAAGAAGAAGAAGAAGAAGAAGAACAGGGGCAAGGACCACTAGCACTAACACATGGCATGGGTAAAGATGATGAAGAAGAAGAAGGTGCTAGAGAAAAAGAGGAATCACCTAAGACAAAGCACAAGAAAAGGAAAACATAGAAGCAGCCTGCAACATAGCCTAAAGGCAAAAAGAAGGCTAAGCCAAGCCTAGCCAAACCTACCACCGTGGTAGATACAAGAGCTACAACAAAGGTGGCCAAAGAACAAGAAAAGAAGAAAGCCATAGAGCAAGGAGGACCAACAGAGAAAAAGAGGAGAAAATATGTGGCACCTCCACAGTTAGATGAAGAAAGGACCGAGTCAGATGAAAATGAGCAATTCAAAGTGGTAAGTCACACCACTAAGTCTAATCTAGATAATATATGTGACAATATAAGAGATAATGCAGACTTGTCTTGATTGAAAAGTATTGACTTTAATAAGTTAAGTAGAGAGGAGCAAAACATAGTGGAAGAATCAGTCTACACTATGATGGCCAAGTTCAAGAATACTCCACTTGAACTTGATAACACTATGCTTAAAGAATTATATTCTATTGTAGAGAATAAATGGCATTATTGCCTAAATATGGAGAAAGAAATAAGAGAGTCAACATTGGCTTGTGTGATGCCTGAACTCACAAAAGGTCAAATAAGCAAGGCAAGTAAGAAACATGGGAGCAAATTTGCACCCAAATACAAAGTCTTTAGTATTTTGCAAAATAAAATTGAAGATGTGAAGAAATCCACTCTCATGTGGAAAGTAATTTATGGCCTCCAAACAGTTAAGGAAGGAAAAGAAGATCCCTTTGAGGGAAGGAATGACGAAGATAATGAAGAAGAAAATGACAAGGAAGAAGAAGGAGAAAAAGAAAAGGAAGAAGTTACAATGGAGAAGGAAACACAAAAGGGTGATATGGCAATAGTTGAGGAGTAGCAATAGGAACAGAGTGTGCAAAACACATAGATGCCACCACCTAGCCCTCCACATGTAACACCCACACCTGTAGAAACAATTATTGGGAAGGATGTTTTGGCTAACACCTTTGGTTAGAACATCAACCCACTAATTGCAGAGGATCTTAGAAAGATCCTTCACCAAACTACTCTGCAATCACAGCTATGAACCAATCCAGTTTTGGTGAGTGTGGAGGAACTATAGAAGGCAGTAGATGAGATAACAAAGGAGAAGGTGAATCCACAAGGACCACCTTCATAAACCCCAACAACTACAAGTGGAAAACCATAGGAGCAAGCAAAACAAGATGCATTTGCTAAGGTTGATTCCACAGTCACAGTGACTTCAACTACCGAGGAGCAAGCAAAGAAGCAAACAAGACAGAAGGATACCTCTATCACTATAGCACAAAGTAAAAGTGCAACTCCTTAGATAACTATAATTGATCAAGGTAGAGTTGAAGAGAACAAGGAAGAGAGCCCTAAGGAGAAAGAACAAGAGGCAATACAAACATTGGTTAATTTTCCTACTACAAGAACTCCCACTAGAACAACACAACAACCGAACATAGATGAAATACCACTATAAATATCAGCACCAGGCTCGAGCTCTACCAAGGTAGCAAGGGTACTTCACTATGGAGACCTTGCACTTGATGAAGAGATAGTCATACCAAGCTATGACTATAAAACAATGAACATAGATCAGATCAATGAAGTGCAAGAAGCACTGGAGAAGAAGAAGAAGCAAGAGATACTCAGGAATGAGTATAGGCAAAGGCAAGAATTGATAGAAATCAAAGACATCTTTCTTGATGCTTTTAGCTTGCAAGTACCTAATGAGACAAAGCCCATAATGGAGCAATTATCCAACATAGTGGACCAGGTACAAAATGAAGACCTAGACACCAATGCCAAATTGCTTGAATGGTCTGAAAAGAAATTCCAAATGAAGATAAATGAGAAAATATCTAGTGAAATAGCACTTTCTTAGGTGGAGCTAGTGAAAAAGGTTGAAAAGGTAAAAGAAGTATTTGGGAATATATTCTCACTATACTCCAAACTATGTGATTCCTCATACTTCACACAAGAGACCAGCCAGATGATATTGAGCTTGGAAAGGAATCTTAAAGTATCTAGCATGCAGCTACCAAAGGATCCAGCTCAAAGTGAGAAGTATTTTGCTATGACACTTCACACACAAAAGGAATTAGCTATACTCATAGCAGATGAGGTAAACACCAAGACCAAGTTAATACAAATCCAGTCTACCATAACCCTTCACATGAAAGTTTTGTACAAAGAAATGGCCTATGTAGAGAATGTCTTGAAGAAAGACCCCAAAATTTCTACATTGGAAGGCCTGGTACACCTTGCAGTAGAGACATCCATCCAGCTTAAAGCACTAGAAATTGTATTGGACAATTGGGATGCTTCTTTGAAGATCATTATGGAGGTAAACAAATCTTTTTTGGCTAAGTATTCAATTCATTCACAGAACCCTTTGACATAAGTGTCAAAAAAGGAGGAGATTTAATAAATTGGGAAAATACATTATGGAGATAATAAATGAGACCCAAAGGGGGAGATACCCAAAGGGGAAGATAATATAATTTTGAGTTTTGAGGAGAGATAAGGAGATAAATCCAAAAGGATATAAAAATTGCAAGGAAAGACGTGTGAAAGGGGGAGTAAAAATAGAGCAGATAGAAACAAAGCAGAAAGAAATAGGGTAGATAAGGAAAGGAATGACAAGGCAGAGATAAAGAGTATCAGAATAATCAGCATGAGACAAATTCAACATAAGGAGTTTTGGATACAAAAATGGCACATTAGCTCAAGGGGAGTTACAAGTTTTGAGGTATATAGTCTTCCACAAATTTTTGAACAAGTTTTTGAAGTTTTATACATATGCCAAACAAGATGTATATTGTACTCATAGAGATCAGATTCATAATGTTTAGTTAAGTATTTTTGACACTCATGTCAAAGGGGGAGATTGTTGGTCTTGGATTGGTTTTGACAATTGAGTTTCAACATAGTTAAGAAAATTCTAAGGTTGAAGTTGAGTATAATATAGATGCTAAGCTACAATATGTGCCGAGTCAAAAGTTCAACAAGTGTCAAGTCATTCAAGTGTCGGGAAAGTTTCAAGTGCCGAGTGACAATTGATGCCGAGCCAGTATATGTGTCAAGTAAAGAATAGATGCCAAGCAAGACAGAGTTACTATAGGAGTAGAGCAAGACATAATTCCTATATGTGTCAAGCATCAACAATCAGTAAGTGCCGAGTAACATAGAATCAACATATGAGTTTGTACCTTCATAAACTTAGATGTAAATTATTTTTGAGTCAACTCAAGATGAATCTTGAAGGATCTAAAAGATAAGATTGAAACTATTACATTCCCTATGCAATCAACATGCAACCAATCAGGAAAATTGGAAATAATTGAGTGGGAAAGATGGATGAATCTTGATCGTAGATACATACCTAACCCTAAGTCTCAAAATATTTATAAGGAGGTCAAAACCCCATAATTTGTGTGTGTAAGAGGTCATGTGGGAATGCATGTGTAAATACTAGCAAATTTTTAAAGGGTGTAAGGACTTATAGGAAGAGCAGATTGCAGAATCAAGCTGATTAGAATAGAGCATCAACACTATGAACAAAGTTATATCAGATTAGGAAGGATCAAATCAAATTGATCAAAACAAGGATTTGGAATCAACAATTGAAGATTGTAATTCATCATGTCAATACATTCTATAATAATTTCTAGCCATTGGATTAGGAGAATGAAAATCCAATGATGATAGATTAGTTTAACAACCATATTGTAAATCCTATAACAGGGTGACATTCCAAGTGAGTGTTTGTAAATCCTTTAGATAGGTTTCTTTTAACAGGGTGTAAAGCCTTTAATAGGGTAGGCCTTTCATAGGGCAGACCATTGATGGTGGTCAAATTTTGTAACCTTATTCAGTTACATATTGCTGCAGTAATAAGTTGTGGGTGTCATCCCCACCCTAGTTTTACCTTCTCATTTTGGAGGATTTTTGGGTGACCAAATCTTGTGCTATCTATTTTCATGCATGTCTTTACTTTCATGTTTATTAGAAGATGTTAGATGCATGTTAAAAGTGTAAGAGGATAAATTTAGTTACTTATGATTCACCCCCCCTCTTAGAAGTAAACCTTCCCACTTGTAAATTCTAACAATGGTTTCATATTTATTCTTACAGTAACTAACAAATGATCTTAGCCACAAAAACTATATGCACATTTGAGAGTATGAAGAATTAAATGAGGAAACTATCATTCACAAATGAAGAAGTCAAAATTAAAACCAATAGTAGGTCAAAAAAGGACCTAAAGGGCTTGTAGGAGGGCTGATATAGCATTGACATCATGCTAACATCATCAATCTACTACATTAAGTTTGACAGCTTGAAGGCCATGATAGAAAAAAAATACTACTACATGGCAGTGTCACGTGGTAGTACAGGCCCCAAAAAATGATTTGGCACTACCACGTGGTAAGTGTCAACGTGGCACCAGTGCCATGTGGAAAGTTCTGGAAGTGCTATGTGGGTGTAGAGCATCGGTAGTGTCACTAAGGTGGTAGCTAAAGAGGCAAGTGACCAGAGGTGGTGGACTGGTGGCCACAGTCAACAGAGGTAATGGGGTCTAGGAAAATGTGGTGCCATTGCAGCTGGAGGGAGGCCCACCAATGGCTGGCAGTGTCGAGACCGCAACGGTAATTATCGAGACCACTAGTGATTTTGGTGATCGCTAGCAAGTTTGCCTAAATTGTGGTGGCCAAAAATCAATTTTTTTGTGATTTTTAAAATTTTCTCCATCTCTAATTACATGTAGAGGTCATCCGGCCCTGTTAGGAAAAAAAAATTTGCCTCTTGGATCAACGTTGTCCAAAATGGACAAACTTTATGTGAAAACAAGGGTTTTGATGCCTTCTAGATCCATTTGCGAAGTCTGTTTTGCTTCAAACTACCAAAAAAATTAGTGACCCCCCTATTTTCTCAGGAAATACTTAAAAAATTCTAGATCTGATTTGTCAAACCCTTGTTCTCCCTTTTTCTCCAAATACTAAACAAGCTACAATAGATCCAGCCCTGATACCATGCAGGATTTGAGCAAATATGAAAATAAAATCCATGAAGCCCTCAAATATTTGCATGTAGAAAACCTGTCACAGAGAAGAAAAAGACAAGAAAAGGCAAGGGTTTGTTCTAAAAATATGCAAATTGTATATTCAGATGAAGAAAAGACAATGAATTACAAAGAGATCAATCCTTATAAAAGGAGATCGAAACCCGAAAAGGGTAACCTAATAAATTACAAAGGGTAACCTAAAGGAGAAAGCTATTTAATAATTACTAATTAATTATTAAATAGAGAAAGCAAAAAACACATAAAGTGAAATCTTAAGAAGGGAGAAAAGGTAATTTACTAAATTAAATTAAATTAACCTTTTTCTCTAACAATTTTATCATAAGATATGATCTACCTTACGAGGAGTTTTCCCTATTAAAGGCTTAAGAAATTGTTAGGTCTCACCTTGTTAGAGGATTTGACACTTAGAATAAAGTAAAGACTCTATTAGGAGATTTAAAAAGATCTGTTAAGACCACTTTGTTAAGAGATTTACCCTGATTCAAATTGATTAAAACTGATTCAGTACCTGACTCTTAGTTTTCTCTGTAAGATGGTTTTGAGTCTTCTCCTTGCTAATTGGTCCTCTCCTCTAATCTAATATCTCTTATCTTTCCCTTTCACTTCACTTCAATGCTATGACTAGGTGACTTGTTTTGTTAGATGATAATAGAACCCTTCACTGACTTTTGATCTGTTCTCAATCCTTTACTGTACAATGCTCCATTTCGCACATAAACTCTTTTCATCTCCTTCTCTATTGGCACATGATCTAGGTTAAGATCATCATAATTTCAAGAGTTTCATGAAGAGTTTTCTAGATGATTCCATGTGTTACCTCTTCATCCTGATAGTTGAACACACAACATAGGGATCTGTGATCCACATCATGTAAATTTTTTTGTAACAACCTCTATAAGTATTAAATATTCTATAACAACCTCTTCAAAAATTAAATATTCCTCTCAAGTCAGCCTAATAATAATTTTCCCTAAAACTCTATTCTATTCCTGACTTTTATGTAAACTTTGTGTTCCTTGGCCTTTACTCTTGATGATACTCAACATTTTTGTTGCTCTATATGTATTACCTTTCTAATGATCAATGTGTGTTGTGCTCAGTACACACTATGTAATTCGACACTTGTATCTTCAAAACTTTTTCAGTCACTGATGAGCTTAGTTTGTATACAAAAATACCCAGTGACCAAAAACATACTCGACTCCTATAGAGCTAGGTACATACTTATGTACATGACTTGGCCTATATAGAGCAACTCGGTCACTACGATGACCGTCTAAGTTTGCCTTGTAAATTATTAAGTGGTTGACACTAATAGACAACAATGGTTAGAGATATCAACAATAACCCTAAAGGGAAAATAACATAGTGTTCAGAAGTAAATTTTCTTCCAAGATGTAGAAATTTTTGTCAAAGTTAAGGTTTATAACCTTTCACTCTTGCATAGTAAAGGTGTTACCACCTTTTACCTATTGTTAAAGTAAAAGGTAATATCACCTTTTTTTGGAATTTACAAGTGGGAAGAATACTTCTAAGAGGGCAGGGGGGAATCATAAGTACTAAACTTTTAAGCTATAAAAGTTTTAGTTGAAATTAATACATGCATGAAACATTTATAAATAACATGAAAGTAAAGGCATGCATGAAAATAGACAACATAATATTTGATCACCCAAAAACCCTCCAAAATGAGATGGTAAAACTAGGGTGGGGGTGACACCCACAACTTATCGCTGCAACAATATGTAACTTGTCAAGTTTACAAAGTTTGACCATTAGCAATGGTCTGCCCTATGAAAGGCCTGTCCTGTTAAAGGCTCTAACACCTTGTCAAAAGTGACTTGTCTAAAGGATTTACAAACATTCACTTGGAATGTCACCCTGTTGAAGGATTTACAATATGGTTGTTAAACCAACCTATCTTCATAGGATTTTCATTCTCCTAATACAATGGCTAGAAAGTATAGTAGAATGTGTTGACCTAATAACTTACAATCCTCAATTACTAATTTCAAATCCTTGTTCTGTCCAATCTAATCTAATCCTTCTTTGATTTGATATGACTCTGTTTGAAGTGTTGATACTCTATTCTAATAACTGATTTTGCAATATTGTCCTTCTTCTAAGTCTTTACACCCCTTCTCACTTTCTTCGAACTTTTCTATTATTCACTCCTTGCATGCATTCTCTTTTCACATACTCTCCCCTTTGTCACTGAATTGTGGGGTTTTGACCTCCTTAAAAAGGTTTCAAGACTTAGGGTTAGGTATGAATCTATGATTGAGATTCATCCATCTTTCTTGCTCAATTCTTTCCATTTTTTTGATTGGTTGCATGTTGATTGCATAGGGAATCAAAATGATTTGATCTTATCTTTAAATCAAGATTCATCTTGAGTTGGCTCAAAAATAGTTTACATCTGAGTTTGTGAGGGCACAAACTCTTATGCTAATTCTGTGTTACTCGACACTTACTGATTATTGATGCTCAACACATATAGGAATTCTGTCTTGCTCGACACCTATAGTTTACTCGGCACATATAGGAATTCTGTCTTACTTGGCACCTATAGTGACTCGACACACATATTGACTTGGCATCTATTAGTCACTCGGTAGCTGAACTTTGCTCGGCACTGTCTATCTGCTTAGCATCTGTTATAACTCGGCACTTTATGAATTTCTAACTCAGCCCATACTATGACTTGGCATCTATATTATACTTAGCATCAACTAAGAAGATTTCTTAAGTGTGTTGACACTTAGTTGTCAAAACCAATCTGAGATCAACACCTTTTATAACTTAATATTTCACTTTTTGCATAGTAGTTTTGCACTCAAAATTTAATTATGTCCTATAATATTAAATGTTTCCACCTTGTGAGTGGATGAGTCACACCACCTTATGAGTGGATGAGTCACACCACCTTTTGAGTGGATGATTTATTCCACCTTGTGAGTGGATGACTCACACCACCTTGTAGGTGGATGAGTCACACCACTATGGTGAGAGGGTGAAATCATATTTAAGGATGTTGACCCCTTTGGATTGTAACAACTCTTTTTCATTTGTTCCTCTCTCGAATACAATATTCATATTGAGAGCCACTCTTCTCTTCTTTGCTTCATTCTTCCTCGTGAAAGGTTTATTTGCTTGCAGGTGATTCTTGTAGCTTCTGTGAGGTTGGGCTTTGCATCTATTTTGTACACCAACTTCTATAATTTTTTCATAAGGAATTACCTGACAAAATTGATTGTATGCATTCTTCATTCATTATCTTAGGATATATAAGTTTACAAGGAAGGGGATCTTTTGTGGCTAAGTAAGGTCAAGCAAATGCAAACCAGGCATGCAAATTTTAGTTTGTTGTACGATATACTTTGAGTTGAGTAGTTTGTGGATCATTTGAATTAAGTAGATCATTTAGAAGAAATAAGCATCAAATTGTAACTTTTATACACTTTCTAATTGTTAAAACATAACAAAAATAAGGGTATTTAATGTCATGACCCCAAATTTAAGGATATATGAATATTTGAATAACATATTATATAATGATAATAATTAAGAATAATAATAAATAGATAATAATAAATATTATAATTACATTATGAAACCAAAGAAGATTATAATGTATTCACATTTGAATATATATAATATTAATATCTAATGATAATAATAATAAATTGATTAATAGACTAATCAATATAATATATATTAATAATACAATATGATATAATATTTATAACAAGTAATACTATTAATAATGATCAATATAATAAATGTTATTAAACTTATATAACTAATATATTTAATATATATATAATTCTTAATATAATATAATTATTATATTATGAATAGACATGTCTCTATGTAATACCGAATATATATATAGAATCTCAAACATTAAAGATGATATCATACAAATGAATATGAGATCGGAGGATTAATAAGTCCATACCGAAAAAGGGAAAATATATGCGTAGTTGGAATCAGAACCTTAATGTCCCAAAAAGGGAACATTACATTTAACTAATCTTATCAATATTGAACGGAGACTAACAAAAAAGCATCTCCAAAGATGTAATAACAATGTACTGATACAATTGTTCCTATTTGTTTGTAAGGAGTTTATTGGTGCAGGAGCACCTAACCATCATATAATTACAATAGAACATAATGCACATTTCAATAATTTATGTTCATTCTTATATGTTGAAATGTAATTCCATGTAATGGAATCTAATTGAAAAGAAAAGTTGTAACAAAAATGTATGTTGTCCACATTGTCATAGTTAAGGTCCCAATTGGTTTAATATGTCAAAAGTTGTAAAATGACCCTTGAAAGGATAATAACAATGTGAAAGGATAATAATTCATGGCATCAGGTTTGTCAAAAGTCTTAAAAGTTGTCAAGAAGGTGAAGAGTTGCAAAAAATGCAACAATCTAAAATTGCATTAAAGTTGTGAAAGGAAGTTCAAAGGTCATGGGTGGTATTTGTAAGGTCTAAACTAACCAAGAAACTATAAAATTCATTGTAAGGTCTAACCAAGAAAGAAAAGGAAGGGAAAATGAGTGAATATTTAAGTTTTTTAGAGCACTTTATACTTGTTATTTTGATTGGCTTTCTACTTCTCTTGTTGTTTTCAGGCTTTGTACATCCATGCATAGCATGAAAATGATATATTATTGATATGGTAGAGTAGGATAATCATTAATCCTTCCATTTCTTTTGGTTTTAGTTTATTTCATGAAGAATTGAGAAAGTTATGAGTATTCTATGGATGATAGTTGTGTTTTTTTTTTTTTTTTTTCCAGATTTTCAAATAACAGTCATATTGAAACAACATGTACGAGTGATTAGTTGTTGTTTCAAGGGATGAAACTTATATTTATAGAAATATGAATGAATAAAATCTATAATGAAATTTATTTGGTACATTTTTGTTAAGTTTTGTATAAGTTATTACTATTTTAGTGAAAACTAGTTTTTAACTATCTTCAATGGAGTCACAGAAAATGGGTCCCAGTGTAGAGACCATAACTTTGGATTATACTATTGGATGTTTCTGAGTTTGGGATATGTTGTTTGAAATGTTATTATGCTTAATTTGGATGGTTGGATTGAAAAAATTATATTTTGTTAAAAAGGTATGAATCTTTGTATGCAGGCCTATCTAGAATGGCAAAATTGAAAACTATATTTTCAAGATTGATTTGTTATTTGATAATGGTGATTTGATTGATGATTTTATTGAGAAAAATATATTTAGTCATTTATAATATTGAATAAATTATATTTATGATGGAATTTCATGACTGATTTGGGGGTTCTTGAAGGGTTATAAAGATGACTTGCATCAAATTGGTATAAGAGCAAACAAACATAAACTGACAAACATAAATTGAGCCAACAAACATAATCCAAAATATACATTAGGTACTACCAACCTTCTAGCTAGCATTTTAACATAATGTATTTAAGTTTAAGAAATGAATGCTAGAGTTTTGTGTTATATATTAGAAAAAATGTAGATTATTTATGAGAAATCAAAGATTATTCTCTGTCTAATCAAAATTTTGCAATTTTATGTCATTATGTGTTCCTTAAATGATGTGCCTATGAGTGCTCTTGATTCTACTATGGAAGATCCATTGATCTTAAATGGTCTAATTGAAAGCCTAAGAAATGGGCAAGGGGAAAACATTACTGGGATGGTGGAGGAGGTAAGTTTGAAAGTTGTCTTTTATAAGTCCAATTATCTTATGTTTTATATCGGTCATGGTAATTTATCTTTATGGAATACAAGCCATCTCCAAAGTTGTCCCAATCCCTATTAATCCCTTTGGTACATCTCATACAATGTCAATAGTAAGATTTAGTCTAGGTTATTGTGAATTTGATTATGTTATTTCACCTTTTTTAAAAATTGAAATATTTTTCTTTTTTTGTCATAGAGCATTTCAAGAGTAACTCCCAGAAGCTTGCATGATCCAATTTTTTTTCTAATACACCAATATTATGCAAATGGTAAGATTCAGTCATATGTCTGGTTGGATTTGATTATTTTACTTACCATATTATACCACTTAAAAGATTTGTGTTTGTCCTTTGTAGAATATGTCAAGCAGACATGTCATGCCCTCTACATCTTGACCAGATACACCTACCCCAAGAGTGACACCAAGAATAATGCCTCATAACATGCCTTCTACATCAAGTATGGGTAGTCCTAATATCCTTGTTGAAATTGACATGCACACCCCTATTAGGAGTGCACCACAATCAATAAATAATCCATCAAGTATGGATTCAATCAAAATTCTCCCACAAACACCTCAACACACTTCCTTGAGGAGTTTTATATAATCACAATAAAAAACATTAAGGCTCCTAATAGACTCTCTTGAAAATGTTGAATATAGGAAAGAAATACATAAATAAATTGAGCGGTGGGAAAGGACGTTGTTGGGGATTGTAGGGCCTACTTTAGATGAATAGGTACAATTAATTAGAAGTATTATTTTATTACTCTATTCCAATTAACTAATTTTCATTGTCAAGTTACATCTCACTTTGTGATTGATTTGTTTGATTTGAATGTCGTATTTAATTTTATTCGTGATGGTAGTAAGAATAAGTAGTACCAAAATTTGGATAAGTAGTACAAAAATCATTGGGAAAAGTGTTCAAACTCTGATCATTTCAACAACTATGCTTTTGTAGAGTTATAAGCTTTCCAACTGTGCTTCTACATGTGCTTCATCTACTATGAGATGTTTTTCATCTTGTTCAATATATCATTTTTTTAAGCTAGTATGACAACCATAGGCCAAAAATTTGATACACAGTACTGTATATTTATAGTGGATACTAAATAATTTGATTTGACATGGTCCATGCTGTTATAGATGAAGCCGCTAACACATACTTTGAACACTAAAAATATTATTGTAACTTTATCGAGCCATCTTCAATTTCTTTCATAGTGCGTAGAAATAATGTGTTGAACTCTTATCATTCCTTGTCACTTTGGTACTATATTAAGTCCACACTTGTCACTTTTCGAAAGTAATTCATTTTAATTTTTCAAATTAGCAAAGTAGATTAAATATCAATTCCCTTTACTCGACACTTTGTATTTAATTATGTGCTTATTGATAATCTCAATCTTTGAATCTCTAGTGCTCTCATCCATCCTAGGCATTTGATATATTGTGATTGCCTGTGTATAAACTCTTGTTCTTGTCATGTAGATGCTCTGTCCATTTTCATGGTGAAATAGAATTCACATTCAAATCAAATTATTCAAGCCAGCAATAATATAAACTCATAGTCTTTGTTTATTTGTGTATTCTTCATGAATTTATTGTTTGTTAACCTTTCTATCATTATTGACTACTATGCCTCTATTAGTCTTCTCTATGATGTTGATGTTTTGTTAGGCTTCCTTAATTTAACACCCAATGTACTTGTTGAATTGGATATAATAATAGTCGCTTCTCTCCTAAATTCAATTAATTATCATCACTATAATCACTATTAAGTTATTCAAAATTCTTTGTCAAATAGTCATTTTTGAATAATTATATTCATCTACTTTGTATATGATTACCATGATTATGGTAATTATATAGTTATCATTGACCTGTCAACTGCTTCTATTTTTGTATGCTTTCATTATTTCTTTCTGATAGAGTTTTAGGTGACTCCACAACACCCCTAGGATCAAATGAAAGATGAAGATAACTTCCAGAAGAGATTGGCAACACAATTGCATGAAGATGCAAGAATGCTATTATTGATAATGGACTTGATTGAAATCCAATTAATTGATTTTAAAATGTACATAATTAAGGATTTGAGAAAATATGCAAATCAAATCCACAAAGCCCTCAAATACCTACATGTAGAAAACCTATCACAAAGAAGAAAAAGACAAGAGAAGGCAAAGGGTTTGCTCTAAAAACATGCAAATTGTATTCTCAAATAAAGAAAAGATGTAAAATTACAAAGAGATCAATCCTTATAAAAGAAGATTGAAACCCGAAAAGGGTAACCTAAAAAGTTACAAAGGGTAACCTAAAAGGTAAAAGCTATTTAACAATTACTAATTAATTATTAAATAGAGAATGCAAAAAGTGCATAAAGAAAACTCTTAAGAAGGGAGAAAAGGTAATTTAATTAATAAAATAAAATAAACCTTTTTCTTTAACACCCCCCTTAAGATGAACAACAATGCAGTTACAAACAATGTAGAAAGAGTAAGGAAACTACAATGCAATGCTGAAAGCAAATTTGGGTCCTGGCAACAAGTCCTAAGGAGGTACCCAATCACAACCAAATCTCTATGAAATGGAGAAAACCCAGTGGGACAAACTCTACTCCAAAAAGAGATGGGTGAAAACCTAGTGAAGGACTGCAGAAGCCTCCAACTAGAGGAATGTTCCAAAAAATAGGAACAAAGAGCGATCATGAAGAAGCATTAGTGAAGCATGAAGAAGTTGCAAAATCTGTAAAAAAGAAACTACTAATTTGTAGAACCTCCTCTGAAATAGAACTTGACCAAATAGAGAAGACTGTAATCTGCATCAAATCAGGAGGCAAACAAAGGCAAATGACTAAACTCAAAGATACAGATGGCATAAAAAACCAAAGCCTAAAGAGCTGATCAATCGAACCAAGAAAACATGAGAAACAATAAAAGAACCCCCCCAATGTAGACAAGGGTGAGGTGACAAGCAACTAAGAAAGCGGGCCAATATCTCCTACAAAATAGAAAGAACCAAGAACATCGAGAGTGAGGAAGATGTAAAAACACCTATAAAGGCATGTGTCATTAGCACATCATGCGGCTAATGTCATGGAAGGGACACTCACTTGACAAAGGAAGAGGGCACTAAAAGGAAAACAACTATCTCCCCATGGCACTTTATAATGTAGTGCGAGTATAATAAGTCACAATGATGAAAAAGATCTCAAAAATGCAAGGAGAGGCACTTTATCTCAGTGTGTTTGCACAAATGATATCAACAATGATAAAAAAGGGTAAAGAGTTGTTACAATAGATAATACAACCCAAAAGAAGAGATCCCATGCCACGAAAACAATCTCCAAACCTGAAACACCCAAGATACCCACCATACTACAATAAAGCAAAAAAAATGATTAAAAGAGCATGGAGCAGAATCTGGAAGAAAAACTAGCATTTCTAAAAAGAGTACTAAACTAGCTTTCCAAAAATATAATGTTTCCAAAAATCAGAGTTGGGATGCTCAAGATATGCCCTCTGAAGTGAAAAATAGAATATCTCGCTTTGACTACCAAATAACATCAAAACCAAAAAAATCCTAATCCATCGTCTCCATCTCAGAACTATCTTTTCAGTGCTTCTTTCAGATTAAAAAAGACATCTGTATGCTCAAGTTACGGTGAAAAAATTGACAAGGCCCCCATATGGGCAAGAATTTTTTTTTCATAAAAAAAATTAAAAATTGCAAAAAGGACCGCTCAAGGTGGTGGTAGTGGGCTAGAGGGGCAGAGCTGCTAACCAGTGACTGTAGCGATGTCGCTATGGTTAGTTGACTGCAATGGGTCAAAACTTGCTAAACTTTTTTTTGCAATTTTTTTAAAAATCTCACATCAGAGTGCATACAAAGGTCGTATGACCCTGTTGGGCAAAACAATTTACCTCCTAGATCAATGTTGTCCAAAATAGACAAACTTTAAATGGAAACAAGGGTTTTGACGCCTTCTAAATCCATTCATGAGGTCTATTTGGCCTCAAGCTACTCCAAAAATTAGTGACCCCTATATTTTCTTAGGAAATAGCTGAAAAACTCCAAATCTGATCCATCAAACCCTCGTTCTCCCTTTTTCTCTAAATACTGAACAAGCTATAACATATCTAGCTCTGATACCGTGAAAAATTTGAGCATATACACAAATCAAATTCATGAAGCCCTCAAATACCTGCATGCAGAAAACCTGTCATAGAGAAGAAAAAGATGAGGAGGCAAGGGTTTGCTCTAAAAACATGCAAATTGTATTCTCGAACAAAGAAAAGATGTAAAATTACAAAGAGATCAATCCTTATAAAAGGAGATCAAAACCTAAAAAGGGTAACCTAAAAAGTTACAAAGGGTAACTAAAAGGTAAAAACTATTTAATAATTACTAATTAATTATTAAATAGAGAATGAAAAAAAGTGCATAAAGAGAAATCTTAAGAGGGGAGAAAAGGTAATTTAATTAATGAAATTAAACTAACCTTTTTCTCTAACACATAATAGGCCTCCTTATATAAGAGAGGCAATAAGAGAAAAAGATAAGGAGAAGATAAGTTATCACCTAGACAAGGTGGAATCACATGTCCACCAAAGGTGGATCACACTCCATTATGCAATGAAGTATGTGTAGAGATGAGGATGATAATGTGATATGTGCACTAAATGTGGAATGAGATAACAACCATGACAACCTAGAGTGGAATTATCCTACACCATGTGTTTAATTGAGGTGCAAACTCCTAAGTGTCTCAATCACAAACTACTATGCAATGCATTATCCTAAGTAAGCTTAAATAAGTGTAATTAGTGAATATTAAATTACATCAACACCTCCCCTTAAGTGCAACTTAGGGCAATATACTTAAACTCACAATGCAAGATGGGTCCTAGCTATTAGGCAATTTTAGGTACCCATGTACAATATGCAATGCAATACATGAAATGCAATCTCTCATAAAGAGAAGAAAGAGAGAAAACCCCATGGGAAAAACCCTCCTCCAAAAAGAGAGATGAAAAGTTAGATGCATGGATGGATGGAGTACTCAAGAACCCCCAAGAATGACACACATCATGTATTTAGAAAGAATGATCCTCCCATAGGAAGGAAATAAGGAGATATGATATCCCTCCCATAATGAAGAAGCTCCAATGTAGATGAAGAGTACCTGCAAACAAAAGATAATCCAATACCTACAAGAAATATGTCTCCTGTTAGGAAGAGATAAATACATCAAATGATGAAGAAGCCACTCCATGCAAAAAGTGAGGAAGGAGGAAGAAGGTCTCCATGTATGCATCTCTAAAGACTAAATAGGTGTGTCCAAGATCAAAGATTCTCTCATACCATCAAGCTGACCTGACCTATCTGATGTGAAAAAATAAGAGAACATGATGAGTTGGGAAATCTAATCTCCAAAGAAGGTGAAGAAGAATATCTATGAGAAATCCCCTCAAATGTAGTATCCAAATCTGTATTATGAGACTCATCTGAAAGAGCATCCAAGAATTCATCCCATGCTACAAGATCTGAAGCAAAAATATCATCCTTATAAATAGTAGAACTCGTGTTTGAAGAAGCAAGAGGTGAAGGAGTAGGAAGTTCAACACTTGTCTCAAGAAATATATGATTCAAGTGTCCAATATTCTCCTCACATAAATTATTTTTCCTTAATAAAGGGTTATGTACATCATGAATATCATCATCATTCTCAAAAAAATATGCAAAACAATACAAGCATGATGTATGATCAGCAACTCCCATAGCTATGCCATCTCTAGTCTCCATGTCCCTAATATAGACAAAATCAGGAGTGAACTCAATAATTTTACCTTTTGCCCCATGAGTAATTTGGTAAATGGAAAGGAGATTAGTTGTCGAGGATTGTATACAAAGAACATCATTAAATATACCCTCTCCCATAGGAATATAACCTTTCTCACAAACCTTCATGTATGTATTATTACCCATCAATATAGGTGGAGAATTGCAAGGCTCAATACAAGAAAAAATATCCATAGAAGATGCCATGTGATGTGATGCACCTGAATCAAGAAGCCATTTACCTTGCTTAGGATGTGTGGAAGAAATGAATGCTTGTCCTTTACCTTTGGATGATGATGTAGATGTAGATTTTACTTGATGTTGATAAGGAGTAGAAAATGATGAGGGAAAATAGATATTGTTCTTTTGAATAATGTGAGTGAGCTCATCAATCTTCTTATGGAAACATTTATGCTCATCATGTCCAAGCTTTTTACAATAAGCACATTTAACTTTCTTCTAGATGTTTCCTATCTTGAAGAGGACTTGGATTCAATATTATGTTGTGAAGGAGATTCTTCACCTTTTTCATGTTTCTTAGGATCCTTGTGTTGTTTATTTCCCTTTCCTTTGGGAGCCTTTGTGGAGGAGTCATTTGTAACCAATGCTTGATGCTTTGAAGGCTTCAATTGACCCATGTGTGCTAACTTTTCTTGTTCCCTTGTGAGATGAGCTAAAAATTCATCAAGAGAAGGAAATTTGTATGCACTACCAAGAGAATCCATAGTAGTATAGAATATGAAAACAAAGATTGAATATTCAGGACCTAACTTGGAAAGAATAGATAATATCAATTGCTCACCATATTTAGTAATGCCACAATTAGAAAGCTCCAATCTAATGGAATTGAGCTTAGAGAAAAAGTCTTGAATATTGTTAAAATCACATAGAATTAGACCTATAAGCTCATTCTCCAATTTGAATTTTCTTATTCTATCAGGTTTACCAAAGATCCCTTCCAATATTGTCCAGGCATCATGAGGATGTGTGCAGGATGCAATATGATATAGCAAATCATCAGAGACGGTAGATCTACGAGACCCAAGTACTTTATACCTTCTATCAAACCATTTCCTTCTTTATGCAACACCTATAGCTGGTTCTAGATCATGTCCAAGAATCATTCTATGCAATCCAATACTCATCAACTGATTAGAAACTACTTGCTTCCATTCTTGATAGTTATAGGGAGTGAGTAATGGAAATTTTGAAAAATCCATAATTAAATCAAATGATGGCTGAAATAAACTAATAACTCCTTGAAATTACTGATTCAATTAAGAAAATTGAAATTCAAGTATACACCAAGTGCAAATATAGCCAAAAAAGACCTATTTCTAAAAGTGATATGTCCACTTCAAATCACTAAAATCTTATTACAGATCTGGAAAGTAGAGAAAAATCATGCACTTAAAAAAAAAATTGCACTTGAAAATGTTATCGGATGTGCCCAAACAAAGCCTTGAAAGTTGCAAAAAATAGGATTTGTGATTTTGAAAAAAAATTAGAAATAGAGATCCAAAATCATCGGCACCACTGTGTAGATTGTGAAATTCTACCCCAAATCAAAAAACAATTCTTGGAAAAGGGAGTCCATATGAGGAAGACATCAATGTTTGAAAATCATCTCTAAAATTATTTTTTCTGAATCATTCTCATCGCACCTCAAAAAATCAAATGGTTGTAGATTTGGCTTTATATGTCCAATTTGGATGAAAAAAAATCCAATTTAGGGGTTTTTGGACCTCCTCTATATGATGCCAACCTCTAATTTGCACTAGCAAGCTCTAATTTTCACCTACAATAGAAGGTCACAAAATACAAATCTTGAAATGTCCTCCAAATTGTGATGTCCAAATTGCCAATGTTGCACCAACAATAAGTCAAGCCAAGATTGAACTTCTTGAGAAGAGGTCTTCACACCATCAGAGCTCTCATACCATGTTAGAGTTTTAGGTGACTCTACAACATCCCCAGGATCAAAAGAAAGGCCAAGATAACTTCCACAAGAGATTGGCAAGACAATTGCATGAAGGTGCAAGAATGCTATTATTGATAACGAACTTGATTGACATCCAATGGATTGATTTTAAAATGTACATAATAGGCCTCCTTATATAGGAGAGGTGATAAGAGACAAAGATAATGGGAAGATAAGCTATCACCCACACAAGGTGGAATCACATGTCCACCAAAGGTGGATCATCCTCCATTATGCAATGAAGTATGTGTGAAGATGAGGATGATACTATGATATGTGCACTAAAGGTGGAATGAGATAACAACTATGACCACCTAGAGTAGAATTCTCCTACGTCATGTGTTTAATTGAGGTGCAAACTCCTAAGTGTCTCAATCACAAACTACTATGCAATGCATTATCCTAAGTAAGCTTAAGTATAATTAGTGAATATTTAATTACACCAACACTTTCCTATATGTATTCCACATCTTTCCTAAAATCGTAATCTTTTCTATTGTTCATATTATATCTTCTATTGAAATTGGTCTAATATTATTGAATTCTATAATAGACTTCATATATTCCTTCTTGATTATTTTCATGACTTCTTAATTGTTTTCTACTTCAAACCTTTGACATTGATAATGTGAAGTATTTTTTCTATCTTTGTAACCCTTTGACATCAATTTTAATATCTACATAACTTCCAATGTAACCTTGGAGGTTGGAGGTACATGAAAGCTACTAAGATTAGTAAAATAACTTATTCGTTGGTTTACTAGCAACACCCAAAAAGAGAATATAGACTCAATGACTCTGCTTGATTCCATACTTGATGGTGTTGTTGACACCGATAGTGGATCTCTTAGGTACCAATACAATTTTTTGGAAAAGTTAATAGCAATATGTAATGTGTTGATATTAGAATCTTTGAATGGTAATGAGGATAGAGATTACAAAGTAAATTGTCATAAGTCAATTGTTGAAGTTGAGATTTTATGTGAATGTTGTATGTTGACTAATATATAGCAATTAGCATGACTAAAAACCTTCACCTTAAGATCATTAGTATTTATATTGCTATTTTGTAGGCCCTCATTAAGAAGTATACTCCTTACAGTAGAAAAGAGTAATATATTAAATTTTGCATTTCTATCTATCATCTGTAAATTTATGAAAACCAATGTTTCTGCAAACTATAATTTAATTGAGGTTGCTTCTTAAGAATGGAAATTTTTTTTTACTAGATTATTAGTGCACATATATGTACCTTAACTTATGTATTTGCATCTTACTGAGGACTCTAAATCATATCTTTTTGAAGTTCCAATGGCTTTGTCCAATATTTTGATTTTGAGACAACAATTAATTACATAAATGACACTAATTTGGGTATGTTTAAGCTTTGATACCTCAATTTGACGACAAAACCATACTTTTTCCCTTTTTAATTTTTTTTTCACTAAAACAAGATTTATTTATTTTTGAAATGACATGCAAGATTAACTTAAAAAATGCACAAACATGTATTTGAAGAGCTCAAAATGGTAAAATGTCAAGAATTTGGATATGTTTAAAAATGTTAGATTTTCATCTCATAAAAGATCATCTAGTATGGAGGGATAGTAGAAGATATATAGAAAAAGTTCAAAATAAATCTGTTATGGGAAAAATTGAACTCATTTCCCCTATTCCTCAATAGCAAAAATACTCATCAACAATCAAATGACTGCAACAAAAGCAAAAACTATACAATATAAACTTCAATTTTTGGTTCAATTTTTACATTTTTGTTGATATCAGAAAACCAATTGGGAAAAAGAGTCAATTTCCAATATGAGTGGTCTAATGTTTTTACAAGAAAACTTGTGGAAGTGATAAATGGTTGTCACTGTTCTAAGCAGGAAAGAGATACATGTGGCCCAATGCAAAATACATATTTGTACGTAAAACAAGGAAGTTGAAATCGTGTAAGTGATTCAAACTGAAAATTTGTTGAAAAATTAATATTATGTCATAAGATCAGACATGTTATAACATTTAAAATGGCATATATTTTTTATTAAGTAAAACAGGTTTTACAAGGATCCTGAAACCCAAAAGTTTACATCATAACAGAAAGAAAATTAAAAAGTCCAGCTAACTAGAGACTGCTGCTAAAAGCCAAAAACCAACAAAAGGCCTGAGGCTAGGAGGCAAAGGCCAGAAACCAAAACAAAGAACAAAACCAAAAGTGAAGTAGACTTGAAATTGCATATGTTATCTTAAAGTTTGGAGAGGAAAGATATAGTTTACCATTATGTAGGAGTCTCAATTTGAATAGTAGAATTTAAAAGAAATTTGACTTATATCATGCGAAAATAACTTGGTTATTTCAATATCTTTTATCTTGGAAAAAGTATAAATTGATAGCTTTACTATCTCTATGATTTCAGTAGCTTTACTCCTATATTCAACTTTAATGTGAAGTTCAAAATTATGGAAATAGTAACTTATAAATTCAAAGAATCAACATGCATAAAAAATCTTCTTCTTTATTAACTAAAACACCAATGTTAATAGAGTTTGGTAGCAAGAGCTTGACTGTGCAAGATAGTAAAATGAAGGCCAAGGCCTCCTTCCTTTTTTGGGTTGCAAATGGTATCCCAATTGGTGAGGCTCTGTTTAGTATTTTGCAAATTTTTTCTCCAAAGAAATTGGTGAGAATGAGCATCAAATTCCTTAAGAAAATACGTTAGGGTAGCCTAAACCATGCTTTTGTATATGGAAACAGCTTGTATCACAAATTGTAGGAGAGTCACTCTACTAGCAGTAGAGAGTCGAAGCTTGTCGAGCAAGCTCTACTAAATAGGGACCCCTAAGTAAGTCAAAGGGAGAGACTCAATCTAAAATCTGAGGATAGTAGCAATCCTCTGCTAGATAGGCTCAGGAGTGTTGAAGGAAAAAATAGAGGACTTATCATCATTGATTTTTTGACTAGAGGTAGCCAAATAAGTATCTAAGGTGAGCCAAAAGGCTTCAACTTCCTAAATTTGAGCTCTCCCAACAAGGGTTGTATCATCAACAAACTAGAGGTGGGAAAGAGTGGGTAGACTATTTCCCCATTGCTAGCCTTGAATTAGATTATGGGAAACATGAGACTTGATAAGTCTACCAAGTCCCTTAGATATAATGATGAACAAATATGGAGAAAGGGGATCTCTCTGGAAAAGACCCCTAGAGGCCCCAAAAATCTTTGACGGTTCACCATTAAGCAGGACCGAGAAGGAAGGAGTAGTAACACAACTCAAAACCCATCTAACCCATTCCTGATTGAAGCCAAAATCTAGAAGAACTTTCTACAAGAAACCCCAATTGACTCTATCATAAGCCTTAGCCATATTAAGCTTGATGAACATGGCACATTCTCTAGAAGTACACATAGAGTGAATGGCTTCAAAAGAAATAACCACCCCATCCAACCAAACTTTAAGCCTCTCCACTAGGAGCTTAGTAATGATTTTATAGACTAAATTACAAAGAGAAATGGGCCTAAAGAAGTCCAGTTGATTAGCCTCTTCCTTCTTCAGAATAAGGACTAGGAAAGTAAAATTCAAGGCCCGAAGCATATCTTTGTTGGAATAGAACTCTTGAACCACAACCAAAAGGTCATGATTGATAATATCCCAAAATTCCTGGAAGAATTCAACAGGGAAGCCATTAGGCCCCAGAGGTTTACCCTTATGCAAGCTGAAGACCACCTCCTCCAAGTCAGACATAAAAATCAGTTGCATAGGAGAGTCATTCATCTCCTTGGTCACAATAGAGGAAATACAGGACAATATCATATACTCCTCAATCTCCATTGGAGGAAAGTCATCTGAAAAGAGAGTAGAGTAAAATTGAATAACTTCCTTGAATACAGCTTGAGAGGAGGTCAGATGCATCCCATTAGAAGTAACAAGAGAAGAAATGTAACTCCTGTTATGTCAAGCCTGCATAGATTTATGGAAAAATGTGGTGTTCTTGTCCCCTTCCTAAAGCCAGTTAACTTGAGCCTTCTGTTTCCAATAAATTTCTTCTCTAAGATCCCACTCTGCTAGATCGCTAGAATCTTGGGATTCTGCTATGCCAAGAGCTTCAGAAAAACCCAAATCCCAAATTTTCCTAGTAATAACATTAAGATGATTGTGAGCCATACTTTTCATAATGTGGAGATTACCAAAATAATTCATGTACCAATTCTTCAACTTCTTTTTGACATACCATAATTTTTTAGAGAAGGATAACATAGTAGTGCTATAGGTAGGACCTCCCTATCTCCACTAGTGAGCCATTAAATCATGGAGAGAAGAGTCTCGAAGCCACATCGGCTGGAACTTAAATGGAGGCTTCTTGGGGACAACAACATAACTAGCTATGAGCTTGATAGGCCAGTGGTCAGAGCCTCTCCAATCAAGAATTTTAGAAGAGAGAGAAAGAGAGCAATAATTCCAAAAATAAGAAACTAGGAACTTATCCAACCGTTCTGAGATGGCATCACCTCCAACCCTTCTATTGTTCCAAGTAAAGATTCCATTAAGAGGTTTGACATTAGAGAGATGTAAAAGATCTATATTTTCCAGAAGAAGCTTAGAAGAAGGACCCATGCAAGCCAACCCACCCCACTTCTCCTCCAGACTGATGATAGAGCTAAAATCCCCAACCACAATCCAAGGCAAGAATGGGTAATAGCTTTTGACATGCCTAATATGTGCCCAAAGCTTAATCTTTCTAGGGAGATCAATAGGGGCATACACATTAGTAACAAGAATCAACTCTCCAATTTCTAGAGGAGAGGCCACCATTGAGAGAATCGAGTGGCAAGAGATCCAATAGAGAGGCATAACTTTCCTAGGATTCCAACAAATAACAAGACCACTAGAGCTCCCCAAAGCACCAACACATTGGCATTGCCCTAGAAACCAAATTTTAGGAGTACATCTAAACATGGAATCCACTAAAAGCTTGGTCTCCTAGATACAAAGGATCTGGAGAATGATCAGCCACTAACTCATGAATAGATTTTTGTCTGGGGATGCTATTCAACCCCCTCACATTTCATGAGAGAATAATCAATGGGTAGAGTGGGGAAAATGTTCATCCATAGTCTTTATAGCCCTAGACCCTACTAGTAAATCTCTTATAAGTTTAATTTTTTCCTAATCTTGCTTTTTCCCAACTCTTGAGGAAGTAGAAAAAGAGACTTTCTTAAACAATCTTTACATCAAGCCCAAAGCAAGAGAAGATCCCTTTCCTTTACCACAGGCAAACACGTCTTTGACAAAATTTTCCAGAAGAATATCCTTTTCCTATGGAGCAGGAGAAACCACAAGGGCACCAGACTCAGGGCCAATAGAGGTCTCTGACTTCTTCTGTACTACAACATCCTAGATGCCACTAAGAATATAACTCCTCCCCTTTGATCTAGTAACCCCACACTAAACCTTGGTAGGAATGCCTTCTTTTATGACCATGTTATCGAGCACCTCAAATCGATTGAATCTTGAGTCCACTTGTTGATCTAGATGAGATCACTTCTGCCCCCTCCCCTTAGCATGGTTTTGAGTAGGGATAAAACCATCCTTATCAAGAATGGTAGTATTGGATGGCCCTTGCCCCTAACTTGAAGTGTTCATTTGAGCTTTCCCTTTACCAGTACTATTAGCCTGAACATTCCCTTTTCTAGTACTAACAGTTTGACCATTCCCCTTACCATCATTAGCCATCCTTGGGCCTGAGGACCCTTTAGGGGTACCATTGCCTGTAGAGGCTTGAGGGCATTGGCACTATAATTGACCATATGCATGACAAATGCGGCATCAAAAGGGAAGGGATTCATAGTCTAGTTACTAAATCCAAGAAGAAGGGCCTAAGAAAATTTCCAAAGAATCTGGCAAAGGATTATTTAAATCAATTTCAACACAAATACGATCATAAGAAATAACCTTTTTATTTAGTGATTGATGTGCTATAATAGTCAGCTTCCCAAGCACAATGGCAATCTATTGAAGGATATCTTCTTGCCAGAACTCTAAAGGAAACCACAATAGGTGGATCCAAATAGGAACCCTCGAAGGGAGATCCTTAGCAAAATTAAACCCTGTATGCCAGGGTTTGACAAAAAGACCCACATGGTCATAAAAATATGGGCCTCCCTCAAAGACCCAGTTCTAATTTGACATACAAGATAAAGCCACCAAAAAGTAGCTATTACCAGCCAGCATAATGTCCATATCACCTTCCACCTACCATGAATGGTGAATCTAGGATTCCAAAACTGACAGGGAAACCTAGATACCAAGAAACTTTCATATCAATGCACATGTGGCCAAATAGTCTACATCTTCCATTACTTTGTCTGGATGAATAACCAGCACAGGTTGATCCTGGCTATGTGGAAGGTAACCATTATCTTTATTTAACTTCAACCACTTGCTAACATAAAATATCTCCTTCTTCTATGAACTCACCTTGGGAGAAGATCCACCACAAGTTGAGGGTCCAACAAGAATGAGATCTTATTGACCCCACTCATGGCCATAAGAGCCCAACAACAAACTCCCTCGCAGCTAGAATTTTTGTAAAAAAGTATCATAAACTGTTGCTTCTATACCCTAGTTGCTCTAACATCATGAAATCTCCTCTAGCTCAATTTCTCAAAAAACTTCACGGACCTCGATAGTTATTAAAAATATCTCAAGCTTATCATAAAAAAATTATAGACAACGCAATCAAACTATAAAAATGAGTTAATCCTATACACTATGCTTGAAAAAGAATATCTAACAGCTGTAACTATAAATTGATGATTTTTTCAAATGCAAATGTAGTTAGGGCTCAGTCTTGGGCTTTTCCATAATGTTGTAGGCAACAAGATTTGATCACCTTCTTTGATTCTCATTGAAAATATTGGAGTTCATTCCTACTATTACCAAAACTGCTACTTCCCAGGATGTTACTCATAGCTTCTTTTGATTGTACTAATGCCTTCCCCAACCTCTATCTATTTTTTTATATGGAGTATGTAACAATTTCTAGCAAGTTAAAAAGTATCTATTTATATTCACTTAACTCAACTAGCCCTAAAATTATAACCTTGAAAATGATCTAGGGGCTACGCATAGTATCCTACTAGACAATTTTCTACATGAGAATCAAAAAACGTAGCATGGTTTTTGTAGAAATTTCTTAGACAATTAAATTGGAAAAGGTAACTAATTAGAAATTATTTATATTCATCTATCTACTGCCAACAAGGCATATCCTTGCTTAACACGTATGGTTATTTATCTTTTATATATACAAGTTATCTAATAGATGTGAGAATGCATGGAGACCAAAAGCTATTAGGAATTGAATCATCTCCTAATGACTCTAGTAAAGCTAATGATTGTAGTAATGCTTGACTTCAAAGTTACTATTTCTATGATTTCAGTAGCTTTACCATTTATATTTTGGTTGGGTTTCTAACAAATTCACATTCTCATTGTAAATATAGGAAATAAATGAAAAATAAATTAATGTACCTATAGGGGCATCTACCTCAACTCCCAAGACTTCAAAAGTTTCTTTAGTCACTACAAAAGGTACACAAGAAGTTACACCCTTGCTCTCCTATGAAGGTGAAGTCTTTAAGGATGAAGTGGTATGAAATTCTTTCACTTTATTTATCATGGTTTAGAGATATTCTTTAGCAATACAATCAAACTGGATTGGAGGAGACAAACTAAAGTTAAGAAAGATGAACTTTGTAAAGATGTGATAATGGAACTTGGGGACCCTAGTTTTTATAAGGAATACATTTTGGATATTGCCTAGAAATATATCCATTCTAAAAGAGGCAATTTAAGGTCTAAGCTGAAAAAATTCCTTAGTTATCCATGTCTAGCTTGAATTACAAATCCAACAACATGGGACAAACTCATTAAAGATGCCAAATTTAAGATAAAGGCCCATAATAATCTAGATTATAGACCATATTCACTAGGAGGATCTAAAGGACACCTTTAAGACACAACAAAAGAAACCCAATCTAGGGTGTCAAGTATTGGATCCCACAAATTAGAATCGGGCAAGTACAATAGCATTCATGGTGGCTATGTAAGTGAATATTTTCTATTCCATAAAAAATGTCATGTAAAACTTGTAAATTGATTGTGTCTTAAGAGTTGTTATAAAAATAGTTATATTTGTTTATACAGGTTCACCAATTTCAAAAGGAAGCTTCATAAGAGGACTTATAGTTTGCTTTACTTGATGGTTCCCAATGCCTTAGGAAACACATGCTAGATCGAGGGGACATATCACTTGTTGGTCATGAAAATGAGGCAAGTTCACTATAATATTTTTAAAACTATGTAATAGTTCAATCAAAGGTATCATGTCAGATCAATAAGTTAAACTATGTTGTGTGCAGGGAGTGCAAAAATCAAATTCACCAAGTAGTAAGAATGGAGAAGAGGTAGAGGAACATGATGAATTATTTTTTGCACACAATAATTCAAATATCATTTTGGAACCTTAGTAGGAAACTATTGTTGAATCTTAGCATATTGGAAATAATAATTATGAAGAGGGTTCTCAATGTGATGAACAGACTGTACCCACGATTAAAATGTTGCATTGTAAAAAGAGGATACAAAGAAAGAAGATGGATGTGATATCATCTAGATTTTAAAACTAGGCATGTATTACAAACATTACTTTGTCATTGTTTCTTAAGTTCATTGTTACTGATCTATTGTTTCTTAAGTTCATTGTTACAAACTATGACAGATTTGGGTTGCATTACTTTCTTGGAGGATGGGGAAGATTTAGTTGATCTTCTAAGACAAGAGCTGCAAATACCTCTTGATATTGCTAAAGGACAGCTAGTTTGAGTTCATTCAAAATTTTGTCTTTTTAAGTTTTAACTAGATGGTTGGAATTTTTTTAACTAAGTAATAGTCATGATAAGATAGGGAGCTAGACTTTGTCAACTGGTAAATTTCTACAAGTGACTTTGTACAGGAACCACCAAGCAACACAGGAAAATTACCTCAGTTTACGCTACTTTCAGTATATAATCTATTTTCCCATATCATTATATATTGGATGGATTATATTTAGGAGACCAACTTGATATGAAAAAATTGAATATTTATTTTCTAAGAGATTGTTTACTCAAAGTTTTTGTTTGTCCTATCAATCTTGTTTGGTTGGATGTTCATTAAATTTACTCAAAATTTTATTTGCAAAAAATTTATTTATGGATAAAGTAATGATTACATAATTAGGTTGTTATCTCTATGAAAAATAGCTACATGAGTTTGAAAAAGTAGTAAAATTAGGCTATTGTGGGAATTATAGTGATGCTTTGGTATTAAAGATATTATATCATCCTATTTTTGTTTTATTTCTTTTTAGAAGAATACACATTAATGTTGTTTGCTTTAAATTAGAAGCACACAAATTTATCTACAAAGTCTTCTAATTTGTATCAGGGTACAATGATATGGTGTGAAAGTTGTTTCTCGTGTTGGTAATTCACATTTATCTACTCTTAATGCTTGATTTTTCTAACACCTCAAGTGTTTAATGGTTACACAATACCCCCTAGCCAGTGCTTCATGACTCTTTGATCAATGTTTGTCATTTTAGGTACATGATGGATCCTTCATCCTTTCATTCCTCTTGTAAGTTTCTAGAAATTTTCAAAGTTAGAGTTTTTTAACCCTATTGTTTGGTCATTTTATAAGGTTTTGGTTGGACTTGTCCAAATGACTCATTTAAAATATAGTGGTTAAAGCCTAGATGGGACTTTCCATAGAAAATTTCCCAAGTTTAAAAGGAGAACCACAACTACAATGCTGGAGGATTTATGAAATGCTATAGAAGAAAAGGTTTATATCTTTTATTTATAATTTTTAATGATTAATGTCCAGATTTAGTTCAAATCTAGATATTTTAGTTCCATCGAATCTAATTTTATTAATTGTTATTGTTTTGGCAGTAAAATAAACTATAAGATGAAGATGAAGCCCTTATCAAGGCTTTATTAGTCTATGTTAGAATCTTGAGTACTTCTATTGATTTGCAAAACTTTGCATTTTTTGTTGTTTGTTTTTGGTGCAGGAGCACCCACATAAAGATCTCTTCTTGGGATGTGCCCAGACCATTGTGGGGTTGGTTTTCCTATTTTGTAATGATCTAGAACATTTTGTAAGCCATTTTGGCAAGATCTAGAGCATTCTGTCAACCATTTTGGCAAGAGGTCTCTTTGGCTTGGTTTTCCTATTTTGTAATAATCTAGAATGTTCTGTAGACTATCCTAGCAAGTATAAATAGAGTTTTTAGGTTTAGGTTTAGTCAAGTTTTTGGATACGAAGTTGCAGGGAGAATAAATATTTAGGACATCAAGTGTATATACTGTTCATTTGATAAATCAATTAGAATAATATTGTTATCTATCTCTTTCTAGTGCTGGTTTCTTTTGTTTTTGCTTCCATTGAGTTTATCTCTACATCAATCTTCTTCTACCAAAATTACTTTAAATTGGCTTAACATATAGTGTAATAGGATTCTTGAATCTAGAACAATTTTGATAGTTGAGATAACATTAGAATTAGGTCTTTTTGAGAAGCAATTTCCTGCAACAAAAAACCTAAATTTCATAGCAACAAGAAAATTTGTTTATCACCCAAGATGGACAACCCATTGACCTGTTTGCATAGCGCAATTCACCTACAATATGAAAAACATAGTTCAACATAATTAGACAACTACTTTTCTAAAAAAAACCTATTATTTCTACAACATGCTTATACAGTTTTATATGCTACATGTTTTTCTTGTGAGGGACATTATTATTATGAGTTCTTTAATGATTTATTATGTTTGTAGTTTCATGATCTTTTGAGAGCAATTCTTTTTTTATTTCCTAGAAACATTTTCTAGTTTTGCACTTAGAAAATGATTTTACGTGAATAAGTTGAAGGTGTTCATCTTTTAGATCTTTATTGCGTCCATCTTGAAGCCTTGATTAAGTGGTTTTTTCCTATCTTGTTCTTTTATCTAGATTCCCTTATGGTTGTGTAGGATCAATTATAGTAGACAAGTACAAATTAGAGATTTTAAAAAATACACATTATTAAGAAATAGATTGATAATGCTAAAATCAATGATTTAGCCAAAAAGGACCAGCTTCAAAAGTACTTCAATATTTTCCTATGAATTGCAATTGGACACAATACCCAAAAATAATCTTTTGAAGGTACCTAGAAGTACATAGTGTGTACACCAATATGTTAGCAAGAAACACTAATCTATTTAAAAACAAAAGCATTAACTAACAAAACTAGTATAAATTTTAAGATAGACAAAGTGAGGTCCTCAAATGAGAATATGAACCATGGATGGGCTCTCTCAATGAGGATGATCACTTGATTTGGAGATATGTCTATTATATGGATGTGAGATGTATGCTCAAGCTTCAAAATGCTTCAATGGAGATGGATTTGAGATTTTTGGTGTGGATATGTGAAAATGGTATGAACTTGGCTTCTCAAACTGACATGGTAACTTTAGCTTAAGGATTGTGATTAAAATGGCTTGGGAGGGGATCCAATTTATAGGCCAAGGTCTTGAGGGATGGATGGTTAAGATGCAAGGAGAGATGAAAGCTTAGGGAGGGCTAGGACGCACTTAAAGGGGAGCACATGGATTGTGCTTGTTTAGCACCAATCAGGGAGTGACACATGTCACAGGGTCATTGGGTGGAGGAAAGGGCCTTAAATGGCCCTCATAATGGCTTGTAAGAGCTTTTAAGGGAATGTAAGAGCATTGAAGGCTTTGTGGTTGGGATAAAGTTTTATGGTTGGGATATTTTGAGGGAGGAGACTTTGGTTTGGCTTAGGAAAGTCTTAAGCTCACTTAGGGAATGTGACAAGGTTTGGGAGGGGATTAGGCTTGGGTTAGGATTAGATTAAGGATGTTAGAGATGTGAAAGTGGATGGCATTCATGAGGGTGGGTGAGTTAGTGGCTAAGCTAGGTTAGTATGGGTGGATGGGTGGATTAGGCTAAATGGAGGATTTAGGATAGTTTAGGGGCTATTTAGATTTGAGGGTTTTATTTATTAAAGTGATTTTAATAAATTTGGGATTTGGAATTAGATAGGAGAATAGGATTTAATTGATAAATAATAGGTTATTTAATTTATCAATTAGGACTATATATGATTAATTAAATTAATCAGCTAGGGGATGGAAAATGATTAATTAAATAGGAATTTAATTAATGATGCCTTTAGAGATAGCTAAATAGGATTATTGAAGTGGTGTAATCAGATTTAGGTGTCTACACATAGTACCTTACTCTACTAATTAAAACTATATACAATACCTTAGATGACAACCTATTATAGGACAAATGTTGAAATTTGAAACACATAATAATGTATAGTTTTCTAGTTGCTTTGATGGTTCTATTCTATGTATCAGCCTTTGGATTCATCCTAATGTACATCCAGGTGATATCTTGGAGGATTATGAACCATAGAAGGCCAAACATTGACCAATTTTCCTCATTATTTCAAGGATGTTTCATGTTGATCAATAATTCTAGATTAAAACTTTATGTTTTTCTCTGATCAACTATCATGTGGAATTCAATAGTGGGATATATGAGGTAAATGACTTATCTCACCATATGCAAGCAATTCCATGACAATGTCTTTTCCAATCTCTAAGAATTTTATTTTTTTGTGATCCTAGTAGTGTCAGAGTTGATAGTAGGAAGTTACTAAATGCATCTTTTTAGCTTTGATAAGAAAGCAAGACAAATTTTAGATAAAATATTTATCAAGGAAGTAGAAGTAGCAATTCCTTACTCCTTCCTTTGGGTAAATTTAGTTACAAAAAAGATCACAAAGAGGATACATATTGATTGCCCTATTGTAGTCTATCACAACCAATGAAAATCTTGCAAATCAACTACTTGCTAAAATAAAAATTGTCAATCTTGTAGCCTACTGAATACTCTGATTCTCACTCTCGTTCTACCTCTAACAAATATGATAACTGGAAGTGTCCTATGCATTATAGGTGTATCACCTAATCTAGTAGTGTAATAAAGGAATACTAACTAATAAAAGCATTTACAAAACTAAATAAGCTAACACTCATGATAGGACCATGGTTATCACCAAGAATGGTAAGCTCCTTGTGGTATAACCTACAATGACGTAGATATGTCCCTAATGGATGGGGATGTATGCTCATGGTGTGCTCAAGCTTCCATAGGTGGGGAGGTTTTACCAAGTGTGTATATGAATGAGGGTTTCAACAATGGGGGTATGGATGGATTTCAACATTATGATGGTATTTTGGTAGTTTTTAGGCTCTCAAAATAGCATTATAAGTTTGCATAAAAGTGGATTGTTAGATTGTGAGAGGGAAGGGCTTTATTTATAGGCTAAGGGGTAGACAAATGAAGGGTCAGGATGCAAGGATGGAAGAATGGTGAGGGAGGGATAGATTCTTTGAAAGGGAAGCACATGGATTGTGCTTGTTTAGAGCCAATAGGGGACTGGCACTTGTCACAAGGAGGACAAGTGTGAGGGGATGGGAAAAGGGTTGGTCAAAGGGAGTAATGAGGGAGGATGAGTGTGTAAGAGGGATGTAAGAGGCTTTAAGAGGGATGTAAGAGGTATTAATGGCATGTAAGAGCCATTAATGCTCTTAGATAGGGATGGAAGAGGATAAGGGAGAGTTTTTGACTTTGGCTTGGGCTAGAAATTCTTAACCCTTGCTTAAAGTTGTGCGCATGTTTGGGATGAGGATTAGACATGGTTTAGGAAAGGGGTTAGGGGGAAAGTGGCTTAGCTTTGATGGGATGGGTTAGTTAGGTGGCTAAGTGAGGTTAGTATGGGTGAATGGGTTGGATGAGGGGTAAAGGTTGGGTTTAGGGGTGTTTTAAGGGTTTTAGAATGATTTATTTAATAAAGAGGGGGATGTGGGATTAAATTAAATAGGTTTGAGGATTTATTTAATTTAATAGAGGAATAGGGATTTAATTGATAAATTGATTTTGGGTTATCATTTGATTTTATCAATTGGACTATAGTTAATTAAATAAATTAATTAACTAGGGGATGATGATTAATTAATTAAATAATAAATATTTAATCAATAATGTCTTAGGAGATGACTAAATATGATTACCTATTTGTGTAATTAGATTTAGGTGTCTACATTTTTCCCCTCTTTGACATAGTTTTGGGACAACACTATTTCAAAGAAGTTTGAATATAAATGACGCAAAGAAGACTTTTTGAAGCAACATGGTTGCCCCAATTTTGAGTAGAAGAGGAGAGAATGAACTGCATGATGCCCTCTCAGAAGGTGGTAGGGAGATAAGGTGAGGCCCAACAACTTCTTGAAAAGTACAAGAATCGAGGGCGAACAGGAGGACAGAGAGTGACTAAGAGAGGGGGTTTAAGGAAGTTCATACTCTCACTATGGGAGAATGACACAAAGGAAAATTGTGTGCACAAGGCTAACCAAGGGTTAAGAACACGGGTGATGAGGGGGGAAGGGTTGATTATCTATTTTAAATTGGTGATTGGTTGTTTTAAATTGTACCTAGGGAAGTGATTTGGATGATGGTAGGGTTGGGGAGATTGTGATTCGAGAATTTATGATTGGTGATGACTAAGATTATGATTGATGCAGGAGCTATGACTATGAATGATGTAGAAGCTATGATTATGATTGATGCAAGAGCTATGATTATGATTGATATAGGATTTGGATAATGTGGGATTGATGCAGGAGATATGATTATGATATGGATAAAAGTGTTGGATCATGATTGCAAGACTAATTGGATAGGATGGGATGTTTGGATAGGATGGAAATGCTTGGATAGGATGGGATGCTTGGATAGGATAGAAGTGTGAAATAATCCATTAGAGCTTGAGCATGGGGGTGTCCCAAAGGGGAGCACCACCGTGTAGTTGAGCACTTATTTTGATATAGGAATATTGGGTAAATTCCAAGGTTACTATAAACATCAAGGCCTTTGCACCAATATTACATAGGATTGATGCAAAACAAACACACAAGGATTGCCCCATCATCACACATGACTCTCGAAGGAATCAGAGTAGAAATGATACTGGATAACCCACAAGAAAATGATATTTCCCAAGTGCATCATGGAACCACAAGTGATCACATGCTTGTAATATGCAAGGGTCATATCTAACTGACTCACAAGCAAAAAATAGAAGATGAAAGTGACCTAATCAAAATCTTGTTCTTAAATCGCCCCATTCGTAGCACACCATGATATAAAAGATCATGTTGACTTTGAGGAGGGAAAAACCCAAATTGCTTGGAAGAGATACTTAAAGAACCAAACTTGAAATCCTGAAAAAGAAAATAAATTGAAAGAAAATGTAAATCCATGAAAAAGTAACATTTTTCCAAAGAGGTCAATAGGATTGGATACTGATAGACCAAGACCAAATGAGAGGAAGGATGCATCCTACAAGGATCTATTGGTAATATTGAGGACTAGGATGAGCTAAGCAATCAGAACTTTTTAGGACAACATTTTGATGACAAGGGATCTCATATGAGGATTCACTAAAGCACCTAACCAAGATAATTGCAATTTGCGATCAAACATGAACTGACACAAAGTGATGAGAGATATATAATGGTACTAAGTGAAGGACTAACATGCAAGGAATATATAGTCAATAGACCAAAGTATGTACAAGGGATTATCGTATAAAAGCTCAGCATGATAGGATAGTGCTAGGAAAGATAAAGATGAGAAGATAGTGGATAAAAAGATTGAGATGAGGAGAGAGAGGGAAAGCTTAGGATAAGGATATAGAGGGGATGAAAATCTTGGGATGGGAAGATAGTGGATAAAAAGCTCAAGATGAGGAGATAGTGGATAAAAAGCTCAAGATGAGGAGATAGCGGATAAAAAGCTCGAGTAAGGAGATAGAGAAAAACCTTGGGATGAGAAGATAGTAGATGAAAAGCTCAAGATGAGAAGATAATAGGGGTAAAAAGCTTAGGATGAGAAGATAGCAGAAACTAAAAAGTGTAGGATGAGGAGATAGCAAGAAACTGTGGGATAAGGAAATAGAGGAAAAGTGTGGGATAAGGAGATAGAGGAGATGAAAAGATTGGGATGAGAAGATAGTGGATTAAGGGTGGATAGGGTGATGGGGATAAGGGAATGGTATACTTGAAGACAAGGAGTGGGAAGGATGAATCCCAATGATGATGATTGGGGTGTGAAAAAGGCTTGCAACAAGGTTGGGCAAAATATTAAGAAGGTGATTGGATGAGTTGAAAAATGTGCAAGGGGATGGTGTAGTGGATGGTAGATTTCTAGGAGCATTAGGACATGAATGGATGACATTGGGGTAGATGGAGATAGCCTAGAGTGATATACAAATGACAAGGGATGTACCAGGTGATGGAAAGATGGAGAGATGGGGGAAAGTGCAAGGATAGAAGAAAAGGGGATGACTGGTTTTGGCGATGACAAGATGAAAATGGGGTTAGAATGGGGGTGATGGTACGATGGACACGACATGATCTCTAAGGAATATAGTGCCCCCAGTTATAGGTTATTCAAGAGGAGGTTTTATAAGGGTTGTGATAGGATAGAGGGTTGGATGATAAGAGGATAATGAGGTAGATGGAAGCTTAGGATAGGAAAGGTGAATGAGGTAGAGGGTAACTCATGATGGGTGGATGAGGCTCATGAAGGGATTATATGGATGAAAGGGTGGGTGGATAAAGGATACATGGATACAAAATTTGATGGGGAATCGATGTCAAAAGGATGACCAAAAACATGTACCTAGTGGTGGACTTTATTGTTATCAAGATTCAAAGGAGGATGGCCGGTGAAACAGATAAGATGTGGTTGGTATGGTGGGAGGAGATGGGAATGTTGGGTGATGGAAAGTGCCCCCAGATATATAGGAAATTTGGATAAAGGGATTACACATGATTCTTGTTTGCCAAGTTTTCACCATTGGACGCTTTTTCTTTTTTCAAATTTTTTGATGCATTTTTTTCATAGATGTTGATAGGAAGGGAGGGAGTGGAAAAGAATTGGATTATATAAGCAAAATGATGTCAAAGGGATGACCAAAAGGATGTATGTGGTGGTGGATTTTATTATTATCAAGATTCGAAGGAGGTTGGTAGGTGAAATAGATAAGATGTGGTTGGTATGGTGGGAGAAGATGGAAATGTTGGGTGATGGAAAGTGCCCCTGGGTATATAGGTAATTTGGATAAAGGGATTACACATGATGCTTGTTTGCCAAGTTTTCATCATGGTACTTGTCCAAGGCGCTTGAATTGCCAAGTTTTCACCATTGGACACTTTTTTTTTTTCTTGTTTCTTTTTTCAATTTTTTCGATGCATTTTTTTCATAGTTGTTGGTAGGAAGGGAGGGAGTGGAAAAGGATTGGATTATATAAGCAAAATGATGGGTGGGAATGGATCTCAAAAGGATGACCAAAAGCATGTATCTGGTGGTGGACTTTATTATTATCAAGATCCAAAGGGGGATGACAAGTGAAATAGATAAGATGTGGTTGGTATGGTGGGAGGAGATGGGAATGTTGGGTGATGGAAATTGCCCCCAAGTATATAGGGAATTTAGATAAAGGGATTACACATGATGCTTGTTTGCCAAGTTTTCATCATGGTACTTGTCCAACGCACTTGAATTGCTAAGTTTTCACCATTGGACACTTTTTTTTTTTTCAATTTTTTTGATGCATTTTTTTCATAGATGTTGGTAGGAAGGGAGGGAGTGGAAAAGGATTGGATTATATAAGTGGAATGATGGGTGAGAGTTGGTAGGTAATGGATGAGGAAAATAGAAAGGTCATCATTGACACACAACCTAAAAGGTGATGAAGTACTAGGAAAGATGTTTTTCAATGAGGTTAAGGAGAAAATGGAGGAAGAGAAATATAAGGACTAAAAGTAAAGTTGGAAGATGGAGGATTGGAATTTTAGGATAAGAAGTAGAGGGATCAAAAGTGGATTGGGGGGGTGAAGGATGTATATATGGAGATTTGGATAAAGTATGAATAGATGAGGCTTTTTGAGTAGCGGGAATGGATGCCAATTGAGATTTTTCTTTGAGATGCAATTCTTTTATGAGCATCCTGGGTATCCACATTATTTTTGGCTTTTTCATCTTGGGCCTTTGTAGCCTCTTGACTTTGTCTTTGTCTTGGAACATGTATTTTAGAAGGGACATGTTGAAACTTGGATTTTTGTGGATTTTTGGATTTATGTTTTTTTACTTTGGCATCCAATATGCTTCTATTAGCCATGGTATGGGAACAAGAGCATGGAGGATATGGAGGATTTATGGATGGAATGATAGATGTTGAAGGTTGGAAGGGATTCAAGGATGAGGTCCTTTGATGATCTAGCTTGTGAATTTGAGGGGATGAAATGATGGATTGGAATACATAATATGGATACATATAATTACCCAAAATAGATGGAGGGAATGAAGGATATGGGCCTAAAAGCAGATAGAAACGAGGAAGGAGGAGGTCCCAAAATATATGGAGGAGATAAAGGATTCATATTAGGTATATAAGGACCCAAAATGGACAAAAAGGGTGGGGGATTTAGATAAGGGATATATAGACCTAAAGTGGAGGATTGGAAAGAAGTAGTAGGATAAGGGCCCAAAATAGATGTAGAATAAGATGGATGGGAACTTTGGGGTGAAGATGGAAGGATTTGTGACCATGCAAGGATAGAAGGGATACCAACATCTAGAGATACACTTTTCTTTCTTTCTTCAATATGATGTTCATTATTTGGAACATAAGATGTGAGTCCATTACTTGCTGAAGGAGTCGAAGCTTTAGATATGATAGTTAATTCTTCTTCTATGGATCTATCATCATAGATTATAGGATATGTATGATCATGAAGTAGAGGGGGTGGAAGTATAGGATCTTGATTTGGATGGGTTGATGGAAATGGATCTTGAGATGGAGTAGGTATGATGGGAGGTTTCAGATATGGAGGGGATGGTGATTTCTCTTTAGATGGAGTGAATGGTGAAAGTGGATCATGTAGGGGAATAAGTAAGATGGTGGGATCACCTTTTGTGTTGGGGGATATTTCAACATGCTTTTGGACAATATATTGACAGGAATGGATGGTAGTGGATGGTATGCTAGGAGAAGTATGGATGGTTTCTTTAAGTGAGGTAGATGGATGGGTAGGAGGTTCTACAATGGAGATGGGTTGATGGGGGATGGACTCATTGGGTTTATTACATGGGATTTGGATAATGCTAAGAGGATGAGATGTAGATGGAATTTGGAGGGATTCAATGGATGGGAGGTAGGAAATGGAAGGGGATTGATAAGTGGGGTGGATGAAATAGGGATGGTATTGGTAGGATGATGTAAGAGTAATGGTGGGTGTGGAAGATGAATTTTCTTTAGGTTTCCTTATAAAATTCATTGGAGATGTGTGTGTTGGACTAGGAAGAGTAAGGGGATTAAGGTGAGGCATTGTATAAATAAGATTGGCCCATTTTTATTTTTATTTTAAACAATGATCCCGCGAGGTAAACAACAATCCTACGAGTAAAAACATGATCCCATAGGTAAAACAATGATCTTGTGAATGTACTCAAATAGCATGGGATCATGGTGTAGGGAACTTCTAAAACCACAAAAAAATAGGTCATGAGAAGAAAGTAACAAAGTGATCCTACAAAATAGCGATCCTGCAGGTTTATGGAACATGTTCCTGCTAGCAAGTTTATATGTGGGATTGATGGGTGAAAGGATAAACCTAATTTTTAGGGCTTGAATATTTTGGTCAAGAATTCTCATAGGTTTTACAGTGATCCTGCCAGTAAAAATGTGCATTTCTATGGGAGGATTGGTTAGCGGGATTGAGGGGGTGTTTTTAATTGCACGTGGCAATGGGGTTTGGAGTAGAGAGGGATCCCACCTTCGCAGGACACGTTCCCATAGGTTTAGACCATGATCTCAGGGTTGCAGGTTCGCTATTTCGGGGCTGCAAGGTTACAAAAAAAGGCTCATGAAATGTTGCTTAAATTGGAATTTTCTTTCATGATCAAGAGCGCAATTTCTAATAAGAGACCTTGGTGCTTGAAAAAATGTTAAAACACCACCTATCTTCACAAATAAGCATAAACCATTAGGTGGATTAGTTTAACAAAATAAACAAAAGAGCATGATTATGGTGACCCAAATGTGGGGTCCCATCAGGTGTACCAAAATGTATCACCTAATCTACTAGTGTAATAAAGGAATACTAACTAATAAAAGCATTCACAAAACTAAATTAGCTAACACTCATGATAGGACCAATGTCATCACCAAGAATGGTAGGCTCCTTACGATATAACCTATGGTGATGTAGATATATCCCTAATGGATGGGGATGTATGCTCATGGTGTGCTCAAGCTTTCAATAGGTGGAGGGTTTTTACCAAGTGTGTATGTGGATGAGGGTTTCAACAATGGGGGTATGGATGGATTTCAACATTATGATGGTATTTTGTTAGTTTTTAGGCTCTCAAAATAGCATTATAAGTTTGCATAAAAGTGGATTGTTAGATTGTGAGAGGGAAGGGTTTTATTTATAGGCTAAGGGGTAGAGAAACAGAGGGTTGGGATGTAAGGATGGAAGAATGGTGAGGGAGGGCTAAGATGCTTTGAAAGGGAAGCACATGGATTGTGCTTGTTTAGAGCCAATAAGGGAGTGACACTTGTCACAAGGAGGAAGAGTGCGAGGCGATGGCAAAAGGGTTGGTCAAAGGGAGTAATGAGGGAGGATGAGTGTGTAAGAGGGATGTAAGAGGCTTTAAGAGGGATGTAAGAGGTATCAATAACATGTAAGAGATATTAAGGGCATGTAAGAGCCATTAATGCTCTTGGATAGGGATGGAAGAGGATAAGGAGACTTTTTGACTTTGGCTTGGGTTAGCAAGTCTTAACCCTTGCTTAAAGTTGTGCACATGTTGAGAAGGGGGATTAGACTTGGCTTAGGAAAGGGGTTAGGGGGCAAGTGGCTTAGCTTTGATGGGATGGGTTAGTTAGGTGGCTAAATGAGGTTAGTATCGATGAATGGGTTGGATTAGGGGTAAAGGTTGGGTTTAGGGATGTCTTAAGGGTTTTAGAATGATTTATTTAATAAAGAGGGGGATTTGGGATTAAATTAAATAGGTTTGAGGATTTATTTAATTTAATAGAGGAATGGGGATTTAATTGATAAATTAATTTTGGGTTATCATTTGATTTAATCAATTGGACTATAGTTAATTAAATAAATAAATTAACCAAGGGATGATGATTAATTAATTAAATAATAAATATTTAATCAATAATATCTTAGGAGATGACTAAATACGATTACCTATTTGTGTAATCAGATTTAGGTGTCTACAATAGGAATTTCTAACATCAAGGAACCATATAAGTCACCTTCTCTACCATTACTTTTTCTTCTTATACATAATTAATAAAAATGTAATAGGGATCAAGACAAGGCTATCATGCCACAATCATAGTTACCATGACACTTAGAGAACCCCTCTGAAACAACCACAATCACATTTAAAATCATCGTGAAAATTCTATCACTATGTAAAATATTATCTTAATTGAACACTTGTCAACTCAATGTTTTCAATATCAAGAGCCACCCTTTTCATTCACTTAGACCATGATCAATTGTTCTAGACATAACTAAACCATAGTTTATAACCATTCATGTATTTATCCAACACAAGGAGAAATAAAAGTCTCTTGCCATGCATCAAGACCTTGGCATACATTTAAATTTTATTTCGTAAAGAGAAAGCATCACTTGTTTCAAATACCATAATGTTTTTGGAGTAGTTTACCAATAATAATTATATGAGTTTCTATAATTTGAGTTAAGACAAGAAAACCCTAGATTTGTGTTGCTCTATAGCCTTTTGTCATGATAAACTTTATTCTTCAACCAAGATAATGTTTGTGGAGATTTATGATGAAGGGAAAGTAACTAATAAGAGGATCTTGTTTGTTTCTTAGCCCCAATTTTAAGGATTTTGAAGCTCAAATTTAATGGGCACATTCAAGGAACCTATGCACTGGGCTGGAGCAAGTGATTTTCCATTGTGCTCTTTGGGTTTTTACATTCTCACAATCTCTATCAAGCATAGTTATAATTTAGGCAGACACCACAAAGACTCATAAAGCCTAAAGGAAAAACATGGCAAACAACATATGTAGGGTCCCCAAACTTGTTGGAAATCACAGGTCCAAACAAACATATTCAGTCATCTAAGAGTACATTGAAGGGCACTTATTCTTGAATGAATTTTTTATTTCATCCTCATTTTCTCGAATGGAGTCTTTTTATGTGTGTCAAGAATTATTCTAATGTAAAATAGACTAAAGCTAAGCCTCTTTACCTTGCGTTGTAAACTAACTTTGTCCACAAAATTCTTCAAAAATTTTAGAAATAGAACATTACTTTGAATCGATGAAAAAAATGACATTTTAAACTTGTTCTAGTCTAAATTTATGTTATAAACCCCTATGGAAGGAGATAATTATTTTCACAGAACCTATCTACAAAGGAGTTATAGATTATCAAAAGATATCTCTTGATATCTTTTTTTTTATGGATCAAGTGCAACTAAATTACCGTAAAATTAAGTCCTGATATTAGATTAGAAAGCTAATAGAATTTCCAAAAAAATAGCAAACCCAATTCCATCATTTCATTGATATAGGAGATTAGCCCTTATTATATGAGATTAATTTGTATGTTATTTTTGGATTTGATTGTGAGTATAGTTCATTTGTAGACTCCCTTGGAGTTGTTCATGATTATTGCTCCTAACTATCTTTTGTTTTTTTTATCATTGCAACAACTAAGCTTTTGTAGTGTTGTGTGTTTGTCAACTTTGTTTCTACATGTTCTTCATTTGTTATGATATGTTCTTCCCTTGTTCAGCATTTAAGTTGTGTCTTTTATTAGATGTTCCAATTCATTTGAGCATCTTTAGCATTATAGAATTATATTGTGCAAAACAAAGATTTGGTTGTACAAAATTTAGAGTTTCTAGTAAACTCTTTCTAATGTGTTTCCATGTGAAAATATTTAATTGATTGTTTATGATTGTATTGAAGTAAAACTCATTATCCTTCAACCATTTGATATACCATATTAGTTACCAATATAGTTTTGTATGTATCAGTTTTATGGAGTTGGATGGTAAGATTACATTATATATAACAATTTTCTCTATTAATGTGTTGTCTTGAGGCACACACTATAGAGTATACATTTTTTTTCATGTATTGATACATGATAAGGTTTTATACACATATATTTTTACTACATTTAATTGTAGGAGTTGAAGTTAGGTGTTAATTACATAACCCAAAAGGGAAAAAAATTATGCAATGTCCAAGGAAAGTGTTGATTTAGAAACTTTCTAGACTTTATATTGCAATGCTTGTATGTAAAAATATACATTATTATGAGAATTTTATTTTATAGCATATAATCATGATTGAGATGGCTAGAGTGTAAAGAAAGATATTTCCACTTGCATTTAAATGTAATGATTTCTTGAAGTGCAAACACTATATTGGGAAGATTGCAAGTAAAGAAAGTCTAGTCTTGCTACATATTATATTATTTTATTCAAATAGTTATATGTTGCATCTTTTAACTATTATATTGTAATATGTTACTTCATTTATTGTATCATGATGGTAAGGTTGTAAGTCAAGATTTCTAGCAACCTTTTTCATTTTTATTGTCTAATGACTAGACTTGAATTGTGTTGCAGTACAAAAGTTGTTAGACTATGTATTGTATTAGGTACTAGTTTTTTTGTTGTAATGTGTATAAAAAACTATGTTACTCGAGGACGCATTGTCGGAAAAAATTGACCCAATCCCCATGTCCCCTCGTCCCAGAAACTTAGAAACTTCCAAAAACCTTTCCCTTGGCTGTCCCATAAAATGAATGTTTCAGTTTTCATAATTTGTTTGATTTCCACTCTCATGTGAACTCTAAAGTTAAACTATTTAACACAAACATTATATGTTAAGGTTCTATAATTTATATAAGCATGCATTATCTATGTTTTTATATGAATATTTAAAATTTCCTTGTATATTTTAAATTTTCCCTACTTTTTATGTAGTTGTTCCCACTGTCATCCCCTGTTGTCCCCTACTCCAAGAAAAAAATCCATCCCGAAAACCCGTTTCCCCATCCCCACATCCTCCCGTCCTAGGAACCTGGGGTAACATAGATAAAAAATGGGTATACAAGCAAATTTTCAATAACATCTAGGGTTGTAAGTGGAGACAATGCCATCAGTTTTTTAATCCTATTTTATTTAGGACGATCCAATCATAATAGCAACTTGTGGGCATAATTGAAATTGTTTCCTAACATCTATTTTCATAGGAAGGATGGAGGTATGAATAGCTTTCATCAACTTAAGCAATGATTTTTGTTTTAAGATTGGATTTAGATTGGGTCTCTATATTTACCTTAGTGTATCCTTGATGTGATTGTCATTTTATCTTATCTTATCATTGTACTTAAAGCTTATCAAGTGATTATCAAGCTTATATATTAAAATCTTTGATTTCAAGCTTATCAAGTGTATTTACCTTAGCTTACCATTTATGTGATTGTCATTTTATCTTATCATTGTACTTTAATCTTATCAAGTGATTATCAAGCTCATATATTAAAATTAAATCAAATCTTCTCTTTTTCATACAAGGCAATAGATTTGGTAGCTTCATCGACAACCACCAAATCAAATCCCCTTTTAAATGCATGAATCTTATCTATGCTTGCACCATTCTTGGTCCTATGGTACATATAGAGAAGAGTCTTTAAAACTATGAACAAGAAAAATTAGCTCTCGGGACTTGAGGACGACAATACTATCATGCACTTCAACTCTTATGGTTCTTCAATCACTTGTCAAAAATGTGGTGGGCTTTATGATTCTTCAATCACTTGTCAACCATTTTTTCTTAGTGCGGAAAATAATATACTCCTATCAGATCTTTGTGGCCGATGCAAAACATATGTCCATGTTATATTTCTTTTCTTGTGGATTAGCTCCCACATTATTTGCAAGACAACATTGATAATAAATGCAATAAGTATGATTTTTTGATTCATGTTAGTTTTATACTATTTTGTTAAGTGCTTTGAAAGAATAAAATATTGGGAATAATTATAGTGAATACTCTATTATTGATATTTGGAAACATTAAATGTTAAAAATTATATTAAATTAAATTTTTTGTTTGTTATTACATTTTTTTATATAAGTTATATTTTCTCTCCATAGATAAGTCTCTAAAATTAAATAACTATTGTCTCTAGATAAAGACACAAGTGAAATTGTGTCTACAAGACAATAAATTCCTTGGTTTTCTATCATCTTTAAGAGACAATAATTACAGACAATAATAAAAAGTTTTATATTGTCTTAAAGAGACAATGTTTATGATAATAAACAACTTTATTCCATCTCAAATAAAGACAATTAACTCAACAATTATCTCTATAATAATCTTTAACACCACTTTTATGTAGTAGTGTGTGTGAGGTTAATAGATGCCATCCAACTAGGAAAAGAAAGAAAAATGATTCAATAAAGAAATATATCTCGGAGGCATGACGTGACATTGAGATTTACCATGATGTCTGATAATATTGAGAGATTCAAATATTATTCAACAACAATTAAACAAATGACAACAAAAAAAATTGTGAGATGACAACTTCAAGTGGTTTGAATATAAAATTAGGCAAACATAGATTTACGAGAATTAACATGCATCTATGATGCCTTGAAGACTTTAAAATTGGCATCACCATTCATCCTATTCAGTGGCACACATTTGCAAAGATTGGGATATGAAAATAAGTTGAGAGATTATGAGGAAAAATTTATTTGTTAAAGTTAGCAATAGAAGTGGTGCCTTAATGATTTACGACTTAACATACAAATGATTTCTAATGATATTAGTTGTAATGTAATTGTTTGTCTATTTAGAGAGGAGGAAAGCATGGATGACTACCAAACATTGAAGTAGGTTGAACCATGTATCAACACTCACCACTAAAAGTTTATAAGACTATCATTGGGCTCAAAATCTAGGTAAACTATCAGAAGGAATTTTTGAAGTTTATTATAATTTGAAGAATGGTAGTCATTAGTATGAGGATCATATGTGATAAATATTAGCATCCAAGCCTCAAGATACATACCATAAATATTTTGGCTTGATGAAAGGAATTGGTTGAGTCTTTGGGACTTCATTAGTAACAGACTCCATAGTAATTATAATCTATAAGAAAATTGCATGCAACACAATATGAGTTGAAGATTGAGTGATGATCCCATTGCAAGTACTCTATGCTCATATATCTGAATAAATATTTTGTCAAGATATGCATCTTATTAGTTTGGATGACTTGTGCAATAAATAGAGAAATAATATCTTAATCAGTAAGTAAGAAATAATTGGATAAAATAATTAATGTAAGTGATTAAGTCCAAATTGAACATATGCAATTTGGGTAGCATAGAACAACAATAGTTAAATGGTAATTAAGCATGAATAGACCAAATTGTTTATGTTATAAGGAGATATAATCTGAATGGGAAAAGTAAAATCCATTGAACTTCAAATATTATAACTTAAGGATTTGAGCAATACAAATCCACAAAACTCGAAGAACACTTGCATGCAAAAACCTATCACAAAGAAGAAAAGACAAAGAAGAGGCAAGGGTTTGGCTCTGAAAATATGGAAAAATATATTATCAAAATGAAATAATGAATGAAATTTACAACTGATCAATCCTTATAGAAGGAGATCATAAAATCTAAAAGGAAACCCTAAGAGGTAAATGACATTTAATAATTAATATTTAATTATTAAATGGGAAGGAATGTGCATAAAGGGAAATCTTAAGAAGGGAGTAAAAGTAATTTAATAAATTAAATTAACCCTTTACCCCCCTCCCTTTTAAGATGAGCAACAATGCATCTACAAACAATGCACGAAAAAGCAAGAAAACTACAATGCTGAAAGAAAACCTTGGTCTCGACAACAAGGCCTGATGAGGTACCCAATCACAATCAAATCTCTATGTAATGAATAAATAGGGAACACCATGTGGGAAAAACCCTACTCCAAAAAGGGATAGAAAGAAAAAGTACAAATGATATGTCTCAAGAGACTTTCTCAAAACTATAAGTGCAATGAAACCCCCCATGATAAAGGCTTGAGACTCCATATCCCCCAAGAATGGTAGAACTCCTATGTCGATGAACAAACAAATGTGGCTCCAATCTGAAAGAAAGAAAGATAGTGGACAAGGAGGATGAAACCCCTGAATGTAAGGTAAATCTGGAAGTCCTAGCTGATGCTCAAAGGAGAATGCATGAGAATTTTGAAATGGAATCTCCAATGGAGGTGGGATAATAGGTGTGCTAAATCTATAATATGAGAGGAGATATATGTCCTTGATATATCCTCAATAACTACACTAGGCAGCTTGATGATTGGAACTACAATGTTAGGCAATGTTGAAGAGTAATCATGTGCAATAGATGGAATTTGAATAGGATGTGGAGGTGTAGAAGTCACAAAACTAGTCTCAAGAACAACACATAAGTTCAAGTGACTCGACTTTACCTCAGTAGTCTCTTGTGAAGGAGAGTGAGTCTCCTATAGTGGAGATGGTGGACCAAAATGAGAGAAAGAGTATAAGTGGGAAGAATGAACAATAGTCCCTATAGAAACATTATTTCTTGTCTCACTATCTTTGATGTGCACTGAATCTTGTGCAAACTCAACTCTCTTCCATGTCCCACTATGTGCAATTTGATAAATAGAGAGAAGGTTAGAGGACAAAGATGGAACACATAGTACATCATAAAATGTACCATCATCAATGTCAATAGAACCTTTCCCACATAAAATCATTATAGTGTTGTTCCCCATCAAAATTCATGGAGTAGGAGAAGCCTCAAAACAAGAGAACAAATCTTGAGAAGATGCCATATGGCATGAATCTCTTGAATCTAGTAATCATCTAGAAGAATGTGAACTAGTAGTTGCACAAAGTACATGACCCTTATGTCTTTATCATCTGACTAAAATGATGATGATGTAAAAAAAAATTGTGAGAAGTAGAAGGAATATCAATGTTTCTCTTATGAAGGAGAGTTGTCAAATCTAAAACCTATTTGGAATAGCCATCTAACTTCTTCTCATAGTAATGTGACTCATCATGATCGGTCTTATTACAACAAGCACACTGTGGTCTATTTGGCTTTGATTTATCCTCCTTAGGAGGAGGTGGGGCTAATGAGATGTGAGGGATACAATCAATTTGAGATTTTTTAGGATGTGACTTCTATTTCTTCTCCTTATTTCTACAAGATGTCTGAGCTACCAATGCATAAGTATGTGAGAGAAACCAACAGAGAGAGTTTAGCTTGCTCTCAAGTCAAACAATTAAAAATCTCAAAGGATGGCATGGTAAATCTAGTATCCAAATCATCCATGGTGGAATGGAAGGTAGAAGCAAAAATCTAAAAGTTTCCATGAAGCTTAGAAAGAATTAGGTAAATGAACTCCGTGTCAATCTTGGTTTTACCACAACCCTGCAATAAAGATCTTTGTTGTTTTAACTTCATCAAGAAATCCTCAATGAAAGGAAAATAATTTGGTACAAGAGAGATAAGCTTTGCCTTAATTTGAAGTTCCATGAACTCATTTATTGTACCAAAAAAGTCATCAAGCATGGTCTATAGTTAGAGGGGTATTGCACCCATCAAGATGAAACTATAGACTGTTGGATACCTATAAAGAAGTCAAATCCATTAGCTCATCCATCTTGCTCCTATGCTATATGATTCCAAAAGACCTCTATAAAACCAGTGACACTGCATCTAAACAATACCACAACCCTTTTGACTAGAGAAGCCATGGTATTAGGGACTTCCATGTGCAATTGTTCTGAGGGGTTAGAAGTTCTAGACAAAAAGAGGTCTCGGCCATTGTTTTAGAATGTTTTTTTTTTTTTTTTGAATAGTTTTAGTTTAAAGATGTAAATTACATAAATAACAATATAAAACACTCATGAAAATGCCAAAAATCAAGCCCTAAATGCCAGAAAGAATGTGTATATAAGGAAAGAGAAAAAAAAACTTCAATTTGAGAATCACATATACCTTTGAGAAATACTAATGAAAATAATAGAGAATCTTGAAAGTGCTCAAGCTGAGATTTTTGGTGATTTTTTCAAATCAAAAAATGAAGCTAAAACTAGCAAGTTATGCCCCCTAGAAGATAGAAAGCATCATATGACTTTGAGAAAAAAAATAGGTACCAAACTGGAATTTTTTTTTCAAAAAGTACCTCCACCATCATTTATGTCTTGGAATCAATTTATGTTGAAAATAGATTGATACAAGTATGAGAATGTATTTCAATCATTGTTTTGTCACTCATGTCAAACCTACTACTTGATGGTAAGACAATTGTTTAGTTGATTTGAGTACTATGATTTGTTTGATTGATAAGGAGTTTTGATCAAATGAGATTAAAAAAGCACCTAGAGAAAAGACTAAGTTATGGTTTGAAAAGGAGTACAGAGATCAGTTAAGACAGTGATGATATAGTGCATTGGTTATCTACTTAAGGTTGCAAAGCTTGGATACACTGATTAAATCTAGAAGAAACCAGTAAGAAGAATTGAGTTTGCCAAGCTTGATCGAGTGGATAGTAGGTGCCAAGAAAAGTTAGTGCAAGCCGAGCAAAAAATTAGTTGGAGCCAAGAAAAGTCAAAGCTAAGTGTATATCGAATGATAGAATGTAACCCGAGTAAAGTTTAGTGTTTGTCGAGTTATCTAGTTGATGCCAAGTGGAAGAACAGTATGGAAGCCAAGTGAGAACATATTGATGTTGAGTGCTATTATTCATGTTAAATCATGGATTTAATGAATCTAGGCCAACTATTTTATTTTCTTGAATTTTGTGAAGCATGTGGAAGATAACTATGATGAGTTGGTGGCACAAAATTCATGGTAAATTGTTTTGAGGCAAATTCAAAGAGGATTGAAGGAGAAGTTTCTGGAAGAGACTAAAATGAAAAGATGGGTAAATTATTTGAATCCTACATAATCCTACCTAACCCTAAAATACACGATAGAGGATGAACAACAAAATATCTTAATTTTCTATTTATAGAGATGGTTGGTTAGAAGCAAAGGTTGTCAGGTGTGAGAACCTAAAGAAGACAAGGAGTCTAGGGTATTGCCTCATTCAGAGATTGTTATTGGAAAACAAACAAAAAAGGCTTAAGGGTATGGATTTTTGAAGGGTGAAAAATTTATCACATTTGAAGTATGTGAAAGCCAAGTAGAATGGAGGACTAAAACCATCTATAATCTACAAGTGAGTTGTAAGTTGTTATCAGATCAAGCCTTACTATTACTTTCTAATCGTTGTACCAATCTAGGGTAAATCCTTTGTATTAAGGTTGACCTAACAATCATTTGTAAATCCTTTAACTAGATGACATTCCAAGTGAATGATCTAAAGTCCTCTAACAAGGCTCACTCCTAATAGGGTGATTGAAATCCTTTAACTAGGTCACATTTAACAGTGTGCATTGTAACCTTTCATAGGGCATCACTTCAAAAGAGTGAGAATGAGTAGCATGTTACTAGTGGTTATTCCAAAATTGGGTTTCCACGTAAAACCATTGTGTCAAATGTGTTATTGAATCAGTTATGTTTCATGCTTAAATTTTTGCAAAGTTGATTTGACAATAACCTACAACGTTTAAGTGATTGTATGAATATGTTTTATGGATATGGGTTCACTAAGCTATGAAAATTTTTATTTTTACATTTGGACCTTGGATAACTAATTCACCCCCCCTCCCCCTGCCCCCCAATTATTCTAAAGAATACTAACAATTGGTATCAGAGCCATCTGCTTAAGAGAACTAGTTTGAACATACTAGAAGCAAAAATATCAAGATGTCAAAATGAGAGGTACCCAAGCTTAATAGTGACAACTTTCTTGCATGGAAAAGTTTGATGAAGCTAGATCTAGGAGGTCTTGAAGACCATGCACAATCTACCATTTTCAATGAGCATTTTGATCCTATTGGAAATCTAACTGCAGAAGATCTGAAAAAGAAGAAAGCACACAACCAGACAATGTTGGAGATTGCCTCTGCCCTAAGTTATGTTGAGTTCAATAACATAAAGGGTTGTGATAGGGAAAAGAAAATGTGAGATGCTCTTTACACCATCTATGGAGGTGATACAAATGTTTTGAGAGCCAAATCTAAAAGTCTTAGAGGTAAGTTCGATGATATGAGAATGCAAGAAGGTGAGAATGTTGCTCAATATTTCTTTAGGATAAAAGATGTTAATGCTATAAGAGGATCTACTGGTAAGATAGATGTTGAGACTATTTTAAGAAAAGTTTTGAGAATACTATTGCCCATCTATTTTATTAGATTTTTTGCAATACAAGAACTGAGATGTATACCAGGTTCTAATCTAACTCTTGAAGGTCTGGTAGGTAGGCTCACTACTTTTGAGCTATCTTATTTTAACAACTTCAAATTCGATAATGTTGAATCTACTTTGAAAGCCAAGCTATTATTAAAGAAACCTAATGAGAAGAAGAATAAAAAGGTAAAATATATTTCCATTGACAGTGATACAAATGAGGAAGATGTAGAACAACTTGAAGCACTACTAGTAAGGAGATTTCACTGACGTAAAGGAAAATTCAAAGGTAAGTTATTTATCATGTATTTTAATTGTGATGAGGTTGGTCATATTGTTTCTAAATGTCCAGAGAAGAAGAACTATAGAGGTGGAGACAAGAAAGATTACAAAGACAAAGGCAAGAAGTCTTGCTACATTGCAGAAGAGAAAACCAAAGATAGATTTGACGATCATGATGATAAAGTGGTGTATGTTGCATTGAAGGATGATTTTGATGAGGATGAGGCAACTACACTAGTATCTTGTGTGAACAAGAATGACAAATGGATCATTAACAATGGGTGTTCGCATCATATGCTAGAGATAAAAGTAAGTTCATTACCCTGAATTATTATGAAAAAAAATAGTGTAAGGTTTGGTAATGATGCACCCTATCTAATAAAAGGAAAAGGTTCTATCAAACTTGTAGAAAAGATTTTATGTGGCAATGCTTATTATGTTGAAGGACTTAACTATAATTTGTTGAGTCTGTCACAACTAAATAGTCTAGGTTACAAGGTTGAATTTGAGAACAAGATTGCTAAGATATATGATACTAATCGAAAACTAATGAGAAAAGGTGATCAAACTAGAGGCAATCTATTCTACCTTGATATAGATGATGCTACTTGTCTGGTTGTATAATTTGATGATGTGTGGTATGGCACAAGAGGTTATGTCATATTAATTTTGATAACTTGGTTAGTATCAGTAACATGAGAGGATTTAAAGGTTTGTTTAAGTTGAAGAAACCTGACAATATAATTTGCAAACAATGTTAGTTAGGCAAAATGACAAAGTCTAGTTTTAAGAGTATGACTCATACCTCTAAAGGAATTTTGGAGATTGTTCATACTGACTTGTGTGGACCAATTTATGTGCAAAGATATAAAGGTGATAAGTACATTATGCTATTTTTTTTTATGATTATTCTAGGATGACGACAATTATGTTTCTGAAATAGAATCTAATGGTTTCCAAATGTCTAAGTGGTACCTAGGAAAAGTTGAGAAGGAAATAGGTAAAAGTTTGAAATGTTTGAGATTTGACCGATGAGGATAATTTACATCAAATGAGTTTGAGATGTTTTATAATGACAAAGGAATCAAAAGATAGAAAGCTGCCCCTAGGACCCCTCCACAAAATGGAATTGTTGAAAGGAGAAATAGATTTGTAATGAACTATGCTAGGACACTCATGATGGAGAATAATGTTGCTTTGAAATACTAGAGATAGGTTGTAAGCATAGTTGTCTATACTTTGAACCATGTGCAAGTCAAGAAAGGTACTCATTCAACACCTTTTAAACTATGGTATGTATAGTCACCCAATCTAAAATATTTTAAGGTATTTGGAAGCAAGTGTTATATTCTCAAAGATTTCAGGAATGGTAAGCTAGATGCAAAAATTGAAGAAGGTATATTCTTTGGCTATTCCACAAGAAGTAAAGCTTATAACTATTTAAATATTAACACTAACAAAGTTGCGGAAAACGCAAATGTGAAATTTGATGAATATACAGAAGTACATGAGGCTGAACCTATGAAGAAACCAAAGGAATACAAATATTTTGTATACTTTTATGAAGGTATGCCTACTAATGAAGAAGTTGTAAATCAAGTTTCAAATTAACAACAAGTTTCAGTGACTGTCGAGTTATAGTACGAAATTAAGGGACATTTTGATTTTGAGATTAGTGCACATGAAAAAGATGTTGAATTACCTGATAGAGAAGTACATAGTGTTTTAGAAGTTGATAAACTAAATGAGGAAAATAGAGTAGAACCAAGATTGTCAAAGTATGTCAAAAGACATCACCCTACTACACAAATTATTGGAGATAAAGATACAAGACCAATGACAAGGAATAAGTTGAGAAATGGTAAATGTTTTCTTTGAATGCATGAACCTAAAATAGTGAAAGATGCCTTAGAAGATGTGGACTGGAGTAAAGCCATGAAAGAAGAGATTGAACAAATTGAGAAGAATAAGACATGGATTTTAGTTCCTAGACCAAAAGACAAAAATATAATTGGCACCAAGTGGGTGTACAGAAACAAGTTAGATAAAAATGGTGAAGTCATAAGGAATAAGGCAAGGTTAGTTTGCAAGGGGTATGCACAAGAAGAAGGGATGGACTATGGAGAAACATTCACTCCTATTGTAAGATTCAAAGGAGTAAGAACTCTTCTTTCTTACTTTGCATACAAAGGTTTCAAAGTTTATCAAATGGATGTTAAGTCTACATTTTTGAATGACATATTGGAAGAAGAGGTCTATATAGAACAACTAGAATGATTTTTTGATACTAACAACAAAAATATGGTATGTAGACTGCACAAAGCTTTATATGGTTTGAAGCAAGCACCAAGAGCATGGTATGAAAGACTTCACAATTATCTTGTGAAAATTGGATTTGAGAGGACTGATGATAACAACAATTTGTCCTTAACGACGAAAAAATGAAAAGGTATTTTACTTCTAAAAATTTTGTTGATGATATCATATTTGGAGGTCAGGATACTTTATGTAAAGCTTTTACAAATGAAATGAAGAAAGAATTTGAGATGTCTCTGTTTGGAGAGATCAACCTTTTTGTGGGTTTGCAAGTTCATCAAATGAAATATGGTATATACATCACTCAGTCAAAATATATAAAGGAGATACTGAAAACTTTTGGATTGGAAGATTCCAAGCCAATAAGCACAACTATGGTGATAGGACACAAATTGTTAAATAATGATGATTCAGCTGAGGTGAATCAAATATTATATAGGTCTATGATTGGCAAATTACAATATGTAGTACATAACAAACTTGATATTTCATTATCTATTGGGATAGTTGCAAGGTTCTCTACTAATCCTAGGGAGAATCATTTGATGGTTGTTGAGAGAATAATGAGATATCTAAAAGAACAGAAGACTATGGTTTATACTACAAGAAAAATGAGAATTTTGAGTTGAGAGCCTAAATTGATGTTGATTGGAATAGAAATATTGATGACAGAAAGAGCACTGATAGAGGAGCATTTTTCTTAGGAAAAAGGGTGGTTACATGGACCAGCAAGAAAAAAAGCTGCATATCTCAATCTACTAGTTAAGATAAATATGTTGTTGCTGCAGTAAATTGTACAAATATTGTATGGATCAAAAAACTACTCAAAGGTATGAAAGAGGAAATCACTGAACATGTGATACTTTATTGTGATAATACAAGTGCTATAAATATATCAAAGAACCCTGTGATGCATACAAAGACTAAACACATTGCAATCAAGCATCATTACTTAAGAGAGTTAGTTCAAGATAAAGAGGTGAACATGGAATATGTGAATACAAAAGAGAAAATAGTTGATATCTTCACAAAAGCATTACCTAGGATGTTCATGAGTATCTAAGAGGTAAACTAGAGGTGATACCCCTATCCAAGGCTATTTAAATAGCATGAGAAGTGCCTTGCATTAACTGAGATGATTGACATATGTTACACATTGATGTAGTGGATCTTACTTTAGGAGCTGCCTAAAGTAATCAAAGAACTGGAGCTACAAATTAGTCACAAGTTAGGTGAGAGAGGGAGAAATTAAAAATATTCATATTTGCATATTACGATGACAAGTCTTTGGCATTATTGTCAAAGAGGGAGAAAGACAAAGAAAGGGAGGAATCTAGCAATCCAGAAAGGGAGAAGGGAAGAACGGAAGAAACATGGAATATCTACTACTCATAGGGAGATAGTGTACCTGATGATTACTACATAGTGAGAAATTATTACATCTACCCAGTGCTAAGGGAGATATAAGAAGTGATCAAGAGGGAGTCATAAGGATGAGTTGATTGTTTGTTGATCAAAACAAAATTTTGTAACCTATACAAAAGACAAAAGCTACTGATAGAGGGAGATATCTCAATATAGAGGGAGAGATTTCAATACAAGGAATTATTTTATTTTTGGTATTATTGTTGGTTGTAGTAGTTGTACTGGTTTGCCATCAATGCCAAAGAGAGAGATTATTGAAAACAAATTGATACAAGTATGAGAATGTATTTCAATCATTATTTTGTCACTGATGTCAAACCTACTAGTTGTTGGTAAGACAATTGTTTTGTTGATTTGAGTACTATCATTTGTTTAATTGATAAGGAAGTTTTGATAAATGAGATAACAAAAGTACCTAGAGAAAAGGTTGAGTTATTGTATAAAAGGGGAGTACAAAGAACAGTTAAGACAATGATGATATAGTGTATTGATTATCTACTTAAGGTTGCAAAGGTTGGATGCACTAATTAAGTCTAGAAAAATAAGTAAGAAGAATTAAATCTTTCAAGCTTGATTGAGTGGATAGTAGGTGCCAAGCAAAGTTAATGCAAGCCGAGCAGAAAATCATTTGGAGCTAAACAAAGTCAGTGTATTCTGAGTGATACAGTGTAAGCCGAGTAAAGTTTAGTTGATGTCAAGGACCAGTTTACTTTAGTGTTTGCCAAGTTATCTAGTTGATGCTAAGTGGAAGAACAATATGGAAGCCAAGTGACAACATATTGATGTCGAGTGTCAATATTCATGTTAAATCATGGATTTGACAAATCTAAGCTGACTATTTTGTTTTCTTTAATTTTGTGAAGCATGTGGAAGATAACTATGATGAGTTGGTGGCACATAATTCATGGTATACCATTTTGAGGCAAATTCAAAGAGGATTGAAGGAGACATTTCTAGAAGGAACTAAAATGAAAAGATGGGTAGATTCATTGAATCCTACCTAACCCTAAAATGGATGATAGAGGATAAATGACAAAAGATCTTAATTTTCTATTTATAGAGATGGTTGGTTGGAAGCAAAGGTTGTCATGTGCGAGAACCTAAGGAAGATAAGGAGTCTAGGGTATTGCTTCATTAAGAGACTGAACAGAAGAGACTGTTATTAGCAAGCAAAGCAAGAAGTGTAATGCCTACCCCTGGTTTAGTTTTATCTTTCCTGTAGGCTTCCAAGAGTTAGTCTAAGTCTAGGAGGGGGAGTGGATGTAATGCCTACCCCTACTTGACTTTTTTGTTGTAGTGCCAGATTCTGTTAGGTCAATTTTCTAATTTTGTTTTATGATTATTGATGCTTGGTTACTAGATTAGATTAAATGTTATTTCATATTCAGTTAATATATGTGTTGAGTTACTAAATAGTATTAGTTATTTCAGTTATTTCATGATTGTTCGATGATGATATATATGTTCATGAAGTGACTTTTAGTTATTGAATGATGTTAATTAGACGAATAATTTTTATGTGGTATTTATGGATACGTACCCCATACTTGCATGTGTATGGTGTGTGTGTATGTTTTCTTTATGTTTGATATTTTTGACATGGTTGAGGAAGGGAGTCATAGTCACCTGCTAGTCTGGATCTACATGATGCACCACTTCCTACCATTGCCTACTTAGTTTAGAATATTGTGTTTGTACATGCGTGGATTTTATGCAGATTGTAGGTATCAGGGATCGACTTCCCTAAATTGCCAGAATGAGTGTACCCTATTGCAGTATCTCAATGGTATAAGTGAGGAGATAACTCTTGAGTCCAAATCTCTACCTAAGCTAATTGTCCTAGAAAGTAGGACAAGTATCTAAGTTAGTTTCACCTTTTTGAATTCATCAAATGACATAAATTTGTGACTTTGACCCTGGAGTTTGACTTTGTTCTTTGACTTTTAGTTGAGTTGTCGTATTTGGTTTTGTGGGTCTGTTGTGATTTCTATTATAATCAAATCAAATTAAAAGATAATTTAATGAAAATTTAATAAAGAAAATTTAGTATTTAATTATAATTAATTAATTGAGAAATTAATTAAATAAAAGAATTAAATTTAAAGATTTTATTAAAGTTTTATTTTTGACGTATTTATATGTATTTAATTTAATGATAATTATTTAGGAGTTTTATTTTAATAATAAACTCTAAATAATGTTATTAATCAAGTTAATAAATATATTATTAAAAACGTCTTGTGAATTAATTAAATAAAAGAATTAAATTTAAAGATTTTATTAAAGTTTTATTTAGGCATATTTATATTTATTTAATTTAATAATTATTATTTAAGAGTTTTATTTTAATAACAAACTCTAAATAATAGGCAAGAGCCTACATCACAATGGTAAATTGTGAGCCTCTTAATTGGGAGGTCTTGGGTTCAAATCTACTCGAGATTAACTAATAATTAAAATAATTAATCACAACAAATAATAATAATTAACCTTGGCTTTGGCCTCTTACCAATAAATTTTTTAAAAAAAAACTCTAAATAATATTATTAAATAAGTTAATAAATATATTATTAAAAGCGTCCCATGATTTAATAAGAGAGAAAAAACATAATTTAATAAAGTTTATTTTAATTAAATTACATAAAGCTTATGCATGAAATTAAAATATAATAAATTAATCAAAGGGAGAAAGAAAAACAATTTAATAAAGATATTTTAAAATTGCTAAGAGTTGTGCATGAAAAGATAAAAAGGCAATAAAGTAATAAACAATAATTGATCAATGAGTTCCCTCTCGTGATTGCACAATTAGAGCCCCAAATTTAGGGAGAACTTTTTGTCAGAGATCTAGAGCTCATTTTGTAAGTACACAAGTTTTGGAAGAGCAATTTTAGAGAAGAAGATTTTCAAAAAAAGGGAATTATTGTGTGTTCTGTGCATCTGTCATTTTAGGATCGGTAGGATCTTGTGAGTTAATTGTATAGTGGATTTCCATTCTTTGAATTCTTGTCTTCTTCATGTCTGGATAAATTTATTTTCAAAATTTTAGATTTGGTTAAAACCTTTGTGTTGAAATTTACTATTCTTTGTTTTTAATTTTATCTGTGAACGAATTATTTAAATTGAAACCCTTGTTTGTTAAAAGATTGGAAACCCTCATTTGATTTAAATTGGGTGATTCGTAATGGATTTGATTAAATTCGAGATAGGGGTTCTAAAAAGAAAACTAGCTTTAAATTACTAAATTTAATTGTTTAAATTTTGTTGCTCTATCAGATCTAGTTCGAAAAGTTTTCATTTTTAGTAAGTTTCTATTTTTGGAAAAAAATAATTTTTAGTAAGTTTTCATTTTTGGAAATTTTATGTTTTTAGTAAGTTTCTATTTTGGAAAGTTTCCATTTTTAGTAAATTTTTATTTTTTGAAAGCTTCTTTTTTAGTAAGTTTCTATTTTAGAAGGTTTTTATTTCAGAAAGTTTTTATTTTTAGCAGGTTTCCATTTTGGAAAAGTCTCTTTTTTTTAGCATGTTTCTAGTTTAGGAAACTTTCTATTTTTACAAAGTTTCTATTTTTAGTAGGTTTTCATTTTAGGAAAGTCTGTATTTTTAGCAAGTTTCTATTTTGGGAAAGTTTCTATTTGTAAAGGTTTCCATTTCGGAAAATCTCTATTTTTAACAGGTTTCTATTTTAGGAAAGTCTCTATTTTTAGCAAGTTTCTATTTCGAAAAAGTTTCTATTTTTAGTAGGTTTCCATTTTGAGAAAGTCTCTATTTTTAGCAAGTTTCTATTTCAAGAAAGTCTCTATTTTTAGCAAGTTTCCATTTCAAAATAGTTTCTATTTTTAGCAAGTTTCCATTTCAGGAAAGTTTCTATTTTTAGCAAGTTTCCTTCTTGAGAAATTTTTTCCAAAGTTTAATAAATTTAAAATTATGATGGTAATAATTGATAATTATTATGATTAATAATTTTAATAAGTATTTTTAAAAATTTTAATTTAATTATTTAAAAATTTGATTTATTACTTTATTATTTAAATATAATTCTAAACTAAATTGAAAATCAAAGAAATTAATTGGGAGAATTAATGGTTATATTTGGTAAACTTGGTTTGTGCTGCTTGATTCGATTTTATATGAAAATGATTTATATTGCTAAGGAAATTTCCTTATTCGAAAACCTTAGTATTTAACATACTTTAAAAAGACGAAAACTATGATGTGTATGTTCACTGAACTCCTATGTTTTGATAACAAATTGAACTATGAAACAATGTTTAAACAACTTATATGATTTGTTGAATCATCTGAAATTCTAGTGAACTCAGATACCTTAGTAAATCTGACAACTAAATAAATGGAAATTGAAACTCTGATTGAGATCAGAAACGTTATGAACTATAATATTTGGAAATGAAAAATTGGAAACCTATAGTGAAAATTAAATATGAATGTTTTCCAAAACCTAATGTATTATGAAAAGTTACTATTGTATGTTTTGTATGAGACGTGTGATTTTACTGATGTTGGGTTTCAAGGTTGACTTAGCTTTAACTAGTCAGGATGTTACCAAAGGCTTGGGAGTTTTATTCTATGATGTCATAATGATGTTTTGATCATGATCTTTTATACTCAGCCATAGTAATGTGTCTTGTATGCTCTATGAGTTGTTTTGATCTATTGATTGTTATTACTTTCCAGTGTTCTTATGTGAAACTGAGGTGAATGGTGTGACCTATCTGATATAACCTTTGAGTCTTCTATCAGTTGTATTTAGATTACTTTTCAGTCACTTGTATAAGACTGAGGTGTTTATATGATTTATTTTTGGTGATGTCATGTTGTGACATGGAATTGGTTTATGTGTACTTAATTTTGGGATCAGTCCTATTAAGATGATTGTATTGGTGGAATCTGTGATTATGATCAGTGATTTTTAGTGCTTATCAGTTGCTTGTTTAAGAACTCATGTATGGTATGTGGTTTTTTGAAATCTTTTTCTTTTGTTGAGCTTAGGGTAGGTTATTTGTATGACATGTTGGGAAGTGGCTTGCAATGGAGGTTGAGGCCCTAGAGAGGCTAATGGGTAACCCATTGTAAGTTATTTAAAAAGTGATAACATTTCATTAAATGGGTTTAAAATGAACTAAAAAGATATTGGTACTACATAAAGTCACTAGGGTGCCAGAGAATTAAAAGACTAGCTAGGTAACCTTAGAGTTGACTTGTTAGTATGCCTTGTTTGTACAAAAGGATACTGATGCCTCATAGAAACACTAGGGGGCCAGATTCTAGAGAGATTTCTAAGGTAACCTTAGAGTTGTCTCATTTGATGACACTTGCCCACTTGCATAGTAAATTTCCTACGTGTTTGTGTTGCCTCTAGGATTAGTTGATACTTCTGTCTTGATACCCTTTGAGATAGTTTGCTTTTAGGTCATTCCTTAAACCTAGATGTCAGTTTGACTTGTTTGTTATTTAGTTTGGAACTTGAGACTATCTCCTCAACATGGTGGGAGTGGGCCTTTTTTGGTTTCCACGAGATCGGGTGGTAGTGCTTTTTCTTATACTATTGAGATTTGACAGTTGGATGCCATTGTTAGATGTGTTTGTACAAATGTTCCTTTCTATCTTTTCTTGTATTTCTCTTAGTGTATTGTATTTTATTTCATAGATCTTACAAGATGATGTAATCTATTTCACTATGTATATTATTTCAGCCTTTCATACTATGTAACTTGTACAGTGGATGATTGTGCATTTTTTTATTGCCAAGTGGCATCATATATAATTGTATACTTTTAAACAGAATTTGTACTTGTAGTTATTCTTCAATGTGGATGTGTTATATATTGGATTTATAATTAATTAAAAATTAAATGTAATTCATTGTCATGAGACCCTTAAGAGTTGTAATCTATTTATGTGTTGTTGATGTATGAGTGTATGTTAATTGCTTCTATTGTATTATATATGTTGTTGTTAAGTTATTATCTTTAAAAAAAAATGTTTGGCAAACTCAGTAAAACTTTAGGTTAACTTCTTTTGGGTCACATGGCGGACCATTACAAGAAAGCTTAAGGGTATGGATGCTTGAAGGGTGAACAAGCTATCAGAGTTGAAGTGTGTGAAAGCCAAGCAAAATGGAAGACTTAAATAGAGATATGTAATATGCAAGTGAGTTGTAAGTTGTTATCAGATCACTTGCCTTACTGTTACTTTCTAATCATTGTACTAGTCTAGGGTAAATCCTTTGGATTAAGGTTGACTTAATAATCATTTATAAATCCTTTAACCAAGTGACATTCCAAGTGAATGATATAAAGCCCTATAACAACACTCACTCCTAACAGGGTGATTGAAATCCTCTAACTAGGTCACATTCAATAGTGTGCATTGTAACCTTTAACAAGGTTGGCCATTCACAGGGTATCACTTCAAAAGAGTGAGAATGAGTAGCATGTTACTGGTAGTTTTTTCCAAATAGGATTTCCACATAAAATCATTGTGTCAAATGTGTTATTGAATATGTTATGTTTCATGCTTACATTTCTACAAAGTTGATTTGATAGTAACCTACAAAGTTTAAGTGATTGTATGATCTAATGGATGCATGCATGAATATGTTTTATGGATATGGGCTTACTAAGCTTTGAAAAGTTTTATTTGTACATCTGGACCTTGGATAATTGATTCACACCCCCCCCCAAGTTATTCTAAAGAATTCCAACAATTCCTAACGATATTTCATTTTCCAAAAAATGATACTGTATGCTCAAGTTAGAGCCAAAAAATTGACAGGGCCTCCAGAAAGGGAAAAAAATTGCAAACCCCCTCCCCAACCTAAATAAATAAATAAATAAAAATTGAAAGAGTCTAAAAGAAGCCCCCCCCCCCCCCCCCCCCCAACATGACCATAGGGTAGGCAAGGATGGGTGGTAGTGGCCCGTAAGCAAAGCTTCCAGGTAGTGGTGGTTCGTGAGCGACTAAGTAGTGGAGTTGAGTCGGGCAAAGCAGAGAAAGACAATAAAGATAAATCAGAGTGGGGTAGTGATGGTGGTGGCTAGAAAGTGAAAACACATCATCAAGAAGTTGAAAGGTAGCCACTGAGAAAGCATCGTCAGTGGCAGTTTGGAGAGGCCACAATAGTGTTTTAAATACACCGCGTGGTTTAAAAAAAATTGTGACGGTTTTCTAAACCACTTGTGCTTTGTTTAGAGTGCTTTTTAATTTATTTATTTTTTGAAAAAATTGCATCAAAATGCATGTCAAGGATGTACAACCCTAGTATGCAAAACAAATTGCCTCCTAGGTCAAAATTGTCCAAAATTAACAAATTTTATATGAAAATAGGGTTTTGACATCTTTTGAATCCAATTGTGAGATCTGTTTGGCCTCAAAGTGCTCTAAAATTCAGAGAATCTCCTATTTTCACAAAAAAAAACCCTGAAAATAACCAAATCTAATCCAAAAAACCCTCATTCCTACTTTCTTCAAAAATTGAACTAGTTACAATAGATCTGACTCTAATAGCATGAAGTATTTAAGCAATACAAATCCACAAAACCCAAAGAATACTTTTCGCAAAGAAGAAGAGACAAAGAAGAGGCAAGGATTTGGCTCTGAAAAATATAGAAAATATATTATCAGACTAAAAGAATGAATGAAATTTACAATTGGTTAATCCTTATTGAAGGAGATCGTAATACCTAAATGGGAAACCCTAAGAGGTAAATGTCGTTTTATAATTAATATTTAATTATTAAATGGAAATACATGTGCATAAAGAGAAATATTAAGAAGGGAGAAAATGTAATCTAATAAGTTAAATTAAATTAACCCTTTACTCTAACAATAACCATTCACAACAAGATACAAAAGTAAGATCACGTTGATTGGACTTTGGGGATCATGAAGGGGATCAAATCAATATATCTGCAACACATTGGGAACCACTAAATAATAATGCTTAAATATTGAGAGATCACATCACAAAGTTGGATTATCCATTATAAATGAATATATATTTGTCTCATCAATAAATTGTACTCCTAGGAGGGACATTACAAAGGAGGTTGATATCCTATGGAGATGAACCAATCAAGAAAACTGACATATCAAATATTGGTACCAATGATGCACAATATATATTGAAACAATATTGAGTAAGAGTATAGAGGGTGAGGATATGTCTACTTCCTACGAGAACAAGGACTCTCAAGAAGGATGATAGTATAATCTCAATAGACAAAGATCACATCCAATTATTATTTAAAGGTTCATGTATTCTATTAGAGAGGGTCTTGCAGATTATTTAGAGATAAAAATTTAATCATGCAAAGTTGTATTTAATCATGAGATAATCCAAGTCATTCTTGTAGCCACAAGGAAACCTAGGCAGCCTTTGTGCCTCTATGTTTGAAGAAATCTTTGATGGTAATGAATAGTTGATTTTCTATATGTCATCAATCAAGGAGTAATCATATTTTATGATTAGTAAATTATAAATAGAGGTTGGAAGTGATCTACAAGTATTGGAAAAATAACTAAGAAGTTTGTCGTACTTGAATATGATGCAAAATTGTTCGGTAATATAAGAGTGGGAACTTCACATTGTTGGGGGGAGGTGGGTGATAAAAAATGTTCCATTCCCACTTAAACCATCTTTAAAGAGGATATGTTTCATTCACATGTAGATAAGTATTTCTTATCTTTGATTGTTACATTTATCTACTCATTGTATTCTCTTTATTAATTTTATTTCTATAAAAGAGTGAGGTTGTACTTGTAGGAAAAGAAAGTTATTCATTACTCATCTAATAATCATGCTAGATAGAGTGAGGTTCTTGAAGTGAATATCCTTGATGATCAAGATTATGAGTGTCCTATGTCAAGAAGAACCATGACAATTCTTAAGAGGCAACTCTGGACAAAGAGAGGGAGCAAAATATGAGGGAGTCTGACATCTGACACTTCATCATAGGTAACTTTGAACGAGGGGTTGAAAAGTTCATGTTAGATTCAGAGGGAGTTTTAAACCTTGTTGGAAATAACTTTGACAAGGAGGTCTAGAGATTATTGTTTCTTATTATTTTGCATAAGTCGACTATATCATGAAAGTTGACAATTTTTCATTGATGTATTGGTGAGGTCGCTATTGTAAGATAATAGTCTTAACAATGGCTTGACATGTTATCATGATTAACAACATTAAGTTGTTGTCCTAGAGTGTTGGATATCATGATAACAAACATACCATGATAAACTATGTTAAGTTGTTGTCCTAAAGTGTCAGATATCATAATACTTGTCATGATGGAGAGCATGACATTTTTTATTATCTATTATCTAATAGACTACATTTGGTTGTTGTCCTAGAGTGTGCCAAAAATAAGATAACTAAGATCCTTCTAGGATATAACATATTCTTTTGGTAGGCATCATGAACATGATATTAGTGCAGATACCAAAAGAATATAGGTATTACTAATATTTCCTGTTGAATCATACTTCAAATGATATCAAATGATAACATCTAAGTTAATGGATATATGTTGATAACCTTAATATCATATTGAGATGATATCTCTCTATATACTTAAGACCATAATGTGTTCTATTGCAATCCTCCTAGATAAGAGAGTGTTAAGGTTATAGCTTTAGTTGGATTGAATTGACTTGGAGATAAAAAAAATTATGGTTAATATGGTAAAGCATCATTTAGATAAATACTTTTATATATATGTATGTATGGATGTATAATGTATACATATATGTTACATATAATTATGTTTATATAAATTATTAATATATTGTGCAATGATGATTAACTTATAATTTTCCATATACAGACATATCTCTTCATGAGACATGTCTCCTCTTCTCATATTTATATGACATTCAAATCTACATTTGGAACATACATAAATAAATGGCAGTGTCATTACTGATATATCTTGTTGAAACATACTTCAAATGATATCAAAAGATAACATCTAAGTTAATAGATATATGTTGATAACCTTAATATCATATATGATATCTCTCTCTATATACTTGAGAGTATATGTGTTCTATAACAATCCTCCCTAGCTAAGAAGGAGTGTTAATGTTGTAGCTTCAGTTGGATTCAATGGATCTTACACACACACACACACACACACACACACACACACACACACACGTGTATGTATGTATATATACATATGCATGTGTGTGTGTGTGTGTGTGTGTGTATGTATATATATACATACATACATACATATGTGTGTGTGTGTGTGTGTGTGTGTGTGTATGTATGCATATATATATGTCTGTATATGTGTGTGTGTGTGTGTGTGTGTGTGTATGCATATATGCATATATACATATATATTACATATAATTATGTTTATATAAATTGTTAACATATTGTCTAATGACTATTTGTGGTGTTTTGAAATGCTATAAGTTTCAAATTACCTCGATGAGAACAAGACACATACAGGGGCAGCTAACTCTCATCCTTAACATGTCATTTCAGACATCGGGCGAACTATAAGGCTAGATCCTTCTTCTACTTCAGGCTCTGCAAAACCTAGGTGAGTGGACCTCAGATTCAATTATATGGTACTAGTGCAAAACATATTCTTGAATCTAATAAGCAGGTTTAACCCTTATTTCTTCTATTAACTCATGCAATGACATAGATCTGTAGTAGCTAAATGAAAGATAATGAAATTCATAAGCTAAGTGAGGGCATTCTATTATAGCTCTTCAACATGAAAGGGAAAAGTAATTGATTAATAATGTTGATCTCAGCAAAGCCCCAAATTTGTAGCAATAAGAACTAATTGATCCTATAACTAATCAGTGCCTAATCCATTGGGCAATTCTTTGAATCAAATACATACATATGGATACCTGAGACATATTCATATCTTTAGATATTTGATCTATCTATTCACCTTGTAAATAGACATCTATGTTCATAAAGATCTCACTACTTACTGAATATCTTTTTGATGAAACCTACAACCTTGTCAAGGTAAATAAGCATTTACTTGGCTCTTTGTTCCAATAGAAAACTTATCCAGACATACAACCTTAAGAGATTGCAAACGAGTTTAAGCTCTTTGTTCTTAAACATAAAACATTGCAGATAACAGAGGAAGGAGATAAGAATCATAATGAAACTAAAGAGATTTCTACTCAGCTATATTCATTTTCTTGATATTATACATTCATATGCATGAAATCAAAACATAGAAAAACCTAATAGATATGAACTTTCTGTATTTATCTTCACTACTGTTGTTCATACAAGAGAAATTGCTAAAGAAAATGTGGTGTTACAGTAATGAAAACACATCAAAACTGGAACCATTGGTCTCACAAATCTGAGAAAAACTCAAGATTGGAACCCCTATGGTATCACAACGGTGAGTCCTTTTTTCTTCAAAACTAGAACCAATACAGTGAAAAAGAAAGAGAATAATATAGAGGAAGGAATTACTGGATCTATTGTGCATCTGACATGTGTCCACTTGAAAAACCTCCTCAAGAAGTGAAAAGAATCTCTCTAATCTCTCTCTGTAATTGGAAATCAAATCCTTGATCATTTTTCCTTCCCAAAGCTAAAGTGATTTAGATATTGATTAGAAAGAATAACTAATTTTGATGCTAGATTTGAAACAAAAGGCAAAAGCAAAAAGTCAGTTAAATGACCTATTGGTGTAAATACGTATTTACTATTTACACTTACTTAAATTTACTTAGGTTAATGCATTATTTAATTATTTTGCATTATTTTATTATTTAGTTAGGTGAGACACTTAGGAGTTTGTGTCCTCTAATGAGTTATGCAACTATAATTATGTACATGGTGTCTACAACACAAGAGTTTGCATCATTAACTGAGTTGTCATGTAGACAACATAGTTGTTCACACTCCTAATTTAGCATATGTTGTCTACACCACTGATTTGCATGCTACACCATTGTAGGCTTATCTTCACATCATCGCACTTAATCTCGTGCTTAATGGAGGACAACCCATATCTAGTGGACATGTGCATGGTTGTATGACTTATCATGATGTTGACTTCTATGCATTCTAGAAGCTCTCTAGAGGCCTTTATATACAAGCACTCCTAGTGTACTCTTGTAATGGTTGTATGACATATTGAATGAATATCATCATTCTAATCATACTCTCTCTATTGGTCTACTGTGTGCTTGTGTTGAGTTCTTAGTTCTTGGGTGAATTCTTGCCTAAGCCAAATTCTTACATGGTATCAAATCTTTGAGGGAGATTCTCTACACATAGTCGTTCAAGACCATTCATGCTTCAACACCTCAACACAAATCTGGAGCATCCACAGAAATTGGGAGCGTCTAGAGCTAGATCTGACCTTGCCATTACATCCAAAGCGTTGATTCAGTGAAGATTGACTATAAATTTGCCTATGTTGGATGAAAGTTGATCGTGAAGCAAAAAAAAAATAGCAAATGGGAACCTGGAAGCCCCGATTTGCAGTTCGAGTATGGTCATTTTTAGATCTATTTAATTGGTTATTCATATCTGAAGTATTTTTATTTTTTGTAATTTATTTTCGAATTTGGTATTTTTAGATTTTTTATTGCCCATGTAGAGAAAAAAAAATTTAGGCGAATCAAGCAGTGACACCCCAGCTCGGCACTGTAATTTTGGTGGAATATTTTTATTTATTTGATAGGGCTTATTATTTAATCGGCGGACTTATTAGCAATCTGCAAGTACCTTCAATAAACTCGCAGACCATACTGCACTTCCACTAGCCACTGCAGAACTCATTTATTATACATAAATTTTAGCCAACACTTCAGGCGGCCAAGCCCAACCTCTAATGCACCTTTTACATTGATACTCATGGCTTGTTTAATTTAAGCCGCATGGGACTTTATACACCCACGAATGTGGGATAAATGTAAAAAGTTCGACCAATGTTAAAGATCTCGGCTTGCATAAAAAGAACTCTAGCATCAAACAGTCTCAATCTCCAACAAATGGGAAATAATCCATAGGTAGTAAGAAATCCAGTGGTGCGGATATTCTGGCACAACAGGGAATCTTCCAATCACGTTGCAAGTCTCCCTATGGACACACATCGTCCTCCTCTGCTTCCACATGGCAATTTTTGGTTCAACCAGCTCGCCCTCCACGTAGACCAATTTCATACCACCACATCCTTAAATTGTCAGCACCTGCACAAAAAACTGACTCAGCCACCAACTAAGCGACACATCGGATCCATGTGGACACAATGTCAAATTCATAGTTAGCATCGTACGTGCCCTGTCACCAAACTATATGCCATGCTAATGGACACATATGTTATTTCTATATAATTTTGTATAGTTTGTACAGTACGGGAATCACCGCATAAGACACTGACATCATCATCCATACGGCTGACATCATCAAAGGCTTGAAGGTGCATTGACGTCACCAATTCATGTGCTTAAAATTGATGATTTTCTAACCGTCATAAAGGCCAAATTTGAACTGCTGCAACGGTTGTATGAGCATCAAATTTAACCTTGTTATTTGCTGATGCAACCCCTCTCCAGATTGATTTTGGTTTTTGCAGTCCAACTTTGGGAGGCCATAACTCCAAACTCCAAATTAGGTGTTTTTTTTTAAAATTGGGTAGAATTTCCTAAACTTTTTAGTGGTGCAGCTCTTTTCTAGGCTCCAAATTAAGTGTGTTTTTTTTGAAATTGGGTAGAATTTCCTAAAAAATTTAGTGATGCAGCTCTTTTCTAGTTTTGGTGCATAGATTGTTGAAAAATTACTTTTTTTGGTGATTGTACTTGCATAATCCTACATTTTGCAACTTCAAACGCTTCGTACGGGCACATCTAAACTTCAAATTAGGTGTTTTTTTTTTGAAATTAGGTAGAATTTCTTAAATTTTTTAGTGGTGTAGCTCTTTTCTAGTTATGGTGCATGGATTGTTTAGAAATTGCATTTTTTGGCAACTGTACTTGCATAATTCTACATTTTGCAACTTCAAACGCTTCGTACGAGCACATCTGGAGTTAAAAACAGGTTTCATTTTTTTGAAAGTGCATTATTTTTTGTCTATTTTCTAGATCTGCTATTAGATTATAGGGTTGTGTGGACAAAAGCATCACTTTCAGCAATAGGGCCTTTCTTTACTTTGTAATGCTTCAAAATTGTAGCACATTGTAAAGTTCCAGATTTGTATTCTATGACAAATCTATATGGTAAAGTGTCTAAAGAGGATGTTTTCAAGATTGAAGATGAGCTTGTCTCCTTAGATCCTAAGTCATAATCCCAAGGAAGCTTGGGATACCCTCGAAAACCTATATGGTAAAGTGTCTGAAGAGGATGTTTTCAAGATTGAAGATGAGCTTGTCTCCTTAGATCCTAATTCATATGACTCAATACAGGATTTCATCATCAAGGTGAATGAACTAAGGACAAAGCTTATTGATTATGGGAGTTCTATCAAAGATGACAGATTGATCTATCTCATACATAACAAGCTACCATCAGAGTATTCCACATTTATATCTTCTTTTAACACCTCTAAGACTACTTAGGGTTTGCCTACAAGAAAGTCACTTTTGATGAATATGTTGTTCTGTTGGATACTGAAGAAAAGAAGTTGAAATCAATGGGGATTCTCAAATCACCTCAGTCTAAAGCATTGGTGGCAAACAATGAGGGTTCTCAACATTCAGTTGGATAGTCTTCAAATAAAGGAAAGGGTAAGAATAAATGGAAGAAAGACAAATCAAAGGATGCAAAAAAGACAACACCACAATCCAATCAACAAGGAAAGTCCTCAAATTCCAACAAGAAGGGGGACAATAGTAAGAAGAAGAAAAAGTGTGCCTATTGTAAGAAATCGAATCATGAAGAGCATGAGTGTTATCTCAAGAAGATTGATGAGTTGACCAACATCATGAAGAGACATAATGTTCCATTGCCTAATGCTTACAAGGATAAAGGGTCTTCTTTAGATTCAAAGGGCAAAGGGCAAGCACTCATAAAAAATTCAAACTCTTCAAAGGAATGGATATTTGACTTGGGTGCCTCATATCACATGGGTTCTTCAAAGGAGGATTTTTCTTCACTAAAGCAATCAAAGGTATCGCACATCTTCATGGGAGATGATAGCAAAATGGAAGTTGAAGGGAAAGGAAAAGTGGAGATGGAAAATGGAGAGTTTCAAGATGTTCTCTATGTTCCAAACCTAAGTTTAAATCTCCTATCAATCTACCAAATCACTCACCTCGAAGATGGACATAGAGTTGAGTTCCTTCTAGACTCAATAAAGGTGCACAGTCTAAAAGATGACTCCTTGGTTGTAATGGGGAAAGTGAATCATAACAAAAGGTTGTACTCGTTCTCCCATTTTGTGCCCAAGTCTCCTTCAAAGGTCTTGTTATCTCAATCAAATTCAAACATGCAATTATGGCATCAGTGGTATGGTCATCTTGACTTTCGTTACCTTCAGTAACTTTGCACAAATAGAATGGTCAAAGTTCTATCTCAAATCAACTTTTCTAAGGGTGAATATTCAACAGATTCAGTGGATATGCATCCAGATGGGAAGTTAGAGAGAGGGAAGTCTTCAAGAGCAACAAGTGTTCTATAGATGGTTCACGTGGTATTAGCAGGTCCTTTTGAATTTAGCCAAGGTCGCTACATACTTACCTTCATTGATGACTTTTCAAGATATACTTGGGTCTACTTTCTTCATAACAAGAATGAAGTGTTGGACAAGTTTCTATAATTCAAGACTCATGTAGAAAAGAAATCGAGGAAAGCTGTCAAAGTTCTAAGAATGGATAATGGAAGCATGCATGTGAATAGAAGACTTAAAGACTTTTGCAGACTCAATGGTATTGATCTTTAGACTCCACTAGCATTCAGTTCACATAAGACAGATGTTGTAGCATTGAGGATCTGAACTCTTAAGTCTATGGCAAGTTGCATGATAAAGGCCAAGTGTCTAGATCCATCATTAGAAGTTGAAGCAATCAAGAGTGCCACTCACATTCTTAATCGTTCTTCTCATCCAACCTTAGATGGCAAGACTCCTTTTGAGGCATGGTGCGGTAGAAAACCTATTGTGACACACTTCAGAGTCTTCAGTTGTCTTGCATGGGCAAACATATCTTCCAGGGGTTACAAGGCACAATCACCTTGGCCTTGTACTTTCATTAGTAAGATGGTGTGAAGGCATACAAACTTTTGGATCCTAAGACACGTCAGATTTTTGTGGAGGATGTTCACTTTGAGGAAAGTTTACCAAGCTTATCCTCTAATCCTCTCTGCACATTATTCAGTGTGGAAACTGATAATGACACCAGCGATAGTGCTTCAATAGATTCAGACACGTGGGGTTCTATTGATAGTTCTAGCGAGAGATCACTACATCAGTTCAGTCCACATGCATACATCACCATAGTGATAGGTCTAGAATAGTAGGGTACATTTAGTCTTCTAGGTATAGGTTCAGTGACAGATTTGGGGGATAGTATTGATGATCTACCTCTTCTTCTTGATGCAAAATCACCTTCTTTAGTTGTCATGAAGGCTCCATCCGACCTTCTTGTTCATTCTCTATATGATTGATCCTTATAGGTTGAAGTGATTATGGATACTTATGATCAGTAGTTGTAGCAAGGTTCTTCATTAGTTGTAGAGATAGACAGTTCTTTGGGACAGATTCTTCAGCCAGTTGAGTAGGTTTCAGAGACATCACGTATCCATGGGATTCTTTCCATGCATAGCAGAAGCATCTCATTTGTACCTTTGGTATTGTTTCTTCTTAAGGGGAGGAACACAATTCTACATTCTTGGATCAACTTCTTCATTGGAGCAATCACTGTTCAGCATTCTTCTTTGGGGGGGGAGCCTATCCTGTCTCTCTTCCTCTTCTCATCATTCTCTTATGTATATATTGGATGTATGTCATAATGGGGGGTCTTGATTACTCCATCCATCCATGCATCCCTATTTATCTCTCTTTTTGGGGGAGGGTTTTTCCCATGAGGTTTTCTCTCTTTCTCTGCTTTATGAGAGATTGCATTTGCATTAAGTACATAGGTACCTAACATGGCCTAGTAGCCAAGACCCATCTTGCACATCATACTAGTTTTCGTAAGCTTAAGGGCATTCCCTTAAGTTGCACTTAAGGGGGGGTGTTGGTGTAAATATATATTTACTATTCACACTTACTTAAGTTTACTTAGGTTAATGCATTATTTAATTATTTTGCATTATTTTATTATTTAGTTAGGTGAGACAAGTAGGAGTTTGTGTACTCTCATGAGTTATGCAACTCTAATTATGCATATGATGTCTACAACACAAGAGTTTGCATCATTCACTGAGTTGTCATGTAGACAACACAGTTATTCACACTCCTAATTTAGCACATGTTGTCTACACCATTGATTTGCATGTTACACCATTGTAGGCTTATCCTCATATCATCGCACTTAATCCCGTGCTTAATGGAGGATAACCCATATTTGGTGGACATGTGCCTAGTTGTCTGACTTATCATGATGTTGACTTCTATGCATTCTAGAAGCTCTCCAAAGGCCTTTATATACAAGCACTCCTAGTGTACTCTTATAATGGTTGTATGGCATATTGAATGAATATCGTCATTCTGATCATACTCTCTCTATTGGTCTATTGTGTGCTTGTGTTGAGTTCTTAATTCTTGGATGAATTCTGGCCTAAGCCAAATTCTTACATGATCTTAAGAAGCCAAGAAAACTATTTAGAATTGATTTTCTCCACATTCAAACTTCAACAAGCCTTTATATCTGCCTCCCAATCAATTTTGATGCTTAATGGTGAGAAGCGCCCGTTCTGTTGAGAATGCCCTAGAAATTATAAATCTACTTATAGTGTGAACTGGTAAATACCTATGCAAAAAGTGACTCCATATTCAAAAAGTTCATTTCCTCCTAGTTTGAATGGTATATTAAAGTCCATGTTTCAAATAAAAATTGCCCTAGTTATGCCCCTTTGAAAATCTAGAGTCCTATTGATGGTTTTGCATAGCATTTCACAAAAATTTGACCCTTTACAAAGTTTGAACTATATGGTAAATTCAAACTTTATTTAAAATTAGACCCGTGAGGAAAAAATAATAAAATATTGAAATTTATGCTTTTTGAAATTTCTCTCAATTTTCTATCTGTGTCGAACTTCGCTTGACCACCCTCGTCATGTGTCATCACTAGATTGGCTTGTTTCATGCACAATCATTGGACCCCTCCAACTTGGATGCCACATGGCATCATTTGATTCATACTCTATTCTACCATGTCAACTTGCCATCTCATCATGCCACATCATCAGTCATTATGTCACTATCCTAGTTAGCATTCTACCACATCATCAGCGACATAGCGACATAGCGACACGTGTCACCTACTGCCACCTTACCACCTCGAGAATTGTGTCACATCTAAAGCCTCTAACACATGTCACTATCAAACTCATCCAACTCACTACCACATGTCAACTTTTTATTGGGTCACCATGTCGCTATGTTCACCTCCCTACATCTTTGTCTTGGCGACATAGCGATAGCCGTCAGATGTGCCACGTGTCACCATCTGGTGCATCAAAGAGATCTGGATTGCCATGTCACATCAAGTTGCCAAGTTTCTTTCTCTGGTCTATCCTTAGGTTGCCACTTGTCCTTCTGTTACTTGCTAACACTGCCACATCACCCAGATAGGACCCACAACCTTCTTGCCAGATTTCAAGGTTTTTTGACAAGTCGCTATGTTTCTACCAGAAAACCTTGCCATTTTTCGGTGGCAACATAGAACCTTGCTAGATTTTTCAACTTTTTTGGCGATGATGTCAATGCTCCAATTCATTCATTGGCTCAAAATTTAACTTTTTAACATCCATGTTAACCAGTTGGGACCCACATGCGTCAAAAGCTACCTTCAAAAGGCAGTGTCCTTAAGACACTGAGCTTGTTGAGTTGAATTATATATAAACATTATAAAAAATCTCTACCCACTCAATGTCAAACAAAACATTTTCATAGTTTTCCCTATGTGTTCTGCATTTTCACATGTCGATGCCTCTTCTTTTTTTACACATGGCATCCAACTCCTTTCCTTGATGGTTGCGACCTCCTCAGACAGCTTCCTTTTTGCACACATCTGCTCCTAAGTCTGCTACCTTCCATAGCCATTGTGTGTTTCTTTATGCCACCTGCTAAATCTACCAAGACATGGTCTTTCTCCATGCCAACTCCTTTACAGAGTTTTCCCTGTTTGCATGGCGGCTTCCTCTGTTCTTTCTCATGCATGGGCTCTTCTTTTTTTTCTTCCATTTTTGACTTCTCTTATTCCCTTTGTCACTCATCATTCCTTTACGTCTCCTTCTATTGTTCCTTACCTACGCCATGCTTCCTTACATGAATGTAGATGCCTCCTGTGCGATTAGTATGGACCCCTGCCACCAGCATTACATGCACTTGTATAGGTTGATTAAGTAGAATAACCACCCTATCTACCTTGTCCATTAGAAAAATCATTTTGCGACCCACCAAAAGCAACACTAGCATAGTCTTGTGTGTCTCTTCTCCTAGTTACTAAACGTCCCTCTAATCCACCTCCTATTCAAGCATCAAAAGCTCTTTCATTACTGTCAATGAGAACCAAAAATTTCTCTACAAACTGTATTGCCAAAGCTTGTAATACGGTAGGCTCCACATTATGAGTAACAATGCACCTTGTTGGCTAGTCCCAACTCACATGAAGTTCTTCTGCAATCATCATCTCACTCACCATGCTATGTACTTGTGCTTCAGAAAGCTCAAACATGGTTGTAAGTTGATCTAAGCTAAGGGAACCATAACATGAGGAATACGTGAATAGGTAGGTTCTCAAAGCTTCTTCACAGATTTTTAACTTCAACATATCTAGTACACTATCCCTTTCTTGAATAAGCTTCCAAGTATCAAGACTTTCAATGACTTTGTATGCTTTTTCCCAATCACCCTTACTCAATGCTCGGGTTGTAGCCATAACATGATCACAGACATTCTCAGGAGGACCAGTGAATGTTTGCTTCTCATTTATTTCTAGTATACATCGAAATGGCTTACTTATCATCTTTCTTCTAACATCATGTGCATTTGCAACCATATTTGGCACCTCCAGAAGCATTGCACAAATCAGATGAATAGCTTCAAGTAATTCAAGATTGATATGCATGTGGTAAGGCATTTGCCTTCATGGCGGCTTTGCTTTCAATCTTGAACAAATTTTTAGGAATCTTTCACACTAGATTACCATGAGATATTAGCTTACCACTTTCACCAATGCTTTCCTCTGCTCTTTCAACATGGGATTATACACTTTCAAGGCAATATTGACTATTCCATTAGCACTTAAATTGAACAGTTCTAGTACATAAGCCTTGGGATCAACACTATGATGAGGTTTACCAATGCCCATTATGATATCCATGACCCCTACATAAAGTAAGGTGTAAAACATCACATGGTAAGCTCATATCATGACAACATCAGGAGCACATTGTGAAGAAGTATTCAATGATACTCTACAAATGAACCAACTAATTCTCCACTCAGGTCCATGTAAGTTTGGGGTTTAGCACAGAAAACTAGTATATCACCAATATGGCATTTTCCACATAGTGCCTTATAATGAACCAAATCAATAGAGATATCAATTGCTTAAGCAATATAATCGATCGTCACAAAGCCCACATTGATTTTATGTTAAAATGATTTATGCAATCCCTGTCAATGATCAAATTTCATATCTAGTTCTTCATTGAACCTCTTGCCTTGCTTGTATTATAATTCAAAATCTGGAGCCCTCACACAAACATTTGGTTTTGCATGACAATAAGCATACATCAAGACCTTATAAAAATCCATGTCATTGTAATTAGTCCTTTTAAAACATCATTAATCCTCTCAAGTGCCATAATTTTGATGAAAATAGTCAGGCCCCAAAGTGGGTCCAACAAAAAAAAAATTTGTTTTCAAATGAATGATATATCAAACTGATCCATCGAACCCATCATACTAATTAAGATCAAGTTTGACCACTGAACAATCCATTTAAAACTCATTTCACATCTTATTCGTGAACTGTCAACTTTATTCCAGGAAGTCCTTTGACCAGCTTTAAAAATTGACCAAAACACCTAACTGGCTCTGAAATTGAACATAATAATTCTACATTTTGCACACTTCTACCCTATCAAATCTCATCTCATGAAAAATTCTCAGTCAAAATATATTGACTGCCAAAGTTTTCCTTTCAGCACTGCATGCAAGTAAACATGTCAGAAAACAATAAAATGCTTTGGGATTTGGCTTCAAAATTTGGGTAAACAGACACTTGGAGGTATGAAACTAGGGTTTTGGCTCACTATCATGAGGAGAGTATAAATCTGGGATTTGGGCTCATGATGAATAACTAGGCACATTTGGCGAGCAATCAAAATGGGCTACTCAAATTTGCAGATTGGAAACACTTGATAGAAAAGCAATTTTTGCAAATGGCATGGACCTAGGAAAGTGTCTAGACGGATTCATCAAAACTTGCAAACTAGCACACTCGTAGTATTTTTAGAGTACATTATAGTGGTACAATCCATTTGATATCACCTATCACATATTTTGAGAGATGACATCACGAACAAGGGTTCTAACAAATCTGCATTTGCTGACACCGGTAAAAAGTTACAAGTTGCATTTGGAATCGTGTTTGAAAACTGATCAAACAGATTCATCATAAGCTCAAAATTGAAATATAGCAAGTCTCTGACCTCTAAAATGTAATGCAAAATGAATTTCATCAATTTAGTCAACTAGGTCAAAGTTATAACAAGTCAAACAGGGCTTCCCATAATTTAGAACAAATTGCATCAACATGACATCAATAAATGACCAACTTTGGGGGATTCAAAACCTAGGTAAATAGATTTGAAATGACTCAAAACCTAAAACATAGGCTCTTTGGTATGGACACTAAACAATTCCAAAGGGATGAGTCATGAAACATTATTGGGTGCGAGATATTCAATTACAAACACGGGCTCCTGTCGCTGTTTAACACAGGCAAAAATGCAAATTTGACAATTGCTCAAAACAAGACTTCACGAAATGGCTCAAAATGGAAATTTATCATCATGAAATACGTAGATGTATTGAATGCATGGTGTTAGAAACATTAAACATCTCATGGGCCTCAAATGGACAATCGGGCACATACACATCAAAAAGCGTTTATAGGGCTTAATTTTCAATGGTACTCAAAATCAAGGCTTCAATTTTGAGTCCCAACAATGGATCTATCTAGGGATGCATGTCCCTTGAAGGCATGGAAAGGATTCAGATCTCTAGAAGAAGCAAACCATACATCTTTCAGCAAAAACTTCTCTCTTGAGAGCTTTATTGTAAGTGAGAAAATAACTACTCCTACTATGTACAAATGATGGGCCCGGGATACCAAACTTCAACAAAAACCTTTACCTCTGTCATAAGTTTGATTCTCATCTAAACTTTCATATGGTAAACTAGAAATACATCTCCTATCAATTTCACCAATTAGATTAGCATCTTGAAACTCACCACTTAGCAAAACTAAATCTACATCTTCACTTTCATAATGCATACAAAAACTAGGATCACTTTCAACCATTTGCTCATTATGAAAGTTCTGATTAGCATGCTCAAACATATCAGACTCAAACTAAAAATTCTCTTCATTAAATGAATCATGCACGCTATCAATCTCGAATATAAAAGCATCATATTCAACATGGGGAAAAAGGTCACACATACCTTGAAAATATGCATCCTTATGTATAGCCATATTGTATTCAAATGAACAATCAGATTTGTACTCACACATGTCATCAATGTCAGCATCTAAAACTAATCTGGGATCTTCAAATGGTTCTTTAAAATCAAAAAATGGATCAGCCATCATATTAGAATATCCATCATAAAACTCATTACAAGGTGCATGCTGATTTTCAACAACAACTTTGTCAAACACCTTGTCATCCATATTATGGGATGCAACATCATCCTCATAATCACTGTCAAACTTGAAAGAAGAAAAATTTAATCTCTTCTAGTAGTAAGAGAAGGTATCATCATTAAACTCATTATCAACTAAATCTGAACATTCCATGTCCTCTTCACGTGTTGATAACTCCATGTAATGATCCTCTTTGAACATTTTGACCAAAAATGAGCTGATCATCATCATATAAAGCATTAGTATACATTTTAAAACCATTACACATTTCATCTTCATAGAGACTTTTAGCATGTGAAGAAAAATTAGAACTATATGAAGACTCACTTTCTACTCCATCAACGAAACATGTAGAAAATAGATCAATATTAGTTGCATTGTCTTCATGAAGGTGATTCAAATGTCTTGCAAACCAATTATCTTTAGGTGCAGATGCATTAACCTTAGAATCATTTGTATATTTCTGGTTACTACTGCATATATCCTCAAGACATTTATCTACACAATTAGGTAATCCATCATTATAAACAACCTCTTTATCCTTGTATTGTGTAGACAACTTCTCTTCACAGCTTTCAACCTCAAGATGACTTGTTCAACTCTGAAATGGAACTTCGCTTTTAGATTTAAAAGAAGAACTTAGGCCTTTACTAGCAGAGGAGTACTCACTTCTGTCATTGCTTTCTTCTTCCCAATTTGCATCTGATTCATATGAAGATGAACACGTACTAGCACTGTCCTCTTCTTGACTCAAGTAACAACTCTCGTCATTGTCTTCACATGATGCTTCATAATATGTCAGATCAACAAGTTCACCTTCATCACTTAACGTATAACTTCTAGCTCCTTCATCCTTATACTAAGAAGAATACCCTTCAACTTCATGATTAGTTATGTTTTCAACATAAAGCAAATCATCAATAGGAGAAGAAACCACTGAATTTATATCTTGCATATCTAACTAGTCAAGTGAACTAACTTTGTTATTTGCTGCTATGATATCACAAACATGTGTCCTATATTCAACAAGAACGAACTTAGCTCCTTTTTGCAACCAAGAGACTTCATGTTCACATGTTCTTACTTTTGAATTCTTAATGAGATTACTTGCAATAGAAGGGGTACCTATTTGCTGATCCGAAATTAAACACTCCTTTTGACATTGATTTTTCCTTTGCACCTCATCTTGCCAACAAACATTCCTAGAGAAGTGACTCTGGGTTAATTTGTATTTTATGTTATTCTCAATCTCTATTGCCGTCATGAATGCCTAATGCAAAGTCTTAGGCTCTTTATCTCTTAATAGGTAACTCATCTTTTTATCAAATGCATTAAGATAAACAACTAGACACACTTGATCATCCAGCTTATAACTTTCAAGAATCTCATTCAAAACTTTTGCAAATCTGATATTAAATTCAATAACTAACTCACCATTCCTGATTTGGATTTTCAAGAACTTATCAAAATAATCAGAGATTCTTACTCTTTCCCTGAACTGCTTCATGAAGGCTAAAAGTAATTCATCCCAAGATGGAATTGAACATGCCAGCAGAAAGGAAAACCAATCCCTAACATCACCTTCTAAAGTTTGAACAAACAACTTCATATGAACATCTTCATGAGCAATTTTAAAATCACCAACTAGGTCACTAAATAACTGAACATGATGACTGGCTGAATTTTCATGGTTCCCACTGAATTTAGGAAAATACTTTCTGAGGTTATATGGCATAGGGTTTGGGAAACCATGAATGCCATCAAAACATAATGGAATATATCTCTTGGTAGAAACAAATCTATAATTCTCACTAACTGGCTACATATTTGATGAAGGGAAATTTGACATTTCTAACATATTTAAAACTCATTCACCATAATTACTTTCACAATTCATTACTTGCAACAAATCTAGAGTTCTTTCTACCAATTCAAAACTTCACACATACTTCAAAATGTAAAAACACTTTTGCTGAATCTACATTCCACAAAGTATGTTGAGATGTATTAAACCATTCTCCTACTTAGTGCTGAAATTACCAATTGACGGAGAAAATTTTGTAAAGCTTACTTTCATGTAAATGAAATCACATGAAAATGGAAAATACCTTTCAATACTGATGCTTAAACCTTTGTTCTACTGATTGGCATAGGTGTTGATTTCAATTCTTCACACTGCTGATCAAATCCTTATAGAGTTACCATATCCTTGAGGAGAAACAAATGAAAATATTGTTGTGATTCATTTTATCGTTTGAATTTCTTATGATAGCAAATCATATACAACACCTCAAAACTCAATTAGTCAAGATCTTATATATTCTCTCTTCTTGCTTACAACTTGTCATAACTTTTAGATCTGCACAATTCAGTTGAGAACTCTTGAAAACATTAATATATAACCAATCTTCACTAGTACAGAGATCCTTTAGAGAGTCACCACTCATAATTGTGAGAAAGATTTAAAACATGATTCATGGCATGAAAAATTTGAAATGAACTTTCAACTTATAGAACTTTGCAAATCAACAAACACTCAGAAGAGAGGAAATATCTTCAAACAATTTTGACTCTAAATTTACAGTAGTACTTTGAAAACCACAATGTGCTGAATTGATAGAAAATAAAACTTAGTAGCAACACAATCTACATGCAAGCCTTCAAAGCTACTATTGTCCATGCATAAAGCTTAAATGGGGAACACAAAACCTTGCATACAGAACTGAATATGCAAAATATATCAGAGATTTTCAGCTCCATAATTCAGGCATCTACAACCGTTGTCCCCAGTAGGGTTGCCATTTTTTTGGTGTTTTGAAATGCTACAGGTTTCAAATTACCCTAATGAGAACAAGACACATCTAGGGGCAGCTAACTCCCATCCTTAACATGTCGTTTTAGACACCGAGGCAACTATAAGGCTAGAACCTTCTTCTACTTCAGGCTTTGCAAAACCTAGGTGGGTGGACCTTAGATTCAATTATATGGTACTAGTACAAAACATATTCCTGAATCTAATAAGTAGATTTAACCCTTATTTCTACTATTAATTCATGCAATGACATAGTTCTGCAATAGCTAAATGCAAGATAGTGAAATTCATAAGCTGAGTGAGGGCATTCTATTATAGCTCTTCAACATGAAAGGGAAAAGAAATTGATTAATGATGTTGATCTCAGCAAAGCCCCAAATATGTAGTAGTGAGAACTAATTGATCCTATAACTAATTAGTGCCTAATCCATTGGGCAATTCTTTGAATCAAATACATACATATGGATACCTGAGACATATTCATATATTCAGATATCTGATCTATCCATTCACCTTGTAAATAGACATCTATGTTCATAAAGATCTCACTACTTACTGAATATCCTCCTGATGAAACCTTCAACCTTGTCAAGGTAAATAAGCATTTACTTGGCTCTTTGTTCCAATAGAGAACTTATCTAGACATACAACCTTAAGAGATTGCAAATGAGTTTAAGCTCTTTGTTCTTAAACACAAAATATTACAGATAACAGAGGAAGGAGACGAGAATCAAAATGAAACTAAAGAGATTTCTGCTCAACTGTATTCATTTCCTTGAAATTATACATTCATAGGCATGAAATCAAAACATAGAAAAACCTAATAGATCTAAACTTTCTGTATTTATCTTCACTACTGTTGTTCATACAAGAGAAATTGCTAAAGAAAATGTCATGTAACACATCAAAACTGGAACCATTGGTCTCCAGATCTGAGAAAAACTCAAGATTGGAACCCCTATGGTATCACAACAATGAGTCCTTTTTTCTTCAAAATTGGAACCAATACAATGAGAAAGAAAGAGAATGATATAGAAGAAGAAATTCTCGGATCTGTTGTGCATCTGACATGTGTCCACTTGAAAAACCTCCTCAAGAAGTGAAAAGAATCTCTCTAATCTCTCTCTGTAACTAAACTTCAAATCCTTGATCATTTTGCCTTCCAAAAGTATAAAGTGATTCAAGTATTGATTGGAAAGAATAATTAATTTTGATGCTAGATTTAAAACTAAAGGCAAAAGCAAAAAATCAGTTAAATGACCTTAAGAAGCCAAGAAAACCATTTAGAATCAATTTTCTCCACATTCAGACTTCAACAAGCCTTTATATCTGCCTCCTAATCAATTTTGATGTTTAATGGTGAGAATTGCCAATTCCATTGAGAATGCCCTGGAAATTACAAATCTGCTTATAGAGCGAACCGGTGAATACTTGTGCAAAAAGTAACTCCATATTTAGAAAGTTCATTTCCTCCCAGTTCCAATAGTATATTGAAGTCCATGTTTCAAATAAAAATTGCCCCAGTTATGCCCCTTTGAAAATCCAGGCTCCTATTCATGGTTTTGCATAGCATTTCACAAAAATTTGACCCTTTATAAAGTTTGAGCTATATGGTAAATTCAAACTTTATTTAAAATCAGACTCATGAGGAAAAAATAATAAAATATTAAAATTTATGCCTTTTTGAAATTTCTCTCATTTTTCGATCTGGGTCAAACTTGGTTTGACCACCCTCACCAAGTGTCATCACAGGATTGGCTCATTTTATGCATAGTCATCGAACCCCTCCAACATAGATGCCATGTGGCATCATTTGATTTGTCCTCTATTCTACTACATCAACATGCCATGTCATCATGCCATGTCATCAATCATTATGTCGCTATCCTAGTTAGCATTATGCCATGTCATTAGTGACATAGTGACACATGTCACCTACTACCACCTTAGCACCTCAAAAATTGTGCCATGTCTAAGGCCTCCACCATGTGTCACTGTCAAACTCGTCCACCTCACCACCAACTTACTGCCATGTGTCAACTTTTTATTGGGTCACCATGTCGCTATGTTAACCTCCCTACAACTTTGTCTTGGTGACATAGCGACAGCCATCAGATGTGCCATGTGTGCCATCTAGTGCATAAGAGAGATTTGGACTACCACGTCACATCAAGTTGCCAAGTGTCTTCCTCTAGTTTGTTCTCAGGCTACCACTTGTCCTTTTTTTACTTGTTGATACTGCCGCATCACCCAAGTGGGACCCATGACCTTCTTGCCAGATTTCAAAGTTTTCTGACAGGTCGCTATGTTACTACCAAAAAACCTCACCATTTTCTAATGGCGACATAGCACCTTGCCAGATTTTTCAATGATGACATCGGTGCTCCAATTCATTCATTAGTTCAAAATTTAACTTTTTAACCTCCATGTTAGCCAGCTAGGACCCACATGCACGAGCAACTGCCTTCAAAAGGCGATGTCCTTAAGATACTTAGCTTGTTGAGTTGAATTTTATATAAACATTATAAAAAATCTCCACCCACTCAATATGGGACAAAATGTTTTCATAGTTTTCCCTCTCTATTTTGCATTTTCAGATGTTGCTACCTCTTCTTTTTTTACACATGGCATGTGACTCCTTTCTTTGTTGGCTGTGGCCTCTTCACATGGCTTCCTTTTTGCACACGTTTGCTCCTAAGCCTAGTACCTTCCATAGCCGCTATGGGTTCCTTTGTGCCAGCTGCTAAATCTACCAAGACATGTGTAGTGCCTGCCCCTAAGTCGCATTTCTGTTATCATTGCCAAACTCTTTTAGGCCAATTTATGTTTGATGATTAGTATTATTATTTTAGAGATTATCATATGTTGTTTTACACTCAGTTTTTTATATGATGAGATTACTTGGTACTCTATATTTCATGCATGTATGATGATTATTCAATGTTTTTAGTTATCGATGATGATTAGTTAGATGGTTTATTATCACATGTGCTTTCTTATGGATACTTACCCCATACTGCATGTGTATGGTGTGCGTGTTTGTTTTAGTTATGTATGGTGTTTCTGATGTGGTTAAGGAAGGGAGTCGTAGTCTCCTGCTAGTCAGGATCTACACGATGCACCACTTCCTGCCATTGTCTGTTTAGCTTAGAATATTGTGTTTGTACATGCGTGGATTTTATGTAGGTTGCAAGTACCGAGTATCAACTTCCCTGAATTGCCAGGATGAGCGTACCCTATCGCATTGTCTCAATGGTAAGAGAGGGGAGATAAACTCTTAAGTCCAATTCCTAAACCCTTTAGCCAATTGTCCTAATTGATAATTAGGACAAGTACCTGAGTTAAGTACCCTCTGAATGCATCAAATGATGTAATTTCGGGATTATAACCCTTTTTGTTTTGATTTAGTATGTGTTTTTCTATGAATGGGTTTTCGTATGTTGTCATATGAGTCCTTGATGTGTTTTCTATTAATTAAGTCTAATTAAAAAGATTAATTAATGATTTAATTTAATAGAGAATTAATATGATATCTTTAATATTTAATTAATTGAGAAATTAATTAAATAAAAGAATTAAATTTGGAAATTAAAGTTCAAAGATAAATTTAGAACAAGATAATATTTATTTAATTTAATAATAATATATTTGGAGTTCATTTTTAAATAAATGCTAAATATTATTGTTATTTAAATTAATTAAATATGTTATCAATTAAGTTTCTAAAATAAATTAAAAGTTGAAAGATATAAAATTATTAAGAATTCTAGATCGCATGATCTAAGCATGAGTTTAAATATGAGAAATAAATTAAAAGATTAAATAATAGAAATTAATAATGTTATTTTAATTTCATAAAGTGCACATGAGATTAAAGTAATAAATTAATTTAAAATAGAAGTCAAGTGGAATATTAAATAAAGTTATTTAATAATTCAACTTAATGCGCATGAAAGTTGAATGCAAAAGAAAAGAAAAGATAATAAAGGTTAATTTGGGAGTTAATTGAGTTGTGCAAAGAGTCTTCTCGGGTGAACACACAATTAGTGCCCCGATTTGAGGAGAAAACTTCTTATCACAACTTTGGGGGTTCATTTTTGGAGACACACGAATTTGGACGAAAATTTTTGGGAGACAACTTTTGCAAGCAAATTTCAGAAGGCTGATACCAAGAAATTTTTCCAGAAGAAGGTTATTGAGGGGAGTGAATTCTCTTACAATTCCTGGAGATTGCATAATAGCATCAGGATCAGGTAGGGTCTTGTGTTTTTGATTATCCATTAAATATGCAATTATCCTTTCCTGTCTTCTTCGTGTCTGGGGTTTGTAATCTGAGTTCTCTCTGATGAATGTTTAAACATTACAATATTGGAATTATTAGATGTTTGTCAATAAACTTCTATATACATAAGATTTAAATGGGAAGGGTTGAATCTTAGACTAAAATTTTAAATTAAATTTTCGGATGATTGACTATATTTTCTATATCAATTTAAAGAAGGAAACAATTTTTCAATACATATATATATATATATATATATTAAAAAAAATTATTTATATATATATATATATATATATATAAAAAAAAAAATTATATATATATATATATATATATATATATATATATCCTTAATTAATTGGATTATTAATAAAATCTAATTATAAACAAATTGTATTCTTTTAAAATATATATATATATATATATATATATATATATATATATATATATATATATATATATATATATATATATATATATATATATATATATATATATATATATATATATATATATATATATATATATATATATATATATATAATTTAATATATTTAAGTGGGGGGAGGGAATCACCCCGTACCCACCCCCACTATCAGCGGGCCGACAGTACCTGTGTCGTAGGTACTGCAACGGCAGGTACAGAGTACCTGCCGCCGCAGGCCTGCGGCAGAGCCGATGAGCTTTAAACGTATGTATTAAAGTTTTGTTTATTTCATTTTTTTATATATATAATTTTTATTATTTATAAAAACAAATTTTATTATTATTTAAAATTTTTAATTAATAAATTTTTAATATATTTTAATTAATAAATATTTTAATCTTTATTAATATTTAATAATTAAATAATAATACATTTAACATAGTTTGTGAATATTAATTTATTAATAATTTTGGTTAAGTATTAATAAATTAACAATTAATGAATAGATTAAAATAAGTAATTAGAACAAGTAATTATTGATTAATTTAATTAAAATTAGTTTAATTAAAGTTAATTAATAATGAATATTATCTGATTAAATGGTAGATTTGGAAGATTGACTTAATGGAAGTTATTATAGAAATGAGTTAATCGTAAGGGGTAGTTATGAAAACTTAGTTACTTGAATTCGACATTAAACTGAAACATAAACCTTACCTTAACTCAATTATATACTTTCAAATCCAATCTCTGAGACTTTGATGTTTTCTATGTGTTCTCTGTATTTTGGGGTTGTTCTAGTATTGACCAGTTTAGGTTGTTACCAGAGGCTCGGGGTTGTGAATGTGATGTCATGATGATTTGGTCTCGATCTTTCTTAACCCAACCATGGTAATGTGATGAAGTGCTTGCTCTATGACATGATTGTGTTTACTGTTTGTTATTGCTTTCCAGTTTCCTTGTGTGAAGCTGAGGTGTATGTATTTGAGATACCTGACTTAACCATTTTTGAGTCTTGATCAGTTATATTTGATAACCATTTTTGAGTCTCGATCAGTTATACTTGGATTGCTTTTCGGTCGCTTGAGAGGACTGAAGTGTTTGTTATGTTCTTAATGATGTCATGTGTTGACTTGACCATTTTGGAGTCTTCGATCAGTATTGTAATTTACTATTGGGATACTTTCTGGTTGCTCATTGGAGAACCATTGGATTTTGTGATTTATCATTGATGCCTTCAGTTGCTGATAGAGAACTGTCGTGATCATATGATTATTATTTGATGCTTATCTATTGCTCATGAAGAACTGATGTAATTTTTGTGGCTTATCTTTTATGATGTTTTTCGGTTGCTTGTATAGAACTGAGGTGATTTTATTATGATTCTTTGATTCATGATTTCATGAGCCTAGGGTAGGTTATCTATGTGTAGAGTCGGGAAGTGGCTTGCAATGGGGATCGGGGCCCTAAGAGGCTGCCTGGAGTAACCCATTGTAAGTTGTTTTAATAAGTGAAAACATTTACACTAAATGAGAGAAAATGAACCTAACAAGATAATTGTATGTTCTCTCCCATGCCTTGAGTGCTAGTACAGACTAGGATGGGGTAGACAGAATGCTTGGTTACGACCTTGCATTCCATAGTATGCCTCGTCACTATGAGAGGATACTAGTGGCCGCAGGGATCAGTAGGGACCTGAGATTCCTAAGGGATTGCTCGGGTAACTTCTACATGACTTTTGCGATGACACTTTCCCGCTTGCATATTAGGTTTCCTACGTGTCTTGTGGTACCTCTGGATTTAGATGTCGATCTTTTTAGGAACCCTTGAGTTAGCATACTTATAGGATTTCCTGGACTTAGAGAGTATTTATGATTATAGGTTTTGTTATCCTATTTGGGACTTGAGACTATCTCCTCAGCGCGGTGGGAGTGGACCATTTAGGTTCCACGTGATCGGGTGGTAGTGCTTTTACTCTTACCATTGAGATCCGTTTCGTGGTCACCGTGGCTAGAGTTTTCGTGATTGGCATTTATCGTCACTATGTTCTTGGATTATTATGATGGATGGTTAGATTTTATGATAGATGTTTTATCATTATGGATGTATGGATGTATCATGTATGGTGAATAGTCATATATTTTTACTGTACTTTGTATCATGGATTCATGGAGATTGATGCATTTCTATTTTTACATATGTATAATTCTTTTAAGCCTTTCATACCTTGTGACTTGTACAGTGGATGATTGAGCATTCCGAATTAATTTGCCAAGAGGCATTCGGATCAAATGTATATTATGGACATGGGACTTTCTGATTATTCTTTCATATGTATGTGGTAATTGTTAGACTTAGAATTTAATTAAATTTAAACGTGACTCAACGTCTTGGGATCCTTAAGAAATGTAACTTGCAATGTATGTTTGTCGATGATTACATGTTATTGCTTCCGCTACTATGTGTTTGATGTGTATGTTATACTTTCTTACTTTTAAAAAAAAAATGTTTAGCAAACTTAGTGAAACTTTAGGTTAATTCTTTTGGATCCCTTGGCGGGGCGTTACAACATGGTCTTTCTCCATGCCAACTCCTTTATGGAGTTCTCCTTGTTTGCACGATGGCTTCCTCTGTTCTTTCTCATGCGTGGGCTCTTCTTTTTTTTCTTCCATTTTTGACTTCTCTAATTCCCCTTTGTCGTTGATCATTCCTTTACGTCTCCTTCTGTTGCTCCTTACCTACGCCATGCTTCCTTACATGAATGTAGATGCCTCCTGTGCGATTAGTATGGACCCCTACCACCAGCACTACATGCACCTATATATGTTGACCGAGAAAAATAACCACATTATCTGCCTTGTCCATTAAAAAAATCATTTTTCCACCGACCAGAAGCAGCACCAGAATAGTCTTGTGTGTCTCTCCTCCTGGTTGCCAAAGGTCCCTTTAATCCACCTCCTATTCTAACATCAAAAGCTCTCTCATTACTGTCAATGAGAACCGACAATTTCTCTACAAATTGTATTGCTAAAGCATGTAATGTAGTAGGCTCCACATTATGAGTAACAATGCACCTTGTCGGCTGGTCCCAGCTCACATGAAGTTCTTTTACAATCATCATCTTACTCACCATGATATGTACTTGTGCTTCAGAAAGCTCAAACATGGTTGTAAGTTGATCTAAGCTAAGGGAACCATAACATGAGGAATACATGAATAGGTAGGTTCTCAGAACTTCTTCACAGTTTTTCAACTTCAACATATCTAGTACACCATCCCTTTCTCGAATAAGCTTCCAAGTATCAAGATTTTCAATGACTTTGTATGCTTTTTCGCAATCACCCTTACTCAATGCTCGGGTTGCAACAATAACATGATCACAAACATTCTCAGGAGGACTAGTGAATATTTGCTTCTCATTTATTTCCAATATACGTCGAACTGGCTTACTTATCACCTTTCTTCTAACATCATGTGCATTTGCAACCATATTTGGCACCTCCAGAAGCATCACACAAATCATATGAATAGCTTCAAGTAATTCAAGATTGATATGCATTTGGTAAGGCATTTGCCTCCATGGCAGCCTTGCTTTCAATCTTGGACAAATTTTCAAGAATCTTTCGCACTGGATTACCATGAGATATCAACTTACCACTTTCACCGATGCTTTCCTCTACTCTTTCAACATGGGACTATGCACTTTCAAGGCACTATTGACTATTCCATGAGCACTTAAATTGAACAGTTCTAGTACATAAGCCTTGGGATCAACATTGTGATGAGGTTTACCAATGCCCATTATGATATCCATGACCCCCGCATGGAGTAAGGCGTAAATCACCACATGATAAGCTCATATCATAACAACATCAAAAGCACATTGTGAAGAAGTATTCAATGATACTCTACAAATGAACCAACTGATTCTCCAGTCAAGTCCATGTAAGTTTGGGGTTTAGCAAGGAAAATTGGTATACTACCAATATGGCCTTTTCCACATAGTGCCATACAATGAACCAAATCGATAGAGATATCAACTACTTGAGCGATATAATCAATCATCATAAAGCCCACATTGATTTCATGTTAAAATGATTTGTGTGATCCCTGTCAATGATCAAATTTCATATCTAGTTCTTCATTGAACCTCTTGCCTTGCTTGTATTATAATTCAAAATGTGGAGCACCCACACATCCATTTGGTTTTGCATGATAATAAGCATACATCAAGACCATATAAAAATCCATGTCATTGTAATCAATCCTTTTAAAACATCATTAATCCTCTCAAGTGTCATAATTCTAATTAAAATATTTGGGCCCCAAAGTGGGTCTGGCTAAAAAAAAAATCATTTTCAAATGAATCATATATCAAACTAATCCATCAAAGCTATCATATTGATTAAGATCAAGTTTGACCACTGAACAATCCATTTAAAACTCATTTCACATCTTATTCGTGAACTGTCAACTTTGTTCTAGGAAGTCCTTTGACTAGCTTTAAAAATTGACCAAAACACTTGACTAGGTTTCAGAATCGAACATACTGATTCTATATTCTGCACACTCCTACCCTGTCAAATCTCATCTCATGACAAATTCCCAATCAAAATATATTGACTACCCAAGTTTCCCTCTCAGAACTGCCTATAAGTAAACATGTCAGAAAACCATAAAATGCTTTTCAGATTCGGCTTCAAAAATTAGGTAAATAGACAATTGGAGGTATGAAAATTGGGGCATTGGTTCACTATCATACGGAGAGTGTAAATTTTGGATTTGGGCTCATGATGAATAACTGGGCGCATTTGGCAAGCGGTCAAAGTGGGCTACTCAAATTTGCAGACTGGAAACACTTGACAAAAAAGGGGTTTTTGCAAATGGAATGGACCTGGGGAAGTGTCCAAATGGATTTGTCAAAACTTGCAAATTGGCACACTCGTAGTATTTTCAGAGTACAACATAGTGGTACAATCCATTTTATATCACCTATCATAAATTTTGAGATATGACATCACGAACAAGGGTTCTGACAAATCTGCGTTTGCTAACACCAATAAAAAGTTACAAGTTGCATTTGGAATCACATTTGAAAATTGATCAAACAGATTCGTAATAAGCTCAAAATTGAAACATAGCAAGTCTCTAACCTCTAAAATACAAAACAAATGGATTTTTATCAATTCAATCAACTAGGTCAAAGTTATGACAAGTCAAACAAGGCTTCCCAGAATTTAGAACAAATTGCATCAGCATGACATCGATAAATGACCAACTTTGGAGGATTCAAAACCTAGGCAAACGGATTCAAAATGACTCAAAATATGAAACATAGGCTCTTTGATATGGATGCTAAACACTCCCATAGCAGCGAGTCATGAAACATTACTAGGTGCGAGATATTCAATTACAAACATGGGCTCCTATCGTTGTTTGACACTAAGGCAAAAATGCAGATTTGACAATTGCTCAAAATAGGACTTCACGAAATGGCTCAAAATGGAAATTTATCATCATGAAACCCATAGACGTATTGAATGCATGGTGTTAGAAACATTAAACACATCGTGGGCCTCAAATGGACAGCCGGGCACATATACATCAAAAAATGTTTATAGGGCTTAATTTTCAATGGTACTCAAAATTAGGGCTTCGATTTTGAATCCCAACACTATTAACTTATAAATTTTCATATAGAGACACATATCTTCATGGGACATGTCTCCTCTTCTCATATTTATATGACATTCAAATATGTATTTGGAACACACAGAAATAAATGGTAGTGACATTAAATTTGAAAAAAATGGTCCTATATAATTAAACACAAATATTCTATTCTCACATTTCTTGTATACCAAAACATGGAGGGAAAATATTGCCCTCATTTCTCATGTACAAATGGTTGTACTAATTTTATATTTATGGATAATTTTTTTAACTTCAACTACCATTATCTATTATGTTATATTTATCTTTTTGTTCTATGCACATTTACTACTATAAGAAATATGCAACAAGATAAATACATATTTAGATTTCAAACAATATGCTATACTAGTAAAAAAAAATTCTATATTGTCATTTGGTTCAAACTATACATCAATTTCAATGAAATTTGTGAATGTAAATTAAAATAAATATTCAATAAAGAAGAAAAGACGTAAAAAAATTCACATAATTTCAAATAGGCTTTTCTCTTAAGTAAAAAAGAGAAGAGGCAAAAGAAATCTCATAACTTCAAATAGACTTTTCTCTTACCCACAAAAATTTATTTTAGTGAATTATAAAATGTTTTAAGTAATAAAGCCAAAAGAATTTCATTCAACTATTTTAAATGACCTTTATAAAAGAAAAAAGTTTACAGGTCCAGTTGAATATAAGACTTTGTAACAATGAAAAAAATCAATAAAATAATAAGAAAATATATTCGATATAATATAATTATTTCATAGATTTATGCAAAGACACTTTTTAGATATATAAATTATAATTATCTTAAGATTATATTGAATGTTTATTATTATTATTTTATAATTTAAATCTTGATATATGTTGAAAGAAAAGAATATTTAATTACTTTGATCAATTTAATTTAATATATTTTATATTTCATTTTTCTTTAATAGAAACATATCATCACTTTCGTTTACTTTCTTATAATTTTTGAAAGGAACATATTATCACATTTGTCAATTATTAGCTAAGAGACTATTAATGTGGGATTGCCCTTGGACTTTTTGTTTAGAAAATTTGTCTCACGCCATGAAACAAATTTAAAAGTTAAAAAAAAACCTTTAAAAACCTGTAAAATCATTTTGCGACAAGCAAAAAATCTGTTCACATTAAGAAAACAATGTCCAACATTATATATTTTTTATTTTATTTGAAAAAACTCTTCTTATCTATTTTTTAATGAGTAAAATAATTATTAGTAATTATCCTTTTTATTAATAGGCAAGAGCCTACAACACAACAGTAACTTGTGAGCCTCTCATGTGGGAGGCCTTGGGTTCAAATATGCTTAACACATAAAAATAATTAATTACAATAAATAACAATAATTAGTCTAGGCTTTACAACGGTAAATTGTGAGTCTCTTATCTGAGAGGTCTTAGGTTCGACTCACATCACATAATAATAATTAATCTTGGCTTCGGCCTCTTACCAATAAAAATAAAAATAAAAATTAATATAGGCTCTGGCCGTTTACTGATAAAAAAAATAAAAATTATCCTTTTTATTAATCAATTTGAAAATTAAATGAACAATAACATTGTATAAAATAATAGCATGATGGATAAAATTAAATAAACTCTTCTTATTAATTTGTTAATGAGAAAAATATTTTTTATTAATTATATTTTTTATTAATCAATTTGAAATTAAAATAAACAATAACATTGTATAAAATAATAGCAGACATGCAAAATAAAATTCAGCATGCATCATTCTAATTAGGATCTTCCTCAGGTCATCCGAGTTTACATGTTGAATGGCAAACATATTAAGTTATATCATCTTTGTTTCATATGAAAGTTAGACAGTTGCTATCATTTAAAAAAATTGGGGCTCAGAGATGGTAATGAATATTTCTGTTTAAATTTTGAATCCTCCTAATTAAAATTTTATACTTTTCACAACCTATTGACCGCAAGGAGGAAGGAAAATGTAAGGTAGATTCTTCTTGCTAGTGTCTGAACTACTTATTTCCATGGCCAAACTCCAAATTGGATATGGGAGATAAAATCCTTGTCTTCCTCTCCAAGCTAGCCCACCTTTTACGATCTGTCAGTGCACCGATTCAATCCAGATAACCCATCACAAAAATCGTTGGCTTCCATTCACATAGAAAAGCATATGATATCACCTCCACTACTTCAGTGCAATCCAGACTTGTATTGCCCTACTCTATGAAATTTGAACCCTTGTTACTAATTTCAAATTTTCCTACACCCTGTGACCAAACCTTGTATTTTGTTTCCCCTATCGTATAAATTCTTTTGGGTTTATATTTCTCTGAAACCCTTTGAGGAATTTACCACTTCAAGTGAGAGTTTGAAATTTCCATCGTGCATGAGATTATCGAGTGAATATGCCAAGTAGAGTAGAGGTTAATAATACAAATTATGCACTTAATAATCAACATAGTTACAAAGGCAACCAGTCTAATCCAAGATTTCAGAGGAATGGCCAAAACCTAGAGCGTATGTGCATCAAAAGTAGTTGATTCATCCTTCTCTGCTAAAGCACTGAATAAATAAAAATGGGTGTTGAGACAACGGAAATAGCCCTTGCATGATCTCTCTATCTACAAATTTGAGATATGCAGTAAAGACAAATATGTGTTTTTGGCCCTAGCTAAGCCAAATGAGTTGGACCATGCAAATTACAGGACAAGAATCTCAATCACAAGATCATTAATAATACATTGGGTGCACTAATCAAAATTTTTTGAAGAAATACACAGAGAAGATAGGTGTTTGGTCAGGGATAAATCCAAATGGGTATATCAATACAGTTTAGAGATTTTCAAACCAAAATGCCTCAATTGTGAATAAGGCAATTAAGATTATGGTTAATCAACAAACAAATAATAGTAATGATCTTCATAAAGTCGACAATTCTTTGGCACAGGCAAGTTATCAATCTAATATCATTTTTTTAGACAAAGTATGGTTCATACAAGAGATTGCCTTTGTATTCCCAGTAGGTAGGTCCTATTGAGAATCTATATGAGAATTTCCCCAAAACCCTTGAATCACATCTTTGCAAGCCCAAATCCTCAAAGTTCAAAACCTCGCATAACCTTCCAAGAACATATATTTCCCCCTCATCACAGTAATATTTTTCCCAATTCTCCCTCTCAATACCCTAGTCAACTTCAAAAGATTTCTCAATCCAATACTAAAGCTAAAGAATAGATATTGATCATCAATAATCTAAACAGTGAAGAGCGATGACATGAATACAAGAATATCAGTGTTTTTGCATTATGGAACAGGCCAAAACAATATGATCAATCTAATTAATTAGCTCCAGGATTTTTGTCAAAACCAGGTAAGTATATCTCACCATTCTGAAAGAGTTATGTTCATTCAGTGTACAGATGAAAATGTCAAAAAAGATGTTCTCTTTACCTATGTTTTCTATTTTAATGGTTATTATGTTAATTTTTTAGAATGGATACCAAATTTTAAGGAAGAATTGTTAAACTTTTCCATTCCAACTTGGGTTTCAATTCATTTGCTCCCACCAAAGCTTTTACATATAGAGATTCTCAGGAATATAGGTTCATCAATGGGAAACCTGATAGGAATGAACACTTCATACAAATATTGTAATAACATTAAATTTTTGATTAACTGCAACATTAATACTCCTAAATTCCAACCTATTAAGGTAATAACCAATAGATCTATCTACAACTTAAATCCTCATAGATTTGAAGGCAAAATCGTTGAAATAATTTGATTAAATAATGAAAGAAATATCACTTTTAAAACTATGCAACCAACCTCTGAGCTTAAAGACATCTTCCCTATGATGTGTACAAGAACTAAAAAATAATTTAAAGGAAAGTGCAATCATTTCACAACAAGGAAAATAGGTGCAAAGTTGGAATTTAGTAAAACAAGTAAGGAAAAAATAACAGTCAATAACTAAAACCACTTATATCAGAGATAGAGATCATATTGAAATTATAGAAAATCTACAAGAAACAAAAGAAAATGAAGCAAAGGAAAAGTCTTCAATATCAGATAATAGTAAAGAAGTGATTGATATGTCAGATATAAAACAAAATAAAGACACTAATCCACAGCAGGGAAATGAACGAACCTATGAAGATCAAAGCAATAAAGGTATCAACAAAAGAGATGGAGTAAAAATATAACTTAAGATAGGGTATACTAGGATGTAAAAGACATGAAATAGATATAGAAGGAATAACAAGAAAAAAAAAAAAAAAAAAACTTAGACAACAAAGGTGGCAAAAGAAATTGGTTGGAAAGAGAAAGCATCACGGAAAGAACCCAGGTCCTAGGAAAAAATTATTTTGGATAACTTTACCAGCACTATTGAAGAAATTGAAAACAAAGGTCTCTTCTTTGTTGTTTCACCTAAGAATAGTTAGGATAAACACACAAAAAAGAAGTATTAGCGACCTTGTTGTTATAGAAAGTAGAGTCTATAAAGGAAAACATAGAAGCCAAGAAAGAGATAGTCAAGAAGTGTAACAAATTTTGGCAGACACCAAATACAACACAAGAATCTCCAAATAATAATTACGATGGGCACATTGCAAGAAAGAATTATCAAAGTAAGATAAAAGGAATGCCAATACAAGATTTTCATGACTTCTTGAATAATGAGTTGTCAAAAAATGATAATTTGGAAATGTCAATGTTAGATGAAGCTCAGAAAGAAAACTTGGAATGGTTAATAGATGAATTGATACAAGTTTTTAACCACAATAATATTGCTAAAAGCAGTGATGTACAAAAAGAGGAACTAATTCAGTGAGTTTTAAAACTAGGAGGAGATAATTGCACTTTTGAAGATTTAAGAAGAGATTTGTTAATCATTGATGATGAAGATAAGAATAGTAAAGCGGAATGGTCTATAGAAGATAGAATATGCTCAGAACAAGGAGATGTTACAAGTGTGGGTAGAAAAAGGAATAAACAAGATTTAGTAGTTAATATGAGTTCAGATGACCAGATAAATCTTGTTGATCAGATAATGATAGAATTAGAAAACTAAGAGATAGACATGAAAGAAGGTAAGCAATTGGAAAGTGTAGCAAATGCATAGAACATAGAACATTTAGGTATTTTGATGAATCAAGAAGGGATAAGCAACCTTAAATTGTTGAAATTTGATTGAAAATATCATTGTTAAGAGAGATTGTTAAGAGGGAGATTGTTGAAGAAGACTATGTGTTTCAAGCATTGTTTTGTCACTGATGTCAAACCCGCTATTTGTTGGTAAGAAAATTGCTTATAAGATTCAAGTACTATCACTTAGTTGATTGATGAAGAGGATTTGGTCAAAAGATGTAACAATAGCACCTAGAGGAAAGGTTGAGTTATGATTATGTAATGAAGTACAAGAATTAGTTAAGATAGTGGTAACATGATGCATTAATAATCTACTTAAGGTTACAAATGTTGGCTACACTAAGAAAGATTACAAGAACATGTGATACAAAGTTTGTCTACTAAGCTTGACCGAGTGGATAATAGGTGTCGAGAAAAGTCAATACAAGCTAAGTAGAAAATCAGTTGGAGCTAAGTAAAAGAAAATTCTTGTGGATGCCAAGCAAGACAGTTGATGCCGAGTAAAGTTTAGTTGATGTCGAGCACCAGTAAACTTTAGAGGATGCCAAGTAACACAATGTGTCTCAGCATCAAAATGTTGATAATGTTGAACTATTTCATTATTTCAAAGATCGTGGATTCGATGAATCTAAGCTGACAAGTTTGTTTTCTTGAATTTTGTGAACTAGGTGAAAGATAAGGATGATGAGCTGGCAGTACAAAATTCTAAGTAAACCATTTTGAGGCAAATTCAAAGTGGATTCTAGAGGAAGTTTCTAGAATTGATATGGAATATGGGGTAGATACATTGTGTCCTATTGATGTAGGTAAAAGGTGAATAACTAGGGCCAAAGGCTCACCCAGCTATCCAAACCACCCTACAAGAGTTAACACAACAAAAGCAAACACAAGGAACAACAACCAAAGGAGGAAGAAGAGAGAAATACTTTTATTGATTCACCAAAATATCTTCATACATGCCCAGCTATAAGGCCTTTTGGGTTACGGCCCAAACATAAATACATTCACATTCCAAGATCCAACTACAAATTCGCACTTTTAGTTTTGCTCTCAAAATTCCTCTTTTCAAAAACATTTTTTTTCTTCTCCCAACAACTTGCCTAACTCAAAGTCTAAACACTCTATATATACTTGCCAAAATAGCTTACAGATTATTCTAGAACATTACATAAGAGGAAGGCCGACCCAACAATGGTCTGGACACATCCCAAGAAAAGATCTTAACATAAATGTCGCAATCAAAATAAATCTCACAAATTAGCTCACAGAAATCATGTCCAAATGCTGATACTCAACATACACTGGGTAACTCAGCACATGAAGAGTCACTTGGCATATACTGGGTAACTCGACACATGAAGAGTCACTTGGCATACATTGGGTAACTTAGCACATGAAGGAACACTCAGTCAACACTAGATTGCTACAGTAACTTGGCATCCATTAGAGCTACAGTAACTCAGCATCCACTAGAGGTATAGTAACTTAGCATCCACTAGAGCTATAGTAACTCAACATCCATATGCAGAATGAACAAAAAAAATGAGCAGGATAACAAGGCAACCCAGGATGCTCCTGCATCAAACAACCGGAGTTGAAAGAAACAATTCTCCTGAATCGTTGAGATTCACAATTTGAGTTGAATCCAACTTAGATTGAGAAATCCATGAAGCATCTTCAATAGGCCTTTTCTTCCACTTCACCAAATATTCATAGTAATATTTTCCTCTTGTGCTTTTTCCAACTCTCTGATCTAATATTTGTTCAACTTCTTCAATCTGCTTCTTAGGATAATCTTCTAATACAACAACTTCATCATCTGACTCATGATACTTATACAAATCAGCAATATTGAATATAGGAGATATATCCATGTCATTAGATAAGTCAACTTCATAAGCATTACCACTGTCAAACTTCTTCAAGATCTTACAAGGTCCAAGTTTATTCATCTTCAGCTTACTGTATGTTCCAACTGGGAATCTTCCTTTCTTCAGATGAACCATCACCTCATCACCAACTTGAAAATCATGGTGTCTTCTAGACTGATCAACATTCTCCTTATACTTCTGATTACTTTGTTCCAACCTCAACTTCACTTCCTTATGCAAAGACTCCATAAAATGAGCAAATTCTTCTCCTGCAATGCTTTTATTTTCCTCACCAGCAACATCTCTTGAATCTGATATACCTCAAGGATGCATTCCAGTAACAATCTCAGAAGGTGTCTTCCTTGTACTCCTATTCACAGAATTGTTGTATGCAAATTCAACTTGTGCCAATACCATCTCCCAATTACTTGGCTTATTCCCAACTAAACATCTTAGCAAATTACCCAAGCTTCTATTCACAACCTTTGTCTATCCATCTGTCTGTGGATGGAATGTAGAACTAAACTTCAACTTTGTACCCATCTTCTTCCACAAAGTCTTCCAAAAATAACAACAAACCTACTATCTCTGTCAGAAATAATGCTTCTTGGTAATCCATGCAATCTCACAATCTCTTTAAAGAAAAGTTCAGCATCTGATGTCTTCTTACATGGTACGAAATGACCCATCTTAGAAAATCTGTCCACTACAACAAAATATGGAATCATACCCTTTCATTATGTTAGGAAATCCAAGAACAAAATCCATACTAATGTCAGTCCAAGGTTTCTTAGGAACAGTAATAAGTGTATACAAACCAGTATTTTGACTCACCCCTTTTGCAATTTGACAAACTCCACAACCCTTTACAAATTTTTGAACATCCTTATACATTTGTGGCCAATAATACTTCTCTTTCAGAAAACTCAATGTCTTATGTCTTATCAATTCCAAAATGTCTGGTTTATCCACCATTATGCTTTTCCTTAATCAGATTCAACCTCATAGAGCTTCTAGGAATACACAACTGAATACCTTTGAATAACGTACCTTCTTGGATGAATACTCATCATACTTACTTATGTGATCTATTAGATTTGGTGCTCTGCACTCTCTCCATGCCTCAAAAAAATCAAGATCAACATCATACAACTCTTTCATTTCATCAAAACCAAGAACTTCAACCTTCATTTCAATCAACAAAGAACGTCTTCTACTCAATGCATCGACAACTTTGTTAGTAACTCCACTCTTATGCTTGATCACAAATGTGAAACTCTGCAAGTACTCAACCCACTTCATATGTCTTTGATTCAATTTATGTTGACTTCCCAAGTATTGTAAAGCTTTGTGATTAGTATACAGTACAAACTCTTTAGGAATTTTAATAATGTCTCCACTTCTTCAATGTTTGAACAATGGCATAAAATTCTTGATCATACATAGAATACTTCCTTTTAGCATCATTCAAATTTTCACTAAAGAAAGCAGTAGGCTTGCCTTCTTGCCCTGATACAGCTCCTATTGCATTACCACTTGCATCACAGTCAACTTGAAATACTTTGTTGAAATCAGGCAAAGCTAATACAGGTAATTCAGCAACCTTTTGTTTTAAAGTCTCAAAACTCTTATCAACTCCATGTGTCCACTTAAATTCCTTTTTTATCTTCCCTTATCGTCTTAGTCATAGCACTAAAATTCTTTATAAACTTTCTGTAAAAACTAGCCAAACCATGAAATGATCTTACCTCACCCACATTCTTAGGTGTAGGCCATTCCAAAATTTCTTTAATCTTCTTAGGATCCATCTTCAATCCATCTGCTGAAATCACAAATCCCAAATAAACAATCTCCTCTTGCATAAAAGAACACTTTTTCATATTAATTAGCAACTTTTCCTCTTTCAACCTCTGCAATACTTGTCTAATATGCTCAAGATGTTCTTCCTTAGTCTTATTGAATATTAGAATATCATCCAAATAAACAATCACAAACTTACCTAAAAATCTTTTCAGAACTTCATTCATCAACCTCATGAAAGTACTAGGTGCATTAGTCAAACCAAAAGGCATAACTAACCATTCATACATACCATCTTTTGTCTTGAAAGCAGTCTTCTATTCATCACCTTCTCTAATTCTAATATGATGATAGCCACTTTTCAAATCAATCTTGGTAAAATACTTTGCTCTACTCAAAAAATCCATTATGTCATCCATCCTTGGCATAGGAAACCTATATTTCATTGCGATCTTGTTAATAGCTCTGGAATCAGTACACATTCTCCATTCTCCATTCTTTTTAGGTGCTAATACAATAGGTACAACACATGGACTCAAGCTTTCTCTAATCAAACATTTCTACAACAACTCATGCACTTGTTTGTTAAGTTCTTCATTCTCTATAGGTGTCAATCTATATGGGGCTTTGTTTGGTAAACTAACTCTAGGAATCAGATCCATACAATGACTTATACTTCTTACTAGAGGTAAACCATTAGGAATGTCATCAGCAATAATGTCTTTATACTCATTCAATAATTCTATAATTTCTACTAGTACTTGACTATCACTATTTGATGTCACTTGGTCATTACCAACTTCTGCTACTCGGTCATTACTACCAACACTCGGTCCTCTAGGAACTATGGCAAAACAAACTTGATTCTTCTTCACTTCCTTTTCAAATTTTTTTCCATTAACCATGCAAACTTTTATTGTAGTGCAACTAACCTCATCTGGACTTTCAATCAAAGGCAACAATGTTTGTTTCTTCCCATTTACCCAAAGAGGACATTATTATCCATGCTCCATAAAACATCCCCAAACATGAGATTTTCTTTACAAAAACCTAAATATAATCTTATAATACCTCAACTTAGTTTGGATAGTTTACTTATTCATCATCAGATTGCCATATATTAATTTGCAACCATCTCACAGCTAATAAACAATACTTTAAATATCTGATGATATTATTGTAAAGTGGTTGTAGAATAGTTCAAAGATTATAGTATCAACATATATAACCTACTAACTTAAATGAGTGTCTCTTTAGGTGTTGTTATTATGATGTAGACATGCTTACTCTACCCTTGGTTGAGTTAATGAACAATTATCTAGAATCTTCTAGGCCACTCTCAAAGGTTAAGTTAATTAATTTGATCTATTTAAAACCCCCTCCTCTGTACACTTGTCACAATAATTCTTTATTGTTTATGTTATATGTGTCGTGGTTTAAATATGGATTCAACTATATCTTTGTATCATGCATTTGAAGCCAGAACAATGGCATTCACAGGTATAGTTAAACTAGAGTGATGGAATAGGTTACTAAACCTAGTTGATGATATGTCAAGGGTTGATGTCATTAGGGCTTTAGGGGAAAGATCTTTCAATTATGGGTATACTTGGCACACTGATAGTTTTGTTACAGGGTCATTCATAGCCTAACTAATTAGGGCTCATGTAGGTCAATGGGAGATCATTTGTCTCTGTTATAATATCTTTGATCCCATCTAAGTAGAGGGTCTTAAGGAAGTGGTATTGAGTGTTAATATTAATTTGGGAATCTCGTTTGTGGAATTGTACATGTCAAACCCACCAGGTAGTTTGGGGAAAGCAAATGTAATAAGGCACTATATTTTATTCGCAAGATCTAACAATCAATTCAACCATGAATGTCCTAAGATGGAGACCAGTATAAAATTTATGCTTCATTGGAGGGGTATAGTCATGGACCAAGATAATGCATGGCTTCTTCATTATCTACATATTTTTATTCCTACATTGAACTAGGGGTAGAATTTGATGATCTAAACAAACTTGAGTTTACCCTACCGAATCTCTATAAATCCAGTAGAGAGAAAATGACTTATGTGTTTTCCCCAAGCACCATGGTAGCACACTTGGAGGAAGCAGATGATATAATAATGGTATTTTCAAAGAAAGAGGAGGATATGCAATAGCTCCTGGACATCCTTTTTCTCTTTCATTTTTCAGTTGGATCCTTATTATTTCAAGTGTATCAATTAAAGTTTTGTTTTTGTAGTGGTCTCCTGTCTTATTGATTGATAATCTATATGCTTATATTTTGGATTTAGGTTTTTTTTTTTGCATTAGGTCTTAAACCCTTATCGAGATTGTATCCTTCTTGTTTTGGACTTATGTTCTTTTGTCAAATGTTTGCTTGTTGTTTATAGCAGCTCCTTTTGTAAATTCTCTCGAAGTAGATGGAATGTATATTGCATATTAATACATTAATGAAAAGATATATTTCTAGTTCTATGGATTTCGTATATTATACCAAGAGGGACATAATGTACATGTTGCTAGGAACTTATCATGTTCTATTCAAAATGGATGATCTGTATAAAACTGGACTATTAATATGATGATACTTGACTTGTGTCTTTTTGCTTTGTTATGTTATCTATTCTAATTAATTTAAATTAAGGTACATTCCTCATATATAGGAGAACCTGTGAGTTTTCATTCATAAGAATGGAAGTAACTGAGAATACTAAGGGATTTTTGAATCAATAAGTATTATAAACTCTCTCTTTGAAAACTCAAGGAAAACTAGTTACAATATTATTAAGGATAGAGCGAGACAAAATCTTTCGTTCTCACATTTCAACAATTAGCAAAATTAGCTGGTTGGAATTCTGGGCTTGGCCCTTCATATAATGATATCTAACTTCAATCAAGGTCTTAAAAACTATTGGCAAATATTTAGTCAAGATAACATTTGCATGTGTTTATGTTCAATTTAAGATAATATTTTCACTCAATAACAAAGGAATTACCAATTCATTTTTATGCATTTTTTCTCACACATCTATCAAGATAGATTAAGATGTTAAACCTACTAGTTTTATGAATTTAATTGTATATGGTAAGAGTTGTTAGCATTAGTGTTCTCTCTTGATTTGGCATTCTCAATGTTGATATGTTCTTCTTTGCTTCCTTTCCTCCTTGTGTCTCTCTTGGATAAGAATGTCCACCTTAGCCTTCATCTCGAGGAACGCTCTCCGAAATTCCTACTCACTGATCTCATCAAGAACCTCCATTCCAAAAATAGACATCTTTGAAAATATTCTTCGCTTTCCAATCTCAGGATTAAATTCTTCAAGCTTGCCTTCGCCCTTCTGAATCCTGGATCTTGTTAGCATTCAAGAAAACAACTACAATAATAGTCAATTGAGCTCTGATACCACTTGATCTGATGGACGGATCTAGACTAATTGCAGTATTGAATGCTTAACTAAAATCAAATTAGTGGAAGTCTTAATACATTTATCATAAATGAAATCAAAACTTAAGATGAGAAATAGAATTGAGAGAAAAGAAGATAGAAAGTGCAAACAAAGTTTGATTTCAGAGTTTGCCACAAACGTGACTACGTCTCTGGGTCGGCTCCAATAGGGTATGACCAATCTGATTAATCTCCAAAAATCAATTACAATTATGCACCAAGACCATTTCTTCTAGCACTTCGACAACATAGCAATTCTCCAAAGTACAAAAATGGCTCTAAAAATCTCTTTAAAAAAATCTCCCTATTCTTTTGGAAAACTTCACCAAGAGAAATTTCTCTCCAAGTCTCCCTTAATTTCTGTTGCCTCTAAATGACATCCTACCCCCCTTTTTATACAAAATAATTTGCTTAAATTGGCTCAAAACTAATTAATTTAATAATAGGGAATAAAACAAAACACCCCCCCTTGAAAATCTCCTTTGCCATTTTTACATTTTGGCATTTATACAATTTTGGTGGTTAAATAATTAACCAAATAACCTCAAAAGACTATTTTAAGGTGGGTATGGCATTTGGTTATAGGTTAAATAAAACATTTGCTATTAATATCTTAATTTGCATAAGTGGCGTGTCGGCACATGCTTATTTTAGAATCCGCGGGGTTGGGGTTTCAAACCCCACAGGCGGCCATTTAAAAGTCTTTGGCGGCATTCATAGGTTAAATCACAAATCCGTTCTAAAGTCATTAAAAGCTCTACATGGTCTAGTGGCAAGGAGGGAAAGTGGTAAAAGGGAGGTTGGAGGTTCAACCCTCCTCAACAAATTTTTAAACCACCAAATTTGAGCTTGAGGTGCCATGTGGCACTATTTTATTTGCTCATATTTTTGACATGTGTCATCACCTAAGCTGCTGATATCATGATGATGTCATCACTATTACATTTTGCCTCCAAAATTCAAACGGCCATAACTTTCACATACGAAGTTCGTTTTTCACGAAACAAACGTCGTTGGAAAGCTCTCATCAAGCTCTTCATTTCAAAATCCATTGTTGACCACTTTTGAGATGTTTTGATTTCACCCCTTATCTAGCCCTTTGGTCTACCTATTGACCAAAACTTTGACCAAGCATAACTTGCACAAATGGACTCCTTTTTGCTCCGTTCAAGTTGCGTTGGAATCAGGATGCTGAGATCTTTTTGATGGTGCAAAAATCTAGAGATTTGAAGACACTTCAATTTTCACTAAAATTATCCACCGAATCAGGCCTCCCCATTGAAGACCTTTTGGACCTCCAAAAGTGACATTTACTCTGACATTAAGTGAGGACTTGGCCTCCCCACTTGTCCTGTATCATCTGTACATCTGAATACCTGGCTCACAAGCACAATGAAGACTGCAACAACAACACTGTTGATTATAAACATTATTCTATCACTTCCATAAGCATCTACATCAACTGTTGTAGCCACTAACCAATAAACATTGACTAGCATCAAGCTAAACAATAATGCAAAAATGAAAGAGAATAAATCAACAACATATCGATCCTTCACAACAGGAACATTTTTACCCAAGAAACCATCAATGCTTTCAATCATCATTCCCTCATGTTGTACTACAAGTGCATCCTGCAACATCTGACCCTGGTTAGCTACTCCAAGTTCAAGTGTAGAACCACCTGTATTGACAGACATAAGAGTTAACTCTTTACTTGCATTAATTACCCTTTTTAACTGTCCTATGTTTGCAAAAGAATGATTAGTCTTAAACCTATGAGAATGTACAATATATTGAATGCCATCTTTAAACAAGTGATAATGATTCTTTTCCCTGTAGAAAATTGCTTTTCGATCATAAAGATAAGGGCTACCAAGCACTATCCCACAGATATCCAATGGAACCACATCAAACTGTACTTTATCCACAAACTTACTAGTGATTGCAAATCTTAAGGTGCATTGTCTTGTTACTTGCAACTTATCATTTTCAAAAATCCAACCTAGTGGATAAGGTTTTTTATGTAATGTGGTTTTCAATCCCAAGTTTCTCACAATACTTTCAGAAATCAAGTTCACTTGAGAACCACTATCTATGAGTGCATCAATTTTAGTGTTCTTAGCAACAACCCTTAAATGAAACAACTCATTCCTTTTCTTATCTTTAGGGAAATCATTAACTGTAGAAGTAGAAGCACAACTAGCAACAGAAACACTAGAAATAGGAGCTTTACCTTTCACACCCATAGTTGTTATCTTCGTCTCGTCATTTGAATATGAACAAAGATCCATAACAACATTTGCAGCTTTCTCCTTACCTTTCTATTTTTGATCAAATTTTTAAGCTCACTTAGGCTTCAATTTGGGATGCAACTTCCAACAATGTTCTTCATCATGACCCTTCCTATCACAATGAGTGCAAGAAAGTTTCTCATCCTTCTTGACTGTAGTTGCCTTCTTTCCTTTCTCTGTCTCTACAACCTTAGAAGATTTCTTTACATCATTATCAAAGTTATCAATAAAAGATCCCTTACCCCTTGACTCTAAGTGTGTAGCTTGAACAGACACTTCATCCAAATTACAAGGGTTCAATACCAAAATAGAATGTCTAAGGTAGGAATGAAGACCTCCTATGTACTTCAACAAAGTATCCTAGGTGTACAAAGGAACATTCAAAGCAATAGCCCTTTTCCTAAATTCATGGGTGTACTCTTGGACAGTTTGATCTTTCCCTTGCCTAAACATTTGCCAGTCCATCATTAACTGTTGCATATGTCCTAGGGGATAAAACTGCTTCTTAAGAGCATTAACAAACTCTTCCCAAGTTAAACTGACTCTACCATGTTGTGAAACTTCTACCTTAGTCTTACTCTCTCACCAAGTTAAAGTTGTACCTCCTAACCAAAGAATAGCTAATTGAATCCTATCAACATCATCTAGTAGGTTCTGGACTCTACAGTAGACTTCTACTTGCTGAATCCAATCATCCAAATTTTCAGCATTAAGTTCACCACAATACTTAGGCAAGTCAAATTTTACATCCAGTTTGATCTTAGGCTTATACCCACTCTTGAAAGTATTAAAAGAAGTAGAATGAGGAGAAGATGGAGAAGAAGGAGAAGATGAAGAAGATGATGAAGATGGGGATGGAGGTTCAGGAGGGTCACTACCACCTCCTACTTCTTTGGCTTTGTCATCCTTTAATGAGGATTTTGCTTCCTCCTTCTTCTTAGCCTTATTTGCCTTTCTCAATTGTTGTTCGTGTCTCTCTTGGATAAGAATGTCCACCTTAGCCTTCATCTCGAGGAATGCTCTCTAAAATTCCTGCTCGCTGATCTCATCAGGAACCTCCATTCCAGAAATAGACATCTTTGAAAATATTCTTCGCTTCCCAATCTCAAGATTAAATTCTTCAAGCTTGCCTTCGCCCTTCTGAATCCTAGATCTTGTTAGCATTTAAGAAAACAACTGCAATAATAGTCAACTGAGCTCTGATACCACTTGATCTGATGGACAGATCTAGACTAATTGCAGTATTGAGTGCTTAACTAAAATCAAATTAGCAGAAGTCTTAATACATTTATCATAAATGAAATCAAAACTTAAGATGAGAAATAGAATTGAGAGAAAAGAAGATAGAAAGTGCAAACAAAGTTTGATTTCAGAGTTCACCATAAACGTGACTATGTCTCCGAGTCGACTCCAATAGAGTACGACTGATCCAATTAATCTCCAAAAATCAATTACAATTATGCACCAAGACCATTTCTTCTTGCACTTCGACAACATAGCAATTCTCCAAAGTACAAAAATGGCTCTAAAAATCTCCTAAAAAAATTCTCCCTATTCCTTTGGAAAACTTCACCAAGAGAAATTTCTCTCCAAGTCTCCCTTAATTTTCGTTGCCTCCAAATGACATCCTACCCCCCTTTTTATACAAAATAATTTGCTTAAATTGGCTCAAAACCAATTAATTTAATAATAGGGAATAAAACAAAACACCCCCCCTCGAAAATCTCCTTTGCCATTTTTACATTTTGGCATTTATACAATTTTGGTGGTTAAATAATTAACCAAATAACCTCAAAAGACTATTTTAAGGTGGGTACAACATTTGGTTATAGGTTAAATAAAACATTTGCTATTAATGTCTTAACTTGCATAAGTGGCATGTCGGCACATGCTTATTTTAGAATCTGCGGGGTCAGGGTTTCAAACCCCACAGGTGGCCATTTAAAAAGTCTTTGGTGGCATTCATACGTTAAATGAAAAATTCATTCTAAAGTCATTAAAAGCTCCACGTGGTCTAGTGGCAAGGAGGGAAAGTGGTAAATGGGAGGTTGGTGTTGGCATAAAGTTATTTTCCATTAGTGACAACACTCATCTCACAGTTCAAACCGAGCACTGAAGACATAGTTCAAACCGAGCGTCGAAGATATAGTCCAAATCGAGCGTCGACGACACAGTTCTAACCGAGTGAAGAAGCACTTAGTGTTAACCAAGTGAAGATGCATTTAGTGTTAACCGAGTGAAGAAGCACTTAGTGTTAACCGAGTGAAGATGCACTTAGTGTTAACCGAGTGAAGATGCACTTAGTGTTAACCGAGTGAAGATGCACTCAGTATTAACTGAGCGAGGAAGAACTCAGTGATAATCGAGCTCAGGAGGTTAACGAAGAAGTTAGTTTCTACCGAGTGACACTATATCTACCAAGTCACCAATGGTTACCGAGTTCCAGGCAACGTTGTATGACTAGTATGAACTGAGCGCCTACCTCTACCGAGTGCATGACGATGCCGAGTAACGTAGTGGATACCACATATCAGAAGGTCATCAAGTCTATCTGAAGAACCCGAGTTTATTTTACTATTTGGCCAACTTAGTTATATTTTTTTTACTTGTATGTGGCCGACCTTGCATGAATAATTATTGGAATGGTATATATATGTAATGTATTATATCATTCAATAGAAATACAAGATATAGAATATTGCACACAAAAAAAGGGACATAAGATATGATATGAGAAGTGGAATATATGGAATTATGATAATGCGAATTCATCAGTAGTAAAGAATACTCAGCAAGGTCTACAAGGAGCAGAAATGATTTCATCAATCACAGAAGGTGATCTACAATAAAGAATCCAGTCAAGTTGTAAGTTGATCTGTTGGTTCATCCTAACAGGTGAATCATTCTTGTAAATCCTTTAACAGGGTAGACTTAACCGTCTTTATTCAAATCTCCTAACAGAGTGCATACTTGTAAAGTATGTTTGTAAATCCTCTAACAAGGTGGATCTAGCAATCCTTTGTGCTCCTAATAGGGCAGATCACCAAAAGTGATCATTGTAAGCCTTAACCGGCCAACTTCATACTATAGTAACGAAGCTTTGTGGGTATCATCCCCACCCCAATTTTACTTTCTATTTTGGAAGGTTTTTGGGTCACCAAATCTCTGTGCATATATGGTTTAAATGTTTAATAGTTCTTTTATGCAGCAGGCTAGATGAGTGAATGTTGTATATGGTTATTCTGAATTGACTTAAAAGTTTTATTGTTACTGATTCACCCCTCCCCTCTCAGTAACCTATTATATCTTGAATATTTCCAACAATTGGTATCAGAGCTTTTTGGTTCTCAGGACAAAGTTTGACAGCTTGAGGAAAGATCTAAGTTATGGAGATATTCAGACTGGAGAAAGTTATTGAAAATGAAAAGTTAGATCTAGAAATGGCCATGGTTCAACTCAAAGAAGCAAAGGAGCATCTTTCTCAATCCCTAAAAAGAAGAAATGAACTTGCAAGACAAATGAATGACCATCACTATGTTGAAGAAAAGATTGAAGATTTGTTACCATCAAGTAGTTCAGAAGAAGCTGACAAGGCAATCAAAGAACTTCTAGAAAAGAATGGATCTCTGCAAGAAGAGGTAAGAAAGCTTAAAAGAGAGCAAGAAATACAGTCAATTAGGCTATGTGAAGTTTTAGAACAAAAAAACAAAGCACAAGAAGAATTGGAAGATAAAAGCCATAAAATTCATAATCAATCCCATCAGCATGAAGACCTTATAGACCAACTCTCTAATGCAAATGAAGAAATCAGGATTCTTAGAGTACAAAATGAAAGAATAAGGAATGATTTAAACACTGAAAAGCAAATCAATGAAAGTCTACAGAATGATTTAAGAACTGAGAGACAAATCAATGAAAGCTTGGAAAATGATCTAATCTCTGAAAGGCAAGTCAATGAAATAATGATGAAATCCCAAGCAGATATGAATCAATTAAATCAACAAAATGAGGAAAATCTTTATAGACATAAAGGTAAAGTTGGTCTTGGATACAAGGAAGAAGGTGAATCCTCCAAACAAGGTGAACAAAGGAATCAAAAACCCACTTGTAATCACTGTGGCAAGTTAGGTCATACATCAAACAAATGTTGGAGCAATGGAAAAGCAAAATTCAATGGTAAATGCTTCAATTGCAATCAGCATGGTCACAAAGCAAATGAGTGCAAAGAAAAACCAAAATTTGAAGGCAACTGTCACAAATGCAAAAAACATGGTCACAAGGCATTCCAATGCAGATCCAAATCATTCGATCCAGCTGAACAACTTGTCAAAGCCATATTTGGATGGGACTACAACACCTGGTGCAAATGTCACTATTGTGGAGAATATGGACATACTGGCATAAATTGTGCAAGACATCACCTAAGGAAGAAGGACACTACTGTAAGGTGCTATACATGTATAGAACTTGGTCATATAGCTAGAAATTGCATGAATATAGAAAGAATTGAAGATGAGAAGAAAATCAAAGCAGACAACATTCGGAAGCAAATGAAGCAACAGTGGATTCCAAAATCTACCGAACAAGATAAGTCAAGCAATGGCAATATCACTCAAGAAATGAGTGACTCCACCATTTTCGATTAATATTCATAAAAGAAAGTATGGAACTACGTCCTCCAAGAATTATCCTAAACAGTTCCACAAGAAGAAAGATGATCAGAACAATATTCAGATACACTTTGATCCTAGACTTAACCGAGTTCGGTCGAGTGCAATAAAGTTTCACTTACCGAGTTATATCAACCAAGCAAGGTCAGTTCGTGACCTTACCGAGTTAGGTCGGTACATCAATGTTTTCTTTTGATCACTGAGTTGATAGTATCTACCGAGCAAGTGGATGAGAACCTGTCATTTCATCTATCATCGTACCAAGCATTTATGACAATTTTTTCGTCAAAAAGGGCAAAATTTGATCTCATTCTTCACTACAAACTTAGAGCTAAGTTGTCTTCTGTGATTCCAGAGCAAGCTTAAAGCAATTTCGAGCAAATTTTAAAGGGCAAAGAATCTGTTCATAATTTCTCTTCACTTACTGAGCAGCAATGGCATTCGGAAGTAGCAGCTCCAAGGCAAAGAGAGGCTCAGAAATGTTGGTTAAAGGTGTGGAATGGAAGGCGCCGAACTTCAAATTGGCACCAGCAATTGCAGAATCACTTGATCCTAACGGTGCTCAGTCTCAAATTCCTCCAAAGGTACTCCTTATAAATGACATTCGCTCTCATTTCAAATGTTCCATTCAAGAACTTGGAAACCTAGAAATTGATAATGCCCTAGGAGAAATGAGCGTAGATGGAAATTTGAAACCCGACCATAAGCATCTTGAAACAAAAGGGTTAACCCACATTTCACATTTGCCAAGGAATTTTCAAGTTAAATAGGTCAGGTATGTACTCAGTCGGGTTCACAACGGGCAATTATGGTTAGAGCAACCAGTGCTTATCACAAAGAAAATGATTAACAAGATTACTGGCCTTCCCATGTTGAGCAAAGCTAAGTCTACCAAAACCCTAGGTCGGGAAGAATTGCAAAGGCTAACCCAAGAAGAATGGGATGGTAGAGGACTTAAGCTCAGTATAGTAGCTGACGTTGAATTAAGATTTGGTATTCACGTCATTGCTCATAAAATTTACAGTTCGAGCTGTCCAAACAGTGTACCTCATGAAGCAATAGATTTAGCATATAAGGTAGTAAAGAAGAATGTTGAGTTTGATCTGTCTGAATTGCTTTTGTCTCAATTTAATAAAAATATGGAAAGCATAAGGACTTCAAAGAACAACTCCTACAAATTCGGTTCACTTTTGATCTGTTTATTTTTCTATGTTCAAAAGTCTTTTCCATCAAAAGGATCAGTAGTATGGGGAAAAGATATTCCCGTTCTTTATCAAATAAATGAGTTCATTGCAGAGTTAGGTGAAAATTTTGACAGTGTTTTGGATAATTACTTTGAAGATTTTAAGGAAAGAATGAACAATAGGTTTCAGATTCCACCTAAACTGGTTGAGGAATACAAAGAAGATGTATGCTTTATGGTAGATTGTGATAAAGTATACATACAAGCAGTCAGGCCCCGAGTTACATGGGTGAAACCTCTTCCTTATAAGGTCAATATTGATGAAACCAGAGATATCATAGAAGCACTGGTGAATGAACCAGTAGACCCAAAGCAACCAGTCTTTGGAACTTATGATGAAGCTAAGGCCAAAATTGAGCTTCAAATCAAAATCCCTCAGGTCATTAGCAAAGGAAAGAGGAGGATTGCAAAGCTAAAAAAAAAAGTTGTTCCTTTGATGATTACTGAAGGGAAAGGAGAAGATGATGAAGAAGAAGAGGAAATTGAGACAGAAAAAGAAGAGGAGCCTCAACAGAAGAAAGGTAAGGTGATTATCACCAAACCTAAAAAGTAAGCTACTGCAGTCTTCTCTAGGAGAACAAGATAGGGGAAGAAGGAAACTGTACTTGTCAAGCCTCCACTCACATTTGAGGCAAGGTTGAAGGAATTAGAAGCAGGTGCTAGCTTCACAAACTTCAAAGCATTGAAGTTTGAAACAAGAACATAATAGGAGAAAATGCAGATTGAGGAACTAGTATTGAGTAAAATGGAAAGATGGAAATACTCTCTGGACGAGATTGCCTCTCAGATCCCTAAAGAGCTATTGAAGAGGTTGCAACCAAGATGGGAAACTGTAATCAAGACTATCAAGGATATCTTTGAGCAAACCCTAAAGAATCTCCTGCCGAGTCTCACTGATGCAGAAGTGAACAAATCACTGAAAGATCATGAAGGTAATATGATGATTAGATTCCACACTTGTTTGATACTAATTAAAGACATTGAGCATGTTGTAAATGATGCAACAAACATGTGGAAAAATATCTATCATCTACATAAATCCAGTGAGGATATTGTTGAAATCAAGGACAATGACAACAGTGATGATGATGATATTGAAGATATTCCAGGGGATCTGCATTCAATGATGATAAATGTTGAGGAAGAAGACAAGGAAGATGAAATGGAGGAAGAAGAAGCTGAACAAGCTAAGGAGGAAGATGATCCTATAAAAATTGCAGCCAAAGTCATTGCATCTCTTCCTCACTCTCCACCTAAAGCAGTTACATCAACTGTGGAGATAGCTTCTACTGGGGAGATTGTGTGCACAACAGCTTCATCAATTGCTCAATCTTCACCTATCTCCTCTCAGCTCCGGGTACCATCTATGCAAGTGTCTACCACTTCATCAACCAAGCTACAACCATCTTCATTGACCGAGTCATCATCAACTACAGTAGTAAGTTCATCAAGCATATCAACTTCTACTGCAGAGTGTACAGTAAATGTACCCACTGGTACTTCAATTTTGACAATTTCATCTGCTCCAATTTTTGCATCTGTTAGTTCTCCCATTCCAACCTGTACATCAATCTTGGGAGGAACATCAATTTTTGATACCATTAGCACTTATCTCAGTCTTCCTCTAGTTAGTCCTATTCCAGTTTTGTCAGCCAGTCCAGCCTCATCAACTATTGTTTCAGTTTCAAAGGGAAAAGGTGAAGTCACTACAGGAAAATCAAAGAGATACATGTTTTCCAGCAAGGTAGTGGATGAGGAAATAGACTTGGATAAGGACATTGTCATTCCTAAGATAGATCTGGATACTGCATCAGTCGATGAAATGAGAATGATCAGTCAGCTATTAGAGCAGAAGGCAAGGCAAAAACAACTGAGGCATGAGAGAGACCAGGAATATAGTATTATTGAAAGTGCTAAGAATATTCTAATAAAGGCTATAGATGTTGAAGTAGATTCTACTCAACACATTTTGATTCAGTTAGAAGAGGCTGTATATAAATTCAATGAGGATACCTTCGGCCAAGAAAAATTGATTGAAAAGGCAGAGAAGAAATTCGACAATAAGGTGCTTGAGCACATTGCTCAGCATATTGCATTAAAACAGGTAGAATTGTCTACAATTTTGAGTAATTTTGAACATTATTTTAATAATGTAACTTCACTTTTTGGCAAACTTTGTGATGTTACCGAGTATACTAAGGAAATCAAAGAAAAGTTGAAAAAAATTGATGAGGATATGAAGGTCAGTGCCCAAATGTTGCAGCTTGACCACAGTTCAAGTTCATCCCATCATCTCAGAATAAAATTTTTGTCAGAGAAACAGGCATAATTGTTGAGAGAGGAAGCAAGGATCAGGTGTACTCTAATTGACATCCAAAATATGATCCTTCCTATCATGGACACAATGCAGAAGCATATTGCCCATTCCAAAACATTGATTCATGACAAAAACTTCTCAATTGCAAATCATATGATTGAACTCTCTGCAGAAGTTCAAATAGCACTCTCCACTAGCAAACTTTTGCAAGAAAATTGGAATAAGACATTGGCTCTTATTCTCAAGGTACATTCTGATTTTATCTCTCATTTTGGAATCTCTGTGTAAATATATATTGTTTAATTTGGCATTATTGTCAAAAAGGGGAGATAGCACACTCCAAGAGATAATTGTGCAAGAGATATGTGTAAACTGTGCATATTGTATGGGGGAGATACATGTAAGAAAGATATGTGTAATAAGACTTGCAAAGATCAATTTTGAAAATTCAGAATTGTATGTCAATTTTTGCACATAAACTTTGAATCATAATTGTTTTTGTCACTAATGCCAAAGGGGGAGATTGTTGGTATAAAGTTATTTTCCATTAGTGACAACACTCATCTCACAGTTCAAACCGAGCACTGAAGACACAGTTCAAACCGAGCGTCAAAGATACAGTCCAAATCAAGCGTCAAAGACACAGTTCTAACCGAGTGAAGAAGCACTTAGTGTTAACCAAGTGAAGATGCACTTAGTGTTAACCGAGTGAAGAAGCACTTAGTGTTAACTGAGTGAATATGCACTTAGTGTTAACCGAGTGAAGATGCACTTAGTGTTAACCGAGTAAAGATGCACTCAGTATTGACCGAGTGAGGAAGGACTCAGTGATAACCGAGCTCAGGAGGTTAATGAAGAAGTTAGTTTCTACCGAGTGACACTATATCTACCGAGTTCCAGGCAACGTTGTATGACTAGTATGAACCGAGCCCCTACCTCTACCGAGTGCATGACGATGCCGAGTAACGTAGTGGATGCCGCGTATCAGAAGGTCATCAAGTCCGTCTGAAGAACCCGAGTTTATTTTACTATTTGGCTAACTCAGTTATATTTTGTTTACTTGTGTTTGGCTGACCTTGCATGAATAATTATTGGAATGGTATATATATGTAATGTATTATATCATTCAATAGAAATACAAGATATAGAATATTGCACAAAAAAAAAGGGACATAAGATATGATATGAGAAGTGGAATATATGGAATTATGATAATGCGAATTCATCAGCAGTAAAGAATACTCAGCAAGGTCTACAAGGAGCATAAATGATTTCATCAATCACAGAAGGTGATCTACAATAAAGAATCCAGTCAAGTTGTAAGTTGATCTGTTGGTTCATCCTAACAGGTGAATCATTTTTGTAAATCCTTTAACAGGGTAGACTTAACCGTCTTTATTCAAATCTCCTAACAGAGTGCATACTTGTAAAGTATGTTTGTAAATCCTCTAACAAGGTGGATCTAGCAATCCTCTGTGCTCCTAACAGGGTAGATCACCAAAAGTGATCATTGTAAGCCTTAACCAGCCAACTTCATACTGCAGTAACGAAGCTTTGTGGGTATCATCCCCACTCCAGTTTTACTTTCTATTTTGGAAGGTTTCTGGGTCACCAAATCTCTGTGCATATATGGTTTAAATGTTTAATAGTTCTTTTATGCAGCAAGCTAGATGAGTGAATGTTGTATATGGTTATTCTGAATTGACTTAAAAGTTTTATTATTACTGATTCACCCCTCCCCTCTCAGTAACCTATTATATCTTGAATATTTCCAACAGTTGGAGGTTCAAACCTCCTCAACAAATTTTTAAACCACCAAATTTGAGCTTGAGGTGCCATGTGGCACTATTTTATTTGCTCATATTTTTGACATGTGTCATCACCTAAGCTGCTGATATCATGATGACATCATCACTATTACATTTTGCCTCCAAAATTCAAACGGCCATAACTTTCACATATGAAGTCCGTTTTTAACGAAATGAACACCGTTGGAAAGCTCTCATCAAGCTCTTCATTTTAAAATCCATTTTTGACCACTTTTGAGATGGTTTGATTTTGCCCCTTATCTAGGCCTCTGGTCTACCTATTGACCAAAACTTTGACCGAGCATAACTTGCACAAACAAACTCCTTTTTGCTCCGTTCAAGTTGCATTGGAATCAGGACGCTAAGATCTTTTTGATGGTGCAAAAATCTAGAGATTTGAAGACACTTCAATTTTCACTAAAATTATCCACCGGATCAGTCGATTTATGGCCAAGGTTTCTAGAGTTTCACAAAACCCTAGTGGTGTCCTAGATTCTCAAGAGAGTCCCAAAATTGTTGAGATACCCGTCTGCATCTCTAATGCAGAAATTGAAGAATTATGGAATGAATGTCAAAAAGTTGGAGTTTTTGCAATATGGAATGGCCCAAAGAAAGATATTGCTTTGCTTTCTTACTAGGTAGAAGATAACTGCAAAGAACATGTAAGTATCTCTCACTTTTTGGAAAGAATCATTTATTTGAGATGTACAGATGAATCCATCAAAGAAGAGTTCATATCTATTTTTGAATGTTTTTTCAATGGCTATTTGGTTAATTTTGTAGAATGGAGTTTGAATTTTAGTATAGATGGGTTAGATATTTCGTGTCCTAGGTGGTACAACATTCAGTCTTTACCACCAAAGTTTATCCAAATCGAGATTCTTAGGTCATTAGGGTTTGCATTGGGAGATCTAATAGGCATTGATTCCCCATTTTAGTATTGTAATAATGTGAAACTCCTCATTAGAACCAAGCTGAATCAACCAGTTCAAACTCATAGTAAGATTATAACCAACAAAGCATCCTATGACATAAATCTTCAAACTTTTGAAGGGGAAATATCAAAAAAAAATTGTTTGATGATATTTCCCCTTCAAAAGTTTTCCAAGGATCAAAATTCAGAAAAAGAAATTGAGGTTAAGTTTGGCAATTCAAGAGACATCTTCACAGTATAATCAGGAAGAGGAAAGTCTAATCAAGCATCTGCAGGATGAAAGGAATGTCATGGAGAATTATAAGATTAATCTAGAAGCCAAAAAAAGACTCAAATCAATCATAGTGGTGGAATCAAAGAAGAATCTAGACACGACTCAAAAGAACAAATTGAAAGCAAAATAAAGGTCGAAAAGAAGGAAAGAAGACAAAAAGAGTAATACAGAGCATATTAGGTCTTTAAAAGAGATTAAAGGTTTAGGAGATTGTGAGATTAATTTGCAAAGTACTCAAAATCAGTCTAAATCTGATGAGCGAGGAGGGAATTTGGTAAGATTTAAGCAACATGACTTAGAAATTCCCCTCTGTAGGATATCAATGGATAATGACCTTAAGGGTATAGGCAAGGTAACTCCAAAATCAAAGGAAATATCTCTTCAACAATCCAAAGAAGAAGGGATGAATGGTCAAAAGAACATAGAAGATATTGAGAACTCATTATTTGAATTAAGTCCAAGTAATGTAGAAAATCACAAAGATCCAGAGGAAGATCCCAAAAGGGAGCAATGTTAGTTACAAGTTTTAGAAGATAGAGACATAACTCCAATCAGAGAGGTATGCAACAGATCTAAGTTTTGGCAAACCCCAACAGAATATGGTGGGTCACCATTCACTCGAGTTGACAACCAAAATGTTGAGGACCACAGTACAGAGACAACAGAAAGATCCATGGCAAATGAGCTCTAGAATTTCCTTAATAAGGACAGTGCTTTGGACTCAGAAGTGGCAATTGAAAGATTTGAAGATGAGTTTCTTGAGCAACTAACTAAGGAACTAGTTCAATTATTTTGTCCTAAGAACATTGATAACAACACAAAAGCTCAAAAGGAGGAATTGATGCAGAGATTTCTTAAACTTGGTGGCAACAATTACACTTATGAAGATCTAAGGCATGATTTATAGAAGATTGAGGATGCAGATAACAAGCAAGGTCAGATTCAGTCAAAAGAATATGCAAGGGATGTAGAGTAAGAAGGCAAAGGGATTGCTAAGATTAATAAAAAAGACCTGTATTCAAAAGAAAGAGATCAACCAAGCATAATAGACCAGATCATTAGAGAATTGGAAGTTGATGAAACGAAAGGAAAGGTCTGTGAGAAAATCTTTAGTGCTCAAAATAATATGGAATATCTAGGGATACAGATGAATCAGGAAGGACTAAATTCACCCAAATATGGGAGAGTGAAAGAGAAGAGAGGCAGAAAGTCTTTGAAGGAACTCAGGGAAGCAGATGGACTCAGCAGGGAACATCAGAAGATAGATCATTTAATTAATAATGGGAAGGGGAAGAGCCTTCCCAAGGAGCCATGAGGATTACAACATGGAATTCTAGGGGCTTTAATGCCCCTAGCAAAAAAAGGTTACTAAAACAAAACCTTAAATTATTTGATTCATATATTATTTTAGTATAGGAAACAAAGTTAAGTAAGGCAGAAGGATTGAAATTTAAAAAGATGCTTGGTTTCTAGAGGTCCACATTTCGAGAATCAATAGGTGCCTCTGGGGGTCTAGGAATCTTGTGGAACCTTAGGAATGTTTCTATAGATCTCCTCACTTGCAATAATAATTGGATCAACGTAAGGGTTCAGAGTTTGAAATCTAATCTTCATTTCATGTTAATTAATGTATATGGGCCAATAAGTAATTTAGGAAAGAAATTAGTTTGGGATGAAATTAGTTTTGTTATCAATATCATTAGGATGATCCATGCCTAGTAGGTGGTGACTTTAATATTGTCTTAAATCTATCTAAAAAAGTAGGTGTATCCGCCATCTCTTGCAATCCTCCCTGGTCTTCAAACAATGGTGTGATGGACATAATCTAATTGATATTCCAATCAATAATGGGAAGTATACTTGGAATAACAGGAGGAAAGATTTTGCATAAATAGCGAAAAAACTAGATAGGTTTTTCTTTAAAGGCAATTTGGATGGGAATAATTTTAACATTCATTCTACCATTTTGCCCATTGCTAGGTCAGATCATTACCCAATTAGACTAGAATTTGTAGAGCCATCAAAACCAACGAGGAATCCATTTAAATGTGAAAAAATGTGGTTTTTAGATCCTAATTTTATTAAAAATATAAAAGAATGGTGGGATCAAGATAACTTTGAAGGCTCCAAAATGTTCATTTTTTGTTTCAAAAATGAAGATGATGAAAGAACGGATGCTTAAATGGAACAAAGAACATTTCAATAATATCTTTTTTAAAAATTAGATATAGAAGAGAAACTAAAGGATTTAAATATGGAAGTAATTAAGAAAGGCATGAATAATGAACGATATATGTTAGAAAAAGAATTACTCGCCAAACAAGAGGATATATTATCCAAAGAGGAAATATTCTAGAGACAAAAATCTAGGGAGAATTGGTTAGATGAAGGGGACCAGAATACAAAATTCTTTTACAACTCTTCCCTATACAATAGATCGAACAGTAAAATAACTAGTATTAGAAATAAGATGGGATTCCTCATTGAGAATCCAAGTGAAATAGCAAACACCTTTGTTACACATTATCAAGAGATTCTAAATAATTTTGAAGGGTCTAACAAGGAGGCGCAAGCTGAATTACTCAAATTTATTCCAAAAGTAATCACTCCCAAAAATAACAAACTCTTCAATAAAGCTATTACTTTGGAGGAAGTTAGAGAGGTTGTTTTCAATATGAACCTTGATAAATCCCTAGGCCCAAACGACTTTCAAACTTTCTTTGTCAAAATTGTTGGAATTAACTAGTGGGAAGATTTACTTTTTTTGGGGGGGGGGGTGGGTGGAGGTGAATCAGAAGTAACTAACTTTAACCTTTTCAAATCCTTTTTAACTAAAACCATTCACATGCATCTAATTTATCTAATAAACATGAAAGAAAAGACATGCATGAAAATAGACAACACACAATTATGGTGACCCATAAACCCTCCAAAATGAGAAGGTAAAACTGGGGTGGTGATGACACCCACAAAATATCACTACAACAATGTGTAATTGTTCAAGGTTACAATGTTTGACCACTTCCAATGGTCTGCCCTGTGAAAGGCCTATCCTGTTAAAGACTTTACACTCTGTAAAAAGTGACATGGTTAAAGGATTTCACTACCCTACTAAAAGTAGGCCTGGTTAAAGGACTTTAGTACATTCACTTGAAATGCCACCATGTTAAAGGATTTACAAATGGCTGCTAGGCTAACCTAAGTTCATAGGATTTCCATATCTAATACAATTGCTAGAGAGTATTAGAAAGCTTTGACCTGATAACTTTGCAATCTTTAATTGTTGATTCTAGATCCTTGTTCTACTCTTATTGATTCGATCCTTGCTTGATATGATATGCCACTCTATGAGGTTCTGATACTCTGTTCTTTCAAAAACTTGATTATGTTATGCTGCTTTGTTCTTCACCAAGTCTTTTACCCTTATGCACTTTGCTATATTTCACCCATACATATCCTTTCCTGTGCACACATAATGGGGTTTCGTTCTCTTTTTAAATATTTCAAACACTTAAGGTTAGGTATGAATCTATGATCAATATTAGATATTCATTTCCTACTCATTTCTTGCACTTTTCCTATTGGTTGCATGTCTTTTGCATTTTTCTTATTGGCTGCATGTTGATTACATAGGTAATGCAAAAGATTTGATCTTATCTTCAAGATCCTTTGAGATTCATCACATGTCAGCTCCAAAAATGGATTACATCTGAGTTTGTGAAGGCACAAACTCATATATTGATTTTGTGTTACTCAACACATACTAGTTATTGATGCTCGACACATATAGGAAAACTAGCTCACTTAACTCCTATAACAATTTTGTTTCACTTGACATCTATAGTGACTCAACATCTATACTTTGCTCGGCACTTGTACTTCACTTGGCACCTAAAGATTACTCGACACCTAAAGTTCACTCAACGCCTATTGAATTTTCTGGCTTGACATACATTATAGCTCAACTTCTGTATTATACTTGGCATTAACTGAAGAATTGGTTAAGTGTGTTGACACTCAAATGTCAAAACCAATTTGAGACCAACAATTATAGACCTATTGCTTTCTGCAACACTATTTATAAGATCTTTTCCAAGATCTTAGCAAATAGACTCAAGGTCTTGCTCCCAAAGATAATCTTAGAGGAACAAACATGTTTTGTTTCAGGTAGATCTATTCTCGATGGTATCCTCACTATTCAAGAAACCATTCATTCTGCCTCTAAAAGTAAAGAGCCTAGTATGTTCATGAAACTTGATATTCAAAAAACTTATGACATGGTTGATTGGAGATTCCTCCATAAGGTGCTTGAAACGTTTGGTTTCTTGCATCAATGGATCAATCTCATTTTCAAATTCATCTCCACTCCCAAAAATTCCTGTCCTAATTTATGGAACCTCTGAGGGTTTTTTTGAAATATTAAGGGGCATCAGACAAGGTGATCCTTTATCCCCCTCCCTTTTCGTCATTATGGTAGAAGCCTTTGGGAGAGCGATGACAGATACCTATAACAATTAGGAGATCTTTGTTATTACTGTGGCAAGCAATATGCCCAACATCACACATCAACAATATGCTGATGACACAATCCTGCCTGGTAAAAGTATAGTCAAAGAAGCCTTGAATTTAAAATCTATAATTAATTCCTATATGGCAGCATTTGCTCAAAAAGTAAATAAGTACAAATCAAAGATCTACTTCTTAAACACTAATAAAGAAGTAGAAGACTAGATCTACAAGGTGATGGGCTTCAAGAAAGGTCAGTTTCCTTGTAAATATTTGGGCATTGCTTTGGAAAAGGGTTCTAAATCTAGCAACATCTAGCAGAACACCATTGAAAAAGTTGATACTAGGATTGGGAGTTGGAAAGATAAATGACTCTCTAAAGCTGGAAAAAGTTCATTGAGAAAATTGGAATCAAAGCTTAGAAACTTCCTTTGGAAGGATTAGGAAGAAGATAAGAAACTAGCTCTTATTAAATGGGATAATATATGCAAACCTAAGGAGTTGGGTGGTCTTGGGATTAAGAACCTACAATGGCAAAATGAAGCCTTAGGTGCCAAACTTATCTGGTGTTTGTTTAAAGAAAGAAACCATAAATGGGCAAAGATATTATACAATAAATATCTTAATGTGGATGATCCTCTGTTGATTCTTAGAACGACGAACCTTCCCAAGGGATTTGAAAGTTAGAATTTCATGATAAAATGTCGTCACATTATCAGTAAATTTCTAACCTGGGATGTAGGATTGAACGATGAGGCCTTATTTTGGGAGGATTCTTGGGATGGTTTCCCCCCGATAGTCTCTAGACCCTTCCCTATGGACCTCAAAGATAAATTAGTTTCTATTTGGGGAGAAAAAGTAAGTGACTATAAGATGAAAATCACTTCTGAAGGATCAACCAAATGGGTGTGGAAAACTTTGGATGGAGTTGGAATAAACTCTGAGGTAAGAGAGGCTTATGAAAAGATTTTATTAGACAAGAGAGTTCAGCGAATCGAGAGAAAAGACAAACTTATTTGGGCAGCTTTGAAGGATGGCAAATACAGTGTTAGGAATGGATACAATACCCTGATTCATTCACAAAGATGGGATCATATATAAATTTCTCTGAATTTATGTTAGGATGCTGCTTATTTGCCCAAGTCAGGCTTCTTTCCGTGGCTGGCCTCTCAAAATAGGATTTTGACAGAAGATAGGCTCAATAAATTTGGTTTCCAATGCCCATCCATGTTTGTTCTATGTAAACATAATATGAAGGATGTAGATCACTTATTATATAGATGCCCATTTTCCCAATCCCATTGGGAATGGCTTAGACTAAAGTTAGAATGGTCATCCCCATTGTCGAGATCCTTTTTCAAGATCCTAAAAGGATGGCCTACTAATGTGGTAAAGGGGATCTATAACAAGCTTTAGAACATATGCCCGACCATTGTGTCCTGGGAAATCTAGAAGGAGAGAAACAAGCATATTTTTTGAGATGCTAAAATGGAGTTGGAAGGTTTACTTCTTAAGATAGAAGCTAGCATTGTAGAAGTCACTAATTCACATCTCAGGAAGGTTAGAAAAGAATAAGGTTTCTTTTCCTCTTAGGATGGACTCATGAAGAAGAACTGGAGTAAGCTGATCAACCCACCTCTAGTATATTCCAAGAGTAGCAAGAAGGCTACGGAAGACTGTAAATGGTCCCCCCCCCCCATCCCATGCATGGATGGCATAAACTCAATTTTGATGGAGCAACTAGAGGCAATCCAGGAATGGCAGGTATTGGTTGTATTACAAATGATGATTTAGGCAACTGGATTGCCAAAAATCCTTGTGATTTGGCCTACAACCAATAATCTAGCAAAATTAGAAGCCCTAGAAAAAGGTCTCCTTCTATGCCTCGAGTTAGGATTGACAAAAGTCATTATAGAAGGTGATTCTTAGATCATCCTTAATGCAATTAGGAAACAAGCTACCCCAAATTGGGTACTAAACTCTAAACTTAGTGATGTTCTTATGCTTATTAATCAGCTCACTGATTCTAGGATATGCCATATATTCCGAGAAGGAAACCATAAGGTGGATACTTTAGCAAACAAAGGAGTGGATGGTGTAAATCTCCAAGTTATCAAAGTATCACAGCGAATACTCTTTTTGAGTTTTAATGGCCCTAGGTTTTATGTTAAACCTTCTCCTTAATTTGTTATCCTGTGTTATAATAGGTCAATTTCACTTAAGTCATAGTATAGAGGATCTATTTTACTTTGGGGAGCTATCCTTTATATGACATAAGTAGTTGGTAGTATCTATTGATCTTTACATAGTGTTTTTTAATAGTATGCCACCCCTGCAAATCATTGTGAAAGGTGGGAACTTGCCTTTTTGGATGTCTAGGTGGCTTGATCATCATTTTTGGATCTAGCTTACTTATCTCATCTTTATGCTTTTAGCTCGTGCCTCGGGCTGCTAGCATCACCTTAACATGAGGTCATGCTAGGAGGCTTCTAAATCCTTTGGTTTGGGTTATTTATCTCCATGTCACTGTCAAAGTTCGCGGTTAGCTTTGTCCTCTGAGCAATGGATTCCAACGTTTATGTTTTCCACACAACGGAGCCTTGCACCATGGCATTTTGTGGTAATGTTAAGCCGAAGTGGTGGAGTAGAATTCTAAACCCTCTAGGTGGCATTGCCAGGATAGTCATGAGTAGTGCCATTAGAGAAGGCATCTTTGACTATAGCTTTACTTGGAGGACAAATAGCGATATAATTGGTTCCTTCATTGGATGCATGGCTAGAGCGAGGGTCAAACTAGGAGCAATCATCCAACTTTGTTGTAGCATCTTCAATCCCACATGGAGAAAGGGGCTTGAACAGGCTGTTAGAAGCATCGATGACAAATTATGAATCTTTTTGCCAAAGAGATGCATGGAGCTTCCACCAGGCTCTCCAGAGCTAGAGGTCACTTTTCACCGTCCCTCATTGGTTGATCACGAAAATTATGCATTCTATAAAGAATGGCCAAGGATGGAGGCCAGCATCCATTTCCTGCTCGGATGGATAGGAATTGTGGCAGATGAGAACAAATCTTGGCTTACCAATTATCTCAACACCTTCAATGCATACATTGAACCTGGGGTTACCTTTGAGAATTTGGATGCCCTTAACTTCTGTACACCTAATATGGAGAAGACAAGCAGGGAAAAGTTCGATTTTGAATTCCCCCTATATTTTCAAGTGGAAAACCCTAATGAAGTCTCTGAGGTCATAATGGTATATCAAAAATAAGAGGTCTTGGGTGCTAAGTCAGTTAGTATGTAATGCGGGTGGGAAGGGGTAGGCTGTATATAATAGTGTTACTCTGGTCTAGTGATTATAGTATCTACTTTAGTTTATTCAGGACTAAAATCTATAAATTTTGTTATATAAAGTAGCATATCATACTATGTTATATGAAATACGTTTACAACAATCGTAACGAGATTTTTTGCAACTCCTTTAATATGTACTGGCATTAGCAATTATAATGGTAATATATCGATTATACTTTTTATGTAGCTACTTCTTCAATTTCTTATGGTTTATGTTTTCAATCTTGGTGATGGTTTTCAAATTTTGCATGAATTTTTTATGGTTCACCCCTTATGATGCAATATTTGGTATTAAAGTAATATTGGTTAAGGATTAGATATTTGGTAATCTATTAGTCTCAAATTAACGGATAATGAGATTGATATCTATTTATTTTCATAGTGCTTTGTTTCAGCACAAATATTGATATTATGAGGTATGTTTCAAATTAGATAATAGTTTGGTTTGGCGAAGTATCCCATTTGTTTTTTAGATGTAGATGGTAGGATCAGATAGATAATTAAAGGACCAGGTGTTTCTCTCCAATTTGGGTTATGAGTTTTAGTGAGTGGATATGGATTGTAGGGAATTCTGATGGCTTTGGCCCCTCTCTTTTTTGGTTATCTCCAGAGAGTACATATTTGGTGACGTGTTTCGTAGTAATATTTGTCCTCTCTCATTAAGCATAATCATTAATGGATATGAATATTGTTAGGTATGTTAAACTGGTGTAGGGTCATCATTCCATGCATAGGTTAGTATTAGGAGCTGAAACAATATTTTGATAAGTATATATGATCACTTTGGTTACCCCCTAGGTTTGGGAGGGTTGGCTTTTAATGATGGTATGTTGTTGGCCTTTATGATAATAAGGTTTATGACTTAAATAAAATTTTGGGCTATGCTTTTAACTTCCTCATGAGAATATTCGGGTAGATGCCTATCTCTCCTTCTATGGTCAAGCCTTTTCTTTATGTATGGAGTTTAGGTTAACTCTGTTTTTGGATTCTCCATTAATCTTCTCTTAAAGGATTCTTCCTATTTTAATTAGAAATAAAGAGGTTTTGGCTTTTTATGATGTTATTTTTTAATCGGATTGTTTGGAGTGATAAGACAGGGACAAATATATTCGAATTCTATATATGTAAGAGAAATTTTATATCCTCATCAAGAGGTGATTGAGAACTCTAAGAAATGTAATTCTTTCGTACTGCTCATCATTATTTGATTTTGGAAGTATTGTATTATGGATATTTGGACTGGGGTATGCCCCTTTTATTCTGTACTAATAAAGGACTATGGTTCCAGGCTAGACTGGAGGTTTTCTTTCCCCGTTCTTTCCTACTAGTGCCCGTTTGAATGGAGGAATGCCATTGTATCTTATTTATTCTAATCAACTATTATGGCCTAAGTCGTTTACTGATAAAAATAAAAATAAAACAAATTATAATAATATTTGAAATTTTTTATATACTAAATTTAAGATTTCTTTTTATATGAATAATTAAATAAATAGTTTCTCAATAATTTATTTTCATATAAAAATAATTATCGTCTACTTTAAAAGTTTAAACAAACTTAAATTTAAGATTTTTTTATATTAAAAATTAAATAATTTTTTTCTCAATAGACAATTGTTTTTCTCTATTCATTACTAAATATATTTTTATTAAATAAAAATATCAAAATAAAAATAAATAATTTTAAGATATCTAAATCTTTAGAATACTAAATAAAATATATTTGTACAAAATAAAATAGATTTTTATTAATTTAAAAATAAAAATAATAATTTTGGAAATAAAAATTAAAAAACTTATTTTTTCAATAATTAAAATAATTAATATAAATTATTTATTTTATTTTTAAAAAAATACCATAATTAGAATAAATAATATAAGACTCGTAAATCTCTAAAATAATAAATAAAATAAGAAACCATCTTTTTTCTTAAGTATTATTTTTCTTTTCTAAAAACTATGCATAAATCTTGTGTTGGACTTTTGCTTATGAATATAGGGTCAAAGTATTTCAAATAACCATAAATTTGAGAAGACTCACATTTTGAAAGGTATTTAACATATTTATATGAATGAAGTTCAAATTAGATTTTTAATTGTTAGTATTTTGGTAGTTGTCTATTTTGTATAGTGTTAAGTATCAATTGTCCATTCAATATATTAATTACTGCTAAAATGGAACAAATTTGCGGGCACTGATATTCAGGATTTGTGAGTTTGTGTTTCAAGGCCCTTTGAATAGACCCAATATATTTTGTCGAAGAGAATTTGTCCCTTGGTAATATATACCTATATTTTAGACTGTAACATTTTTTTTGTTTACTGTGTGGTATGATTTTAGGTTCAAATTAGTCCTCTAAAGAATCTTGCAATTATTTTGAATTCAATTTTAGTAAGTGATTTTTACATGGATGGTTGGTTTCTTTGGGTGTACTAACCTTTACTTCCTTGCATTTCAAACCTTTTGATCAAGATTTAATGACTTTATATGCAAAATATTTTATTAACATCTCTATGAGTTATATCAAAAGTAGATTGTGATAGACACTTGGTATGAGCTAACTTCGATAATAATTACTTTTCTACAAATGAGTGTTGATCTCTAAGCCTTGTTGCCTATTATTGTCCAATATTTGGTCATTTTCTAGGTAGAGTTGGTCAGTCATCACTATGACTGAGCCACCTAATGAAGGTAGAGGAATTTATGGAGTTGTTTATATCTTCATTACAAGTCAAGCAAGTCTAAGGTTGCCAAGCACCACAGTATAGACCGAGTCATAGTATATGTTGAGTAAAGTTAAGGAAGTCGAGCAAAGTAGAGATAATATATGTCAAATGAGTCAGTTACTACCAAGCATACATAAGCCGAGGGACAACATGAATGTCATTTATGACCGAGCATCGAGATATTCAATTCCTGAGTAAATTAGTTTTGATATATGAGTTTGTGATGTCACATACACTTATGTAAATCATTTTAGCCGACTTCTACACTTAATTTATAGATTGTAGAGACAACTATGGAGATAATTACACATTTTTTCAAAGGACATCAATCCCTAGGAAGGTAGTGTAAACAATCAAAAAAATAGAAGGAATGAGCTACAAAAGGGAGAACTCTAGATCATTGATCATGATCTAGAACTTTCTCTAGTTGGCTATTTAAGAAGGGATCAAGCCCTAAATCATAAGGATGATTGTGTTTGCATGAGAAGGTCATGGACAAAGGGAAGGAAGGCTAGGTTTGATAATCAAAGACATAGATCAAACATAGCAACATATCAATGAAGAGCACAATAGAGTTTATCACATTAGGAGATCAATTCAGACAAGGACAGAGGAGATCCACAATCTAGCATCAAGTGCTAATGAAAGGATCAGGTACTGAGACATTCTAACAAGTGGATCAAGGTAAATCTCTTAATAGAGTGGTCCTAACAGACCTATTTAAATCTCCTAACATAATGCTTACTTAGTTGTAAGTTTAAATCCTTTAATCAAGGTAGATCTAATAGTCTTGTAAAACTTTTAACATGGCAGACCCCTCACAAGGTAGATCATTATAAGTGATCAAACATTGTAGCTTTAGCATGCACACTTTATTGCTGCAGTAGTGAAGATTTATGGGTTTCATCCCCACCCCAGTTTTACCTTCACCTTAGAGGGTTTCTGGATAACCAAATCTATTGTGTTATGTGTTTACATTTACTTTTCATGTTGATGGATGTGATGCATAGTTAGATTTATTTCAGTATTTCAAGTTTATGGTTATATGGTTATATGGTATATGATCTAAGAAACAAGATGGGCAAATGGTGAATGTACTAGTTTTGTTAGAAGGAGTTAAATGTTTTTGTAGATCCTGATTCACCCCCCCCCCACCTCCTCTCAATATCTTACTTCTCATTAGGATTTCCAACAATGAGAGTCTTTAAGTGGTGTTACTTTAATTTTCTCTTCTTATTGCATCTACAGGTTTGCAATTATGTAGAGAGATTCTGGCAGTGGTCATCAAAATGTTTTTCATACCTCCTTTGGGATGAAGGGGAGTTATATGTCTAAGATTGGATAGAAACACATGGGAAAGGTTCACTCGCCGATTCTCAAAATATTAAACCATCAAGCGAGGAGCTACAAAACATGAAAGGACGATTGGGGTTATGCTCTAAATCAATTTTTTTGAACCTGATAGTTTGTCACTTCCAATTATCAAGTTTCCTATGAACCAAGTAAAGAGTGTTGAACCTTTAAAAGGAAAATCACTCTTGCTCCAATACAACCATGACAAATGGAAAGGGAGACAAGAAGACTTTGTCTTGGAGACATCCTTCAATGTCACAATGAAGGAGAATGGATTTGATGCTCCCTATAAATTTGAGATGCAAGATAGTGCATGGTGGTTTTTCTTGAAATTTTTGACAATCGAGCAGGTTGACATACCTTTCATTTTCTTGTTTCTTGAGTTATTGGATCCATTTGCCATGACAATAATTTGTGGCAAAGTAACCTATCTATTGAGAAACTATATTTTTCATGCCTTGACTATAGGAGCCAAGAAAGCTCTTTGATGGGGCCGATGCACACAATAGGAATTACCTAGATAATTTGTTCAATTTTACACAGCTAGGCATATAGTTAGTTAAGTTAAAACATGTACAAAATTGCCTATCAGTTATTCCCTTGCACCTCCTATGGCACAAGTGCTAGTATTTAATCAAATCAACATTATATACTCTTTTATATATTTCTAATATTTGACACATAAGAAAAATGTCACATGCTACAAAAATTACCCATCTTGGATTGCAATTGCCAAGTTATATCATAGTAAGGATAGAAATGTGTTATACTACCTCAAACAAAGAACCAATGACAATGAGATACAAGCCAGGTACATACAATTCTACTTACATCATTCATGTCACTTATAACTAGTTATACTAATTGAATCAACAAGATCTTTCACATACGTTGTTGGTTACAAAGGATATTGTTGACATTAAGGTCAAAGTTTGTTTATTAGTGACTCACACTTAGTCAATTGGTTAAGTTGTTACCAAGCTTATCTCGTAGTTTTAGAATCATTATACAGTTCATGACGAGCAGTATCTATCAAGTTGATTTGTGATAGTGCTTGTTAGTGTAAATAATTAATTATTATTACGCTTTATTTAAGTTTACTTAGGTTAATGCATTATTTTATTATTTATTAGATTAGACACCTAGGAGTATGCATACTCATATGAGTTGTCTTGTTGACAACACATGAGTTAGCAACTCTAGTTTAGCACATGGTGTCTACAACATCTTTTTATGTGACACACCTATGTTAAGCTTATCCTTTCATCGTCACACTAACTTATGTGCTCAATGGAGGATAATCCACTCTTAGTGGACATGTCCTTAGTTGTGAGACTTATCACTATGCTGACTCCTAGTCATTCTAGAGGCCTTTATATTCAGGCACTCCTAGTGTGTATGTACAACAATTCAATTTCATATTGTTATTCTAGTCATACTATATTTTTCCATATTTTGCTAGTGCTTGAGCTTCTTGATCTTGGCATCATTTTTCCCTAAGGCAATTTCTTACACGGTATCGAAGATGAGGGAGCTTCTCCTCACATAGCCATTAAAAACCATTTTTGCTTCATCTCTAGGAGGACCACAATTCAAATCCAGAGTATCTGTAGTTATTGGGGGTGTCTAGATCCAAAATAGACCTCACCATTGTGTTTGGAGTGTTGATTCGGTGAATTTTGACTATAAATTTTCCCACCCTAGGCCATAATCAAAATTGAGGCAAATTTTTTTTGCAAACAGAACCTGAAGGCCCGATTTGCAAATTTGGTATGATCATTTTTAGATCTATGAAATTAATTTTTTAGATCTTAATATTTTTGCATCTCTGCATTTTTACTCTTTGGATTTGGATTTTATTTATGAAATTTTGCGAAAATATTGGCCTTTTAGGCCAATAGGAGAGATTTTTTGCAGACAAGAGTAGAACTTGCTGGTGCAAAACAGATATTGAAATCATATTCAGAAGGTCAAAAAACCCCCAAATCGAATTTTGTTTCGTCAAAATCAGATATTTAAGGTGAAATATAGAGTTAATTGATTTTTGGAGGTGTGACAGTGGTAATTCAGGAAAAATAATGGTAGAGGTGATTTTCAAACAATGATATCTCCCTCATTTGGACCCCTTTTTCTGAGCAAATTTTTTTTTTTGGGTAGAATTTCGTGATCTACACATTGACACAGGATTTTTGAGATCCCTGTTCCTAAATTTTTTTGCAAATTGCAAATTCGAATTTTTGTAATTTCAAAGGCTTAGTTTGGGCTCATCTAGACACATTTTCAAGTTCTCTTTTTTTAAAGTGCTTAATTTTTTGTCTACTTTCTAGATCTACAATCAAATTATAGGCCTGTGTGGACATAAATAACAATTTCATAAATAGGTCCTTTTTTTTGCATTGTATTGCTTTGATAAAACTTCAAATTTGTTGTACATCTAAGCTACATTGCTAAGTACCATATTTGAACTCCAAAAGGGGGTTGTAAAAAGCAAAATCAGAAGCCCACTTTTGTCCATTTTGACAAGTCGCCTATTGTAAAAGCACTATATATAAAGTGCCAAAAGCATCATTTTTGGAGGGGTTCTTTGATTGAGTGAATGGGGGGGGGGGGGGTCTTGTGCTCTTGTGTCTCTCTTTCTCTCTTGTGCTCTTCATTTTTTGCATCATGGATTCTTCTAAAAATCCACTTCTAACTTCATGCAATTATACTACATGGAAATATATTGTGTGGAGTAGACTAATGGAAAAAAAATGTTTAAATCTATATGTTGATGGTATAATTGTAAAACCCACTGATGTTGTTGCACTAGTTGATTGGCAAGTTAAAGACAACCAGGCTTTAGGAATTATTAGGAGTTATATTCATAGAGATTTTTTCTTCCATATTTCCAGCTTTAAGGATGCCAAGGGTGTTTGGGACAAACTTGAAGGGTTGTATGGTACGGTGGATTGTCATGTCCCCTTTTCAAATAATAAAAAAATAATAATCTTTGCTAAGACAGGCAGGCCCAAGAAAGTGAAGAAAAAGGGGGGGGGTTAATCTTTGGAAACCGTTGGACTAATAAATGAAATTATTATTAAAATATGTTTCATTAACCTCTCTTGGACGTGAGTTACGGTTATGGCCTCTTTTAAGGGGTTTGGAGGCATTTTGGGCAGGGAACAGAACTTGATTTTTGCTCATTCTTTGTTATTCTTCAGAGGCTGCCAAACATGTGGAGGAGACCCAAGAACGGGAGTTTGCAGGTTTCCAGGGAAACCCAAGAATGAGAGTTTGCAGGTTTCCAGGAAGGCTAAGGACGGGAGTTTGAAGCCATTCCATGTGCATGCTCATACAGAGTTTGCCTTTGTGTTGAACAGTGTAGATTTGTGGGTTTTTGGGTGTGTTTTTTGCATGAGTTTGGTGTTTTCAGTTGAGCATTTCATATCAATTTTGGTTGCCACTATATTTTAGACTTTAAGATGTTAAAATAGAGCTGAATATATGTATTGGGACGTGATTAAACTTCTGAGAGAGTTTATTAGTATTTTTGTGGTGTTTCCGGGCATTTTTGTGTTAATTTCGGGAGCCCGATGAGCATAGTTTTTGTCCTACATTTGTGAGCTGTTGTGTAAAGGCTATATAGATCTGGAAATGTCATTTTGTAGGCTGTTACACTACTGAAATTTCTGTAAAAATATCCATTTTCAGATTTATTAATAATAGGTGAAGCTGTGAAGCTTTTGGCACCATTTCTGGCATACCCGATTTGGGGTTTCTTGAGAAATTTGGAGGATCTTTGTGATATTAGTTGTTTGGTCTTAAAGATCTGATTAGAGGTGTGAAATACCATATCAAATTAGAAAAGGGAAATTACAGTGGTATCAGAGCCATGATCTTGCCAGCCTGAGGGTTTGTAGAAGTTGCAGGTCAGTTTTGACAACTACCCAGATCTTGCATGTCAGTTTTGACAACTACCCAGATTTTGCATGTCATAATTTATGGTTGCATGTTTCTTCTAATCAGCTGCATGTTAAAATTTATGGTTACATTCTACTTCTAATCATTTTCATGTTAGTTCTTGGTGAATTTGGTGGTTGTAGAAGTTTGCATGTCAGTTTTGACAACTACCCAAATCTTGCATGTCAGTTTTGACAACTACCCAGATCTTGCATGTTAGTTTTGACAACTACCCAGATCTTGCATGTCAGTTTTGATAACTACCCAAATCTTGCATGTCAAAATTTATGGTTGCATTCTACTTCTAATCATATGCATGTTAGTTCTTGGTGAATTTGGTGGTTGCATGTTGCTTCTAATCAGCTGCATGTCAAAATTTATGGTTGCATGCAACTAAGTGAAAGAGAAAAAAGATATTTGCAGCGAGAAAAGAATAAAGAAATTTTGATCAAACCTCCAGTTGAAAGTAAAAGTACAAAATACAAGGAAGGGAAAAGTATGGCTGATCCAGATGAGATGGCAAAGAAATTCTTCCAAGACATCCAAAATACTCAGAAGCAAACAGTGGATAGTTTGGCAAAAACTAGAGAGGCTTTGCGAATATTGACAGAAAAACTACAAGGAGTTGCATCTATTAATGAGAAAGGGAGCACTTCAGAGGAGCCAAGAAATTTGAAATCCACACCATCTAAATCAACCAAAACTATTTTCTTGCCTGCAGATGAGCCACCAGTACCAAATCCAGCCATTAATCCTATGGAAGAGGTTATAGGTAACTTGATTACATTAAGAGCTACTTATAATGGCTTAGATGATGACTTTCGTAGTTCAGTTCCTTTTAGAGAATATGTGGATATGATGAACACTTTGATGCCCAAGAAAGAGTACAGGAGGGAGCAAGACATAAGTGGAAGAGAGCTCAAAAATAAAATAAGCAAGTTTATAGCACCTACTTTTGATGGAGCAAATAAAATTTCAGCTAGAGCATGGCTACAAAAATTACAGACCTTCTTCACACTTAACCCCATGAAGGAGAGTGATGTTGTTCAAATTGCAAGTCTACACTTGGAAGATGCAGCCTATGATTGGTGGTATCATGGAATGACTACTCAAGGTCATGATCAGGTAACCACATTTGATGATTTTAGTCAAAGAGTGATAGATAGATTTGACCTCAAGGATGATGATTATGAGGATGTTGTTGTGCATGATGGTGAGATACCTAGTGTAGATGAGTAGACATTGAGCATTCATGACTTTTCTGAGAGAGAGTACCAGGCACAGTTAGATGCTTCGTCACATGAGGTTGAGGCTAGTAGTACTTCACATGATTTATCCCGCCAGCTGAAGGTGTGTGAAGATAGTATTGTCACTACATTATCTCATCATGACAGGTATGTGGAGTTAGTTGGTATTGGTCATATTACTCAAGTCAAGATTTTGCTTGAGTTACCAGCTAATTCTAGTTTACAAATATGGACTCGAGATTCTTATATTGGCATTTGGGATTCAGTTGACTGTAAATCATTAACACTTTTTGGTAGCAGTGATTGTTTGGGTGCTACCACGGATTTGATTAGCAGATTGCACGGTGTTGTCTTTTCTTGTGCCAGGAGCTTATCCGATGTTTGTATTAGTTTTTATACACTGGTGTTGGGCTTTGTTCATATATCTAGTCAACCATACTTGCTGGAATGTGTTGATGATATTTCATATTTGGCAGTGTGTACAGATGAGTCCCAGGATCATATTGGCATTGATGACATCCAGGAGGATGTAGTGGGCAGTTTTGAAGACTTAGTTTCCTTGGGTACAGAGGAGTTGGATAGCAGTGCTAATGTTTTTGATACTCCGTATGTTGATATGAGCTTTAGATTTAATTCACAGGGTATGGATTGTAATACTCTAGAGACTAGTGACTTTGAGGATACTCCTTAAGACAGTGCATCAGAGGAGGTTTGTAGGAGACAGTCAAGCCAGTGCCATCATGTGCCTAATCAGTTAAGAGTTAGTGACTGAGACATTGCTATCGCTTGCCAGCATTTTGATGCTGCTCGTCAGTTGTTAGTAGTTTATGGATGGGGTTCTCCTACTAGTGATGAGCAGGAAGGCAGTTATCTTTCCTTGACAGAGATCCACTCTTTATGGGAGGCTATTCAGATTTTGAGACAGAATTATATGCAGTTGGTAGCTGACAGAGATTATCTTATGGAGTGGGGCAGTACAGCATATGATGCATTGTTGGCCAAGGAAGATGAGGTGAGTGAGCTTACTAAGCAACTTGAGGTGACTTCTGAGATTCTTGAGAGTACACAGTTGGCTTTCAAGGAGTCACAGTTTCATTTGGCTAAGGCAACCATGGAGTTAGAGTGGCTACAGTCTTTACCTGATTCTATACAGTCACAAGCTATGGTGTTTGGTGATCCGAGGATGTCCATGGCTGAGATTTTCAGAGACAGTGGAGATGGGGATGCATCCATCCTTGACACTAACATTGGCATATCAGGTTCATTCCCACTAGAGTCAGGTTCAGTTGAGTTGGGTTTTGTAGCAGATTGTTGTATGCCTGACATGGTGGTGGCCTCTAGTACTGATGGCACAGAGACTAGAGATGTATCAAAGAGCATGTGTGATGTTGGTGAGTCGACAGTTGGCATGGTTCCTACTAGTAATACTACTCCCTTGGTGATATCTTCAGAGATAGTAGTCAATTCCAACATGGTTAATGATCAATTGCAGTTCGTTTCATCTGGATTACAGTCTAAGCCACTGACTGAGATTGGCGCATTCTATCGGCATTACACTATGAGGTGCGCTCATCAATTTACCTTTGATGACCATGTTAATGAGATTATGATACAGAGATGTACTTTGGTTCCTAGTGCTTATCATCAGTTATGGAATAGTTTGATGCCTCGGGATGAGAGTTGTGATGGGCACGACATGGTGATAGGTCCTGCAGTTGATAGCTTGATAATACATGACTTAGAGCAGGAGTTTTGGAGTGATGCTTCAGCAGGATATGTACATCAGTTAGCAATTGATCCTTGTGTTGAGGAGTTGATGGTAGGAAAATTTGGTTTGGGTTCCATTTCTTGTTGTTCATCTTGTGATGGCTTTTCACCATCAGGGGTGCATGGGAGTTATGGTTATGAGACAATGGCTGATGATCTACAGAGTTGTGTTGATTGCAGGAGTTGTACAGTGTGTGGATTCTCCATACTTGGTATAGTTTCATATGAGAGCCTTCACCATTGTTGCAGAGTTGGATTGTACATTTCGTATAGGCCAGTGGGATGCGTTGATGGTATTTATTGTGTTGGCAGTTTGATTTGTCCACTTTACTTGGGTTCTGATGTTCTAAGAGTTTGTGTCTCATGGGTTTTTGACTATGGTGGTGGTGATTTTGGAGTTTGGTTGAGCTATAATTGTCAGTTTGATTATGGATTCCTCTTGGTCATATTGCAGAGGATATTGCAGGAGCCTGTGTTAATTGGTAGTAGTATAGTTCATGACTACATTTGGGATCCAGGTGGATTGATTGGTTTATTGTTCAGCCATTGCTTGAGGACAAACAATGTTTGGGGAGGGGAGGACTTGTCATGTCCCCTTTTCAAATAATAAAAAAATAATAATCTTTGCTAAGACAGGCAGGCCCAAGAAAGTGAAGTTTCGGAAAAAGGGGGGGGTTAATCTTTGGAAACCATTGGACTAATAAATGAAATTATTATTAAAATATGTTTCATTAACCTCTCTTGGACGTGAGTTACAGTTATGGCCTCTTTTAAGGGGTTTGGAGGCATTTTGGGCAGGGAACAGAACTTGATTTTTGCTCATTCTTTGTTATTCTTCAGAGGCTGCCAAACTTGTGGAGAAGGAGACCCAAGAACGGGAATTTTCAGGTTTCCAGGAAGGCTAAGGATGGGAGTTTGAAGCCATTCCATGTGCATGCTCATACAGAGTTTGCCTTTGTGCTGAACAGTGTAGATTTGTGGGTTTTTGGGTGTGTTTTTTGCATGAGTTTGGTGTTTTCAGTTGAGCATTTCATATCAGTTTTGGTTGCTGTTGTATTTCAAACTTTAAGATGTTAAAATAGAGCTGAATATATGTATTGGGACGTGATTAAACTTTTGAGAGAGTTTATTAGTGTTTTTGTGGTGTTTTCGGGCATTTTTGTGTTAATTTCGGGAGCCCGATGAGCATAGTTTTTGTCCTACATTTGTGAGCTGTTGTGTAAAGGCTATATAGATCTGGAAATGTCATTTTGTAGGCTTTTATGCTGCTGAAATTTCTGTAAAAATATCCATTTTCAGATTTATTAATAATAGGTGAAGCTGTGAAGCTTTTGGCACCATTTCTGGCATACCCGATTTGGGGTTTCTTGAGAAATTTGGAGGATCTTTGTGATATTAGTTGTTTGGTCTTAAAGATCTGATTAGAGGTGTGAAATACCATATCAAATCAGAAAAGGGACATTACATGGATGAGGAAAAGGGATCCCAAATTGAGGATGATCTACTTCTATTGGATCCTAAGAATTTTGACACAATTCAAGACTATTTCAACAAAGCCAATGAATTGAGAGCACTACTTAAAGATTGTGGTAATCCCATAAAAGATGATAGATTGATTCATCACATTCAGAGTATGCATCTTTTGTTTTGAGTTACAACACTCACAGGTTGACCATGGGAAGTGCCTTCACTAAGCCTTCATTAAATGTATTTGCAGAAATTTTGATGTTGGAACAATCCAAGTTGATAGATATGGGAATTCTCAAGTCATCCAAGTCTATAGCATTGGTGGCTAGTAATGAGAACCAAAAAAATCAAGGTAGGAAAAGTTTTACCAACAACAAGAACAAGTAGTGAAAGAAAAAATCACAATCAGAGACACAACAATCTTCCTCCTCACAACAAGGCAATTCTTCTTCCAATAAGAAGGGAAACGACAACAAGAAGGACAAACTATTTTGTGCATATTGCAAGAAACTAAATCATAATCAGCATCATTGCAAGACTAATAGAATAGATGAATTGGAAAACTTACTTAGGAAGAACAAAATCAATGTGCCAAATGCTTCCAAGGATTCATATCCATCCACTTCATAGGGAAAAGGGCAAGCCTTTATGACAAGTTCAAGTTCTTCAAGGGAATGGATTCTTGACTCGAGTGCCTCATATCATATGGGTTCTTCAAAAGGAAACTTTTCTTCATTGAAGCAGTCTAAAGTACCTCACATCTTTATAGGGAATGCTACACGAGTGGAAGTTGAAGGGAAAGGACAAGTTGAGATGGAAAATGGAGAGTTCAAAGATGTTCTCTATGTTCCTCACCTTAGCACTAATCTCCTTTCAATTTACCAAATCACTTACTATAGAGGTAGCAATAAAGTTGAGTTCCTTCTTGATTTAGTAATGATACAAAATCTTAAGGATGATTCATTGGTTGTAGTGGGCAAAGTCAATCATGACACAAGGTTTTATTCTTTCTCCCACTTTGTGCATAAGTCTCCTTCACATGCCTCGTTGACACATTCACATTCACAAAGTAAATTATGGCATGAGCAGTATGGACATCTTGCCTTTCGCTATCTTCATCAACTTAGCTCAAAAAATATGGTCAAAGGTCCACCTACAATCAACTTTTCTACAGGTGAATGTTCAACTTGTTCAATTGATATGCATCTAGAAGAAAAGGTCGACAAAGGGAAGTCTTGGAGAGCATCAATTGTTCTTGAGTTAGTTCACACGGTTCTAGCAGGCCCCTTTTTAGTGAGATCAGTTAGCAAGGGTCACTATGTCCTCATTTTCATCGATGACTTTTCATGCTACACATGGTTCTACTTTCTTAATCACAAGAATTAAGTGTTTGATAATTTTCTACCCTTCAAGAGTCATGTTGAGAAGCAATCAAGAAAAGCCATCAAGGTTCTTCATATGTACAATGAAAGTAGATATGTAAGCTCAAGGCTTAGAGAATTTTGTGAACTTGACAATATTGATCTTCATAATCCAGTAGAATCTAGACCACAAAAGACAAGTGTTGCAACAATGAGGATTAGAACTCTTAAGTTAATGGCAAGTTGCATGATTCAAGCTAAGTCTCTTGATCCATCACTCGAAGTCAAGGCTATAAGTAGTGCCAATCACATCCTTAATAGATCTCCTCATAATGTCTTAGATGGAATGACTCCTTTTGAGGTATGGTGCAGAAGAAAACTAATTGTGAAACACTTTAGAGTTTTTGGTTGTTTAGAGTGGGCACACATATCTTCAAGGGAATGTAAGGCACCACAACCAAGGTCTTGTACTTTCATTGGATATGACGACAGTGTTGAGGCATATGGACTTATGGAACCTGAGACTCATGAAATATTCATAGAGAGGAATGTTCAGTTTGAGGAAAGTTCACCTAGCTTATCCTCTAATCCTCTCCATACGTCATACATTATGGAAATTGATAGTGACAATGGCGATAGTGATTCAATAGGTTCAAATATGGGGGATCCTATTGATAGATGAAGAACAAGGTCACAACATTAGCACATTCCACATGCATACATTGCTACAGTGATAGGTCCATGCAATTTAGAATAGTTGGGTGCACGTTGTCTTCCGGTTCCAGAATCAGGGGATGACTACATAACATATATTTTAGGCTTGTTTGTTGAGTCCTACATAGCAGATTTGGGAGACATCATTGGTGATGTACATCTTCTCTTCGATGAAGAAGATCCTTCTTCAGTTGTTGCAAAGGCCCACTTTGACCCTCTTGTCCATTCTCTACACGATCAATCTTCCAAGGTTGATATGATTGTGGATCCATATGTATAACAGTTGTAGGAGGTCTCTTTGTCATTCGAGGAGACACATGGTTCTTTGGGATATGTTCTACATCCATCCCTGCTAGAGCTGTACTTGTTCTTTTTAGTAATGTTGGAAGGGGCGACTATCAGTATCAACACAAGGATAGTTGAGTAGGTTTCAGAGACACCATTCATCTCTAGGATTCTTTCTACAAATTGGGAAAGCATCTCATATGTACCTATGACATTGTTTCTTCCTAAAGGGAGGAACATTATTTAGCAATCATGGATCAACTTCTTCATTCATCTCAGAGCAACTATCACTAATCGACATTCTACATTTTGGGGGGACTACCTTGTCTTCCTTCTTCTTCTTCTTCTCTCTTATGGGGGAGACTTTTTCCTGTTATGAGGTTTTGTCTTTCTCATACTTCTCTATTGTATATACATGATGCATGTTGTAATGAGGGGGTCTTATTCACTCCATCCATCCATGCATCTTGTCTTTTCATCTCTCTTTTTGGGGGAGGGTTTTTCCCATGAGGTTTTCCCTCTTTCTCCATTTTTCAGAGAGATTGCATTGCATTTGTACATGGGTGCCTAACATGGCCTAGTAGTTGGGACCCATCATGCATTTTTATTATAGCTTTCATAAGCTTAAGTGCATTCCCTTGAGTTGCACTTAAGGGGAGGTGTTAGTGTAAATAATTAATTATTATTACACTTTACTTAAGTTTACTTAGGTTAGTGCATTATTTTATTATTTATTGGATTAGACACCTAGGAGTATGTATACTCATACGAGTTGTTTTGTTGACAACACAAGAGTTAGAAACTCTAATTTAGCACATGGTGTCTACAACATCTTTTTACATGACACACCTATGTTAAGCTTATCCTCTCATCATTGCACTAACTTATGTGCTCAATGGAGGATGATCCACTCTTAGTGGACATGTGCTTAGCTGTGAGACTTATCACTGTGCTGACTCCTAGTCATTTTAGAGGCCTCTATATTCAAACACTCCTAGTGTGTATGTACATCAATTCAATTTTCATATTGTTATTCCTATCATACTTTATTGGTCCATATTGTGCTAGTGCTTGAGCTTCTTGATCTTGGTATCTTTTTGATCTGAGGCAAATTCTTACAGTGCTAACTGAGCTTAATAATAATCGAGTTGCATAGTATCAACCATGGTCTTCAGTATCTACCGAGCTTGTAGTATCAGTGATGTGAATCTAGTGTTGACCGAGCCAAGGAGTGTCAACCAAGTGATTTAGTTTATACTAAGATTGCAATATTAGTGTTGACCGAGCCAAGGAGTGTCAACCAAGTGATTCAATTTATATGCCAAGTTTTGTAGTGCTTACCGAGTCACACAAGAGTTGATTGAGTTTAAGCTACTTGGAAGTGATTAGTATGAATCAATCTTCTATGTCTACCAAGTGAATGACAATGTTGAGTGCTGGCAATGGTTGTTGAGTATCAGAACCTCACTGAGTTTGTCTTTAGAACCTGAGTGCCAGTAGTTGGGCCAACTTTGTGATCTTGATGTAAACCTATGTCGTAGCTGACTTTAATGAATTGTGTTTTGGATTGGTATATATGTAATGTATTGTATCACATCCAAATAATAATAGAAGAAAGTATGAAGTGAATATAGAGAGCAAAAGTATGATTTGTGAAAGCTACAAGCAGTATAAGGGACAACAAAGATTTATCTATCACAACAAGGTGATCTTTACATTTCAAAGGAATCTCAACCAATAAATTAGAGTTGTAGAATAGAGATTAGCCATTGGTTCATCCTAATAGGTGCATCAGTTAAATCCTTTAATCGAGTAGACTTAACAGTCTTTGACAAATCTCTTTACCGAGTACATACTTCATTGTATGTTTTATAAATCCTTTCACAACGTGGACCTAGCAGCGCTCATTGCTCTTAACAAGGCAAATCATCAAAAGTGATCAATTGCAAGCCTTAACCAACCAACTTTCTATTATAGTACTAAATATTGTGGGCATCATCCCCACCCTAGTTTTACTTTCTATTTTGAAAGTTTCTAGGTCACCATATCTTGTGTCAAAGAGCTATGAATGTTTTACTGCTTTCATTCTCATGTGCATACGATTAGATCAAAATATTATATGAAGGATTAATTGATGAATTAATTTAAAGTTTTATTGATTCGTGATTCATCCCTCCCCTCTTGGTAACCTTGCCTATATAATATTTCCATCACACACACACACACACACACACACACACACACACATATATGAACAAGCAATAATCTAAGTCTTTCTAAGGTTTTCCACCATTTCAAAAGAAGACGAGCCATTTTGTTCGAGTGAGTTTGAAGACAATTAATGAGATTCACCTAGTAAATGATTCACCCATAAGAGTTCATGTTAGAGTAACAAAGTATTTACTTATTAATTAAATCATATTGATTTAATTACTAAGTCACTTATTATCTCTATTTTACTTGAGCTAAACTTTAGGCATATAATAATTAATTCTTTTATTAATTATTGTCATGGAACCTAGGTTTTACCTGTTAGGGTTTTGATCTCCTTTTATAAGGATTGATCTCTTTGTAATTTATTCATTCACTTTTGATAATAACAATTTCTCTTTTTTCTCATCAAGAATGTCTCATCTATGGATCTGAGAATTTCAGCCTTTGTAGCTTTTGCCTCTCTCTTTCCATGACAAGTGTTTGCATGTAGGTGATTCTTGGGAGCTGTGGATATTTTTTTCTTGATAGGTAAATGGCCGAAACCTATGTTATTTATTATTATTAAGATTAATTATTATTATGTATTAATCATGAGTAGATTTGAACCCAAGACCTCCTTGATGAGAGGCTCGCAATTTACCAATGCATTGTAGGCTCTTTCCTAAAGGGAGTTGTGGGGTTGATCTTTCATTAGCTTCAATAGTTTATCATAGCTTATGTGTTTCCAACCTTATCCATTATTTTGTAAATAAGTAGAGTTAGGAGATAACACATAGTTAATTATTTTTATTTATTGTGAAAGTTGTGTTTAAATTTGGATGCTAGCAATGACATTTATGAGAATCAAAATCTTATGATTGATGCAAAAAATGAATTGTTCTCGGGCTTGTCATTTTATTTTTTACCTTATTCTAAAATTTTGCGAATTCATTTGAATTTTTGTAGCTCCTCATGTTATAGATTAGTCCATCAATGAATTAAAAACAAACTATTACTAGTTTCATGTAGCAACTAACAAAAGTATGTTTTTTTTTTCCCCCTTATTTGTGAGTGGTCCTTAAATTAAATTCCCATTAGCATATTCCTTGAACCTCTTTTAGGTGCAAGTGCTAGTTTTCTAACAAAATGTAAGGCAGGGGTTCCATGAGGTGGGCTTAAGGTCTTATTTAGATTTTTGTTGAAAACTAATTTTAGATTTATTTTTTTACAGTTGACACAAAAGTTTGCACCCTTGCTTGAGGTATGACCCTCAAGCGATCTTGTGTAACATGGAAACAACCTCTGAGTGTGGGACTTGCACTTTGAGGTTGAATCTCTTGAGAAGACTGACTTCCTCACTATCAGGGTGCACCTAAACTACAACTCAAGAGGAGAAGGAAGAAGGTGAACATAAACTAAATATGCAAAAAAGGAAAGTGGGGTGATGCACTGAGATAGAACTGCGATTACAACTCTGCCCACAATTGCACAAACATCAATGAAACACTTGAATGCACTGATCTTGCCTCTATTCTATTTCCTAAGAATTCACATGCAGGTTTGGAGTTAATTAAATGTTGAAAAGAAGGATATCTTCATAGTGCAACAATCATCAATAGATTAAACACAACATATAACTCTAAGAAGTAGGAAAGAAACATTTAAAACAAGGTAGGATACATGCACAAATCATGAATGGCAAGAAGAGGTAAGGAAGAGAGTTATTTCATTAATGGAAGACAAACGTTGTAGAGCATAACGCTGCTGCAAAATATAGACAAAGAAGAACCCTTAAGAAATATTTTCAACTTGTCTTTATAGAGTTCAAGCATAACATAGATGTTTATATTGAATTCAAACCCCAACTGGGCGGATTTGAGTTGCAGAGGAGACCAATAATTGATAATTAGAAAGAAAATCTGATTATGAAGTGTAATTGCTGCTAGAAGTGACAGGAAGAGAAAAATGATGCATCCAGCTATAAGAGGTCAAATCCCCAAGGATTTATCATTTCATGCATTAAAGAGGCATAGAGTGCATTGGCGTCGTGGAAACAAGGCCCAAGAAGTCATTGGGCATTAAAGAACTAGCCTTGATAGCGTGCCATGGAAAAAAATCACGAGGACTGATATTAGGACATGTTATTCGCCCGCAACATGTAGGGTTGACTTGGGGGGGGGGGGGGGGATTTGATTCTCCCGAAAACCAACTTTCTATTGCAATACTAAAGATTGTGGGTATCATCCCCACCCCAATTTTACTTTCTATTTTGAAGGTTTATAGGTCACAATATCTTGTTTCAAAGAGCTATAAATGTTTTACTGCTTTCATTCTCATGTGCATACAATTAGATTAGAATATTATATGAAGGATTGGTGAATTAATTTAAAGTTTTATTGGTTCATGATTCACCCCTCCCCTCTTAGTAACCTTGCCTATAATAAATAAATAAATAAATATATATATATATATGAACAAGCAACAATCTAAGTCTTTCTAAGGTTTTCCACCATTTCAAAAGAAGACGAGCTATTTTGTTTCAGTGAGTTTGAAGACAATTAATGAGATTCACCTAGTAAATGATTCACCCATAAGAGTTCATGTTAGAGTAACAAAGTATTTACTTATTAATTAAATCATATTGATTTAATTACTAAGTCACTTATTATCTCTATTTTACTTGAGCTGAGCTTTAGGCATATAATAATTAATTCTTTTATTAATTATTATCGTGGAACCTAGGTTTTACCTGTTAGGGTTTTGATCTCCTTTTATAAGGATTGATCTCTTTGTAATTTATTCATTCACTTTTGATAATAACAATTTCTCTTTTTTCTCATCAAGAATGTCTCATCTATGGATCTGAGAATTTTAGCCTTCATAGTTTTTGCCACTCTCTTTCCGTGACAGGTGTTTGCATGTAGGTGATTCTTGGGAGCTGTGGATTTTTTTATTATTATAGGTAAATGGCCGAAACCTAAGTTATTTATTATTATTAAGATTAATTATTATTATGTGTTAATCACGAGTATATTTGAACCCAAGACCTCCCTGATGAGAGGCTCGCAATTTACCGATGCATTGTAGGCTCTTTCCTAAAGGGAGTTGTGGGGTTGATCTTTCATCAGCTTTAATAGTTTATTGTAGCTTATGTGTTTCCAACCTTATCCATTATTTTGTAAATAAGTAGAGTTAGGAGATAATGCATAGTTAATTATTTTTATTTATTGTGAAAGTTGTGTTTGCATCTTGATGCTAGCAATGACATTTATGAGAATCAAAATCTTTTGATTGATGCAAAAATTGGATTGTTCTAGGGCTTGTCATTTTCTTTTTTACCTTATTCTACAATTTTGTGAATTCATTTGAATTTTTGTAGCTCCTCATGTTATAGATTAGTCCATCAATGAATTAATCACAAACTATTGCTAGTTTCATGTAGCAATTAACAAAAGTATGTTTTTTTTTTTTTCCTTTATTTGTGAGTGGACCTTAAATTAAATTCCCATTAGCATATCCTTTGAACCTCTTTTAGGTGCAAGTGCTAGCTTTCTAACAAAATGTAAGGTAGGGGTTCCATGAGGGGGGCTTAAGGTCTATTTTAGATTTTTTTTAACAGTTGATACAAAAGTTTGCACCCTTGCTTGAGGTATGACCCTCAAGCGACCTTGTGTAACATGGAAACAACCTCCAAGTGTGGGACTTGCGTTTTGAGGTTGACTCTCTTGAGAAGACTGACTTCCTCACTATCAGGGTGCACCTAAACTACAACTTGAGAGGAAAAGGAAGAAGGAGAACATAAACTAAATATGCAAAAAAGGAAAGTGGGGTGATGCACCGAGATAGAACTGCGATTACAACTCTGCTCACAATTGCACAAACATTAATGAAACACTTGAATGCACAGATCTTGACTCTATTCTATTTCCTAAGAATTCACATGCAGGTTTGGAGTTAATTAAATGCTGAAAGGAAGGATATCTTCATAGTGCAACAATCATCAATAGATTAAACACAACATATAACTCTAAGAAGTAAGAAAGAAACATTTAAAACAAGGTAGGATACATGCACAAATCACGAATGGCAAGAAGAGCTAAGGAAGATAGCTAGAGCTATTTCATTAATGGAGGACAAAAGTTGTAGAGCATAACGCTGCTGCAAAATATCGACAAAGAAGAACCCTTGAGAAATATTTTCAACTTACCTTTATAGAGTTCAAGCATAACTCAGATGTTTATATTGAATTCAAATCCCAACTGGGTGGATTTGAGTTGCAGGGGAGAGCAATAACTGATAATCAGAAAGAAAATCTCATTATGAAGTGCAAATGCTGCTGGAAGTGACAGGAAGAGAAAAATGATGCATCGAGCCGTAAGAGGTCAAATCCCTAAGGATTTATCATTTCATGCATTAAAGAGGCATGAAGTACATTGGTGTCGTGGAAACAAGGCCCAAGAAGTCGCTGGGCATTGAAGAACTGGCCCTCATAGCGTGCCATGGGAAAAAATCACGAGGAGGGATATTAGGACATGTTATTCATTTGCAACATGCAGGGTTGACTATGAGGGGGAGGGGATTTGATTCTCCCAAAAATGAATGTTGGATGTCGATGCAAATCCTCCTCGAAATAGATGACACAGATGTTGCTGGAATCTCCCAACGAAAGATTAAGTTGTAGCTGTCAATGTAGATCTCCTGCGATAGATGCCACAATTCCAAATTCCAGAGTGTCGAAGAAGCATTGCAGTGTGAAGAAACTCCGAAATGGAGATGCGTCTCGCATTTTTGCAAAACAAGAAGAACATCTCACGAAAACATGTAGGTCATTGATGTAGATCTTCCCTTTAAAATGGACGACCCAAATGGCAAGGAAATCTCCCCAATGAGAGATTAAAACACAATTATCGATCAAGATTAGCTTTATTTCTAGTGGACATATGAGATGTAGCAAAGAGATTCCTCCTAGCAAAGGAAGTGGATAGCAAGAAAGGTGGGGATCCTCGCCATGCAACGCAGTTTAGGGTCTTGGAGCCTTGCGGAAGCACTGCGGATTGACGATATATCAGAAAGCCAATGCGTGGCAGCATCATATGTTTTTCTGTTTGACAAATCAAATGATGATATTTTAATCTTCTATTGCATCTCCATCGTTGATCTATGCATGTGCATGTTGGGTTAACTTAAACTCTAGAGATGTGACCCCCCACCACGTGATAGAATTTTGGGTTTTAGAGCTTGAGAAAGCATCGCAGTATGAGGAAATGTCGAAATGGCGGCGCGTGATGACATCTTGTATCTTTGCAAAAATGTGCAAATAGCTCATGAAAACTCAAGAGTTGTCGGATCTCGTAGCATGAGTTAACCCGCCCAAGAACAAACCGAGCCAGCTCAGTCAACGAAGAAATCGAGCCAACATGAAATGTTAGCCACCAACCATAGTGCGATGTTATCCCTCTGCAAGGAATCCAACTTGCCAAAGATCTCTTAGATGATTATCAATGCTGGGCTAAATGGGGGCGAAAATGGCCAATATTTACTTAAGCTATTATTTTATTGAGAGACCAACTTCTTTCAATTTCAGAGCTTAATAAATTTCATGACATCACTAGCTTTAGAATATTTCTAAAAAAAAAAAAAGCGACTCCAACTCTATTTTTTCGGAAGCTTCCTTCCATGGGACTCCAACTTAAGTGGGCCCATTTAGTTGTTGGAATAGGAATAAGAAATTAGGAATATATTTTCTATTTTCTGTTTGGTGTGTCAATTGAAATAGAGAACATGAATATATATATTCACATTTAGTCCCTATGCATCCCTATTCTCAATTCCTATGCCTCAACAAAATGCAAGCAAAGGAACCATGAAATGGGTTGGAGATAATATGAGGTTGCCTCCCCAATAGCATTTAAATTAGCAAGTTTTTGCTCCCTATGTGGTACCTATGTTTTAGCGGTATGTGACTGGGTGACCGTCAAATTGGAGGCGGAAAATTTTAATTTCTTGTTTGCTTTCGACAAGGGTCTCGCGCAGGTCGAGCATTATATATAGCTCGTTACAGACTCTCGAAGCTATCCTTTACGCCCTTTTTCCGTCGTCCATAATCTCTTTTTGCCTGCCTTTCGCAACTCTTCCTCAGCACGAGCCCTTTTTCGTTACCAGTTTTTTTTTAGAGAGAGTAGAAGACCAGTTAGAAAGGCATTAAATTTATCTAGTGCAAGTGTTAGCTTTCATTTTGCAGAGAGAATACCTTTGAAATAAATTAGGGTTTGTGGTGGGTGTTTATTCGCAGAGATAAGATGGCTGGTAGGGAGGTTAGAGAATATACAAATCTCAGCGACCCCAAAGGTATTCAAATAGGGCCGTTGCTTTGTATTGTATGGAATATGTAATACTAGATTTACATGTGGGAAAAAATGCAGTAGATTAAACTATGTGTTTTTGGTTTACGCTTGAAATATTTAAAAAACAGATTTTAAAATTTGAAAATTTACCACTTTGTAGTGCTTATTTGCCAGTATACGGAAAACGTTCGAATTGTATATATAACGTTGTCAGACGTTTTCTGGCATGTTTATATAGTTATTTTGTTCTTCATTCTTTTTGTGTATCTATTTTAGTCCGTGAAGTTATCTTGGTTTTTGAGGTTTAACAGCGGAACTGCATAAAATGCATCTTTGCTTTACTGTGTCGATCACGCTTAGTGGATTTCATGTGTTTGCATTCGAGGTGTTACAGATGAACATCATAAATTGTGGTTTTCATCTTTGTGCTGATTAGGGTTAGCGGATTTAATGTATTTATTTAATCAAATAAAGGAAGAATTGAGAGTCTACTGTGGAAGTGCGAAATTTCCAATTCTAATTTTTGCTAGGGGATGCTAATTCTTTAAGTGTTATTTATGATGACAGCAGGGTTACAATCTACGAACTTTTGATTTCATTGCAACTAAATTTTAACCTAGGACATTGCTTGTATGCCAACAACAATTGGAAACTAAGTAGTTTTACAAAAATCACGCATCGTTTTAGGCTCTATATTTATATTCTTGGTAACAGATAAGAAACGGGCGAAGGGAAATATACTCTTGTGCTACCAATTATTGGAGAGAATTTTTATAACTTTCCATTTTTTATTGTTTGATGTTTAGATGATTGGTGATAGATAAGAAATGGAGAAAGGGTAACACACTCTTGTGCTACTAATTATTGCAGACAAGTTTTAAAGAATTTCACTTCTTTAAGCCTTCATGTTTATGTTTTTGGTGACAGATAAGAAATGGGGGAAAGGTAAAGATAAAGTTGATGATGAAGATATTGCATTTCAGAGGATGGTGGCAAAGGTTAGTGAACCGGCCCTGCTGAATTTGTGCTGGGTTTCAGCTTTAGATAATGGATGACTTTATACGTTTTTGATTTTGCTTCTTTCTGCAAAGTTGTATGAAATTGTGCATTAGAGTTGTGAAGATATGAATAAGCTTTTTAGAATAAATATTCTGTTGCGACACTATAAATTTTTAACCGTTAAATATGGGTAATTTCATTTCCTTGTCATTCAAAGCATTGGAAACGAGGCGATGGGATCCTATTGAGTGCAAATATTAATTTATTACATTCATCATCATAAAAGCTTTGGCGGTTGTATTTTGTGATTTCTGTTGGAGCTTCACCTTAATTTAGTAGCCTGTCGTATAAGTTTTTGAATATACCGTATCAGGCGCTCCTGGTTTCAAGCTGTGTCAAACTACTTGATATTTTATGCTATATTTGCCTGATATATTCTGGGTGGATTTCACTTTTTAACTTGCTATCGTGGTAAGACTTGTTTGTTAATGGTCTGTCATTTGCATGGGTTAAGTTTTTTAATAAAACTTGTAAGTTTGGTACAAAGTGGCTTGTATGCAATTTTGGGGTTGGGGTTTTCCATATGGCATGTGGCCCCCCCCCCCCCCCCACCTTCCCTGGGTTTGGCATAACAATTATACAATGCTTCTGGTTTAGATTTAGTTTGATTTGTTGAATCAATGTTCTGATCACACTCTGTGATCCATCATTGTCTGCTAACTCTCTGAGTTGCTGAGTACTCTCTATTTTTTTTCTTCGTCTCGGCGCATTTTTACAAGTTCAACTTGTTGTTTTATAGTCACAAAGGACCATGGGCAATAGTGTCAATACAGGTTAACCGCTGGTTATGTCAATACAGGTTAACTGCTGGTTAAAATGTGTTTTTCACATATATTTGCTATGCAACCATGAATTTTCTCTCTTCAAATGTCAATTGTTAATTTTATTAATTGTGTAATTGAATTTTACAAGTAACACATGTTGAAAGTTTTGGGTTTGTTGACTACTCACCGAGTCTGAGTCAGCGAACTTTGCATTCAAATGTTGGTTTTAGACCGACTACTCATCGAGTCTGAGTCAGCGAACTTTGCATTCAAATGTTGGTTTTAGACCTGCTATTAATATAGACCCTCAGAAATACTTAGTACTGGTCTTTACATGTGGGTTCATAACTTAAGCACACAGTATCTCTTAGATATAATATTCTCAAATTCTTGACAGTTTTCTTAGGATAGCCGATAGATTGTAATCTGCTTAGTTGTAGGTCAGGCCTTGATGAAATAAAACATCCAGAAATGTTAAAATTTTAGCATTTTTAGATATATAATAATATTATATAACATATCAGGCAATCAGCAGTCTCATCAATCAGCAAAAGTCAGCGAAAATATGGTCAGGACGTAGTAATTTATTTGCTGCCTGTATTTTCTGGAGTCATTCTTAGATTTATTATTAAGCAATTATTTCAAGATACGAGTTATCTTACAGATGAGCAAACATTAGCAAACATCAGGATGCAGTAATTTCTTTGTTATCTGTATATTCTGGAAATTAGTGATGCAAGAAACGACCTTTCTTATGGTTGTTCGGCATATCTTGTGGATCTCTTTTGAAAACAACAGTTGCCAAGTTAAAATAACTTGTCTTGTCCCAGATTTTTGTGCTGGACATAGCACTGTGAATTTCATTTTGTAAAGTTTTATGGTTTTAAGATAGATTAATTTAGTGTTTCTTTCATCTATAGGCTACATGTTTCTGATAACTTGCCCTGACAGGGTTCTTGGCACCTCATCTTATACGCTTTGAAAACAACAGATGCAAGAAGTTGCTGGAGAACGTGGGGGATATTTGCATGGACGAGGGGGTATTTTCTTTTCATTTTTGTGCTTATGTATCTTTGATTTAATGTTTGTATTGCATATATAGCTTGTTTAGTTTTAAATTTGTATGTGTGAGATGAAAAACATTGTATAAATGTGTTGACATTATTATTTTGAATGTCTTTTTAACAATTCCCAAATTTTTGGTATTAATTGGAGTGGCAGCTCTCATATTGAGAGTCAAAACATGGTTGCCTTAGTTATTGTGAAGTTTCGGATATTTGATTTGACGTAGTGATTGCTGGTTGAGGGTACTGCAGCTTTAGACAGTGATGATCTGCTTTATTTAAAAGAGCAAATGGAAGCTGAGGAGGATGCTGAACGGCTCCGTAGGAGGACTGAGAAACGTGCATTTGCAGCCTTTAAGATATCCTTTGGCTGAACTATTTTCTTTTAGTTTTCAATATTATATATATTTAAATATTCTTTTAGTCTTCAATATTATATATATTTAAATATTCTAAAATTGCATAGCATGATGACCATTCTTATTAGAACATGTTTACATTGTTAGAAGTTCCTGATTTTTTTTGGACTACTTGTATTTTCTTGACTATCTTTGCACAGAGCTGCCAACTTAGCTGATTCTTCACCATCAATCCAACCACTTCGTGTTGAACCAAAGCCCAAGAGTGGGATTAGGTATATAATTGCTCTCTTCAGTAAAGTCTTATTTTAACTCTTTACTATATAGTATTTTGCAGCCCTGCCTGTGGTTCTGGATAGGATTGGCAAAATTAGAATGTGAAACATAAGCACCAACATAGTGTGCATTAGATTGATATAAAAAAATGTAGCAATGATTTACTAGCAAAAGAAGTGGGAGTATGGCAATGCACTATGCAATTTGAAATTAAATAACCTGTTATCCCAAGCAACAAAGAACTGCAAACAAAATACCTATTTTCTGGTGCAGAAGCACTCAAATAAAGAATGTACATATGCCAATCAGTCACTACCGAGCGTCAGTTCTGTGTGAGCCGACTAGAGGAGTTTATCTTGGGATTTGTATAGGTCCTTGTGGGGTTAGTTTACCCTATTCTATATTGTTCTGGAACAGTCTATAAGCCGTTTTGGCAAGAAATAACGATCTAGATCTTTCTGTAAGCCATTTTGGTCTCGTAGGGTCAGTTTTCCTATGCAATAATCTAGAGTGTTTCCTAGACCGTTTTAGCTTGTATAAATGGAGTCTTTGGGTTTAGAGTTGGACAGGTTTTTTTTGAGTGAAGTTGTTTTGGATATGAAGTTATGACCCAAACCCCTACTATTCTAAAGGGCCCCTACAATTCTATGGCTGCCTACAATTCTATAGGGGTGACCCATTCCCGATAATAGTTGAGTAAAGAAGATGAGAAACCGAGCTGCTGTAGGGGGAAGGGAGTGGAATACAGAGCATCCGACCGAGGTTTGTGATAAATGTTGCCCATATCTAGTAGCATTGGCCCAGTTGGTTTGTCTCAACTTAAAAGGGTGTATGTATTAGCTCAACCAGAGGATCCAAAGAAAGAAGGAAGTCCCATTATTCTATAGGCAACCGGTATCAAGTTCTCTAGATAGGATGGGAGGCCCACAGACTATCTTCCCTTACCTCTCGGAGTCCCTTCCCTTCAAGAAGAAGAAATCTATAGGAGAGCAAGTTTATATATTGTTCATTTGATAAATTAATTAGAAGAATATTATTATCTCTCTCTTTCTGGTGCTGGTTCTTTTTTGTTTTTGCTTCCATTGAGTTTATCTTTGCATCATTTTTGGTATCAAAGCTTGGGGAAAGCTCCTAAGGCGCTTGGGAAAAGCTTGGGGGAAGCTTTCAACTTCTAAGGCGAATTGGATTTTGTGACGGGTTGAGAAAAGAACCTGTAAGTGTGGCCAAAAGACTAGGTTGAGTGGAGAGAACCTAGATAGGAGACAATGGTCACAAGAGGAGATTTATCTCATGATCAAAAGATACTATTCGATGCATGGGTTTCATATTGGGATTTTTAGAACAAGAAGAAGGAAGAAGCAAGGAAAAGAGTGGAAGAAAAAAGGAAGAAAAGAGAAGAGGAATCCATAATAGATCAAGAGATAAAAGAACAAATGGAATTCCTAACGCAGGAACTGAGAAAGCGCAAAGAAAATTTAGTGTGAGTAAAAGAGGAATTGCAGAAAAATATGGAAAAAGAAAATATAGATTTGGAGCATCAACTAATTCATATTACAGAAGCCTGTATTGAGACATTGGAAGAGAAGAGTTGTTCGTTGAAAGAACAACCTGATCACATTGATGCTGATATAGTGATATACTAGATGAACAGATCGATGCTGACATACCAAATGAACACAGTGATGCATATATACAAGGTGAGCAACAACATGTTTTTGATGAAACTTATGATACAAAAGTTCTTGAAGATAGAAAAGAGGTTGAAATGGTTGATGAGCATTGTGGTGAAACGGTTCATAAAGAGCTGGATGTGATGGTCCTTAATGCAACTAAGAAATGGCATTTGAAGTTAATAAAGAAGGTGGTCTAGCCTATCAAAAGGATACTAGTAGCAAGGAAGACTTATGATGAAGCTAAGAGCATAGAGGAGGCTCCAATAGTGATGAATTTGTCTCCAAGCATGGAGATATTGCAGCATAAAGACATCACAACAAAGGATGCAACAGTTCCTACAGTAACTCAAATTGGTGATGTCATATTTAATGAGGTTCCATTTAATCCATTCATTGTAGGTTTGCAGGAGTTCCATCTAAATATTGCAAAAGTTTACACACATATGACAGTTGATTTGGATACTGGTCAAGAGTACAAACAACAAATACCAAAGAATTGGAAGGCCTGAAAGAGGAAGGCCAATCCAAGGGACTTGGATTCTATTGTCCCCAGGAGTAAAAAATATGATGTAGAGATAAATTCAACGGAAGCAAAAACACAATGGAACCAGCACCAGAAAGAGAGATAATAATATTCATCTAATTGATTTATCAAATGAACAATATATACACTTGCTCTCCTACAGATTTCTTCTCCCCGTAACTTTGTATCCAAAAACTTTTATCTACAGCAACTTCACTCAAAAAAAACTTGTCCAACTCTAAACCCGAAGACTCAATTTATACAAGCTAAAATGGTCTAGGGAACATTCTAGATTATTACATAGGAAAATTGACCCTCCGAGACCAAAACGGCTTATAGAAAGATCTAGATCCTTATCTCTTGCCAAAATGGCTTATAGACTGTTCCTGAACAATATAGAATAGGGTAAACCGACCCCACAAGGACTTGTACAAATCTCAAGATAAACTTCTCTAGTTGGCTCGCACAGAACTGATGCTCGGTAGTGACTGATTCTTTATTTGGGTGCTTCTATACCATTTTCCCAAACATCCAAAAAAATCAAGATTATTGTAACTTAGTGTAATGTGAACTTGTTGTCTATAGTTATACAACTCAAGGAGATAGCATGATCATATCAATTAATACTGGCAGGTTTTGTCTTCCATCCCGTCATTGAGCAAATTGTTTCTAACATTCCACTTATTTTGTGTTTTTGGTTTGTTTCTCAAAGGGAATAATTCAGGTTCCTAGCGTTCGAGTTGGGTAATTGTTGCTGGTATTTCCTTTATTAAGATTTAGTTAGCTATTGTTCAAGAACCCTAATTATTTGTTGAATCCTCTAGTATATAGAAATTGTTGATTACACAACAGTTTGTGCCGCTTGGAAAATGATACCTAAATTTATTTGTCTTCCCTGCTTTTTAATTAATTGCCTCAGAGGCTCTGCTTGCATAGGTTTTGTATTCATGCTTGGCTTTTCTAGTGTACATATTCTGACAAGTTTGCTTTGGTCTATTTCCAAAGGTATTTTAGAGAGTTGTAAAAGTGGTTTTGGAGTTTATGACATAGGGCTAGAGAGGTTGACATATTCCTCACGAAGAAAACTTCAGAAGTTTTCAGTGATGGACTTATAAAAGAGTTTTGTATTTTATGTGCTTAATCTTGCACTGTAGGATATTACATTTATTAATGGCTTATTTAAAAGATCCTAGGAAATATGTCTATTTTATTTATTTATTTATTTCAATTTTTCAAATCTTTTGGAACATTGCTGATAATGGTTGATGTGCTTGGACAGAACAATTATCTTCTTGTTGTAAGTAGTACCAATGAGCAAAATGTTTAATTTTCTGAAGATGGTATGGGTAACTTGTAATATCAGTAAATATTACTTGCAGTGTAGTTTGAGCACCTTTTTTGCTAACTCCTAAACCTTCAAGACTAAGCTGTCATATCTGTCATTTTTGTATTGCGTGATTTGCTAATAACTATGACAGAGTCGTTGTTAGCTCTTTTAGGTTTTGCACATGCCATGTTTAGTTTCTTTTGCCAAATCTGTGACTGGCATGGTGTAAGAAGCTGTGTGTCAGCACCCTGTGATGGTTATTTTAAAATAAGTTATTTACAAAACAAAACAACAGAATATGTATGTGTATGTGTATTTATGACAATTGCCCTAGGCAGAGAGCTATCCTCCAATATATAGAGTGGTGTGGTTTTCCGTAGGAGAGGTGAAAAGTAGCACATTTTGCCCTTTGTTGGCATAATGTGATGGGCAAACATTGAGCTTGCTGCTTAGGACACACCATTGCTTTGTTGTGAAGTGCTTGTGAGGAGCGGCTCTACTTTTATTTAAATAAATTGTTAGAATTATTAGAAGTGTTCTTCAAAGTGAGTGTCATATCGAGAAATGCAATCTTAAATTGGAACAGGTGCAGCAGTTTATGTTCCAGTCCCTTGGGTTTATTGAATATCTTGTCTTAATCTGATTGATGCTTATGAACTATGTGTTAATTAGTTGGAAGTTTATAAAATTACTTGTCAACTTGTTTCCTTTGAAATATGCACAATTAATTAGATAGCGTGTTAGGTTGGTCATCTTATGAACTAGTTATCTGATTGGGTTATTGAACTTGGTAATCGATTATATTCTAGTAGCACACACACTGTCTTGACCCCACTTTTTCTCTCCTAATAAATTAGCATTAGATTTAAATTATAATTTTTAAGTAGATTTATATTTCTATTGATTATATGGAAAGCTTAGAATCAACTGGTTGTTTCACATCAACCTAAGCCTTTTTAAAGTGTTTTACAAGCCAAGACTAGAAAATGTTTGCTGTTAATTTATGATGATTGCTCTAGGCCGAGCGCTATCCTCCAAGAGAAATGGAGTGGCGTGGTATTCCACGGGAGAGGTTAAACGTGGCATACTATCCCACTCATTGGCATGGTGTGATGGGCAAACATTGAATTGGGCTGCTCAGGCCGCACCACTGCTATGTCTTGCAGTTCTTGCGAAGAGCTAACCCTACATTTAGTTTTCTTTTTCTACAGTATATTTATTATATGGAAAGCTTAGATCAACTGGTCACAGCAACCTAAGCTGGTTGTTTTTAAGTGTTTTAAAAGCAAAAGTTAGAAAATGTTCGCAGTTAATTTGTGATGATTGCCCTAGGCCGAGCGCTATCCTCCAAGAGAAATGGAGTGGCGTGGTATTCCACGGGAGAGGTTAAATGTGGCATACTATCCCACTTGTTGGTATGGTGTGATGGGCAAAGATTGACCTGGGCTGCTCAGGCCGCACCACTGCCATGTTTTGCAGTTCTTGCGAGGAGCTAACCCTACATTTAGTTTTCTTTTTCTACAGAATATTCTATTCACCAGTTGTATAATATTACGATGCTCTGTTGTTCCTGATATACTGTATGCATAGGATGCACTAGCAGAGAATGGGAAATCCAGCGCAGAGGGCAAGGAAATGAAATAGAGTCTTTGCAATCTTTATTTCTATCGCTTTCCACATTTATAAAGTGTTTGCTGTTAATTTATGATGATTGCCCTAGGCCGAGCGCTATCCTCCAAGAGAAATGGAGTGGCGTGGTATTCCACGGGAGAGGTTAAACGTGGCATACCATGCCACTTGTTGGCATGGTGTGATGGGCAAAGATTGAATTGGGCTGCTCAGGCCGCACCACTGCTATGTCTTGCAGTTCTTGTGAGGAGCTAACCCTACATTTAGTTTTCTTTTTCTACTTCCCCAGCTTTATAATATTACGATGCACTGTTGCTGCTGATATACAGTATGCATAGGATGTGCTAGTATACAATGAGGAATGCACTGCAGAGGGCAAGGAAATGAAATAGACTCCTTACAATCATTAATTTTATTGCTTTCCTGATTTGTAAAAAACCTAAGTTTTCCTTTGTGCGATTCAACATTTTCAATAAAATTTAAGATTCAGGGTTCTTAATTTTTGAAAAACAAGAAACATTGTACACATCTTATTTTTTAGCATCCTACCCTTATCGTCCTGGTTGCATTAGGCTGGGGTCCCATAGAGGTAGGCTTCCTTAAAAATAGAGCAGTCACCACTGAGAATGTTTGGGCATGTTTAAAGGTGAGTGGTATCATGAATCATATAGTGTATTGTAGCTTAAAAATTTCAGCTCCTAAATGAAGAAAGTTGGGGGAAATTTTAAATTTTAAATATCAAATAAAAAAATTAAAAACATTGTTTTTGTTCAAAATTGATTTTTTTAGTAGGAAAAAAGTGAGCAGATTGTTGACACATGGCAGCAATTTTTTCTAAGCTGGGGGGGTTATATCTGGCCCCACCCCATTTTCATTCACTCAAATTAAGAGGGCGAAAAAATAAGGGCTCCTACTTTGGAGGAAAAGACTCGCAAAAAATTCTCATGGGACCTCTCCTAAAAAGTTAGAGCCCAAGATCCCTTCATGGGACCCCTGCCTTAAAATAACCATGTTGAGCCGTGAAAAGCTGTTTCTTAGTTTCCTCAGCTGTATGTGTTACAAGTGTTTTTACAAGACAAGACCAGAAAATGTTGGCAGTTATGATTGCCCTAGGCAGAGTGCCATCCTCCAAGAGATATAGAGTGGCTTAGTATTCCACAGGAGAGGTTAATCGTGGCACACCATCCCACTTGTTGGCATGGCGTGATGGGCGAACATTGAACTGGGCTGCTTTGTTTTGCAGTTCTTGCAATGAGCTAATCCCACATTTACTTTATTTAATATAATTTTTTTTGTTCCCCAGTTTTATAATGCCAGGATGCATTTATGCTGCTGATACACTGTACATATATGATGCACTACCACTGATCTAGAAGTGCATTGGGTAAGGAAATGAAATATAACCCTGGCAAATCTTTTTTACTTTATTATTTCTTTCCTCATCCGTGAACAGTCTAAAAATATCTGAGTTTATTTTTGTTATTTTCAAGGTTGCCGGGAGACAGGTAGGCTTGGAGGTCTCTGGTACTGGTACTGGAACCAGTACGGCTATTTTTCAAACAGGAGATGGGGGTACTTTTGGAGATATCATTTTTTCAAATTCCTAAGAAATACCACGGATGATTCATAACATTGTGCTTTGAAAAAAAGAATAATGGACATTGAAAAGTTATAGATATTAACACTCAACATTTAGAAGCTTGCACATTTGAAAAAACACATTTCATATCTCATAGTCATATCTGATATCTGATTATCACATATGATCATCATCGTATCAGATTAATAAATAACATAGTGCTTTGAAAACAAGAATAGTGAACATTGAAAAGTTAAAAATATTAACATTCAACATTTAGAAGTTTGCACATTTGAAAAAATACATTTAATATCTGTCATATCTGATTTCTGAATATCGCATATGATCATCATCGTATCATATTAATAATGGATGAGATTATTGTTAGATTCATTACATATTGAAATTTGAAATTAAAAAATATCAAGTCTTGGAGACTTTTCGTCTTCGGAGACCTGAAAAAAGGTTGGAGACTTCATGGCGAAATGTCCTGAAGTCTCCCAGTCTCCTAATCCAAAAAGTGAAGTCTCTTGGTAAAATATAAATGTAAAATATAATGTTATATATTTTAGCCCTCATTTTAATGTTTTTAATGCAAAAATTAAGACCAATGAAATACAATATTGTGATTATGTGAGTTGTCAAATATTTGACTCTATGTTAATGTGACATTACTATTATTATTTGCTTTAGTCTTTTAGTTTTACAGTATTACTATTTTCAAATTTTGTATTTAGTAAAAGACTTTTTAAACTATTAAAAAAAATTGCAGTCTCCAAGTACCCCCTTCTCCTTTTTCTGAAAAATTGCCGTACTGGTACCAGTACCAGTACCAGAGACCTCTAAGCCTCCCCGTCTCCTGGTAACCTTGAAAAATATATAGTTTGGTGCTAAATTGCTGATATGCAAACAAAAAATTGGAAGTCATAAACAAAAATCAGAATCTGTCTAGTATCTAGTATGACGATAATAATATGCCTTAAATTTATTTTTAAGGCGGAGACATGTGGGAGACTCCATTTTTTTGGTTTGGAGGCATGGAGACTTTTGGAGACTCCGTCATGATGTTTTCCACCCTCTTCAAAGTCTCTGGAAACTCTTGGAGACACGTCACATCTCGGAGGGGGGGAGAGACATGTCTCCTGGTAACAGTGGTTATTTTCAATTTATTTAGGATTTGAAGTTCTTGAAGTTTGTAAAAGAAGAAACAAACATTCTATGGATTGCAAGAGCACTCAGAAAAAGTTGCAGCTTAGACCAAAAGACATCACAGACATTCGATAATTTTTTTTGCTCTAGACCTTATATCATTCTTAGAGTTCCTTTATTGTAGACTTTGCTCACTTTTGATCTCTAAACCTCCTATCCTCATTTTAGTGTTTTGCTTGGATTGTGGGAGCTATACCACGTCGTTGAGTCTTAATAAGTGGTTTCTGAGCATAACATGTTGAGTCTTAATAAGTGGTTTCTGGGCATGTTAAGATGGTTGAGTTTGAGCATTTTACAGGGCAAAGACCAGAAAACATTTTGAAATTAATTTATGCTGATTACTCTCGGGTGAGTTCTATCCTCCGAAAGAAATTTACTGGCACGATATTCCGTGGGGGAGTTTAAATCTGGCATACCATACTGCTTGTTGGTATGGTGTGTGATGGGTGATCTGGATTTGGGGTGCTCAGGTCACACTGCTGCTTTGTTTTGCAGTTCTTATGAGGAACTAATACTACATTAAATTTTCTGTTACCATAGAACATTTTGTTCCCCAGTTTTACCATATTAGGATGCACTGCTGCTGTTGACATAAAGTACATGTAGGATGCACCAGCACAGAACAAGTAGTGCGGAGCAGAGGTCAGGTATATGAAATAGAACTTTTGTAATTATTACATGCTTATGTTGCATTTCTCATTTCGAAAGAACCTAAGACCTCTTTGAGTAGATTTCACCATTTTCAATAAATTTAAGACTTGGGTTCTTGTCATCTATAAAACAAGAATCAAAGAAACATCACTGGCATTGCAAGGTGAAAATAAAATGTGAGAGCTCAAACCAAAAGCCATCACAGACTTCTGATATTTTTTTATGGTTTAGAACTTATATCATTCATCAAAATAGTCTTTAGGTTTTGTCCAGTTTTGATTGATTAGCTTCCTACCCTCATTATAGTGTCTTGCCTGCATCCTGGTACCTATACCATGTTGAGTCTTGAGAGGCAGTATCTCAGCATCTTAAGCTGGTTGTGATCTAATGCTTTACAAGGCAAGATCAGAAAACATTTGCAGTTAATTTATGGTGATTGCCCTAGGCCGAGCACCATGCTCCAAGAGAAAGGGAGTGGCGTGGTATTCCACGGGAGAGGTTAATTGTGGCACACCATCCCACTTGTTGGCTTGGTGTGATGGGCAAAAATTGATTTGGGCTGCTCAGGCCGCAGCACTGCTTTGATTTGCAGTTTTTGCGAAGAGCTAACCCTACAGAATATTTTGCTCTCCAGTTTTATGATATTAGGATTCATTGATGTGCCAGAACAGAAGTATAGCAGTCCAAGGAAATGAAATATATATCCTTTACAATTATTACTTGCTTCTATTGCTTTCCTTATTCATAATTAACCTTAAGATGTCTGAATAGATTTCATCATCCTTGATATTATTAGATTTATGGTTCTTCTTGTCTTGTAAAACAAGAAGCAAAGATACACTCTATTGCACTGCAAGTGCATTTGGAAGATATGGCAGCTTAAACGAGAAGCCATTGCAGACATTTTGATAGAAATGTATTTTTGCTTCAGATCTTGTTTCATTCATATAGTTTCTTAGTTTGGTTTTTGCTTATTTTGATCTTATAGTCTCTCATCCTCATTTTAGTGTCTTGCATGCATTGTATGACCTATACTGAATTGAGACTTGAAAAGCTGCTTCTTAGCATCCCAAGCTGGTTGTGTTCAAGTGTTACAAGGCAAAACCAGAAAGTCTGTAGTTAATTTAGATGATTGCCTTATATTGATTGCTATCTTCCAAGAGAAATGGTGTGGTGGTATTCTATTGGAGAGGTTAAATGTGGCATGCCATCACACCTGTTGGCATCGTGTATGGGGAACTTAATTGGTCTCCTCATGGTGCACTAGTGCTTGTTGTGGTGTTTTGTAAGGAGCTAACCATACATTTAGCTTACTGTTACTAGAATAAGTTTGCCTGGTTGGAAATATTAGGAATGCTTTGTTGTTCCTGATATTCAGGACGCATGAGATACACCAGCATAGAACAGTGAAGATGGCAAGAAGATGAAATAGAACTTTTGCAATCATTACTTAAGTAAATTTAATCATCTTCTGTTAATTTAAGATTTTAGGTTTTTGTCATCTGCAAAACAAGAAACTAATAAAAATATTCTATGCCATTGGAAAAGTTTTTAAAAGTTGTGGCAGCTTCAACTAGAAGTGATTACAGACTTTTGATAGTTTTTTTTTTCTTTATACATTCATAAAGTATTTAGTTTAGGGCTTTGTTCAATGTTTATTTTATAGCTGCATGCACACACAGTTTCTTGATTGCATCATAGGACATTATACCATGTTAAGTTTTAAGATGCTGAGCTGCTTTGTACCGTCCTGAGCTGGTTGTGTTTATTACAATGCAAGAGTAGAAAATATTTTCAGTTAATCTATATGACGAATGCCCTTGGGTCAACTCCTTAACAGAAATGTAGTGGTTCCCATTTGGAACTGGTGTCATTGGCAGACATTGCATTGGTCTGCTAACCCTACATTTAGTTTGACTGTAGAATATTTTTTCCCACAGTTAAAATATTAGAATGCTTTACTGCCCTTGATGTGCTGTATACGTGGGATACACCAGCATAGAACTACAAGAGGAAGGGCAAGAAAATGAAATGAAACCTCTATGATATGATAATTTTAGGTCTCTTTTCTATGGAATATAATTTTTTTGTTTTGGGAAAATATACTTGTGATTTGCTGTTTTTGATACTCTGGACTTGTGGAATGTGTGAACACATATCTTTAAGTAAAGTGCAGTGGGCAATGAATAATATGACAATCTGTGGCTTTTCTTCATTTCTTGAATTTATTAAAGATGGGCTCCTTGATGTGCTGTACACTTTGGATAGACCAGCATAGAACTATAAGGGGAAGGGCAAGGAAATCAAATGAAACCTCTATGATTTGATAATTTTAGGTTTCTCTTTTATGGAATATAACTTGTTTGTTTTGAAAAATATACTTGTGAATTGCTGTTTTTGATACTCTGGACTCCTGGAATGTGTGGACAAACATCTTCAAGTAAAGTGCAGAGGGCAATGCATAATTCAATAATCAATGGCTTTTCTTCATTTCTTTAATTTATTAAAGACGAGCTCCTTGAATTCTGTAAAATTGAATACAGAAAAAACATTCTATGATGATCTTTGATAAATACATATTTTACTTTAGATCTTATACCGTTCAGAGAGTTTTTTGTTTTAGGCTCTGTTCACTTTGGATCATATTGCCCATGTACCCTTATTTTAGTTTCTTGCTTGCATTATATGACCTACACATGGTTGAACAAAAGTCAGTGTAAAGCTCCAGACTTCTACTGAAAGTTTCAGACTTTTCTAAAGAAAATTTTCAGACTTCCGTATCAGCTCTTGGCTGTAAACTACTATTAAATACAGTAACTTCTGTGGCATATATTCAAGTCAAATAACAGTGCACGATTTTAATTGTTTTAATTGACTTTTTATCCCTTACAAGACAATTCGTTTCACTTATGAAATCTGGAAACAAGAATCAACACAATTGGTTTGCCATGAGAATACAATAATGTGCACCTGTATTCCTTTTTGAATTAAATTGGGTAGTTTTGAATGTAGAGTGCTGCTGCCTATATTCTTTCCTTTCCATTCTAATGTACATCTCCAGAGTTTCAAGTCTTCCCCTCCTTTAATGTAATATTGTCATTCTTATCTTGATAATAATTGAAACTGTTGAAGTAGTGCTAACAAGTTTAGTGCCCAAATACCATCCCTGCTTTTGCATTTCAATGATTTGACCATCTTCATGAGCAACAACTCTTTCTGTACTGGTTAGGGACGTCACACTTCTTATTTATTTTGGCACAAACTATTGAAGCGAAGATTGGAATCAAGTTACCTGATAACTTTCCAACTTGGGATCATATTATGTCTTTCCTGCCGTAAAAGACAATGCCTACTGTGATTGATCTCTTACCCAACAACATGCTCAAATCACCATATGTTAATTCTGGAAGGAGTAAATCACCATATGTTAACTCTGGAAGGAGTAAGGTACCATCTGTATGCGGAATAACATTTCTTCACTTGCAATCCCTGTGTCGTTACCTCCACTAGGCCAGCCATGGACTAGCGAAAGGAGTAATCATTCCAAGTTTAATAGCTCGGCTGTATCTTCAACCAATGACAAAATTGATTCAGTTCCAATCTGCCGTGTCCCATCTTCAGGCTGGCTTTTTAAAATATAAAATTTAGTTGCCAAAATTGTAACAATTCCCAAATTGACTTATTTAAATAATATTAATTCTGTTAGGAACTATTGTTGTTTTATTCACATGGTCTCATTTATTATTTGTATTAAATTTAATTTTTTTGATCAGTGAACGGCCGAAAAAGAATGGAGAAGAAAACCTCCAGGTCTTGCTTGGGATTGGAAGTCCTTTATTATTACATGATTAAAAGGGGCATACCCCAGATACCAACTTTCAATTTTAGTTTTTGAATACAATATTAATGCTTGGATTCCTATTTTGAAGTTACAATACAATATAGCGATCCTAATTTACTAGTCAGTAGCAGGGGTGAGGGTGACAAATTCGTCCTGTTCTTAGTTTACTTGCAAAAGCCTCTTCTATCTTTCTCATAAAATAATTTCTCCTCGCTTACCTGTTGATAAGTAATGCAACTTGAACATAATGATAGTACTATTAGTAAAAAATGTCAAAGTTGATATCCCTGGTTTCCTGGCTAGTTATCCTTTAGTTTCTTTCATTCAACTTAATTTAAAATATTACTGTTGTCTGATTTGGGCTGCTTTATTTAGCCAGTTTTTAGGTTAAAGATATAATAGCACTTAATTTATGCACTTTACTTTCTATATGATTGGGCTAAAGTTTATATTGTATACTCCAGTTAATGATTAATATTAGTCTACAAATTGTCAAACCTATTTTACGGATCATCTAAACCAACAACATGATGCAAACCATGGGAGTCATACATACCGAACAGGGCGAACTAAACCAACAACATGATGCAAACCATGGAAGTCATACATACCGAACAGGGGCGAACTTGAGAAGGTAGGTAAAGATCTAGTATGAGGAGTCATATACCAGATTAAGGTATTTATTATAATATTTACTAAGCTTAGTTATAGAAAATTAAAAATGCCGAAGAGAACTACAAAATTAACAGAAGCCCTGGAAATGTGATCAAGCCAGGATTAGGAAAATTAAACCAAAGTTCCGTAAGACAAGATATAAATATACATAATAATTACTGTATATTAATAATATAAACATGTATACATCGAAGTCAAGATATATAGATTAGTCCCAGGCTTGCCAAAATTGTAACCAGTAAACAACTAACTTTTAAGAGAAAACTATCCGAGACCGAATGCTGAAAGCCTTAATGGCTGAAAATTACAAAGTACTGAAAAACAACTGCCCTAAACTGAGGAGCCAAGTAAGTCTAAATTGACATACTAGATGAGCAGCCTTAACAAAAAAACCACACTAAATAAGCTGGAGGCACATTGACATCGAGAAGCGCCAAAAAACCAATAAGCCATCTCTGTCAGGCCTAATTCCAAATCTAGGTTCCTCCTTCCTTCTTCCGAAATACCATAATGATTTCAGCAGCTTCCTTTAGGTCTCTGGCCCTGGATCCTGGAGGAAATTCAAAAGTGTTCCTACCTTTGCTTGATTTGTCTAAATTTGGAAGGCAGAACTCCACGGCTTCGACGTCAGCAAAATCAACTCCCGGATGAATGTAAGCATTGAAGGATTGGAGGTAATGTAGGAGCCAATCCTTGGAAGGATCCTTCACAATACCTCTCCACCAAAGAAGGAATTGAATACTGGCTTCCATCTTCATCCATTCTTGGAAAAAGAGGATGTTTTCTTGAATGACCAAGGTTGGGCATCTAGGCACAACCGCTAAATCAAAACTCCCAGGTGGGTGAGACATGTAAACTTCCAACCATATTGAATACCACTTGCTCTAAACCTACCAACCATATTGGGTCAAAAACGTTATAGTAGAGCCGGATGATATCCCATTTCACAACTTTGGCCCTAGCTAAGCACCCAATCCATGCTCCTACAATATCGCTGTTTGTTCTCTAGGAAAAATCATAATTAAAGACTCCTTCGCCTAGCACTCGGCTATTGGCTACCCTGCTCATATCATCTATAGGGTTGAGCAATCGGTTCCATCTCTTTGGCTTCACATTACCTCGAAAAGCCATAGTGCAGACCTCTATAGCATGACACAAGCTAATATTTGTATCCATACTAACAATTACCCTTGCCAATATCAAGACAACTCAGAACATGCGCAGAGGTAAAATGACACATTGCCAATTTATAAATACTATCTCGGTAGTCTGGAAAGATCTAGAGAGAAGTAAGCAGCGACGATATCAAATTACATTTCGGGGTATGGTCTTAAGCAGCGCGTAAGTTTAATGATTATAATATGTTTTCTAACTGTAATAGGTACTTAGAGAGATGAGTATTAAGCGTTATTTAGAATACACAAGAAGAGTTAATCATATAACCTAGTACCAAAGGTGAAGAAAGTAAATAGGGGCTGAGATTCATGATTACCTAAAGAAACTAGATTGTTGACAACTAGAAGTATATTCTCTCCGTCCGTTTCTTTGTTGGCCAATTGGTCTGCTTCTATATTATCTTCTTTGTATATGTGGTTAAATTTTACTTCTTCAAATTTGTCCATTAGATTGAGGGTTTTCTCTAGTTTAGAATTCAAGATCCAATTAGGGGTTTTCCTTTTCTTGAGTGTGTTTAGGATGATTTGAGTCTCCTTCTATAATGATCTTCTTGATTTTTAATTTAATACTTTGTTTTAGTCCTTCATGTAAAGCTTCAAGTTCCGCAATATTGTTTGAAGCTATGCCCAGGGGTTTAGCTCGTTTCATGATCTAGTTTCCGGATTCCTCCATTATTATACATCCAATTCCCGCTACCCCCGGATTTCCTCTTGAGGCTCCATTGAAATTGAGTTTCTTTCATCCTCTAGGTGGGGGTTCCCATCTGCATTCTCTTTTGGCTATACTATTCTATTTTTCATAAATGAGAGGTGGATTAATTAGATGTTTGCCAATTCTTTTTCATTTCTACATCCCATTCCAAGAAAGAGCTTTCTTTTGTCGTCTTTCTAAGGTTACATTTTATAACTTCTGTGTTGCTTTGCTTCAATCTTGTTAAAGAGAGATGTAGCTTTAAGTTCTTCATTATTGAAGATCCGTCTGTTTCTTTCCTTCCAGATCTCCCATACTAGGATAGCTAGGGTGATATTCTCGAGTTTTCCATACACTTTGTTATTAGTCTCTTTAGGCCATCCTGTCAGGCGGTCTTGCCACATCCTCGGGAGTGGGGCAGTCCAGTTGAGTTTAAGTTTAAGCCACTCCCAACATTCCTTGGCATATTTACATTGATAAAATAGATGTTTTGTAGTTTTTGAGTCTTCTTTACATAGGGTGCATCTAGATGGGCCTTCAAATCCCATTTTCTTGAATCTATCTGTTGTTAGAATTCGATTTTGTGAAGGTGGCCATAAGAAAATACCTACTTTAGGTAGCCCTGTTGGGTCCTAGTAGAGGTTTAATGACATACTTATTGCTTCCCATCTTTGTGAATTGATTATTAGGTTGTAACTATCCTTCACCTTATACATTCCGTCTTTGGAGGCCACCCAAATGAGCTTATCTTCCCTGTTGTAGTAGTTGATTGAGTGCTCACGAAGAATAGATTCAATTTTCTCCTGTTTTGTTGGCGATAGGCCCACATTGTCTAGGGATTTCCATCTCCATGGGTTTTCTTCGTTAGATGGGTCATATAGGATATAATCTGCAACCTTGGTTCCCCATGCTGAACTAAGTAGAGTTTTAGCATTAATAAAGATGTCTGGTTGATCTAGGGGGGTGCCCATTCCATGAGTGTCCCCAGAATAGGGCTTTGTTGCCTTCCAATATCCCAAGTTACAAATTTTGAAATCAAAGGGCGACACTTTAGCATGAAGTTCCAAGTTACAAAACCTTTGGGGGGGTTTAGTTCTCAATAGAGATGTGCTGTCTGTTGTGTTCAGATATTTACTATACATTATTTTGGACCATTTGCTGTCTCTTTCTTGATACATTCGCCAGACTTGTTTGGCTCCTAATGCTTCATTCTACCAATCTAGATTTTTAATTCCTAGTCCCCTGTTTCTTTAGGCGTACAAATTTTGTCCCATCGTATTAGAGCTGCCTTTCTTTTTATCCTCTGTACCTTTCCAAAAAAAATCTTTCAATTCCGTTTCTATTTTTTTACTGATATTCTTGGGTAGCTGAAGACATGTTGGTAAGTGGGTAATGCTGATAGTACTGCTTTGATTTTCGTTGTTCTCCTAGCTTTGGTTAACCATTTTCCTTTCCATGCTTCCGTGTGTTTATCTATTCTTTCCAGTATTTGCTCCCAGCTTTGTTTTTTTTAGCTTCTGTTTTCAGAAATATTCCTAAATACTTGCATGGGAAGGTTCCTTTCTTATAGCCTAGTTCATTGCAAATATAATCTTCTCTTTCTAATGGTGTATTGAGGAAGAAGATTTCTGATTTTTCTGAGTTAATTTTTTGCCCTGATGCTTTTGTATAGTTGTTTAAGATTTTTTTAAAGTTGTCTGCTTATTTTTTAGCTTAGTTACCCGGGTTCACCATTTTGGCCCAGGAACCCTGCCTGGGTTTGAACCGGTTTGAAATTCTGGTTCGATTTGGCCTGGGTTCAAATTTGCCTGGGCTGGTTTGAACCCGCAGCCCAAAATTAGAAACCTTCTGGGGTTCTATTTATAAGAAATTTGTGTATTGTTTATTAATTATAATATATTAGTTCATAATATTGACACTAATATAATATAATTAATATGATATATATGTATAATATTGTCTTTTAGAAAAACAATTCTGATTCTGGAGGATCATTACAGTCAGTGTGGCCTGCAGATGCTAGGGATTCTACATGACAAATGGCAGATGCATGGTAATTTTCTAGAATTAACATTTAACCCAGAGGTTAAAAAAGACTGTATGCAACTCCAAACAGATTTCCAGCAGTGTTTAAGAGGATGATTACTCCGTTACCTGATTCCTATTATAAGTAATTAGCGAGTCTTTCACAATTTTAGATATGAGTGAGTAAAAGAGGGAATGTCTTTCAAAAATATCAGTCCCTGTTGTACTCTAGTTTGTATGACAATGATCATATTTTGAGATGGTGACCATTTGAATTCAACTGCTATCATACAAATAGTCCGGTGCATTAGTTTGTTACCAAATGAATCAGAGGCCTTGGTCTTTTTCTGCAAGAATAGTCACAGATCCAATTAGTGATATTGTTCTGTCATTAGAAGGTTTGTTTATAATGGATATGCTGTTGCCGTTACATTGCTATGATATTGATGAATCTCCTTTACAAAGAAAAATATAAGTAGTGTATGCTTTTCATTGCTGTTTTATTTTTCACGTGTTTTGCAGGCAGCAAGTACTTCTCAAGAATATTTTAGAGGTAAAGCCCAAGAGACAGCGAGTGTCTGGTCATCTGTCTGTTACTACAAGTAGAGGTAAATCACCAGAAGCAGCTAATGGATCATCAGTTTCTCCAGTAGAAATTGTTGTGCCGAAAGTCAATTCTGTTGGCAATAATCAAGGAAGTGATTTATCCCAACAAGGGGACACAAAAGAACAAGCCAGTGGAGGTTTGTTGGGATTGGCTTATGAAAGTTCTGATGAAAATTGAATATATTATGAGATCTGATAAAGTCTGAGTTGACAATTACGGTGGGGTTGATTCATCTGGTGAGTAATTACAAGTATTTGCATAATTTTTATGCTGGCTTCACCACCGAACTGCTTTATCAATGTATAATATGTTGGGATGGTAGGGCTCAGGCTTGCATATATAAGCAAAGCTATTATATATTCAATGAGGTCTGACAAAGAGTTACATCATCTTTTACTAGCGAGCACCTTTTGGAAGCCGAGTAAAAGTGTATCAGCACAATGCATTTGAGCTTTGTAAATTTAGTGAAGTTCTTTCACATCTTGCATTTGAGTTATAAAATTATTATCTACTGAAAAACATAAACTTCATTAGTTTCTTACACCACATATGTATCGATAGTTTCAGGTTTTGTGTTGGAATTGGTTGGTTACAGAAATTGGCAATTTGAGGTAAGAAAGAAATCTTTAGTTTTTTAAATTTTGATTTAAAAATAATTAATATTGCCAACTTATATTATGTTACTGTTCCTTGCCCTATCTGATAAGGGGCTGTATTTTTTTTTCAAACATTTGTGTGGGCCAAACATAATATATATATTTTATTCAAAAGATTGTAGGCCTAAGATAATATATATTTATATTTAAAGGATCTTGGGCCAAAGATCATATATATTTGATCGGTAAAAGGCATAATCGCTTACATCATTTCTTCCCTTTCGTTGAGAAAATTCAGGAAGGCATACCTTCCTTTATGAAATTCTTCTTTATACATTACAATGCTTCAAATTTGAGTTTATGAATAATGTCCATTCTTTTCTGCATTTACCTTTACGGTAGTTACTTCAAGCCTTTCCGTTGATCTGAAGCTGGCTATGTCTTCCATTCCTTGTTAGTTAGTTGGATCTATTCTTTCCATGTTGTTTATTAGGTTTAGATGTATTCGTTTGTTTTGAGGGGCACTGCATAATGACTCATCTTGACCAAGATCATTGTTAGCAAACATTTATATCATTTACAAACAAAGAATCTTTAACATATATGCTATTTAACTGTCAAGATTAAATAGGTTAGAAACAATTTTTTGATCTAGTAGTTGTTTATCTAGAATCTTTTTAAGGTCTTTACTAATATGTTAATAAGTCATAATTTTATAGTTTAAAACTTTTAGCTTTTGTGCTTTTCATTAGTTGATCTCTATAACCTTTGAATTGTATATGTTTGTTTTAGCTTAACTTGATTAGTTTGGCCTCTTTAGCATACATTTATTATTTCAACATACCTTCTGATTATTTATTTGAATAGGTGATTGAGATTTGCTGTTAACTCCTAATACCTTTTTATATCGCTAACTTCATATTCCAGTATTACGCTACATAGAAGGATCTGTTCTGTTCTTTAAGATTTGTTGTTATGAGCGTTGTTAGTCTGAAATGCTTTGGCAAGGAATGAGCTTTTCAGAGTATGGTTTAAAATATATATTTAGTTCTTATTTATTTTAATGGTTTCTGGATTCAAAGTTAACCAATAGTACTGTTTAGATATAAATTCTTCATACTGTTTGGGTTTCTGTTTAAGTACAGGTGACCTGGTTCCTCATTCTTAAGTTTTAGTCTGAGTTTCTAGTCCTTACTGTTTAGTGTTCATGTTAGGATAGATATTTGCTTCTATCATAACCGTTTATATTTCATTACTTTACTCCATATAATACAGTTGTAGAAAATTCTGAAATGATGCATTTTGATTGTATTTACTAGGACCTAACTTGTTGTATTGAGTTAATCCATAATTGCTCCCTTGGTTTATTCTGTAGTATGGAGATTACATAGAGATTATAGTCAATTACCATACGTTAAATTTAAGTGAAATTACTTCCTTTTGATGAGTATTGATTGTCTTTCTAATTGTCTAGTATTTGGCTAGGGTCTATAAATTTCCTTTTGGTATTATATCCTTGACATTAGTTTTACAACCACTGGTAATAGCTGTTGTTATGTTTAACTAATTTTGAGGTGTTGCTGAAGCATTGTGCACGTCTCTGAGACACATAAAACAAAGTCGTAAACCTTGAGACTTGTCATGATTTAAATCTAGTTATGCTGCTATAATCTAAAAGCATTTCCTAATTAGATCGAGATCAGACTTGAACCATGAAATGCCTAATTCAAATCGGTCTTACTATCTATTGAACCTTTGCACAACCAGTTTATAATTCCATTTATATTGATATAGAAATTTACATGATAAACTATAATATTTGATTGATGATGTTCATTTAATATACCATGACTAGGTATATTAATATGGGTCCAATGACGATGTCCATTTAATATACCATGACCAGGTATCCGATGATGATGTTTATTTAATATACCATGACCAGGTATATGGATAATATAACCTCTAGGAGGAGTCTACCATTAGCAATGTATTTTGGCTTGTTTGTTTGACTTGAGGTAAGTTTGAGTAGGGTGTGTTGGTTCCCAAAATCGCAGATTGGAATCTTATGGTCAATTTGACAGGATCAATCAATTTGATATGGATCTTTTGTGCTTCTGGCTCTGCGAAACCAAGGCGGTTGCACCTAATCTTGGATAACAACCTTAGATCTAAAATGTTTATAACAGATAGATTTAATGCAATGATTGTTTTTCGAAATGGCCTTTATTCATCTCGATATGGTGATAGGATTGAGGTTGAATGAACAGGGGATCGGGTCAGTCATATCACATAGAATTAACATCTCCCTCATCCCTAGTCTCTCTTCTGGTGTCACCAGGTGGATCGAATAGCAATAGCGTGGAGTTGACTTGATGCTCGAACTTGCTCATTCTGACGAGAAAGGCTACTCAATCAATTGGAGTGGAGCACACGCTGGCCCCTGCTCACTCAGTATCCTAAGATCGATGATTGCTTCCGGAGCCATCAATGCCTGCCATCGCTACTATAGTTTGGTCCCTGGCTAGCTACGTAATAAGAGGTTTAGGAAACTTTTGGATTGTTTAAAGTGAGTAATAATCATCGAAGATATGATTACTTTAATAAATTTGTGAATGCTGAAATAAGATCAAAAGTAAATTATTTAAACAAATAGATATCAAACCCTTAAAGGAAAGAGACTAGATTATTGCCATCATATAGATTGAGAATTATGAGCAAGGTAATGATTAGTACCAAAATTCAAGGGGCAATAGAGTCAAAACTATATGTTTTCACATACAACTCTATGATATTATGTATATCAAATCTATAAACAATTTAATCATCAAGATGTGACAAATCAATTGTATTCATGCATATTTGAACTAGTTTATGATGTTTTAACTCTTATAAAGACAAAATAGATACAAATAAGGAAACAATTATAGTATCTCACAATATTTGTATTTATCAAGTTCAAATGGCAATGAATAATTTAATCCACTTACAACTAATTGTTTACAGAAAATGAGAGATAATCAAAGAGGATGAACTATATAGTATTATGACACTAAATGTTTTAAATAAAATAAAAAATCCTATTGATTATGTTGTAGCAAAATTGTATTGAAGACACTCATACGTTGATGCTCTACTCAACACAACTTGATCTCAAATAACATTTAAGATTTATGCCCAACAGTTTGACATCTACGAGCTCGGTTCAAAATCCACTCTTTTGCCAATGAAGAAATTTGATAGCATATATGCTTCAGAAATATTCAGAGTTTTTATATAATATGAGTTGTGTCTTTTTTGACTTTTCATCATATATTTATAAAGGACCAAAAGGCATCGGTTGCTTTATCAAACTTTGCACCTCTTCATAATGATTAACTAATCAGGTAGTTCCTACATATGATTTGCGCAGTTTTTTGAGTTATTTATTCAATTATTTATGAAACCTCCGGAGGCATTGGAAACTATAGGCATCCAAGTCTTTGTCCTGCGAGTTGAATATCCTCATGAGGCTATAAAATATAATTCAAATTTGTGATCACTGAAACATTTCGATCTCGAAGCCTCGACTTACGCCTAGTGCTCCTGCTCCTTCATATACCTGCAACAAAAAGAGTGATGTTAAATATCGATCAACAAACATTAAAGCTTCAACAATTCTACAAAATATGAGGGCTAAAGTTTCGTTTGATTATTCTGCATTAACACATAGGATCACAAAGTATTTGCCCATTCATGATTCCTTTTCTTTTCTCTAATACTTTAACTTGCAATATTAATTGGTGCCGATGATTCCTGAGTGCAAAAAACACGTTATGGTATCCTCGAGATTCGAATCATCATTGTCAATATGTGTTTCCATTATTCTTTGCCGTCGTCATTGCTCTATGCGCTATGCATTTTTGAACATATGATTTAAATACCCCCAAAAAATGGTGCTTATGAAAGAGATTTCATTCATGGTTCTTAGTGATTTCTTTTGTAAACATCAAATTTAACAATATATCTTTTTAAATGTTAATTTGTCTGGCACACTGATGCTGACTGTAAAATTGGCATTGTCATCGCTAATGCTTGTGTTGGATGATAAGTGAGGTATAGAATATTCATGTGAATGTTTGCAATTCAGATTTTCCCGATATATCAATCCTTATACCTTCATAGCAGGTCCTTCATGATTAAAATTGCATCACTGTACATTATTATTCCTTTTATAGTAAATGCAATTTCAAAGGTGCTATTGTCTGATATTTTCGTGACTTATCAAAGGTGTTGCAAACAATATTTTGGGAACTCGGATGAAGCTCATTCATTCTTCACAGGCTTCTCCCTACTTTCTTTACTGGAAATACTGCCATTGTTTGGACTTAACTTATATGCTTATATATTTGGCCCAATATTGTTGTTCGGTCGTTTGCATACCATTTCAAAACCTCTGTTATATTAATGCTTCAACCATTGTTAATCTTTCAAAAACATGTTGTAAGACGTCATAGAGCAACACAGACTTTACTTGGTCGAATGTCTATGCCTTTTAATACATAAACTTTGTATTTAATATAACCTATGAGCTGGCTACCATGATTCCACTTCACTTCATTCCAAATTCGGCATTAAACAAGTAATGTTCCAAGCTGGACATGAATGAAAGTAAGACTTTTGTTACTAACAGGAAAAGCATTGATTGCATCTAGAACCTCTGTAAAATCTCCATCTCCTTTCTTCTGAGAAACAAAAAGAGAGAAACTACAATTTATACCAGCCCCATCCAAAGATATGTGTCTTTATTGCTAGCTTCTGTATCGAAATGCCAACTGTAGTTGAATACATAGGGGTAGAACATATAGAAAAATAACGGGTCTTCCCCATTATTGTGTAATATAATGGCTTAAACTTGTTCAAATAGTTCTGAAGATCCTCTAAACTATATGATGTCAGGCCTTGCTGTACTTAGTGTCACTTTGTTTGCTTGCTTTTTTATTCACTTCCTTAATTATTAGGCAGTGATGACCTATGGTGCATCCTATAGAGACAATAATATCACGTCAGCTCATTATGTGATCTATTAGGCCAAAGTGCTTCCAATCTCATTATCACTCTTCTTAATAATTTTATTGCATGACCATGACATCTTTGACATTAAGTGTCTCATTTCTCCAATATTGATTCACAAATGGAGTTAGTGCTCCATTAGGGTGTATGAGGTGATTCCAATTTTTCTACATCTCGGCATCCCATTCTCTAAATTTCCCTTCTTTCATTGAGTTTCTTAGGTTGTTATTCAATATTTCCGTTATGCTGGCTTCCATTTTGTTGAGTTGGGAGGTTAATGTCATCTCTTCGTTCACAAATATTCTCCTATTTCTTTCTTTCCAAACTTCCCACATGAGGATATAGGGTGAGATTTTCCATAAATTGCTATATATTTTGGAGCTTCCATGTTTGGGCTAGATTTCTAGGGAGAGTTGAATACTAGTTGAGCTTCTTGCATAGCCATAGCAAACATGGTTTGGTGAAAGAACATTGAAATAACAAGTGTTCTATAGTCTTGGATTCTGCCTTGCATAGTGGATATCTCGAGGGTCCCTCAAAACCTATTTTAGTAAACCTATCGGCCATACAGATTCTCTTTTATATTGCCACCCAAAGAAATATACTCGCCTTGGGGATGCACGCTTTATCCCAACATAGGTTAAGAGGAATGTCTATTCTATCCCATAACTAATTATTAATTCATATCCCCTTTTGACAATATATTTTCCAATTTTTGAGGCTCCTTAAACTAACCTATCCTTCCTATCTTTGTGGTTTGCTTGCCTTCGATTGAGGAATTGTTTAAATACTCTTTTTTCTTGATAAGCTAGTTTTATATCTTTTATTTCTTTCTATTTCCAAATTTCTATCTGTTTCTCATAAGACTTTTGTATATAATTGCTAACATATTTGCCCCAAGTATTAGTTAGTGTGTTCTTAATGTTTATGGGAAGGTTGTAGTTCTCTGGGGGGATTTTTGCCCATTTGCTTGCGTGCTTTTGATACATTCTCCAAACAAGCCTGGCTCCTACAGCTTCATTTTGCTAGCTGGGGTTTTTGATTTCTTTTTGTCATTTGTTCTATTCTAGAAAAAATTCTTTAGTTTGCTATCTAGTTTCTTTTTGGCTTATTTGGGAAGTAGGAGGCAAGACACTTGACAAGTAATGATAGCAGATAGAATTGATTTAATTTTAATTGTGTGTCTAACTTTTGTTAGCCATTTACCTTTCTAGTTATATTTATTTTTGTCTATCTTTTCAATTATAGGGTTTCAGGGTTTGGTATCTTTCATGTTTTTATCCAACTGTATTCCTAAGTATTTGCATGGGAAAATTCCTTAAAAAAAATTAAAAAAATCCCATTAGGTCACAAATCCTTATTTCCATGTTTGGTTTTGTGTTTAGAAAGAAAATTTTAGATTTTTTCTGCATTTACCATTTGTCTTGAAGCTTCTGCCATGGAGCTTTCTCTTGGGAGGATAGTGTCATCAAGAAACTACTGTGATATGATAAAAGATATTTCTTTAATCTATATAAGTAGAAAAACAATAAAATAGAAGATACTTCAGTGAAGGCCGTGACCAACAAGTATTAACGTGGACTTTACTTTCCTTTCAATGAAGTTCTTGTTGTAAAACTAGGGTGTAGATTTCTTATTGATCCTACTCAATGGCCAACAAGTGTTAACGGCGACTTTGCTTTAGATGAAGCTCTTCTTGTAAATGTAGCCTCTAGACTTCCTATTGATCGTACTCTAATTCTACTCAACATTGTCTGTTACTCTTTCTCTATTCTTTGGCAGTGTGGGCCAAAGAAAATATATATTTCAATCATTTTTAAGACATTTTTGTTTTATTGAAACATGAAATAGATAGAATATAAGAAATAGTGTTTAAATATTAATGATGATTTTACTTCTCTTTAGATGAAGCTCTTGTAAATTTGGCCTCTAGACTTCCTATTGATCCCACTCCAATTGTACCCAACATTGTCTATTACTCTTTTCTCTATTTGTGGTAGTGTGGGCCAAAGATAATATATATTTTCAATCATTTTGAAGACATTTTTGTTTTATTGAAACATGAAATAGATAGATATAAGAAATAGTGTTTAAAATATTTAATAATGTAAACAAATAATATGTATTTTAGAATATTATCAAAATTAATGATGGAAAAATAAAACATTAATAGAAGATACTTATATAATATATTATAGACAAAATATAATAAAATTATAGAGGTAGAAATAAAATTAAATAGTAGATACTTCAAGGAGGATAATTAACAGTGTTAACTACTACCATTGGGATGAAGTTCTTGTTGTCAATGTGGATGATGATCTTGATCTAGCCTCTAGAGTTCATATTGATCCTTCTCCTCCAATTGTTATTGGTGAGGCCCCCTCTGGCTGTGTGGACCCAACACTGCGTATTACTCTTTCTCTACTTCAATCTTTGGTTGACAATGTACATTTTTTCAATGCTCTACCTCAACGTTGATGATCTATAATAGAGTTTTATGGCTTGATCTCCTTTGAGTTGGAGATTTTAGTGATAGTATCTTCTGGACAATTGTTTTCCAATATTAGAAAAATCATTCTTTTGACTTTCATTGTCCTCCTTGCATCATGGGAGAGCTATCTACCCAATCTTGAGGTGGAGTACTATTTTTTTTTGCTAGGGTACTATAGCTAGAATATTTTCTTAGTCTGCTATTTATCTCTTGATGCTGAGGAAAGGCAAACTCCAACTTATGTTTGAAGCTTTTAATAATTTATGTTCAAACGTTCTTAGGACACAATGTATATAATTTATAGTTACTATGGTAATTAGTTGTATATAATTTTTTTTAGTTTTCTCTTTCATAGATCTGATAGGAAAAGTAATTGTAAACAATTAAATTTTGGTTTTTGTTTTCAAACCCTATCTCGATCTTTGTTTACTAAAAATCCAATTTCCAAATAATAGTTTTCAATCTGATTTCTCTAACAAACGTTTCAATAACGAAGAATAATACAAACGCTCAAAGAGTGTAAAAATTTCCGTCACTCGAAACCCTTTATGAAATGAGCACTGATTTCCTAATAAAGGATTTTCTCCTCTTAGGGTTTTCAGTTTTATGAACATGCAAGTCTTTCTTTTTATAAATTTAATAAATTTAATTCTTTGTGCATATTGTTCGCATTTTAATTATAATAAAGTTTATTTAAATTATTCTCACTTGCATTTATTATATAATAAGACACAATTAGAAAGAATATTTATTAATTTAACTAATAATAATATTTCGAGTTCATTTTAAAAATGAAACTTCTAAATTAATCATTATTAAATTAAATAAATATAATTACACCAAAATTAGATTTTTAATTAAATCTTTAAATTTATTTCCTCTATGGGGTCAACCGTGCAATGTGACGGTTATGTCACAAGCCTTAGTTGATTGAGGTCTTGCATACGAAACTACTTGCTTGTTGTTTCAAAATGTTTGTGTCACATGAGTGTTGGGTTGCTTGCCATGCGCATTTCATGAGGTGACCAATGTTTGGATTGATAGTTGTTCCCGACTTCTGTTACTAGGTTGTTTTGCCGTTCATGCTGCATCTTCGATCCTTCTATGTTCCCCACACATTCATGCCTTGCTGAGGTGGAGTAATGTTTTCGTTTGTTTTGGGAGATATAAGGTGGTGGTAGTTAATTACCTTGGAGGGATAAGGAGATGCTATGTATAGAAGGGTTGGAGGGATAAGGAGGAAGGAGCTATGGAGTGATAAGGGGTCATTGATTGACTTCAGGAAGTTTCTTCCTTGTGTGGTATATATAATGTAATGAGACGTTAATGTCTTCCAATTAGCTGATTTCAATTCGAGGATGCGGTCCCCCAAAAATTGTGATCCCAACGGTTCAAAGCTCCAGAAAAAAGTGATGTTACTGATAAAAAAATTATTTCCTCTATTTAATTAATTTCTCAATTAATTAAATATAATTAAAAATATAATTTTTCTTTATAATTTCTTGCTAAAATTAAATCATTTCATAATATTTTTATTTGATTTAATTATAACTGAAAATCACAACAGACCCACAAACTAAATAAGAAAACCCATCTAAAAGACAATACAAAATCAAACTCAGGGTCAAAATCTCAAATTCATGTCACTTGACGAATTCAGAAAGGTACCTAACTCAGATACTTGTCTTATATTCTATGACAACTAGCTCACAGTTAGGATTTGGTCTCGAGAACTATCTCCCCTCTTTACCATTGAGATATTGTGATAGGGCACACTTATCCTAGCAATTCAGGGAAGTCGATGCCCAGTACTTATCTGCATATAGTTAAACATGTACATATGCATCTATATCTAAACTAAACAAGCAATGGTAAGGAGTGGTACATTGTGTAGATCCTGGCTAGTAGGTGACTATGACTCCCTCCCTCAACTACATTAGAAATGTCAAACATAAGTAAAACATACATATACACCATACATATGCAAGTATGGGGTAAGTAACCATACAAATCACATAAATCATCCATCTAACTATCATTATGAAACAACCAAAATCACTATATGAACATACAAAACATCATCATTGAAAGAATAACCATGAACACATGAAATAATCGAGTATCAAGTAGCTCATCAAATATATAATCTTAGTATGAAACAACATCAATGAAATCAAGTAACCAAGTACCACTAAATCATAACACAACCATTAAAGTTGGCCTAATTTTTTTTGACAATATAACATGAAATTTGAACTAGGGGTAGGCACTACATCCACCCCTAGACTTAGGCTTACTCCTGGAAGCCTACAATAAAGATAAAGCTCGAGCGCTCAATGTGTGGGTCCCATTGGACCCTTTCCCCCTATTGGGGATAAGACTCTATTACAAACATCCTTTGAGATCTACCCATATCTCCAACCGTGGGTTTTGCCACTGTAGGTCTCTAATTCGAGAACTGTGGTTTTAGTTGGGGACAATGAGACGACTTATGCCCGTGTTGTCTGCATGCAAAACATTCTCCAACAAAAATCCCTGCACTCTAGTTGCGCTAGACTGTTGAAAGCTACCCCCAATAGCAAAATAATCAGTACTCTATGCTGGCTGGTTGTACTGATTGTGCCTATAGCGCTGAGAGTAATGAGAATCCCTAGAGTGTGAACCATCACCACCATTCCATGTACGATAAGATCCTCCCTGCTGCTGATTGCCTTCGGAAGAAGGATGCTTCCTATTATTGCACGTTCCTTGGTTTTGTGTGCCCTTGGACCCAAGTGGTGCATGTTCATTAGCAGGTGCACTCACAAAACCACCATGTCCTAAAATAACATTATGCTCTACTAAAATTGCCTGATGAACTGCATCCTTAAGGGTCTTAGGATGGAATACCTTTACACCTCCAATGAAATAGTTATTCAGACCTCAAATGAAGTGTTGTACCATCAGTAGTGAACTATCCCTAATTCTTGCATATGGCATGAGATCATAGAACTTTCACTCGTACTCCACTACGGTCATGGTATACTACCTCAGATTATGAATCTCATCTGCCCTCTATTGGAGCCACTATTCTAGTAAGAAACAATCACAGAATTTTTCAAGAAATAACTCCTAGGTAACTGTATTCATGTCCACACCTAGCTTCTTTTCCTCAATATTCCACCATGTGGCCGCAAAGATTTCCAAATGTGTGATGGCGTATCTTGCTTTGACATTAGAGTCAAAGCCTTGCATCACGAAACATCTATCCAAGGCAATCAACCACTGCTCTGCATTGTAACCAATACCTTGCCCGGTGAAGAGTTTGATCTTGGCTTGCTGTAGGTCTCTCATCTGCACGACCTTGATCCCCTTGAGGACTCCTGGATCTCCACCTCTCCTTGCTTCCAATATGATGTGATTCCTCTTGATGAACACCCTTTGGAGGAGGTAGGCGCTCTAGAATATTCCTCATCATTTGCCTCATATTAGCCTCGTCTGAGTTAACATGCTCTCATCCATGGTTCTCCTCCCTATTCTCTTCCTAAACATGACTCTCTCTATGAATTAGAGGAGGGCTATGATGTCCACCTCTCCCACAACCTCTACCTCAACTTGCACTATGACCCATAACAACAGATCTAGTCTCAGACACCATCCTCCTAAATGCAAGCAAAAACAACAAAAATACCCACAAAGTCAACAAAGACATACTACCTTAAAGCACAATCATAAGAAAACATGTTTGAAATCCAACTCGAGCATTATTCTAGTTTTCATTTCTCTATGTTTAAGTATTTGAGTCTAAAGCTCAAGGTGTTCAAGTTGTGATAGATAAATATAGTTGCTTAAGTTTTGTTTAAGTTAACTAGTTGTCATCTAGTGGCATTCCAATATACCTAAAGCTCCCAATGTAGGAACCTAGCTCTGATACCAGATGTAACGCCTAGCTAGGGAACCCCTTTAATGAAATGTTACCACTTATTAATACAACTTACAATGGGTTACCTAGGTAGCCTCTTTAGGGCTCCGACCTCCATTGCAAGCCACTTCCCAACATACTTAAAGATAACCTACCCTAACCTTATAATACAAAATCTTATAAAGTCACAATGACCACATCAATCCTATACAAGCAACTGGAAATCACAATAAATATTGATCAATACCTTAAATGTTACATAAATCACGATGTTACATACAACCTCATAAAACAATACTTCCCAAGCCTTTGGTAAACATACCTAACAGGTCAAAGCACTAGGTTTACCCCAAACCCAAGCATGAAACATAACATCTCATCAAATATTTAAAACAAGCGTAGTTAATCATTCCTGTTTTCTATCACAAATTCTCTAAAGTGTTCAATTTGAGACAAGGTTTCTAGTTTTCACTTTCAAATCAAACTGGGTGAAAAGGTTTTCCAGGTTGGATCGATCTAAATAAAAGCTCCGTGTTTAAATCTTAATCTTTTATGTTTGCCAAATAAGTATATGATTAAATTCGACAAAAGATAATCTAATTGTAAAAATTCTTACATTTAACTTCACTAAAATAACCCATTTGCTAATATTTCAAAAGATCTAATTTTTAATACCTACTAATATTTACCTTAATACATAATAAATTTCATTATTAAAAAAGTATTAAAACAAAAATTAATACTATTAAACCATAATAGAGTCTCATTAAATTCCTCTTAAATAATTTTAAAATTCAATTTAAAAAAATAAAATTATAATATAATAAAATAAAATTAGGAAATTAAATTTATTAAATAATATAAATATTTATTAATACTTATTAATAGAATATAATAATTAATTTTAAACTAATTAAAAATTATATTAAAAAAAACAAAAAAAACATTGTTTTAAGCTTGATGGGCTGCACTGCTAAGAAGTTCTCTTGGCTACTAAAGCAACATGAGCTACTCCTAGTAGCACTCACAACTGGTACAACAACGTGAACTATTGCTTGGCAACACTCACATCTACTATCTGCAACATGAGTCATGTTGCCTGTAGAGAGTGACAGAAAGGGGGCGGGGGGGGGGGGGGGGGGGGTGGGGGGCGGTGTGTTTAGTTTTCTCGTTCATAAATCTAATAGGAAAAGTAATTGCAAACAATTAAATTTGTTCAATTAAATTTTGGTTTTCATTTTCAAACCCTATCTTGATCTTTGTTTTCTAAAAATCAAATTTCCAAATAAGAGTTTCCAAAAAGATTTCTCTGACATACATTTCAATAATGAGAATAATAATGATTTCCAAACAAGGGTTTCAATTCAAATATGATTTTTGAAACAAGATCCATAAACAAACATGAAGAAGACAGAGGTAATTAGAAGGGATTTACTGTGAAAATCTCAATAGAATCCCTACCTTGATCTGATGCTAAACCTGACAAACACTCGAAGAACGCAAATTTTTTTGTCTTCTGAAACCCTTTCCGAAATTCGCTCCTCCAAACCTATGTGTGGAGAAATGAGCTCTAATTTCCTAATAAAGGATTTTCTCTTCTTAGGGTTTTCAATTTTATGAACATGCAAAAGCCTTACTTTTTATTATTTTAATTAATATATTTCTTTGTGCATAGATTTTACGTTTTAATTATATTAAAGTTTATTTAAATTATTCTCACTTGCATTTATTAAATAGTAAGATGTAATTAGAAAGTATATTTATTAATTTAAATAAATATAATTACACCAAATTTCAACTTTCAATTAAATATTTAAATTTATTTCCTCTATTAAATATAATTCAATTTTGATTTTTCTTTAATTTTTTTTCGTTAAATTAAATCATTTAATAATATCTTCATTTGATTTAATTATAACTAAAAATCACAACAGACCCACAAATTAAATAGGAAAACCCATCTAAAAGACAAAGTACAAAATCAAACTCAAAGGGTTAAAATCTTGAATTCATGTCACTTGACGAATTCATAAGGGTACATAACTCATATTTGTCCTACATTCTAGGACAATTGGCTCAAGGTTAGGATTTGGACTCGAGAACTATCTCCCCTCTTTAGCATTGAGATATTGCGATAGGGCACGCTCATCCTGGCAATTCAGAGAAGTCAATGCTCGCTAGCTGTAATCTGCATAAAAGTCGAACATGTATATATGCATATATATATCTAAACTAAATAGGCAATGGAGGGGAGTGGTACATTGTGTAGATCTCGACTAGTAGGTGACTACAACTCCCTCCCTTAACCACATTAGAAATGTCAAACATAAGTGAAACACACATATACACCATACACATGCAAGAGCTAAGTAATCATAAAAACCACATATACATCATCTAGCTAACTATCATCATGAAACAACTGAAATCATGGTATGAACATACAAAACATCATTATCGAAAGAATAACTATGAACACATGAAATAACTGAGTATCAAGTAGCTCATCAAATATATAACCTAAGTATGAAATAATATCAATCAAATCAGGTAACCAAGTACCACTAAATCATAACACAACCATAAAAGCTGGCCCAAAAGAATTCAACAATATAACATGAAATGTAAACTAGGGGTAGGCACTACAAAAAGTTTGGTCCATTTCTTGTTCCAAAGTGTCATCAATAGTTTTTTGTGGCCTTGAATTGGTGGAGAATGTTGGCCTCTACCAACAATGTGGCCATGTTAGTAGCTGCGCAAGTCCCTGACCTTCCTTTCCCTTCCTTGCCAGATCTACATTGTTGGGTTACAAAGTTTTGGAATATGATGATATTGAGCTTTATCCCTCTGTGCAAAGGATTTTTATATTACTTCTTTCTATTCTTTTTGAAGACTGAGATTCAATCTTGAACAAGTTAAGGGTTTCGGGTGAATCACTCCTTTTTATCCAAATCCTAAACATTCTCATTCAATCCTCTCATTGAACCACTCAATGTGCGTTCAGCGTGGGTCCACCTTCCTGATCTCCCACTTCATTTCTAGGATATTTCTTACTTTGAGATTGTTGGGAACTCCATTAGTCGGTTCTTTAAGGTAGATGAAGCTACCACGACTCTAAGCCATTCTACTTTCATTTGTATTTGGTTGATTTGGATGTGTCCCAATTGCTTTCTGGGGACATTATGCTTATGGTTGGGGATAGCCATGGACTCGAGCACTAGATTATGAGGGCCTTTTCGTCCGCTGTCGACACCGCTTCTTTCCTGGTCACCTGGCTTTTGACTGAGCTCTTCTATGCCCCAAATGTGTTGCTTCATGGTGGAAATGTAACGTAGAACCCAAAAGAAATAAACCTAAAATGTTACAAAGTTTACAGAACTATTTTTTGAAAAGTTTAAACAACATCAAAGTAACAATAATGTGGAAGCAATATATACATACACATCAAGAACACATAATCAATTACAAATACAGTTTCAATTCCTCAAGGGTTCCTTCACGTTGAGTCACATTTAAGAAAGTTTTATTAATGAGTTTAAGTCTCAATTACAATGTCCATAATCATAAAATAAATAAACAAATACATAGTCATATAAGCAAGTGGATAAGTACAACTAATAATATGAAAGCATATATTCTGAATAACATCCACTGCACATGTCACATGATATGTGAAAATAGATACAAGCACATCAATATACAATATAGTATCCTAAAGGATCTCAAAACACATGATACATAGATACATCAAATGAATAGAAGTCTTCAAGATAAGAGGAAGAATGATAATGTTACCATTGTATCAAGGAGCATCCAACGCCTATCAATCTGAGGGGGACCTAAATGGTAAGAATACACTACCTTCCGACCACGTGGTTACCTAATCAAGCTCCCACTCCCACTATGTAGGAGAGATAATATACAATCCACACATAGATAATCAAATCATAAAATAATCCTAAGCAAGGAATCCTAACAGCCAAAACTACCTCAAGGGTAACACAAACTACTCAGGAAGAAGAGATAATCAAAATTGAAAAGACTCTCATTCCAATACTAACATCTCATACCAAGTCAACATACAAATACCAAGACAAAAAATATACAACCACCTCAAAATCAATGTCAAGTGTTACAAGCACGATGACTAACAAATAACAACTTTCATCAATAAAAGTAAACTACCAATCATTAACTCCAACAATAAAAACACCACTAATGAATAACTAATCATTCGTTAATAAAAGTCAATCGTCAACAATAAATGACATCCAATCAATGAGTAACAACTCACAATAAATACACCATCAAAAATAATATCTAACAAGTTCACCATTAGAGGCAAATATAAGAAAACCATGAAGGAGACTCAAGCTACATAATATGGAGTGTCATCACATGAGCCAACTCTAAGGTTACCCTGGCAGTCTCCCAGGACCCTAGCCCCCTAGTGACTCTGTGCAGAACTAGAATACCCTCTTGTGATGACGAGGAAACTAGTCATACCTCTCAAGGTATCATCTTCATCTCATCCTTAGTCTATAAAAGCACTCAAGGCATGAACAAGGACAAATCTCTAACTTATCTTTTTAATGTATCTCAAGGAAAAGGGCTAGGCAAGATATTTTAATTACTACTTGTTACACAAGTTACAATAAGTTACCCTGGTAGCCACTTTGGGCCCCAACCCCCATTGCAAGTCACTCCCATAGAGATGCATCTAGACTACCTTCCCAAAAATCACAAACCATAATAGTGTCCCATACCACAAGAGTAATATTGATCGAATTTAGTCCCTTAACAGGCAACCCAAAAAAAAATGGTTCTCAAAACTTATGTTCTCATAAATGGTCAATAGCATAAAGCTCATAAAACATATATCTCGATTAAAATCAAAAAATTCATCATGACATCCAATCAAATAATCATAAAAGAAATCTAAAAAATGCCTCTAGTGCACATCCTAACTTGGCCAACTAAACAACCCACAAATAAAAAATTATCAAGAAAATAAACATCACAAGACTATAAATGAAATATATAAAACACATAGTTTTCAGCCACATGATTTAATTCCACCAATTTCTCTTCTTTAGTTTGGATCATAAGGATGTGTTTAGAAATAAAGTAAGAATATACATGTTAATATAAATTGTTATGCTGATATACTTATTTAAAATAATAAGTATTTAAATATCCAATCTTTTTGTGCATATAAAATATAATGCAATATTATCATGTTATTAATTTAAATAATCTTAAATCATAAATGATTCAATTAATAACATAAATGTATATTATTAGATTACATACTAATATCAATTTCATTTTTAAAATATTAATTTGACTTCTATTTAAGTCCACTATTAATATTTACTTTTCCTTTAATTCATAATGCAACTAGAGATAAAATTATAAATTTAATTTAATTATTTATAATTTCTCTCATAAAGTCAAATAGTTATTTACTATATGATTACAAAGTGAACTCTACCACAACTTCTCTTAAAATATAATAAAATTCTAAATATTTATTTATTAACCTCTCCCTCTTGCATTAATAAATATAAAATCATTAATATGCAACTAAAAATTTAACTAGATTTGAATAATTACTAATACTAACATTCACTTTATAACTAAATGGATAATATTTATTTAATTTTAGAAATTAATAAATTATTATTATTTTTAAATAAATGAATTTGAAAATTAAATTATATTTTTATAAAATTAAAATAAACATGCAATATTTTCGCATGTCTTTGATCTCTCAAATCATGCAAAGATATTATACTTAGTTTTCTATTTTTAGCATATTTGTTTTCACATGCATGTAACCTTACTATAATTAGCTTTCTATTTTTAGCATATTTATTTTCACATGCATGTAACCAAATTATACTTAGTTTTCTATTTTTAACTTATTTGTTTTCCCATGTATGTGACCATACTATACTTAGTTTCTATTTTTAGCATATTTATTTTCACATGCATGCATAAGTTCAGTTACAACATTCTTTCCTCTCAATTAATCTTTTGCTTTCTAAATAAATATTGTAATTAAATTATTTTAGATGTAAGTAGAATATTCATCTATATTTAGGAAATTCATGATAATCACACAGTTCGAATGACAATTTTAAAGTTGAAATCTTAACTGATCAATTTATTATTTTCTTCTAAATTTTCATAATCAAATATTCCCTATATTATCTAAATGGGTTTTAAAGGAATACAGTCATAATAATTTTCTACAGTTTTTCTATACTTTTCTTTAGTCAAGTTTTCTCGATTAATAAGTTTTCATTTTTCAAAATCTACAACATAATTATTTATTCAACAATTAATATAGTAAATTAATAAGCAATATGCAAATGCCCAGGAAGACGCGAAGTAGACAGATATTTCAATAAAATTTTATAATGGATTTTCAAACCCTACCTCAAAACCCAGCTAAAGTCTGAGACATTTTGTGAATGCATGCAAATCCAAACCCTCTGAAACTTTCAACAATTCTTTTGATCTAATTCTGAATTTTGCCCCCCAAAACTTGTCTAATTGCAAAATGAGCTCTAGATCTCTGATAAAATGTTCTCCCCTAAATTGGGGCTCTGATTGTGCAATCACGAGAGGAAATTCACTGATCAATTACTATTTATTACTTTATTACCTTTTACCTTTCCATGCACAACTCTTTTAGATATTTAATTACTACATATCTTAATTTAAATAATTAGCTCACTTTAATTAATTTTTGAAGCATTTTTAATAATATATTTATTAATTTAATTAATAACATTATTTAGAGTTTATTATTAAAATAAAATTCTTAAATAATTATCATTAAATAAAATAAATATAATTATGCCACAATTAGAACTATAACTTTATCTTTAAATTTCATTCTTTTATATTTTATTTTTCTCCAATATATTAATTAGTGCAAACACTAATTAAAGCATAATTTATTATTTAAATTGATCATAATAATCAAAACTCATTGTTTAAATGCAACTCTAATTTAATTATTATTGATACTCACTTCGGCCGTGTTTGCAACAAGAATGCCTTTGGCCGCATCCTTGCTCGCATTAGGGCTTGCATTTGCTTTGCCCTCGCGAATGACTGCTCTAGGGTTTGCGTCTGTCTCTTCCAAGGGCGTGGTTGTGGATGGGTCTGCCTTGGCATCGTTTTCTCTAGACTCCTTCATGTGTGGCGCTGCCCTAGTTGGGACTCCGTCCTCTCTCGCTTGTGCTTGCTATGGCGCTAGTTTTGACTGCCACTCTCCAGTTGTTCCTGTTGGGTGTACCATGTCCTACGCAAATGTTGCCACTTGTGAGGCCGACCTTGGGGGTCTGAATGTGCATTCGGGGATCTAGGATGCTATGCCAGTGGTTGTTAGCAACCCGATTATGATTGATTTAGAACTTGATATTGTAGATGAGATCTCTGATTAGTTAGATGATTTCTCCTCTACCGTCGCTATCTTTTGCTTTAAGGGTTTCTAGCCCACTCTTTCGGACCTACACACTTGGATTGGCCGTGTTTAGGAGCCCCTCATTTTGGTAACAACCCAAATATACCTTGTGGCAAGGGGTTTTTCCATTGTGAAGTTTGATACTATTGATGATAGAAATGCCATCCTGCGTCGTGGTTTCTCTTGGGGGGAAAAGTTTCCCTTGATGGCTAAACCTTGGTTTAAGGATTTTGACCTATTGATGGAATCCTTTAATAAGATCCCACTGTGGGTCAGGTTTTTGAATCTCCCTTTTCACCTCTAGTTGGATTCAGCCCTGGAGGTGGTGGGGGATGCCCTAGGGGACTTCTTGCTAGTTGATACCACTTCTTCCAATGTGTTTCAGACGATGTATGCTTGTATCTTGGTTGAGATCAACATCTCCAAGGGACTCACTGAAAAGATTAAGTTGGACTCTCTGCTTGGTTCTTGGATCCAACTTCTTGATTATGAGGGTATCCCCTTCTATTGCAAGCAATGCCACATGACCAGCCACCTTGTTGCTTGATGTTCCTCTGAAAAATTTAGACTGAAGAAGTCTCCTTGTTGGTGGAAGGGGGTTTTGGATTTGCACTAAACAATTTAGAAATCCCCCTTTGCAGGGGATGGTGACTCTTCTCAAGAGACTTTGGTGGCTGGCTCGATTGCTCTCTCGGATGGCATAACTGCTGCCCCTACATTGGTGACTACCCCTGTTCACCCCCTATCAGATTCTGTTGCCGCCCCTCCAAGGGCTCCATCTCTAGATGTTGCTGCCCTGTCTAAGGATGTTGTTGTCCTTGTTTCAGCCGTGGTCCGTTCCTTGGCTATGGGGGTTGGTTGTGGTGATGCTGACTTTGTGTGGTAGAAGGCTGTTGGTTTGGTGGAGGATGAATGGACCACAATAAAAGGTAAAAAGATCAATCCCTCCACTGCTTTTGATATGGCATTACAATCTCATAAAACAAGACCGAAAGGGAAAGCTTGAGTCCTTGTTGTGGCTGTTCTATTTTTGATTCTCCTGGCTCTTTTGGCCTGTTTGTTCTTTGTAGTCTATCATGGTAAGGGGCTTACTATCTATTCCTCTTTTTTACCATAGGGTTTCAGGTGCCCGTTGTAAACCTATTTTTGTGGATGTTGAGTACTATTCTATTTGCGATGCCACCCTGGTCACATGTTCTTGGTTGTTGACCCGTTTCACCTTTGGGTTGTTGTGTTTGGTTTGGGCTTCACTGAATTTTTTTTGATATGTAAAGGGTTTCAAGAACCTTTCAAAGCCTATTTCCTTAATCAAACACTCTAAATTAATTATTATTAAATAAATAATTATAATATTATTAAATTTTTAATATTTTAATTCTCGTTTTGTCCAACTTCTTAAATTAAACTTTTAAACTAAAGTACATATTCAATTAATTTATAACTAATTAAATATCATCATATTCTAATTTCTCTTTAACCAATTTTTTAAATTAAGACTTTTAAATTAAAGCGCATATTTAATTAGTTAAATATTTTCATGCTTTAATACTTTCTTTTTAATCAAATAATATTTAATTATATGATCAACCCAAATATTATAATTAAATCATTTACCAAAAAAATCACATAGCGAAATCTACATAAAAGCAAAATTACCAAAATAGACCAAATCTCAAAATCAAACAACACAGACAAAGATAAACCCACAGTTTTAAAAAGGGTGGAAAGTCAGTTATGAGTCCTCCTTGCAAGACAAGTATTTAGGCTATGGCTGGGATTGGACTTGAACATTATCTCCCCATTCTTACCATTGAGTTATTGTGATAGGGCACACTCATCCTAGCAATTCAGGGAAGTCGATGCCCGGTACCTACATTCTACATAAACGATGAGCATGTACATGTATGTGAATATATCTGAACTAAACAAGTAATGACAGGGAGTGGTACATCGTGTAGATCTCGACTAGCAGGTGACTACAACTCCCTCCCTTAACCACATCAAACATGAAAACATAAAGATAAAACAGACACACCACATCCACATGCAAGTATGGGGTAAGTACCATAATAATTATAATTCAAACATCAAATGCTCAGATAAAATAATGCATCGTTACAAATATCAAATAATCATCATTAAAGCATCATCTGATATTGTTATGAAAAAAATCACATTTATTAACTACAAATCATTAAACCATCATTAATGCATTAGTAACCATAATCATTAAACAACACATGAAATATAGTCAACTAAGTACTCATCGTTGATATATCTCTAGTCCAAGTTATGAAATAATATCCTTGAAACTAACACATCTATGAAATAGGCATAAAAGGGTTTGGTAAATATAATGGAAAAGCAAACTATATGTGGGCACTACAGGAAAGTTGCTAGTAATGAGCATGTAACTATCTATGCTACTGACTCCCTCTCCAAGGACTTGTAAGTTGTTGACAAAGAAGATTCTCCTGCAAAAAAATTGGATGGTGCTATGTTGTTGATTGGGGCCAAGCTTCTATTATTGTTCCAAGTATTATTCCTACTGCATCCCTTTCTCAAGCCCCTAGTGTTACTCATGCTTTGCCCCTAGGCTGGAAGGGCACTTCTATTCCCTCTTCCTCTGTTGGTGTGCTACAACATGGTTCTATTGACAATTCTCAACTTCTACAACAATCTGGCCATAGTGTTGACAATTGCCCAAGTGAAAAGTCTTTTTCATTGGGGAGCCTAAAGATAGTATTGCTTGGACAATCGTCCTAAGACAGGAAAAACTCACCCTCCTTTTGTGGTGTAAGTTTGTCCCTCCTAGTCGAGCAAAGCTATTGTGCTCTAATTTGATTGTTAAGCTTTGTATTTCTTGTTAACATCTGTTCTACTAAAAAAGTGTTGTTAATTACATGCTAAAGATGATGGATGGGGTGAAAGCAATAAATAAATTGCTGGATCAAATGGAGAAGGGAAAATATGGGAATTAGAACCTAGATTAGCAAACAAAAATGTGATTTGCACTACATGAGTGTTCCAAAATAAGCTAAATGGAGATTGAGAAGTCACAAGGAATAAGGAAAGACTGGTATGTAAAGGTTATACACGAGTTGGATATATAAAATTTTAGGAGACGTTTTCTTTTGAGCTTAGGATGGGAGAAATGAGGTTCTTTCTAGCATTTTCTTGCATATAAGAACATCAAGGTATATTAGATGGATGCCAAGTTTGCATTTTTGAACAAAGAACTACAAGAAGAGGTCTCCATTAAGAAAATAGATGGCTTTTTCTAGATATGGTTTGCAAAGTCTAGAAGGCATTATGGACTCAGACAAGCTCCTAGAGCTTTATATGCAAGGCAAGTATTTGTTGCATTATGGACCAATTTATGGACTAGTAGTTGTATATGTTAAGGAAATCATATTTGGTGGAAATGATTATGTTTTAAGAAATTAGCCGAGGAAATGTAGAATAAATTTAAGATGCCGAGAAATGGTGTGTTATCTTTCTTTCGGGATCTTCAATTTACTCAAGTGAAAGATGATGCTTTAATTTATTAGACTAAGTACATCAAGAAAATGTTAAAAAAAGTTTGGTATGGAGAGTTGTAAACCAATTGGAACCCCTATGACTAGTAGTTGTCTTTTAAGAAATGATGACGAATCTGTAGAAGTTGATTAGAAGCTCTGCACATCTATAACATGATGATATTTGTATTTGACTAATTCAATATTGGATATTATACATGAATTTTTTTTTCTTGCAGGATATCAAATTAATTCTAAAAAAACTTGTGAGAAGGTAGTGAAGTGGATATTTAGATATTTAAAAGGAACTCCAATTTTTAGATTGTAGTGTAAAAGAGATAATGTCTTCTCTTTGAAACCTTATACAAATGCTAATCGGGTCAAATATGGTAACAATGAAAGGCGTACAAGTGCTGGTACATTTTCTCTTGAGAGAGATTGGTCTCTTGGATGAGCAAGAAATACGATTCAACACCTACCTCGTGACATGACATAATACATTGTAGTAGCAGATTGTTGCACTCATATGATGTGGATGAAGTGTGCTCTTAGAGATATCAAGCTGGTATATGGTGAGACAATTCTAATTACATCTAAAAATGCAGGTACTACTAATATTTCAAATAATTCAGTGATGCATTTAAGGACTATCTTTCTACCTAGTATCACTTCTTAAGAGATCAAGTTGCAAAGAAGGAAGTCAGATTGGAGAACGTGCCCATAAAAGATAAGATCACATAGATTATCACTAAGCGGCAAAAAATGATGCTTTTGAGTATCTCCAACTAATGTGAGGGGTTATTGTCCCTCCTTCAAATTAAATGCATAAGTGTGGTGCATTTTTTCTAGGAGATATTTACTGTCCATCTTTTCTATCCTAGATTGTACCTCTGCATGCAAGCCTATGTGGTTTCCGAGGTGCAGGAAAAGTGTTGATAAGATGTTTCTAACAAAGGAGCGTTGGAGTTATCAAAGATGTACTTGGAAGGGGGCAAGCTATTTGAAGAAACAATTAGAGGTATTTTTGTGTTGTACCCTTGTGCTTGATGTGAAAGGGGAGAGAGATACAATACATAAGAAGAAATATAAAGATAATGTAGAGAGTCCACAAGTATTTCAATAAATGACAGACAAATATTGTTGGGAAAGAGATTAATTATACTCGTCGTTAATGTTGTCATCAATTAAAAAAAGAGAGATTGTTAGCTATATATGTTTTGTATTATCATTGATGTTGCACGATGTGTGGAAGTTGATAATAGTCTAGAAATGAAGGTTAATATGCAAATGTATGGTGGTAATATTAAGTTTGTATGTCAAGTTTCTAGAAGGTGATAGTATGGAACGATAGATTATTCAAGGAAAGAGTATTTGAAGTCTGTATGGAAGAATGCTTTGCATTCCTTGGCATAAGAAGTTGAAAACTTGTATTTTTTAGTCATAATGTGTATGGTTCGTGAATGTTGTACTGTCATGTTTTCAAGTTCTCAATAGTTCATAGGTTGAAGTTGTAATTTTTTTTTTCTCATAGTGATGTTGATTGTTAAGATTGGTCAAAGACTTGTTCAGAGAATTCTCCACATTCATATTTTTGGTTGAGCTACTTGGTGAGCATGTTTAGAAGTTTGTGCATGTTCTAGTAAATAATTCATGTGTTGGTATGCTTTGCGAGTGGAGATATGTGTTTTCGTTGTTTGACATCGTTGTCTATATTTGTTTCTAGTTGAAGCAATGGTTTATCTTAATCAAAATATGATCTCCTAGTTCGAATATGCATTAGAGGTTGTTATCGATTCTACCATGTTGCATTTAGATCCAAATTTAGTTATGTGTGTTGAAGAATGTTTTTCGGCCGATTGAACATGTTTAAATGTTTCACTACACATTATGTTTGATGTTGTTAGCGTTATGTGTGCCCTCATTTAAATCAACTGTGGGAGGTGTTATGATGTATTCGGGTCCACTTTATCTCTTGGGTGGACCATATTGAGCTTAATTATTTATGGCAACCAACTTTATGTAAATATTGTTTACCTTTACCATAGCCAACCTAATTGAACTTTTTGCTAATGAATTATATATATATATATATATATATATATATATATATATATATATATATAGGTGTGGAGATGTTTATGGATTAAGTGTGGATTGATTGCGAAATAGAGTAGATGCACATGTATCAATTATGGACATCATTTGTTGTAGTGAATGTTTGACATGATCAGGAGATCCTACATTATTTCAAATTATCGAATCTATTTGATTGCTAGAAGACAATGAGTTGCTTTTGTAGCTTGTACAATCTTGTATGTTCCTTAAGATTGTGAATATTGATCTTGTAAGTCTCTTGTATCTTACCCTACAGTTGCAAGCCTTACCCTCCAAGTCCAAACCAAGAGTAGTGAGCTTCCTTGGCCCTTGGCCTAAAATAATGTATTTAAGTATTTCATATAGTATGTGTGATTTTCACCATAGCTTTCTACATAAAATTTGAAGTTCGTGTATATGTGTTCGTTGCATTACGTTTCATTGATGATTGGTTGGATAAACATAATTAATAAGTGTTTATGGAAACAAAAGTTCAAGGTTTAGGATTGATTTACTAGTCCCTTCCTCTTTATTGTGGTGTGTTGAATAGGCACAACAAAGTCTATCTTGCAAATGTATTGAATAAGATTTTGATAGCTTAACTAAGTTCATTTAGTATTATTCATCTTTATTTTATTATTATTAAAAAATCTATCTAAAGAAATGCCGATAGATATCCAATATAAAATGATTACAAATTAATTTGCTACATCTAAAAATAGTTATATTTTTGTGTATATTCATTTATTTATTTTGCACTTATTTAAGTTTTTTCAAAAAATAATTCTAAATTATTATTATTATTTATATATCCAAAGTTTATAATTTTAGCAAATATTTTTTGTAATTTTCAATAAATTATTTTAAAAAATGTACTTTCCTATAATAAATATTATGATTTTGACATGTGAATGGTTGTCAAATTTAACCAAAAAAGATGAATGTTAACACTAACACACTCACACCATCCCGTTCCACCCTTTCTGCCAATGTAGAATGACTATCGACATTAATTAACCAAATCACATCAAACTTTCATTATATTGGGGAATGCATTACATCACAAGTTGAATTTGAATGATGACTACTTTATTAACTCATTTGATTTGTTTTTGAAATTATAATCAATTGATTGAAGGGCTACTTGACAACTTAATATTGAAATGAATTTTTTTTTGTTCGTTAATTTTTATTATAATAATATAAAAAAATTCATCAACTTGTGGGGGTGGGAGGGGGGGGGACGGGGTGAAAAAATATAATTAAATCCAAATTTATATAATTGATCCCTGAAAATTAGAACAATGATGCACAACAATACAAAACCATACACCTTAAAATAATAATTTTGTTGATTAGGGAAATCCTTGCTCAAAGAGAATACCCTATTAAGGATAACACCCACAAGCCAATGTACTAATATATAAGTTCTTTGGGAGAGGATGCGCCTCTATTAGGAGTCAAATACAAATCTCTATTAGGAGACTTTCAACCCTTGTTAGAAGGTTCTAACCATGTTAAAGGTCAATGAGAACAAGTAGACCCACTGTCCAAATGCTTTGACAAAAGTGAAAGATAGATCTTTCGGGATAACATATTCAATAAACATGAATTGACTGACCTACAATCTACTTGCCAAAATAGTTCTTTTAAAGACCACCAATGTCGAAACAATTTCTCTGCTCAGTTATGGTAATCAATCATCAAGGCTTGCATCATTCCATTCATATCATCAAGTTTGTACTACCCCAACAAGAAAAATGACTTTCCTTTATACCCTTTGCAAATAATTAATTAGGTCGGCCTATACAACTTTCCCAATATACAATTAATTACATAGGACCATGCTAAGGAACACACCTTCATAAGCATCGATACAAAAATTACATGAGGTGTTCCACATGATGCAATAAGAATGTAATATTTGCCAATGATATTTCACATGCTACAACAACCTTGTCGACTACCAGTAAAATGCATCACACATTACACCAACAACCTTCCCAGAGTAAGCCAAGTGATTCACAAATCCAATCATATGCTCACAAACAAGTCTTCTACCATCTTCCACGCTCATCAATAAGATATAGCAAAAGAGCTGTAACTAACTCTGTCACATTTTCTTTCACACTTGTCGGCTACCAGTCTTCACAAAACAAACTCTAACTCAACTAGAATATCACATGAAGTACACAAATGTAAGCTCGCATGCCTGAATCTGTCAACGTCATTGTCCACAGAGAACTAACAAGTGGCTTGCGATATACAAAATCTAAGTTTAGAATGAACCAAAGAATATGGGTTGACATCAATGACAAAACCTGTCATCAATACGCCATCTCTACAACACTCCAAATTACCGACAATATCCTCTATTCCTAACATTTACATCATAAGTTCTTTCAAAATATTTATAACTTATTAAAGCTTGATATGATACTGAGACTAATTGTAGACAAATTCAAAATAATTTTAAATGAAATCTTGTGAGTCAATAACTTAAGGCCCTACTCTTTTTTAAAAAGCTAATTATTTAGTAGAAGCTAATTATTAACTACCAACGTAGGATATACTTATAAATATTAGCAAGGTCATATTTGCAAGATTACTTTTCATTCGTGGGTTCTCACCAACCTCTACTATGATTTGAAATGCCTTTTAATTGTTTTTCCTTTTTGATGTTTCTATTTCTATTAAGATGTATAATTAAAATATACTATTCAAAAAAAAGTTGGGAGATATGAAATTACTTGAGTGTCAAATGAGTCAACCCTAAAAACCATTAACAACATAAAAACATAGGTTGAGCCTAAAAACAAAATTTGCATTACACAATTTAATTAGTACCAGCTGAGGAATGAGGATCAAGGTCATCCCGTTTACCCCATACATAAGAGAGCTCTAGATTAAGGGTTGAAAAGGACCATCTTCAACTTTCTCTCTTTTTTGCTTCTTTCCTTGTTAGAGAAATTAGTAGAGCCAACCACAAGAACCACTTGGAAGAAGTGTCCCAACCAAAATCATCACCAACATTCGACCAACCAAAGCCACCAAGAGCAGTAGGAGCAACACTATTAGTTGACCAAGTCGAGGTTGATCAAACACGGGGTGGAGAAGATCAATAGTGCCATCAAAATTCTCTTGCCTTATTGGATGGACGACTAACAAGCGGCCTAGGATCTCGACATCAAAGTGTGACAAGCAAAGGATTTGCGACCAAAACAATGTCCATAGGGAAAAGATCTAACATTGGAAGCAAAAATATCTGATGCAACTCTGACAACCATACATGGGGCATCACCCCAATGTTGAAGTGGCTCTTACAAGTGAGCCACTTCAAAGGCCCTTTTATTAGCTTGCACCTAAATTTGCAAAATACCATTATTACATATGCATGGTTTAGCATACATTGAAACATTTATATCAAGATAGTTGCAAATAAATAAAACATTTCTAATCTTCCAAAGAGTGAAGAGTATTTCCCTCATGAAAGCATGCCATATTTCAAAACAATTGAAGGGAAGTCTAAGAGAATCTCCTAGCAAAATTGTACACCAGAAGGTTATAGGCCTAAACAACCAAGAAAAAATCATGAATCCAAATCCAATATTATTGGGCTCTTCTACACCACCAAAAGATGTAAATGATAGTCTTAGAGTCCCCACAAAAGGGCACCCGAGATCTTGCACACTCAAATGTCAAAGCTTAGAACCCAAGGGCAAGCCTTACTAAAGAATACTCTAGGCAAAGAGGGCTACTTTGGGGTCCACAACATCATACAGGATTATAAGGAACAATGTTGCAACACTTTCTGGGAAGATTGCAAATGCCATTGTTGGTTTAGGGTGAAGACCATAAGATAAGATAAGATAATTTTATTAATGTCCAACAAAAGATCACGTGGGTCTATGGGACTGGAAACTTACACCAAGAAGAAAGCAGAGAAATAGAGCACCAATCGATGTCCAAAAAAGAACAAGTACAACAAAAGAAGAAGAAAGCAAGAGACATCATGGAAAAGAATAGGTATCTATCCTCACAAGGAAAAAGTCCAACAATGATTGATCTGTGCGGCTACCAAAGGCCCTGTGATGAAGTTGAGTGTTATGAGAGAAGTGTTGTTGGTGACGAGATCCCTTGCGGAGTCTCACAGATCTAGAATGGCCCGTGTTAGGGAAACTGTACAGTCGCTTCACCCCTCGAGCTAGAGCTAAGGGCGAGAAGGTGGTCATAATAAGCTATGCTTGGGTCTAACCCCTGGGAAATGATAGCGGCTAAACCATTTAGGCTTGTAATTGCAAAATGAACCATACAACAACCACCGCCAATTTCCACCATGGCTTGACAGAATGCATGCCAATCATGTGTAGCATACTTAGAGGTAGTACGAAGACCATGAGGTCAAAAGTCTATCAATCTAGGCAAGAAAGACAAAAATGAGCCTATAAACCTTCCCACGAACAAATATTCATAGTAGCACGAGAGAAAAATCTCTCAAAATGCAAATGTCACATTTATGAAAACATAGAGCATGAGTCCCAAAAAATTCGGCTAAAAGAAGTCCCTTTGAGCAAAGCATGGAACATTCTTTTGATTTGAATTATTTTTTGAGTTCCTAGAATGCTAATCATTTGTTTGGTTTTTTACTTCTTAATGGTTGCTAAGCCTATTTTCTCAAGTTTACTTATCTTTCAATTTTTTAATTTAAGTAGGGGTTTGAAAGTGACCTAGAATCCTTTTGCATAAGAAATATAGAACAATAAGTATTATTAGACAGCATAAGAATAACCCAAAAAAACAACAGGCACAACCAATAGGAACTACAACAAGAAACCACTCACTGCAAGAGAAACACAAACAAAATTATGCAGGTTTAAAGAAGCGGCTCAAACACTTCTAGTTGATTGTAATGCCAAGGTCCACCCCCACCTCTTCTTGAGAAAAGGTGAACTGAAAAAGGCAACAATACAAATTGGCATACGAATCCCTCACATCTTTTTTTCTCCCTGATATCCCGGCTTCATTGATCCAAATCTCTGAAATCTTTTTTGTATCAATCTTTTTTGCATTTTTGCAGTTTCAGGAGGAAAGTAAGAATCTAAAGAAAACTTCCCTCTTCTATCCACAATCTAATCAATCTCTCTTGGAGGACATCATAGATTGTTCCTCCTTCCTCCAAAAAAATCTAGGTATTCCTTTTGGTCTTGCAAGCAATATGCATATGGCCCACTTGACTACAATAATGACACACAACCATTTAACTTCCAAATTCAAATAGAGCCCATTCAGGCCCAGGAACCAGCCCCCCCAACTAAGAATCCTTAAATAATCCTCAATATCAGCAAAAGGAAGGAGCAAACAAGGATCCATCACTGCAGTTACCTTAGTTTGTCCTCTCAGCTTCAAAACACAGGTGACCCATCTTCTGGGAGTGTCAATATGAGGTGAATGCTTGGGTTGGCTAATCCATTTTCTGTTGAAAGAGGCATCTTGTTCTTCTATTGCAGCTGTGAGATCTTAACTGCACGTTCGGTCAATGAATACATTTTCTGTTGAAGTAGAATCAGACCTTTTACATATTGCAATCAAACTGCTTGCAACTTATTTGGAAGCTCGCTGGCTGAAAAAGGTATACCACCTATATTTTTGAAAATTTTAAGTGCAAACAAAAAAAGAAATACCAACTAAATGATTTAAAATCTATTCACATCGAGCATCCATTTAAATTCATTGTTGTTTGTCGAACTAAGTATATTTCTTCCTACCATAAATCAAAATTTTTATGCTGTATTTTCCCAACAGCCGATTACCGAACATTTTTCTGTGTGTAAATATACACAGACACCTTGAATGATCTATACCCTCAAAAGTTGAAAGTATTTCTGAAAGGAAGGTTAATTCAACGTTTTTTAAGGCACAAGCTTAATATGATCTTTATTTCCTGTAGTACTACGTGATCTATTCATTCAAATAAATAAATCCCCAATATAGTCAAGAGATATATAATTTTTTTACTGTGCAGACCTGTGATATTGGATGCCATTTTGACACTTCAGATTGCCTTAAGTTTGATCTGCACATGAAAGAATGTTTGATAATTACAAACATAATTAAGATAAAATTGCTTCTCACAATCAAGAATGTTCACATCCTTTGTGAAGTTGTAGATAATAAAACCAATGAATCAATGTAATTCTCTAAAATCGCATTTGTGACAGTTCACATCATCAAAATTGGTTCCAAACACGTCAAAGTATGTCTTGACCGTTTGATACATTTTTTCTCTTTGCAAATTAATGGAATTAGGCATCTTGCATATCCATATGTTCAGATTGATTTCAAAACCTCCTCCATAGCCAATGCCCATTGAGTCCAGTGTGTACAACCCTGTAATATCAAAGAAACATAACAACTATCAGAATACGTAACACTGTTAATTGCATGGCATGGGCTGGAGCTGGAAGCAATGACACGAACCTGGCAAAAGACTGAAAATGGATCTCTCAATGGCCCATCACATGACATCTCACTTGTGCTTCCATCTATGAATGTGCCATCTGCAAAGACAACCTGAGCATACAAACAAGGGCATAGTACTCAGAAAGGCATCTCATAAATAAATCACATTTCGAAGATAATTTTAATGTAAACGAATGTACCTCAGATGCATATCCAGGTGTTGAACCAGCTACAGGTTTGATATACGATCCAACAGGGCAACATCTTTGGACAGCCTCACAAAATGCCAAGAGGCGTTCCCGGTTTCCCAATTGGACTGCCTGATTCATGCACCGAGATTGAGATAGATAACATAAGGCTTTGTTGTCGATCTCTTCAGTCCTACACACAAAATATTGGATCCAGTGTAGTACCTGTATGATATCGTGACGAGGCATTCGAGGAAGAGGCTGCACTTTATAACCTTCTCGTGCCATAACATCAGCAACAATAAGACTTCCCTAATGGCACAGTAAAGAGATTAATTGCTTGCGCCTATCTAAATATATTCCCTAGTCATTAATGGGATAAAATTGAACTGGAAGAGTTTTTAATAGTCATCAAGTTCAGATGCTATTTGGTATGATTTACCTTAATTGACTCCCCAACCATTTGAGGGGATAGAAATAAACCCTGGAAGAGCAAGCGCATAATGCCTCCTGAAGTTGCCCCTGAGTGTATACCTATGCCTGGAGCTGAAAGACGAGCTGCTGCTCTTTTGACCCATTTATCTTTTCCAGCTACATAGCCTCCACAAGGTGCTATGGTACCTCCAGGATTCTTAATCAGGCTTCCTGCAATGATATCTGCACCCTGCCACAGAACACATCAACTTGTTTGTACAGCTATCTATCTCTTTATAAACAAACCCAATCAACACAGAAAAAACATCTACCACATGCAATTCCTAGTAAACTGTATCACAACTTAGCAACATTTTCATGATTCTATAGAGTAGCATCATAAATATGGCAGCAAATACATATATTACCCACCACAGCAGTTGGTTCCATGCTCTCAACAAATTCGCCATAGCAGTTGTCCACAAAGACCACACATTCCGGATTTTGGTTCTGATTAAAATGTCTTAATTAAATTACTATAATAGTAAGAGACTTTATTTGATAAATACTCAGGCAAACCATTTCTTGAAGACAAACCTTTATACATTTTATTACTTTCCTGATATCAGATATACTTAAGCTACGTCGCCATGCATATCCACAGGAACGCTGTATCAAAGCACATTTTGTTTGTGGCTTCACTGCAGTTGCAAGTGCATCCCAATCCACACCACCATCTCCTGCAAGCTGAAATATAGTAGATTCTTGGCTTACGGATGACAAAAAGTCAAAATTGCACAAAAAATTGAAACAAATTGAAAACTTCCATCTTGTTCACAGGCAACCATAATAAATGCAGAGAATATAATTACTGGCAATTCCCTATAGGAAACTTCAAATTCCTTTAGAGATCCTTGACCAGGAATGTTCCGAATTCCAATGACTTCTTCCAGTGTGTCATAAGGAGCACCTGCCACAGCTAAAAGCTGAAAATCAAGTTAAAAAAAACGCAATAGTTCAAGTATTAAATGTTTAACAAGCACAGATAGAAGCAGATAATGTTCAGGTCTCAGGTAAGTCTTATTAATCAAATTTAAGTTTAAGAACATATCTTTAATCTGTGACTAAAGGTTTTTAACATTTTGAGCAATGAGTAAGAAACAGGCCTTATCAAGGTGGTATCTAGAACTTACTTCATCCCCTGGTCTTAGGATGGCATAGAGTGCACAAGCTATGGCATGAGTACCGGAGAAGAACTACAAGATACAAATTCCAAAATCATTCTGATGTTATTATATTAACGGTTCCACCAAATATTACATTTTGTCCATACCTGTGTACGAACCATTGCAGATTCTGCATTCACAATCTCAGCAAAAGCACTGTCAAGTGCTTCACGACCACCTCCCTCATTGTGGCCATAGCCAGTAGAACCCCCAAAGTGCTGCCAAAAAGATAAATGAACAACAAAATGAATTTTCTTCAAATTATCAAACTATGCTCTTATCCAGAAGACAACTCTCTTTGACATTTAAAGCAAACAAAATAGGAACCATAAGATGAAGCCTAAGTCAAAGAAGCAAGAACAATACTTACATGAGTTCCAACTCGGGCATTTCTGTACGCTTTCAATACCCGGCTTGTATTAAATGCTACCAAGTTATCTACTTCTTGAAATAGTGGATAAAGTGCCTCCACGGCTTCTTTAACCTGTATCAAGCAAACAAATATTAAAAATTAAAATACATCAAAACCCGAACTCATTAACTTAACTAATATGAAACTTTGTTGCTCCTATGTATATAACTCTTTCTTCTTCGGTTAAATTTATCATTACTCAATTTGTTCATTTATACATCAATACAGAAGGTGCTAGCACTATGCAAGATCCTGGCAGTGATTCTGGGGGATAGGTAAATAAGGGCATGTTCTTGCAATAGTAGGCATTCTTCTACTTACATAGATAGATTGAATGTAGATAAATAGCTTTCGGGCTAGTGGGACTTCAGGCTCAACGGCTTCTTTCAGTCTTCAGATAGACAAAATTTGAAATGCTAGGGCTTGGGGCTCAAATGCTACTTTGCAACTATTCTAACGCCCTATTTCAAAGCTCAATTTTGTTGGATCTCCCAACTAGGACTACACACCAGCGACTGAGGAGCTGGGAATCTGCAGAAAGAAATTCCGCAAACCAATGATCCCAATAGTTTCACTTCTGTGTATCGGGAAACAGGGCTCACTCTATTCCATTGGCCTTCAAATCAAGTAGTAATGCTTTCTTGAATCAGCCACATGCAAAGATTGTGAGGGCGGGGAGTGGGACACTTTATTGAAGTTTGGACCAAAGTTGATGTCAGAAAAATGCCCCACCTTAATACTAGGCAATAGCCTGACAAAAATCATTCACTCTATGGTCTTCTGGAGGCGAATTTTCGCTGACCTATTTCATTCCTTGCAGCAAGCCTACGCCATATACCCACTTACCGGAAAATTGGATTTTGCTTAGGATTGCAGAAGCTGACAGCATCCATTTGGGTATCTAAAAGAACTCACATTCACACTATTTGAATTTGTGTACCACATTTATCACTTACAGCAGTTGGTCCACTTCTCACTTAGAAGACGAGTTGGAATAATTGCTATTTAAAATTTAGGTCACAATTTTACAAGTTGAGAACGCCTATGGTTCAGATGACTACTGAAGGAAACCCCGGTTTCATTAAATGGGAGGGAACTTCAACTCTAAACTAAAAACTGTTTCTGAGGGTATATTCAGAAAAATCCAAGAGAGAAGAGCTAAGCTACGTCGCACTAACGCCCACGAAACAGTATAAATATGGAATTCATTTAACTTACAGTTGTTTTCTAGCAACGCTATTACAAACCATTAAACTAATCTCCACATGTGGAATTTTATATAATTCCCTAATAACTTCTCCCAAACAAAAGAGTAGTGCAGAAGTGACTAATATAGTAATATTCTGTATTGCAGTTGTGCGGAAGTGATTAATACAATGGACTCTAAATAACCTAATGATATTCAATGTTTTTTAATAAAGAGACTGGAAGTGACGAGTAAGATTAAAAGCATATATACCTGAGGGCAAAAGGAGTAACCAATCGAAGTACTCTGAAAACTGCAGCTAACCCTAATCTTCTTTTCGGATATGCTTACTGTAGATATCGGTAAAAGAAAAGAAGCAGGTCTCCATGACAGAAAACTATCGTTTGCCATCACCATTGCCATAATGCATAATCAATCCTACCCTCCAATGATTTTTTATTAGAATCTTGTAAGTTAAGATTTCAAATTAATAATCAACTAAGGGTTTCCTCGATCAATGCAGCAAATTTTCCAAAATATTTCTTCTGCTTCTAATCCATGGCTGAAGAGGTTCTGGGATATTACCTCTTCGGGCTAAGCAAAATCTTTTACAGCATAAAAGGTCCCCACTCGCCACATAAAATTAGAGAGCCTTTATTGAAACTTGACAGACCTTTATTAGTTCTTACCGATTATTAGTGCGAGTTAAAGTGTTCTTTTGGGGACAATTTTATTTGTTATAAAACTAGCTTATATATACTTTTATATACAGAAAATGTCGAGAGTCATTCTTCTCGGCACCTATTTTAATTCAAATCGTAAGGGTTTCTTTGTGTTCGATACGATTTGAATTAAAATAGGTGCCTCAAGAAAGATGACTCTTGATATATATATTAAGGTTATGGTTAGAATTAGAGATAGAGTTAGGATTAGGGTCACGATTATGATTAGAATTAGAATTTATATATAAAAGTATTTTTCTATATTTATTAATTCAATATATATATATATATAAAATTAAAATTAGTATTTTTCTAATTTTCTATTGATAAAGTTAGTATCGATTTATTTGTTTATTTTTATGGTTAGGGTTAGGATTAGGGTTAGAGTTATAGTTGCGGTTAGGGTCAATATTAAGGTTATGGTTAGAATTAGAGATAGAGTTAGGATTAGGGTCACGATTATGATTAGAATTAGAATTTATATATAAAAGTATTTTTCTATATTTATTAATTCAAAAAAAAAAAATATATATATATATATATATATATATATATATATATATATATATATATATATATATATATATATATATATATATATATATAAGTTAGTATCGATTTATTTGTTTATTTTGTGGTTAGGGTTAGGACTAGGGTTAGAGTAAGAGTTAGGGTTAGGGGTAGGGTTAGGATTAGGGTTAGAGTAGAGTTGGAGTTAGCGTCAATGTTAGGGTTAGGGTTAGAATTAGAGATAGAGTTAGGATTAGGGTCAGGATTATGATTAGAGTTAGAGTTAAAGTTAGGGTTAGATTTGGGGTTAGGGTTAGGGTTAGAATTAGGGTTAGGGTTATTAATAGGGTTAGAGTTGGAGTTAGAGTTTGAGCTAGAGTTAGAATTAGTGCTATAGTTAGGGTTAAAATTTGGATTAGGGTTAGAGTTAGAATTAGAGTTAGGGTCAGAGTTAGAATTAGAATAGAGGCATTATTCTCATTATACAATTGTTTAGATAAAGTAAAATGACAAAATTATATCTCATAGTACAATTATATAGATAAAATAAAATGATAATTATATCTCATAATACAATTATTTAGATAAAGTAAAATGACAAAATTGGTAGATCTGAATTCACTACGTGGAGAACATTTCTCCATAACGATGTAAGTAAATGACATATTCTTCAGAGATATAATTTCTATTGTGACCTTCATTTGTTAATTTATCATTGTATACTTCTTTCATCATGGATGGAAATGTGTCTACTTTTGCAGATGCATTACAAGCAAATCTCGCAATATCTTCCATCTCAATTATGTCAACTTCTTGTACATCATCAATTGCTAGAGCTGCATTCTCAAGAGCTATGAGCATAGTTATACAGGACTCTTTAATTATCCGCTTGCAGCTATCAAATTTTGTCTTAAAAAAATGGTTCGAGCCTATGGAAGCTGTTGGACTCATGTTAATGATCCTTGACTCTGTATTAGAAGGTGCCATTGCTGAAAGAAAATATGATATATATTTAAAATTAGAATCATGTGAATGATACTTAATTTGAGGGATATAAATTTGAAATCAAAATGTTTTGCATAACATAATAAGTTAAGTAACATTATGAAGTGTAGAGTATATCAATGTAAAAACCATATTGCATTGAAAAATGCAATGAAATTTAGTGTATGGAAACATGACATTATTTTGACCATTCATGTACATTAAAGAATAAGAAAACATAATTTTGTAGCATCTACTACCAATATATTGTTTCAAAGTAATAAAGCACAAATTTGACACAAAAAAGAAGAACAATTAATTATGAATTATTACATCTTTGTTGTTCAAGGCCTCTCAATCTCATTTCTTCTGCCTTTCTAATTGAAAGTTGTTTCCCACTTTTCATTTTTTCATAGCGTTCATATGTAAATGGTGGCATTATTCTCAATCCTTCAATAGAATTTACACGAGAAATAGCCACAAATGTTAATCTAGTTCTTTCCTTTGGACCTATATCAATTATTGCTTTTTGAAGAGTTAGTCCCTGTGATTTGTGAATTGTCAATGCCCATGCCAATCTTAATGGTAGTTGGAAGGTACTTCCCCTCTGTAATGGAGCTATAGGAACTACTTTTGGATGGTGGTCATCAAATGGTATTCCAGAATAATTATCAAATTTGACAGTGACATAGGTTGGTGGTTTAGGAGGACTAGTTCCTAGTCTATACACAATATTCTGAATATATCCTAAAGCTCCATTGACAAGGCTAGTTTCTATCCAAAGATTTGTAGTCAACATTACCTTGTAATATTTACTGATTAATAACTCTAGATCAAGTTCATCAGTTGAACCATCTTGAACTATGTTACCGTTCTGTGTCTTAATTGCAAGACTACGTGCAACATGATACCCCAAAGAGTGCAAAATTCTCCTATTATGATTGTGGACATTATCATTGGTTGAGAACAAATGTATTTCTTTGTTAAAGTCATCATTCATTGGAGCATCAAGCCATACATGGATCCTCATCATAAGAAGATTCCAATCATCTATATTAGGATTGGCATCTCTCAAATTTGTTAGGAGCTCACGAAATCTTTTTTGATCTTTGTCCTAACCATCTTGCCTAAATATTTTATCTAATGTAACTATTGTTTTAAATTTTTTCCACAATAATTTAGCTCTCCTTTGGCCAGCATATGCTGGTTTATCACTGACTGGTGGTAATTGACCAAGATCACCAACCAAAATAATAGATAGACATGAAAGAAAGAAAATAAAGGTTGAAAAAAGTATTAGGAATACTACATATGGGTTGTAATATGTATAAATATTAGTTCACAACAATACACTTAACCACAAAAAAAGCTTTACCTGCATAACTTCTGTTAGCATTTTCTAGGAATGCTTGTCTGAGACGGGAATCTATATTTTCCAACAAGTTTTGACCAATGAAACTCATTTCATCAATCAAAATATATCTAATGTGAGCCATTTCTTCTTGAAAACTTGTAAGTCATGTCCCCTCCAATTGAGTAAAATCTTTTATTGGTATTCATAGTTTTGAATGAATTGTTGAAGCTCCTATATTGAAAACTACTACTCTAGTCGGTGCAAGTAATAGAGGAGGAGAAGGATTTGACATTGTAGCCATACAAAGAGATTGATCGATGGCACCAATTAGATAATATTTTCTCGTTCCTGCAGTTCCTTGAATTATCATACATAAAGGGTTCCCCACTTGATTGCTATGGTAATGTGTCATAATAATGTCAATGGCCTTTTGTTGCTTTCCACTAAGAGTTGAAAAGTTGATGCATTGTAGAATGTCATCATACATGAGACATTCATGCTTCTTCATTTCATCAATGAAGTTGATAGCTGCAACAGTATTGTCTTCACATTGATATCCAATAGTCCAGTTTGTATCCCTACCACTATCTCTTCTTCCCAACATGTCTATTTTAGAAACTTGCATATGTTGACCACAATGCAATCTGGATATGATTTCCCATTCATGCTCTATAGTATTCTCTTGAGCACATACAATATCTTCTATATTTGAGTTGCTTGCAACTTCATCATTTTTTGTTGGTGAATTGCTCATCGAACATGCCAAGGAGTATAATGGAGTGACTCCTAATTGGCCACTATAGTAGCATCACTATCACCAATGTCCCTTTCAATGTCATGAAAAGGTTTTTAGAGAAACAATTCAGATGAACAAAATTCAACCCATTTGTTGGAGTCCCGTGGAGGAACCGATATAAACCTTGGGAAAAATCTAACTATAGCTGCTATTTCTCTTGGCCCCCATTTGTTACCTCCTCTTTTTTTAGGATTGTAAATCCAAGATCTTGCTATATCAATTAATGTTATACCTTCCATACAAAGGGGTCTTGATTGATAACCTTGTATAAAAGATATTGTATGATCTTCCTCATTATTCTCTATATTAATTGTTACAAGCTTGAAAACTTCATGTGAAAGATTTAGATTAACAAACGTTCTACTACACTCCACCAATGGAAGCTCTAACAACATATGACATGTTTCTTGAGCTCCAATGTCTCTTTTTTATAACTGTTTCTATGAGAAGCTTTATGTATGCCCTTGTTGCAAGATCATCGATATTTTCCAAGTTCGATAAATGCATCAACTTCTGATGATATGTTTTAGAACTTCTTTAAGTTTTTGAAGCATACTTTGCAATATAATTAATAACTACATGTCTAGAAAGTACGGGTTGCCAATCAACATTAGCTCTACAGAGCTGTAAGATGTGTCGATTATGTGTGTTAACTCTATCATCATTTCTTGCTGGCTCAAATTTTTTTCATCAGTTTCTGCATCCTCATATAATCTAGACCCACCCAAATTGACTGGCCAAGGAGCATTATACCTAGGAGGGATAAAATTATAAGTTTGTAATGATGCACATAAATAGTTTATGTATTATATGAACATAAAACTTTAAATTCACACAACAATTACCTACAAACCATTCTTCCCCTCTTTTTACATAAGCATGCACCCTCCTTGCAGATAGTGTGTCTTTCAACACAGTTCAATATCTCTTCATAGTCTTGATCAATATCCATCTGTACTTGTTGTGCAATATTTTTGAGACATGGATGTTGACCAAAATGTTGAAAAGCCTAAAAATAGTTGTAGACATTATAGTTAGTTATTAATGAAATTTGTGCTTAAATAAAGTTTTAAGAATCATAAAATAGTGAGATATGGGATCATATAATTCAAAACATACCTATATATTTCTTTGGTGCACATCATGTCTAGGATTCCATGCATGAATAATAGAATGAAAATATCTTTCAACACTTTTCCTCTATTCTTCATTTTCCCAATCAATAGTGTCCATGTTTGGTGCTCCTTCCAACCATAAGAATCCATGCATCCTTCCAACCATAGGAATCCATGCACATGAGGTGAACCTCGGTGTTGCCACTCATATCTACACCAAAATTATTTGACTTTCATACCCTTTTGAAGTATTTCTTTTCTAAAAATTATATGTCTAAGATGCATGTAATGTGCAACAATGTGAGGATAGTCAATAATATTTTGTCTTCTCCATTTTTGAGCCTCTTGTGGATCATTTGGCAATGTCTCAGGCATTAATGCCCATAAATCAGGCCACTGCATGTGTGCTACACTTAATGTGAATTTTTTTTGTTGGAGTTCCTACTTGGTCAAGCAAGTCTATCAACTCACCTTTGCATTTAGCCCAATACGACCTTGTGCCTCGTAGACTTGTTCCAAACCTCATCAATCTATCAGCCAAATTACTACATGGCATACTTTCCATATGTTCACATAACTCATTGATTCTAATTGGAAAATCTTGTAAATTCCTTTTTACAAATACGCTTGATGAACTTTGCGCATGATATCGCATTATCATGTTTGTCATAAAATACCTGAACCTTGGATGTTTACCAAAATGATGATCCCTATACCAAATCAAATGCTTAGCAAATTCATGAAGATAAACTCACTTCATTCTTGGTTCTAACCAGTCACATCTTCCATCAGGAAACAATGTTGGAAAAGCCATATCCAACAATCCCATTTTAACATATTCATTGATAGAAGATGCACCTATAGCTGGCCATTCAATTAATTGAGATGAAATTGAATCAAGATTGTTCACCCATGCCTGAATTAATTCCATTTCCCTTTGAGCATTGGGTGGTCGAGAGGTCATAGATGTAGTATGCTCAAGTATATTAACTTCATTGGCCTCCATGGGTGGACCAACAAAAACTACCTCATTTGCATCAGAATCAAACTCAATCTACATTGTCTTCAACCTATTAAAAATATTATCATTAGATTTTTCGGTTAGCTCATTGAGAGCACCTTCATCGATTGTAACATCTGCATAAAAGGGATCATTTTCTACTTTGTACCTTAATGCTCTATACACACACTCCTTATTTACAGTAAAGTTATATAATAGGTGCCACATTGATCTCATCTATGGACAATAATTATGGGTAACTTGTCAATTGAATGTGGCAAAACATTGGATACTTCTTCTACATGTTGGGGAAAACATATAGTGTGTCCCTTGTACTTGTATTGATCACCAGTTGCATGTGTAACTTGAAGTATATGACTAACACGTGCAATCAACATCTCTTCAACTTGGATCAAATTTGCAAGCACTTGTGGCTGAGACCCATGATCCATATGGTTTAGAGAAGAAAATCTATGGATACCTGTCTCTTTTCAACACCAATTACATATAGGACCTTTAGAAGTATAATTAACTTTCATAAAAATATATGATTCTTGACAAATATGACACATATTTGGAGTCTTCAAACTATCTATTTGATGCCTAAACTACATCTGAAATCTTCTAAATTCAGTATCAAGAAGACCATTTGGGTTTGTAACATTTTTCATATTTCCTTCAACACCATCATTCATTCTCAAAAAAATTTCATGCTGTGAAGTTGCAAAAACTCATTGTTCTGAGTTACAATTTTCATGTTCAACGTCTAACTAAATATTTCCATTACATTGTTGGTTGTACCTTTCAATTCCTTGGGCATCATTTACATGATGTGTTGGAAATATAGATGAAGTAACTGAGAGGGGAGGGGTGAATCAGTTACCACAAAAACAATTCCTAAAATCCCTTAGATGTCTATAATGCTTAATTACTGCTGATACTTGGTAAATAGTGCAGGAATACAGTAACTCGATAGGTTAAATAGTTATTAATCATCTAGCATTCATAGTAGTTAATATGCATGCAAAGGTTAAATAAATGAACACAAGAGACACTGAATTTAATGTGGAAACTTAATATGGGAAAAACCACCAAGTAACTAGTCACCAATTTTCACTCTTCTGAAGTGAGCCCTGTTAGTAGCCAACCCTGTTAAAGGTTACAATACACATTGTTAGGTGTGACCTTGTTAGAGGATTTAATCACCCTGTTAGGAGTGGCCTGGTTAGAGGTCTTAAGAAAAATTCAATTGAACAGTCACCTTGTTAGAGGGTTTACAAAATGTTTGTTAAATCAACTCTGTAAAGAGATTCTGGATTCACTGTTACAATGATTAGAAAGCAACAATGAAGTGACCTGAATGATATGCAACTTATCTTTTGCTGATTACAGATATCTGTTCTGCTTTACTGGATCCTTACTGGTTGAATACAACTTTTCAACTCCTCCAGGATATTCAATCCTTCATCAAAATTCGCTCAATATTTTCTTATTCCATCTTCATTCATATATCACCACATACTTCAATTCACAACTTGAACATCTATATATATACCTTTCAGATTATCAAGTCGGCTCAAATATAAGTTACAACAACTGAAAAAATCATTACATCAGTCAGCTACACTCATTGCACGAAACAATTGAACTTAATATCAAAACAATAAAATTCTTCATTGGCCGACCCAGCTCGGTAACCACTGCTCATAATGGTTTTCTAGTGTTAACCAAGTGAAGCTTGGTAAACATTGCAAACCTTACAAAAAATCCTTTGGAGACCGAGTGAACTTGGTTAACACTGACCTTCCTTTGCTGACCTTGTGAGCTCGGTAAAAACTAACTTTCTGCCACATTATCTTTGATGACCGAGTGAGCTCGGTAGACATTGAATTTTCTTCGTTAACCTTGGGAGCTCGGTTAACACTAACTTTCTACTACAAAATCCTTTGATGCTCGAGTTAGCTCGGTAAGAACTGACTTTTCTTCGTTAACCTTGGGAGCTCGGTTAACACTAACTTTCTGCTACAAAATCCTTTGATGCCTAAGTGAGCTCGGTAAGAACTGACTTTTCTTCGTTAACCTTGGGAGCTCGGTTAACACTAACTTTCTATTACAAAATCTTTTGATGCCCGAGTGAGCTTGGTAAGAACTAACTTTACTGTGTAATGTTCAGAACGTTCGATAGACACTGTAAATTGCTTTGCTGATCATCTGAGCTCGGTAGACTTTGTTTGATGACTGATATGACATTTGTGTAACATCAAAGACAATACACAATTAACAATTGTATCCAACAATCTCCCTCTTTGACATTGATGGAAACACAACATGTCATAGCAGAATGAAATTTGAAAACAAGTCTAACAAGTCTTTTTCTGTCAGAACAACTTTCTCTATTAGATAGCAAACTCTCCCTCTTTCAGTAATCTCCCTCTGTGAAGGAATTACATAACAAAGTTCTTCCTCTCAAACAAATTTCAGAAATATATGACAGTAAAACTCTCCCTTTTTGACAACACATGCCAAAGACAACACAACTCAAATGAATTTTAATGTACCTTTAGTACTGATTCATATGCAATATTTCCTGATTATGCTACATCAACTGATAGATCTTCAACTTGGTATGCGTTGATGCATCACTAAAACTTAATTTTAGTGAACTTCAGATAGGGGAGTGACCGCTAACTTACCTCTTAGATACAAGAATGCATCCTTAGGTAATGGTTTTGTGAATATGTCAGCAATTTGTTCCTTTGTATGGACATATTCCAATCTGATTTCCTTATCTTGCACCAATTCTCTGACAAAATGATATTTTATTGCAATGTGCTTGGTTTTAGAATGCATCACTGGATTCTTAGATATGTTGATTGCACTTGTATTATTACAGAACATAACAACTGGTTCTTTGATTTCTACCTTCATGCCTTCCAACAACTGTTTAAACCAAATAATATTAGAATAGTTTACTGCTACAACAACATACTCTGCCTCTGTTGTAGATTGGGATGTACAATTCTACTTTTTGCTTGTCCAAGAAACCAACCTCTTTCCAAGAAAGAATGCTCCTCCACTTGTACTTTTTTTGTCATCAAGGTTTCCTGCCCAATTAGCATCAGTAAACACTTTCAAATCTAGATTACCTCCAAATTTGTACCATAAACCATAATCTTCAGTTCCTTTCAAATATCTCATTATTCTTTTGATTGCCATCATGTGATTTTCTCTTGGTTTTGCTGAAAATCTTGCTACAATACCAACTGCATGTGCAATATCTGGCCTAGTATGAACTACATACTGCAACTTTCCAATCATAGATCTATACAATGTTTGATCTACTTCTTTTGATTCATCTTCCTTGGTAAGTTTTAATCCAGTACAAATAGGAGTCCCAACTGGTTTACAATCTTCCATACCAAACTTTTTCAATATCTCCTTGATGTATTTTGATTGAGTGATGTAGATACCATTTTTATTCTGCTGAATTTGAAGACCAACAAAGAATTGGATCTCTCCAAACATAGACATTTCAAATTCCTTGTTCATTTGCTCTGAAAATTCTTTGCAAAGATCATCATTCCCTGTGAAAACAGTATCATCTACAAATATTTTTGCCAAGACAATTTTATTATCTGGTCCTTCCTTTATATACAAACTACTGTTATCATTAGTTCTTTGAAAACCAATCTAAATAAGATAGTTATGCAATCTTTCATACCATGCTCTAGGGGCTTGTTTCTGTAGACACCTAAAAATCCTTTAGAAAATAAAGTATTTTTTATTTTCTGAAAAAGTTCTGATGACATCATCATTTATTAATTAATTAATTTATTTTTATGCCATTAAATCCCTTTATCTTAATTAAAAATATTTAATTAAGAAATCCCTCCCAAAAATGTTTAAATCTTATTTAAACATTATTTCCTTATTTATTAATTATTTAATTAATAAATTGACCAAAAATCCTAAAATAAATAAAAAATTTATTTTTTGCCCAAAAGTTGGCCAATTTCCTTAAGACCAATAACCTCTTCCAAAATCTTCTAATCCTTCTTTAATTTCGATTAAAGGCTAATCTCATCATTTCCTACCCCTAATCCCAACTCAAAATATTTAATCAAGATTAAATATTAATCCTCATGTTTATTAAAAATATTTTAATAAATATCTCCTCAACCCAAACCCTTGAAATAAATAAAACTTTATTTATTTCATAAAATCGTATCTTAGGAAGTTCTAGACTCTTCTAGAAAGTCTTTATCCTCATCCAAAGTCTAGACTCTTCTAGAAGATGTCTTTAAACCTAATCCTAATCCCTTCCTAACCTTGTCACATTCCCTAAACATGGGTTAAAACTTACTAACCCAAGCCAAAGTTAACAAATATCTCCTCCTTCACCCACCCTCATTAATTGCAATCCACTTGCCATCCATTTGCCTAGTCCTAAGCCATCTCTAACCCTTCCTCTAATCATTTTTACAACCCTAAGCAAGCTTAAAACCTCCCTAAACCCTCAAATTCAAATTTCATGGTATCTCTCACAAATATCTTCAACCACAAAACTTTATAAAGCCCACAAAGTCATAAATGTTCTTACAAAGCACTTATGAAGGGTCTTTATGAAGATTTTATCCCTTGAGCCTCCTTTGTTGACTCATCCTTCCCCTTTCCTCCATCCTCTCACCATGTGACATGTGTCACTCCTTGATTGGTTGTAAGGAAGCACAATCCATGTGCTCTCCTCTCATGCAATCTAAGCCCTCCATGAGCTTTTTCCCATCCTTGCATCTTAGCCCTCAATCCCTCAAGCCTCTTGCCTATAAATTGGATCCTTTCCCTTTGCAAAATAACACAATCCATGAAGTAAAGTCATAATGCCATTTTGAGAAGCCATTTTACATCAAAACCATACACTCACACCCAAATTCCAACTCCATTTGAAGCCATTTTTGAAGCATAAAGCTTGAGCATACATCCTATCTATTTAGACAAAGCTACTCAACAAGAGAGTTTCTCATTGAGAGAGCCCATTAATGGCTCATATTCTTAATTGAGAGCTCATCTTAGTCTATCTTGAAATTTATGGATTTTGTTTAGTTTGTAGAAGCTTTATTTAAATTTGGTTTCTATTAGCATACTAACATTGCTCATATACAGTTTCAGACTATACAATGCCTTGTGTAATTTGCAAACCATGTTCTTCTTATCTGGATCAACAAAACTTTCAGGTTGTTCAATGTAAACTTCTTCATCCAGTATACCATTGAGAAATGCTGACTTGACATCCAATTGATAAACTTTGAATCCTTTGTGAGCAGCATATGCAAGTAAGGTTCTGACTCCTTCCAATCTTACAACAGGAGCAAAAGTTTCTCCATAGTCTATTCCTTCTTTTTGAACATATCCTTTGCATACTAGTCTAGCTTTGTTTCTTGATACCTTACCATCTTTAGTCAACTTGTTTATGAATATCCACTTAGTTTCAATCACATTTTTATCTTTAGGCCTGGGTACAAGAGTCCATGTCTTGTTTTTCTCTATCTGCTCTATCTCTTCATTCATGGCTTCAATCCAACTATCATTTCCCAATGCATCTTTGATATTTCTAAGTTCAAAATCAGCAAGTAAATAGGTACCTTTCAACTTACTTCTTGTCATGGTTCCTTCAGATTTGTCTCCAATGATCTAATCTGCTGAATGATGTCTCCTGACATATTTTGGTAATACAGGTTCCTTGCCTTTTGAATGAATTTCATTGTTATCCTCTTGCACTTCAATTTTAGGTTTTGGCTATTTTGGCTCGGTAGATATTGGCTCGAGTCCTTCAAACTCGATAGACACTTGCTCGGTAGCATCTGAATGTAACTCGTGTTACTGGAGCTTGGTTTGAACTTCTTGTAACTCGGTTACTGATGACTCGAGAGTAGAAGATTCCTGGATGACTGGTACTGTATCAAGTTCAATGAAAACAAACTTTCTATAATCTTCTGGTTCCCTTTTGCTTTCTTCTCCAGTCCTTTCTGCAAACTCATCAACTTTCACATGTGCACTTTCTATGACTTTGTAAGTAGACAAGTTCAAACATCTATATGCTTTACTTTTGTAAGAGTATCCCAAAAATATTCCTTCATCACTTTTCACATCAAATTTTCCTTTTCTAGATTCTTTCAAAATGTAACATTTACTTCCAAATACTTTTAGATAACTTGCATTAGGTTTATAGCCATACCATAGCTCACAGGGAGTTTTGAATGAGTCCTTTTTTAGCTGTACTTGGTTTAAAGTATGAATTGTAGTGCTGATAGCTTCCTTCTAGTATTTGATAGCAATGCTCTTTTCAATCATTAAGGTTCTTGCACAATCCATGATAGATATGTTTCTCCTTTTGGCTATTCCATTTTGTTCAGGAGTTCCAGGGGCTGATACCTATCTTTTGATTCCTCTTTCAATGCAAAAGTTATTGAATTCATGTGAAATGAATTCTCCACCTCTGTCTGACCTCAAGCATTTCAATCTTTTCCCTGTTTCCTTTTCTACTCTGGCCAAATACCATTTGAATTTCTCAAATGCTTCTGACTTGTTTTTTAGATACATGACAGCCATCATTCTTGAGTAATCATCAACAAAAAGAATGAAGAACTTTTCTCCAGTATAGCTTTCAATTCCAATGGGTCCACATAAATTAGTATGCACAATTTCTAATATATCTTTAGACTGATAGTTTTTACTTTTAAAACTAGTCTTTCCCATTTTACCAATCCGACAATTCTTGCATAGACCGACCTCAGGTTTTTTTATGTTAGAAATGCCTCTTACTTTCTTGAATTTTCTTATCTTCACCAAATTATCAAAATTGACATGACACAACCTTTTATGCCGTAACCAACTTTCTTCAATTTGAGCAATAAAACATGAACATTCACCTAGTTCAAGATAGAACAAGTTACCTTTAGTTTGAGTGCCTGATCCAATCAACTTTCCTTTGTCATCCAACAGTCTTGCTTTTCCATGCATGAATTCTACTTTGAATCCATTATTGAGTAGCTATGCCACACTCAACAAATTATGCTTTAGTCCTTCTACCCAATAGGCATTATCACATATAAGTTCTTTGGTTAGAGAGATTCTTCCTCTTCCTTTTATACAACAAGGTTCATTGTTACCAAATCTTACACTACAACCATCATAGTCTTCAAAGTATTCAAACTTAGTTTTATCACCAGTCATGTGATGAGAACAACCACTATCTATGATCCATGTACCATTTTTGCTCATATGAGAAATGAGTGCCATTTCCTCATCATTATCAGATTCATCTTTCACAGCAATGTAGACAATTTCATCTTCTTCTTCATCATTATAATCATTAGAATCTTTAGCCATAAAACATGTTTTCTTACCTTTATCCTTGAATGATTTGAAGTCTTTCTTGCCATTGTACTTGTAACCTTTCTTCTCATCTTTGTTCTACTTGTTCGGGCATCTAGTAACAATATGACCAATTTCTTCACATGAAAAAAAGATTAGAGGAACTTTACCTTTATATTTTCCTCTGCCTCTAGAATATTTTCTTGCTAGTAGAGCTTCAATCACCTCAAGATCACTGTCTGAACTTTGGTTTGATTCATCTTCACTTCGTGACTGAGATTCTTTTTTCTTTTTTCTTTTCTCCTTGAGTGAAAGCTTGGCTTCAAACATTGATTCAATGTTCTTGGAAGCTGGAACATAGTTGTCAAAGTTGTCTAGTTCAAATGCAGTTAATCTTCCAACTATGGCCTCTAGATTTATCTTATGATTTGCTTCACATCTTCTTTCTTGAATTGCAGAAACTCTAATTGCATAAATGGGAAGTAGAGTTCTAAGAACTTTACTTATTACTGTCTCCTCCTTGATATCTCCTCCAGATGCTTTGATTATACTAACACATGCTTTCACTCTTTCAACATATTTTGCGATGTTTTCGTCCTCTCTCATCCTCATCTGATCAAATTGTCCTCTCAGACTTTTTGCTTTGGCTCTTCTTACATTATCATCTCCTCCATAGATTTATTTTAGCTTTTCCCACATTTCAAAGGTAGATTTGTAGTCCTTGATGCCATCAAATTCTTCATAACTCAGAGCAGATGCTATATCAATCATCATAATGTTGTGGGTCTTCTTTTCAGCAATATCATTGACAAATAGTGTACCAGATGGTTCTGCATATTTTTCATCAAGGTATTTTAGTCTTGTATCTCTAATAGAAGCTAGATGAAGTCTCATCAACCCTTGCCATGCTGAGAAGTTGTCCCTGTTAAGTCTTAGAATTTCCCTCTTATAAGACATCCTGATCTTTGGCTTAGATTCTTGAAATCTTATCCTGTAAGCACCAAGAGCTCTGATACCAATTGTTGGAAATATAGATGAAGTAACTGAGAGGGGAGGGGTGAATTAGTTACCACAAAAACAATTCTTAAAATCCCTTAGATGTCTATAATGCTTAATTATTGTTGATACTCGATAAATAGTGCAAGAATACTGTAACTCGGTAGGTTAACTAGTTATTAATCATCTAGCATTCATAGTAGTTAATATGCATGCAAAGGTTAAATAAATGAACACAAGAGACACCAAATTTAACGTGGAAACCCAATATGAGAAAAACCACCAAGTAACTAGTCACCAATTTTCACTCTTCTGAAGTGAGCCCTGTTAGGAGCCAACCCTATTAAAGGTTACAATACACACTATTAGGTGTGACCTTGTTAGAGGATTTAATCACCCTATTAGGAGTGGCCTGGTTAGAGGTCTTAAGAACAATTCAACTGAACTGTCACCTTGTTAGAGGATTTACAAAATGGTTGTTAAACCAACTCTGTAAAGAGATTCTGGATTCATTGTTACAATGATTAGAAAGCAACAATGAAGTGACCTGAATGATATGCAACTAATCTTTTTCTGATTATAGATCTCTGTTCTGCTTTACTAGATCCTTACTGGTCGAATACAACTTTTCAGCTCCTCCAGGATATTCAATCCTTCATCAGAATTCGCTCAATATTTGCTTATTCCATCTTCATTCATATATCACCACATACTTCAATTCACAACTTGAACATCTATATATATACCTTTCAGATTATCAAGTCAGCTCAAATATAAGTTACAGCAACTGAAAAAATCATTACATCAGTCGGCTACACTCATTGCACGAAACAATTGAATTTAATATCAAAACAATAAAATCTTTCGCTGGCCGACCCAGCTCGGTAACCACTGCTCAGAATAGTTTTCTAGTGTTAACCAAGTGAAGTTTGGTAAACACTACAAACCCTGCAAAAAATCCTTTGGAGACTGAGTGAACTCGGTTAACACTGGCCTTCCTTTGTTGACCTTGTGAGCTCAGTAAAAACTAACTTTCTACCACATTATCTTTGATGACCGAGTGAGCTCGGTAGACATTGACTTTTCTTCGTTAACCTTGGGAGCTCGATTAACACTAACTTTATGCTACAAAATCCTTTGATGCTCGAGTGAGCTTGGTAAGAACTGACTTTTCTTCGTTAACCTTGGGAGCTCAGTCAACACTAACTTTCTATTACAAAATCCTTTGATGCCCGAGTGAGCTCGGTAAGAACTGACTTTACTGTGTAATGTTCAGGAATGTTCGATAGACATTGTAAATTTCTTTGCTGATCATTTGAGCTCGGTAGACTTTGTAAGATGACTGATATGACATTTGTGTAACATCAAAGACAATACACAATTAACAATTGTATCTAACATGATGATCATGTTCTAGTTCATTTTGAAGGAGGATTTGTGGACTATTTCGACGCCGTCTATTTCTTTCTACATTTCTTCCATCTCTATGTTGGATTTCTAATTCTTCCACTATTTCTTCAGCCCTTCTCCTAGCATGTCTCTCTCTATCAACTTGGTTACACAGTGTCCTTTGTTCCTCTGTCTGAGCTTCTATCATTTGTTCTCTTTGACGTCTATGATAGTCTCTTTGGTATCATCTATTATATTCTCTTTGGTATTCTATTCTCTTTTCCTCTGATTGAAAGTTCAACCTCGATCTCACTATAGCTAATTATATTAAAAAGAAAGAGTTAAGTTAGCAAAATAAATAAAAAATGTGATTTTTTGTGAAGTAATGCATTATAATATAAAGTAAATAATTATGTTAAATAAATGTATGTATGTAGGTCATGTTCATATTTAAACATTGACTTAAATAATATAAACAAAATATGGAGTTAAATATGATCCTTATATGTATATTTCTTTGTTAAAGATAACACACATTTATACAAAAATTAATAACAATTAGATGAATAAAACTTTGAGACTAACTCACAATGTACAATAAAAAGATCTTTGCAATTTTGCAATAACATGAAAGACACCTCATATTTGTAGAGAACAATTACATAGTTGTAAAATCCAAAAAAATCTCTCATTGATGAAACAAATTAATGATACCAATGAATGATGTCATCATCTATAAGATCATAGGATGGAAAGTAGAAAGGTCAAACAACAAATTAGTTCCATTCTCGAGGCCTCCATTCGCCATCTACCCAATCCAACCCTGGACGCAAGTTTGACCATGAATATGCTTTCAAGGTTATAGTGTTTGGAAAATAAACTTTAAAGAATTCTTCATGGCTTAGTGGGGTTCAAAATGTAGCCTGGACAATCCCTCTCCACCAACAACCGTTCTCTCTCACTTCAACAGAGTCCCCCACCTTTATACATCTCGATAATGGAATGGCAAGTAGCAGGGATTTGATACAATGTATAGTAACTTGCTCCACAAGTGGTTCTTTAGTCCCCTCATCTATAATGAAATGATCGTGCTGAAAATAAAAAGTTCTATCATCTCTATTTTGCATAAATCCTATTATTGTTCCCTCAAACCATGCACCCTGATACCCTTCTTCAGAAGAGGACATTTCAACCTTCATGCCAATTAGATTGTCCATTGTATCTTCCTTAAATATGATTACAAAAAAATTGATATTTCAATAAATAATTTTAAGATATTTGTAAAACAAATTGTACAACAATATAAAAAGAGTAATGGTTGATCTAACATTAATTATTTAGTAATTAAAAAAAATAACACAAGTTAGTATAGCATTAATGTATAGTAAAAATAAAATAAAAGCATACATTTTATTATGAAAGATTATATCAGCATTAATAAAATATTAATATGGCGACATTGCCTTCCATATGTAAAAGTAGAAAATTTAAAGTAACATAACTATGAAATAAAGGATCGTATCAAATTATTCTTCTACCTTTGTATAACTCTCTTTTTAGGATATATTATATGTATTTCCTAAACAGATAATTAATCTATTTGTAGTAAAAAAAGAAGAAGAAATTAGTATGACATAAATGTAAATTTAAATAAAAATAAAAATCTAACATTATATTAAGAAAGAATTTATTAGCATTAATATAATATAAATATGGTGGCATTGCCTTCCGTATGCAAAAGAACAAAACACAAACTAACATAACTGTCAAATAAAGGAGCTTTTCAAATTATTCTTTCTACCTTTGTAAACCCCTCTTTTTAGGAGATATTATATGTATTCCCTAAAAAGATAATTAATCCATTTGTGGTTTAAAAAAATACAAGAAATTAGTATGACATAAATATAAATTAAAAATACAATAAAAATCTAATATTATATTAAGAAATAATTTATTAACATTAATATAATATAAATATGGTGACATTTCCATCCATATGTAAAATTAGAAAATGTAAGCTAACATTTTAATTAAAAAATAATAATATATTAACATTAATATATTATGTTTGATATGGCGGCATTGCCTTCCATATATAAAATTAAAAAACTTAAACAAACTTTAATATATACACATTATATTCTAAGCAAGTTGAAAAGTTGTGAACTATTAAAACTTCCTCACCAAAGTAGTGATATTGTGGAGCCTAAATTTTAAGTTAGCTTAGATAATGAAACAAATATAAAATTTTAAATATTTTAAATAAAGTGACAAAAACTACAGTTGCAAAAACAAGTCCAAATGCTACCCTTTGGTGGGATATATTGCAAAGTGGTACAAGATGAACATTAATATAATATAAATATGGCAACATTGCCATCCATATGTAAAATTAGACAATGTAAGCTAACATTTTAATTAAAAAAATAATATATTAACATTAATATATTATGTTTGATATGGTGGCATTGCTTTCCATATATAAAATTTAAAAACTTAAACTAACTTTAATATATACACATTATATTCACATACACATTTAACCCCAAATTTCTACCTTAAATTTCGACCATCAAATATAAATTGCTTGGTTGGTCGCATTATAAAGGAAACTTTAAAAAAATAAAATAATACATGCCCATGTTGGTCTCAATTGCAACAAATGCTTTATATTTTTGTTGGTCTCAGTTGTGACCAACACGACAACATAAAGATTAAAAAAAAAGTGGCAAATCAATTGAGCATTTCACTTGAGTGCCATATCAATTAAGCATTTCACTTGAGATGAGCATTTCGAGCATCATTTGCGAATAATTTAAGGATTTCCAACATTCTGGATCTTTCAAGCATTTAACATTGGAGCATTTGGAAACCTTGTGAGCATCTACTACAACCCTAAACTTGATCTGTTGGTTGTCATTCAAGCATACATGAAATCGCTTGGCTTCACGTCGCAACCGGTGAATAGGTGAGTTGAAAAATAGCAAAAAATTTTCTATTTTACAAGGATGGGAATGGGTAGTTTTCTAAGCAACGAAATTTGAAAAATAATTTGACTGTTTACATTGTTCTTTTCAACTTTGATTGGGGGAATTGACAATCTAGTAGGTCTGGAGTAGGTTTAAAACTCAAATAACTTTACCTTTTCCCAAAACACTTGGTAAAGTAAAAGCATTTTAAAATACCCTTTTCCAAGTACCAACTTTCTTCATCAATCCCCAACCATTTTTTGGTGACTTTCTAATATTGCTATCAAAGTTGTCATTGACAATTTTTGTAATTTTTTCACTTCGATGACTTGGAAAGTCATGGTCACTCCTAAAGGGTCGAGTTTGGTTTCAATAACATATCTAACTATTTTGAGACCCCTCCTATTCATTTTTTAGTCAAACACAAAATTTGATCCATTGTGACAAACCTAAGAAACTATTGCAATAACATGCCAACCTTGACAACTTCTCATTGATCTTTTTTAGTAGATTTCTCATCACACTTAAATTTTAGATCATGATGTATGATCTGAAACATTTATGATGAATACAATTTTACAATGTCCAAAAGTTTAACAATAGACATCATTGATTGTGAAAAATACCTGTTCAACTTTTCTAGCCCTAGATTGGTCTTCATGGTGATAATCCTTGTCATCATCATGAGCTTTCCAAGAAGTAGAAACATCTTTTATGGCTACCATGATGACATCAGTTGCACCATTAGCTTCTTAGGCATTCACGCTAGGCCTTTGTGGTATAAGAGACTTCACCTTTGCACTAGCAACTTCTTAGGCAATAACGCCATGCCTCTGTGGTATAAGAGACACCACCTCTACTCTTGTTAGACCATAATCTAGTGGCATTAAGAATAGTAATTACTCTACAAGATTTTTCTTCCTATTTGGGCATTTCTCTAGAATCAAACTTTTTTTTTTCATTTTGTGTGTGATAATGCAAGAATGTTTATTTATGCATTTTGATTTGTTTTCAATTTTAACCCTTGATTGCATAGCATAGTATTTGACATACATTATAGACTGAAAAAATGCATGCATTTAAACTCAGTTCTTTACACTTGAAAATCCAACTTTTTATACTATAGATCTCGAGCCTTGGTTTCAGAAGTCATGTGCTACATCTTTCTCCATCTAATTTCAAGTACAAAATTTCTCTATTTTTCTTTATTGAGATGGTTGATAGCACAACATAGATTGTGCATTAGTACATAGGTATTACCAAGCCCTACCACATGTGGCTCTCTACCTTCCCAAGTGGAATCCACTCTCCTAGGGTATTTGTCTTTATCTTTGAGCGAACTAGAACATTTAAGTTGAAAAAAATACCAAATCTGAAGAATACTAGTTATTTTGTTGCTTTTGGATCATATTGATAATATAACATATGTTTTGACTTTATGGTACTCATTTTTGTGTTAATGCTCTATAGATAAAGGTGAAGCATCCTGTAAGCAAAAATTTGCCATCGCAAAGAAGCTGCCGGCAAAAGATTCTAGCAATGAGGATTCTTCTTCTAAGGAGGTTAGCAATTTTGTTGTGGATAATTATCTGTGGAACATAATCATGTTTCAGTAGAATCACAAGCTTATGGAATTTTTATGTTCAATAGTGAACAAATGGTTAATTAAAATGCCTTATCACAATCACCTCCACTCCATCCATTTGACCTGTATCATATCAGTAGTTCCCTTATAGGGATACAAATCACGAACATTAAAAATGTTAGATAAACCAATGTCAATAGGGAGTTCAAGTTTATATGCATTTGTGCCATATTTTTGCAAAATTTTAAAGGGTCACATCTTCCTCATCATGAGTTTGGTGTATTTTCCCTTGGTACAATCTAAAATTACTTCTTTGTACTTCTGCAATAGCTGTCTTACTTCCTTGGGTCCCACAATCCTTTCATTGGATCTGCCTTCCTTTCCTTTTTCTCCAAGTTTTGGCTTTACTACTATGGCAAAGCAAGGGGTGTTTTTCACCTTAAGGGTCTTCAAAAACTCCTTCTCTCCAACTATCATCACACTAGATGCATGTTGGATCTCCTTCCTATCTTCTGGAAGTGGTCTCATGGTGTATTCCTTCCCATTTTTGGAGATGATGTAAACATTGCTCCTTCCATCATGCTTAGAATTGACATCAAATTGCCAAGGCCTGCCTAACAATAGGTGACAAGCATCCATTTATGCAACATCATACACAATCTTGTCTTTGTACTCCCCTATTTGAAATTGAACATGAACTTGTTCATTTACTATGACCTGCTACTCCTTATTTAGCCATGAAACCTTATAAGGGTTAGGATGAGGTAACTTCTTCAATCCAAGCTTCTCTACCATTTCTATTGAGGCTATATTATTAGTTGAACCAAAATCTACAATAAGTTTGTAGACCTTACCTCTTACCTTGCAGAGAGTTCTGAATAATGTCTTTCTTTGGGGAGGTTCTTGTTCTATGACAATCTTCAACAGGGTTCTATTGAACATTAAATACTCTCTTCTCTCTAGATCAGCATTTCCTCTTGCCCCTTGGTCACTTTGTGCATCCTCCTCTTGAGCCAAATGGACTCTCCTATTCCCTTCTTGGCTGCTGCTGCCCATTTTCTTAAGAAGTGCTTGTATGTAGCAAGTGCAATATGTAGAGGTAGAGTTATGGAAGGTCAACTAAGTATTTGTTTCTTTTCATTTTTTATATTTCTTTATCTCTTTATCAATCTATCTCTCTATCTATACCTCTTTCTATATGTCTTGCTTTAGTATTCATTTCTATATGTGTCTTCCTCTTACTACTCCATCTACAGGTTGTAAACAAATCATCCTTCTTCCACCAACAAGTCATTCCATTCAAGAAAGACCATGTCTGACGATATCAACATAAAAAAAAATAGGGAGGCAATTGCTAGACTGTGGTCTAACTTAAAAATAAAAGGTGATGGAAAATGTTATTGTCCTTGCAAAATTTGTAAGGGCTTAAAGACTTGAAGATATCTAATCAAAATAGCTGAGGAACATTGTAGGCAACATGGTCACATTGAAGGGGGAAACAAATATCCTCCATTGGTATGTATTTTAATAATTTATAAATTACATAAGACATGATTTGATGATGATGTCATGGTCATGGCTAATATAAGGTCATCATTTTCATATAGGTCAACATCCCTAAGTTTCATGTTATGGACCATGACAATTCAGAGAATGCGGATTTCCAAATGAGGGAACATGGAGGTGTGAATATTGAAGTAGAAGGTAATGATACCATGGAAGAAGACCACGATGATGAAGATCACGATGATCAAGATGATGATGATGATGATGATGATGATAATGTTGATGTAGAGCTTGATGTACCTATACTTGAGAAGGCACATGAATCCCTATATGAAGGCTTCGAAACAACTCTTCTTGCGGCTATATTGTTGTTAGTGAACTTGAAGGTTATGAATGGGTTATCCAATGTAGCAATGACACATATGTTAAGGTATGTCATTCTTTCATTATTTTACTCATAGTTCCCTTACAATTAACATTGACTTTGTGTAAAAATTAATATTCTTGAAATTAACAAATTATATTTTTTTGTCATAGGTTGATAGGTGAGTGTTTGTGACCACTATCAAACATTCTACCTCGTTCATACCTAGAATTATTTGCCATCATGAAAGATATTGGAATGGAGTATCAAACAATACATGCATGTCTGAACAATCATATTATATATCATAAATAGCATGAATTTGCAACACAATGCCCTATTTGTCATATTAGTAGCTATCAATCAGATCAATTAACAGAAAAGGTGCCTCGCAAGGTTCTTCGGCATATTCCCATTATTCCATGTCTACAACGATTATTCAGGTGCAATAGCTTGGCACAATTTATGGATTACCATACATGCAATAGAAGTCAAGATGACATTATGCAAATGCCTGTAGATGGTTCAACATTTAAGGAAATAGAGGAAAAATGGCCACACTTTAAAGAAGAACCTTGTAATCTCAAGCTTTCATTGGTAGTAGACGGTGTCAATCCTTTTGGAGAGATGAGATCTACTTACTCGCTGTGGCTTGTTTTTGATCTGGGGGATATTTTTGTCAAAATTGAAATATCTCCAAAACTCCAATAATCAGCATCAAGTTAAAGTTCTTGAAATTCTAAATCCAAAGTAATTTGAATGGACAAAAACAGAGTCCATATGCAAAAGTTATGGTCAGTCAAAGGTTGGTCAAATTGAGAACGAACGTCATCAAAAAGGTGAAAAAATAATCATCTCCAAAGTGGTCAACAATGGATTTCAAATCAAAGAGCTCATCGAGATCTTTTCGACAGAGTTTGTTTCATCAAAAACGGAGCCCATACGTGGAAGTTATGCCATTTTAAAATTCAAAGTAAGAGATGAATATTGATGGTGTCATTATGATGTCAGCAAAGTGACAAGGCAGCTTCAAGTTATCAACATTTGACAAGTGGCATCTCAAAGGGAGGTTTGTTTTTCCAAAAAAGGAGCTCATGGTCAGATTTGATCTCATGACCCATTGCCTCCAAAACTAATAACTCAACCACTTGACCAAGAAATATATGAAAACTTATGGGCGGCAATTTTGTTTTAAACATTGGCTAACACCAATTTTAAACAAAGGAGGCCACCGGCGGGGTTGGAACCCCCAACCGGCGGTTACCATAAAAAGTCATGGGCCGTTGCACTAGTTTAGCACTTAAGAATTATTCTACACCAGATTTTATTTATCTTTTTGATTGCCGCCAACCTTATACGTAAATAAGGTTAATTTGTTAATTTGTTACCCTAAAATTAACATGAAGCCAAATCTTCAAAAATGGCTAAAGGGTATTCTCGAGGGGTGATTGTTAAAAGGCCCTATTTTTATATTTTATAGTTTTGGCCTATTTTAGGCTAATTTTTTTGTATAAAAGGGGGTTAGGAGACTCCTAGAGGGCATTCAAAAAAATGGAGAGAACGTCCAAGTGCTGAGAGTAAGGGAGATTTTTGAAGTGATCAATCCTGTACTTTGAAACAGTATGATGCTGTTGTACTTCAAAGGAGTGATTTTGTAAACATTTGTACTTGATTTTTGGAGATAATCGGATTGGTCCCCCTATTGGAGTAGGACCCGAAGATGTAGTCCATGTGGATGAACTTCGAGATCAAATTGTTTGCATCTTCTTTCTCTCAATTTCTCTTTTATCAGCTTAATCTTGTTGTTCTCTTATTTCATTTACATTAAGTTGATTCATTAACAGTTTTAAATTAATTCTATGTAATCAGTTAGCATTCCTCTCTAATAGTCCTAGATCCTAATAAGATCAAATTTGGTATCAGAGCTTTTGTTGGACTAGTATTGTAGATTTGAATGCTAACAAGATCCAGGGTTGAGAAAGGTGAAAGAAAGCTCGAGGAATACAATCCTAAGATTGGAAAATGAAGGACTAAACCATCATCACAAATGGCAGACAAAGGTGGTGGACAAGCTTTTCAAGATAAGAGTATTCAGAAAACTCTTTAGAATTTGCAGACAATGGTAGAAGTTTTGGTACAAGAAAGAGAAGAGAAGATGCGAAGACGTGTAGCTCAAAAGGGCAAAGGGAAAAAGAAAGGCAATGATTGTGATCCACCAAAGACACCTCCATCTTCTCCTTCTTCTCCCTTGTCTCCTTCTCCCCCCTCTTCTCCTTCTTCTACCCATTCTGGGTCTTCTAATATTTTTAAGGGTGGACATAAGCCTCGAATAAAGTTGGATGTAATGTTTGACTTGCCAAAATATTGTGGGGAGTTAAATGCCAAAAAACTAGATGACTGGATTTAGCAAGTAGAAGTCTATTGTAGAGTTCAAAACCTTGCAGATGATGTTGACAGAATTCAATTAGCCACTCTTCGATTAGGTGGTGTAGCCTTAACTTGGTGGGAGAGTAGGTATCGAGATGAAACTTCATAGCATGGTAAGTTTAATTTGTCTTGGTCAAAATTTGTTATTGCTTTGAAGAAGCACTTCTACCCCCTAGGCCATATGCAGTAGTTAATGATGAACTGGCAACATTTTAGGCAAGGGAAAGGTCAGTCTGTCCAGGATTACACCCATGCATTTTGTAAAAAGGCTATTTCATTAAATGTCCCATTATATACCAAGGACACTTTACTCAAGTATATAGGTGGTCTTCATTCTTACCTAAGGCATTCTATTCTCATCCTGAATCCTTGTGATTTGGATGAAGTATGTGTCCAAGCAACACATTTAGAATCAAGGGGTAAGGGTACTTTCATTGATAAGTTTGATAAAAAACCATCTAAGTTTGAGGAAAAGTCCAAAGGCAAAGGAAAGGGTAAAAAGACAACAACAGTAAAGAAAGAGGGTGAGAAACCCACATGCTCACATTGCAAGAAAGAAGGGCATGATGATTCTAAGTGTTGGAAGCTGCATCCTGAAAAGAGGCCGAAGTGATTTGGTGGAACCAAAGGCACACAAAAGACTGCTGCTATAACTCAACAAGATCTTGGATCTGACTCCGGAGATGAGACAAAGATTGTTGCTTTCGAGATTCAAGGTAAAGGAAAAGGTATATCTCTTTCATCAGCTACAAGTTCTTCTAGCATAAGTGCAATTACAAGTAAAGAATCTACTCCTAAGAATGATAAGCAAAGGAATGAATTATTTCACATTCGAGTTGTTATTAAGCATACTAATGTTGATACACTATTTGACACGGGTTCTCAAGTTAATTTGATATCTGAAGAAGTTGTTAAAAAGCTTAATTTGACTACAACACCTCATCTGAAACCATACCCTCTTGGATGGGTTTGCGATGATGCACAATTACAAGTAACTAAACAATGCAAGTTAAGATTCACTATCACTGCAAACTTTGTGGATGAGGTAGAAGATGATGTAGTCCCTTTAGATATTTGTGGTCTTGTACTTGGGAGTCCCTATTTGTATGATCAATAGGCTATCTTCTATAGGGGGGAAAATAAGTATCATTTGTTTAAAGACAATATTGAATACATTGTATGAGCACATAAGGTTAAGACTAATCTGGCATTAGTCAATGCTAGTCAAATGAAAAGGTTAGTCAAATCTAGTAAGAACTTTGTGTTAATGCTTATAAAAGCCAAAGAAGATGAAACATCTGAGGCATTTAAGGGATGTGATCTGAAACATAAAGCTGAATTGATCAAAGTTGTTTTCGCCTATGATGACTTGTTTCAGGAACCAAAAGGATTGCCTCCTAAGAGAGAGATACAACATGAGATTCAGTTGCAGAAAAATGCGCCACTTCCTAATATTGGCATGTACCACTTATCAGTCTTGCAGAATGAAGAAATCAAGAAGCAAGTTCAAGAGCTGGTCGAGAAAGGAGTTATTCGTCCTAGTACTACTCCTTGTGGTTCTCCTATTGTGTTGGTTCCAAAGAAAGATGGGACTTGGAGAATGTGTATTGACTACAGGGCTCTGAATAAGATAACGGTAAAGAACAGGTACCCTCTTCCTAGAATTAATGATTTACTTGATCAGTTGAAACATGTAATTTATTTCACTAAGCTAGACTTACGTAGTGGATATCATCAAATAAGAATTACAAAAAGTGATATTTGGAAAACTGCTTTTAAGACAAAATAGGGACTTTATGAGTGGTTGGTTATGCCATTCGGGCTTTGTAATGCACTAGCTACGTTCATGAGAGTCATGAATGATGTCTTTCGTCCCTTTACTGATGATTTTGTCATAGTCTATTTAGATGATATTCTTGTATTCAGTAAGTCTTGGGATGATCATGTAATTCATGTAAAGAAAGTACTTGATGTACTGAGAAAAGAAAAACTCTATGCAAAGATGTCAAAATGCGAATTTGCAAAGACATACTTAGTGTACTTAGGCTATGTCGTAGGGAATGGTCAATTGAAAGTAGACCTTGCGAAGGTCAAATGTATTGTAAAATGGCCTAAGCCAAGTATAGTTACAGAAGTCAGGAGTTTCTTAGGTGCAGTTCAGTACTGGAGGAAGTTCATTGCAAACTTCTCTTTTATTGCATCACCGTTGCACGCATTGACCAGTACCAAGGCAACTTTTCAGGAAAAGTTGAGTACTACACTAGTGTTAGCTCTACCTGATTTACATCAACCATTTGAGATTGAGACAAATGCGAGCGGGTTTGCCATGGGAACTGTACTCATGCAAGGAGGTAAACCAGTCTGCTACCACTCTGAAACTTTTTTAGGAGCAGTAAGTAACTATCCTACTTATGACAAGGAAATTTATGCTTTAGTTAAGAGTGTTAAAATATGGAAGCACTACTTAATGGGAAAGGAAACTGCAATCCACACCGATCACTAGCCACTGCAATATTTGCACTCACAATCTAAGTTGCAACAAAGTAGGCACTTTAGGTGGATGGATTTTCTACAACAGTTTCATTTGGTAATTAAGTATAAGAAGGGTTCCCATAATAAAGTGGCAGATATGCTCTCTAGACCTCCTATTCAAAATGCTTTGATAATCCTTCGAAATAGTTCTATGGTTCATGAAAGTTTTCAGGAATAATATGCTAATGATGAGAACTTTAAGGATATCTATGCAGCTTTAATCTAGGGTAAACATGTAGAAGAGAAAGATTACTATGTGCAGGATAATTTGTTGTACCACTTGGGGAAAATTATGCATTCCTAAAGATGAACAGGCACATGTAATCCAGGAAGCACACACCTCTTTGATTGCAGGACATTTTGGGGTAAGTAAGACATTAGCTCAATTGCAAAAATATTGTTACTGGCCTCGTATGCAGGAAACTGTCGTTAAGTATATAAAAGGATGTGTAATGTGTGCAACTAGCAAACTGAGTAATAAGAAATTGGGTTTGTACACACCATTACCTGTACCATCTCGTCCATGGGAAAGTGTGTCTATGGAATTTGTGGGAGGTTTACCTATGTCTAGGAAGGGTCATGATTATTTGTATGTAGTAGTTGATCAATTCAACAAGATGTGTATTTTAATGCCTTGTAAAAAGCAAGTTACTGTTGAATTGACTGCTCATTTGTACTTTCAAAATGTATAGGTTCATTTTGGGTTACCCACTTCTATTGTATCAGATCAAGATTCTCGATTCTTAGGGGAATTTTGGTCATCTTTGTGGGGACTCATGGACACTAAGCTGAAGAAGAGTACAACCTTCCATCCACAAACCGATGGAAAGATAGAGGTAGTAAATAAGACAATTGTGCATCTACTTAGAGGTTACTGCAGCAAGCATCCTAAGTTGTGGGATGCAGCATGCTTACAACCATGCAACACACTCTTCTACAAAGAGGTCTCCTTTTGAGACTTGCTTTGGTTACTTGCCTAAGACACCAATGGATTTTGCTTTTGGGAAGGACGACATTATTGATGGACGCCATGATGCAGAAAAGGCTTTAAAGTTCATCCAGAAGGTCCAAGCAATCTGTTAGCTAGTAGAAGCATAGTTGGAGCAAAGCCAAGCAAAATACAAGGCTTTCCATAATAAGCATCACATTGATCACCAATTCCAAGTTGGTGACAGAGTTTGGTTACATATCAGCAAGGAAAGAATGCAAGGTGAAGGAAGGAAGCTCAAGCCTATCAAGTATGGTCCTTTTGAGATCTTGGAAAAGATCGGTACCAATGCTTTCCGCCTTAATCTTCCTCCATACATGCAAATTTACTCAGTTGTCAATGTTGAGAATCTGAAGTTGTATGAGCCTCCAATGATCTTGGATGAAGACGTTAGTGTCTAGGTTCCATCAGTTGATGATCTTTCACCAGAGTATATGTCAGAATTGCCAGAAGATGTTATCCTAGACAGGAATGTCAGAACCTCATGAAGAGGACTAGTTGAATACCTCCGAGTGGGATTGAAGGGGATGCATCCAAGTAAGGCAAGATGGATGGAGATTGGTAAAGTGAGGGAACTATACCCTCACCTGCTTTTTGAGTAATCCAAACTTTTGGTGGTCCGAAAGCTTCTCAGTGGGGAGGCTTGATCCGGGGGATATTTTCATCAAAATTGAAATATCTCCAAAAATCTAATAATTGGCATCAAGTTAAAGTTCTTGAAATTCTAAATCCAAAGCAATTTGAATGGACAAAAATGGTGTCCATATGCACAAGTTATGGTCAGTCAAAGGTTGGTCAAATCGAGAATGAAGGTCATCAAAAAGGTGAAAAAATAATCATCTCCAAAGTGGTCAACAATGGATTTCAAATCAAAGAGCTCATCGAGAACTTTTTGACAGGGTTTGTTTCATCAAAAACGGAGCCCGTACATGGAAGTTATGCCATTTTAAAGTTTAGAGTAAGAGATGAATATTGATGGTGTCATTATGATGTCAGCAAAGTGACAAGGTAGCTTCAAGTTATCAACATTTGACAAGTGGCATCTCAAAGGAAGGTTTGTTTTTCCAAAAAAAGAGCTCATGGTCGGATTTGAACTCATGACCCATTGCCTCCAAAACTAAGTACTCAACCACTCGACTAAGCATTGGTTTGGAAACCAACGGGCGGCAATTTTGTTTTAAACATTGGCTAGCACCAATTTTAAACAAAGGAGGCCGCCAGCGGGGTTGGAACCCCCGACCGGCGGTTACCATAAAAAGTCATGGACCGTTGTGCTATTTTAATGCTTAAGAATTATTCTGCACTGGATTTTATTTATCTTTTTAACCGCCACCAACCTTATATGTAAATAAGGTTAATTTGTTAATGTGTTACCCTAAAATTAATATGAAGCCAAATCTTCAAAAATGGCTAAAGGGTATTCTCGAGGGGTGATTGTTAAAAGGCCCTATTTTTATATTTTATAGTTTTGGCCTATTTTAGGCTAATTTTTTTGTATAAAAGGGGGTTAGGAGACTCTTAGAGGGTATTCAAAAAAATGGAGAGAACATCCAAGTGCTGAGAGTAAGAAAGATTTTTGAAGTGATCAATCCTATACTTTGAAACAGTGTGATGCTATTGTACTTCAAAGGAGTGATTTTGTAAACATTTGTACCTAATTTTTGGAGATAATCGGATCGGTCCCCCTATTGGAGCAGGACCTGGAGACGTAGTCCATGCGGACGAACTTTGAGATCAAATTGTTTGCGTCTTCTTTCTCTCAATTTCTCTTTTATCAGCTTAATCTTGTTGTTCTCTTATTTCATTTACGTTAATTTGATTCATTAAAGGTTTTAAATTAATTCTATGTAATTAGTTAGCATTTCTCTGTAATAGTCCTAGATCCTAATCAGATCAATTTTTGTTATCAACAATAACATATCTCCTTGGTTGTCCATAAAGAGAGAGCACATAATGTTGACACTGATTTTTCCAGGTATTTTTTGATTTAATGGTCATCTAAATTAATTTTTTATTACTAATCCATCAAAATGGTCATAATAAATATGTAATGTTTTTGTTCATTCAACAAGGTAAGTACCAAGTTAAAGATACCAATGTATATATTGAACCCCTTATCAACAAGTTGATGGTGTTATGGAATGGGGTCACTATGTATGACATCTATAGACCAATAGGACAAAGACAATTTCAATTTCATGCAATGCTTGTATGGACAATACATGATGCCCTTGGGCTAACACATTTTTGTGGTATGTTCTCTTCTTAACATCTCTTTTTTGGTATGTTATAGTGACAACACAAAGTTAACACATTTAATCCAATTATACACGATCTTGTAGGTCTTCAGACAAAGGGAAAACTTGTATGTCCAGTTTGTGGTCCAAAGACAAAATCTCATCATTCAAAAAGTTTAAGAAAGTAGGTGTCCGATGAGAATAGACACTTTCTGTATAGAAATCATAAGTATTGAATTATCGAAAAACATCTTTTCAATGGGAAAGAAGAGACTATGTTAAAGCCATAGAGAATGACACCTTGCTTATGGAAGTTGGCATACAATAAAATAAATCGTTGAGGTAATGTCATTCCATCTAATGGTTTTTGTTTCAAATTTATATTTTGATATTGTGTTTTATTTACTGATGGATTAATTGATGCTTGTGAAGGTCATCAAGGCATCAATGACCAACTTCCAAAAGGACTACAAATTTATCTTACACAATTTACTAAGTTTCCGTACTACGAGCAACACCCAATTGTGCATTTGTTTGATCCTATGCATATTGAAAATAATGTAACAAAGACAATATGGAAAATCTTGAATGGAAGATGTGACAAAGACCAAATTGTCAAAACTTTTAGTGACATTGAAGAATCCAACCATGCAATGAAAAATGGCATTTGATCAAATAAAAATGGAGACCAGATTGATACAAGTGACCTTAGTTGGTTATTGTTAGAGCAACATAGCAATGCTATAAAAGAAGTCATAAAAAAAAAAAGATTTCCCATAAGATTTGCTGCGAACATAAACAATCTCATATCAAAGAAAAGTGAGTTTGGGCCAGGGTTGAAAATGCACGATTGGCATACATTTATTAAGGTAATACATGTTATTTTGTATTCACTATCTGCATGTAGTTTTAATTGCATTATTTTATAAAATATTGACAAGATCATTTTACAAATATTGCAGTACATGCTACCTCTATCTCTCCCACACAACTTTGCCAACAATGTCAAACATGTTATATATGATCTTGGAAAATACATGAGGTGGTTGTCATCTAAAGAAATCAATAAAGAAGTGTTGGTGTAAATAAGTATTCACTTATTACACTTACTTAAGTTTACTTAGGTTTTATGCATTATTTAATTATTTTTATTTGTGAGACACTTAGGAGTTTGTGCACCTTTTTGAGTTGTCATGTAGACAACACAGGAGTACACAACTCTATTTTAGCACACGGTGTCTACAACACTATTTTGCGTGTCACACCCTTGTAGGTGCTTAATGGAGGATAACCCATATTTGGTGGACATGTGCTTGGTTGTATGACACATCATGATGCTAACTTCTATGCATTCTAGAAGCTCTTTTGAGGCCTTTATATACAAGCACTCCTAGTGTACTTTAATGAACTAGTTATTGAATATATTGTTATTCTAATCATACTCTATCTACTTTGGTCTACTGTGTGCTTGTGTTTGAGTTCTTAGTTCCTAGGTGAATTTTTCCCTTAGGCAAATTCTTACATGTTATCAGAGAAACTTGGAGATTTTATCATCATAAGTCGTTCGAGACCTCTTGCTTGCTTCATCACCTTAGCTTGAATCCAGAGTGCTACAGAAATTGGGAGTGTCCAGCACCAGACTTGACCTTGCCATTATGTCCGAAACGCTGAACCGGTGAAAATCAACTATAAACTCGGCTTCTTTGGCCCAAAGTCGACTGTGAGGGAAATTTTTTTTTGCAAATCAGAACTTGGAGGCCCCAATTCGCAGTATGGGTATGGTCATCATTTTCAGATCTGTGATTTAATTTTCATTCGGATATGTTATTTCTCTATAATTTTCGTCATTTTTTTCCCTTTTTTTTTGCCCTCTTGGGCACTAGCAGAGAATTTTTTTTTAGTAGACTTGGGCCGTCACACCCTGGATCTACCATTTTCGGACGTATTTTATTTGTCGCAAGGTTTCATATTAAACCCGTGGGGTTATCTTACTTATTTGGTGCACTAGCCATACTGTTCATGCAGCGGTTTTAATACAAATTCTGGCCTCAAGGCTCAGATTGAACACACACACGGGAACCAAGCTTGTTTGTTTAGATGTTGAGGGCTTTATTTTTTAAATTACTATGAGGTTCATCCTGCGAGCAATGTGGGGTTAAAACCCACAAATCTCGCCAGCATTCTACAATTTTTTCGACGATCGCGACCATATTCTAGCATCCTTTGTATAACCTCCGGTGCGATCTCCAAACTCTGACACATTTTTTAAACTTCGGCATTGACATCCATTTTTTTGACGTCACTTCTCTCATCCGACAATGCATTCATTCCAGCGGTTGTAGCAATTTCCAGCATTCTGTGATTTGAAACCTCTGACACTGTATTAAGTTTCAGCTGCACTGACCATTTTTCGTCGAAGTTCTAGTTTTTTGGCAAAGGTTTAAAGGACTCCGACGTACATTGGATTTAAACTCCTGCCCACGTCGACTGTTCAAATTTTTTTGACGTCGTGGGTTTGCTTTTCGGAACTCGCGAGGTACAATCCGACAACTGCAGTCTGGAGTTTTCTGGTGTCATTTAACACTTCCCGCCCACCAAAATTCTTCTGTCACGTGGTGTCCACTATTTCTCGCTTGCAAATAGCCGCTACATGGCATTTTATCTAACTGCTCCTACCACGTCCCCCAAGTACCATACACAAACCACCACGTGGACAACGTGTAGATTATAGGTGGACACGAAGGAATACTCACAGATTGACACTTGTACTGAGCAGTGACCACATCACCCACCATGACACGCTGCTGGGATTGCCACGTCAGCCATGTGGAAACTGACCTTTTTACAACATTAGTAGAAATCTGCATAGTATGGCAAGTCTAGCTAGCAGCCCCGTCATCTGCCACATCAGCATAGGGCATATTTTTTGCTGTTATCATCTTTTAATGGTGTTAAAATTGACGCCTGTCTGAACGTCATACCTGGTCATTTTTAAACTATAGTGACGACTGTTTGACCGTCAAATTTAGACTCATAATTTTCCTTCCAGACCCCTCTCCAGATTGTTTTTCAGTTTGGCAACTTGACTTTGCGAGCCCATAACTTGGACATCCGGACTCTGATTCAGTTGCAATTTTTTAAAAATTAGGTAAAATTTCTTGAATTTTTGAGTGGTGGTGTTGTTTTCTAGTTTTGGTGCACAGATTTTGCAGAATTTGTATTTCTTAGTGACTTTACTTGCATAATCTTGCGTTTTGCAACTTCAAAAGCTCCGTACGGGCACATCTGGTCACTTTTTCAGGTTTCATTTTTTTTGAAAGTGCATGTTTTTTTGTTTACTTTCCAAATCTGAAGTCAGATTCTTGGGTTGTGTGGGCCAATTTCTCACTTTCAGAATTAGGTCTTCTTTGGCATTGTAAAGCTTTGATTTTTTTTCAGAATTGTTGAATAACTAAGCTACAGTGCTTAAGTGACAAATTTTAGCCTTATAAGGTAGTTGTAAAAGCAAAATCAAAAAGTCCACTTTGTTCATTTTGACAAGTGGCCCATTGTAAATGCACTACTTATAAAGTGCCAAAAGCAACTTTTTTTGGGGTGTCTTTTGATTGAGTGAAAAGGGGGGGTGCGTACTATGTTTTTTGTGTATCTCTATTGTGCTCTTTTCATTTTCTGCATCATGGGTTTTAAATGTCCTCCTTTAACTTCACGCAACTATTCTACATGGAAAAATATTGCATGGAGTAGATTAATGGAAAAAGGATATAGTCTTTATGTTGATGGCAAAATTACCAAACCTACTAATGCTAAAGAACTCATTGATTGGACAAATCAAGACCAACAAGCTTTAGGTGTTATCATAAGTTGTGTACATGGGGATCTTCTCTTTCACATTAAAAATTGTTTAGAATCTAAAGAAGCTTGGGATAAACTTGAATAGTTGTATGGTAAAGTGGATGAAGAAAAGGGATTTTAGATTGAGGATGATCTACTTCTCATGGATCCTAAGAATTATGACACAATTCAGGATTACATCATTAAAGTCAATGAGTATAGGGAACTTCTGAAAGATTGTGGAAATCCCATGAAGGATGATAGGTTGATTCATCACATCCTGAAGAAGCTACCCTCTAAGTATGCCAACTTTGTTTCAAGTTTTAATACTCACAGGTTGACCATGGGATCTACTTACCAGAAGCCTTCCTTTGATGGATTTGCAGACATGTTGATTGTTGAACAATCTCACTTGGTGGATTTTGGACTTCTCAAGTCATCCAAGACCAAAGCCTTGGTGGCTAGTGATGATCACAAATCAAGTCAAGGGGGAAAAAACAACAACAAGAAGAAGCAGTGGAAGCAGAAAACACAATCTGAGACACAACAATCCACCTCTCAAAAAGGTGGTTCTTCTTCAAACAAGAAAGGAAGTAATGAAAAGAAGGACAAACTCTTTTGTGCATACTGCAAAAAGCCAAATCATGACGAGCATCATTGCAAGACAAAAAGAATCGATGAGTTAGAAAATCTACTCAAGAAGAACAAGATTCAAGTGCCTGGTACTTCCAAGGATTCTACTCCTACTCTTCAAAAGGTAAAGGTGAAGCACTTATGGCAAACTCAAATTCTTCTTCAGAATGGATACTTGACTCAGGTGCCTCTTACCACATGGGTTCTCAAAGGAAGATTTTTCTTCATTGAAGCAGTCAAAGGTACCACACATCTTTGTGGGAGATGGTGCTAAAATGGAAGTTGAAGTGAAAGGACATGTAGAAATGGAAGATGGGGAATTCAAAGACGTTCTCTACATTCCAAATATAAACTCTAATCTTCTATCAGTTTACTAAATCACTCACCTCGGAGATGGTCATAAGGTTGAGTTCCTTCCCGATTCAATGATGGTGTGAAGTCTTAAAGATGATTCATTGGTAGCAGTTGGGAAAGTCAATGATGACAAGAGGCTTTATTCCTTCTCCCACTTTGTGCCTAAGAGTCCTTCCCAAGCCTTGTTAAATCACTCTACTTCAAACATCAACTTATGGCATGAGCGGTTTGGTCACCTTGACCTTCACTCTCTTCAACAACTTTGCTCAAAACACATGGTCAAAGGTTTACCTAATATCAGCTTTTCTAAGGGAGAATGTTCATCTTATTCAGTGGATATGAATCTCAAGGAGAAGTATGATAAAGGGAAGTCTTCTCGAGCTCCAGTTGTTCTTTAGCTAGTTCACATGGTATTAGTAGGACCCTTTGCAGTGACTTCAGTCAGCCAAGGCCGCTACATACTCACATTTGTTGATGACATTTCGAGATTCACTTGGGTCTTCTTCCTTCATCATAATAATGAATTGGTTCATAAGCTTCAAGACTTCAAGATTCATGTTGAACACAAGTCAAGGAAAGCCATCAAAGTATTAAGTGTGGATAATGAGAACAGATATGTTGACAGAAGACTTAAGAACTTTTACAGAATTAAGGGGATTGATCTTCAGAACTCACCCGCATTCAGTCCAAACAAGACAAATGTTGTAGCTATGAGGATTAGGACTCTCAAGACCATGGCAAGTTGCATGATTAAGGCTAAGTCTCTCGATCGTACACTCAAAGTTGAAGCCATTAGCAGTGCTACTCACATACTTAATAGGTTTCCTCATCTAGCCTTAGATGGCAAGACTCCTTTTGAGGCATGGTGCGACAGAAAATCAGTTGTGAGTCATCTTAGAGTCTTCGGTTGTCCAACATGGGCTAACCTATCTTCTAGGAGTTGCAAGGCACGGACACCTAGGCCTTGTACCTTCATTGGTTATGAAGACAATGTGAAGGCTTACAGACTTATGGATCTAGAGACTCATGAGATTTTTGTGGAGAAGGATGTTCAATTTGAGGAAAGTTCTTCCAGCTTGTCCTCTACTCCTCTCCACACATTATACACAGTGGAAACTGATAGTGACACCAACGATAGTGCTTCAACAAGTTCAGACATGTGGGGTTCTATCGATAAGTTCAGTGGGAGGTCACATCAGTCTAGTCCACGTGCTTAGATTGCCACAGTGAAAGGTCCAACACATCATGGTACATCTCGTCTTCCAGCTCTAGCTTCAGTTTACTTGGGAGACAAACTTGAGGACTTACATCTTTTCATTGATGATGATTCTTCTACAGTTGTTGCGAGGGCTCACTCTAACCCTCATGTCCATTCTCTACATGATCAATCCAAATAGGTTGGCGTGATTGTCGATCCTTATGAATAGTAATTAGTGGAGGTCTCTTTGTCAGTAGAGGAGATAGATGGTTCAGTGGAACAAGTTCAACAGACATCCTTTCCAGATCTGCATTCGTTCTTTTTAGCATAGTTGGACGGGGTGAACTTCAACATTAGTACACAGATACTTGAGCAGGTTTCAGGGCCAACACACATCTTCAGGACTGTACCTTTGGCTTTGTTTCTTCCTAAGGGGAGGAACACTATTCTGCATTCTTGGGCCAGCTTCTTCATCGGAGCAGCTTTCACTTGTTGGCATTCTTCTTTTGGGGGGGAGCCTATTCTGTCTCTCTTCCTTCTCTCATTCTGTTTTGTATATATTGGATGTATGTCATAATGGGGGGGTCTTGATTACTTCATCCATCGATGCATCCTTATTTATCTCTCTTTTTGGGGGAGGGTTTTTCCCATGAGGTTTTCCCTCTTTCCCTGCTTTATGGGAGATTGCATCTTCATTATGTACATGGGTACCTAACATGGCCTAGTAGCCAATGTATACATGAGTTGTTAGCATGTTAGGAGAAACCAAATTTAAATAAAGCTTCTAAAAACTAATAAAAAACATAAACTTCAAGATAAACAAAAGAGGGTTCCTAATTGGGAATATGAGCCATTGAAAGACTCTCCCAATAGGAATGGCTCTTTGTTGATTTGCTATGTCTAATTAAGGCTTGTTTTTTAGGGATGTATGCTCAAGATGGGTGCTCAAACTTGCTTCAATAGAGATTCTTGGATTTTGGATGTGGATAATGGATGGAGATGTAAAACTTGTTCTCAAAATGGCATTATAACTTTGCATGGAAGGTGGATTGATTTTAGTGAAGGAGGAGGGTTCAATTTATAGGCTAAGGTCTTGAGGGATTGATGGCTAGGATGCAAGGAGAGATGAAAGCTTAAGGAGGGCTAGGATGTACTCAAAGGGGAGCACATGGATTGTGCTTGTTTAGCACCAATCAGAGAGTGACACATGTCACAAGGTGAGTGGATGGAGGAAGGGGCAAGGATGAGTCAACAAAGGAGGCTCAAGGCCTTAAATGGCCCTCATAATGGCTTGTAAGAGCTTTTAAGAGCATGTAAGAGCATTGAAGGCTTAGTGGTTGGGATATTTTGGAGGGAGTTGAGATTGTTGACTTTACTTGACTTAGAAAAGTCTTAAGCTTGCTTAGGGAATGTGACAAGGTTAGGGGGGGGATTAGAGGTGATTTAGGATTAGATTAGGCTTGGTAGAGATATGCAAGTGGATGGCATTCATGAGGGTGGGTGAGTTAGTGGCTAAGCTAGGTTAGTATGGGTGAATGGGGTGGATTAGGCTAAATGGAGGATTAGGGATAAGTTAGGGGCTATTAGATTTGAGGGTTTTATTTATTAAAGTGATTTTAATAAATTTGAGATTTTGGAATTAGATAGGAGAATAGGATTTAATTGATAAATGATAGGTTATTTGATTTATCAATTAGGAGTATAGATGATTAATTAAATTAATTAGCTAGGGGATGGAAAATGATTAATTAAATAGAAATTTAATTAATGATGCCTTTTAGAAATAGCTAAATAGGATTACCAAAGCGGTGTAATCAGATTTAGGTGTCTACATTTTTCCCCTCTTTGACATAGTGTTGAGACAACACTATTTCAAAGAAGTTCGAACATAGATGACACGAGGAAGATACTTTAGCAACAAGGTTGCCCCTGTCTCAGATAAGAAGAGGAGAGACTAGACTTAGAGAGATCCCCTCAAGAAGGCGGTGGGGAGAGAAAATGAGGCTCGACAGCTTCTTGAAAAATATAAGAATCCAGGATAAGCAAGGAGACTCAGAGTGGCAAAGAGAAGGGGCTGAATTAGCTCAAACTCTCACTAAGGGAGAATGATAAAGGGAGGACCAGAGGTACAAGAGGAAGCAAGCTTAAGATCTTAGGGATTGCAGAGGATGAATGAGTGGAGCGCTATAAAAAGGAATCCAGGATAGGGAGATGGATGAGGGGATTATAAAGTTGATGCAACAGGATTTCAAAGAGTCAGATTGGCGGAAGATGGGTTCCGGAGATCCCTAGGACTAGGATTGTGGATCTCGAAAGATGAGGCTTGGTGGATTGGGTTGATTGGTAGGATTGATTGGATAACAAATTCTGGCAGAGTAACAACAACTCTTTAAAGGCTTGGGTGTGATTTTGGATTGTGGATTTTGGTGCTAGCTGGCTTGGGAGATTGATTTGGATGAACCTTAGATTTGGGATTGTTCTAAGGAAAAGAACTAAGGGAGCTTGGATGATCTTCTGATGAGGCAATGACTACGCTAAGTATGCCTTGAGCTGGGAGATTTCTACTTTTCTGGGATTTTGACCAAAGTTGGCAAACATTCATTCAAAAGTTATGAACAAACAAGAAGACAAGAGTTTGGAGCAAGCACGTCAAACACACCAACATCCTAGGAAGCTTTCTACAAGGATGAAATTTGGTTTAGCTAGGGATTCCTCGATATACGCAAGGTACGTGAGGCCTAAATCCGTAGATAAAACCAAAACAATGTCACACAGTCGAGAGGAGTGGTAACCCACTTCTCCTCTTTCACTTCTCAAGCGTATAAATTTTCTTGAGGCTTAGCCTGAGTGACAAAATTTTGATCCCAAGAGAGGTGTCTTTGGATTCACCTCCTGATCTTTATACTCTGCCGGAACACTGGAGTTGAGGTCGTCCCAAGGGGTGATGAAATCCCTAAGAAGGCCTCCTAAAAAAGTAGAAAACAAGACCACATAAGTAATCTTGGGTTTAAAAGACACGCGTTCATTCCAGTTGATGATTTATATTTTGTAAGATATGATTGAAGACACTTGTGATTATGGCATACAATGTTCATTCCAACTTGACAGTGTCGTCAACATAATAGAAATCGAGAATTCGTCAACATAAGAAATGCGAGCGTCATTGAAATGCATCAAAACCATGCAATGTTCATTGATTGTTAGGCATTCAAGATTGTGTTAGAGTGTTTTGAGCCCAAATTGGAAGTGTGAGATATTGCAATGATTAATTAATTTTTGGCATTCAAGATTGTGTTCGTTGTTTTAAGCATGCATTCCAATAAAAGGTTGATTTTAATCCATGGCATTCGAGAGTGATTTGAGCGACATTCATTCAAGGAAAGATGTGTTTAAACATGCAAAAAACCTACGAAAAACATGATTAGGTTTGTTAAGGAACTCCAACTTGCAATGCTATGAAAAAGTGATTTGATTAGTTACCCAAAAATCTTCCAAAATGAAAGCTCAACTATGGAAATTTTTTTTAAAAAAGTTTTTTTGTTATTTTTGATATGTGTAAAAATGCTTAGAATGGTCTATTTCCTGCGGAACCACTAAAAGTCAAATTTTGATTTATACTCTTTTTAAAAAAAAAAAAAAAAATTTAAATTTTTAAAAATATGATTGTGATTATGATTTGATAAAGATATGATGATAAAACCTGCAAAAAACTAGTTAGAATAAAAACTTGCACCAGAAAATGTTAGAAATTTGAACCAAGTAGTTAGCACAGCAAACCTGCGGGTTAAGAACACGTTCCCACAGGCGTAGGACTGCGAGAACTGTTAGCTGGAATGTGACAAAGACAAGGTGATCCCGCAGGTTAATGATGCGATTTCGTGGTCGCGAGAATGCAAAAATAGTCAGCGAGAATGTGGGTTTAAAATCACAGAGCGATCTCGCAAAAAAATGATCTCACAGGCAAATTTATCAGCGTTCCTACAGGAGAATTCATCAGCAGGTTTGAGAGGTCAAATGTGAGAATGGGTTTCAAAGTTTTGACTGGTCAAAAGTTGCGTTCTTGTAGATGCTCCTACATTCCAGGGGTCGCGAGGCAGCGATCTCGTTGGAGTATAGCCGTGTTCTCGCGGTTGCGGGATCGCGATTTCAGGGTCATGAGATCGCAAAAATAGCACATTTTTCAAGTCTCAAAAAATAAAAAACTGATTATATGGCTGGGGGCACAATTTTGAAAGAGAAACCTGCGTACCTGCAAAAATATTAGCAAACTTAACACAAAAAATTGAAAGCAAACAATGTTAGTTTTGTTAGTTTATCAAACAAAACAAAAAAAATGATTAGATTGACCCAAATGTGGGGTCCCACCGGGCGTGCCAAAATGTATACATGAGTTGTTAGCATGTTAGGAGAAACCAAATTTAAATAAAGCTTCTACAAACTAATAACAAACATAAACTTCAAGATAGACAAAAGAGGGTTCCTAATTGGGAATATGAGCCATTGAAAGACTCTCCCAATAGGAATGGCTCTTTGTTGATTTGCTATGTCTAATTAAGGCTTGTGTTTTAGGGATGTATGCTCAAGATGGGTGCTCAAACTTGCTTTAATGGAGATTCTTGGATTTTGGATGTGGATAATGGATGGAGATGTGAAACTTGTTCTCAAAATGGCATTATAACTTTGCATGGAAGGTGGATTGATTTTAGTGAAGGAGGAGGGTTCAATTTATAGGCTAAGGGCTTGAGGGATTGATGGATAGGATGCAAGGAGAGATGAAAGCTTAAGGAGGGCTAGAATGTACTCAAAAGGGAGCACATGGATTGTGCTTGTTTAGCACCAATCAGGGAGAGACACATGTCACAAGGTGAGTGGATGGAGGAAGGGGCAATGATGAGTCAACAAAGGAGGCTCAAGGCCTTAAATGGCCCTCATAATGGCTTGTAAGAGCTTTTAAGAGCATGTAAGAGCATTGAAGGCTTAGTAGTTGAGATATTTTGGAGGGAGTTGAGATTGTTTGCTTTGCTTGGCTTAGGAAAGTCTTAAGCTTTCTTAGGAAATGTGACAAAGTTAGGGGGGGATTAGAGGTGATTTAGAATTAGATTAGGCTTGTTAGAGATATGCAAGTGGATGGCATTCATGAGGGTGGGTGAGTTAGTGGTTAAGCTAGGTTAGTATGGGTGGATGGGGTGGATTAGGCTAAATGGAGGATTAGGGATAAGTTAGGGGCTATTAGATTTGAGGGTTTTATTTATTAAAGTGATTTTAATAAATTTGGGATTTTGAAATTAGATAGGAGAATAGGATTTAATTGATAAATGATAGGTTATTTGATTTATCAATTAGGAGTATAGATGATTAATTAAATTAATCAGCTAGGGGATGGCAAATGATTAATTAAATAGGAATTTAATTAATGATGCCTTTTAGAGATAGTTAAATAGGATTACCAAAGCGGTGTAATTAGATTTAGGTGTCTACAGTCGGGACCCATTCTGCATCTTTATCCTAGTTCGTAAGCTTAAGGGCATTCCCCTAAGTTGCACTTAAGGGGGGGTGTTGGTGTAAATAAGCATTCACTTATTACACTTACTTAAGTTTACTTAGGTTTTATGCATTATTTAATTATTTTACATTATTTTATTATTTTTATTTGTGAGACACTTAGGAGTTTGCACACCTTTTTGAGTTGTCATGTAGACAACACAGGAGTACACAACTCTATTCTAGCACATGGTGTCTATAACACTGTTTTGCGTGTCACACCCTTGTAGGCTTATCCTCTCATCACCACACTTACTTCCGTGCTTAATGGAGGAGAACCCATATCTGGTGGACATGTGCTTGGTTGTATGACACATCATGCTGCTAACTTCTATGCATTCTAGAAGCTCTCTTGAGGCCTTTATATACATGCACTCCCAGTGTACTTTAATGAACCAGTTATTGAATACATTGTTATTCTGATCATACTTTATCTACTTTGATCTACTATGTGCTTGTGTTTGAGTTCTTAGTTCTAGAGTGTATTTTTCCCTTAGAAAAATTCTTACAAGAAGATATAAAATATTGGAAGAGAAAAATTTCTCTTCTTATGTGTGAAATGCAAAAGTGTCTACCTCCAAGTTTTTTCAATGCACAAGAACACTACCTCATACATCAAGTTGAGAAGATTGAATTGTGTGGACCTGTAACAACCAGGTTAATGTGGATGGTTGAGAGGCACTTGAATTTTTTTAAAGGCTTGGTTTGACAGAGAGCACATCTTGAGGGTTCTATGGTGGAGGGATATATGGTATACCAGACCATGGTGTACATTAGTGAATATCTTCCTAATTTTTTAGCAAAGATCTATGTAGATTGTATTTAGGTCCCAACTCAATTAACAAATTTGAAGGGGAGTACTTGATGGGAAAAGGTAGATTGAGAAAAGTGAGAGATAAATCTAAGATTTTATTGTAGTTAATTAATTATTATAAATTTTCAATATAAGTTATTTATAATTGTTGTATTTTTTTTGATACAGGTGGTCGAGAGTGGGATGTAATATATTTGTATATTGCGAACAATCTTGATTGAATGACAGTATAGATTGAACGATGTCAACAAAATGGTTGCTCATTAACATGGGAAGGTGTTGCTTCATTGGTTATAACAGCTCATCATAATGGAGATTCCAATGTTACGTCGATGGTAGTTGATCTAGTAAAGGACGTAGAAATTTATTAATGATCATAGCTCGACGTATTTTTTATATCAATTCACAATGCAAATAATTTACACACACTTAAAAAATTGTAGGTCAAGCACCACAAAGCTATGTACTATCATGGCCACAAATTTCGCATAAAAAAGTTAGATGACACAAAGAAAACTTGTGATTCTGGGATAATTGCAATTTTTAAGGTCACTAATATATCATCTAGAAATGACATACTTCCTCAACAATCTCAAAATCAATACTATGCCATCTTGGATGATATAATTGAGTGCGACTTTAACTCCTTGAAAGTAGTTCTATTCGTCGTCAAATGGTACAAGTTACGACTAAATCAAAATGATCCAGATAGAACGGTTATTCAACATGATAATGGATTTACAATGATTAATACAAGGTCATTTGAGCCAGTTGGAGATGAGCCCTATGTTCTTCCAAGCCAATGATAGCAAGTGTTTTACTTAGAGGTTTCACATAAATAGGGTTGGTCATTTGCTGTTAGACATGATCCAAGAGGAAGGCCGATAAAGTATAATATTATGGAAGAAGAAGATATTGAAGATGATGAAGATCAAGATGATGGTGATGACGATGATGGGGATGATGATGATGATGATGGTGATGATGATGATGGCAATGATGATGGTGATGATGCCGATGATGATGGTGATGATGATGGCAATGATGATGGCGATGATGATGATGACGATGATGACGACGACGATGATGATAATGATGAGGATGAAGAAGAAGAAGATAATCAATGACATAATTGAAATGATCAATGAAATGATTGACATGATTTATTGCTTTCCATTGTAATGATTACATATTTATCGTGTTCAATTCTAATGATTACAACATATGTTATTTATAATTACCATGAATGTTTATATTGTGTCTGATTATCACCTTTTTTGCAAACATGCAATTGACTACATACATCGTCACCTCTTCTGTTGATGATCTTGCATTCCATATATAAGGTAAATTTGTTCAGGTTTACGATGTTGCATATTGTTCATGTTGTCTTCTAAGCTATTTGTAGCATACGCGTATCATGTAATTTTTAGCTAACTTAAGATAAATGATTAACATATGTAGGAAATTTGATTACATATTTATTGTGTTCAATTCTAATGATTACAACATATGTTATTTATAATTACCAATGTTTATATTGTATCTAATTATCACCGTTTTTGCAAATAGGCAATTAACTACAGACATTGTCACCCCTTCTATTGACGATCTTGCATTCCATATATAAGGTAAAGTTGTTCATGTTTACGATGTTGCATATTGTTCATGTTGTCTTCTAAGTTATTTGTAGCATAAGTGTATCGTGTAATTTTTAGCTAACTTAAGATAAATGATTAACATATGCAAGAAATTTGACCCCTTTGGCGTGGATCATGCACAGTGACATGGATCAGTAGGTATAAGTCAATAAATAGCACGTATTCTTATAAGTCAATATTTTTCTTATATTCTTCTGTTTATCATTGAGCATGTATGTTATAAATAGACATATTATATAATCATATAATGTATATATAGACAAAGAAGGTCCGTATAGAAATATAACTGTATAATCACTTTCAACTTACTAAATTTTATATCTCTCATGTATAGACAAAGAAGAACTACACATATGAGTCATGGCTTGATTATTCTATATATATTATTTAAATATTATCAAATTTCCATTTTATGGATTGTAGGACCCACCAAATAGGTACTTGTTAGATCTATCTACAACGAATGAGAGAAATGAGGAAATGGTAGATGAAAGCTCTACATGTAGTACAACTAAAATATGGAGATCAACTAGAGGTTAGAGATTAGAAAAAAATTTGATAAATGCATGCAATTTTTCTTTACTAATGGGGGGTCATGTTCTTATGATGATGAGACCAAAGGCAACATCAAGGTGCCCTTTCGGTACACACACATTGAGAAAGAATGGGTATCCAATGAGCTACCTCCAATTAACATTGATTTTTGTGTTAATGAGAGGATATATTGCATTGCTCCATCCTCATTACATGGTTTGGGCCTATTTTTCATGGATGAGATAAAGGTATGTTACAAAAAATTTGTCAAATTGTTCAAGTATGTCGATCCATGTTACAATTACAATGATTGGATTCAGATTGTTCGATATAAAAAAAGTATGCGTAGGTATGCACTATCAGCTAATTATATACAATGGAAAGAAAATGATCAAAGTAAAATATTTGCTATGTACATTGATGGGAGACCAAAAGCAACATGTAATATTGCAGGTTTTATAAATGTTACTTGACCTTCCTCAACTAGTAAGCAACCCAATTGCATATTTGAGGCATGTGAGGGGAATGAAGTTTTTGTTTGTGCAATAAAATAAATAAGTTTAGGGGAAGAACTACTAATAGGTTACCATTTAAATCACATAGATACAAAAAAAGTTACTATTATGAGGGTTGTAAGTACTATATACCATTTTGTTAATAATTTTTTTTTTGCTATCTATTGCTTTCAGTTAGCTGAAGTTTTTATGTTTAATCTTTGTGACAGGACGATATGGATCCCACACATGATGGAGGCCAGGAGGATGCTATTCCCACTCATTCTTTAGCAAGCGTAAACCTTATTGAAATTGTACAAACTAGATAGTTGAAAAATGTTATATTAATACATTATTTTATTTATGGGTTTTGAGTTTTTATGATAGTTTTATTGATATTCCTCTCACAATTTGATGTTCAAGATAAGGGAAAAGCACTTGCAGTAAGTACAGAGCCAATAGCTACCCCTTCTTATGATGATATTTTAGAAACACCTAATGTAACAATTATGTTGAAGAAAAAAGTTAAAAAAATAAATTTAGAAATAATGAGAATTTTGGATGAAGCAAATATTCCATCCAAGGAGATGATGAAGAGGCTATTTGATTTGAGAGTGCAACCTCGTCATTATGAAGTAAGCAGTAATGAATCTTTAGTTATATAAAAAGTTCAATGAAGATTTATATTTTATAATCTTTTATGTTGTGAAGTAAAATATGTAATATGTGTTCTTGTTATAGGATTTTTTGGCAACTGATACAGAACCTACTCAAGGACAATGCGGTGAGGCCGGTACTAGCAGAGCTCTGATTGCCACTAGTAAAATAATCTATTAGTTAACAAGTTACAAGGAATTTTTTATTTTGAACATTCAAAAAATTCTTAAGTTAACTCTTACTTTTATTATTTCAGAATGCCTTTGCTAACAATGTATTGTTCAGGTCATCAAGTGCATGAGACTCTTAGGAGGTTGATGGACGTCCATACGAGATTGCCGACTGCAATGTCAGCAACAAGGGGACATCCAACTTTTAAATTTTTGTTTTGCTATAATTGGTTTTGTGTTAATTATGAGTTGATAATTTGTACTTTAATCTTGGGTGCATCACATAATGGATGCATTGTCTACTACGCCAGATACAGATCATAGTGCATGTATTGGTGATAATTCACCATCATTTCCTGGAGCTACTTGTGTTTCTAGCAAGGGAGCTATGCAAACGTCATTGTTGATTGATAATGATGAATAAATGCCTTTAAAATGTCCTAAGATTCCAGGTACTTTAAATAATTATTTTTTATATTGTAATATACATTTACCTATTCATAAGAAGCTTTTGATTGATTATCCCATGACATTTTTTTGTAGGAAATGATACATTTTATAAGAAACTTTATGACCTCACACTGCAAACATTCGGGCCCACCATACGTACAAGATGAAACATCATAAGTGAACAAATTTTATCCCACTATTTTTTTTCATATCATTAATTGGTGCAACATTTTCCCTTTCATTTGGGTCTTTTCTTTTACTAGTTATATCTAACAATTTTGTGTTTTTTCTTAAAAGGTGGAACTTGCAAGATAAAAAATTAAAAGATTAGCTTATCAAAGATTTAGAGCATGAGTTTGGTATTAATATTTTTGATCAGAAGAAAATGTTACAAAAAGCTTGCAAACATCTTAAGGTTGTGAGGGACTCATATAGAAAGAGTCTCATCCTAAACTTGAAGTATGAGCATCCTCCCTCTATTGCACTAAGGGAATGGAATGATTTCATTTTAGATGCAAAGGAGAAAGGGGATGGTCATAGAGGAATTAAACTAGAAAATGTGAGAAGGTATGCAATAGTATTAACTACTAGTACATTAATGTAATAATGCACTAATTAGTACTAATCTTTATATATGTATCATCTAACATATTTCAAACTTTTCATAGGTTGCAGGACATGTCAAAGGCAACAAAGGCTAGGCTGGAAATGATTGGGTAGCACAGACTTGGCTTTGGGGGATATTCTAAAATCAAAGCACGAGTTGTAAGTAATAGTAAATGAATTGTAGATAAAAAGTATTTATAAAATGCAAATAATTTTGTTAATTAATAAAAAAATTGCAAGGTGTTGATTTTAACCTAGAGGCCACGGAAGAACAAAAAGAATTGCCTTCAAGCAAGGCTATGCAACTGTGGCTGAACACCTACGACAAGCTTCTACATGCCCAACCGAATAGTCTCCTACATCATGTGCACAGGTAAATATGCCAAAAAATAAATTAGAAATTGAATACTTGAACAACAATCTATTTGATAATAATGTGCATAACATTGCAATGCAACCCATTAATCGTGACACAGATCATACACTGCATCATGAAGCCCCTAATGTGCATCGTACTGTCCATGGAGGTGTTCATTTTCTATTTAAAACTAATTATGTAATTATTAATACAATTTAACATCTTTAATTGAACTTTGTGTAACTAGGATATACAATCATGTCATGCTGAATGAGTTTTGGAGGATGTTCAGATTGATCAACAGGTAGATCATGTCGCACATTCAAGTAAAAAAAATCTATGATTTGTTCTTTTTAATTTTTTTTTGATTTATAGTTATTTTACTTAAATAAAAACTCGTAATTCACTAATATAAAATGGTGTGAATTTAACTCATGAAGTACTTGTTATTGCAATGGACCCCCCTTTGGTGCAACAGCCTTATGTTCCTGAAGAGATGAGGAGGAGACATGCATTGCAAATAGAACCAGTAGAGGAGCGGGATGACAAGGACATTGATATTCCTCTTATAAATTTTATGAAAAAAAAACAACAAGAAAGCCAAAAAGAAATGATTGTTGTGTGTTAATGAATTTTATGTGTTAATGACTTATTCATGAATGTTGCATGTTAATGAATTATTCATGAATGTTGCGTGTTAATGAATTATTCATGAATGTTGTGTGTTAATGAATGTTATCATGTGGTTATAATGATTGAATGTTATATTTCAAAAATGGATGAATGAATGAATGTTATTAAATGTTAATGGAGAATTTAGAGTGATGTTGGGGGGCAGATGGGCTTCCACCTTCATGTGGTTGACCTTTTTTAGTAGAGAATATTAAACTATTCTCAAAACCAAGTGAAGCTCAAACTTTAAAGATAAGCTTATAGTTAATAATGACAACCAATTAGCAAGTCCAAATGAAGTTCTTCATTACAGGTACCTTTTTAGTTTTTAAAGCACAATGTCATGTTTTAATATCGTGTAGTTTTTTTATTAAGTAAAAGTATTCTTTTACTATAAGAACATAATTTATGACCATTTTAGTAACTATTCTAACATCACTTTATGACAAATCTTGTTTTTGGCAAAGATGGCGATAAGTGGTGTTGTCTATTTCTTGGGAGATTGGATTGCATAGGTCTGTATCTCAAAATCATTTGCATGTGATAGAAATGCATACTTACAACCATTTCATTCTACATTTAAAAGCATTGATGACACTCTAGACACAGAATAATGCTCATGCTGTTGACTTGACAGTGCTATGAAGGCAAACTAATTTTTGAATTTGAATGAACTCAGATGTTTAGATCTAGTCTCCTTGGATTTAGTCTTCATGGTTCTTTGTCCCATTATTACTATCATCATGGTGAGGTAACATCTTTGCCTTCTTTCTTAGTCTCTTACAGTTCATACTTGTTTAATTTGAATAATTTTTGAGTTCCTTGCAAAAAGGGTATGACAAACAAATATTGTTATACAGGCTTTGTTTCCTTTACTTGAACTTGATGTTATGATTTATCATTTGACATTTTATTATTTTGATGTTGAACTTGAAGCATATGATGACACAATGGTATGATCATGATGCTATGATTACAAGTTTATGGTGTTTTTGTTGTTTATATGATATTATGTGACATTTTAATTTGAATTCATGCTTATAGCCTATATCCATTCATAATGTTTCTCCAAATCATCCCTTTGTTACTACATCTTTTCTATCAATTTGTCTACCATCTTCTATTGAGAGTATGGAGATAAGTAAGATCAAGGTTCATGAACTTCTAGAGCTTACATTCTCCATGTGAACCTTGTGTGAGTAGACATGAAAAATTTGAAGAAGGATTTAGATAAGCTATACTCTAAACCGATGCCAATATGAAGTAGATATTTGGCTATGATATCATGACAACCAAAAATCCTTGGTGTAGGCACTGCTATCACTGTACCACTCTAGAATAGGTAGAAATACTAGTGACACACATTTTGGACCATAGTTGACATTAATGACAAGTTTGACATTAATGGAAACCCAACATACATATTTGCATCAATATCCCCCTTCGTCATTTATGACAACACTTGTGGACTCTTCACAACGTCATATATTCCCCCCTTGACATCAAGGACAAAGGGTGTCCTCTAAAATACTGTATGGACTTTTTGTTACCATACATTACTCCCTATAATACGAAAAGTCATATCTATAACTAGACCCACATATCCTTCTTTGCAATTCATGACTTCAATATTGACATTAGCTTCCCCTATCCCTATCGATTCCCCCTTAGGGAATGCACCAAAAATGAATGCAATAGAAATCAAAACTATATTCCTCATTTGTTAGTGTATATACAGATCCAAAAATGTCTTACCACCAAAGTTGGGTCTTATACGTCAGGTAATATGCCATTATATTGTATCTTCAACAATCCAAAAGTAGATTCCCATGAGGAAATGGTTAATGACAGAATCCTGTTCAAACATTAAATTGTAAGAAAAGATCTTTTGCAATATCAACATTATCTATTTTCTGCATTTTCTTCTCAATCTATTATGTGCCTTTCAAAACCTAAGATAAAGTCACCATTGTTTGATCAATTGCTTCCCTTAATAGAAGAAATTCTTTCTTAATTTGATTTGTTTTCTCTTGTAATATATCTAGCAGAGAATGAAGTTGACTAGTCTGAAACAAGAGAGATGTCATCGTCTTCCTCTAAATCATGTGTCCATTAGCAAAATATGGGTTTTAATTGAGTCCATTTGTTCTTTGATGTGCTTGGTAGAGTCTTGCCATTTCAAACTATACTTGAATAGATTTGTAGTATTCTTGACACACACTCTAACCTTCTTTAGATTTTCTTGCAGTATGGTATGAGAATTAGTGGACTTGTTACATCTCTTAACTTTCCTTTTATCATTCATCTTCATTATGACCTCTTCTGCTTTTTGTTCAAGGTGTTTAGAGTGATCTTTGAATGAGTCTATCAGTAGTTTCATTTGCTGTTCCAGGGAAAAAGGTGCATCAATATTAATGTAAGGCATCATGAATAATCTTCACCATATCATCAATCAGGCTTTTTTCCTCAACAATTCCTTTTCTTACCTCCTAAGTTTTAGGAGCTGGTTTGCATCATTCAAGGTCTACTTTAGAATCACATTTATTGTTTTAACAAAATTTACAAGGATTACTGTAGTAGTTTTTTTTTCCAATCAAAGGCCAATATGGAACTAGTAGAAGAAAGACAGTAGTAAGGCATAAGATGGCTAATTGCACATAAACTTTATCAATTGACTAAAATTGAAAAGAGGGTCGTTCCATGGTAGTGCCTTTACTTGAAAAACTAGGCTATATATTCAACAATGATTTATGAAAAGTTTTATTATAAGAAGATGGATGTATTTTAGATTACTTCTCCACACCATGACATCATTTTTGTGCTGAAATAATTTCTTGATGCTGCTTGTTTGGTTAAAATCTTTTGGTCCAATATTTGACAAACACAAGTAGGTACTTTTTCCAAAATTTTTAAGTTGTTTGGGTTAATTTTATGGTTGAATTATTGTGGGCGCCACCATCAGTTTTGTGCCTTTATTTTTCAAGAGCATGGTGCTTCTTTGTGCATAAGTTTGAACTTTTAGAGAAAATCATTCACTTATGAACATTCCATCAAAGATGATGTATACCGAGGATATGGCTTTTCTAGCTATTAAGTGGAAGTTTCACATTTTTTGAACATTCACATAACTTTACTTTTATTGATGTAGCTAAACTATGAGTGCCTTTTGTGTTCTTGACAAATGGTAAGCTTTCAACTTTTGTGAAGCCATTATGGATGCAAATGAACTACAACTGATGAGGTGTCAATTTTAAGACAATTTTTGTTTCTATAGTACAGTTCAATTGCTAGAAATATTTCATCTAGAGATGTCAATTGATAGATTTTTAACTTTTCATGTCATTTTCTACTTTGGTTGGGTAGTTCTCCTTGCATTTCTAAATCTTTTTGTAGTCTTTAACCTAGTGACAGTTTGGTATTACATCTAGGGCAATAACATAGTTGAGTTAAATCTTTTTATTAAAGAAAACATCAAGGATAATATTTGGATTGTGGATATTTGTAAATTTTGTTGGTTTTAGACATAGTTAGATCCTAATTATTAGCTTCCCTTTACAATTTGAAGAACTATCATACTATTTTGTTTTGTTTTTTTATGAAAGTGACAAATCAAAACACTATTAGTTTTTGGCAAGTTTGTTGGAGACAAGACACAAGAAATTGTGATTCCAAGCAAAACATCTTATCACATTTGAGTTTTGGACTATGATATTATGGACTATGCATAACACTTCTGGTACATAAGTCTCTAATGTCCTTAAACATTTTCATTCATGAATGAGGCCAAGGTTGAAAAAATTGAGACTAGGCTAGCCAAGATCTTCCATGAATCTGCCTTGAGCTGATCCTTTAAAAATGCCACTTGAGCTTCTAGCTCCTCAACAGTCTTTGTTATCCATATCTCTGGCATTATTTTTCTTTGATTCTATCCACAAAGTTATTATGTTCCAAACTTGGTGGTAGAAAAGAGCTAATAGGCTCAGTGATTGATTGCATTTTAATATCATGTCCTGGATGCTCTTGCCAAGGAATTGATCAACAAGTAGCCAAATAAGGGGTTATAGTTATATATGCGCTCTTATGATGATGTGATTGGGACTGCAAGTTTTTTTTTCACATTTATTTATTTGAAAAATAGAGATTAGTTAGTGTTATTGGCTTTCATTCCTGATAAATAATTCTTTCCTAATTTTATTTTCCCCTACAGTCTTCACAAGCAATGGTGTCTCAAGAACCAAAATTTAGATGGGCTGTGCTAATTATTGCAAAGGCTTTGTTCTCATTAGAGCCTTCTAAATTGCACAAAAATTGATTCTAAATCATAATTGCTCGATGGAGACTCAGGATATCGTACACATTTCTTCCTCCTTCTCATTGCTTTTTATGAAATAAATCATGTGATGAATGAAACAAGGGTGTGGAGGTAGAAATGTGCATGATACCCTGCATCCCATGCACCAAGAAATTATGCTTTAGAATCAAATTTTGTGCAGTTTAGAAGGCTCCTATGAGAGAAAATCTTTTGCAATAATTGGCACAACCTATCTAAATTTCTACCAAGCATTGGTCTGAATTTTGATGAACATGTCTTCCCTTTGCCATCGAATTTATGGTACCACCATAGAAAATTAAGGGTTCTTGGTTGCAATTTCAACAAAGGTTGGTTGATTCTACTGTCCATGGTATGGCACCACTGTAGAAGATTGAAGGGATCTTGGTTCCAATTTTGATGATGGTTGGTCATTTTTGCCATCGAAGGTTTGGCTTCACCATCAAAAAAGTCAAGGGGTGTTCATCAAAATTTTGACTAGCAATGGATGCAAATGAGGAAATAAGAGTTCAGGCTAGACTAAAGAAATTGACGAACCTCTCGTTGGTAAGTTGACCTTTTTAAAGTCAAAATTTTGACGCATAATGATTGTGATAAAAAATCAACTAAAATAGATTGACAATAGGTTTAGTCATCTATTCGCCCAACTTTGGTCAAAATTGAGACCTTTTCTCGTCGAAATTTAGGGCTAAATTTACTAGTGATTCTAAGCAAGTTGAAAAGTTGTGAACTATTAAAACTTCCTCACCAAAGTAGTGTTATTTTGGAGCCTAAATTTTAAGTCACCTTAGATAATGAAACAAACATAAAACTTTAAATATTTTAAATAAAGCGGCAAAAATTGTAGTTTCAAAAAAAAGTCCAAGAAATTTTGTTTTTTTCTTGCTTTAAGATTAACAGTGGAAATTGTTTTTGTGTTTCATTGCTTTGAGACAAATGGATTTTTTCTGCAATAATATACTGAACAATATATGAGGCTTCTTATTAAGACTGATTTGTTGGATGATGAACATAAGGGAGAAAGTCAAGTATTATATTGACTTGAGTTTTAACATTCTAAGATATGTTAATGAAGTTATATTTGGTTGAGGAAGCATACCAATATTCTTCAAAAGTTGAGGAGAATGGGGAAGGGGCAAGTGGTGAGCCAAAGTATTAATAATGCACTATTGAGTATAAAGGAAGGTTCTTCAAGTGTAGTTGAAGTTGTAGATACACAAGAATTAGATGAAGAGAAGTAACATTGTAGCAAAAGAGCAAGTCTTGAAGGTAAAGAAGAGGGCTTCTAATATGGAGGAAAAGTGAGCATGAATCTAGAGATAGAGATAGAGGATAAGGTGCTCATAATTGTTTTTTTGGAGGCCTTTACAATTGTATCTTCAAAGTAGCTCATAAGGCCTAATGTTGTTCAAAAAACTCAGTAGCTCCAAATCAAGATGAACCTTGACTTGAAGAAATTGAACCTTTAATGGGAGCAAGCAAATAGTCCGCTCGATCAACAAATAATCCCCTCGATATATTATCACATGAGAAAAAGAGGAGGCTAATCATGAAAATAGGGTATTTCAAACATAAATAAAAAAAATGACACATAAGGCAAATAGAAGAACTCCAGTGAATGGCTGGACGTTATTCAGACATGTTGTCAGTGATTGAACTTTAGTAACCAAGATAATAGTCAAGGTCTGCCTTTGGAATTCCTTGATCCAAACACCTCTTTGAACATTAATATTGCAAGAATCTATTGTAGAAATTGTAAAATAATGAGAACCATTGACAACAATCTATCAACAAATAAAATAGAATCTTCTCTAGCAGAAGATCCTTCAGAAGCACACCACAAATAGGATTAGTAATAATAACAAAACAAATAAAGTTAAAGAAATTGAACCTGTAATGGGAGCAAGCAAATACTCCGCTCAATCAAAAAATACTCTGCTCGATCTAAAAATACTCCACTCAATCAGATGTTCAGTAAGAAGGAGCTCTCGATACTTATAAATAGAAGATTTTGCTATGGTTCCACTTCTGAAAACTAAAACACATGACAGACTGGCATTTAATTTTTTGCATGGCATGATATTTGAAATGATTCTAATACAATATTGATTGCTAGTTACAAATTTTAAATGATTCTAATACCATATCGATTGCAAATTAAACTCTATCTGACAGGTGGTGATGAATTTTAATTTTAATTTCTATTTCCAATCCATTCAATTTATTTGTAACTCCCATGCAATCTTTTTTCCTTACACGAGAATATTCATTGGTATATTCTTGTGTTGGCTCCTCTTGCTCCCATTGTATATGCCTTTGGGCATAATAAATGGGAAAAAGGTGTGGACTCGTTTTATGCTTGTAATATATGTACAAGTTGAGTTATAAGGCAATATATGGTTTTTAATTGTGATATTGCTATCAACTACATAGTTTTTAAAGTCAAATTTATTGATCCCATGTTTCATGAGTAGTGGTTCACAGAACTCATCTCTCATCATAATGAATGGAACACTTAACATGTATTGGATTTAGGTGATGCTCACAGAGGTGAAGCATCAAGACTTCTTTGGATGTCACCCATCCTAGTACTACTCCAACTTGAGCGCATTTAACTACAAAGGCTTTTCCATGGTTAAACTCACTTTGCTTGCAACCCCATTTGCAAAACCTCCACTAAGTGTTGTACCTTATGAACCATTCATTAGAAAACCTCTTAAGCTCATCAACTAATAAGTAGGAGATATTTTCCACAAAGCCAAATTGTGACATTGTTATTAGGACTTAATTGTGTAGCTTTTTGAGTCAAACTCATTAACCCCATGTTTCATGAGTGGTGGTTCATAGAACTCATCTCATGTGATAATGAATGGAACACTTTACATAGATTAGATATGTTGAAAAAAAGATTGTTTGATGTATGAAATCTGGAACAATCATTATATTGTCAATGATGTCAAACCTGCTTCTTACTAGTGAGACAATCACTTTTTGGTCTGAATATCATTTGTTTGATTGGTGAAGAGGACTTGAAAAGGAATGATAACAAGAGTACCGAGAGAAAGGTTGAGTTATATGGTGTATAAAAGGAGCACTAAGTCCAAGAAAGACATGGATGATATGATATATTATTTATCTACTTAAAGCTAAAGTTGATGGATACACTAGCTAAGTCTAGAAGAACAAGGAATACAAATTGTGTCTACTAAGCTTGACTGAGTAATTAGGTGGAGCCGAGCAATGTTAGTTCAAGCCGAGTAGAAAATTAGTTAGTGCCAAGCAAGGTGAAGAAACACAGTATTCTAAGTGAACTTAGTATGTGCCGAGTAAATTCTAGTGTGTGCTGAGTGACAGTAAAAGTTAGTATGAGCCAACTAAATTTTAATGGATGCTAAGCAATCCAATGTGTGCTGAACATTAGAAGCTAGTTGTTCTTGAGTGAAAAAAATATGAGTTTGATCAAAAATTCACTGAATTTGGGTTGACAAAGTTGATTTCTTGAATTGTGTAAAGTGTGTGGAAGATAAGCTTGATGAGGTGGAGGCATGTAATTCAAGATAAACCATTTTGAGGAAAATTCTAAGAGGATTGTAGAAGAAGTTTCTAGAGGGAACTAAATTGAAAAGAAGGAAGATTCAATGAATTTGACCTAACCCTAAAATAGATGATTGTGGTTGAGGGGAAAAAGATGTAAATTCTCTTCATAAGGTGATACAAGGTCAAAAGCAATACTTGGCATGTCTGGGAACCCAAGGAAGACAAGAAGTCTAGGGTGTTGCTTCATATGGTGGCCGAATAGAAGAGTCTACAATTGGCATGCAAAGCAAGAAGGATTAAGAGGACAAATGCTTGAAGGGTGAACAAGCTGTTAGAGATGAAGAGTATGAATGCCAAGTAGAATGGAGGACTGAAACAAAGATCTATAATTAACAAGTGAGTTGTGGTTTTTTATAAGATCAAGTCCTAATGTTACTTTCTAATCATTGTATCAGTTTAGGATAAATCCTTTGGATTAAGGTTGACCTAACAATCATTTGTAAATCCTTTAACTGATTGACATTCTAATGTAATGTTTAAAATTCTCTAACAAGGTTCACTCCTAACAGTGTGACTGAAATCCTATAACGAGGTCACATTTAATAGTGTGTATTGTAACCTTTAACATGGTTGGCCTTTCATAGGGCATCACTTCAGAAGAGTGAGAATTAATAGAATGTTACTAGTGATTTTTCCCAAACTGGGTTTCAACATAAAATCCTTGTGTCAAAATGTGTGAACGATTTTTTAGTGTTTAATGTTCACATTTTTGCAAAGTGATTCTAAAATAGGATAGTGATCTACTGAGTTATCGAATTATTAGATGCATGCATGATACATAATAAGGAGATATATGGATATGAGTTTGTTAAGTGTTGAAAAGCTTTATTGGATATTTGGATCTTGGATAACTAATTCACCCCCCTCTCAATTATTCTGAAGTATTCCAACAATTGGTATTAGAGCATTGGTTTCTTGTGAGGAATAGTTTGAAGGTACTAGAAGCTAAAGATCAAGATGTTCAAAAGAGAGGTACCCAAGCTTAACAAGGAGAACTTACCTGCACGGAAGAGTTTGATAAAGTTACATATAGGAGGACTTGGAGTCTATACACACTCTACAATTATCACTAAGTATGTTGACCCTACTAGAGCCCCTATTGCTGAGGATCTGAAAAAGAAGAAAGAACACAATTAGGCAATATTGGAGATTATATCTTCCCTAAGCTACATTGAGTTCGATGACATTAAAGGATGTGATTCTACTAATAAGATGTGGGATGCTATAGAGAAGATTTATGGAGGAGACAAAAATGTATTGAGAGCCAAATCTGAAAGTCTCAGAGGTAAGTTTGATGATATGAGAATGCAAGAAGGTGAGAATATAGTTCAATATTGTGTTAGACTAAAAGAAGTTGGTAATGCTATCAGAGAAGCAATTGATACTATTAAAGATACGACTATGATCAACAAAGTATTGAGAACTCTACTGCCTATCTATGCTATTAGAGTCTCTGCTATACAAGAACTATAATGATTTGACCCTTGAAGGACTGATGGGTAGACTCACTACCTTTGAACTCTCTAATTTTGATAATTTCAAAACTGAAAATGTTGAATCTTCTTTCAAAGCTAAATTGCCACTAAAAGAGCCTAAAGAAAAGAAAAAGAAAAAAATCAAACATGTTTCTAGTGATAGTGAATACAGATGAAGATGATATAGAAGAGCTTGAAGCATTGTTGGCTAGGAGATTTCACAGAGGCAAAGGAAAATAAAAAGGTAAGTTACCTATCATATTTTTCAATTGCAATGAGGTTGGCCATATTGCTGCAAGGTGTCCTGATAAGAAGAACAATAGAAGTGGAGATAAATTCAGAGGTAAAAGAGATGAGAATAGAAATGACTATAAGGATATAGGAAAGAAAGCCTGGTACATTGCTAAAGAGGAATCAAATTAAGAATATGATGATAATGATGATGAAGTTGTCTATGTTGCAATGAAGAATGATTCTAATGAAGATGAGGCAATTGCATTGGTGTCTTAGCTGAATAAGAGTGACAAGTGGATAATTGACAATGGTTGTTCTAATCACATGAATGGATATAAAAGTAAGTTCAATTCTCTTGTGCATTATGATGGTAATAGTGCTAGGTTTGGTAGTGATGCACCATGTCTAATAAAAGGCAAAGGATTAATAAAACTAACAGATAAGATCTTATGTGACAATGTTTACTATGTACGACTTAACTATAATCTATTAAGTGTGTCACAATTGAATAGTGCTAGATGTAAGGTTGAGTTTGAAAACAAAAAAGGTAAGATCTATGATGCTAGTGGAGAACTAATTGGAAATGGTGATCAAACTAGAGGTAATCTATTTTATCTTGACATGAATGATACTACTTGGCTTGTTGTACAATTTGATGATGTGGGGCTATGGCACAAAAGACTATGTCATGTAAATTTTGATAATTTGGTCAGTATCAGTAAGATGAAGAGAGTTAGAGGTTTTCCAAAATTGAAGAAACTGGATAATGTAATTTTTAAACCATGTTAGTTAGGAAAGATGGAAAAATCTAGTTTTAAAAGTAAAACTCACTCTTCAAAAAAAAATCTGAAATTAGTTCATATTGATTTGCATGGTCCAATTAATGTGCAAAGCGAAAAAGGTGACAAGTACATTATCTTATTTATTGATGATTATTCTAAGATGATGATAGTTATTCTTTTTAAAGAAAAATTTGATGCATTTCAAATATTTAAGTGGTACTTGGTAAGAGTTGAAAAGGAAACTAGAAAGAGCTTGAAATGTCTAAGATCTGATAGAGGTGAAGGAATTTACATCAAATAAGTTTCAGATATTCTATAATGATAGAGGAATCAAGAGACAAACTTTTGCACATAGGACCCCTCCACAAAATGGGATTGCTAAAAGGAGGAACAAATCTATAATGGACTGTGCTAGAAGACTAATGATTGGAGAAGAATATTGCTTTGAAATACTAGAGAGAAGCTATCACTACAACTATCTATACCTTGAACAGAGTAAAAGTCAAGAAAGGTAGAAATTCCACACCTTTTGAAAAATGGTATGGATACTCACCCAATGTAAAATATTTTAAGGTATTTGGAAGTAAGTGCTACATTCTTAAGGACAATAGAAATGACAAATTTGATGCTAAAAGCGAAGAAGGTATATTCTTAGGCTATTCCACAAGAAATAAATCTTATAAGTGTTTAAATACTAACACTAACAAAGTTGTGGAAAGTGAAAATGTGAAGTTTGATGAATATATAGAGGTACATGAAGTTGAACCTATGAAGAAACCTAAAGATTAAAAAACTTTTGTATACTTCTATGAAGATATGAGTGATGATGAAGTTGTGAACCAAGCTGTTAATCAACAACAACAAGTTTTAGTAATTGTCGAGTACATACAATGAATGTTGAGTTGCATTCAGGAGCCAAGTTGCAATTAGAAACCAAGGTACATTCTAATACTAAGATTAGTACACATGAAAGGAATGCTGAATTACCTAATAGAAAAGTGCACAATGATTCTAAATTTGAAAGATCCATTGTAGAAAGTAAAGCAGAACCAAAATTGTCAAAGTATGCCAGAAAACATCATCCTATTAAACAAATTATTGGAGACAAAGAAGCCAAACCAATTACAAGGAACAAGTTAAGAAGTGACACATGTTTGCTAAGAATGCATGAGCCTAAGTCAGTAAAGGATGCATTAGAAAATGATGACCGAAGTCAAGCCATGAGAGAAGAGATTGATCAGATTGAGAAGAACAAAGCCCGGTCACTTGTACCTAGACTAAAAAACAAGAATGTTATTGTAACCAAGTGGGTGTACAGAAATAAACTAAATGAGAAAGTTACAAGGAATAAGGAAAGATGAGTTTGCAAGTGGTATGCTCAAGAAGAAGGAATTGACTATGGAGAAACATTTTCTCCTATTGCTAGATTGGATGGAGTAAGAACTCTGCTTGCTTGCTTTGCATACAAAGGTTTCAAAATATATCAAATGGATGTGAAATTTGCATATTTGGATGACATATTAGAAGAGAAAGTTTACATTGAACAACGTAAAGGATTTGTTGATCCAAACAACAAGAACATGGTATGTAGATTACACAAAGCTTTATATGGTTTAAAGAAAGCCCCAAGAGCATTGTATGAGAGACTTCATAATTATTTTGCGAAGATTGGTTTTGAGAAGACTGACGACAACAATAATATGTACTTGAAGATTGAAGGAGGTAAAGGTATTTTACTAGCTGAATTTTTTGTTGATGATATCATATTTGAAGGACAAAATGCATTGTGTAAGATATTTTTGATGAAATGAAGAGAAAATTTGAGATGTCCATGTTTGGAGAGAATAAATTCTTTGTTGATTTGCAAATGTATCAAATGAAGTATGGTATTTAAATTACTCAGTCCAAGTATGTGAAGGAAATATTGAAAGCTTTTGGTATGGGGGATTCAAAACATGCTAGCACACCTATGGTCATAGGACACAAACTATCCAAGATTGATGATTTTGGTGAAGTAAATCAAACATTATATAGGTCTATGATTGGAAAATTGTAATATGTAGTTCATAGAAGACCTGATAGTGCATTAGCTATTGGGATTGTTGCAATATTTTTTACAAATCTTAAGGAGAATCATTTAATGGTAGTGAAAAGGATTATGAGATATCTGAAAGGGACAGAAGACTATGGTCTATACTACAAGAAAAATGACAAGTTTGAATTGAGAGCCTATACATATGCTGATTGGGACGGAAATGTTGATGAAAAAAAGAGTACAAGTGGTGGAACATTTTTCTTAGGAAAAAGACTAGTCTCATGGACTAGTAAGAAACAAAATTTTATATCACAATCTACTGCTGAAGCTAAATATGTGGTTTTTGTAGTGAATTGTATAAATGTGGTATGCATCAAACAACTACTCAAAGGCATGAAGGAGAAAATTACTGAACCTGTGATACTCTATTGTGACAACACAAGTGCTATAAATATATCTAAGAACCCTATGATGCATACAAAGATAAACCACATTGTAATCAAGTATCATTACTTGAGAGAGCTAGTTCAATACAAAGAAGTAAAAATGGAATATGTGAATACAAAAGAATAGATAGCTGATATATTCACAAAATCTTTACCTAAGGATGCTCATGAGTATCTAAAAGGTAAACTATGGGTGATACCCCTATCTAGAGCTATTTAAGAAGCGAGAGTAGTGCCCTACATCAACTAAGTTGAATGTCATATTTTACACCTTGATGCAGTGGATTTTACTTTAGGAATTGCCTAACGTAATCAAGGACCTAGAACAAAAATCAGTCATAAGCAAGGTGATAGAGGGGGAACTTGAATTGTTAACATCTGCATTTTGAGATGACAAGTCTTTGAAATTATTGACAAAGAGGGAGATATGCATTAAAGAAGGAGAGATAACCTAAAGAGCGCGTAAGTTAGAAAGAAAGAGAGAGATAGTTAAGGAGAGATCTACATGGAGAAAATACATGAACGAAGATATACTTGAAAAAAGGAGAAATTGACACTATGAGGGAGATATGAAAGGAAGTCAAAAAGAGGGAGATATAAGAGAGATACATTGAAGGAGATTGATAAAGCCACATTTCCCTACATAGAGGAAGGACACATACTGATAGAGGGAGAGATTTCAATACAAGGTATTAATTTTAGCTTTGGTATTGGTTTTCCATCAATGCCAAAGAGGAAGATTGTTGAAAACAAGATTGTTTGATGTATGAAATCTGGAATCATTATATTGTCAATGATGTCAAACCTGCTACTTGTTGGTGAGACAATTGCTTTTTGGTCTGAATGTTATGATTTGTTTGATTGATGAAGAAGAGTACCTAGAGAAAGGTTGTGTTATATGGTGTATAAAAAGGAGCATTGAAACCAAGTAAGACATGGATGATATGATGCATTGTTTATCTACTTAAAGCTGAAGTTGATGGATACACTAGCTAAGTCTAGAAGAACAAGGAATACAAATTCTGTCTGCTAAGCTTGATTGAGTGATTAGTTGGAGCCGAGCAATGTTAGTTCAAGCTAAGTAGAAAATCACTTAGTACTGAGAAAGGTGAAGAAATAGTGTATGCCGAGTGAATTAAGTATATTTTGAGTAAATTCTAGTGTGTGCTAAGTGATAGTAAAATTTACTATCAACCGAGTAAAGTTTAGTGGATGTCGAGCAACCTAGTGTATGTTGAGCATCAAAAGCTAGTTGTTGCTGAGTGATAGCAATATGAGTTTGATCAAAGATTTGTTGAATTTGGGCTGACAAAGTTGATTTCTTGAATTATGTGGAAGATAAGCTTGATGAGCTAGAGGCACAAAATTCAAGATAAACCATTTTGAGGTGAACTCTAAGAGGATTGTAGAAGAAGTTTCTAGAGGGAACTAAATGGAAAAGAAGGAATATTCAATGAATCTAACCCAACCCTAAAATGGGAAATTGTGGTTGAGTGGCAAAAGATCTAAATTCTCTTTATAAGGGGATACAAGGCCAAAAGAAATAGTTGGCATGTGCGAGAACCCAAGGAAGACAAGAAGTCTAGGGTGTTGCTTCATATGGTGGCCGAATAGAAGAGACTGTAATTGGCATGTAAAGCAAGAAGGCTTAAGAGGATGAATGCTTGAATGGTGAACAAGCTATCAGAGATGAAGAGTATGAATGCCAAGAAGAATGGAGGACTAAAAAAAAAATTTGTAATCAATAAGTGAGTAGTGATTTGTTATAAGATCAAGTCCTACTATTACTTTCTAATCATTATATTAGTTTAGGATAAATCCTTTGGATTAAGGTTGACCTAAAAGTCATTTGTAAATCCTTTAATTGGGTGACATTCTAATGGAATGTTCTAAAGTCCTCTAACAAGGTTCACTCCTAAAAAGGTGATCAAAATCCTTTAACTAGGTCACATTTAATAGTGTGTATTATAACCTTTAATAGGGTTGGATTTTCATAGGTAATCACTTTAGAAGAGTAAGAATTAGTAGCATGTTATTGGCGATTTTCCCAAATTGGGTTTCCACGTAAAATCCTTGTGTCAAAATGGGTGAATGATTTTGTAGTGTTTAATGTTTACATTTCTACAAAGTGATTTTGACCTAGGACAATGACCTACTAAGTTATGGAATTATTAGATGCATGTATGATACATTATAAGGATATATATGGATATGCATTTGTTAAGTGTTGAAAAGTTTTATCTGGACATTTTGACCTTGGATAACTTATTCACCCCCCTCTTAGTTATTCTACAATATTCCAATAGGATCTAGGTGATGCTCATAGAGGTGAAGCACTGAAACTTCCTGGGAGGTCACCCATCCTAGTATTACTCCAACTTGAGCATGCTTGACAAGATACTTTCCTCTATGGTTAAAACTACTCTATGGGAACCCCATTTACAAAACCTTCACCAAGTGTTGTGCCTTATGAAGGTAATCAGTCTTTCTCTATTTCTTATCTATATTGTTGTCTCTCAATGGGCCTGTTCCTTCTTGTCTTTTGTTTTGGCATCCAACCTATATTATTTAGTTGTTGTTTTGGTTTGTGCTGCGTTAATGTGTAAATCTATCATGTAATATGATGTTAACAGTTCCGGGATCTCTTCAAAACTTGTTGTTACTTAATAAAAAACATAGAAATGTGAATAAAATAAAATCAATTTAATAAAACCTTACAAATAAACCAACATCTAAAATCCATGTGGTTTAGTTATTGTGATGAAGACTTATTCATAGTTTTGCTTTGGTCCTGGCTCACATGACAATGCTAAATAACAAACAAAAAAATCAACAAAATTTAAACTTAAATTTTAAATACAATATATTTTAACAATAAAGCATTATAAAGCTAAGCCATAGCTAAACCATTAAGTAGTCACCATCGCTGAAAACTCTCTTTGCTCTTGCTTCATTTTTTCTTAGAAATTGCTCAAAACAAAAATAATAAAATATAAAAATAAAACATGCAAACTAAATGGAGATTAACTCTACTACACATAGTCAAACCAATATAACCAATTTGATAGTGAAACAATCACAATGAACAACTAAACCAATAATAAATTCATGGTTTTCTTTTGAATTTGTATTATGAATTAGGAGTTAGTGTTGATCTATAAGCCTTGTTGTCTATTAGTGTCTAACATAGTCATTTTATAGGTAGTGTTGGTTGGTCATCACTATGACTAAGCCATCCAGAGAATGTCGAGTTATAGGGACTTGTTTATATATCACTACATGTTGAGCAATTCAGAGGTTACCAAGAACCCTAGGAGAGATCTAGCCACTATACATGCCAAGTAAAACAATGGAGACTGAGTGATGCAAAAAAGTTAACTTAGGCTAAGTGAGTTAGTATATGCTGAGCTTGTAGAAGCTAAATGCTAGCAAGAATATTAGTTATGACTGAGTGTCAGAACATTCAATTGTTGAGTAAACCAGTTTCAATATTTGTGTTTGTAATGGCACAAACACTTATATAAACCATTTTGGCCAACTTCTATGCGACCTTTAAAGTGTTGTAGAGATGAAGAAGGATAAAATTACGTGTTTTTTTATAAGGCATTAATCCCAAGGAAATTAGATTAACCAATCAAAAAATTAGAAGGGTAAAACAAAAAAATGATTAATTATGGATCGTTGATTATAATCTAATTATCTATTTAAAGAAGGATCTAACCATAAATCATTATGGTGAGTGTAAGAAGGCATGAAGGTGTGAACAAGCTAAGGACATAACATGAGAGGCTAAGTTTGATAAGGAGATCGGATAGAGAAACCTAGTAGTGAAGAGAAGAACATAGTAGATTAGATAAGATCAATTTTGGACATTGAAGAGAGGAGATCTGTAAACAACTTGTATAGAGAAAATTGAAGGATTAGTTACTGAGATATTCTAACAAGTGTATTAGGGAAAATATCTTAACAGAGTGATTTTAACAGACCTTGTTCAAATCTCCTAACATAGTGCTTACTTTATTGTGAGTTTAAATCCTTTAATCAAGGTAGACATAATAGTCTTATATTACTTTTAACTGAGTATACCACTCATAGGGAAGATCATCAGAAGTGATCAAATTGTAGCCCTAACAGGCAAACTTTGTTTTTGTAACAACAAAGATTTGTGGGTTTCATCCCCATCCCCCCCAAACCCCCCCCCCCCCCCCCCAAATTTCACCTTCACCTTGGAGGGTTTCAAGGTAACTAAAATCTTTGTGTTATCTGTTTATATTTTCATGGATATTATGCTTAGATATATTTCATTTCAACATTATAGTTTATGATTATATGATATGGGATCTAAAATATGAGATGGATTAGGAGTAAATGCAGTTAATTTGTTATATTGTTCAAGTAGAGAAAACTTTTATAGATCCTGATTCACTCCCCCCCCCCCTCTCTATATCTTATTTCCCAATAAGACTTCCAAAAATTGGTATCAGAGCATAGTTCTCTTGAAAGAAGTCTAACAACTTTAGAGTTCAGATCTTGGAGATGGAGGGCTACAAAATGGGAAAGATCATTGAGAATAAAATGATTGAAATCTAGATCATACTGCAACAACTTGAAGCAACTAAAGAAGAGTTAAGGAAATCCTTAAAGAAAATAAAAGACATGGCCATTTAGAAAAATGAAGCTCTATATAAGAAATTTGATACCAAAGAATTTCTTAACAGTGGAAATTCTAGTGACAGTGATGCAACAACTATTGGAAAATAATAACATTCTAAGTGAAGAAGTTAGAGGATTGAAGAGAGAGAATGGAATTCAATTAGTAAGACTATGTGAAGTGACTAAACAAAAGAAGAAAGATGAAGAAGAAAAACTCATGGATGAAGAAAGATGAAGAAGAAAAACTCATGGATGAAGACAAAGGACAAATGACTACTAGACTTGAAGAAATGTCATTTGATGTGTAGAAGCATACAAATACACAGTTGGATATGATGAACCTGTTGGAATGTCTTAATGGGAAGAAAGATTCTGAGAGGGTGGGGGGGGGGGGGGGGGGGTGAATCAGAAGTATTGGCCTTTGAAACACTTTTAAAACCTTAATAACATATAACTGAAATTAACATGCATGCATATAACCATTGAACAATCATGAGAAACAAAACATGCATCACCACATAACACTTGAGATTTTGATAACCTAGAAACCCTCCAAGAATAAGAAGGTAAAACTGGGGTGGGGATGATACCCAAAAAATTATTGCAGCAATTGATTTCAACCACTTCTGATGGTTTGCCCTGTTAAAGGCCTGCTCTGTTAAAGGCTACAACACACTGTTAAATGTGACCCTATTAAAGGATTTCTAAACCCTGTTAGGAGTGTGCCTTGTTAGAGGACTTAAGAACATTCAACTTAGAATGCCACCTTGTTAAAGGATTTACATAAGGTTGTTAAACCTACCCAAGTCCATGGGATTTCCAAGTTCCTAATACAATTTCGAGAGAGAATTAGAATAATACACCTGATATAATGCAATCTCTGATGCTAATCTCAGGTACTTGTTCTGCTCTTACTATTAACTGATCTCTGCTATATGTAATCTTCTAATTGTGTTCCTTGTTCTGTTATGATCAACCGGATGTGTAAATGCTATCCTTTCCTCTAAATCTTTGACACCAATGTTCTACAATGACCTTAATAGACTTCTACTTTTCCTTCTTCTCACGAATCCTTTCTCTTCTCTCTTTGTCCAATGGCATCAAGACTCCCTTATAAAGATTAGTGGTCCGTCATGCATCCTTGATTCAAATGTTCACCTATTGGCTGCATGCAGTTTCCAATTTTCTGATTGGTTGCATGAGGATTGCATAGGTGATTGTGAGGATTTGATCTTATCCTTTTATCCTATCAATGAGGCATGCATAATCATTTTTCATCTTGGCTTGCGATTGTACAAAATTTTATGTTGATCCTGCATTGCTCGACACATGAAGTAATATTGATGCTCAACACCATCTATTCCGGATTGCTCAACATCTACTGTAGTTTTTGAATTACTTGGCACCTGATAGTTTTTTACATTGCTCAGCTTCTACTGATTCTTGAATTACTTGGCTCGTATAGGATTACTTTGTCACTCGGCACCTATTGAATTCCTACTTTGCTCGACACCTATTTGACTTCTGCTTTGCTTGACTCCTGTTGGATGCTAAGTCACTTGGCACATGTTGAATTCTATATAGCTTGGCATATATTGTAATGTGTTGTGCTCGAAAGCAACTATAGTTTGCTCGGCAGTATCTGTGACTCAACATGTATAGTGAAGATGGTTAAGTGTGTTGACACTCAATTGTCAATCTTACTTATCGATCAAGCCATTTCTGAGAAGTTGTTTTTTTAAAATTAGGCTACCTTTAATTAAGCCGCGCGGGCTATAAATGCAGTTTGTTTGTTTTTAAATTTTTTTTTGTTGTATTTTAACATTTTTAAATCATTAAAATTTGGTTATAGTTTTTTTTTATATATGTATAAAATTTTAATTATTAATGTTATTAATAATTATTATTAATTTTATTAATAATGATTATTAATTTTATTAATAATGATTATTAATAAGATTAATATTTGTAATATATTTTTTTCTTAAATATAAATAAATTATTACTTAATAATAATATTTTGTTTATAAAAGATATATATTGTGAACAATTAATTTAAGATATTAATTAATTATTTTAAATTAGGTGATCTTTTATTGTAAGTCTAGAATAATGAAAATCAATGGGATCTTATCATCATCAGCTTAGAGTCAATATAATAATATTTACCTTAGTAAAGTTGGAAAATTGATCATGGGGTAAATATTTGTTTTATACTTAAGCTATTATTAAATTTACTATAAGGAAAACGATGAAAGTATTCCATCACTTGTTAGTAAACTCGAAAAATGAAAACTGAAACCCCACATTCAACTTAAAACTGAAAACATGTGTTTGTACCTTGTTTCTCCTTAGACTTTATATGTTTGGGATTTTTGGGGTTGACTAGAGTGTTGACTAGTTATAGGAAGTCTACCAGAGGCTTGGGGGGGTTTGTGAGTGTGGTATCATGTTGACTCGATCTTGATCATTATTGCTCAACCATGTATGTGATGGTATGTTTATGATGAGTATATTTGTTTTATTGATTATTATGTTTTAGTGTCTTGGTGAAATAGCGAAATGTATGCTATGAGATACCTGAATAACCATTATGAGTTATTGATTAGTATTGTTGGATTATTGCCGGTTGCTTGTTGAGAACCGATGAATACTTGACTTATCTTATTGCTTTCCAGTTGCTCGTAGAGAACTGATGTGATTACTATGATTATCTTTCTGATGCTTTCTAGTCACTTGTATAGGACTGAGGTGATTTTGCTATGATTATTTGATTTGTGATTTCATGAGCTTAGGGTAGGATTATCTTTATGTAGTGTCGGGAAGTGGCTTGCAATGGGGGTTGGGGACCCTAAGTGGTCCTGGGGGTAACCCATTGTAAGTTGTTTAATAAGTGATAACTTTACACTTAATACTAACTTAAATGAATCTAATAAGAGATAATTGTATGTTCTCGCCCATGCCATGAGTGCTATTACAGACTAGGATGGGAGTAGAGAGAACGCTTGGTTATGACCTTGCATTCTGTAGTATGCCTTGTCAGTGTGAGAGGATACTAGTGGCCGTAGGGATCACTAGGGACCCGAGAGTCCTAAGGGACTGCTCGGGTAACTTCGAATGTGATTTGTGCGATGACACTTTCTCGCTTACATAGTAGATACCTACGTGTCTTTGTGGTGCCTTTGGGTTTAGATGTCGATCTATTTTAGGAACCTTTGAGTTAGCATACTTATAGGATTTCCTGGACTTAGAGAGTATTTATGTTATATGTTTTGTTATCCTATTTGGGACTTGAGACTATCTCCTCAGCACGGTGGGAGTGGACCATTTAGGTTCCACGTGATTGAGTGGTAGTGCTTTATACTCTTACCATTGAGATCCGTCCGAGACACCGTGGTTGGAGTATTCCTGTTGGCATATACCTTCATTCTGTTCATGGATCATTATGATATATGGTTATATTATATGTTGGATGTTGTATCATTTTATGATGGATGTATATCTCTTGATGTATGGATTTATTATGTATGATGAATGGTTTCATTTATTTTATTGCACGTGTATCATGGATCCGAAGAGGATGATGTATATTTATTTTGCTTATGTATATTCTTTTAAGCCTTTCATACCCTGTGACATGTACAGTGGATGAATGAGCATTCCGAATTAATTTACCAAGAGGCATTCAAAACAATTTGTATATTTTATGGATATTGGACTTTTCATTATTCTCTCATATGGATGTATTAAATGATGGACTTAGTTTTTAGATTAGATTTTAAATGTGATTCAACGTCATGGGATCTTTAAGAAATGCAACCTATTTTGTATGTTATTGCTTCTGCTACTTTGTGTTTGATGTGTATGTTATACTTTCTTTAAAAAAAAAAAATGCTATCAAACTTAGTCAAACTTTAGGTTATTTCTTTTGGATCCCTTGGTGGGGTGTTACATGAAGAAGCTTGGTCAACATCAAGCTCATATCCTAATGGTCTAAGCCATCTTTCTCTTGGAAGGACTGCTTGGATGTAAGTAAAATCAATGTCAACCAGAAAGCATATGTCATTTACATGCTTTTCTACCAGTGAAACTGGTATCCTCATTCTTTTCTTCATTGCATTCTTGAAATAATCAAAATAGATAGTCATTTGATCATCAAAGCTATCTCCTATTTGTGCAATGAAATCATTTATTTGATCAACAATTGTTTTGTTCTGACTCTAGTTGACTTTGCCAAATGAAGGGAATTCCTTCATCACATAAAAGAACATGCAAACTAGCACTGACCCAAATTTACATTGTGATCCCTTGGAATTTCTAAAAGCTCCAAGATTTTCATTAATATGTTGCAACATGAGCTCTGCGAGGTCATAGGTGTGGTCTTTCTTTACAAGCTTATATGCCATATCCACTGCTATGCAGGGTACACTATTCAACCTGCTGGACTAATAAAATTTGTGTGATATGATCCTCACAACAAAGTTTAGAAGTGGATCAGTTATGGTATCTATGGTCATGCCTCTGTTATTCCACTTTGCTCCTGTGTTCTTCTCAATTGTTTCCTTTTTGTCACTTCTCAATGTCTTTGGCCGATCTAGGGTTGGAAAACCTGTGACCCTCTGAACCATTTTCTTGGTAATCTTGACTGGTCCTTACTCTAACCAGAATGCTCCATCATGGATTCTGCTAAGTATTATGCGTATCCACTCAATTTTGAATACGATTGGAAAAACTAGGGCTTTGGTTAAACCCTTCTTCTCTATGATAGAAAACTCATCTTTCAATATACCATTATCATAGAGTTTTTCAAAGGCATTAAAAATTTCCAAGTCTCCTATGGCTCCTATTTTGTAGTTGTAACACTTTCGCACATCTTGAACCATAACAAATTTTTCAGGAATGGCGGATAGGGCACCAACAAGATCTTTTTTATATGCAACTTCTGGTATGGGCCTAAACTCAGGTTGTTTAATCTTGTTACTAACAAGTTGAATTTCATGGCTTTCCTTCCTTTGGGTTGACTTTGAACTAGATGCCATTTTGACTGAACTAGGGTTTGACATTTAAAACAAACTTCACAAACTGTACAATTTGGCACCTGAAGGAAATACTTGGTTAGATGCTTAAAATCACTCGAGTAGATGCTAAATCACTGCAAATCACTAGTTGAAAGCTTGAAAATTGCTCAGTCGTGCTCTTGGTAATTGCTCTTTGTTTGAATGGCTCAAAATGAAATGATTTTCACCTTTAAACATCTCAAAAACCTTGCATTTAATGCATTTTGTACCTTCACCTATCACTCAGCTTCCAAAGGTTTTTCAACTCGACATCCACTCGGCAACTATTCTCACTCGACATCTACTAATTTTTTTAGTAACTCGGCCACCACTGCAGTTTTTATGCGGCTTCCACTTGACTTCTTAACTTGGCATCCAAAGTAGTTTCACTCGGCAACCAAAGACAGCTCGACGTCATCATTCAAGTTTTGTCTTAGCATCTTATCTCATGCAAATTTATACTTTGCAGTGCTTCATCACAGTTTAGTGCTGATGTATGATACCTCCTTATATGTATCAGCCCCATAGGCTCATCTTGTGATTAGTTGGATGAGATATGATCACTTGACCTCGTGGGTGAAGTGAACCTTCCATTGGATGTACTTGGTCCATCCTTTTTCTACCATGCCTTCTTCATGTCTATTCTGATGTGTTTCACATAAATCTTTTCTTTGCCCTTATTTACTTCAGTCTTGGGTGCCTTGGCCTTTGTTGGACCATTCCTGCTGACATGTCCAGTTTTCAAGCAACTGAAGCAAGTAGTTTGGTTCAAACATCTTTTATAGTTCCCCTTGAAATGTGTTCTTATGCAATTCTAGGGTATGTGACCATACTCTTGAAAATAGTGACAACTTTGCCTGCTATTATAGTCCCAATTGTAATGGTGTACATAGTTGTCCCTTTTTACATGCTGATTTGGTGTCCACATAGTATTTGATCTGCATTCAAAGGCTCTATGTCCATACTTCTTGCAATTATGACAGTGTCCATCAAATCTTTGTGTCCTTGTGACTTTAGACCTGCAGTCTTGTGTCATATGTCCTTGCATGTTGCACTTGTGACAATAACCCTTACTTTTGGGAGTGTTCGACTCATTGATCCTTCTACTGCTGTAGACATTAGCAATATGCCCCTTTTTATTACAATAATGACAAGTGGGTTTAGAATCCTTACCTTTTTCACTTCTTTGCTCAACACTCTTTGATGATTCCCCAACTTCAGTGCTGATGTATCCAAGTCCTAATGTATCATGGGCTAATGTTGGGGATTTTAGCAACTATTCAAAGTACTTGATAGCTTCACTTGACTTGTTGAGATTCTTTGCTCTTTCTTTTTCTCTGTTCAATTCATTCTATAGTTGTTCATTTTTAATCCTCAAAGTAAAGATCTCAATATCTTTCATATTGAGTTCATGATGAAGATTCATCAGTTGGGCAAGTGTATCCATCTGCATGTTTGAGATCCTTGTTAATTCAGTACATTTTTCTTCAAGTCTGTTTGCAAGATTTCTTTTGTCGTCTTCCATCATGACTCTATCCTCAACTGCTCTTTTATTTTTCTTAGTGATCTCACATAGCATCATGGCCTGTGATTCATGCTCTATCTTAAGAGTTCTTATCTCTTCTACTTGAATTCTATTTTTCTCCATCAGTTCTGCTATTGCTGCATCAAATTCTTTGGAATCTCCTTTGGCAAATACTTGTGTGGTGTCAATCTCCGTGTAGTGAATATCATTTTTGGCTATAGCTATTTCCTTCCTTCTTTTAAAGGACTTTCTTAATTCCTCTCTAGCTTCCTCTACCTTGTGTAGAGCGAGATGCACATCTATCACCTGGTTCTCAATGATCTTTCCAAGTTTGAAAACTTCCATCTTCAAATCTTTTCCTCCAAGCTGTTACGCTTCTCCGATACCAATTGTTGGAATGTATTAATGGGAAGAATGATTCTGAGAGGGGGGGGGGATGTGAATTAGAAGTACTGGCCTTTTAACCACTTTTAAACCCTTAATAACATATAACTAAAATTAACATGCATGCATATAACCATTAAACAATCATGAGAAACAAAACATGCATCACCACATAACACTTGAGATTTTGATAACCCAGAAACCCTCCAAGAATAAGAAAGTAAAACTAGGGTGGGGATGATACCCACAAAATTACTACAGCAATTAATTTCAACCACTTCTGATGGTTTGCCCTGTTAAAGGTCTGCCCTGTTAAAGGCTACAACACACTGTTAAATGTGACCCTGTTAAAGGATTTCTACACCTTGTTAGGAGTGTGCCTTGTTAGAGGACTTAAGAACATTCAACTTAGAATGCCACCCTATTAAAGGATTTATATAAGGTTGTTAAACCTACCCAAGTCCAGGGGATTTCCAAGTTCCTAATACAATTTTGAGAGAGTATTGGAATAATACACCTAATCTAATGTAATCTTTGATGCTGATCTTAGGTACTTGTTCTGCTCTTACTATTAACTAATCTCTGCTAGATCTAATCTTCTGATTGTGTTCCTTGTTCTGTTATGATCAACTGGATGTGTAAATGCTGTCCTTTCCTCTAAATTTTTGACACCAATATTCTGCAATGACCTTAATAGACTTCTACTTTTCCTTCTTCTCATGATTCCTTTCTCCTCTCTCTTTGTCCAATGGCATCAAGACTCCCTTATAAAGATTAGTGGTCTGTCATGCATCCTTGATTTAAATGTTCACCTATTGGCTACATGCAGTTTCCAATTTTCTAATTGGTTGCATGAGGATTGCATAGGTGATTGTGAGGATTTGATCTTATCCTTTTATCTTGTCAATGAGTCATGCATAAACATTTTTCATCTCAGCTTGCGATTGCACAAACTTTTATGCTAATCCTGCATTGCTCGACACATGAAGTAATACTAATGCTCGAAAGCATCTATTCTGGATTGCTCGGCATCTACTATAGTTTCTGAATTACTTGGCACCTGTTAGTTTTTTGCATTGCTTGGCTTCCAATGATTCTTGAATTACTTAGCTCGTATAGGATTACTTTGTCACTCGACACCTATTGAATTCCTACTTTTCTCGGCACCTATTTGACTTCTGCTTTGCTCGACTCCTATTGGATCCTGAGTCACTCGACAAATGTTGCATTGTATATAGCTGGACATAAACTGTAATGTATTGTGCTTGGCAACAACTGTAGTTTGCTCAGCACTATCTATGACTCGACATGTATAGTGTAAAGATGGTTAAGTGTGTTGACACTCAATTGTCAATCTTACTTATCGATCAACATAACCTATTGTTAATTAAAAATCAAGAGTTGAAGAGAAAGGACATAGAGACTAAAAATCTGAGATCATAGAGTGACCAACTAAGGAATGAGTTGAAATCTGAGAAAGAACTTTTGGAAAGAATGGATAAACCAAGTGAAGCAAAAAGATAATTTGAAGAACTGATGAGATCACTAAGGTCACCTAGTGATACTTTTGGTCTAGGACATATCAAGCAAACTTCATCTACTGAGGGAGGAGAGTCATCAAAGAGTGGAGATCAAAGAAATGAAAAATCTAAAGGCAAACCTACGTGCTATCATTGTGTAAAACTAGGACACACAACAAATATATGCAAAAGCAAGAAAGGTACTCAAAACCCTAAACCTAAGTTTACTAGGAATTATTTTAATTGCAAGAAATAGGGACACTAAGAACATGAATATAGGTCAAAGACAAGTGATCCACCTACTACACCTAGATTTGAAGGACATTTCTATATATGTCAAAAATATGAACATAGAGCTCAAGAATGCAGATCTAAAGAAAAATCCAACTAGACATCTAAAAGGAAAGTTCATGCTCCTAAGCAAGGTATCTTGTACACTTGGGATTACAAGACATGGTAGAATTTTCATTATTGTGTACAGTATGGACATATTCCACAAAATTGCATTAAGACACATTTCAAAGGAAATTATTAGAGATGGTTAAATGGAAACCTAGTTTGTTTTAGTTGTCCCAAGGTTGGACATGTTAGTAAGAACTACAAGACCCGAGCACCAGCACCAAACAATAAAAAAAACAATTGAAAAGGAAAAGTTGAGATGAAATAATCATGGAAAAGATAGTAGAAGTTGGAAGTAGTGGATCAAATGGAGTTGAGATCACCCAATTAAATGGATCAGGCGATCACACTACATCTGACTAAGCAAAGAAGGTATGTAAAGGAACTATATATTTGAATGATATATTATACACTAGTTCCTAATAAGAAATGTGATTAAAAGTCCATATCAACATGAATAAGATATGCATTAGGACATATCTAAGAAAAGAATTGGGAAATGAAATCAATCATACTATCAAGTGTTGAGCATTAGTAATATTATCTGTATTGGCCAAGCATTTGCAATATAGACCAAAAGCTTACATTAATTGAGATGACATATTGGCAAAAATAAATGGTATTGACCAAGAAAAGTAATGGTGACCAAAGGTTTGAATGGAAAGAAGCACGAATACAACTTGTGAAGGTTGAGACAATTATTATGCACCTACCATAGTACAATGAATTTATTGTAGACCTAATGAATAGATTGAAGGTATATATCAAAATTTGTAAGTTTATTTTCATTTACCAAGTGATTACAATGCATTTAGGCGATTCAAAGGTGATCAAGGTGAATTCAATGAAAGATCAAGTGAATCACAGTGTGCTGTTGGAAAAATTTGAAGAATTCAGTAAGTAAGATTTTAGTGCCAAGTTAAGTTGATTTCAAGTTGTTGAAGTAAATTTGTTTAAACCCTTCCTTCAAAATGGCATCCATTGCATCTGTATCTGGGAAGGAAATGCTAAAGGAGAGTAATGCACAAATTGTGAGGAACGATCAATGTCCTTGACCAAAATTCAAAGAGTACCCCAACATTGTGATGATTGGAGACACATTTGGTGTCCTATCATTGATTCCACTAAAAGTGTTAATGGTTCACAATGTGCAATCATGTTACACATGGAAGGTTGCAGAAATTGGAGACTACAAACCATGAGAAACTTATGATAAGTTGTGTGACAATGGAGTTTTGAGAGATGAAAATAAGATTGTTGCTGAGAAAGGGCTTACCTATGCCCTAGTGTTCCCAAAGGTGTTCAAGGTAGAATAGATTAGGATTGTGTTAAGCCGAGTTCAAGAAATGAAAATATGGTTGGAAGGTGGACTAGTGAAGATAAACAAAGAAATCATTCATTGAGTTATTGGTTATCCCACCTTGGATAGATTGAGACAATGAGGTGTGCCATAAAAGATATCATTGAGAAACAAACAAAGACCAAGTGGAATGACTGTGGTATGTCAATTGATGGGATTGGAGATCTAGTTATTGAGTTTGTTGTGCATACAATTGCACACAAATTCTATCAGTTGAGCTGACTGAAAAGTGTTCCTTGTGTGGCAGTCGACCTAGGTTATAAGATAGTAAAGAAATATCATAGTTATGATATGGTTGAGCTACAATTCCAACAACTATCAGAAAATATTGGAGTGATAAGGAAGGCTAAGAACACTTCTTGTAAGTTTGGATATTTACTTATTTGTATATTTTTCTATGTAAAAAATTCATTCCCTACTGTTGGCATAATTGCATGGGATAAGAGTAGACCAACTATTGAGTAGATTAATGATCTTATTGAAAATTTGGGAGAAACTTATGAGGCTATCATGGACAACTATTTTCATGAATTTAATGGTCTACAGTGGAGTCTAATCAGTCCCCAAGTGGGAGATTGTTAATTTGTGGTGACTAATCAGAGAAGTACTATACATACTTCATATTTAGAAAGACAGATTGTAATCCTAAAGTAAGAATATATTATATAAGATAGCTTAGGGTTAGGGATTGTTAGGATGCAATGTATAATGAGACATGTTGTTCTTGTGGCAATATTGAGCTGTAAGGGTTTGTACTGTAATTACTAGATAATAAGAAAGGTTGGACGACTGTGTAGGTGGAAGTAGCCTAGTTTTTGGGTGAACCATGTTAAATTTATGTGTTATTTGTGTCCTTATGGTTTTCTTCTTTTGTTTCTACATTTAACTATTTATTCATATATTGTTCTGAATCTGTCAAATCCCAACATTTAAGAATACAATGAAGAGAAAAATGAGAATAACAAAATTAGTGGTAGATCATTATTTTGATGATGTATGCTTCATGGTAGACACCAATTTCACCTATGCCCAGGTAGTACTACCAAGGGTTGCATAGATAAGACCAATGCAAAATGAAGTTAATATAGATGAAGTCATTACAATAATTATCACATTGGTATCTAAGGAGATAAACAAGAATATTGAGCCCTTCGATAATTATGAGTTTTCCAAGATTAAAATTCTTATGTAAACTAAACTGCCCAAGATAGATAGAAAATTAAAGAAGATGAATGAATATCTTGAGGACAAGCTTGGCACATGACAACTCTAGATAATTGAGGGAAAAAATAGAGGATGAATAATATTATGTAGAAGAAGAAGACAAAGAATCAAAGGGTAAAGAGCTAGTTTTTGTCGAGCCTAAGGCAACTAAAAAAAAGAACATGGTACTTGTTGATCCCAAGGTAAAGGAGGATTTGAAGAAAAATGTAACGAATGTTGTCACACATCCTGAACTTGAGCCAAAGAGAAGGATATTTACTAGATCCAAGGCAACTCGATCCCTAGCTAGAAAGACAAAGAGAAGCCCAATGAGGAGGAAATATGCCAAAGAAGCCAAGAAAATCCTACCTTAGAGGCCGAGAAGAAGAGGAGGAAGATGATGAGAAAACTTCATATTGTACACAAACTACCTCTAATGACTATTCATCAGGTATGTGAGAAAATCAGAGATTTAGTTGGAATAGTAGGACTTAAACAAATTAATTATGATTCTTTAAATAAATATGAACAAGAGAAGCTTGAGAAATCTATGATGGATATGATAGTAAAATTTAGATACACACCTATATAATTAGGTGAAGGCATCCATGAAGATTTGTACAAAAAAAAAGATGCTAAATGGAAGTGGGAATTATCCACTGAAAGACAAATAAGGGAGATTACTTTAGCACAAATAATATTTGACTTGGGGAAGACACGTATGTCTATAGCCCTAAAAAATTTTGTAAAGAAATTTATACCTACAAAGAGGGCATACAAAATTTTAAAGAATAAAGCTTGTGAAGTAGAAAAAGAGAGCATTCTTATATGGAAGGAAGCATTTGGATTTCTTGTTCCATTGGATGAGGAAGAAAAAGAGGAAGAAGGAAGAGATGTTGTAGAGTTAGAAGGACAAAATGATGAAGAATATGCAAAGTTAGATGTAGAAGTGAGACAATTGGTAGAGGGGAGTGAACAATAGGATGTTGTCACCATTGAGGACATTCTTGATTCATCACCATCGAATCATAATGTATTAACTGAGGAAGATTTGAAAAATTCTCAATTAGATGCCTTAGATACCTATCTACTATGCACTAATCTAGTGTTGCAACAAATACAAGACTATCCAAGGATTGAAAGTGCACAACCTGATGCTATTCAAGTTAGATCAATTACAGTGGTTCATGAAATGAGTGGTGAGTAGCAAGGCAAGGTAATTATTATATTTCCACAATTCACTCATGTCACAGATGGAAAAATAGATGAGAAAGAGGTAGAAGAGGAGAAAGAGTTGGCAGAGCCAAAGAAACCAAAAGAGCAAGAGGTTATTCAAGCTCTTATACAACTGCTGAGTGTCATGCCAAAAAATACATCAACTATTACACTTGTTCAATAGGATATATCAACTCCACATAAGTCGAGACAGACACCTGGACCGAGCACAAAAGGAAAACTACAGATATAACTACCTAGTGATAATACCCCTCAGTCACAAATAGTGGCACATACAATTAATACAAAAGAGAAGACAATATATTTGGATGAGGTCATCACATTGCCTATGTATGACCTAAATGGTATGACTCTAGAGCAGAAGTAAAAATTATAGACTTTGCTGAATCACAAGACAAAACAAGAACAATTGATGAGATAACTCATGCAAAAGAAGGCATTACATGATGTTAAGGACATTTTTATTGATGCTTTTGAGATTCATGATGTTAATGAGAAACATCAAATTTTGGACCAACTTGTGTATATAGTTGATAAGATACAAACAAAGGATATAGAGACTAATGATAAAATATTGTAATGGTTTGAGCACAAAAAGGTCTCAACTAAACTTGCAATTAGGCAAGTTCCTTCCACTAGTTTGGAAGGAATTTTGAAAGTAATTCATTCTTTGTATACAAAACTTTGTGATGTTGATATGTTCACATTGGAGAATCAACATTCTATTGATCTAATATAGGCAAACATGAAGGCTTGTACCATTTCATTGGGAAAGAATGCAAGTTCAAGCTCACCATATTATAATAAATTGATATTTGATCAGGGAAGACTAGCAAAATTGATGGCTAGAGATAGTGGCATTAGGAATAAATTGATTTCTTTTCAATTCATGCTACTACCCCATTTGGAGATAATTCAAAAGGAATTATCCATGGCTTAGAGTCTAACAAGTAGAGATCTACATCTTTCAACTACAGAGAGCTTGGTTGATCTAGCTGCTTAGCTACAAATTCAGATTCAAGTCATGGAATCAGTAAGAGACAGATGACATCAAGGACTTGAAGAGATTTTGGCTTCTTACAAAACAATTTTGGATAAATATAAGCCAACCCTTGCAAAACCCAAGCCATAAGTGTAAAAAATAAGGGGAAATATCCTCATGCAAAACATGCATAAACAAGGGGTAAATAATTTCTAAATAGGAAAAGTTAGAAGATCAGATCAAAAGTAGAATTGTTAGATGAGTCAACATCAAAGTTTATAGACATGCATATATTGTATATCATAATTAAGTTTTTGAAGACCCAATCATAGTCTTAGGGGGAGTGCTATTTTTGATTTTTATGGATTGATAAGTCATGACAAAGTATTTTTTCCATTGATGTCAAAGGGGGAGATTGTTTATCTCTAAGCCTTGTTTCCTATTAGTGACGAACACAATCATTTCTAGGCAACGTTAGTCGCTCGTCATTGCAACCGAGCTATCTAGAGAAGGCTAAGGTTGAGTTACAAGGACTTGTTTATATATCACTACATGTCAAGCAATTCAATGGTTTTCAAGCACCCTAGTAGAGAATGAGCCAATATACATGCCGAGTAAAAAAATGAAGACCGAGCAGTGTAAAGTTAACTTATGCCAAGTGAGGCAGTATATGCAGAGCCTATAGAAGTCAAGTGCCAACATGAATATTAGTGTCAGAACATTCAATTACCAAGTAAACCATTTTTGACATTTGTGTTTGTAATGGCACAAAAACTTATGTAAACTATTTTGGCTGATTTCTATACAACATTTGAGGATTGTAGGGATAGTCAAGGGGAAAATTACACATTTTTCAGAAGGCATTAATCCCAAGAAAATTAGAAGGGTAAAATGACAAAATGATGAATTATGGATTGTTGATTATAATCTAAAACTTTCCACGATTATCTATTTGAAAAAGGATCTGATCATACATCATTATGGTGAATGGAAGTGAGTGTGAAGGTGTGAACAAGATAAGGACAAAGCAATAAATTCTAAGTTTGATAAGGAAATTAGACATAGCAACCTAGTAGTGAATGGTAGAATAGAGCAGATCATATAGGGATATCAATTTTGGACATTGAATGGAGGATATCCGTAAACAACTTGGATAACGAAAATCAAAGGATTAGGTACTGAGACGTTCTAGCAAGTGTATTAGGGAAAATCTCTTAACATAGTGGTTTTAATAGACCTTGTTCAAATATTCTAACATAGTTCTTACTTTATTGTGAGTTTAAATCCTTTAATCAAGGTAGACTTAACAATATTTTATTTCTTTTAATTGAGTAGACCCCTCATAGGGTAGATAATCAAAAGTGATCAAGTTGTAGCCCTAATAGGTGAACTTTTTTGTTTCAGCAATAAATATTTGTGGGTTTTATCCCCATCGCAATTTTACCTTCACCTTGGAAGGTTTTTGAGTTACCAAAATCTTTGTGTTATCTGTTTATATTTTCATGGACATTATGCTTAGATAGATTTCATTTTAGCATTACAATTTATGATTATATGATATGAGATGGATTAGGAGTGAATGCAGTTAATCTGTTATATTCTTCAAGTAGAGAGAAGTTTTGTAGATCTTGATTCACCCCCCCAGTATCTTGTTTCCCAATAGGACTTCCAATAGTTAGATAAATGATTGAAACAACTAATCAATTTATTCTATTGAAGGATAATTTATATGTCAAAATAGTTTTAAAAAAATAAAAAATTTCTTAGTTTATTTATACTATAACTTAGTGTTGGCATTGTTGAGTATGATCTTGACATTGCTAAAATGTGTAAAGAATAAGTTATTTCAATGAATACTTTGAATACTAAATTATGATGAAGTTAATGCAAAAAATAGGAGAAACAAAAAAAGTCAACATCTTCTAGGAGAAAATATCAAATAGTAAAGCAATGACAATGAATAGTTTGTATAGTAAGATATGCTAGATTTAGGTTGTTGGAATGAGTTTTAGTCTCTAAAAGAACATCATGTGTGAATTAAATTAGAAACTTGTATTGTTTACATTATCATTTGAGTGAGCCTAAGAAAGAGAAGAGCAAGGGTTGAAAAAGAATGAAGAGAGGGTTTTGAGGTATGATGACTATTATTTTTTAATTTTATTTTACTTTTTGGCTTTGCTTTGATGTCAGTTTTGTTGTTTAAAATGTTTATTGTCATTGTTTCATTATATGGTTGTTGCTTTCTAGTAGCTATTAACTTTTCTCTACAATGAGTGATTTGTCAAAGAATTTTCTATTAAAATGGCTTAGAATATGTGCTTACTTAGATATAGTCGAATGTTTGCTTTATATATATTTGTAGCTTTATTTTGTGAAAATAATCAATACAAGGATATAACTATATGCATGTATATATATCAATATACATTATGTATATATATGTATGTATATATATATATATATATATACATATATATACATACATTCATATATATACATACATACATACATATGTATGTATATATGTATATATGTATATATATATGTATATATGTATGTATGTATGTATGTATGTATGTATGTATATATATATATATGTATGTATGTATGTATGTATGTATACATATATAGATACATACATATGTATCTATATATGTATCTATATATATATATATATATATATATATATATATATATATCTGTATGTATGTATGTATATACATACATACATACATACATACATACATAGATACATACATAGATACATACATAGATAGATACATACAGATATATATATATATATATATATATATTTCATACATACATACATACATACATATACATACATACATATACATATACATATACGTATACATATACGTATACGTATACGTATATATATATATATATATATATATATATATTTCAATGTTTGAAATAACATCATCATATTGATCTTAATTTTGAAACCAATTATCATTCACAAAATCAGCTTGAAACATCATATATTTCTTCCAAGTATAAATCTAGATTGACCGATCTTTATTTCTCATTCATATGAATCAATGAGTAAATATTATTCATAATTAATTAGTCCCAAGTCTGACTATGGATATGCCTTGATTAGCAATAACAACATGTGTTACTAACAAATGCATTAGCATCAAATTTAATTGACACTATTAAGTAAATTAAAAGCTATTACATGTGAAATGACATGTCAATGAATAAACATATCTTAAATCAAGAATAGACACATAGACATAGACAAAGACATAAACACATAGACATAGACACACACAGACACACACAGACACACACATAGACACACACACACACACATTCAATCTAATCGGTCTAGAGGGAAATCACAAATATGAATAGTGCAAAGCCCTTCTAGGATTTGATCTACATCTATAATCAGTCTTACACATAAAATAATTAGAACTTATCAATATTGTTTTAGAATCTTTGTGAAAAATAAAACTTATTTGCATTATGATTATAATCTACAATGAAAACAATTAGTTAGTGAGATCAATAATCAAGAATCTTCTAAAAAAAGACATACATATTTAAATCTATAGTAAATCTAGTCATCTTTAACATGGCATCAGAGCATTGCTAAGGATGATTTGATTAGATTTGAGAAGTCAGATTGCTCAAAATATATATTATCTACTAAAAGAATAATCTATTTCCATTCATCATAATGTCAAGTGTAATAAGATTTGAGGATCGTCTTGAAGAAGCAACCAACTTTGTAACATAGAAGTTTAGAGTCATGATTATAATCAAAGAAATGAACTAGATTCATTTGTAAGAGGAAACATGCATGCACTAGAGAATGATCCCTAAAAACTTAGTGGATCAAGAACAATGAAAATGCTATGAAAATAATTTGGATGTAGTTAGGGACCATATAGTTCATATTCTATCAAAATATGATATTGCATATCAAACATTTAAATCTTTTGAAAATACAAATAAATAAACAACATTGGAATGATCCTTGCATTGAAAAGATAACTTCACCATGTGAAAATAAATAGGGAAGAATTTGTCGCTGCATATTTCATGAGGATCATTGAATTGAGAGATCAACTTTCAACAATTATTAATCAAATTGACAATAAAAAGTTAATATTGATAGCTCTAGGTGGCCTCCCCACATTATGAGAATCATTTATTTAGGGAATAAGTACATGGTCAAAACTCTCCAAATTTGATATGTTGGACACAAATTTGCAACAAGAAGAATCCAGAGTGATCACCAGATGAAATAATCAAAATGTTATAGCTTTAGATATCCATGTATTAAACACAAACTCCTACAAGAAAGAAAAGAAGATGAATTTCAAAAGAAAGAAAAATATATTTGGAAAAAGCTCTTCCAAAAAGAGAAAAGCTAGATCTCAAATACAATGTTATAGATTTGATCAATATGGATAATATGCAATCAAGTGCCCTAATAGAACAAAACAACAAGCCTCTTTTGTTGAAGTTAGAAAAGCTAATATAGAACATGATTATGAGAAACTTATTTTCTATTCAGCCTTATCAAGCCAAGTTTAAAATAAACTCAACACCTAGCTAATTGATAATGGATCCTGAAGACATATTACAGAATTTAGAGAACATATGGACACCATGGTAGAAGAATTTGATGAAAAAGTAACTATTCGGGATGATTCAAACTATCTAGTAAAGGGGATTGGAACTTGCACCATCAATATGAAATCATGCATATCCCTCAACTCACTAGAGTATTATTTGTACCTAGGATAAAGGAAACCTAGTCTCCATTTTTGCACTTGAAGACAAAGGGTATAGAGTGACCTTTATGGATGGAAAATTTATGACATGGCCAAACAACTTCATGATAAAGAAAGAACATACTATGGGAAAAATACAAGTGTAAGGAAACTTTCTACTAAAAATTGTCATCGTTTCCACATAACCCATAATAGATTTGAATCAAATAAATACTTAGAATCACTTAGAATCCACATGCAAGAGAATAGAAAACATACCCAAAAAAATGTGTCACAAGTTATACCTTGGGAAACCTTTATTGAGGGAAAAAAGTATCCTCCAAAAGAATCCATCACCATGTATTATTCAACAAAATAACATTGCAATACAACCATGGAAGCCTTCAAATTAATAGCCACAACCAAGCAATCCATGTGAACAAGGATGAATCCGCACATCCCATGCCATGCTTCTAACTTCCACAAATGTTCCCTTGGGCTAACCTTTCTCTCCTTGTCTTAGTTGACTTTTTTTTCTTATCTTTTTTTGTTACCTCTAAAACTGCCCTCATGGTTTCTTATATAGCAGTGAAATCCCACAAAACCACCAAGTGGTATCACATAAACCATCTGCTAGAAAACCCTTATTGACCCATATTTAATATTTTTCTCCACTATTAAATAATTACATAAAATATTATCACAATGCTACAATACAATTCATCACGAATATCCCATGGGAATCTCTATATGTTGAACTTCCATCTAGGTTCTCCTAGGTGGAATATCATATAATAAAATAAAATAAAATAATATAAGCAATATTATGCAATGTGTGCAACACCCATAATCTCAACAATCTACCACTTATTGTATAAATTGCATAGGGTCAATCTGTAGCCACATAAATGAACAAGGAAACAATCCCTCCTAACACATCTACCATCCCGGTACCCACAAAAAAATCAAAGTATCTAACATCTCAAACATGATTGAAGCCACCTCCTATTATGCCATTTTCACTGGACATACATAGAAAGACACCCAACCTATCACATAATAATTTATTGATAGAACATTATTTGACGCACTGCCAACAGAGTACCAATTGTCACTGGACTAGAATATTCAACCAATATCGCCTAAAAGAGAAGAGAGAAAAAATATTTAAATACACGCTTGATCAATCAATCTTAAATAAATACATGGTGCAAATGAAATAATACCAAAGTAAATAAGAACATTTAGATTTATCTAAGCAAATGAAGATAACAATAACAACATACAAAGATCTCACTATTTTCAAAGATAAATGAATCGCATAGCAAGCACTCGAAGATTACTCTAGAATAACTTATAAATACCAACATGGACTAGGTGAAACAATGCTTTAAGGAAGCCAAATGGAAAGAAAAGAAAAGGTGGTATTGCTTTCATTCATAATGATGGTGCTACAATGAAATGGAAGATAAAATCATCAATTTTACCAAGGCTATAACAATTGACATTCTCCTTATTTATAAGAAACCATATATAGTCTTGGGCAGGAAACTAATATTTTACCCTAATTAACTCACCTACCACCTTTATTTTCAAGATTTACAAAATCTACTACCATCTTCATGCAGAAACTACCACAAAAGATGAAATTGCACTTGAAAAGCCATGGAAAGAGAATAAAAAGAAGCAGATAATGAGGAAGGGGATTTCCCAAAGAGAATTTGATCCATAAATGTTGAACTTTGCATGCTTTTCCCATCAAATCTCTATCAGTTATCTCCTTGAGGCACTTGAAGATTGATAAGAGCACTCTACTTCTTTGATGGTATTAAATTCATTAGCTTTGCAAGGAAACACACAATTGACAAAAGACAATTCTTTGCTTTCCATCATTGACTGCCCATGACATCATAAATAGGTCTATTGGTGAACAATGATGACAAAAGGCCACATTTAGAAGGAACACAACACACCCACCTATATATCTAAAGGACTGAGTACTGAGGCTCTTGGATACATAATATTGAATGATGACTACCATGTAATGTAATCTCACCCAATCAAGTCATGAGGGGAGGAAAATCCCAAACTTCATTTTTCACTTAGTAGAGTTGCGCTACCTCTAAAAGCAAGTGAAGCTCCTTCTAAGCAAGTATTGAAGCCAACCAAAAGGATCCCTACATGCTCAAAATCATGCTTGTACAGGAATCCTTATTAAGCACCCTCCCATATTAGGACACCAAAATGGTCGTACATAGTTGAAGAGGCCTCATCGAGCCAGGAAGACAAACATTTCATACCTGCTCTCACAAAATGTTTTTTGTACAAGCATCCTTCCATTCACAAACTTGCTTCTTCATGAGCTACCCTTCTTGGGAAACCTTGTCTCTTGTGTGGCAATTGGGCCTTCCATGGTTTACATCTCTGAACTTGGCTAACCTAGAACCCTTGGGGAATTGTCTTCCCATCTCTCCCCAGAGGTGCCCCCTTTATCAAATAGTCTCCATCTTTTGAAATTTGTATTGGTTCTCATCTAGCTACAATAATTGAATAATTTTTTTGGTCCTCCAAATCCAATGCGTATTAGCACCTACAAAGACCAAACACCTGTTAATACAATGATCCACTCTTCAAGAACAAAATTCCTTCTTATTAGTTTTAATATATTAATGACTTGAGGATCTCACATCTTTCTGTCGATTAAAAAGGACAAATGCACCACATGGGAAAGACATAAAATCTGAAATCCTAAACAAGTATACTAGTTTTTGATAACAGTGACAAGGATGGTAACCGAGAGCCATACCTTGGAAGAATGAAAACCATCTCTCACCATTAGTTGGGGGCAAAATCCTTGAATCTCAAAGTCCTAACATTTCAAACTTTATCAGGACCAGGGGCAACAAGGAAAGGGATGGATATTAACAGGAGGACGGATTAGGCTGACAAGCTCAGTATGGCAAAAAAAAGGATACATAACCTGGAGAACTACAATCACAACCTAGCGAATCAAATGTTCTCTTTGTTAAGCTCCATTAACAATAACATCATCTCTCTTATGGGCTAGATCAAAGATAGAGAAATGTAGGAGGATGAGGAGGGAAAAGACAAGTTTGAAGCCAGAATAGAGGATGACTCTGCAAAGGACAACACCATTCTTGATCAGGACTAGGGGCACCAAAGGGTGCAACAGCTGGAAGCAGAGGAGAATCAACTGGCCTTCGAGGCTGCTCAGGTTATGCAAGAGCTAGAGTGAAAGAACAAGGAATAACTCTCTCCTGTTCTTTTGTTTCTCGTTGTCTTTTGGCTTTTTGTTCTGGCTTTAGGCCATGGCTTTGCTTGTCTTTTTTCTTGGGCTTTATGCTTATTATCAGCCTATGAGCTTATGCTTTTTTGGCTAGGCTTTCATGCTTATTATCAGCCTTTTATGTTTTAACTATTGGGTTTCAGGATCCCTATAAAACCTATTTATCTAATTAAAAACATTTCAAACTTTATTAATAAAGAGACAAGCAATTTCAAGCTCACCACTGCATACCACTTTCTCTCTACTGGAAACCCAAAAATATGTTGCCTAGATAAAACTTCCAGGAATATGGCTAATGACATTGAGACATCCTTACACGATTGACAATACTATTATTCAACATTCACTCACATGACACATGAGATTAATAAATGATGGGTACTCTTGATGTGACAATTGTTTAAATTCAAATACCAACAAATTAACTCTCTTGAACTAACTCATGTACCATAGCTCAAGATCTATATCAATAAAAGACAAGCATAAACATAATGCACCTGAGAGAAATAAGGAGCTATACCTCTCAAGTAGGAAACCACTAAGTTGAACATGGATGTGGAATGAGAATGCTCATCAAGATATCCAAGTCTCTAATGAATACTCATCTAGGAAAAATCTCCTCTCAAGTCCATATCAGGTGAATGTCTCTCAAATTTCCTATTAAAAACATAAATTGTCCCAAAAAATTCATCTCTTACCTAAGAGAAATCAAAATCACCACCATCTCCAAGTATCCATATGCACCTATAACCAATAAATCCATGCAAACTCCAAATGCAACATAGCGATATCATGAAGTATCTAACAAATGATCAATGTACTCAATACCGAGAGACTAAACCAAGATCAATGTCAAAGTTCCAACCATGGCCTCAGATACATAAAATGCAAACATGATCTAACCATCTCAACCAAAGATATAACATACTCTATATAAACATACAATAACATGTCAAAACTCTAAATGCATATCAAGAGTATACCATGACATAATAATGAAACCATCCTAGCTCCAAGGATAACATGTCAAATGAAAGCATAAACCACACCTCTACTAATAATGTCATGAGTCATTAAGATGAAACCATATCCACACACCATGAAGACAACTACCATCAATAAGTGCACCATCCAAATGTCAAAGAAGCTTCTGGAGCAATAGATTATAAGACATCCTCGAACATCTGCAAACACTTAATAAATATATCAATGCCAACAACTATCACAAGCTCCCACTAAACTGTGTTTCCAAAATATCTATAACATTATAATGAAAATACCATCCTCTAACCATGAGAGTCAACCAATGTATTATACCATCAATGAACTCAAAGTGTACATCATGAGCTCCTCAAAAGAAATCAATTTACAATAATCCTCAACCAAGAAGATATACCACCGTAACCAAATAAACAATCCAAGACAATGAGTGCTAATTAATTACCTATCTATCCAATCATGTATTGAAAAAATTGATGACACCATGGTCACATCCATGAACCAAGCATCTAAGTCTCCAGGTGTCCAACTTGTCAACCTAAAATAGTCAACCACAATCATCCACCATGACTGTACCTAATAACAATATCTCATCCCTTCTACTTGAATCAACAAATCATGTGACTAAGGGCATAGACAACCCAAATTCAAGCCATAAATATGAATATATATCAATAGTGAAAGATCAATGAGTGAATAAAACCCATATCCAAGCCATAAATGTAACTTGCAAGTATAGATAGCTTACAATACTGCACAACTTGTAGACCTAACAACTCATCATACATATCCAAATTAAACTAGACATTGATAACCATATCACCATAAGGCCAAGCTAAAATGTAAACTAAGTATACAATGACATCAAACTCCAAATCTTCAAAACATGCAATGTCATAAATTCATAATATTACTATAGTCAATATATATCATAAATTGTTCATATCAATATATCACCTAATAAAACATGCCAATCCTGTACTAAATCTGAGCCAATGTGTAGAGCTCTCCAAGTCTTTTCGTTGAATATTCAAGGTCCACAATCTGACTCTATATGCCATAATTATGCCAAAATTTGTACTCAAGATAAACAACATCTGACTTTTGGGCTCTTAATACCCAAAAAATGTCAAAATCATAAAACCAAACCTATACCAAGTTGTAGTGCTTTGAATTATATTTTTAACATCTATAAGAAGTCCAAAATCCAATATCTTGAGTGAAAGTTATAGTAATTTTATGAAGACATTCTTTTTACCACTTTCAAAGCAATTTTTATTTTGTGATGAAAAATCTGACGAGATTAAATTTTTTTGCCATTGTGACATGAAACTAAACTCCTTTTTTATTTTCTATCAACATGGCCATACTAGTCCATATTATATATCAAAATTTATGGAAAGACCAACCCAGATCCAATGGTAAGGTTTATTTTTTCCAGGAGGTCATTTATGCAAACTCCCCTATAGAACCCTCATTTAAATGAAATATCCAAAAACCCTTTTGACCAACAATTTCACATGCCCAAATTTTTTCAAAAACCCATCATAACAAAAATCCTCAAACCCTTAGATCTACAATAATTAACCTATATTCACCCTTTCTATTATCATTTTATGCATTCCCATGGACTTAATCTAGGGTTACGATAATAAAACCACAACTTTGATACCTCTTGTAAGGAAACTTACAACTAAAAAAATTACCATTTCCACATAACCCATAATAGATTTGAATCAAATAAATACTTAGAATCCACATGCAAGAGAATATACAAAATACTTACAAAAATGTGACAAGATATACCTTGAAAAACCACTCATCAAGGAAAAAAACCTTGCCTCAAAAAACATCCATTACCATGTATTATTTAGAAAAATACCATTGCAATACAACTATAGAAGTCTTCAAATCCATAGTCACAACCAAACAATCAATGTGAGAAATCATAATTCCACACATCTCATGTCATCCTTCCAACCTTCACAAATTCTCCCTTGGCTAGAACTTGTCTCACCTTGTCTTGTTCAACTTTTTTTCCTGCCTTTTTCTCTTACCTCTACAACTACCCTTGTGATTGCTTATATAGTACCAAGCTCCAACAAAACCACCAAGTGGTATTCCATAAACAATGTGCTAAAAACCATTTGCTACCAAACCCCTATTGATCCACATTTAATATTTTCTCCAATATCAAAAAACTACATCAAATATTTCCACAATGTTACAATACAACTCATCAAGGATATCCCATGGGAATATCTACATGTTGCATGCCTATATAGGTCCTCCTAGGTACAACATTACATAATAAAATAAAATAAAATAATATAATATAATATAAGCAATATTATGTAATGTATGCAAAACTCATAAGCTCAACAACAAGGATTTCTTACAAACTTTACATTGATTCAAACAAGCCCTAACCCATGAGACTTCTAACTCAAATGAAATCTAGCACAAAAGAACCAAGGCATCTTCATTTTTGTGCTATACCTTTAGTAGAGAAAATAGTGGCTTGGTTGCCCAAACTAAATCAATCACATGGAGGAGCATGCAAATGTTGTGCCTTAGGAAAGAGTACAAAGGGGACTTTTCAGAATAGCATTATTAAAACTAAACATGTACTAGAATTAGTTCATTCTAACTTATGTGGACCCATGTTTGTACTGTCCATGGGAGAATTCTTATACAATATAATCTTTGTAGATAATTAACGTAGAAAGACCTAAATATACTTTCTTTAATGTAACTAGTCTGAGGAAATCCTTAAAAGGTTCAAGAAATTCAAAGTTCTTGCAGAAAACATGTCTAGGAAGAAAATTAAAACATAAAGTGTTGGATACAATTGATTAATTGTGTGTTGTCTTTGATGTTACACAAATGTCATAATCATTATCAGTCAGTATATCTCGAGCTCACTCGGACAATGAAGACAGTTCTCAGTGTCTACAGAGCGTTCTTGTGTTTTCCTAGTTTAGAACGTAGTGTCTACTGAGTTACTCAAGCATCAAAGGAAAAGTTGTAGAAAGAGAGAATTAACCAAGCTCACTTAGATAATGAAAGAAAGTTGGATGGAACTAGTGCTAATCAAGCTCACTTAGTTGCCAAAGGATTTTTGTAAATTTTCAATGTTAACCAAGCTTCTGTTGGTTAACAAAAGAAGCCATTTCAGAGTTAGTTTCTACCTAGTAGGGTTAGCTAGCAAAGGATTTTATTACTTTGTTGTATTGAGTTTAATTAATCTATCTAATGATTCTAGCTGACTAAGGTGATGAATATTGATTATTGTAAGTTGTATTTGAGCTAACTTGACAAAGTGAAAGGTATAAGTATAAGGTCAAGTTGTGATTTCAATGTGTGGATGAAAGTGTGCAAATGAGTGCAAGAGAATGTGTGAATTATGGTGATGTGATTGAAGATCTATTATTAAGAAAAAGAAGAAAATTTGAAGGATAAGAAGAATATCTTTGTGGCACAAAAAGCCCATATTTGATGAGGAAGGATCAAGTACAAGCCCCAACAAAGATCTGAAATTAGCAATCAATGTGTATTCAAATCAGGTCAACTCATTATTACTCTCTAACCATTGTAGCAGTGATCTAAATCTCTTAATAGAGTTGGCTTAACAACCATTTGCAAATCCTCAAACAAGGTGGTAATTCCATTGAATTGTTCTCAAGACCTCTAACTAGGCCACTCCTAACAGGGTGATTAAATCCTTTAATAGGGTGACACCTAACAGTGTGATTTGTAATAAAAGGGCTTGCTTCAGAAGAGTAAAAATCAGTAACTAGTTGCTATTGGTAGTTTTTTCCAAATTGGGTTTCCACGTTAAATCTTGGTGTCAAATGTGTTCATTTTATTTATGTGTTTGCAACTAAGTTAAAGTAATGATAATCATAGATAACATCTAATGGTTTTAAAGTTAATCTTTTATCGAGCTAATCTAGTTACTACTGAGTTTCAACATTCTGTGTGTTTATCGAGCTTCAACAATATTTAATATTTTGTTTGCATTTTGTATTGACATCAAAAGGGATCTGGTATTTATTTTTGTAGTAACTGATTCACTCCTTCCCTCTTAGTTACTTCTCTTATATTTCCAACAATTGGTATCAGAGCTTTTGTGTGAATTACGAGTAAAATAATGAAAGAAGATGACATACCTTAGCATACGTGTCATTGCTACATTGGATAAACCATTCATAACCTTCAAGTTCACCAAAAACAATACAATGACAAGAAGAGTTGTTTTGGAGCCTTCATATAGGGACTTGTGTGCCTTCTCAAGTATAGGTACATCAAGCTCTGTGTCAACATCATCATCATCATCATCATCTTGATCATTGTGATCATCTTGATCATCATGATCTTCATCATTGTGGTCTTCTTCCATGATATTATTACATTCTACTTTAATATTCACACCTCCATGTTCCCTCATTTGGAAATATGCATCCTCTGAATCGTCATGGTCCATAAACAGAAAACTCAAGGACATTGACCTATATGAAAATTATGACCTTATATTAACCATGACCATGATGTCATCATCAAATCATGTCTTATGTAATTTATAAATTATTAAAATACATACCAATGGATGATATTCATTTCCCCCTTCAATGTGACCATGTTTCCTACAATGTTCCTTAGCTATTTTGATTAGATATCTTCGAGTCTTTAAGCCCTTACAAATTTTGCAAGGACAATAACATTTTCCATCACCTTTTTCTTTTTAAGTTAGACCACAATCTAGCAATTGTCTCCCTATTTTTTGTGTTTTGATATCGTTAGACATGGTCTTTCTTGAATGGAATGACTCATTGGTGGAAGAAGGATGATTTGTTTGCAACCTGCAGATGGAGTAGTAAGAGGAAGACACATATAGAAATGAATACTAAAGTGAGACAGATAGAAAGAGGTATAGATAGAGAGATCAAAATCATCTTTGAATGTTAATTGGGAAATATTGAAGCCAATAATGGCAATTTGTAATAATCAATTTGATTTAAAAGTTAAATGTCCTAGAAGTCTTGGTAAGGACTTAGGACCAACATATTGTATGGGTGGCCAATAGTGCCAAATAGGGATCTAGATTAATTTTATGGGTCAATTAAGTCCTAGGAACAAATTAGAATAAATATTGATAAGTTAGAATGAGAAAATAAAAAATAAAACAATAGTTAGAAATTCAAAAAAAATGAATATTAACGGTTATATGCAAATTGGAGGGAAAATGAGATTTAAGGCATAAATTTTTTTGTAAACACTTATAACCACTTGGGGTTGGTTATGGAAGTTGGGAACAATATTATAAACAACCTTTAATGCCTGGAAAATAGGGATGGTACAGATTGGTGAAGTATTTTGTACGGACTATGAGGAAGAAGGCAATAATTTTTTTAAAAGGTTTTCTTGCATTCTTGGTATCCATTTGATGTGCTGTTGGTTCTGAATCATTTCTATGGCTCAAGCATATTGCATTTGATCATTTTGAATCACATTTATCTTCCTTATATCAAATTTTGGCAAATTATACTGACTGGTCTATTAAAGGTGTTGGGGTTTGCATTGATTTGGAAACATAAATTAAGGATTCATCCCTAAAATGTGATTACTATGACTTGGGATGAATCCATGACTTGTATTATGATAAACTAACCTTATAAATGCAAGAATGAAGGCAATATTGCAGGTGATCACCTTGAGAAGTTGATTTGTATGTTGAAGGACTGAATTTGTGGAAGGATTCCTTAAGGAAATGCTTGGTTGGGAGCAACAACCATGAATCTACGTGAAAGAGATATAGTTTTAATAAATTGTATAGTCTTGTATTGTCCTATGTATGGTGAATCAATCATTGGTTAAGCCTAGAAGTTCTTGGAGAGGGTACATTGAGGAGGCCCTAGCCTTAAGGGCTTATTGAAGACCAAATTGGGCCTTCGATAGTTGTAGAGACCTTAGGGTAATTTTGAGTTGATTTTAATTTTTTTGGAGTCATATGAGAAGACTACTGAAAGTTTCATAGTCAGGGGATACATATAAGTTATAGTTGCTTTGCTACATGCCTATTTGTGGCATCATTCTTTCCACAGACTACTATGAGTTAGATATAAAAATAGTGGCTAGTTAGGAAATAAAATTAGGATTCTTGATATGAGATATGCCCTCTAAATTAATTCCTTAAATAACTATTGACGTTGAGGGTATGATAGAATCAAACTCATTTATTTCCTCAACATGTCTAGGTGGAAGGGTTTCCAGTTGAGTATCTAGCAAGATACCTTTTGGTTTTTTTATCTTCTCCTATATCTTCTTCTTTGCCTTTTTAGAGCTCCTTTCTCTTTCATGCAAAACCAAGGATTTTTCTCTCCTACTACTAGCTTCTCCTTGTGCCAATTTTGCCTCTTTTGATTCATTTGTAGTCCTTAATATTGGACATTGATGGAGGAGCCAAGAAATATGTTTTGATTGCCAAAAAAAGAGAGTTACTATTATTTCCTATTTATCCTTCATAACAACTTCTTGTTTCTTCTAAATTGTTGATGAATCTTGATCTCTTTTAACTTTGACTACTTTTGGAACTATCATTGTTCTCATGGAAAAGAGGTAGCACAATTCTTGTGTAACTGAGGTGACAATTAGTATGAAATTTAATGGTTGAGTGGCAATAGAAGATATAAATTGAGGGATAGTTTCTATGGTCACTCCTATAGCACCATATTCTTCACACATTCACATATCAAATAGATATACTGGGCTCTTGTGTGTGGACAATGCATAAACACTTGAATATGTCTCCTAGTTAGTTCAAATTTACTTTGCATTATTATCCATGACTTACTTTCTATTTTCATTTCTTAATCTATTTATTTAGTTATGCCACAACCTATTTTGAGTTATTAAATATGCCCACATTGTTATGTGCAAATGTTTTATTCAGAGTTCGAAACTTATAGGAATTGACATGCTCATTCAAAACCATGTAGCATATTCAACAATATCCTATTGTAAAGAAAAAATGTATCAAGATTAACATCAACACTAGAATATAAATTCACATCTTTTCTGAATCTGATAAATATAATTATCAGTATACCATTATCAAGCATAAGATCACCCTAAATAACATCATCTACTCAAAAATAGAGAAAAAACAAAAGGTAACCATAAAATTTACTCATAATTTGAAAAACAAGATCACAAGTGCATATCTATCGATGAAACTCCCAAATAAGATATAATTTTCTAAAAGCATAAAGTTAGCAGAAAATTTGAGATTTAAAATTTGCTAAGATAATCTATTTGTATACTCAAATAGTCCAAGTAAAGTATATGTTGTAGTCTTCCACCAGTCAATAGTGCTATTATGGTCCATGACAGACTTATGAAGTCTAAACTGTCAATAGTTAAATAGTTCATCAAGCAACAGTACAATTATGACAAATGCTACATTTATTTTAGTGCAAGACTTCCAAAATGATAGTACTAAATATAAGATGCAACTAATGATATAGACAATTCACTTGTAAGAGTACCCTATTCCTTTATAGTTACTCTCTTTTCCAATGTTTAATGTGAATATTGTAGGAAGTTTCAGGGCCAGTGTTATTCCTATCAATTGCCAAAACTTTTGCAAGTTCATCTAAGGAGTTGGAGTGCTCTATAGAAACACAAGTTGATAATTTGATAGCTTTAGATTTAGTTAGTATAGAGGAAATAGACTTTGGTGAAAAGTTGGATGTTACTCTCAATCTGAAGTACATGATAAAGTTTGTTTCAAATGAGTTCATTAATCAGGTTTGGATGTGTTGGGAATATGGCAAGAAAGAATAGCATTCCAATTATAGATTTTGACCTATAAAAGATAGACAATCTGCTACACAAAATTCAATGTAGTAGTACAACCCATTTTACATATCACACTATTAGTATGGTACCTCACCTTTAGAGCTATGATTTTTGCCCCCTATTTTACATATCACACTATTAGTATGGTACCTCAACTTACAAACCCTCCTATTTAGGCCCTCATAACTAGGGCTTCCTCAAACAACACCTTCCCCCAATCAATGATTGTTTAAACAAGAAGGTATCATCAAAGAAGCCTTCCCCCAATAAAGATGAAAAGAACAATGCAAATAGTCAAATTATTTTTCAAATTTTGTTGCTTAGAAAACTACCCATTCCCATCCTTGCAAATAGAAAAAGTTTTGCTATTTTTCAACTCACCTATTCACCTATTTTTCAACTCTTTATCAAATCTTCAAACGAGGGTTTAAATTTTGCTTAAACAAAGGTAATTTTGTTTTGTTGAGGTCCAAATTTCGTTTATACATTAGCAAGTATCAAATTAGGGCTTCTCCAATGATTGAATACCTTTAATAGTGGGAGTCCTGCAATGTATGCTCGAAATGCTACAATGAAATGCTGCAATGTATGCTCAAAATACTCCTGGCAGTTTGAGTTTAGGGCTGCCCTAGAAATCCGAAATGTTGCACTAGGAATCCGAAATGCAACCTATCAGTGTAAATTAATAATGTCTTCATAACAACATGTGGGTTAAAATGGAAAGACAAATTAAATTCAATAGTATGTTAAAACCTAGGGAACGAAAATTAAACTCATAAACGTGTTTAAACCTCATCCTCAACTATCACCTTGATAAGAAATATAAATTAACCCTTAAAAATTGTAACCTAAGTGTGCAACCTTAGAACTTGAAAACATATAAACATTCTCTTACCATTAACCTAACTCCATCTGATTCAATGGTAGTGTGACTGTAACTCAGTTATACCCACTAGAAATTCCTTAGTGAGAGAGAGAGAAATCCTCAAGTGAAATGCTCAACTAACCACGTTTGTCGAAATGCTCGAAAGTGAAATGTAGCTCAACTGACATTTGGTGCTTTTAAAAAAATATCTTTATGTTTCCATGTTGGTCACAATTGAGACCAACACAAAATAGAAAGCATTGGTTGCAATTGTGACCACCATGGGCATGCTATTAAAAAATAAATAAAAATTTTCCTTTATAATGACGACCAACCAAGAAATTTATATTTCTAGTCAAAATTTAGGGTTAAATGTACTAGTGAAACTTTACACTGATTCAAATCATGCCCTAATCCATGAGACTTCTAACTCAAATGAAATTTTATACAAACGAATTTGGTATCTTCATTATTGCATTCTACCTTTAGTAGAGAAAATGGTGACTAGGTTGCCCAAACTAAATCAATCACATGAAGGAGCATGCAAATGTTGTGCCCTAGGAAAGAATAGAAAGGGGAATTTTCAGAATAGTATTAGCAAAACTAAAAATATACTATAATTAGTTCATTCTAACTTATGTGGGCCCATGTTGGTATCCTCCATGGGAGGATTCTTATACTATATAATCTTTGTAGATAATTTATGTACAATGACCTAAATATAGTTTCTTTAATGTAATGAGTCTGAGGGAATCCTTAAAAGGTTCAAGGAACTCAAAGCTCTTGCAGAAAACATGTTTGGGAAAAAAATCAAAACACAAAGAACAGATAATGAGAGGGAATACAATTCAAACTTTTTCAAAGAATTTCGTGTGAATGCTGTGATTAAAAGAGAGTTTATGGTACCTTGTAATCCACAACAAAATGAAGTTGCTAAAAGAAAGAATAAGACCATTGTAGAAGTTGCTAGAGCCATGTTGTACGATCAAAACCTAGAAACCTCATTTTGGGTCAAAGCCTTTAGGAAAATTATCTACAATCAAAATAGATATACTCCCGCACTCCTAGATTAAAAAAAAAAACTACCAAAGAATAATTCACCAGTGTCAAACCTGCCATTAATTATCTAAGGATTTTTGATTCTCCAGTCTACGTCCATGTGCCTAGAGAAAAAAGGTCTAAGTTAGAACCCATGGCATGAAAGGGATATTTGTGGGCTACAATGAAACATTAGAAGCCTACAAAATATATACACCTAGACAAAAAATGATTGAACTTAGCAAAGATGTCATCTTTGAGGAAGACAGATCCAAAAGCGCTCATGAGATAAAAATACAAGATCCTCGTGAAGATATGGAGGAGGATCATGCGTCTGAGGTTAAAAGGGAGTCTCTTGAAGAAATTATAAATGAAAATCAAACTGTTCTAGTAGATGAACCTAGCACTAACAAAAACACAAGAGAGATCAACAATGAGAGTATTGCATTATTTAGAACTCCATGAAACACAAGAGAGATCAACAGTGAGAGTATTGCAAGATTTAAAGGGTAACAAGTAGCTTATATAGGTCAAAGTGATTAAAGCATGAATGATTACTTCTCGATAGCCTTATTGAGAGATCTAGAATACAAACTTTCAACATATTTGAAAAATTGAGTATGCTTCTTTTGCAACAAATAATGATTATAGGTCCTGAAACATGTGATAGATATACTAGATTTTGAAAATTCCTTCTAGAAACTATATTGCATATCCAAATCAATGCTTTATTGTGCAAATTTAAACTCAAAACTAATTTTAGAAGATATGAAAAATGTCAAATTTATTAATTATTATCTTCAAATCAAACATGTAAAGCCTAATTTATGAGGGCTCGACGCTGGAAAGTGGTTGCTAAATCTAGATGGTAGTTCCTATTTTGGAACATTTTGGGCCAACTTTGCCATGTCATTATGTTGAGTAACATATTCATTATAATCTTGTTGCCATGATTTTAGTTGCCTTATATTTTTCAAACTTCTAGGATTATGGTTTAGTCAATGTGATGTGATGTCTATGTCTATATTACCCTTGAGGAACTTCTTCTCTCATCTATCCCTCTGTGTGGACCTAGATGGGCATTCAAAAGAAATCTAATGCATTCGTTCATATTAGGTGATTAGGAAAGGTAGGGTAAGTCTATGCATTTCCTAGATAAGAGGGAAGTTGTTCTAAAACCCTAATACTTTGATCAAGTGTTCGTGGTGAAGACAAGATGCATTCAAAAAGAGGATCATACTTGTATTCAGAGCAAAAGGCAACATAGAACATCGAGATCAAGGCCAAAGGATATGATGCAGATCATGGAAACAAGTTAGAAGGAAGAGTATTTGAATCTGATGTAGAGGAAGAGATCTAATATCCAGTAATGGCAGAGCAACCTAGTCAAAGGTAGCAAAAGACCCTTATTGAAATGTAATTGATGGTGCAGATTAAATTTGAGCATCCACGTTTACAAGTTGAAAAGTAAAAAGCTCCGTAGAACATGTTAGGACCATCATATGGGGATTAAATCGATGGATGGTGTTTTAAGATGGAATTATAAGTGTCCAATGATGCATCTCCTTAGCCATCAGATCTTAAAAGATCAACGCTTGTCACTTTGTCTCTTCATGAAGTTGCATGAGGAATAACCTAAGCGAGATAATGAGCATCCAACACGTCAAGATGGTGGGACTTGACTTAGTTGTGGATCACAAAAAGAAATCCATCATAATAAGTTGTCCAGACGACACACTCAGGTTGGTTGGAGTTTTGACTGTTATGACAGATTTTTAATTTATGGAAGGCATTGATCAAAAGCAGACCAATGCCAGTTGCTTTCCAAAGATGCATGAAGAATAATCAAAGTGAGATAGCAATGAGTTGACACCTATCTCTACAGACCCATATTGGTTTCAAAACAATGTTGATGCATCTTCTCTAGCCATTAGATCTTTAAAGATCAACACCTGTCGCTTTGTCGCTTTATGAAGTTGCACGAAGAATAATCAAAGAAAAATAGCAAGCATTCGACATATGTACACAGATGGACCCACGAAGGATTGTAAAGGCAAGTGTTGAGTATCCCAATCTTACGATATACCATATGGTTGTAGCATCACAAGTGTGCATTTTCAAGTTTTTGATCTTACAATCATTCTATTGTCATGTCATCATAAGTGTCTCATGGTAATGGAAAATGAGACAATGTTACGATAAGCTAAAGGTGAATAAGCGTAAAGGCTTAAAAGGAAACCCATGATCATACAGAAAAAAAGGGTTACGGTCTTACGATAAATGGAGAATCGCATAAGGGTAAAGGCTAATAAGGAGACTTTCGAAGATACAAAGAGTAGTAGATCGTGAGATTGCAAGGGAAAACCATGAGAGTTTCCAAAGCTATGAAGCAATGCCAACCTATGATCGGAAGTGATCAAATAAACTCCAGTTTCTAAGTTGCGAAGGTGCAAGAGACAACATCAGTTAAGTCAAACAATTATCCCATGTTCGTAGATGGTTAAGGGTAACCTGGGGTTAAGGTGATGAAGCAATGAAAGCTAAAGATGGCATCGTCGCCAATAGTTAAAGTCAATCTGAGGTTAGTGTTACGATAAAGCGAAAGCATGCATTCGTAGCTTCACAAGGTTAAGAGATGAGTCAAGGTTTCAGGTTGTGAGGTTGCAATGGATGGTAGCAATCAAATTCACATGGTTATCACAATCACATGGTTTCAGTGGTAATTAAATCCTTTGGTTGCGAAGCCACGAAACAAGATAACAATCTTCTATGCAATTATCATAGCGTCGCAAATGTTAAAGCTGACTTTCAAATTTGGTTTGCTAAGTCGCGAAAGGTGATCTGGGCGGTTAAGTGTGAAGTGATCACAACATTGCATGTAGTAATGCAATTAAGGGATTTTAGGTGGTGAAAAGTAACCTAGGGCATTCAAATTTTGAATCATCACACCATCGCACAGGTTAAAAGTATCGTATGAATGATAGTTGCAATGGAGTGACAAGGATTAAGATGAAAGGGTTGCCATACTTAAATCGTGATCATTGATAGGAGATCGACGGTGGAGATTTAAATATATTTTGACTGTTGAGATAAAAATTATATGGATTTGGCGCCACCAATGGAATACAAAGGGAATGAAGATTTTCACAAGGTTTCTGAAGTCGCATGAAGATAAATGATTGCCAGGTGTTCTCAGAGGTGCCATGGGTTAGGATCATCGTTGGGAAAGATGCCACACATCCATACCATTTTGTAGACTAGATAATTTCATGTTTTAAACATATTTTCTTTCTATTGTGTGACTGTTGCACTACCATAACTAAGGAATGACAAAAAACTATAAATGTAATTTCTTCTGATAATGAAAAGGTCATAAAACTTGACAGTGAATTGGTCTTGTAGTTCCATCTGCCTGCATTTGTTGTTAAGGTTTTGTTGTTCCACTTAGTTTTAAAATAGTTTCTGTACAAAGAGTTGAAAGACAATTGTGTGTGGCTCTGTTATCACCTTTTGAATTCCATTTCATCATGGTGTTAGTAGTATAAGTAATTCCATTTATTATTCATATATGATTCTATTTCTTCTCTCCCTCTTCTTGTTTTGCTTTGTTAGGGTTAACAATCATGATTGCATAAGTAGAAATAGATTGTAATTAGAAGCTAGATAGAAGTGCTGCAAGATAATTCATGACAAACATTCCATTGGGGGTTGTGAGTTATCCAAATCCATTGTGCTTGAGTTGTTTGTGTCTACAAGCAATTTGGTTAGCCTTTATTGCTCTCAAGTTAAGAGCTTATTTTGTCATAAAGTTTTGATCTAAGAAAGACATATTCATTGCACATCATTGCAAGTCCTAAGAGAGCAATACTTTGTAATTCAAAGGGCAATGATAGAACACATGCGCTAACCCATTTGTTGGTGACATCCTTTTGTTTCTCCAAACCTTGGGTATCAAAAGAGTCAGGTTATAAAATCTAATAGGAGGAAAAACTGTTAACCAACAAATCTACATACATCTCCCAAACTTTGGTCATAGTTCCCATTTTACAAGATTTTAGATAAACTTGGCCTTGTCATCATGTCAAGAGTATATTCATTAACTACACACAACTTGTGTGGAGCTACAACTCATATAGACCATTATGGCCTCAAAACCTAAGACATTCTATTTATTGTTGGAGTGCTCTACCTAGACATTCTTTAGTCAACCAATTGTTGATTTGGGTACAACTTATTCCAAATACATTCTCTCTTCCTCTTCTCGTTTAAACTAAGGGGAAGTGTTCATACCTTTTTATCTTGACTTAAATTCATGTAAGAGTTGGGTATAGAATGCTTAATACTATGCAAGATATGTTTGCAAATCGTAAACACCCAATATGCTTTACTGGAAGCATAACATAAATCAACTATGAAAGAATAAAAATGCAAAAGATATATTAATAAACAACAAACAACATTGAGTGAAATGCAAAAGTGAACAAAAGATTGCACACAATTATGAAATATTTTAATGTTATAATTTGAGATATAAAGTGAAAAATATTTTATATATCCACATCAAAAAAAATCCTCAGGCAACACATCTTTTTCACACCAAAAATATGAGAAAAGATCCGAGGGAAAAGTCTCATGATCACATCTTAAGAATCTATTTTTTTTCATCAAGATAAGATAGAGAGTTTTTAAAAACAATTCTCTAAAATATCAGAGAAACTATCATTTTCAAGATAATTTACTGATTTGAAGATAACAAAATAATAATACACCTTAATAATATCACTAAAGAAATTGACCTATTTGTACGTACATACTAAACATCAAATAGAATAACGAAACTGTCGATGTGTAGTGTTGCAGCCACCGTTGAGTTCAACTTGAGCATACATCTCCTGGGTACATCATATTATCAATGTTTTGTAATGTCTATCAGCCAATCACCCTGCAATCCCACATTGCCATCTTTTCTTTACTCTGCTCGTCCATTTCATATCTGGTATATAGTTTTTTGGTTATTTATAGCATGTATTCAGCATGACGTGTCTTTGTTCTTAACGGGCATGATCCGATAAAGAACACGAAATAAGACAGATCCCATAGCCAGCTGACTTTTCTGGATAAACAACTGGCTAGGTCAACCACAGATGATGCAGACAACGATAGTTTATTTGTGTGAAGTAAACATATTTAGAGTTTATGGCAACTTGATTGCTTAGAGCAACGATGATGGCATATGAAATGAAAAAAAACAGTTGTATAACAATTACAGCAAGCTGCAGGATGTAAACAAAATATTCCATTCTATATTTACTTCTAGAAGCAAAACTCCATTACTAATACCTGAATATGATGCATAGAAGCAAAATCATAAAACAGGGTACACTATAGGTACCTAAATACAAGGCCCTACCATCAACTCCTACTACAAAATTTTATTGCAAATCAGGATAATATAGCTTCATTCTTCCTGAAAATGTTGTAGCTAATACAATGCCATACTAAAACCCTGTAGCGGGAGGATAACATTGGCAAGGCCCATTGTTAGTGAACCAATTCTGTCATGAAAGAGCTAGTGAATTAATGTTTCCTGACTGGACACATAATGAAAATTCAATGAACTTCATTGCAAGGTTCAAATAGCAAAGATCGGATCTCTGTGGCCATTGATTGATTAGCTCGGTATCATGACACAATTAAAGAATTCCTGAACGAAGATAAATAAAATAATGAATCTGCAACTTCTCCACACTGACTGATCAATGAATTGATTAATCTGCTAGACATACTTTCAATCTACAGAGACTCGACTTAAGGCTTTTTAACCTTCAGCCCCTCTGCATTGGCATCAGCAAGAACCATTTGCTTCATGTTAGACGACAGCAATTTCTCCAAAGCATTGACCTCCTTAACCCTCCCTTCCAGATCCACAACCCTGTTCTCAATTCCCTTCGATTTCTCATCCATTCTATCTTCCACCGGGCTCACCAGCTCATCCCGAATAACCCTCTGAATCCTCTGGGACCGAACATACTCATTCTCCTTAATCCATAGATCGGCAAACTCACAGTCCTTCCATGCCTCGAACCAGGGACCCCCTGAAGTATAATGAATTGCCTTAGGAAACCCGTTTTCCTCATCAACCTCATTATGGCCAACTAAAAAATTCCACACAAAGGGAATGGAGCCAATATCATCATCATCCAGCCACATGAATCTATGCAAAAATGCACCAGTCTGAGAATTCACAACATCCGGTGTCAAAACCCTGTTCTTTGGGTGCGAGCAATTGTACAAAACCATGGACGACCAATTCTTCCGAGGGTAAACAGTCTGCACAGCTCCATCCATCTTTGTAGTGCTCTTTGGGGTATAATCATGCTTAACACACATAATTGCATACTTGTCATCTATTAGCTCGGCTAATTCTCTTATATCTGCAGTATAAAGAAAGTCACAGTCCACAAAAACAGCCCAGCCATCGAATCCGGCCAAGAAAGGAGTCAAAAAACGAGTGAAAGAAAACTCTGTGCTTTCTGTCGCGCCACGGCTTCGCCAGTATAGCCCTGCATTGCGCAAATCTGGCTGTTTTATGGGAATGACTTCAACAGGAATTGTTGCGTGCTTCAGGATTGAGTGGCGGCATACTTCGTAGGCCGCATCCTCTCGCGGATCATAGCCTACAAAGACTTTGAGCTTGTTTATGGTTTGCCCGCTCTTTGTCACCACAGGACCGCTCAGTTTGGCGGAGTCCAGCAAATTTTGACTAGAAGAAGGCTTCGAATCGGGTGAACTTGTATTCTTGTCATCATTATCACAAGTATTTGCTAGCGCATGGGAAGACGTGGCTGCTAAACCTAACCCTAACCCAGCGGCCCCGAAGATTAGCTTAAGAGCCAGGCAGCTGGGAACAGAGGCCTGAGATCCTGCGTTTCCTGAACTGTAGAATTGCATCCGCAGCTTGGATCTGGCGGCATTCATGAAGCTTAAAGGCGGCAAGGCTTTTGGCGAGATTTTTCTAATGCAGTGACGGAATAGCGCCATGATTGAAGCCGATCAACAATTCTGAAAGAAACAAAAATATTGCACAACTTAATTAAGCTTAATACACACGCAGTTTCCAACGAAAGATAAAAATTCTTCCAGAAACAAGAAACTGCGTACCCTTGCAATGACCGGAAATGCAAAAAGAACAGAATCAATAAGCCCTATCAGTTTGCATTTTTACAGCTTTGAAATCGACGGAATTAATTTTCGAACGCATACAAGCGCACAGTACACATCTTACACGAATATCCTTCAGAAATGAGAAAACATTTTCATTACAGGAACAAGGAAAACATACACAGCTTATAATTCTGAGGGAATTTTGTCCTCAAGGAACGGTAAACTAGGGCTTTAGAAATCAACTAAAACCAGTGTGCAAAGACCAATGTGCAAGGAGATCTGAAAATTGGGTACTCACTCTTTACTGGTCGATGTTTCTGGAGTCAGCAATCTCACACATTCCATTCAAATGTCGTCCCTTGAATGAAAAAAATCACTCTGAAGTGTAACCCAGTATGGATTCGATCGCCATATCTTCTGGTTTTAAACCCACATGATATTTATTTCTGTCTATGTCGATTAAGGTCTCCTTTGTACCGATCTTAGCGCGTTGCGCCAGCTACGAAAACTGACACGTGGCGTCGAGGAAACCAATGAAGTTCTGCCGCGTGGCCTGAGGATTTATGGGGTCATAAATGGTAACAAGTAATGTCTAACTGTGTGCCAAACATAAGGCGGCTAGAGTAATGCATACGAGACCATGGGCTCTTCACCGACAAACACGTGCATATCATGGATTAACAAGAGTGAATTTAGAAGACAATTTTAATTTCTAGAAGGCTAAACACAATCTCTATGAGATAGCCTCTCAATCAACATATTATTTCTGAAGCTGATTCTTAATTTTAAATTTTAAATTTTTAACTATAATTTTTTTGATAGGTAGATAATAATTTAAAAAAAATATAATTAGAAGGTATCATATTTCAATAAATAAAAATTAATTCCAAAAGTTTAGATATTCTTAATTTTATTTTTAACTTTAAATTGTTAAATTTGTATTCATAGATTGTACATTAGCTAATCATTTCTATTGATTTGTAATTTGAAAATCATACTTAAAAAATATCATTTGAATTTTTAACCTCACAAAAATTAAGAAAGAGTTATGCTTCAATAAAATATGATTTATAAATAATATTATTTAACAAATTACAAATTATAGACTTAATTATAATACATTGTTTCAAAAATAAATAAACTTAATGTAGTATTAATATAATTTTTTTATAAACTTAATTTTAATATATTTATAAATTTATAAAAACTAATTCAATATTCTTACATAATGATAATCAAATATATTTCATTATACATAAATGTTAATCTTTTTGAAAATGTCATGTATTAAACATATAAAATATATAGAACCAATATCAAAATATACATTTTATATCTCTAACTAATATACATGTCTTTAGCTATAGTATTTTTTTAGGCTTTTCACAATAGGCACAGACCCCTACTCTAATAGAGCTCTTGTTAATTTTTAATTTCTTGATGTATCCTTTTTTGAACTTTAAGTTATAAATTAGTTCATTAAAATTTAATTGTAAGTTGATGATAAATGTTTTTAATTTCTTGATGTATTTTTAAAAAAGATTCTTGATGTCTTTTTCCTTAAATTTTAGGTTATGAACTATTAACTTTGATTGCATGAATTGTTGCCCTTTGATGTTTAAAAGTAATTCTTAGATTTTGGGTTTCTCAAAATTGGTTACAATTGATCTATTTTGTGGTATTGTACATTAATTTTTTTGGAACAAAAGAACAAATCGTGTTGGTCAAATGCTCAAGGGTTACAACCATGGGGTGATTATTGTTGTATAAACTTGTAGATGCTTCAAGATGTGCAAAGTGTTTAAATTTTTTGATATATTTTTTTCGTAATTTTTACAAGAATATTGTAGAGATTTATTTTTACTCTAATTTTTTCGTAAGAAAAATAATTTTGCCTCTAGTAAAATTATTGTCGACCAATCAAAAATTAGGAATTGTTGATTGAAAATTAATTTAAATTAAAATAATTTTTAAACCTTTGAAACTCACTAGCTTTTATTGTAAATATTAATTGGGATCACCACTGAGAACGTTAGTTCTTTGCCTATAGATAGGAAGGGACTAATAATAGAACATAAGGAGAAAAATTAATTTAAAAAAAAATTTAATGTCATTGGATTGTGAAAATCTAATTGTTAAGGGGGAGTAAAAATGTGCTCTGCTAGGGTTTGTACGAGAGTTGTTGCTATTGGCGAGAATGATTTAACCAAACAAACATCCACACAAGTTCATTCCCAAAGTGTTTCACGAGGTAATTCGTCTCTTGATATTGTTTTGAATGTCAAGGAATTTGATAGTGCATGTGTATGGTTAGAATAACAAACCTTGATAGGTTATTTTGTGGGTCACACTCATTCTGAAAGCATGCTACAGGAATGGGTTTCCAAGGTCTGGACACCACAGGGCGTCCAAAGCCTTACCAAGAGCATTTTCCTTTTTTTTGCTTTGGCAACCCTATTGAAGTTGAGCATGTGTTTATTTGTGGCCCCTGGTCTGTCAGGTCCTCTCTGCTTGTCCTTTAGAGATGGTCTCATGATTTTTCCATCTCCGATGACATAATAAATTGTTTTTAATAACAACAAAATAAGTTTTCACCTCCAACTTTAGCTTTCTTCTTTTCACAAATTCTCTCTTTCTCATAGCAAGCCTTCAATCTCTTGATTTGTTCTTCTCACAATGCACCATTCTAAGACCACGTTGCACCAGCAACAAACTACCATTCAAATGTTGTTCATCTTTCTTCACAACAATTCGATCAAACACACACTTTTTTTTCCTCACAAGAAATGTGTATACACACTCTGGCACTCCCCCTTGCATAGAGATGCTCAACAAGACACTAATGATGAATGATAGCCAACACTTCAAATCAACACCCCTCTAGACTCTTCTTGCTCTCTAGACTTTTTAACACTTTTCTAATATTTATTCAAATCAACAACAAACACTTCTCTCCTTTGGCTGCAGAAAATAATGTTGGGCATACCCTCCAACAAATACAAACTCCAAGCAAAAATCTTTATTCCAAAACAAAAATCTTGGCTCATATAGATAGATATTTAATAGATACGACTATGCAACACTTCAATACACTAACTGTTGGTCAAAAGAATAGTCTTGACAATTGAGTGTCAACGCACTTAACCATTTTCACTATATATGCCGAGTACACAATGTATGCCAAGCCAGAATTTCAATAGGTGCTGAGCCACAGTTGGTGCCAAGCAAGTTAGAATGTAGTATGTACCGAGTGATCCAGGAAATGATCATGTGTTGAGTAATCCAAAAATGTTCAGATGCCAAGCAATACAAAACATACATGTGCCAAGCAATACAGTGTTTAACAAGTGCCAAGCAAATCGGGAAAGTAATAGATGCCGAGCAATCTAGGAATCAGTTCATGCCGAGCATCAATAATGTAATGAGTGCCGAGTAACTCAGGATTAGCATAAGAGTTTGTGCTATCACAAACCAAGATGTAAACCATTTTTGGAGCCGACTTAGAGAGATTTCGAAGGAGAGAAAGGACAAGGACGAATCATTTACATGCCCTATGCAATCTGCATGCAACCAATCAGAAAAATGGAGAAGGCATGCAACCAATGAGAAAAATGCAAAGTACGAGTGAGAATTTGAGATTCAATATGGATCGTAGATCCATACCTAACCCTAAGTCTTTGCATTCTTTAAAAGGAGGTCAAGAACCCATTGCATATGTGGATGAGAATAGTATATGGGGAGATTATAGCAAAATTTTAATGTGAAGAAGGAAAGACTTAGAGGAACAAAGAAGTAATTTCATATTAAGTTGATTAGAATAGTACAAGAGACAAGGAGCACATACATAGATCAGATCAAGCAAGGATTAGAACAAGAAAAGTAGATCTAGTACTTGAACTCAGTAATTTGAGATTGCATTCAATTAGGTCAAATGTTCTAATACTCTCTCACAATTGTATTAGAGGTTGAAATCCTATATTGATAGGTTAGTTTAACAGCTAGGTAGGAGAACCTTTTGAGAATGTCTTGAAAATCCTATGTATTAGGTGGGTTTAACAACCTATTGTAAATCCTTTAACAAGGTGACACTTCATGTGAGTGTTTTTAAATCTTTTAACCAGGTCACTACTGACATAGTGTAAAGCCTTTAATAGGGTAGGCCTTTCATAGGGCAAACCATTAGAACATTGATTGCTGTAGTGATTTTTGCAGGTGTCATCCCCACCCCAGTTTTACCTTCTTATTCCTAGAGGGTTTTTGGGTTATCAATTTTGGTGTCATGTGTTATTGCATGTGATTGATTTTATGTTCTTTTATATGTTTACATGCATGCAAATTATTTTTCAGTTATATGTTTAAAGGATTAAAAAAGGTGAAAAAAATGTGGTACTTCTGATTCACCCCCCCACCCCCCCCCTCTCAGAAATATTCTTCCCATTTTGAACATTCCAACAATAACCATAACAATCTTGTCATAGACAATTCTTGTCTTTAGCACCAATAACTTTTTAGACACTTCTTTAACTTCCACAACGTGTAAGCTTCTTCATATATGTCTTGTAGTAGCATTCTCATTTCAACTCTGCAAATAACACACTTTGGTGACACTCAATCCATAATAGATAAAAAACACAACTCACTCAATACAGATACAAACATAGCAAATTTCATTCATTCAGAACATGATGATATTATCCTCCTTCAAACTGCCCTCTCTTTACCATATTCTTCTCACTCTCTTCTCTCTCCAAACCCTTGGATCATTTACCATTAGCTCTAATGCCAAGTTAAAAACAATACACAAAGGAGAAATTAGAGGAGAAACCCAAATATGGGCTTTGCAAATCACAAGCCCAATCTATTAATTTATAAGGAGATACATCATAAATGTATAGTGGAAGTTAGTTTCAATATTAATGGTAGACAACTAAAATAGTAAGCACATGTTTATCATGGATGATTGGTCTGTTGGGCAGTGCTTGGATAGTAGAAGATGACTGAGGTGATTGGTTTTTGTGGACAAGATAATTAATTTATCATTCTCACACTTTACCTTCAAGAGGTCAAAGTTATTAGGTTTCTTCTCAAATTAGCTTGCTATGTTATTTGGTTGGATAGTGCCATGTTTTCTGTTGGATACAATTGTTCAATTGTGTGTTGTCTTTGATGTTACAAAAATGTCATATCAGTTATCAGAAAAAGTCTACTAAGCTTAGTTGGTTAACAAGGCAAAAAATAGAGTCTATTGAGCTCAGAAGGTTAGCAAAGAAGGTTTACAATGTCTGCCAAGCGTTCTTAGGTTTTACCTTGTGTAGATAGTTGTTACTGAGCTTTTAAGGTTAAGTTACCGAGCTTACTTGGTCATCAAAGAGAAATATGGCAGAAAATAGTTCTTACCGAGCTCTCATGAACAACGAAGGAAAATAATTCTTACTGAGTTCACTTGGTAGCCAAAGGATTTTGTAGATATTACAATGTTAACCGAGTTGAGACGGTTAACTCAAAAAATTATTTTTGGAGCAGTGTTTACCAAGCAAGGTCGGCCAATGAAGGATTTCATTATTTTGTGAAATAAAGTTTATTTGTTTAATGTAATATTTGTAGCCAATTGATGTATGGTTTATTGGTAAATGTAACTTGTGAATAAGCCGACTTGATAATCTGAATGGTATATATAAGAGGTCAAGTTGCGAATTCTAAGTGTGTGGTGGATTTGATGTGAAATGAATGTGACAAAGGACTGATTGTTGTGAGAGTGAATTTTGAAGGATGATCAGAGATCATTGAGGAGTAGCAAAGCTATATTTGATCAAGGAGAATCTATTGGTGGAAAATAGAGATCTGTAATCAGCAAATTCAGTTGCATCATATTTAGGTCAATTCATTGTTACTTTCTAACCATTGTAGCAGTGATTTCAAAATCTCTTAATAGAGTTGGTTTAGTAGCCATTTTGTAAATTCTCTAACAAGGTGACAGTTCAGTTGAATTGTTCTAAAGACATCTAGCAAGGCCACTCTTAACAGGGTGATTGAATCCTCTAACAGGGTCACACCTAAAAGTGTGTTTTGTAATCTTTAACCAGGTTGGGTCCTAACAGGGCTCACTTCAGAAGAGTGAAAATTGGTAGCTAGTTACTTGGTGGTTTTTCCCATATTGGATTTTCATGTTAAATCTGGTGTCTTTTGTGTTCATGTTATTTATTTTTGCATGCATGTTAATAATTATGAATGCTTGAAGACCAGTAACAGATTAATCTATTGAATTACAACATTTTGGGAAGTGTTTACCAAGTATCAACAATAACTAGTTATTTAAGACATCTAAGGGATCTGGATTTTTTTTTGTAGTAACTGATTCACCCCCCCTCTCAGTTATTCCATCTATAATTCCAACAATTGGTATCAGAGCTTTTGGTGCTTTCAAGAAAAGATTTCAAGGATCTAAGCCAAAAATCAGGATGTCTTATAAGAGAGAAATTCCAAGACTTAACAGGGACAACTTCTCAACATGGCAGGGGTTGATGAGACTTCATCTAGCTTCTATTGGTGATATAGGGTTGAAGTACCTTGATGAAAAATATGTAGAACCTGCTAGTACATTATCTATCAATGATATTGCTGAAAAGAAGACTCACAACAACATGATGATAGATATTGCATCTGCCCTAAGTTATGAAGAATTTGATGACATCAAAGATTGCAAAACTGCCTTTGAAATGTGGAACAAGCTGAAAGAGATCTATGGAGGTGATTATAATGTGAGAAGAGCCAAAGTAGAAAGTTTGAGAGGTTAATTTGATCAAATGAGGATGAGAGAAGATGAAAACATTGCAAAATATGTTGAAAGAGTTAAAGCATGTGTTAGTGCCATCAAAGCATCTAGAGGAGATATCAAGGAGGAAACAATTATAAGTAAAGTTCTTAGAACACTACTTCCCATTTATGCAATTCAAGAAAGAAGATGTGAAGCAAATCATAAGATAAATTTAGAGACCATTGTTGGAAGATTGACTACACTTGAGCTAGATAACTATGATAATTATGTTCCAGTTGCTAGGAACGTTGAATCAACATTTGAAGCCAAGCTTTCACTCAAGGAGAAAGGCAAAAAGATAAAGGATTCTCAGTTAGACAGTGATGAAGAATCAAAACAGAGTTCAGACAGTAATCTTGAGGTGGTTGAAGCTCTACTAGCAAGCAAATATTCAAAAGGGAAAGCAAAATACAAAGGTAAGCTTCCTCCAATATGTTTTTCTTGTGAAGAAATTGGACATATTGCTGCTAGGTGCCCAAATAAGTAGAACAAGGATGAGGAGAAAGGTCACAAGTGCAATGGCAAGAAAGACTTCAAATCATTCAAGGACAAAGGTAAGAAAACATGCTTCATAGCTAAAGATTCTAATGATTCTGATGATGAAGAAGAAGATGACATTGTTTACATTGCTATAAAGGATGAGTTTGATAATGATGAGGAAATGACACTTATTTCTCATATAAGTAAAAATGATACATGGATTATAGATAGTGGTTGTTCTCCTCATATGACTGGTGATAAAACTAAGTTTGAACATTTTGAAGATTATGATGGTGGCAGTGTAAGGTTTGGCAATAATGAACCCTGCATAAAAGTAAAAGGAAGAATCTCACTAACCAAAGAACTTGTATGTGATAATGCATATTGGATAGAAGGACTAATACACAATCTGTTAAGTGTGGCACAACTAATCAATAATGGATTCAAAGTGGAATTCATGCATGGAAAAGCAAGACTACTAGATGGTAAAGGAAAGCTGATTGGATTAGGCACTCAAACAAAAGGTAACTTGTTTTATCTTGAACTTGGTGAATGTTCATGTTTTATTGCTCAAGTTGAAGAAATTTGGTTATGGCATAAGAGGTTGTGTCATGTGAACTTTGATAATTTGGTGAAAATAAGTAAATTTAGGAAAGTAAGAGGCATTCCTAACATAAAGAAACCTGAGGTTGGTCTATGCAAGAATTGTCAAATTGGAAAGATGGGAAAGACTAGCTTTAAAAGCAAAAACTATCAATCTGAAGAATTTTTAAAAATTGTGCATACTGATTTATGTGGACCTATTAGAATTGAAAGTTATACTGGTGAAAATTTCTTCATTCTTTTTGTTGATGATTACTCAAGAATGATGACTGCCATGTACCTAAGAAATCATAAGCATTTGAAAAATTCAAATGGTATTTGGCTAGAGTAGAAAAAGAAACAGGAAAAAGACTGAAATGTTTGAGGTCAGACAAAGGTGGTGAATTCATTTCACATGAGTTCAATAACTTTTGCATTGATAGGGGAATCAAAAGACAAGTTTTAACACCTAGAACTCTTGAACAAAATGGAATAGCTAAAAGAAGGAACAGATCTATCATGGACTATGCAAGAACCTTAATGATTGAAAAGAACATTGCTATCAAATATTGGATTAAGGAAGCTATCAACACTGTAGTTCATACCTTGAATCGAGTACAATTGAAGAAGGACTCATTCAAAACTCCCTATGAGTTATGGTATGGCTACAAACCAAATGTAAGTTAGCTAAAATATTTGGAAGCAAATCTTATATTTTGAAAGAATATAGAAAAGGTAAATTTGATGTAAAGGGTGATGAAGCAATATTTTTGAGATATTCTTTCAAAAGTAAAGCATATAGATGTTTGAATATGTCTACTCACAAAGTCATAGAAAGTGCACATGTGAAAGTTGATGAGTTTGCAAAAAGAACTAAAGAATAAAGAAAAAGGGAACTAGAAGATTACAAGAGATTTGTTTACATTGAACTTGATACAGTGCCAGATACACTTGTCAATTAGGAATCTTCAACTCTCGAGTCTTTAGTAACTGAGTTGTAGGAAGTTCAAATCGAGCCAATACCTACCAAGCTCTAAGGATCCAAGTTGCAAATAGAAGCTACTAAATCAATGACTATCGAGCCCGAGCAACTAGAACCTGAAGCTGAAGTGAAAGAGGATGAAAATACAAAATGTTCAAAAGGAAAGGAACTTGTATTAGCTAAGTATGTCAGGAGGCATCATGCACTAGATCAGATCATTGGAGATAAATCTGAAGGAACAATGACAAGAAGTAAGTTGAAAGGCACTTGTTTACTTGCTGATTTTGAACTTAGAAATGTCAAAGATGCACTAGAAAATGAAAGTTGGATTGAAGCTATGAATGAACATATAGAGAAGATAGAGAAAAAAATGACATGGAATCTTATGCCTAGGCCTAAAGACAAAAATGTGATTGGAACTAAGTGGGTATTTAGAAATAAGTTAAATGAAGATGGTAAGGTGTCAAGGAACAAAGCTAGAATGGTATGCAAAGGATACTCTCAAGAAAAAGGTCTAGACTATAGAGAGACTTTTGCTTCTGTTGCAAGATTGGAAGGTGTTAGAATCTTACTTGCATATGCTGCATACAAAGGATTCAAAGTTTATCAAATGGATGTCAAGTCAACATTTCTCAATGGTATACTGGATGAAGAGGTTTACATTGAACAGCCTGAAGGTTTTGTCAATCCTGACAAGAAGGACATGGTCTGGAAATTGCATAAAACTTTGTATAGTCTGAAGCAAGCCTTGAGAGCATGGTTGAAAGACTGCACAACTATCTTATTCAGATTGGTTTTCAAAGAACTAATGATAATAGTAGCTTGTATATCAAGGAAGGACTAGATAATAAGATTGTTTTGGCAGAAATATTTGTAGATGATACTTTATTCATAGGAAATGATGATCTTTGCAAAGAATTTTTAGAACAAATGAACAAGGAATTTGAAATTTCAATGTTTGTTGAGATCAAATTCTTTGTTGGTCTTCAAATTCAGCAGAATAAGAATGTCATCTATATTAATCAATCTAAATACATCAAGGAGATACTAGAAAAGTTTGGTATGGAAGACCACAAACTAGTTAGGACTCCTACGTGTACTGGATTGAAACTTACCAAGGATAATGAATCAAAGGAAGTGGATCAGACATTGTATAGATCTATGATTGGAAAGTTACAGTATGTAGTGCATACAAGACCAGACATTGCTCTTGTAGTTGGTATTGTAGCAAGATTTTCAACAAAACCAAAAGAAAATCACATGATGGCAATCAAAAGGATCATGAGATACTTGAAAGGAACTGAAGATTATGGATTTTGGTACAAACTTGGAGGAAATCTAGATTTAAAAGTGTTTACTAATGTAGATTGGGCAAGAAACGTTGATGACAAAAAAAGTACAAGTGGAGGAGCTTTCTTTCTTGAAAAGAGGTTGGTTTCTTGGACAAGTAAAAAGCAAAACTGTATATCCTAGTCCACAATAGAGGCTGATTATGTTGCTGCAATAGTAAACTGTTCAAACAATTATTGGAAGGTATGAAGGAAAAAATTAAAGAACTTATTGTTATGTTCTGTGACAATACAAGTGCAATTAACATATCCAGGAATCCAGTGATGCATTCAAAAACCAAGCATATTGCTATAAAGTATCACTTTGTCAAAGAATTGGTGCAGGATAAGGAGATCAGATTGGAATATGTCCATACAAAGGAACAAATTATTGACATATTCACAAAGCCTTTACCTAAGGATGCATTATTATATCTAAGAGGTAAGTTGGGGGTCATTCTCTTATCTGAAGCTCACTAAAATATCGTTTTAGTGATGCATCATCAAGAACAGAATTGAAGATCTATCGGTTGATGTAGCAAAGAAATGAAGACATTGCATATGAATCAGTACTTATGGTACATTGAATTTCATTTAAGTTTGAAGTTGTGTTGTCTTTGGCATGTGTTGTCAAAGAGGGAGAATTTACTGTCACATCTTTCTGAAATTTGTAAGAAGAAGAGAGTTTATGTAAGAGGGAGAGATTACTATGAAAGAGGGAGATTACTATATTTGAGAAGTTTTGTGGATTGAAATGAAAGAAGTTAAAGAATTTTGTCAGTGAAGACTTGTTTTCAAATTTCATTCTACTATGACATGTTGTGTTGCCAGCAATGCCAAAGAGGGAGATTGTTGGATACAATTGTTCAGTTGTGTGTTGTCTTTGATGTTACACAAATGTCATATCAGTTATCAAACAGAGTCTACCAAGCTCAGTTGGTCAGCAAGGAAAAAGATAGAGTCTACTGAGCTCAGAAGGTTAGAAAATAAGGTTTACAATGTCTACCAAGTGTTCTCAAGCTTTACCTTGTGTAGACAGTTGTTACCAAGCTTTCAAGGTTAAGCAAGACAATTCAATGTCTACCAATCTTACTCGATCATCAAAGGGAAATATGGCAGAAAATAGTTCATACTGAGCTCTCATGAACAACGAAGGAAAATAGTTCTTATAGAGTTCACTCAACAGCCAAAGGATTTTGCAGATATTACAATGTTAATCGAGTTGAGACGGTTAACTCAGGAAATTGTTTTTGGAGTAGTGTTTATCGAGTAGGGTCGGCCAATGAAGGATTTCATTATTTTTTGAAATAAAATTTATTTGTTTAATGTAATATTTTTAGCCAATTGATGTATGGTTTATTGGTAAATGTAACTTGTTAATGAGCTCACTTGATAATCTAAATGGTATATATAAGAGGTCAAGTTGCAAATTCTAAGTGTGTGATGGATTTGATGTGAAATGAATGTAAAGAAGACTGATTGTTGTGAGAGCGAATTTTGAAGGATGATCAGAGATCATTGAGGAGCTAGAAAAGCTATATTTGATCAAGGAGGATCTATTGGTGGAAAATAGAGATCTATGATCAACAAATTCAATTGCATCATATTCAAGTCAATTCATTGTTACTTTCTAATCATTGTAGCAATGATTTCAAAATCTCTTAATAGAGTTGGTTTACTAGCCATTTTGTAAATCCTCTAACAAGGTGACAGTTCAGTTGAATTGTTCTAAAGACCTCTAGCAAGGCCACTCTTAACAAGGTGATTAAATCCTCTAACAGGGTCACACTTAAAAGTGTGGTTTGTAACCTATCATCGGGTTGGCTCCTAACAGGGCTCACTTTAGAAGAGTGAAAATTGGTAGCTAGTTACTTGGTGGTTTTTCCTATATTGGGTTTCCACATTAAATTTGGTGTCTTTTGTGTTCATGTTATTTACTTTTGCATGCATGTTAATAATTATGAATGCTTGAAGACTAGTAACAAATTAATCTACCGAGTTACAACATTTTGTGAAGTGTTTACCGAGTATCAACAATAACTAGTAATTTAAGACATCTAAGGGATCTTGATTTGTTTTTGTAGTAACTGATTCACCCCCCCTCTTAGTTATCCCATCTATAATTCCAACAATTTTCTTCCCAACATGAGGCTAGCTGAGGTGGTGTAGTTACTCTTCTCTCCCCCCATTTACTTTATTTAGTTATTTTGCATGGTTCTGACCCCATGTAGAGGATTGTTTGGATTTTTTTGTCTTTTCAAAATCATTCTTTTGGTATTGTTAATGTTTGTGCTCCCAATGATGCAATAGAGTGCTCACACCTATGGTGATGGTTGATCCACCACCTGCCACTTGGGTTTTTTGTGGGGACTTCAATATGGTTGAGTTGGCTACTGATGAGGAAGATAATTTTCCTTTTCAATGGCCAATTAGCAAAAGAGAAGCCTAGTTCTACATGTGCAACAAGCTAGGCCTTTTTGATCTCAATGTTGACCATCATTGGTCTAGTGGGGTTTGGCATACTTGGTCCAATTTTTGAGTGGGCCTTGACAGGGTGTTTAAGAGGTTGGACCAGGCCATGCTTATGGCTTAATCCTTCTTTTATTTTTCTTAGGAGAGAGAGTTACTCATCACCCCTTTATTGGATGTGACATTATAAAATCATTTCCCCACTCTTTTTTCTATTATCTAGCACATAGCCTAACCCCATATTTGTAGAAATTAGTTTTATCTCAATACTTCCCTGCTGTCACATCTGTCCATCATTGCTCACATTCTTCATGTTTATATCCTTGAACCTAGGCCCCACACCTCAATAGGGTGGATTCAATGGTGGAATGATGTCATCATCTGTATTGTGAGATTTCTTTGCATTTACAAGCAACAGTTGGCCAAGTACTGCAGTCGATCTTATACAACCACCATAAAAGATCTTCGTATGACTTCTGAAGCTCTTACCAAGAATTCATTTTATATAGAATTAAAGATTCGGTTTTCCAATATTCATCACTAGAAACAAGTTGTAGATAGTTATGCTGCTCATGGAGCTCAGATCAAGTGTATCAAGAAGGACTAGCAAGTTTTTTTGATATGCCTAATATCCTCTAAGCTTTTGTGTGCCACTATGAAAAGGTTTTCACTATGTAGGATCCTTCTGTTGTGTGTGACCAAGCTCTACAAGCTTGTGTAGCTGCCATTCCTAATAGGCTTGCCTATGATAAGTATGCCTTTTTTGAGCAGAAGTTTACACTTGTTGATCTCAAAGAGGCTATCTTCTCCATGGCTGATGATAAAGTCCCTGGGTTGATGGCTTCCCTTGTGAATTTTGCAAGGTCTTTTGGCATGATATTGGTCCTGATCTACATAAAGTATATCTTGAAGCCTACAATGCTCATTGCTTAGGAAATATAATCAGTAAGGGAAATATTAAGTTCATACCTAAAGCTAGGGATCTGGAAGACATATGCAACTAGAGGCCCATCACTCTATTGAATGACTCTTACAAGATCATTGCCAAGGCACTCCCCTTAAAATTAGGCATCTCCTACCTCAAATTATTTTCCCTAAACAAACTGGCTTCATTAAATTCTAGATAATATTATTGCTGTTTGGGAAGGTATGGAATGGGCTCATCAGTCCAAATAGCAGGCTTTGCTTCTTAAGATTGACTTTGCTAAAGCTTATGACCAAATTGAATGGCCTTTCATTTTGGCCATGTTACAAGCCCTGAGGTTTGGTCTTATCTTTTTGCAGTCACTTCAAATGATTTTTGGGGATGCTTCTTCTTGTATCCATCAATGGATGATAATTTGAAGCTTTTAGGCTTTTCACATCTATTCGTCAAGGCTATCCTTTGGTGCCTTCACTTTATGTTCTGGCTACTAAAGGGTTTGGTTATCTTCTTGCCAATACCATTTCTTGGGGCCTCATGCATGGCATCTCCCTCCCTAATTCCACTATGCAACTTGTGAATGGCCATTTTGAGGATGATTCTTTCCTCACCCTTCTTGAAGATGAGGACAATATTGCTAATACCTTGCAATGCTTGGATAAATTATGTCTTGCCTTAGGGTCTGCTATTCAATGACATAAGGCCCTCTTCTACAGATAGTATTTCTTGCCTGACCCCTAATGGTTTGAACACTATCAATGGAAATGGGTGCAACATGGAGATTTTTTTTCACTTTTTGGGCATCCCCTTTGGTTTTCAAGCCTCCCTTATGGAGTTGTGGAATGTAGCCCTTGCTTGGATTGAGAAGAAGTTGGAATAGTAGATCACTAAACTACTTTCCCTTGTTGGTAAGTTTCAGATCTACACAAAGGTGTTGGTTTCTATTGCATGTGTATTATTCCTCTTGTTGGGCTCTTTCAAAAGCTTTATACTTCAAGCTTAAGAGTCTTTAGAGGGACTTCCTCCAAGCCTTTGATGCTTCACATGATGACTTTCACTAAGTGGCCTAGGATTTTAGTTTTCTTCCCAAAGACTTCGGTGGTCTTGGACTACTTTCTACTCAAAACCAAGGCATTTTCCTTTGTGCTAAGTGGGTCATTCGAGCTCTCACCAATGATGAGGCTTGGAAATTTTTTTGTCCTTTCACTACATTTCTTCTGGCTTTTTCAGTTAACCAGCAAGCTTGGAAGGGGATTGGTTTTCAAAACCTTCTTGTGACCACTAAACTGATGCAAATTCATGCCACTTTTGTTGTTATTTTCTTTTAGAAATCCTAGGAAGCTATTGAGCCTCAATTTCGCTGGGTAGGTGATGGGTTCAAAGATGGGCTCTCCATGGACAATTAAAACTTATGGTGGTCTCCTTTGTTTGCTACCCAAGGTTTTCCTCTAGCCAAAATTCAAGGAGTAGTACTTTGCATTTGTTTAGATAGGGAATCAATACACTCAAAGATCCCTTTTCTAGAGTTACTATGAGTCTTTGCTCATGGGAGGACCTAAAGGTGTAGTCCTAGCTTAATCGTCTGGATCAATGGATAGTTGATCTTCTAATTTATGTGATGCCTCCTCATATGTTGCACAAGCTTGGTATTCAGTCATCTCGCCCATGGTGGAAGGATTGGAAGTGGTACCTTGCCACTCCTCTAACTAGTTATAAACCCAAACTAGGTTATCGGTGGCTGGTTCCCCACCTTCCTATGGTTGAGATCCTCAACTAGCATTGGCATTTGCAGTCATCTCACATGCCTTGGAGTTTTAGATTTTCCATGGTTTGGAAAGCTATCATGAAGCCAAAGCTAGCTCACTTTTCCTAGTGTATTCTCTTCCAGGGGTTTCCTTTGGACCCTCAACTTTGACATTTGGCCATCCTAGACCCCATGTGTCCTTTTTGTGGGCATTCATAAAGCTTCCTACATATTTTTTGGTTCTGTAGGTGTTCCCAAAATTATTGGCACTAAATCCATGAAATTTTAAACTGTTTCACCCATAAGCATTTCTTGGCATATGGTTGTTCTAGGAGATTCAACTAGGCTCCCTTATAAATATTCCTAGATCTGACATGTTTTTAGAATGGAGATTTTATTTACTATCTGGAAAGATCAAAATATAGTTTTATTCTCTCAAAACTTTCTTGATATAAATGTTGCTATGTATGCTAGAGTATGTATTAGTAATAATGTCATGATGCAGATTCAAGTACAAACAAACAAAGTGTTGTTGGAAGTGGTCCACCTATAGGAATTTCTAGCTCATTGGGGTAATGCCCCTTATACGATTCCCATGGTGCTACCAAACACTTTATTCAGTGATCATATACCTCCTTGCGGTCACTAGAGAGGCTGTAGTAGCTCTGCTCACCTGTCACATAATCTTAGGTTGCAGCCATTGCCCTGCTCTCCTAGTGGAAATTTTTGTGGTCGTCATTGCTTGACCTTGCTTCTGCGAAGGTTAGGTTTGGGCTGGTCCTTGGTGGCTCCATCTACTTCTCCTGATGTGAGCTAAGCCTCTGCCCACAAGGACCTTAAATGGGCATTCCCCTAGATGGATCTAGCTATCTCCCCTCCCAGATCAGAGGAAGAAAAAGGAAAAGATGATGTTTTTATGACCACTACTGATAGTTGGGCTCCCCCTAAGCCATCCACCAACCCCACTGATTTTTAGTGTTTAGATGACATAGATCCCACCTCAGCTAGCACTGCTCTTGCATCTTGAGGGTTTTATTATTGTTCTGTGTTATGTTGCTCTGTCTTCAACCTTTGGGCTTTTATGTTTTTCTTCATAAATAATTGATGTTTCTAGCCATGTGCCGTTTGAACTTGCGGGGCGATCTTGTATCCCCAAACCCTTTTTTGTGAATATGTAACTTTAATTTTTAACTAGAGAAGGGACTATTCATAAAAAATCTAATTGTTAAGAAGTTTTTATTCTTATTAGTACTTGTTGTAGGCTAAGTACTGTTGTGATACTTTTTACATTTCATGCTTTGACTCGTGATTAAAAGTTTTCCTTTCAAGTACTTTAAATTTATCATTTTAAAATTTAATTATAAAATTAATACGTTGTGCATAATATGCAAATTTTTTAACTTAATAATTCTATAAAATACTTTTCCATGGTTTGATTGGATAAATCCTTTTAACTCTTATATGGGCCAGATTTATGGATTGTAAAACAATAGTTTTGAAGAGTTATATTTTTAATAATGTGATTTATATCATTTTAACTCAGATTCTAAAACATCATACTTTGATATTTTAAAGATATTTTAATTATTATATTTTACAACTTAATTTTTTATTACATTAAAAAATATTATATATACTTATATTATACAATCTTTTAAGAAATACTATTATATATATTATTATAAAAATACTATATAATATTTTTATTAATTTAAATATTCTATATACTATAATAAATTTATTAAATGAAAACTAAATTTATACTAAAAGTAACGACAAGTACTAAGTCATTATATGTGGACATAAAAGCCCCACATCACATTAAAAATCTAGTCTAAATGAATAAATTTGTAGTAAATTTTATAATAATTAGGTCCAAAGATGTTGGGGGTACAATACCATGTTATGATGTGTATATAGAAATTATAATATATTTGATATTATTTATTAGCATTTGTAATAGTTAGGTTGATTGTAATTTATAGGCGTTGTCCTTAAATTTGATAAGTCTTATAATGGGTTCATTGACTCACTAATGGAAGAAAAAGTCTCAAATAGAATAATTAATTTTTTAAGAGAACTTCTCTTTCTTTTTATAATCATTTATTTGGCTTTTTATTTAGATTTGACTTTGTGAGGGTTTTTGCATTAATGTTTTGGATCACACTTGATCCATCACAAGGATAGATATGATAAAGTAAAAGGAAAAATAATTCCAAAATAGCTTGCATATTATGTCATGAGTTGTAAATCTAATTGCTATTATTTTACTATGGTTGTGAGAAACCTCTATCTTTATTTAGTAGGACATAAAAGCCCCACATCACATAAAAATCTAGTACAAATGAATAAACATATAGTACATTTATTAATAATTATGCAAGACAATATTAGGGGTATGACATCATGTTATATGTGTATATAAAAATTAAAATATATTAAAATATTTACTTAATATCATTTGTAATAAATAGGTCGATTATAAATTTATGGTGGTTGTCCTTAAAATTGGTGGTGTCATTTGGTGAATAAAGAAGCCTTACGTTTCATAAGTCTTATAATACGTTCAATGACTTTCTAATTGAAGGAGAAGTCTCAAAATATAATAATTAATTTAAGAGAATTTCTCTTTGTTTTCTAATGTTTAGCCTTTTCTTTATATTGAATCAAAATAAATGCAACAATGAAGCTACTAGCAAGTAGGTGAAGGAAATAAAAGACTATAAAATGTTATAAACTTGAATAATTTTCCCTTTTATTAGTTGGAGCTTATTCACAACATTCACATTCTTCTTGAATAAAGCTTGTGTATAGGGGGAGAATGAATCCACTACCCTATGCATAGATGAAGGGTGGAAACTAAGATTCACCTCCTAATGTAGGTTTGATTAACACAAGATAAAGTGTCACTTCATAACCTAATGCAAAATGGAAAAATATTTATATGTACTTCTCCCTTGCCTTCACATTGAGAGGGTTGTATGAAGATAGATATGGAATGTAAAGATGAATGTAAGGAAATGTATATGAAAATAGAGAAGGAAGGAAAACTAACATTGCGAAATACAAACTTGTAAATATATTTTAGAATGATCTTCAAAAGTGTTGCAACCCACCATCTAGACCTGAAACTAAAATCTCTGAACCCAAAAACCTTTAGGCACTTTGTTAGGGTTGATTTCGTCTAGTAGTGTCAAAATTGAGGAGCAAGCTAAATATGGAATAAATTTAGGGTCACACTGTGTCGCTCATTTTCAATGTCCAACTGGGAAATAGTTTTTGAATCTCTAAAGTTTTGTGAAAAGTGTTGAAGTTGATGAAAGATCAACCCCACAACTCCCAAGAATAACCTATATACAAACACTTGTCACAGAAAGAGAAAAACAAAAGCTATGGAGTGTAGAATTCTCAAATCCATAGTTGAGACATTCTTGATGAGCAAAAAGAGAAATTTTTATTATCAAAAGTGAATGAATAAATTACAAAGAGACCATCCTTATAAAGGAGATTGAAACTCTAACAGGAATCTAACCTAGGTTACATTATAATAATTAATTATTATATGCCCAAAGTTTAGCTAAGTAAACTAGAGATAATAAGTGACTTAAAAAACCAGCCCATTCATGGGCTTGTTGGGGTTAATCCAACTTTGAAGAGGGCAAAGGTGGTATGGACACCTCTAGAAAATGGTTGGATTAAAATTAACTTTGATAGGGTGACCAGCGGAAACTTGAGTGTTTTAGGGTGTGGGTGCATGGCACAAGACCATAAGGGCAACATACTCGCATTTGCAGCCAAACACTTGCAGGAAGGAACAAATAATATTATAGAATATTTTGTAGCTAGGGAGGCTTTGGGCTTAGGAGCAAAAATTGGTTGTAAATGAATACATATGGAAGGTGACTTGGAGATCATCATAAATGACATTAAGAGAGGAAAGATGGAGGCATGGAACCTGGATCAAAGTATACAAAAAAATCAAAGAATTGCTTCTCGATTTCAATGATTTTAAGGTTTCAGATGCATTTCAGGAAGCAAACAAAGTGGCAGATTTGCTAGCCAATTGAGATGCCAATTCAACATTGGGTCCACAATATGAAATCTTTGAGGACTTTTATCACTTTGGATTTTAATAAAGAGAGCACTATTGTTCGACCATTAGACACAATAATTCACTCATGATAATTAAAACTAGAGGTTTTAAGGGAAAGGCATCATGAGTTTGACTTTCAATGACATTAAATCATTCCACAGTAAGTAGAGATTTCCAATCTATTGATGTATCCCTTGTACGTGTCAAATATAGTGTTGTTTTACTTTGGTACTTCATTCTAGAGAATTTTGAGGTAGATATATTCAAGTTGAGGGTAGGTTAAGTTCATTTTTTTTTCAATGAGACAGAAGTGGAGGCAAACTTTGCTCTTGGCTCAGATTCTCAAATACAGACCCATGAAGGCCAAATTTCCATGTGGCATCTTAAATATAATTTTGTTTTTGATGACCTGGATTTTCTAGAGGGTGTATAATAGATGATAGGGCCATAATATCTAGAAACATTCGAAAAAAGGAGATCAAATATAGATGTGGCATCATTGTTTGTTGCGCTTGCATTGATGGTGGGGGAAGCAAAAGAAGAGGTCGGTCGAGTTATGGCTACATGTGTAGAAAGGCAGTGGCTCTTGGGGTTGGAGGACATAGTTGAGAGAGCTATTATGGGTGTTTGAATTGAGATGGGTATTGAGCCTTGAAGGCTAATTGGTAGAGGTTACTCTTATATTCAATCATTAGTGGTGTGGCTATCCTCAAATCTGCAAGGAGTTCATATCCCCAAAGAAGAATAAGGGTGGAAAATGATAGTGGAGTTCTTGATTGAGCACATTTGGGTGCTGAAGGAGCATGAATGAGGCTTTATCAAGGCCATACTGAGGAATAGCATGCTCACTCCTGGACATCCAATTTGCAACCAGATTGCAAAGAAACACCACCTTGAGGAGGGCGCGCCCATATCACAGGGAGTTTGGGTTGATGACTCATTGCTAGTCGAAGAGGGGAAGGGCAATGGAAAGCACTATTGGGGGAGACAAGGGAATTTGATGATGGATGACCATTCAACTCCAAATTTCACTCATGAGGAAGCGGTATGATGGTTCAAGGAGTAGTAGACATCTGAGATGGTGGTGGCTCTATTTTGCTTGTTTTGATTAGTTTAGTGCTTGGGCTGGGTGATTTTGTCTTCATCAGAGTGTTCATATTTTTAAATTTTGTTGTCTAATGGTATATGTATGTGCCATGAAAGGTAGTATAGCCTAATAGGATTTTAGCCATACCATAACAATGTATCTCTTTTTATCAATATAATACAAATATTACCTATCAAAAAATAAAATAAGTGAGTTAATAATTAAATCATAATGATTTAATTAATAAGAAAATACTTTATTATTCTAAGGCCCTCCTTTAAGAAAAACTTAGGGAGTAACTAAAAACCTATGAGTTACTACTAAAAGTAAATTTGGGTCCCGAGGAAAAAGGTCTAATGAGGTACCTAATCACAACCAAATCTATGCAAAGAAGAGAAATAGAGAAAATTACATGGGAAAAACCCTACTCCAAAAAGAGATGGAAATAATGCTAAAAAAAACTAGTGAAGAACTAAAGAAGCCTCTAAACTAGGGAATGTCCTAGAAGATAGGAATAAAAGATGATCATGAAGAACACCACTAAAGTATGAAGTTGTAAACACTACCAAACTATTGATCTGAAGAACCTCCACTATATAGAACATTACCAGGTAGAGAAGACTAAGTTTGAAGAGCTTATCAATCGAAGATGGAAGGTATCTTCATGGCCTCCAAAAATAGGAATGAAAGAATTCCTATATGGTAAATGATCCATCTCATCAAAATTCATATGTATCCAGCCACTGCAATCACCTAGTACATAGGATCAAATACTGAGTACATATCTTAGTCCATCGAACCAAGAAATTAATAGAACCAACATAACCCCCTATAATGCTAAGAGGTAAGATATGAACAGTGAAATTGGGTGCAATATCTCATGTAGAAAGAAGGACCAAGAACATTGAGATTGTACAAGAAGTACAAACACCTATAATGACACATGTCATCAACACATCACAAGGCTAATGTCATCGAATGAACACTCAATTGACAAAGGAAAATGGTGAATATGGCCAGCATGAAACCCCCCAAGGCACTTTATAATGTAGTGTGAGTAAAACAAAGCACAAAGATGTGAAAGATGCCAAAATACAATTAAGTGACACTTTGTCTCAGTACCTTTGCAAAAGTACTACAAAAAGATGTCAACAAAGATCAAAAGAGACATAAAGATGATACGAGAGATAATACAACCTATGAAAAATAATCTAAAGAAACAAAATTGATCCCCAAACTTGAAACAACCAAGATATTTACCAGAGTGAAAAAATGAAAAAAAATGAATGGGATGGGATATGCCTGGAGCAGAATCTGGAAAATAAAATATCTCAAGATATGTTTTGCAGAGTGCAAAAATAGAACCTTTGAATTTGAATGTAAACTGGCAACAAAAAAAATCAAAAGTCCAAATAAATCACACCATCATGATGGACTCAAAATCATCTTTTCGACAATATCTCATTTGCAAAAAATGGAGTCTGGATGAGCAAGTTATGACCAAATAACCACATGCATGTCAAAAGAGTTTTGCAAGGAAAACAATTACTGCCTTGAGAAGCAAGCCTAACAGTACCTAAAATTACATTAGGATTCATGTCAAAACACATTAAATTCTACACCAAAGTGCCTTAATTTTTGTACAAAAATATTGATTTGCATGCAAAAAATATCAAGGTGTGTACCAATTTTTTGATTTGCATAGCCAAAAATCTCAATTTGTGTGCCAAAAATCTCAATTTTTGCACCAAAATTTTTAATTTGTGTGCTCAAAAATCTCATTTTTTGTGTCAAAATTTTGTAATGTTTAAGAAAAAAAATCTTGATTTTTGTACCAAAATCACAAAATCATTGCCTCAAGAAATGTGCTTGATTGAGAGCAATATTTTTTTTTCCTTAAATTCCAACTTTGTCCATATTGGACAAATTTTATATGAAAATAAGGGTTTTTATGGTGCTTTAAGATCAATAGTGAGGTCTGTTTGGGCTTAAAGTGCACATAAAAAGGTGACCCCCCATATCCAATACAAAAACATTTTGAAAGATAAAACCCTTTGAAAGAAAAAACATAGATATGAAAGCAAAGCCAACCCTCTCATAAATAAAATAAGGGCATAAAGGTTTGGAGCTCTGACACCATGTTGAAGTTGATGAAAGATCAACCCCACAGCTCCCAAGAATCACTTGCATGCAAACACCTATCATAGAAAGAGAGAACCAAAAGCTATGGAGGTCGAAATTCCCAGATCTATGGTTGAGATAGTCTTGATGAGAAAAAAGACAAATTGATATTATCAAAAGTGAATGAATAAGTTACAAAGAGATTGTCCTTATAAAAGGAGATCGAAACCCTAATAAGAATCTAACCTAGGTTGCATTATAATAATTAATAAAATAATAAATTATTATATGCCCAAAGTTTAGCTTAAGTAAACTAGAGATAATAAGTGACTGAATTATTAGATTAATATGATTTAATTAATAAGAAAATAGTTTATTACTTTAATACCCCACCTTAATATAAACTTAGGGAGTAGCTAAAACACTAGAAACTACCACTAAAAGTAAATTTGGATCCTGGCAACAAAGGCCTAATGAGGTACGCAATCACAACCAAATCTATGCAACGAGGACAAATATAGAAAATCACATGGTTGTAAAAGCAAGGCACCATTATATATGCCTAGGCCACTTTGTGCAAATTATAAACAAAAGTTGCTGTAGAAAAAGATCTAGAATGCAAAGAACATTAACAATAAGAGAAACATTCACAAACCAAAACTAAATTCACATATATGTTTAGACAAAGAAAAGCAAACAAAAAGTGCAAACCTCACAAGAGAAAAGACTCCATGCTTTCTTGATTTTGTAGATGTGTCCTTTGATGTGGATGTATGCTCAAGATGCTCAAAAATTACTTCAATGGAGGTGGGTAATGGAAAATTGGTAGCTTTGTGAGCTCTCAATTTGGCATTATAAGGGTAAGATTGATGGCTTTGGTTCTCAAAATAGCATGGTAACTTTAGCTCAAAGATTGTTGATGAAATGGCTTGGGATGGGATTCAATATATAGGCCAAGGGGTAGAGGGATGGAGGGCTTAGATGCAAGGATGGGGAGATGGTTAAGGAGGGCTAAGATGCACTCGAAGGGGAGCACATGGATTGTGCTTGTTTAGCACCAATGGGAAGGTGACACTTGTCACAAGGAGGATGAATGTGAGAGGGTAGGGTAAAGGGTTGGTTAAAGGTATGATGAGTGGGGTTGAGTATGTAAGAGGGATGTAAGAGGAATGAGTGTGGAAGAGGGAAGAGTGTGGAAGATGGATGTAAGAGTCATGAGTGGGCTTGTAAGAGTCTTTTATGGTTTGTAAGAGCACTCATGACTTGGTGGTTGGGATTTTTGAGGGGAGACTTTGATTTTGTTTAGGAAAGTTTTAAACTTGTTTAGGGAATGTGACAACATTAGGGAGTGGATTAGGCTTGGGTTTAGGATTAGATTAGGAATGTTAGAGATGTGCAAGTGGATGACATTAATGAGGGTGGGTGAGTTAGTGGCTAAGCTTGGTTAGTATGGGTGGATGGGGTGGATTAGGCTAAATGGTGGATTAGAGATAGGTTAGGGGTTTTTGAATTTGAGGATTTTATTTATCAAATAGATTTATTTAATAAATGGGGATTTTTGGAATTAGATAGGAGAAAAGGATTTAATTGATAAATAATAGACTATTTGATTTATCAATTAGGACTATAGGTGATTAATTAAATTAATCAGCTAGGGGATAGAAAAGGATTAATTAAATAGGAATTTAATTAATGATGCCTTTAGAGATGGCTAAATTAGATTACCAAAGTGGTGTAATCAAATTTAGGTGTCTACATTTTGCCCCTCTTTGACATAGTGTTGAGACAACACTATTTCAAAGAAGTTCGAATGAAGATGACACGAAGAAGATGTTTTGGCAACAAGGTTGCCCCAGTCTCGGATAAGAAGAGGAGAGACTAGACTTAGATGATGCCCCCTCAAGAAGGCAGCGGGGAGAGAAAACGAGGTTCAACGTCTTCTTGAAAAGTGCAAGAAATTGAGATGAGCTAAGACACAAGTTGGCAAAGAGAAGGGGCTGAATTAGCTCAAACTCTCACTACAGGAGAATGATAAAGGGAAATTAGGGGCACAAGAGTAAAGCAAGCTTAAGACTTTCCAGGATTGGGGGGGGGAGATGGAGGAGCAGAGCGCTATAAATATGAATCCAGGATAGGGAGATGGATGAGGGGATTATAAAGCTGATGCAATAGGATTTCAAAGAGTCAAATTGGCAGAAGATGGGTTTCAAAGATCCCTAGGACTAGGATTGTGGATCTTGAAAGATGAGGCTTGGTGGATTGATTTGATTGGTGGATCCTTAAGACTAGGATTGTGGATCCCTAAAGCTAAGTGTGAGGAGTGATCCAAAGAGATACTGATGCATAAGCTGGGATAGGTGCTGGATATGGATGGGGGATAATGGAGATGAAGGGAATCCATTGAAGCTTTTTGAGTGGGGGGATACTTCAAAGAGAAGTACCACCATGTAGTTGAGCACTAGATTTGCTATAGGACTGTTGGTTAATTGCCAAGGTTACCAAGAACATCAAGGCCTTTTCACCAACCATCCAAAGGACTGACGAACTAACTCAAAACAAACACACAAGGATTGCCCTAGTATGAATCCCAGAGGAAGCAGTGTGGAAACGACACTAGGTAACCCACAAGCAGAAAAAGAAAACAAGCAAAAGACCTAATCAAGACCTTACGCTCTAATTGCCCCATTTGTAGCATACTATGATATGGAAGATCGTGGCAACCTTGAGGAGGGAACAAGGAGATTGCTTGGAAAAGATATTTCAAGACCCAAAAGGGAAGATCCCAAATCAAAAGAAAGTGAAAATCCAAAAGAGAACTGTTTGCCAACGAGATGGGTAGGACGAGGTACTAATGGACCAAGATTAGACATGAGGAAAGCTATATCCTGTAAGGACCTATCAAAGAGCACCTAAGCTAGTGGATTTGGGTGAGTGATGTGTCTGGCAAGCTGAACTAAGAAGGATAACACTTTGGTGACAAGAAATCTAGCTAAGAGATGCATTGGAATAGCTAACCAAGGTGTACGATGTGTGCAAGATGTTGACCAAGGATGAAATAACACGAAAGCTGGATAGATACAATGGTACTAAGCTAAAGAGGATGTACAAGCTGATGGACCAAGATATGTTAGAAATGTACAAGTTTGTTCATGTTTTTTTTTTTGTGAGACGGAAATGTTTGTGAAGGATGGGATGTCTATAATAGTTGATAGGTGGATAGGTAGATGGTTTGTGAAAAGCTTAAGGAAAATGGGATTCTTTGTGTGCATGTGATAGGATACAAGCTAGGATACAAGATTATTTACAAGCTAGAATATGGTACAAGCTTTGGAAAAGATTCAGATATACAAGGTATGATACAAGGGATGATACAAGATTTACAAGTTGTACAGGATTTACAAGCTTTGGTACATGATTTACAAGCTGAGGTACAAGATTTACAAGCTGTACAGGAGGTATTTTACAAGCTTCATCAGATTTTGGATATTTGGTTGGAACACCAAGGGATCAAGCAAGTGTGTCTTATGGGATGGTGGGTGAATGGATGAGGGATATGATAGTGATAGATGATGGATTAGTCTTAGTACACAAGGCGCCTGAATTACCAGGTTTTCACCAAGGTACCTATCCAAGGTGCTTGAATTGCCAAGTTTTCACCATTGGATTCTTATTTCTCTTTACTATTTTTTTTGTATTTTTCAAAAGCTGGGTATACCAAGGATCTTCAAGCATAGAAATTCTTGAGATGAATGATGTTAGTAGGATCATTCAAGAGTTCTCCTTCTGGTGTAGATAGCTGATAGGCTCTAGAGCCAAAGGATGCAGTGACAACATAAGGACCAAGCTAGGTAGGTTCAAACTTGCCTTTCTTTTCTCGATCTGCTTGGACTTTCATGTTTTCTTTGAGGACCATGTCACCTGGTTGAAAGTGTCGTGGGAGCACCTTCTTGTTGAAATTCCTTTTGAGACAAGTTTGATAGACTGTGAGATGTTCATAGGCTTGTTGTCGCTTCTCGTCTAAGAGATCTAGTTGGGTGAGCCGAGCTACTCTATATTCTTCATCTGAGATTTTCCCTCGCAAAGATATGCGTAGTGAGGGAAGTTCAACTTCTATAGGTAATACTGCTTCGACACCATAGACTAGGGAGTATGGAGTTGTGCCTGTGGATGTACGAAAGGAGGTTCGATAGGCCCATAGAGCTAGATTTATTTGTAGGTGCCAATCACGATTGGAATCATTGACAACTTTATTTAAGATTTTGAGGAGGGTTTTGTTAGTTGCCTCTACCTGGCCGTTACCTTGTGGGAAATATGGGCTAGAAAAGCGGTGATGGATGCAGAGGGAAGTGCATAATTCTTCCATGTTGAGATTTTCAAAGTTACCTCCGTGGTCGGTGAAGATGGTGGATGGGATGCCGAAGTGGCAAATAATGTGTTACAAGATGAACTTGGAGACCCGAACTCCTGTAGTTGAGACTAGGGGGACTGCTTCCACCCATTTAGTGAAATAGTCTATAGCTATTATTATCTATTTATGTCCATCAGATGAGAGAGGGGTGATAGTTCCAACTAGATCAAGGCCCCAACAAGTGAAAGGCCAAGGTGGTGCAATAGGCTGTAGATCTTGTGCTGGAGCATGCACAAGATTTGCATGCTGCTGACATGGGAGAAACTTTCTGACAAAGTCACAAGAGTCTTCTTCAATGGTAGGCCAATAGTAGCCTGCTCTAAGGATTTGTCGTGCTAGGACAATACCACTTGTTTGGGCACCACAAAGTCCGGAGTGTACTTCTTTTAATGCCATTGCGGCCTCATTTTCATCTAAACATCGAGAGAGAGTATCGTGATAACCCCGACGATATAGGGTATTGGCTATGATAACATAGCGGGATGATTTTCGGATGAGGTTCTGGCGTTGGGTACGTGTGAGGTTAGGGGATATGATACCATCATTAAGGTAAGCGTGAATTTCATGGTACCAAGGGGATTGGGGACCAACCAAGATACAAATATGGTTTGAATCCTCGTTCGCATAGGCGGGTGTGAGGAGCTGCTCGACTAAAAACTCATACTATGTAGCTTCTTGGGGAATTTCCAAGAGTGAGCCGATAGTGGCCATGGCATCTACTTCCTTGTTCTTCATTCGAGACACTTGTGTAAACTGAAGCTTTGTAAAATGCTGGGTCAGCTGATCAACTAGCTCTTTGTAGGGTAATAGCTTTTCATCTTTGGTTTGATATTCATTTAAGACTTGTTTGATGATGAGCTGGGAATCGCCAAAGATTTCTAACTCAGTGATATTCCATTCTGCAGCTATCTTTAACCCTGCTACAAGAGCTTCATATTCTGCTATATTGTTGGTGCTGGGGAATTGTAGCTTGAAGGCTTTTGGAATATAATCTCCCTGAGGTTTAACTAATAATATTCCTACCCCTGATCCATGAGATGTGTATGAGCCATCAAAATAAAGCTTCCATGGGGGTTGTTCTTCAATTAGGCAGATATGCTCATCTAGGAATTCTGTGAGCAAAGGATATGCATCTACTAGAGACGCATCAGCTAGGTGATCTGCTATAGCTTGCCCTTTGATTGCCTTTCTATCCACATACTGGATGTCAAATTCGCTAAGGAGCATAACCCATTTGGCCAAACGGCCTGTAAGTGCTATTCTGGAGAGCATATACTTGAGAGGGTCAATCTTGGAGAGTAGTTGGATGGTATGATTTAGCATGTAGTGGCAAAGCTTTTAAGTTGAGAAAACAACTGCCAAAAAAGCTTTTTCCATAGGAGTGTAATTGAGTTCATAACCAACTAGGGTTCTCCTAATATAGTAGATGGCTCTCTCTCTGCTATAATCATCATGTTGTGCTAGAAGTGCCCCTAGAGCAGTAGGTGTTGCTGATATATACAAGATCAAGGGATGACCAGGAACTAGTGGAACCAAGATAGGGGGATTGGTGAGATACTGCTTGAGCTGATCGAAGCTGCACTGACATAAAGGATCCCACTTGAAGTTCTCATCCTTCTTTAGTAAATGTGAAAATGGTGTACACTTATCTGCAAGCTAGGAGATGAAGCGCCAGACGGATTGAAGCTTTCTTTGAAGAGAGCAAAGTTGTCACAGTGTCTGGGGTGGAGGCATGTCTAAGATAGCCTTGACCTTTTTGGGGTCGATCTCTATACCTCGCTTAGAAACTATGAAGCCTAGAAGCTTGCTAGATGTGACCCCAAAGACACATTTCTTGGGATTTAACATGAGATGATATTGGGCTAACCTATCAAAGACTTTCTCCAGGTCAGTGAGATTATCCATGAAGGTGTGAGATTTGACTAGGATATCATCCACATAATCCTCCAAAATGCTATGGATAAGATCATGGAAAATGGCTGTCATAGCTCTTTGATAGGTAGCCCCAGCATTCTTTAGGCCAAAAGACATCATGGTGTAGCAGAAGGTTCCCCAAGGGGTAGCGAATGCTGTCTTATGCTGATCCTCTTCTGCAATCTTGATCTGATTATACCCAAAAAATCCATCCATAAGGGACAAAATTTCATGTCCAGCTGTAAGATCTACAATCATATCTATGTTGGGTAAGGGAAAATCATCTTTTTGGAAAGCTTTGTTTAGATCTCTAAAATCAGTGCAAATTTTGATGTCACCGAAAGGCTTAGTGACAGGGACCATGTTGGAGATCCACTCTGAGTAGTCAATAGGTCGGATAACCTTAGCAGCTAACATTCTTTCTAATTCAGCTTTGACCAGTAATGCCACCTTGGGGTGCATTTTTCTAATCTTTTGTCTAACGGGCTTGATCTTTGGATCAACTGCAAGATGATGAACTACAAGCTTTGGATTAAGTCCCGGCATGTCCTGATATGACCATGCAAATCGACCAATATTCTCTCTTAAGACCTCAAAGAGGAGGTCAACTTGGTTTTGTGATAGGGATGCAACAATGTGAACAAGTCTAGGGATCTCTAAAGAACCAATGTTGACTTCTCTAGTATCCTCTATTAGAATAGAAGACACCTCTGGTCGATTATCTTCAGGAGGCAATACTAAATCCTCATTTTCTACTTGTGGCTCTGGATTTTCTTGCTGAGGGGTTCTCTTTGCTGCCTTAGCTAGTCCCAGATTTACCTTAGTTCCAATTTTGGGTGTATCAAAACTAGGTTGGGGATTTTCTCCAAAATACCCCTTGGGATCTAGCTTGTAGATGTAGGCAGAATCTGGCTTTGTTTTTTTATGAGGAGTTTCGGCTCCCATGAATCTTAGAAGCGCTTCCTCTGATGTGAACTCATCAATATGTATGACACTTGGTTGGTCCCAATCTATGAGTTGTGGATGAGTGAGTGGTAGGTCAATGAGATGGATGGATAGTTCTCGGAGAACAGAGTCTCCTAGGAAGATTTGGTCTGGGATATCGTCATAGGCTCTCTTTTCTACTTCCTCAGAAATGTCTTTGGTTTCGACAAGGTTGCGGTGGATGTTCAAAAAAGCATGACCGTTCTCGTTGGTGCCCCCAGTTGTAGGTATGCCAAAGCCAAGACCTGACTTCATTTCCCACTTATGTGCTTCAGTGGGACATTGCATGCCCCTTTCTCCTAGTCCTAGTCCACCTCCTTGATACTTCCATTTTTCAGTGATGAGCTTATGTTCTTGGGGATACTTCTGGCTGAAGTGATCAAGGCATGCTTGATTTCTTGGAGGTGCATCCTTATGTAACCTATTGTTGATATCTGGATTGAGCTCTTCATGAAGAGGGGTTTTTGAGGACACAAAGGTGGTTGGGCCAAATTTTTTGTATCGAGGAGGTGGAATCTCCTTAGCTTTGTGATATGTTGGCCATCCATGGGTATGTGGATCAAGTGGGATTGCTCCGACAGTAAATGCATCTGACAGACTATATACCCACAGCCTTTGTTGTTGATCTTTATAGTAGATAGGGTGGAGACAAGGATGGTTTCTGCATCATTACAAGTGTGGGATGAGCTAGCGATGGCTGTGTCGATGTCTATTCCAGGGAAATGATTTGTATATGAGGCTTCAACCGCATTGTAGTAAGCAAAGGGTTCTGGATCGGCACGGATGGTCACCTTAGTGCCCTAATGCGAAAATTTGATGCATTGATGGTAGGTGGATGGAACGACCTTCATAGCGTGAATCCATGGGCAACATGTTAAATGGTAGGTTTAGATCAACAACATGGCAAACTGTCTCTTGGATGACCGGCCCAACCTTGATTGGTAGCAAAATAGTCCCTTCTGTGGTCCTTTCCAAGTTGTCATAAGCTTTGATGGTGATAACCTCACTGATCATATCTGCCTCAGTATACCCAACTTGTTTTATGAATTTTAGGGTGCAAATGTTCAAGGCTGATCCATTATCTATCATTACTCTTTTCACGGCAAAATTGGATACCATGATGGCTATGCAAAGCGGAAGGGTGTGATCTGGCTCGACCACGGGTATGTCAGTGAGTTTGAATGATAGGGCACATGAGGAGGATAGGTGCCTGACAAAATTACGAAATTCAGAAGCATTAATATTAGAAGGGACACGAGATTCTATGAGAGCACTGTCAAGGATGTCTTTGTACATAGGACTAGTGTGGAGAAGGTCTAAAATCAAGATTTGGGCTGGCATGTTCCCAAGGTGTTCCAAGATATTGTACTGGCTTTTTGATGGAGCTGATGGTGCTGGTGAAACTGGTGGGCCTGCGATGTTAAATCACGCTCTTCAAGTGGTGATTGGACACTCATTGTCTGGTCCTTGGATATTGATAACATTGACAAAAGGGTCTTTCTTTGATATACAACCTATAAGGCTACCATAGTCTATATAGGATGAAGTGTGGTCATTGTTCTTCCCATGCTGTTGGTTTGGCTGGCGGTTGTTGGTGTTGTTTTGGATAGGTGCTTTTCAAGGATTTTGGTTGTTGTGTGGAGGAAAAGCATTTTGATAAATTTGTAAGCCTGCATTGGGAGAGGTTTGGGCACCAACAATGATTTCTTTTCGATCAATGAGGTCATGCACATAATCTTTCATTTTCATGCATCTGAGGGTGGTGTAACCATTTACCCTATGGAACTTGCAATACTCATTGTCCTTGTACCATGCAGCTTTGGATTGGCTTGGATCAATTTGCTGGGTAGGAGGAAATTTGATGAGGTTTTCCTTAGCCAATTTCTCAAAAATAACATCCAATGGCTCACCAAGGGGTGTATAGTTTCTAGGTGCAGGTTGAAATCTGGGCTTTTTCCCTGCAGCTACATTGATGGCATTAGGTTGATTGTTAGACCCTTGAAAGTTGGGTCTTGTATTGTGGTTTTGATAGCTTTGGTTATTCTGTTGTTGGTAATTGATAGCTTGTTGGTTTTTTGTTTGATATGGTGGGTTAGACTGGTTTTGAGAAGGACCAACAATATTCACATGTCTGGTGTCAATAACCCCATCTGTTGCAACATGCTTGTTTTTGTTCCAGTACCTAGACTTGTCATTGGAATGTGATTGATTTTGGTTGGCCTCTTTGTAAATCTTGACCACACCATCTTTAATGAGTCCTTGCTCAAGGATCATTCCTTTCTCTTTGATATCCTTATAGGTCTGTAGACAGTTCATGGTCATGTGGTGAGCCAAACTAGGATGGGCATTATCAATAAACATTTTCACCACATGGCATTCTGGCAAGGTACAAGATATGCGGGTGGTAAGGGTTATCCATCTTTGTAGGTATTTGGCAAGGCTTTCTCCACCTTTTTGCTTGGTGTGGACAAGATCAAGTATTGATAGCTCTATTTCAACAAGATGGGCATATTGGGCTACAAATGCCTTAGATAATTTAGCAAAGTTTTTAATTGTGCCATAGGGGATTTTGTAAAACCATTCAAGAGCTGGTCCAGCCAAGCTTTTGGGGAAAAGGCGCAAGAGGAAGACATGATTGTATGCCACATCCTGGCAGTGCATGTAAAATTCTTTGATATGTGTGACAGGGTCTCCTTTTCCTCTGAATTTGTCAAATTTGGGTACCTCAAAGTGTTAGGGAAATGGTGTCGTGGTAATGGCTCTGTCAAATGGGTAAGCACACACATTCTCAAACTTGAATGTCTTTGGATCATTCCCTTCTTGGATGGCTTTCAGAGCTGTCTTCATTTGCTCCCATTCTGAATTGATAGGTGATGGCTGGGGTGCCCCCAATGTAGGAGTGCCTTGAGGTAGGTATGCGCTAGATAGGGCCACTGAATATGGATGGCTATGAGGGATTTGCTGATAGGGATTGTACATTGTTTGGGCAGCTGCATGGTGGATGATGGGTTGTTGAGGGGGAGGTGGCGCATATTGCTGCATGTGCTGCGAGGCTTGCTGTTGATATGGGATTTGAGGTTGGTATTGAGGAACATAAGCTGGCTATGGGATAAATGGATTGCTTTATGGGGGTAAGGTATAAGATGGTTGTGAGGCTTGGGGAAAGGATCGGGGGGCTTGTGGGGTTTGACCAATATATGTGGGTTGTGCCCCCATTTGGGATGGTATTTGCAAATAATTGGTGGTTGGCTGGATTGGTGGATTACCTCCTAGAAGTGGCATTGAAAAGTAGTTGGTGATAGGAGTTAATGGATTAGTTGGTGGTGGAGGTGGTGGGAATTAAAAGCTTGGGAATGGAATTGATGGGGTTTGATAGCTTGGTGGCTGGATTTGGAAGCTTGGTAGAGTGGTGGCAGGAGCTGGGGTCACTTGGGAGCTTGGTAGAAAATTGGCAGTAGCTTGTGGGATTTGATAGCTTTTTGGAGTGAAGGTAGTAGCTTGTGGATTTGTGGCTGATGGTATTGAGCTTCCAAGACCTAATGGAAATGATGGGATTGTGCTTTGGGCTGTGGTGAACAAGCTGGGGGTGATGAAAGGTTGATTACTTGGCCCCATGGGTGGCATCCTTGTTGTATATTGCTGAGGTTGGCCAAAGATGCTAGCACTGATTTGGGAGATGGGTGGATTTGGAAGGCTGGGTTGGGGAGTAGCAGCAATAGTGAAGGGGGTGAACGGTGAGGTGTTTTGGGTAAAGGGGGTTTGGAGCAGAGAGTTATGAACCAAGGATGGAGTGGTGGTGGTTGGGTTTGCTTGCAGCATGGAGATTTCAACTTGGGTGGATGATGGTATGTTTGGGTCTATTGGATCATATGGATTGGCTAGAGGCTCTTCTTTTAGCATATATTGAGGATAATTTGGATCATAAGAGCCTATGGGTGGTGGCAGCTGCCCAAACAATGGGTGAGATGGATCTGATAATGGAGGGGGTCTTCAAAAGTCAAAGGTTCCTACATTGTCCCTTCAAAAATTAGCCATGATTGTCTCTTTGTTCTTTTCTATAATGGCATTTACCAATATTGCATTTCCTAGTTGGTTCATGAAAGCTTCAATGTTAGTAGGTGATGGCATAGCTTTCTCTGGGCTGAAGGATGGCTGAGTGCTCAAGGGGGGTGATGTTGTTCAATCCAAATGATAGGGCTCCATTGTTTATTTCTTCTTGGCTAAGCGAGTGACGGGTGGCATGAAAAATGCTCCTAGGGATGAGATGCAACAAATGCTGGTGGATGCAAAAGGGGGGAAGACTTTTCTCTACAAACGATTTCCTAGGTTTAGGCAAAGCTATATGAAAAAACCTAAGGAGGATTGGGTTGGGGATTCTAACTTCAAAGATATGTTGCCAAAGCACAAAAAGTCTACTTTCCTATGTGCAAGCTTGGTGGTGATTGTGTCAACTTAAGGATAGACTGATGATCCTTTAGGAAGAACACGAGATTGACCACTTGTGGATCCCAACCTTTAGCTCAAGGTGATGAGGGATAACAAGTGACAAAGCTAGATTACCCTAGACAAAGCTCTGTTAAAGGGATAACCTTGGTGAGATTGGTGGATTTGGAAGATTTTAGGAATGGCCAACTTTTGGCAAGGTGACAACAAATTTTGAAGGCTTGGATGCGAAGATTTTGGATTGCTGGCTAGATGGTTTGATTCTAAATGAGATAGATGAGCTAATAATGCTTACGGGGATACCCTAAGATGGCTAGCTTTTTTACAAAGATGACTCTAAAGTGAAGCTTATCCAAGAAGATGGGGAGAAACAAGGGTGTCTAATCATAGAAATCATGCCTAGTTGGTAAGGCATAAGAAGGATTAACTCTTGGACATTGGCTAAATTTGATGGTGTGCTTTAACCAAGCCTCTTGAAGTGCTTTGTCGATAGCTTTGTCCTTTGATTTTTGGAGTTTGGCAATTCATGGGCTTGGTGTTATTTCTTTTCTCTTGGCTGAAAGTTCTTGGTATGCTAGAGATGGCTTGAGTTTGACCTTATGAAACTTCTATTTGAGTTTGGGTTGTTCCGACATAAATTTCTGAATTTGCTTGGCTTTTGATAAATCTCAGTTGTTTTTCTTTGACTCGTTCAACTTTTAAAATAGGCAGTGACTACGCTATGTGTGCCCTAAGCTAGGACTGACCAAGTTTGGCAAACATTCATTCAACAAGTAAAATAAAATCAAGCAATAGATAGGAACACCCAGATAGAATTTTATGGTTCTCAGAATGTGGTACTTGCGCCAAGGGGTGTGTATGTTGTACAAATGTTTTGATCAGTCACTTCAAACACGTTAACATCCTTGATGGTTGTCTGCAAGGCTGACAGTTGGTTTAGCTAGGGAGTCCTCGATATATGCAAAGTACATGAGGCCCAAATCCGTAGATGAGACCAAAAAGATGTCACACAGCCGAGAGGAGCGGTAACCCACTTCTCCTCTTTCACTTCTCAAGGGTATAAAGTTCCTTGAGGCTTAGCCTGAGTGACAAAATCTTGATCCCAAGAGAGGTGTCTTTCGATTCACCTCCCAATTCTTATACTCCGCCAGAACGCTGGAGTTGAGGTCGTCCAAGGGGTGATAAAATCCCCAAGCAGGCCTCCTAAAAAGAAACAAGGTTTTGGATCCTAATCTTATGCACCCAAGATGGCCTCGAAAGACGACAAGGGGAGAGAAGACTTGGATGACCTTGGGCTAAAAAACACGCTTGTTCTTTTACCAACTGACTCTTATGTGTGCTAATCTAGACTTTGCAAGCACTCATGTTTAAGAGACAATGTTCAATTCCAACTTGAAGCACCAACAAAAGTAAATCGATTGAAGAATGCAAACAATAAGAAGAGTTAGGGTCAACAAAAGCAAACTCGCACACCCAGAGGCCCTCCACGTCAAGTATCGATTAATTTTCTTTAAGGCATTCAAGATTGAGTGTGAGTTTGTTTTAAGCCCAAAACAAAAGAGTGTGAGATTCGATTTTAAGTGCGCACTCGGAGGCTCTCCACGTCAGTTGTTGTTCAATTTCAGCGCCCAAACTTGAAGTGTGATCGATTTAATCTAGAGTTTTGGCCATTTAAGAATTTTGATAAAGTTAAAGCAAACGTTCAAAGACCAAGTGAGTTAGTTAGATTGTGGAACATTTAACACCTTTTTCAAGTAGACCCATCCTCATAAATGGTGCTGAGATTGCAACCAATGGTTGAATTGATGGGTGATTAGAAAAGAGGTGAGGCCAAGGAACTACTCAAATTGATTTTTGCAAATTTGTATTTAACTTAACAAAGTTTCTTAATTGTCCAAAAATCAAACTTTACCTAAATTGCATGTGAAAAAGAGATTTGTTTTGTTCAATTTTAGAAGCACCAAATGAAGTGTTTGATATTGCAATGGTTAATTGATCTTTGGCATTCAAGATTGGATTTGTTGTTTTAAGCATGCATTCCAAGAAAAATTCATTTTAATCCATGGCATTCAAGAGTGTGTTTTGAGCAACATTCATTCAATGAAAAATGTGTTTAACCATTCAAGTTCATTTTTTAGCAACATGCATTCAAAGACAAATGGTTAAACATTCAAGTTCATTTTTTAGCAACATGAAAACCTGCAAGAAACATGGTTAGTGGTTTCATATGTGCTCCAACCTGCAATGAGACAAAAAAAAGCAATTTAGTTAGTTAGCCAAAATCTTCAAAAATGAGAGCTTAACTATGGGAAAATTTTTTTAAAACTTTTTTTGTTATTTTTTCTACGCGTAAAAATGCTTAAAATGGTCTAAATCCTACGGAACCACTAAAAGTCAAAAAATTTTAAAACAAAAGTGCAACAGAGTTTTTTTTTTTTTTTAAAAGTACAAAGTGCAGAAATAAAGATTTTAAAACAAAAGTGCAACAGATACAAGCGAAGATGACAGTTCATCAGGTGCAGATGCCAAATTGCAGAGACGCTGATTTGCGGAGACGATAGTCCAGGATGCGTAGACAACAGTCAGAGATGCCAAACTGCACAAACGACAATTTGGTTGCAGAGATGACAGAGTAGTTGGCTGAGATGATAATTTGCAGGCGCAGACGCCAAATTGCGGAGATGACACTATGCGAAAAAAAGTTGAAAAACACAGTTTTTTTCCAATTTTTTTTTTTTTTTTTGTTATTTTCAAATTTTTGAGGGTATTTCTTCTTCCCAAGTGCGTTCTTTAACCTACGAAAATAAGAAAAACACCCTCACAACACACTCAAACAACAACAAACATTAGATGGTTAATTTAAAACAACATATAGATAGAAATTGATGAAAAAAATGACCCATAGCGGGGTCCCACCGGGCGTGGCAAAATGTAGAACAAGATCTAAAATGCAAAGAACATTAACAATAAGAGAAACATTCACAAACCAAAACTAAATTCACATATATGTTTAGACAAAGAAAAAAAAAAAAAAGTGCAAACCTCACAAGAGAAAAGACTCCATGCTTTCTTGATTTTGTAGATGTGTCCTTTGATGTGGATGTATGCTCAAGATGCTCCAATGGAGGTGGGTAATGGCAAATTGGTAGCTTTGTGAGCTCTCAATTTGGCATTATAAGGGTAAGATTGATGGCTTTGGTTCTCAAAATAGCATGGTAACTTTAGCTCAAAGATTGTTGTTGAAATGGCTTGGGATGAGATTCAATTTATAGGCCAAGGGGTAGAGGGATGGATGGCTTAGATGCAAGGATGGGGAGATGGTTAAGGAGGGCTACGATGCATTCAAAGGGGAGCACATGGGATGTGCTTGTTTAGCACCAATGGGAAGGTGACACTTGTCACAAGGAGGATGAGTGTGAGAGGGTAGGGTAAAGGGTTGGTTAAAGACATGATGAGTGGGGTTGAGTATGTAAGAGGGATGTAAGAGGAATGAGTGTGGAAGAGGGAAGAGTGTGGAAGATGGATGTAAGAGTCATGAGTGGGCTTGTAAGAGTCTTTTATGGTTTGTAAGAGCACTCATGACTTGGTGGTTGGGATTTTTGAGGGGAGACTTTGATTTTGTTTAGGAAAGTCTTAAACTTGTTTAGGGAATGTGACAACATTAGGGAGTGGATTAGGCTTGGGTTTAGGATTAGATTAGGAATGTTAGAGATGTGCAAGTGGATGACATTAATGAAGGTGGGTGAGTTAGTGGCTAAGCTTGGTTAGTATGGGTGGATGGGGTGGATTAGGCTAAATGGTGGATTAGAGATAGGTTAGGGGTTTTTGAATTTGAGGATTTTATTTATCAAATAGATTTATTTAATAAATGAGGATTTTTGAAATTAGATAGGAGAAAAGGATTTAATTGATAAATAATAGATTATTTGATTTATCAATTAGGACTATAGATGATTAATTAAATTAATCAGCTAGGGGATAGAAAAGGATTAATTAAATAAGAATTTAATTAATGATGCCTTTAGAGATGACTAAATTAGATTACCAAAGTGGTGTAATCAAATTTAGGTGTCTACAGTTGCTAGTTAGGAAAATTTGGGTCTTTTGTGTTTTTAGTCATGTTAGCCTAGGATTAGGTGTTTTTAGTTGTTTTTAAGTGTGCCAGAACCCTTTCCAAGTCCTAGAAGTGAAATCTAGTAGAAAATGCAAAAGTTGCACTTTTTGTGCAAAATTGTAAAATTGAAATTTGTAAAAGTTGCTTAAAAAAGAAACTTGGTGGGAAATGTGTTATAACTATTCAAATCTTGGTTGTAATCATTGGAATAGGCCTAGGATGGATAAATACCTTAGTTATGAGGTTTGAAGGGTATCATGTATGGATTGGAAGAAGTTACAATAAAGAAAATTCAATTTTGGAGCCATCTTCTCTAGTTTTCTGTGTGTTGGCCATATGGTACAGATTATCAGACTTGATCAAATGATTTTATGAGCAGAAGATTGGACTTATCTTTCATTTTCTTTTGGTTTCATCCTTCTAAGTGTTGTTTTGCTCAAGTTATTAAAGATTCAGTGAAGTAAGGTTAAGGTGACAACAATTTTGTGTATTTCTCATAAATGGGCCCCTAGTTCTACAACATCTCTGGTTGGATTTTCATGCCCTCCTAGGAAATGGTATTTAGTAGGGTCCTTTCAATGATTCTAGGGTTCCAAGACTAGAAGAGCAGTTTTGTGATTTTTCCAACCAAGCTCTAGGTCAAGTACCTAAGATGATTTGACCTTTTGGACATGCTGTTTGGTGTATGATAGGAGTTAGAAACTTGTTGAAGGGTTGAACATTTGGAAACAAGTTGGTTTAGAGTTTTTGGTCATTTTTGAGAAATGGGTGTGTTTCCATGAACCCATTTCCTCTATGTTTCTTTGTAAACCAAGCCTAACTTGATCAATTAGGTTTGTATTGCCTAGTGAAGGAAAGTGTAATGCCTTGCCCAAAGATCCTTGGAAACAAGGATGAATTACAAGCCAGATTTTTTTTTTTACAAGTATGAATGCGCATGACAACATCATACAGGGATCACAATGATTGGAATAGAAGACTTCACCACAATCCCGACAACCAACAAATTTTTGAATGCCACAACCAAACTAACACAAGCAAATAAAAGCCAACAATGAACACACACATGATGAGGGCTCAAGAAATGACCACTGATCAACAAAACGCCAAGCTAGGGTAAAATGCAGAATCCTAAAATTTGGCTAAGCCTAACATCTTGAAGCCTTTAAAATTAGCTAGGTCTGGATTTATGAAGCCCTGAAAATTCGTAGAATCTTTATCTTATCTTAGAGAGGTCTGAAACCTTTCTCAAAAGATTCGTCACATATATTAAAATATGTCTATACTTAAATGATATATTTTAAACCCTTTGGGAAATTTCTTTTTGAACTAAGAAGGTGTAAAACTGAAAAGGCTATCCAAAACTAACTTTTGAACTTTCATCCGACAAGCCTAGATAGCCCCTGTTTCTCACACGAGAAAGTACACTGGTCTCAAGTTTCGTGTGAGACCTTGCAACACTGTGCATGAGAAAGTGCATGGCTTCACGCAAGGACTCGCTGCACACCACGCAAGGACTTGCATTCTCGCGCGAGGACATTCATGTCTCGTGCGAGGACATGCATTTCCATGTGAGAAAACAAATCAACGCGAAAATAAAACACAAATAAAAAGCATAAAACCATGGAAACCTCCACACCAAGGAGCACCGGATCCATGTAAATCAAGGAATGAACACTCAAGTTTGAAAATAGCAAGGGAAGAGGAACATCTATCCATCTAAACCATAACAATAAAGAACATACTGAAATAAACATCGTAGTAAACAAAAGTAACATCATAATGTACAAAAATACTGGAAGTAACTAAACAACCAAACTAAGTGCATGGTTCCTCCAAACCATCAATAGCATAATAAGATCATCATGGATCTTAGCCATCCGCTACATGTAACATCCCAAGCCACTGACCAATCATTGGTATTATCATAATAGGGACGTCACTACTAGAACATGCTACAATATAAGCATAAGGAAATCTAACATGGTAGTAGTAAAACATAAGATAATCCTACAATAGATAACATCACCTATCACATGCTAAACATCAATAATCAATAAATATGCTAATAAAGAAATTCACATCATCTAATCATATGCTAAATATCATAATATGAGAATGCATCAAATAAACTAACATAATCTAAACATGATTTCCAATCATTCTAATGAAAGCATAAATCACAAGAAAGCATACTCCAAAACTCGAAGTACCAAGTGAAAACATCTAGCAACGGTCGCACTAGGGAAAAGACCATCTCTGTACACTGGTCCCTAGCAGTGGTCAAGGTAGCTATGCCTCCCAACCACATGGCACTCATAGGTCCACACCCACCATGTTGATGGAGATAATGATCCAACCACAAACACACAAAAACAACATCCATGGCTAACACTCATGCTAGACAGTATGATGGTTGTAACCAAGAACCTAAGATAATGCAAGGAGTACAGGTCCTGTTCAGACACTCAAAAGGCTACTAAGTAGGGACTGACATCATGGAGAGTCACTTGGCATCAAAAAGCCCAAGCTTGGATCGTGCAGATTCAACATCCCTCAATGGAATAGCTTGGCACAACATTTTATTATCTTAAGTTTTATCACCATTCACACATTTTATTTAGTTATCACTTATTTAAAACTTCCTATCCTCCACCAACCTTATGGGACTGAGGTCACTAGGCTGCAAGATAGAAGACCCCTCCATATGCTACCCTACCCTACCCATGCTCATCCTACAACAAGTTCCCATGGGCATGCATACTCCCATCCCAACCCTAATGATCATAACTTTTGAAAGTACCATAGAAGATCAGGCCTTGCAAGTCACCCAAAAAATGTATGCACACGTACTCATGTGTGGCGTACCACCATCATGAAGATCACAACACAAGGATAGGATGAGAACACAATGCAAAGAAAACATCCAACTAAAAGCAATACAGGAAGGACAAATTTTACATGAATCCCAAAGCCAATAAAACCATACATCATGAAATCAATCAACCAGCCTCAATTTGAGAGTATGGATTCTACACAAATCCCAATGATGTAACAAGACCAAACATCATGAACTCACTCAACCGGCCTCAATCTAGGAGCATAGATTCTACATGAATCTTAGTGTCCACAAAACAATAACAAAGGTCCAAAAGAAACCATAACAATAGGTACAAAATCACTCAATCAAACAAAAGTTGAGGAGTACGGGTGTGACACGCATCCTAATGCAAAAAATAGGTGCAATAGTGGTTTGACTGATATCCAAACAGATCATCCAGGTCCACGACTCACATTGTGCCAAGAAAACCTAAGAAAATAGGGTAGGACGCAAAATGAGGTAAAGACCCCTGAGAAGAACCTCCTTATAGCAATATCGTGAGAATGCTCGAAATAACAGAATACAAAGTGATAGCAGAACTCAGAATGAATCTACTGATCGCAGGCCACTTCGAGGGGGTAACCTCCTTTGAGCAAGCTCAATACAATAAATTCGTCCGTGCCCATCAAGGGCCTCAACCTATTCTTATATACTGGGTACGATCTAGAAAAGTAATACTACCTATGCATGTGGGATAATAAAATAAACTCACGGGACGACTTACAAAGCATATGCGTCCAACAACTCTACTCTAACAAAATAAACAGAAGGAACACACAGGTTCCTAACATCCCCTCTCCCTTAGAAAAAAACTTTGTCCTCAAAGCTTAAGGTGTGGAAATTGTTGTTGAATCTGAAGAAGGGGTTCCCAGGTAGCATCCTCTGGTTGCATGCCATGCCACTGAATCAAGACCTCAGAGATGGAGCGAGAGCGAAGCTGGCGAGTGCGCTGGTCAATGATTGCCACCGGCTCCAGGATAATGGATCCTTCCGTATCCATTTCAGGGAGAGTAGTTTGTGCTCTGACAGTGGTACCCAGAACTTTCTTTAGACAAGAAACATGAAAGACTGGATGAATGCGGGAAGAAGGAGGAAGTTCCAGTTTATAAGCAACTGAACCAATCTTCTGCAGAACCTGATAAGGCCCATAAAATTTTGGGGCCAGCTTATGACGCCCTTTCAGCTTTAGGGAGGATTGTTTGTATGGCTGTAGACGAAGAAAAACCATATCCCCAACTTGAAATGAGCGCTTAGAACGGTGTTGATCTGCTTGTTGTTTCATCCGATTACGGGCCATGTGAAGATTATCCTGTAAGGTACGAAGAATCTGATCCCTGCTGCGGAGAACTATGTCAACTGCCTGGACTGGTGAGCTGTTGGGAGTGCAGGGAAGGAGCACTGGAGGTGCCTGACCATAGACTGCTTCATATGGAGTCATTTTAGAGGCAGTGTGGTAAGAGGTATTGTACCACCATTCAGCTAAAGGGAGCCACTTGGCCCACTGATGTTGCTGTTCGGAAGTGAAGCAACGAAGATAAGTTTCCAAGCATTTATTGACAATTTCCGTTTGACCATCAGTTTGTGGGTGATAGCCCGAACTCATCTTCAGTTTGGTGCCAGTTTTCTAAAACAGTTCAGTCCAAAAATGACTGGTAAAAGTTGCATCACGATCAGAGACAATGGAAGAAGGGAGTCCATGAAGACGAAATATCTGGTCCATGAAGATTTGTGCAACAGAGGAGGCAGTATAGGGGTGGCTGAGGGCACAAAAATGACTATATTTCGAGAGACGATCAACCACAACCAAGATCACTATTTTGCCACCGGATTTAGGAAGCCCTTCAATGAAATCCATAGAAATATCAGTCCAAATCCGTGTAGGGATGGGCAATGGTTCGAGCAAGCCAGGAAGGAGGGTCGTTTCACCCTTGTGGCGTTGGCAAGTATCACATTCAGCCACCATCTGTTGAATCGTCTGTTTCATTCCTTTCCAAAAGAAGTTTCTCCTTGCTCGCTCATAAGTTTTGAGGAAGCCTGAGTGCCCTGCTGAAGGAGAAGCATGGAGTTCATAAAAAATAGCTTGATGTAGAGCTGGGTTCTGAGGAAGCACTAGCCGACCCTTGTATCGAAGAGAAGAACCATCCCAAGAGTAATGTGGTATAGCAGAAGGATTATTGGCTAGCTGGTGAATGATTTGAGATAAAGAAGAGTCACTGTCATAGCCCTGCTGAACAGACGCTAACCAATTGGGAATGGGCTTAGAAATAGCGGAAAGGGAAGCTTGATTATCAAATGTGCGAGAAAGAGCATCTGCCACAATATTCTCCTTACCCTTCTTGTAGGTGATCTCATAATCATACCCCATGAGTTTGCTGACCCATTTCTGTTGTGTAGGAGAGGATACCCGTTGTTCCAGGAAGTATTTCAGACTTTGGTGATCGGTTCTGATGCAAAAATGACTCCCTAAGAGGTATGGCCGCCACTTCTGTACAGCATGCAAAATAGCCATCATTTCTTTTTCATAAGTAGAGAGGGCTAGATTCTTACCAGAGAGGGCTTTGCTAGTGAACGCAATAGGATGGTCATCTTGCAGGAGAACAGCACCCAATCCATTGCCGCAAGCATCACTCTCAATAGTGAAGGGTTTGGAAAAATCTGGCATCGCGAGAACAGGTGTACTGCACATAGCCTGTTTCAGTTGTTCAAATGCAGTCTCAGCAACAGGGGTCCAGGAGAAGGCATCCTTTTTTAACAGAGCTGTCAATGGTGCTGCAATTTTCCCGTAATCTTTGACAAACTTGCAGTAGTAGCCAGTCAACCCCAAAAAACCCCGAAGGCTCTTGAGAGTTTTAGGATGCGGCCAAGTTTTCATGGCATCTATTTTTGTAGGATCCACCCGCACTCCATGGTGTGCAACAATATGCCCGAGATAATCCACTTCCTCCTGGCCAAACACACATTTAGATAGTTTTGCACAGAGTTGATGATCAGAGAGAAGTTGCAAGACAAGCTCCAGATGATGGAGATGCTCAGCCCAAGTTTTGCTATATATGAGGATATCATCAAAGAAGACTAGAATGAATTTTCGGAGGTATGGTTGAAATATGTTATTCATCACTGCCTGAAATGTTGAAGGAGCATTCGTGAGGCCAAAGGGCATGACTAAAAATTCATAGTGACCATCATGTGTGCGGAAGGCAGTTTTAGGTATATCCTCCTCATTAACCTGAATTTGATGATACCCAGAACGAAGATCTAACTTGGAGAAAAAATGAGCCCCATGAAGTTCATCAAGAAGTTCATCAACAACTGGAATGGGAAACTTGTCCTTTATAGTGAGATGATTAAGTGCTCGGAAATCAATGCAGAGTCGCCATGACCCATCTTTTTTGCGAACAAGCAGAACTGGAGAAGAAAAGGAACTGGTACTAGGGCGAATAATACCTTGCTTCAGTAAGTCACGGACAAGTATCTCGATTTCGATCTTCTGATGAAATGGGTAGCGGTAGGGCCTGATGTTGGGCGGAACACTGCCAGGAAGGAGCTGAATACGGTGGTCCTCTGGACGAGAAGGAGGTAATCCCACAGGTTCAGCAAATATACCAGAATACTTGTCCAAAATGTGTTGGAGATCGGCAGGAGTGCTAGAGACTGCTGATGGCTGCATCTGAATGGAATGGAGCTGAGCGATGACACCATGTGAATTCTTCTTAAGAAGTTTTTCCATACGGTGTGAACTGATGATGCTGAGAGACCCTGGTTGTAAGCCTTTCAAAGTGTGTTGGTGCCCCTCGGCTGAAAACTGCATCCAAAGTTCAGCAAAATCCCAGAGAATGGGGCCAAGAGTGCGTAACCATTGGGCACCCAAAACCACATCACAGCCACCTAAGGGTAAGGCAAACATGTCAGAGCGCATGTTATAATCTCCAATAGAGAGACGCACATTGCGACATTTCCCTTTACAAGGTAAAGTGCCCCCATTGGCAATCATGACTTCAAAGCTAGAGCAGGGATGGATAAAGCAATCAGCCTGTTTGGCTATTCGTGGATCAATGAAGTTATGAGTGCTACCAGAATCAATGAGTATAGTAAGAGGGATCTTCTTGAAGAAACCCTGGACCCGCATGGTTTGTGGAGTAGTGACTCCTGCCAAAGCATGGACAGATATCTCTGGTGGAGCTTCTGGGGAAGGAGGTTCAGGCTGGTGAGGCTCAACCTCAGCATCCACTGTTTCCTGAGCATCTACATATTCTTCCAGTTCCAGTGGAGAATCCACATCCAAGAGATAGAGCTTTTGCTGAACACATCTATGGCCCCGAGACCATTTCTCATCACAATTATAACAAAGCCCTTTGTCTCGCCTAACTCGCATCTCTGTTTCAGACAAGTGCTTGATCGGAGTAGTTCTGGGAGCTGGTATGACTGGAGGGTTGTGAGAACCTGTATTTCTGAATGGAACAAAATTAGATCTGGAGCGTTGTAGAGCACTAATCTTGTCTTCCGCTAACTTAGCCAACCCAAGGGCTTCCATCATTGTAGTAGGTCGAAACATTTTGACTTCTGAGCGAAGTGCATCCTTCAGACCACTGACAAAACAACTACGGAAGAATTCATCAGACAAGCCCTCTGTGTGATTAGCTAATTTTTCAAACTCTGTCTGGTATTCTCTTACAGTGCCTGTTTGACGCAGTTTAGTGAGTGCTCCTGTGAAATCATCAAAGGAACTAGGGCCAAAGCGCTCCAAAATGAGGGTGCACAATTCGCTCCACGTTGGGCCTACATTAGCCTTGATGTACCAACGGAACCATTGAAGAGCTTCATGTTCCAAATGAAAAGATGCAAGGGAGACTTTGTGGTTATCCAAAGTATTATGCAAGCTGAAATACTGCTCTGCCCTATAGATCCATCCAGTCGGATCAGAACCATCGAAGCGTGGAAAATCAAGCTTTGGTCCACGGAAATTGCCAGAAGAGGACCCAGTATCTCCTGAATGGTTTCGGCTCATGGCTGACTGCTGAAAGTTAAGACCCAGAATTTTGTCATCCAGATCTTGAAGTCTGGTTTTGAGGGATGCAATTTCCTCTTCCATGATTTTTGCTCCTGTACGCGTAACAACCATAAAACAAGGTTTTTTTTTTTTTTTTTTTTTTTTTTTGAAATGGGTAGAAGATGAGAAACAAAAACGTTTTTAGTTACGACAAACTTGGATTTGGGTAAAACTCATATAGGAAATGGGTGTTCGACGGGTGGTGGGAGACTATCTAGGGACAAGGGAAAAAGAAAAATGAGGGTTTCAAGGGTAGGGAGGCGAAATGAGGCGAACAGTCCAAGAGGGATAAGGGAGCAAAATGAGGAATTGAATCTTGTGGCTCAGTTTGGTGGCGATTGGATGAGAGGTGAAAAAGATAGGGCAAACCCTAAAATTAGATAAATGAGGGATTTAGGGCTTTGATATGTAAAATTTGGGGTTGGGTCGCCAAGGAAGGAAGTATGCGAAATGATATTGCAGACGTTCTGCGGAAGTATGAGCAGAAACAGAAAGCAAACAAGGAAGCTACGACTAAAAAACAGAAAAATTTTTACTCTTTTTTTTTTTTTTTTTTTTTTTTCTGAACAGTCGACTTAGAAAAATTCACTCACAGACAGAACAACTGAAAAGAGTTATTGCAATAACAAGAGATATTAGAAGTGAGAGGAACCTGAAGGCCACGACAGAAAAAAAAATTTGATGTAATTTCCACCCAGCGAGCCCAAGAGAGTGCTCTGATACCAGATGAGAAGAACCTCCTTATAGCAATATCGTGAGAATGCTCGAAATAACAGAATACAAAGTGATAGCAGAACTCAGAATGAATCTACTGATCGCAGGCCACTTCGAGGGGGTAACCTCCTTTGAGCAAGCTCAATACAATAAATTCGTCCGTGCCCATCAAGGGCCTCAACCTATTCTTATATACTGGGTACGATCTAGAAAAGTAATACTACCTATGCATGTGGGATAATAAAATAAACTCACGGGACGACTTACAAAGCATATGCGTCCAACAACTCTACTCTAACAAAATAAACAGAAGGAACACACAGGTTCCTAACAACCCCAAATTTTGAAAAACTTCCAAAATTAAAACCCATTTGACCTTTGGGTACAAAATCCCCAAAAATCCAAAAATAAATGGAATTGGACACTGTATGCAAAAAATGGCCAGCATAACGGTGCAAAATCTCAAACCCTCATCCTAAAAAATAGAGAAATGTTTGTACCCACCCAACTGGGTAGAACTAGCATACAAAAACAGAGGGGAACACTAATTCTTAGCCTCCAAACAAATGTCTACCTAAAACAATAGCAGAAACGGAGTAGAAATAATAAAATGGGAAAACCCTACCTCACAGCCAAAAGGGAAAAATGAGAATCTGAACTAGAAAATAAAATGCCCGCAGAAGTGGCCAAAAGTTGCAACAATCCAAGGTTTCCCCAAGCTGGATCCAATGAGCTCAACCTTGTGATGATCCTATGTTCGTAGCTCCCAGAACGAACAAAAAAGTAAATCCTCATGAAGAGGATTTTGGGTTTTACTCTCCAACTTTCTAATTCAAAAGTGAGAAGTGAGGAATTAAATTCCTTTTTGGATATTTATTCACTTTTTGAGTGAATAATCGATTAGGGCAAATAACCAGCCAACCTAGTTAAACCCCAAATCAACCCAAACAAAAATAGGATATTCCTATAAATAGGAATTCATCTATGGAAAAGCTACCAAAAATTAAAATAAATCAATTAAAAAGCCTAAAAACCCAAAAACACATACATTTCCTTAACAACTTTCGCGACAATGTGAACCTTTAAATGCACAAACACGCTTACTAGTTTAATCACATAATGAAAATGAGTTTGAATTTAATAATCACTGAAAGGTTTAATAAAACAATTAAAATAAGGATACATCGACCATATAGGGACAACATTGGTAACATATGAATGGTTGAATCACTAACTCCATGTGCCACTGCCAGGGATATAAATCCTGCACACTAAACAACAAGATCAAGTGTAATTACATATAATAACATAGCCAAAGTAATCAATGCATTAAATCACCTAATTTAACCATTTATTTAATTATATTAAAATAATCTATTTACATCACTCATGTTTGCATAAAGCATAACAACATAGGAATGACGTAAATAATCATAGCATTAAATCCATCACATAACACAATTAGAGATATGTCCAAATACCTGATAACACACACTGTCATCTCAAAATGGCATCATTATGCAAAATGATCAACTAAACAACATAGTAGTCTAAAATCTATGATAGTGAAATAAAAGTGTAACATCTGACCCTCGGGTCATCTCAAATGCAAACATAACATGAGTAACAAATATCTCTTAGATCAAAATAAAACAAGGTAAATATCCGCAGCACATAACCAAAGAATCCAACATGGACAATCCATTTCTAATTACTAAAGCATTTAATAATGGTTTTTTAAACAACATTAAAAAGGCACTTAAAACACATAAGAAAACACAGTCATAAACATGACTAACCACTGCTACAAGAACCTAGTCCAGTGTAGCATGGTAATAGTACATAGTGCAAACTTTGCACACATCTTAAGGTAATCATGGAACAACCTCACATTACCACATCGATCCTGGCAAGCACTGGCACAAACCTTAGTGAACCATAAATTATTTAAACCATAATCAAAGAAATTGATATAGAAACATAAATATTAACACCTCAATGGTGTAGACCACTCATGGTCACAATCATGATCCATCACAACAATAGATCAACAAGGTTGCATCCATCAGAATGACTTACAGAAGACAAATGGGAGAGGCACTACAGAAAGGGAGTGCTATAGTGGGAATGGAATTTGATGCTTTGGGACTTGATGAAACTTTGAAAAGGGTACCCAAAACCCTAGTTTTGTTTTGGGTCTTGTTTGGGACTTTGAAAAGTTAGATCCAAAAAGCTTCTTAAGGAGGGCTAATAGGGGCTCATAGGGCTACTAAGTGAAATTGGGCTTTGAGACATTGTGCAAGTGTGGGAATCAAACCATCGGTGTAGGTTGTGTTTTCTAAGTTCCCTAAGATCATTCCATACCTTAGAACCCTTGGAAAAAACTCTTATGGTGTTTTCTAGCATTGACCTAGTTGTGGGAAATGGGTCCAAAAACCATAAAGTGGGTAATATTGATTCATTGTCCCTGAATTCTTGGTGAATTTGGAGGTCTTTTCTTTTTGATTAGTTGGAGGATTAAGAATTGCTGAAACCTTGTGAAAAGGTTGGAGATCTAACAATTTTTTGATTGGTTGGAGAGTGGGAAGCCCATTTGAAGCTTCCTAGTTGTGTACTCTGCATCAGGTGGTATTAGAGTCACTAAGTATCTTCTAGGAAGGATAAAAAAATAGAGGGAGAAGATATCCCTTTGAGGATAACCAATGTTGAATTGGAAAAGATAGTGAAGGAGCAGATGGCTGAGAGCAGGGTAGTTAGAGAGGAAAATAGAGCCATAAGAAGATAAATTGATAAGTTGAAGGGGGCAAGTATGAAGAGGAGACCATGACGAGTCTGAAGGAGAATAAGTGGAAGATGAGGATGACTTTCCTAACATGCCTAAAGATTAGAGGATTATGCTAGTAGCCCTACAGAGGGTAGGAGGGAAGGATAAAGGGGACTTACCTATGTTTTATGGAAAGTTTGAACTAGAGGCATGTATGGAAGGGTTAGAGGCTCTTGAAAATCATTTTGAATAAGATAAGATACCTAAAAATTAGAAGGTGAGAGTGAAAAAATACAAGTTGAAGGGGCCAGCCCTAAGTTGGTGAAATTTCCTCCAAAATGAGAGGGTAGAAGAAGAGAAGCAAGCCATCACCACATGGAAGAGGATGATAGAAAAAATAATGAAGCAGTTTGTCCCAAAGGATTATGAAGTAATGTTCCACAAAAGGTTGCATAACCTTTGTTGGAATACAAACACCACTAGGTGGGGGTGCAGTGGTTTTAAAATACTTTTCAAAACTTGAAATAATTGCAAGTTATAAAATTTAACACATGAGCAAGATAGTTAATGAAATAAAAAAGTAACACAATATTTTAACATGGAAAAGCTGTTTGGGTAACAAACCACTTTGAATCTAAAACTTTATTGGCCTCTTGGGCAAATATTTTAGAGCTACAACTCTAGGAAGCACCAACACCTTGTTTTAGAAACACCAATTTCAAGGAATAGTAATCCCTTACATCTGAAGCACCAACTTCATAAATACAAGAAGCACCAACTTCCAAAATGAAAAAATGAGATATAAAATCAGAGGATCATCTTTGTTACAATATAAATTATGAATCACTAGTTTCAACTTCTTGTTGAAAACATAATGTAGGATATACTTTTATTCTCCTCAAAACATCCAATATCCAAATATATTTTCTTTTTGCATTAAAATATCTAATCTGTAAGAACCTGTCTTAGGGAAGAATTTACCCAAGAGTAAGGAACTCAAAAACACAAGCATAAATTAGACCAGACTATGATCAGAATAACTATATAGTATTTAATACAATGTACAAGTACACTAGGAGTGCCTAAATATAAAGGCCTTTGAGATGCATCTAGAATGCCTCGAAATTAGCCTCATGATAAGTCACACAACTAGGCACATGTCCACTAGATATGGGTTATCCTTCATTAAGAACATAAGTAATTGCGTTGGTGAGAGGATAAGCCTACAATGGTGTGACATGCAAATCAGTGTTGTAGACAACATGTGCTAAATTAGGAGTGTGAATAACTGTGTTGTCTACATGACAACACCGTGAATGATGCAACCTCTTGTGTTGTAGAGACCATGTGCATAATTAGAGTTGCATACTTTTGTGTTGTCTACATGAAAACTCAAGAAGATGAGAAAACTCCTAAGTGTCTCATAAAAAGAAATAATAAAATAATACAAAATAATAAAATAATGGACTAACCTAAGTAAACTTAAGTAAAATGTTAATAGTAAATACCTATTTACACCAACATGATCAACCAACATGATCAAATACTAATATGAATGAATGAAGAAAAAATATATAACCCTTATTCTACCTTTGATAAACTTCTTCAATGAAAATCAATCCACAAATAGGAAAATAGAAACATAAAATATTACCCTATTCTTTGTTGTAAAAAAATTGCCTGCAAACTGTTCGGTGTACAAATAATTCCACACAAATCCTATAACTTATATCAAAACCACCTATTGGATGTTTTATAGGAATGTATTCTCTACTTATAAACCAAGAAAGTTGAAATTTTGGAGGCAAGTACGTACCCCAAACTTCCATTAGACCAAAACCGCTTAAAACTACTAAAATTTTCATAACAATTTGGTAACTACTTCTGATAAATAAACTTTTTCTCTTTCCCTACTGTTGGTAAACAGATTGTTCTTCTTTTAATTCTCCTTTAAATTTTCCCTATTCATAATGAAGAACAACTTTACACAATAGTTGGGAAACTATTTCTGAGAATAACTAGTTTCCCCCTGAATTAAGGTATAGCTCCCTATGTGAATAATGTTCAAGGAATTATGTTTCTCTCCTAAACTAACACAGGGTATGCTCTTAACCCAAGAGCAGAAGAGGCAAGCTGAATTAAGCCTAAACAAGACTTAATCTAGGCAAAAAAAACTTTCTAATCTATAAACCAAGCAATAGAACTCACAATTCTTATAAATCCATATACTCAGCATTTAATTAACCTACAACAAATGCTAACAAAAAAATAAATGAGATGATTAAAGACTTCTAATGAATCTTTCTCTGAATACCCCAAAGCACTTCTTACTGTGGTTAATTCATATCCTCATGACAAAAAAATAAAACATCTTTTCTCTCCTTCTGTAATTCAAAAAAAGAAAGACACATAGAAGCAATGACTAATTAAATGGGACAGAAAACCATTGACATAAAATCCTCTTTATTGGCTTTGCAATATTAAGTCTGATACATCAACAATTTTACCCCTCCCTATATGCAATGAAAACAAATATTCCCTTTCCTCTACTCTAGCACTTTGACTATATGTAGGACAAGAAGACCCCCCCAATGTTATTGAATTACATATTTAACACCTCTCTGCCTGGCAATGACCTTTCAGCTACTAAAATAACTCCCTTCTGGCCGATGGCTTTCCTCTTTTAAATGAAATGCCTTTGTAATCTTTTCAAATTCAAATCTTTACATTAATTACACTTTGTTAGTGTCAACACTCTATGAATTAATCTTTGGTATTTTGTGTTTATAAACAAGTGCATATTTACGGTCTTCCCATAGTGGCAAATGTCTCTCTCAAGAACCAATGGATTAACCAGATGTTTGATGCCATGAAGTTGTGTAATATATCAATGAGGTTGAAAAGAGACATTACATGTGTAATTCAGTTACATCTCATCATGAGGCTCCATGATTTACTTATATCTCTCCATCGGGTTTGAAGATCACAATGAAATCAATCATGGGATATACTTAGGAAACTACATGCTCTTAAATCGACAAAGTTCTATTTTCTTTTCACCGCTTGGATATCTTTGTCAAAGATGCACTAAGACAATGTTCATGTGAATTGAGCATTTCGTCAAACAATTTGCGAGCTTCATACACATGCCCAACACACATAATATTTGTGTTTCATGTTACAGTGATCGGGTTACCCATAAATATCTTATATTTTTAGCTTCGAAGGTAAAATCAAATATTGATGATCACATGATATATTCATCATATGCAGTCGACTTCTAAGAGATGACTCCATTCCATTCATATCTTCATTGCGAGACCTCCTCATTTCATAGTCGAGATCTTCTTTTACATCAGTTTTCTGTGAAGCTCGAGCCCGTGTTAGAGTTCAATGGATGAGTGGGGGGAGGCCCTCAAAAGCTTTTTTTAAAAAAAAAGATCTAATTATTGTCATCGCATGCATAGAGACAACTTTATCTATGGCATGCTGCCCTCAAATCTTGCTGACTTCGATTTAGCCTCAGCTTCTGCCCTAGCTTTCTCCTAGTATTCTCTGATTTCCCAAGCTTCTTTTTCCCTTTACTTGGCTTCTTCAACAACAACTTCTTTTCTCATTCTGCATTCTTCTATTTGAGAAAATTGTTGGTGGTCTTGTTGAACTATAGACAAGTGACTATCAAGAGCCTCTACTATTTTACGTTGGTATTGCTGGTCCACACGATGAGCCCTTTCCCATTTTGCATCCCTTTCTTTCTGTACATGCGAAAGTTCTGATTCCAGTGATAGCACTCTTTCCCTAATTTCCTCTTGAACTATTAGTGTCCTCTCATGTTCTAACTCAAATAGAGAACCTTTTGCCACACCAGTACTTGGCATTAATTGGTTTGCAACCAATTTGAAATCCCATGGGCCATCAATAGCTTCCACACCACTTGTCAACTTCGTTTCTAGCAGCAAAGACTAATTGCTATGTTTTGAAACATTGCCATCCTTATCTTCTGAATAAAAATCCTCTTCATTGTCATCAGAGCTATCATCATATTCATGCATCAAAAAGGGTTTCTTGTTTCTGCCAAAATTTGACACGACAGACAAGTCTCTGCATGTAAAGAGGGTACCACTTTGTGGAAGGCATTTATTTTCTGGCAACAATTTAGTGCTATACTTTGCTGCAATCTCCTTTAGTTCTGCCTCAAGATCATCTAAAGTCCAGTCAGGTTCTGGATCCAAGGATACACCATAAACATTCTTTGGGGATATGTCCAAGTTGAAATAGTCCATCAACTAGACTAGCTTCGATGACTTTCACATTGTCTTCAAGATCCTTACAGTGCTTCCTGACATTCATTGCACTTTTTTCGAGCATGATGGTTGCTACCTTCTCCCATCCATCTGGAGTGTCCTTATCATATTTAGCCAGAGAATTTTCAAAGCTTTATTCTGTTGTAGATCCCAATCTGACACTGAAGTAACCAAAGTTGGAAATTTGCACTTTGGATCTCCAAACCAATTCAACCTCATAAGAACATGTTAGAAAAATATGGGAACACATTAAGGGAATTTATTTTCATGAGAGGTGACTTTTGAAGATTAAAAATTGGGGGACTAGAAGCATGCCTGCAGCTGGATCTGAATGGGGATTATGTGTTGCAAAGTAAGTAAAGAATCCAGAATCACAGGTCTCACAGAATAGGCCTTATCCATTGGGCTACAGAGTCGGGCGAAGAAGAGAGTAAACAAAGAGCTTCTTGTTGGGAGAGCAGAGGAGTGCAAGGTAAACTGAACTTACCAAAACAAGAAGACAAAATACTACAAAAATAGGAGAAGACAATACTACTCCAAGAGGAAAAGGCTACACTAAACCTACCCAAAATTGCAAAGCAAAACCTAACTACGAAAAGGTGAGGAGATCTCACCAGTAGAACCAAAAGCAAAGAAAGATTCATACGTGGCCATTTATAGGAAGAGGGCAGTATGAACCTTTCTTAAATAGAGAAGGATGCTACATCAACTTGAAATAGCACTGGTAACCTCTAGCTACTCCTTCATTGTTGAACTTGAGTCCAAAGGCTATCTGCAACATGATGACCCATAGAACCTTGCCAAATAGCCATGCTTCATCAAATACTTTTGTTTCCTTTGTAATTACCTACATACTATCTTTCACATGCTCTATCATGTTTTGTGAATAAGAAGAAAATTAACCGAACTCTGGAAACATCACTGAATCATACTTGCATCTATTCTCCTCAACCTTGTCACTTATAATGAAGATATCAATATTCAAATCCAGACTGGCAGAATATTCAAGTGATTCTAAATGCACTATTGGAACATAATTACATCTATTGATACTATTACTTTTAGTAGAAATATCTGCATTAAAATTGGGATGGAGAACTTCAAAAATTTTTGGTAGTACTGTTTGAAAATACTCACATCCATTTACTTTGTTATAACTCTCAGCAAAGATATCATCTTTCAACTCAGAATGAACATAATCAAAAAATTGAAAAGCTTTTGGAATTGAAATAGCATCATACCAATCACAAGCTTTATCATTAGCAACTTCAGATTTCAAAATGGGGTTGAAATTGAAGGATCAAGTGTAAACTACCTCACATTCAATGCTCTATGCACACACTCTGAAAATATTCTCTCACTCAGCCACTCCATCTTCCATGCTCTTCTCCAAGTTGGATGATTAATCACAATAAAAGACTCCACAAGATCCCCTACTTATACCCAACTAAGCCACAAGTTGGCCTAGCCCATTAGAAATTAAAATAAACCTTCAAACCACAAGTTACATTTAATAATGCCACCTATTCAATGCCTTTTCCCTTTTTTCTCCATTTTTATTTATTTATTTAATATTTTTCATCTAATTTTTGTCACTTTCTCTCTCCTTCACATTTATTTTTTGAAAAACAAACAAAAATAAAAATTTCCCACTTTATTTTTTGATGCAAGATGCTCCTACATCAGACTCCTTAGGTAGATAGAAAAGTGTGTCCGACACTTTGATGCCAAAAGATAGATCCTCAATAGTCTTCATCTTCACCAAAGGCTTCCACTCCATCAAGGACAAGAAAACCAATTTGCACATCATCCACATCTGCATCACTCTATCAAACACTAGAATCTCAACCATCCAATTAGCATGCTCACTCCTAGGAATAAACTAAACATAATGCTTCATCAACAAACCCTCATCCACATCAGGAACTAGTGAATCCACACTAGCAACAAACTCCATATCAACAACAATATGTTGACCTCCATAAACACATGCCAAACTCTCAACACCAACCATCTCATTGCTCACAACAAGATGCTCTGCAACATACAAGTCACCACCAGTAGAAACCAGATCATCCATGACTGAGTGATTTGCAATCTCCATGTTAGACTCAACCAACTGATCATGAAAACCAATCTCCATCCCAACATCAACAAGGTTAGGAATATCCTTAGCAACAACCTCCAGTTTCTCTATAGGTTCTATATTAGGCTCCACAAATCAATCAACAAAACCAAACTTTTTCACCTTGACCTTACTATGCCATCTTCTCTCTCGAACAACTCTTCTAACTGGCTAGACAACTCTATTCCAAATTGGTAGACTCTAACTCCAGTAGCATACAACTTCCTTCTTTGGTTTCTCAACTCTTTTAGAAAAAGAAGCAACCACATGAGCTATTTTCTCATTAATCATCCTCTCCACTATATCACGAAGACTCACAATCATTCTAGGATCCAATCCTCTCAAAGCCATCTTCCAATATCTTTGCAAACCCTCTACAACAAATTGCCAATAGATCAATCTTCTCAAACAAGATCAACCTTCCATCCTCACAACCATAGATCCATCTACATGTTCTCCCAAGGTCTTGGTGCAAACCACCTCAATTTCAATGATCTATCTACACACTCCAGAACAAGCTTTTCTTTGATACCATTTGATGTAGTGCAAGGTAGGAGAATCCCCAAAGGGGATGTCCTAGCCCCCAAAAATAACCACACAGTGAAAGATAAAGAAAAATGCAAGATTTGAAGCCAAGCCATAATAATTTATTCATAGCTATAACTGATTACATGCAATGTGTCAGGCTGTAAGGCCTTCCTAGTTATGGCCAAATACAAAGCAAGTAATAGTTCTTCAAGATCCCTCAAGATCCAATCCAAAGTCTAGCTAGTCTAGATCCACATTCTGGTAGAAACCTCCATGGAAGATCCAACTTGTGCTCGCAAGCCCACCAAACAATCTCCTTGTTTTCCAAGCCACAACTACTAGCTCTTCTCAAACTTTATCTAAGATCCAAGTGTAAACTGCCTCACATCCGACACTCTATCCACACAGTTTGGAAATATTCTCTCACTTAGCTACTCCATCTTCTATGCTCTTCTCCAAGTTGGATGATTAATCACAATCCTGCTATAAACTACCTCACATTCACCGCTTTGTCTACAGAATTAGGAAAATTTTTCTCTTTAGCTACTTTCCATACTCACTCCTCCTCCTCTAAATGAATGACTAAAAGACACCACAAGATCCCCTACTTATACCCAACTAAGCCACAAGTCAACCTAGCCCATTAAAAATTAAAATAAACCCTCAAACCACAAGTTACATATAATAATGCCACCTATTCGATACCTTTTCCTTTTTTCTCCATTTTTATTTATTTATTTAATATTTTTCTTCCAATTTTTTCCACTTTCTCTCTCCTCCACATTTTTTTTGAAAAAAAAAAAAAAAAACTATTTCTCACTTTATTTTCTAGTGCAGGATGCTCCTGCATCACTTCTTTAGAAAGATGTATTCTTCTTTGTAATGGCCATAACCCAGAAGGCCATATAACTAGACATGTTCGATGTAAACTCCTTGATTCAAATACATGGAATATTGTCTCTCTAGATCTGAATCTTGTTCTTGTTGTTTATTTTTCACTGTGTGTTTGTTTGTTGGTTTCTGGATCACCTCATTTTGGGGTACATCTAGATTAACATTGCATTTGAAATATCTACTTCCGAAAATTATAAAATGCTCGATAGAAGGAGGATGTCCATACTATAACTCATAGGGAGTGTACTTAGTTTTTACCCTTAATTGTTTTTATTTAAAATATATACTACTGTGTGAACTACTTCATTCTAATACTGATTTGGTACTTTATATTCATCTAACATAGTCCTTGCCATTTCTTTCATTGTTCAGTTCTTTCTCTCAATAATTCTATTTTGTTGAGGTGTCTTGAATGCTGCATATATTATCGTTTGATGCTGATGTTTTTCACAGTAATCAATAAATTCATCTAAAATAAACTCACCACCTTTATCTGATCGTAAGAATTTAATCTTCATGTCTAAATCATTTTCAACCATTTTCCTAAAAATATTAAACTTGTTAAATGCCTTTGATTTATGCTTTAAGAAGGTTACCCATGTCATTCTTTTATAATCATCTATAAAAAGCATGAAATACTTTTCACATTTAATGACACTACCCTTATAGGACCACATAAATCAATATGTACTAATTGTTGATCTCAAATTGGTTTTGAAAAGTGAGTATCAACATAGTTAAAACATTTGCTTAGTTCATGTCAAATTAGCAATACATGTTGAGCACAACATGTAAATATTAGACCATGTCGAGTTGTAATGAGTGCTGTGTCACTCATCTGCCGAGTCACTTGAGTGCCAAGCAAATGGACCATGCCGAGTAAATAGTGGATGCCATTGTGTTTTTATGCCCTACAAATCTCCCAACTCAAACAAACCCTAGTATTTGGCTTTTAGAAAAATTAGGAAAATAAACTTAATTAAAATTTTTAAGATTTCATTTTCTCAAATCTTTGTAAGTAAAATTGCAACAAAATATAACTATTTTCACATAACCCATAATAGATTTGAAATAAATATGTAATTATAATCCACATGAAAAATGTAGGAGTTGATGAAATCCAACTCCATAGCTCACCAAGATCACCTGCATACAAATAACCTGTTGAAGGGAAACCAAGAAGGAAGAGGTGGATCTTGGAAAAACCCTAAACAAACATGAGAGAGAACATATTTCAACACAAAGAAAATGTATTTAAAATGAAAATGTGATGATAAAATACAATGAGAGAGCCTGAATATAAAGGCCTCATGGAAGCTTGTAGAATAAGTTGGAAAGTGGTAGAAGAATAAGCTTGTAAAATCTCATGAAAACTAAGAGTCCTAAGTGGTTTCCAAAATTGTCCTAAAAGCTTTGTTATTTGTTCCAAACAAATGTCTTGTTGCAAAATTTTGAATGTTTCTTAGGTTTTTCATGCATCAAAACAATCTAGGAATATCATTTTTGGGCTTAAAACATGCAAACTAGAACACAAAATCTTGAATAAAAACCAAAGTCCAAAGAGTCATTTTTTTTGAGTAAAAAAAAATCTTGAATGATCTAAATTGGAAAGAAAAGCATCCCTGTTCCTTCCTCTTTGAATTTCAGTTCAAAAAAACTCAATCTTGAATGATCTAAGGTTAAAAGAAAGCACTTTAAAGTTTTTAAAACAACACACAAAATCTCAATCTTGAATACTCGAAGGAAAGAACTTGAATGTTTAAACATTCGTCTTTGAATGCATGTTGCTAGAATCACCCTTGAGTGCCATGGATTAAAATCAAGTTTTTTTTTTTTCATTGGAATGCATAACAAATCCAATCTTGAATGCCACAGATCCAATAATCATTATCATACATCACACTTCATCTTTTAGGGCATAAAAAGGATCCACATTTTAGAAACTTTCTAAGTTATAAAAACAAATAAAGACACTTTGAGTGAGTTTGTTGTTGGACTCACCCTCTTTAATCACCCATCATTCTAACCATTGGTTGCAATATCAGAGCCATATATGGAGATGGGTCTACCTAAGAGGGTGTTAAGTGCTCCACAAAAATCAAATTCCACTCACTTGAGTTTTTATTGGTTTTTCTAAGATAGAAAATTTCTTAAATGTACATCAATCTTGCTAACACTTCATTTGGGCATAAAAATTGAACAAATCTTGACGTTGAGGGCCTCCGGGAACGCATTTGAAATCAAGCTTTACACACATCTTTGTTTTGGCCTTAAAATGAACAAACACCAACTCTTGAATGCCTTAAAGGAAATTAATCAATACTTGACGTGGAGGGCCTCCGGGCACACGAGTTTACTTTCTTATTGACCCTAACTCTCCTTTGTGTATTCATTCTTCGATCACTTCTCTTTTGTCGGTGCATTTCAAATTAGAATTGAACCTTTGAAGCTTTGCCTTCCACCAACCATCCCCCAAAATCCAAGAATTCCTCCAAATGATCTAGTCATGCCATCTCATATCTCAGCTTCTCCTCCATCACCTAATCAACCAAGATTCCAATCTTCCACCCCCATCACACTAGCTATTCTTGTCAATCCACCACCTCCACCTCCGACACACGAGTCTCCTAGGGATCTCCTAGAGAAAATACAAGAAAAGCTGCCTCTAATAGTCGATAAGCTATGCCATCTAATCCAACCATGTGAAGTAGTCAGTGATGAAGCTTCCCCATCTATAATATCACCTCCATCTCCCATAGCTATCATCCCTATACCATCCATCAAATTACTTAAAATCCTTCCACTTCTCGTAAGCATAAAAATCCCACCACCTGTCAAATCCCTCCAAATCCTATCCACATCACCTCCAAGCATTTCCCAAATCTCCCATAATGACCCTTATGCATCCATCTTCTACTCACCCATCTCCACTACCGAATCTCCCATCTATCCATCTGCTGCCCTTGAAGAATCCATCCCTTCACCTCCTATCACACCATCCACTCGAATCCAATCCTATCAAGATCCTATCCAAAAGCATGTTGACATCCCCCAAAGCATAAATGAAGATATCATCATACCATGTCTTCCATCCATAGTGCAGTCACCATCCCCTCCATCTCCAAAACCTCAAGTCGTACCTCCTCTACTGCAGGATATCTTTTCATCCCATTAGCTAAATCAAGATCCTATCCTACCATCTCCTCCGCTCCATGCTTCCATATTACCACCTATCCAAGCTATTCCACCATCCATAATCTACCCTCTTGGTTCACTTACATTCATCCATGGTGGACCCCTCTCAGTAGAAGAATTAAGAATAATATCTCCCCATTGCAGTACATCTAATAAAACACTTCTACCATTTTCTACAAGAAATTTTTTTTCTCAGCTCATTCAAATGCTCAATCGATGGCATTATCAAGGTCAAGGTGTAGGACCACAAGAGCAAGGAATCAGAAAGCCTATTATTGCACAAAAGAATCCAGGATTTCATGGTCTTGGATATGTATCCAAAGGCTCACCATCTAAAAGTGTTGGTACACGCCATCCCCAAACCAAGCCTATCTTCAGGCCCACCATGCCAGCCTCCCATCACTCCTTCAAGAAATCTTATATCATCCCCCCTCCACCATCTTTTCAACCCAAAACAACCTACCATATCCCCCTTTCATCCGCTAAATCAATTTTGGGTCCCTATGTACCAAAATCTACCATCAACCATCCTCCTATCATCCAACATAAAAATCCCACTCCTATCATTCCTATTCAAGATCAACAAAGGAACATCTCTCTACCTATCATCCATCATCCTCCCACTATAAGCTCCTACATATTCTCTCCATCTCGCAAAGCTTCTCATAACCATCTTCCCAAAGCTTACCACAACAATGTGAATGCCAATTTCAAAATGCATAAAGCTAGACAATCATATATCTATTCTAAAAGACATACTCCAAAAAGGCAAAATCCAATCAAAGAATGCAAAAAAATGCAAAAGCCTATGAAAAGAAAATTTAAAATCATGTGGATCCCAAAGAAAAAAGTTGAAACCCAATGCATAATGGCATCCACCATTGCTAATCCCCCATCCAGTGACTCGTGTCCCCTATCTCCTAACTCCAGCTTGGGTGTCTATATCCCCAAGCGTGCTTTCACAAATCCTCCATCAAGCCTGCATCTACCATCTATCCCCCATATGCTCTTTTCACACCCATCCCAACATGTGCTAATGTTGATCCTGGAAGCATCCCCATCTCATGCTCCTTTCTAGACTTTTCATCACTCCATCTCCTACCATCAATCCCATATAATCCGATCTATTGCATAAATCACACATCCGGTGTACCAACAACTAGCAACAAAATTGAACATTCCAACAGCCAGTGAAAAATCCCAAAAAAGCCAAAAAATAGTTGAAGAAAGCCAAAATCATTCTAGCTAAGTCCAAAGTCAAAAATTCAAAAAGAAAAAAATAAATAAAGAGTCCACTGGTGAAAACTTGGCAATTCAAGTGCCTTGGACAAGTACCATGATGAAAACTTGGCAAACAAGCGTCATGCATAATCCAGCCATCCCCAGCTTAGCCTATCATCCTCATGGTTTTGGTCACATCTTTCCATCTAGCTCCATCTTCCAATTTATCCCCTTATCCTTCATCATCTAGCTTTTATCTATCACTATCCACTTATCTTCTACAACCTCACCCCATCATCCCAGCTATCATCCATCTCCCTAGCGCCTTCAGCTTTTCCATCCTAGCTTGAATCCTATCACATCCATCGTAAGACCTCCTTTCGCATGTCATCTTCTAACTGGGGACACTGTATTCCTTGGAGATCTTGTCTTGTCCATTCTCCCTTGTTATTGGTATCTCGTTCTAGGCTATACTCATGCAAATCCAATGTCATCCTCTCATTATCCATTCACTCTAGGGCCATCTATCAACTCAGCTACCACCAAACTTAGCATTGTCCCCATCCTTGGTCACACATCTATCATCATCATTGGACGCATCCTGCCAAATCCATATCTTTCGCTATCACCTCATCCTTAGCTTCTTCATCTTGCACCAACTTGAGCCATCCCACTCTCTTATCATCCAGAGCTCCTGTACAGCTTGTAAATAATCTTGTATCCAATGCTTGTATCATACCTTGTTTCATAGCTTGTATATCCATTCTTGTCCAAAAAAACTTGTACATTTGTACCATATCTTGGTCTGTCAGCTTGTACATCCTCTTTAGCTTAGTACCATTGTATCTATCTAGCTTTCATGTTAATTCATCCTTGATCAGCATCTTGCACACATCGCACAACCCTTGGTTAGCTATTCCAATTCATCCTTTAGCCTGATCTCCTATCACCAAAGTGTTATCCTTCTTAGTTCAGCTTGCTAGATGCATCACTCATCTAGATTCATCAGCTTAGGTGCTCTCTAATAGATCCTTGTAGAATATAGCTTTCATCATGTCTGATCTTGGTCCGTTAGTACTTTGTCCTACCCATCTCTTTGAAAAATAGTTCTCTTTTGGATTTTTGCTTTCTTTTGATTTGGAATCTTCCCTTTGGGTCTTGAAGTATCTTTTTCAAGCAATCTTTTTGTTCCTTCCTCAAGGTTTCCACGATCTTCCATATCATGGTATATTGTGAATGGGGCAATCTGAGCATAAGATTTTGTTCAGGTCTTTTATTTGTTTTTCTTTTCTGCTTGTGGGTTACCCAGTGTCAGTTCCACACTGCTTCCTCTGGGATTCATGTGTGCTACTGGTGCAATCCTTGCGTGTTTGTTTTGAGTCAAGTCCATCAATCCTCTGGACAGTTGGTGAAAAGGCCTTGATGTTCTTGGTAACCTTGGAAATTAACCAACAATCCTATAGAAAATCTAGTGCTCAATTACATGGTGGTACTTCTTTTTGAAGTATCTCCCCGCTCAAAAAGCTTCAATGGAATCCCTTCATCTCCATTATTCCTCATCTATATCTAGCATTTGTCTCTCCTACCCCAACTTATGCATCAATATCTATTTGAATCAATCTTCACTTTTAGCTTTAGGGATCCAAAATCCTAGTCTTAGGGATCCACCAATCCAATCAATCCACCAAGCCTCATCTTTTGAGATCCACAATCCTAGTTTTAGGGATCTCCAAAACCCATCTTCCATCAATCTGACTCTTTGAAATCTTGTTGCCTTAGCTTTATCTCATCCCATCATCCCTTCCTTTATCCTGGATTCTTTTTTATGGCACTTTGCTCCTTTGTCCTCCATCTCTCCTGAAGTCTTAAGCTTATTTACTCTTGTGCCTTTGATTCTCCCTTTATCATTCTCCCGTAGTGAGAGTTTGAGCTAATTCAACCCCTTCTCTTTGCCAATCTGAGTCTCCTTGCTCATCCCGGATTCTTGTATTTTTCAAGAAATCGTCGAGCCTTGTTTTCTCTCCTTGCCGCTTTCTTGAGGGGGCATCATGCAGTCCATTCTCTCTCTTCTACCCGAGACTGGGGCAACTGTGTTGCTCCATAAAGTCATCTCCATGTCGTTTATATATGAACTTATTTGAAATAGTGTTGTTTCAACACTATGTCAAAGAGGGGCAAAATGTAGACACCTAAAAATCCTTTAAAAAGTAAAGTATTTTTATTTTCTCAAAAAGTTCCTGATGACATCATCATTTATTAATTAATTAATTATTTAATTAATTAATTTATTTTTATGTCATTAAAGCCCTTTATCTTAATTAAAAATATTTAATTAAGGAATCCCTCCCAAAAATGTTTAAATCTTCTTTAAACATTATTTCCTTATTTATTAATTATTTAATTAATAAATTGACCAAAAATCTCAAAATAAATAATTTATTTATTTTTTACCCAAAACTTGGCCAATTTCCTTAAGACCACTAACCTCTTCCAAAATCTTCTAATCCTTCTTTAATTTCGATTAAAGGCTAATTCCATTATTTCCTACCCCTAATCCCAACTCAAAATATTTAATTAAGATTAAATATTAATCCTCATATTTATTAAAAATATTTTAATAAATATCTCCTCAACCCAAACCCTTGAAATAAATAAAACTTTATTTATTTCCTAAAAACCTTATTTATCCTAATCTTAGAAAGTTCTAGACTCTTTTAGAAAGTCTTCATCCTCATCCAAAGCCTAAACTCTTCTAGAAGATGTCAATCCTTTTCTTTAATCCTAATCCTAATCCCCTCCTAACCTTGTCACATTCCCTAAACATGGGTTAAGACTTGCTAACGCAAGCCAAAGTTAACAAATACCTCCTCCTTCACCCAACCTCATTTAATGCCATCCACTTGCCCATCTCTAACAAGCCTAATCTAATCTAACCCAAGACTAATCCAAGCCTTAATCATTTTCACATTCCTAAGTCAAGCTTAAGACTTTCTTAATCCAACCCAAGTCAAAATATCTCAACTCTCTCACAAATATCCCAACCATAAAACTTTATGAAGCTCACAAAGCCATAAATGACTCTTACAAGCCCATTCATTGCTCTTACAAGCCATTATGAGGGTCTTTATGAGCTTTGAGCCTCCTTTGTTGACCCCTCAACCCCTCTTTCTCTAACTAATGACCTTGTGACATGTGTCACTCCCTGATTGGCTATAAGGAAGCACAATCCATGTGCTCTCCTCTCATTCAATCTAAACCTTCCATAAGCTTTCTCCCATCCTTGCATCCTAGCCCTTGATCCCTCAAGCCCTTTGCCTATTTAAAGAATCCTCTCCCAAGCCATTTGAACACAATCACCCATAGTAACAAAGTAATGCCATTTTGATCATGAAGTAAAGCCATAATGCCATGTTTGAGAAGCCATTTTACATCAAATCCATTCAGCCAAGCCAAAATCCATCAAGAACACCATTGAAGCCTTTGGAGAATCGAGCATACATCCTATCTAATTAGACAAAGCTACTCAACAAGAGAGCTTCTCATTGAGAGAGCCCATTAATGGTTCATATTCTCAATTGAGAGCTCATCTTAATCTATCTTGAAGTTACGTTTATTTAGTTTTGTGAATACTTTTGATTTGATATTTAGTGTTCTTTTTCATTACTAATCCTCGTATACACTCAATACCAAGAAACTAAATCGAGATCAATGTCAAAGTTCCAACCATGGCTTCAAGAACATAAACATGATAACATGATCTAAACCATCTCAATAAAAGAGATAAAATGCTCCATATGAATACACTTTAACATGTAAAAACTCTAAGAATGTATCAAGAGTATACCATGACATAATAATAAAGCCATACTAACACTAAGGATAACATGTGATATGAAAGCATAAACCACATATTTACTAAGAAACCCATGAGTCCTCAAGATTCAACTATCTCTACACACCATGAAGAAAACCATCTCCACATACCATGAAAAACCATCTCCACACACCATGAAGGTAACCAAGAACCCCATGAGTCCTCAAGATCCAACCATCTTCACATACCATGAAGATAACAAGTGCACCATGCAAATGTCAAAGATGCTTCTGTAGCAACACGATCTAAGAAAAGCCTCCAACATCTACATATACTCAATAAATATATCAATACCAAGAACTCCCACTCAACCATGGTACCAATTCATCCATGACATCATAAAATCCATATCCTACATGGAGATCCTCCAAGTCTACACTTATACAACCAAATTTTTAGTACTAAGTGAAAAACCAAGATCTCAAAACCAAGAAGATACAAACCTAACCAAAAACTAATCCTACATTGTCACCCCATCAGTGCCACAAGCTTCCACTAAACCGTGTATCAAAGCTATCCATGAAAACATGATGAAAAACTACCAAACTATGATAATCAATCAAGGCATCAACCATCAAAGAACTCAAAGTGCACATCATGAGATCCTCAAAGGAAACCAAATAACCATGATCCTCAACCAAGAAGATATACCACGATAACTAAATCAAGAATCCAAACCAATGATCATAAGTGATATACCTATGTATCCAATCATGTCATGCCAAAATACATGAAAAAATGATCACATCCATGAATCAAGGAACTAACTCTCGAAGTGTCCAACTTGTCACCATAAAATAGTCAATCATAATCCTCTACCATGACTATACCTGGTCACAACATCTCATCCCTTCTACATAAAGAAAAATCAATAAATCATGTGACTTAGGGAATAGACAATCCAAATCCAAGTCACCAATCTAAATATGAATCAATAATTAAAGATCAATGGGTAAAGACAACCCATAACCAAGTCATAAATGGAACCTATAATTACAGAATACTTAAAACACTACACAACTTGTAGACCCAACAAGTCATCATACATATCTAAATTAAACACTGATAACCATATCATCATGAGACCAATCTAAAATACAACCTAAGTATATAATGACATAAAATCCAAATCTCTAAAATGTACAATGTTATAAACACACAATTTTACCATAGTCAATATATATCATAAGACATTTAGATCAATGTATCACCAAAAAAATGCCAAACCTACACCAAATTTGAACCAATGTATAGAGCTCTCTAAGAGATCTTAGTTAACTACTCAAAGTCTAAAATCTGACTTTGCATGCTCAAGTCATACCCAATGTGTGCTCAAAACAAATAACATCTAACTTCTAGGATCCAAAAACCTGACAAAATTTCAAAATCATATAATCAAACCTACACCAAGTTGTAGTTCTTTGAGTTATCTTTCCAACAACTATAAGAATTCCAAAATCTGTTATCCTCAGAGAAATTTATTGCCGTTTTACCAAGACAATATTTTACCATATTCTCTACAATTTTTTTTGTGATGAAAATTCTAACAAGATTAAATTTGACAATTGTCATAGGATGAAATTTAGAACCTTTGTATTTTTCTATCCACATGGCCAAACTAGGGCATAATATATATCAAAATTTATAGAAATGACTCAGATCAAATGGTGAGGTCTATTTTTGCTTAGGAGGTCATTTCTGCAAGCTACCCCTAAAACCCTCATTTAAATGAAACATCCAAAAAAATCTTTTATCTAATAATTTTACATTCCCAAAATCTACCAACATCCCATTATAAAAAAAAATCCAAAACTGTCAGATCTAGAATAAATAATCTATGAAAACCATATATATTACCCTCTCTTTTATCCTCTCATGCATTCCCATATATTCAATCTAGGGTTACAACAATAAAACTATAGCTTTGATACCACTTGTAAGGAAACTTGCAACAAAAATATAACTGTTTCCACATAACCCATAATAGATTTGAAATAAATGATGTTGAGCCCATGGTCAGCATTGAGAAACAAAGAATACTTGCTCGTCATCTCCATCTATCTTGACGTACTTAGTTGGAAGATGCTGGTTCTCCATGCTTGTGACTAGTTTACATTTGCAATCCTTCTTTTGCTTTCGGCAATGAGGACAATATTCAGCTAATTGTAACTCAGCTTCGCATTGCTTCTTCTCTGTAGTCATGGTCTCAAGATGTGTAGTGACATCATTGATGATTTCTTGTTTGAAATCTAAAAATAGGTTAGATATCTCGAGCTTTGAAATGCCTTCACTGATTCCTTTAGTGACTGTGAAATGAGGTCCTCAGCCTTTCTTCACGGTTGACCTTGAATAGTTGACCTTTGTAAGAGTCTTTATGATTTTTAAGAGCACTCATGACTTAGTGGTTGGGTTTTTTGAGGGGAGACTTTGGTTTGGATTAGAAAAGTCTTAAACTTGTTTAAGGAATGTGACAACATTAGGGGGTGGATTAGGCTTGGGTTTAGGATTAGATTAGGGATTTTAGAGAAGTGCAAGTGGATGGAATTAATGAGGGTGGGTGAGTTAGTGGCTAAGCTTGGTTAGTATGGGTGGATGGGGTGGATTAGGCTAAATGGAGGATTAGAGATAGGTTAGGGGTTTTTAAATTTGAGGATTTCATTTATCAAATAGATTTATTTAATAAATGGGGATTTTCGAAATTAGATAGGAGGAAAGGATTTAATTGATAAATAATAGATTATTTGATTTATCAGTTAGGACTATAGATGATTAATTAAATTAATCAACTAGGGATGGCAAAGGATTAATTAAATAAGAATTTAATTAATGATGCCTTTAGAGATGGCTATATTAGATTACCAAAGCAGTGTAATCAAATTTAGGTGTCTACATTTTGCCCCTCTTTGACATAGTGTTGAAACAACACTATTTCAAAGAAGTTCGAATGAAGATGACACGAGGAAGATGTTTTAGCAACAAGGTTGCCCCAGTCTCGGATAAGAAGAGGAGAGACTAGACTTAGATGATGCCCCCTCAAGAAGGCGGCGGGGAGAGAAATGAGGCTCGACGACTTCTTGAAAAGTACAAGAAATTGAGATGAGTTGAGATGCAGGTTGGTGAAGAGAAGGGGCTGAATTAGCTCAAACTCTTACTATGGGAGAATGATAAAGGGAAATCAGAGGCACAATAGTAAAGCAAGCTTAAGACTTTCCAGGATTGGGGGGGGGAGATGGAGGAGCGAAGCGCTATAAAAGGAATCCATGGTAGGGAGATGGATGATAGAATGATAAAGCTGATGCAACAAGATTTCAAAGAGTCAGACTGGCGGAAGATGGGTTTCGGAGATCCCTAGGACTAGGATTGTGGATCTCGAAGGATGAGGCTTGGTGGATTGATTTGATTGGTGGATCCCTAAGACTAGGATTGTGGATCCCTAAAGCTAACTGTGAGGAGTGATTCAAAGAGATACTGATGCATAAGCTAGGGTAGGAGTGACAGATGTAGGATATGGATGGGGGATAATGGAGATGAAGGGAATCCATTGAAGCTTTTTGAGTGGGGGGATACTTCAAAGAGAAGTACCACCATGTAGTTGAGCACTAGATTTGCTATAGGACTGTTGGTTAATTGCCAAGGTTACTAAGAACATCAAGGCCTTTTTACCAATCGTCTAGAGGACTGACGAACTGACTCAAAACAAACACACAAGGATTGCCCCAGTATCACACATGAATCCCAGAGGAAGCAGCGTGGAAATGACACTAGGTAACCCACAAGCAGAAAAAGAAAACAAGCAAAAGACCTGATCAAGACCTTATGCTCTAATTTCCCCATTCGCAGCATACCATGATATGGAAGATCGTGGCAACCTTGAGGAGGGAACAAGGATATTGCTTGGAAAAGATATTTCAAGACCCAAAAGGGAAGATCCCAAATCAAAAGAAAGTGAAAATCCAAAAGAGAACTGTTTGCCAACGAGATGGGTAGGACGAGGTACTAACGGACCAAGATCAGACGTGAGGAAAGCTATATCCTGCAAGAATCTATCAGAGAGCACCTAAGCTGATGGATCTGGATGAGTGATGCGTCTGGCAAGCTGAACTAAGAAGGATAACACTTTGGTGACAGGAGATCTAGCTAAAAGATGCATTGGAATATCTAACCAAGGTGTGCGATGTGTGCAAGATGTTGACAAAGGATGAACTAACACGAAATTCAGATAGATACAATGATACTAAGCTAGAGAGGATGTACAAGCTGAAAGACCAAGATATGTTACAAATGTACAAGTTTGTTCATGTTTTGGTTTTTTGTGAGATGGAAATGTTTGTGAAGGATGGGATGTCTATAATAGTTGATAGGTGGATAGGTAGATGGTTTGTGAAAAGCTTAAGGAAAATGGGATTATGTGTGTGCATGTGATAGGATGCAGGCTAGGATACAAGATTATTTACAAGTTGGAATATGGTACAAGCTTTGGACCAGATTCGAATATATACAAGGTATGGTACAAGATTTACAAGGTATAATACAAGCTTTGGTACAAGATTTACAAGCTGTACAGGAGGTATTGACAAGCTCCATCAGATTTTGGATATTTGATTGGAACACCAAGGGAACAAGCAGGTGTTTTATAGGATGGTGGGTGGATGGATGAGGGATAGGATAGTGATAGATAATGGATTAGTCTTTAGCACACAAGGTGCCTGAATTACTAGGTTTTCACCAAGGTACCTATCCAAGGCGCTTGAATTGCCAAGTTTTCACCATTGGACGCTTATTTCTCTTTACTATTTTTTTGTATTTTTCAAAAGCTGGGTATACCAAAGATCTTCAAGCATAGAACTTCTCGAGATGAATGATGTTAGTGGGATCATTCAAGAGTTCTCCTTATGGTGTAGATAATTGATAGGCTCCGGAGCCAAAGGAGGCAGTAACCACATAGGGACCAAGCCATGTAGGTTCAAACTTGCCTTTCTTTTCTCGATCTGCTTGGACTTTCATATTTTCTTTGAGGACCATATCACCTGGCTGAAATTGTTGTGGGAGCACCTTCTTGTTGAAATTCCTTTTGAGACGAGTTTGGTAAACTATGAGATGCTCATAGGCTTGTTGTCTCTTCTCGTCTAAGAGATCTAGCTGGGTGAGTCGAGCTACTCTGTATTCTTCATCTGAGATTTGCCCTCGCAAAGATATGCATAGTGAGGGAAGTTCAAATTCTATAGGTAATACCACTTCGGCACCATAGACTAGGGAGTATGGAGTTGTGCCTGTGGATGTACGGAAGGAAGTTCGATAGGCCCATAGAGCTGGATTTATTTGAAGGTGCCAATCACGGCCGGAATCATTGACAACTTTCTTTAGGATTTTGAGGAGGGTCTTATTAGTCGCCTCTACCTGGCCGTTACGTTGTGGGAAATATGGGCTAGAAAAGTGGTGATGGATGCGGAGGGAAGTGCATAATTATTCCATGTTGAGATTTTCAAAGTTACCTCCGTGGTTAGTGAAGATGGTGGATGGGATGTCGAAGCGGCAAACGATGTGGTACAAGATGATATTGGAGACTTGAACTCCTGTAGCTGAGACTAGGGGGACTGCTTCCACCCACTTAGTGAAATAGTCTGTAGCTGTTATTATCCATTTATGTCCATCAGATGAGAGAGGTGTGATAGTTCCAACTAGATCAAGGCCCGAACAAGCAAAAGGCCAAGGTGGTGCAATAGGCTGTAGATCTTGTGCTGGAGCGTGCACAAGATTTGCATGCTGCTGACATGGGAGACACTTTCTGACAAAGTCACAAGAGTCTTCTTAAATGGTAGGCCAATAGTAGCCTACTCTAAGGATTTGTCGTGCTAGGACAATAACACTCATGTGGGCACTGCAAAGTCTAGAATGTACTTCTTTTAATGCCATCGCGGCCTCATTTTCATCTAAACATTGAGAGAGGGTATCATGATAACCCCGACGATATAGGGTATTGGCTATGATAACATAGCCGGATGATTTTCGAATAAGGTTATGGCGTTGGGTGCGTGTGAGGTGAGGGGATATGATACCATCGTTAAGGTAAGCGTGAATTTCATGGTACCAAGGGGATTGGGGACCAACCAAGATACAAACACGGTTTGAATCCTCATTCGCATAAGCGGGTGTGAGGAGCTGCTCAACTAAAAATTCATATTGCGTAGCTTCTTGGGGAATTTCCAAGAGCGAGCCGATAGTGGCCATGGCATCTGCAGCCTTGTTCTGCATTCGAGGCACTTGTGTAAACTGAAGCTTTGTAAAATGCTGGGTCAGCTGATCAACTAGCTCTTTGTAGGGTAATAGCTTTTCATCTTTGGTTTGATATTCATTTAAGACTTGTTTGATGATGAGTTGAGATTCACCAAAGACTTGTAACTTAGTGATATTCCATTCTGCAACTATCTTTAATCCTACTACAAGAGCTTCATATTCTGCTATATTGTTGGTGCTAGGGAATTGTAGCTTGAAGGCTTTTGGAATGTAATCTCCTTGAGGTGTAACTAATAATATTCCTGCCCCTGATCCATGAGAGGTGTATGAGCCATCAAAATAAAGCTTCCATGGGGGCTGTTCTTCAATTAGGCAGATATGCTCATCTAGAAATTCTGTGAGCAAAGGATATGCATCTACTAGAGGTGCATCAGCTAGGTGATCTACTATAGCTTGCCCTTTGATTGCCTTTCTGTCCACATACTGGATGTCAAACTCACTTAGTAGCATAACCCACTTGGCCAAACGGCCTGTAAGTGCTATTCTGGAGAGCATATACTTGAGAGGGTCAATCTTGGAGACTAGTTGGATGGTATGACTTAGCATGTAGTGGTGAAGCTTTTGAGTTGAGAAAACAACTGCCAAACAAGCTTTTTCCATAGGAGTGTAATTGAGTTCATAACCAACTAGGGTTCTACTGATATAGTAGATGGCTCTCTCTTTGCTATAATCATCATGTTGTTCTAGAAGTCCCCCTAGGGCAGTAGGTGTTGCTGATATATACAAGATCAAGGGACGACCAGGAACTGGTGGAACCAAGATAGGGGGATTGGTGAGATACTGCTTGAGCTGATCGAAGTTGCGCTGACATAAAAGATCCCACTTGAAGTTCTCATTCTTCTTTAGCAAGTGTGAAAACGGTGTACACTTATCTGCAAGTTGGGAGATGAAGCGCCGGACAGATTGAAGTTTTCCTTGAAGAGAGCGAAGCTGTCGCAGTGTCTGGGGAGGAGGCATGTTTAAGATAGCCTTGACCTTTTTGGGGTCGATCTCTATACCCCGTTTAGAAACTATGAAGCCTAGAAGCTTGCCAGATGTGACCCCAAAGACACACTTCTTGGGATTTAGCATGAGATGATATTGGGCCAACCTATCAAAGACTATTTCCAGGTCAGCAAGATGATCCATGAAGGTGTGAGACTTGACTAGGATATCGTCCACATAATCTTCCAAAATGCTATGGATAAGATCATGGAAAATGGCTGTCATAGCTCTTTGATAGGTAGCCCCAGCATTCTTTAGGCCAAAAGGCATCATGGTGTAGCAAAAGGTTCCCCAAGGGGTAGTGAATGCTGTCTTATGCTGGTCCTCTTCTGTAATCTTGATCTGATTATACCCGAAAAATCCATCCATAAGGGACAGAATTTCATGTCCAGCTGTAAGATCTACAATCATATCTATGTTGGGCAAGAGAAAATCATCCTTTGGACAAGCTTTGTTAAGATCTCTAAAATCAGTGCAGATTCTGATGTCACCGGAAGGCTTAGTGACAGGGACCATGTTGGAGATCCATTCTAAGTAGTCGATAGGTCGGATAACCTTAGCAGCTAACATTCTTTCTAGTTCAGCTTTGACTAGTAATGCCACCTTGGGGTGCATTTTTCTAAGCTTTTGTCTGACGGGCTTGATCTTTGGATCGACTGCAAGATGATGAACTACAAGCTTTGGATCAAGTCCTGGCATGTCCTGATATGACCATGCAAATCGGCCAATGTTCTCTCGTAAAACCTCAAAGAGGATGTCAGCTTGGTCTTGTGATAGGGATGCAGCAATGTGAACAATTCTTGGGATCTCTGAAGAACCAATGTTGACTTCTCTAGTATCCTCTATTAGAATAGAAGACACCTCTGGTCGATTATCTTGAGGAGGCAATACTAAATCCTCATGTTCTGTTTGTGGCTCTAGATTTTCTTGCTGAGGGGTTCTCTTCACTGCCTTAGCTAGTCCCATATTTACCTTAGTTTCAGTTTTGGGTGTATCGAAACTAGGTTGGGGATTTTCTCCAAAATACCCCTTGGGATCTAGCTTGTAGATGTAGGCAGAATCTGGCTTTGTCTTCTTATGAGGAGTTTCGGCTCCCATGAATCTTAGAAGTGCTTCCTCTGATGCGAACTCATCAATATGTATGACACTTGGTTGGTCCCAATCTATGAGTTGTGGATGAGCAAGTGGTAGGTCAATGCGATGGATGGATAGTTCTAAGAGAACAGAGTCTCCTAGGAAGATTTGGTCTAGGATATCGTCGTAGGCTCTCTTTTCAACTTCCTTAGGAATGTCTTCGATTTCAACAAGGTCACGATGGATGTTCGAAAAAGCATGACCGTTCTCGTTGGTGTCCCCAGTTGTGGGTATGCCAAAGCCAAAACCTGACTTCGTTTCCCAATTATGTGCTTCGATGGGACATTGCATGCCCCTTTCTTCTGGTCCTAGTCCACCTCCTTGATAGTTCCATTTTTCAGTGATGAGCTTATGTTGTTGGGGATACTTTTGGCTGAAGTGATCAAGGCGTGCTTGATTTTTTGGAGGTGCATCCTTATGTAACCAATTGTTGATGTCTAGAGTGAGCTCCTCATGAAGAGGCATTTTTGAGGATACAAAGGTGGTTGGGCCAAACCATTTGTATCGAGGAGGTGGAATCTCCTTAGCTTTGTGATATGTTGGCCGTCCATGGGTATGTGGATCAAGTGGGATTGCTCCAACAGAAAATACATCTGATAGACTATATTCTCCACAGCCTTTGTTGTTGATCTTTACAGTAGATAGGGTGGAGGCGAGGATGGTTTCTGCATCATTACAAGTGTGGGATGAGCTGGCGATGGCTGTGCCGATATCTATTCCAGGGAAGTGGTTTGTGTATGAAATTTCAACCACATTGCAGTAAGCAAAGGGTTCTGAATCGGCGTGGATGGTTACCTCAGTGCCCTGATGTAGAAATTTGATGCACTGATGGTAGGTGGATGGAACGGCCTTCATAGCATGAATCCATGGGCGACCGAGGAGGATGTTAAATGGTAGGTTTAGATCAACAACATGGCAAACTGTCTCTTGGATGATCGGCCCAACCTTGATTGGTAGAAAAATAATCCCTTCTGTGGTCCTTTCCAAGTTGTCATAAGCTTTGATGGTGATAACCTCACTGATCATATCTGCCTCAGTATACCCAGCTTGTTTTATAAATTTTAGGGTGCAAATGTTCAAGGCTGATCCATTATCTATCATTACTCTTTTCATGGAAAAATTGGATACCATGATGGCTATGCGAAGCGAAAGGGTGTGATCTGGCTCAACCGTAGGTATGTCAGTGGGTTTGAAAGATAGGGCACATGAGGATGAAAGGTGTCCAACAAGATTATGAAAATTAGTAGCATTAATATCAGAAGGGACATGAGATTCTATGAGAGCACTGTCAAGGATGTCTTTGTACACAGGACTAGTGCAGAGAAGGTCTAAAATGGATATTTGGGCTGGCATGTTCCCAAGGTGTTCCAAGATATTGTACTGGCTTTTTGATGGAGCTGATGGTGTTGATGAAACTGGTGGGCCTATGATGTTAAATTGCGCTCTTCGAGTGGTGACCGCACACTCATTGTCTAGTCCTCGGATATTGATAACATTGACAGAAGGCTCTTTCTCAGATATACAACCTATAAGGCTACCATAGTCTATATAGGATGAAGTGTGGTCATTGTTCTTCCCATGCTGTTGGTTTGGCTAGCGGTTGTTGGTGTTGTTTTGGATAGGTGCTTTTCCAGGATTTTGGTTGTTGTGTGGAGGAAAAGCATTTTGATAAATCTGTAAGCCTGCATTGGGAGAGGTTTGGGCACCAACAGTGATTTCCTTCCGATCAATGAGGTCTTGCACATAGTCTTTTAGTTTAATGCATCTGAGGGTGGTGTGACCGCTTACCCTATGGAACTTGCAATACTCATTGTCCTTGTACCATGCAGCTTTGGATTGGCTTGGATCAATTTGCTGGGTAGGAGGAAATTTGATGAGGTTTTCCTTAGCCAATTTCTCAAAAATAACATCCAATGGCTCACCAAGGGGTGTATAGTTTCTAGGTGCAGGTTGGAATCTGGGCTTTTGCCCTGCAGCTACATTGATGGCATTAGCTTGATTGTTAGACCCTTTAAAGTTGGGTCTTGTATTGTGGTTTTGATAGCTTTGGTTATTTCGTTGTTGGTAATTGATAGCTTGTTGGTTGTTTGTTTGATATGGTGGGTTAGACTAGTTTTGAGAAGGACCAACGATATTCACATGTCTGGTGTCAGTAACCCCATCTGTTGCAACATGCTTATTTTTGTTCCAATACCTAGACTTGTCATTGGAATGTGATTGATTTTGGTTGGCCTCTTTGTAAATCTTTACCACACCATCTTTGATGAGTCCTTGCTCAAGGATCATTCCTTTCTCTTTGATATCCTTATAGGTCTGCAAACAGTTCATGGTCATGTGGTGGGCCAAGCTGGGATGTGCATTATCAATAAACATTTTCACCACATGGCGTTCTGGCAAGGTGCAGGATATGCAGGTGGTAAGGGTTTGCCATCTTTGTAGGCATTTGGCAAGGCTTTCTCCACCTTTTTGCTTGGTGTGGACAAGATCAACTATTGATAGCTCTGTTTCAACAAGATGGGCATATTGGGCTACAAATGCCTCAGATAATTCAGCAAAGTTTTTAATTGTGCCATAGGGGATTCTATAAAACCATTCAAGAGCTGGTCTAGCCAAGCTTTTGGGAAAAAGGCGCAAGAGGAAGACATCATTGTATACCACGTCCTGGCAATGCATGTAAAATTCTTTGATATGTGTGACAGGGTCTCCTTTTCCTCTGAATTTGTCAAATTTAGGTACCTCAAAGTGTTCGGGAAATGGTGTCGTGGTAATGGCTCTATCAAATGGGTAAGGACACACATTCTCAAACTTGAATGTCTTTGGATCATTTCCTTCTTGGATGGCTTTTAGAGCTATCTTCATTTGCTCCCACTCTGAATTGATAGGTGATGGTTGGGGTGCCCCCAATGTAGGAGTGCCTTGAGGTAGGTATGTGCTGGATGGGGCCTTTGAATATGGATGGCTGTGAGGGATTTGCTGATAGGGATTGTACATTGTTTGGGCAGCTGCATGGTGGATGACGGGTTGTTGAGGGGGAGGTGGCGCATATTGCTGCATGTGCTGCGAGGCTTGTTGTTGATATGGGATTTGAGGTTGGGATTGAGGAACATAAGATGGCTGTGGGATAAATGGATTGCCTTGTGGAGGTAAGGTATAAGATGGTTGTGAGGCTTGGGGAAAGGATCAGAGGGCTTGTGGGGTTTGACCAATATATGTGGGTTGTGCCCCCATTTGGGATGGTATCTGCAAATAATTGGTGGTTGGCTGGGGTGGTGGATTACCTCCTAGAAGTGGCATTGAAAAGTAGTTGGTAATTGGAGGTAATGGATTAGTTGGTGGTAGAGGTGGTGGGAATTGAAAGCTTGGGAATGGAACTGATGGGGTTTGATAGCTTTGTGGCTGGATTTGGAAGCTTGGTAGAGTGGTGGTGGGATTTGGGGTCACTTGGGAGCTTGGTAGAAGATTGGCAGTAGCTTGTGGGTTTTGATAGCTTTTTGGAGTGAAGGTAGTAGCTTGTGGATTTGTGGCTGGTGGTATTGAGCTCCCAAGACTTAATGGAAATGATGGGATTGTACTTTGGGCTGTGGTGAACAAGCTGGGGGCAATGAAAGGTTGATTACTTGGCCCCATGGGTGGCATCCCTGTTGTATATTGCTGAGGTTGGCCAAAGATGCTAGCACTAATTTGGGAGATGGGTGGATTTGGAAGGCTAGGTGTGGGAGAAACATCAATAGTGGAGGAGGTGAACGGTGAGGTGTTTTGAGTAAAGGGGGTTTGGAGTGGAGAGGTATGAACCAAGGATGGAGTGGTGGTGGCTGAGTTGGCTTGCAGTATGGAGATTTCAACTTGGGTGGATGATGGTATGTTTGGGTCTGTTGGGTCATATGGATTGGCTGGAGGCTCTTCTTTTGGAATATATTGAGGATAATTTGGATCATAAGAGCCTATGGGTGGTGGCAGCTGCCTAAACAATGGGTGATATGGATTTGATAATGGAGGGGGTCTTCCAAAGTCAAAGGTTTCTACATTGTCCCTTCGAAAATTAGCCATGATTGTCTCTTTGTTTTTGTCTATAATGGCGTTTACCAATACTGCATTTCCTAGTTGGTTCATGAAAGCTTCAATGTCAGTAGGTGATGGCATAGCTTTCTCTGGGCTGAAGGATGGCTGAGTGCTCAAGGGGGGTGAGGCTGTTCGATCCAAACGATAGGGCTCCATTGTTTCTTTCTTCTTGGCTAAGCGAGTGACAGGTGGCATGAAAAATGCTCCTAGGGATGAGATGCAATAATACTGATGGATGCAAAAGGGGGAAGGCTTTTCTATGCCAATGATTTCCTAGGTTGAGGCAAAGCTATATGACAAAACCTAAGGAGGATTGGGTTGGGGATTTTAACTTCAAAGATATGTTGCCAAAGTGCAAAAGGTCTGCTTTCCTATGTGCAAGCTTGGTGGTGATTGTGTCAACTTAAGGATAGACTGATGATCCTTTAGGAAGAACATGAGATTGACCACTTGTGGATCCCAACCTTTAGCTCAAGGTGATGAGGGATAACAAGTGACAAAGCTATATTACCCTAGACAAAGCTCTGTCAAAGGGATAACCTTGGTGAGATTGGTGGATTTGGAAGATTTTAGGAATGGCAAACTTTTAGCAAGGTGACAACAATTTTGAAAGCTTAGATGTGCAGATTTTCGATTACTAGCTAGATGGTATGATTCTAAATGAGATGGATGAGCTAATAATGCTTAAGGGGATAACCTAAGATGGCTGGATTTTATACAAAGATGACTCTAAAGTGAAGCTTATCCAAGAAGATGTGGAGAAACAAGGGTGTCTAATCATAGAAATCATGCGTAGTTGGTAAGGCATAAGCAGGATTAATTCCTGGATGTTGGCTAAATTTGATGGTGCGCTCTAACCAGGCCTCTTGAAGTGCTTTATCGGTAGCTTTGTCCTCTACTTTGTGGAGTTTGGCAATTCGTGGGCTTGGTGTTATTTCTTTTCTCTTGGCTGAAAGTTCTTGGTATGCTAGAGATGGTTTGAGTTTGACCTTGTGAAACTTCTGTTTGGGTTTGGGTTGTTCTGACATAAATTCCTGAATTTGCTTGGCTTTGGGAAAAATCTCAGTTGTTTTGCTTCAACTTGTTCAACTTCCAAAATAGGCAGTGACTACGCTAAGTGTGCCCTAAGCTAGGATTGACCAAGTTTGGCAAACATTCATTCAACAAGTAAAATAAAAATAAGCAATAGATAGGAACACCCAGATAGAAGTTTGTGGTTCTCAGAATGTGATACTTGCACCAAGGAGTGTGTATGTTCTACAAATGTTTCGATCAGTCACTCCAAACACATTAACATCCTAGATGGTTTTCTGCAAGGAAGACAATTGGTTTAGCTAGGGAGTCCTCGATATACGCAAGGTACGTGAGGCCCAAATCTTTAGATGAGACCAAAAGGATGTCACACAGCCGAGAGGAGCGGTAACCCACTTCTCCTCTTTCACTTCTCAAGGATATAATGTTCCTTGAGGCTTAGCCTGAATGACAAAATCTTGATCCCAAGAGAGGTGTCTTTCGATTCACCTCCCGATTCTTATACTCCGCCGGAACGCTGGAGTTGAGGTCATCCAAGGGGTGATGAAATCCCAAAGTAGGCCTCCTAAAAAGAAACAAAGTTTTGGATCCTAATCTTATGCACCCAAGATGGCCTCGAAAGACGACAAGGGGAGAGAAGACTTGGATGACCTTGGGCTAAAATACACGCTTGTTCTTTTACCAACTGACTCTTATGTGTGCTAATCTAGACTTTGCAAGCACTCATGTTTAAGAGACAATGTTCAATTCCAACTTGAAGTGCCAACAAAAGTAAATCGATCGAAGAATGCAAACAATAAGAAGAGTTAGGGTCAACAAAAGAAAACTCGCGTGCCCGGAGGCCCTCCACGTCAAGTCAAGTATCGATTAATTTTCTTTAAGGCATTCAAGATTGAGTGTGAGTTTGTTTTAAGCCCAAATAAAAAGTGCGTGAGATTTGATTTCAAGCGTGCGCCCGGAGGCTCTCCAAGTTAGTTGTTGTTCAATTTTAGTGCCCAAACTTGAAGTGTGATCGATTTAATCTAGAGTTTTGGCCATTTAAGAATTTTGATAAAGTTAAAGCAAACATTCAAAGACCAAGTGAGTGAGTTAGATTGTGGAACATTTAACACCTTTTTCAAGTAGACCCATCCCCATAAATGGCGCTGAGATTGCAACCAATGGTTAATATTTGATGGGTGATTAGAAAAGAGGTGAGTCCAAGGAACTACTCAAATTGATTTTTGTAAATTTGTATTTTAACTTAACAAAGTTTCTTAAATGTCCAAAAATCAAACTTTACCTAGATTGCATGTGAAAAAGAGATTTGTTTTGTTCAATTTTAGAAGCTCCAAATGAAGTGTTTGATATTGTAATGGTTAATTGATCCTTGGCATTCAAGATTGGATTTTTTGTTTTAAGCATGCATTTCAAAGAAAGTTGATTTTAATCCATGACATTCAAGAGTGTGTTTTGAGCAACATTCATTTAATGGAAAATGTGTTTAACCATTCAAGTTCTTTTTTTTAGCAACATGCATTCAAAGACAAATGGTTAAACATTCAAGTTCATTTTTTAGCAACATGAAAACCTGCAAGAAACATGGTTAGTGGTTCCATATGTTTGCGGCACAAAAAATAGGTGACAAGCAGAGACGCCGATTTTCGCAGATGTGGATTTTCACAGACGATGATTTTTGCAGATGTGAATTTTCGCAGATGTTGATTTGCGCAGACGCAGATTTTTGCAGACGTCGATTTTCGCAGATGCGGATTTTCGCAGATGTCGATTTGCGTAGACGCGGATTTTTGCAGATGTCAATTTTCGCAGACAAAACAGGTTGCAGACGCCAAAACTGCACCAAAAAAGCTGAAAAATGCAATTTTTTTTTTTAAAGATGGTATTTCTTCTTCCTAAGTGCGTTCTTTAACCTGCAAAAACAAGCAAAACACCCTCACAACACACTCAAACAACAACAAATATTAGATGGTTAGAAAAATGACATAGATGAAAATAGATGATTAAATGACCCATAGTGGGGTCCCACCGGGCGTGCCAAAATGTAGAACAAGAATTAGTATGCAAAGAACATTAACAAATAAAGTAAACATTCACAAACTAAAAACTAAATTCACATATATGCTTAGACAAAGAAAGAAAACAAGAAGTGCAAACCTCACAAGAAAAAGCACTCCATGCTTTCTTGATTCTGTAGATGTGTCCTTTTACTGTGGATGTATGCTCAAGATGCTCAAAAGCTGCTTCAATGGAGATGGGTAATGGAAAATTGGTAGCTTTGTGAGCTCTCAATTTGGCATTATAAGGGTATGGTTGATGACTTTAGTTCTCAAAATAGCATGGTAACTTTAGCTCAAAGATTGTTGATGAAATGGCTTGGGATGGGATTCAATTTATAAGCTAAGGGGTAGAGGGATGGAGGGCTTAGATGCAAGGATGGATGAAGGCTTAAGGAGGGCTAGGATGCACTCAAAGGAGAGCACATGGATTGTGCTTGTTTAGCACCAATGGGAAGGTGACACTTGTCACAAGGAGGATGAGTGTGAGAGGGTAGGGTAAGGGGTTGGTTAAAGGCATGATGAGTGGGGTTGAGTATGTAAGAGGGATGTAAGAGGAATGAGTGTGGAAGAGGGAGGAGTGTGGAAGATGGGTGTAAGAGTCATGAGTGGGCTTGTAAGAGTCTTTATGTTTTGTAAGAGCACTCATGACTTAGTGGTTGGGTTTTTTGAGGGGATACTTTGGTTTGGATTAGGAAAGTCTTAAACTTGTTTAAAGAATGTGACAACATTAGGGGGTGGATTAGGCTTGGGTTTAGGATTAGATTAGGGATGTTAGAGATGTGCAAGTGGATGGCATTAATGAGGGTGGGTGAGTTAGTGGCTAAGCTTGGTTAGTATGGGTGGATGGGGTGGATTAGGCTAAATGGAGGATTAGAGATAGGTTAGGGGTTTTTGAATTTGAGGATTTTATTTATCAAATAGATTTATTTAATAAATGGGGATTTTTGGAATTAGATAGGAGAAAAGGATTTAATTGATAAATAATAGATTATTTGATTTATCAATTAGGACTATAGATGATTAATTAAATTAATCAACTAGGGATGGCAAAGGATTAATTAAATAAGAATTTAATTGATGATGCCTTTAGAGATGGCTAAATTAGATTACCAAAGTAGTGTAATCAAATTTAGGTGTCTACAATGATAACGACCCATTGTGATTTGAACCAACTGTTCTTATCATTATTATTATTATGAAAACACAACCAGAGATACCTTAGACTCAACTCATAAGACTCCTATAACCATCCACTAGATTCAATAAACAAAACTTTGAAAATAAATCTCCCCAAAAATTTCTTCTTGCTGCCTCCGGATAGACCTACACTCAGACATGAATAACTTTCGAACCAAAAAAGATTTACTCGATCCAACTATTGAGATTTGGCGTAACTAGGTTTCAAACAACATATAAAAATTTGAGAGAAAACCAACAGTTCAAACCCGAGATATTGACCACGCATAAGGGTACATTTTTCTGCAAAATATTGCTTCTTGCTGTCTCTAGATAGACCCGTGAACAGACATGAATAACTCTTGAACCAGATCAAAACTCTTCAATCGCTCTATTGAAGATGGGCATAATTAGGCCTATAATAACATATCCAAAGCTCATGAAAATCCAATGGTGCATTTGGGAGATATTACCCATGCACTGAGACTAATTTTCTGCAAACATACCGAATTTGACCCAAAATTAAAACTTTTTAATCTTCTGCAAACTATCAACTTGTTTCCAGTGAGAAGATTAAAAAAATCCGTTCAAAACTCAGACCATCGAAAACTTGCACAAAGACAAAATTAAAAAAAAAATATCCTATCTTTCCAAATTCGATTCATGTCTTACATAGTCGACTGGCTCACCCTTAAAACTGACTTTCTTTTTCCTATTAAAGGACGTGAAACGTTTTCTTCTTATTTTAGAAAAGAAGAATGTCTTCTATCCAAAAAAAGGATAAGAATTTGAAACGTTTTTTCTACCAATATTAGACAGTCATTTTCTAAGTCAGGAATATTCTAAAAACTGCCTACTACCTATTATTGGATTCTAAAAATCATTAAACACTCCACCTACAAACTAAAAAAAACTATTCTAATTTAAGATCCACACACCTGGTCCTAGGTGGCTATATCTGGAGAGCTTATCGAACTACTACTCTAGGTATGCCACCACATGTAGGACATTATTACAAACTTCAAAAACTAAAAGCATTTAAAACATAACATTAAATTTCCTATTACATTTTCAACAATGTTGCCACCTGTAGCATTTCTCTTCTCTACCATTGCAGCATACTCCACTGTAGAATGAATCTCAAGTCCTCTTGAGATGATGTGTTTTAGAAATGAATCTCATTCTTCTTTCGAACTTTCCAATTTCTTTGAACTAGGATGAGCATATCTACAAGAAAAACAAAAATAATATCCAACTTCTCCACCTTGTAGCTTTGATTCTTTAATGCTGTAAATGTCATAGAAAATTCTCTAGCATGATTCACTATACATGAAATCTGCATCCCTGCATAAACATTATTAGAAGAAAACATATCATCAGCATTAAGATTATTTGAGTTCTCTTTTTGAATCTGAGCTTCCTTATACACCATGTAATGTGCATCATATCTATCTTCATCAATAGTAACCATAAACTTATCTGCTTCTTGACTATCAACCAGTTTCACATCTTGAATCTTAAGAATCGTATTTATCTCTTCTTCCTTTATTAAACATTTATCATCATCTTGATCTTCTGTAGTAATCTCACTTTCAAATATCTCTTTCTTATTACAACTTTGCTCAAGAACAATAACAGTATTGCACTCTTTCCTTTCTTCTTCAAGCTGAGTTTCCATACTACCGCCATGCCTTTTCCATTCTCCCACAATGGCTACAAATTTTTCCCATAAATCAAATTCTTCTTCAGAACTTGCTGTTACACATTCCTTAGCTTCATCTTCATGCCATTCCTCTTGACATTTTTCTTCATTATGCATATTTAAGGCTTCATCAGTTGCCTCTAAAATATTTTCCATAGGAGTACCTTCCAACATTGTACTCTTCTCTATTTTCAAAGGACATGTTACTGTTCCAACCACAAATTGTTCACACTAAAATCCCATAGGACTTTCCTCTTTATTCTTCTCATCAACATTTACTTGCTGCAATTTATCTTCTTTCTGCTCTTCAGGTTCTTTCCCTTCCAAATGCACCGTTGGATTTTCATGACCTTTGGATATGTTATTATAGGCCTAATTACGCCCATCTTCACCAGAGCGATTGAAGAGTTTTGATCTGGTTCAAGAGTTATTCATGTCTGTTCACGGGTCTATCTAGAGACAGCAAGAAGCAATGTTTAGCAGAAAAATATACCCTGATGCGTGGTCAATATCTCAAGTTTGAACCATTGGATTTCTCTCAAATTTTTATATGTTATTTGAAACCTAATTACGCCAAATATCAATGGTTGGATCGAGTAAATATTTTTTGGTTCAAAAGTTATTCATGTCTGAGTGTAGGTCTATCCGTAGGCAGCAAGAAGAAATTTTTGGGGGGATTTATTTTCAAAGTTTTGTTTATTGAATCTAGTGGATGGTTATAGGAGTCTTATGAGTTGAGTCTAAGGTATCTCTGGTTGTGTTTTCATAATAATAATAATGATAAGAACAGTTGGTTCAAATCACAATGGGTGGTTATAATATATCATGTCTGATCCTGAAGGTTGTAGACACCCCTTGAAGTAACTTAGTTGAGTGACTGATTCCTCCTGAGTTTTCCAAGGTGTGGCTCTGCATCAGTGTGATGCTATAGGAAGGAACTTACAACTTCTACTTACAATACTAAGAATGATTGAAAATAAATCTATTCTATCCTAATCTAATCCACCTTCCAAGTGGGCCCCCTTGGTTGGCTTCACTAAACTACTAACACAAGATAGAGGCCAAAAACTATTTCATTAGATCTCAGAAATTCATTACATAGCTCAAAATTGTAAAAACACAACTGTAAAAGTCAACAGTCTATTCTCATAATCTATTTAATCTAACTGGCTAAAAACTAACACACTTAGGTCAATTACTATATATATAGGAAATCAACACTTATTCCATAATAGAAAAGTAAATGCCCTAGCTTTAAATCTGCAGGAGAGAAAATAAGAGGATAACAACTAAAGGCGGGAAGAAGGAATAATGAGTTAAGGTGGGAATAATAAAGTCTAAACATCTACTCACCATAGACCAAATGCAGAGAAGGCAATAAGTCTTCATAGCTCCTCCTTACTTGTTGTTGTGTCTTCTAGAACGGTTACAATTTTCCTCCACTGTGGCTACTCCTTAGCATTCTCTTCTCCTTAAATGCTGTTGGCGCTCAACTTTTGAGTTCCTCCAATCATCTCTCAGTCTTCATTAACATGTTAGTTACAAAACAGAGATATGTTTGCAAATAAACATTTATCAAATTAAATTCAAATATAAGGACACATATTTTGATAACTACACGAAATACTACATACTATATATAATATTAGCAAAAAGGTGGCATAGTTTCTACCCATAGGTTTATCAGAGGTTCAGTAAACATAGGTCCACAAATGTTTTGACAAAGATAAAACACAGTATCAAAAAAGTATCCTAGAACTATTATGAAATAAAGGAAAATTTTGGTCTCATCAGGGATGACCCCCACAAATATTTAGTACTATAGTAAAAAATTTGTCCTATTAGGACAACAAATTTGATCACTTTTGATGATCTATCTTGTGAGAGGTCTGCCCTATTAAAAGATTTACAAGACTGTTAGCTCTACCTTGATCAAATAATTGAACACTTACAATGAAGTAAGGACTCTGTTAAGAGGTTGAAAAGGTCTATTAAAACCACTCTGTTAAGAGATTTACCTTGATTCAATCTGTCAAAACTGATTCAGTACTCAATCCTTCAGTTTGCACTTACAATGTTGATTATGGATCTCCTCTTTCCAATCTCCAATATGATCTCTTATTTGATATATTTTTATTTTTTCCTTCACTGATTCTTTAGGTCACTAACTATGTTGCTTCACAACTTTTTCTTGCAGCCTCCAAAACCTAACTCCTTCACATAATACTTCACTTCCTTCATCTCATCTATATCAAAAAGTGTTTGGATCTTCATATTTAAAGACATCTGTAGAATCTTCTAGACATTTCCCTTTTTTTCCTCTTCATCTGATTGGTTGTCCTCCCTTTATAGGGATCGATGATCAACATAAAAATTCTTACCAACCATTGTAACAAACTCTATGATCATTCAATGTTGTTTACATGTCAACTTGAAATAGTTTACCTCAAATTTTGTACAATTTTAGACATTTTTGTTCACTCTATGTTACTTTACACATGCAATCTATAATGATTGGTCATAACTTTTCCTCTTTCTATTGCTTAGTCTTAATTGACCAAGCTTATATGAAGTACTCAATGACTAAAGAAATTCTCGACTCCTATGGGGCTTAGCATATACATGATTATTTACAAGTCTTTACATGACTTGACCTATATGGAGAAACTCAGTCACAATGATGACCGACTTGCTCTACCTTATATATAACTAAGTGTTTGACACTAATAGATAATAAAAATGTTAATCTTAGATTGGTTTTGACAAAGTAGTGAAAAAAAACTTAGTCATTATTGAACAACAAACAATGCATAGTGCATGCTGAGTGATCAGAGCAAGCTGAGAACTCAGTGTGAGCTAAGTGATCAAAGCATGCCGAGCATAATTGTTTAGATGATACATGTTGAGTAATATGAGTAGTATGTATTGAGCACTAGTAAGTGTTGAGAAATCAGTGTATGTCAAGTCATTCAGGTGCCAAGCTAATAGAGGGAGCCAAGTAAGTAGTTTGTGTTGAGTGATTCTAGTGCCAAGTAAATAGACTGTTTTGAGATATTTAGGAGATGAGTATTAGTATTAAGAGCACAGTGAAGGCTGAACATTAGTGCTTTTGGATGCCAGGTGAATAATTTATGTCATAGATGTTTGTAATGTCACAAAATTCTATGTAAACCTTTTTTGAGCCAGCATAATTATACTTTCAATTATAAGAGATAAGTAAAGAGTCATATTAAAAATTCCTATGCAATACATGCAACCAATTAGATTGAGGGAAGCATTAGGTGGCCATAAGGATCAACCACATATGTTCATTCTTACCTAATCCATCACCACCAATTTTAATCTTAGAAAAGAAAACCCTAAAAGGTTTATGAATGTGAAAGGAGATAAATGCTAAGAGTTAAGAGAGCATTCATGGTGGTTTAGATGGTTAATACAGAGTTATACATTGTAGAATCAGTTTAAGAAGAATAGAGTAAAGGAGTGAAAGGACAAAGGAGACATGTTTGATCAGGAGAATCAAGGTTTAAATAGCAAGGAGGAGATCTAACATCAAGAAGAAAGGTGCTAACCAAAGGATCAAGGTGCTAAATCATTCTAATAGGTGATAAAGAGAAAATCTCTTAACCGAGTAGTCCTAATAGGCTACTATAAATCTCTTAATTGAGTGCTTACTTTATTGTAAGTTTAAATCCTCTAACAAGGTGAGACCTAAAAGTATTTGTAAGCCTTTAATAGGGTAGACCTTTCAAAGGGTAGATCATAGCTTATGATCAAATCGATTGTACCTTCTCATTGGAGGGTTTCTGGGTAACCAGTTTATTGTGTTATGTGTTATTTACTTTATGCTATGGATGTGATTCATGTTAAGTTATTTCAGTTTATGAGATGGATGTTGTTGATACATTTTAGAGGTAAAAGTTTTAAGTGTTGATTCACCCCTAATCCCCCCCTCCTCTCAGAACTTACTTTCCCATTGGTATTTCCAACAATTGGTATCAGAGTTTTGTTCTCTAGAAGGGAAAGTTTAATAACTTTGGAGGTAAGAACTTGAAGATGGAAGTCTACAAATTAGGAAAGACTATTGAGAACTAGAAGATTGAAATACAATTTTCCCTACATCAACTCAAGGAGGCAAGAGATGAATTGAAATGTTCATTGAAGAGAAGAAAGGAATTGACCTTTCAATAAAATGACACTCAATATTAAGAAGACGATATTACTAGATTGTTTGAGGATAGAAACTCAAATGAATTTGATGTAGTAGTTGCAAATTTGATGGAAAAGAACAATGCCTTAATTGAAGAAGTAAAGAATCTCAAAAGAGAACAAGAAGTACAATCAGTATTTCTATGTGAGATAACTAAAATTAAAAAGAAATCTGAGGAAGAAAAAGGTTATGATTGAAGAAGACAAAAGAATACTAACTAATAAACTTGAAGAGAAAACATCATATGTGCAAAAGCTTGCTAACATACAATTGGATATAATGAATTAGTTGATGCTTTCAAACCATGAATTGAATGGAAAGAACATTGAGATCACAACCTCAAAGTCACAGAATGATCAACTGCAAAATGAATTAAGGGCATAAAAGGAATTCATTGAAAGATTCAACAAACCAAGTGAAGCCATAAAATAATTTGAGAAATTGATGGAATCACCAAAACCTAATAATGATATTGTTGGATTAGGATACACTACTATGGAGGAAGGAGAAATATCTAGAAGTAGTGAGAAAAGGAATAACAAAGGTAAGAACTACAAACCCACTTGTCATAATTGTGGATAATTTAGTCACAAAACAAATGTTTGTAGGAGAAAAACTACCAACCAAAACCCCAAGTAGAAATACAAAGGTTACTGCTATAACTGCAAGAAACAAGGAAATGAAGAAAATGAATGCTGGACCAAGACCATAAGCACTCAAAGTTTTGAAGGTTATTATTACAATTGTCAGAAGTATGAAAACAAAGCATATGAATGCAAATCTAAGACCAAATGGACATCAAACAAGCAAACTATGGTCCAACATGATGGAAATTATTACAATTGGGAATACAATACAAGGTATAGTTATCACTATTAACAAGAATATGGACATGTTCTTGAAAATTGCATAAGGACACATTTCAAAGGTAACTACAATAGATGGTTGAATGAGATTACATTCTTTATTTATCTCAAGATGGGTCATGTTAGTAAAAATTATCCAACTAGGTCACTAGCATCGAGAAATGAATCCAATAAAGTTAAATAAAAGGTTAATGTTGAGAGAGTGAAGGTGAAAATGAACAAGACATGGAGAAAGAAGGAAGATTTCGCTACACCAAGTTCAGATGAGGTCACTTCATCCAATGGATTAGGCAATCACATCACCCCCAACTAGGCATTAAAAGGTATGCGTGGAACTGATATTTGAATTGCAACATTATGCATCAGTTCCAAATATCTAAGATCTAAAAAGAATACATATGCATGAATCAAGATGGAATGAAGAAGGCAGAAATAAGAGTTATTCTAGATATATTGTTTTGTATGTTGTTGCCAAGAGATGGAGAAAAGGCTAGTATGAGCTGAGATCGCTATGGTAGCCAATCATGTTGAAAATCCTATGATAGTTGAGCTTATAGTTGTATAAGAACTGAGAATTTAATGCTAAATTTGAAGGGTTATATAGTCAAATTTTGACTCATTTTTATTGATTAGAGTTTGAAGAGAATTAAGAGCATGAAAGTGATTGATGAAAGGAGATTCTAGCACTTGTGAACTAGATCTAACTACTACTTGACACCATTCTATGAATTTAAGAAGTATTTATCTTGTGCCAAGGTATGAAATCAATGTGGATGAAGCCTCTCCAATCATCACAATTATATTGGCTAAGGAAATTGAAAAGGCTTCAACATATTGTGGAAATTATGATGAAGCCAAATCAAGAATTACTATTGACTTGAAGATTGCTTTTGTGATAAGAAAGAAGAATAAGATAGTGAAGTAACTCAAGGAGAAGTTTGGTGAAGGTGATGACAAAGAAAAAGAAGAAGAAGATGATGATGAAGAAGAAGAAGAATGGGGCCTAGCACCATTGGAACTTACACAAGGCCTAGGTGAAGAAAAAGGTGAAGATGCTAAAGGTGTCAAGGAAGAAGAAGCTAAGGAAGCACCTAAGGAAATTGGGAAGAAGAAAAAAGAAAGGAAGTAGTTAGTGGAATAACCAAAAAAGAATCTAAAGTAGCAAGAACAAAATCCAACTATACCTTTAACTAGTTCAAGCACTTGGGCAGCCATTGCATAGGAAAAATAAGTTGCAAAGCCTAAAGGCAAAAGAGCTAATGTTACAGTAGACCTGAGCAAGCCTACTCAAAAGAATTTCAAGAGATGTAGGAAGAAGTACAAGCCACAAGAGGATTTAGATGGGGAGAAGACAAAGTCTAATGACTTGAGTAAATTCAAAGTGGTAAGCCACAATCCCTCTTCTAACATTGATAACTTGTGTGAAAATATTAAGATCAATGCAGATTTGTCAGGTTTCACACATGCTAATAATATAGAGGAGGCCATATATGACATGATGGTAACTTTAAGACCACTTCTCTGGAGATTTAGAACTCATTACCAAAGAGTCTATATGATAGAGTTGAGAAAAAATGGCAATTCAGTTTAACTACTGAGAGACAAATTATGGAAACTACTTTAGCCCAAGTGATGCCTGAATTGGATAAGCTGATGATTGCTAAGGCAATGGAGAAGCACAAAGGGAAGTTTTCTCCTAAGTACCAAGAATTTCATATTTTAAAGAAGAAAATAGAAGGTGTGGTAACTAAGAGCACATTAATTTGGAAATCTATTTATGTGTTACCCATCAAAGCAATAATTGAACAAGGAGAACAAGAAGCACAAGAACTTGATAAAAATGAGGAAGAGAAAGATAAAGAGGTAAACCCAGTCAAGGAAGGTAATGTGGAGGGAAATGAAGGAATAGAAGAGGAGGCAACATATGAGGAAGATCAACAAGATGTAAATGATACATAGGTGCCGAGTGTTAGTCCCCCACATGATGACCAAGATAGTCAACAAGAATCATTAAGTATTAAAGAAGTTCCTAACAATACATTATAGAATGTTAATACTTTCACCGAGGAGGATTTGAGGGAGCTTCAACAAGACTCCACCAATGCAACTATTTTATGTAGTAATCCTACATTGGTGAGAGTGGATGAGATTCAAAAGGCAGAACTTGCATCTGCAGGGGAGAAGTAACATGATACACCAAATGTGCCCCCACCAAATATAGAGGAAGAGAAAAAGGAATCATATTATTTATATATAGGTCATAGTGTAAGCCTTGAATAGGAAGATGCTACAACAAAGAAACCATATGTAATGCCAATAGTTTTCATTCAGATGAAAGAGGTGGAAACACAACCTACAGGTTTATCACTGCCAAGCCTAAATACTTCAAGTTTACTAGCTCTAGTGATTGTTGATAAGGATGGAACAAAAATTCATAAGGGTTAGGAAGCAAGTCCTATACCTATTCCACCATCAGAGGGTGAAGTTTAGAAGGAATGAGACAAGATTGAAGAGTTAAACTTGACTACTGAACTTGAGGAGTGAATTTCAATACATACTCTTATTACATTGCAGATTTCTTCATCTCCTCTTAGTAGTCACACCCTTTAGAGGCCGAGTACACATGCTACACCATTATAGATATCAAGTCCAAGTTCAAGCACAACAAAGAGTGTTGAAGCTATACCATATGGGGATACAAGATTAGGTGAAGTGATTGTGGTACCCAAGTTTGATTTGAATACAATCACCATTGTGATGTAGGAGCATCTTAGGTGTAAGAGCAATCTTGCATCACCCAAAGATATTTTATTTTCTGTCTTTTCTATTTTAATAAGGACTAGTAGATAGGGTGGTTACTATTTATGAGAACTTTCTATTTTTAGTAAGTTTGTCATATGAGCTCAAAATGTTCTTATTTTCTATAGGAAGGTTCATTTTTAGAGGTATAAGCCTACCATTAAAATCTCACTGCTCTAGCTTAGGTATCAAAGAAGTTATTGTAGATTTTTCGATGGAAAAATTTGTAGGAAAAATCTTTAGGTTCATCGTTGGAGGCCTTAGAGTGCCTGGATGAGGTATGAAAACTTGAAAGAAGGGTGTTTGTTTGATTCTAAGCCTATAGATCTTGAGCTATCATTTTTGAAAAATGGTTATAATATCCAATCAGAGCAATAATTCAAGAGTTATGGCTTTCTGAAGTTGGGCTACTCAAAATATCTAAAATAATTGTCAAAGATGTATTTGGCTGACTCTTTATGTATTGTTAGGGTTTGTTGGCCCTAGATATTAAGTTTCAATGTCTAGAACCTTCTTGGGCGACATAAAATTGTCTATTGAAGAAAAGCTCAAATATTGTCTAGAACAACTTTGGATGGTAGTTTGTAGCTTAGTCTTGTAGATTACTATAATGAAGGCACACATGTGGGTTAGCATATTGTACTTATAAATTCTATACTTCCACATTTGTGAGACAAATAAGAAGTCCATATTTTGTTCTCACATTTGTTTTTGTTTCTTTGTTTTTGTTATGTGTTTATGGTATTAAGGTGAGCACCCTTCATCAAGTGGTATCAGAGCTAGAGCTTTTGAGTGTGTAGAAAGATTGCTGGTTGTGAAGTAGTTTGCACTAGGACTATGGTTTGGGTTGAGTGTGTAAATAGATTGTCGATTGTGAGGCAATTTGCACTAGGGTTTTAGTAGAAGTGCGCAAATGCCTCCACAAAGAAAGCATATTGGAAGAGTTGTATGTGTTACACCTAATGGTTTTTGAGCCCTCCAAAGAAAAATGCAAGCATTGGAAGAATAAATACATAGAGGAATAAATCTTCCTATAAGAGATGAAAGGGAGGATGTGGACAAAGTAGACAAAAATGCCAAAGCAAAGGCAACTCTAAATGCAAAGGAATAAAGGATTTTTAGGGCCATCTCCAAGATTGAAAAAAGACCTAAGTTTGATGTTCCCACTTTTTGGGAAATCTTAATCCAAAGGAGCTAATTGATTGGATCAATGAACTAGAGGATTACTTTGAGTATGAGGATATTGTTGATCCTAATAGGGTCAAGTTGGCAAAGGTGAAACTAAAGGGACATGCAAAGATTTGGTGGCAAGAGGTTTAGTTGGAGTGAAATAGAAAGGGAAAGGATAAAATCACTAGATGGGAATGAATGACAGCTAAATTGAAGTGACAATTCATTCACATGGATTATGAGCTTGATCTATTGAAGAAAATACAAGGGTTGAAGCAAGTGAGAAAATCTATTCAAGAGTATACCGAAGAATTCTAATGATTTCTCATTAGAACTAGCCATGTAGAAGCTGATAAGGAGAAAGTGGCCTATTATCTTTATGGGTTAAGGAAAAGCATTTAGGATGATATGAGTTTGGTTTGAATGAATAATATTGAGGAGGAATATTAGTTTTCCCTAAGATTTGAGAAGCTAATCAAGAAGTTTGACAACAAGAATAGTGGAAGAGGTCACGGTGGAAGATCTAGAAAGTGATCTTATGGTGGCTGTAATGATGATCAAAAGAGAAAGTATGAGGCTAGAAGTAGTAATAAAAATCAAAGGGGAAGTAATTTAAACCATTTCCATGATCAGAATAATGGAGATCAGATAGGAAGAGGCAGAGGACAAGGATCTAGATGAGGAGGCTTTCGTGGGAAATTTTTTCACTATAGAGAAGAAGGGCATAGAGAATTTGAATGTAACCAATGCCAAGGAAGGAAAGATCAAAGAACAGAGGGCTATGTTAGAGTTGTACATGTTGATGAAGATGCAAGATCATCACATTTTGAAGATACTGAAAGAGGAGAAGTCCTAGTTAATAGAAGAGTCTTGCTGACTGGTGAGAATGAACCTAATCAAAGAAGGAGTTTGTTTCACAAAAGGTGGAGATGTGAAAATAAGTGTTGTGATGTGATCATTCATGGTGAAATTACTGACAATCTGGTGTTAGAAATTATGGTCACCAAGTGGAAGCTAAAGAGATTGAAACACCTGCATCCATACCATATTGCTTGGGTGCAAGATGACTACAAGGTCATGGTCCATGAAATGTCCCTTTTCTAATTTTATATGATATTTCAAGCCTCTAATCAGATATTTAATATCAGACAACCAATCTTTCAAAGATCCACCAATTTCTCAATAAACCCCAAATCGGGTATGCCGAAAATAGTGCCAAAAACTTCACAGCTTCACATATTATTAGTAAATATGAAAGTGGACATATTTATAGAAATTTTAGTAGCATAACAGCCTAAAAAATGAAATTTTCAGATCTGTATAACATTTACACAACAGCTCCCAAACAAAGGATAAAAACAATGCTCATCAGGCTCCCGAAAACAACATAGAATAGCTCGAAAACACCACATAAAAACTAATAATCTATAAAATAAGTATAATCACAACCAAATGCATATATTTAGCTCTATTTTAACATCTAAAAGTCTAACATATAGCAGCAACCCAAACTGATATGAAATACTCAACTGGAAACACCAAACTCTTACAAAAACACACCCGAAAACTCACAAATCTGCACTGTTCAGCACAAAGGCAAACTTTTCATGAGCATGCACATGGAATGGCTTCAAAGTACCATCCTTAGAATTCCTAAAAATTGGAAAACTCCCATTCTTGGGTCTCCTTCTCCACAAGTTTGGCAGCCTCTGAAGAATAACAAAGAAATGAGCAAAAATCAAGTTCTAGAATCAGCCCAAAATGCCTCCAAACCCCTTAAAAGAGGGCATAACCCTAACTCACGTCTGAGAGGGGTTAATAAAACATATTTTAATAATAATTTTCATTTATTAATCCATTAGCTTCCAAATATTATCCCCTTTTTTGAAACTTCACCTTTTTGGGCCTGCCTGCCTTAGCAAAGATTATTATTTTTAATTATTTGAAAAGGGGACATGACAAGTCCTCCCCTTCCAAATATTTCTTTTCCTCAAGAAATAGCTAAACAATAGACCAATCAATCCACCTAGATCCCAAATGTAGTCATGAACTATACTATTGTCAATTAACATAGGCTCCTGTAATATCCTCTGCAATATAACCAAGAGGAATCCATAATCAAACTGACAATTACTGCTCAACCAAACTCCAAAGTCACAACTTCCACAGTCAGAAACCCACGAGACACAAACTCTTAGAACATCAAAACTCAAGTAAAGTGGACAAATCAAATTGCCAACATAGTAAATACCATCAACGCATCCCACTAGCCTATACATAATATAAAATTCAACTCTGCAACAATGTTGAATGCTCCCGAATGAAACTGTACCAAGTATGGAGAATCCACACACTGTACAACTCCTGCAGTCAACACAACTCTGTAGATCACCGACCACTATCTCATAACCATAACTCCCATGCACCCCTGATGGTGAAAAGCCATCACAAGATAAACAACAAGAAATGGAACCCAAACCAAGTTTGTCTCCCATCAACTCCTCAGCACAAGGATCAAATGCTAACTGATGTACATACCCTGCAATATAATGTTGATAAAAAAAACCAACCTCAGTCAACAACTCACCATGAACAAGTGATACAACCCAGTGTGACTGATCACTAGCTAAGTCAGGAGATGTCATAGCCAAAGGAGTAGAATCAATAACAACACCCGCTGAAGAATCACTAAAAAACTCCTGTTCTAATTCATGTATTATCAAGCTATCAACTATAGGACCTATCGCCATGTCGTGCCCATCACAACTCTCATCCCGAGGCATCAAACTATCCCATAACTGATGATAAGAACTATGAACCAAAGTACATCTTTGTATCATCATCTCATCAACATGGTCATCAAAGGTGAATTGATGAGCATACCTCACAATGTAATGTCAATAGAATGCACCAATCTCAGTTAGTGGCTTAGACTGCAATCTAGATGTAACTAACTACAATCGATCACTAACCAAGTTGGAATTGACTACTACCTCTGAAGACATCGCCAAGGGAGTAGTATTACTAGCAGGAACCATGCCAACTGTCAGCTCACCAACATCACACATGGTCTTTGATACATCATCTCTAGTCTTTGTGCCATTAGTACTAGAGGTCACCACCATGTCAGGCATACCACAACAATCTGTTGCAGCACCCAACTCAACTGGACCTGACTCTAGTGGGGACAAACTCAATATGCCAATGTTAGTATCAAGGATGGATGCATCCCCATCTCGAACATGGACATCCTCAGATCACCAAACACCATAGCTTGTGACTGTATAGAATCTAGTAAAGATTATAGTTGCTCTAACTCCATGATCACCTTAGCCAAATGAAACTATGACTCCTTGAAAGCCAACTGTGTACTCTCAAGAATCTCAGAAGTCACCTCAAGCTGCTGAGTAAGCTCGCTCACTTCATCTTCCTTGGCAAATAATGCATCGTATGCTGTACTACCCCACTCCATAAGATAATCTCTAATGGCTACCAACTACATATAATCCTGTCTCAAAATTTGGATAGCCTCCCATAAAGAGTGGAACTCTGTCAAGGAAAGATAACTGCCTCCCTGCTCATCACTAGTAGGAGAACCCCATCCATAAATGGCTAACAACTAACGAGCAACATCAAAATGCTAGCAAGTGATAGCAATGTCTCACTCACAAGCTCTCAACTGATTAGACACATGATGGCATTGGCTAGATTGTCTCCTACAAACCTCCTCTGATGCACTATCTAAAGGAGTATCCTCAAAGTTACTAGTCTCTAGAGTATTACCATCCATATCTTGTGAATCAAATCCAAAGCTCATATCAACATATGGAGTATCAAAAGCTATAGCATTGATGTCTAACTCCCCTGTGCCAAAAGAAACTACCAAGGAAACTAAGTCTTCAAAACTACCCACTGCATCCTCCTGGATGTCATCAATGCCAATATGATCCTGGGACTCATCTGTACACACTGCCAAATATGAAAGATCATCAACACATTCCAGCAAGTATGGTCGACTGGATATATGAACAAAGCCCAACACCAGTTTATGAAAACTAATACCAACATTAGACAAGTTGCTGGAACAAGAAAAGACAACACCATGCAATCTGCTAATCAAATCCATGATAGCACCCAAACAAACACTGCTACCAAAAAGTGTTAAAGATCTCTAGTCAACTGAATCCCAAATGCCAATATAACAATCTCGAGTCCATATCTGTAAACTAGAATCAGCTGGTAACTCAAGAAAACTCCTCACCTGAGTAATATGACCAATACCGACTAACTCCACATACCTGTCATGATGAGATAATGAAGTCACAATACTGTCTTTGTTCACTTTCAGCTGGTTGGACAAATCATGTGAAGTACTACCAGCCTCAACCTCATGTGTCGAAGCATCTAACTGTGCTTGGTACTCTTTCTCAGCAAAGTCATGAATGCTCAATGTCTGCTCATCTCTACCAGGTATCTCACCATCATGCACAACAACATCCTCATAATCATCATCTGAACCCACTACGCTGTAGTCACTACCAGTTGTAACTATACCATCCTGAATACCTGTGACATCACCCTTTGATGACCTGTTTACATATGTCTCAATTTGAGTATCAAGTTGACCATTACTATCAATCTGTGTAATATCCTTTCTCACTACCTCCCGTGGCGAAGTAGAATCTGAGACCTCAACCTGGCTATAAGCTAGTTTCTCAAACTCCTCATGCAAGTTCTTGGTAATTGTGTCATTTTCCCTGTGAGAAAATTTGCCAAATAGAAATCCAGTCAACTTATCCACCTTAGCTGGGTTAGACAACATGTCATTCATTATATGGTGGTCCGAGTCACTGGACCCCAATGAAGCACAATCTCAAATTCCACCAAAAATACTTCTAATTAATGACATTCACACTCATTTTAAGTGTTCTATTCAAGAAATTGGAACCCTAGAGATGGATAGTTCCCTAGAAGAAATGTGTGTTGATGTTTCATTAAAACTCGAGCATAAGCACCTAGAAACCAAAGGGTTAACTCATATCACACACATGCCAAGGAGCTTTCAGATTAAGTGGATTAGGCACATTCTTAGTTGTGTGCACAATGGACAACTATGGTTAGAGCGGCCAGTGTTAATCACCAAGAAAATGATACATAAGATTACGAGTCTTCCCATGCTAAGCAAAGCCAAATCTACCAAAACCCTAGGTCAAGATGAACTTCAAAAGAAAACCCTAACTGAGTGGGATGGTAGAGGTTTGAAGATTAGCACTATTTCTAACGTTGAGTTTTGGCATTCAAGTCATTGCTCACAAAATTTAAAGCTCTAGTCATTTGAATAGTGCGCCATGTGAGGTAGTGGATTTAGCATTTAAGGTTGTGAAGAAAAATATGGAATTTGATTTGTCAGAATTATTGTTGAAATAGTTGAACAAAAATATGGACAGTATCGAGACATCAAAGAACAATCCTTGCAAATTTGATTCTTTGTTGACATGCATTTTCTTTTATGTACAAAAGTTTTTCCCATCAAAAGGTTTAGTGGTATTGAGAAAAGATGTTCCAATTTTGTATCAAATTAACGAATTCATTGCAGAAATGGGTATAAATTTTGACAGCATTATGGATAACTACTTTGAAGATTTCAAGGAAAAGATGAATAATAGGTTTAGGATTCCTCCCAAACTTGTTAAGGATTATAAAGATGGTGTATTTTTTATGGTTGATTTTGATAGAGTTTATATTTAGGTAGTCAGGCCTAGAATTGCATGGGTGAAATCTCTTCCATATGAGGTCAATATTGATGAAACTAGAGATATCATTGAAGCAAAAGTGAATGAGCTAGTTGAACCTAAGCAATCTATTTTTGGAACTCATGAAGAGTAAAAAACTAGAATTGAGCTTGAAATCAAGCTACCATAGGCAATAAGGAAAGGCAAGAGGAAGATAGCCAAGATGAAAACTACCACTAGCCCTTTTATGCTTATAGAAGGAAGAGGTGAAGATGAAGAAGAACTAGAACAAGAAGAAGAGCAAGAATCAGAGAAGGAGGTAGAGCCAGTAAAGAAGAAGGGCAAGGCAACCATTACCAAGCCACCCAAGGCCTCCATTGCAATATTCACAAGAAGGCCCAAAAAGAAAGGTGAGGCTGAAGTTGTGCTCAAGAAGCCCCCACTTAGCTTCTAGGAAAGATTGAAATAGATGGAAGAAGGAGTAGGCATCACAAATTTCAAGGCCCTAAAATTTGAGACAAGAATAGATACTAAGAAGATGCAAATTAAGGAGTTACTACACAATAAAATGGGAAAATGGAAGTATTCCTCAGATCAGATTGCTCAAAAGATTTCAAAAGAATTGTTGGCAAGATTACAACCAAGGTGGGAATTAGCTATATAGACAGCAAAAGAAATATATGAGCAATCTTTGAGGAAGTTACTACCTAATCTTATACATGTAGAAGTAAAGGCAGCCATGAAAAATAATGAAGGTAAAATGATGATAAGATTCCATACATGTTTGATTTTGATTAAAGACATTGAGCATGCTATTAGAGATGCAACAAACACGTGGAAAAACATCTATCATCTACATAAGCCCAATGAAGATCCAATGGAAATTAAGGATGACGATGATAGTGATGAAGAAGAAGGTAACACACCATGTGTTACCATTGATGCTAAGGAGTGTCAAGAATTGATGAAGGATGATGAAGAGAAAGAGGAAGAAGCTGAAGAGGAAGGAGATGAAGAAGATGATCCAATGAAAATAGTAGTACAATTCATAGCCTCCCTTCCTCACTCTCCACCTAAGACTACTACATCATCAAGGTTGGAGTTAGCTTCAACAAATGTGATAGTAACCACCTTAGATATACCATCTACACAATCATTATTTGCTACCTCAGAGCTCTAGGTATCTGCAATGGAAGTGTCTACCACTTCATCTACTGAGCTATAGCCCTCTTCATTAGCTCCCGAGCCATCTACAACTTTAGCAGTGTCCACAACAGCCAATTCTACAATTTTGTCAACTTCTACAGCAGCATGTATAGTAACCTATCATGCTCAATAGTCTTGTCTACTACAACCTTAATTGCATCAAATTTTTCTCTAGTTAGTTCTTTAGTTGTAAGTATTCCAATTTGTGCTCCACCTATTGTTACTTCATTTTTGGGTAGCACATTAGTTTTGGATACAATTAGCACTTCTTTCTATTTTTCTTTAGTTGGACCCATTCAAGTTTTTACTACAAGCCCAACAATTTCTACTATTGTTTCCATTTCTAAGTCCAAGGAAGTAAGCTCAAAAGTAAAACCAAAGACTCCTCTAAAACTTCTACTTGCTAGTAAAGAAATTTATGAAGACATTGATTTGGACAAAGAAATTGTTATTCCCAAGTTGGATCTGGACACTGCCACAACTGATGAAATGATACTAGTTAGTCAGCTTTCGGAGCAAAAGGCAAGGCAGAATCAATTAAGAGTTGAAAGAGATAGAGAATTTACAATAATTGAAAATGGTAAAAATATAATAACTGAGGCTATAGGTGTTGATGTGGACTCATCACAACACATTTTTTTATAATTGGAAGAAGTTGTAAATAAGTTCAATGAAGATACTCTTGGTCAAGAGAAGTTAATTGAGAAAGCAAAAAAGAAGTTTGATAATAAGGTACTTGAGCATATTGCTCAGCACATTGCAATAAACCAGGTAGAGTTATCTATAATTCTAAGCAATCTTGAACATTCTTTTTCCAATCTAACATCACTTTTTGCCAAGTTGTGTGATTTTATCGAGTTTAATAAGGAGATAAAGGAGAAATTGAGCAAGATTGATGTAGATATAAAGGCAAGTGCTTAAAGGCTATAGCTTGACCCTAGCTCAAGCTCAACACATCACATCAAGGTAAGATTTTTGTTAGAAATGTAGGTAGAATTGCTAAGAGAGGAAGCCATGATTAGGTCCACACTAATTGATATACAAAACATGATCCTTCTAGTTATGGACTCAATGTAGAAACATGTTGCATATTTGAAAAGCATTGGTCTAGGATAACAATTTTTCCATAGCAGATCATATGATTGAACTTTCTACAAAAGTTCAAGTGTCACTCCCCATCTACAAAATTTTGCAAGATAACTAGGATAAGACATTGGCTCTTATTCTCAAGGTACACTCTAAATTTCTCTCACATTTTGGTGTCTCTATTTGAATATTTTGCATATCTCTTTAACATTATTGTCAAAAAGGGGGAGTAAGAGATGATAAGAGAATTGTAGAGATAATAAGTAGATAATAGATTGATTTATGTACATAATAAAAAAGGATGAAAGGCTATGTATATATTATGCCATATGTGTGTGGGAGATATGTAAGATATGTATATACAACAACTTAACAAAGATCAATTTTGAAAAATCAAAAATCAATATGTCAGTGTACATAAGGCTCATAAGTGTTTTTTTCACTAATGCCAAAGGGGGAGATTGTTGGAATTATGTTGTATATTTCATTAGTGACAACACTTATTCAATTCTAAAGGGTTACTGAGCTCATCACTCAGTCTACAATTTATACCAAGCAATTTAGTGTTAACCATGTTTCTCAGTTTACACCGAGCATTCCTAAAGCTACTGAGTGAGTGTGCAGTCCAATAGTGTTTATTGAGGTAATGTATTGTATGGATGTATAAACAAGTATGGATGAGAAATATAAATGAAGGAATATGTAATTTTTTGAAGAGTGAATGTGAATCAATAGCAGAGCAGAACATTCAGTAAGGTCTACAAGGAGTAGCAAAGACATATCAATCACAAGAGGTGATCTATACTTCAAAGATCTATTCAACAATCAAGTTGTAAGTTAGATCTACTATTTCATCTTGTCAAGTGAATCAGTTTTCCAAATCCTTTAACATGGTAGAATTAACAATCTTTGTATAAATCTCTTAACAGAGTGCATATTTCATTGTATATTTGTAAAACCTCTAACAAGGTGGATCTAGTAGTCCAAATTTCTCTTAAAAGGGTAGATCAATAAAAGTGTTCAATGTAAGCCCTAACAAGCCAACTTTATACTGCAATAGTGAAGTTTTGTGGGTATCATCCCCACCCTAGTTTTACTTTCTATTTGGAAGGTTTCTAGGTCACCAAAATACTGTGTTCATGTGTTATGAATGTTTATTCTTTCATGCATGTAGTAGATTAGATGAATGAATGGTGAATGATTTATATTGATTGATTTAAAGTTCTTGAGGTTACTGATTCACCCCTCCCCTCTCAGTAACCTAGCTAGTCTTGATTATTTCCAACAATTCTTCCCTTTCTTCAAGATTTCTAGGAAGAGTAGAAGATATACATGCACCACAAGGGGACTTTGCAATTTTTTTTGGTCCTTCTTCATTAGGTGTTTGGTCTCCTTTTTCATTAGGTGTCTAGTCTTCTTTTTCATTAGGTGTTTGGTCTCATTTTTCATTACTTCTCCCTAGTATCATTCTGTAATATTGATTCCTCACCTACAACTTCAATATTCATGTCCCACTCACCTCTGACATTCATTTTTAGATTACATGATCGGGGGCTAGGGTTCCCTTCATCTAGAAATTATTTTGATACTTGATAGGATCTCCATATTTCTTGTGGGAAAATTCTTATGTGTTATGTTGCACTTTTTGTTGCTTATTTTTGTTTCTATTTTTTCTCCAGATTTCTTTATCCATTTTTTCCTTCTATTTTTTATCTGTGCTACTAGTTAACACCTGTACATCTTTCTCTATAAAAATTTGGGCAATATTATTAGGATTTTTTGGCAATCTAGAGGACCATTTTGGGTTTCTTCTAACATGAGGTGTATTGGGTTTTTGTAGCAATTGAAGAGATTGTTTAGCAGGGATAATTTCTTGGCTTTGTTTTTTAGAGGACTCTTTCATAAGGGTTGCCATTTCATCAAGTTGAGGTTCATTGGATATCTACTTCACAAAGGAATCCCACTTAAGTTGAGGTTTATCAATTTGGAGGTTGTGTATGACAAGAAGTTTGATCAAACCATAATGGGCCAAGGATTAAACATGACCAATGTGATATTGTTGGCATGCACATTTTAAAGATCAATGTAGGTAATATGGGAGATTAACATACTGATCTAATCTAAAATGCAGCATAAGCCTAAGGTGATGAGCATGAACATAGTTAAAACAACCTTTGCGAGTAACATACTGGATTAGAAATTTTAGCTACCTCATTCCAAGGGGGTGGAAGGGTTTTTTGTCAAGCTCCTTGTGCTTGAACCATTTCAACTAGCTCATTACACTGAGGAAATTTTTTCTAGGTGCTTTTTAAATTAGTGACCTCTCTATGAGTAGTAGGAAAGAACAATTCCCCAATTTGGGGCAACCTCCTTATGCCTGAACCATTTCAACTAGCTCATTACACTAAGGAAATTTTTTCCAGGTGCTTTTTAAATTAGTGACCTTTCTACGAGTAGTAGGAAAGAACAATTCCCCAATTTGGGGCAAGTCAGTCACCATGGCAACCATCTTTAAAGTCACTGAAAATGTTACACCTAGGATAGTAGCAATATCTTTCACAAAAATCTAAGAAAATTCTATGGTGATTGCATCATCATGGCCACTTTATCACTTGAAAATGTTGATCCACCCTGCATGATGAAATATCTTATAGGATTCTCTACTAGAAATGTGCTCTTTCATGGATGAAGGCTCATACCACTTGTGATTTCCACCCATTGTGAATTGTAGGAGTAGGGACAATAGATGATTTTACAAAATATAGAGCTGATGGTATTAGAAAATAATAATAGAGGAAAAAATGGGAGTGATATATTGTGATATGTCTGGACATTTATGAACAATAATGGCTAGTGGAAGAAATCATAAAGGGAACAAACCAATGCCCCCCCCCCCCCCCCCCCCCCCAACAAACTTTAGTGGAAAAATGACCCCATTTTGCCAAATTAACTAAAAGATAAGATAAGATAAAAACACTACAAAGAAGGAGAGAGATACTTCCTATAATCAAAAAAGGCCATGTAGGGATCACATGGGAGAATTATGTCATGTTACCACAAAGGTCCGTAGAGCCATCATGAAACTGAATGCCACAAAAGAATAGGATCTAGGTGGACAGTGAAGGTGACATGTCACATATGTAAAACACACACCAAGATGTAGTAGATAAAATGAAATGGTGGTGACAAGAACCATGGAAAAAAAAATCAAGAAGGGGTGGTAGGAACAAGGTGACCCTCTTGCCACCATGGTGGTAGTGCCATCAACTGAAGAGAAAACCAAATGGGAAAAGTGGAGGTCTACAAAAGTAGTAGATAGAAAGAGAAGAAGATAGAGAGAGATAGGGTGGATCTTTTCTCTTTTTTAATTTTTTTTTTTAGTTCTTTTTCTCTCACTTAAAAAAAAAAAAAATTCTCCTTTTTTTGGTTTTTTATTTTATTTTAATATATGTATAGATATTATAGCAATGCCAAAGGAGACCAAAGGGAACCATGGTGAGTCCCTTTGTGATTTCCAAAAAGAAAACTTCCTTAGAGAGAGACTTCTTGTATAGCTTTAGTTAGTGACCATTAACGAGGAGCTTGCGACGTTCAGAGTCCATAGTGTAGAGATGAACCATACCATTTTCATATATATTCTCAACTTTTTAAGGTCTGATCCATCTTGTATGGAAATTTCCTTTGAAATCTTGGAATCAAGAATCATATAGAAGTGTCCAATCCCTAGGCTAGAAAGAACACTAACAAATGTGTTTGTCATGTCAAAGTGTTCACTAATTTTGAACAAGTTTAGTGTGAATAAGTACTTCTTGATTTAGCTCATCAAGGGAGTGGATTTGTGTTATGTGTTCCTTTTGAGTGTTAGAGAGACTCAATTTGAGTTGAAGGGTAGTTCAAAGATTCTTAATCTTGAACTCAATAGGAAGGACACACTTCTTACCATAAACTATTTCATAAGGGATTAGACCAATCATGGTCTTCCACATGGTGTGATAGGCCCACATGGCTTCAGGAAGCTATTTGGCCCAATCACGCTTATGAAGTGCAATGATTTTAGTAAGAATATTCTCTAGTTCTTGATTAGTGTCTTCAAATTGTCCATTGGTTTGAGGATGATAAGGTGACAATTTTCTATGGTGAATTTCATATTCTTTGATAAATCTAGCAATGAGGTCTAAAGTGAACTAGGGTCCTTGATTAGTAGTAATATCATAGGGAACACCAAAGCAAGTGAAGATCTCAAAATATAGGAATTCAACAACTTTAGTATCACACACATGCTTAGGCACAACCACCTCAACCCATTTTGTGACATAATTTGTACAAACACGAATATATTCCTTGTTGTTAGAAGGTAGGTTAATAGGTCCAATGAAATAGAGACCCCATTTTTCACAAGGTTCAATAGAGAGCTAAGGGAGAAGTGGAATTCCATCAAATCATGTAGGACGACCCATGTGCTGGCACTGGTCATAATGTTGAACATAACACTTGCAATCCTTTTATAGTGTAGGCTAGTAATAACCTACAGTAATAATATTTTGAGAAGTCCATTGAGAAAAAAAGTGTCCACCACAAGGTTCAGTATGATAGGCACGAAGAATATCAAAGACATCCTCCTCAGGAATACACCAACGCATGATGTTATCAAGGCTGATACAGAATAGAAGACCATTGATCCAAGTATATTGCCCACTAAGGCCTACCAACTTATGGTGCTCTTGAGGAGAGAATTGTGGTGGAAACTTGCATGTAACCAAATAGTCAGTGATCTTAGCATACCACGAACTCTTGGTAGAAATGGCAAAGAGGTGCTTATTGAGGAATGAGTCATCAATAAGAATAGGTTCATTATTAGGCTACTGTAACTGGGACAAGAAATCTGCAACCATATTTTCTTGACTAGGCTTATCAAGTATAGTGACATCAAATTCTTGTAATAAAAGAAACCATGTAATAACCCTATTATAATCACCTAAAAAATGGTCATCTAGACTATTAGCCCCCTTCTCAGCATTTTAGCTAATTTAATTAATCATTCATCTAGACCAAATTACTAATAATCAATTAATTTGATTATAACCTATAGTTTTCCTATATCCTAAGTTCATCATTTGATTAAAAGAACATGTCCATTTTAATTAAATAAAAGACCCCATTCTTCTAACCCACTTAAAGTGCACACATAAAAAGTCCTTTTTTCTAATTTTCAAATTAAAAGAAAAGGCTTTGTGACTTTTTTCTTATATAGCAAGTCAACTTATATTCTATTGGTTGACTTGTTTGTGCACATGGACCACTCTTCTTTTTTGAATTCCACCGTTGATCATCCACCATCTTCATCTTGATCTCTACCATTCTTATGACTTTAAAAGGGAGATAACTTTCCCCCTCAAAGGATCCATCCTCATTTGAATATTATTATGCTGCAGGTTTTTTGACAGGTTTCTTTGGAGCTTTGAGGAGAAATTCTCATATCTTGTCTCATTCTCTCATACCATAGCATTTTAGCTTAGAATCATGTTGCATGCTAGTTTAGCTTCTATTTTGCAATAATCTATCTCACATAGTAATTAGTTGGATTGTAACACTCACATCCATGCTTAGAACAACTACTCTTTTCATTCTCATCCTAGCTTAGCTTCCATCTTGCATTGCATCCTTAAGGAACTCCTTGGGACATTTGCATTCTTACACCTTGTCTTTGGAACCTCCCATTGCATGGTTTACTAAAAATAAGAGTATTCCTAAGGCTCAGCTTAGAGCCCTTAAATGTGAAATACACTCTCTTGCACGTTGTGGATATTGAGCTCTACATCCAAGCATTTTGAACTCATGGAATCATTTGGATAGAAGGGTTTAGAGTGTGATACCTTTTGAGTGTATGTTTTTTTGGCACCCACCATGGGGCTTGAATCAAGTTTCTAGCTCCATTTGCTTTCATTTCTCATTTCTAGTTTTTTATAGCAGCATATTGGATCTAATTGTAGCGTTTTCACTTTGGTTTTAAGGTTAACCCATATGTAGATTGGTTTGAAGGCCAAAACCCTAGGTTTTTAAAGATTTGATAATATCTCCTAAATCAGTTGGATTTTGGTTCTTTTTTTTTTTTGAAAGTTGACTATGTGGTCGAGATGTCTCAGTCCAATTTTTAGATCATTTTGACTTGATTTGCTTTAATTATGAATTTTTCTTTATTTTTCATAAAAAGTCATTTTTGGTTGCAAATCAATGACGTTTTTAGAAAAAATTACATTTTCAAACAAAAAATTGAATTATATGGGGGGTACTTTCTTTTCTTTTTTGAATTTTGAAGTCATATTAAGGATGAAAAACTCTATTTGATAATTCTAGTCTATTTTGACAAAATGGATCCCTAGAGCACAAATGAAGAGATTTTTCTAAATTTCTTTCATTTTTGGAAATCTTTCTAGTTTTTAGTCAGGGTCCCTTCTTTTGATTTCTATTTTTGAATCCAAAATCATAGAAAACAAGTCAAATCTTGTTGACTAAGTCAAAATCAAAGAGTAAAAAAGAGATCATTTTGTGATTAGATTGCACTTTCTTTGCATAAACTTGGTTGGAAGATAACTTGGATCTTTGAGGCAACTAAAAATTTTTTTTTTTAGGTCTTACTTGGTTATAATTCCCTCACATTGGTTGTGTTGTAGGGAGTTTCTCATTTAATTACTAAAAAGAACACATCTCAAAGCTCCAAATGCACAAGGGCTACTAACACTTGTTTGCAAGACTGCCCAATGAATAAAAACCCAAACTTGCTTGATTTTTTTATTTCATGTGTGACATCTACTAGTTGTTAATTTTTTGTAGGCATATTAAACTTTTGATTGGGGTTCTTTGGTGATAGGAGACTATGCTCTTCACCCTTGTGGTGAATCAAAAATCTTGACTTGCCTTTGAATTTCGAAAGCAAGTGGATAATTGAAGCTTCTTGGTCTGTTTGGTTGAAATGATTGTAATAGGAGAGTATAATCTCCATCCTTGTGGTGAATCATAAATATTTACTTTCAAAAGTTGATCCGCTTCTTGTTTAGTCTAGAATCCTTTAGAGGGCCTGCTCTCAGACAACCTGAGAGGAACGACCCAAGTGGGGACAATCAAATTACCTTTCTCTTCCAAACCACTATAAATTCAAGCCTATCAAGTACAAAAAACCTTAGTAGATGTAGTGTTTTTATTCGCTTAGTGTGATCGCTTATGGGATTTTGGTCATAGGGAGATCACTAGGCAAGAACACTTAAGGTACTCTTGTGGCCACAAGGTCTATTACCAACCACAAGGTGGGGTCTCCCTTAATTGGTTGAAAGAGGAAAATTATGAATGGAATCCATTTCTAAACACCCTAAGTTAATATCTACCTTATTTTTCCACTCAACTTCTTGGTGCAAGGATCGATCCTAGTGGATTACCCAAATCACCCCAAGATTTTACACTCACCATCTATGTTCCCTTGGTTATGCTTATGGAATTTCCATTATAAATCCAAAATCTCTTGTGAGAAACCACTTGGTGTGAGGCAAAGGAGCACTTACCATGGGCTAAGTTGTTTAGTAATGAACTATGTCTTTTAGGTAGATATCACTTGATGTGTTCTCGAACATGCTAGACCTGTGGAAATATTTTGAACATACACATGATGATAGTTCTAGGGATTTCTTTTGAGACCTCATATATGATTGTATCATGCAAGGTTGTTTTGTCCCCTACTTGATTGTTTGAAGACTACTCCAGGTGTCACTATGTTGCTTGGAAAGAAATTGCTTTTGAACATCAAACTTGATATGCTATCAACTATTGTCAAAATTTTTCAACCAAGTCAAACATCAAGTGCAAACATTTTCTTTTGTTTCTTTCTAAGGGGAGTCTCATCATTTGACTTTCCTTTGCTATGTCTAGTGCTTGAACATGCTTAAAGTGACTCTTTGGTCTTAGTGCTCCTGGTCTTTCTATATTCATGGTCTACGTCCGCTTGCTAGTTATATTTTTTCTTAAATGGGTTCCTTGATTTCTTGACAACACTCTTGGGTTGAGAAATTTGTTCACTTTTCACCCCACTTGCTCTATCTATTTGGCTATTTGGCTCCTTTCTTAGCTCTTGACTTGAGTCACTAGTGTTGTACATTTCTTGGACACTTACTTGACAAGTCACTTTACTCTATATTTACTATTTTGGCCAGTGAACACTATACCTCTCTAGTTTGGACATCAAGTTATCTTGTGTCACCTTCTTAGCTTTCTCTAGTCTCCTTCATGCTTTATTATCTATCTACAACTATGGCATTAAAACCTTGTGCTACCAAACCTCAACCAAATCTAGATGATCATGATATCCTCCATGCCACTAAAGAGTTTCAAGATCTATATGCTCAATACAAAGAAGTAGAGGAGACAAATGATCTTTCTTACCTTCATCTCTCTAAGCGCATGATAGAAATAAAGTTTAAACTTGAGAAAAGGTTAGAGGAGAATATTGCATTCTTAAATTAATCTCCCTTAAGGCCTTTACATACACATGATTCATCTTCTTCAAGGTCTACATATTCTACTCCAAGACATTAAATGTCTTCATCTCCTATATCTAAAGACTCTTTAGAACAAGCAAGTGATACCTCCTTTGAGCCTATGTAAAGTTTTCATGATGGACCTATCTTTGACTATGGCAATTATGAAGACATGGATGCATACCATTCACTTAAGAAACAAGAAAAGTACTCTATACATACTTTTGAGAGAAATTTTACTCCCTTGGGAAATTCTTATGATGACATTTTGAGAACACTTCTTAGCACCAAGCTCATCACATTGCCTAAGTCTAGCTCCTATGGAAATCCTTTCTTGGTGATTATTGTGCTTATCATCAATCTAATGACCACACTACTTCTCATTGTATACAGCTGAAACATGAAGTGCAAGATCTCATTGATGATGAGATTGTTGACCTTGGAACCTCTAATGACTCATGTGGTGAAGGTACTTCTCTTGAGAAAGATTACATTGATGACCTATGTCTAGTAGTGGCTCCATTACATCTTCCAGTTCTTCTAATACTCATGCATCTCCCAACACTTGAAAGCTTTCCAACATACCTCCATCAAAAAAAGAACCTAGTGCTTTCCATATGCAATATGTGTACCCTCAAGGGCTACCTCTAAAAGAAACTCAAGCTAACCTTCACTTGGTTGCAAACCTTTTCCATGATACTAATCCTAAAAATCCTTAACCTTCATACAATTCTATGCCTACTACTCCACTCCCTCTTCACTCTCCCTTGTCCTTAGAAGTGGCTCCATGTCAAGAGGACTCTCTAAAAGAAAAAGCTATAAATGTCGAGAAAGATCAAGATCAAGCACTCTTTCATCTCTTTGAAGATTTTTCTCCTCCATATCCTATATCTTATCCACCTCCTAAGTATGATGAAGAGACCACTTCCACTATCTTCCTTAAGCTTACTGAAAATTATGACAAAAGTTATCTTCCTATGCTATTAAAAGCTACTTTTCAAGATCAAAGCATCCCCTCATGTTCTACTTCTCCATATCCACTTCAAAATTGTGCTCAAGGTTCAAGTGCTCCTATTAAAAATATTGTTCCTATCAAAGCTACTCATGATTCTATTGATGGATTTGACCATGTTGCTCACTCTAAAGATGTTGATATCTCTTTCCACTATCCATTTGCATCTCCTAAGTCTATCCTTGGTCTTCATCCATCAAAGCTAAAACCTTAAAACCTTCCATCTATATTGGGACCTTATGTTCCTTAATCTCCTACATTTTCCACTCCTAGCTCTCCCATCATACCTCAAGATCAACAAAGACAGTCATCCTTGATGAATTTCCACCCATATATCCATCTAAACCAATCATATCATCCTTATTCATCCACAAATCCCAAGTCTTTTGGAAGCAAGAATAAACATAAGAATCCATTGAAAAATGAAGATCACTATGTCCCATCTAATCAACATGTAAATGCAAAGAAGAAACTCAAGAGACCACAAAGGTACACTATTAGAAAAGCTAAATCAAAGAAAATAGGGGTTCCTAAACCCATTATGGAAGAAAAGTGTTTTGAAGTATCCAAAGGAAAATCTAAAGCTATATGGATTCCCAAGTCTCTCTTGAAAGACTTCAAAATTGAAAATACTTCAAAATTGACATTCAAGCTTCCAAAGGCTTCTGCTCCATTTTCTTTTAAACATCTTCCTCAAAAGCTTCCAAAGGCTTCTATTCCATATTCTTCTCAAATTCTCATATTTCCCCATACATATAAACCTCAAGCTATTTCATTCATGATTCCTCCATCATTCCAACACCCTTCATGGTGTATGTTAATGTTGATATTGTCCAATATTTCAGCTACCCTCATGAAATCCTCTAAAGCTTACACTTACTTTCCATACATGAACTCTTATCCTCCATATACTCTTCCTACTACCATTTCTCTTTAATGACCCTATGAGCATCTTTGAGCATACCTTTCTATGGTCTTGGTTTATCATGACTTATCTTTCCTATAGGAGCACTATCTACATTCAAACAACTTGAACTCTTTCTAAATATTCAAAAAGAAAAAAGGTAAAAATTCAAAAAAAGATATGAAAATGTGCCTTGGTGAAAACCATTTCTTGTGGCACCTTGGTAGCAAAAGTAAAGAGAAATAAATTAATCCTATGGTGATAACTACTTCTTTTGGCACCTTGGATAAGTACCATGCTGAAAACTTGGTAAACAGTCATCATGCATAATTTTTCCATCATCCATCCATCCCCTCTTCTCTCTTTGATCTTGACAATGTTGAGCTATCTTTGCATATTGGCTATCTTATCCATGAGATTCTCTATTGTGATTTTTCATTCACTCATAGCCTCCACCTTGAGCTTTATTCTTATTTCTCTATCCCATCGCTATCTAATCTAGTTGACCCCTTGGTCTTGATCATAATAAATAAAATATGGTTCTCATAGGTCTGTTGACATGGCTACTCTTTTAAACTACACGCTTCATCCTATCTCACTTATTGGCTTCCATTACTAATGCTATCTCAGTTAGTGGCTTCCATTGCTTATCCTATATTTTATCTTTCTCATTACTTCCATTACTTATCCAAAACATACTTCATCTGACTATTTCACCTCTTTCCCTAGCTTGGGTACTCTTGAGGAGATAGTCCTTGAGGATCACTCTCACTTGCTTCATACTCCTTTTTTATCCATCTATGCTTATCCACTAGCTTGCTGCTCCATCATGTCTTGTAACTTGTTAGAGATTAGAAGAAAATGATGTGATCTTTCTTAAGAACTAATAATATTTAAGTCATTTTTAAAAATCCTAAAAATCAAAAAAATGATCATCTTAGTGAAAACCTAGCAATAGGCACTTTGATGTATTACCAAAAAAATAAAAAATAAAAAAATTGAAAAAGTCCTGAAAAAACCTACCAAGTGCTGAAAACTTGGAAACAGGTGCTACTTGAGACCCTTACACCTATGTCTATTAGCCTCAATCACCCATTCTGCTACACACTTCCTATCTTGGGATTTTTCCTTTTCCTTGTCTCAAGGGCAAACTACTTAGCCTACTTGAGGTTTTCTTTTGCATTAGGGTTTCTTTGGCAACTCACAAAATAGTGTTTCTCAACACTACCCCCCCAACTTGACATCAAGCATTTCTCAACACTTTTCAGATAGCTTATCTATGGTCTCCAATGTTGCAATATTTCTCACTATCAAAATCAAGTCTTAAAGAAATGGCCAAGTGACTTACACACATGCACTTAAACATTTAAATGACTGAGCTATGATGAACTTTATCTTCTTTGTGTGATTTCTATGTTGATTTCTTTGCTATATGTTCCCTCCCTAATAGTCTTTCGAGGATGTCATTGACTAGAAGACTAGGGGCATGGGGCATGTTTTCTTGATTTCTACTTGTGGGTATACTTTATTTGTCTAAAGGTTTTTTTGAGCATTCGGGCTTTTCTTATTTGACACTTTGAATTACAAACATATCATCCTTTATGGTGTAAGATAAACTCCAAGGCTTGTTTTCACACCCTCCAAGAGACTTCACTTGCCTCCTAGTATCCTATTTCTCTATAGGATCTTCCAATAGGCTTAAATAATTAACTAAGACCTATTCAAACTCTTCTATAAGAGTCAATCTCTGAAAACTTCACCTTGAATGATCAACACCCTAGTTTTGATTCACTTCTCCACACTCACTTAGAAGGCCCTAAGTGCCAAATCTCTATAAACATGCTCCAACATTGCAGGGGTCTTCTCCATCATGTAAAAAAAAAAATCATAATATTTCCCATTTGAACCATTTTGGAAGGATCTTGAATCATCTTCCAATCAGCTTCATCAATTCATCATGTAGAGACCTTAAAATAGGTTTATTTCCTTGTAGCCTTCACCACTCCATTTTCCCCCTTTTTAGTAAAATTTTTTCAAACAACTCAAAAAACTAAAACTTTATTTGGATACCCTTTTGGAAGTTTTAAAAATTTCATTAAGGGTTCTGGGTCTGAAAGTGATCATACAGGGGGTTCCTATAAACAAGGACAAGATGCCTAATAGGCCTAATTTCTAGGACTGAATTGTGGTTTTGAGAGCAAACTTTCTCAAAGAAAATCCTAAATGAACGGTATGACTCCCATATGCATAGAATGGATAGATATGATGTTTATCTTCATGAAAAAATCCTGGAGCAATACGGATACGTACAACCATACAATGTTTTTTCACTCTTTTCACCTCTAAACCTCTAATCGGGTTGCACAAACTCGCCTAGGGCCTAGCATAATATATAGTTCTTAATGCTTTCAAAACTCCTAACTCCTAAAAATATATACAAAAATTACTCCTCTTCCATTTCCATCTATCATGAATGATTATCCATGGTTAGATTTCATGGAGGAGCCATGACTCTCTAAACTAAAAACAAGCTGAAAATAGACTACTTGAACTAAAATGCCTAAAACCAGTACTTAGATGAACTCAAAATGACCTGATATTCAAATTAAAAAGTTCATAAAAAACTTATATAATACTAATGAATAATTATATTTAGTTGTTCAGTCCATTAAATATGACTGTCAACACAAACACCAGTAAAAATCTGCTAAAAAATGCTTGCAGAGCTCTCTAAACTATTACAATGCTTCCATAATACTTTGTGTTCGAGTATTAGGTATCATTAGATGCCATTTCATTAATTTTTGGGCCTATTGACTGCAGCATAACCATCCTATAACTTAGGGAATCCAAAGATACTTGAATGACATGCACTCTTTTGCAATAATTGCAAAATTGAAGGCAACTTCTTCTCAACATTTGGCAACTTTGTCATGTGCCTCAATCCTATATTCTAGGACTCATAACCACCTATGTTTCATGGATCCAAGGCCATTTATTACCTTATGGCATCTTTACAACAACCATTATGTGTTTAGAACACATTTAAGACTCCAACTTAAGCTAAGCTCCTAACACTAGGAAATTGAAAAAACAACAAACAAAGGTTAACTAGTGACCTTAGTCCTAGTGACTAATTCACCTAACCAACATTGAAAATGAACTTCTAGGGTCTTCAAACAAACCAATCTATCCTCTTGACTTGGCTAGAGTCAAGTACAAACCAAAAACTTATAAACAATAGAGGCTAGCCTAGGTGCTCCTACACCATCCTCCCCAAAATAAGAAATTCAATCCACCCTTGGATTGATGATGGTAGGATAAAATACCATATTTTTGAACTCTAATTCTTTTATCCAGACAACATTAACATCATTTTGTCCATGCCTTTTAATGAGATGCTCCTTGTACTATTTAGTCCTTGTCTTTTTATAGACTCTTGTATCTAGTATGATGTCTGGGCCTCTGACTGTAGTAGTAGGTAATTGGAGATCCTCCACATCTCTGATCACTTCATGAAGAGTCTGATCCATGTCTTTTTGTGGTCCTCTATAATGGACTAAGTCAGCAATATTAAAAATGGGTGAAAATCCACTATCTCCCGGCAGTTCAACCTTGAATGCATTGTCACCATATTTAGCCAATATAGGACAAGGTCCTATCTTTCTCATTTGTAGCTTGTGGGGGACTCCTTTTTGTAGTCTTGACTTGTTGAGATGCACCATAACCAAGTCACCAACATTAAAATCAACTGTCCTTCTACTTTCATCCACTTTGACTTTATGTTTTATAGTGTTCTCTGTCAATGTCTTCCTCACTGTTTCATGAACTTCTTGCATAGCAAATGCAAAGTCATCAGCATATGCACTTGCCTTGACTCCATCTTTTAAATCTCTCAACTCATAGACACCTCTAGGATGTAGGCCATATACAATTTCAAATGGACTCTTCCCGATTGATCTATTTATGGTGTCATTATAGGCCTATTCAGCTTGCCCAATCAACTGAGCCCATTGCTATCCATACTCCTTAGTTAGGCATCTTAGAAGGTTTCCAAGAATTCTATTAACAACCTCAGTTTGACCATCAGTTTGGGGATGGTAGGCTGACCCAAAGGATAAGTTAGCTCCCAATCTTTTCCAAAGAGTCTTCCAAAAATGACTCATAAATTTTGTGTCTCTGTCTGAAACAATGCTGATTGGTAGTCCATGTATTCTCACTATCTCTTTGAAGAATAGAGATTCTATTTGACTTGCATCATGTGTAGTCTTGCATGGCACAAAGTGAGCCATCTTGCTGAATCTATCCACAACCACATACACACTATCCATTCCTTGTCTTGTCTTGGGTAACCCAACTACAAAATCGATGCTTAAGCATTCCCATGGCCTAGTAGGAATAGGTAGTGGTTGGTAAAGACCAGCATTTTTTGAAGTGCCCTTGGCTTTTTTGACATACTACACAACTCTCCACATACCTCCTAACATCAAGATTCATTCTAGGCCAAAAGTAAAACCTTGAAACAAGGTCTTGAGTCTTAGTGATCCCAAAGTGACCACTCAAAGCACCATTATGCTTTTCTTGAATTAAATTCTCTCTAATAGAACCTCTAGGAACACACAATTGATTCCCTTTGAACAAGAGATCACTTTGCAAAGTATAATCAGCATATTTGCTATGAAAATGATTCTTGTATTCAGCACATACCTTATAGATGTCAGAAAATTCCTAATCATCTACATATAGATCCTTGAAATGATCTATCCCCATGCTTTTCAACTAAATTTCTTGTACTGTGAGGGCTCTTCTTGACAATGCATTAGCCACCTTGTTTAGTACACCCTTCTTGTGCTTGATATGGAAGGTGTAGGCTTGTAGGTACTCAACCCACTTCATGTGCTTGTGACTCAACTTCTCTTGTGAATTCAGGAAGCTAAGTGCTTGATTGTTTGAATACACAATGAACTCCTTGGGAAGCAAGTAGTGCCTCCATTTTCTTAGAGCTTGGACCAATGCATACATCTCTAAGTCATATGAGGAGTACTTCCTCTTAGCCTCACTTAACTTCTCATAATGGAAAGCCACCGGTCTATCCTCTTGACTTAGGACAGCCCCAATTGCTACATTGCTAGCATCACATTCAATGGTGAATAGCTTCTCAAAGCTTGGCAACACCAAAATAGGTTGGGTAGCTATTCTTTCCTTCAACAACTCAAAGCTCTTGTTAGCATCTTCATTCCAAACAAACTTGGTTTTCTTTCCTCCTTTGATAGTATCCATCATAGGAGCACAAATTGCACTAAATTGTCTTATAAACTTCCTATAGTATTGTGCAAGACCATGAAAACTCCTTACCTCAGTTGCTGACCTTGGAGTAGGCCAATTCATGATAGCCTCTACCTTGCTCTTATCCATTTTCAGATTGCCATGAGATAAAACAAACCCAAGATACACCATTTCTGATTTGATGAACTCACACTTCTCCAAATTGATCATCAACTTCTCTTCATGTAGCTTCTTGAAGACAATATCAAGATGTTTCAAATGCTCACTCTTTGTCTTGCTAAAAATCAGTATATCATCTAGATATACAACTACAAACTTGCCTATTTAGTCCTTGAGTACTTCATTCATGAGCCTCATGAATGTAGAGGGGGCATTTGACAATCCAAATGGCATGACAAGCCATTCATACAGTCCTTCATTAGTCTTGAAGGCTATCTTCCACTCATCTCCATCATGGATTCTTATTTGGTGATAGCCACTCTTCAAGTCTATCTTGCTATAGTACTTTGCTTCACCTAAACAATCCATTAAGTCTTCAATCCTAGGGATAGGGAACCTATACCTTATGGTTATCCTATTTGTTGGTGCTCAAAATTGCATTCCCATTTTGAGCGCCTATTCCAAATTTTGAGTTACTTTGAGCCCCTATGAATGCTTTTCATGTTTGTGTACCTGGCTGTGGAAATAAGGCCCAAGTGGTGTTTTATGTTTCTAACACCCTTCATTTGGCCTGCACGTATGTTTCGTAATGTTAAACTGATATCTCGAGCCATTCAGCAAAGTTCCTTTTTGAGTGGTTCTCAATTCTGCATTTCCTGCCAGAGTGTCAAACAACAACATAGAGCCATGTTTGCATTTGAATATCTTTTACCCGATTATGTTTCATGATTCGCCACTTTGAAGATATTTAGTATGCATATTAGAGAACCTATGTTTCAAGTTTCAAGATATTTCAAATTCGTTTGACTAGGTTTTGGACCCCTCAAAGTTGGTCAGTTACCCTTGTTGCAAATTTGTAGTCTGTTCATATTTTCGGGTAGCCCTGTTTGACAGACTATAACTTTTGACTAGTTGATGCAAATGAGAAAATTCTTGTTGTATCATATTCTAGGGGTCAGAGACTTTCTATGTTCCAGTTTTGAGCTTATGAAGAATCCGTTTGATCAGTTTTCAAACGCGTTTCCATTTGCAATTTTTAAAGTTTCACTGGCATTCAGAAGGTGCAGATTGATTGGGAGCCCTGTTTGAGGTATCATATCTCTATGCCCGTGACTGGTAAGATCGAATGGTTTGTTCCCCTGCATTCTACTCTAGAAATACTCTGAGTGTGCCAGTTTATAGATCTTGATGAATCCATCTGCATACAATTCCAGGGCCATTCCATTTGCCAAAAACACCTTTTTACTGTTGATCGTTGTCCTGCATTTCTGAGTAGCCATCTTCAGATGCTTGCCAATTTTGCGCCGTGATTCATCATGAGCCCAAATCACAGAATTAAATTCTCCTCATGAAAAAGTACAAATGCCCCAGTTTTCATCACCTCAAACATCCATTTGCCCAGTTTTCAAGGCTCAAACCAAACACAATTTTTATGTTTTTGACATGTGTATCTGCAAGCAGTTTGAAGTAGGCATGTTCGGAGGTCAATATATTTTGACCCTGATATCGTCATGCAATGAGATTTTGCAGGCCCATAGAGCATGTTAGAGAGATGATAGATCTTGAGTTTCGGAACCCGGTCAGGTGATTTTGACAATTTCTAAAGCTAGGCAACAGGCCTATTGATACAAAATTCATAGTGATGCAAAAATGTTATAAATGAGTTATAAGTGTTGATTTTTTGATCAAATGGATTCTAGTGAGTTCAGGCGGGATTTGCAAAATGAACATGCCAATGTGGTTCTTCTACCACATTATTTTTAAGGAACTATGTTTTTTTTATTTGCTCTAAATATTAATGATTATTCCAAGAGGATAATGGTGTGCTACCTTTTTAGAGGCAAATGGAATTGGAGATCTATGTTGGCAAAACTAAATTTGAAATTTGAGTAGGAGCAGTCACCGTCAGTTCACCCAAGCTTCAACAAGGGGATCATTCACATTTTTGTAGGGACCATGTTTTTGGTTGCAAAATGGAGGTGAAGCCGTAAGAGGCAGGGGCACCAATAGAGGGTTAGCGTTTGTAGTGATCAAGGCAACTCATGTTTTTGCATAAGGCAGGGCATGATAGCAGCTACAAGCAGCTTGGTGGTCGATTAAACAAATGCATCTACCTGCATCACGCCATATGGAAGCTTCAACGTGAGAAGGGGAAGGTCCAAGTTTTTGCAGGGGCATGTGATGGGTCTCCATGTTTTTGTAGAAGAGATATGACGCCTAGCTTGACTTCCAAGCACATCACAAAACAAAGCCACAATTTGTAGATAAAGATGCAACAGAGGAGACCATCTGCGGGAAGAAAAACGTCAGCATGAGAAAGGGGATAAGTCAATTGTTTTTGTCCCATATGCATCCGAACTGGACACTTTTAAGTGTTTTAGTACCCAGGTGGTCGCTCCTTTACATATCTTTGAAAGACACATTATCTGTGAGTCCGCTACTCACGTGGAGAGCCCCATCGAGGGTCAACAAAATTTTGACCCCATCGTGTGATCGGGGGATGTGATTTGGAGTCGTGCGATGTCACGACTATGTCGTGTGATCAGGGGTCCGGCCTAGGTGATGTGCGATATTCTGATGCTCTCGTATTGTCGTAGGCAGAGATATAAAGGTTCCCGACCATATGGCTCCATCGTATGATCGAAGAAAAATTTTGAAGGCCGCGCAATGCTACGTCTCCATCGTATGATCGGAGGCCCAAGAATGAAGCAACCCGACACTACGAGTTTTCCTTTGTCGTATGATCGAAGGGGGTTGGATTTGAGCCAGCGATGCTACAATGGGCCATAAGGAAATGCTGAGAAATAAGGAGCTACAGGAAATGAAAAAATTTAATTAATCAATGGCATTTTAAATGATGATGGCCCAATGGAAATTTTCCAAGTGTCATAGACAGTTTGGAGGGGTAAGGGGAGAAAGGAAAATGATATAAAATCAAGATTGCAAATGATTTGAACGACCATATTTTCAAATTTAGATTTGATTTATTTTTAAGTTTTATATAGTTTTCACTATATGAACTTTTTAAAATTTTCATTTTAATTGGTTTTATTCAGTCTGGGGGCCCTATTTTTCAAATCAGTCTCAGAGGCCTAATTTTGATCAGAAATATGGAGTGTAATATACCGTTGGAACCAGGAAAGAGTGAACTTTCCATTTATGTAGTCAAAATTTGCATAGGTATCAGCAGAAACTAGCTACAGAAGCTTTTCTGATTTCAGGGTCTTCACAGTGAAGAGTGGAAATTTAATGTTGCAGATGAAATTGCAACCTGATATAGAGATTTTTCATCATTCTTAACTTCTCCAACAAGTTCCAAGTTGATTAGATGGTTTCTAAATGCAGTTGGGGCTGTTATGAATTTTGGTAACAACAGTTTTTGACATTCATGGCAAAGCAAGTTGAGGCATGATGGAGATCAGATTTTGGGCCTCAGTACAAATTTGTGATGATTTCTTGATATCTTTCCATGAGATATTTGCATATTTTAATTGGAATTATATCAGATATTTTGGCATCATTGATGATCTTAATTGCTGGTAGATAGAGGAAGTTCAGTTTCAGCAACTACATTTGTGAAGATTTCTCAGTGGGACAGATGTCAAACTCAGCTTGCATTTCTTGAGATATTTTCTCTTATATATCTCCTTCTTCTACTCTTTGTAAGGGTTCCAATTCTTTTGAAATTTTCTGAGGGTTGTGATACCAGGTTCCAATTTTTATGACTTGCGAGACCACAAGGTTGGCTCTAGTTTTTAGAGTTGTGATACCATTTTTCCAGTGTTTCTCTATTATGAACATCAACATACTGTATTACTTTTGAGGCATTTTGTATTACACAATCACTTCTTTGTGTATTTTCTGAGTTTTGATACACAAATGATGTATTGGTTTCAAGGAAATTAATGCAAAGAGTTTAACTTTCTTAGTTTCATTCTGATTCTCATCTCCTGCTTCTATTATTTGCAATGTTTTGTGCTTAAGAACCAAGGTCTTGAACTCAGTTGCAATCATTTAAGGTTGTATGTCATGATAAACTTGCTGTTGGAACAAAGAATCCAAGTAAATGCTTGTTTATACTAATAGGGTTGTAGGTTACAGTAGAAGGATTTCATCATAAGTACGAGAGTTTTAGTGAAGATTGATGTCTATTTGCAAGTCAAATAGATAGATCAAATTCCTAAATGTTTGAGTATATTTCAAGTATCCATCTGTGTGTGAATGCTTAGTTGATGCCCAATGGATAAGGGATTGGTCAACTTGAATTATACATGTTCTCTGTTGTTGCATACCTGGTTATGTTGAGAAACCAAATCAAAATGAATATCAATTTCCCATTTTATATTTTGAAGAACTAGAATTGTAGGTCATGGCTTATTTGTGGTTGCTTTCCTTGGTTATAATTAGCTACTGTGATAAGGAGATTTACCAGCAAATTGAAGAAGAATATTGATCATATCTGCTATAGAGGGTAGTCTTGCAGTGAAGTATCAAGATAAATCAGAAAAATCCCTTAGGTTTGCCCGCCTTGGCTTTGCAGAGCCTAAAGTGAATGAGTCCTGATATGACTCTATTAATTGGCCCAGAACTTAGATAAAGCCTTGCTGAATATAGGATTTAGCTCATCCGTAGGCTTGTCCCTAGTCTTTGTTTCTTGGTATTAGGTTTAAATCTACCTGGTATGTTCTTTACCACAAAGAACTCCAACACTATTGATAGCCCTTGAATTAGTACACAGCCTCCAATTCCCTCCCTTCTTAGGTGCAAGTACGGTAGGTACAGCACATGGACTAATACTCTTTCTAATTAGGCCTTGGTCTAAGAGCTCTTGTATTTGCCTTGCTATTTCCTCATTTTTTTGAGGGGTCATCTTATAGGCTGCTTTGTTAGGTAGGGTAGCTCCTGGGATATGGTCTATCCTATGACTTATGGCCCTTTGAGGGGGTAAGGTTGAAGGTTGACCATCACTTACAATGCCTTGGTAAGTCTGCAACATTGGCCCTTTGAGGGGGTAAGGTTGAAGGTTGACCATCACTTACAATGCCTTGGTAAGTCTGCAACATACCTTGAATCTCCTTTGGTAATTCAGTCTTCTTAGTCACCTTGTCTTCATCTCCTTCTCTTGGTTTCAACATCAATGCATACCCTATGCCTTCACCTTCTTCCATGGTTTGTAGGAACTCTTTTTCACCTACCATAAGAACATTTTGACCTGCTATCTTTACTTCAGCATCCTCCAACAATGACTAAATTTTGAAGGTAGTATTATCCTTCTTGAAAGAATAGGAATTCTTTCCTCCATCATGTATGGCTTGACGGTCAAATTTCCAAGGTCTACCTAGGAGCAAATGACATGCATCCATAGGCAACACATCACATAAAACTTTGTCTTTGTACCTTCCAATGGAGAACTCCACCCATGCTTGTTCATTTACTAACACATGTTGACCCTTATTGAGCCAAGTAACCTTGTAAGGATTGGTATGGGATATCCTTTTCAATTTGAGCTTCTTGACTACTTCTTCTGACACTATATTATCAGTAGAGCCTAAATCAATAATGACCCTACATACTTTTCCCATTATCTTGCATTTGATTCTAAACAAAGATCTTCTTTGGCTTGGCTCCTCCTTCACCGGTTCCTTGATTAGAGTTCTCCTCATCATGAGGTTCTCCCCTTCCTCTAAATTTAATGGAATCTCAGAATGTTTATTTGCTGCATTAGTGTCTTCATGAACAAGGTTAGCTCTCTTATCACCTCCTTATGATGAGCCACCTTTCTCAGGGCATCTATAGGCAGGGTGCCCCATTTGATTGCAATGGTAGCACTTCATATTGGAAAAATAATTGCCTCTTCCTCTTTGTGAAGAACCACCACTTGTTCCTCTAAAGTTAGAGTTAGAATTCCTTCCTCTACCACCTCTACTTGAGCTTCCTTCTTGCTGCTCACTGAATTTTACCTCACCTTGAGCTCTAGAATTAGAACTTCTTCCACCATAGCCACCTCTTTGACCTTTTGTATCTTTTCCTTTGCCTTTACCTTTGGAGCTATCTTGCTTTCCCTTGCTCTTCTCCTCTATCTTCAAGGCCATTTGATAGCATTTCCTAATGGATTTGAAGTTCACTAGGCTCATCTCTTCTTGAATAGACCATTTGAGACCATTCAAATACCTTGCTAGCTTGATGCTCTCATCTTCAACTACCTTGGACCTCAAACACAATTTTTGAAACTCTTTGGTATATGCTTGGACATCCAAATCTTTTTGCTTAAGATTTTGTCTCCTTCTATGCATTTGGACTTCATAGTCATCAGGAAGATATGTTTGCTTGACTTTGGATACCATACCCTCCCATGTCACAATAGGACCTTTACCATCCTTTTCCCTCTTAGTTTGCACAAACTTCCACCAAGTAAGAGCTGAACCTCTTAGTCTAGACTTGGCCACCATTACCTTTTGTGCTTTAGAGATACCATCACATCCAAAATGGTTCTCAATGTTGTCTATCCAATCGACAACTAAATCTGGATCCATTTGTCCACTAAAAAGTGGAACACCTTCTAAAGCCTTGCCACTCAATGCCTTCAAAGCTTTCAAGAATGGATCTTCAGGAAGAATAGGATCAGGAGCTGGTGCTTCTTCCTCCAACTCTAATTCCTTCTCCTTTGCTTCAGCTTCTTCTTTAAGGTCAATCTTCTCTTTGACCCTACCAGCTTTGTCTTGGACTTCACCCAAGAGCTACTCCATTTGAGCTATTCTTTGTCTTAACAATTTGTTATCCTCTTCTTGTTCCTCAACCTTCTTTGCTAGTTCAGTATTAGTCACCATGGCTTAGGCTGGTGTATTCTCTCCTACTAATTCAGAAGATTTATGCATTGACCACAATCTTGATCAACCAAGCTCTGATACCAATATGGTGTAAGATAAACTCCAAGGCTTGGTTTCACACCCTCCAAGAGACTTCACTTGCCTCCTAGTATCCTATTTCTCTATAGGATCTTCCAATAGGATTAAATCATTAACTAAGACCTATTCAAACTCTTCTATAAGATTCAATAGCTGAAAACTTCACCTTGAATGATCAACACCCTAGTTTTGATTCACTTCTCCACACTCACTTAGAAGGCCCTAAGTGCTAAATCTCTATAAACATGCTCCAACATTGCAGGGGTTGTCTCCATCATGTAAAAAAAAAAAAATCATAATATTTCCCATTTATACCATTTTGGAAGGATCTTGAATCATCTTCCAATCAGCTTCATCAATTCATCATGTAGAGACCTTAAAATAGGTGTATTTCCTTGTAGCCTTCACCAGTCCGTTTTTCCCCTTTTCAGTAAAATTTTTTCAAACAACTCAAAAAACTAAAACTTGATTTGGATACCCTTTTGGAATTTTTAAAACTTTAATTAATGGTTCTGGGTCTGAAAGTTATTGTACAAGGGGGTTCCTATAAACAAGGACAAGATGCCTAATAGGCCTAATTTCTAGGACTGAACTATGGTTTTGATAGAAAACTTGCTCAAAGAAAATCCTAAATGACTGGTATGACTCCTATATGCATATAATGGATAGATATGATTTTTATCTTCATGAAAAATTATTGGAGCATTATGGATACATACAACCATACAATGTTTCTTCGCTCTTTTCACCTCTAAACCTCTAACCGGGTTGCACAAACACGCCTAGGGCCTAGCATAATATATAGTTATTAATGCTTTCATGACTCCTAACTCCTAAAAATATATACAAAAATGACTCCTCTTCCATTTCCATCTATCATGAATGATTATCCATGGTTAGATTTCATGGAGGAGCCATGAGTCTCTAAACTACTCAAAACAAGCTGAAAATAGACTACCTGAACTAAAATGACAAAACCCAGTACTTAGATGAACTCAAAATGACCTTATATTCAAATAAAAAAGTTCATAAAAAACCTATAGAACACTAATGAATAATTATATTTAGTCATTCAGTCCATTAAATATGACTATCAACACAAACACCAGTAAGAATCTGCTAAAAAATGCTTGCAGAGCTCTCTAAACTTTCTCTAAACTATTACAATGCTTCCATAATACTTTGTGTTCGAGTATTAGGTATCATTAGATGCCATTTCCTTCATTTTTGGGCCTATTTTCTGCAGCATAACCATCCTATAACTTAGGGAATCCAAAGATACCTGAATGACATGCACTCTTTTGCAATAATTGCAAAATTGAAGACAACTTCTTCTCAACACTTGGAAACTTTGTCATGTGCCTCAATCCTATATTCTAGGACTAATAACCACCTATTTTTCATGGATCCAAGGCCATTTATGACCTTATGGCATCTTTACAACAACCATTATGTGTTTAGAACACATTTAAGACTCCAACTTAAGCTAAGCTTCTAACACTAGGAAATTGAAAAAACAACAAACAAAGGTTAACTAGTGACCTTAGTCCTAGTAACTAATTCACCTAACCAACATTGAAAATGACCTTCTAAGGTCTTCAAACAAACCAATCTATCCTCTTGACTTGGCTAGAGTCAAGTACAAACCAAAAACTTATAAACAATAGAGGCTAGCCTAGGTGCTCCTACACCATCCTCCCCAAAATAAGAAATTCAATCCACCCTTGGATTGATGATGGTAGGATAAAATACCATATTTTTGAACTCTAATTCTTTTATCCAGACAACATTAACATCATTTTGTCCATGCCTTTTAATGAGATGCTCCTTGTACTATTTAGTCCTTGTCTTTTTATAGACTCTTGTATCTAGTATGATGTCTGGGCTTTGCTAAGTGTTAGAATTCTTCTTGAATTCTAACATCATATTTCTCCTAATGTTTAGTACTACTAGTAGTAGGCTATACATTTAGGGTGTGCTATCTCTTTCTACATTTCATTCTTCAGAATCAAATATCTATATCTATCGCTGCTTACTTGGCTTCTATTTTCTTTGATGTAATGTGTTCCTAGATTAATCACACATTAGTCACAGAGGGGAAAATGTAATCACCTAGAATTGTTCATCTAGACTATTATCCCCCTTCTCTGTATTTTGGCTAGTTTAATTAATCATTTACCTAGACCAAATTGCTAATAATCAATTATTTTGATTATAACCTATAGTTTGACTATATCTTAAGTTCATTATTTTATTAAAAGAACATGTCCCCTTTTAATTAAATAAAAGACCCCATTCTTCTAACCCACTTAAAGTCCACACATAAATTCCTTTTTCTAATTTTCAAATTAAAAGAAAAGGCTTTGTGACTTTTGTCTTATATGACAAGTCAACTTATATTCTATTGGTTGACTTGTGTGTGCACATGGATCACTCCTCTTTTTTGAATTGTACCGTTGATCATCCACCATCTTCATCTTGATCTCTATCATCTGTATGACTTTAAAAGGGAGAGAGATTTTTCCATCAAAGGATCCATCCTCATTTGAATATTGTTATGTTGTATGTTTTCTAATAGGTTTCTTTGGAGCTTTGAGGAGAACTTCTCATATCTTGTCTCATTCTCTCATGCCATATCATTTTAGCTTAGAATTATGTTGCATGTTAGTTTAGCTTCTATTTTGCAATAATCTATCTCACATAGTAATTAGTTGGATTGTAACACTCTCATCCATGCTTAGAATAGCTACACTTGGCATTCTCATCCTAGCTTAGTTTCCATCTTGCATTGCATCCTTGAGGAACTCCTTGGGACATTTTCATTCTTGCATCTTATCTCTAGAACATCCCATTGCATGATTTACTAGCAAGAAGAGTATTCCTAAGGCTCAAATGAGAGCCCTTAAATGTGAAATATAGTCTCTTACACTCTATGAATAGGTAGCTCTAAGCTGGCATCCAAGCATTCTGAACTCATGGAATCATTTGGATAGAAGGTTTAGAGCATAACACCTTTTGAGTGTACACTTACCAGTTACTATGGGTTTATTTAGTAGAAATCAAATCACTAAGTGATTAGTATGAACAAACACTTTACAACTAGTAATGTAGTGCCAAAATTTATTAATAGCATAAACAACAGCTAAAAATTCTTTTTCAGTTACCATATAGTTTACCTTAGCACCAGTGAAGTTCTTGCTAATGTAGTAAATTGAATAGCAAAGGTTGTCTTCCTCTTGTCCAAGTACTGCTCCTATTGAAAAATTAGAAGCATCAATGTGAATATGATATTGTAATTCCCAATTAGGACCTCTAAGAATAGGAGTAGTCACAAGCTTGGTCTTAATAGTTTCAAAATCTTCTTGACACTCAAGGCACCAAGTGGAGACAACATCTTTAACTAACAGAGCAAACAAAGGAGAAGAAATCTTACTGAAGTTTTGAATAAATCTCCTATAACACCTAGCATGACCAAAAAAACTCTAAACATCTTTTTGGGTCAAAGGTGTGGGGAGGTCTTGGATTATTTGGATCTTTTTGAGATCAACTTGTATACCTTTGAGGAGATTCAATGGCCTAATACGATTCCCTCAGTCATTAACATATGATACTTCTCATGGCTCAGAGATAGGTTATTGTCGATACATCTCTTCAGTACTTTATGCAAATTATCTTTACCTCCATCAAAGGTATTTCCAGGAATAGTAAAATCATCCATATAACCCTTTACACAATCATTAACTAAATTAGAAAAGATACTTAATACTACGCATTGGATTCTAGCAAGGGCATTACATAACCCAAAAGGGAGAATGTTGTATGCGAAGGTTCCCCATAGATAAGTAAAGGTAGTCTTGTCCTATTCTTCTAGGGAAATGTGGATTTTATTGTACCCACTAAATCCATCCAAGAAAGAGAAGAATCATTTTCCTACAAGAGTATCCAAAACCTTATCAATAAAAGGTAATGGAAAGTGATCCTTCTCAATAGCCTTATTTAAAGCTTGATAATCAACACAAATACACCACTTACCATTTTTCTTTGGAAGAACAACCAGAGGAGATACCCACCTACTATCTTAAATTGGATAAATGAAACCAACATTCAAGAGTTTTTTGATTTCTTCCTTGATGATATCGTGCAAGGCAGGATTAAGTCTATGTTATGATTGTTGAACTGGGTGACATCCTTCTTCTATGTAAATGTGATCTGTACAAGTGTCAGGATGAATATCTCACATGTCTTGATATTCCAACACAAATGCATCTTTATATTCTTTAAGCACACTTATGAGATCTTTAACTTGAGCTAGTATTAATTATGGATTAATATTGAGGGTATGCCCGGGTAGGATCTCCATAGGTTCTAACAATGTAGGAGTACTAAGGAGGGATCTCGATGATTTTTTTGGTTTTTCTAAAGATAATAATGGACTATATAGAATTTGATGTGGTAGAAGTTGATGTAATCTAAGAAAGTGTTGAATAGATCAAGGATTGACAACTAAAGAAAAATTTCCAAAAGGACAATCAACAATCACATGAGAAGGGAAAACCATAGTTTCTAGGATATTGGTAGACTCATACACATTTTGAAGAAAGTGTACCAAAATGTTGTCATCATTAGGTTCCTCAAGGTGTTGTGCTTGTTTGATGGTAAGGACTGGTGAAAAATCTTCTAGATCATTGTCGACCCATACATGATCTTCCATATCTAACAAGGATTGAACATGAGGATAGAGTGCCAATTGCTCTATTTGTTCTCCATTAGAAATAACCATGTTATCTAATTGATAATTGATATAGGCATTAGCAACAACCAACTAGGGTCTCCCTAGAATTAAAGGATACCCCCCCCAGCTTAGCTTTTGGTTGCAAAATCATAAAATCGATTGGATAATCTCAACTATCAATGGAAAGAACAACATCTTATATAACCCCATCTAGTTTGACTAAGCATCAGTCAACCATTTGAAGCACTATAGGAGTAGGTCTAAGTCTATCCAAGGATAATTTTTTTTTTGTTTCATTTGTCATAATGTTTATAGTAGTACCTAAATCTACGAATGTATTAGGAATAATAAGTATACCAATCCTTACCTAGATGATAGGACTGCGAGGATCTACATACTTTGGAATGGTGACATTCCCCAACATTAATTCTACTAATTGTCCAATAACTTGAACAGTCTTTGGACTCTCCATCTTTTTCTTTCATTAGGTGCATAACTCACATACTATCTTATTGTATTCCAGAATATCCTTAAGAACCTACAAAAGAGAAATTTTGATGTTAACATTGCGTAATTTATTTAAAATATCAAATTTTGAATGTGTTTATTTTTTAGGCTCTGGTTTATGAATGAATCAATTGTGAAAGGGAGGTTCTTTTTCTAACTCTTCTTCAGGTTCATCAAGGACCTCTATGATAGTAAGTCCTTTAAGAGCCTTCCTAGATCTAAGGTGTACACCATCCAACTTAATTTTTTAATAGGATAGGTAGGAAAATTAGCCATCTCATTATGATAAAGTAGTTGAGAAGGCTTATTATTAGGATTTGGATTTGGTTGAGTTGGTATGGATGTGGGTTTAGGTGGTTGTGGTGGATTTGAAGAAGATGGATGTATGGGAGGAAGAAAATGTTGAGTTTGTTGATAGGGACCTATTAGTGATGGTGGAGGAAATGATTTTTGTGGAAGATAAGGTGGTATATAAGGTTTTGGAGGTGGATACAAAGGTTGTGACCTCCATTCCTAATGACATGGTTGTGTACTATGCTAAAATTTTTGGGGCCATTGTTGATAAGTTTGAGGTTGTTTCCAACCTCCATACAATGGACCTTGGTTAGAGAATTGGTGAGATGCTCTGAAAAAGTGTTCATTGGAGAATCCTCTAGGTAAAAATTGGTCTTGTGGAGCCATATAGTAAACTAGTTCTTTGGTATACTCCATAAGAATCATCCCTTCAAAAAAATATTGTAGTATCAAAGTCTTGCTAGCTTCCTCGAGTGATGCTACATGAATCTGATTATAAGGGTAGTCTTTTAGTACATGTTTCTTATGACAAGTTGGGCAATATATTTCCAAGGCCTTTTTATCTAACTCATGTTTCTGGTGGGAATAAAAAGTGTCAATTTGTTTACCCATATGATTTAATAAATTAGTTTTAAGGTCTTCAAGTAGGTTACCAATTTCTCTCTTAGAGGTACCTGATGCATTACCCATGGTGGAATTGAATGTTTGCAAACCGATTTATAATAGTTCTTACATATATCACAAATATATTCAAAGGACATTTTAGAAATATCACCTTTACCAATCAAATTTAAGACATCCATGGTTTCATCGTGAATCCCTCTTAAGAAAATAATTTTGATAGTGTATGTAGCTAATCAAGGTGCCTTGAGCATTGTAATCTAAAGGGAAAATGTTCTAAGAAATCTTTAGTTGACTCATCTTCCCATTGAGTCATCTAAAATATTTCATCCCATACTTCCTTGGTCTTACAATACTCTTGACATTTTGCAAGAAAAGCATCTTTCATTTGGTCTCATGTTCTAATGTCCCTAAGACTCATAAACAATAGTAATGTAGCATCTTTCAAGATAGTTGGAAATAGCTATAGTTTTTGTGCATCACTTTGATAACCATAGATATTACAAAGGACGTCAAATTTGAATAGGAACATATTAAGATCCTCAGAGGTTGACCCTCTAAATATAGGAAGTATTGAATGAGGTATATTTTTCATAGGGGCATTATCCTCAAAAGGCTGAATAGGAAAGTTAAAGGTTGTATTGTGTTGAACAATTGCATTACTATTATTTCTAGCATTATTTCCTCCTACATTGTTATTTTTTATATTATCAGCCATGACTTCTTCCAAAACTTTGGTTGCCCAAGGTGTATAGTATGTCTTAACGGGTTGTTCTAGAGAATTTGGAGGCTTACTACACCTAGCTTTATATGAATTTTTGAATTGTTGAGAAATTTTAGAAGGTATAGTAGGAGAGGTGGATTGAGAATATGTTGGATTCTGACTTCATTCTTTGTTTTTGTTTCGATGGTTGATCATTTATGATTAAATCAATAAAGTAATCACATATCTATCTTAATCACTACACTTAAATTCCTTTAGAGATATAACCAAATATCAACACTAACACATAGGAATTGGGACTTCAGTAATGGATTTTTGAAGAATAAAAAGTGATAAAAAAATGGTTTGTAGTAGGAACTCTAGAAAATAGAGTGATTTGCGACAGGAGGTGAGATGGATTGCAGTAGGAGCTTGGTGGTTATGTGAGGCAAAGTGTAGATTTGTGATAGGAAGTTATTTGGTCTATAATGTGGCTAATGGATTTAGGAAAGGCTATGGGATCGTGGCAATTAGAAATGATGTAATAATGAATGATGGTGTAATAATGAATGAATGACTATAGTACATTTGGAGTAGAGCAAGGAAATGATAAACAATGAAGTCTCATGTTTAAATCTTAATGAAAAAGTAATAATTCAATTTCTTGCACACAACAATATTCACACCAATTAATAATCATACTTTCAGAATTCAATGAAAGAGATTGTACAAAAAATATAAAACAAAAATCTATAACTAAAATGATCTCACCAAGTTTATCAAGAGGGGCCCTTCCTCTCATTCATGTGGCGAGAATGAAATTAACACCTGATGCTATAGAAATTCCACTTTTCTATTATGATGAACTTAGAAGGATAATTTTAATAGAGCTATTCATATATCATCATCCATATTGTCTTGCGATTAAGATTTTCTTATATAGGTTCAAGATGTTCAACTAACTAATAACTAAGCTATAATGGTTGATGGCCTTCACCCTAAACATAGAGGAGTTCAGATCATAGTTTTGGTTGCTAGCCACAAATACTTAATTACAAAAAAAACTTGGCCAATATAATATAAGGCCTTAAATCAATCTATTCAAATAGTCAAAACTAATTCCCCAAATTACCATAGTAAAAATACAACCTTTGAACTACTTCTCCAACTAGGTGGATGGCTCCATATACATTCATGTATCCTTAGCTATTGTAGAAAATTAATCAAAAATATATCATTTTCCACATAATTGACCTCTTTTAGGAATTATTCTTCCATCTTCAAAGAAGTGCTAATTATCCTAAATCCCTATAAATTAATTTGGAAAAATAGGACTAAATACTATAGGAATAAGGAAATACAAAGGAGAACGAATACTCAAAGACATGACACTTTCGACACCCAACAGTTTTTATGCATTTTGACATGGATCACCGATCCCTATAAAGGGAGGATAACCAATCAGATGAAGAGGTGAAAATGGAAGAATCTAGAATACTTTATAGATATCTTTAAATAGGTAGCCAAGCCCTATTTTGATATAGATAAGACAGAGGAAGAGAAGTATTATGTAGAGTTAGGTTTTTGAGGTTGCAAGAAAAAGCTATGAAGAAATAGAGTTAGTGACATAATAAAGTAGTGAAGGATAAAATAAAGATATATCAGATAAGAGATCACATCAAAGATTGGAAAGAGGAGATCTATAATTAACATTGTAAGTGTAGACCAAAGGATCAAGTACTTGAATCAGTTTTTGCAAATTCAATCAGGGTAAATCTCTTAACAAAGTCCTTACTTCATTGTAAGTTTTAAATCCTTTATCAAGGTAGACCTAACAGTTTTGTAAATCTCTTAATAGGGAAAACCTCTCACAGGGTAGATCATTAGAAGTGATCAAATTTGTAGTCCTAACATGCTAAATTTATTACTCCAGTAGTGAAAATTTGTAGGTGTCATCCCCACCCTATTTTTACCTTCACCTTGGAGGTTTTTGGGTTACCAAAATTTTTTGTGTTATGTGTTTATATTTCATGGATGTGATACATAGTTATATTTGTTTCAACATTTGATATTTCAAGTTATGTTATGCATAACCTAGATATGAGATGGTTCATATGGTGAATGCACTCAAGATGTTTTGAAGGAAAAAAAATTTATAGATCTTGATTCACCCTCACTCCCCCCAACCCTTCTCAGTATCTCAATTTCCCAATAAACTTCCAACAATTGGTATCAGGGCATAGTTCTCTTGAAAGAAGTTTAATAGCTTAAGAGTTTAGATTGTGGAGATGGAGGCTTACAAATTGGAAAAAATTATTGACATTCATCTAATATTACAGCAAGAGAGGAACTAAGGAAATACCTAAGAAAAATGAAGATATGGTCACTCAATAGAATGACACTCTTTATCAAGAAGTTGATACAAAAGGATTACTTGATGATGGAAGTTCTTGTTAAAGTGATGCAGTTATTTTAGATATATTGGAGAAGAACAATATTCTGAATGAAGAAGTTAGAGGATTGAAAAGAGAACATGAAATCTAGTCAATAAGGCTATGTGAAGTGACCAAACAAAAGAGGAAAGTTGAAGAAGAAAAATGGCTATCAAACTTGAAGAAAGGTCGTCTGATGTACAAAAATTCCAAATACTTAGTTAGACATGATTAATAAACTGCCCTTAGATTAGGAACTAAATGAAAATGACATAGAGATAGAAAATTTGAGATCACAAGGTGACCTACTGAGGAATGAGTTAAGATCTAATAAATAACTTGTGGAAAGAATGAACAAGTTTAGTGGAGGAATAAGATATTTTGAAGAACTGATGAGATTACCTAGTTTATCCAAGAGTGGAGAGCTAAGAAATGTAAAATCAAAAGGAAAACCTGCATGCTATCATTGTGGTAAACTTGGACATACTGCAAACATTTTTTGAAGCAAGATTGGTATGCAAAACCCTAAACCTAAGTTTACTGGTAATTATTTTTGTTGGAATACTTTAGAATAACTAAGAGGATAGGTGAATTATTTATCCAAGGTCCTAATGTCCCAAATAAAAAAATTTAGTGCTTAACAAAATTCATACATATATCTCCTTGTAATGTATATTTCATGCATCCATTAGATCATTTAAATACTTAAACTTGTAGGTTATTGTCCTAGGTCAAAATAACTTTGCAGAAATGTAAACATGAGACATAATAGAATAAATCATACACTTCACACATGGATTTCACATGGAAACACAATTTGGAAAAAACCACCAGTAACATGCTACTAATTCTTACTCTTCTGAAGTGATGCCTTATGAAAGGCCAACCCTGTTAAGGTTACAATACACACTATTAAATGTGACTTGGTTAAAGGATTTCAATCACCCTATTAGGAGTGATCCTTGTTGGAGGACTTTAGAACATTCCATTAGAATGTCACCCTTTTAAAAGATTTACAAGTGACTATTAAATCAACCTTAGTCGAAAGGATTTAACCTAACTAATACAATTTCTAGAAAGTAATAGTCAGGGCTTGATATGATAACTAAATAAAACTAACTTGAAAATAAAAGATCTCTACTTCAGTCCTCCATTCTACTTGGCTTCATTCACTTTAGCTCTGATAGCTTGTTCATCCTTCAAGCATCCATCCTTCAAAATTCACCCTCTTAAGCCTTCTTGCTTGCATGCTAATTGAAAACTCTTCTATTTGGCCACCATATGAAGCAACACCCTAGACTTCTTGTCTTCCTTGAGTTATCACACATGCCAACTATTGCTTCTAGTCTATCATTCCCTTATAAAGGAAATTATGATATTTTTCTGCTTAATCATAATTGTCCATCTTAGGGTTAGGTAGGATTCATTCAATTTAACCATATTTCTATGTTATTCCTCTTCTAGAAACTTCTTTCTCAATCCTCTTTGAATTCACCTCAAAATAGTTTATCTTGAATTTAGTGCCACCAACTCATCAAGCTTATCTTCCACACACTTCACACAATCCAAGAAACCAACTTTTTTGGCTCAAATTTAGTTAATTCACAATCAAATTCATAATGTTGTCACTCAACAACTACTAACCTCTGATGCTGGTACACACTATGTTACTCAACATCCACTAATAGTTCACTCAGCACATACTGTATTTTACTGTCACTCAACACTCATTATATTTTACTTAGCACTAACTAACTTCACTTAGCATACACTGAATCTTCACTTTTCTTGAAACTAACTAATTTTTTGCTTAGCCTGAACTAACTTTTCTCAATTTTGACTCCTCACTTAGTCAAACTTAGTAGACATAATTTGAATTCTTTATTCTTCAACACTTAGTCAGTGCATCCGTCCTTTGTAGCCTTAAGTAGATAACCAGTACACTATGTTATCACTATCTTAACTGATCTTAGTACTCCTTTTATACATCATATAACTCAACCTTTCCTCTAGGTTTTCTTATTATCCTATTTGATCAAATCCTCTTCATAAATTAAATAAATGATAGTACTTAAATCAACTAAGGAATTGTCTCTCCAAAAGGTAGAAGGTTTGACATCAGTGACAAAACAATGATTGTAACACATTCTTATACTTGTAAAAATATTTTCTTAATAATTTTTAGTGCAAGAAGAAAGGACATCAAGCACATGAATGTAGATCAAAGATGAACAATATACCTATTGCACCTAAATTTGACGGATATTTATACAATTGTCATAAGTATGGACATAGAGCACATGAATACAGATCATAGGAAAATTTTAACTTGACAACCAAAAGGTGGGTCAATGCACCTACGAAAAAAATTTCTAGTTGTCACAAGGTTAGAAATGTGAGTGAGAATTGTAGGACCTGAACATAATTACCAAACAATGAACACATCAAAAATAAAGGAAAAGTGGATGTTAGAAAAAAAAAAGGAGATTAATCAAACTTGGAAGAAAAAGTTGGAAGTTGAAAGAATAGGAACAAATGAAGTCAAGATCACCCAATTCGATGGAGAAGGTGATCACAATGCCTCGAACTAATCACAAAAAGTATGTGAGGAAATGTAGATTTAATGACTTATCTTACATCAATTCCTAACATAAAATGTGCCAAAGTTCATATCTGCATATGAAAAGATGCATTAGAAAAAAAATTATGGAAAGAATAGTGTAATGAAATTATTTACATTTTGGATGTTGAGCATCAGTAATTTTATTTATATTGACTAAGTATTGCAACATGGATCAAGCATCCCAAAAAAGACTAAAACTAGTGTATAGGTCAAGTTAGATGGTATTGACCAAGATGTGTAAGGAAGACCTAGTTCAAAATGGTTAATGACAATCAAGAGAGTTGGATTCCACCTAATAGAGGGTACAACATTTATGACAACCATAATTTGAATGAATGAAGGTATATATCAAGAATTTGAAGCTATTTTACACACCTTACATTAAAATTTCAAGAGCATAGAGTGATTTCAGAAATTTGTGAAGAAATTTTTACGTGATTGAGAGTGGATTTTCTGTTGAAGTGTGATTGAGTATTGATCTTAATTTGTGTTGAGTTTTTAAAAAAAAAAAGTTTCAAAACCCTAAATGTGAAAATGGCATCATCATCATTAGTGGCGAAGAATCAAGAAGAGGTAAGACATATTCAATTGGTGAAGAGTGAAACTTTTCCTCCACCTAATTATCATGCTATACCTAAAATTTATATGAAAGGAGATTCAATGGATGTGTTATCATTGATATCACCTAAATTTATTATGATTCATGATGTATGGAGTTTTTATATTTATAAAATTGGTGAAGTTGGAGATTATGAAATTCATGTGACATATCAGAAATTGTGCAATGGAGTACTGAAGGATAAGTTCAAGATTATTGAGAGAAAATGGTTAACAAGTACCCTAGATTTTCTAAGAAATTTCAAATTTGGATGGATTAAGGTTGTATTGAGCCAAATTTGTGATATGGAGTTATGACTAGAGAATGGGCCAATCAAGATTATGAAGAAGATGATTCATGCTATTACATTTTATCCAACATTTGATGAAAAGAATACCATGTGTTTTCAAATAAAAGAAGCTATTGAGGAAAATGCCAAGTCTAAGTGGAATGGACAAGGCATGTCTATTTCAACAATCACTAATCCATTGATTGAGTTTGCTGTGAGAGTGACCCCTCATAAATTTTTATTAATCAAGCCAACTAAATAGTGTGTTGTGTATGTTTGTTGATCAAGCATGGAAAATTGTAATGAAAAATCATGAATATGATCTCATCAAGCTACAATGCTTTTAAATGGTAGAGAATCTATTAAATACTAGGAAAGAAAAGACTTAAATGTGTAAGTTTGGATCATTGATTGTGTGTATTTTCTTTTATACTTAGATTTATTTATCTACTATTGGAAATGTTTTATGGGAGAAAAATAAACTTGCTATTAAGTAGATCAATGAGTATATTAAAATTTTGGGAGAAAATGTTGAGAATGTTCTAGATGGATATTTTGAAGAATTCAAGCAAGAAATGAAAAAGTGATTAAGGATTCTAGCATCTTTCATCGAAAATCATTATAATGATGTGTGTTTTCTAGTTGATGTTGACTACACATATGTATAAGTAGTTGACATGGTGCAAGGTAGGAGAATCCCCAAAGGAGATGTCCTAGCCTCCATCAAATAACCACATAGTAGAAATAGAATAACAATGCAAGATCTGATACCAATCACAACTCTTTATTCATAAAATAATTGTTTACTTGCAATGTGCCAAGCTGTAAGGCCTTCCCAGTTATAGCCAAATACAAGCAAGTAATAGTTCTACAAGATCCCTTAAGATCCAATCCAAACTCCAGCTAGTCTAGATCCACACTCTGGTAGAAGATCTCAACTTGTGCTCACTAGCCACCAAGCAACCTCCTTGTTTCTAAATTGCAGCCACAAGGTCTTCTCCAACTTTATCCAAGATCCAAGTGTAAACTGCCTCACATTCGGTGCTCTATCCACACACTCACAACTCCACCACAATCCTTCTATAAACTACCTCACATTTGATGCTCTATCCATAGAATGAAGAAAACACACCCTTTAGCTTCCTCCTCTCCAAGCTTCTACTAAGAAGAGATCACACCTTCAAGCTTGATTAGAAATGCTCATATGTCTTGCTTAAATTGGTACTTTCCACCCAAGATGTTACCAACACAACCAATGTGAGATAAAAGGTAAATGCAACTACCTTTTAACAAATATTTAATTCCCACCCAAATACAAGTAAGCACCACCACATGGCCAAATGAATGTTAAATGCATGACTTAATAAAATGTCCACAAACTTCTAGAATTCCACCTACACACCTCGATAAATAGAATGACAACCATTTTATTTATTTTACTATTTATGCCACCTATGCACCTCAAAAATAGAAATTCTTTTTTTTCTCCTTTCCCCTTTTTTATTTTTTATTTTTTTTAATTTCCCATTCAAGATGCTTCTACATCAATAGTAAGTCAAGGGTAGCCTGGTTTAAACCTTTTGGTCATGAAATAGAGATTGATAAAGTGAGTGTAGCAAATACTACACTAATCAATGAAGAAATTGATGCAAATTCAAGCTCTTAGGAAAATATGAAGAAGAAAAATCTATAATAATTGTGGACATAAAGATTTCTTCTACTGATAAGAAGAGAAAGAAAATGATTGAAGACCTAGAAGGAAAGCTAGGCATACAAATTAAAGGTGAATAACATTTAATGCTAACACAAGGTCTTGGAGAGGATCAAGACAATAACAATAATGCAGATGAAGAGGAAGAAAGTGAAGAGAAATAGGGAAAAGCCCTAGCACTTGTCACCCCACCAGTAAAGATCAAGGCCAAAATAGTGAAAATCATTGAGCCTAAGGTGAGAAAGGATACAAAGAAGGTAACACCTACCCCTCTCTCATCCTACACCATAGAGACTAAGAATCAAGGTAGTGGTAGCAGTAAGTGTTGAGCCACCATTGAATAAAGGTGTGGTAAAGATTTAAAAACCAAGTAAAGGTTCAAGTGGTACAAGTGCAGTTAAGAGGAAAATTCCAACCACTAAAGGTCAACCAAAGAGAAGAATGTTATTAAAGAAAAGAGATGCAGAAGAGGAAGATGTAGAGAGAACCAAATTTGATGAACCTAGTCACCACCAATTTATTATGCATACAAATCATATAACTATTTACAAGGCATGTGGCAACATTAGAAACTCTACAAGTCTATGAGGTTTTAAATATCTCAAGTATGAAACATTAAGTGATACTAACAAGTCTAAGATAGAAGATGCCATGTTAGAAATGATGGCTAAGAACAAGCTAGCACCTATAGAGTTGTAAAATTAGTTTATAAGTGATTTTTATAGTAGACTTGAGGACAACTAGAAACAAACAACTATAATTGAAAAGAAAATAAGAGAAGGCACATTAGCTAGAATCTTGCCTGAGCTAACAAATAAGAAAAAGACAATATTTTGGAGAATTATAGGAATAGATTTGTTCCTAAATATATAACATTCATGATTTTACAAAATAAAGTTGAGGTTATTGTACAACAAAATGAATTATTGTGGAAAACCATTTTTGGATTAACTACAGAAGGAGTTGAATAGGAAAAAGAATAGGACATTGTAACTATTGAAGATGATCAAAGTAATAAAGAAGGTTTAGGTATGTCAAGCTCAAAAGGAAATATATCTCCTATTCATGCCACTACACCTGATACTCTTGTAATATAAAAAATAAAGGAATATCCTAAGGTAGGAGTCAAGGAACTAGAAAAGGAGGTAGAACAAAAGGAACAAGATAAGGATTTAAATGTAGACAAATATAATATAGGTCAAGAAGCACCACCACTCTCATGACCTTTTGATGAGGGAAACAAGGAGATGGTACAAAAAGAAGAGGAGAAAGAAAAAGAGAATGAATTTTCACAAATTCAGCTAAGTGTACTAGCTAATACTCAAATCTCATCATTGGATGATTTTGCACACCTAGTGCAAGACCTTTTAGATAAAATTATGACAATGCTACTATTATTGTTTCTAACATTGAAATACAAGTTAGACTGAGTGGTGATACCCCCTCACCTAATTTGACTATAGATGTGATGAGCAACAGTACTCTAAAGAAGGGAAAAGGAAATAAGAAGAATAAAATTTTTATGGGTATTACTATTATCTTGGATGAAGTTATTGAGCTACCAAATTATCATTTAAAGAATCTCACATTTGAATAGACTCTCGTCTTGCAAGACATTATCACAAGAAAGAAAAGACAACAAGAGATGAAGAGAGAGCAACAACAAAGGCAAGTGTTACATGACATTATGAATAGATTTGTTGATGCCTTTGATAAATAGACCATTAATGAGAAGGCCCCCATATCTCCCAATTAGTGAAAATTGTTGAAAAACTCAACACTAAGGATATTGAAGCAAATGAATTTCTAATGGTCTAGTCTAAGAATTTTTTTGAAAAGAAAGTATTGGAGAAAGTTTCTATTATGATTGCAGTAAGAAAAGTTGAATTGTCAAGACTAGTATAGAATATTAAGAACTTGTTCAAAAAATATAAAATCTCTAAAATATTCTTTGCGATGTGCCTAGATTTATAAATGAGTTTTAGAAAAACATGCTAAAGATTTAGGCTAATATGAAATTATCAAGAAACTCTATCTCTCAGTTAGTTGAATTGAGATCAATGCATTGCAATAGATTATTGTTTGTACAAGTGAGGCTATGCAAGCTACATATATTAGACAAAAAAATGTGAGCTAAGATTATCTCCATACAATCAATGTTGATACCTCACTTGGGGGTTATGCAATGAGAGTTGGCTTTAGCAAAGGATCTAATTCAAAGAGATCATAATATTTCCATTGCTGACAACTTAATTGATTTAGGTAGAAATTTAGAGATGAAGATTCATGTTTTAAAATTAGTAAGAACCACATGGGATCATGATCTTGCCATGATCATTCAAAATCACAAACTATTCATTGACAAGTATGGTTTGATTCCATCTACTCAGCCCCAGCAAAAAACATAAGTGACAAAAAAAAGGGGGGTAGATGATAAGAAATAAAAGTGAAAGTAGGGTAGATAAGAAAGAAATCAAGGGGATAAGATGATAGAATGGACTAAAATGACTAATCAGAGTTACAGAGCTTAGACTGGTAGAAGTCAGACAAGATATGACAAGCTACAATCAGACTATTTGAGTTTTTTGAATATATATTATATACAGTGTTGTAAGAGAAAGTTTTGAAGTTCTATAAGAGATGAGTCATAGGTATAGGGGGGGTACCATTTTTTTTAATGTAAAGATGTAATCATCACAAGGTGTTTTTTCCACTAATGTTAGAGGGGGAGATTGTTGGTCTCTAAGTTTTTGTTGGAAATACCAATGGGAAAGTAAGTTCTGAGAGGAGGGATGGGGGGGTGAATCAAAAATTAAAACTTTTGCCTCCAAAATGTGTTGCCAACATCCATCTCATAACTTAACATGTAAATTGAAATAACTTAGCATGCATCACATTCATAACATAAAGTAAATAACACATAACATAATAAATTGGTTACAAGGGAACCCTCCAATGAGAAGGTAAAACTAGGGTGGGGATGACACCCATAAATCTCCACTACTGCAATTGTAAAGTGTGGCCAATTATGGCTAAAGGCTTTGATCATAAGCTATGATCTACCCTGTGAAAGGTCTACCCTGTTAAATGCTTACAAAGACTATTAGGTCTTACCTTGTTAGAGGGTTTAAACTTGCAATAAAGTAAACACTTAGCTAAGAGATTTACAATAGCTTGTTAGGACTACTCACATAATAGATTTTTTCTACATCACCTATTAGAATGATTCAACACCTTGATCCTTCAGATAGCACCCTGCAGCTTGATTTCAGATCTCCTCATTACTATTTCAACCTTGGTCCTCATAATAATATATGTCTCCTCTATCCTTTCAATCATTTACTTTGTTATTCCCAAATTGATTCTACAATGTATAACTCTTTCTAAGCCATCTAAACCACCTTCAATGCTCTCTCAACTCTTAGCATTTGTCTCTTCTCATGCTCATAAACCTTTTAGGGTTTTCCTTTCTTAGATAAACATTGGTGGTGATGGATTAGGTAACAATAAATGGCTATGGTTGATCCTTATTACCACCTAATGCTTCCCATAATCTAATTAGTTGCATGTATTGCATAGGTATTTGTAATATGACTCTATACTTATCTCTTATAATCAAAATTATAATTATGTCAGCCCAAAAATGGTTTGCGTAGAAGTTTGTACCATAAAAACTTCTATGACATAAAATTTTGACTCAACATCCAAAGGCACTATTGCTCGACCTTCATTGTGCTATTAATAGTGATACTCAACTCTTGAATAGCTTGACACACTTTGTTTACTTGACACCAGAATCACTTGGCACATACTACTTACTTAGCTCCATCTATTGGCTTGGCACCTAAATGACTCAACATGCACTGACTTCTCAACACCTACTAGTGCTTAACACATACTATTCATATTAATCAATATGTATCATCTAAACAATTATGCTCGACATGCTTTGATCACTTGACTCACATTGATTGCTCTGCTCATTCCTATTACTCGAAATGCACTCTGCACTATTCTTTGTTGAATAATGACTATGTTATGTCACTACTTTTCCAAAACCAATGTGAGATTAACAATCTCCCCCTTTGACATGAGTGGCAAAAACACTTTGTCATGGCATATACATCTGTATCTAATGCATAAGACAAATAATGTATCTTCATTACTCGGCTTCAATACAAAACTTCAAAGTTTCAAAATTTGCAAAATTGTTTTCTATCTTCTATACCTTATTACTCCCCCTAAGTAAATTCTTCATTTCTATTTCTTCTTTCATTACTCCTACTGAGTAGATATTCTGCCTTGATAAATTTCCTTCAAAATTTCAAAAAAATACTTATCCAAAACTTCATATCCCCTTAATCCAAAACTTCATATCCACATTTTTAACACTTATGTCATTTGGGCTATACACTAAAGTGTGTCTATCTAGGAATGGTTGGTGTAGCTCCATGATAATCTTAATTGTTGCATCCCAACTATCACATGTTGCATCTAATGAATAAATCTATATTTCAAGATTAGCAGATAGGTCAACTAAGCCTTCATGGGTAGAAAGATGAGAATCTTTCTTCATCAAAGTTTCTGCATAGGCTAGTTTCTTGTGTAGCACTTCCATGTGAGGTGTTAACATGGATTGGATACTAATCAGAGTGGACCAAATATTTTCATCATGTGCCTATAGCTCGACAAACCTACTCTAAGATGATAGTAACTTTTGAAAGTGTAATTGACTATTACCTAAAGATTGTTACAATGTGGTACCTATGAATTATAAATCTCCTGACAGCTAGTCAATAGCCTATTGATTTTCCTTAGTAAATAGATCAACATTTCATTGCTTTGTGTAGAAAGAGAAAATTTTCTCTAACACCTTCTTCATGCTTTACATTTTGGTTGCTAGATCAACCTGTGTTAGTAAAATAGCTCTAGATATCTTCTCTAAGACCTTTTTATGAAACTTCCTTTTTGATCATTCTAACAATTTAACATTAGAGTTAAGGTCTTCATCCTTGCTCTTTTCCATAATGGTGACAAGTTGCTCTTTAATGGGCTTTTCTTTATTCATTTCTGGGAGGCTAAAAGCATTAATAAATATATCTTTAATCTCATGCAAAACTTACTTTTGCTTATGCTCCATCCTTAATATTTCTTGCCTCTTCTTCCTCTGTAGAGCTTCCTAAAGAATGTTCATCTCTTCAATATTATGAATGGTGCTCCCCTTAATACCATAGATACAGAACAGAAACAAAGAAACAACAACAAATGTGAGAACAAAATATGGACTTCTTATTTGCACTATAAATGTGAAATTACAGAATTCATAAGTACAATATGCTAACCCACATGGGCACCTTCATTACAATAATCTACAAGACTAAGTTGTGATCTATCACCCATAGCTATTCTAGACAATATTCAGGTCTTTCTTAAATAGGTAATTTTATGTCACCTAGAAAGGTTCTAGACATTGAAACTTCATACCTAGGGCCGATAGACCCTAAAAATACATAAAAAGTCAGCCAAATACATCTTTGACAATTATTTTAGATATTTAGGGTAGCCCAACTTCAGAAGGCCATAACTCTCAAACTGTTGCTCCCATTGGCTATTATAACCACTTTTTAGAAATGCTAGCTCATGATCTATAGGCCTAGAACCATGTAAGCACCCTTTTGTTGACTTTTCAAACCTCATCCGAGCACTCTAAGGCCTCCAACGGTGAGCCTACAAATTTTTCTGCACATTTCTCCACTAGAAATCTGCAATAATTTCTCTAATACTTAAGTTGGAGAAATGAGATTTTAATGGTAGGCTTATATCTCTAAAATGAACTTTCCTATAGAAAATGAGAACATTTCAAGCTCATATGAAAAACTTAGTAAAGATTGAAAGTTTCCATAAATAGTAACCACCATGTCTACTAGTCCTTATTAAAATAGAAAAGACTAAAAAATATATATTTTTGGGTGATGCAATATTTCTCTTACACCTAGGATGCTCCTACATCAAACACCCAAGGTAATTTGAGAAGTGACCTCATCACATCTCAGGTGTTCAGAGGAAAACCAAGATGGTTAACCTCCTCCCTTGCTAGCCATGATGAATCCTCTACTATCATCCCTTTCCATTTGACTAGGTATTCTTCATAAAAAAATTTCCTTGTACTTTTTTCAACATGAATGTCCAATATCTCCTTAATCTCCTTTGTAGGCAAACTAGCTACTGGAATACTCTAGTGCACTTTGGTAACTTCATCTCCATCACCTCCTTCATAACACTCCATCAAATCTAAAATATTAAATACTAGTGAAATATTCAATTCAACAAGTAACTCCACTTCATAAGCATTTCTAGAATTGTGCTTTTTCACTATCTTGCACAGTCCAAACTTCTTCATCTTCAACATATTATATGTATCCACTAAAAAATTCTCCTTTCTCAAATAAATCATGACTTCATCTCCAATATAGAATTCCTTATACCTCCTTTTCACATCTACCTTAGCCTTCTACTATGTATTCATCATTCTAATGTGCTTCCTCACCTCCTCATGGATGTTCTTCAAATGTTCAACAAATTCTTCTGCTTCAGCACTACTTATCTCTCCTTTATCCAACTACCTCAATTCAAAAGCATTTCTGGGACTACTCCCATATGCAATCTAGAATGGTGATTTACCAATACTCTTATTGACAAAATTATTATATGCAAATTCCACCTATGCTAAAATCAAATCCCATTGTTTTGGCTTGTCTCCAACCAAACATCTCAACAAGTTTCCCAAACTCTGTGTCACAACTACCATTTGTCCATTAGTCTATGGATGATGTGATGAACTAAACTTCAACTTCATCTTCAATTCTTTCATAATGTATGCCAAATTTTTTTTAAAATTTGGTATCTTGATCTGAAACTATACTCTTTGGTAGACCATGTAGTCTCACCACTTCTCTAAAAAGCAACTCTGCCACATGAACAACATCACTAGTCTTCTTGCAAGCAATAAAATATGTCATCTTTGAAAACTTGTCAACCACCATAAAAATATAATCATGCCTACATTGTGTCCTCAATAATCTAAGAACAAAATCCATGCTAACATCCTCCCATGGCTTATCTAGTATAGGTAATGGCTGATATATCCCTATATTCCACTTCACTCCTTTCACCATCTAACATACTCTGCAACTCTGTATAAATGTCTTCACATCTTGCCACAACTATGGCTAGTAATAATTCTAAGCAACCAAAGCTATGGTTCTATCTCTACCAAATGTCTAGCCAATCCTCCATTATGCTTCTCCTTAATGAGATTCTCTCTCATTGAACTTCTAGAAATGCACAACTAGCTTCCTTTGAACAACATACTATCCTAGATCATAAAATCCAACCACTTTGTCCTATCAAGTATAATAGGTTTTGTACAAGCATTCCATTCTTCACCAAAATCAAGATCATCTAGATACAAAGTACCAAGTTCATTGAACCCAACACCTCTATCTGCATTCCTATCAACAAAAGTTGTTTTCTACTAAGAGAATCTGTAACTTTGTTAGACTTCCTACTCTTGTATTTCAAAAAGAATGTATAACTCTGCAAAAATTCAATGATCTTTAAATGCCTTTGGTTCAATTTTACTTGACTATTCAAATACTGCAAAGCTCAATGATCAGTATACAAAAAAAACTCCTGAGGAAGAAGATAGTGTCTCCATTTCTTCAATGCTTGAACTATAGCATAAAATTCTTGATCATAAACAAAATATTTTCTTTTTGCATCATTCAAATTCTCACTAAAATAAGTAACAGGTCTACCTTCTGGGCTCATAACAGCTCCTATTGTAGTACTACTAGCATCACAATCTACTTGAAACACCTTGTTAAAATTAGGAAGTGTTAAAATAGGTTGCTCAGTAACTTTCTATTTCAATAGATTAAAACTCATATCTCATATATACTCTTATAGCCCACTTAAATTATTTCCTACCCCCTCTCATTATTTTAGTCAAGGGTCCACAAATAATGTTAAAACCTCTTATGAACTTTCTATAAAAACTAGCGAGTCCATGATAAGATCTTACCTCTATCACACTCTTTGGAGTAGGCCATTCAAGGATAGCCTTCACTTTCTCTAGGTCCATTTTCATACCTTCTACTAAGACTACAAACCCCAAGTACACCAACTCCTTTATAAAACTTATTTTCTTCGGGTTTATCAGCAACTTTTCTTCCCTTAACTTATCAAAAACCTTGGAAATATGGATCAAGTTCTCCTCCAATGTCTTGCTAAAGATCAAAATATCATATAGGTAAATAATGAAAAACTTACCCATAAACTCCTTCAGTACCTCATTCATGAGCCGCATGAAAGTGCTTGGTGCATTGGTTAGCCCAAAAGGCATGACTAACCATTTGTATAGTCCTTCTTTGGTCTTGAAAGTAGTCTTCCACTCATCACCTTCTCTCATACAAATCTAATGGTATCTACTCTTCAAATCTATCTTTGTGAAATACTCAGGCCCACTCAAATAGTCCATAATAGTATCCATCCTTGGTAATGGAAATCTATACTTGATTGTGATCTTGTTGATAGCATGAGAATTTGTACACATCCTCCATTCTTCATTTTTCTTTGGTTCTAGTATGGCTAGTAAAACACATGAACTCAGACTCTCTTGAATCAACCCCTTCTATAATAACTCATGAACTTGTCTGTTCAACTCTTCACTTTCTACTGGTGTTATTCTATGTGCTGCCTTGTTTCAAAAATTGGCTCCTAGAACCAAATCTTTCTGGTGACTAATATTCCTCATTGGGGGTAATCCATCAGGTACATTATCTGATACAATATTAGAAAACTCTCCCAACATATCTGCAACTTATGTAGGTACCTCCTCTACTTCTTCTTTATGATCTTTTGGAATTATAGAAAAAAACATATGCTCACACATCATACTTTTGAGAAACTCTTTTCTATAAAAAAAACATATTATGGTAGCACTAAATACCTTTTCTACTTTATCCTTCAATGGTTTCAACTTATATTTTGCCCCATCCTTGGTCAAAGTGTAGGTATTTCCTCGCTCATCATGTACAACATTCCTGTCAAAGTTCCATGGCCTATCTGATAACATATGACATATGTCCATAAGTATGATATCACAAAGTACCTCATCCTGATAGCTTCTAATCTTGAACTTCACTAAGAACTACTCATGGACTATCATGTCCCCTTTTCAAATAATTAAAAATAATAATCTTTGCTAAGGCAGGCAGGCCCAAAAAGGTGAAGTTTCGGAAAAGGGGATAATCTTTGGAAGCTAATGGAATAATAAATGAAAATTGTTATTAAAATACATTTTATTAACCCCTCTTAGATGTGAGTTAGGGTTATGCCCTCTTTTAAGGGGTTTGGAGGCATTTTGGGCTAATTCCAGAACTTGATTTTTGCTCATTTCTTTATTATTCTTCAGAGGCTGCCAAACCTATGGAGAAGGAGACCCAAGAATAGAAGTTTACAAGTTTTTAGGAAGGCTAAGAATGGGATTTTGAAGCCATTCCATGTGCTTTCTCATGCAGAGTTTGCCTTTGTGTTGAACAATGCAGATTTGTGAGTTTTCAGGTGTGTTTTTGTAAGAGTTTGGTGTTTCCAGTTGAGTATTTCATATCAGTTTGAGTTGCTGCTGTATGTTAGAATTTTAGATGTTAAAATAGATCTGAATATATGTATTTGGTCATGATTATACTTTTGTGATAGATTATTAGTGTTTATGTGGTGTTTCAAGGCTATTTTATGTTGTTTTCAGGAGCCTGATGAGCATTGTTTTTATCCTCCATTTGGGAGCTGTTGTGTAAATGTTATATAGATCTGAAAATGTCATTTTTTAGGCTGTTATGCTGCTGAAATTTCTATAAATATGTCCAATTTTAGGTTTACTAATAATATGTGAAGCTGTGAAGTTTTTGGCACTATTTTTGACATAGCCGATTTGGGGTTTACTGAGAAATTGGTGGATCTTTGAAAGATTTGTTGTTTGATATTAAAGATTTGATTTGAGGCTTGAAATATCATATAAAATTAGAAAAGGGACATTTCAGTAGTATCAGAGCTATGATCTTGCCAGCCTAAGGGTTTGTAGAAGTTTGCATGTCAGTTTTGACAACTACCCAAATCTTGCATGTCAAAATTTATGGTTGCATGCTACTTCTAATCATTTGCATGTTAGTTCTTGGTGCATTTTTTGGTTGCATGTTTCTTCTAATCAGCTACATGTCAAAATATATGGTTGCATGCTACTAATCATTTGCATGTTAGTTTTTGGTGAATTTTGTGGTTGCATGTTTCTTCTAATCAGCTACATGTCAAAATCTATGGTTGCATGCTACTTCTAATCATTTGCATGTTAGTTCTTGGTGAATTTGGTGTTTGCATGTTACTTCTAATCAATTGCATGTCAAAATCTATGGTTGCATGCTACTGCTAATCAATTGCATGTTGGTTCTTGGTGTTTGAAAAAGTTATAACCTATTGGGGTTACACTCTACTTTATCTAGAATGGACAGGTATAGTACAAAGTCTCAGAGGACACGATCTTGGAAAATTGATATCCAGAGTCAAAACAATAGAAAGGATGGTTATTTAGACATTCAATATAAACTTAGGAAAATAAGCCATGACATGTCTGAACAGTTACTTCTAATCAATTGCATGTCAAAATCTATGGTTGCATGCTACTTCTAATCAATTGCATGTTAGTTCTTGGTGTTTGAAAAAGTTATAACCTATTGGGGTTACACTCTACTTTATCCAGAATGGACAGGTATAGTACAAAGTCTCAGAGGACATGATCTTGGAAAATTGATATCCAGAGTCAAAACAGTAGAAAGGATGGTTATTTAGACATTCGAGATAAACTTAGGAAAATAAGCCATTGAGATTGTGCTCCATTGGGGTCCAGTGACTCTGTAATTGTGGGTACTAGCTTGAAGTTTGGCACGTTCCACTCTACACCTTTAACCAACATCCCAGATCCTCTTTTCCTCTTGCTATTGCTGCTACTCTGAGTTTCCATGGCTACTCGATAGATGAGAGAATTTTTTTGAACAAATTCTTCACTACAAACTTGCTCAAAATTGCTTGGATGCACCCGAAATCACTTAGCTCTGTGAATTTTGAAGTTGCAGTGAAAAATGAGATCAAATTCTACCCTTTTGATGAAAATTTCTTCATAAATGCTGGATACCATAATGACATAGTGCGTGACAGACTGTCATCCACTCACTTTCTTAGTAGAATCTTGTGACTCAATGATCAAACAAAACTATCATTATTCCTGACCTAGTTTAGTTGAGTTTGTGACCAACCTTGCTTGGTAAGACCTGATCTCATGTGATCCCTTTGTATCTAAAATACTAATTTGGATCTTCTACTTTCCTTCATTTGGAACTGCTTAAGATATAACTTGAATATGTAGTTCTAGTTCCTCCTTTTAAGAATCTAAATAGAAATGGTGGAGTCACCCACTTCTTGAGTGACATGGCCATCATTTGAACTATTTTTCTTGGTAGATTTAGGAATCCACTACTATCTCATCTACTTGTTGATGTTGTTAGCTTTAATTTTCTTTTCATCTTTAATTCTTCCTCTATTCATGTAGATTTTAGCTATATGACCAAGTTCAATGCATGTATAACATCTTACTATTGTATCCCTCTTTCTCAAGTGATGCCTTGCATAGTCTATGCTAATGTGTCCATATTCTCCACAATAATGACATCTACACCAAGTATTCTAGTCCCAACCAAATATTGCTTTGACAATTTGTTCAGTTAGATTGAATGATTTGGATCTACATTATGATGCCTTGTGACTTTGTTTCTTGCATTTGTGACATTTACCTTCAAAATTTATTTTCTCCTTGCATTCATTAGCTTTATGACCATGTTTACTACAATTGTAGCATTTTCCATTGAATTTTGCCTTTCCATTGCTCCAAAATTTGTTTGATGTATGACCTAACTTACCACAATGATTGCAAGTAGGTTATTTATTCCTTTGGGAACCTTGCTTGGAAGATTCACCTTCTTCTTTGTATCCAAGTCCTACTTTACCTTTTTTCCTATAAAGATTCTACTCACTTTGTTGATTTAATTGATCCATATTTGCTTGGGATTTCATCACCCTTTCATTGAGTTGCTTTTTAGAAATTAGATCAGCTTTCAATCTTTCATTGATTTGTCTTTTAGTGATTAGATCATTCCTTAAGCTTTCATTTTCAAATCTTAGATTCATGATTTCCTCATTTGTATTTGAGACTTGACTGATAAGACTTTCTTGCTAAAGGGATTGGTTTTGATTTGCATTGTTTCTTGCCTCCAAGTCTTCACTTTCCTTATTCCTTTGTTCCAAGATTTCACACATTCTTATTGACTAAACTTCTTGTTCTCTTTTCAATTCTTACCTCGTCTTGCAGGGAACCATTCTTTTCTAGGAGTTCTTTGATTGCCTCATTTACTTCATTTGAACTGCTTTAGGGGAAAAAGTCTTCAATCCTTTCTTCAACATACTGATGGTCATTCATATGTTTTGCAAGTTCCTTCCTTTTTTTTATGGATTGGGAAAGATGCTCTTTTGCTTCCTTGAGTTGAGCTATGGCCATCTCCAGATCTAGCTTTTCATTACCAATAGATTTATCAAGTCTAAATATCTCCATTGTCCTTGATCTTTGCTCAAGTTGTCAAACTTTATCTTGAGAACCACAAAGCTCTGATACCAATTGTTGCAAATAATTAAGACTAGCTAGGTTACTGAGAGGGGAGGGGTGAATCAGTAACCTCAAGAACTTTAAATCAATCAACATAAATCATTCACCATTCATTCATCTAATCTATTGCATGCATGAAAGAATAAACATTCATAACACATGAACACAGTATTTTGGTGACCCAGAAATCTTCCAAATAGAAAGTAAAATTGGGGTGGGGATGATACCCACTAAATTTCACTACTAAAATATAAAGTTGGCCTATTAGGGCTTACATTGACCACTTCTGATGATCTACCATGTTAAGAGAAATTTGGACTACTAGATCCACCTTGTTATAGGTTTTACAAACATACAATGGAGTATGCACTCTATTAAGAGATTTATACAAAGATTGTTAAGTCTACCCTATTAAAGGATTTGGAAAACTGATTCATATATTAGAATGAAACAATATATCTAACTTACAACTTGATTCTTGAATATATCTTTGAAGTACAAATCACCTCTTATGATTGATGTGTCTTTTCTACTCTTTGTAGACCTTGCTGAATGCTCTACTTTGCATTCAGTCTTCAAAACATTACATATTCCTTCCTTTATATTTCTCATCCATACTTGTTCACACATCCATATATTGCAAATGGTACAATACATTACATATATACCATTCTAATAATTAAAAATGCAAGGTTGGCTAAAACACAAGTAAACAAAATATTACTCAGTCGGCCAAATAGTAGAAAACTCAGGTTTTTCAAGTTGACTTGGTGAACTTCTAATATTCAGCATCCACTGCATTACTTGGCATCATCATGCACTTGGTAGAAGTAGAAGCTTATTCCATACTAGTCACACAATGTAGCTTTTAATTTGGTAACCATTGGAGACTCGATAGATATAGTGTTACTTGGTAGATACTAAATCCTTTGTTTACCTTGCTGTCACTCAGTAAACACTACACATCCATCACCTAGTAGACACTAACTTCTCATCACGCAAACTAATGACTTGGTAGACACTATAACGATCGGTGACCATTACTTGCTCGATGAACACTATAATCTTAGTAAACACTACTAGACTACACACTCACTCGATAGCTTTAGGAAAGCTCAGTGTAAACTGAGAAGCATGGTTAACATTGGATTGCTCAGTATAAACTGTAGACTGAGTGATCAGCTTAGTAACCATTCAGAATTGAATAAGTGTTGTCACTAATGACAAATACAACATAATGCCAACAAGAATTTAGTAAGGAAATAGTGAGTTCCTATTGCCAAGAAGCATGGTAGAATTTTACTATTGTAAATGAGGCCTTACCACACAGTAATATCCCTTCTGCATTTACCCCTAAAGCAATCATGAATCCATCCAGTGTTCACCTTGATATTCCATTATCAATAATGGCTCCCAATAAGACTCCTATTGTTTCCACTAATGATTTTCTTCAGGCTATTTCTAAATTGTTACAAGAGAACCAACAACTTCGTACATGACTCCAAGTTTAGACATAGGGCAATAATGCAAGAAAAAAAAATGCAGTGATCCATTTAGAGACTCTGAAGAAGCAACTGACAACATCATTACTCTTCCACCTAGTTTTTATATATGTCTACATAAGGACATGCATAATCCTTAAGTTGGGGGGAAAGGTTGGGTGCCAAAAGGGTCTTATTATTGAGTATCCTCTATTTTTCCTTATTCCTATAGTCTTTAGTCCTATTTTTCCAAATTAATTGATAGGAAATTAGAATAATTATAACTTATTTGAAGATGGAAGAATAAATCTTGGAAGAGGTCAATTATGTGGAAAATGATATATTTTTGATTAATTTTCTATAGGAACTAAGGATGCATGAATGGATATGGAGCCAAACACCTAGTTGGAGAAGTACATAGTTCGAAGGCTATAGTTTTACTATGGTATTTTGGGGAATTAGTTTTGACTATTTGAATAGATTGATTTAAGGCCTTACATTATATTGGCCAAGTTTGTTTTGTAATTAAGTATTTGTGGCCAAAACTATGATCTGAACTCCTCTATGTTTAGGGTGAAGTCCATCGACCATTATAGCTTAGTTATTAGTTAGTTGAACATCTTGAACCTATATAAGAAAATGTTAATTGCAAGACAATATGGATGCTGATATATGAAAAGCTCTATTAAAATTATCCTTCTATGTTCATCGTAATAGAAAAGTAGAATTTATGTAGCAACAGGTGTTAATTTAATTCTCACCATGTGAACTAGAGGAAGGCCCCCTCTTGGGAAACTTGGTGAGATCATTTTAGTTATAGATTTTTTTATATTTATTGTACAATCTCTTTCATTGAATTCTAAATGCATGACTATTAACTGGTGTGAATATTGTTGTGTGTAAGAAATTGAATTATTACTTTGTCATTAAGATTTAATCATGGGACTTCACTATTTATCATTTCCTTGCTCTACACAAATGTACTATAGTCATTCATTATTACACCATCATCCATTGTTACATCATTTCTAATTGCCACAATCCCATAACCTGCCCTAAATCTATTATCCACGTTGTAGACCAAATAACTTCATGTCGCAAATCCTCACTCAGCCTCACATAACTACCAAGCTTCTGCCACAATCCATCTCACCTCCTATCACAAATCACATTTTTTTCTAGAGTTCCGACTACAAATCATTTCCTATCACTTTTCATTCTTCAAAACTATATTATTGAAGTCCCAATTCCTATGTTAGTGTTGATATTTGGTTATATCTCTAAAGGAATTTAAGTGTAGTGATTAAGATAGATATGTGATTACTTTATTGATTTAATCATAAATAAGAGTGATAATGTTTTCTTAGAATAAAATATTCATTATATACAAGGGATGCTTTGATGTGATGTGTGGTTTTACTTATAGTATTCATTCATACATGTTTGGTTTGTATAGTTACAATTGTCGACATATCAATCAAGTTTATTATTAGTGACACACACTTATTCAGATTGTATATAGCCACCAAGCTTATTTTTTAGCTCTTAGTGTTTGCCATGTAATTTAGTTGTCACTGAGTTCTATAACCACTACTGAATCCTTTGGACAAATCCCAATGGTTACCAAGCAAATTTAGTTAGTGCAAAGTCTAGTAGTTTAAATCATACATTTTTGTATATTTCAAGTTTACCAGTGGTTACCAAGCATTGCAATATCTACCAAGTTCATAGTTCTTGAGATGGGAAGCTAGTGTTAACTAAGCTACTCTATGCTAACCAAGTGATTCAATGTTTTCTAAGTTGCACAATATCTACTGAGTCACTAGTGCATAATAACTTCAAGACTACTTGAAAGTGATTAGTATGGACTAAGCTTCTACATCTATTGAGTGCATGATGATGCCAATCATTGACAGTTGATGTCGAGTATTAGAATCTCATCAAGTTAGTCTTCTAAATGTGAGTGTCTTCATGTGGGCTAACTTTATAATATTTGTGATAACTTGTATCATGGCTGACTTTGTAATTTATAATTTGGATTAGTACATATGTAATGTATTATACCATATAAAAATTTTGTAGAATGTGAATGTGGATGTGTGTGCATGGATGTAATGTGAATGTAAATGTGAAAGTTCAAGTTATGAATGCAACAAAAAAAGAGAAAATCATAAAGGCGATAATAACATAAGGAGCAGTAGAGACATATCTATCATAGAAAGGTGATTAGTACACAAAGGAATCTCTTTTTGAAAACCTAGTTGTAAATCAAACATCTACTACTGCTTCATCCTAATAGGTGAACCAATCAAAATCCTTTAACAAGGTAGACCTAATAGTCTTTCATAAATCTCTTTATTGAGTGCATACTTCATTGTATGTTTGTAAATCCTCTCACAAGGTCGACCTAGTAGTCCTAATTGCTCCTAATAGGGCAAATCATCAGAAGTGATCAATGTAAGCCTTAAAAAATCAACTTTATGTTGTAGTATTAAAGTTTGTAGGTATCATCCCCAACCTAGTTTTACTTTCTATTTGGAAGGTTGCTGGGTCACTAAATCTTTATGTCAAAGTGTTATGGATGCTTTCATGTTTTAAATTTCTCATGCATGCAATTAGATTAGGTGTGATGAATTAAGTGCTAATAGAATTATTGGATTAAAAATTTAAATTGTTAAAGTTTTAAAAGTTACTGATTCAGCCCTCCCCTCTTACTAACTTAGCATAGTCTTCAATATTTCCAACAATAGGTATCAGAGCTTTGTGGTTTTTAGGAGAAAGTTCAATAGCTTGAGCAACAAGGATATGGAGATATTCAGACTTGACAAAGGTATTGAAAATGAAAAGTTGGATCTAGAAATGGCCATTTCCCAACCCAAGAAAGCTAAGGAGCAACTTTCCCAATCCATGAAAAGAAGAAAGGAACTTGCAAATCAAATGAATGATCATCTCTACATTGAAGAAAGAATTGAAGATTTTTACCCTTCAAGCAGCCTAGATGAAGCAAATGAAGCAACCAAAGAACTTCTAGAAAAGAATGGTTCCTTGCAAGAAGAAGTAAGAAAGCTAAGAAGAGAACAAGAGATTTAGTTAGTAAGGTTATGTGAAGTATTTTAATAGAGAAACAAGACAAAATAAGAGATAGATGGAAGGAACAATGAAATCTAGAATCGATCCCTTTAGCAAGTAGACCTTATTGATCAACTTTCCAATGGAAATGAGGAAATCATGAGCCTAAGATTTGAAAATGAAAGAATGAAGAATGATCTAAATTCTAAAAGGAAAATTAATGAAAGAATAAAAAATGATCTAAAATATAAAAACAAAATCAATGAAAGATTGGGGAATGATCTAAACTCTAAGAAGAAAATCAATGAGAGAATGATGAAGTCTCAAGAAGACATGAATCAATTGAATGAGCAAAAATGAAAAGTAGGAATTGGATACAAAGAAGAATGTGAATCCTCCAAACAAGGTGCTCAAAATAATCAAAGACCTACTTACAATCACTATGGTAAGATAGGTCACACATCAAACAAATGTTGGAGCAATGAAAAAGCAAAATTCAATGGAAAATGCTACAATTGCAATCAGCATGGTCATAGGGCTAATGAATGCAAAGAGAAAGGAAGATTTGAAGGCAACTATCATAAATGTAAGAAACATGGACACAAGGCATCAGAATGAAAAACCAAGACATTAAATCATGTAGAGAAAATTGTGAAAGCAATATTTGGTTGGGACTACAATACCTGGTGTAGATGTCATTAGTGTGGAGAATTTGGACACATTGGTATAAATTGTGTTAAACATCATATGAGGAAAAGATGTACACCTAAAGATGTTTCATTTGTATAGAACTTGGTTATCTTGCCAATAATTTTATGAATACTGGTAGAATTGAAGATGAGAAGAAGGCAAAAGTTGATAACATTCGAACACAAATGAAAGAACAATGGATTCCTAAGTCTATTGAGGATACTAGTCTAAGCAATGATGATCAAGTCACTCAAGAGATGGGTGACTCTACCATTTCTAATTAAGTTCTCAAGGAAGAACTGGAACCAGGCTATTAAAGAAGACATCTAAATCGGTTCTAGTTGAAAGGTGACAAAGATCCAAATTTGTATACAAGATGCAAAGGGATCACTAAGAAAGATCATATCAGTTATTACCAAGTTACCTTCTCTACTGAGTAAGATTGGGTCATAGACTATACTAAGAAAGGTTGGGAGTAATATAGAAACCTATGGTTACCGAGTCATAAAGATGTCACCATGTATTCAATGCCATGTAGTGGATGATAATTTGTCAACATATCTACTTTTCTATCAAGAATTAATGGAAAAATTTCATCAAAAGACATGGAATTGAATTCATTTGTTACCATGAATTTTCAAGTGCTATTGTGAAGAGAGATTTTTAGTGCGATCAAAGCAACTTGATCAAATTTCCAACAAAAGTTTTTTGAAGTTCTCTCAATCTACCAAGAAAAAATGGCATCCAGTAGTAGCAAGGTCAAGTGAGGATCTAAAATGTTGGTTTGAGGATTTGAATGGAAAGTGCTGGATTTCAAGCTCACTCCCACAATTGCTAAAACCCTAGATCCAAGTGGAGCTCAATCTCAAATTCCTCCTAAGGTACTTCGTATCAATGAAATTTGTACTCATTTCAAATGTGCTATTCAAGAAATTGGTAGTCTAGAAATGGATGATACCCTAGGTTAGTTATGTGTAAAAGAAGCCTTAAAACCCAAGCATCAAAATCTGGAAGCCAAAGGGTTGACACATATTCCTCATATGCCCCAAGAATTTCAAATTAAATGGATAAGGTTTATCCTCAGCTAGGTGCATAATAGGTAGCTATGGTTAGAACAACCAATTCTAATAACAAAGAAGATGATTCATCGAATCACTAGACTCCCTATGCTAGCCAAAGCCAAAAAGACAAAAACCCTAGGTTGGGCAGAGTTGGAGAAGAAAACCCTAGCTGAATGGGATGGAAGAGGAATGAAAATCATCAGTGTTGTTGATGTAGAACTAAAATTTGGAATTCATGTTATTGCACACAAGATATATAGTTCAAGCCGACTAAACAATGTGTCATATGAAGCTGTGGATTTGGCATACAAGGTGGTTAAGAACAACTTGTCATATGACCTTGCCAACCTATTGTTGAGACAACTCAACAAAAATATGGAGAGTATAAGAACATCAAAGAAAAACCTATTCAAGTTTGGTTCATTTTTTACCTACATATTGTTTTATGTACATAAGTTCTTCCCTTCTAAAGGCACTGTAGTCTAGAGAAAAGATGTGCTTGTGCTCTACCAAATAAATGAATATATTGCCAAGATGGGTGAAAACTACAACAGTATCATGGACAACTACTTTGATGTATTCAAGGAGAAAATGAACAATAGGTTTAGAATTTCAAAGAAGTTAGTTGAGGATTATAAGGATAATGTATGCTTCATGGTGGACAATGTCAAGGTGTATATATAGGTATTTAAGCATAGAGTTGCGTGGGTGCAACCTCTTGGCTATGATGTGAATATTGATGAGAAAAAGGATATCATTGGATCCCTTCTCAATGAATTAGTTGATCCCAAGGCCCCTTACTTTAGAATGTATGATGAAGCCAAGGCTAAAATTGAACTAGAAATAAAGCTCCCATAGGTGGTCAACAAAAGAAAGAGAAGGATAGAAAAGCTGAAATCAAGTGCACCTTTCTTGTTAACCAAGGGAAAAGGTGAGGATGTGGAGGAAGTAGAGGATGAGGAAGAATCTAAAAAGAAGAAGAATTTTTGAAGAAAAAGGGCAAGGTGATCATCACCAAGCCAACAAAGTCATCCTTTGTAGTCTTCGCAAGGATGACACAAAAGAAAGTTGATAAGGGTGGAGGTGACATTATATTCAATAGACCTCCACCACCTTCCAAGATAGGTTAAAGAAATTGGAAGAATGAGCAAGGATAATTTTTTTTAAATCATTGAAATATGATATTAGGACTGAGGCTAAGTAGAAGCAAGTTGAAGACCTGGTGTTGAATAAAATGGGTAAGTGGAAATACTCACCAAATTAGCTCACTTATCAAGTTCCTAGTGAATTATTAGAAAACATAAAGCCAAGATGGGATTTTTCTATGCAAAAAGTTAAAGATATAAAAAACCTGAGGCAATTATTATTGAGCATATCAGATTCTAAGGTGAAAGAGTCATTAAAGAAAAATGAAGAAAAATTGACTCTAGAGTTTAATACTTGTTTGGTTTTGATCAAGGACATTGAGAATGTTGTTAGGAATGCTACAAATACTTTGAAAAATGTCAATCATCTTCATAAACTAGGCGAATTTCTAGTTGAAGTAATGGATGATGAAGAAGAAGAAGAAGATAAGGAGAAAGATGAGGAAGAGAATGTTGAAGAAGTGACTAACTTTGATAATGAACAAAATGAAGAGGATCAAGGACTAGAGGCTGCTCAAGAAGAAAAGAAAGATGATGAGGAGACTGACCTAGTCAAGATAGCTACAATAGTCATTGCCTCACTTCCTCACTCCTTGAGCAAACCATTGACTACATCAAGTATGGAGATAGCTTTAGCAAGTTTAATTGTGACTCCTAGTGATATATCAAATGTCCAATCACTCTTTACCCCAACTCAGCTTAACACTTCAATAACATAAGTGACTTCCACTTCATCCACTAAGCTATAAACTCCTTCTTCATCTACCAAGTTGAGTACTTCAGTTTTGACTTCTCCAATTTTGTCTACTTCAATTTTGAGTACATAAGTGGTAAGCACAATAGCTTTGACTACTTTAGTTTTGTGTACTAAAATTTTGACTTTATCAATTTTGGATTCTTCAAGTATTTCTATAAGTATTCCATCAGTTAGTACAGTATCAGTTTTTACTGAAAGCCCAAGTATATCTACCATTGTTTCCATTCTAGATACAAAAGCAACAAGTGCAAGGATAGTTGAGCTTAAGGTTCAACTGAGCACAAAATTTTTGGGAAAAGAAAAGGAGATAGAGGAATACATTGATTTAGATGAAAAAATAGTAATCCCCAATTGGGATATTTATGAGCTTACTCCTGATAAAATGCAGACATTTGGTGAACTCCTCCAGAAAAAGGCTAAATATCAAAGACTAAGAGAGGAGAGAGATAAAGAGTATAAGATAATTGAAGATGCCAAGAACATTTTGTCCAAGGTGAAAGGAATTGAGCTTGATTCTTCTCAACCTATTTTGTATCAACTAGTAAAAGCAGTCTAGAAATTTAATGAGGACACTGATGGACAAGACAAGCTAGTAGAAAAGGTTGAAAGGAAATTTAATAATAAAGTGTTGGACCACATTGCTTAGCAAATAGCCATTTATTAAGTAGATATTTCTATAATTTTGGTCAATCTTGAATCATCCAGTTCAAATGTGTCATCACTTTTTGGAAACTATGTGATGTATCTGAGTTTATAGAGGAAATAAAGGACAAATTGTCCAAAAATAGATCTAAAGGCTAGTGCTCAATAGCTACAACTTGACCCTAGTTCAAGCTCTGCACATTTCAAGAAAATCAAAATTCTTTTAGACATGCAAGCGAAATTGCTAAGAGAAGAAGCAAGGATCAAATCAACATTGATTGACATACAAAATATGATTATATATTCAAAAACTCTGATCCATGATAATAACTTCTCTATTATGGACCATATGATTGAACTATCAATAGAGGTACAAATTTCACTTCATATGTGCAAGATCATACAAGAAAGTTGGAATAAATCCTTGGCAATCATTCTCAAAATACATTCTAAATTCTTATCCCATTTTGGTGTTTCTATGTAAATAAATAGAATAAAGCTTTGGCATTACTGTCAAAAAGGGGGAGAAAAGTTATATTGGAGAAAGCCATATGTTATGGGGAAGTAAGACATGTAAAATGATCAGTAAGACATGTTGTATATAGAAAAAGATGTATATCATACTATATATACCTTACAAAATCAATTTTGAACAATCTCAAGAAATATAGTATACTCTATTGAGCTAGTATCATGTGGTGATGAAAGGTGTTCAATTTTGGCTAATAAGTGTTTTTGTCACTAATTAAAAAGGGGGAGATTGTTTCCATATCAATCAAGTTTGTTATTAGTGACACACACTTATTTAGATTGTATATAGCCACCAAGCTTATTGTTCAGTTCTCAGTGTTTGCCATGTAATTTAGTTGTCACTGAGTTCTACAGTTGCTATTGAGTCCTTTGGACAAATCCCAGTGGTTACCGAGTAGATTCAGTCAATATGAAATCCAATAGTTTAAACTATGCATTTTAGTATATGTTGAGTTTATCAATGGTTACTGAGCATTGCAATATCTACTAAGTTTGTAGTTCATGAGATGCAAAGAAAGTGCTAACTGAGCTACTCTATTCTAACCAAGTGATTTAGTGTTTGCCGAGTTGCACAATATCTATTGAGTCATCAGTGTAGACCAAGTTCAAGACTACTTGAAAGTGATCAATATGGATTGAGTTTCTACATCTACCAAGTGCATGATGATGCTGAGCATTGATAGTGGATGTCGAGTATCAAAACCTCACTAAATCAGTTTTCCAAACCTAAGTATCTTCATGTAGGTTGACTTTGTAATATTCGTGTTAACTTGTATCATGGCCAACTTTGTAATTTTTAATTTGGATTGGTATATATGTAATGTATTGTACCATATCAAAATGTTGTATAATGTGAATATGAAAGGTTATGCATGGATGTAATGTGAATGTAGATGTAAAAGTTCAAGTTATGAATGCAATAGAAAAAGAGCAAATTGTAAAGGCCATAACAACATAAGGATCAATAGAGACATATCTATCATAGAAAAGTGACTAGTACACAAAGAAATCTCTTTCTAAAAACCAAGTTACAAATCAGAGATCTACTACTACTTCATCCTAATAGGTGAACCAGTCAAAATCCTTTAACAAGGTAGACCTAGTAGTCTTTCATAAATCTCTTTACCAAGTGCATACTTCACTGTATGTTTGTAAATCCTCTCATAGGATGGACCTAGTAGTACTAATTTCTCCTAATAGGGAAGATCAACATAAGTGATCAATGTAAGCCTTAATAGGCCAACTTTATGTTGCAGTACTAAAGTTTGTGGGTATCATCCCCACCCCAATTTTACTTTCTATTTGTAAGGTTTTTGGGTCACCAAATCTTTGTGTCAAAGTGTTATGGATGCTTTCATGTTTTTAGTTTGTCATCCATGCAATTAGATTATATGTGATGAATTAAGTGCTAATTGAATCATTGGATTAAAAATTGAAATTGCTAAAGTTTTAGAAATTACTAACCCCCGCCCTCTCATTAACTCAGGATAGTCTTGAATATTTCCAACAACAATTTAGATATTTTCTTTGATTTTGATATCATCCCCACTTAACTCGATATCTTCATCCCTTCAGTAAATTACCCCAATATCTTTCAATAGTCTATGACCCCAGATTGACATTCAATAGGAGTAATCTGAACATCCAAAGCAAGACCAAATCTTAAGTTAATTTGAAACATAGTTTTACCCAACAACAACTTGTATTGTAAGAAACTCTACGATCATTATATGTTTTTTACATGTCATCTCAAAATGGTTTACCTCAAAGTTTGTACCATTTCAGATATTCTTATTTACTATGTGTTACTTGACACATACTATCTCTGATGCTTAGTCATAATTGTTCCTCTTGTTGTTTCTTGACCTTTAATTGACTTGACTTATATGGAATTACTCAACAACCAAAGACTTGTTTGATTGCTATAGAGCTTGACATATACATGATTATTTACAAGTCTTTACATGACTTGGCTTATATTTTGTAACCCAATCACAATGGTGATTGACTAACTCAGCCTTATATATGACTATGTTTTTGACATTAATAGACAAAGAAACTTAGAGAGACCAATATGCACAAATATATTAAATGTAAGAGGAATCTCATATAAAGATAACAATAAATTATTGTAATGCAAAATTTATAATACATTAGAGCTTTTCAAGAAATTCTAAAAGCTAGATTCTCAAAGATATAATACCTACAAGATTAATGCATGTATCTTCTAGGAGAGTGCAAAATAAGTAAACAAATATATGTAAAAATCCCTATCTTAAATCTTCACAATGGAGGCCACATAAAGAAGAAAGGTTTTTAACTTAAAATTAAAAGATTTATATGTGACAAAGATGAGTGATCCATGGAGTCTTTTAAAAGTTTGGGCATGAATTTTTTACACTTAAGCTTCAATATCATGCTCTATTTTATCTCCACCCTTAAATTTTTTAGCAATGATATCAAGTTCTAGGAAAGCTTCAATGACAATGGTTAGGGTTTTATCATTTCAACATAAGATTTTTTTTAAGGAAAATGAAGAATGAGATGGTTCCCATCCATTTTAGGTAAGTGTAAGCACTAGAAATTGTCATTGATTTTGATGGTATATTTTATAAAAATCAATTCCATTAATCATCATGAGTTGTAGGGATTTGTTTTTAATTTTTACAAATACATGTATCAAATGAATACTTTTATATTAACATTTGATATTATATATTTCACATTACTTAAGATTTATTAATATAAAAATATTTTATTATTTTTCCATATTTTGTGCTAAATTTAGGGGAAGAAACTATTCAATCATGGGTTCAAAAATTGGATACATATTTATCTTTTAGCCCTATAAAAGAAAAAGATGCCATCAAATTTTCCATACTCCATTTAAGAGGTTCAGCTCATGACTGGTGGCATTGTGGTTGCATAACACTAGGGCACAAAAAAATCACAACATATAATGAATTCACATAAAGGCTCATTAATCGATTTGATGATAACGATTTTGAATGGTACTTCCAAGAATTAGCCCATCTATAACAACTAGGAACCATGGGAAAATATTAACATAAATTCCTAGAGTTATTTATCTTGATTCCTAATCTTCCTCAAAAAAGGCTCAAACACATGTTTATGGAGGGACTTAAGGACCCTATTAAGAGTTTAGTAAAACCTCTTGAACCCCATAACTTAGAAGAAACTGTTAGAAAAGATCAAAAGGTTGAGAATAGTACACCTAAAGAAAGGCCTAAATACACTATGTATAAAACATCTTACCAAAATGAAAGACCTAGAGGCAACCAAGACAGACCTTGTTACATATGTAAAGAGACTTGGAGTAGAGAACACCATTGTTCAAAAAGAGAAGAGTTGCACAAAAATAATCTATGCTTCAAATGTAAGTCATCATGGAGTCGAAACTATCAATAAAAAAGAGGGAAAATAAATAATGTAGAAGAAATAATTGAAGAAAATGAAGGATTTGAGAAATACAAATCCACAAAACCTGAAGAACACCTCCATGCAAGAAACTATCATAGAGAGGAAAAAGAAAAGAAAAGGTAAGGATTTTTCTCTGAAAATATGGGAACTATATTAGTAGACTAAAAAGATGAGAGATAATTACAAAAGATCAATCCTTATAGAAGGAGATTGAAAACCTAAAAGGGAAACTCTAAGAGGTAAATGTCATTTAATAATTACTAATTCATTATTAAATGGAAATTCATAAAGTGAAATCTTAAGAAGGGAGTAAAGGTAATCTAATAAATGAAATTAAATTAATACTTTACTCTAACACCCCCCTTAAGATGAGAATTAATTAAGCTACAAACAGTGCAGAAAAAGAAAGGAAATTATAATGCAATGCTAAAAGAAAACTTGGGTCCTGCTAATAAGGCTTGATTGAGGTACCCAATCACAACCAAATCTCTATAAAATAGAGAAATAGAGAAAACCTAGTGGGAAAAACCCTAATACAAAAAGAGATAGAAAATGATGCACAAATGAAATATCTCAAGAGACTCTGTCAAGACCATAAGTATGATTAAACCCCCTTAGGATAGAAGCTTGAGATTCCATGTACCCCCCATAATGGTAGAACTCTTGTGTCGATGAACATACCAATGTGGATCCAATCTAAAAGAAACCAAGGTAGTGGACAAGGAGGGTAAAACCCCTAAATTTAAGGTGAAGCTGAAAGTCTTAGTTGATGCTCAAAGGAGAATGCATGAGAATCTCAAAATGAAATCTTTAATGGAGGTGGGATTATTAGAAATGATAGGGTTGTTGTTGCACCAAAAGATCAACCTGTTAATGCCCAATATAACCAATAGTCTTATAGAACCATAGGAGGTAGTTAAGTCATGTTGTGAATCCTATGAGGGATGCTAGCCCATTGCCAACAATCCCCCTCCTAGTGTCACTCGTCATGGCCTATGAGATTCGAAGCTATGATCAGGCTCTGATACCAATTGCTAGAAAGGACCAGTTGTCATTGTAACAAGAGATCAACTTGTTAATACCCAATAAAACCAATAGTCTTATAGAACCACAAGAGGTAGTTAAGACATGTCACAAATCCCATGAGGGATGTTGGCCCATTGCTAATAGGGATAATATGTGTGTTGAATCTATCATTTAAGAGGGAATGTGTGTCCTCTGATATATCCTCAATAATTGCAATAGGTGGCTTGATGTCTGGAGCTACAATGGTAGGAAATTTTGAAGAGTAATCATGGGTGATAGATGGAATCAAAACATGAGGTGGAGGTGTAGAAGTCACAACATTGGTCTCAGGAACAATACATAACCTCACCTTAGTAGTCTATCATGTCGAAGAAGAGTGAGTCTCCGATAGTGGAGATGGTGGACCAAAATGAGAGAAAGAGTATAACCAAGAAGAGTAATAAAAAATCCATATAGAAAAAATATTTCCTATCTCACTATCTCTGATGTACACTAAATTTGCACAAACTCAACTATCTTCCCTGTCCCATTATGCATAATCTAATAAATAGAGAGAAGGTTAAAGGAAAAATATTGAACACAAAGTACATCATTAAATGTACCATCATCAATGTAAATAGAGCATTTCACACATATAGTCATAATAGTGTTGTTCCCCATCAAAATGTGTAGAGTAGGAGAAGCGTCAAAAGAAGAGAACAAATATTGAGAAGATGCCATATGGTGTGAAGCACCTAAATACAACAACCATCTAGAAGAATGTGGAGTATTAGTTGCACTTAGTGAATGACCCTTTCCTATATCTTTTCCATCTATTTGAAATAATTATGATGAAGGCAATCTGTGAGAAGTAGAAGGAATTTTAGTGTTGCTCTTTGAAGGAGATAATTCAAATCAAAACCATGTTTAGCATAGCCATCTAACTTCTTGTCATAGTAATGTGACTCATCATTATTAGGCTTATTATAATAAGCACTCTTTAGTCTTTCTAGATTTGGTTTACCCCCTTTAGGAGGAGATGGATCTGATGAACTATGAGGGCTAGAAAAAATCTAAGACTCTATAGAATGTGATTTATGTGTCTTCTCCTTCATCCCAAAAGATGGCCAAGTTACCAATGCATAATTCTGTGAGCCTATTCCAACTAAGAGAGTTTAGCTTTCTCTCGAGTCAAAGGATTAAAAAAATCCTCAAAGGATGGCATGATAAATCTATTACCCAAATAATCTTTGGTGTAATATAAGGTAGAAGCAAAAATATGAAAGTTTCCATGAAGCTTAGAAAGAATTAGGTAAGTGCACTAAGTAGTAGTCTTGGTTTTCTCACAACCTTGCAATAAAGTTATATGTTGTTTGAACTTCATCAAGAAGTCCTCAATGGAAGGAAAAGAATTTGGTACAAGAGAGTTAAGCTCTGCCTCGATCTAAATTACCCTTAACTCATTTAGCATACCAAAAAAGCCATCAAGCTTGGTCCACATATCTAGAGGGGTATAGCACCCCTCAAGATGAAACTATAGACTGTCTGATATTTGTAAAGAAATCAACCCCATTTCCTTATCCATCTTGTTCCTATGCTGCATGACCTCAAAAGGCCTCTGTAGAAGTAGCTATACTACATCTAAACAAGAATACACCCCTTTTGACTAGAGAAGTCATCTCATCAAGGTCTTCCATGTTTGATAGTTATGAGGGGTTAGAAGTTATAGAGAAGAAGAGGTCTCAACCATTGTTTTATAAGGTGTAGAATTATTTTTTGAAAATGTTCTAGTTTACTAATGTAAATAACTGAAACAATAATACAAATACCCCCCACATTGTAAAAAACCAAACCCCATCTGCTAGTAGGAATGTGTAAACAAGAAGAGAGAAGAAAAGATTTAGTTTGAGAAACACATGTACCTTTGAGAAATATTGATGAAAAAAGTAGAGAATCTGGATAGAGCTTAAGAAGATCTTTTTGACACTTCATTCGAATTAAAAAATAGAGCAAAAATAAGCAAGTTATGCCCCCCGAAAGATAAAAAGGATCATCTAACTTCTAGTGCCAAAATGTATTGATTTGTGTACAAAATTCTCAAATTTTATGCCAAAAAATTTGATTTGCATACCAAAGATCTTGATTTACATGGAAAAAAATCTTGATTGACGAGCCAAAAATGTCAAATTGCATGCCAAAAAATCTCAATTTTTGAGCTGAAAAATATTGATTTGTGTGCCAAAAAAATTAAAAATTGTCACCTTTGGAAACATGCCTAGTATGAAAGCAATATTACTTTTACTCAGATTCCAAATGAGTTTTAATGCCTTCTAAATTCAATAGTGAGGTTTATTTGGCCTTAAAGTGCTCTGAAAATTAGATACCCCCCTATTTTATAGAAAATATCCAACAAATGCTAGATCTATTATGTCAAACCCTTGTTCTTTTTCTCCAAATATTGAACGAGCTACAGTTGGTTAGGCTCTGATACCATGAAGGATTTGATCAATACAAATCAAAAAAACCTAAAAAATAACCTACATGCAAGATCCTATCACAAAGAAGAGAAAGCAAAGAAGAGGCAAGGATTTTGCTCTAAAAATATGAGAACTATATTATGTGACTGAAAAGATGAGAGATAATTACAAAAGATCAATCCTTAAAGAAGGAGATAAAAAACCTAAAAGGAAAACCCTAAGACATAAATGAAATTTAATAATTACTTATTAATTATTAAATGGAAATACAAAGTGCATAAAGTGAAATCTTAAGAAGGGAGTAAAGGTAATTTAATAATTGAAATTAAATTAACACTTTAACAAAAAATATACCTAGAAGAAAAAGATATAGTAACATGAGCATGGGATCATAGTTGTTATTACACAAGAGAATGAGAATAGAACCTTTTGAATAAAGGGGATACAAAGGGGAGAAAAAGCAATAGCCCTAGTGGATTTTGAGCTACTCACAACTTTATTGGAAGACATTTAGTCACAAGAAGAAAGCAAGAAATAAATAATTCAAGTGATTCAAGGTAGCATTTGGAAATGGTTCAATAGACCATTATACTTCTATACTACCCCAATTGGAAATCAACCTAGGAGGACACACCTTAAGAAGGAACTTTTATGTAATGAATATCCAAAATGATATTATCCTAGGAATGCAATGGATAAACTCCTTAAGGAAATTCATAATGGATAGTCCTAATTTAGAAATATGCTTCAAACATGAAGGGAAGGAAATAACACTTAAAGTACTACCAAATTCTTCCCCATGTTGGATACAATTGATAATTGCATGATTGTCTTTGATGTTACACAAATGTCATATCAGTCATCAGACAGAGTCTACCGAGCTCAGAAGGAAAGTACAACTATTGACAGAGTTTACCGAGCTTGCAAGGTAAACAAAGGAAGTTTAGTGTTTTCCGAGCTCACTCGGTAAACAAAGGATATGAGATAGGCTGTCAGTATTTACCGAGTTTACTCGGTCATCAAAGAAAAGTAGCAGACAGTGAAAGTAGCAGACAGTGTTAACCGAGCTCACTCGGTCATCGAAGAAAAGTAGCAGACAGTGTTAACCGAGCTCACTCGGTCATCAAAGAAAAATAGCAGACAGTGTTAACCGAGCTCACTTGGTCATCGAAGAAAAATAGTAGACAGTGTTAACCAAGCTCACTCGGTCATCAAAGGAAAGTCAGAGAAATCGGTGTTTACCGAGTTCACTCGGCGACTGAAGGATTTCACAAAATTCTCTGTATTAACTGAGCTCAGTCGGTTAACACAAGAATTATTTTCTGTGCAGTATTTACCGAGTTAAGTCGGCCAGCGAAGGATTTCTCGAAGGTTAAATAATTAAAGTTAATTACTTTATGTAATGTATGAAGCCAACTTATAGCACAATTATTTATAATTGTAACTTGTATTTGAGCCGACTTAATAATCTGAAAGGTATATATGAAGGATCAAGTTGCGAATTCAAGTATGGATGTATGAATGTGAACAAGCTAGTAGATATGATTGAATATATAATATGCGAATTATAAGAAAGGTCAGAGCAAATTTTTGAAGGACCAGTGATGCAGAGTTGCATTTGATCAGAGAAGATCCAGAGGAATAGAACAGAGATCTGTATCAGCAAAGATAAGTTGTATTTATTTTAGATCACTCATTGTTACTTTCTAACAATTGTAACAGTGTTTTCAAATCTCTTAACAGAGTGGGTTTAATAGCCTTTTGTAAAATCCTCTAACAAGGTGGCAATTCAGTTGAATTGATCTAAAGACCTCTAGCAAGGCCACTCCTAGCAGGGTGATTAAATCCTCTAACAAGGTCGCACCTAACAGTGTGTTCTGTAACCTTTAACAAGGTTGGCTCCTAACAGGGCTCACTTCAGAAGAGTGAAAAACAGTAACTAGTTACATTGGTGGTTTTTCCCATATTGGGTTTCCACGTTAAAACTGGTGTCTCTTGTCTCTTGTTTCTTGTGTTTTCAGTTTGATTATATGAGTATCTGCAATGAGTATTTCCTTTGACATCTTAAGGGACTTGTGGGAAAAGTTTTTGTAGTAACTGATTCACCCCTCCCCTCTCAGTTACTCCATTCTCATTTCCAACAATTGGTATCAGAGCTTATTGGTGCTTGCAGGAAAAGATTTCAAGGATCTAAGCCAAAGATCAAGATGTCTTACAAGAGAGAAATTCCAAGACTCAACAAAAATAACTTCTCTGCATGACAAGGATTGATGAAACTTCATTTGGCTACTATTGGTGATATAGGACTGAAATATCTTGATGAAAAATACAAAGAACCTTCCGGCACATTATCTGTCAATGATATTGCTGAAAAGAAGACTCATAACAATATGATGATAGACATTGCATCTGCACTAAGCTATGAAGAATTTGATGATATCAAGGATTGCCAAACCGCTTTTGACATGTGGAACAAGCTGAAAGAAATCTATGGAGGAGATGACAATGTGAAAAGAGCAAAAGCAGAAAGTCTAAGAGGACAATTTGACCAAATGAGAATGAGAGAGGATGAAAACATTGCCAAATATGTTGATAGAATCAAAGCATGTGTCAGTGCAATCAGGGCATCTAGAGGTGATATCAAAGAAGAGACAGTTATAAGCAAAGTTCTCAGAACCTTGCTTCCCATCTATGCAATCAGAGTTTCTGCAATTCAAGAAAGAAGGTGTGAAGCAAATCATAATATCAATTTGGAGGCTATAGTTGGAAGACTAACCGCATTTGAACTAGACAATTTTGACAACTATGTTCCAGCTTCCAAAAACACTGAATCAGCATTTGAGGCCAAACTTTTATTCAAAGATAAAGGCAAAAAGAAATCAGAGTCAGAAAGTGATGATGAATCAGACCAAAGTTTAGACAGTGATCTTGAAGTAATTGAAGCTCTACTGGCAAAGAAATACTCCAAAGGCAGAGGAAAATATAAAGGTAAAGTTCCTCTAATCTGTTTTTCATGTGAAGAAATTGGTCATATTGCAGCTAGGTGCCCAAACAAGCAGAACAATGATGAAAAGAAGGGTCATAAATGGAATAGAAAGAAAGATTACAAATCATTCAAGAACAAAGGTAAGAAATCATGTTTCATGGCTGAAAATTCTAAGGATTCTGATAATAGTGAAGATGAAATTGTTTATATTGCTGTGAAAGATGATTCTGATAGTGATGAGGAAGATAAAATGGCTCTTATCTCTCATATAAGTATGAATGATACATGGATTATTGACAGTGGTTGCTCTCATCATATGACTGGTGATAAAACTAAGTTTGATCAGTTTGAAGATTATGATGGTGGCAGTGTAAGGTTTGGTAATAATGAACCTTGTTTCATAAAAGGAAGAGGAAGAATCTCTCTAACCAAAGAACTTATATGCAACAATGCCTATTGGGTTGAAGGTCTTAAACATAACTTGCTAAGTGTGGCACAGTTACTCAATACTGGATTTAAGGTAGAATTCATGCATGGAAAGGCAAGACTGTTAAATGAGCAAGGAAAGCTAATAGGATCTGGCACACAAACTAAAGGTAACTTGTTCTACCTAGAACTTGGTGAATGTTCATGTTTTATTGCTCAAATTGAAGAAAGTTGGTTATGGCATAAGAGGTTGTGTCATGTCAATTTTGATAATCTGGTGAAGATAAGCAAATTCAAAAAGGTAAGAGGCATTCCTAATATAAAGAAACCTGAGGTCGGTTTATGCAAGAATTGTCAGATTGGTAAAATGGGAAAGACTAGTTTTAAAAGTAAAAGCTATCAGTCTGAAGATATATTAGAAATTGTGCATACTGATTTATGTGGACCCATTGGAATTGAAAGTTATACTGGAGAAAAGTTCTTCATTCTTTTTGTTGATGATTACTCAAGAATGATGACTGATATGTATCTAAGGAATAAATCAGAAGCTTTTGAGAAATTCAAATGGTACTTGGCAAGAGTAGAAAAAGAAACAGGGAAAAGATTGAAATGCTTAAGGTCAGACAGAGGTGGTGAATTCATTTCACATGAGTTCAATAACTTCTGCATTGAAAGAGGAATTAAAAGACAAGTTTCAGCACGAGGAACTCCAGAACAAAATGGGATAGCTGAAAGAAGAAATAGATCCATTATGGATTGTGCAAGGACCCTAATGATTGAAAAGAACATTGCTATCAAATACTGGAAGGAAGCTATCAGCACTGCAGTTCATACCTTGAATCGAGTACAACTGAAAAAGGACTCATTCAAAACTCCCTATGAATTATGGTATGGCTACAAACCCAATGTAAGTTATCTGAAAGTATTTGGAAGCAAATGTTATATTCTGAAAGAATCTAGAAAAGGTAAATTTGATGTAAAAGGAGATGAAGGAATATTTCTAGGTTACTCTTGTAAAAGCAAAGCATATAGATGTTTAAATCTATCTACTCACAAGGTCATAGAAAGTGCACATGTGAAAGTTGACGAGTTTGCAGAGAAATCAGAAGAAGAAAGCAAGAAGGTTCCTGAAGACTACAAAAGATTTATTTACATTGAACCTGATACTATACCAAGTACTCCAGTTAATCAGGAATCCTCAACTCCCGAGTCATCAATGACCGAGTTGCAGGAAGTTCAAACCGAGATACAGGAAGTTTTTACCGAGCTAAAAGAATCCGAGTCACTTTCAGACTCTACCAAGCAAGTATCTACCGAGTCTGAATCTACCGAGCTAGAACAGCAAGAATCTGAAGTACAAAGGGACAACAATGAAACTCATTCAAGAAGTAAAGAACCTGTGTTAGCTAAATATGTCAGAAGGCATCATGCTCCAGATCAGATCATTGGAGACAAATCTGAAGGAACTCTGACAAGAAGTAAGTTAAAAGGCACTTGTTTACTTGCTGATTTTGAACCCAGAAATATCAAAGATGCATTGGCAAATGATAGTTGGATTGAGGCTATGAATGAAGAAATAGAACAGATAGAGAAAAACAAAACATGGACTCTTGTATCTAGACCCAAAGATAAGAATGTGATTGGAACAAAATGGGTATTCAGAAATAAACTAAATGAAGATGGCAAGGTATCAAGAAACAAAGCTAGACTAGTATGCAAAGGATATGCTCAAGAAGAAGGTATAGACTATGGAGAAACCTTTGCTCCTGTTGCAAGATTGGAAGGTGTAAGAACCTTACTTGCATATGCTGCTCACAAAGGATTCAAAGTTTATCAGATGGATGTCAAGTCAGCATTTCTCAATAGAATACTGGATGAAGAAGTTTACATTGAACAACTTGAAGGTTTTATTGATCCAGATAAGAAGAACATGGTCTGCAAATTACACAAGGCGCTGTATGGTCTAAAACAAGCTCCTAGAGCATGGTATGAAAGATTGCATAACTATCTTATTCAGATTGGTTTTCAAAGGACTAATGATAACAGTAGCTTGTATATAAAAGAAGGTCCAGATAATAAGATTGTTTTGGCAGAAATATTTGTAGATGACACTGTTTTCACAGGCAATGATGATCTATGCAAAGAATTTTCAGAACAAATGAACAAGGAGTTTGAGATGTCTATGTTTGGTGAGATTAAATTCTTTATAGGTCTTCAAATCCAACAAAGTAAGAATGGCATCTTCATCACACAGTCAAAATACATCAAGGAGATATTAAAAAAATTTGGTATGGAGGATTGTAAACCAGTTGGAACCCCTATGTGTACTGGATTGAAACTTACCAAGGAAGATGAACCCAAAGAAGTGGATCAAACACTGTATAGATCTATGATTGGAAAGTTGCAGTATGTAGTACATACTAGGCTAGATATTGCCCTTGCAGTCGGTATTGTAGCAAGATTTTCAGCAAAACCAAGAGAAACTCATATAATGGCAATCAAAAGAATCATGAGATATTTGAAAGGAACTGAAGATTATGGGCTATGGTATAAATTTGGAGGTAATTTGGATTTGAAAGTATTTACTGATGTTGATTGGGTAGGAAACCTTGATGATAGGAAAAGCACAAGTGGAGGAGCATTCTTTCTTGGAAAGAGATTGGTTTCTTGGACAAGAAAAAAGCAGAATTGTACATCCCAATCTACAGCAGAGGCAGAGTATGTTGCTGCAGCAGTAAATTGCTCAAATATTGTTTGGTATAAGCAGTTATTGCAAGGAATGAGGATGGAAATCAAAGAACCAGTTGTTATGTTCTGTGACAATACTAGTGCAATCAATATATCAAAGAATCCAGTGATGCATTCTAAAACCAAGCATATTGCAATCAAATATCATTTTGTCAGAGAATTGGTACAAGACAAGGAGATCAGATTGGAATATGTCAATTCAAAGGAACAAATTGCTGACATATTCACAAAGCCACTACCTAAGGATGCATTCTTGCATCTCAGAGGTAAGTTAGGGGTTACACCCCTATCCGAAATTCACTAAAAACAAGTTTTAGTAATGCATCAACGCATACCAAAATGAAAATCTATCTATTGATGCAGTCAAATCTGAAAGCTTTGCATATGAATCAGTACTACAGGTACATTCCAATTCATTTAAGTTCTATTGTCTTTGGCATTTGTTGTCAAAGAGGGAGAGATTTCCTTTACTGTCATATCTTTCTGAAATTTGTGTGAAAAAGAAAGTTCTTATGTAATTCCTTCACAAAGGGAGATTACTGAAAAAGGGAGAATTGTTGTGATGACACATTGTGCTGATAAGGACTTGTTTTCAAATTTCATTTTTGCTATGACATGTTGTGTTGCCATCAATGCCAAAGAGGGAGATTGTTGGATACAATTGATAATTGCATGATTGTCTTTGATGTTACACAAATGTCATATCAGTCATCAGACAGAGTCTACCGAGCTCAGAAGGAAAGTACAACTGTTGACAGAGTTTACCGAGCTTGCAAGGTAAACAAAGGAAGTTCAGTGTTTTCCGAGCTCACTCAGTAAACAAAGGATATGAGATAGGCTGTCAGTATTTACCGAGTTTACTCGATCATCAGTGAAAAGTAGCAGATAGTGAAAAGTAGCAGACAGTGAAAAGTAGCAGACAGTGTTAACCGAGCTCACTCGGTCATCGAAGAAAAGTAGCAGACAGTGTTAACCGAGCTCACTCGGTCATCAAAGAAAAATAGCAAACAGTGTTAACCGAGCTCACTCGGTCATCGAAGAAAAATAGCAGACAGTGTTAACCAAGCTCACTCGGTCATCAAAGGAAAGTCGGAGAAATCAGTGTTTACCGAGTTCACTCGGCGACTGAAGGATTTCACGAAATTCTCTGTATTAACCGAGCTCAGTCGGTTAACACAAGAATTATTTTCTGTGCAGTATTTACCGAGTTAAGTCGGCCAGCGAAGGATTTCTTGAAGGTTAAATAATTAAAGTTAATTACTTTATGTAATGTATGAAGCCGACTTATAGCACAATTATTTATAATTGTAACTTGTATTTGAGCCGACTTAATAATCTAAAAGGTATATATGAAGGATCAAGTTGCGAATTCAAGTATGGATGTATGAATGTGAACAAGCTAGCAGATATGATTGAATATCTAATATGCGAATTATAAGAAAGGTCAGAGCAAATTTTTGAAGGACCAGTGATGCAGAGTTGCATTTGATCAGAGAAGATCCAGAGGAATAGAACAGAGATCTGTATCAGCAAAGATAAGTTGTATTTATTTCAGATCACTCATTGTTACTTTCTAACAATTGTAACAGTATTTTCAAATCTCTTAACAGAGTGGGTTTAATAGCCTTTTGTAAAATCCTCTAACAAGGTGGCAATTCAGTTGAATTGATCTAAAGACCTCTAGCAAGGCCACTCCTAGCAGGGTGATTAAATCCTCTAACAAGGTCGCACCTAACAGTGTGTTCTGTAACCTTTAACAAGGTTGGCTCCTAACAGGGCTCACTTCAGAAGAGTGAAAAACAGTAACTAGTTACATTGGTGGTTTTTCCCATATTGGGTTTCCACGTTAAAACTGGTGTCTCTTGTCTCTTGTTTCTTGTGTTTTCAGTTTGATTATATGAGTATCTGCAATGAGTATTTCCTTTGACATCTTAAGGGACTTGTGGGAAAAGTTTTTGTAGTAACTGATTCACCCCTCCCCTCTCAGTTACTCCATTCTCATTTCCAACACCCCAAAGGTAGTCTTTTGTAAGAAAATGGCCAAAGTACTTCATCATGACCAAGGTGAATGGGTTGCACAATGTTTAGCAATGGAAAAATCTAATCTGTAAGGATAGAATATTCATATAGATATCAAACTAGTAGTGAAAAGGTAGAAAAGGGTTTTTGTTGACATTCCCCTAGGGTTCCCCCTGAAAAGAGGGTTTGAACACTCTAAAGAACTAGGACTGTTGGAAATATTCAAGACTATGCTAGGTTACTGTGAGGGGAGGGGTGAATCAATAACCTTAAAACTTTTAACAAGTTCAGACCTTAATTGCAATAACCTAATAATCATTTAATTCATTAACTCAAATATAACTGCATGCATGAGAAACTTAAAAAATGAACATTCATGACACATGAACCCAATGATTTGGTGACCCAAAAACCTTCCAAATAGAAAGTAAAACTGGGGTGGGGATGATACCCACAAAACTTCAATATTGTAGCATAAAGTTGGCTTGTTAAGGCTTACAATGATCACTTCTGATGATTTTCCCTATTAGGAGCAATTCGAACTACTAGGTCAACCTTGTTAGAGGATTTACAAACATACAATGAATTATGCACTTAGTAAAGAAATTTGACAAAAGACTATTAAGTCTACCTTGTTAGAGGATTTTGGAGCTGATTCACCTATTAGGATGAAATAGTAGATCTCTAACTTACAACTAATTTTCTAATAGAGATTCTTTGAAGTACTGATCATGTCTATGTGATAGATATAACTTTTTTGCTCCTAATATGGCCTTACAATACACTTTGCTTTGCTACTGATTCACATTCACATGTATACAATTCATTCACATATCTCATCAATCCATCCTACTACTTCTTCTTCATTGGATATGATACAATACATTACATATATATCAATCCAATTTACAAAATTAAAAAGTCAGCCAATATACAAGTTAATGCCAATATCACAAAGTTGGTTCAGATGAAGACACTCAGGTTTTGAAGATTGACTTGGTGAAGTTCTGATACATGACATCCATTATCATTACTTGGCATCATCATGCATTTGGTAGAAATGGAAGCTCGGTCCATACTAAACATCTCAAAGTAGTCTTGAACTCAGTCTACACTAGCAACTTGGTAGATACTATGCAACTTGGTAGAAACTAAATTCCATGTTTACCATACCTAAACTCAGTAAATGCTAATCATCTCATCACTCAATTAACACTAACTTCATTTCACATGAACTAATGGCTCGGTAGAAACTACAAAGCTTGGTAACCACTAAACTACTTGGTAGGAACTGTAGGACTTCACATTGCCTAAATTTACTTGGTAACCACTAGAATGCTCAGTAAGAACTATGAAACTTGGTGGCTACTAAATTGCATGGCAAGCACTATAGATTGTTCAATGAGCTTAGTAACCATAAAAAATCTGAATAACTGTTGTCACTAATAAGAAAATTGACTTAGTGTCAACAATCTCCCCCTTTGTCATTAGTGACAAAAACACTTATCAGCCAAAACTTATATACATTACAATGTGATTCTAGCTCAGCACTGGAATACTATTTTTAAATTTTTTTTTCAAAATTTTTCTTTGTAAGTATGTACTTTCCTTTGCTTTGCATGATTCTCCCCCATACAATATACATACTACGTGTTTCTCTTCATATATACATATAGACTCACATAGACATATTCCATTTCTCCCCTTTTTTGACAATAATGTCAAAGATTTACTCAAAACTTATTTACATAGATACACCAATGTAAGAAGGAAACTCAGAATGTACCTTAAGTATGAGAGCTAAAGTCTTATCCTAGTTTTCTTGCAACACTTTGCATGTTTGTAGAGAAACTTGCACTTTTGGAGAGAGCTCAATCATATGATTTGAAATTAAGAAATTATTGTCATGGATCAATGTTTTGGAATAGGCAATGTGCTTTTGCATTGTATCCATGATGGGAAGGATCATATTCTAAATATGTATCAGTGAAGACTAGATCCTTGCTTCCTCTCTCAACAATTTTTCCTACATTTCTAACAAGAATATGATTTTCATGTGATGTGCTAAGCTTGAACTAGGGTAAAGTTGAAACTACTATGCACTAGCCTTCAAATCTTCATCAATCTTATTCAATTTTCTCTTTATTTGCTTAGTATGCTCGGTGATATCACATTACTTTGAAAAAAATGATGTAACATTTGTGCAAGAATTTTCAAGATTGGTCAAAATTGAGAAAAGCTCCACTTGCTGAATAGCAATTTTTTGAGCAATGTGCTCAAGCACTTTGTTATCAAATTTCTTTTCTACTTTCTCAATCAATTTCTCTTGACCACTAGAGTCTTCATTAAACTTCTGGACTACTTCTTCCAATTGAAATAGAATGTGTTGAGAAGTATCAACTTCAACACCTATTACCTTAGTCAAAATATTCTTAGCACTCTCTATGATTTTATATTCTCTATCTCTTTCTTCTCTTAATTTCTTCTACTTGGCTTTCTTTTGGAGGAGCTAAATAGCTAATTGCATTTGATCTACAATGGCATTATCAAAATCCCACTTTGGAATTTCAATTTCCTCATCTAAATCAATATCTTCCTCTATCTCCTCTCCACTCAAAATTCTTCTACAAGGTTGAGCCTTGAGTTGAATTACCTTAGTAAAAATAGCCTTAGAATCCAGAATGGAAACAATAGTAGAGATAGTAGGAGTAGCAGTAAAAACTGATATAGCACTAACAGATGGAATAGTGACTAGAATGCTTACTAAATCCAAAACTGATATACTTATAGAAGTATCCAAAGCTGTAGAATCAAAAATTGTACAACTTTGAACTGTACTTACTACTAAAGAACACAAAATTGTAGAACATGTTGTACATACTACTGAAGAACCTGACTTGAGAACTAAAGAAGAGGGAGGCTACAGCTTGGTAGATGAAGTGGTAGACACTTCCATTAGTGATATGCTAAGTTGAGAGGGAGTGAAGAGTGACTAGAAATTTGATGTTTTTGCTATGGTCACATTCAAACTTGTTGAAGCTGAATTCAAATTTGATGTAGCTATTGATTTTCTTGGAGAATAAGGAAGTGAGGCAATGACTATTGCAGCTATCTTCACAAGATCAATCTCCTTATTATCTTCTTTGACCTCATCAATAGCTTCTTCCTCTTTTTTTTCTCCAACTCCTTCATTTTCAAACTGAATTGTTTCAAAATATGTTTCTTCTTCTTCCTTATTATCATTTTCATCATCCTTAACTTCTATTGGAGAGTCACTTAGTTTCTGCAAGTGATAGATATTCTTCCACATGCCTATAGCATTCTTGACTACATGTTCTATCTTTTGACAAAATTAAACAAGTATTGAATCTAAGAGTAATCTTATCTTCATATTTCTTCATAGACTCTTTTACCTCAATATTAGTAATGCTTAGTAACAACTACCTCAGGTTTTGTTCATAGATATCTCTTGTTGTTTGCATGGTCGAGTCTCATCTTGGATTCAATCTCTCCAATAGATCTTTAGAAATCTAAGAAGCTATCTGATTAGGGGAATACTTCCATTTACCCATCTTGGTTAGCACCAATTCCTCAATCTACTTCTTCTCAGCCTCTATCTTGGACTCATACTCCAATTATTTGAAGTTGTCTATGCCTGCACCTTCTTCCATTTATTTTAGTCCTTCTTGGAAGGTGAGAGGAAGCTTTCTAAACACAACTTCACTACCTTTCTTCTTGGATCTTTTGGTAAACACTGTAGTGGATGGCTTTGATGGCTTTGTGATGATCACCTTGCCTTTCTTCCTTATTGGCTCTCCTAACTCATCTTCATCCTCTGCATCATCATCATCATCTTCTCCTTTACCTTTGATCAAAAAAGGAGGTGTGCTGGTTTTGAGTTTTTCTATTCTCCTCTTGCCTTTGCTAACCACCTGTGGAAGCTTGATTTCAAGCTCTATTCTTTCCTTGGCCTCATCATAGGTTCCAAAGTGTGGTGCCTTTGGATCAATAGGTTCATTTAATAAGGCTTCAATTATGTCTTTTGCTTCATCAATTCTCATCTCATAGGGAAGAGGTTTTACCCATACAACTCTTGTAATCACTACCTGAATGTAGACTTTGTCACTATCTACCATGAAACAAACATCATCTCTATAATCTTCAACCAATTTCATGAGAATCCTGAATCTATTATTCATTTTCTCCTTGAAAATATTGAAGTAGTTATCCATTATGATATCAAAATTCTCACCGATTTCTACAATTTACTCATAAATTTGATACAAAATTAGCACATCTTTTCTCCATATGCCTGTACCTTTTGAAGGGAAACAATTTTGAACATAGAAAAATAGACATCTCAAAAATGAATTGAATTTACAAGGATTGTTCTAAGATGTTCTTATGCTTTCCATGTTTTTGTTTGAACTATTTTTTGTTGGATGTTCTTATGCTTTCCATGTTTTTGATCATATGACATATTGTTTTTCATGACTTTGAATGCCAAGTCTACTGCTTCACATGATACACTATTGAGACAGCTCAAATTGTAAATCTTGTGTGTTATCACATGTATGCCAAATTTTAGTTCTACATTAGTTACACTACCAATCTTCATGCCTCTGCCATCCCACTCGGCTAGGGTTTTCTTCTCTAACTCCACTCAACTTAGGGTTTTAGTAGCTTTGGCTTTGGAGAGAAGTTTTTTAAAAAATAACCCAAAAGGCTTCCTCAGCTTGAGATGCACACAATATACAAATTATGCTACCAATGTAGTATATTTTAAGTTAACAATAGTCTCAATCATCTTCAAGCTTGGTCTTCATGTGATAAATCATCATCTTAGTAATCAAAATTGGTTGCTGAAGCCATAATTGACCATTATGAACTTGGCTTAGGATGTATCTGATCCATTTGATTTGGAGACTCTAGGGTAGGTGGGGAATGTGGGTTAAACCCTTATCTTCCAAGTGTTTATGCTCAGATTTAAGAACACCATTTACACATAATTCATCTATGGAATCGTCCATCTCTAGGGTTACAATTTCTTGAATTGCACACTTAAAATGAGTTTGAATATTGTTAATGAGAAGTACCTTAGGAGGGATTTGTGATTGTGCTCCATTTGGATCAAGTGTTTCTGTAATTGCTATTACAAGTTTTAAATCTAGCAATTTCCATTCAACTCCTTGGACCAACATTTTTGACCCTTTCTTTGCCTTGCTGCTATTGCTTGATGCTACCATGGTTACTCGGTGGGATATAGAAAACTTCAAGAAATTTTTTTGCAAATTCTACTCAAAATCACTTGGTCACTCTGCAATTTGCTTGATCACTTTAAGATTTTTTTGAAAAATGATTTCAATTTCCTACCATTTTGATAAAATTTTTCCATTAATGCTCATTAGAAAAGTAGCTATGATGACATCATTATGTGCAACAGGCTATCATCCACTAATTGCTTGGTGAATACTTCATAACTTGTTAACCAAATATGTGTGACTAGTTACTCCTGACCTTGCTCAATAGAGTTTGGGACTCAACCTTACTTGGAGATTACTAATACTGATCTTTTTGTGATCGCCTTGTATCTCAAATACTAATTTGGATCTTTATTTCCTTTTCAATTCTGGAACTATTTTAGATGTGACCATGATAATGCAGTTCCAGTTCTTACTTAAGAACTTAGTAGGAAACGGTGGAGTCACCCACTTTTGGAGTGACATGACCATCAGTGCTTGGACTAGCTTCCTTGATGGATTTAGGAATCCATTGCTACCTCATTTGCTTTCTGATGTTATCTACTTTTGCCTTCTTTTCATCTTCAATTCTACCTGTATTCATGCAATTTTTGGCTAGATGACCAAGTTTTGTACAAGTGTAACATCTTATGGTGGTATCTCTCTTCCTTGTGTGATGTTTAACATAGTTCATGTCAATGTGTCCATACTCTCCACAGTAATGACATCTACACTAGGTTTAATAGTCCCAACTAAATAATGCTTTCACAATTTCCTCTATTGGATTGAATGACTTGGTTTTGTAGTTTGATGCCTTGTGACATTGTTTCTTGCACTTGTGACATTTTCCTTCAAAATTTAGTTTCTCTTTGCATTCATTAGCCTTGTGACCATGCTGATTGTAATTGTAACATTTACCATTGAATTTTTCTTTTTCATTACTCCAACATTTTTTCGATGTATGAACTATCTTACCACACTGATTGCAAGTAGGTCTTTGATTCCTTTGAGCACCTTGTTTGGAGGTTTCACCTTCTTCTTTGTATCCAAGTCCTGCGTTACCCTTTTGCCTATAAAGATTCTACTCACTTTGCTGATTCAATTGATCCATGTCTACTTGGGATGCTTTTCAGAATTTACATCAATTTTCATCCTTTCATTGATTTTCCTTTCAGTGTTTAAGTCATTCCTTAACCTTTCATTTTCAGATCTTAGACTCATGATTTCTTCATTTGCATTGTAGAGTTGATCAATAAGATTTTCTTGTTGAATGGATTGATTTTGAATTTCATTGTTCCTTGCATCCAAGTCTTTTTTTTCCTTATTTCTTTGTTCTAAGATTTCACACAATCTTATTGACTAAATTTCTTGTTCTCTTTTCAATTTTCTTACTTCTTCTTGCAAGGAACCATTCTTTTCTAGGAGTTCTTTGATTGCATATTTGCTTCATCTGAACTACTTGGAGGGAAAAAATATTCAATGTATTGATCATCATTCATCTGATTTGCAAGTTCCTTCCTTCTTTTCAAGGATTGGGAAAGTTCCTCCTTAGCTTTCTTGAGTTGTGCAATGGCCATTTCTAGAACTAGCTTTTCATTGTCAATTGCTTTATCAAGTCTAAAAATTTCCATTTTTTTTAATCTTTTCTCAAGTTGTCAACCTTTATCCTAAGAACCACAAAGCTCTAATACCAATTGTTGGAAATATTCAAGACTATGCTAGGTTACTGAGAGGGGAGGGGTAAATCAATAACCTTAAATTTTTTAACAAATTGAGACATTAATTGCAATAACCCAATAATCATTTAATTCATTAACTCAAATCTAATTGCATACACGAGGAACTAAAAACATGAACATTTATGACACATGAACACAATGATTGGTAACCCAGAAACCTTCCAAATAGAAAGTAAAATTGGGGTGGGGATGATACCCACAAAACTTCAATACTACAGCATAAAGTTGGCCTGTTAAGGCTTACAATGATCACTTCTGATGATCTACCTTGTTAGGAGCAATTAGGATTGCTAGGTCCACCTTGTTAGAGGATTTAAAAACATACAATGAAGTATTCACTAGGTAAAGAGATTTGACAAAAAATTGTTAAGTCTACCTTGTTAGAAGATTTTGGAGCTGATTAACCTGTTAGGATGAAACAATAGATCTCTAACTTATAACTTATTTGCTAATAGAGATTCTTTGAAGTACTGATCACCTCTATGTGATAGATATAACTTTGCTTCTCTTGATATGGCTTACAATACACTTTGCTCTGCTGCTAATTCACATTTACATGTATACATTTCATTCATGTATCTCATCAATCCATCCTACTACTTCTTCATTGGATATGATACAATACATTACATATATATCAATCCAATTTATAAAATTGCAAAGTCAGCCAATATACAAGTTAACACCAATATTACAAAGTTGGCTCAAATGAAGACACTTGGGTTCTAAAGACTAACTTGGTGAAGTTTTGATACATGACGTCCACTGTCATTACTTGGCATCATCATGCATTCACTAGAAGTGGAAGCTCGGTCCATACTAAACATCTCAAAGTAGTCTCAAACCCAGTCTACACTGGCAACTCAGTAGATAATATGCAACTTGGTAGAAACTAAATTCCATGTTTATCATACCCGAACTTGGTAAACACTAATCATCTCATCACATAGTTAACACTAACTTCATTTTACATGAACTGATGGCTCGATAGAAACTACAAAGATTGGTAACCATTGAACTACTTGGTAGGAACTATAGGGCTTCACACTACCTGAATTTACTTGGTAACCACTAGAATGCTCGGTAAGAATTGTGAAGCTTGGTGGCTACTGAATTGCATGGAAAACACTATAGACTATTTAATGAGGTCAATAACCATATAGAATTTGAATAAGTGTTGTCACTAATAAAAAACTTGAGTTAATGTCTACTAGGAGAAGGGTTGATACTAGTGATAACAACTCCATATCGACACCCTAGGAAATTCAAAGAAGAAATAGAAAAGGCAATTCAAAAATTACTAGAAATGGGCCATATTAAACCTAGCAGTAGCCCCTTTTCTTCTTCCATAGTATTAGTAAAAATGAAAGATGTTACCATGAGGATGTACATAGACTACATGGCCCTAAATATTAAAACCATAAAGAATAGGTATCCCGTACTAGGGATTGGAAAATTAATGGATGAATTTCATGGAGCATGCTACTTCTCAAAAAATGATCCAAGGTTAGGATAGCACCCAATAAGAATAAGGAAGGAAGACATTCCAAACACTTTCTTCAGGTGCCACTAAGAGCGTTTTGAACTTTTAGTCCTTCCATTTGGTTTCACCAATGCACCATCAACCTTCCAATCTTGTATGAACCACATCTTTTGAAAACAATTGAGGAAGTTTCTACTCATATTCTTTGATGATATACTTATTTAAAATAAAACATGAGAAGAACATTCTAGAAATATTGAGAAGGTTTTTCAAATCTTTGGAGACAAAGTCATTATGTCCGAATTTAAAAATGTGAATTTGGATTACAAGAGATTATTTACTTGGGACATAAAATTAGTGCACAAGGAGTAAGTGCAAATGAGGAAAACATCAAAACTATCAAGGAGTGGCCAACACCCAAAACCCTAACCCAACTTAGGGAGTTTTTTGGGTTATGTAGCTACTATAGATGCTTTGTAAAAGGGTTTTCAAAAATTTCATCTCCCCTCGCCAATTTAACAAAAAAGGGAACATTCTCATGAAATGACATATCCTAATTTTTTTTGAAAAACTCAAAGAAACTATGTGTACTTATCCTATTATAGCTATTCCATATTTCAAAAACCTTTTGAACTATAGTGTAATGCATTAGGAGAAGGAATTAGGGCAATACTCATACAAGAAGGACACCCAATATCCTTTGAGAGTCATAATCTCGTTGAAGCGAAAAAAACATTACTCAATATATGATAAAGAGATGTTAGCCATCAGGCATGCTCTAGAAAAGTTCTAACAATATATAATTTATGGAAGATTCATTGTAAAAATGGATCATAATAGCTAAAATTCTTCTTAAATCAAAAGGATCTTAATGATTGACAATAAAAGTGGGTTGATGATATGACAACCAGTCTTTCTCCTATCCTATCTTCCTCCAAGGTCACCTTATGTCTTTCACCTGACCTGATGGGGTTGTCAATTACCCTGTCCTCCTTATAATCCTAATAGTGAGTACCTAATTCATTCAACTAGTGTACACGAATTAGTAAGAACAACTCTCCATCCCAATTCCCTAAGCTTGAGTCAACCTTTCCACTTCTTCAAACAAACCTACAACCAACCCCAACAACTTACTGACATCCCAAATGGATGAATGGTCATCTAGGAAGGTATTTGGATCCTCTTCAAAGTCCACATCCACAAGAAAACTTAAAACCCTAATCAATTTCCAAATTCCATGCAAGATTTTACAAAATTGTTTGAAATAGGACTACAAGAAATTAATCCTCCTAATGAAGAAACTGCCAAATATCTTGAAAAAGTCCTTAAAAATGGATCAAACAAACCAATGATCTAGACACCCTTTTTAGAGAACTCAAAGATTTTGGCAGTCTAGGGTTCTCAACTTGTCTGTATAGTATGGCCACAAATTATGCCTAAAAATTAGGGTTTCCAAGGTATCTGACTAGCTTTGCAAGAAGCAAGTTCAACACTCCTTAAAACCTTCCACCAATACTTCACCCTACATTTAGGGTAACTAGACACCTTCTCCTTACACAAACCATGCTTTGATTGAATATTTTTATGTATTCAATCATCCATATCATCTCTGCTACATACTGTGATCCCTAGCCATGCATCTCTAGCTCACCTAGGACATCACGATAAAATTGATTCCTCAATTTTTTAGGGCCTCTCCTTCTCTATAAAATATGTAGAAGGAGTCATGTCCAAAATCCCAAGAGGTTGTAAAGGTCCTATGGTGGGAGAGGTAATTATGAATCCATTTTTTTCAAACACTTGTTTTAGAACAATAGGGTAACTAAAATTGTTACCCCACTTTTCATCCTACACCCAAGTAGTAAAAGTGATTTCTTCAGTCTTAGTAATTTCATGGGCATATTAGAGTTTATGTCTAATCCCCCTAAGGTGGAAGGAGTATTCATTATTTTTTTTTTTCCCCCTTCTTCGCATTTCATAGCTAGGTGATTTTCTTCTTCTTTTTTGTGGAGGGATTATGTGGGTAGCTTAGTGCCTAATCCAATGGATATTTGCACTACTTGTGCAAGGATAATCTATAAAGATTCATCTACTTTTCATCTATCATTTTCTCATGAAAATAGAAGCTTGTGGAAATTCATACTTTGTCTTCTCCTCGACAGGTTTTCAACCCATGAAGACAATTTCTCGCAAAGAGCACCAAATGATGTAGTTGGATCAAAATGAGAAGATAATATGGTGCTCCATGGAAAATTAATGTTCCTCTTACAATTATCTACCTCGAGGAATGTCTAAGATTTTTCACAACTCTTATAATCATTCTAGGTGGAAAACTCAAAATTGTCTTCTCCTCGGCAAGTTTTCAACCCATGAAGTCAATTTTTCGCAAAAGGAAATTTTGAAGGAAAGGAAACAAAGGGTAGGTCCCCAATGAATTTTCACACTCCTTTTGGACATCTTCGAACCCAAAGGAAAAATTATTCAAAAGATAAAGTAAAAGGGAATTCTGTGCGAAGAAATGGAAATTGTCTTCTCTTTGGTGTGTTTTCAACCCATAAAGACAATTTTCTAGATTTTGAAGAAAATCAAGTTTGTGAATTGATTGTACCCACAATTTGTGTGCAAAACTTCTCAAGATGAGGATAGGAAATATTCTAACTATCATGGAAAGAGTTATTAGGTGGAATTCAACTCAAAAGATATTTTCTCATGGAGTGCTCTATTTGCAACTTTCAAAAACTTAAAGAGAAACAAGAAAGTACGCATGGGAAGATAGAATGTTACTGTTGGGCCAATGGAATACCAAAAAGACACCAAGATATCCATTAAAATCATGCAATTAATATCTCAATAGATCTCTTCTTCAATTCATTTGTGCGGCATAAATTCTAAAGATTAACGGATGAACTAAGGGTCCTATATAGATGAAAACATGAACAATTACAAAAACCACCGCTCTTTGCTAAACTAATATTCTATTAAAATTGTGGAACTTTTTTAAAAAGATAGTATCTATGCATTTGATATTCTTTTCATTTCTTTGGATTCAAAATTCATTTTCAAATAGAAATAGAAACTAGATTTGTAGGCTTTGAATTAAGTCTTCACCACCGAATTTCACAGATACTTCTCTCGATTTCTATGATATGCAAGATTTTTAGAAGAGATTGAGATTGGAGCCAATACATCCCATTACTAAGAAGCTCTAAGGATGCGGGCTTGTTGAGGTAGCTAGTTTTCTTATTGTACTCTAGGCTCTAAAATTAATCTATGAATGCATAAACCATTACTTCCTAGACACAAGACATATTGTATTGCCAGATGACACAATGTCGATCTTCATTGATAGGCAAACTATGGTGAATTGCCTCTGAGTTCTAGAGCGGGAAGAATTTTCAGATTTGACATTTAGAGGAGCCATTTTTGAGTTCTGCATGAAGAAGATGATTTGGAGAAAAGAGATCATGAAATCATGGTTCTAGAAACCACAGGGCACCAAGAGTAAGGTTCCTAAAACTTGATTTGGGACTAATCTCATACTTGAGATTGTCGACATCATGGTCCTCTTATACATATTGAAAGGTGAGGTAAAAGCTTTAAACTTTGTTAAGAAATATTTCTTTTTGGTGCAAGTAATCTATTCTAATACCCATTATATTGATTGGGCTCACAAGGTCAATGAGATTTTGTCCAATGTTATTAGTGCTGCAAAATTCTACAATGCATCCTACATGTCCTCCTTCCTCATTTACATGTTAGCTTCTTTACAATTATGGCCAAGCCTCCCAAGAGTGGAAAATTTTCTTGATGATGTGAAGTCTTATGAATTATACCCATGTTTACAATTGGAAAATAGTTATGCACAGTATATAAGAGTTAATGATGCATTCACCATGAGAATTTGCAGGGAGCTGTAGGGATGTTTAGAGAAGAGATTCAGTCCCAAATCTATGGTAGCCATTAGCCAATTTGGGAGTTATTTCATCTAGTTCTCATCCTTTTCATGTTTTCATCTTACAAATTTTGATGGCTTTCCCTTGAAGCTACCAAGATATCCTAGTGATATGATTGTGTTGATGGAGATCATATAGTAGGAAATCTAGGTGAACATGCTGAGTGGGAGTTTGAAGAAGAAAGGGTATGAGTTTCCTATAAAGGTGGGATTTTTTAGTTGTGAGTCTCATTTAGATGAAAAAAAATGCTTAAAGTGTTCAAATTGAAATATAAATTAGAGATGTATGAGGCCTTAAGACCTATTTTTAATTCAAATGGATATGCAAGGGAGGTGTTGCAAATTGGAAGTGTGATCAAACACATCACCACCATTGAAGACTACTAGGCCAATTACAAGGATGAGTTTGAGAGTCATGGTCATTCTTCCACCAATCTCACAATAGATCAAGTGAAGATGTATAAAGTTGATATCAATGTTGAGGGGGTAGAAGGTGATGGATAGAATATGTACAGTAACACCTATCTAAAAAATCTAAGAAATACTCCTATCGGCTCAGAACCTTATGAAGATACTAGAGAAGAGCTAGAAATCACGATGGCCTAGATTATTAAAAGGATTGGGAAGTGGGTTGAATGGACCACAACCAAAAGGAGTCAAAGTAAGAGTACATCTACTCAAGCTTCTCCCATAGTTGCCATCATCTCTTCTTCTCAAGAAGGCACATCAGGTGTGACCTTGGCTATCACTTAGGGACCAGCTCAAGCATCAAGTGGAGGCAATCAACCTCTTAACAAAAATATTCCTTTGGCTAAAACTTGTCATGATGGCTCCCTCCTAGTGATTGGAACTCAAATAGAAGTTGAGGAGAAGAAAGTAGAAGAACTTAAATATACTATGGCTACTCTAGTCCCCTCACTTCATGGTAGTCTAGTTCCATCTGCAAGTGTTGCATTTTTCTAGCTGTGTAGTCCTCAAGTGCAAGTAGTAGATTTAGGAGATGGAGGAAGCAGTGATAGTGAATCCACTAAATCTGATGAGGAAACCAAGAAGACTTTGGAGGTTTGAAGCTCATTTCACAATCCCAAAAGAATCCCTTCTCTTCAACCATGAAAGCAATCACTCTAGTCAAAAGGAAAATGTTTATCATAGATTCTCTTGGGATGACCTCCAAAGTGATAAGCACATATTCATGGTTAGAGGATACTCTTGATAGGAATAGAAAGTGGAATGATGAAGTATGATAAGTATTGTCATCATAGGTTCAAGAGAGATCCTTTAGATGTTCTCTTCTAGTTAATCTTTCTTCCTCCATTTTTAGTTTCTTGTTGGATTAGTTAGCATTAGTTTTTATGTAATATTGAATCTTTAAGTCTTATGAGTTCATAAGATGTGTAAGTTCATAAACTTAATTTATCTTCTGAAATCTATTCTTGCCTAAGTTAGATCCTGTATAGGTCCATCTCGGTTTACCTTTCCTATTCTTGGGTTAATAACATGCCCCTGCTTAGATTTAGGAACAAACATAATTCATTGAAAATCTACAATAGGGAGTTGTACCTAATAATTTAGAGGAAAGTTAGTCTTCTTAGAAGCAACTTTCCAACTGTTGTAACCATATATTGTTCATAAAATTTGGGCTCCCAAGGGTTAAATAAAATTGAACAATTTGTTTACCAATAGAATTCAAAAAAATTTATTCAAGAAACATAAACTCCACAAAAACACAAACTAGCACTATATAGAAAGCCAAATCAAACTCCTCTAACTATTCAAGCAATAAAAATTCCAAATCTAATTCATTTAAATTCCAAAAATCCTCAAAAGCATAAAACTTTAATTATAATTTGATGTTTAGTTCATACACATAGAATTTACTCAAACTTCAAACCTTACAATAAGGTTGAGGGTGGCCTTATAAAAACATCCCAAGTCTCCCCCTAACTATTTTAGATAGTTACAAGGCTCTAACTACAAAGTTGCTCGAATGCAACTTTTACATCTTTAGGAGTTTGGCCTTCAAACTTGATCCAATGGCCACTAAAATTTTCCAAAAGCTTTAAATGGATTAAATACAAGTAAAAAGGTCCTTAAATCATCATTTGTGTCATCCTAGCGTCTTTAGCACAAAAAATTCCTATTTGACCTATCATGCAACTATGAGCAATTAAGGCCTCATAAGGCATCCTACCCTAAACAACTTCACCTTAAGACTAGGATATCCCTATTATTCACCTAGTGGTGTGGCTAGTACCATTACACACCAAAATATCCTAGGAACCCTAGGTCTTCCATGAGCCTGCCTAGGTGCCCATGCACCATACTCACCCACAAAAGAAAACTATGTCACTCATATGAACAATAAGTATTGGGGTATGCTAGTCTTGTTGAAATCTACCTTAGCAAGCCAAGTTACCTCTAAATTAGGTTTCCCTTCTACTTGATGAGGTGCTTCATGTACACCTAGTGTCTGGTGGCCTTCTTAACTCTTGAATTGAACACTTATTCAACTTCTATCTTTCTTCATGAAGGTACTACTATATGCTCTAGATCAATATTGACTCCATGACTATTTTGAGGTAGTATACCCTTGAATTCAACCAAATCCCACCCCTTGAAGATAGGATAGATTACCAAATCTGATGGCAAATCAATTTTGTAGGCATTAGCTCCATATTTGGCTATGCTTTTGCAAGGTCCCACTCTTTTCATTTGTACCTTGGCCAGTATACCTTTTGGCAATCTAGATTTGTTCAAATGCACCATAACATAGTCACCGAAAATGAACTAAATATCTTTCCTTCTTTCATCCACCTTGGCTTTCAATTTTTGAGTATTATCTTGGATAGTATTCTTTACTTTCTCTTGGATATATTTCATGGTTTGGGAAAAATATTTAGCATGCCCACTTCTATGCTATGTTCCTCCAAGATCCCTTAACTCACACACACCCTTTGGATGTATCCCATACACAATTTCAAAGGGACTTTTGCCTATGGTACTATTCCCACTATCATTGTAAGCATACTCTTCTTGGGGAATGATGATATCTCATGTTTTACCATACTCCTTATTAGGAACCTTAAAGGGTTACCTAGCACATTATTAACTACTTTAGTCTAACCATCTGTTTGGGGATGGTAGGCTAATCCAAAAGAAAGATTAGTACCAAGTCTACTCCATAAAGTCTTCCAAAAGCGAATCATGAATTTTATGTCCCTATCTAAAACTATGCTAAATGGAAGTCCATGAATCCTCACAACCTCCTTATTGAAAAAAATTGCAATGTGGCTTGCATAATTGGTAGTTTTACATGGAATGAAGTGCCTCATCTTGTTGAGCCTAGTAACAACCACATTAATACTATCATAACCCTATTTTGTCTTGGGCATACCTACTATGAAGTCCATGCTTACACACTCCCATGGCCTATTTGGGATAGATAAAAGCTGATAGAAACCTATATTACTCATACCACCCTTAGCTTTCATACACACTGATAGCCCAACACTAGGGTAAATAATATGAAAGAATTATTGATTTATGAAGGAATTTTGTTGGTGTATACATTTCTGTCTGGAAGTTTAAGCTTTTGAAGGGTGTCCGAGAAATATGCTATCAAGGGATGATAGATGTGAAATTGGTTGGTCCCTTGATAGGATATTTCTTAGACACTTTTCACAACCTATGCTCTCAGATTGACATGTATAGACTAACCAAATTCCTTCATAAATAATTAATTCTTTCATATTATTTGTCCTAGTGTTGGCCTATTAGTGTGTATGAAAGATAAGTGTGGTATAATGCAACTAAAACACTCAAAATTAAATCTACAAGAAATAAAAATGATTGTAGCGACAAGAAATATCACTTCCTAATGATACAAAGATCAGAAACAAAACTATCCTCTTGAAATAAAAATAATAATGACAATAATCTATTGATAAAATAGTAATAAAATCATATCTATATTATACTCTAATTATTGGATGAATGATCAAAATCTCTCTAACTGATACAAACATGAAAATATGTTGTGATGATAATCTAAGTAAGAAATATAGATTTATACAAAATAGAATAACACACTAATGAAATAGATCACCATGTTTCACCATGGAGTAGGCCCTTACTCTTGGTTTTCATGATGGGTAGAAGAAAACATTGTTTCTACGTTGTTTTAGTCATGTAAATTATAACTTTTTTCAAACATATCACATGCTGATACAATATGTTTGTTGAGGTTCCTTGTGGTAATCTACAGATATGTGCATTCAAATCTACCTTCCTTTTACTGCTTATATAGATGCAACTTTAGAAATTTAGTAACTACTTTCATATGCACTTTATAAAAAGAGTGGCTATCACATAACATAACTATAACAAAAATATATGGCTTGTAAAGAATAGCCAATTTGTCATTATTGTTTAAACAAAATACTATTTCCTTTATCCACATTTTTTGAATGACAATTTTGAAATGCTTTTACTATAGAAAAGTAAAAATATAGGGAGACGGGTTTTCTATATCTTTTCATAATTATCTTGCATTAGTATTTCGAATAAAGAGTGTTCAGAGGCATAATAGTAAATGATGAAATCTCGCTTATAATTCAGGTGGCATAATATTGAAGCATTAGAAATAAAAATATTATATTTTGAAAGGCTTTCTTTCTTGCCTCATTCTATTTAAAATTTGAATTTCCTTTCATCATGTCTACAATACACTTAGTGGTTTCTACAAAATCTGGTAGAAACCTTCTAAGAAAATTCACTTGCCCAAAGAATGATTTAACTCCTATTTTATTTGATGGCAAGCTCAATCTTTGAATGGCTATGACTCATTCAAGATCAATTCTAATACCCTCTTGAGAAACTATATAACCAAGGAGCTTTCCCTCTATCACACATAAAATAGATTTTTTGGGATTAAGTGAGATTCCATGTTCCCGACACCTTTGCAATACTTTCTTCAAATCTTCTATGCAATCTTTTCTCTTCTTTGAAAACATGGTGAGGTCATCTAGATATATAACTATAATCCAATCCTTTAGATTAGAAAATGTAGCACTAGCATTAATGAGCCCAAAGGGAATTCTGTGATATGCAAACGTACCCTAAGGAGTGATGAACACTATCTTATATTGATCCTTTTTTGCCACTTCAACTTGATTGTAACTTGAGAACTTGTTGAGAATGGACATCATTTTGACTCAAACTAATATTTATAGTAAGCGATCCATATTGGGGAGAACAAAATTATCCTTCAAAGATGCTTGGTTCAAATTCTAAAAATTGATGTAGATCCTTATTTCTTCATTCTTCTTTTTGATTGGTACTATATTAGCTACCCAGGAGGAGTGATGGATGGGATAGATGATTTTTTCCTTTAGTATCTTGTCTACTTCCTAAAATATAATATCTGCTACCTTAGGATTGTAACAACTTTGTTTCTATTGGAAAGGAACTACATCAGTTTTCAGGGGAATCTGATGTTTTATCTTCCTACCTTTATAGCTTTTCAAGTCTTTGTAACTCCAGGCAAAAACATCTCAATATTCTATGAAGAGTTGTTTTGTAGCTTCTTTCTCTTCAAGAAAACATCATTTTCCAATATTAATCATTTTGGGATCATGAGTATCTCCAATATTCACCCCTTCATACTCACCAGTGGTAGGTCCTTTTTCTATCCTCCTTTCTTTTATGTAAGCATCATGTCTATTGAATTTTTTTTCTAAAGATACAAAGTGTGGAGGAATGATATTAACTCACAGTTGGAATTTATCATTTTGATTCCCTTTCCTCTCAACATTAGAGTTTTCATGATTATCATCATTGGATTCATGTCTAGAACTAGATTGTCATTTTCTAGGAACAACTACAAAATTCTATCATCTTCAAATACTTTCCAAGACTCTGCATTGTTAGGGACAGAGGCTCAATATATGATTTCTATATGATACTTCTTGTCTTTGAATTCTAGATTGGGAAGTAATAAGGAAGTGAAAACAAATAATGAATCTACTTTGGTATTCATCTCTCTCAGTATTGATTCAATAGAAAAAGCATTAAGATCTTCTATTTCATCCCAAAATCTATTTCTGTAATTCTTCAGCTTGTGATTCTTCACAAAGTATTGCCCCTTAATTTGTCTTACAATGAGCTCTACATCACCTTGAGCTTTCAGGATCTTTATTCCTTTTTCTTTTGCAGTTACTATCCCTAGTTGTAGGGCTTCATACTCCATATTTTTATTTGTATTTCCAAACTCCAATTTGAAATCCATGGGTTCAAGTTCTCCTTTGGAGGTATTAACACTACACCTACACTAGATACAGATGAGGAACAACTTCCATTGAACTCCAATGTCCATATAGATGATGATTCTTTCTCTTCACTTAAGGCTTTCATTTTTAGGTCTTTAGTTTCTTGCTCATTTAGAATGTCTTTAGTAAATAACATGTAATTTCCAAACTCTAACTCTTGGTAGAGGATCTAAGCTTTAGGATAATCTAACTTTAGCACAGTAAATGTTTCCTTTTCTTTAGGTTCCAATTTAACTTTCTTATTCCCTATGGGTATTACTACTTGGGACCAGTATAGTCTTATTTCTCCTCCTAATTCTTGGCAAAAAATCCTACTTAAGAGAAGCCCATAGCTTGCTGAAATATCCACCACTAGAATAGTCAATAAGAGTTTCTTTTCTGGATGAGAAGCTAAGGCTACTTGAGCACCTCTTTAATCTATCCAAGTAGGGGAACCTATTTGGCATCCATAGAATAACATCTCCCATGAACTTTAGTGAGGTTGAGACCTAGGGCTTTAGCTAAAAAATAAGGAATAACATTGTCTAATGCACTTGAATCTATTATGCAATTTCTCAATTTGCATCCATTGATGTACAATGAAATATAGAATGGGTCAGGTTTTTGCCTAGGAGAGGTTGCTAGGATAGTAGAATCTTCTTGATTAAACAGGTTAGATGTCAAAGTTTCATCTCTTTCTTCCATGGTCACATTGTGATTTAAATTTGAAGTATTCCCTTTACAATGATCTACCAGTCTTTTCAACTTAGAGGGATGAGACTTCAAATAATCTATGGGGGGAATTTGGATTTGTGACTCTTCACAGAATTGAATAAAATCAAAGGGAATATTTTTCCTTACCTATTTGAGATGTGGATACTCTTTGATCAACATGAATATTATTCACTAAAGGACTACGATCATTCCTATGAGCATGACTAGAGGATTGATTTTTTTACCTTTGACCTTGAGTCAAAACTATGTATGAAGTTCCATCAATAGTTGCATAGCATTCACCTTTTGGTTCAGAATTTGACTCATACTCCAAAAATAAATTTCCAGAGTCACCATTTGAGTATGAATCTAACTTAGAACAAGGAGTTGCATTATTCAACTCATTGGTGGATAACAACTACATCATACAAGTAGTTTTCAAACATCTCTCACTATCATGATCTATTGTCAAATTAAACACACACATATTTCCTTTCTTTAGTGCCACTTCAATTGCCAACCTAGGCTATGAGCCTATGGGCTATAGGAATTTTCCATCATTATTCCTTCCTAGTGGATTTTGATAATTCCATTGGTAAGAATTATTGAATTTGGGTAATTGCCTTTTTACTACTACCAACTCATTTGATAATTTTTGATTCATTTCATTAGATGATGTGGTGTTACTATAAATTCCTTTAGTTTGAAGTTCTCACTTCCATTTTCTTGTGGAAATCAAGTCATCTTCAAATTCAATTGCCTTCTTTTGTGCATTTGTTAAATCTGTGGCATGTGCCCTTCTCAAGTCATAATTGATATCCAAGGGCATCACACTTATGAAGAAGGTTTTTAGATTACCAATAGTGGGTTTGTCAATAGTTAGAATTATACTAGTAATCTTATTGAAAGTAGAAACAAAATCTCTCATACTCATGGCTAGTTGCTTTTTAATAGATATCAACTGTGTTAACAAGACAAGCTCATCTTCTGCAGTTTTAAATCTTGTCTCAAAGGTCATTCTCATTGTATCCCAATTAGTGATCGAGTCATCATCTAGATGATAGAACCAATCTACTGCACTTTTTTTCAAGGTTTCCACAAATAATCTTATGACAACATCCTCATGTGCAACTCCTAACATGTGAGTAGTTGCAAAGAAGGCTTAATGTGTTCAGTTGTGGTAAGCTTCCTATCACCTAAAAATTTAGGGAAATTCTTCCTTGAACTAGCTGGGAGTGGGTGATAAGATGTTAGTGCTAATGGTCCTATTGTTGTAGCCCATGGAGCAGCCATAATTATTCTAGCAAGGTATGGTAGAAAATTGACAACTAGGGGAACAATGATTCCATGCAAGGCCAATACCTAGCAAGTAGTATGTGAAGTGCTTTGATTCCTAATAGCGGAAGGTGGTCTACTTTGGATCTTCTTTTCACCTTTCCATTTAGGAATGTCTAGGATGGGAAAACCAAGTTCTATAAGTTTATCAAAAATAGGGTCTTGCCCACCCTATTCTTTGGTACTTGTGAGGAACATTGTTTGTTCTAGGGTGCTAGGTTAGGTTTTTCTTTGAGCTCATGTCTCAATCATCTTTCTATTCTTTGGATGTCTATCCTATGAATAACTCTTTCTAGAGCTTTGGATCTTGATTCTTCCTCTTCCAATACTTGGCTAGCATTCCTGTAATGTTCAACATTCCTCCTATTTCTCCAAACAAATGTATTAAGGGATGAAATTATGTCTTCTTGGTCATCTTGGAAACCAAGGTTAGGTTGGAGCACTTGAAAAATGTTCTCATGAGGTAGTACCATCTTACCTCATGATATAGGCTTATTAGTTAAGCAACTATTCATATTCCCTAGCAGAGTCACCAAAAATCTATTGGTAAACATATTTTTCTTTTTTATTCTGACTCTTAAATTCCCAAACTATAAACAATCTCTGATTACAAATAGTTGAAAAGATTCTTTTGAAAAGACTAACTTTTCTTTGAATTAATAGGTATAGCTCCCTATTGTGGATTTCCAATGAATTATGTTTTGCCCCTAAAACTTATATGGGGGTGTGTTCTTGACCTGAGAATAGGAGAGGTAAAATTGAGCAAGGCCTAAACAGGATCTAACTCAGGCAAAAAGTGATTTCTAAAGAATTGATTAAGTTCATGAACCCACACATCTTATGAACTCACAAAGCTTAATGACTTAAAATAGCATAACAATTAATACTAAATTGATTCAGCTAGAATCTAAGCTACTAAGAGGGGAAAGATTAACTAAAGGGAAAAATATCTAAGAGATTTCTCTTTGAACATGCAATGGCACTACTTATCAAATCCATTCAGTACTTTGAAATAGGGGCATGAAATTCCATTTGTTCCTTGCTTCAATTTAGATAAAAGAGAAAACATGTAATTAACAACTAATATAAATGGAACATAAAATAATTGATACAAAATACCATTCAATTGACTCTGCAACATCAAGTACTTCACACCAAAAATTAGTCGACCTTTTATAATCTTTCAATTTCATACATATAAGATTTTGAGATGACCATTACAATAGAAGTTCAATTGGTTCATCTCCTCAAAAGAATGATAAATAGAAAGAAACTAGTTTTTTGTATTACAATGATTACATAAGAAAGTGAAAATTTGGTGGAATATGAATCACTTTGCCTTCTTTCCCTTTTCTACTTTTGTCCTATAGGCCTTAGTAGCAACAATGATTTGGATTAGCTCTTCATGCCTAGGCACACGTATGTTGGTGTATCTCAAGAGCCACTTAGAATGCTCCTTTACCAACTCCTTCATAATATTCATTTGATCTTGCAATTCCTCCATGGCTACATGTATGCATCCACTAAGTTTTTGGAGTTTCACAACTCTATTTTGATTATTGGAGGATACATCCATCAATTATCTATGAATTTGGAGAAATTCTCTTGCATGATGGTTGTTCCAATGAATCCTTTCCCTTGGTCACTAGTCTACAAATTTGTATGCTATCTCCTCATGAGTTCAAAACATATGCCTTGGTCCTTCTTCACTTTATCCTTTGTCTCCTTAAGTCCTTTCTCTACTAACAAGATCATTTTTTATCTGAAGTGCATGCTCTGAAGTCATTTGAACAAAGGTTCATCTCCCTTTCGCAAGATCTTTGCTTTGAAAACTTCCTTTTCCTTCATTTGAATAATCATCTTTAGAAGAGAGATACAATCATCACTCTCCACTCTTTCTCTAGCCAAAGTATTTCTATTTGTCAAAATGTTATCCTTCTCTATTTTTAATCTTAAGATAACATTGCCAATTTTCTATATAATAGAGACTTTCTCCAATTTGAGCTTCCTGGTCCATTCCTTACCAATTTGGCCAAAGTGCCTATCTTCCTAAATCTGAGAGATAAGGGCTTGAACTTTGTTAGTAATAGGATTACCTATTACTAGAATTCTAGAGATTCTTGCCAATGGAGTGACCAATTATCTAATGAATTTGTTGAGTTCTTCTATCTCTACCTTCATCCTAACTTTTGACAACTTGAGGCTCTCTATTTGTCCTTCAATTACTTCATTGGTTGACTTACATAAGCCAACCTTGGTGTCATGTCTAGCCTCTACAAGATCTACCAAGTGCAGAGTGAAATCATCTATGGTCATATCTTCCATTCATCCATCCTTGGTGGGCTTCACAATCTCCATTGTTAGGTGCCAAGTTTCAAGATCTTATCCAAGGATAGACAAGCTCCTTTTCTTATTGACTTTACTCAAAGTGGACCCAGAGTGGATTGCAAGAGATAAGGTATCCTTATTCGGAGCACCTTTATCCTTCCTCTTTCTCTTCTTCTCCAAAGTGTCCTCCAACCATAAATCTATGCCTATCACCTTGGAGGCCATCCCAAGTGAGTCTATGCTAAACATCTTCTTCTTGATTGGAGTAATTGCCATCGTAGTTGAAGAGAAGGGGTTCTTCGGGGCCTAAGAAATGAGCTTGGAAGAGCTCTAGCCTTTCTCCACCTCTAAGGTTTTATTAGTTGCCTCATTAGATTCAGTAGATTCACTATTATTGCTCCTTCCATCTCCTAGATGCACTATCTGTACTAGGGAGCTACTTGGTTGTAGAAGTGTAGCACTTACTTGCAGAACTATGCTATGATGAGGTGAGGAAATTGGGGTGACATGAGGAGAAGGAACTATGGTAATAGCATTATCCTTTGGCTCCTTTGTCTTCTTCTTCTCAACACCAATTTGGGTTCCAATAATTGGGAGGGAGCCATCATGACAAGTCTTAGCCATGGGGATGTTCTTATTTGGAGGTTGATCACCTCCCCTTGATGGTTAAGCTGGTTCTTAAGTAATGGCCAAGGTTATAGCTATTGTGTCACCTTGAGAGGAAGAAGAAGCTACAATTGCTAGAGAAGCTTGAGCTGATGTGCTTTTACTTCTACTCCTCCTTGCAGTAGTCCATTCAACCCACTTTTCAGTTCTTTTGATGGTTCAAGACACCATGATATCTAAGTCCTCCTCAGGATCCTCATAAGGCTCCAAACTAATAAGAGTGTCTCTTAACTTAGATATATATTACTATAGATATGTTTCCCAACATCCTCCAATCCTTCAATATCAAGATTGATATTATATGTTTTTATTTTCTCCACTGTTAGCCTAGTGAAAGCATGATCTCAACTTTCAAATTCATCTCTACAATCTGCCCAATAATCCTCAGTAGTGGTAATGTGTTTGATTACACTCCCAATTTGTAACACTTCCCTAGCATATCCATTTGAATCAAACATAGGTCTCAAGACCTCATACATCTCCAATTTGTACCTCATGTTGAACACTTTAAGCATATTCTTTGCATAAGATTATGACTCGTAACTAAAAGCTCCTACTTTCATAAGGAAGTCATATCCCTTCTTCTTCAAGCTCCTACTCAGTACATTCACTTGGATTGCCTATCTCATGATCTCTATTAACACAATCATGTGACTCAGATACTTGGGCAGCTTCAAGGGGAATCCATTGAAAACTACAAGGTCCAAATATGAGAAAGATGAGAATTGGATAAAATAACTTCCAAACTGGCTAATAGCTGCCATTGCTTCTGGGTTGAATCTCCTCTTTGGGCATCCCTAGAGCTCCCTAAAAATTCTCATAATGAATGCATCATTAACTTTGACATACTTCGCATAACTATTTTTTAATTACAAACATGGATAGAACTCAACACTTCACATCATCAAGAAAATTTTCTATCCTTGGGAGGCCCATCCATAATTGTAGAGATGCTAGCATGTAAATCAGAAAGGAAGACATATAAAATGTGTTGTAGAACTTCATGACACTAAGAGTATTGGAAAGATTTTCACTTACCTCAAGAGCCCAGTCAATATATTGAGAATCTAAACAAATAACTTGTACAAAAAGGAAGTATTGTTCAAGAAAATTTAGAGCTTCTACCTCACCTTTTAGTTTGTGTAGGAGAACCAAAATTTCTATAATCTCAAGTTTGAGATTAGTACTAAATGGAGTTTTTGGGTCCTTACTCTTGGTGATTCATGGCTTTTGAAACTAGGAATACATAATTTCTTTCCTCTAGACCATCTTCTTAGCAAAGAACTTAGAAATTGCTCCTCCTACTGTCAAATCTAAAAACTCCTTCTATTTTGGAACTTGGAGGAAATTCACCACAGTTTTCCTATTAATAGAGATCAATGCTATATCATTTGGTAACAAAATCTATTTGGTATCCAAATAGTAGTGATTTATGCATTCATAAATCAATTCTAGAGCTGGGATTGCCACCAGGAAACAAGCTACTTCCACTAGCCCACATCCTCGGAGCTTCTTAGTTATGGGATGAATCGGCTCTGATTTCAGCCTCTTTTGGAAATCTTGCATATCATAAAAATAGAGTGAAGTATCCGTAAAATTTGGCAATGTGGACTTGATTCCATTTAGTCCATCAAAACCTGCAAACCTAGTTGCCATTCTGTCTGAGAATAAAATGAATTTTTCCATTCTATCTGAGAATGAAATGAATTGAAATTTTGAATCTAGAAGAAGAACAGGATATCAAATTCTCAAATATAGGCTATTTGAAAAAGTTGTGTAATTTAACTTGAAATAACAGTTCAAGAAAAAGTAATAGTTTGAATAACTGTTATGTTTCCATCTATATAAGAGTCTCAATTCATCTATTAATCTTCAGGATTCATGCTAGACAAATAAATTAAAGGATAAATCCATTGAAATAGTAAATGTAGGAGCTCTAATAGATATTTTGGTCTTTTTTCTATTTTTTTTGGGCCAATGGTAAATTTCCATTCTTTCATACTTACTTTCCCATTTCCCATTAAGTTTTGGGAAATTATGAATAGAGTACCCCATAAGGAAATATCTGCCTAGTCAAATTTTGCTTAGTATACCATTCCTGCAATGGTTATATTGTTTCCATTATCATCTTAAGATGTTTTGTGTATAATTTGTGGGTCCAACCTACTTACAAAGTTGATTTTATTTTGAATGCAGAAAATCATCCTAATGAGTTGAAAACCTACCAAGGAGAAGACAATTTTCATTTCTCCACCTAGGCTTTCTTTTAAACTCTATCCTTTGAGTTAATATTTCCTTTGGGTTTGGAGAAGTTTAAAAGGACTGTGAAAGTTGAAAGGGACCCACTTCCTTGTTTTGTTTCCTTTACAATTGCCTTTGGTAGAAAGTAGACTTCATGGGTTGAAAGCCCACCAAGGAGAAGGCAATGCTCAATTTTTTGCAAGCTTCTTCTTTTCATTGAAAATATGATAAGCCGCTAGAAAGCTTAGCTTCGTGAATAATTTTTGCATGTTGCAAGAATCTCCATCAGATTATGTACTAAGCTACTCGTAAGACTCACAACATAAAGGAAAACCGCCTGGTCATGAAATGTGGGGGATGGGAAAGATGAAAAATTTGATGAAGAATCTTTTCACCTAAGGGAACTTAAAACTAGACTCAGACACACCTAGTCTTAACTACAACACACAATTCTACACTGTTGCAAAATGGTTATAGGGTGAAAAGTGAGGCAACATAATAGATAATGTATCAACTTCTTAAGAGACTAAACTAGGGCATAGAGTTCTAAATCATAGAAGGAATACTTCTTTTTGGCCTCATTAAATTACTCACTAAAGAACACTATTTGCCTACCTTCTTGACTCAATGCTCTTCCTATTGCTAGACCACTTGCATTACACCCTAGGGTGAAGAGTTTCTCAAAGCTAGGCAATTTCAAAATAGGTTGGGTGACCACTTGTTTCTTTAGCATGTCAAATTATTTGTCATCTTCTAAGGTCCATTTAAATTGGATTTGACCCCACCCTTAACGGTGTCTACAAAAGGTGCACATATGCCACTAGAATTTCTAATAAACTTCCTATAGAACTGAGCTAGACCATGGAAACTCCTCACCTCAATAGATGTAGTAGGTGGTGGCCAATTGAGGATAAAAAAACCTTCTCTTGATGCATCTTCAAGGATCCCTTAGACACCACAAAGCCTATGTACAAAAGTTCTTGCTTAAAGAAATCATACTTCTCAATGTTTATAGCAAGATTTTCCTCATGAAGTCTCTATAATTCTACTTGCTTAATGTATTCCTCCTTTGTCTTACCAAAGATAAGTATATCATCTAGATATACAACCAAAAATCCTCTAGTTGTAAGGAAACTTAGGTGTGGAAACAACTTCATACACTAATCCCTTTAGGAAAGTATTGTGCAAATTCCTATTAAATCCTTACAATTTCAGATTCAATATTATGTAAACAATAATATTGTAGTCAACCATGAATACAAAAAATAGATAGAGAAAGAAAAAGCATAAACACAAAGATATGTCAGTGGGGAAAAACCTTTTGATAAAACAACCTCACCCCTCCAAAACTTGCACAATGTATTATCTTCAACGTAGAAGGTTACAACACACTTGCAATGCAAGTTCTTTTAGGACACAAAAGACCAATTCAATAGCAACATACCATACCAATAGTATACTTTATCTCTTTTCTATCTGCAACCCTAAAAATGCTTATATCATGCACTTTCCCTTTTAGGGAAACTTCCAAAGAACAATTGTATTAGGGTTTTACTATTCTCCAAAAAAGTAGGAACCCAAAAGAAAATTTTGGACCATCACCCTAAACCTCATGCACGAGTTGGAGACTTGAGTGTATAGTACTAAATGATCAATTGCTACATGTCTTCATGTCTTCACCCATCATCAAATCTTCTAGAGATAGCTCTTACATGTTATAGGAATCTATCATAATCATTTTAGACATGATCTCTTTACACACAATTTAATATGTCGACACATAAAAGTGGAGTGACATATCAACATGCCAACTAGACATGTACACTAATATTTAATTATACTATTTGAAAAAAATACATTTACAAAAAAAATAAGAATATGAATTATCCAAGGTTGATACACACCTTATTCCTAATATTCTCCCACTTGTTGAACACCTTGTAAGAGCAATAGGAGCATAATAGGAAGTAACCTCTATAGGCCAAAAGGCCTATAGACTTTGAACACCATCTAAACTTCTCTATCCCCACTAGTTTTGTGAATGCATCTACAACATTCTTTATAGTATCTACCTTCTCCAAATTCACATTTCCATCTTCCACCATATCTCTTATAAAGTGAAACTACACATCAATGTGCTTTTTTTTGGCATTGAAAGTTGGATTCTTTGCAAGGTAAATAGCACTCTAACTGTCATACCAAATAGTAATTTGTCCTATATGAACACCAATATTAGAACACAATCTCCTAAGCCAAATGGATTCCTTGCAAGCATGAGTGGCAGCCATGTAGTCAACTTTTGCAGTGGACAAAGCAACCATAGGTTGTCACTTACTAATCCAACTGATGGCACCACCAAACATAGTGAACACATAAGCACTGGTGGATATAAATCTATCAATATCACCTACCCGATCTAAATCCACCAACCTATGAATACAAACTAAATGTAGAGCTCTAGAAGAGTTACCATGATAAAAATGGAGTACTTTATCCATGTCCTTCACCTCACTAGGAGATTTTGGAAAATCATCTACAGATAACTTTGTTCCCATAAAAATAGGAACACACAATGGTCTACAATTTTCCATGCTAAACCTATCCAACACAAACTTCACATACCTACTCTGACTTAACCAAAGTTTTCTATTACACCTATCTCTAATGATTTCCATACCTAAGATCTACCTTGATTCCCCAAGAGCTTTCATCTCAAATTGTATTGACAATTGAGATTTAAAATTAGAATTCATACCCTTACCCTTCCCAAATAGAAACATATCATCAACATATAATGCAAAAATAAGAAGGCAATCATTTTCAACTCTGAAATAAACACAATGATTTGATTTCAATCTTACAAATCCAATTGACAACACAAAGGAATAAAACTTAAGGTACCACATCCTAAGAGATTGTTTCAAGCAATACAAAGGCTTTTTTAATCTACAAACCAAAGATTTTTTACCTTTAGCAATGTAGCGCTTAGCCTATGACATATAAATCTCTTCCTCCAAATCACCATGAAGGAAATATTTCATCACATCCATATGTTCTATCTCTAAATCATATGATGCAACAAGAGATAAAAAAAATCTAATGGATGTGAACTTTGCAATAGGAGATAATATTTCACCATAATCTATTCCCTCTGCCTATGAGTACCCCTTCACAACCAATCTAGCTTTGTACCATTCAACACTACCATCTGCAAAAAATTTCTTCTTTAACACCCATTTTCTACCAACATGTTTCCATCCTTTAGGCTAAGGTACAAGGTCCCAAGTTTTTGTTTGTCCAATTAAGCCATCCCATCATCCATGGCCTTAATCTAGGAACCTACATCTTCCATATCTAAAGCCTCTTTCATAGATCTAGGCTCATTAGTGTTAGTAATCAAAGTGAAGGCACAATTGAAATCTAACATAAAATAACCAAACCTTTCTATCTTCTTTCTTTCTCTTGTGGATCTCCTCAAGGGCTGAGGTTGAGGTTGTTCTTCCTCTTCTTCTAAACTATCAAAGCTACTAGAGCTCTCCTCATCATTAGACCCAACATGGTCTTTCTATTCAGTCTTCTTAGGGGTAGGAGGCAACTAGATAATATCTTCTTTCTTTTCTTTTTCATCTATGTTGCCCCACTTTTCATCCTATACCCATTTTGCAAAAATGGAAAATTTTGTGTCTTAATTTGGTCTAGGTATGTCTGAGTCTAGTCTTTCCTCCTTAGGTGAAAATATTCTCCATCAATTTTCCCATGTTTCCCTTCTTTTGCATTTCATAGTCAGGTGGGTTTCTCCTTGATGTTGTATGGGTAGCTTAGTACCTAATTCGATGGAGATTCTTGTGTTTCATGAAGTTGTTCACAAAAATAGAATTATTCATGACTTGTCTTACTTTTTCCCATGAAAGAATGAAACTTGTGGAAAATTGAATATTGCCTTCTCCTTGATGGGTTTTAAACCCATAAAGGTGATTCCCCACAGCGGTTAACAAATGAAGATCATGGATCAAAATAAGAAGATAACAAGTTGTTGTATGAAAGATTTTTTTTTCATTGTAGTATTGTACTTTGAGAAACACCTGGGATTCATCATGATGCTCAAAATCACCTTAAGTAGAAAACCTAAAGATGACTTCTCCTCAGTAGGTTTGCGACCCATGAAGTCTATTTTCTACTGAAAGCAATTGTGAAGCAAAGAAGTGAAGAAGTGGGACCTCTTTCAACTTTCACAATCCTTTTGTGGTTTTCTAAACCTAGGGAAAAGGTTAACTCAAGAGTTAGAAGGTAAATAAAGCTTATGTAGAAAATTGAGGATCACCTTCTCCTCGGCAGGTTTTCAGCCCATGAGGGCAATTTTTTGTATTCATAGAGAAATCAACTTTTTAAATAGATTGAGTTCGCAAATTACACATAAGGCATCTCAAGATGTTAATAGAAACAACCTAGCCACTCTTGGGAAGGTATACTAGAAAAAATTTGGCTAAGCAGATATTTCCTTATGAAGTACTCTGTTCTTAATTTTCTAGAATTGAATGGAAAATGGGAAGGTAAAAATGAAAGGAAGGAAAGCTACTATTGGGCCAATAGAAATAGTGAAAAGACACTGAAATGTCTATTAGAGACTCCTGCATTTACTAACTCAATGGATTTATCTTTAATTTTTTCATGTGGCGTGGATCTTGAAGATTAACGGGTGAATTAGGATTTATATATAGAGGGAAACATAACAGTTTTTCAAATTACTACGTTTTCTGGAACTGTTATGCTTTTGAATTGCACAACATTTTCAAATCTCTTATACTTGAAAATTATATCCTTTGTGCTTCCTTCATGTTCAAAGTTTCGATTCACTTCATCCTCAAATAAAATGGCAATCATATTAGCTGGGTTTGACAAAGTTAATGGGATCAAATCCACATTGCAGAGTTTCATAGATACCTCACTCCATTTCTATGACATGCAAGATTTTCAAAGGAGGCTAAGGTCAAAGCCAATTCATCTTATAATTGAGAAGCTCTGAGGAAGTGGGCTAGTGGACATAGCTAGGTTTTTGGTGGCAGTTCAAGCTCCTAAATTGATTATTGAATGCATAAATCACTACAATTTAGATACCAAACAAATTCTATTGCTTGATCATATAGTTCTAATCTTTATTGATAGACAAACTATAGTAAATTGCCTCCAAGTTCTAGAATGGGAGGAGTTTTCTAAGCTGATATTAGGAGGAGAAATGTTTGAATTCTCCTTGAAGAAAATGGTGTGGAGAAAAGAAATTATGAGATCCTAGTTTCAAAAGTCATAGGGTGCCAACAGTAAGGTTCCTAAAACTCTATTCCGCACTAATCTCAAGCCTAAGATTGTAGATATTTTGGTTCTCTTGCACAAATTGAAAGGTGAGGTAGAAGCACTTAATTATGTTGAACAATATTTCTTTCTAGTCAAAATTATCTGTTTAGATATACAGTATATTGATTGGGCCTATGAGGTAAGTGAGCATCTATCCAGAACCCTTATCACCGCAAAGTTTTACAACACCTTTTATATGTCTTCTTTTCTAATTTATATGCTAGCTTCTCTATGATTGTGGCTAGGCCCTCCTAGAATAGAGAACTTTCTTGATGATGTGAAAAGCTATGAGTTCTATCCATGTTTGCAATTGTAGAACAGTTATGCAAAATATGTCAAGGTTAATGATGCATTTATGATGAGAATTTGTAGGGAACTTCAAGGATGCCTTGAGAGAAGGTTCAACCCATAGGAAATGGTAGCTATTAGTTAGTTTGTTAGCTATTTTATCCAGTTCTCATCCTTCTCATATTTGCATCTTGTAGCTTTTGATGGATTTCCTTTGAAGCTACCTAGGTATAAGAGTGATATGATCGTGTTGATAGGGATTGTGAGGTAGCAAATCTAGGTGAATGTGCTGAGGACAAGCCTAAAGAAGAAAGGGTATGAATTCCCAATGAAGGTTGGAGCTTATAGTTGTGAGTCTCTCTCTAATGTGAAAAATATGCTCAAATCATTCAAGACTAAATATCAATTGGAGGTATATGAGGTTGTGAGACCTATGTTCAACCCAAATGGGTATGCAAGAGATGTGTTGTAGATTGGGAGCGTGATCAAACATGTTACCATTGTTGAAGATTATTGGGCAAATTATAGAGATGAGCTTGGAAGTAGAGATCATGCTTTCTCTAAGCTCACAATGGAGCAAATTAAAACATATGGTATCAACTTTTATGTAGAAGGCTTGGAAGACCATGGCCAAAATATGTATAGTAATACATATTTAACTAAGTTAAGGGGGATTCTTATCAGTTTAGAGCCTTATGTAGATGTTAAGGAGAATTTTAATATCATGATGGCTAGGATCATCAAGAGAATAGGGAAATGGGTTGAATGGACCACCAAGAGGAGTCAGAGCAAAGGTGCAGCCACTCAAGCTTCTCTAAAAACTGCAACACCTTCTTCATCTCAGAGTGCTACACTAGGCATAACCATAGCTACTACTAAAGGGTCAACTCAACCTTCAGGTGGAGGTGATCAACCTCTGAACAAGAATGTCTCCATAGCTAAGACCTATCATGATGGTTCCCTCCCAGTCATTGGAACCTATGCTATTACTGAAGAAAAGAAGATGGAGGAGCCAAAGGATAGTGTGGCCACCTTAATTTCATCCCCCCATGTCACACCAATTCCATCACCTTATGTTTCTCCAATTCCTTCTCTCCATACTACTCCTATTCCCTCTCCTCATCATAGTCTTGTTCCACCAACAAGTGCTACACTTCCACAACCAAGTGGCTCTTCGATATAGATAATAGACTTAGGGGATGGAAAGAGCAGTAGTGATGAGTCTATTGAGTCTAATGAAGTAGCAAAGAAAACTCTAGAAGTAGATAAAGGTTAGAGTTCTTCTAAGCTCATCTCCTGAGATCCAAAGAATCCTTTCTCTTTGACTGCTATGACAGCCACTCTAGCTAAGAGGAATATTTTTAGTATAGAATCACTCGGGATAGCCTCCAAGGTAATAGGTACTAAGTCCTAGTTGGAGGATACTATGGATAGAAAAAGGAAAAGGAAAGATGAAAATACTTTTGCTAAAGATATTGTATCTCTCGCAATCCACTTTGGATCTGCATTGACAAAAGTAAAGAAGTAGAAAACCTTGTCCATACTTGGGCAAGATCTAGAAATAGGTCACCTAATAATGGAGATCACCAAGCCCAACAAAGGAGGGAGGATTGAGGACATGACTACTAATGATTTTACTTTGCACTTTGTGGATCTTGGAGAAACTAGGCATGACACCAAAGTTGGCTTGTTGTAGTCAACCAATGAGGTAATTGAGGGGTTGTTAGAAAGTCTAAAGTTTTCCAAGACCAAAATGAAGGTTGAGATAGAAGAATTGAATAAGTTCATCAAATAGCTAGTCACTCCATTGGCAGCCATATCTAGAGTACCAATGACCAAAAGTCCTACTACTACTGAAGGTTAGGCCCTCATCTCTCAACTCCAAGAAGATAGGCATTTTGGTGATATTGGTAAAGAATGGATTGAGAAGCTCAAGTCAGAATTAGCCAATATTGTAGAGCAGATCAGTAATGTTATCTTAAGGTTGGAAACCAAAAAAGATAACATCATACCAAATAGCAATACTTTGGCTAGAGAAAGGGTGAAGTGTGATGATTGCATCTCCCTCTTGAAGATGATCATCTAGATGAAGGCCAAGGAAGCAGTTGAAGCAAAAATCTTGCCAAAGGGAGACAAACCTTTGTTTGAATGGCTTCAAAGAATCTAGTTTAAGATTGAGATGATCTATTCAGCAGAAAAAGGGCTTAAAGAAATAGAAGATAAAGTGAAGAAGACACAAGACAAAGGATTTGAACTTATAAAGGGACTACACACATATTCCCAGACTATTGGCCAAGGAAAAGCACTTATTGGGATCAATGTTATGAAGAAAAAATTTTCCAAATTTCTTGATGGTTTGTCTAATATAGCTTCTTGTAGTCAAAACAAGTTGTTGAACTCTAGGCACTTATCAGATGCATACATGTGGCCACAGAGGAACTACAAAATCAACTAAATTTTGTAAGGAGTTAGCTAGAGAAAATTCCAAATGGCTCTTAAGGTATACCAATATCCACGTTCCTAGGAATGAAGAGCTCATCCCAATCATAGTTGTTGCCAAGGCCTATAGAGAAAAAGTAGAAAAGGGGAAGAAGTTGAAATGATTCACGTTCTACCTTTTCTTTTGTTTTCTTTTGTAATTATTGAAATGTGACAAATTGGTGCCTTGCCATTTGTCAATCTTGAGAAGATGAATCAATTGAACTTCCATTGTAACAGTCATCTTGAAATTGTATATGTATGAGATTGGAAGATTAATAAAAGGTCAAAAATTTTTTGGTGTGAAGTACTTTATGTTGCAGAGACAATTGACTGGTATTTTATATCAATTATTTTATATTCTAGTTATGTTAGATTTAGTCTTATGTTCTCTCTTTTGTTTGAATTGCAGAAAGGAAAGAATAGAGTTGCATTCCCCTGTTTCAAAACAACAAATGAATGTGATAAGTAGTGTCATTGTTCATTCAAAAAGAGATCCCTTCAGCACTCTTTGTTTGTTAATTATAGTTCAAATTCATATTAACCTAGCTCTAACTTAGCTCCATACTAGTTATTACTCAATTAAGCTTTGTGAATTCATAAGATGTGTGGATTCATAAACATGTTTAGATATTTAGAAATTTTTATTTTCCTGAGTTAGATTCTATTTAGGTCTAGCTTGGTTCTACATCTTCTATTCTCAGGTCAAGAACATACCTCAAATTAGTTTAGGAGAAAAACATAATTCATTGCAAATCTATCCTAGGGAGCTATACCTACCAATTTAGAGAAAAATTAATTCATCCATAAGTGGCTTTTCAACTGTTTGTAACTAGATATTGTTCCAAGTTTGGGCATTTAAGAGTTATAATTAAAAAGAACAATTTGTTTACCAATAGATTTTTGGTGACTCTACTGGGGATATGAACAGTCTCTAGACTAAAAAGCCTATGTCATGAGGAAAAATTGTACTACCTCATGAAAATATTATTCCAATACTACAAATTAATCTTGGTTTTCAAGATGATCAAGAGGACATAATTTCATCCCTAAATACATTTGTTTGGAGACATAGGAGGAACATTGAGCATTACTGGAATGCTAGCCAAGTATTGGAAGAAGAGGAAAGGAGAGCTAAAGCTTTAGAAAGAGCTATTCAAAGGAGGGACATCCAAAGAGTAAAAAGACAATTGAGACAAGTAGCTCAGAGATAAAATTAACTTAGCATCCTAGAACAAGCAAGATTTCTTAGAAGTACCAAGGAATAGGGTGGAAAGACCCTATTTTTGATAAAATTATAGAGCTTGGTTTTCCCATCTTAGACATTCCAAAGTGGAAAGGTGAAAGGAAAAGTTAGAGTAGACCACCTCTCTCTATAAGGAATCAAGACACTAGTACTTCACATTCTACCTGTAAGGAATTGGCCCTGCACTAAATTACAGCTCCCCTAGTTGTTAATTTTCAACCATACACTACCAAAACAATCATGGCTGCTCCATGGGCTGCAACAATAGGACCATTAGCACTAACAGGTTACCATCCCCTCCCAGATGGTTCTAGGAAGAATTTCCCAAAATTCTTAGGAGATGGGAAGGTCACTACAAATGAACATATTAAAGCCTTCTTTGTAGCTACTCACATCTTAGGTGTTGGACATGAGGATGTTGCCATAAGATTATTTTTGAAAACCTTAGTAGATAGTGCAATAGATTGGTTTTATCATCTAGATGATGGTTCAATAACTAATTGGGATACAATGAGAATGGCCTTAAAGACAAGGTTCAAAATTGTAGAAGATGAACATACCTTGTTAACACAATTGACTTCAATTAAAAATCAATCCACCATGAGTATGAGGGATTTTGTTGCCAAGTTCAATAAGATTTTTAGCAGAATTCCAACTGTTGATAGACCTATAGTCGGTAATTTGAAAACCTTCTTTATCGGTGTGATGTGTCTAGATGTCAATTATGATTTCAGAAGAGGACATCCCACAAATTTAGGAGATGCACAAAAGAAGGCAATTGAATTTGAAGATGATTTGATTTCCATGGGAAAATGGAAGTGAGAACTTCAAACTAAAGGAAGTTCTAGTAATACTACATCATCTGATGAGATGATTCAAAAATTGTTGAATGAATTGATAATAGTAAAAAGACAATCACCTGGATTTAATAACTGTTATCAATGGAATTATCAAAATTTTCCAGGGAAGAAAAATGATGGAAAATATCTACAGCTCATAGGCTCACAACCTAGGTTGCAACTTAAAGCAACACCAAAGAAAGGAAACATGTGTGTCTTTCACTTGACCACAGATCATGATAGTGAGAGTTGTCTAGAGATTGCTCGTATGATGTAGTTATTATCTACCAATGAATTGAACACTGCAACTCCTTGTTCAGAGTCCAATTCATATTCAAATGGAAATTTTAGAAATTTATTTTTAGAATACAAATTAGATTCCAAACCAAAAGGAAAATGTTATGCAACCATTGATGGAACTTCATATACAATGCTTACTTAGGGCCAAAGACTAAAGAATCAATCCTCCAGTCATGCTCACAAGAATGACTCCAGTCCTTCGATAAGTAATGTGCATATTGATGAAGGAATATACACTTCACAAATGGGTAAGGACAAAATACCTTTTGATTTCATTTAATTCTATGAAGAATCAAAAATTCAAATTTCCCCTATAGATTATTTGAAGTCTCACCCTTCAAAGTTAAAAAGACTAGTAGATTGGTGTAAAGGGAACACATTAGATTTGAATCATAGCATGACCATTGAAAAAGGACATGAAACCTTGACATCTGGCATGTTTAATCAAGAAGATTCTACTATTTTAGCAATATCTCTTGGGCAAAAACCTGACCCATTTTATATCTCATTGTATATCAATGGGTGTAAACTAAGCAATTGCATAATAGATTCGGGTGCATCAGATAATGTGATGCCATATTCCATAGCTAAAGCCCTGGGTCACAATCTTACTAAAGTGCATGGGAGGTGTTATTTTTTGGATGCCAAACAAGTCCCTTTTCTTGGGAAAATCAAAGATGCTCAAGTAGCCTTGGCCTCACATCCAGAGACAAAACTCTTATTGACTATTCAGTAGCAGATATTCTAGCAAGTTATGAACTTCTTTTAAGTAGGAGATTTTGTCCAGACATAGGAGGGGAGATTAAGTTGGACTCGTCCCAAGCAATCATACCTATTAGGAATAAGAAAGTTAAGTTAGAACCTAAAGAAAAGTTAAAATTCACGGTTCTAAAATTAGATGATCCTAAAGCCTAGATCCTCTATCAAGAGCTAGAATTTGTCAACTAAATGTTATTTACTGAAGAGGCTATAGATGAACAAAGAGATGAATATCAAAGAAAAGGAATTTTGAATGGGGACAAAGATGTAACAAGCATATGGACACTTGAATTTGATGGAAGTTGTGCCTCCTTAGGGTTTGGCATAGGTGTAGTGTTGATACCCCTTGAAGGAGAACTTGAGCCCTTTGCTTTCAAATTAGAATTTGGGAATACAAATAATACTGCAGAATATGAGGCTTTTTTATTGGGGATAATATCAGAAAAAGAAAGAGGAGTAAAGATCTTGAGAGCTCAAGCAGAACTCATTGTCAAGAAAATTAAAGGACAATATTATATGAAAAATCATAGGTTAAAGGACTATAGAAATAGAGTTTGGGATGAAATAGAAGGTCTAGATGCCTTTTCTATTGAAGTAGTGCTAAGGGAGATGAACTCCAAAGTTGATTCACTAGTAGTTTTTGCTTCTTTGCTACTACCTCATCTAGAATTCAAGGATAAGAAATACCAAATTGAAATTGTATATCAATCTTATGTTCCAGACAATGTAGAATAATGGCAAGTTTTTGAAGATGATAAGAGCTTACAATTGTTCCTAGAAAATGAAAAATCTAGTTCTACACATGAATCAAAGAATGATAATCATGAAAGTTCTAATGTTGAGAAGAATCAAAATGATAAAGTTTAATTGCAAGGTATATCATTCCCCACTACTTTGTAGCCTTAGAAAAGTTATTTAATAGACATGATGCCTACATATACCAAAAGAGAGCAGAAAGGGGACCTACCATTGGAGAGTATGAAGGGGTAAATATCGATGACACTCGTGATCCTAAAATGATCAACATTGGAAAATGTTGTTTATCTAAAGAAAATGAAGTTGTGAAATGACTCTTCATGGAATATAGGGATGTTTTTGCTTGGAGTTACGAAGATCTAAAAATTTATTGAGGTGGGGAGGTAAAATATCAAATTCCACTCCAACTTGATGCAGCTCCTTTCTGGAAAAAACAAAAAAATTATAATCCTAAGGTCACAGATGCCATTTTTTGGGAGGTAGATAAAATTTTGAAAGCAAGAATCATCTACCCCATCCATCACTCTACCTAGATAGCTAACATAGTACCGGTCAGAAAGAAGAATGGAGAAATAAGGATCTGCGTTGATTTTCATAATTTGAACTAGGCATCTCTAAAGGATAATTTCACCCTTTCCAATATGGATTACTTATTACAAAGAGTGGTTGGATCTGAAATGATGTCTATGCTTGATGGATTTTTAGGTTACAATCAAGTAGAGGTAGAAGAGAAAGACCAACACAAGATGGCATTTACCACTCGCTGGGATGCATTTGCATATCACATAATGCCCTTTGAACTCATCAATGCTAGTGCCACATTCTAGAGATGTATGAGAAAAGCATTTGCTGATCTAAAAGACTAGATTATAGTTATATATTTGGATGAACTCGCCATATTTTCAAAAAAGAGAAGATCACATGGAATATTTAAGGTAAGTCTTATAGAGATGTTAAGAACATGGAATCTCACTCAATCCAAAGAAATTAGTTTTCTATGTGATAGAGAGAAAGCTCCCTGGTCATATAGTGTCTCAAGAGGGCATTAGAATTAATTTTGAATGAGTAAAGGCCATTCAAAGGTTAAGTCTACCCTCAAATAAAATGGGGTTAAGTCATTCTTTGGGCAGGTGAACTTTCTCAAAGGGTTTGTTTCATATTTCATAGAAATCACTAAACATATTGTGGATATGATGAAGGGAAATTCAAATTTCAAATAGAATTAGGCAGGAAAGTAGGCATTTAAAAATATAAAAATTGCTATTGCTAATGCCCCAGTGTTAAGTCACCAAAATTATAAGAGGGATTTCCTTATTTACTGTTATGCTTATGAATATACTTTATTAGCAATACTTATGCAAGACAATGATGAAGGGGTATAAGCCCCCATAGCTTTCATGACCATACCCCCTAAAAATCATGAATTGAAATGCTCATAGATAGAGAAGCATGCTTTTGTAGTAGTCAATGAACTTAATTTTTTTTGGTTCTATATCTTACATTCACATTCTATCATTTTTGTCCCGGATGTAGTTGTGAAAAGTGTGCTGACACAATAGGATGTAGGTTGCAATGCTAGAGGAGCATGGATAGCAAAGACATAAGAATATGATATAGAAATTGAGCCTACCAAGCTAGTAAGGGGTAATGCATTGTGTAAAGAAATTGTAGAAAATAAGATTGTTGAAGAATCAAAAGAATTAGGAGAAAAGCAACTAGTGTTGGTAGTAGGTCTTCATGATTCATGGTTTGAAAATATTACTTATCTGCTAACATATGGAGAATGTCTAAAGGGCCTAAATTGAAGACAAAGAAGAGATCTTAAGTTGAAAGCAGCTAAGTATGTAATTTGGGATGGAAAATTGTTTAAAAAGGCTATTGATGGAACTTTTTTCAGGTGTGTAGACAAACAATAGCAAGAGAAATTATTGAAAACATTTCATGATGAAGCATGTGGAGGGAATTTTTCATCCTCAATCAGAGCTTTCAAAATATTGAGAAATTGCTATTATTGGCTTGGGATGTTCAAAGATGCCTATTCCTGGGTGGAAAAGTGTGAAAAATGTAAGATGTTCGTTGGGCATCCTCAATTGGCTACTCTACCATTAAGGCATGTCATGTTTGAGGGACCCTTTCAATAATGGGGTCTTTATTTTATTGGTCCTATCAGTTTGACATCTAGTGCTAGCCACCAGAATGTGATAACTAAAACTGATTACTTCACTAAGTGGGTGGAAGCTAAAGAAACCAAGAAAACTACTTCTAAAGTAGTGTGTGAATTCATTAAGGAGAACATACTGGTTAGATTTGGTATTCTATCAAATTAGTGATGGATAATTTGACCTACTTCTCTTTAATTGAGATTACTAATTTTTTATTTGAGTATGGAATTACTGTTAGTCACTCATTTGATTATTTCCCACAAGGAAATGGTCAAGCTGAGTCTAGTAACAAGAATTTGATAAATATTGTTAAGAAGTTGGTCTCAGACAATCAAAAGACTTGGCACAAGAAAATTCATGAGGAACTATGGGTAGATAGGGTGACACCTAAAAGAGCAATTGACATATCTCATTTTGAATTAGTATATGGGATTGAAGCTAATCTACCATTATCTTTAGAATTGGCTACAAACAAACTCAGAACAGTGATCGAAGATGATATCTATAACGTGGTTTAGAGAAGAGAATTTTGTATATGAGCAAGCTTGAAGAGGAAAGAAAAGAAATGGTGGATCACATCACACAACACCAGATGTGGGTGAAGGATCTATTTGATAAGAAGGCTAGACCATCAAAATTCATGGTAGGAGCTAGTGTGTTACTCTAGGATAAGTGAGGTGCTCCAAAAGGTATGCATAAAAAGTTTGACACCATGTGGAAAGGTCCACTCATAGTTCATCAAACATTTGAGAATAATTATTTCAAATTGGCTTATGAAGATGGCGAAGTACTACCCTTGACCTATAATGGCCAGGATATAAAGTTTTATCAAATTGCAAATTGAGAGCAGGTAACCCCTATATTGTATTATACTTAGGTTTAGTTTCTTTTCATGTTTTCTAGTTAGTTTCTCCCCTTGCCTTTGTTTTCCTATTTTTCTCTTGCTTTTGTTTTGTTGTGATTGCCATCTTTTATTTTTTTGTGAAACCAGAGATTTTGAGTTCCTTGCTTGGGTATGCTCTACCTAAGTCCCTAGTCAAAGCCAGTTATTGCCCCACTTTTCATCCTATACCTATTTTGCAAAAAGGAAAATCTTGTGTCTTAATTTGGTCTAGATATGTCTGAGTCTAGTCTTTCCTCCTTAGGTGAAAAGATTCTCCATCAAATTTTCCATCCTTCCCTTCTTTCACATTTCATGCCCAGGTGGGTTTCTCCTTAATGTCGTATGGGTAGCTTACTACCTAATTCGATGGAAATTCTTGCATTTCATGAAGTTGTTCACAAAAATAGACTTGTTAATGAATTGTAATAGTTTTTCCCATGAAAGAATGAAACTTGTATAAAATTGAATATTGTCTTCTCCATGGTGGGTTTTAAACCCATGAAGGTGATTCCCCACAATGGTTAACAAATGAAGATCATGGATCAAAATAAGAAGATAACTAGTTGTTTTATGAAAGATCTTTATTTTCATTGTAGTATTGTACTTTGAGAAACACTTTGGATTCATCATTATGCTCAAAATCACCTTAAGCAAAAAACCTAAAGATGACTTCTCCTCGGTGATTTTGTGACCCATGAAGTCTATTTTCCAATAAAAGCAATTATGAAGGAAAGAAGCAATGAAGTGGGCCCTCTTTTAACTTTCACAATCATTTTGTGGTTTTCTAAATCTAGGAAAAAGGTTAAATCAAGAGTTAGAAGGTAAATAAAGCTTATTTGGAAAACTAAAGATTGCCTTCTCCTCGGTGGGTTTTCAACCCATGAGGGCAATTTTCTGTATTCACAGAGAAATCAAATTTTTAAATAGATTGGGTTCACAAATTACACATGAGGCATCTCAAGATGTTAATAGAAACAATTTAACCACTCTTGGGAAGGTATACTGGATAGAATTCTTGCTAAGTAGATATTTCCTTACTAAGTACTCTATTCTTAATTTTCTAAATTGAATGGAAAACATGAAGGTAAAAATGAAAGGAAGGAAAGTTACCATTGGGCCAATAGAAACAATTAAAAGACACCAAAATGTTCATTAGAGACTCCCACATTTACTAATTCAATAGATTTATCCTTTAATTCATTTGTGTGGCATAGATCTTGAAGATTAACAGGTGAATTAGGATTTCTATATAGAGGGAAACCTAATAGTTTTTCAAATTACTACTTTTTCTTGAACTATTATGCTATTGAATTGCACAACATTTTCAAATCTCTTATACTTGAAAATTCTATCCTTTGTGCTTTCTTCAATTTCAAAGTTTTTATTCACTTCTTCCTCAGATAAAATGGCAACCAAATTTGCTAGGTTTGATGGACTTAATGGGATTAAATCCACATTAAAAACTTTCACAGATACCTCACTTTTCTATGACATGCAAGATTTTCAAAGGAGGTTGAGGTTAGAGCCAATTCATCCTATAACCGAGAAGCTCTTAGGAAGTGGGCTAGTGGAGGTAGTTGGGTTTCTGGTGGCAGTTCAAGCTCCTGAATTGGTTTTTGAATACATAAATTGCTACAACGTGGATACCAGGGAAATTTTGTTTCTTGATCATATAGTTTTGATCTCTATTGATAGGAAAATTGTATTAAATTGCCTCTAAGTTCTAGAATGGGAGGAGTTTTCTAAGTTGACAATAGGAGGAGTAATGTTTGAGTTCTCCTTGAAGAAAATGGTGTGGAGAAAAGAAATTATGAGATCCTGGTTTCACAAGCCACAGGGCACCAAGAGTAAGGTTCCTAAAACTCTATTCAGCACTGATCTCAAGCTTGAGATTGTAAACATTCTAGTTCTCTTGTAAAAACTTAAAGGTGAGGTGGAAACACTGAATTTTATTAAACAATATTTTTTTTTGGTACAAATTATCTGTTCAGATACATAGTATGTTGATTAGGCCTATGAGGTAAGTGAGCATTTGTGTAGATCCCTTAGCATCGTGAAGTTTTACAACACCTTTTATATGTCTTCTTTTTTTATTTATATGCTAGCTTCTCTATAATTATGGCCAGGCCTTCCTAGAATAGAGAACTTTCTTGATGATGTGAAAAGCTATGAATTCTATCCATCTTTGCAATTGCAAGATAGTTATGCAGAATATGTCAAGGTTAATGATGCATTTATGATGAGAATTTGTAGGGTATTTCAAGGATGCCCAGACAGGAGGTTTAGACTAGAGGCAATGGTGGCTATGAATTAGTTTGATAGCTATTTTATCCAGTTCTCATCCTTCTCATATTTGCATCTTGTAGCTTTCGATGGATTTCCTTTGAAGCTGCCCAAGTATCCGAGCAATATGATTGTACAGATAGAGATCGTGAGGTAGGAAATCTAGGTGAATGTGCTAAGCACAAGCCTAAAGAAGAAAGGTTATGAATTATCTATGAATGTTGGAGCTTATAGTTGTGAGTCTTGCTCTAATGTGAAAAATATGCTAAAAGCATTCAAGACTAAATATCAATTGGAGGCATATGAGGTTGTGAGACCTAAGTTCAACCCGAATGGATATGCAAGAGATGTGTTGTAGATTAGGAGCATGATCAAACATGTGACCACTATCGAAGACTATTGGGTGGACTATAAAGATGAGCTTGAAAGTAGAGATCATGCTTTCACTAGGTTCACAATGGAGCAAATTAAAACATATGGTATCAACTTTGATGTAGAAGGCTTGGAAGACCATGGCCAAAATATGTATAGTACTACATATGTAACTAAGTTAATAGGGATTCCTATTAGTTTAGAGCCTTATGTATATTTTGAGGAGAATTTTGATATCATGATAGCCAAGATTATCAAGAGAATGGGGAAATGGGTTGAATGGACAAACAAGAGGAGCCAGAGCAAAGGTGCAGCCACTCAAGCTTCTCCAGTAGATACAACACCTTCTTCTTCATCCTTGTCCAACTATCTGTAGCTGAGAATCATCACCCAAGTACACCTTTCCATCATCAAAAACATCATAATTTGAGAACTATCTTTGATTAGAGGTCATGTGGAGAGAAGCACCCAAGTCTATCAACCATACATCGTTAGATGCATGCACTGCTAAGGCTGCAATAAAAGCATCACAATCTTCTTGAGACTTTTTTTAACCTAAATTTGTGTCCTTTTTCTTGTTTGGCTCTTTACAGTCTTTGCAAAAGTGCCCATACTTATCATAGTTCCAGCATTTTACCTTGGATTTTCCTGGAGTATTTAATTTTCCACAAGATTTGGATCTACCCTTTCTAGACTTGTCGTTTTTGTTCCCTCTATCATTGTATCTCCCATGAACAACAAGAGCTTCATTAGCTGAATCTAAAGAATTTCTCTACATCTCCTTAGATAATAGTGAAGACACCACATCATCCACTATAAAAGTGATTAAAGTACTTCCAAGATCCATCACAAGATGTATGGGATTAAATACTTTGAAAAAGATTTTAGCAACCCAGTTTCAAAAATAGGAAATCATTCATCTTATCGTTCTTGTGGATATAGGTATGTTTATGATGATAATATAATTTTTTAGGGAAAAATAATATTTCTCAATTTTATTTTAAAGTTTTTATGTTTGTTTTGTGGAGTTGTCTTGATGTTGTAATTTTAATATTTGTTTTTGCATTTTGGGTGTTTTTATTGAGTTTATTTGAACCTCTTACGTTGTGTCATATATTTGTCAATAAAACTAATTTTATTTTGAGCATTGTACCTTCTTATTTGAGACCATGAGTGAAATATTTTCGTGTATACTTTTTGAAAAATCCAAAAATCCTAATTTGAAGGCCAACAATCTAGGAATATGAACATTAAACATTGACAAGCATACTACAAGATTCAATTTCTTTATCTAGATGATGTATTTCAAAACATCACCCTATGAAACTTTAATAACCAAACACAATAACTTGATAAAAATAAATCATAGAAGACTCTAAGTTACATCTCACACATCAATATCAATTAGTATCAAATAAATCAATTCAATTTTTAGAACCTTGCTTATAATTTGTGTCTAGATCATAGCTAGCATAAACATTAACCTGAATAAACCATAGCATACATAGAACTCAAATTACATTTTATTCAATTGGCATTAGACATTAACACACACACACACACAAACTCTCTCTCTCTCTCTCTCTCTCTCTCTCTCTCTCTCTCTCTCTCTCTCTCTCTCTCTCTCTCTCTCTCTCTCTCTCTCTCTCTCTCTCTCGATTTAATCTTCATATATTCTTAATAGGCTTCGATTTTTCCTTTCTTTTAAACCACGTTGTTTTCGAACACAAATACACACCAAGAATATTTCTACAAGATCAAGAGATAAATTTTACATCAAACATAATAATTCAACACATCATTATGATATAATCACATTAGCTAGACAAAATAATGAACAAGATTTGTCTTAGCACCTAAGAACTCTTATAGATCTTTGTTGTCTTAGAATTCTTATTACTAATTTGAAATGAATTTCTACCTTTAAGGTTTTTTTACTGCAACATGTTAATCGCCAAGGTCAATATTACATCTAATTATAGAAAACCCCTAATTGGTTTCATATTTCAATCTCCGTATCTATTAACAATAATGAAAATAATAAGAAAGAAAGAAAGAATAATTGTTCATAATAAACAAGTTAATATAAAATATAAGAATTAAAAGAACAAATATGAATAGAAAAAAATAAGAATGGAGAAATATTATTAAATAAAATAATATATAAAGATAAGGAAAATAGAAAGGAAAAAATTCACAAAGTTAAAAATGATAATTACCAAAAGGGGATATAAATATATAAACACATAAAAAAAATAGAGACACAAATTTAACTATATAAATATAAAAATGATAATTACTAAAAGGGGATATAAATATATAAACACCAAAAAAATAGAGACACAAATTTAACTATATAAATATTTGTATGCATGCATATGCATATAGGTATGTATGTGTTTATATGTGTGTCATAGAGATATATTTAGATTGTTTCAAATCTAGAAATGATACATATTAACTGAATAACAAACAAATTTACAATTGGTTGAGCATTGAAAAATAAATGATATGGATAAATAAAAATTAAATACGACACACATGTCATATTTATTAAATTAAGTCATTTCATCTCCATATGTAAATTTAGAAGCCAAAGATACATATTACAAATTAATAATTCAAAATGACATTTAAGAAAAATTCAAATATAAATATTTGTATACATGTTTAGATATGAAGAAAACGTTGACTCGCCGAGGAGCCTAAGTTACAAGCCAAAATCAAACCTCTGCAAAAACAATGAGAAGCAACAACAAAAAGCTAATTCACTAGTCAATCAACAAATGCATTTCAATTTGTATGAGATATTATAATATGCACAAATCATGGAATATAAAGTTGGGCAATGAGGTATAGGAACAACAACCTCTAACTACCTTGTGAAAAGAAAAGTAAATGCAACAAACATTAAATTAAATAATGTACAATTGTATGCAACTAAATAGTAAATATTTTTAACCTAAGCTAATTTAATTAAATATGCATATGGTATAGGTTTTCCTACACCAACATTCCCCCCTTAAGTGTAACATAGGGATAAATATGTAAGAGATGTAATTAGTCAATGAAAAATTTAATATGAGATGCACTGTGGGTCTTGGAAACATCGGCATGATAGGTGCCCATGTACAACTACAATGCAATGAAAACAAATCTCTAAAAAAATAGAGAAAATTAGAAGAACTCATGCGAGAAAATTCCTCTTGAAAAAAGAAAACATAAAATGTTGAAAAACAAAGTGATAGGATGGAGGAATCCTTAAGGGCTCCTAATAACTACTTCATTTACCCCTAAAACTGATCAAATTTGAACACAACAAAGAGATGTCAAAGCTTTAGTAAAGATTTCCGTAACATGCTGCTCCATAGGCAAATACTCCAAAGTGAGAACACTAACTTGAATGAATTGTGGAATAAAATGCATTTTGATCTCAAAATTCTTAGTGTAATGATGCTCCACCAACTTGTGAGAAATATGTATGTCACTTTGATCATCACACAAAACAATATTGGGATTATTAGCAAGAAAGCCAAACTGTTAAACCATCAACTGTCAAATTCAAAGAGCCTCATGACCATCCAAGACTCTTCCTCAATGCTCATCCTTTGTTGAGGATAATGCAATAGTAGTTTATAACTTCTTGAAAGACCAAGACATTGGACTAGAACCATGGAAAGAAAAGTTAGAAATAGATCTTCAATCATCAACATTATTAACAATGGAGTGGTGTGAATGTACCACAATATATGTGTGACTTCCTTCCAATGACTCTCATGAGTATCTTAAGAGATAAGAGGAACAAGAACAAGTATTAAAAATATTAGGATTACTAGATGTGCCAAGTATAAAATCTTGCTAGCAAATCATGGATACAAACTAGCATCAACAAATGAAGTAGAATAATTAGTAGACAATACACCAATTGATTGAAATGGAGCAGGAAAAGGATTACAATTATCTATCTCAAAACTTTGAAGCAAATAAATTTTATACTTCTATTGAAAGACAAGAATACTTGTAGTATATTGTTGAACCTCAAGACTAAGGAAGTAATGAAGCAAACCATGATCTGTCATATCCAAATGCTACATCAAATATCTCTAGGTATCCTTAATCATGAAATATGAACTCCATATGAGAATTAGATTATTCAAATAATTTATAAGAATGAGAAGATCCTTCCATGCATGGGTAAATGCATGAAGTTGAGTCCACTTATTGAAGAAATTTTACACCTAGTCATTTTCTTGAAAAATTGGCCCTATGAAACAAGGTTGTACAAAACTAGAATGGGGTAGCATTCTTTTTTTGGGCTCCCAAGCCTAAATTTGAACATAGAATATAGTATCAATGTGATATTGAATAAATCTAAAAGAAAGAAAAATACTATCCCTCTTCTCATACCAATCCCTAGGTGCACATATGAGACCATATAATGAATGCCAAAGGTTCTAACAAGTGGTCTCATGAATAATCCATATATCTCCTCTTGAATATCACCATGTAGAAAAAATCTCTTTACACACATATAATCCATTAACCAACCTTAAAATTTAGTAGTAAAAAGTAGTAAAAAATAAATTAAATTTATTTTTTCCACAAGATAAAGTATTTCATAGTCAATGCACTTAAGCTAAGAAGAATGTTGACCACAGGATGAGAATTGTACTTATAAATAGAAGAATTAATTGAAAACATGGTATAGTGCAACCATTTGAACTAAACCAAATATTTTCCCTAAGGAAGATCAACAAGTTTCCAAATATGATTCTTAATCAAAGAATAATACTTCTTAAATATAACACTATTCCACTATCAGACACTTGAAGCATCTAGGAACTTTTGAGGATCATCAGAGACAACATGAACCAAAAGGCTAACACCTAAAGTACATGAAAAACTGCATTGTATCTAGTTGTGGGACCACTTACAAGAACTCTAACATACTTAAGAATTGCATGATCCCAAAAAGTATGACTAGGTGTAAGTGGGAGAGTAGGAGAAGATGGAGTGTTGCTAACAACAAGAACAATACCATTATCATTATGAACATTAATAAAATCCTCATGGCCTTCTTAAAAACATCCTCTAATGAAGAGTTGGGAGGAAGGGAGGGAGAGGCCTATGATGGAGGACCCTTCAGAGTAAAAGACTCGTAAAATTTAAAATCAAGATAAAAATGTAACTATCAAATATTAGGGTCAAACAAATAATAACCCTTAAACTCCTCACAATAGCCAACAAAATGACCCAAATACTCTTCTCTAATTCCTTGTACCTACCATCTCAAATGGTTTCCCATGCATCACTACCAAATACTCTAAAGTATGAAAACTTGGGGTTGAGGTATGATTGAGCCTAGTTATATTACACATTTCCTTGTGAAGTAAATAGTTATAAATGTAGTTAACATGATTGTCAACCTCTATCCAAAATGTTGGAGCCATGGAGCTATAATAAAACATAAAATTAGAAATATTTATAAGATTCTATTATTCCTCTTGGAAATACCATTTTGTTGAAGATTACATGACATTATGTGCTAATGGAGATAACATCGAGAATGATAGAATTCTTGGAATTCTTCATTGTTATACTCCCCCCATTATCTATGAAAATATTATGAAGGGAGTGTTCTAACTCATTCTCCATATATTTAAGGAAGGCCATAATTTTTTAAAGAATTTTATCCTTGTACTTAAATAAGCATGTAGTGCCTGCCCCTAGGTCATATTTTTGCTATCATGGTCAGACTATGTTAGACTAGTTTTATGTTGATGGTTAGCAGCATTGTTTTGAGACTATCAGATATTGTGCTATGGATTCAGTTGATATGTGATGAGATTACTTAAGACTCTACATTTCATGTATGCATGATGATTATTACATTGCTTTCAATTATTGATTAGTTAGATGGTTTATTATCACATGTGTTTTCTTATGGATACTTACCCCATACTTGCATGTGTATGGTGTGCGTATTTGCTCTTATGTATGGCATTTTTGATGTGGTTAAGGAAGCGAGTAGTAGTCACTTGCTAGTCAGGATCTACACAATGCACCACTTCCTGCCATTACCTATTTAGCTTAGTATATATTGTGCTTGTACATGCATGGTTTTTATGCAGGTTACAGGTACTGGGTATCGACTTCCCTGAATTGCCAGGATGAGCGTACCCTATCACATTATCTCAATGGTAAGAGAGGGGAGATAAATTCTCAAGTCCAAATCCCAACCCTTTAATCCATTTGTCCTAATTGAAAATTAGGACAAGTATCTAAGTTGATTACCCTCCGAATACGTCGGATGACGTAATTCGTGATATTAACCCTTGGTTTGATTTTGTATGTATTTTGGCTATGATGGGTTTTCGTATTTTTACCTTGTGAGTCTTTAGTATATTTTCTATTAATTAAGCCTAATTAAAAGATTTAATTAATGGTTTAATTAAATGGAAAATTATTATGATATTTATTTTATTTAATTAATTAAAAAATTAATTAAATAAAATAATTAAATTTGGAGATAAAGTTATAATTTTAAAGTTTGAATGTGATAATATTTATTTAAGTTAATAAATATTTTAGCAACTAAAGTTTCAAAAATGAATGTAAAAGTGGAAAAGATATTAAAATTATTAAAAGATTCTAAATTGCATGATGTGTGCATGTGATTAAAATATAAATATATTAAGGTTAAACAAGTGGAGTTATTAAAGTTAGTGCATGAGATTTAATAAATAAATAAATAAAATTGGAAAGAATAAAGTAAATATTATATTAATTAATGTGCATTATTTTAATGTTTGCTCACATAGGAGTTTGCAAATTCTTGAGAGTTGTCATGTAGACAAAATAGGAGTTTGCACTCTAAGAATGCACAAGTTGTCTACACTAAGGAGTTAGCATTATTTGAGCACATGGTGTCTACAACCTTATGACTCATCTAGAAGTTTGGAGAAGACTCATGCTTAGTTGTCATGCTTATCTTCTAGTTGTTTCTAGAGACATTCTAGATGCATCTTAGAGGCCTTCAAATAGAGGCTCTCCTAGTGTGTTTGAATCAAGCTTCAAAGCTTACATGCATTTGAGAAGCTCATATGCTTCTACATGCTCATATGCTTTTACATGCTCATATGTTTCTACATGCTTCTATGCTTCTTCTAGCACTTCTAGTCACTTGGAAGTCTCGGTTGGCTTGGATCTTGGAGGAATTGCGAATGTTGGAGAAGGAAGAGATTTTCTATGGACTTCTGAGGGATGAAAAATTAGCATCAGTGTCCAGGTGCACTCATGATTTTCGCATAATCTATTTACACTATTTCTCTTCCTATCTTCATCGTGTCTGTTATATGTGTCTGATTATATTCCATGAATGAATCTTCAATTTTGAAATTGGAATCTATATATTTTATTTGGTTGAGAAGAAAACAATAAAAAACCCTAGTTTTAATTTATGAAGAAATTAGATCCAAATTGAGTTTGGGTTCAAATTAGAATAAAATTGAGAAATAGATTTGAAAATGGTTTCAAAATTTATAGTTAAATCTATTAGATAAATTAATGGGTTAATTACCCTTTTGGAGAAATTCTTAATTTGTCTAAATAAAAAGCCTTTGTTGTATAAATTAGTTATATATGTTATTTTATATATATACATATTTCCATACATACATACATACATACATACATACATACATACATACATACATATATATATATATGTTTATTAAAATACTATGATTCTTGTTAGCGAACTGTGTATATCTATATATATATATATATATATATATATATATATATATATATATATATATATATATATATAATTGTTTAAGAAAATGCATTGGAGAATCCTTTTAATAAAATTCGAAAATGCATTTGGTAAAACGTTTATAAAATAATAATAATAATAAAATCATTTAAATTGAGGAGGGGCGGGATTACCCAACCCCATACCCCACTCTGTTTCATGTGCCAACAAGTATACTGGTTGCAGGGTACCAGTGTTCCGTAGGGTACCCGCGATGAATCTTTTTAACCGTCGCACAACCTTTTTAAAATGTTTTCGTCCTTTTTTATATAATGCACAGTTAAATTTTTATAAGATGTTATATGGTACGATCTGCGACTTCGCAGTCGACGACATATACAATGAATGCCAAGAGCAATATAATATTGTTAAAAGTTTAAATAATAGTTTCATATTATATATATATATATGTTAATATTAATAAGTATTGAATATTAATTGTTATATAATAATGTTATTATATTAAGAATGTCTAAAATAAAGCAATTTGTTAATTATAATTAAAAGGAGGAGAGGCGTTAACATAGTTTTATATCTAGAATCTAATAATTAGCTTAATTAAAATTAAGGTTAATTAATAGATGAAGATTAAGGGTTGATATATCAAATTATTTAATGTAATAATTTTTAATTGGATCAATCAATCTTGCTTGTTGGATAATGATATTGAGTGATTTGAACTACGGCTATCCTTAGATCATTTGGAATATTAATGCCTCAGAATAGAGTTGATTTTAATTGATGGTTATTCATTAAGTTGTTAATGCAGTAATTAAGTTATGCGATAGAGTCTTCTCGCTTGAAATATTCATTGAGCTAATAATATAGTAATGAAATTACTAGATAATTTTAAATAATTGCAAATTATTTGATGATTAAGTTATGAGATAGAATCTTAATTGTAATGATTATCATTAATACGAATTTGTTAAGGAAATATTAGTATTCATTAAAGAAAGAAGAATGTGGTCATTATACATTTATTAATAAGATTCCCAACATAGCTTGTTATTAAATATTAACAAGTTATTATTATTATCGAACTATGAATATGAATATTTGTGTATTGGATTGTAGTTGACTTTTTTTTACGTAAAAACTATTGTTAGTTATTAGTCAACTGATTTTCATTGGGATATTGGTATGGTTATGTAATTATTAATTAAATTAATTAATTAGAGTTAATTAGATTTAATTAATAATTAAGATATGTAATAAATTTTTAATTGATATGCTAATATCGATTCTTCTAGTGAAGTTGTTAAGTATTTACATCGAAGTTGACAAGTCATACTCTCATGACTTGAATAATGACCTTAGATATTTTAATGGTGAGACTTAGTAATATTTACTTGAGTTTTAATTAAATGATATAGGGTCATGGATTGTGTACCTATGTGCATTATTACTTAATTTAATGATTTAATAAAGCATGGCATTTTAAGTAAGGCTAGTTAGTCTTGTTGTTATCTTCTTATTCAAATATTTATAACTAGCTCTCTTATAATTTAACGAATAATGATTCTTGGGTTATGTTGAAAAGTTGAAGCAACATTAAAGAAGAGTTAATCAATTAGAATATGGATCTTAGTTAAATAAAGAGAACAATTTAATTAAAGGTCAATGATGATTAGTTTAATGAGTAGATATTTATCCTTATGTTTTTCTTAGAATATAATTTTAAATAATGGAAGGATAATGCTATCGGGGAACAAACGGGTTGACTTGTAGGTCAAATGATAAATCCTATACACTTGAAGTATACTGGTAAACAGAAACTGAAAACTCCACACATTATTCAGCTATGTGATTTTAGTAAACCAAAACATGTGTCTGCATTGTGTTTTCTCTATGCTTCTTATTTTGGGTTTTTGGGTTGACTAGTGTTGACTAGTCTTAGGTTGTTACCAGAGGCTCGAGGGTTATGAGATGTGATGGCATGTTGATCTTATTTGGTCTCGATCTTTATAAACCCAACCATGGTTATGTGATCGTATGCTCTATGAGATGTTTGTATTCTCTGATTGTTATTGCTCATCAGTCTTCTTGAGTGAAGCTGAGTCATATGTATCTGAAACACTTGACTTAACCATTTTTGGGTCATTAATTAGTTATCCTTGGATTGCTTTCTATTTGCCATGATGGGACTGAAACGTTGATTTATGATGTCATGTTGTGACATGTCTGACTCAACTATTTTGGAGTCTTCGATCAATATGACTTTGAGATATATTTTGGTTTTTGAGAACTAATGGATATTTTTGATTATCAGTGATACCTTTAGTTGCCAATAGAGAATTATTGTGGTCATGATTTTTTATGGATGATTTTCAGATGCTCATGGAGATTTGATGCTTTTATTATGGATATTTGATGATTCTTATTGTGGATTATCTTTCAGTATTTTTCCAGTCACTTGTATAGGATTGGGGTGATCTTATGATTCCATGAGCTTAGGGTAGGTTATCTACTTTTAGTGTTGGAAAGTGGCTTGCAATGGGGGCCGGGGCCCTAAGTGGCTGCTAGGGTAACTCATTGTAAGTTGTGTTAATAAGTGATAACATTTACACACTAAATGGGGATTAAATGAACCTAAAAAGATAATTGTTTTGTTCTCGCCCATGCCTCGAGTGCTAGTACAGACTAGGATGGGAGTAGAGAGAACGCATGGTTGCGACCCTGCATTCCATAGTATGCCTCATCAGTATGAAAGGATACTAGTGGTCGCATGAGGATCAGTAGGGACCCATGGAGTTTAGCTAACTGCCAAGGTAACTTCTACATGATATATGTGATGACACTTTCCTGCTTGCATAGTAGGTTCCTACATGTCATTGTGTGCCTCTAGGATTAGATGTCAATTTTGTGATTGGAACCTTTGAGTTAGTATACTTTTAGGATTCCTAGACTTATAAAGTATCTTTTCTATGTGATTGTTGATAGCTTGTTTGAGACTTGAGATTATCTCCTCAGCACAGTGGGAGTGGACCACTTAGGTTCCACATGGTCAGGTGGTAGTGTATTTCCACTCTTATCATTTGAGATCTGTCTAGACACCGTGGCTAGAGCATTCTTTATTGGTATCTATCATCATTCTATCTTCATGGATTATGATGGTGGACATGTATCCTCACATTGGTGATTTGCATATGTTAGATGATGCTTTACTTTGCATGTTAGATTACTTTCTGCATATGATGTAGTATGATTTAGGAGTGACATTCCTACTATGTTAATACCGATGATCTCTTTGATGATTTGGAATGTTATGCACAGAGGGATGGCTAGGACCCACGATGGTCTAATGATGCTATTTATGGTTGGGAGGAACGATGCACCTAGTTATTCATGTTTTATGATCATGGCTATCTTTTATGATGGATGTTTATATCTTCTATGATGATGTATCATGTTTGATGTGTGGTTTCATTTACTTTAATTGCATCATGGATTAATATTGGATGATGATGTACTTTATTTGTATGGATGTTTATTCTTTCAAGCCTTTCATACCTTGTGACATGTACAGTGGATGATTGAGCATTTAGAAATGTAATGTATAAACATTGGACTTATCATTATTATTTCATGTGGTTGTTGTATTAGATGGATTCAATAATGTTAGTTGATTTAGATGTAATTCAACGTTAAGGGATCTTTAAAGAATGTAACCTGTTATGTATGTTATGTTTACTTTTAGATGGACATTGCTATTGCTTCCATTATTGTGTATAAGTTATAAGTGGTATTTACTTTCATGTTTTAAAAAAAAAAATTGTTAGGCAAACTTAGTGAAATTTTAGGTTAATTCTTTGGATCCCTTGGTAGGGCATTGCATTTGGTATCAAAGCCTGAGTTTCAACATTGGGAGCTCTGGGTATATTGGAATGTCTCTAGTTGTCAACTAGTTGAACAAAACAAAAACTTTGAACGATCATGTGTATTTCTTTCAAACTGACAACTTGAAACTAGGTGAACTAAAACAGAACTTAAAATTGTTACTTGCATATTTTTCATACTTCAACACTTAGTTTTCAAAATTGAAAATTCTACTTAAACCTAAACGAGGGCAAAACTAAAAATTGAAAACTCATTCTAGTTGCAAAACATGTATCTTTTATCTATGTTGTAAGGAAGTATGCCTTTGATCATCTATGCAAGCATTAAGTCGCTCTTGTTTAGAAGGTATTAAGAGATCTATTTTAGTAGTTGTTAAAAGAATGAATGTTGGATCGATATGGTTTTTGATTTATCATTAAACCATAATCATATTGCTCTAAGAGTGTGTTGTAGTGTTCTTAGTGGAATCATATCCTCTTACGGGGGGAAAGGGTTCAATGGGGCCTGCATAGTGAGTATCTTAGCTTTTTATTCTTGCAGGCTTCTAGGAGTAAGCCTAATTCTAGGAGGGGTGGATGTAGTGCCTACCCCTAGGTCACATTTTTGCTATCATGGTCAGACTATGTTAGACTAGTTTTATGTTGATGGTTAGCAGCATTATTTTGAGACTATCAGATATTGTGCTATGGATTCAGTTGATATGTGATGAGATTACTTAAGACTCTACATTTCATGTATGCATGATGATTATTACATTGCTTTCAGTTATTGATTAGTTAGATGGTTTATTATCACATGTGTTTTCTTATGGATACTTACCCCATACTTGCATGTGTATGGTGTGTGTGTTTGCTCTTATGTATGACATTTCTGATGTGGTTAAGGAAGGGAGTCAGAGTCACTTGCTAGTCAGGATCTACACGATGCACCACTTCCTGCCATTTCCTATTTAGCTTAGTATATATTGTGCTTGTACATGCATGGTTTTTATGCAAGTTATAGGTACCTGGTATCGACTTCCTTGAATTGCCAGGATGAGCGTACCCTATCACATTATCTCAGTGGTAAGAGAGGGGAGATAAATTCTCAAGTCGAAAGCCCAACCCTTTAAGTCATTTGTCCTAATTGGAAATTAGGATAAGTATCTGAGTTGAGTACCCTCCGAATACGTCGAATGACATAATTTGTGATATTAACCCTTGGTTTGATTTTGTATGTATTTTGGCTATGATGGGTTTTCGTATTTTTACCTTGTGAGTCTTTAGTATATTTTCTATTAATCAAGCCTAATTAAAAGAGTTAATTAATGGTTTAACTAAATGGAAAATTATTATGATATATATATTATTTAATTAATTAGGAAATTAATTAAATAAAATAATTAAATTTGAAGATAAGAGTTATAATTTTAAAGTTTGAATGTGATAATATTTATTTAAGTTAATAAATATTTTAGCAACTAAAGTTTCAAAACACTTTACATGATGTGTTAAAGGATTTGAAAACACTTTACATGAAGTGTTACCCTGTCAAAGGATTTGATCACCTATTTAAAGGATCTACAAGATAGTTGTTAAGCTAACCTATCATCATAGGATTTCCTTTCTAATACAATTGCTAGAGAGTATTAGGTATGATAAACCTGATAGTTTACAATCCTTGATTATTGAATATAGGCACTTGATCTACTCTCTTCTGATCTTGATCCTCTGAGATCTGATATTCGTTTGTGTCACCTGCTTTGTTCTTGATTAAATTGATATTTAATTGCTGATTTCTTTTTGTAAGTCTTTCAATTCTTTACTCAAAGCTCTACTTATGATTTTGTTATCTCCTTCATCCATCTATATTTAAAATGTGATTTCATCTTCCTTATAAATATATTCGAAGACTTAGGGTTAGGTATCAATCAACGATCCATATTGGATCTCTACTTTCTTGCTCACTCCTTGCACATTTTCTATTGGTTGCATGCCTTTTCCATTTTTCTTAATGGCTGCATGTAGATTGCATAGGAAATACAAAATATTTGATCTTATCATTTTAATCCTTCAAAATTCATCATATGTCGGCCATGAAAATGGTTTACATATGAGTTTGTGAAGTTACAAACTCATATGCTAATTCTATGTTACTCGGCACTTGTTACACTCCTGTGTTGCTCGGCATCCTTTATGACTCGATGCCCTTTATAACTCGACACCCTTTATAACTCGACACCTAAATGTTGCTCGATACTTGGATCATGGTTGGCACTTGAAGTCACTTGACACTTGATTCTTACTCGGTACCTGATCTTCACTCGGCACCTGAAGATCACTCGACACTTGATTCTTACTCGGCACTTGAAGGCTTTCCTGACTTAGTACACACTATGGCTCGACATGCATAGTGTACTCAGCTCCAATGTAGAAAGTGATTAAGTGTGTTGGCACTCAAATGTCAAAAACCATTTTGAGGCTAACAATCTCCCCCTTTGACATGAGTGACAAAAACACTTAACTGACCTTATGAGTACATCTTCTAATCTGCTTGATGTATATACAGTGGTTTTAATATCTTAACCAAAATTTTGTAATTTACAATATATGTACCTCAAAATGATTGTTACTCCCCCTGAGTTGATTATGCCATTATCTTTGCTATCTTGGTAACCAAAATCTTGATTCTGTATGATCTCCATCATATTTTATCTCCTCCTGTATCTTATATCTCCCCCTTTATCTTATCTCCCCTTTTTGACACTTTTGTCAAATGGTTTTAAGGGTTAAGACCATATTTCACCAAAAATGTGTTGTTTACCTCCATAATCATCCTGAGAGATGCATCCCAATTGTGCAAAGCAATCTTCAATTATTTATGCTAGATGGCAGTCTAGGCAGCAAGTTGAATAAGTCTTTTTGATGTAGAAAGATTAGGATCTTTCTTGAGAACAATTTCAAAATGGACTTGTTCTTTATGAAGAATCTCCAAATGTGGGGTAATGGAGTATTGAAGCTGTAATAATTTTGCCTTTATAGTGGCTTCTTCTGCTGTTACTACAGCTATCTCTTTCTGAGTGTGAAGCATTTGAGCAAAATTCTTCTCACTTTGAGCTAGATCATTTGGCAGCTACATGCTAGAAGTATTCAAATTTCTTTCCAGGCTCACTATCTTTTGGCTGGTCTCTTGTGTGAAGTATGAGAAGTCACACAACTTTTTGTATAATGAGAATATATTCTCAAGTACCTTTTTCACTTTGTCTATGACCTTTGCCAATTCAATCTATGAAAGTGCTATTTCACTAGATATTTTCTCATTAATTTTTCCTTGAAGTTTTCTTTTTGACCATTGCATGAATTTTGCATTTGTTTCATGGTCTACATTTGTCACCTTGTCTACAATGTCTGTCAATTGTTCTATTATATTCTTGGATTCATCTGGTGACTAAATACTGAAGGCATCCATAAAGATGCCTTTGATCTCATGCAGTGTTTGTTTTAGTTTATACTCCTTTGTGAGCATCTCTTGCCTTTTTCTTTTATTTAAGGCTTCCTAAACTTCATTGATTTGATCAATGTTTATTATTTTTGAGTCATAACTTGGTATGATTATTTTCTCATCTAGTTATGGGTCTCCATAGTGAAGTACCCTTGCAACTCTTGTAGAACTAGATCCTGGTGCAGAGATTTGCAGTGGATATTCTGAGGGAGTTCCCAACGTAGGAAAATTTATCAATGTTTGTACTGCCTCCTTCTCTTTAGGGGTTTCAACTGTTTTCTCCTCTTGCTATCTGCCTTGATCAATTATTGTAATTTTAGGAAGTGCACCTTGAATTTGTGTTGTAGGATCAGATGTAGTAGTCTGTCTTGTTTGTTGTGTTCCTCCTTCTGCACTTGGCTTTTGTATTGTTGAGTCAACTATGCCTGATGAAACAACTGTTGGCATTGGAAGTTGACCACTAGTAGTGGTAGAGATGATGGAAGGTGGTTCTTGTGGTTTCACCTTATCTCTTATTGTGTTTTCTACTAGTTTTTGTAATTCATCCACACTGACCAATATTGGATTTGTACATAATCTTGCTTTTTGTGTGGATTGGTCAAGGATTCTTTTGAGATCCTTTGTAGTTAATGGATTGATGTTCTGAACAGAAATGTCAGGAACATCCTGGATTGTTATTGTTTCTGCAGGTGTGATGGGTACATGAGGAGGGCTTAAGGATGGCAATTGTGTGTCTTCCACACTCTGATCTTGTTGCTGCTCTTGGTCAGCTGTTGCTGTTTCATCTTGCTTTTGTGTCTCCTCCTCTATTTCTTTCTCTTCTTCTTCCTTCTTCTCTTCTTCTTCCTTCTTCTCTTCTTCTTCCTTCTTTTCTTCTTCTTCCTTCTTTTCTTCTTCTTGTTTCTTTTCTTCTTGTTTCTTTTCTTCTTCTTGTTTCTTTTCTTCTTCTTTCTTTTCTTCGCTGCCTTGCTCTACCACTGTCTTCTCTTCTCTCTGTTTTCTTCTTTCTTCCTCAGCACCCTCCTCCTTGTCTTCACCTAGGCCTTGAGTTAATCCCATTTGGCCTTCCTCCTATTCATCCTCATCATCATCATTGTCATCATCATCTTCTTCTTCTGCTTCAGCCTCTATTCCTTCACCAAATTTCTTCTTGATTTTCTTCATCAATTTATCTTTCTTCTTTAGTGTGGAGGCGGTCTTTAATTCCATATTTATTTTTGAACTTACCTCATCATTAAGTGCCATAGTGCGGAGCACTTTTATCTATCTCTTCTACCAATAATGTAGTTAGAGTTGTAGATGCTTCATCTATGTTAATCTCATAACCAAATGGCCTTAGCCATCTCACCCTTGGTGTTTCTGCTTGAATATATGTGAAGTCAATATCAACTAAAAAACATATATCATTAATATGTTTTTCCACTAAGGAAACTAGTATTCTTACCCTTTGCTTCATGGATTTCTTAAAATCCTCAACATAGCTAGTCATTAGGGTATCAAAATTGTCTCCCATTTGTTCTGTATACTCATTAATTTGAGATATGATAGTTTTATCACTTCTCCATGTAACTTTTCCAAAAGAGGGAAATTCATTCTGAACATAAAAGAATATACAAACCAAGATTGCTCCAAATTTGCATTGTGCACCCTTTGTCTTTCTTATGGCGACAAGGTTCTCATTAATTTGTTGTAGTTGCAATTCTGTAAGATCATAAGTATGATCCTTTTTCACCAGTTTGTAGCCTACATCTACTGCAATACATGGCACACTATTGAGTCTACTGGATTGATAGAATTTATGTACAATAACTCTGATAGAAAACTCAACTAGAGGATCTTGAATGGTGTGAATTGACATTCCTCTTTTGTTCCATTGTGCACCTATTTTCTTTTCAAGAGCCTCCTTCGATTCACTTCTCAAGGTTTTGAATCGATCTAGGGTAGGATATGCAGTTACCCTATGAATGATTCATTTTGTGATCTTGACAGGAACATCTTCTAAACATAGATTACCATCATGAATTTTTCTCAACACGAGTCTGATCCATTCTATTTTGAACATGGTGGGAAAAATCAAAACTCGGGTTAAACCCTTCCTTTAGAAAATTTTGTATTCATCTTTTAAGATTCCATCGACACATAGCTTAGCAAAGGCTTCTCTTATTTCCATGTCCCCTATGGCTCCTATCTTACAATTATAACATTTTCTTACATCCTGAACCATAACAACGTTTGGGGGTATGCAAGAAAGGGCTCTGGAAGGGTCATTTTTGTATATGCAACTTCAGGGATAGGGAAAAAATTAGGTTGCCTAACCTCATTAGATACTAATTGAACTTTAAACAACTCTTTATCCTTGGTTGTCTTGGAACTTGAAGCCATTTATGCAAACTAGGGTTTCCTTTATACAGAAATATGAAACTTTGTAGCTTGGCACAAATGAAAATACCTCAAGATCGATGAAAATGTGTTATAAGAGGTTGCAATTTGCTTGGAATGTTGAATTCACTGGTATGAAGTTGCTCTGCTCCTTTTCCTTTCTCTGCTTCTTGATCACGATGAAGAAAAATGATTGAAATTGCGATAATATACCCTATTTTTCATCGCATTAAATGATCAACTGCAAACTCGACCTCTGAAGGATTTTTAACATTACTCGGCTTGCACTTCATCTCGACTTCACTCAGCTTCCATAGGAGTTTCTCAACTCGGCATCAACTATCAACTTGGTTGCTGTTAAGAACTCGGCATGTATTGGAGTTTTACTTGGCATCTAAAGATAGCTCAGCATCACCTTTTAAAATTTTGTCTTGGCATCTTGTTTCATGCTGATTTATATTTTGCATTGCCTTTTCATGGTTTAGGGTTGATGTTTGATACTTCCTTATATGTATCAACCTTGTAGACTTCTATTGAGTTTTAGTTGAATGAGAAATGATCACTTGACCTTGTGGGTAAAGTGACCCTTTCATTTGATGTACTTGACTCATTATTTTTCTGCTATGTCTTCTTCATGTTTGTTCTTATATGTTCCATTTCAATCTTTTCTTTGCCCTTGTTTGATTCAATTTTTGGTGCTTTTGACCTTGTAGGACAGTTTTTGCTGATGTGACCAGTTTTCAGGCAACTAAAACATGTGGTTTGGCTTAGCCACTTGCTCTAATTTTCTCTAAAATGTGTTCTTATGCAATTTTGGGGTATATGACCATATTCCTGACAATAATGATAGCTATACCTGGTGTTGTAGTCCCAATGGTACTGAATTTCATTTACTTTTGTTTTTGTTGCTTGATTTGATGTCCACATTGGCTTTGATCTGCATTCAAATGCTCGGTGTCCATACTTTTTACAATTATGACAATGTCCATCAAATCTTCGTGTTCTTATGACTCTAGATCTGTAGTCTTGTGTCATATGTCCTTGCATGTTGCACTTGTGACAGTAACTTTTGTTTTTAGGTGTGTTTGTCTGATTGGTTCTTCTACTCCTGCAAACATTAGCAATATGTCCCTTTTTATTACAATAATGACAAGTAGGTTTAGAATCCTTATCTTTGTCACTTCTTTGTTCAACACTCTTTGATGATTCACCAACTTTAGTACTATTGTATCCAAGTCCTGATGTGTCATGGGCTGATCTCGAAAATTTCATCAACTGTTCAAAGTACTTGATGGCTTCACTTGATTTGTTGAGATTTTTTGCTACCTCCTTTTCTCTGTTCAATTCATTCTACATTTGTTCATTCTGCATCTTCATAGTAGAGTTCTCAATATATTTCATATTGAGTTCATGATGAAGGTTCATCATTTGTGCCAGTGTATCCATCTACATGTTAGAGATCCTTGATAATTCAGTACATTTTTTCTTCAAGTTTGTTTGCAAGATTCCTTTTGTCATCTTCCATCATAACTTTGTCCTCAACTACTCTTTTCTTTTGTTTAGTGATTTCACATAACATTATGGCCTGTGATTCATGTTCCATCTTGAGAGATCTTATCTCATCTGCTTGAACTTTGTTTTTCTCCATCAGTTCTACTATTGCTGCATCAAACTCTTTGGTGTCTCCATTGGCAAACACTTGTGTGGTATCAATCTCCTTGTAGTTTATATCATTTTCAGCTATGGCTATCTCCTTTCTTCTTTTCAAAGATTTCCTTAATTCCACTCTAGCCTCCTCTACTTTTTGTAGAGCGAGCTACACACTTATTACCTGGTTCTCAATGATCTTTCCAAGTTTGAAAACTTCCATCTTTAGATGTTTTCCTCCAAGTTGTTAGGCTCCTTTTTGAGATAAAGTAGCTCTGATACCAATTGTTGGAATATCTTATTGGAAAGAATGCTTCTGAGAGGGGGGGGGGGGGTGAATCAGAAGTACTAGCTTCTCAACTTATTTTAAACATATCTTTGAAATGAACATGTATGCATGTAAACATTAAGCAATCATGAAAAGCAAATAAGCATCACCACATAACACTTGAGATTTTGGTAACCCAGAAACCCTCCAAGAATAAGAAGGTAAAACTGGGGTGGGGATGATACCCACAAAATCACTGCAGTAATAATATTTGACCACTTCTGATGGTCTTCCCTATTAAAGGCTTTACACTGTATCAATAGTGACCTAGTTAAAGGATTTGAACACACTTTACATGAAGTGTTACCCTATCAAAGGATTTAATCACCTATTTAAAGGATCTACAAGATAGTTGTTAAGCTAACCTATCATCATAGGATTTCCTTTCTAATACAATTGCTAGAGAGTATTAGGTATGATAAACCTGATAGTTTACAATCCTTGATTGCTGAATACAGGCACTTGATCTGCTCTCTTCTGATCTTGATCCTCTAAGATTTGATATTTGTTTGTGTCACTTGCTTTGTTCTTGATTAACTGGATATTTAATTGCTGATTTCTTTCTCTAAGTCTTTCAATTCTTTACTTAGAGCTTCGCTTATGATTTTGTTATCTCCTTCATCCATCTATATTTAAAATGTGATTTTGTCTTCCTTATAAAGATATTCAAAGACTTAGGGTTAGGTATCAATCAATGATCCATATTGAATCTCTGCTTTCCCACTCATTCCTTGCACATTTGCTATTGGTTGCATGCCTTCTCCATTTTTCTTAATGGCTGCATGTAGATTGCATAGGAAATACAAAAGATTTGATCTTATCATTTTAATCCTTCGAGATTCATCATATGTCAGCCATGAAAATGGTTTAAATATGAGTTTTTGAAGTTACAAACTCATATGCTGATTCTATGTTACTCGACACTTGTTACACTCATGTGTTGCCTGGCATCCTTTATGACTCGACACCCTTTATAACTCGGCACCCTTTATAACTCAACACCTGAATGTTGCTTGGTACTTGGATCATGGTCGACACCTGAAGGCTTTCCTGACTCGGCACACACTGTGGCTCAACATGCATAGTGTACTCGGCTCCAATGTAGAAAGTGATTAAATGTGTTGGCACTCAAATGTCAAAAACCATTTTGAAGCTAACACTTAACAAGGTGGTTCTTCTTCCAACAAGAAGGGAAGTGATGAAAAGAAGGAAAAACTCTTTTGTGCATACTGTAAAAAGCCAAATCATGATAAGCATCATTGCAAGACAAAAAGAATCAATGAGTTAGAAAATCTACTCAAGAAAAACAAGATTCAAGTGCTAGGTACTTCCAAGGATTCTACTCCAACCTCTTCGAAGGGTAAAGGTGAAGCACTTATAGAAAAAACAAGTTCTTCTTTGAAATGGATACTTGACTCAGGTTCCTCTTACCACATGGGTTCTTCAAAGGAAGACTTTTCTTCATTGAAGCAGTCAAAGGTGCCGCACATCTTTGTGGGAGATGATATTAAAATGGAAGTTTAAGGGAAAGGACATGTGGAAATGGAAAATGGAGAATTAAAAGATGTTCTCTATGTTCCAAACCTAAGGTCTAATCTCCTATCAATTTACCAAATCACTCACCATGGAGATGGTAACAAGGTTGAGTTCCTTCCAGATTCAGTGATGGTGCAAAATCTAAGAGATGATTCATTGGTAGCAGTGGGGAACGTCAATGATGACAAGAGGTTATACTCCTTCTCCCACTTTGTGCCTAAGAGTCCTTCTCAAGCCTTCTTAACTAACTCACATTCACAAATCAACTTATGGCATGAGCGGTTTGGTCACCTTGACTTCTGCTCTTTTCAACAACTTTGCTTTAAACATATGGTCAAAGGTCTACCTGATATCAACTTTTCTAAGGGAGAAATACATACTCACATTTGTTGATGACTTTTCAAGATTCACTTGGGTCTTCTTCCTTCATCACAAAAATGAAGTGGTTCATAAGCTTCAAGACTTCAAGGCTCATGTTGAACACAAGTCAAGGAAAGCCATCAAGGTACTAAGGATGGACAATGAGAATAGATATATTGACAGAAGACTTAATAAAATTTTGTAGAATTGAGGGGATTGATCTTCAAAACTCATCAGCATTCAATTTGCACAAGATAGATGTTGTAGCTACAAGGATTAGGACTCTCAAGACCATGGCAAGTTGCATTACACTTGAAGTTGAAGCCATTAGCAGTGCTACTCACATACTTAACAGGTCTCCTCATCCATCCTTAGATGGAAAGACTCCTTTTGAGGCATGGTGTAGTAGAAAACTAGTTGTGAGTCACCTTAGAGTCTTCAGTTGCCAGCATGGGCAAACCTATCTTCCAAGAGTTGCAAGGCACTGACACCTAGGCCTTGTACTTTCATCGGTTATGAAGACAATGCAAAGGCTTACAGACTGATGAATCAAGAGACACATGAGATTTTTGTGGAGAAGGATGTTCACTTTGAGGAAAGTTCTCCCAACTTATCCTCAAATCCTCTCTAGACATCATACACAATGGAAACTGATAGTGACACCAGCGATAGTGCTTCAACAGGTTCAGACACGTGGGGTTCTATTGACAGTTGCAGCAAGAGGTCACATCAATCCAATCCACATGTTTACATTTCCATAGTGAAAGGTCCAACACAACATGGTACATCTCATCTTCCAACTCTAGCTTTAGTTGACTTGGGAGACAAACTTGAGGACTTACATCTTCTCATTGATGATGATTCTTCTATAGTTGTTGCGAGGGCTCACTCTGACCCTCATGTCCATTCTCTACATGATCAATCTATACAGGTTGGCGTGATTGTGGATCTTTATGAACAAAAATTAGTGGAGGTCTCTTTGTCAGTTGAGGAGATAGATGGTTCAGTGGAACAGGTTCAACAGACATCCTTACCAGATTTGCATTCATTCTTTTCAGCATAGTTGGAAGGGGTGAACTTCAGCATTAGTACAACAATACTTGAGCAAGTTTTAGGGCCAGCACACATCTTCAGGACTGTACCTTTGGCATTGTTTCTTCCTAAGAGGAGGAACACCATTTTTCATTCTTGGACCAGCTTCTTCATCGGAGCGGCTTTCACTCGTTGGCATTCTTCTTTTGGGGGGGGGGGGGAGCCTATTCTATCTCTCTTCCTTCTTTCATTATCTTATGTATATATTGGATGTATGTCGTAATGGGGGGGTCTTGATTACTCCATCCATTGATGCATCCTTATTTATCTCTCTTTTTGGGAGAGGGTTTTTCCCAAGAGGTTTTCCCTCTTTCCCTGCTTTATGAGAGATTTGCATCTTCATTATGTACATGGGTACCTAATATGGCCTAGTAGCCGAGACCCATTATGCATCTTCATCCTAGTTTTGTAAGGTTAAGGGCATTCCCCTAATTTTCACTTAAGGGGGGGTGTTGGTGTAAATAAGTACTTACTTATTACACTTACTTAAGTTTACTTAGGTTAACACATTAATTAATTATTTTGTATTATTTTATTATTTTTATTTGTGAGACACTTAGGAGTTTGCGCACCTTTATGAGTTGTCATGTAGACAACATAGGAGTATGCAACTCTATTTTAGCACATGGTGTCTAAAACACTGATTTTCATGTCACACCCGTGTAGGCTTATCCTCTCATCACCGCACTTACTTCCATGCTTAATGGAGGATAACCCATATCTGGTGGACATGTGCTTGGTTGTATGACTTATCATGGTGCTAATTATGAGACATTCTAGATCTTTCTCATAGGCCTTTATAAATAGGCACTCCTAGTGTACTTTTACATTGCATGACATATTGACTACATTATCATTCTCATCATACTCTCTCTCCATGGTCTATTGTGTGCTTGTGTTTGAGTTCTTAGTTCCTGGGTGAATTTTTCCTTTAGGAAAATTCTTACAATTACCAAACTTAAAACAACTACCTTTGTACGGTTCCATAGTCTAAAACTTACTTTTATCATTGATTATGTGATGTGAACAACCACTATAAATTATGCATCGATCACCTGTACTTACATATGAAATTAATGTTGTTTTCTAATCTTCATTAGAATATTCTTTCATAGCAACATAGACAACTTCTTCACCATTACTATCAAACTCATTATCAATTTCTTCTTCAACAATGTAAGAAGATTTCTTAACTTTTTCATTGTAGTCCTTGTTTCTCCTATTGTCTTGGTCATCTCTTCTTCCTTTGTACTTGCTTTCCCTCTCTCATCCTTGTCTTCTTTGTCAGGACATCTTGCAGCAATATGACCAACTTTGTTACATGAAAAGCATATTATACGAAGTTTACCTTTTTATTTTCTTCTATATTTTGGAAGTTTTCTTACCATCAGTGCTTTAAGCTCATCAAGTTCATCATCATAAGTATAATTGTCCTATTCACACATTTTCTTTTTTCCTTTCTTACTAATAACTAATTAAGATTTGAAAGAAAATTCAATAGGAGTGAAATTATCAAAGTTTGTCAATTCAAAAGTAGTAAGCCTACCAACTACACCTTCCAAAGTCAAATTTTTACTAGGGGTACATCTTAGTTCTTGTATTGCAAAAAGTATAATAGCATAAATAGGAAGTAGGGTTCTCAGTACCTTGCTGATCACAGTCTCATCATCAATATTTTCATCTCATCCTCATATAGCATTTAACACCTCTTTGATTCTTCTATAGTATTGCACACTATTTTCACCTTCTACATTCTCATTTCATCAAATTTAACTCTCAAGCATTTTGATTTTGCTCTTGAAACATTTTTATCTCTTCCACAAATAGTGTGCAATGTATACACCATCTTCTTATTAGTAATGCAATCCTTTATGCCATCAAACTCAACATAGCTTAGGGATGATGTAATCTCCAACATATCCTAGTTGTGTTCTTGCTTCTCTTTCATCTATTGAGTTGTTGGATGACTTGATATTGTCACATATGCATATTTCACATAGTGTATTGCATCATCTCCAATTCCTAGTAGATGCAACTTCATCAATCTTTTCCATGCAGGGAAGTTATCTTTGTTCAACTTTGGTACCTCCTTTTTGTACATCTTGATCTTTATCTCCAAGTACCTTCAAATGTTTCTCTACTAAACCAATGCTTTGATTCTAATTGTTATAATGATTTAGAATAATTGGAAGGGGTGAGGGTGAATTAGTTATCCTTGGGTCCAAATGTTCTAATTGAACTTTTAAACAATTCAAATACTTTAGATATAAACATTCAATAGCTCAGTTTCTACAGAAAATAATCAGTAACATAAGCTTACAGTCCACTATCGTAATAGTACCAAACTTGTAGAATGTAAAACATTAATTATAAAACATCTCAACTAACATCCACACAAGTATGACACAAGGATTCAACATTGAAACCCAATTTGGTAAAAACCACCAATAACATTTCACCAATTTTTCACTATTCTAAAGTGACCTCTGTTAGGAGCCAACCTTGTTAAAGGTTACAAAATACAATGTTAAATGTGACATTGTTAAAGGCTTTAATCACCTTTTTAGAAGTTTCCTTGTTACAATGCTTAAGAACATTCCATTAGAATGCTACCTTGATTAAAGGATTTACATATGACTATTAGGTTAACCTTGATTAAAGGATCTCAATATTGATACAATGTTTAGATAGTAACAATAGGTTGATTTGATAAATATAACACACTTTGCAAATATAGATCACATTTCAATCCAATAGTTGACTCATTGACTAGCCTTCATTAACATCTCCATCATTGATTTACTTGACAATCCTTCAAGAAATCACCCTTTACCTCAACACTTCATTGTTTAGCCTTCTTATCAATTTTGCTAATCAAATAAATCAACAACTTCTTCAATCTTGTTAAGGTCTTCACCAGCTTTGCTAATCTCTTTAGGTTTAGCTCTTGTAGCTCCTTAAATAGGAAATTTTGATCTTTATCCACTTAAACATCACCGTAGATCTTAGGATTTTGATCAGTTTCAACACATACAATGAATTTGTCCACCTTCTTATTCATCTTCTTCTTTTCTAGAAACTTCTATCTAAATTAAGCCATTGATCACTCACCTAACTTTTCCCTCACATTACATAATCTAGATCATCAATCCTTATCTTCAACACACTTTCCATATTCCAAGAATTCAATTGTGTCAACTGGAAATCAATATTTCCTCATGATCTATCAATTGTTGTCCCTCAACCAACACTCAGTTCTGACACTTGGCCATTGTCCAACATAATTTCTGATACTCAGTCAATACTAATGCTGATTTGGCACTATATTTTGTTTGGCTTATAGTATCACTCAGTCAACTCTAGCATCACTCAGCATAAACTTAGTGTTCCTTAGTCTTTTTCTCTTTTGTTCAGTCAAGCCTATGCATTTGGTCTTTCTTTGATCACTTCTTCTAGGCCTTAGTACAACTTTCTTCTTCACTTAGGTTACGGTTAAACAATCATATTATCTTGTGCAAGTCTAACTAATCAAGTGACCATTGTAGTTCCTCATAACTCAACCTTTCCTCTAGGTCCTTTCGTTATGTCCTTATTAAATCCTCTTCATCAATCATCTTGTATGACACTTTACTTTGACAGCAACTATCTTACCTATAAGGTTTTGTTAAAAAGTAAAGTCCACCAAGATAACTAAGAGGGGGGGAGTAAATCATTTATCCAATTATTAAAGCATTTAACAATATTATTAATCCTTAACGTGTGAGAAATATAATCAACAGCCATAAGAAGATACATATACACAATAACATTAGATATGTTAACTAGGGAAACCCTTGATCGAAGGGGAAAACCTCAGTAGGGATGGTACCCAAAAAATGATGTACTAATATAAAAGTTCCTTGTAAGAGGATGGACTTTGTTAGGAGCCAATGAAATAAATTTAGTATATATGATTACCTATTAGGATACTTTGAATCCCTATTAGGAGATTCTAATCCTGCTAGGAGTTGTGTCAACCCTATTAGGAGTTGTAGAAGGTAGATGGACCCACTATCCAAATAACTTCATGGATAAGATCATTGAACTCACTATCCAAATGATCTTTGTATTATTCCTTGATGAATAATAAAAATAAATGATTTCAAACTCCATTTTCCTCTTGACCAAACCAATCCTCTTCTGATATCAATACTAGATCTTCCAACTCACTTCCAATAATCCCTTGGATCACTTAAATGCATTTACAAACTTCACACATCACTTGTACAAGTCACACTTCACACATACATCTAACTCTTTAGAACAAGGAAAATATTGCATATATGCTTCTAGATTCGATTGTGTTAAGATTTTTACCATCAATGTTTTGAATCACACTACGTGATCCATGATCAGGATGAAGAGCAAGAGAAGCAAAAAAAAGTACAAGGAAAATAACCTTCCTTTATATCATATCCTCAAAACAATTCCTTGATTAAGCCTTGAGGATTTCCTAATTAATTATAATAGGACCTCATTAAGATATTGCAATCATTTTACAATTACACAACATTGTTAGCTCACAGTCCTTAAAACTTCTCACACATGTGACTTCTGACCTTGTGCACATTCTAACATCATCATTGGGCTATCTATTGTTACTATCTAACCACACTTATCATAATTCTATCCCTAATAAGAGATACAATCCAAACATCAAAAGCCACTTATCAGGTAATATGTCTACTTATTGTCTTTAGTAATTCATGAATAACTTTTCCATTTCTTTGATTCCTTGTATGTTCACTTGTCTAATTCATCAATATACAATGTATAATACATCCTCAAGTGTGCTTGACATGATTATCAATACACATTTTGTACGATCTCGTTCTCTATCTGCTACTCTACCAATCTTTACAAAAACAATACTATGATGACATCAATGACAAACACAGTTATGAATGCAACATGTCAATCATGATATCCATATGTCCAATTCTTAGGATACTCCCCCAAAGGAATACTATTATCATTCATGTCGACAATATCCCACTTTGGCATTGATGGAAACATAGATGAAAAACATCTAAGTTCCAAGAATACCAAATCAAACTCTATTGTTGTTTTTGTTCTCTTATTTTCAAATCCTCTTCGTCAATCAAATATGAAACTCACTGGAACATAGCTCTACCTGTGCTTTCTTACTCTTAGCATCAACATTAGTTGTTCACACTTTAACTCGTATGAATAACTTACATGGATGTAAATCAATAGTTCACAACTTTCCCCCTTATTGATAGTAATCAATCTATCAAGAATAGTTCTTCTCCCCCATATATAAATGATTTTCATGTACAGAATCTCTCCCCCATTTCTGTTAGATAGCTTATTATCTGTCTACAACACTTCTCCCCCATACATAGGAGATTTTTTTTCAGGAAATCTCTCCCCCATTGACATCAATGAAAAAGACTTCATTATGTCAATCATCTACTTCAAGTCTTCAACTAGCTCAAGTGTCCAAAGACACTACTCAATATCAACTACCAAGATTCCTTGATGGCTCTACTCATCATAGATACTTCCTCATATAGGAAGCATCAATATTCAATACAGGTAAACAATAGTGCTCTGCACCATTGGATTGATTCACTTTCTGCATCATCTACTTAGAAGTAAGTAGGGGCATAACCCCAAGCATACCTTGCAAATACTTAAATGTATCTTTAGGTAAAGGCTTCATAAAGATATCTTTGATATGCTCTTTTGTATTCCCATACTCTAATATGATCTCTTTCTCTACAAATATTACTCTCAAAACATGATACTTAATAGATATAAGCTTAGTCTTAGAATGTAACATAGGAATCTTAGACATACTTACTATACCTTTGTTATCACAATTTATGATAATAGGTTCTAAAACTTCTATCCTAATATCCTTTAGCATCTTCTTCATCCACATGATCTGATTACATTTTTTTTCTGCTACTACATTCTCTGCCTTTGTTGTACTTTGTGAGATATAGTCATATTTCTTGCTTAGACAAGAAACCAATCTTCCTCCAAGGAAAAATGCTCCATCACTGGTACTCTTTTTGTCATCCATACTACTTGCTCAATCTGCATCAATATATGCACACAAAGTAAAAGCCCTTGATTTGTCATACCACAAACCAAAATCAAGTATACCCTTTAGATATCTGAATATTCTCTTTACTACTACATAATGTGCTTCTTTAGGTTCTTCTTGAAATCTTACTACTATCCCAACTATATTTTCTATATCTGGTCTAGTGTGAGTCAGATATTGCAAACCTCCAATCATAGATCTATCCTTCTACTCAACTATAGGTGTCTCATCTTTTCTAGTAACTTGTGACCAATTATCATGGGTGTACCAACAAACTTACAACTTTCCAAGCCAAATATTTTCACAAGTATTTCAAACACTTAGCTTGTGATAGGAAAATACCATAACTTTTCTATACAATCTATAGACCTAAGAGGTATTTCATCTCACCAATCATACTCATCTCAAATTCATTCTTCATTTCATTAGCAAATTTCTCACTTACTTCATCATTTCCTCCAAATATTATGTCATCTACAAATATCACAATAATCAACAATCCATTCTCAATTTCTTTCAAATAAAAATTACTATCTACCATACCTTTAGCAAATCCCAACTTTGCCAAATATTTGTCCAATCTTGCATACCAGGTTCTAGGTGCTTGCTTTAGACCATACAATAATTTCTTTAATCTACATACCATGTCCTTTTCTTCTATCAAATGGAATCCTTCAAGCTACTCAATGTAGACTTCTTCAAGCTCTCTATTTAGAAACACTTACTTTGCATCCATCTGATACACTTTGAACTTCCTACTTGTTATGTAAGCTAAGAACATCCTTACTGCTTCAAGTCTAGCAACATAGGAAAATGTCTCTTCATAATCTATGCCTTCTTGGTGTGAATATCCTTCACATAAAAATCTTGATTTATTCCTAACAACCTCACCTTGTTCATTCATCATATTTCTAAAAATCCATTTAGTTCCTATAATATTCTTGTCTTTAGGTCTAGGAACCAATTCCCATGTTTCATACTTCACAATCTAATCTAGTTCTTCCATCATTGGTTGAATCCAATGATCATCCTTACATGCCTCATCTATAGTTTTTTTTTCAACATGAGAAATCAAACACAATTCTTTATGTACTTTATTTCTTTTCATAACTTATTTTTCTATGATTCCAATGATAAGATTAGCAGGGTGATTCTTTGTCAAAATACTTTTCAAAATAGGCATTGGTATTTCAACTCTTACTTCTTCTCTAGGTTAAGATATCGGTTCTTCTCTTTGTTCAAAAATTTGAACATCATTCTGCAAATCATTTTTAGTCTCAAAGAAAACTTCAACATTTCCTATAACAAATTTAGGATTATCTTCTTCATCATCAGAATTATGATCCAACATTATCTCTTTAACTCCAAAATTTTCATCCACTTTCACATTTACGCACTCAACAATAGTCTTAGTTCTTTGATTAAAGCATCTATAAGATTTTATTTTTAGTGAATAGTGAAGGAATATACCTTCATCACTTCTTGCATCAAACTTACCAATATCATCATCTCTCTTTATGTAACACTTGCTTCCAAAAATTCTAAAATATTTTACTGACGGTGCATGCCCAAACCATAATTTATAAGGAGTCTTATTTGTACCTATTTTGATCTATTCTCTTCTTATTTTGTATACTACTTTATTGACTACTTCTCTCCAAAATGTCTTGGATACATCATTCTCAAACATCACGGCTCTTGTTTCTTTTGTTATAGGCCTATTTCTTCTTTTAGCAATCCCATTTTTCTCAAGAGTCTTAGGTGTTGATAGTCGTCTCTTGATGTCATTCACTTCAGAAAAGATGTTAAACTCTCTTAAGGTAAACTCTCCACCTCAAACAACTTAAACTTTTCAAATGCCTCAAACTTTTTTTTATAAAAAATGCTACCCACATCATTCTAGTGAAATCATCAACAAAAAACATAAAGTACCTTTCACCATAGAATCCTCTTATTCTAGTAGGACCACTCGAATTTGTATGAACAATCTCCAATTTTTTTGTGGTAGTGAACTTCTTGCTATGAAACAAAATTTTCTCCTACTTAGCCATAACACATTCTTTACACACAACATTAGTAGGCTTCACAATTCTAGGTAGATCTCTGACAATAAATGTACTACTAGCCTTTGCAATATTATCAAAGTTTATATGACAAAATTTTCTATGCCATAACCAACAGTTATCCACCTTTGCAACCAAAAAAGTCATCTCCATATGGTTTTATTTAAACACATTACCTTTGGATCTTATACCGATGCCAATCAACTCACTGTCTTTATCCTTGATAATGCATGTCTTCTATGTGAATTGCAACTAATAACCTTTATCAACCAACTATCCAAAATTCAAGAGGTTATTCTTTAACCCATCACAATAATAGACATCATCAGTGTTAGTCTTTCCATCAAGAGTAATAGATCTTGTTCCCTTGATATGGCAAGTTGCATTGTTACCAACTCTGACAATTCCTCCATCACGATCACTAAACTTAATAAATTTATTCACATCTCCACCCATATGATGTGAAAAACCACTATCTATAATCTAATCAGGTCTCTTTTCAACTTTTGAAACTAGGACTTTCTCTTCTTTGACTTCTTGTATAGCTACAAATCCTAATTCATCATCACTTTCACTATGAACTCTTTCATTAGACTCATCATCTTCATTTGCATACAAAAAATCTCTAGGTTTTCTAGACTTGAAATTCTTCTTATACTTTTTCTCTTTTGTTGGAAACTTAGAATCATAATGACCAAATTCATTGCAAGTCCAACATTTAAAAATTCTCCTACTATATGGTTCTCTTCTTACAAGTAGGAAAATTTATTCTTCAATTCTTCTATCCTCCTTAGATCTAGATCCATGGCTGATGCAACCCCAATGTTGTTAAAGAATAATTCAGAATTTGACACAAAACAAATGTTTCAGAATAGCATAAATTTTCATTAAAAATTATGTAACTCTACTCTACCTTTACAATGAAAATAAACATCTACTTATTACAAATCCAAAAATTACCATATTTGGCAGATTTTTGGGAAAAACAAAAATTTTCATTTTTGGTCATTTTTAAACTCATCCTATGAATCTTGATTTTTCCTAGAAAAGCCCCCAACTAAGGCAAGACAAATTGCCAACTAATCAACGAAATCAAAGATACAATTTCCTATTTATTACAAAAACAAAAATCTAAAAAAATTGGAAAAAATACTAAAAGCCAATTTTTAAGGTCAAGATGAGTTTTTAGGCTCCCAAAAAAATGTTGAAATGGCCACATATTGAGCCAAGCTCAATCGACAATCCAAATAACTCCTTCTAGTGCAACTACCTATAAAATTTCAGCCAAAACCCGCATCCAAGTCAAAAGTTATGACCCCCAAAAGTAAATCTCGACCAAAATCTACATCTGAGTCAACAACCTTGACCCTCAGATGCCCCTGCATTAGTTGCTGCTAGCATAGTCTCTAGTAGTGCTTGCACTTCTTGATAAAGAAGGATGAATATTTAATGCACTAAAAGTTTTTTCCACTCTGGGTAAGTCTCTAGATTGCTTCAAACATTCTTCTTCTTCTTCCAATCTTCCATGTAGAGTCTCTCTAGTAAACTTCATAGTGTAGGGTATAACTACTTTGGTCAAATGTATTTTTTTCTTGAATGGTGGTGTCAAGGTTTTCAAAATCTTCCATACAATCTCATCTTCATCTTTAGATCATTGAGAAGACTTAATTCCTACAACAATTTCTAAAATCCTACCAATATATCTTATTATATATTCATCTTCCATCATGTTAGCACCTTGAAATAAACATATTCTCTAGTACAAAGTACTAAAGCAAGCCAAACACTCCTTTGACATGTGTGAGGGATACATTGGAAAGACCTCTACTTACCATGGGATGATTAATGTCATCATAAGTCAAAATCACAATGTCATTCCTTTTGGACTTCCAAATTGAAGTACCATGAGTGAAAAATTAAATCTAAGGGCCAAAGAAATTTTCTCTCTTTATTTAATCACCAAAGTGACGAAAGTCCTCAAAATTTTCATATTAAGGGCCCAATGCTGAATTGGCACCTAAATTGGCTAACTAGTCCACCACTTTATTCACTTTTGGAAGTAATGTGAAACTTTAAAATCATCAAAGTCTAGAAGAAGCTCCTTGATTTTCCATATACTTTGATCCAGAGGCCATGCCTCCATCTTTCCTCTCTTAATTCTATTGATAATAATTTTTGAGTCTCCTTCCAAATGTATACATTTACATCCAACTTTTGCTCCTAATCCTAAAGCTTCCCTGGTAGCAAAATATTCTACAATGTTATTTGTACCATCCTGCAAGCATTTAGTTGTAAACAAAAGTATGTTTCCCTTATGGTCTCTTGCCACACATCCACACCATGATACACTTGGGTTTCCCCTTGCCACCCTGTCAAAATTAATTTTAACCCATCCCTCCTTTGGAGGTATCCATAATGTAATCTCCTTTTTCAATATTGGATTAGCCCCAATATGCCCATGAACAGACATTTAACAATCTTATTAATCCTTATCCATGTCAAGAATATAATTAGCAACTAGAAGAAGATACACATACACAATAACACCAAATATGTTAACTAGGGAAAACCTTCATTAGGGGCATAACCCTAATGGGGATGGTGCCCACAAAATGATGTACTAATATAAAAGTTCCTTGTAAGAGGATGGACTTTTTTGGGAGCCAATCAAATAAATTTAGTACATATCAGTCCCTGTTAGGAGACTTTGAATCACTATTAGGAGATTCCAACGCTGTTAGGAGTTGTAGAAGGGATATGGACCCACTATCCAAACAACATTAAGGTTAAGATCATTAAACTCACTGTCCAATTGATCTCTATATTATTCCTTGAAGAATAATAGAAATGAATGATCTCAAACTCCTCTATCCTCTTGACTAGAGCAATCATCTTCTAATCTCAATACTAGATCTTCCAACTCACTATCAATAATACCTTGGATTCATTATAATATAATTTGATAAAGTAGACTTACAACATGAGGTTGACATTCTACTACCTACATTTGAGAAAGGAAATTCTTCTATGATAATAATGTTATCAATTACATCTGATGATGATGATGATCAAAAGGGACATATATCATCACTAAGAAAACTATTGGAGAAGAATAAAAAGGTCAGAAATCTTGAGAAGACCTTGGAAAAGGTTGTTGAGAAACTTCAAAATAAAGTCACAAAAAAGGTGACAAGGCATGACATACAAGTAAGAGAAAAAGAGTTAGCAGAACTTTTTGATGAAGAATACACTAATCAACTAGATATTGCAGTAGCTCAAGCACAAATCAATCATGATAGACAGTTATCTGTTATTGAATGCAACAGTGTGAGAAATGAATTTTAGGCCCTTGGTACTAGCATCAAAGAATTGAGAAGATGTCTGGAAGAAGGAAGGAGATTGTATGGACAATGTGCAATGTCATACAATTATCTAAGAGATATAAATGATGAAATCAGTTCAAAGGTGAATGAACTTTAGACTTTGACACCAACATTGCAATAGCCAAGCACAATTATTGAAGATCTTGAGGCTATAGTATCAAAGGTTCATGATGACATCATAATCATTGAACTCAAGAAAGAAAGGGTAATCAAATGATTTTCTCTACTAAGAGAACACCTAAAATTAAAGGTTAACAATGTGCAAAAGAAGTTGAAAGAATGCCTTGGATCTAAGGCATCCTATGATAAATTTGTATATAAAGATTTTAATTTAGTTGAAGCAACCTCCTATGGATTATGTGCACTCTCATCACAATAGAGGAATAAGAGACACATGGTGGACAAAATTTGAGCTACTAAAGATAAATTTTGCAGATTGTCTAACCAGAATCTCAAATTCAACTTGAGAAGAGGTAATAAATTTTGACTTGTATATAAGTTTTGACGCCTTTGTCATTAATGTCAAAGGATGAAAAGTATAAGGAAAATTTTGTATAGTATATGATGTATGTACTAAGGGGGAGTAGTACTTATGTATAGAGGGTGAACCTAGATGTAACAAAGATATGATAATGATTAACATAATGCTTATAAAACATATCTAGGTACTAAGTCAAAAGCATGTAAGAAGAGTCGAGTTCACCAAAATGTATAGAAAGAAAAGAGAGTGTATAGTGAAATGTAAATATGTCCAATTATTATACATTCAGAAGGAAGATGCCCCCAATAGGTTCAAGAGGAGACTTGTGCACCAAATGGGGACAATGGTCCTTTGCTAAGTGGATGTTACTAATGAAGAGGAAATGACAAAGTAATGTGACTAAAGTGTTCAATTTAGTAAGTTTCATAAAATTAGAAATTATAGATAGAAAACATTAGATAATGACCAAAAAGTTACATATCTGGACAATAGAGAAAGGGACTATCTTGTAGGTTAAATACAAGCTAAAAGTGGTGCTACTAGGCCAAAAGTCATCCTATAATAGGTATAGAACTCCAACAACATCCTATACCAGGTAATTTTGACATAAATTATTTTGAGGATATCCAACTATACCTATTTTGCTTGATCTTGATATGGTGGCTCTATTAACCTACATTTGCACAAAGTCAAATAGGCGAGAAGGTTGAAGAAAGTGGTTTTCCTTAGTCAAAACTATTTAGGAATCAAAATAAAATAAAGAAAAATATGTTTTTGTTTAGTAGAGGCTAGATCTAAACAATGAAGTACATCATACCTTGATAATGCAAATACTTCTTTAAATGAGATCAAATATGTTGATGCAATAGATGTAGTGACTCTCATGTTTGCAGTCTGTACCTTGTCTATTTTGATTTGAGAGATACTTGATACTCTTATTATATGTACTTTGAGATGACTTGAGGGTCAAATTCTATACTTTGATTAAGTACCATAGATGCTTTACTGCTATACTGTTCAGTTTATCATATTTGTATGTTGATGCCATTTTGAGATGACAGTAGATCTATGATGATATTTGATTATTTGGTATATGGTAATTTACGTCATTTTTGTCTCTTTATGCTTTATGCAAACATGAGCAATGTAAATGGATTAATTAGGTATTTAGTACATTATTACTTTAGTTATGATATTATATACAATTACAGTTGATCGTGTGTTTCAGTGTGTAGGATTATATCCCAAGCAGTGGCACATGGAGTTAGTGATTCAATTATTCATATTTTACCAATGTCATCCCTATATGGTCGATGTATTCTTATTTTAATTGTTTTAATTAAAAACTTTGGGTGATTACTAAATCCAAACTCATCTACATTATGTGATTAGACTAGTGAGTGTGTTTGTGCATTTAGAGGTTTGCATTGTTGTGAAAGTTGTGTAGTGATTTCTGTGATTTTGGGTTTTCAAGCATTAAATATTCTCAAGATTATTTTCTGGCATCTTTGCCTTAAGTGAATTCTCATTATAGGGAATAACCTATTTTCATTTGGGTTGATTTGGAGTCTAGCTAGTCTAACTGGCTATTTTCCCTAATTGACTATTCACTTGAAAAGTGAATAAGTATTGAAAAAGGGATTTGTATTTTCAATTTTCAATTTTGAAATTTAAAAATTAAAGAGCTTTTTGAAAGCCTCCTTCTAAAGGATTGGTTTTCTACTCATTCTAAGAGCTGTGAGCATGGGATTTTTGCAAGATTAGTCTCGTTTGATCTTACTCGAGGAGACCTTTCTTTGTTGTCACTTTCAGTAGTATCGATAGGTTATTCATTATACCAAGCTGATTTTGGTTTCTGCCCCTTTTGATATCAAGTAGGGCCTTTCTATTTCATTGTTTCTGCTTTGTTTCAGCTTCTGTTTCTAGTAGCAATTTGTTAGGAGGCTGAGAACTAGTGTTCCCCTTTGTTTTTGTTTGTTGGTTCTGCTTGATTGGTCGAGTATAAACATTTTCCCAATTTTTTTGGATAGGGAGTTTGGGGTTTCATGCTATTATGTTGGCCATTTTTGCATACGATGTTCAAACCAAATATTAGTAGATTTTTGGGGTTTTGTACCCAAAGGTCAAATGAGTTTTAATTTTGAATTTTTCAAATTTTTGGGCTTTTTACCTCATTTAACATGTCACCCTGTTTTCTCATATTTTCTTGGCATGATGTGGGTCGTGGAACTAGACGATCCATTTGGATGTCAATTAGACTATTGTTGCACTGGGATGCATGTTGCATCCACCATCCTGATTTTGTTTTTGATTGAGTGACTTTCTACTTTGTGTTCTCATCTATTTCTTGTGTTATGATCTTTGTGATGGTGGTGCACCACACATGAGTACGTGTGCATACATTTGTTAGGTGACTTGCGAGGGTCGATCTTTTTCTGGAAGTTATGATTATTGGGGTTGAGTTGGGAATTTTCATGCCTACGAGCACTCATCATTGGATGAGCATGGATAGGGTATAGTAGCATATGGAGGGGGCTTCTATCTTGCAGCCTGGTGAACATGGCACCATAGGTTGGCAAAGGGAGCTTTATATAAGTGATAACTAAATAAAATACTAGGTGGTAATAAAACTTAAGATAATGAAAAATGTTATGTGCTTGAGCCTTCCATTGAGAGAGTTGAATCTACACGATTTGAGCTTAGGCTTGTTGATGCCAAGCCACTCTCCATGATGTCAACCCATACTTAGCAGCCCATTGAGTGTCTAACCAGGACCTATAGTTTATGCATTGTTTATGTCTTGGTTTTAGTCATCATACTATCATGTGTGTGTGTGTGTGTGTGTGTTAGCCATGGACATTGTGCTTTGTGTGTGTTTGTAGTTGGATCATTATCTCCACTAGCACAATGGGAGTGGACCTATAGGTGCCACATGGTTGGGAGGCATAGCTTCTCATACCACTACTAGGGATCAATGTATAGAGATAGTCTTTTGTCCTAGTGTGACAATTGTTGGATGTTTTCACTTAGTGCTTTGGGTTCCAAAGTATGCTTTCTTGTAATTTATGCTTTCATTGGAATGCTTGTCTATCATATTAGATGATGTTAGTTATTGAGGCATTTCCTTATTATGATGATTAGCATATGATAGATGATGTTATCTAGTTTTGTAGGATTATCTTATGCTTTACTTCTAGAATGTTAGATTTCCTTATGCTTATATTGTAGCATATTTTAGTAGTGGAATCCTTGTATGATAGTACCAATGATCTGATCGATAGCTTGGGATGTTACACGTGAGGGATGGCTAGGGACCACAATGGTCTTATGATGCTATTATGGTTGGGAGGAACTGCGTGCCTAGTTTGGTTGTATGGTTATTGTGTTGTTGGTTTTGTACACTATGATATTTCCTTTTGTACTTTCCCTAAATTTCTTGGTTAGACAGTTAAATGTTTTTTCTATCTTCTAGTATTGTGTTTGAGTTTTTACACCTCAAATTGTGGATCTGACACTCACTAGTGTGGAGGTTCTGAACTCTATTTGTCCTTTTAGTTTGTCCTTAGAAGTTTTTTTGCATTCCTGAGTGACCATGTGTTAGCATGGTGCGATACAATAAAGTGTTATATGCCCATTGGAGTTCTGTCGTGTGTTCCCTGATTGTGTTGCACACATCTTAGAGAAATGGTGTGCAATACTTCCAATATTGCACCCCCATTGAAGAAGTGTTGTACAATACTTGTAAAGTATCGCATGCCATTAAGAGAAGTGTCACTAAAACCCTGAAAGCATCGCACCCCTTCTTGAGGAATTTCATGTGATACTAGAAAGTATCACCTAGTGCTGATTTAAAGTATCGCTTGGTATTTGCAAAAACTTGTTTGGCGGACAGCGAGAACTTTTCGGTAAGACCCAAACTTTTTGGGAATTTTTTTGGCTACCTCTTAGGTGCTCTTCAATCCTTTGGTGTCACATTTTTAATTTAGAATTTTTTGATTCAAATTCAGTTTTGCATCTTTTGTTGTCAATCATTTTGGTTACTAGTGGCGTTTGGAGATCTGTTGGTGTTAGGATGTTTGGTTAATCTTCCATTACAATATTTGTGATCCTCATATGTCATATTTCATGTGCATCCATACTTGTTTAAAAATATATATATCTTGGTTTATTTTTATCCTTATTTCCAAGGATCTTCGAGCGAGACATTACAGTAGATTCGACTAAACACAAAAACCCAAAAGGAAATCATGAAAGATAAGATCACATGGAATAGATGTTGTAATTCACCATAATGATTGATTGAGGAGAGAAGACTTGAATGAAAGATGGATGTCGATCTCCTTCTTTGACATAAAAATTCTTTGCTTGTCCTCCAATTGGGGAAATAAGCTAGATAGATGAAAAAAAACACCTTGATTTCTTGAGAGGAATTAAATGCTTGAATTGCCTAAATTTTATGGCTCTTCTTTGCTTGATTTTCTTCGTTGCAATTGATATCTATACTAATTAATAACCAATAATGGATGATGGATACTAATAGTAGACAATATATTCTTGAAAATAGATTCATGATGTGAAATGAGGAGACATAGAGGTTCATATACATCCCACATCATTTTGAGGACTTCATAATAAAGAAGAAATATAGATTGCTTAGCAAGGCTGCATCAAGCATTTAAAAAAAATGAATTATCAAATAATTATCCTTAAGGGGGATTAAAAAATAATTTTGAATCACCTCAATGGGAAGTTGGTTTCTCCTAGGAACCAGTTAGTGTTACGAAGGATTGCAATAATATGCTAACAAAATTATATTGGTTCAAAGTTCAAATTACACTTCATGGAGAGAATAAATTTGCAAATAAAATGTCTTTCATCACCCCATTCTGACACCAACCCATTTCATTATATTCATCCATATGAGGACCTCCTTCTCTTCTTCCCACTCTTTGTTCACATGGGAAACAAAGTGGAAGGGTAGGCAATAGGTACCATGAGCCCTCTATCCTATGCATCTAGAAGTGTAGTTCACCAATTCCACTGTATGCTCTTATCTCTTGGCAAAGAATGTGTGAGTGTGAGTTTGTGCCCACCAATGCCAATAGTGAAAGTTCCTCGAGATTTTTTCAACATGGAATTATATTTCCTACTTCCAATTCCCTCAAAATCTTAAGGAAACTCTTGCTAATGAAAGAAAACATACTTTATCTGAGAGATGCCTAATGATAATTAGCCATGAAGATTATGTCTATGAATACCAAAGGATATATCCTATAAATTTCTCTAGATGGTTACACTAATGATGTTGGAAGATTAGAACAAGGGTTGATTTTGTGAAGGGAAATGATCTTTCAATCAGCTCCATGTGGTAGGAGAACATTTTCAAGTGGTGTTGAGATTTCGAATAAGGAGTGTTGATATGATGTGAGAGACAAACAAAATGAAATGACTTAATAAATGGTTATTAAAAGGGTTAAAATTATGTACACTTATTATCAGTTATCCAACTATTAAAACATTTATCAACCTTATTAGTCCTTAAGCATGTGATCAATATAATTAGTAACCATAAAAAGATACTCATATACAATAACACTAAACATGTTAACTAGGGAATACCCTTGTAGGAATGGTACCCACAAAATGATATACTAATATAAAAGTTCCTTGTTAGAGGATGGACTTTGTTAGGAGCCAATGAAATACATTCAGTACATATAAGTCCCTCTTAGGAGACTTTGAATCTTTGTTAGGATATTCAAACCCTATTAGCATATTCCAACCTTGTTAGGAGTTGTAGAATACAAATAGACCCATTGTCCAAACAACTTCAGGGGCAAGACCGTTGAACTCACTATCTAGTTGATCTCTATATTATTCTATTCAGAATAATATAAATTTATAGCTCCTTCTTTGTCCTTTGACTGGACCAAACCTCTTCTAATCTTGATACTAGATCACCAACTTCGCATCCAATAATCCCTTGGATCGCTTACTCCCATTTTCCAAATACTTTGCATATCACACCCTTGAACACATACCTCACAACAAGGAAAATATCCTTCCTATATATCATATACTTAAAATGATTCCTTGAGTCGACCTCAAGGCTTTCCTAATTAATTATAATAGGACCTCTTTAAGTTAATCAATTATATTACAATTACACAACACCGTTGGCTTATAGTCTTTACAACTTCTCAAATGTGTGGCTTCTAACGTTGTGCACTTGTTGACATCATCAACAAGTTGTCTTCTATCATTGTCATACTTCACATATCAAGATTATATCTTTGTTAGGAGATACAATCCAAACATTAGAAATTATTTATCAAGTACTATATGTGTGTATTGTCCTCTATAAATCATGAATATATCCTTCATGTATTTTATTCTCTGCATGTTTTCTTGTCCAGTTCATCAGGATACAATATAGAATACATCCTCAACTACACTTGACCTGATCATCAATAATCAGTCTATATAACCTCATTCTCTATCTACTACTCTTCCAGTCTTTATAGAAACAATACTATGTTGACATCAATGACAAACACAACCATGAATGCAACATTAACAATCTCTCAAGTTCTCTAGCTATTCTTAGGATACTCCCTTAAAGGAATAACATCATAATTCATGCTAACAATCTCCCCCTTTAGCATTGATGGCAACATAGATGAAAAACATCTAAGTTCCAAGAATACCAAATCAAACTCTGCTACTTTCACTACTCTCTTCTTTTCAAATCCTCTTCATCAATCAAATTTGAAACTCATAAGAACACTACTCTATCTATGCTTTCTCATTCTTAGGATCAACATCAATTGTTCACACTTTGACTCCCAGGAAAAACTCTCATTCTTACATGGATGGAAATCAATTGTTCACAACTTCTCCCCCACTCAATGTTTCCCCTCATTGACATTAATCACTCTCATCAATTATAACACTTCTCCCCCATACATAGGAGATTTTTTTCATGTATATTTATCCTCCATTGACATCAATGATAAAGGTTTCATTATGTCAACCATCTACTCCAAGTCTTCAACCAACTGAAGTGTCCAAAGCGACTATTTGAAACCATCTATCAAGAGTCCTTGATGACTCTTCTCATCTCAAATACTCCCCCATTCAAGAAGCATCAAGATTCAATCCAGTCAAACAATAGTGCTTTGTACCACTAGATTGATGCATTCTCTGCATTGTTTACTCAGAAGTAGGAAGGGACATAATCCCAAGCATACCTCACAAATAATCAAATATATCTTTAGGAAAGGGTTTCATAAAGATATATGCAATCTTCTCTTTTGTACTTACATACTCCAATATGATCTCTTTCTCTCCAACTTTCTCTCTCAAAACATGATACTTATTTGATATATGCTTAGTCTTAGAATGCAATACAAGATTCTTAGACATATTTACTATACTTGTGTTATTACAATGTATGATAATAGGTTCTAAAAATTCTATTCCAATGTCCTTTGGCATCTGCTTCATCCACATGATTTGATTGCAATTTTTTGCTATTGCTACATACTCTACTTCTGTTGTACTTTATGAAATACAATCCAATTTCTTGCTTAGCCAAGAAACTAATCTTCCTCCAAGGAAAAATGATCCACCAATAATTCTCTTTCTATCATCCATACTACCTGCCCATTCCGCATCAGTATAAGCACACAAAGTAAAGTTACTTGATCTATCATACCATAGTCCAAAATCAGGTGTACCCTTTAGATATTTGAATATCCTCTTTACTATTGCATAATGAGATTCCTTAGGATCAAATTGAAATCTTGCTACTATCTCTGTAGACACCTAAATTTGTCCAAAACCCATTTCGTGACCAATTAAATAAATATTTATTATTTATTTAATTCCCCTACCTTAATTAAATAAATTTTACATTTATTTAATTATGTTTTCCATACCGATTTATATAAACTAAGGTTTATTTAAATCCTAACCAATTCCCACTTGCATCTAACCCCTTTCACTTTAATTAAGTACTTCATTTACTTAATTAATTCCCTCCTAATCCCACTAGGAATTAAATATTGCATTTAATCCTATTTGAGCACATGGCTCCTACATTTAAACCTCACCTAACCTCACTATCCTACCTAACCCATCATGCTAAACCTACCCACTTCCCTAATCATGCTTTCTTTGCATAATCATCCTAGCTAATCACCTCTTAATCTTAAGTGTGTTCTCACACATGTGTGAGGAATCCTCATACATGTGTGAGAGATGTTCACACTTTCCTCATCCCTCATATCTTGGATGCCTCTTGCACACTTGTCCTCTTGCATGAGAATCAAGTTGTCTCACATATGTGTGAGAAGCCATGCTTCTCACACCTCATTGATCATGTCACTTTCCAAGGTGTCTCACACATGTGTGAGGAAACATGATCTTACGCACCTCTTACACCTATCATTGACATGTCACCATCAAAGGTTGCTCACACATGTGTGAGCATCTTGCCCCATTTGCATGGTCAAAACCCTAATCCACATGGAGTCTACTTGTCCTCCACCTCATGGACACCTCATTGATCCTGAGAGATCCTAGCCCTCCATCTTGCATTCAATCTTAGCCATCCATTTTCCTATAAAAGGAGAGCCCTCTCCTCATTTTCAAAAATCAAGCACCTTCTACTTCATTGTTATGCTGCTAGATTTGTGAGCAACCACATCCCATGAGCAATGAAATCATCTACACTTGATGGTTTCATGAGGTTTGCATAGTGCTATTTTTTTGTTCATTTACATGTCTTCTTTCATATTTTGAGGTTTTGCATGATAATGTAGGAATGTGCATTAGTTGCTTAGTGTTATTTTTTTTGTTACATTTTTATGCAACACATTTTGGCATGCCCGGTGGGACCCACTTCACGGGTTCGAACTAACGATCTAATGTTTTTTTGAGTGTTTTGTGAGTCTTCAAGCTTGTAGGTCAAAATCATGCATTTGGAGATCAAGTTTCATGAGGAGCCTCTAATCAAGTCAAGGAGCCCATCATTGCATTTGAAGGACCTAAGGGAAGTTTTTTGACATAAAACACTTTATATTTTGCTTATTGCTTTGTTTTCAAGTTCTAGGGTACATATGCATTAAATATTCGTTATTAGGAAAAAATTTAAAAGAAAAAAAAAAATACTCCCCTTTTGTTAATATATAAACTGTTTAAAAAAAAAAGTGGGTAGATTTTTTTTGTTTCATTTCATTTCGTTTTTTGTATAAGTAGAAAATATTAAAAATCAAAAAAAAAAAAAAAAGAGAAGAAGAGTGGAATTAGTTTAATTAAAAAATCAAATTTCTTAAAAAAAAAGGGGAAGCTAACATTTGTTTGTTAACTTATATATATATATATATATATATATATATATATATATATATATATATATATATATATATATATATATATATATATATATATATTAAAAATAAATAAAAAATAATAATAAATTTAAAAATAATAATAATAATAATAAAAATCTCTGTTTTTAGTTGGGCCGCAGGTCGGCCATGGCACCACCCGCAGGCAACGCCTGCGAGTGGTGCAACCATCGCCGCGGCCCCCGCTCCCCCTTGCACTTACCGCTATGGTCAAGCCGCTACGGCCGAATTGCCCCCACTCCCTCTTCTCCTCGGTGGCACCCCTCTATCTGCCCGTGGCCTAGCGTCTGCCACCTCGCTGCTGAAACCCGTCGTCGCTCATCTCCCCCGCGCGGTGCCTGCAACTCCTGCCTACCTCTCCACCGCTGCTACCGCGGCCTCTCTCTACCTCCCACCATCGAAACAACCCCTCCTGCCTCCTATTCAACCGTGTGGCCCACAACCCCTGCCACCGTGATGCCACCTCCTCCTACATCCACTGCAAACCCCCACCTCTCCACCTCTGCCCGCGGCCTATTCCACTGTCGCTTGCAACCGCTGTTCCAACCTCCGCTACGGCCTGTTCCCTTGCTGAAACATCACCACCACCTACAACCTCCCTAACCACCGCAATGAATGCCGCTTGCATCCTCCCAAGAAACCACCACCTCCACTTGCGGTTAGCCCTGTGTACACCCTCTGCCTCGGCCTGGCTTATGCCTCCATTCCCTGCACATCCCTTCCACCACTTCAAACCCTCACTCCACTCAAACCCTCCTCCGCCATCCCTCCGCCACCCATTTCCTTTTTTCATTTAAAAAAAAAAAAAAGATTTCATTTTATTATTTTTCATAATTAAAAACTCAAGACCAAACAACCAAAAACACAACAATTTTATGGTGCTAACAATTTTATTTTTTTTTCATAGTCACATTTATCTTCTTTTCTAAGCCAAATTTTTTAATTTTTTTTTTAAAGTTCAAAAAAAAAAAAAATTGCTTGACGTGCACCTAACCGTCAAAGTTAATCTCATAGGTTGCTGACATCAGCACTGCATCAGCAGTCCACATGCCCTTTTAGACCATAAGGAGCAACCTTCATGTTTTTGCTCATAACTTGAGCATACGAGCTCTGTTTTTGGAAAATGAAATATCGTCGAAAAGCTAATTCTGAGCCCTTCATGATGATATTGGTTTCATGAAATTTTGATACATTTTAGATCTTTATTTTTCCAGTCAAAGATAAAACTTTGTGCTAACCTTTTCATTGCAGGGTTGTTTCACATTTTTCCTACATTTTTGTTGTATTAACTTGTGTTTTTGCAGGGATATCTTATCACTAATCATATTTCTTGCAGATTTTGCCTTAATTTTATTTTGGGAATGAACTTGTATGCCTAAACACTCGTCTTTGAATGCATGGTTAAACACTCAAACAATCAAATTCAATTTTGAATGCCTTAAGGGAATGGACATGTATGCCTAGGCTAGCAAACATTTGGAATTGGTGCTTAAAACAAACTCACACAATCTTGAATGCCTTAAGGGAAATTGATTTCATTTTCAACATTTTGCTTATGCACATGCTCGATTTACTTTCTTGCTGACGAATCCACATTTTTATTTACGTTGGCACTATTTCAAATGGGAAAGAACATTGTATGCTTTAAACATGTGTGTCTTCAAGTAGATAGAAAACCTAAAGTTTCATTGGGAACAAAAACATGTCTTTTTGAACCCCAAGGCCACTTACATATTCTCTCCCATCGCACCTTAGGGTGATCTTGGGTGCACAAGAAATAAGTGGTCTTGTTTTTCTTTTTAGGAGGCCTGCTTGGGGATTTCATCACCCCTTGGGACGACCTCAACTCCAGTGTTCTGGTGGAGTATAAAAATTGGGAGGTGAATCGAAAGACACCTCTCTTGGAAGAAAAATATTGTCACTCTTGGCTAAGCCCCAAAGAACTTTATACCTTTGGGAAGTGAAGGAGGAGATTTGGGTTACCATCTCCCCCCGACTGTGTGGCAGTATTTTCTTTCATCTACAGATTTGGGCCTCACGTACTTTGTTTATATCAAGGATGCTCTCTAGTTGATCCTTGTACATCCTAGTTGAAACCTTATAGGATTGTTGGTGTGTTTGATGTTCTTGAGTGTTTGAAACAAACTTTCCTTGTACATATTTCATTGTATATATTTTGCATCTTAAACCTAAAAATCCAAAAAATCATAAAACTTCAAAAATCAAAAAAAATCAAAAAAAAATTCAAAAACTACAACAACAAGTCTTGGTTTAGGTCCTCTTAGTCAAGTTGTCCACATCACTTCCATGTCACTTCCTTTTTCTATCATAGTCATCACCCTTATACACATCTAGTCTTCATTATTCAAACCATTTCCTTGACGTCTTAATCATCTCCATTTGTCCACATCATTTCCTTGTCATTCAATCTACTTCCTAATCTTCATTCTAGTCATGCTTCATCATCATCCAACTTCAATTTCTTCTGCCAATCTCATAATGCATTCTTAATTCAATCTTCCACATCATCATTCTTCTACTCCAATCCCTTGTCAAATTCATTCATTTCTAATCAATTCTTAATCACTCCATTTGCATATTCCTCCAAACTCAATCTTCCTAATTTCATTCCTCTTCTTCTAATTCAACTTTGCATCACATCTTCTACTTTGGACATAGGAGCATTTTCATAAACATTGGACTTTCATTCAAATCTCACATTCACTTGTTCACAATCTGATAGGGTTTTTATCAAATCAAATCAAACCCTAATTCAATCACATCATATCCAATAAAATCTAATCAAATCTAATCAAATAAATATCGAATCCAATTCAAATCAACACAAAGTCCAACATTCGCTCCTAGTCCCAAGTTCATATTTCCTTCATCATCAAATCTTTCATAATCCTTTCTAATCAATTCTTAATTCAATCCATTTACATATTCCTCCATAATCCATCTTCCTAATTTTATTTGTCTTCTTCTAATTCAACTTTTTATCAAATATTCTACTTTGGTCATAGGAGCATTTTCATAAACATTGGACTTTAATTCTAATACCACATTCACTTGTTTGCAATATCATAGGGTTTTCATCAAATCAAATCAAACCCTCATCCAATCATATCAAATCAAATTCAATCACATCATATCCAATCAACATCAAATCAAATCCAATCAAATCAAATCAATATCAAGTGCAATCCAATTAAATTCAAATAAACGCAAAGTCCAAACTTGCTCCTAGTCCCAAGTTCATATTTCCTTCATCATCAAATCTTTCATCTTTCTTCTTCTAACATCTATGGATTTGAATTTTCTTAATCAAATGGTTGACAATCTTCAAAGACAATATGGAGTTCTACCTCCCATTCAACCTACATATCAAATCCATCCTCACTACTTCATATCCAACTCTAATCCATCTCATGTTCATTATTCTTCTACCTTTGACAAGGGAAATCCACCTCATTATCCTACACCTACATACGCTTCTATTCATAGCCCACACACTTCCTCCAACACAAATTCCCTTGCCATGGAAATGGAACAATTAAAGAATTATATATTGGCAAGCCAATAGCAAGAGGCCACCTTCCATGCCATGTGTCCTCTTCCCCCATGTTTCGAAGATCATAGTCCTCATGTCCCATTCAACCCCAACCCTCCATGCAATCCCCTACCCATAGTTCAACCTTCACATGATCCTCATCCTCCACACACATCATCCCCACCTCGTGAGGGGTTTTTCTCATCATTATTGGCTAAATGTAAAATACACAACGAAGAGAGCCAATCACCCATAGTCATATACCCAATTCCATCTCATGACCTTCCTCCAAAGCATGTCACTATAGATTCCTCTTCTCCTCTAGATCCGAGCATTTCTCCATCCCATCCTTCCCCTATCCCTCAAGATCCATTTATCCCTCCTAGTCCATCTCACAATCCCCTTCCTAATCAAGATCAAGACATTCCATGTACCACCGATTCCATTCCATCTCACGAGTTAGCATCCATAGATCCTCCACTTCATGAAGAACTTCCTTCCATGCCATCCACTAGCTCTCCTCCATGTCAAGATCAAATAAATCCCTCTCACGGTTCCATCCCCTCCACTCCATTCAATGATCCTATTCCATCTCATGATCCATGCATTCTGCCACATGAACCTCTTCTAAGTCAAGATCAAAGCACTTCTCCATTTTTGTTTCATGATCCCACTCCATCTCATGTTCCTATTAGCCCTCATAATCCTAAGCCTCCACATGATCCCATCACACCTATCCAATCCACTCATGAATCCCATCTACCTAGACTCACATCTTGTGTTGAAAAGGCTAAGTATCCCATTGTAGAAATAATGTCTCAAGATGTTGGTATACCTTCCACTTCTTCCAAATCTGCAATTCCTCCTTCCAAACCTAAAGCTTCCCATCATTCCTCTTCCAAGTCCATTTTGGGACCTTATATCCATCTTCCCATTCCTTCCTCACTTCCATCCATTCTAGGTCCTTATATTCCACCGCCAAACCCTTCATCCCTTCCTTCCATTTTGGGCCCTTACATACATTCATCCACCATATCCATGTCTGCCACATCATCCCCTCATAGTCCTACTAAAGATCAACAACGTCACACATCCTTGACTTCCTTCCAACGTTCACCATCCATATGCTCTCCATCTCCTTTACTTTCATGCACCCATACCATAGCCAATGGAAGCAATTTGGATGCCAAAGAAAAAGAGTATAAATACAAAAATCCACAAAAGCCCAAGGATCAACATGTCCCCTCTAAAAGACATGTTCAACAAAAGAAAAATCTGATCCAAAGCAAAATCAAAAGGCCACAAAGGCTAAAAATCAAAAATGCAAAAATTTTGTGGATACCAAAGCTACTTAATGTAGCAATGAATCTCAAAGAAAGATTCAAAATGGCATCTAATTCTACTAATCCAAAGGCTTCAACATCCATTTTGGGTCCTTATATACCCAAATCCACCTTTCCAAATCCATCATCTCCTTCATCCATTTTGGGTGCCTATATCCCAAAATTCAAACTCTCTCCTACATATCCTCCACAATTTCCTCCTTTCCATCACCCTTCAAGGTGTGTGCCAATGCTGATCTTTCTGCCTCCTTCATCCACTCATTCACAAGTCTCCCAACCTAGCATCAATCAACCATGTCTTTCTCCCACCCACTCCATCCCCTTAATCCAACCTTTTTCATAAGCCATTCACCATCTTACCAACATCTATGAGAAAATAGTAAAAATTCCTTGAAAATAAAAAAGACAAGGAAAAAAATATCAAGGGATACCATCCATATATCTAGATGTTTGAGTCCTCCCTTCATTTTTCTATCATGTTTCCATTGCCTTCCACTTCCACTTATCCATCCATTCACTTTTCCTCTTCCCCTTGCACTCTACACTGGGGGCAAGCTCCATCCATACCATTCTTCCATAATTCCATCTACCATTCATCCATTTCCATCTTTGATCTTGACTTTCACTTTCCTTCCATCCATCTATGCATTTCCATATCCCTTGCACATTATCCATACATCATCCTATGCACTTCCATTCACTTTCACATCCACATCGTTGATCTTGACATGTTCTCCATATCTTGCATCCCATAGTCCCTATCATTTTCATTTCATCCATTTTCCATCCACACTCCTACATACTTTCCATCCCTCTTTCATATGTCCTTGATCTTGGTTATCCCCTTCATTTCATCCACTTCATATCGTACATTTCATCCATACCCTTCATATCATTATTCCTATTTCATACCCTCCCTCACATTTCCCATATTCATTCCATTTTCATTCCATGCTCGTGATCACTACTAGAGGCACAATATCAAAATGTTCATACATGTTTTGGAAGAGCACATGCCTTCTCTTCCTCCATACACTAGCCTTCATGCCATTTTCCCATTTTCATGCCTCATTTCCCACCATCTCTCCTACAATTTTTGTGCATCCTTTCCCATATATCCTCTTCCATTTTCCTATCCTTGGTATGGGGCATTTGGACCCCTTTGAAACATGATCCTTGGCCCTGCATTTTTTTGCCACCATATCATTTGGCCCCTCATATCCTTTCATTATTCCTTGCATCCACCACCTCACGTTGCTTTTCCTCCATTTAGCATACCTCGACCCTCCCTTGTCATTGGTTCCATTATCTTCATTCTATCTCACATTCATTCAATCCATTCATTTTATCCATTCTCTCACACATTCGTCTAATCAATTCATTTCTATCCATTCTATTCGTTCATATCACTTCAATCCAATTTATTCATCCTCTAATTCAATCAATTTTCAATTCTTCTAATTCCTTCAAATCAATTTCTATTCTACTCTCATCATTCTTCATCCTATCAACATCATTCTTCCAATCTTATCCATGTTCATTCTTCTATTTGCCATAAAATCAAAAAATCAAAAAATCTCAATCACTATGCAATCAATACTAATCCAATCAATCTAATCTTGTAATTTTGTACATCAATCCTAATCAATTCATCAATTTGACCCAATCAGCTGATAATCTATTTCTTATATTCAAACATCATTATCATGGGATGAATCCTTCCCAATCCTTGGATGTGCATTACGCTTAGCATTAGCTTTGCCATCGTTAATCAATCATCATCAATCAATCCATTCATGGCTTTTCAGCTTGACTAGGGGCAAAATGGTGGTTTGCTTTTGGTTTCTTGTGCATGATTGCTTGATTACTTGTATGCATTAGCATTTCTTGCATTTATCATGGTCTTTTCATCCTATTGTCCCAAGAATCATGGTCTTCCATATCATGGTTCCAAAAGGCATATAGTTGTATTAGATCCCTATTTTCACGTACTTGACATGTTGTCATCTTGGTTCCTCATACCTTGGTGCATAGTGTTAAATACAATATCAAACTTAGGTTGTTCACACCATTGCAGCATAACTCCCTTCCATTTCGAGAGAACATCCATGTTCTCCTAACTCGCATGTCCTCTCGAGGGGGCATACCCTTCCATCCTCGTCATCCTTCCTCATCCTTTCATGACTGGGGCATCATGCTACTAGTCTTATCCTTCCAACCACTATATTTTATTCTTCTTTGATATAACATTACTAATGCTATATCAAAGAGGGGCAAAATGTAGACACTTAAATTTTTCCAAAACCCATTTCGTGACCAATTAAATAAATATTTATTATTTATTTAATTCCCCTACCTTAATTAAATAAATTTTACATTTATTTAATTATGTTTTCCATACCGATTTAAATAAACTAAGGTTTATTTAAATCCTAACCAATTCCCACTTGCATCTAACCCCTTTCACTTTAATTAAGTACTTCATTTACTTAATTAATTCCCTCCTAATCCCACTAGAAATTAAATATTGCATTTAATCCTATTTGAGCACATGGCTCCTACATTTAACCCTCACCTAACCTCACTATCCTACCTAACCCATCATGCTAAACCTACCCACTTCCCTAATCATGCTTGCTTTGCATAATCATCCTAGCTAATCACCTCTTAATCCTAAGTGTGTTCTCACACATGTGTGAGAGATGTTCACACTTTCCTCATCCCTCATATCTTGCATGCCTCTTGCACACTTGTCCTCTTCCATGAGAATCAAGTTGTCTCACACATGTGTGAGAAGCCATGCTTCTCACACCTCATTGATCATGTCACTTTCCAAGGTGTCTCACACATGTGTGAGGAAACATGATCTTACACACCTCTTACACCTATCATTGACATGTCACCATCAAAGGTTGCTCACACATGTGTGAGCATCTTGCCCCCTTTGCATGGTCAAAACCCTAATCCACATGGAGTCTACTTGTCCTCCACCTCATGGACACCTCATTGATCCTGAGAGATCCTAGCCCTCCATCTTGCATTCAATCTTAGCCATCCATTTTCCTATAAAAGGAGAGCCCTCTCCTCATTTTCAAAAATCAAGCACCTTCTACCTCATTGTTATGCTGCTAGATTTGTAAGCAACCACATCCCATGAGCAATGAAATCATCTACACTTGATGGTTTCATGAGGTTTGCATAGTGCTATTTTGTTGTTCATTTACATGTCTTCTTTCATATTTTGAGGTTTTGCATGATAATGTAGGAATGTGCATTAGTTGCTTAGTGTTATTTCCTTAGTTACATTTTTATGCAACACAATCTCAACTACATTTGTTATATCTGGTCAAGTGTGAGTATGATATTGCAAACATCCAATCATAGATCCATACTTCTTCTACTCAATTGTAGATGTCTCGTCTTTGCTAGATAACTTGTGACATGTTATCATAGGTGTACCAACAAGCTTACAGTTTTCCATTACAAATCTTTTCAACAAGTCTTTTAAATACTTAGCTTTTGATAAGAAAATAACATCACTATTTTGCACAATCTGTAAACCCAAGAAAAACTTCAGCTCACCAATCATACTCATCTCAAACTCATTCTTCATTTCATCAACAAACTTATTGCTTGCTTCATCATTACTCCATAGATAATGTCATCAAAAAAATATTACAATGATCAATAATCCATTCTCAAATTCTTTCAAATATAAGTTATTGTTTGTCGTACCTTTAGCAAATCTCAATTTTGCCAAATATTTATCTAACCTTGCATACCAAGTTCTTGGTGCTTGCTTTAGACCATACAATTCTTTCTTCAATTTTCATACCATATCATTTTCTTCAAGCAAAGGAAATCCTTCAGGCTGCTCAATGTAGACTTCTTCAAGTTTTCCATTTAGAAATGTTGACTTTACATCCATCTGATACACTTTAAACTTCTTATTTGTTGCATAAGCCAAGAACATTCTTATTGATTCTATTTTGGCAACATGGCCAAATGTCTCTTCATAATGTCTATACCTTCTTTTTGTGAATATCCTTTGCATACCAATCTTGCTTTATTCCTCACAACTTCACCTTTTTCATTCATCTTATTTCTAAATACCCATTTAGTTCCTATAACATCTTTGTCTTTAGGCCTAAGAACCAATTCTCATGTCTCATTCTTCACAATCTAATCTAGTTCTTTCTGCATTGCTTGAATCTAGTGATCATCCTTGCATGCCTCTTCTGCACTCTTAAATTCAACTTGAGAAACCAAACATAATTCCTCATGTACTTTGTTTCTTGTCATAACTCCCTTGTCTCTGCTTCCAATAATCTAATTCTCAAGGTGGTTCTTTGTCAAATTCTTGTTTAGTGTAGGAGTTGTTGCTTTAATTCTTATTTCTTCTCTTGGTTCAAATTTTTGTTCTTCTCTTTGTTCAACAATTTGAACATCATTCTGCAAATCACTGTTGGTCCCAAAAAAAACTTCAATATTCTCTCTAACAATTTTATGATTAACTTCTTCATCATCAACAATAGTTACTAAAGTTGTTTATTCTATTACTTCTTCTTTCTCAATTAATTCAAGCTCATCATCATTACTATCATTCAAGAATCTTTCCATACTTGCTTTAAATTCTTCATCATCATCAGAAAGTGAATTCTTTCTAGTCATCCTTACTCTCTTAGGACCTCTGGATGAAAATGACCAAATTCTTTACATGTCCAACAAACAAAAAATTATATACCTTCTAACTCTCTTTTGATAAGCAGAGTGATTCCTTCTTCAATCTTCTTGTCTTCTTCAGATCTAGATCTATCTTTACTTGTGTTAGCATTAGTAGGTTTATTTTGTATGAAACAAAAAGATTATGGATCTGAAAACTCAATGTTGTGTTTTGTACATAATTATGATATCTCACCAAGGAAATGCACCTTTTGAACATCAAAACTAAACCCATCATTCTTTGGACTTTCTTTTCTAGAGGGACCCTCCATTGATCTCTCGAATATGTTAAGTTTATTTCTTCAAGGACCTAGTGTTATAATACCAATTGTTAGAAATTAAAGTTCACCAACATAATTGAGAGAGGGGGGTGAATTAGTTATCCAACTATTTAAAAAATTATCAACCTTATCAGTCCTTAAGCATGTAATCAATATAATCAATAACCATAAGAAGATACTCATACACAATAACACCAAATATGTTAACTAGGGAAACCCTTGATGAGAAGAAAAATGTCGATGGGGATGGTACCCAAAAAATGGTGTACTAATATAAAAGTTCCTTGTTAGATGACTGACTCTGTTAGGAGCCAATGAAATACATTCAATGCATAGCAGTCCCTGTTAGGAGACTGTGAATCCCTGTTAGGAGATTCCAACCTTGTTAGTAGTTGTAACAACCCTATTAGGAGTTGTAGAAGGCAAATGAATCCACTGTCCAAACAACTTCAGGGGAAAGACCACCGAACTCACTATCCAGCTGATCTCTATATTATTCCTTGCAAAATAATATAAATATATAGCTCCTTCTCTATCCTATGACTGAACCAAACTTCATATGATTTTGATACTAGATCACCAACTTTGCATCCAATAATCCCTCAGATTTCTTACTCGCATTTTACAAATACTTCACATATCACACACTTGAATACATACCTCAGAACAAGGAAAAAATCCTTCCTTTATACCATATCCTCAAAATAATTCCTTGAGTCAACCTTAAGGCTTTCCCAATTAATTATAATAGGACCTCTTTAAGATAATCAACTATTTTACAATTACACAACACTATTGGCTCACAGTCTTTACAAATTCTCACACGTGTGACTTTTGACCTTGCGCACTTGCTGACATCATCAACAGGCTGTCTACTATCACAATTTGACTTTTCATATCAAGATTTTATCTCTATTAGGAGATACTATCCAAACATCATAAACTATTTCTCAGGTACTCTGTATGTGTATTGTCCTTTGTAAATCAAGAATAGCTCCTTCATGTCTTCAATTCTTTGCATCTGCTCTTGTCCACTTCATTAGGACACAATGTAGAATACATCCTCAACTGCACTTGACTTGGTCATCAATACTCAGCCCATACAACCTCATTCTTTGTCTTCTACTTTACAAGTCTTTATAGAAATGATACTATGTTGACATCAATGACAAACATAGTCATGAATGCAACATTAACAATCTCTCAAGTGCTCTAGCAATGCTTAGGATACTTCCCCAAAAGAATACCATCAACATTCATGCTAATAGGGTTGTCATTAAAGGTGGCATGAGTCCCTAGAAATGGTTAATTTATGATTATGCCACCCCTTTCAACAACTGTGATTTTATTTGTAGTACTGACGATGGATTAAATTTTGATAACAAAAAGAATGGACAATTATGGAGATGTCAAGTCATGTGCCTTTTGGAAATATGGCTAAGTAGATGTGTAAGTGTTGTCATTATGGAAACATAAATATTTTGGTAATTTATTATGAAATCAGTGTTAGAAAATTTTTGAAGTAATGGACAATTTGCAATAGCGCATAGAGAGAGAGAGAGAGAGAGAGAGAGAGAGAGAGAGAGAGAGAGAGAGAGATTTGGTAAGTACGGATGACAGATTTCAAGTTAGCTCATGTGCAATTAAGGACTGATAGAAAACAGTGTTATGACAACATGTATCAATGTGCAAATCTATACGTATAGTATGATGATAGTTACAAATGAATTACTAGTACAGGTAATTATCAGAATAGAATAAAGCACAAGAGTAAAACTAATTGTACAACTTAAGGAATTATTTTGGTAACAAAAAAATTACTTAGCCATGATGGACCAACATGCTAAATGTTCACCCTAAGTCATTTTTACAATTAGCCAAGTTGGTGAAATCTTTAAGACTAACTGATCAAAGTTTTGATACTTTGCAAGGTATATGTAAAGATCATATTTTGTGCAGCTAAAGTGTAGTGAATATGTGATACAAACTATTGTGAAGGAATTTTATATGATATACAAGCTTTGTGTGATGCAAGATCTACTGTATGATAAGAGGATTCGCAAAGTGTGACAGTGAGACAATATTGTATGTATATCTATACTTGTGAAGAAACTTATGTGTATATTACATGTTAGGGTTGTGGGCTCTTCTTGCATACATTGTAATTGTTCTACCAACTCCTAATAGGGTTGAAGCAACACCTAATAGGGTTGAGTCTTTTAACCGATTCTAGTCCTCTAAGTAGGACTTGAGACACTATATGTATTTGATAGACTCCTAATAGGGTCAATATCCTTAACAATATTCTTTTGTTTAGTGGATCATCTTGTGGGTATCATCCCCACCAGGGTTTTCCCTTAGCCAAGGTTTCCCTAGTTATAAATAATGGTGTTATGAGTTCTCTATGTGTACGGTTTTATTTGTTGTTCAACATTGTTGGTTTACTTTCTTATGCAAGTTATAAAGTAATTAAACAATATCCAATTGTGGGCAAAAGTTTGTAGAATATTGATTCACCCCCCCCCCACACCCCCCTCTCAAAATTATCCATTTCTAATAGTGCCTTACCAAGAAGTCTATAAATTTCAAATCCAGTTTTAAGTGTAAACAAACTTGCTTCAGTTTAGAGAGTGTATTATGGGCCCTTTGAGATGAAGAATTACCACTCTTTGCCTATCACTATGAAGCTGATTATAATAAGACAATACTTTAAATGGTTAGTGTATATGAGCAATGTTAGTATGCTAATAGAAACCAAATTTAAATAAAGCTTCTACAAACTAAAAAAAATTCATAAACTTCAAGATAGACTAAGATGAGCTCTCAATTGAGAATATGAGCCATTAATGGACTCTCTCAATAAGAAGCTCTCTTGTTGAGTAGCTTTATCTAAATGGATAGGATGTATGCTCAATATGCTTCCAAAGGCTTCAATGGATGATTGTGGATTTTTGGTGTGGATAGATGGCTTTAGTATGGATTTGGCTCTCAAAATAGCATTATAACTTTACTTCATGGATTGTGTTAAAATGACTTGGGAGAGGATTCCTTAAATAGGAAAAGGGCTTGAGGGATCAAGGGCTAGGATGCAAGGATGGGAAAAAGCTCATGGAGGGCTCAGATTGCATGAGAAGAGAGCACATGGATTGTGCTTCCATACAACCAATCAGGGAGTGACACATCTCACATGGTGAGAGGATGGAGGAAATGGGAAGGATGAGTCAACAAAGGAGGCTCAAGGGATAAAATATTCATAAAGACCCTCATAATGACTTGTAAGAGCAATAAAAGGGCTTGGAAGAGTCATTTATGGCCTAGTGGGCTTCATAAAGTTTTATGGTTGAGATATTTTGAGGGTGATGAGAGCAATTTTGACTTGGACTTGATTAGGAGGGTTTTAAGCTTGCTTAGGATTGTGCAAATGATTAGAGGATGGATTAGGATGGTTTAGGATTAGCTTAGGGATAGGCAAGTGGATGGCATTTAATGAGGGTGGGTGAAAGAGGAGATATTTGTTAACTTTGGCTTGGGTTAGTAAGTTTTAACCCATGTTTAGGGAATGTGACAAGGTTACGAGGGGATTAGGATTAGGTTTAAAGACATCTTCTAGAAGAGTCTAGACTTTGGATGAGGATAAAGACTTTCTAGAATAGTCTAGAATTTTCTAGGATGAGGATGAAGACTTTCTAGAAGAGTCTAGAACTTCTTAGGATGAGGATAAATTAGATTTTTAGGAAATAAATAAAGTTTTATTTATTTCAAGGGTTTGGCTTGAGGAGATATTTATTAAAACATTTTTAATAAACATGAGGATTAATATTTAATCTTGATTAAATATTTTGAGTTGGGATTAGGGGTAGGAAATGATGGGATTAGCCTTTAATCGAAATTAAAGAAGGATTAGAAGATTTTGGAAGAGGTTAGTGGTCTTAAGGAAATTGGCCAAGTTTTGGGCAAAAAATAAATTTTTTATTTATTTTGGGTTTTTTGGTCAATTTATTAATTAAATAATTAAAAAATAAGGAAATAATGTTTAAATAAGATTTAAACATTTTTGGGAGGGATTCCTTAATTAAATATTTTTAATTAAGATAAAGGGATTTAATGGCATAAAAATTAATTAATTAATTAATTAATAAATGATGATGTCATCAGGACTTTTTCAGAAAATAAAAATACTTTATTTTCTAAAGGTTTTTAGGTGTCTACAGTTAGAACCTAAAGGCTATAAAGAACTCATGTAGAATGAAGAGTTTTGGAACCTATTCACTAATATTGAATTGACACCTTATTTTAAAACCATTTATGGGTATAACACGTGTCTTTTGACCAAGTTCTACAAGTCTTAATAGAGAGCATTATCACTATTGGGAGTACAAGTTCATGGTTACATCCAAGTTGATCACAAAAGTTACACAAATCAAATGCAAAGGTGAAAAGGTGGATAAAAGAAGTTGTAGAGGTTATAAAGCCTTGATAAGGAAAATCTTCGAGAGGGGCGAAAAACCAAATGTAGTTCCAAATGGGTATATGATATATCCTTGTTACCTTTTTCCATGATTAGCTTCCATGTTTTGAAATATCTTACATTATAAGGAAGAGATACCTACAAAGTTCATGATTACCATTTTCCCCTATTGAACATTATGTTCCATAGGGAAAAAATTGGCATCCCCTTCTCCTCACTCTATATTATCATCTCTAAGGGGGCTCCTCCTCTCCATCAAGGCCTAATGTTTTTTTTACATGTTTGAATTTAACCAGTCTCTGTTTGAAAGCCACTTTATCTCCTACCCAAAGAATAACCCTAAGGATCTATCTAAGAACCCTCTCAACTATATAAGAATTCAGTTGATTGAAAGTAATCCCTTAAACTTAGAGAACATTAGCCCTACCCCTAAAAAGAAATCCAAGATGATTAAATATCCCCTAACAAAAGAAGCTCTTGAGAATTGTTAAAGACAACTATGGAAAATCCTAAGGCTACTCATTATAAGCCCAACTCCTCCAAGGCTAGGAAAATGGGAAGCAAGGGACTTAAAAATAAAAATACTATTGCAGACTTCGTAGACCAAAAAGAAGTGAATAAAGATGATCCCATAGGTGACAAACTTTGGTAGGAGATCATCTTTGATGAAAGGTGTTCTTCTCACGTTCTTCGATATTATTTGAAAGGAAAAAAGTTAATTGTAGAAGATGATCTAGAGAATGATGAAGAATTTGAGCCAGACAGGGATGTTTCTTTAGATAATTTGAGGATGAGGATTTTGATGCAAAAGAGGTTGACTCAGATGATGAGGAGATGAGGGGTCTCATAGACCTTATAGTGGATTTGAATGAGCATAACCTTATGGGAGATAGATCCTCTTCTCTTGTTAGCAATGACAAAGACAACATGGGAAACAATATCCTGATTCTATCCTAGTAGAGAACTAGAAGATAATTTTTGAGCTAAAAGTCCAATTTTATTGATTTTCATGGAAGAGTCAAGGACGCATATGATAGGGTTGAGTCCTTTAGGACTAGAAAAATGTATCTAGGTCATGCTATTCTATTATGGATCTTGTTTCTAGACAAAGTAAGATGAGGAAACGAGAAAAAAATCAGCAAGATAATGAATAACAACAAGGTCGAGGCAAGATGGACCTAAACTTGGATCAAGATGACTACAAAGAACGCCTACACAAACTTTGAATGAATTGTGAGTTTCTTACAAGGGATAAATGATATGGCTTGTGTGGTTTGTTGGCACTAATGACCATTTAGATATTTTGGTTATTATGGATGTTGTGTTATACAGGGCTAGTAGCAAGGATAGCAACTCAAGGTTCAATATTCTTAAACTTAGCTCTTTTATGTTTTATTTTCATTTAATCTTGTACTTTGTAGGACATATACCTACAAACACAATGGTTAATTCTATTAATTACTATATATAATTACAAATGCAATGGATATATGCCTAGATAAGTTTAGATTTTTGTCTATATTTCTTTAATGGTTAGAATACATAAGAGTATGATTTTGCATGTGGATTTATATCTAAGAATTAGACCTTGAAGATATCTATTTATTAAAGTGTTGACTATGTAATTTGCACGGGGTTTGTTTCTTTTAATTGTGTGATGCTATAAGTTGTTTGATAGTTCTGCCGAATTCTTATCAAATTGTCTTTGTAAAGATCAAAGCCCTTTTTTACTGAATTAATAAAAAATAATTTTGAAATCACAACTATAGTATAATATTGTTTTAAAAAATTAAAAATTTAAAGTGTTACAATCCCAACTATTGAAAACATTCTAAGTGAAATTTCTTATCTATTCCCACTTCGCAATGACAGTTCATTTTGACACGTATTCATAGATAATCTGTGAAGTTATTTCGTTGCATTCATTGAAACCCTTGTGGATTTATGAAGCTTGTACTTCGATTATAAACATTGAAGCGCCCAATTTGAAATTTGAAAAGAGCATATCCAAATGGTCATATAATCGACATTTATACTTTCAGCGGTGTCATTGATTCCCCAACATAATCTTTATGAAATGCATATGAAAATTTGGGACGCGAAATCCGCCATGGAACGGGCAAATTGTGTTTTCCAGAGAATCATCTGCAAGCCTACATTCCTTGAAATCAAAGATTTGGATGCAACAGAACTTGAATTCTCCTTAGTGTCATTAATTTTCCCACATTTCGTTCATGAAATGAACATGAATATGGGATCCGCCATGGAACATGGCGCTTGGGTTTTCCAGAGACTCATCTATTATCAAATCCAACTTTGCAATGGCAATCCGCTTATCTATTCCTAATTCTGCTCATTTTGATTAGAGGACAGGGATTCATAAATAAAAAGTGTCATTAATTTCCCAGCACTTTGTTCATACACTGAACGTCAAGCTTTGGGATACCGAATATGCCATTGAAATAGCCGATTGCATTTGCCAGAGCATCACTCAGACCTTGAAATCAAGCTTTGAAGAATACAGAGCTTAATTTCGCCAACTGGGTTTGCCAGAGAATCTTCTGCAAGTCTTCGGATTCTGAAATGAAAGTTTTTGGATGCTGCAGAACTTGAATCCTCCATGTAACGGGCCAATTGCATTTGCCAGAGAAATCCTAACTATAATGACCTGAATGGCTTAAAAGGGAGGCCAATGGAACTACCAATTTACAGCACGCAATCAAATTGTTCTTGACTACGTCCAATCAAAATTAGATCTCAAAAGTTCATTGCAAAGAAGATAAATTATATCATTCAACCATAAGGATTCTTCCATCACAATGTCTTCCCCTCCTGCAACAAACAAGTCCAAGGTAATTGCGTCCCTTGCGTCCAAAGGGATCAAGCATTTTATGTCCACTACATTTTCTGCGTCTTGCAAGGCTGCCTCTTCCAAAAAGAGGACCCAAAATGTTTGCACATGTCCCCCTAAATCTACATCAGTAAAGTCCTATGCATCCAAAGGGATGCAAAAATTGATGTCCTCAACAGTTTCTCCATCTACAGCTACTTCTTCCAAAAAGAGCATATCCATACTCGAAAATGTTTGTCCATCGCTTCCTAAATCTGCATCAGCAAAAGGCATGAAAAATTTCATGCCCCCCACGGTTTTTGCAGCTTCCAAAGCTGTGGTCATAGCTGAAAGGTCTGAGTGAAAAAAATCTAGAGCTCCTACAGAAAGGAGGTTCTCCGCAGCGTCCAAAGCTCTGGTCCAAGTTGAAAGTTCTGAGCAAAAAGAATCTGAAGCTGCCACAGAATTCAAGATTACCAATACTAAGGAGATTGAATCTGTGAGTGAAAGGATGGATGCCACTGGCACACCTTCTGGAGGAAAGTCTGCCATTGTTCTCCCTCCTTATGATTCCGTTAAAAATCATCTTTGTCCTAGGCCCGATTTCCTTAGGTATTATCCCAACAGGGGGTTGGACATTAATGACATAGAAGCTGATGAGGGTTTTATGAAGCTGGAGTTCTTTAAATTTGGAATTTCTCCTGATCCTAGAGAAGAATGTACTCCCGTTCTTCCTTTGTATGACCCCATAAAGAGTTATCTTTTGCCAAGGCCTGATTTCCTTAGGTATCGTCCCAACAGAAGCTTGGATGTTGAAGATATAGATGTTGATGAGGGGTTTAGAAAGCCCAAGGTTTTCAAATTTGAAATTTCTCCCGATCTTAGAGAAGAGAGTAGCACTGTTCTTCCTGCATATGACCCCATGAAGAAAGACACTTATCTTTCCCCGAGGCCTATGTTTCTTAGGTATCGCCCCAATAGGGGCCTCGACATTGATGTGATCGAAGAGGAGGGATTCAAGAAGCACCAACTTCTCAAATTTGAAAAACCTAGTGAGATTAGAGTTATTGAGACTAAGGAGATTGAGGCACTGAACAAAGAAAAAGAAATGAATACTATTGGCATATCTTCTAATGATTTAGATCAAATAGAAATCAATAAGGAATCAGAGGTAAAATTGCTCTTGGTTGGAAATTCTCAGCAAAAACTGCTCAAAAAGAGCATAAATGTTAATGTTCTTCCCAAGGCAACTCCTTCCAGAAAGGATAACCAGCTCCTCAACTTTACTTCAGCCAATAACAACGAAGGTAAAACACTATGCATAACTCATGACCTTGGATTTTTTTTCAATGAAATTAAACAGGAACTGACAAAATATTTAATTGCTTGTAAAATATATGATTTCACTCTGCAGATTGCCCTCAAAGGGCCTCCCCGTTCAAAGATTTGAATACCCCTGCATCCAAAGGAGATAGGTTGAAACATTTCATGTCTCCAATGATTTCGGCAGCTTCCAAAGTTGTGTCTTCCAAAAAGAGGATCCCAGTTAGAAAGTGCCTTCATTTGTGATTATGATTTTCAATGAGAAATTTGTGGTGGACTTTGATGGTGTTTAAGGAGATAGATTTAGTTATTTTGCTCCATGAAATCAAAATATACTGATTTGACAAACTTAATTGTGCAAGTTAAGCTGGATAAAGATGAGCTACATACAAACAGTGTTTGGCAAGGACAACTGTGATTGCATGTAAAATAATCTACTTTGTTACCTCAAAAGAATTTGTAAATGAGTAGTTCACTCATTGAATTTTATTTTCATATTATTTTGAAATGCAACTAGTTTGGATATTATTTCCAGGGGACAATCCAAATATTTCGTCAGGATATAAACTATTTAAAATTTGGAAATCTGAACAATTGATGTTTCTCTGCAAATCTCTCCATGTATTTAACTCCAGAAAGAGAAGATCCCTTTTCCAATATAGAAAATCTCAATTTATATTCATCTTTCTTTTAAAGATGGTTATTTGTAGTAGTGCATAAACAAATTATAATGACTGAATTGTGATCAAGCATATTTACAGTGCTTGCAATTTAGTAGATTTACATATATTGCTCTGAGAAATTCACCAACAGAAAACATATGAACTGAAATTCACATACAAACGAATTTTATAACAATTTTAAAGCATATGAGTTGAAAAATATTTGCTCCGAAAAGTCCAAACACTGATGGAATTCACATACAACGGTCTTAGAATGTGATGCCTCAAAATATTACTATAGGGACAGGTACTAAAGCTTAAATCTCCAATAAATCTAAATATTTATTAATTGGCACATAGTGGTAAACGGGTTCAATCATTTTCCTTGTGTTATATCAACAATCTATCCCATTATTATTTATTTTTTCGCATGGGTAAAAAATATTAATCACAAAAAAATATGAAACAAGAATGCATGAAACAAGAATGGCAAATGGTTCAAAGGACAAGAACTAATTACACATTCTTATCCTCCATATCTAATTGTTGTAACATATGAGATTAATCTAAAGGCAAATGTCCCTTATCTTCAGCAATCTAACTTTTCTTTTGTTTAGATGACCATTTGGCCAAGCAATTCACTACTCTATTCCACTCCCTAGAAAAGTGAGATAAGCCAACAGATTCTAAAGACCTCAAACTTAGAATCTCCTTAATAATCACAGCTAAATGTCAATTAGCATCATCCAATCGTTGCTCATTGAACATATTCACAAATAATTTATTTCCAACCAAAAGCACAACCTCTCTCCATAGCATACCAAAAAGTAAGAAACTCAACAAAGTTATTCATTTGAAGCCTTTTATGAATGGAAAAAGAAAAATAGAATGCCAGCTACACCAGCATAACCAAGATTCCCTATAAAACACACATTGGTATATATCTTCATAACTCATTGAAGAAGAAATGATTGGCCCACACATTCAATCTTCCTCTTATCTTGTATAGCCTATCTACATCTTGCACAAGTAGCAGTCCCCCGAGAAGAAAAGATCAACCTTCTAAAAATATCCACATCACTATGATCCGCTGCATCAAAAATATCACACTTAGCCAAGACAATATATTAAATTGTACAAACAATTCTCCACCAAAAATTTTGAAAAATCAATTTTGCTTCTTGAAAGATCTCACAATTTCTTTCTAACCATAGATGCTATATAATGCATGTAATCCCAATAACCCATGCTACCTAAAAGAGGTCTTATGCCTTTATCCAAACAACCCCAAAACTAAACCAACAAGGAAGTATGCAAACAAGCTTGATTCCAAATTCTCCTCTAGAGATGCAAATCTTGCAAGAGATCTATTTTGAACAACCAACCATAAGAAATATGCATTGGGGCCAAGAAAAATTTTTGTGCACCAGTTTCCACCATGGAAGACCTACTTTCCCATACATGTATCTATCAAGCTCCAAGCACCCCCAAAGCCACCAAGTGCCTACCTATTGGACCCTGATCCCATGCCAGGATATCCCTCTTTACAAGGGAGTTGCACTTCTTGCTAGCAAGATGCCAAGCTAACTCCTATTGAGCTCCCTTTGTCCCTCTAGTTGGCCATCTGTGGGTATCTTAACATTTACAAACATCCAACTGCTCCGAATGCTGAACAAATTTTATAATCAGCTACCTTGAGCCATTCAATTGCTATAAAACTATCACAAAGGACTCCATATGTAGATCCATGGGAAGGATTGGAGGGTGACCATCCTATGAGTCAAACGAAAACAATTTCTTAGTGCTTATTACAAAGCCCAAAAAGCCCTTGTTTAATTAGTTTTTCCCTAATCTTTAGAGTATGTCAAATGATAGATCTCTTCCCCTTCAAGAAACATCAAAAAACATCTAAACTATTAACTCCTTTTAGATACTTATTAATAAGATTTGTAAGCCGGAGCAGCTAGAACTTGCCCACTCAAAGTCATTGTACAAAGGCCAAGGCCCACTCTCTCTTTGATCGTTAAACTAAATCACAATTAATGAATCTCCAATTAGTTGCAAGCAAATTGCAACTCTAGAAGAATTGTTGAGACATATTCCTTAATGAATAATAACAAAGCAGCCTCCTAAATAAAGCACTTCTAAATAGGGAGAAACTAAATTATTGATTGCAAAAGAGTCACCCAACCAGCAGTGAAGAATCATCTACGAGTCTTGTGATTAACTCTCCTACATAACTTATCCAACAACTCTTGTCAATACCCTGCAAGTTGAGTGCCCACAACCAAAGAAATATCAAGATAAACCAAAGGAAGGGATCAATTTGAAATTGCAAAATATTAGCAGTCCTTATATAAATGAGCCCAAGAGTACTAAATAAGTAGATGACAAATTTGTGCATGTTGGTTTTTGTTCCAATGCAACTAAACAAATATCACAAGTTTTTTTGTTTTTTTTGTAGTTATCCACTTCATAAATATGAGAAACACCCATTAGAATAGTATCATCCACAAATCACTACTCTGATTCTCCTCATCTCCAGCAGGAGGAGAGTCAAAAAATAGAGTTGAACAGAATTTTGAAGCCTCTTGAGACATCTTCCTCATATATGCTAATAAAATTTCTTTCAAGTTTATAAGAGAGAAAATATAACTTACATGCCTATGAATTTTGACAAAGTTATGAAAGAAAGTCTTATTTCTATCACCTTCCTTGAACCAATCAACAAATATAACTCTCATACCTATGAACTTAAATGAAGTTATGAAAAAAAGACTTATTTCTATCACCTTCCTAGAACTGATCAACAACCTCTTTAAAATTTCCTCACGAAGCTCCCACTCCTAGAGACTCATCTCTAGCTAGACTCTCCATTGAACCATGATCCCATATTTGGCACGTGATATCATTCAAAGGTGCTCCCACTCCTAGAGATGAGCCTCTAGCTAGACTCTCCATTGAACCATGATCCCAGATTTGACACGTGATATCATTCAGAGGTTCTTGGATTACCCTCTTTGTGACAGGGAGGCTACCAAAGCACTGCCTACATCTTTTACGCTTGTATTTCACAAACTCCAATTTCTTACAAAAGAATATATTGTTGTACCATAAGCACAACTGCCCTATCTCCATAGGGTTCTTGGGAAAGAAACTATATGGAAAATGTGATCAACCAAGTGATTCTTAGGTAATTACAGACTAGACTATAACTGAAAGGAAAATGTGATCAGCCAGTGATTCTTAGGTAACTACAGACCAGACTATAACTGAGCTTAAATTGTAAAATAAATATTGTGCGTGAAGCTACTTTTGCAATGTTGGTAATGAAACCGTATTACTGCGAATATCATTGTATTGGCATGATTCTTCAAATGATATAAATATCATATTTAGAAACAAACTAATTAAGTCATTTTGGGTCTATTATATTCTATTTTTATGGTAACAAACGAATGATTTAACCGATTGAGGCCAACCTAGTTTTAATTAGTTTTATTTGGGGTACTCATCCCATATGTTTTATTAAATTGATATTTAGATTAGTTCATATATATTTTTGCCTTTAAGTTTTAGTATTCTAATTTGTTTCATGTAATTTTGATTTTATTTTTTCAGTATATAGTTGTGTGTGTGTATGTATGCATATAGATAGATAAATAGATAGATAGAGATTTACATGTATATGTAAAGAGAAAAAATTCAATGATGTTATTTATAAATAATTAGTAGTTTTCTAAAATTTACACATTGAACAATTACCCTACTTCAATTAGACCACCTAGTGGGATGAAGGGAGTTCATTTGTACCTTTAGAACCAACAAAAAAATTAATCAATAGTGATATTAATACCACAAAAGATCAAAGAATATTACATCGTGACATATATGGTGCATGTCTTGTGCATAACCTAGGACATGTAGGTCATCACAAATGGCAAGTGACAAATAACATAAATATTACATCTAATGGCTTTTAAGGTAAAAACAATATAGAGCTAAATGGCCACATACAATAGTAGATCAACATTGTCTTGTTGAGGTAGAAAGAATTTCACAAGAAGCACAATTAAAGGCCCATGTCATGCAGAGGTAAGGGTGGTGGGAGTCAAAACTAAATTAACCCCACTTATACCTATAAGGGAAATACAACGTTTCCCAAACCCTCTACAAGGAAACTAGTACAAAAACAACTCCAACACCTCCCAAATGATTAGGATGGGTTTCTTAGGCCAAAACAAGGTGGATTCAAAAGGTTTAGATACAGGTTTTTGGTCCTCAAGAAACATCTAACACCTAAAACTATCGAATTGTCCTAAAGACCTAGTTGATTTCTTATTAGCCCTCCAGCAATACAAAAGTGAACTTTCCTCCCAAACTTTCCAAAACACTCCCCAAAAAAATGGTGGATTTAAATACCCATTTGGCCATACGACAACATATCAGAAGGATTCTATGTGTTCTTTTGGACAATATCCTGTTGCTACCATACTGTGACAAAAAATGCATGAAAAGAGGGCAATTTAACAAAGCAACAACAAGTTCCTTATACTCCAAAGACCCCAAACTGTAGATAGTCTCTCAGGTTATAAATGTTCCAAGTCCAAAAGGAATTAGTCTCAAAGCTTCTGTAACATCAAAAGCTCCAAATCAACCTCCTACAAACCCTCAAAAGTAGGGTTTTCTAAATCTCTACCTTCCAAACACCTTCAGACTCAATTGAAGGTTGTTTCACCTTGTCTCCAACATACCCAATCACTTCCAATCATTAAACACTTTCCTCTAATGGCTAAAACTTCTACTCTTGCTCCATAGCCATGAATACGATACCCTTTTCCTCACAAACTCCAATGGTGATCACCAATCCTTAGACCTTCCTGTCAAAAGATTGTTAGATATGGTTTGTACAAATTGTTACAAGATCATTCCATGAGAATCAAAATCCTAGATCCATGGAATGATCAACCTTTCAATTAGAGACTAAAACTTGTCAATGAAAATAATGAAATCCTTCAAAATAACAACAATAAACTTGAAAGGAATGAGTTTCACAAATCTTAGTGCATTAGGAATTGATCAATCAATAAGAAAATATGCTTATGAGATCATAAGGCTACAAGAAATTAATGAGAGTCAAACTACCATGCCTCAAATGCTTGAAACATGAAGTTTTTATTGGCTTTCTTCACACAGTCCATATAAATGATCAATCCCAGGTGTTGTTCTTTGTACAATGTCTCCAACTTGACTTAATAACCTACCTGTTGATGTTAGTTTTGTATACCACATAACATATTAGCAATTGAATATCTGATACGGAGTATCAAACACACAATTTCTCTCTTGAAAAGTTAATGCTCATGGGACATGAGAATAACTCCAATGTTCCTTACACATGTGGATACTCACTCAATTTATCAATGTGATTTGCTGGTAATCACTTAGGTGGCCTTACACTAATTATTGAGGATGACTTGGACTTTGGTGGGATGATGGAGATGGTAATTTGATGTGAGTGCTAGATGATGTTGGTGGGAAAGTGATGGTGATGGAGGGTGAATTGTTCTTATGACTTGTCTTTCTAACTCTCTTCTTCAAGATTCTAACTCCTAAACTACTTGCTTTCTACTCCTACTCCTATGAATGGAAGATTAGCAAATGGACTGGGATCGAATCTAATGAAAGTTAACCAGCGGCTCCACCTCCATAGATGCAATGATTAAAAGGAAAATGAACTAGTTTACCACACAAGGCTTCCCAACAAGCTACTAGGATGCTAGTGGCCTAGTATTGATCCCTATCAAACATCTACTAATGCTACCATGCAACTATTCATCTAGTTTACTTTTACTTGACAACTTGAAATACAACCAACTTTAACAACTTGAAAAAAAAATTTACTCTAACTATTTGGAAGTAGAAACCATGCAATAATACCAAAGGCTTTTAATCACCATGCAAGTCACAACAATGAGAAAGAAATAGTGAAATTTTGCATTATCTTTACAAAAAATTTCTCCAACCATTACAACTGAGAGAAAATGGCCTTATATAGAGGCCAAAATGTACAACTGATGATAAAGATAAAGAGGCAAAATCGATGATCCAGATTGAATCCTAGAAACCCTGATTAGGGTTGCCACCCCAATAGCCAATGAGAAGATGCCACCTCATCAATGGACCAATGAAAAAGGTGGAAAAGTGGCAACCAATGAGAAGGCACCAAAATGGTGGCCAATTAGAATTAAACACTTGTCCTATCCTAGAAGAAAGAGAAATTGCCACTTGGGCTTACATCAAATGATCTTCTAATATACCTCTCCCTTTTTCATTCATTCTTTTAGCTAAGGCAATGAACTTAGCTAGCCTTTCGTTGACTTCTTCCATGGGAGGAAAAGGTTTATGCTTTATCTTGAGCTCAGTCGATTTCATCACGCTACTTGCTACTTGTAGTGTCTTCTCGTGATCCTTCTCATACTCCTTTGCAAATCCAATAAATGCATTGAGGGAGGAAAGGGTGCCCAAATGTTTCTTCTTGATAACAACCTTTCCTAACTCATCCAATCTTGATCCAAATCTTGTCTCATCGATGTCCTCTTCTTTGATGTCTTCAAAATCAAGTGTCATCCCAATGTCGCTCATCATGGTTGAAATGGAAGTGTCGACACTTGGGTTGTGTTGTGCAACTACCTTCTGTATCTCCTCAAGTGTTCTCAATCTGGTAGTCAAGGTGAAAAACCAAGATTCAATCGTACTCAATCCTCTCTCATCAACCAACTTGGCCCTCTCCAAATATGCCTCTGGAAGCTTGATGAATGCTTGTAGTATGAGAATAGCCAAATCCTTGACTGCAAGGAAATTCTTCCACTCCTCTTCAAATATTCTGAACTTGTTTCTAACAATCACCAATGACTGGAATGTCGAGATGAAGGAAGGCAAGAAATTTTTTCCATCTTGGATTGTATCATGGATCCAATACCTGACTTCATGTAGCTGAGCTAATATTTCTTCTAGGTTGCTCTTGCTGTCTTGAGGAGGGGTTGCCTAGTGCAACTATTGGATATGTTGGCAATCTCTCTAATATTTGTTCTCAGCCTCCAACTTTATGATCCTTTCATTTTCCTTCCTCAACCTTTCTCTAATTGAAGCTATACCCTCCTGGATCTCTTCACATTCCATATCATCTGTGTTTCTTCCCAAGTTGTGTTCCACTATCTCATATTCATGGGCCACAATCTCATCCACTACTTTATTAACTGTTGGTATAGCAATCTAAACCTTTCGGTGACCATCATTGTCACTGCTGATTACCTTTGCCACTGTCTTCACCATTTTTTTTTGGTTCTCGCTATCACCCTTTTCTATTAATCCTTGGATGTCTTCCACTATTTGAGCAGTTACTACCTCGCCTCTTGACATGAGCATTTTCTTTAACCATAGTGGTGTAGTGCATCTCCCCAAATATGGATTTGGTTTGATTAACAGAGCATCACTAATGTCCTTAAGTGCCTTACTTATTGCCTCAATATCAATCAGCCCATCTCCTTCTTCACTAGTAACTTCCATATCATCTCCTTGTTGGTTTTCTAAGAGAGGAGAGTACTCACTACTCTCACTGTAACCACTTGATTTTGAATCAAAACTCACCTCTACTATGGCCCCTTTATCACTTGAATTAACCTCTTGGCTTCTAGCCTCAATTATGCTTTCTCTTAACAACGCTACATGTTGTCTCTTGGCTGGAGGTTCCAGATTTTTTTGCTCTTCTCAACCTCCAAAGCCCTTTTCTTGCTTCTAACTATTTCTTGTTGCCAGCTACTTGCTTCACCCTTCTACCCAACTGATTCTATTGGGCCTTTCTTTGACTTCATCTTCTCATAAGTAAGGGGAATCCTTTGACTTTGTAGCTTCCTTAATCTTTCATTATACCACGACTTGGTATGCAAATCGACTACTCTTGTAACTGCCTCTAAGGAAGGATCCCAATGATCATCCCAATCTACTGGATTCAACTCTATCCCTTCTACCATACCATAATCTCCCCTCAACATATTTCCATCATCTTCCATTTGATTGGGAATATCAAGGCCTCTCCATTTAATATCTCTCATCATGTTCACCAATAACTTTGAGAAAGCTAGCTTTCTCACATGAAAGTCATCCTTGGCATTGGCCCAAAAGTCTTCAATAGTGGGAACATGTTTAAACACATTTCCATGAGATACCTTGATAAGATTGTTAGGATCGAATCCTTGCCTCACTCTGTACCATCCTAGATGATACCATTCCAATTCCTTCTTCGCAAATACAAAGGCAACCCGATTGGGGCAACTATCATTGCCAATTCTGAATGAGAAGGTAATCCCTTTCTTACCTTTGTTTCTCATTATTCTATCATAATGTTCAAGTTTCCTAGCCAATTCCATCAAAACTACCTTGTCCGGTGGGTATCTTGGAAGCCTCTTGGGATAAATTGTACTCCCTGCTACTCTAATGTAGGTGAGTTGCAGAAATTGAATGAACCAACTCCCATATTTCTTTATCTTTGCTTCTACTTCTGCTTCTGTTGAGAGTCTCTTAGCAGATGCCCCTTGTAATACCCTTACTGTTTTCATGGAAAAGGCATCACAAAATTTTTTGTAATCCTTGTTGTTGTGCAAATGAAGTTGTGGATAACATTCATGCACCAAATATTGCCCCAACCCATTGCCAAATTCTCCTAAGGCCTTAAGTCCCATACTCTTTTACAATCTAGCAATTAGGTAAAATAGATAGGATCCCATGTAGAATTGCTTTTGGTTTTGTACAGTTCTAAGTTGCAACTCTAGGTTCTCGCTTATGATCCTAGCCCAATCAAATATTCTTTTTCCTTTTTCAATTTCATCAATAAAGAAGTACATCCAATTTTTGAATTGCATACCTTGAGCTAGGCACATGATCTGACTAAAAAGCACAATGAGATCTCCATATTATGATTTGAAGTCTGCCACTATAAGCTTTGATGACCTGGTTACAACTTTCTTTCCCTCATGTAGCCAATCTTATTTTAGATGTGTGAAATAGGCCTCATGGTTATCCTAAAATGATTTGGTTGTTTGATCCATCATCACCACTGTCATGCTCTTGTACTAGGGAATGTTAAATGATTCTTCAATCGCTTGTCTACCAATGTTGGCCAACACCCTCTTCCCTTTATAAAAAATAATGGATTTACTGATTAGATCAAACTTAGATGCGCACTCCATAACCAACTCTGGACAAGGCAATGTGGGAGGAAAATTTGTTGTGTGTACAATTTTGCTCTTGTATATCTTCTTTGCCAAGGGGGATTGCCCTTCCTTTAATCTATCCTTTATCTGTAGCATATTTACTGGTCCGACATTGGTATCGGTTATTCACCTCATTTTTTAGAAGAAAGTTGTTTTGGGCATCATATCCTCTTTGTCTTTCTTAGTATTTGTTCCCTTAGGGTTCTTGCTTGCACTAAAATCTACCATTCTAAAACACTTATTTCTGCCCCTTTGTTCTAAGTTATATGGACTACCCATATTGATCTCCAACCTTCTTTCTATGGATGGATTCTACACTTTTTTCTGCCTTGCCAAATTCCCTATCACTACACTTATCAATCTCCAATCTTCAACTTAGGGGTGGGACTACCACTTATTTCTGCCTCGCCTTTGCCTTAGGATGGACTACACTTATATCTCCCTTTCCAATACCTAGGGTGGTCTAGCCTATTTCGGCCTCTTCAAATGTCCTATCATGGATTCTACACTTATCAATCTCCAAACTTCAACCTATGATGGGATGATGAAGTGGTGGATGATGAATGCAAGAAGAACAAAGGGAAACAATATCTAGACAAGAATGAAAGAGAGAAATCAGCTTAAGGATCCCTTTCAACTCTAAATGATTTGAAGTTACCTTTACCAATGGCCGAGTCTTCTTTTGGAATTCAAGATTAGACTTGAGAATTTCAAATCCCTTGCAAATCTTGAGGCCCTAGTTGAAAAAAATCAAAATTTAGTGCTCTTGGAATTTTCCACCATTTGCCCAAAATTAGACCTTTGTCATGTGTTTCTTACTCCAAGAAAAATTGCCCAAGTTAGGGAAAAAATCGCAGCTCTTAGAAGATATAAAATCAAACCTCAAAAATTAGCTAGGGCATGGAAAAAAATTGCAACCCTCTAGCAAATACAAAATCAGACTTGAATAACAACCATTTTGCCCTCCAACTTTGCAATTCTAAAAATGTTTCCCCTTGCCATAAAAATTTGCCAAGAATAGGAATTCTGATTTGCATTAGAGAAAATTGCCAATCATAGGAAATTTTCCTTTAATCAAGAAAAATCGCCAATGGTGCAAATCTATCCTCAATCATGGCAAATTGCCAAACATAGAGATCTCTACTATGAAGAAATTTGCCAACAATAATGCTAATCTTCCCTAGCTAGAAAATCACCCAAAGAAGATGCCAATCTGCCTTAGGGAAATCGCTCAAAGAAGAGAAAAATCTTCTCTTAGCCAAAATTCACCTAAGCACCAAAGAGGAGGAGCTAGCTAGCTGACTAGGACCCTGGGAGCAACAAAAATATTAATTAGAACACCAAACTAGCCCTCAATTAAATGCTTAGCCAAAAATTAACTTTGCCAAGATGAAATTTACTTTTTTAAATTGCCAATTAGACCAAAATTACAAAAAGAAAGTAAATAATGCATTGGAGATGCTAAATGTTTCCATTTAATGACAATTTAGTAATTAATATATCACTAAAATCAGATTTTGGCTAGTCAAAAGCCATTTTTTCAATATTAAATTACCAATTTCATTAAAGGCTTAAAAATTTTCAAGGCAATTTTAATCCATTTAAAGCCAATTTTTTGTAATTCAATTCAAATCGATTTTGCCAAAAAAAAAATCATTTCTAGAGTCTAAAATCAATTTTGCAATTTAATTTCATCTTCACAAAAGAATTTTTTTTCTCACCAAAGAAATTCAAGATTTTCCAAAAAACTCAAATCTAACAAAATTTCACTTTTTGAAAATTATCCAAATTTATACAATTACATCCAAATTTTCAAAAGAAATCATCTAAGTACAAAATCTACAATTTTATCCTGACAAGTGTTGCTCTTTGAAATTTGTCCAGCCTAAGGATGAAATTAGTTGTTCTGAAAAATCAAGCTTAAAACTAGGTGAAAAATAAATCTAACCTCTCCCCACTGACCTTGAAGGTGTCCTATCACTTAATCAAATAAAAAAAAAATTGGACAACTCAAAAATTTGCCAAGGCGATTGAAAAAAAGGGGGTCCCCAAAGTTTTGGGGCAATGGTGTGAGAACCTCACAACATCTGGCGACTCCATGGGTGAAATGTTCTTGAATGTTTCAAGACTAAAATAACTTAGAACAAAAATCTCAAGATGGCTTACCTGAAAGCCTACTTAAGGATGAGCACTCAATAAGCGAAAAAACTCTTAAGTCAAACTTAAGCATCCTGACCATAATTTACTCACTTTTGTGCAAATGATTAATTCCCCACTCGACAAGAACTTGATAATCTCTCAGATCCATCAAACTTATCTTATTATAATATCCTTACTTCAAAAGCAACCTGGATAGAACTCCGCTGCCAATCAGGCATCTATAGCCCCAACAGAGTTATTGTTGTGGCACCACAATCATGGTTCTACATTTAGCAACTATTTTTATAGCACCGATAGATATGATTTCACACCCTTGAACCAAATTTCATCTTTATTTTCATTGAGATACTACTTTTTCTCTTTTCTCATGATATTTTTTTCTTTTTTCTTTTCTTTTCAATCTTTTTTTTGGTTTGCAGGAAATGAAGCTTGCAGAGGGTTTGGAAGACCACAGTGATGCTGAAGTAGGTGTATAATTTTACTAAGTCCAATTTCACTTTAAGACATCAAGAACTTAGAGCAATTAAGTGTGAGTAGAATGTTGTAACTATGTCAAAGATAACTCAAGAACCTCTATCGAGTCTAACCCAAATTTAGTACAATTCCTACCATAGACCAACGACTAAACACATCCTTTAATCTTTGAACCTCATTAGATGCATTCAAGAAATGAACAAGATAGATTCTATTTTGTCACCAAAAATGTAAAATCTACACACCTCGCCTACGAGTGATAACATGGATCCCCCTTTGCTCTTTCAAAGGCCCAAAAGCAAAATTTCTTTCGAACTAAGGGAAGTAAAAGATCCCAAGTCAAAAGACTTGATGCAAATCAAGCTCAAGCTCCCTCACAACACCTAACTAAACAACCAAAAGAAACCTACTCTAAACAACTGAAAAGAAACCTACTCTAAACAACTGAAAGGGGAAACTACTCTAAACAACTGAAAGGGAAACTTTAATCTACCCTTGGGCCAAATGGTCTAAAACAAACTCTATTCAAAAGAACAAAAAACAAACTAACTACTATTCAAAATCAAACCTATTCTAGTTATGTACAGAAAAGGGCTCCGAATGGAGTCCTAGGCTTGGAAATAATGCTTGAGGAATTGCCCATTGATATGCAATGGGACATCCTCACCTGTGAGTGTCTTAAGTCTAAATGCATTATCTTCGATGATCTCAAATATCTGGAAAGGACCGTTCTATAGTTTACAAATTTTTCATGTCGTCCTTTCTTTTCATGGGCTTTATCCTAGTATAAGACCAAGTCAGAGATTCTGAAGGCCTTATTTTGTGCTCCTCTATCGAACCAATGCTTAACTACCCCTTGATATTTTGCAAATTTTTCCAAGGCTTCATCTCTTTTCTCATCTAATTACATCAGTTGAGCCTACCTAACTTGGAATCTGTCTTCGTTCTCATCATAGTATTCCTGTATGAACCTTAAAGTTGGAATTTTCAATTGAATCGAGAATACAAGGTCCTGTCCATAAACCAAATGATAAGGTGTGATTCCTATGGACTCTTTAACCCTTGTTCTGTCTACCCATAAAGCATATCTTACTTGAGTGTGCCAATCTCTTGGGTTCTATTACCTTTCGCTCACCCGCCAAAGGTTTAAATTTTAAATTCTCAGCTCATCCAATGGCTAGCCACGGAAATATTATTTTATATGCCAAGATCGGACCTTATGATGTATTTCACAGCCCGCAGGATCTTCATCGTCAGATTTCAAAAAGATCGACGGTCGGTGCAATATTGTCATTAGAGATGCATGGGAAATAGCATCAGCGACATCGCGCCCAATTGACGCATGTCTGGTGGGTCCGACGAGTGGGCTACAACGGAGGGCGGGTCAGGAAATTTTTTCGGCATCGCAGGCGCTATGTCGCTATCACATGCCGGCCGAAAAATCTCCATAGCGACATAGCGCCCGACAGAAATGCTCACGGTGGCAGGCGACACGTTTCCACAGGCCAAAAGTTTGAAAGATCGGCGAGGCGCCATGGTGCCAACGAAAAACCAATGCATTTTTTGATGGTGACATAGCACCCAATCGGAAAATCCACCGTGGTGAGAAGCAACCAGGCACGTTGGGTCCCAGCAAGTACTTCGCATGAGCAGTTAGGAGCCCAGTGCCACGGTGGCAAATCAGATGTAGCCACATATTCATCAGTGGGGTCAAGGCAATACGGACCCTCCGAGTTGGTACTTTTTCAGACCAAGGAGGTGTTTCATTAGGCCAATAAAGAGCAACCATGTCCCCCAAGTCAGAGTTCAGTTAGCGTCACCAGTACATGGAAAGGTAAGATCTCCACCGTCAGATCAGGGCCGATCGACGGCAGGCACCATCGCAGTATAGAAGAGCTGCGCGAGTCTTATGTTAACGACATTGTGCCTGAAGGACACGCATCCTCGTGGGTCCAGGGATGTCAGCGAGGACTAGTTAGACCGTTGATACGTGGCCAGTTCTTATTCATCAATACGCTGACAGGAATGATCTTCCTTGCACACCGTCAGATCGATTCAGATCAACGGATGGTGCCATCTCGCTATGGCAGAGATGTATAGGTTTTAACATGGTGACATAGCGACCATCCGCCACATGTCAGCGGGAGTCAGGTCTTACCAATCAGCATCAGGAGAACGAATCAAATGACGACATGCGTTCAACAGGCCTAGTAGTTTTGGGAGGAATGGCGAGTCTTCACGATCGTCGGATCCATGGAGATCTACGACTGGCACTGTCTCGCTATCGAGAACAGATTGATAGATAACATCGGTGACTTGGCACCCTTACGCCACGTGTCCTGGCGAGACCGCATTCCATACCGCCGGATGTGATCAGATTCAGGGTGACCGACAAACCAATAAGCTGATGCCACGTTTCGACAGGCTCAGCAAATCATAAAAGAAGGAGGGTCGCGAGAGGTCAGGTTTTACGACCGTCAGATTAGAATAGATCCACGGCAGCACCATGTCGCCTTGGTGAAGCTGCAAGATTTTTAGTATAGCGACATGGTGCCTTGTTGCCACGTGTCGGTGGGGTCAAGTCTCGCCAAGATGGATCACTGAGCTGTTGCCATATGTCATTCGGACGAAGATCGATTGCCAAGGTGGTGCCAAATGTGATGGGCCCAGAATAGGAACAGCACAGGGTAGTACGAGGTGATTCTGGTCGTTAGATGGAGACAGATCTGCGGTGGGCGCCATTGCACTATGAAGAATTGCTCGAGAGATAGTGTTAGCGACAATGCGCCTGGATGACACGTGTCCTATTGGCCCAGTCAAGATTGACGGTCGGCTGGCAGATAATATAACCGTCGCAGTTAGTGATAACTGTCTGAAGGGTGGCGTAGTAGTTTGATGATGGAAGGTCAACCATAGGAGGACTTCCTCAGGTGGCAAAATAAAGAAATATAATTGGCTCGCATGGCCTAGTTGACACGTAAGGAGCCTGGTTGACCTTTTGACTAAGCTAATTCATGAATCAAAAAATGAAGATGATCGATGTTATCTTGCAATTTGATCTTCACAATCATTTTTGACCTAGCAGGAATGAATGCCAGGCATAGGGAAACACTCCACAGTCCCAGTCGATCCATCTACTATGTCAGTATCATTCATTGGCGTCGCTCTGTCTACTCGAGGCATTCTTTCAGTCGAATATCTGATTTGGTACTTCAGAATCATGCTCGAGTGTGATCTTTGATCAGATATTTTGGGGTTCGATGCCAGTAGGTAGGAAGTAAATGTAATGCAAAAATCTTCAAGTTATGCCTGTTCTATAAAGGCAATTTTGTGATTTGTTCCCAGGGTCGACTCTTCCTGATTTTCTCTGCTACTGCTCACAGATTTGCAGTGTAAAAAACCCTTTGTCTCTGAGTTAGATAACATCCTGTACCATCTCTTTCAGCCATCAATGTGCATATGCATTGTTTTGCCTCTCATTGATGCATTATTGAGATCAGTAGTCCACATGCCGTATCTATCTTTGGCCTATTGAATAACATACAAGTGAGATCTCCTTTCCCTGGTGTTATTCAGTTGGTTTCCTGATCTGTATGTGATTATTGATTGATATAAGTTTGGATGTGTATGACTTTTGGATGTTACCCTAGTTCTGTAGCGCATATATGGGCAGAAATGAGTCTGAACACTCTGTTTTGGTGCATCACCGCCTTAGATTAGACTAGGTAGATTTGCTTTAGTGTTCTCTTTCTCCCTTTTCTTCTGAGAATAGATAGGTGCGCCCTGACAGTAAGAGGAAGCCGGCCTTCTCCGGAGACTCAACCTCATAGTTCAAGTCCCACAGCTCGGAGGTTGTTTCCATGTTTCACTAGGTTGTCCTTGCGCATAGGCCTTGGACAAGGGTGCAAACCTAAGTGACAATAGGTTCCTTTCTAAAAGTTTTCCAATTATAGTCAAAAGGTTCTTATTGGTGGTTTCTGCTAGGCCATTTCCTTAGGGATAGCAACTTGATGAAAATTGTAATATGATCTCGTAGTCAACTGCCCAAGTATGAAATTTCAAAGAAGTGAAAGCAGAACCATTATCACATACAAAATCATGACACCCAAACCTGGTAGTGATATTTTCCTCTAAGATTTTAATGACAGTCTCAGTCATGCAATTCTTGAAAGCTTGAGCTTCTAACCACCAAGTATAGTAGTTAGTTTCGATTAGAATATAGCTATGTTATGTTGAGGAAGGTGGATTGATAGGACTAATGAATTCAAGTCCCCACATCGCGAAAGGTATCACCTCAACAATTGGTCGTAAAGGCATTGTTGAATTCCTTTCTCTCTTTGCCACAGTTTGGCAAACATGACAAGTCTTTACATGCTCGTGAGTGTCTTTGAAAAAAGTTGACCAGTAGTATCTGACTCTTAGTATCCAATGTGTTGTGGCCAAATCTAATATGTTTCTTGTTCCCCATTTATCATGAAAATGTTCCAAAATGTTTATGGCTTCTTCCTTTCCAATGCATCTCAAATATATCCCCTCGTGATTTTGCTTGTATAACATTTCTCCTTGTAGCATATATCTCCTGCTCTTGAATCTCAATGCTTGCTTTTGCATTGGGTTCAAATGTGAAGGGCATCAATGATTTATCAGATAGTTGATTATCTCTTGATACCATTCATCAAGGTGTACATCCTCCAATTCATAAACTTGTTGCACAAGTCTAGGCCCCTCTGATGCCATGGTTCATGCCAATTGTTGTCCTCTGACCAATTTCATCAGTTAAATCTCTATGTCATATTCTTGGATAGTGGTGACCCACTTGCTTCTTCTTTCTTCAAGCTCATTTTGCATCAAAAGAGTCTTCACTGCTATGTCAAGCACAATTGCATGCACTTTGCTTCTTAAGATGTAATGCCTGAACTTCTTTACCGCTTTCATCGAGGCATAAGCTTGTTTCTCCACATTTGGGTAGTTTGATTCGGCCTCCCTGAAAGGTGCACTCATGAATGCTATTGGGTGCTCTTCACCTTCTTTACTCTTTTGTGTTAAAATGGCCGCACATGTGTGATCAGAGGTGAAATAATATATATTGAATGGTCTTTCATAATTTGGGCTTACTGGAACTAGTGCATTGATGATAGCATGTTTTATCTCTTCAAATGCCCTCTTCACCACTGGGGTCCAATCCATTTTTGCATCCTTCTTTAACATGTTATTCATTGGTTTCACAATCTTAGCAAATGTAGATATGAACTTCCTCACGAAATTGATCTTTCCAAAGAACGATTTGAGCTCCTTTTTGCTAGTAGGAATGCCAAGTTTGGAAATTGCTTCCACTCTCTCTAGATCTATCATGATACCTTTTTTTGAAATCACATATCCCAAAAGTTTTCCTTCAGTAACCCCAAACATACATTTCTTCAGATTCAAAGAAACTCCAAACCTTCTACACCTTGTGAAAACTTTCCTCAAATCCATAATGTGATCTTCTCTATTCTTTGAAAACACTGTTATGTCATCCATGTAAATGATAATGCATTTTTCCTTTAAGTCCTTGAAAGCATAATCCATGGCCCTTTGAGATGTTTCACCTGCATTGATCAGGCCAAAAGGCATCCTCCTATATGCAAACGTTCTCCACTTTGTGGTGAAGGTCGTTCTCAATCTATCTTCTTCTTCAACAATCACTTGATTGTACCTCGAATATCGATCCATGAATGATGTCATTGGAGCTCCATTTATAATTTTCAAGACCTTGTCTAGTGATGGCAATGGATAATTGTCCTTTTCTAATGCTCTATTCAAGTTGTTGAAATCAACACATAGCCTTATTTCTCCATTTTTCTTTTTGACTGGGATAAGATTGGTAACCCATGTTGAATGCCTTACTGGGAAGATGATCCGTGCATCTAGCAACTTCTTCACTTCTTTAAATATCAATAGTTCTAACAAAGGGTTGACTAGCCTTTGTTGCTACTTGAATGGCTTACTCCCTTCCTTCAGTGTAATTATGTCTGTAATGATGGAAGGATCGTATGTTTTCAAATCTTCATATCCCCAAGCAATCACATCAAGGAATTCCTTCATCAAATTCAATATATCTGCCTTCTCCTTAGGTGTGAAAACTTTCCCAATGAGGACAATTTTGGTACAATCTTCTATTCCCAAATTAATTTTTTTGCACTCATCACCTCTTGTAGGTTGATATTGCACTTTGTGGAATTGGTCCATGTCAAATATTCTTTCTAATTCAATCATTCCCTTTGGAATAGTGTTTTTCTTTAAGCTCATCACTCCTTCTACGTCGATCTCTACTTCTTCATCCACTTCGCTTATCAATGATTTGTGATGTGAAGACATTTGAGTTAGTCAAGATCTTGAGGATATGTCTATCATCTTCAAATACCTAGAAATTATTGACATCATCTAGTACTGATGGGACTGATGCCAACTCAACTCTAAATTTCTTCAAGCCATCCAACTTAATTGGTGCTAGTGAGCTTCTAGTTTGTGCGAGGGCATTTGCCACCTGATTGTTTGCTCTATAGCTGAACTTGATATTGAAGGCATTGAAGCCCTCTATTAAATCCTAGACTCTATTTCTATATCTCTTCAATCTCTTGTCATTGTAGGCAAACTTCTACTTTATCTGCTGAATCACTAAATATGAGTCTCCAAGTAAATGGAGTATCTTGGCACCTTTCTTGATAGCACACAACCCTAAAATCAAAGCTTCATATTCTGCCATATTATTGGTACATGGGAATTGCAATCTATGTGCCTCGAAATATGTTGCCCCTATTGGGCTGACTAACTCAAATCTAGCTCTAGCTTCTTGCTTAGTTTTGGAACCACTGAACCTTAGAGTCCATATTCCATTACTTTCTTGATACTTCTCCTTTTGGGAATTCTTTGACTTGTTTGTTTCATCATTTTCCTTCATTTTTGTGTTGGGTGGTGTAATGTGGTTCTTTGTTTCACCCATAATGCTACTCTCTACTTCATTAGCTTGTAGAGTCTCAACCTTCTGTTTGTCATGTTGATCTTCTCATTTTAGAGCCCCTAAGATTCTCTTTTCCACTTGTTCTAAGGCCACTGTACACAAGGAACATGATAACTCTGAATGTAATGCATTATGAATTCAGCACCAGTTGGGTAATAATAAGTCTTTCACTGATGTTTAGTTACCCAACTCTATTCCTTGCTACACAGTTCTAGTCACAAAGTTCTTGAAGTTCTAGAACATGCCTTCACCCTCGTCAGATGAAGCATCTGGATCTGACTCAATCAAGATCTCAATGGAATCCCTTCCTTCACTTATGATATTCATATCAATACTTCTTCCTTTTTTGGTCAATAGGTGCTCATATTCATTTCCACAAACAATATTTCATTTGGTTCTTCATATTTTATAACTCTCAATCTTAATGTTGGGGTGCTATCAATTCTAATTTGGTTGGCTAGTCCTTTCTATGGGAGCCACATGTGAGAAAAGTTAGTTGCCATATATCCATTCAACCTTCTAGTCCAATCTCTACCTAGGATTAACCCATAGGTATCGGCCACATCTACCACTGAAATATCTACCATGTGTTCCATTCTTGGATCAGATGCCAACTATATGTGTATGTTGTGTAGCTCACCTACTACTGGTACTTCTCTTTTATCCAATTGGGTAACCTTTCTATTTGACCCCAAAGGCATGATTCCTAAACTTCTACAAATGTTCAAAGGCATGACATTACTTGATGCTCCTGAATCTATCAAGAAATTGTGAAGCAACTTCCTAAATATCCTTATTGATAGCAAGAATGGAGTTGGCTTATCCTTCCCTTGATAATACACTATGGGTATCTTATGCACTTGCTTCGGCTTCACTCTAAAATATATTAGTTGAGCCACCTGTTCTTTCTTCACCTTTTCCTTATTGTTTACCAAGTCTTGACTCCTTTGTTGTCTATTGAATTCACTGATATCGCTATATGCAATATCTTGTGTAGAGCTTCCTATCCTTCCATATGAAATGTCTTGAGATGAGTTTGTCATGTTCATTTCTAGAATGTCTTGGATCACATGTACCGAGTTAGGAGGAGGCCTCCCTTTAGTATGTGCTATTGCACCTTGAGTGTGAGATCCTTGTGATTTGTTATCTTTCAAACTGTCAAGGAATGTATCTCTAATCTCTACTACCTTCAATAATTTGAACAAAGGGAGATTGATTTTGACCACCTTCATCTCTTCTCTCACACTTTTTCCTAATATTTTCAACTCATCATTGTTCATGGCATTGTTTCTAGTTTTTCCTCTATTTGCTTCTTGCGTCGGCTGGACATTCTATGATCCTTGAGTACCTTGATTGTTCTATTGTGTGTTTTGTTGAAAACTCTGTTGTCCATTTCCACTGCTATGGTTACCTTGTATGTATTCAAGTGCATCCCTTGAAGCATTCAGTACATTACTTGCATTGGGGTGTAAAGGCATATTGAAATTATTTGGGGGTATGGAGGATGTGAAAGGTCCATCATTTCTCTTGGTGTTCCTCTGATAAAACCTTGCATTGCTAGCTAGTTGTTGAAATGTTTGGTTCCCACCTGTTCCTTGAATTAGAATAGTGTCTCCTAAAGGTGGGAAGGAAAAATTTGACCCATTGTTATACCATTTTTGATCCATTACCACATCAACTGGCCTGTTTGCTGACTCAAGAGGAAATCTCCCTTGGTGTTCCTCATAAGCTTCAAATTGTGGAGGAAATAAAAACTCCTCAAAAGTCAAACACTGATCATATCTTGGGGATGGGACAATCTCATACCCCATAAGCTTAACATCTTCCTGACTACTTGACTCATCTATTATGCTTTGAAACAGGTTAGATGCCCTCTTGAATTTTGCACATCCTAACTTTGAATTTTGATCAATCTCATGAAATCTACAATATTTGGACATGGCAGATTCAGCTAAGAATATCCTGTCCACCAACCTACTATCTACTGAAGCTTGATTATCAAGTGGCGATGCCACATTTCCATTATTTGGGCCTGTGTTCCAAGTCCTCTTTTGGTTAGACCGATTCTTGTATCCTTGGTCTTGTGATTGGTTGTTACCTTGATAGTTATTGTTTTGATAGTTCCTCTGATAACCACCACCTTGGTTATTTCTTTGGTAGTCTCTGTCTTGATAGTTCCTCTGGTATCCACCTTCTTGATAATTTCTTTGATACCCTCCTTGATAACCTCCACCTTGATTTTGGTAATTATTTCCTTGATTATTTTTGTGGGAGCTTTGAATTTGATTGTTCTGGTTTCTCAAATAGGTAACTTTGGTAGACAAATTCTTGACTTGGTCAATCAATTCCTTCATGTCATCCTTTTTTCTTGAGTTCTTGTAGATGAAGTTGCACTTTGCAGATAAACTAGCATTGATGGTGGTGCTTGAGACAATAGAGGCCCCAGATGTACTACCAACTGATTTGTAGGTGCCTGGTATGCAATTTGTGGAACTGGATTGTTCAGATACCTAGCACCTTGGGGTTCCATTCGTTGTTGGCCCAATTGCTTCCCTATTTCAATTGATTTAGTGTAGGCCTTAGTCAATGTTGTGGGAGCAGGATTCACCATCCTTGTGAACATAGCCATCTAGTTTTCCAAGGCACTATAGTATGCTTCCAATGCACCTACTTCTGTCATTGTGTAAAGGGATTGCAATCTCGTGTAAGCCTTATGGAAAAAATCATTGAAGGATCTTATTGACTCCCTATCATGTCTCCTTATGTCCAAAAACATTCTATGCAACTCCAATGGTGTGGTGGGCATGCCAAATTTTGCAACAAAGGCTTCTCTGAGTTGAACCCATCCTATTATTGAAGATGTTGACAAATTGACAAACTAGTAATAAGGTTCTTCCCCCTATTGCACAATGCATCTTCAAACACCTTGATATGCTCCTTTGTGGTATGATTAGGGTTATTAACAAAGAACTTGGAGTAGAATATTGCTCGATTCTTTGATAGATCATGGTATTGTTGGAATGAAATGGGTGAGGCATTATTTTGAATCCATGGTGGTTGAGCCATCGTTGGTTGATTGGCTTGAGCTTGAACATGTTGATTGACTTGAGCCTAAACTAGTTGATTAACTTGAGCCTAAACTGGTTGATTGACTTGAGCTTGAACTAGTTGACTACTTGAGGGGCTAGCTAAGTTTGAGTATCAACTACCCAACGATTCCTAGATTTCTTGTCAAATTCTAACACAAGTAATTCTTCTTCTTGGTGTGGTGTATTTCTCAGTATCCTCTACCTCTTATCAGCTTTCAATTTCTCAAACCTTTCGAGGGAAAAAGACCCAATCTTTCTATCCTGCTTGAAAATAATACCAACTCAATTGACTCTCTAATTCAAGTTTTCTTCAATAATAGCTTGATCTTGTCTTTGTGCATTCCTTTCTCTTTCAAGCTTCCTTTCCAATTCTCTTTGATGTTCCAACCTCTTTTGGAATCTCCTTTCAATAGAACATTCTTTCCTTTCTTCTTGATTTAGTATGTCAATGGTGTCCTGATACTCTCTAGTGTTATCACTTTCCTCCCAAGAAGTTGAGCACAAACTTGCTACAATATGATCTTGAAGTGTTCTCCAAGTTTCTCTAGGCTGATCTGATCTAGGAAGCACCATTCTTCTTCATAGTTGAATGCCAAAAAATCCTCAAAATAAATTTTCAAGACCTCCTTCTAGCACCAGATAATTGATGGCATGATGATGGAGGGTATGATTTAAATTCATTCTTGAGAAAATTGGAGCATTGGTGAGGCACATACCCTCCATCATCATGCCATCAATATTATCTGGCACTAGAAGGAGGGCTGATTTAAATTCATTCTTGAGAAAATTGGAGCATTGTGAGGCACATAGCCTCCATCATCATGCCATCAACATTATCTGGAGCTAGAAGGAGGACTGATTTAAATTCATTCTTGAGAAAATTGGAGCATTGGTGAGGCAAATACCCTCCATCGTTGCGCCATCAACATTATCTGGTGCTAGAAGGAGGGCTGATTGAAATTCATTCTTGAGAAAATTGGAGCATTGGTGAGGCACATACCCTCCATCATCATGCCATCAACATTATCTAGCGCTAGAAGGAGGGCTGATTTAAATTCATTCTTGAGAAAATTGGAGCATTGGTGAGGCACATACCCTCCATTTTCATGCCATCAACATTATCTAGCATTAGAAGGATGGCCGATCAAATTCATTCTTGAGAAAATTGGAGCATTGGTGAGGCACATACCCTCCATCATCGTGCCATCAACACTACCTAACAACCATCCCAACTGATTTAGATCAGTTTCCATGCTTAGCTATGCCCAAAACTCCTTATAAAATAACTTCCCTCCAAAATGAACTAACCATTGGGATTCAAACATTTGGTTTCTCCAACTTACAATTCATTGAATAAAACAACTATTTAACTTTTCAAACTTGTCTATTGGGTCCTCAAGACTAATTTAACCAATCCTAAGCCTTTCTAAGACTCCTAAGGACCTATTTGAATCCATATTTCCTTTCTGCCCCTATTTCATCATTGAAGATCCTAAGGTCCTTAGTAGGCCCTTTAGGATTCATTACACTTTTATCATATTTAAAGCCTCCTATGGCCATGATTGGCTTCAACACATGCCAATTAATTGGTTTAAACTCTTCATCGCCTTTGATCCATCTTTTATCTTCTTTAAGGATCCTTACATGTCATGATGCTCCTGGTTCATACTCCCCTCCTCTAGTGAAACTCATGTCCCAAGAGTTGATCTTCTTAGGCCAAGCATTGATCTTTGGTGACTTCTAGTATGCAGGGGTGAGGTAATCTCCCAAGGTGAGTTGCTTCTTCATGAAATGCCCTACACTCGCACACAAAAATAGTAAAACAATATCCATTTGTTGACTATCAGGATGAAGGATAGTAAGATGGTTTCAATGCCTTCAATTCTGATTCATTCCTTAGAGAAAATATCTACCTCCCCATTTATTCTTTAGTTCTAGGTGGTGACTCCATTATAGGACATTTAATTGCCCTAACTTGCACAAAGGTCAGATCCTAAAGCTCTCCTCCTTTAGGACTATTTTGGTTGCTTTGTGACTATACTCCCTTACTGTTGTACCATCTAGTATCATACTATACCTGCACATTTATTTCCTACCCAAAACACATGAGAAATGGTTCTTCTTGCTCTTTTGACAAGGGTTGTAACTCATATCTCCTGCCTTCATGATGGACCAAGTACTTGTTTGTGAAACTATCATGGATAACTCTTCTAGATCATTGCCAATGTCTTGCTAGAACATCACACTATACCTTGTCCCTATACTTTCCAACTGAGAACTCAATCATGACTTAATCACTAACAAGTATATTTTGATTTATGTTCATCCAAGTTGCATTATATGGTTGAGGATGTGGAAATGTCTTCAGATTCAACTTCCTAACAACTTCATAAGACACTATATTATGACTTGCTCCTGAGTCTATAATGAATTGACATACTTTACCTTGAATCAAAAAATTGGATTTGAAGATGCTTGGATTGTAAGGTTTTCCTTTTCCCAGTAGAAAAAATTATCCCTCTTCAGGTAAAGCCAATATGTTTCTAGACTCCTCCTCTCCTTTTGGTTCTTCTTAGGTTAAAGTGACTCACTTATCTCTGCCCTTGTCTTCAATCCATTTAGGACACCTATATGACTGATGGCCCACTTCATTACAAGTAAATCATCTCCCTATGAACACTCCATCATCTCTTCCTCTATGTCTTCCTCCCCTATATCCTTCTCTTGTCTCTGATGTGTATGGTTTATCCTTGTCTTTATCACTACAATTTGGAAAATCAGTAGTACCTCTACCACCTCTTCCTCTAATTGATGAAACTCCTCTTGTATTAATTTATCTCTCTTGACTTCTTTTAATCTTCTCCTTAGCCTTGATGGCCAATTTGTAGCACTCTTCAATTGATCTAGGGGTAGCAAGATTAAGTTCATCTTCGATATTGAACCTAAGTCCCCCCATGTACCTTGCAATCTTCTCTTTGACATCTTCATCATGACTTACCCTTATGTTCAATTTATGAAACTCCTTGATGTACCTCTGTACATCCATGTCTTTTTTCTTAAGACCCTACAACTTCTTGTATAGCTGCACCCTAGAATCATTAGGCAAAAATTTTGCCTTCATCTTATACATCATAGTGTACTAAGATGTGATTTTTGGCTTCTTATTCTTCCATCTCTCTGCTTGAACACAATCCCACCATAGTAGAGTGTGTCCCTTCAACTTTGACTTTGCTATCTTCAACTTATATCCCTTTTCAACATCCTCATGTTCAAAGAAATTTTCCATCGCACTGAACCAATATAATAGTTCCTCATCATCAATCTTTCCTCCATACATAGGCAAATCTACTCTTGCCCTTGTATCTCCACTCTTTATGACTTTTAAAAACCTAGCCATCCTTATATCTTCAGGATCTAATTGTTCTTCCTCTTGGGGTACTTCTTTCTCTTCTTCAATTTCTAATTTCTCATCTTGTCTTCTGCCTTTATCCCTTTTCTCTAATGCTAAGATTCTCTCCATAATTTCTAGTGGCATATCCTTCTTATGGCTCTCCTTCTCTCTTTTTTCTATGCTGCCTTAAACTTCTTGTTATCTTCCAACTATTCTTTGACTATCCTTGCCAACTCCATGTTTTTCATCCTTGTGGGAAAATATCCTTCCCCTTCAGACATGAGTCCTACTCTCCATGACAAATTGGATCAACTCAAATGCTTCTCCTCAAAGGATATTTCAACTCTACGGGCTAACTAAGGATCTAAACTATCAAATTTTGTAAGACCACTTCTCAAAACTTCCAAAGGGTTCTTATTGTGCTCTAATACCACTTTATGTAGAGGTAAGGTTGGTGGGAGTCAAAACTAAGTTCATCCCAATTATATCTATAAGGGAAATACAAATTTCCCCAAACCCTCTACAAGGAAACTAGTACACAAACAACTCCAACACATCCCAAATGATTAGGATGAGGGTCATAGGCCAAAACAAGGTGGATTCAAAAGGTTTCTATAGATGTTTGGTCCTCAAGCAACATCTAACACCTAAAACTATCAAATTATCCTAGAGACCTAATTGATTTCTTATTAGCCCTCCAACGATACAAAACTGAAAATTCATCCCAAACTTTCCAAAACACTCCCCAAAAAAATGGTGGATTTATATACCCATTTGGCCACACAACAACATATAAGAAGGATTCTATGTGTTCTTTTGGACCATATCCTGTTTCTACCATACTAGGACCAAAAAATGCTTGAAAAGAGGGCAATTTAACAAAGTAACTACAAGATTTTGTACTCCAAAGACCCCAAACTCTAGACAATCTCTCCTTAGGTTATAAATGTTCCAAATCCAAAAAGGAATTATTCTCAAAGCTTTTGTAACACTAGAATACCAAAATCAGCCTCCTGCAAACCCTCAAAAGTAGGGTTTTCTAAATCTCTATCTTCCAAACACCTTTAGACTCAATTGAAGGTTGTTTCACCTTTTCTCCAACATACCCAGTCACTTCCAATCATTAAAAACTAACCTCTAATGGCCAGGACTTCTAGTAGACAACTACTCATGTAACATATGTCAATGAGTTAAACTTAAAAACTATACAATTTTGATTAAGAAAAAAAAAGTTTTGACAGGACCCCTAAACCCATTACAATTAGATTTTGAGGGGGGGGGTATGAAACCCCACTAAGAAGAGAAGTTGAAAAAAATAAGAAATTGACCAAACATCATCCCAAAACTTAATGCCTGACAATAGCCTTAAAAGATAAGTCAACTAAATTACTAGCTCCCCGATGAAACAAGAAATAACAAAACAAAGAACATAGAATGAGTTTTACCAAAAATCTCCCACAACTTGAACTAAAAGACACTCAAAAATCTTGCAAGAAACCATAAAACCAAAGAAATGACTTGAGAAACTCCAACTCGAACATCCACAAAAAGAATCATCAAGATTTCTTTTAGCTTTGCCCTCATGGGAATCAATATTTGTGTCAAAAGAAGGCAAAGATGTCTTTGTTTTCTTTCCTTTTACTTGAATCTTCCTCTTCAACTTAGCAAAAAACATCCTACCAATCCAATGAAACCATTGCTGAAACATCCCCACCCTAAGAAAGAGAGCCAACAACACCCACAACCTTAGAGGCAACACAAAGGGTACTACCAGAATTGATAGGCATAGCACTAATAGAGGATGTAGAAACCAACAGTATATTCATACACTCATCCAAAGAAACATCGAGAAGGATAAGAGATTTAGAACCAACCTCCACTGTCACTCCACCAAAAACCAAATCAGCCTGAGAAGAAAACACAATAATAACCTAAGGCACAATGGCTTTAGAAATTCCACCATCAAAAACTAGAATTTCCTAAGTAGAAGTCACGGAGCACAAAGGATCCTACACAACCACCTGGGAGAAACTTCTTTGGTAATTAGATGTCTTCTCAATCATATTATGTTGAACTAAAGCACATATCCACCATGGAGTCAGAGATTTATTCTTTTCTAATACACATTGAGCGGCTAAATGTCCAACTTTAAAACATCTACACCTAAAGGGAATCCCTTCATTAACCAAATTTAAAATTTGTCTTCCTTTAAAATATTTGATTAAGATCTCTACAAGAAACATTTTAGAATCATCCATATCAACTAGAATATCGACAAAGGTGGAATGAAGAATATTAGATGATTCATCATCCACCACCAAAAAATCTCCAATAACATCTCTGATTTCCTCTAGAAGAGAGTCAATCCAAACATGAATGTGGAGATAAGGTAGATGAACCCATATCATAATCTTATCCAATGTTTAGAAGAGTCTAAATCAGTATGTCATGATGGTTTTACCCTAAGCGTAAATATATCATTCAAGCTAAAGAAATGATCACATAAATTCTTCTTCTTCTTTTTCCCCTCAACTTCTTCAAATTTAGCAATAAAAAAACCTTTGGCCATAGGGTAAATGTGCACAATACCAGTAAGGAGGGGTTCCCAAGGTTTTCATATCCAAACGTGCATCTTTGGGAGGCTAGACCAAAGCATTCAACATGAATAGATCGAAGCATGGATGGAGAAACTAGAGGTATTATGATTTACTTCCTCTAATGTAAATGAGATTTTAAATAGGGAAAAATACACGCTTAGCAATTTGCTTCTTCATTATTCCATTATTGTCCAGTCTAAGCCTCTAAAAATTTGTGACCCTAGTATCAACATCAACATCCGTAATGACCACACTAGGATGTTTCCTCCAACTACCATGATAGAAGAGACCTTAGCAAAGGCACCCATAGCCATGAGAGAAGGGGAAAGGGCATTGCCACACTAAGTGACCTATTTGAAGCAACAACCCAAAAGTGAAATGGATGAGAATTAATTGAAAGATCTAATACCCCTATATGATTCATCCTCGTTCACCTTAGTAGAAAGAGAGGACCAAGCAACATTAAGATGGGAAAAAGCAGGCGCTAATGCAAGAGTAGAAGGCACCATTGTAGAAAAAGGAGATGGGTCAATAGAAGACACAAAGGGACCAACATATATTACACTAGCACATTTTCCAAGTAGAGGAGATGACATTGTAGAAATGCAAGATATAAAACCATATCTTCAAGACCCAAATGATCCTGTATGGAAAGAAACCCTAGCTCCAGGTGTCATCTTAGTGATTGAATGATGAATGTTATTGAATCATATTAGTAATATCATAATTTGATCTATTGTAGAAATAATTGATGAGCTAAAGGGTTCTACAATAAATGGTTCATAAGAAATAATATTTGCTAAAGTTTTTGTTGGCATGGTTTCAATCTAAGTGGGCTTAATCTTGGAGGTTAAGTGTGCTTAATTTGGAGTTGCACTAGGATTGGTAACCTTCCAAGAAGGTCCAATGCTTCATCTCTATGAGCATCACCTAGATGTTATAAGTGTTCCATTCATTCTCATGAGAGACATGGGTTCTTGTGAGCAACTTCTCATGACCCTATAGGTCTATGAATTTGACTCAAAATTGACACGTTGTGGATAATATCTTTATCAATCAATTTGATAAAGGGGTTCTATAATGAATTTTTTTAAGGAAAAATACTTGGTAAAGATTTTGAAATTGGGGTTGTGAGCTAATAGGACATGACCTTGGAGGAAACAATCAAACTCGTTTGTGTTGGAGTTGTACCAAGACAAGTAACCTCCTAGGAAGTCCCAATGCTTCACCTTTATGAGCATCACCTAGATGCAAGGAGAATTAAGTGGTTCATTCATTCTCATGAGAAAAAGGGTTCTTATGAACCACAACTTGTGATGGATCAATAAGTTTGACTCAAAACCTACATAGTTGAATCCCAATAATAATGTCACAAGGTCACAATTAGTTAAATTATAAATAGGAGGCTACCAACTATTACTAATTCAATATTTGTGCATTAATTTGAATTTATGAGTTCCAAAGTGAAATATACATCATCAAATAATTACATATGAGAGGCCACCACTAGTGATAATTAACTCTTAACAACATCAGGTTAGAGGTACACAACTATATTCACTAGTTTGACAACATCTCATTTGCTTGAAATCAAACACATCATGTCTCAACATAAAATCTATTATGATGTAAAATAGACTCATCTATTACACTTTGCATTAACATCACACACACACACACACACTCATAATATCATTACACCATTTATATTCGCAATAAGCACATATACAAAAAAATACGTAATATATTTCATAATTAGAATTTGCATTTCTATATTTTTCAGTGAGTCGTGATTATTTATATTTCTTTATCAAAGAGCATAGTAGTAGTATTTCAAAACTAATAATTTTTTAATCATGCTAACGTCATAGTTAAAATATCACGTATACATATGAAATTCCTATTGTAGGACTAGATTTTTTATATGTTTCCAAGCTTTGAGGTTCAAGAACAAGTTATGTGCTTGGAATGGTATTTCAGTATGGGATTATTAAACAAATAAATTTATTTAAAAGGGAAATGTATTTTTATCAAAATGACAAGTTCAATGGGTACATAAGGGCATTAAAGTTTGAAATTCCAAAAAAATAACATCTGAACAAATTATATGAGGGCATGAGAAAGTTGTCAAGATTGGTACATAAAGTATATTGGTATGTAATTCATTGAAATTCTTCAAGGTTGATAAATATACAAAACACTAAGAGGTGACACTAGAAACAATCTAGACTTGGAATTTTGATGGATTTCTAAATTTCTTCATACTTAGGAGACTCATTTAGAATGTTTCACTTTTTTTATCTACCATGGGGTCAAATATGGCTAAGACACAAAAAGGAAAGGACTCAATAAAAATTTTGACATTACAAATTTAAATCCCAACACAAGGCTCCATGCTTCAACTAGATTGGATCAAGGAGGATTAAATGAAGGAATTTTTGAGCTACCAAATCTACTAAGCTAGATGATCATGGATATGTTTGCAGCCATCATTTAATTTCAACAAAGCTTTTTCATATTTATGATGTGTGGCAAGGCAGGAGAATCCCCAAAGGAGACGTCCTAGCCCCTAGCAATAACCACACAATAGAAACACAATAGCAATGCAACACATATGCAAGATCTAATACCGAATCACAACTCTTTATTTATAAAATAATTGTTTACATGCAATATGCCATGTTGTAAGGCCTTCCGGGTTAGGGCCAAATACAATAGCAAATACAATAATAGTTTTGCAAGATCCAACTCACAATACCAATTCTAGCTAGTCCTGATCTGCACTTTGGTAGAAACCTCCAAGGAAGATCTCAACTTGTGCTTGCAAGCCCACCAAGCAATCTCCTTGTTTTCTAAGCCACAACTTCTAGCTCTTCAAAGTTCACTCCTACACTTCATCTCCTTCACCAAGTTGGATGATAATGACAAAAGACTCCACAAAATCCCCTAATTATACCCAACTAAACTACAAGTCGGTCTTGCAATTAAAAATTAAATAATACCCCTTTCATTAAATTCATATTTAGGCCACAAGGTGGCTCACAACAAACATTAAATACAAAATCTTAACCCTCGCATTAACCTACAGTTAACAAGTGATAACACACAAAACAATTAGGAAAAGCCCCAAGTTTACAACACAGATTAAATGCACATAGAAGAGATAACCAAGACCACTCATAGGTCCACACAAACTTTTAGATCTATCTACATCATGATCACATGCCAAATGCACCAAGAACTCCAGTTGGCACCAACACACTATCGAGTGCCAATAAACTCCCAAGCATTGCCAAGTAACCAACACATGCGGAGCAGCCAACACATGTCAAGAACAACAATGAGTGCTGAGAAATAATATCTTCTGAGCTCTTTAGTTACTGAGCCCCTTCAATGACCGAGTACCTCGGCTAACACTACTTTTAACAGTGACCGAGCACTACTCCTTTGGTGTCTGAGTCCACAACTCCAAAGCCAAATACCCCCAACATGCTGGATCACAACAAAGCCTACGATGCTCCTGCATCACTTTATTTAATGACAAAGATGACACTTTGATAGTCAATGCTTGATAGATTTACCCATAATTTTTATGGCTTTTGTATAGAAAGATTTGAGAATTTTTTCTAGTTTGAGACATTTGTTGGCACTTAACTTTGATTGTTAATCAAATTCTTGATCTGTGTCCTTTGGATTTTGTTACTTTCACTCATGTCCATAGGGAGTAGAATGGTGTAGTGATTGTTTAGCTAAATGGGCTACTGATTACATGCAAACTCAAAATAATGTAGATAAGAGTCAATCGCCTTTGAGTTTGTCACATCATTTTGACCACTTGGTGGATCTTGATAGGGTTGTTTGATGCCCTTGTGTTGTATTTCTTCTAGTTTGAATAAATTTTAACCCCTCTTTTATTTAAAAGAAATCAATATTTTGAATTTAGTGGTAGATGTGTAGATGAACAATTTGTTTGTTTTTTCCACTACCCATGGGATATATGGTAACATGTATATCCTTAAATGCCTTAATAAAATGGTGTCACTTGTGGAAAAACTACATAATGAAAAGAAAATAGTCAATTGCACAATTAAAGCCAAAAAAAACATTCCTAGAATTTGTGCAAGTCATATCTAGGACCAAAATCCTTATGGTATAGAATGAGATAAAAGAAGAATGGAGTGAAATAGAATTTAATTTCCAACACATTTTTAACTTTTGAGTGATAAGCAAATGAGAGTGGGCATATTTCCAAATGTAAAGTGCAAGGAAAAAGAGAAGAAGAACCATTGATGCACCAATCATGTATCAATGTTAGATATTATGAAACCATAAAATCTACTATCTTTATTTACTAAATATTCTTAAATGTTTTAGACAAGAAATATTAAACTTCACAAACACTCATGAACTTAGCAGCCAAAATCTCCTTCTTTCTCTATCTCTTTTATTACATGTGCCTCTACTCTTTAAAATAAAGAAGTATTAGAAGATGAAGTGGATATGGAGGCAAAATTAGAAAATGTCAATAAATAGGTGACCAATTCATTGTTGTTTTCCTACAACTCATATTGTAACATGTATTTTTGTACACGCCTTGGTAAAATAGTGTCACTTGATTAAAAAAAACATAATGAAAAAATAACCAATTGTAAAATAAAAATAGAAAAAGCATTCCAACAATATTATGTTGAGGACATCAATTGTGCAAAGTATATGTAAGACCATATTTATTATGATATAAAATGAGATAAAAGAAGAATATGACATTTCCAACATTTTTAAATCTTGAATCTTCAACAAATCAGATTGTGCATATTTCCAAATGTAAAGTATACAAGAAAAATGAAGAGAGGAGCTGATCTTGTATTAGTATTGACAATCTTAAAAACATTAAAATCTAGCATTTTTTTCAAAGTTTTCATAAGTGTTTTAATGAGAAATATTAAAACATATGAACATTCATTGACCTACAAGCCAAAAGCTCTTCCTCTCTCCATTTCTCTTATTTTGTATGTTTCTATGTTTTTTAAATAAAGAATTATTAGACAAAAAAGAAGGAAAATAATCCCTATCTTAGCTCATCCAAATTATCTTATGTAGTACAAGAAATCAAAAACAGCTCTCATTTATCATTTATTAGAATCACTTTAGAGCACCCCAACTTACAATTTTTTCATCATCTTTAATTCAAAATATTATAATACCTTTAAAGTTGCAATTAATATGCATTGTGGGATGGACCATAATATATGAATATCATCCACTAATGAAAAAGTTTCTAGAAGTAAAAACATTCTCCCAAGTTGGAGGGTTTGTTCCTCTTCACCTCTATAAAAGTTGTAAAAAGTAATTTGTTGAATAAATTGCATAGATCCTTTCAAATTTTTGATTGTAAACGAGATCCAAATTCCTTTCAATCTGAGTCATAAGCATAGACGTTTGAGCAATATGTGATAAATGTAAAAGATCTTTATATAATTGTATTAACCAATTCTTATATAGCAATTAGTACCTTATACGGAAACAAATTAAAATTTGTGTTTGCCTTTGAGTTGATCCAATGGTGGAGTTCTTGTATTCTAAGAAATCACAAGTTCAAATCCCACTAGGGGTAGGGTGTGTGTGCCTTGTTTGTAGCACAACTAAGTACCTCCTGCAAGTAATACGAGATAGCTCCATATTGTTGTCACATGTAGACTCAAAAACACATAACTAGTATTTGGGTTGTAAAACAACCTTTCCTTTCCTAATAAATAAGAAATATTTTCTACAACAAGTCAAATTGTGATATTGCTATCAGGATTCAATGGTGTAGTTTTTGAGTCAATCTTGAGTAGTGGTTCACAAAAATCCATCTCTCATCAGACTAAATGGAACACTTAGCACTCATGCATTTGGGTGATGCTCACAAAGATTAATTAGTAAGCCTTCCTAGGAAGTCACTCATCCTAGCACAACTCCAACTCAAATGTGTTTAACCATCAAGTATCCTCCAAGGTTAATCCCTCTTAGATTACAACCCCATTTGCAAAACCTTCAACAAGTGTTGTGCTTTATGAACAATTCATTACAAAGTTTTCACAATTGATTCTCGATAACTATACTACAAATTGATTGGTTGTGGAAAATATCCCCTAATTTAAATTATTTATTTTTCTTAAAAATATCTAATATTGTTTTGACCCTTACACCACCACAACCCAAGGGTTGTCTAGAATAATTATTTACAAGGTCAAAAAATACCACTAATAGTAGACTAGTAGCACAACTTCTAATCCATGCCAGGCACAGAACACTTAGCACTCATTGCATCTAAGTAATAATCACAGAGGTGAAGCACTAGGACTTCCTAGGAGATCACTAGGACTACCTAGGAGATCACACATTCCAATGTTACTCAACCTTAAATATGTTTAACTATGGAGTTTCCTCCATGGTTAGGCCCACTTTACTTGAGTTTTCTTGAGCTAGAGTAAAACTAGGATGGATGACCTCTAAGAAGTCTTGATGCTTCACCTCTGTGAGCATCGCCTGAATGCAATAAGTCCTAAGTGTTCCATTCATTCTCTTTGACACCATTTGGTGGTTTGTTTGCCCTCTGGCTCCTATTTGTATTCCCAGTCTCGTAGACCTATTTTTGGTCTCCTATTGGACATTAATATATTATCTTACCTCATGAGAGATGGAATCTTGCGAACCATTACTCATAAAACAAGGATTAATGAGTTTGCCTCAAAAACTACACAGTAGAATCCTAATACATTTATCAATATTTATCTTATTGTGGAAAAAGTATACTTATCAATTAATGAGCTTAAGAGGCATTCTAATGGATGGTTCATTAGGTACATCACTTACTAAAGGTTTTGCAAATGGGGTTGCAAGCAAAGTTGGGTGAACCATGGAGGATTTTTTGTAGTTAAGCAGGCTTGGGAGGGAGTAGTACTAGGATGGGTTACCTCTTGGGAAGTCTCGGTGCTTCACTTTTGAGATTATTCCTTAGATGCAATGAGTGTTATGTGTTCCATTCATTCTTATGAGAGACGGGTTCTTGTGAACCACTACTTGTGAAACATTGGTCAATGAGTTTGACTCAAATACTACATAGTTTAGTCCTAATAGCAATATCACAATTTAACATGTGGAAAATATCTCCTACTTATCAATTGATGATCTTAAGGAGCTTTCTATTGAATGGAACATAAGGTACAACATTTTTTTAATGTTCTGCAAATGGGGTTGCAAGCAAAGTAGACTTAACCATGAAAGAAACTCGACAACTAAGAGCTCTTGAACTAGAGTAATACTAGGATGGGTGACCTCCCTAGAAGTTTTGATGCTTTGCCCCTTTGAGCATCACCTGGACGCAATAAGTGTAGTGTTCCATTCATTCTCACAAGAGATAAGCTCTTGTGAACCACTACTCAATGAAACATGGTCAATGAGTTTGACTCACAAACTTCATAGTTGAATCCTAATAACAATATGACTATTTGACTTGCTATAGAAAATATCTCCTACTTATCAGTTGATGAAATTAAGGGGCTTTCTAATGAATGGTTCATAAGGGATAACACTTGTTGAATTTTTTGCAAATGGTGTTACAAGAAAAGTGGGCTAACCATGTAGCCATGTCCACTAAAGCTAGAGTAGTATTGGAATGGGTGATCTTCTGAGAAGTCGGTGCTTCACCTCTATGAACATAACCTAGATGCAATAAGTGTTTAAGTGTTACATTCATTCTCATGAAAGATGGGTACTAGTAGACCACTATTCATGAAACATGGACAACAATATCACAACTTTCCTTTCCTTTTAAATATTTATTGTAGATCCAATTTATGTAATATTCTCTATTTGACACACAAATGTGCATGACTTTGCAATTTATTCAAAAAAACACAATAGAAGAATCGATGTACATTACAATATGCCATTTGATATACTTTTGGGAACTCTTCACAATTAGTAGGTTATGCATGTCCAAAGTTGAAGGAGACATTGATGATTACAAGAACATTGTTTACTACATCTACCATATTGCTTTTGAAATGATCACTTGGTTTTGCAACAAGTTGACTATCATTACACTATCTTCAAGTAAAGCATAGACTGTTGAGTAGTCAACACAAGTTGAGGAGTCTTTCAAACAGTTGAGACTTTATTGAATTCCATCATGTACACAAAAAAAACTCACTACTCTTTGGCATGATTGCAATTATCTATAATTTTCTCAAACCAATGGATCACTAGCATGCCAAGCATTTGAAATCTATACGTAGCCCCTAGATAACTAATTTCAAACCATAAACCTACTTGCGACTTCTATGCAGTTCTTCAAGGACAGCATGCAAAATTTTACAATACCTAAATACCGATGCAAACAATTGCAATTAATGTTGTGAGTTTGAGATATTTAATTTATATAATATGCTTAACTATTATATTTTTTTATTTGCATTGTTTTTTTGGAAAACTTGTATTGTCCATTAAAAATGCTACCATTATTCATTTTCTTAATTTTGTTTTTGTTTGTTTCTATAAGTATAATAAACATTTCATGCTTCATATATTAATTTCTAGTAGTTTCATATTATTCTGTTTTAAAATTTAGATGTTTTTATAAAGTTTGTTCTAAATAGCTTTCCTTTCATGATTATAATATGAAAGTTAATCCACCTCCTGTCAAGTTTATACCTCTAAACATAATTAGAAGAGGTCAAGTTGTTCAGATACAAATATTTGAAGTTGTGCCACAAGAAATAAATTTGGTATGATTCTAAATCTAGCATAACCAAAACTAAGGATTTAGAAATTTAAAAAGTTCATCTGGTAATAAAAAAAACTAGGAAACATCTAGATTTAATACAACCTGCTCAAAGGAAAGATGTAGTTTAGATGAGGTAGTAGATATCAATGTCAAATCCATCATTAGAGAAGCAAGATCATCATAAATTGACTTAACATGGAAACATTCTTTGAATTCCCTCAAGATGATTGTGGAAGAACCATTATCATTAGGAACAGCACTAAAGAAAACACCAAGGTTATTCTGATTCAGCAAATACCATCAAGATGGTGAGGACCCTAAATAACAAAAGTTCATGTTCAAATTGCACCTTTCAACAATCTGACATGGAAAAAGAATGAAAACAGTAAGATAAATAGATCTTTACACAACTATTTTGTTTATCTTCATTTCAAGTATTTAACCCTTACAACTAGCCTCCACAAGGAAATTTAACCTAAACATTAACAAATTCCAACATCCCTGTTTACACTCGGTCCAAACATAAGCGTTAGCAAAGCTAAAGCTAAACTGTTATAGGTTAATGTATATTACACATAACTAAACACTTTATTTGCACTTTTTTTTACAGATAATGATAAACATGCACTTTTCACTATTGCTAGCCCTTTGAAGTTGGAGAGTTGAATCATGTAGTGATTGAGAAACTCGCTAATGAACATAGTTCAGTTTCAACTAGAGCTTGTTCCTTGCATTGTGGCTAGACATGAATACCAAATTGCTTTGAAAATAATCTAACAAGTATGCAATCTTTGAGAGAGTCAAGCACAGAATGTGCTAACGAATCACATGTTCCCCCTCCATTCCCAACGTTCCTTAGTGTCAAGCCTATCATAATTCAAATAATACAAACATAAATAAAGCCATTATTAATTACAATTGGCTCTAGACCTGAATACCTCAACTATTTAAATAGAAGAAAGAATAAGCCTAAAGTTTGAGAAGATAAGTGAACAGACAGACATTTTTATTACATAGACCAAAAATGGACTTCTTGTGTATTCTACTATTTGCTAATGTACTATTAGGTTGATGAAAACACAATGGTAGACTGTTAACTACCTGTTGAAATGATAGCTTCAGTCTGATAGCTATGGACGATAATTATCAATAGAATGATCTATGATTATAGGCATGTATATATAATAATCTACATTGTGTATATTGATATATATACAAACATATTAAATGCTTAACCATATATCATTATATTGATCATATTGTAAAACCAATCATCATCCATAATGATCTTATTATCATTTATATTGTTCCAAGTATAATCTGAGTTTTCGATCTGCATTTTGATCGATATTGATAAACATTATTGTTGCCATTTATAAGCATCGATATCTAATCAATAAATAGAAAAATAGCATTGATCATGAATCTGATTAAGACTTGTTATACTGCCAAAAACTATTGAGAATGAGATAATATATTGTTTATTTGAAAGGGTGCATCTACTAATCACTGATAATGAAGAGATATAATTATCGGGATAGAGGCATGTCTCAGAGAGACATGTCTATACACTGATATGTCTTGCCAAAACATATAAATATCTCAATGCAGATTGAATCATAACAAGTACCAAAATCCATGAGTGCAAGTCATTAGCATTCGAACTACATATTCAAAATTTGTTCCACAGTCTGAAGTAACTGAAGCATTAACATATCAAGAATATTTATGTAGGAAATATCATTGCATCTCCATTTTGTTATGGATTATAAGGTACATAAAACTCCCTGTTAATCTCAATATTCACACATAACTCTTTAAAACTGTCTAAAGTGTATTCTCTTCCATTATCTGTTCTTAATGTTTTGATTTTCTTCCTACACATGTTTCTATAAGAGTTTTGAAATCCTTGAACCTCTTAAGGATTTATTCAAACTCTTTACATTTAAGAAAGTGTATCTAGGTATTCCTAGATAAATCATCTACAAAAATTATATTGTATAAGAATCCTCCCATGGGGGGTTATAGACATGGGTCCACATTGATCAAAATGAATTAGTTTAAGTACATTTTTGGTTTTACTAACACTATTTTGAAAAGTTCACTTCGTATTCTTTCCTAGAGCACAACCTTCACATGCTCCTTCATGTGTTTGATTTAGTTTGGGCAAGCTAGTCACCATTTTCTTTATTGAAGATAGGGCACAAAAGCGAAGATGCCCTAGTCTTATGTGCCAAATCTCATTTGAGTTAGAAGTCTCATGAATTAGGGTATGAATTGAATTAGTGCAAAGTTTACAAAGACATCCATATCTTTTTCTTATAGTATGTGCTTTTTTTTATAGTGGAATTCTTTGGCCATGCCAAAACTTTGTCATCTATAAAGGTTATTCTACTCTATCTTCAAGTGAAAAAATGGAGACTAGATTTCTTTTTATTCTTGGCACAAATAATACTCGTGTGAGTTGAAGAGATATGCCTAATTTCAAATTTATGGTGCAAGTTCCAATCCCTTTTACTGTGTAGTTAGAATCATCCCGAATAGTTACTTCCTCATCATTATTTTCTGTCGTAGTCTCCAGATGTTCTCTGAATCCTATAATATGGCGTGAGGATCCACTATGAATCACCCAAATGTTGAGTTTATTAAAACTCGACAAGGCTGAATAGAAGACAAGTTTCTCTGAACCATTTTCTATGTTTGCTTTTCCAACTTCAGCAAAGGAGGCTTGTTGATTTGTACTATTAGGACACTTTATGGCATAATGTCCATACTTATCACATCTGAGACTTTATATTTGAGATGTGTCCTTCCTCTTCTTGGAAGAGCCTTTTCCATAAGGTATTTTTCTTCCTTTTGAAATTATTCTTCTCTCCTTTCTTATGAGTGTTAGTGTTTAATACATAAATATCTTTGTTGATGGTATTTTGGTTGATCCCTCTAGTGATTAGTTTGAATTCTTCTTGTAAGAAATCTATTTTTAACCAATCAAATTTAGGGAATTTTGACCGTGCACTTATTCCTTGAATAAATGATTCCCATGATGTCAGGAGTCCACCTAGAGTCATCAATGTTAACTCCTTATTGTCAATCTGATGACCAATTGTCGAAAGTTAATCTCTTAATTCAATGATCCTCATAAAGTATGTTGTGACAGTTTCTCCCTTATTCATCTTCACAGGATGGAGTTGTCTTTTCAATATGAGAGCTTTGCTGGTGTTGTATATTTCATATGTATTTTCAAGTGATTTGAACATGTGGTATTCAGTATCATATTTTGATATAATTGGTACTATATGGTCCCTAACTACATCCACAATTATTTTCATAGCCTTTCCATTGTTGTTGCTCCATTGACTTTTCTCAAGATCATTCTCTAGTTCAAATGTGTTTATGTTCACAAATGAGTCTTGTTTATTTTCTCAGTATTAGCATAACTCTGAACTTACAAGATACAAAGTTAGATGTTTCTTCAAGAATGGAATGTGATTATTCTTGTAGGAGCAAATTTATATTCTAGGTAGTTTGCACTCTCAAATCTAATCGGATCTTCCTTAGCAAGGCTTTGATACCATGTCCCCATTCACCCCTAGATAATAAAACCCCTAAAAAAGCATTCACCAACATCAAGCCTGATATAAGTCATCTAAGAATATTTGGGTATCTTATCTACATTTATGTACCTAAAGAGCTTGGTATGGAAGGATCGCTCACTATCTTGTAGGACTAGGGTTTTCCAATAATGATGTTGATCCAAACCTTTATTTTAAGGTAATTAATGGTGATATTAATACTTATTTTATATGTTTATGACATGTTGATCACTAGAGAAGATTTCCTAATCTCTCAATATAAGATGGATCTAGCTTCATAATTTGACATGAGGGACTTGGACATTTTACATTACTTTCTTGGATTAGAAGTTTGACAACAGTCAGATAGCGTCACTCTTAATCAAGGAAAGTATACTATTGACATTTTGAAGAGGTTTCGAATGTTGGAATGTAGACCCATGTCTACACCCATCAAAACTAATTTGCACAAATTGAAGGAAGCAGAAACACATTCAAAATTTGCAAATCCCACTCTCTAAAAATATAAAGGGTCCATCTCTATTACCCTTGACTTACTATACATAGTAAGTATGGAAAATGGAGTCCAAATGGCATCGAACGAAGGCCAAATCCATAAAGTGTTGAATGTTGGAGATGAATCAATCCTTAGAAGACCCTCTAACCATCCTCATTAGCCTAAGAGGATCCAATAATAGGCTAATCCCTGAAATTCTGATGTTGGCAACTAATGGGGCCATTACATTCCTCCCTTCCCAAGATTTCTTGCCCTCAAGCAATCCAACAATAACAGTGAGCTCCAACCTCCACCTAGATCCCAAATGAAGTAGTACATGACACCCCTGTTAACATTGAACCAATTGCATGCCACTAACATGATCAGGACCAACAACATAATCTTTAATAGCACTCTAAACTTGTGCAAATGATGCAGGAGTTAGAATAACACCAGAAGAATCCCTCACAAGAAATATCTTCATCCTGGTTCTCACCCATATAATATAAACCGGATTGGAATTGAGATCAACAATCCCTTGAAGAGACATAGCTACAAGAGAACCATAGGCACTCATGCCCACTGTATCAACCATAAGTATAGCCACGTCAAAATTTGTGGACACAGGAACGTAACTAACTGCCACTACACAAAACTAAATCTTTACAGATGGTTAAACTGAGCCCAACTCCACTCAAGTGAGTGATCAAAATTAACCTCAAACAATGGATTTTCATAAGACAATGTTGCACCCATGTCAAATGTAGGGTTATTCATAAAGTGAACATCAACACTTTGTTGATCGACAATATAACATGACTCTATCACTACACTGCTCACCTCATCAACAATAACAAGTGTACTACCATTAGAGCACACATATACAACCACTTGCATACTGCTAAACTCCTCATTGGATGGCTCAACCAACATAGAAGTGGTTGCTGATCTGACAGTATCATTGCATGCCCCTACTCCCACTATCACTGCATTGCCATCAAATACATGATCTAGGGAACTCATGCCAACAATTGCATCATCTGACTTAACCTGACATAAATCCTCATCACATTCCACCTCAATTGTGCCCAACTCATGCAGTGTCTCATAAGAAATGTCTCGCAAATCTGAAGCCGCAATTGTATCATCACCTTCCACTCTCAAAAAAAGTGATATCATTCTCTACTCAAATCTCGGCTTTGAAATCAGTTGGGTCATCTGTTTGTGATTTTGATTCATCTTATTCACTAGCACATCCAATTGTTTCACAATACCCTGTATCTCAGAATCTCACAATAAAACAAACCTTCTATCACCATCCATAACACTGAAAACCAAGTCCTCCACCTGTGGGTTAAAAGAAAAGTGATGAGCACTGCTCACAATGTAATGCCGATAAAAACTCCCAATCTCTGTTAAGGACTCATCATCATCAAACTGGAAATCAGAAGATGACTCCAATCTCTGACTCTAAACTATTGGTCAGGCAAGATCTTGGGCAACCCTCTCAACAAGACCAACCACAAAATCCCTATTGGGAAGCATTGTAGCCAAGGTCTCTACAATCTTTCTCACCAATCGTTGAATAGCACAAGAGCCTCGAATGAGAGCACCCTCGAATATAGTGTATGAAACCTCCTGCAAATCTGAGCTCTCAAGAAAATACTTCATGAATGACTCAGTATAGTAGAAATTATATGTGGAAGCATCAATCCACTCCCCCTCAATCCACAACTGATCTCTCTGAAAATGTGACAATGCCAACTATTCGATGCTACCAGTTGTATGAAAAGAAGAAATAGATTCACTTCCAATAGAAGGAAGCAAATCACCATAAGAGTCCATCTCCATTGATGCTCTCGCCTCCTCTATACATACTACATTCATATGTTGGACGAATGTGTTCACCACATCATCAGTTCCCTCATCCTCAACTGTAGAAGAAAACTCACCACCAATCACAATATGTAACTGAACAGGGTCTGGGGCTAGTTTCGACTGTACCCGTTCTAACTCCATGGTAACCTCACTCAACTCTGACTGACACCTAAAGAGCCAACTGAGTATACTGAAGAGAGCTCACCGTCACCTCAAGCTCCTGAGTGAGCTCAGCCACCTCCTCCTCTTTCCCTAAAAATGCCTCATAGTAGGTGATACCCCACTCCAGAAGATGATCTCTATCATCAACTAACTGAGAGTAACTATGCTTCAAGATCCTAACAGCCTGTCGAAGCGCATGAGCCTCTGCTAGGGAAAGAGTACTATCACCATGCTCATCTAACACTGGGGCACCCCAACTAGATGTAGCTAGGATATGTTGAATAGCATCATAATGATCAAGAGATGAATCAATGTCACTATCACTCACCTTCAACTGATAAGTCACATGAGGCCTTTGTAACCCTTGACTCCTATGCAAGCTCTATGTCTCACTAACTATACTATGATAAGGAACTAAATTAGAACTGTCCACCACAAGATCACTCATACATGTGCTATAGTCCTTGCACAAAATTGCATCCAAGATAAAACTGCTATGTACCTCAAACAACTCTTCTAAAGAAATAAAAGCCCTCGCAATCTCAATCTCCCCACATGTCTCAGCTTCCACCTCAATAGTAAGATCCTATAAACATTGATCCCCTGACTCATCCAAAATCTCATAAGAGTCATCACCCAATATCTGACAAGGGGTATCATAGCCAGTGTAAATCATAGCATCATCCAAAAAATCACTAGAGGTTTCCATACTACTTGCAGCCCCATCACCTAATAGGGTCTCAACTATCGTCACCTAACTCTACACACATGACTCTATGCCAGGCTATGAATCAATAATGCTAGAGCATGAACCCACATCTACTAACTCCCCTATAACACCCAAATCACTGGCATCATAGTTGGGTGACTCCATACGTGCATTGGTCCTACCTGAAGAAGCAACTGCCTCTTGCACTGGAGCTACACTAATGACAACTCCCATACAAATCTCCAATAATAATTCCCTCCTCAAGGGAGCCCGAAGTATCAATAGTAACAACTGCATCAATTTTCTTTGCACTAACTACAACATCTCTAGGGGCCTCAACGTGCTGATGCTTAGTGCCGCTATCCACCAAGGGTATTGACACATTTTCTAATCTCTGTGAACTAGGTCCATCATCAACATGATAGATAGGACTAGCAGGTGTCAAGTAAAACTCAAGTTTCCTTCCCTGCAATCTTGATTTCGGCCTTCTACAAGCAGAAACCGTCTACCTCGTTGTCCTCTCAACTATCTCTGGATCTAACAAGCTCTCTATTTTTTGATTTAAGTATTGAACAAAGGAAAAATTCTGCTTAATCGAATCAGGGAATAAATCTCATTCATTGTACATTGCCATAACATTATCTGGTAGTAAGTTTGGTGCCGCAAGTGGTGCTACCACTTCCTCTACATTAAAAATGAGCATCAAAGGCCTGTCAATGTTCCATGTGGGGGCCCTAGTAGCTCGGGGTGATCCTGCCACACTACCACTCCCCCTGTGATGACTCGGGGCTGCCCTGCGAAGCGGAGCTAACTGCTACATAGCACCTGTAAGCTGCTGAAGTGTAGTGGCTATATTGTTCTACCCATCTCTAATAGCCCTCAAAGTTTCCCTCATTTCCCATCCTTGTTCATTCTCATTACGAGCCATTTGAGTGTCTTGTACATGTTTCACTTCCTCTTTCCTGTACTTGCTACTGAACAATGCTCCATTTCATAAGCACTATTGGTTTTTGGCTTTTATTACTTCTGTGATGATAGCCAAAATCACAATACTACTATCTCCCAAAACTACAATTTTGCACTATTGCATTCACAAATAGGCTTCTACTAGCATAAACATGCCTTACAAATTCACTCCACAATCTCCACCTCTCAACTTAAACTATTTTTGATAAATCCTTATAAAAATTTGCCTCTGTTATAAATCCACAGGCTGGCAGGAAGACCAACTCTAATTCCACTATGATATTCCTTGTTGTTTTAAGCAAAGAGTTCAAATTAGGACTAGTGATATTTCGTCAAACAATTGGTTTGTAATCCAAGTATTATGCTATAATGCCACTAAAATATTTCAATTTCCAATAATGTAGCAAGAATGGCAGAGGATTTCATACAAAGTAAAATGAAACACTTACAATGACAATGCTTAAAACAATAACATCAAATTCAACTCCATGAATGGTCTACTATTTTGGATGCTAAATAAAGAAAGTTAAACTCATTCATATGGCCTTAGCAATGATTTGAAACATTTAATGATAGTCTTTCAAACCACAAACAAGAAATGATGAAACCTTGAACCATACAAATGCCTGCAAATCAGTGTGATCTCTTGCATTTCTCCAAATGTATGGATTCTATCAACACTAGCTTGTCCCAAGGTGGTGACTCAACTGGTGTTGTATTGTGTTTAGTCAAGCTTGAAGACCACAAATGTGGATCGTCTACACTCCAATTATAGTTAACACAAATCTGAAGATGATTGATAATGGAAAGTCCTCTCCTAACTGTAGTCAATGTACCCCTTGTTACATCATCCAACTGATAACTGCTTCAACCAGGGTCTCCCGCTATCCAGAACCTACCATCTATGGGTATTTGAACATATTTTGTTCTCACGCTACACTCCTGTGATCAGACCAGTAATCCGGCTGTGACTGTTAGGTGCGGGTAGAACACACGACTGGGCAGCAACGTGATTGGTCTAAATGAACCGTCACCCCTCTAACATTTGATTACTCTTAAGCTCTACCCTTCTTCTTCTTCAAATGATTTGGCGATTGTTGTAGGTGTCTACTATTGCACTGCAATCCCTCATTCAACTCTGAATATAATAACCATCTGATCATACGTTATCACCAACTAGTATAACCAAAGAAATACATACCACCTTCCTATATTAATGTAGACTTCTGATATAATGTAATAATCTATAACTCCTTACTTGCAGCTGTTGAAATCTCCAAGAGGGCCAGGGCTACATCCAACTTCTCAAACTTTCTTAAGGGTTTTCGTCCCTAAGAAGACAGTCACATTCAAGCAACGGATTAGGATTTGAATAATAACATATATTCGTGGTATCAATCCCAATGTGGCTCCACACTTTTATAATTTCGATATGAGGGAAGACACAAATAACTAGGCAATGTGGGATTAAAAGCGAATTTTCTCTTTTAGTCACTTAAGTAACTTTATAACTTTATAACATTAAAATATTTAAATAAATCACTTAAGTCACTTGAACTTTAAAATCTCTTGAAATACTTGTCTGATTGACATGCCGTCTGAAATAAGAATCTCTCCTCATAATTCCCCATGTGACCAAATACACTTTCTAAAAATAGAAAGGGTCCATCTCTATTACCCCTGACTTACTAGACATAGTAAGTATGGTAAATGGAATCCAAATGACATCGAACAAAGGCCAAATCCATAAATCATTGAATGTTGGAAATGAATCGATCCTCAGAAGACCCTCTAACCATCCTCATTAGCCTATGAGGATTCAATATTAGGCTAATCCCTAAAATTTTGATGCTGGCAACCAATGCACAAAATGATGAGCTTTGGCTACCCATGGAATAGACTAGGGTGGCAAAAATGATCCAAGAAGTATGCAAATGAATGAATGACATTTTGCGGGAGCTCTTGATCTTTGTCACGATTGTCTACTCTAAAGAGTCGGTGCCTTCTTCATTTTTTAGTGCAAGGGCATCCGATTTCCTAGTCATCCTTTGACTATCCTTGACTGCAAGAAGGAACGTGATGCACTCATTTTCATTCTGACAAGTCTTGACGTTTGCCAAGAGGACTAAAGCATCACATGTCATTGAGAAGATGGCATCATTGTTGTTGGACATTGTACCATGTCTCAAATGATTTCAGCAGAGTTGTGGGTGATGTTCGGACCACAGTTATCTAGGTAGTCGCTGTCATTTGCAATTCCTTCAAAGATCTATTCTTCATAATTTGTCAGGGATTGTCTTTATTAGCGGTTTCATTTGAGTGTGTAATTCCTTCATTTTTTTGAGCAAAATATATGTGCGTTCGATTTTAAGTAGAGTTGGTCGCCAGTTATAAATGTTGACTTGGCAAATGTTATTGGGGACTCTTGCCTTGATCATGTCATTTGAAAGAGAATCTAAGGAAAAACCGTCACAATATTTCTTAAAAATTGGTTGGAGTCGTTCTTGAACATCATCGCTATGCTTTACTCCTTGCTTGAGTTCAAAGACAATGATTGATTTTTAAGGAATCTTTCTCTTGGTGAGTCTATTCTTTTGGTGAAACCGTCATCTTCCTTTCATTGGTTCTTTAATCTCTTATTTTGTACGTGTTGTGTGGGAAATATGACTCAAGGATACAAACCCTAAGTTAATCACATAACCCACCTACATATGCAAGTGTGTGAAAGGGGTAAATAAGGAAGAGAAACCTTTCAATCCCAATTCTAGACGAATAGGTCTAGAGATATTAGTGCTAACTAAACGAATAAGGAGCACTAATGCAAATTAGATCTAGTTAGAATAGGGGAAAGATGTCTAAAATCCTTAAGGAGCCCCAATATGTGTGTATATGCTAGATATAGATGTGTTGAATTGACAAAGAGTGGAAAGGGAACTCACCTTTGAAATCTATATTGTACTCGTTGTAGTGATCAAAACGGGAGGAAATCTTTCAAATCCTAGCTTGAAATTGAGTGACAGACAAAACCCAGAAACCTTTTAACAATTAGTTAGGGTCGAAATGGTGCACTAGGGGTGCAGTGCAACCCTGATTGATTGTGTCTGATGTTGATTTTGTCTGTTTTCACAATTTTGAAGAAAGCCGATAAGGGTACTCTGATTAGCATCTTGTTTGTTGATTTGCATCCGCAATCTACAATAAAAAAAGGTTTTTTGTTATTGATGGGGGGTTTTCCTTGGTCAAACCCTAGTTTAAGAATTAACCTTGAATTGAAATAATTGAAATAGCATGAATGTAAAGTAAATGTACGAATTCGCCTTACAAAGTTGAATCAAATGCAATGCGTTTGACTTTACCAACATATTTAGACCAAGAAGATGAAGATAGATGGATGTAGAAGATATGCCAAAGGATCTTGAATAGATTGAAGAAGATTGAAGAAGATCTTGAAGATAAACTCCTTCAATTGCTTAAATGCTTGAATGGTTAATCTTTAATGGAGGAATGCTTGAATGGATGCTTGAAAGCTTGAAACTTGAATGCTTGAGAGCTTGAATGTTAGGATGCTTGATCGCTTAATGATTGGATTATTATGAAAAATGGAGCAAATGGAGGGGTTTATATAGAGGTCAGAATTAACTAACTCTCGTAGGCCGACTCTCATAGAAGTTAACTCTTGATTATCTGAAACACAGGACTTAAAGAGAAAGGGCCAAAATAGGGCCTCATCAAGGGTGCAGTGAGCCCTTGATTAGCCCATCAGGGATGCAATACACCCCTGATGCATGCCCTTGATTGTCAAGTGCACAAACCTCGGGGACAATTTGGGGACCCCAAAATAAGTCTCAGAACCCAAAATCGAGCTCAAATTTTGAGGAAACCCTATTTCGGTGCCAGGAGTAGATTCCAAGTGGAAAGGTGGATGGAAAGGAATGACCTAGGGGAAATAGATCCTACCTAGAGCTTGTCACCATGAAAATAAGAGCTTTAAAGAGAATCTATTAGGTTTTACCCCAATTCAACTTAGGAGAAAGGATGGAAAAGAGAAAAAGAGATGAAAGAGTGGGAAAATGATGATCTCTCATTAAATAGGTGCTAAACTTTCATTAAATTGGAGTGCTTCCAATTTAAGACAGTACATTTAGCCCCCACTTTAGCAAGAGGTTGGACTCAATCCAAACTCTTGGTAAATTAGAGCACGAGGCATAAGATACTCTTATTAAGATCTAGGAAAGAAAGAATCAAGCCCCCAAGGGTTTAAGACTTTGTATACCAAATTACAATGAGAGAGATCATTGACTGAAAAGAAAAGGGGTGATTATCTCGCCCACTAGCATGTCCATCCCACTGTGAATCACTGAAAGAGCTACTGAAAAAGATGGTGTTGAAATAGTGTAATGGGGTGGTAACCGTTAGTCAACCCATCAAAGGACCCACCCATAGGTCAACATTCTTGAGTTACCCATACATGGGACTTTAGCAAATTGTTATGTGTAGCCCATAGATGAGATTTAGCATATGTGCATATAAAGGAAAGAGAGACTGGATGTCAAGGATATTCACTTCCTAGATTGAATGTGTGCATCTCATTAGGATTGTGCATAATCCATAAAGAGATTCATGAAATATGTGCATTGAAAGAGAAGGATGAAGTAGTAATGTGATACTTAGAAAGCATACTAAGCAACTAAGGCTAACATACCCCAAACTAGATTCATAATCCATATTCACTACCCCATGATTGGAATGCAAGGATGAGAAGAGCGTATGCCCTCATGTTAAAGTCATTGCCAACACTTTAATGGGAGCAATGGCTTTAATAGAGTATACGTACAATGATTGAAAGACGTTTCCACTATGAGATGCCTCCAATAGCGAACAAATCAAGGGAAATGAAAACATAACATGCAAAAGCATAGAAGGGATCTACTAACTCTAGGGTCAGTATGATCATCTGATAATAAGTATTAAACCATGTATGACATGTCATCATCTCCCAAAGGGAGTAAAACTACAACACAATGGAAGAAATACATGTAAGAGTTACAAAGAAGAGTCTATTTGGACCACTACCACAAACACCAAAAAGAATTGGTGCTACCATGTTGCAAATCCAAGAAGACAACACAAGGATACAAGTACGAACAATAGCACATGTACAACATAACAGAGAACAACAAATAGAAGTAGTAAAATAAAAGAATGTCACAACACTATGATTTCTTTATCACCGTACATCGACAAAGCAACAAGGGTCATTTAAAGAAAGCTGAACGTACAATTATGATACAAGGGAAGCACATAACAACAAGAAAACAACACAAAAAGCTACTATGCTAGAGCACTCACTTCAAGCATGATTCCCTCCTCTCCTATCTTGGTTAGTAGTAATAAGATAAGGTCGATAACTTGCAAGAGGAGCTATGTCCAAGACAATAGTAACAATAGCTAAATCCAAAGGACTCTTAGGAGAGTCACTATGCTGAGGTGTAGATGTAAGTGTAAACTGCGTAGAAAGCATGTTAGGTAAATCAACATCAATATCAATAATCTCACATACACCATCTAAAATATCTTCCTCATCTAAGTTAATAGTTATAGAATACAAAACAATAATATGCATATCATTAACCTCTTCAACAGATGTGGACTGTTGAGAAGCATTCATATGAGCTTTCGCACAAGCTGGATGGTTCTTTTGACGTTCCCAATCATGTCAGTTATGCTTAGTTTTATTAGAAATTTTTTGAGAAGACGAAGGAGGATGAACAACCGTAGGTTCCTTTCCTTTTGATGGCACACGAGGTGGAACAATAGAAGGCTGAGATGTAGAAGAAGGAACGGGTTAGGAGATGAAAGAGGTGGCTGACCAATAGAAATAGACGAATCTGAAGAGATGGGTGTTGAAATTGTAGGAAAAAGACTACGAAACTTACTTAACTCTACAATCTTTTGACATTTATATTCTTGATATGAACGAAACATATCATCCGGACAAGTATGGGGAGTAGTAGGAAGAGAAGGCCAAAAGAAGTCAAGAGTAGCACAATGTCAAGGTCTAGAAGGATGATAAAGACTATAATTGATCTTCTTAATCTCACCATCATAAGGGAATTTAATGCATTGATGAATAGGAGAAGCTATAGCTTGCATGGAAGTCAACCAAGGTAAGCCAAGCTTCACTTGAAACTGATCGGAAGTAGGAATGACAACAAAGGTACTATTCACCACTTTACCACAAAGCTCAACTAGGAAAAGAGATGGAACCTTGCGGAGGGTACAAGAAACCATTACAAGTCTGAATCCAAGTATCAGTTGAGTCATAAAAAATACGATGTTTCCCTTTATTATAAAGATGTTCTTCAATGATGATATTAACCATAGAAGTACGATCAAAAAGACACCCATAAGAAGGATATTTAGAAATCAGAATAGCAATATAGAGAGGGCCATCCGGAGCCTTAAACTTATCAGCATCAATGAATGAAATAGTAAGGGCTCTAGTGAGCTTACATTTTGGTTTAGGTTGATCTTCAAATGTAGAAGGAATGTCTTCCTTAGGCACAGGTGGAGGTTGAACTACACATTCCACGGCATTAACAATATTATCATTCTCTTCTCGTAAAGTATTATTAGAAACATTCACTTCAATAGGAACAGAAGAAGAAAGATGTTGAACAATAGTGTTTGTAGTGTGTTGAGGTAAAGGATTAGTGTAGATTTGAACATCTAAATTAGGAGGTGCCACAGATTTATTCCCATTATCTTCACCTATAACAGATAAATCATTAGCATCAATGAAATCTTGAATCTTATGTTTCAAAGAATAATAGGCTTCAATATCATGTCTAGACTAGTGATGAAATTGACAAAAAGCTTGAGGATTAAAGTGTGGACTTGATGTAGTAGAAGGAAAAAGTGTTTTAACAAGAGGAAGCGTAATCATATTAGCACTAACCAACCTAGTCATAATGGAATATAGAGATTCAGAGAGAGAAGTAAACTTATAGTTCATCCGAGAAACAGAAGAAGTAGTGGCACTCCAAGAGGCAACAACACTTGATCATCTACTGTATTCGTGGTTTTGTTGATCTTGACATAGTTGTTAGGTTTGTAGAATTTGTTAAGGTTAGGTGTGGCATCACTCTTATTAGTAGGTACATGTGCCATTGGAGAAGTGCTCTCAAATTGACTCACTTGTAATTGATAATGATGAAGTGCTACACAAAGTTGTGAAAAAGAGGTAAACTCGGTAAGCAGAATCTTATCTCTAATATATTTTTGTAAATTTGCAATAAACATATGTTGTATATCAATAGCAGGCATATGATAAGAAATCTAATCATACAAATGCTTAAATCTACCAATAAAATCAGTCACTTTCTCCTTAGGACCTTATTTACAATGCATCAAATTAGTCACAGAAACAAAAGGACCAATATTATTCTGAAATTGTTTTATAAATGCATTAGCAAGTTTATGAAATAAATCAATAGAATAAAGTGGTAAAGAGTAATACCATTGCAAAGCTTTGTCATGAAACGTGCAAGCACACAACTTAGCTAAAATCCTATGGTCATGAGCATAATCACTATATAGAACTTGGAAAGTCTTGAGGTGTGTCACCGGATCACCTTTACCATTCTAAGTATCAAGGCAAGGTATATCAGCTTTAAAGGAGAAGCAGTATGGATAATATCAAAAGAAAAAGGACTACCCATTTCACATGAAGGAATATTGAACTTAGTTTGAGTGCAAGAAGCAAGTTGTTGCAAAGATGACATCATCTAAGAAAAACTAAGGATAGTAAAGTGTATGAATTCGCTGGAAAGGAAGAGGCTACAAGGAGAACACTGGGAATCACAGTAGAAGGGTTTGGATAAGTGAAGGTTGTGAAGCTGGCAATGAAATGTGTAGAACACTCACAAGCAAGGAAGGAATAGGAAGACCACTAAGAGGATTAGATACCTAAACAAAAGTAGTCATAATAGGAGGGACATAAATGGAAATGCTAGAGATAGGCATCGAGGCAAGCAAAATAGGCTCAAGAGTAGAAACAAGAGGAGCCAATCCTGCTTCAAAAGCAACTTGATTCAAAAGTTTAACATGAGTATGGACAAGATGAGTAAGACCATACAAAAGATTAACATCATTACGGATCACTTTTTTAAGAGAATCAAAAGCAGCAATAGTTTCAGTGTTGTGATTTTCTTGTAAAAAAAAATTATGCATTTTATCAATCTCAATACCAAACCTATCAACTTGTTCATGGGAACTCTTAAAGCCTCATCCTCATCATGAGATGAGTGAGAAGAGTAATGCTCCTTAGAAGGATTAGGGTCAAGAGAAACCATAGGGCCACCAAGCTTTCAAAGAAGAGGAGAAGAAGAATCTAGATCAAAAAGAGCCATGAGTCTACAACTTCTCCTAACGGGAATGCTATAGGGAACACTAAAAGTAGTAAAGCTCATACACCAAACAAGGCAAGGAGACAATAAGAGATCTAACCTTATGATATGAATTATTTTTGATGTTTTGGTTGCTTTAGTAGGATAAACCTATGAGATCATAGAGAAGTTAATATAATTACACTCATTTATATATATATAATTAAGTTTGATATTATATTAATTGCATTCATGAATAGGCATGTCCCTTCTCTTCTCAATTTATTCCTCATACAAATTCAAAGAAATCAATGAATTTGGAAAACATATTCCACAAATTATGGCAATGCTTAGTACATTTGCAGCAATACTCCAAACCTAACATGGTATCACAGCCTAGTTGCAAATGTAAATTGAATCAAGGTTTGATTAGAGAGTATAAAATATTGTTCGTGCATTTCTTTGGTGAATGACGACCTGTAATAGTTCCATTTACGAGTCAAGGTGATTGGAGCACATTGTGATCCACATTCTAGTGATTTGGCATCCATCTCATCAACACATCAATTTAAGTGACATGCGTATTAGAATTGTAGATACCAAATTAAACCGGCTCACAGACTTTTTGTAGCCCACCTCTTGATCGTGATCCAACAAGCCCATTAAATCAGAGACTTGGATAACGCCCTGATCATCATATTGAGCATTGCACAAATTGTTGCACCCTTTAGATGACAAGAGGTTTGGTAAACCATGCATTGACCCCAGCCAACGCAGGCCTCCCATTCATGCCAAGTTGATTTGACATTGGTGAGAAGATTGTCATCATAGCATGTGGACATAGTTAGATCCAATCATCGTGGACTTGACATGAAAAATTTGTGTAGCTTCATTCATCATTGAGTTGTCAATTTAGCTCATCTCATTTAAGCATCCACATGCGGCTCCTCTACAGCAACATTCACAGAGTTGAGGCTTCTACACTTTTCAATTATCTCATTGACACCATTTTGAGATTTGATTTGGCATTCTACATCTACCCAGAATATGAATGCCATTGGTTCATGAGCCAAACCTCTCACCATTCTCGAACAATCCACATCAAATCGACCCACCATCTTGGTATCACCTACGAGCTTGGTCCAAGGTTGTCGATCACATATAGACCTTTGCGAGAAAGATCGAGAGTTGTCAACCCTTGAGAGTGTCATCAGATACAAAGGACAAGTGGAAGGGCACCCCACATGATTATCATCGAACAATGGGTGAAAGAACAAAAAGAAGACATGTAAAGTTGTATGGGAAGAAGGAATTGAATATTGAGATATATGTGGAAGATTTGGATGTCAAAATGACATATTAGTACCCTAACCCCTTCAATGTTAAATAAAGAATCATAGTCTACAAGTGGTGTCCTACACAAATTAGGTTTGGCTGATCAAACTCATTCTTCAATCTTGCACCTCCTCCGCAATGTTCGACCCATGTTTTACTAGACAATCTTATGAGAAGGGAAAAATTATTGTAAGAATAGATTGCCACCATGCAGAAAAGCCAACAAAAAAGAGAGTTAAGAAAGGCATCGAACATTAAGAGAATATTATTAAAGGTATGTATAATGTGTCTTAATATTTCTTTCTCCTTTCTATAAACAAGCATTAGATGGGATATTATAATTATATAATATATATGACTATATATATGATATCCTTAGAATATAATGTATATAAGTGATCATTTCACTTTGATATTGTATTTATTAAAGATATTTGATGTTTTATAGATATCAATATTATCTCTTACTATCTCATATGGTAAAGTTGATTGTGTGTGTGTGTGTTTATGTGTGTGTGTGTGTGTGTGTGTGTGTGTGTGTGTGTACATATATACACATACATATATAATGAAATCCTAAGAAATAATGAATGATATGATATCCTCCATAATATCAAGTGGAATTCAAGATAAGGAGAAAGATAAGTTCTTGTTACTTCTTGTGAACTAACTTCATTTACTTTTGTAGTTAAATTTTTCTATATGAGTTATTTGCCTCGATCTTTTCTAAGAATATCATTGTAGGAAAAGAAACTGATTTTAGACTCAAAGGGAGATTGAGATTCAAAGGGAGGCTAACATTTCAGGCAACCTTGAAAGAGAGGGAGTGTATAGAGGATATGATTCAGTCAACCTTCGGTGATCTCAGTCATATTGATTCAAAGGGAGTAAACCATATTGAGATGGATTCTCTAGTAATCAATAAATTGTAGTAGTCAAGAGGACTACAATTCATGAATATATCTTATGACTATGTAATGAGCCTACCCCCTGTGTAAATCATGAGGAAGTGACAACTTCCAAATGATCACCAGTTGAAGATGTAGAAGTTTTTGAATGGTGATGATCTTACAATAACTTAATTTTCTATTATGATGGATATCTTATGATGTCTATGCAGATCATGATAGATTATACTTTGCTTAGTAGATGTTTATATGGTAAGCATTATGAGAATGCGTGTGCACATACCTTATAAACATTTTTGTGTACATGGAGAATGTTATTGATATTCTGGAAGGCCATTACTCAGAGCACTTGTTGAATATCATAAGTCTTGATATTTTGGAAGACCATTACTCACAAAGCACTTGGTGAATATCATGCATCCTAATGTTCTGGAAGGTCATTTATTCACAGTATTTGGTGAATGTCTTGCACGCATTTTGGAAGGTCATTACTCAAAGAGTATTTTGTGAATATTATTGATATTCTAGGGGGAAAATACTCATGATATCATATGTGATACCAAAACTTTTTGAATACTTGCTGGATATTGAATGTCGATATTCTAGGAGACCAAGACTAGTGATATCAACTGTGATATCAAAATGTTGAACATCTTCTGATCAAAGATATTCGTATAGTACATTTAATTAATATAATGTCATGTGTTTATCCTCCCTAGCTAATTGGGAGTTTTGATGTTTTGTTAGCTTTAGTATGATGAACTTGTGAGATCATAGAGATGTTAATATAATTACAATGATATATATATATATATATATATATATATATATATATATATATATATATATATATATATATATATATATATATATATATATATATATATATATATATATATATATATATATATATATAAAATTAAGTTTGATGTTATATTAGTTATATTGATGAATAAACATGTCCCATGACATGTCTCTTCTCAATTTATTCCTCATAAAAATTCAAAGAGATCGATGCATTTGGAAAACATATACCACAAATTATGGGAATGCTTAGTACATTTGCAAGATCTCCAAATATAAAAACTATAAAGCATGTAAAAAATAAAAGATAATGTTGAATGAAAGATCTAATGCTAAATCAAAAGTGGAAATGTTGGTAGTCGGATTCACGAATAAATGTGGTGTGGGAAATATGACTCAAGGATACAAATCCTAAGTTCATTACATAACCCACCTACATATGCAAGTGTGTGATATAGGAAGGGGTAAATAAGGAAGAGATATGGTGCAGTAGCACCCATAAAACAAAGGCACAATAAGAGGCTCCATAAGTATAGAAGACATTTAATTACTCATTATGATCTTTCAAATGTATTTTGAATCCATTTGAGTCAATGTATAAGGTTAAATAAAGTCATTTGTAATAGATTGTCCAAGTTGTCTAGTATGGTCAAATTATGTAAATAAACCAATAGAAGGGTAAAATGTCATAAAATGTCATATTTGATATGTTATTAGGTGTCTTATAAGTTTTATAGTTCATTTGTAGGAAAATACAAAAGTTGTCAAATATGTAAGTAAATATTGTTATAAAATGTGACAATATGAAAAAGATGACATAAGAGAGAAGGTGAAAGGTCATAGGAGGTATCCAATAGGTTAGAGGAATTTAAAGGACATTAAAATACCATGTAATGGTTTTGATTTACAGATTTGAATGGTTGGAAAACCTTTTGAGGAGAATAGAATAAAAGGAGGTTTTTTTTAGCAAGTTTTATGTTAGTTTTTTGTGTAATTTTCCAAAAAACCGACTGTTGTTTCTATTGGTAAAAATTCATATGAAAAGATACAGATCTGAACTTATATTTTCAGAAATTTATTTGAGTTATATTTCTTTTGGTTTTGGTTTGGTTAACTTTCATTGTGATTTGAAGAAGTTATGAGCATTTGAGTGCAGACTGGTCTGAACCTGATTTTTAATGTAAGTAGTTTTGGAAAAAGAGTAATAGCTTTTATTATAGTCACCATTTTGAGCTATAACTTTGGGAAAACGTGTTTAACTGCTATATATACTCTCTCATAAAATTAAGCGGTTTTATCTCTTCATTTGTGAAAGTTATTAATGGTTCTTCAGAGAGTTTATATTCTATCCTAGATGATTAAGTTGGTAAAAGGTCCTTAATTGATGTGTAAGAACACATTGTTGAAGCCTCTTGAGTAGTAATCCCAAAAAAGGCATGCATAATTTTTGGTATCAAAGCTTGGAAAAAGGTATGGGCAAAGGTGAGTTTGTTAGTTTGTGTAAGTTGTGACAGATTGAAAAGAGAACCTATGGGTTTCATATTGCGATTTTCAGAAAAAGAAGGAAGAGGCAAATAAAAGAGAAGAGGAAGCTAGAATAAAAAAAGAGATAGAAGAGAAAATAAAATTCTTAATAAGGAAACTTAAAAAAGGGGAAGAAAGTTTAGAAAGACTAAAAGAGGAATTGAAGAGAAATATGGACAAGGAAATTAGTGATTTGGAGCAGTCATTCATTGTGGATACGAAGGTATGTGAAGATGGAATAGAGAACCCAATTACCAATGAAGAGAAGACTTGTCCATTGGAAGGACAAAGTGAAAAAATTGGTGCTGATATAAAAAGTTTGAAGAAAATAGTTCTTGATGAACCTTATGATGAAAAGGTTATTGAAGATAGGAAAGAGATGGAAGTGCTAGTTGTCAATGAGCCTTATGATGAAAAGGTTCATAAATCTGGGAAAGATATGGATGTGACAGTTGTTGATGGAACCATGGGATGGTATTTGAAGTTAAGTAAGCAAGTGGTATGGCCTATCAAAAAGCTAATAGTAGCAGCAAGGAAGAAGACTTGTGATGAAGCCAAGAGGATAGAGAAGGCTCAAATAGTGATGAATTTGTCTCCAAGCATGGAGATATTGCAACACAAAGACATTGAAAGAAAAGGATGCAAAGGTTCCTATAGTGAACTAAATTGATGAATTGATATATGATGAGGTCCCATTTATTTTTCTTAATACATTTATTGCAAGGAGGCAAAAGTTCTACTTGTATTCTTATGTGGAAGAGGTCTATGAAGATATGAAAATTGACTTGAGTACTTGCCAAGAGTACAAACAACAAATACCAAAGAATTGGAAGACAAGAAAGAGGAAGGACAATCCAAGGGACTTTGATTCTTTTGCTCTTAGGAGTATGGTGCAGTAACACCCATAAAACAAAGGCACAATACGAGGCTCCATGAGTATAGAAGACATTTAATTACTCATCATGATCTTTCAAATGTATTTCGAATCCATTTGAGTCAATGTGTAAAGCTAAATAAAGTCATCTATAATAGATTGTCCAAGTTGTCTAGTATGGTCAAATTATGTAAATAAACCCATGGAAAGGGAAAATTTCATAGAGTGTCATATTTGATATGTTATTAGGTGTTTTATAAGTTTTATAATTCATTTGTAGGAAAATACAAAAAATGTCAAATATGTAAGAAAATATTGTCATAAAATGTGATATTATGAAAAAGATGATATAAGGAAGAAGGTGAAATGTCATACGAGGTATCCAATGTGAATGTGGATAAAGGAGACACAAGAAATACTAAGTCTGCTCCTTTAGCATTCATTGCCTCTTACAAATTATAGCAGATATAAATATATAGTTGCAGAATTATACATCAAATAAAGGATATTGTATATACTAGTTGGTGTTGATAAAGACCATCTTCAGCAAAGTACAAAGGCTTCATATCAGATTTAATTGTTTAGAATTTGTAGAAACTTTACATGGTATCAAAGCTCTAGTAGTCAAACCTAAGCTCTGCAAATTGACAATCAGATTTAAAATATCTAGCAACTCCTTCTACCTTAAATGGCTAGCACAATCAGACCCGAAGATAGGTTTGATGGAAAAGAACACTTCGTTGCTTGGAAATTTAGAATTATGATGATTTTTGAAGACAATGATGTAATACAATTTGTTGATAAAGAATCCAAGAGACATGATGCTAATCCTCATAAAACTACATCGATTAAATGAAACAGGAAAGCCATGCAAATCATATTAGATGGGGTTAAAAATGAAATAGTACCTATGCTAATGAAACATCAAACAACATTTAATATGATGAATGCATTATTAAATGTATGAGGTTAATAATGCGACTAGAACCCTTGCACCTAAAGAGGCAACTAAATCATATACAAATAAAGAAGGGAGAACCTATGAATTCTTACTTCCTTAGGGTGGCTAGTCAAAGAGATGAACTTGCAAGTATAGGGACCATAATTGAAGACAAAAAGCTAATACTTATGCCTATAGATGGGTTACTGGAATCATGGGAAACATTCTCACAAGGAGTAGTGCTAGAGACAATCTCCCAAACTTAAATAGACTTAAAGGAAGTTTCCTTCAAGAAGAATCTAGGAAACTTAAGAAGTGAGGAAAATTGAAAACTAAAGATGAAGAACTTCATGTTCTCAACACAAATTCCTATAAACGTAAGAAGAAGCACTTCAAGAAGGGTAATCAAAGAAAAGACAAACCTATAAAAAATTTATCCAAAATAAAATGCTTCAAATATGCAAAATTTGGACACTAAAGATCTAATTGCCCTGAGAATACAAAGCAGCAAGTAAACAGTACAAATGTTACTAGCAAAGAAGAAAACTATGATCCTAAGAATCGTGTATTGTATTCTACACTATCAAGTGAAGCATCAAGAAAGCATGGGTAATTGATAGTGGATCATCTCGACACATTACAAGATACAAAGAAGTACTAGACTCAATATTAAAATAAGTTGATGGCGAAGTTACCATAGGTGATAATTCCTCTCATTCAGTCAAAGAAATTGGGAACTACACCTTGAAACTAAAGTCAGGTATTTTTCTACTTTTTAAATACTCTAAGTACCAAGAATAAAGAGGAACCTAATCTCTGTTATAGCACTTGAAGATGATGGACATAATGTTGCATTCATGGATGATAAAGTAATGACCTAGTCTAAGAACTCTTCATTTAAGAAATCAAAGTTGTTGGTCAAAGAAAGGGATTCTTGTATGAACTAAATATAGAACCTAGTCAACCTATTCAAGCCTTAATTCATGAAGTTGCTGATATAAATGAAATATGGCACAGAAGGTTAGGACATCTAAATTTCAAAGCATTATCGACTATGGAGAAGATGGTTACTAGTTTACCTAAGTTGAATAAAGATCATTCAAGCATATGCAAAGGATGCGCTCTAGGTAAGAACACCGAAAGTCCATTTCATAATAGCACTAGAAAAACTAACAATGTTTTGGAATTAGTCCACTCGGATTTATGTGGACCTATGTCTATTCCTTCTCTTAGAGGATTCTAGTACTATATACTTTTTATAGATGACTTCTCTAGGAAAACTTGGATTTACTTCTTAAAATGTAAAGAATCAGAAGAAATCCTTAAGAGATTTAAAGAATTCAAAACCTTAACTGAAAACTTATCAAGACACAAAATTAAAACTCTTAGGACTAATAATGGAGGGGAATATACTTCAAATTTGTTTAAAAAGATTTGTAAAGAAGCAAGAATTAAGAGGGAATACATTGTTCCTTATAAACCATAGCAAAATGGGGTAGCAGAAAGGAAGAACAAAACAATTATAGAAGCAACAAGAGCTATGATATTTGATAAAAATTTAGAATATTATCTTTGGGCAGAAGCCTCTTGTACTATTGTCTATATTCAAAACAAAAGTCCTCACCCTCACCTTAGAGATAAAACTCCTAAAGAAGTCTTTACTAAGGTTAAACCTAATATAAGCCATCTTAGGATATTTGGGTGCCCGGTATACATTCACGTTCTGAAAGAAAAGAGAACTAAGTTAGAACCCTCCTGGAGGAAAGGTATTTTTGTCAAGTATAGTGAAACATCTAAAGCATACAAAATTTTCATACCTGGTCAAAAAAACATTGAACTTAGTTTGGATGTAATATTTGAAGAAGATTTAGCATTCAAAAGAGCCCTTAGTTCTGAAGATCCCACACATTTACCTAGTTCTAAAGAAAAGCATGAATCTGAGTTTCAGAGGGAGAACATTGAAGAAATTGAAGATGAAATTCAAAATCTTAATCTTGAAGAAACTCAAAATCCTAAGAAAAGACCACTTTGGACTATTAAGACTATAGAGGAAGCACAAGACTTCACTACACCATCTGGAAACTTCAGAGAAAGCAAAAGACCCAAAAGATTTTCTAGTTATGTAGCAAACATGAGTGATTTTTCTAAATGAGAACCAACCAATGTTTTAAATGCTATTAAACTTATAATTTGGAAAGATGTTATGACAAAAGAATACCAATCCATTATTAAAAATAATGTTTGGGAAATTGTTCCTGTTAGTGTAGTTTTTTTTTTTTTCTATTTTGCTAGGTTTTTCCTACACTTTTAATAATCTCGCTTAGGTTAATAAAGCATGTCTTATTAGGTGAATGGTTGTGAGGTGTCACCTTTCTACATGTGAGCATCCATTAGCTATCTTGGGAAGATACTTTTTTATCTTTAGTCCAATAGATGGTTGCTCCTCATTGGTTGGTGTTGCCACCTCCTCCCTCTTCCTAGCCTATATAAGCATGCTACCTGGCTTGTATTTGTATCTCTTATTTTTGTATCCTCTTAATGCTATTTTGCTTCCAGCATTTGCATTACTCTCTTGGAGACTAACTCTATGATGCTATTTTGATTTTCTATCATTTGCATTCATAGTTTAGATATTTACTCTTTGCACTAGTTTTCTGGGTTATTAATCTTATCAGATTCTAACATGGTATCAGAGCTTTTCTATGTGCAAGAGTAGATTTTAGTTTCCTTATTTGAGAGATTCGGGGCAGGGGGGGGCAAATAAACTTTATTGTAATTTTTTGAAAAATGAAGTATGCTCTTCTCTTGCATCTTTGGATGATCCTGAGAATCAGAAAAGTTTTGACAAAAATGATTTTTCTCTGGGTTTCAATCTCAAATCTGACAACCAATTTGCATATTTGGAGTTTTCAATCAGTTTTGTAGGTTCTAGCATGCCATTGATGGACTTGAGAAGCTGATCTAGCATTTGCATGTCATATTTTGGTTGCTAGGGTCAGTTTTTGATTTTTGGAGCCATTTTTTACTGTTAAAGGCATCTGATTTACATGAAAACAATTTTTTGGAGCATTTTCAGTCCAAACGGACATCACCATTGGATCTAGAAGGCCGTTTGTAGTCAGGATTCATATAAAGCTTGTCATTTTTGGACACAGGGCAATTTTGGGGATTTTTTGAAGCCTCCAGGTCTGTCGTACGGATCGTACAGATGTAGGGTCGGAGAAAAATTTTTTAAAAATAAATTTTGGGCGCACCACCTACGCGTAGCCTGCAGCGGCTGTAACCGACAGCGCCACCCTGGGGCTGCCGCGGCCCGGCTGCCTCCCGTTCTCCGCCCGCGGGCCACTCCGACGCCGCCCCTGTGGCCACCTCTGCCAGCGCTGCTTTAGTTTCCGCCGCCTCTGCCCATCTCCAGCACCGCTCCGCTAGCTCTGCGGATCTGTCAACATTTGCAGCCACTGCAAGGGTGACACGTGGCCTAGGTGCCACATGGCACCTTTCCACGTGGACCCGCCACATCACCCTGCCACATGGTATCCATTTTTGCTGCGACGGGCCAGGGGCTGTCAATTTTAATGCCGTGTTTTGCTGACATCAGCATGATGTCATCCTGCATCAGTACCTTCTTGCACCTCTCCTGGGTCATTTTGGACCTACCTTCGGTTTTTTGGCCATAACTTTTGCATATGGAGGTATTTTTTCGATCCAAAAGAAGTGCCAAAAAGCTGGTTCTGAGATGGAGATACTGGTATAGGTGTTTTTGAATTTTGATGCAGTTTGATTGCCTGTTATGGCATTCAAAGCTAGATGTTCTATTTTGCACTCCAGGAGGCGTATCTTGAGCTTCCAATCTCCGATTTTGGACTTCTTTATATTGCTGGAAAGCTCTTTCTGTGCTCTTTCCAGTGATGCTAGTTGTTGTTCCAGATTTTGTTCTAGACACATCCTATTCAATCTTTTGCATTTTAGCATTCTGGTGGATATTCTGTTTGTTTCAGGTCTGGAGATCAATTTTGTTGCTTCAGTTGCTTCGTTTTAGGCTTTACCTTATGTTGTTTCAGCCTTATTTTTTTCTGATCATTGTTGATATTCATTGTAAGCATCTTTATGCAACACACTAAGATAAAGTGCCACTCTTGTGTTTCAAGATCCTTTTCATCATTGTGATTTGTTGTACTCGCACTATTATATAAAGTGCCATGGGGGGGATAGTTGTTTGCTGCTTATAGGCCCTCTTTCTCTAATTCTTCATGCAGTGTCGATGACACATGCCTTTATTTGTGTTTGTACCTCACTCTCGATGTGTTTGGCTCCTGTGTTGTAGGAGATTTTTGGCCCATCTTTTCAGCTGCCTGTCACCTCACCTACCTTAAGGGGAGGTTATATTGTTGTTCTATGCTTCTTTGGTTGATGGTTCATGCCTTCTATTTCCATAGAAGTTCCTTTGGTTGATGGTTCATGCCTTCTATTTCCATGGAGGTTCTATAGATTAGCATTTTGACAGAGTTTTGCGATTCTTCATGCTTCAGTGATGCTGCTTCTTCATGATCACTCCTTGTTCCTATTTTAGGGGACAATTTCCCTAGCGGGAGACTTCTTCAGTTCTTCACTAGGTTCTTACCTCTTTTTGGGGGAGGTTTTTTCCCATGTGGTTTTCTCTCTTTCCTTGCTTTCAGAGGTTGCATCTTCTTGCATTGTACTTGGGTACCTAACATGGCCTCGTTGCCGGGACCCATTTCTACATCCACCTAAGCTTCGCTTATGGGGGGGTGTTAGTGTAGTTTTTTATTTTTTCTATTTTTCTAGGTTTTTCCTACACTTTTAATAATCTCGCTTAGGTTAATAAAGCATGTCTTATTAGGTGAATGGTTGTGAGGTGTCACCTTTCTACATGTGAGCATCCATTAGCTATCTTGGAAAGATACTTTTCTATCTTTAGTCCAATAGATGGTTGCTCCTCATTGGTTGGTGTTGCCACCTCCTCCCTCTTCCTAGCCTATATAAGCATGCTACCTGGCTTGTATTTGTATCTCTTATTTTTGCATCCTCTTAATGCTATTTTGCTTCTAGCATTTGCATTACTCTCTTGGAGACTAACTCTATGATGCTATGTTTATTTTGTATCATTTGCATTCATAGTTTAGATATTTACTCTTTGCACTAGTTTTCTGGGTTATTAATCTTATCAGATTCTAACAGTTCCAAGGCCTGAAGAAAAATCTGTTGTTTCTTCTAAGTGGATATTTAAAATCAAGCATGCTACTGAAAGTAGCATTGAAAAATATAAAGCCAAATTCATTATTAGGGGATTCTCTCAAAAAGAGGGAATTGATTATGAAGAGACCTTTGCTCCAATTGCCGGATACACCTTTGTAAGAGCAGTTCTAGCTATTGCAACATTGAAGGGATGGAAAGTACATAAGATGGATGTGAAAACAACATTTCTGAATGGAAAGATTACAGAAGAGGTATATTTGGAACAACATGAAGGATTTGAAACTCATAACCCTAAAGTCTTCATTTGCAAGCTCAAGAAAGCTCTCCAAAGGCATGGTAAGAAAGAATTGATATGTATCTCTCCAGTTTAGGATTCTCCAAAAATGAAGTTGATCCAAATCTCTATTATAAAAAGGATAAAGATGATATGATAATTTTGATACTATATGTTGATGATTTACTAATTATAGTTGATGATCATCTTATAGATTAATGCAAGAAAGATCTAATCAAAGAATTTGAAATGAAAGATTTAGGACTCCTTCATTACTTCCTAGGACTGGAAGTATGGTAGAATTCTGACAGCATCATACTTAATCAAGGAAAGTATACATTAGACATCTTGAAGAGATTTGGAATGTGGAATTGCAGACCTATGTCTTCTCCAACGGAGACTAATCTACACAAACTTAAGAAAGCAATTACAGAATCACCCTCCATAGATTCTACTCTTTATAGACAGATGATTGGGTCTCTTATGTACGTGGTAAATGCAAACCCTGATATTTGTTATGATGTTAATGCTTTAAGTCAATTTATGTGTGAATCTAAGAAGATTCACCTAGTTGCAGTCAAACACATTATGAGATACTTACAAGGCACTCTTAACCTTGGGCTCAAGTATGAGAAAGTTGACTTGGACTTACATGGGTACATGGACTTAGATTGGGCCAGAAGTGTTACTTATAGGAAAAACACTTTGGGATGTTGTTTCAGTTTAGGCTCAGTGACAATAACTTGGATATGCAAAAAGCAAGCATCAGTAGCACAGAGTTCTATAGAAGCTTAATACATTGCCACAACAATGGCCTCTTGAGAGGCAATTTGGCTTAGAAAGTTAATTGTGGGATTATTTGGTCAAGCCATGAATCCTACTATTATTCACTGTGATAATCAAAGTTCCATCAAGCTTTATGTAAATCCAATTTTCCATGACAGGTCCAAGCATATTGAGATTCCTTACCATTATGTAAGAGATATGGTAGATAGGAATACTATAAAATTAGAATACATTTGCACTGCAGATCAGATAGTACATATTCTTACCAAACCTCTCTCTCGAGTGAAGATGGATCACTTTAAGAAAAGACTTGATATGGTTGAATTATAATACATTTGTATCCTTTAATTATTAATGAAATAATTTTGAGTTAAAATTATTATTGTCGGGCTATTGACTATTATGGGCTCCACCACTTGTATTCATTATTTAAGAGGTGACAATCTCTGAGATAATAAACACTTGTATAAAAGACATTATGAGAGATGACAATCTCTTAGATAATGTGTTGAACAGTAGAGAACTACTATCAGATCTCGATGAGTTCAAGATCACATTGTGATATAGACATTTTTATGCCTATGAGTCAAAACTTGGATAAAGGATGAATTTAATCATTCTCCAGATTTTATCTTGTGAACTGGTAGATCTTAACTCAAGGCCATACTATGATATAGGCCTACTAGTACCTATGAGTCACAACTTGGATAAAAGAAGAAATTAATCATTCTCTAGATTTTATCCTATATGTTGCATTCCATGCAATATTGTTATCACTAATATAACTGATAAGTCATATCATAGGTATAGTAATATGATATTGTATCATGTGTTCAATGATACCACATGCTTAGAAGATTTAGATAAATATGGAGTATCAATATATGCTTATTCATCTTAATTGATGTTGCTAGATATGTTATCTCTCAATATAATTATCAAGTTAAGCGGAAGCATTAATTTTATAACACTAGTATATCATACTGGTCTAATTAGAGATCGTACAGATTTGTTCTTGCATAGAATCCCTTAGTAAGTTAGTCCTATAAATAATTGTCTTCTCCTTACTAGATATCAGCATCTCCTTTGGCCATAGTTAAAGACTAACTAATCGTCTTGGTTAGTTTATATATTAGAAATATGTCTCCTTGTAAAGTCGTTGATTTTAAGAGAGAAATTAAGGCCAATTTTGGAAGGGACGTGTCCTTTCTAAGGACATGCCCCTTGGTTACTATATTTAAATAGGGAGTGAATGTGGATAAAGGACACACAAGAAATACTAAGTTTGCTCCTTTAGCATTCATTGCCTCTTACAAATTATAGTAGATATAAATATATAGTTGTAGAATTATACATCAGATAAAGGATACTGTATATACCGGCTGGTGTTGATAAAGATCATCTTCAGCAAAGTCCAAAGGCTTCATATCAAATTTGGTTGTTCAAAATTTGTAGAAACTTTACATCCAATAGGTTAGAGAAATTTAAAGGACATTAAAATATCATGTAATGGTCATGATTTATAGATTTGAATGGTTGGAAAACTTTTTGAGGAGACTAAAAATGAAATGAGGTTTTGTTTGCAAGTTTCATGTTAATTTTCTGTGTAATTTTCCAAGACCCTGACTGTTGTTTCTATTGGTACAAATTCATATGAAAAGATACAAACCTAAAACTTATATTTCTGGAAAGGAGTTTGAGTTATCTTTCTTTTGGTTTTGGTTTGGTTGAATTTCATTGTGATTTGAAGAAGTTATTAGCATTTGAGTGTAGACTGGTCTGAACCTAATTTTTTGTGTAAGCAATTTTAGAAGACATATAAATTTTATTCTAGTTATAATTTTGAAGTATAACTTTGGAAAAACATGTTTAACTGATATATATACTCTCATAAAAGGAATTGGTTTGATATCTTCATTTGTGAAAGTTATTAATGGTTCTTTGGAGAGTTTATACTCTATCCTAGATGAATAAATTGGTAAAAGTTCCTTAATTAATGTGTAAGAATGCATTGTTGAAGCCTCTTGAGTAGTAACCCCAAAAAATATGTTTATAAGGTGTACCTCTGCATCAAGATACCTTTCAATCCCAATTCTAGAGGACTAGGTCTAGAGAGATTAGTGCTAAAAGAACAAATAAGGAGCACTAATGCAAATTGGATCTAGGAAGAATAGGTGAAAGATATCTAAAATCTTTAAGGACCCTTAATATGTGTATATGTGCTAGATATAGATGTGTTGAATTGACAAAGAAAGGAAAGGGAACTCGGCTTTTGAAATTTGTTTTGTGCTCATTGTAGTGATCAAAATGGGAGGAAATCTTCAAATTTGGGCCTGAAATTGTGAGGGGAAAATTGGTACATCATGGGTGAACTAGCGCATCAGGGGTGCAGTGCGACCCTAATTGACTATGTCCAATATTGATTTTGTTTTCACATTTTCAAAGAAAGCTGGAAATGGTACTCTAATCAACAACCTATTCATCAGTTTGATATCTACAACCTGCAATAAAAAGAGGTTTTTGTTATTGATGGGGGGTCTGCCTTGGTCAAACCCCAATTTAGGAATAATTAAAATAGCATGAATGTAAAGTAAATGTATGAATTCACCTTACAAAGGAGAATATGTTGAATTGAATGCAATGTGTTTGACTTCACCAATAGATTTAGACCAAGAAGATGAACATAGATGGATGTAGAAGATGTGCCAAAGAATCTTGAATATATTAAAAAAGATCTTGAAGATAAACTCCTTCAATTACTTGAATGCTTGAATCCTTGATCTTCAATGGCGGAATGCTTGAATAGATGCTTGAAAGCTTGAAACTTTAATGTTCAAGAGTTTGAATGCTAGGATGTTTGATTGCTTGATGATTAAATTACTATGAAAAATGGAGCAAATGGAGGGGTTTATATAGAGATCAGAATTAACTAACTCCCGCAGGCCGGCTGTCATAGAAGTTAACACTCGATTATCTGAAACATGAAACCTAGACAAAAGGGCCAAAATAGGGCCTCATCAAGGGTACAGTGCACCCTTGACTAGCCTATTAGGGGTGTAGTGCACCCTTGATGCATCAGGAGTGCAATGTGCCCTTGATTGTCAAGTGCACAAACCTTGGGAACAATCTAGGGACCCCAAAACAGGTGTCATAACCCAAAAATCAAGTTCAAATTCTAAAGAAACCCTGTTTCGGTGCAAGGAGTAGATTCCAAGTGGAAAGGTGGATGGAAAGGAAGGAGCTAGGGGAAATAGATCCTATCTCAAGCTTGTCACCATGAAAATATGAGCTTTAAAGAGGATCTATTAGGTTTTGCCCCAATTCCACCTAGGAGAAATGATGGAAAAGGGAAAAAGAAATGAAAGAGAGAGGGAAAATGATGATCTTGCATTAAATAGGTGCTAAACCTTCGTTAAATTAGAGTGCTTCCAATTTAAGATGGTACAGTAGGATTGGTTTTGCTCCCATTTTACCTTAACATCAACTGCAAGGTAATTTCTTCTGCACATTTCTTGTTCTGCGACTCGCATCTCTCTCTTGTTGATCGATAGTTTGGAGATAATAACATGTTTTGTTTCTAGCAACAATTCTCATCTAATGATTATTATATTTTGGTTTATTCTTGAGCTATATGTTTGAGTGTGTATCAAGTAAAGCTTATGTTTTCTATACATTCTAAGTTGGGTGCTTGTTCATAAGTCTTTTGGAGACCTATGCTTAATCAGGAGTAGTGTTTTTTCTACTATTTTTGTATCAGGCTCTTGTAAGGGACTGTTTCAAAGTTAATGAAAAAGCCTTCAATATGGCATTAAAATTTTCGTGTATGAAATGATGGGAAAGTTTGAAAAGGGAAAAATTCAGCGATTTTACTGAAGGCTTTAATACATCCAACATCTAGCGACATTTCTTCATTCACGCAGAGCAAACCAATCTTCAAAGCTTTGTGGAGAATTCAAATTTATCATTGAATAACATCGTACAACAAGTTGAAGGGAGATGTGAAGGATACCAGAAAATTTTGGAATTTCACACAAAATTGGATGGATTAAAGAAGCATGCAAAGTTGGAATACTGGGCAATGGCATAGTATCCTACCATTTTATAAAGATCAAAATCTGGAAAAGATAAACATGAGATAAGATTTCCTTTATCCTTGAATAATTAGTTGGTAATCATATCATGGAAAATAATGCATGATTTTTTGCATTAATGTATATATAATTTATGATAGATTGATTTTATTAATCTCTCTTGTTTGTAGGATGCAACAAGATGAGATGAGGATGTTGCTTACTAAATTGGATTAATTTGCATATGAGATTCAAAGGGAGCTTGTGCTTCAGAAGGAGATGTACAACCTCATAGGAAGGTTACATTCTCTTGCTTATTGTTGTGCTCAAAATAATTCTTGATTAAGAAGGAGAATTTATGGAATCACTATAAAAAAAATTACATTATAATATTTTGATTTTAAGACTCTTAATGGAAATGAGTCTAAACTGTGATTGCATGTCTTGCTGATTATAAGTTCTTATTCATAATTTGTTAGTAAAGACAATCTGATAACTCTTCCACTCTGCGAGTGATCATCATGTGGAGAGAATCCATGATGACATCACGTGGAGTGAATCCATGATGGGAGTTGGATGTCATGTTGAGAGATTCCATGACAGATCACATTGAGAGAGTCCGCGATAAAATGCTGATTGTAAACCTTACTAACTTGTCATGTTGAAAGATACCATGACAGCATCACGTTGAGTGAATCCGTGATGATAGTTTATTATGATTTTTGTCAAGTTTCATGTTGAGTGATTCCATGAATGAGTAATTGTTATAGGTTTTCATGTTGAGTGATTCCATGAATTGTATAGGATCTATGGAATTAGATTTCATGATTGATATTTTGGTTACAGCTCTGTGTGACTATTCAACTAAAGACCTCTCTCTTGCTTAGAGGGAGTGTTAAAGATTGTACGTGAAATAGAGATCCGTATCTCTCAAAATTTGGATGTCATTACCATTATGGTCACCTTCAGTTGAAAATGACATTTATTGTAATATTAACTGTAAATGACATGTGTCATTCATATGTGTTGAGGCACCAATATTTGAAGAGTTGTAATTAATTATAGGAGTCATGAGAAATTGAAGAGACTTTTGATTGTTATCTAAGTGATCTCTTTATTGGTTATATATTTTGCTTCAAGTGAAAGGATTGTACACTTGAACATTTTGTTATCAATAAAGAAGATCTTTTATTGTGTGGCTGAGTTTTTCCCTTCATTCTAGAAGGGTTTTCCCAGGTTATTTCTAGTGTTTTATTGTTTCAGTTTTGACTATTTTCTTATTGCTCTTTATCATTGATCTGTGGGCTCAAGATTTAACAAATCAACTATTGGTAATACATTGACAAGTACTCAAGGCAATCTCTTAACTGAGAATTATTACAACTCACAAACATAACACCAAAAAAAAAGGGATTATGGCATTGTTATCATATTTGGGACTGTCAAGGGTAACATAGGACTCTGCGAGCTATTAAGAGATTTGGAAATGATTCCTTTAATACTCATTATGGACATGGATCATATGGAGGAATGTGTGAGTTGCAAGATAGCAGTTTTATTTTGACAACTCACATTGATCTTAGATAGTCAACTATTAGCATGCTATCAGGACTAATAATATTCAAATGATGAATCTTAGATATTAGAATGTAAAGATAGTATATCTTCAGCTACAATGAAACTAGTTAACTGTGAAGACAGTATATCTTTAGTTGCAATGAAACTAGTTCACTATGAAGACAGCATATCTTCAGTTATAATGTAACTGGTTAACTGTGCCTATACATAGAATGGAAGGTCAAAGGCCTTTGGTAAAATTAAATTTGATCAAAGCTTCAGTAAAGAGAGTTTTCATGTAAGGAGAAACAGGTCTTTCACATTATGTTGTTCTTGTCATAATTTATTTCTTTCAGCATGTAGAGTGTACTGGAAGGAACTTCATCACAGTTGATCATACATAACGGTGCCTAGCATTACCAGATGGGGATATGCATTGAACAGCTACAATGAAGCTAAATAAAGATATATTAAATAAGTGGAAATGGCAGCTGAGATGAATGACATGGGAAATGTAATAACATCATATGAAAAGGATTCAAGATACAACATGTTTATTGACATGGGATGATTATCTTCCTTGACTGGGGATTTAGTACAGATGGTGTGAAGAAAGGAATGAGACAGAGACCAGCATAGAACATCAGAAACAACAGAAGAGCATGACTGTGAGCAGCTGCCGAATAGCAAGCTAGAAACTAGTCAGTCAAGGTGGCATGAAACAAAACTTTATCGAAGGCCTCTAAAGAAAGGCAAGACATGAGTAGAATTTTCTTTCATTGTTTAGAGGAGAAAACTCACAAAGGACTCTCCAATCATAATACTAAGTTCCCTCTTAACCTTGCAAGCATCACAAACCTTAGTAATAAGGTCTTTCCCAATAGTTTTGAGCACTTGCCCATTATGAACAAGCTAAGGACTTTCAGACAGATTTTTCTCGAAAGGCAAGCTTTTAAACACAACTTGTTCCTTGCATTAGGAACTACTCATGAAGTTACACATAGACTCATAGTACATTCCAACACCAACTCAGACCTCATTGTATCATCGGAGTACACCTTCTCATGAAAATTTCACATAACTAGGAGAACATGATGCAAGAGCATCTGGGTCTGTAGGTAATCATGCATTTTCCAAAAACAAATTTGTGAAATTAGAGTTTTCTACTTTAGGCAGATTTCACTCACTATAGGTTGTTTTTAAAAAAAAATTGATTTTCAGAATTGGTGAAGGCTACAGAAAAATTCTTTGAGGGGAATTTAAATAAAATAATTTTAGAAATGTTCTAAAGAATTCAAGACATAATTCCTCCTCACAGTTTTCAAGAAATTAATTTTCTTTGACTGTAAATACTAAAAAAAGTTTTATGAAAAATTTAAATTTCATAGATTTGTCTAGAATATGGCAAATGGATTTGCTAGAAGTGTTTCCCCTTGATAGTAGCTCTATTACTGTATCGTCCAGATAGCACCAAATACAGTCTCTCTAACTTGTCTCCCCTAGATGATTGCTTTAGAAGTTTCCCATCTTCGTAGCAGTCAACATGGATATATTCTCACATATTCACCAATTTTCAGATTTTTTCAAGCTCCTGGTGAAAGTTACTTAAAATTTTGATTTTTTTGGCACCGGATACACACATCCAAAGTTCTGAATTGATTATTTTAAATTGGCTAGGCATTATGAGTATGAACACTTCGCAAAGATGACTATTTTGCAGATTAAATAGAGGAATGTAAAATACCTCTTCTTGAATTTTAGTAGGGACAATGCAGATTTAAAACTAGATTTTATATAATTGTGGACAAAGGTTAAAAATAACACCATACTAGATAAAAATTCAGTTCTAAAAGGAGCATTTTAGAGGTAAGTTTTGGGAGAAATGAACCAACCTTTAAAGAGAATGAGATCCCATATATAATTGAGTTTTTTAGGGGACAAAAATAAATTTTGAAGAAGGCTTTGTAATGACAGAATCTTGTGAATGAATGTGTGGTGCCACATGCTGAGCACTATTATTTAAAACAATAAAGAATACAAATTAAAGAAAGGGATGTGAAACACCTTTGCTGGAAGAAATGATTCTCTCATTTGCTAGGAAAATGGTGTCTCAACCTTGCATTAATATAAGGTTACTGCTGATTAATGATGACAGGGGTTCAGAGGCTTGCCCACAACTATTATGCAAAAATGAACTCTAATGAACATGACCACAAGTCACTACAAAATGCAGTTTTACAAGCAAGTATAGTTGGGAAGAATTTGTTGAGCTTTCTTTCATCTAAAGCAACCATTGCTTCAGACAAACATGCTAGATAAGTATCATCCAGCTAAAGACATAAAACTCATTCAATGTGATAACAATAACGTGTCAACCATCCAAACAAATATTGGCTTTTCTTTTACAACATTCCTCTCCATAACTTCAATTTAGCCCTGTTGCTTAGATATGGTATTATGCAATAGAATGAATTATAATAAACATGACCACAAGTCACTTCAAAAAGCGGTGTTAAAGAAGAGTGCAGAAGAAGTTGTCGAGGTGTATTTCATTCGAAGTCTGGATAAGCCTCATCCAGCTAAAGAAAAAAGTGATTCAATATGATAAGGATCACCTAGCACACTGACCGCAGTATTCAAATAGCCTACACTCACAGTAACCACATCAGGCACATTATCTAGCTTTGTGAATATAGCCCTCTGCAATACCAATAGTGAAATGCCTAAATCTTACAGGCTTGTTGAATGCTGGTGCCACCCAATTCCCCAGTTTTAATGGATTATCTTAAAAATTTCCACAAGCCACTGAAAGAGTAACAATCTTCTTAGATGGCAGTAACATGTTTTCCACTAGACATTTGAATTCTAACTTTCATATGGATCTAGTCTATATTTCCACCACTTCTGTAAGGCACAGGGATACCCTCCAAGTTCCTTTCTATAAGATGTGCACTGGTCAGGTGTTTCTTTGGTTCCAGCTCTTGCCTTTAGCCCCCGTTACATTGAATATCCTATAAGAACTCTTTATAATTAAAACTTTTTCTCACTAATGCTTTTAGTAGTTATTGTAACTCTTATCAAATATCAATATACCTAGTATTTATGATTTATCAAGAAACATTTTTCATTTTGTAATATATTCCTGAATCCTAGCTATATGAAGCAATGGAAAAAACATACCCTCAGTGTAGCTTCTGCTGCTTCTTTCATGGCAATGATGCATTCTCTTTCTGTGATTAAATAAAAGATTACAACAGGTAAGTAAAACAAGTAAAGATGAAAAAGTAAGTAATCTTCTTTTTTTAGTTAAATCTCTCTGATTTGCACTCAAATTTATCTCTAACAAATATTTTCAAATGTGATGTTTGTGGATCTTCAGTTATTAACCATGCTTTCTGTATTGCGACACTCATTCCTAGCACATGGAAATGATTCCTCTAGCACAACACTTTGTTGAAACTCTGTTTGTATAATATCCTTCTTCCCACCAGCTTCACCCACCACATTGGTCCTCTCTCCATTTGTCTTTCCTTCAGAATTATTGTTACAAGTCATATAGATTGCAACACTAGAAATGAAAAAAATATTTTGAAAGAAATACATTATGCAATGAACCTAATTTGTGGATGGTTCCAGATAACTGCTAACTTGTTTGCAGCTGTACCTTTCATCTTTTTAAAATATGAAGAATTCTTCTTAATTTGTAAACGTTGCCTACGTAACTCCTGAACAAAGGAGATAAAACAAGCAATCAGAAAGATGACGTACATTTCCCATTACTGACAAGCAAAGAGAAAAGTTAATAAACACCCCTGGATGAAAATGCAATTAAAAATGTGGTTTAATTATGAAGCCAGCCTCCTTTCATAGGTAGACAGTTATCAAAATCCCAACAATATCACAATATTCAAGCCAATTTGCATCAATTATTGATGACATCAATTTAGACTGAGGCAGAATATCACATTTCCACAAAGGTACATTATTGTATGCTACATCACAAGTTTCATGCCCAAGTTCACATTTGGAAAGGATACAATTTGAAACAAGTTCGCCAGCTAATAAAAGTCAGGAAAGCAACACAATAGGTTCAAAGAGTATATAATTGTAAATTTGCATATTTTTACAAAACAACAAGCATTACATGGATTTACAAAGATAGTTCTACAGGTTTTACATATTAACCAGAATCTATGGTATGTAGATCTATGTTAAGTCAACATTTAGTGTGTTCTAGATGAAGACAGTTATAGGTTTGCATGGTTGGTTACCTAGGTCCCTAAAACTATGGTCACTTTATTTGCAGATTGGCTAGCCAAATTAATTCTAGCAATAATCTGTTGTTTAAGTCTTGGAACCTCCCTGTGATCTCTGGTTTTTTTTAATATCCATATTACTATGAGATGTTAAATCTATTTTTTATGTGGACTTCATAATTAAGTTTCTATTTCATTCACTATTCTTGGTCATCTTGTTCTATTGGTATCTTTGATTAAGAGATGGGTGATCTTTCACAATGATTTTTCGTGTCATTAAGAGTCCCTATTGGGGTCATTAAGAGTCCCTATTATGTGAAAGTTCATTGACATTGTTGATACTATTGACAAAGGATGGTTAGCTTCAAGTGATTGGAGATATCATCTCCCCTCCTGCTCAGTAGCCTATGGTTTTAAACTTAGCCTATTTCTACACCCTGATAGGTCTAAGTTATAAACTAGAGGTGTCATGGTGTGGAGGTGGAAAATTAGTAATATCAAATGTTACCCACATTCCACTGTATCTAAGTTGTTTCTATTCATTCTACAGTGGTGGTGGTCCCCTGTCTGATATGGCACTTGACTGCCAACTCCCTTCCTTCTGACTGCCACTGTAGCCACCTTCTGTCATGGACCTTGTAACGTCTGGAGCTGCATGTTGCACCCAGCATAACATCCATTCTTGCATTTGATGGAGTGGTCCAAGCATTTCTTGAGGATGGGAAACATGGAGGGAGTCACTTTTTGCATGAAGAACAGATTTGTCACTAAGGTGAATTACCATTTCTCTGAGGGGCAATCTTCACTCTGAACTCTGAATAGGACATAGCCCCTGTTTGGATTCAATTCTTTTTCCAATCAATTTTATGGTTATGCATTCATGGGGCATTAATGTTGGATGAATTGCACATGATCGTAGCTGTTTAGGAACTAAGACATGGATTATCTTCAGCATTGGATGCTTGAACTGGAGGCATATTCACAGGGTCAGAGTTCTAGCAAGATGGTTCTATGGGCGAGCCAAGCATGATGGGCGGAGGACTGAAGAATGAGATTGACCAACGATTTCATTTTGAAGAAGTTTTTTGCAGTTGTTGGATTTTTGATTAGATAAGGAGCCATTTTCCATGGTTGGCCCAAGCTCTGAGGGTGGACCACACCCCAGGCTATCATGTATTTCATCCTGCCCAGTACTTTACAAATTGGATACATTTTTTTTGCTATGATCATTGAGCTGCTATAGTGAAGTTAGAATTCTTGATGTGTGCATATTTTCTTATATCTGTGACAATGTGGTGTTTGGTCATGTTAACTTATAACTTTAACACCCGGCTGTGAGTGTGTTGTCGTGTGCTGGTTATTACAGTCTAGAATCAATATCAGTAAACTCCTCATTGTAGTACAGTATTGCATATCAGTTATATCTTATTGCTTGGATTCAATCTCTTTCAAGTTTCTAGAATAATCTAGATTATTCAGATTTGCATTCTTAATCAGAGCTCATTCCAGGAAGTGGCTGACATCTTGGTTTTCCATGAAGGACTTGGAGATTTTGTTTAAGCTGTTGTTTTTATGATCTTCCTTTGGTATTAATCATTTTTCTTCGAGCTTCAAGATTTGCAGGTTGCATTTGAAGTTGGCATGAAATGATTGGTAGGTACTCATGGAGACTAGTGAGATTTCAGTGAAGCTAGTAAGATACTAAGAGGGGGGTGAATCAAGATCTATAAAAATTTTATCTTCTTTAAGTAAATCAAATGCATTCACCATTAACCCATCTCATATCAGCATCATGAATCATATAACCATAAACTGAAATAGATCAACTATTCATCACATCCTAAACATGAAAGTAAATGTAAACACATAACACAAAAGATTTGGTTACCCAAAAACCCTCCAAAGTGAAGGTAAAACTGGGGTGGGGATAACACCCACAAATCTTCACTACTGCAACAATAAAGTGTGCATGTTAAGCCTACAATGTTTGATCACTTCTAGTGATCTACCCAGTGAGGGGTCTACCCTGTTAAGAGCTTACAAGACTTATTCAATCTACTTTAATTAAAGAAATTAAACTTACAACTCAGTAAGAACTCTGTTAGGAGATTTTTATAGGTCTGTTAGGACCACTCTGTTAAGAGATTTACCTTAATTCACTTGCTAGAATGTATCAGTACCTAATCCTTTGGTTAGCACTTTGATGCTTGATTATGGATCTCCTCTTTCCAATTCCTGGTCCGTTCTCTGATCTGATAAACTTTGTTTTGTAGCATCCAAACATAGTCCCTTTTGCATACACACTTCTCTCCTTCACTCACTCCTTCACTCCCTCTTTTGATTTAGGGTTTAGATCCTCCTTAAATAACCAACTGGAGAAGGTTATAGATCATAATCAACGATCCAGATTTCTCCCTTTTGTCGCTTAATCCTTCCATTTTTTTGATTGGTTACATTTCCTTCATAGGGATTAATGATCTCTGACAAAAAGCGTAAAAAACTCCTTATCTATCTCAACAATCATTAAATCATGTATAGAAGTTGGCCAAAATGGTTTACATAAGTGTTTGTGCCTTTCCAAACACATATACCAAAACTTATTTTCTCAGCACATGAATATTCTAATGCTTAGTCATGACTAATACTCATGTTGTCACTCGGCTTCTGACTACTCTACACTAATTGTTTAACTTGGCATGAATTATCTTTGTTTAGCTCGGCGTCTACTGACTTCTAACTTACTCAACATAAACTATCACTCAGTACATATTGGGGTGCTCGACAACCAAAGACTTGCTCAACTCAAACTGAAATGTGAACAAGTCCAAATGCATCACTTAGCCTTCAATAGATGGCCTGGTTGCGGTGATGACCGACCAAATCTTCTTAAGAAATGACTAAGTTTTTGACACTAGTAGGCAACATGACTTGGAGATCAACAATCTCCTCCTTTGACATTAGTGGTAAAAACACTTTGTCGTGATTCCTGAGGAGGCTACCTGGAAACAATCTGAAATTTTCTCATGTCATCAAATTTGGTTCTTTCTCCTTCATTTTCCTCTTCATTGTCATGCTTTACTATTAGTTTCCTCCTCAGTCTCTTCTTCTGACCTTGCTCAGTCCCTTTAGCTATTGGTTTCCTCTTTGTTGGGGACTTTCCCTTAACTAACTTTGTAATCTTTACAGTCCCTTTCTTTTGCTCAATAGCTACAAGAGATGTTGCATTAGATCCTTGCCTGGTTACTCTCCTTTGAGCTGTAGAGGAGGGAGGTGTAACCCCTTTCTTTAGATTCCTCTTGACCTTTGGATCTACAATTACAATAGTCTTTCATTTTGGTGCCTAGGGCTTGGCAACTACTAATTCCTTTCCTTCTGATTCATCTTCTTCATCTTCCTTAGTCTCCTCATCTTCCCCTTTGCCTTTTGTGATCTGCAGGGGTCCCTCTCCAAGTTTACCTTCCAGATCTGCTATCATCTTCCTTTGGTATTAATTTTTTTTCTTTGAGCTTCAAGATTTGCAGGTTGCCTTTGAAGTTGGCATGGAATGATTGGCAGATACTCATAGAGACTAGTGAGATTTAGGTGAAACTAGTAAGATACTGAGGTGTGGGTGAATCAAGATCTATAAAACTTTTATCTTCTTCAAACAAATCAAATGCATTCACCATTAAACCATCTCATATCAGCATCATTAATCATATAACCATAAACTGAAATAGATCTAATTATTCATTACATCTATAAACATGAAAGTAAATGTAAACACATAACACAAAAGATTTGGTTACCTAGAAACCCTCCAAGGTGAAGGTAAAACTGGGGTGGGGATGACACCCACAAATCTTCACTATTGCAGCAATAAAGTGTGTCTGATAAGGCTACAGTGTTTGATCACTTCTAATGATCTACCCGGTAAGGGGTCTGCCCTGCTAAGAGCTTACAAGACTTATTTAGTCTACTTTGATTAAAGGATTTAAACTTACAACTAAGTGTATAGGTCTATTAGGACCACTCTGTTAAGAGAATTACCCTAATTCACTTGCTAGAATGTATCAATACCTAATCCTTCAGTTAACACTATGATGCATGATTATAGATCTCCTCTTTCCAATTCCTGATCCTTTCTTTGATCTGATAAACTCTGTTATGTACTTCATTGCTTGGTTGCTCTACCTGGTTCTTGATTCTAACATTCAAACATAACCCCTTTTGCATACACACTTCTCTCCTTCACTCACTCATTCGCTCTCTCTTCTAATTTAGGGTTTGTATCCTCTTAAATAACCAACTAGAGAGGGTTTTGGATCATAATCAGCGATCCAGATTTCTCCCTTTTGTCGCTTAATCCTTCCATTTTTCTGATTGGTTACACTACCTTCATAGGGACCAATGAACTCTGAAAAAATGCATAAACAACTCCTTAATTGTCTCAATAATCATTAAATCGTGTATAGAAGTCAGCCAAAATGGTTTACATAAGTGTTTGTGCCTTTCCAAACACATATACCAAAACTAGTTTACTTGGCACATGAATACTCAGTACATATTGGGGTGCTCAACAATCGAAGACTTGCTCAGTTCAAACTAAAATGTGAACAAGTTCAAATGCATCATTGGGCCTTCATTAGGTGGCTTGGTCGCAGTAATGATTGACCAGCTTTGCCTAGGAAATGACTAAGTATTTGACACTGATAGGCAACATGACTTGGAGATCAATAGCTAGTATCTCTTCTGCATAGAGATGTGTGCTGAAATGTTACTTGCTATGAATATTTTAACAAAAAGACCAAAGAGCCTACACCTAGTTAGGGATGTGAATCCATCATGATACTAAAACATAGATATAGATACTCCTACCTGGCCTACTACAGATTCGACTAGAGATTGATATATATGCTCCTACCTAGCCTACTGCTCTTTTGGTATGACTGCGAGTTCTGATACTAACTCTTGAGCTCAATGTTAGTATGCTCAAGCAACCTCTCTACTAAGTTTGATTAGGATTGATATTGACCACCTCCCTCCATGTCAGTTCTCGTTGGATGCCCCTACTCATCTCCTCCCCTTCCTGTTAGGAGTTGAATGAGCATGTCAAACTTGATACCTATAGACAATACACTATCACTAACCCTCCTAGAGGTTTACGTCTGAGGATGGCCTTCTATGTTGAGCACTTTCTAGAGATCTGTGATGGGATTATTGTTCATCCTAGCTACCTATCTTGACATTGTAATGCCTTACATATCTCTCTGGGCTCCGTCAAAGTTGGTTCTCACTGTCTTTGAGCCCAGACTGACTGTCATATGGATAGCAGAGACCAGATCTGTCAGTTGTGTACTCTAGCAGACGTCAAGACAAAGACTCACTATATTTTCTATTGCTCTATCTTCGATGAGATCAAGGGGAGATTTCATTGTCTCTTCCATGACTATTTTTCTCTTTCAGCTTTCTTCAGTTACATTGACCAGTGGTGTCTTGCACTTTACCTTCAAGAGGCCACCCTGCTCCACGATAGTACTTTATAGTCACTACTTCCTTCCCTGCATACCTTTGCTCAGCTCATTACTACCTTTTTCTCACCCTTATCTTCATCTCGGGATGTGAAAAGGTCATCCAGTACCACCAGTCACTCCAAGTCTATCAAACTAGCAATTTCTTTCAATAGCGACACTCCTCTAGTAGCTCACATAGACAAATCAGGGCTCATGATCACCCACAATCATATCCTTCTATGACCGATTTCTTTTTGTCAACAAAGGACTCCTAGTACTTGCCTTGGCACTTCTCTTCTCTTCTTGTATCTTGTTTCTTGTTTTCTTTTCTCGGGCACCATTTGGTGCTCCTACTTCTGTCAACTATCTTGTTGTAAGCTCTCAGTCCCATAGACCCTTTGTAGCCTTTTGTTGGACATTAATACTATTATCTTATCTAATCTTATCTTAAAGAGAAAACTAGCATTTGTCATAAGCTTTAATTCCTTGGTGGTGTATGCATAAGATAATGCATTATGAACTTGAAGAAAATATTGGCATTTGTTATAAAGCTTCAATTGCTTGCTAGTGTATGTGTAAGACAATCTTGTGGCACCCTTCTGGTCTACTCAAGGAGTGAATGATCTAAGAGGTATTGCCACTTGAACATCAAATGCAGTCTTCAATTTATACCATTGTCTTCTCATATGGGTCATTCTTGAATATCAAATTTCTAAAGAATTGTTAAGAAGAAGATACACGATTTAATGAATTTTTGTTCTCCTTATTTCTTGATCTTGAGCTATGGATCTATATCTAATGACTTATTTGGAGAGGTACAAGAAATGGTATGTTGCTTTGGGCATATTCTCTATAATGTGGGAATGTTTGGCTTCTTTGATCTACCTTCAATATCAAGAACTTACATCTATTGCTGCCATGTTTTCATCATAATCTGAATGTTAGATGTTGATATTCTTTCATGTTTGGATGTTAAAGAATATCTTACTTTTGTTGATATTCTTTCATGTTTGGATGTTAAAGATATCTTACTTCACATAGCTTGGCACATGTTAGTGTGGTATAAGGATATGGTTTGATTTCCAAGTTCTTTCTTTAATCTTGTTCTTCTTCGCCGATGTTTATATTCGCATTACATTGGATTTGATATTTATTTGAAGCCATGGTAATCACTATGTTTGTGGTCATGACTTGTTCATTATTCGGGATTAGCCACATCCTCTATGATTTCTACAAGAGGCAGACTTGTGTAATGTTTTGATCATGTTTTTAGATTTGACATTACCCATGTAGGAGTTTTTGGGATATGTTGTTTGTTCGTAGGTAGGTTATCCTTGTTACTTTGGTTCGCAAGATACTAATGTGATGATGAGTTTTCTCGTTGTATTTATTTTGGATACATGAGGTATGAAATCTGTAGGTGTGTACAGACTATTTATTAGAGAAGGATGATTCTAATGTGAATTGCCTGTACCCACAAGATTGATTTAGCACTAATGCAGACCTTACATAGCCTTGTTTGTGGTCACATACAAGGACTTTTTGGCTGATTGTGGGTTGACATGTTTATAACATGGAGTTCTTCCTATGATTTTTTGAATACCATAGATTGAAGTATGGTTAGCTTGATGAGTTGCAAATTGTTGTAGTTGCTATTCCAAGTCCAACTACTATGAGTAAGGCAATTATTCAGAGCCATTTGTTATGATTTGAATTTGACACTTGTACTCATCTAAAGATTGGTGCAGATTTCAATGACAATTGGCATGCTAAACTTTGGCATGTTCCTTGTTTAATCATGGTGACATGATGTGAGGATTTTTTTTCTTGAAGGGATGTTTATCCCTTGTTGGTGATTACTATAGGTGTATTTGCAATGTATAATATCAAGTGGGAGAATGTTAGGATTAAGATATCATCTACCTTAAAAATCCTATGTAACAATGCATTATTATAACATTATTGGATAGTATCCTTCTGCACTTGGGTGTATATGAAAAAAAATTATAATATGTATTCTCACCATTGTTTATAATATATTTATAAAGGACGAAGGGTTCCAGTAGCAAGGTAAAGGTGACTCGTGTACATAAATATTTAATTAATGGTGTTTCCATATGAGATGCCTCAAATGCGATGGTAAAAGACAAGTGACAAGTACAAAAGAGTGACTATGGGCTTCTCCAAGTGGGCATTTAGAAAGAGGCAACAAGTATCTCTTCATATTCCTTCATTTGTTACATGCCATGTGATGTTTCATTTCCATGTTTGGTTGCTTAGGTTAAAGGGAAATTTTTGGAGCCAAAACCTATATCCTATATATTATGATATTCGTAGGAAGCAAATCAAGGTTGAGATTAGAATAAAGAGTCATGTTTGGATGCCAAGTTTTCCGCATACAACCTCTTTACAAAACTATAAAATCAGCTCCTTGGAAGTAGAAAGTAAAATGAATAGTTGAATGTAGAGGTATTCCTTATATTGCAAGTAAAGGGACAAGCTGGAGTAAAGAGGCTGTGCACAGGGAAACAAGTGCTTCTATATTGGAGGCAAAGATAGAATTGTGTGACATGCTGTGGTCTAAATCAAAGATAATGCATACTTAGCATCTCTTATTGGTGGAGTCTTTTCTTGCAATCCCTTAGAATAAAAGCATTACAAGGGTGAACAAAAGTAGGTTCTACACCATCTGCCGCAATGAAACAAGAAAATAACAAAATATTAAAATAGAGATACTGATCACACCATCCAAAAGGAAGAAACAACAAAAAACTGACCCACAAAAACATTAGACAAACCAAATAACGATCCTAATTCAGACACAGAACTGGGGTCAATTTGAAATACAAGTTCCAAGGAGAAGAACAATTTAGCTCTTCCGACGCCACCCATAGGAAGAGAGGATTCATTTCAGTCTGTCACTGCAAAAAATCACCTCATTAGTAGGGATGATCCTACCCAGAATCCATTGAATTTTTGAAGATAATTAAATTCAATTGCTCAACTTAGATTAAAAGTCTTCCCCAAATGGAAGGTCATGTGTGCAAAGTACATCACCCAAAATCCAAAACAGCAATGCCAAAGGGAATCCCTCCCACAGTCAAGGCACTGTTGCATGGATCTTTTGAATTCCATCTCAATTCACAGCCTGCAAACACACAGTAAAAAAAACATACCAAGAAGCCATGAATGCATTACCAGAGAGTGCTCGATGAGCTGAAAAAAGAAGGCATGAGTGCATTCATGCTGGCTATAAGTTCTTATATGTCAAGCCTTGAATAGCCAGTGGCAACTGCCACTCTCCCTCTCCATTCATTCCAAAGTATTCCAATTTTTTCACTTATGCATCAGAGATTAGGTAGGGCTTGCATCTGCACCGTCATAGCTTCAAGAGCTTCCCGAGCGCACCAGTGGATGGAGACAGTGGGCAGCACAAAGGGTGGTAAGGCGGGGGGGATCTAACCTTCGCCGTAAATGAGAGATGTTCAATGGCATCATGGTGAGGAAATCTACAGTACAATTGCCTTCCTAATTCAATGCTTAAAAGAAATGCACTTGAAATAGTTATCTGACATAATCTAATAGCTAGAAAGAAGCAGTAATAAAAAATTCACAGAAACTTCACAAATGTTCTCCAACTTAGGGATTTTTACAATTCGGGGTAATTCGCATGACCTAAAGCCGTGTCCATCAATTTAAATTACTTAGGTGATGCAAATTCCCTCGAATTGTAAAAATCCCCAAGTTGGAGAACATTTAGTAAGGTTGTCATCAGACAATCCTGTGATGCATTTGAGTGTGACATATTTTTATAAATCTTAAGAATATTTTCAAACACTTACTGCACAGCAAATAATCTCCACGATTTTCCAAAAACAAAAGTTTATAGTGAAATTTATTTGAAATGGAGACTTTAAGGTTGGACGTACCTTTAGCTTGCATAGCTGGGTGTGTGAGATTGAACTGGATTGAAAATTAGTCAGAAGAAGATCAGTAGCAGCCATCACTGCCTCCCTCCTGGTGTCGTCCTCTTCCTCCATCAAGACTTGACGATGTTACACAGTCTAAATGTGAAGTAAACAAGGGCCCGTTTGGTGAGCAGAATAGGAATACGTATTTTGGAATATGTATTCCAAAAATTGTGAATTCCTTGTTTGGATGCACCAAAATGGGATTGGAATACGAAGCAAAAATGGAATACGTATTTCATTTTTGGCCTAAAAATGGAGTTTTGCAATTCCACCAAAATAGGTGGTATGGGAATACATATTCCTATTCCATTTTTTTTAATTTTAGAAAACATAAATTTTCAGGTCTGCAAATTCTCATCAAATATTCGTTGAACCAAACGAACAAGAAGAATACGTTCTATTCCAGAATATGTATTCTGGAATACGTATTTGTATTATGCTCACCAAACGGGCCAAGAGTTCTTGTTGAGCTGGAGTCTGTGTCTTATGTGATTCCCTGTCTTATGCAAGGAATAAGAAAGAAAGTTCAAATATTTATACACTCAAAAATTTAAATTATAATTATTATTTATAAGATTTGTTAATTTTATCAAATTTTAATTATACATATACATAAATATTCATTTCATTCTTTAATTTCTATGAATTTATTTGTATAATTAATAATTTAATTGTACAATACTTAACATATATTTATAATTATTAATTTTTAAATTACTTTTTATAATTTATTTAGATTTTTAAAAAAAATTATCAGTAAATGGCCAATGGCCATGATAATTGATTATTATAAGAATAAATATACAAATACAATAGCGTTCCACTGTTCAAATGAGCACTGGTAGAAAAGAACGGGGAAAGAAAACCTCCAGTCTAGCGTGGGACCAAAGTCCTATATTATTACAACATAAAAGGGGCATACCCCAATCCAATAAGTTATGTCCCATATGTTATAACAATCAAATTACATAGAAACTTGGAGCATACACTCTTTGAAGTATTACAAATTTCCTTAACAAAATTCCATCTCATACTTTACACTCTTGCATAGGTGCCAGAAACAAGCTTACCTGTCTAACCATCTTGCCAATCAAAAGAGGTTAATCATATAATATTGTACACTACTTTAGGTAGTGGCACCATTTGATACGAAGTAAATATAAAACCATCTAAAGTAGCATTATATAACACCATATCAAGGATAAACTAGACTACTCTATAAACCTAACAAGATATTTAAACTACTACAACTACACTAAACAATGAACAAAGTCATAAAACTAATGAAAGATAACTTATAAAGAAAAACCAATCAAGCCTTAAACTAAGAGATATAGATTCAAATAGAGAGTCCATATACTAAATCAAAAGTACCAATCAAACAAATCAAATCTCTTAAGATTCGAAGATTATCCAAACAAAACTAACACCCTACTAACCTATGTTCTCACTACGGGTAACAGAACATAGAATATCATCCTAAAGCCTAATTCTAAATTAGCCCATTAAAAGGGTTCCAAAGCACGCAGATGAACTATACTCCCCTATAACAACTCATCAGATGCTTCAGAAACCAATCCTACTAGAAATAAACCCTCATCGGAATTACTTGTCCAGAATACAAACAATTACCCTTTGTGACAATTGAATCAAACGGTAATAATGATTGAATCAAAACACCCTGGATAATGCAATCAGAATTAGGAAATACTAATAAAAACTACTAATGCAAAATATAGCATCCTGAAGAGATTATTCCAGACATGGTGATGATGTGAAAAATGCTTTATCATATAGTGTCCTAGATACAGAGCATTAATTAATCGAAACAATAGATAGCTAAGTTATCCTATCTCAGTCGTATGAGAAATTAAAATGAGCATACATTAGTGAAAAAAAAACAAGACAAGAATATTGAAGCCATAATTTAAGAAACCCTAATATCTAATCTTGAATTGTAACCTACCATAAGTGCAGAAACAAGCCCTAAAATCAAGAATTAAATAACCTCAAAACTAAAAACCCATAGATATTCATGTATTAATCAACACAAAGAAACAATAATCTAATAAACTTCATATATTCTGAATAATATATATACAAGATATAGATCGCGATCAATAGATACATTCGATAAATTCTCTAATCTTCTTAATAGTAAACAGAGTTCATACGTATTGATAACATAATAGATTGATCAGTCCTAAAGTCCAGCAAAAAACAATATTAAACAAGTTTCCTATCTGCTACCAGAGTACTAAAACAAACGCAAAATTCTAAAAAACCATCAGGCATCACCTTACTTCTAGTACACCATAATCACTTCAGGAATATCATTAGATGCTCCACATAATAGTTAGGCAGGAATTTAAAGCCGACTTTGGCCCTATTGGAGTTCAATGTGCAGAAATTCAGGGTGTCAAGGTTATCAAACACCACTCCCAGTTGAATGTAGGCATTGGATAGATGTAGATAATTAATCAACCGGTCTTTTCTCTCATCTGCAATAATCCCTCTCCAGTGAAGCAAAAAAATGGATGCTCACCTCCATTTTAGGCCACTCCCAATAAAAGGCAAGGCTCTTGCAGATTACCAATAATGGACGTCGATATGTAGTTACTAAATCAGGAGACCCCAAAGGAAACTTCATATATTATTCTAGCAAAGGGATTCACAGTTTATCATCTATGTTGTGTACTTCTTTTTCCAATCCCTTTATCCATGTTGTAACAAATAGGTCACATCAAAATCTGATTATGTCCCCTGCCTCAACATTTTCTCTAGCCAAGCATCCAATCAAAGACTCAATAATGTCGTTGTTAGTCCTCCATGTAAACTAGTAGTCAAAGACCCCTTCCTGAATAACCCTATTGATGACAATCTGAGTCATATCATCAACCAGTTTGAGAATTCTGTTCCATCTCTCTAGTTTTACATTTTCATAGAATGCCATAGTTCAATTTTTAGTTGCATGAAACACAAAGATATTTGAATCCATATTTAGGGACAAAAAATGATAGATGATGGAGACAAGATCTAACACCTAGTTAAAAAGGGAAAAGAAGCTCCTAGAAATAGACCAGTGTGACGCTATGAGATGATGTCATCCATTATGAACTAGCCCTAGCCACTAAATAATGATATTATCACAGGATAAAGGCTACTGCTAACCGAGAATACAGGGACAGTTATAAGATCATCCCATTTCATGATGAGAACAATTGCATAAAGAATAACTAAGAACCGCCACTAAGGTAGGCTATCATATATATAGAATATGAGACTATTGTGATATGCCAAAGTAGGAAATAGGAGAAATACAAATAGAGAATAAAACAAACGACAGTGAGAATATATATATATATATATATATATATATATATATATATATATATATATAGTAATAAAACATATATAATGTAAGAGGAGTGATAAAAGAAAGAAGATCAGAATTGATCATCAAATATGCTTTACAATCCAGATAATCATGGAGAGGATGATCCATTTTTGAAGATCAAGGAGTTGATCCCATCTGCCCCCAAATTTTCTAAATGAACCGCAATCTAGTTACCTTCCCTAAAAATATGGCAGATCCTACTATCTTCAAGCTTGTCCAATTGCACTAGGACTTCTTCTAACTGTGAATTGAGTACCCAATTAGGCATAGATTGTTTTCTAATTGCATTTAAGACAATTTGTGAGTCACCTTCTATGAAAACTTTAGATAGTTTTAACATATGGCATAAATGAAGACCTTGGTTTAGAGCCTCCAATTCCACTAGATTATTAGAGGTTGGTTGGATAGACATAACTTTTTTTGCTACCGAGTGACCAGTTTCATCATCAATGATGCATCTGATACTAGTTGCACTTGGATTACCTCGAGTGGCACCATCAAAGTTTAGTTTAGCCCAACCATTTGGTGGAGGAGCCCATCTACAGTTTTCTCTTGCCTCCTTACTATTCTTTAGATAGAACAGAGGTGGATTAATCAAGTTTGGTGAGTGCTTCTTCATCTGCTCATCCCAATTGGAGAAGAATCCTTCATCTTTCAGAGAGTTTCTCAGATGCAAGTTAGTAGTCTCAACAATGCTAGCTTCCAATTGTATAATTAATTCTTCAAGTTTCATTTCTAAGTTAAGGAATATATGATGGTTCCTTTCCTTCCAAATTTCCCATACCAAAATGGAGGGACAAATATTCCAAAGCTTATTATATACACCTTTGACTAAATTCATGGGCCATCCCTTAAGAAGATCACATAGTGATTACAGGAAAGGGGTGGACCATCCCAGCATGTGCCTGAGCCATTCCCAATAGCTTTGGGAGAAAGAACAATTAAAAAGAATGTGATCGACATCTTCATTGTCTTGTTTGCAGAGAACACATCTAGAAGGACCCTGAAAATTGAGTTTACAAAGCCTGTCCATGGTCAGAATTCTATTTTGGAAAGCTAGGCATAAAAAGAATCCTGCTTTTGGAAGGCATGAAGAATCCCAACACAGTTCTAGCGGGATATCCACTTTGTCCCAATTTTGGGAATCTAATAAGGCCCTATATCCATTTTTAATGCAATACTTCCCATTATTAGAGGCTACCCAAATAAGTTCATCTTTCTTTTCTAATTTCTTAATCCTCATATCTCCTAATAATTTTTGGTAAACTTTAACTGACTCACTATCCATACCCATGCCCTCCAAAGATTTCCACACCCTTTTAGGAGTACCATCAACATAAACCATAGTCTTGTAATCACAAACTTTGTTGCCCCACATATTAATAAGTGTATCTTTGAGATCCCTTGGGATATAGCTTTGATATAGGGGTGGATGTCCATCCCAAGAATCTTCCCAAAAAAAGGCCTCATCACCCTTACCAAAATCCCAGGTTAAAAAATTACAGATTAAGTGGTGGCATTTTAACATAAAGTTCCAACTTTCTAATCTTGTAGGAGGATTTTTCATTCTAAAAATCGAAAGTGGGTCCTCTACATTAAGATATTTATTGTGTAGATTTTTTACCCATTTGTGCTCTCTTTCCTTATAGAGATGCCAGATAAGTTTCGCCCCTAGGGCTTCATTTTTCCATAGGAGATTCTTGATCCCTAGCCCACCCAAATCCTTAGGTTTACAAATGTTCTCCCTTTTGATCAATGCCAATTTTTTGTCCTCTTCACAATCCTTCCAAAGAAAATTTTGAAATTTGGATTTGAATTTGAGGAGGTGTCATTTGGATACAGGAAGACAAGATAACGAGAAGGTTGGAATGGTTGACAACACATATCTAATCTTGGTGCTTTTCTCAGCCTTTGTAAGCCATTTATCCTTCCAACAGCCAAGCTTAGCATCCATTTTTTCCAAAGTGTTACACCATACCTTACTCGATTTCAATCCTTTCTCTAAGGCAATTTTGAGATACTTGCAGGGAAATAAACCTTTTTTATATCCCATGATCTTGCATATTTGCTGCTCTATATCTAGTCTCGTATTGATAAAGAAAAATTTGGATTTAAGCTCATTGACTTTCTGTCTAGAGGCTTCCATATGCATTTTTATGATGGTTTTTAGCCAAGCACCTCTTTGACTATACTTTTTTCGGGCAAGATGGTATCATCCGCATATTGTTGGTGGTAATGTTAGGCATATTTCTAGTAACAGTAATACTTGAAATCCTTTGCTTTTTATGTGCATCTGTCACTGCTCTCCCAAATGCTTCTACCATGATGATGTAAAGAGAGGAAGATAGTGGATCTCCTTGTCTAATGCCCCTTGATATATCAAAAAAACCTTCCGACATTCCATTTATGAGGATTAAGATTTTGGGGGTGGATATAAATTTGAAAATGAAGTTGATCCATTGATGGGAAAACCCAAAGGCATCCAAAACCTTACATAAGAACCTCTAATCAACCATATCATAAGCTTTTTGAATGTCCAATTTCATGAACATGCATGCCTCTTTGTTCTTACATGCTGAATGACTAGTCTCTTGAATGGTAATAATTCCATCAAGAATAGATCTTCCTGGTGTAAAGTCAGTTTTTTCTTCTTATATTATTTTAGGAAGGATACCTTTAAGCCTATTAGCTATGATCTTGGAAAAAACTTTGTACATAGTATTTCAAAGTGCGATCGATCTAAAATCACCTGGGGTCTCAGTTTTAGCCTTTTTAGGGATCAAAGTGAGAAAACAATGATTGATTTCTGATAAAAGAGCACCCCCATTCCTAGAGGCTTCAATTGCCTTCCATAGATATGAACCTATAATATCCTAGCATGATTGGAAAAAAAGGCATGAAAACTATTTGGGCCTGGGGATTTATCCATATTCATATCAAAGATTACCTTCCTGACTTCTTCCAATGTTATAGATTTGTTTAAAACCTTATTAACTTCAGTTGTAACAATTTTTGGGATTACTTTAAGAATATTAGCTTGTACTATTTTGTTTGAACCTTCGTGATTGTTTAAAATATTCTAATAGTATTTGATGAAGGTATCTACAATTTCACTTGGATTATTAATTAGAATGGCCAAGTGATTTTTGACACAAGTTATTCTAGTCTTTAACCTGTTATATAAAGTGGAGTTATAAAAGAATTTTGTATTTCGATCCCCTTCAGCTAGTCATCTCTCTCTTGATTTTTGTCTCCAAAAAATTTCCTCTTTAGTTAATAAATCCTCTTGCCTTCCTAATAAATATTTTTCTAATAGATATTTGTCATTTTTCATACCTTTACTAATTACTTCCACATTTAAATCTTTTAGTTGCTTCTCTATATCTAGTGTTTCTTTAAAGATGTTATTGAAATGTTCCTTATTCCATTTAAGTATTCGTTCCTTGAGCATCGTCATTTTGGAGACAAAAACAAACATCTTTGAGCTTTCAAAAATATCTTGTGCCCACCATTCTTTAATATTATTGGTGAAACTTGGATCTAAGAACCACATTTTTTCACATTTAAACGAATTCCTAGCCAGTTTATGTGGCTCTGAAAATTCAAATCTGACTTGAAAATGATCTGACCCAGCAATAGGCAACATAGTAGATTGAATATTTAGATTATTATCATCCAAATTACCTTTAATCAAGAACCTATCAAGTTTTTCAGCAATGTATGTGAAGTCCTTTCTCCTATTATTCCATGTGTAAATCCCATTACTAATTGGAATATCAATCAACTTATGCTAAAAGAACCAATCTTTGAAGTCTTTATATGCTTGTGATAATTGTTTATTGCCACCTACCTTTTCACTAATATCCAAAATTGTGTTGAAGTCACCACCTAATAGAAACAAACTGCCCTTATGATTATTCATGAATAGGCCAATATCTTCCCAAACTAATTTTTTATCGAGATTGCTAATAGGACCATAAACATTGATGAGAATAAACCTAAGATTTGATTTTAAACTTTGTACACTACCACTAATCCAATTGTTACTATTATATAGAGTGTTTATACAAACCTTCCTGGGATCCCAAAGGATGCCTAAGCCCCCAGAAGCCCCTAATGATTCTTGAAAAATAGAACTCCAAAGACCTAACATCTTATCTAGTTTAACTCCTTCTAGCTTATTTAATTTAGTTTCCTGAATTAGAACAATATCAGATTCAAAGTCTTTGAAGTTATGTTTTAATAACCTCTTTATGCTAGGGGCATTAAGACCCTTAGCATTCCATGTGGTGATATTCATACCTCCTCAGGAAGGCACTTTCGCTTCCCACTGTTCAAAATCTTGTCTATCTTTTGTTGTTCTCTGTTGTGTCCATCTGCTTCCTTGAGCTCTTTTAATGATCTTTTTCCTCTTTTACCTTTCATTTTTCCACTAATAGGAGATTTGAGACCTTGATTCATATGAATCCCAAGCTGATCTAAACATGATTTCACCTTTTGAACAGTAGACATCTTCTCGACAATGTTCTTTTCATTTTCTTCATTTTCAAATTCTTTAAATATCTGATTTAGGAGACTAGAATGCTTCCCTGAGTCTAAATTAGATCCAACTTCGCTGTCATTGTTGATATCTATTGGTGTTTGAAACTACTAAGCAACAAAATGCTTAATATCACAAGGAAATTACTCACACAATCTAAGGATTAGCCAATTCCTAATAGCAATTATATGAATAAACCACTTTGACCCAACTTCAACAAAACCAAAAATGGTTTTCTACTCTTTAGGCTCTACTAAACCAAGGCGGGTATGCCTAGGGATGATTCTAATGCAAACTATGGTATGAAATTATCTTAGTTTCATTCTGATTCTCATCTTTTACCCTTAGGCACATACACAATTTATCAATTTTCTCTAAAAATCTTCTCAAATCTATATGCATCCCCTATAAGCAGATCTTGTTATAAATCTCCTATGGTTTACTAGTATTCCTAGCATTAGTGGCTATCTAAGACTCAAAAAACTATATGCAAACGAGTGGTAACTAGCATTTGTAACTTTAAACAAAATGGAATAAAATGGTTTTGATTTTTTTTTTAAAATGATTTGATATGCAGCAGCAGAATTTACCCTTGCTCACTTCTGACTTATGTGACTAGTGTCTTATCCATTAGGCAAAAATTTAACTATTGGCGGGATATCTAATTCAAAAAAAACTTGTAAATGAATTAATCAATTGTAATCACCCATTTCCATTCTTATGAAGTATCCTTTCTATAAACTCATAAACCCTACTGATTCATTAAAGCATTTCTATAATTCTTTGAATTAAAAGCAACGGTGATATCAACATACAACCCATCCAAATTGCATTTAGCCAAGTTAAACTTTATTTAAAATGACTTCAAAGTCAAAAAACCCATAAAAAGGAGACAAAAATTGATGACACAAATATAGTGTAAATACCCCTTTGTATTATCCTTTCAGATGACTAATACAATGACCAATAGAAATCAATTGAAAGCCCAAAATAGATTGCTATTTCTGTCATTCCAATGTGTCATCAGAGAGTACAAGTGGAAGCAAACTCAAAAAAACTACATACTATTGGGCTGATTGCCTGTAATTTTCTTGAGAAACACAAAAATTATACAAGTTTTTGGACCCTCACATTGCCTTGAAAACTCATTTATATAGGCATGAGTTGCAATAAGCAAAGGGAAAATGTGATTGATAGGTGTCCTTTTACAAAAATGAGTACATCAACCTTTTTCAAAAATATCTGGACACCTTAATTCAAAAAGAAACATAAAATAGTTGCAGATGATAGTTGGAGCATAAGATCTTTAATTTTGTCTTTTTCTTTAACTGTTCCTTGTTGGTATGGCTTTGATTTTTGCAATCGCTTCCTAGACAAATAGTTCTCTTTTGGTGGGCCATTCACATTCCTTGACTGTTGTTAGTTCATCAACAGTTTTCTGCCACCTGGCATTAGTAATTACCCTTCCTTCTATGGCAAACCTATTCATTTCAGTTTCAACTTTGAATAGGGCATCAATTAGTTCATTAAAAACATACTCATCAATATCATTTTGAAAAATGGGTGCCACCTATGGAAATTCTACAATATGGTCAAAAGAATTAGACCATTCATTGAAATCCTTCATTTTTTCATCAGAATTAGTAACAAGAAGAATTAAAGAATAAAAACCATTTGTCAGCACTTTCATTTTGCTTTGAATTAATGCCAGCTTCCCTGTGAAAATTTGCAATAAGTTTTTCAGTTTATCCATACCTTCCTTCACAGTAATAACTTTATCTGGGAGATCTAGCTTCTTGGCTAACAAGGGTATCAACCTATCAAAGAATTGCATATATGGCCCCCATTGTTGAAAAATAGGCTCAAGCCATCCAATTTCACCCTTGCATACTTGTTCTGCAGATTGTAGATTGATGAATGCATTATAAGCATCTTGAGATATTCTTTTTAGAGTGCTTATTCTATGATTTAATACATTTATCAAAGCATTTCTCTTGGTGGCACTGTCAGATTGGGAAGCTCCTGTCTCCACACTAACCATAGGCACTGGCACTATTACCCCTATAGATATCTCCTCTGTTTTGGCCTCTGCTTCTATAGTGTGCCTTCCTTCTATTTCCTACCTTGGTGCATGTTCTACTTCTAAAGCTGCCTTGAGTTGTTCCTTGAGGGATGCTATTTCTGCTTCTAAATTCTATATCTTCCCCTCCAACTCTTCTATCTTTTGTTTTTGCACATGGCTCATCATGAGCTCTTCTTCATACAAATTCCTTATATCTAAACATTCATTATACAATGAAGCTAGCTTGTCTTCAATTTTTTCCACCTTTACTTCATTCATGAGAGCAAAGTGTTTGACTAAGCTAGAGATTTCTTTCCCAGTAGTGTTCTCCAAGGTCCACACAATCATGTTGCCTTGTCTAGTTTCCTCTATATCCATCACTTTGGGCTTTTTAGTGTCAAAGGCCACAGTCCACACTGCTAGGGTTTTTCTGTCTATATTAAACCCTGACCCTCTTTTTAAACCCTCACTGCTAGAGGCTTCATAACTGATAGCTTTCTCTTGTCTTCTCATTTGATCCAAAACAAATGCCCTTTCAATATCCCAAATGTGGTATAAGAATCATACCACTCCCTAGCCTCTACAGGGGTCATTGTTTCAGTCTCAGGATCATATGCAAGCAGTTTGTCCACCGGTTCTTTATTATTCTCAGGGTCTTCTCCTGGCATAAGGCTCAAAGTGTGCTCATTTTGTTTTATTTTATACAAGAAACTTTTAAACTCTGATGATTTAATAAAATCACCATCTTCTATAATTTTTCAAATTGGATGAGCCTATCATCCAATCTTGAAGTTGCAATTTGTAAATTAGTGGAAGCCTTTCTTGCTTCAGTAGCTTGTTGATATAGATAATTTTGCCTAATTTCAGCAAAATACTCATCATTTCCTAGGATTACCTGCAAAGCTCTACTCACTACCTTCTTAGGGATATGCATTGTTTTTTGTCATTTATTTCCCTTAGGGACCCATGTTGAGGTTGATGGTTGTTCTTCTTCTAACTCAACCTCCAGCTACACATCTGGTTTAGGTGATTCCCTATTTATAGTGGGCTCTTCTCCTTCTGGTTCATGTGGCATTTTGGATATTATGTAGTCAAAATTCTCCACCATTTTCTTTAAATTTTTAGGATAGGGCACTTCTGTGTAAAAACCCTTAAAATCAGGATTTGTTCTCCTCAAAGCCTCTTCTACCTTCCTAATTTCACCATACTTTTCAAGAAGCTCATCAACCTCCCCTGTTGCTACTATATTTGCAATCAAATCCTCAATAGTAGGTTTGCTTGGAGGCAGGACATATCCCCTAATGGCCTTGACCTCATTGGTAATATAATTTTTAGGGTCAGACATCCTATATGGCCCAGTAGCAAATTTATATTGACTGAAATACTCACTCAATTCCTCATATGCATTTTTCCCAATTTCAAAATCCCCTATTTTAAAAGCTCTACAAACAAATGCATGCTTGTGTAAGGTAGGAGGGATCATTTCCTTGTTCATCAATAGAAATTGCCAAAAGAATTCAATAATGGCCAATCTGGGGGGTAAATATTTCGGTAACATGTGACGAGGCTATAGACATGCATATACCCTAATTTATGTGTACTCCTTAAACAAAAATATGTCCCCCCAATTATGATCTATCCTATTTTTCTCATCTAGGAAAGTAGGTCTAAGCAAAGGTCTTAAAACATTTGGTGCTCTGAAAAAGGTATGGTCTACCATCCTCATAATAATAGAACTAAACAAATTAAAGAACACAAGGGCATTTGAATAATAGAAATCCTTATGCCAAATACGAGTCCAAAGTTGCATAGGTAACTCACCAAATTCATTAGAAGTTTGATCAATGAAGTCCCCGTTGATGTATCCAATGTTGTTATATAAGATAAGGTGCACCAGCAGTGAATAATGGTGGAACTTGAAGTCTTTCATCTCTCCCTTCTTTGCATTACAAATATGTATATGCATAATGTTAATGATGAAGGCTATGTAATCATACTCCTTGTGGTGGAAAGGGTCTTATATATCACATGCCATCAGAAAAAGGGAACCATACACACAATCTTCTACACCATCACTTCCCATCACTTTGTGCAACCCATACACTGTGTTTTTGAAATAATTCTTAAATCTACTCAAAGGTAGAAAATCCCCCACCTTTTTTGGAAGTAACCCTACCTTTTTTACCTTGTAAGGAATATGTGGTAGAATAACATTGTTTACAAAGTATGTTTTATTCTTGTCAAACTTTCCTTGCAAATATGCAATGTCAATAGGTACATCCATTTCTCCCATTAATCCAAAGGCCTCAACAAAAGAAGTTTTTTCCAACGTGTATAGTATACTCCCATTATTCTTATGGAATGTTCTAGTTATTGGATTGTAGGAATTCATTAGGGCTTTCAACAAATCAACATCAATGAACACTTCTGGAAATATCAATTTTGCCATATTTCTATTCCATGGGTTACACACTGGCACATTTTATATTCTATTCTAATAGAAGTACATACAAATATCATAACCAGTCACTCTAGGGCATTTAGCATCTCGAAAAAAAATATATGGGTCTTGGAAAACATGATCATTTGTCGAAATCCCATTTGATGATCCTGGGAGAATTTTTACCCAATCCTCAGCATGCTTATTTGGTTTCCTGACCCTTGTCTTCTTCTTAGTCTTAGCAGTAGATTTCTTCCTTTTTCCTTAAGGTGTGACCTCTACAACATCGTCACCCTCATCTTCAACTTTGACTTCTTCTTCATGCATTTCTTCAAATTCCTTGTCCACCATCTTCTCTATAAGTATGCTCGCGACTCTTTACACAGGATACACAAAACTCTACAACTGGTAGATTTCAGAATGGAACAGAAAACAAATTCTTCAAAGTGGCAAATATTTTGTTATTTAATTAAACCCTTGATGTTTTAATCATGCAACTACTACCTTTTTCAATAAATTTAGCATGCACGAGCTTTAAAACCATTCATGCAAGTTGTCATCAAGGTATATCAGCTACGAAATTTGATTCTGATGTACTTTTCAAAGCTCTATTTTACTTGGCTATGGCGATTTTGTCTTTCCTACTTACCTGGCATGACACATCAGCTACTTTCTTTCAAATTGTGGTCTCCCATTCTTACTCTTAGTCAAACCTTCAATCTTTGTAACACCAAAGATACCCCTGATGAATTTCTACATTCACTCAAAGACACTTCAACATACCCTAATCGTAAGAACGTAATGATGTCTTGGCACTATATTGAAAATCCCTTTTATGTTCTTACAATGACCTTTACCCCATATGACCTCAAACCTTTTCACTTGATACTTCCATTCTTATGATTTAGACTTTCATCGTATAATCATAAAACCCTTATCATAGCCTTCTTCACCCTTTACGCCTATACGCAACCCTTTACACCGCAACATCAAAAACCTTTTTATTCACACCTTTGATCTCACAATTCAACTATTCCTCGTATGAGCATAAAACCCTTGCTAAGGCTTTCCTTTTACCCTTTTTATTTCTCCTTTATGCCCTTACGAGTTGCCTTTACCTCGTAACCTCGAAGAGCCTTCTCAGATGATATCCTGCTCTTACATTTACCCTTTCTCATAGAAGTGTAAAGCCTTCTCTTCATCTCCTTTATCTACCCTTTTACGCTTATATGCTGAAACTCAACTTGTAACCATGGAGAAAGGATAAAAAGGCTCTTTGTTCATACGCTTAGCTTGCGAGCGTAATGGCATAATGATAAAACTGCCCTTTTCAAGTATCAACGACCCAGATTTGATCTCAAAAAATTAAAAAATAATTATTGTTGATTTTGTGCACATACAAAATTCAGACCTTAAGTTGTATGCCATGCGGGCTAGGCCCATCTGACATGGATGTCATGTCTTCATCTGATTCGCTTGCACTAGGGCCCATCTGACAATTCAATAGGTCCCACTCAACACTTTTATTGCTAAAACATCACTTTACAATTGTCCGCGAGCTCAAAAAATGTATGCACATAATCACATTTGAACTGAACTTTTGTTCTTATGGAATCCTTTTACCCGTAGAACCGTAAAACCTTTTATGCACCCTTTCAGATCATGCTTTACGCCATGTCAGGGTATTATGCCCTTACGCTATCCATTGAAATGTATATGCATAAATCATAACTCAATACCTCTCTGCCCTTTCATTCAACTGTTTACTCGTATCCCCATAAAGCAATATAACATCTTCCTTTAAAACCCTTACACTTACTCGCAAATCACCTTAAGCATATGCCTGAGAATGCCTTTTCAAACCCTTTGCGCTCACCTGCTCAACCCTACACCATAAGACTGTAAAAGGCAAATTTTAAGCGCTCTACAAATATTTTCAAAAATTTAAAAAGAGACCTAGGTTTTTTCACACTTAGGGTATTTTAATGACTAAGCTAAGAGACAAACCTTGAGAATTTAAAAGGAAAAGACAACACATGAAATAGAGCACACTAGGGTAACCTAAAAATTTGAAAATATGAGGAATGAAAACCCTAATCTTCTTAATTGAAAGACTTAAATGATTTTTCACCCAAATTTTCAGAATTTTTCTATACTATGAAAAATCAGACCAACAATATCATTGCCCTCTTGCTCCATAGTTGTACCAAGCTCTATCATCTGGGATTGGCTCAATTTATTGTCTTCACTTGCAATGTTTAATAAATCTTTTCTTAGATCTTCATAAGTATAATTGTTCCCACCTAACTTGAGGATTCTCTACATTAATTCTTCCTTTTAAACGTTAGTGCTTTTATCAATATTTTCAAAACAAAACACTTGGATCAATTCATTAGTTAGATTGTTTAGGCTAGCTTCTTCTGATTTGAAACACTCAAATTCTCCACTATAGTATCCAAAGTACTATCCTTGTTAAAGAAGTCATAAAATTCCTTTATTGGCACCTTATTTGGTCTCTTTGTATTCATTCCTCTATTTTGCTGAATATTGATGGGTGTAAATGGAGAGCTTATTGTGGCACCAGGAGTTTGCCAGGACTTGTTTTTTGTGATTGGAGTTTCCATTTTGTTATTAGGCTTCTGAGGATAATAGTGCTTCATTTGTCCCATTTCCTTCTAAATATTGAATTCCATTTCATTTTTCCCAACTGAATTAAATATCAAAGAATTCTCAATTTCCTCTATATTGCCCTCTTGATTATCCTGTGTAGCTTTTTCTTGCTAAATTTTCCCTTTATGTTTGACATCTTTGCTAGCATAAATATCTTAAACTCTGTGTCTTTATCATTAGGTGTAGCCTCTGCCTTCTTATGCTTGGTTGTAGTAGTGCTGAGAGTTCCTTTTTCCTTCTCTTTATATATCTGATGTTCCTATGGACCTTGATCTACTCTATCTCCTTTCTTGCTCCAGCCCTTACTTTTTTTTGATGTTTTTATTTTCCCTTTAGATTTTTGTTTCTTAGTGGAATCTAAATCATTTGTCAATTTTGGATACTCCTTGTGACTGACCACTATAATAGATTTTAACTTTCCTTAATCTACTGGAGGATCCTTTGTCCAACTGCTAACTACTCTTTCTGTACAAAATGGCTCTATATGGAATTCAAACTTTTCCTTAGAGATTGGAGGAATGTTCTGATCCAAAGACCTTTGCTTACTTCTTTTCCTCATTATTCTCATCCAAGGAAATTTAATATTGGAATATGAGGTAAGGGGTAAAGTTTTGAATCTGATCTTGTTAATGTCATCTAATCTTATGATCTCTGATATTTTACCTTCATAAGTTTGCAATTTTAGATCATAAGCAGCCTTGTTAGTTATAACTTTCTTCTGTCTCTATATAGATTAATTGAACTTGATTTTAATGAGCAATTTAACATTGTTACAGCATTGAAATGAAGAATCAATACCAATAAGTTCTCCTATAGCAGTACCTATAGACCTAAGAATTTCTATTTGGAGAAGTTCTGGAGGTAAAGATGGAATATTAAACCAAGTTGGAACCATAAAGTCTAACTTTTCTACCTTAAAATCATGAGACCATTCAACAAATTTCACAATATGACCATTGAATAAGCACTCAGAAATTGAAATAAATTCTTCCTTTATAGATTCCTCGAAGCATTGTAGATAGAGAATCCTATCTGAGAAATGAAATATGCTTACCTAATCATAGAAATTTTCTTCCAACCAATCAGAGAGAAGGGGAAAATATTTTGTAGGGCCATTCCAAAGTACAAAAATTCCTCCCTTTTAGCATTCATACCAAGTATCTTCAACTTCTTCTGTGGAAATAATTAAAGGCCTATCTGCAAGTTTAACTGGGGATTGTGAACTATGGTAAAACTTAGGGTTTGATGGAGACTGGGCATTTGTTAATGGACGATTGATGTAGGGGAATGTAAGGAATCGAAGAAGATGCATCAGAAGATGGTTAAACCTTAGATCTATCATGATAAGATGGATGAAAATCTGCATCTATTGGTTTTGCAAACTATTCACAAAACTGAAGATGGGTGTACTTGGTTAAATTAAAAACCCTAAATTGCTGATCTAAATTATTGATGGTAAAGAACTAAAGAGGTTTTCAACTACCTGGAAGACTTGAGAGCAAGGGGGAAATTTTTCATGCGATTTTCTGGCCTTTTATTGATTTTTGTTTAAATCGTGTTCCTTGATTCCTCTGTTGGCATTGATGTTTTTCTTTAGAATTCCCCAAGATGGAGAAGTTGTTTGTAGTTTCTATCACAAATCTGGAGTCCAACGAATCTTGGGTTGCCACCGAAAATCATTTTCTGTATTGCACATCAGCATCATTGTATGAAAAATTGCCCTACAAATGCTTTTGCCTAGGGATTTTCTTTTTGTATCTCTAATTAAATGACTGCCCTGCTCTATTCGCTCTTCCATTTGCTACCCTATAGAAATTTGCCATTTTTGATTGGTCAAAATTTTAGGGCATAGACTCTTGTCTATATTTACCTAAGTGTTTTAAAAGTAAATAGATAAAGAAGGACTTATAACTTTTTATTACTTTGTTTATTTAATTTAGCTAATTTAATATGTGCTATAATTTATTTAAATTTTTAATATAATATATACATATTAAAATTTAGTTATAACAGTTTATTCAATAAATTAAATCTATATTTATTTATAGGTTTTATTAATTTAATCAATTTTCAATTATTTCTAAATTTGTTATAATTTTTATTTTACCATTTTTACTTTACTAATTAAATTTATTTCAATTTATTAGTATAAATAATTATCAATAAAATTATACTTTCTTTTTTTATCGATAAATGACCAAGGCTATAATAAATTTTATTAATATTATTAAAAGAATACATCAGTTGTTACTCTTTTCAAATGGGCACTGGTAGGAAAGAATAGAGAAGAAAACATATAGTCTAGCCCAAGACAGAACATCCTATATTATTACATCTTAAAAGGGGCATATCCCAGTCAGATCAACTTGGGTGGTTACATAGAAGAATACAAATGATGAAGGGGCATACCCCTAACAGTTTACATTTGTTACAAAACAAATTCAATACATTTGCCAAAACTCCTCTTAGTCATGAAGAGCACCTCGCCAATGAATTGAGCAAGTACTTGCACCAGATTAGTCTTCTCCCAGCTATACTTAACTTCAACACCAGGTTAGTGAACTTAAAACAATCATCCCAAGAAATCCCACCATAGACTACTAGAGGATCAAGAATACTATCTTAACTAAATTTATATCTATGAAATGGTCTCCATGTTAGCAGTAGACCTATAAAATAAAGAGATATGAACACTTAATAAAGAAAGGAAATAAAAACCATCTATAATAATCCCCACAAATTAGATCTGAGAGAGGGAATCTAAATAAATCTAATATTACCATCAAGAAGTCCTAATACTATGCAACAAGACAATCTAAATTAATATTTAAGGAACTTAATATAAAGTTCTATACGAAAAGTCTAACGTTGATCAACCATACAATCTTATATATCAGCAAGCATAGTATCCATATGTTATTTAAAAATTGAAATACAACAATGCCATTTAACAAGCATCTAAAATAGACCTAAATAAGAATCAAACTGAGAGACCTTAAATCAACAAGAGTCATCTTTAGTCAACATGACAAAAGCCAAGGTTTTCGAACTAAAACTGATACATCCTTGGGAAAAACTTTAAAGATTCTGTAAATTTGATAAAGCAATAACTCCAATCTAAAACCACACTCACGGATCAGTGTATCTTTCATAATTTTAACTATTTTGGGATAACAACCATCCCTAGATAGCTCACATTCTAGGAACAGGGAACGACCCAAACAGAGCATATGGATAAAAGAGTTCCATCCAAACTCCAAAATTATATGAATCACTTAACACCAATATACCACCCAATTTGAGCCATTCAACATAATATCCATGAAAGATCACACTTATTGCAGTGTCATTCGTGGTTACTACCCTATTGAGCTTTGATTGTGCTACCAAAAATAGGGTGGCATTCTCCATTTTTAGTGATAGAGATAAATCAAATTAAGGGCTTATCTTAGAAAATTAAAATAGGGCTACTCCCAAATTAAATACGCACAAAAAAACCATGATCATTCACCTAAGGTGTTAATTCCATTCAGGTCTTATAGTATCTCAAACAGAACCCCATACATCTCATCATTAAATTACTACAAATAAATAAATTCTCGACCATCACCAACTATGATGTCATACCATTACCTAAAAAAATAAAGAAGAAAACTACATCTAGAAGTAAAGTACCTTTAAAAACCTATCAAATTTTTTGAAGAAAACACTTCAAAAAGACAATCTAGCAATCATTCATGACCAATTCTAGTCCAATGGATTATAAAATCTAATATCATCATATATTTATATTGGTATTTGTACATTACACTTAAGCAAGGTCTAATATTACATCCTGATAAGATTATGAGGCTATTCGGCTCTCAACCATAGAAAATGAGAGAGACTTCTAGCTGTATATGAAAGCCCCAAACAATATATCAGTCTAAAGATTTAAAAAATTGCCTAAAGGCTTAATAATATTAACCCTAATAAATAGAGTGGCTTCTCAAAACACCATCCAACGCAACAGATTTACTTCCAATACACCATTATTACTTCAGGGATGTCATTGGGATGTTCGACAACATAGTTTGGTGGAAATTCAAAATCCACTTTAGCCTTACTGGTTTTTTCAATGTTTGGGGTGCAGAAATCAAGGGCATCAAGGTTATAGAATACCACTCCTGGTTGTATGTACACATTGGACAAATGGAGTTATTTTATTAACCAATCTCTACTATCATCTGTAATGATCCCCCCCAGTGAAGCATGAAATGTATACTTGCTTCCATTTTAGGCCATTCACGATAGAACGTGAGGATTTCTTGAATTATTAGTGAAGGGTGCCTGAATTGTAGTGTCTAGGTCTAGGGAACCCAAAGGTAGCTTCATGTATTTTTTAGGTAATGGAATCCATAGTTTCTCATCAATGCTATGGATGGCTTGTTCCAAACCCTTCCTCCAAGTAGGGACAAACAAATCACGACAATGCCTAACAATATCTCCTGTCGTAATTATACAATCTTAATGAATCTTACAAACAACTTTTTAAAAACATAAATATTTATAGTTCTATTTTTTAATACAAATACTTGAACATTTCGAAAAGAATATTGAGAGGTGTCATGCACTACATTTCGGTGAGGCTGCATAGTTTTTTTGAATCTACAAAATGTTTTAGACTTGTACATATTGATTAGACAAAATATCTCAACTATAGTAGACTTTTCTGACAAATAGTTAATTTGTTCTTATCTTTTCATTTTTAAGTCTGTCTTTTGTCACAATTTAATTCTATTTTTTTAATTGAAAAAAGTCTGAAAATCCCACTAAATTCTGATTCCTCCAATCAGAAATTAGCAATATTCATCTAATAATTATTTTTTTAAATATTGTCTTCCCTAACTAAAGAAAATGACATCGCGCAAGAAAAAATAAAAATTGAACCATTGTCCACCAAAAACATTAGTTCCCTGCCTTACAAAAGGTAGGGACTAATAATCAGAACAGTGAATTATATGTATGTATAGATTGACATGATGCTCCCTTATTCTTTAATTTACATTTTAGTATTAGCTTAATATGTAACCAATAAAATTGTATTTAGAAATTGTTTTTACTATTTAATAAAATTATTTGAGATTTGTGTGTAAGCCTTATTTATTAAGTGTCAATTAAGAACTATTTATTGAATGTCAATTAAGAGCTTAGATTCTTTCAATTGTGATGACATATTTTCAAATTGCTTTCATTTTTGTGAGTCTTTTTGGAAATATTCTCATTGCATTTGCATGTTCTTACATTTGTGCTTAAAATCTTGATTTCTTGACCTTGATGTTCTTGAAGTGACAAGGTAATTCATGTACTAGGATTATTCCACCTAATCCAATTGAACTTGGATTCTTAGAGGCATCTCAAGATGATGATAATTCATTTTGTATCCTTGATTATTTGATTTCATCATCGTGTTGTCAGCTTTGAGCTCACCTTGTCTGAAACCATGAGCTTGATCTTGTCACAATTCCCTTGTCCTCCAAGTAGCTCCCTCTTCCATGGGCACCTTGTAAAACAAATGATTAATTGTATTAAATCCAAGAATTAGATATGAAGCTCTTTGGAAATTTTGTATTTTCCTTAAATTCTAAGATCAAAGAGTTGAATATTCCCAATTCTAGCCTACTTAAAAAAATTATCATGTTTTCTTTTAGAAAATCAATTTTATGAGGGGCAGGGGTGGAACTTGCACAATAGTTGACTTGTTTTAAGTCCAAATATGCTAGAAATTTTTTTAAATAGATGTGGAATTGGGTGTATGTGTACTTGCAAGTGCAGAATCTACACTAGTGAAGTATAACCTTGTACATGGAAAGTGTGGATTTCACACTTGTCAAGTACAAGGTGTTGGATTTACCAATTATTTTGTGATTTTAAAACTTTTCTCTTCTATCTATTGTGACTTTCCTAGAATCTCCACTTGGAACTCTTACACTTGAAGGTCTGGAAGTGAGGGGGGGAGAAATCATGTTTATACTTGAGAAATGTGGATATGCACTAGTCAAGCACAACTTTGTACATGGCAAGTGTGGATTTTGTACTAACAAAGGGGGTCAAGTGGAAGAGTACAATATATTAAATATAACATTTAAGTATAAGTTAACATGTCTTTAAGTTATGTTTTATGAACATGTAATATACAAAATGGTGATCAGTGGTAGATCCCACTTTCTATATACATTAGAATACAAAACCTTCAATAGAGTGAATCTGATTAGCACAACAAAAAATGTAATGGTGACAATTCATGATCTACATAATGTAAGATTTTTGTGATTCCTTATGACATGGATGATAATAATATGTAAATCTAATATGTAAGTGTGATGAATGCTTAAAGCAAAGAAAATATGATCTATAAAAGTAAATGCAAGATGAAAATTGGGGAAATGAACTTACCTTGCAAATAAGAAGAGGGGGATTGACCTTCAAATCCAATTTTGATTATCATAAAGTTGTTGTAATTAAGTAAGATTATGGATGAATTTAGATCTCATTCCTTAATGTCAAACTTCTTTTCTTGTCCTCCAATAGGGAAAAGAACTAAATCTATGGAAGGAAATGATTTTCTTGAAATGTTTAATGAATTGAATGCTTGAGAATGGATTCTTACTTGTACTTGAAACTCTTAAATTCACTTTAGCTTGCTTGATAATTGCATGAGGATTAATTTCTCATCTCTCGTAATTGTACATGTGAAAAATGAGAGAGAGAGGTCTCCTTTTATACATATTTTGGGGCCCATAGTTTTCAAGGATGACCCTAACAAAAGATCCAAAAGAAGAATTAAAAACCCACATTGAGCCCAATGCCCACTAAATTGCAATGCCCTAGGAAAAGGCTAGCTTAGGCGACCTTGTCTAAGCATAATTTTTCAAAGTTTGTATGGGACCTAGGTGTGTCACAGTCAAAAAAGTAGTGGTGAGATCCATAGTCCACAAAGAAATTAGGACAAATTTTGAAATCCAAAAATTCATGTTAAGGACTTGGGTGGAAGATGAATTATGTGAATGGATGGAAAAAATGAAAAATATGCATAGAAATTAGAATCAACCTCAAGTTTAAACAATATTGAAGGAGAAGGAGGACCCATGTTTGAATTAAATATGTATTTAAGTGCAATGTAAGGTCATATAATAAGAAACACACTAAAGTGGGCTAAAAATGGTGCCAAATTTATTAGTTTTTAGGATGGTTCATATGTATATATTGTCAAGATGTTTGTGAGTGGTTTCAAATCTATAGTAGTCATAATCAAGATACTAGATTTTGGGAAATCCTCAAAAAAAGACTTGGCTAAATTTAAGTAATTAAAACACTCTCATGAGTGTCATTTTACATAGCTTTTCCTAGCTCTCCAAGATGAAATTTATATTGGAATGGGGCTTTTCCAAGAATTTTCAAAACTTTTCTTAGATTGGAATAAAGATTCTTCACAAATTTCTATGTTTTTAGGTTAAAAATGCATCTCTTCTTGCTCTACATCTTTAATTCATCTTTTTACACTTTGGCTAATTCATTTCATCACAAATCTCTTGAATGTAATTTTACACCCTTTATTGACTTAGCCCAACACTTATTCATATCTCTTACTAACTTGATTCCCCAATTGTAAAGGCATAAAATTTACATCCCCATGTGGATGAAATTTTCACACTTTGTTCCCGCCTTATTTTAAGACAACAATTCTACCACATTAATTATCCCCATCACCTTCCCAACTCATCACTTACCCAAAATTCCACATAAAGGAAGTCCAAGTAGCCTCAGACACATATGCATCATGGAGATGCTTGTGCAATGTGCTCATGCCCATGAATCTATAGGCATGCATAGAGTCATTTGAGCATTACAAAATTTTCCACCCTATAGTTGTAACACCATAATGGTGGCTTATCCACATGGGTTCCATCCAATTTCATTGTATACCTCTCTCAAATCCTCAATTTAGTCTTCTAAATTGATTTGACAAGCTCCTTCACACTCTTGGATTGCTTCTTGATACTTCTTGATCACTTTTACCATATTCATACATCCTTCTTGACCATTTCCAATGATTTCTTGCTCTCTTCCACCCCATACCATCATTTTTCATCCAATTTCTTGTGTCACTTGCGGGTTTCCACCGTTATTGCACTCTCAAACTCTTATTCTTAGCATCACTATGTGCATTCAAGCTCTTTGAATCCCCTTGGGAACTCATTTTATCATATCCTTATTCCTTTGAGCACATATATCATCTCTATCATTTATTCTTTGCTTATTGTTATTGTTATTTGCATTTATTTGGTTATCTATCACCATTTATCATGTCTCAACAGTTGTCCATGGTGATGGAAACACCAAACCAGAGGTTTGACTAAGGCAAACATCTTAAACAACCAATACCATGTTTCTTCTCTTGTGTACAAGTACATGGATTCAAGGACTTCACGTGGATCACATCATCAACTATCATAATCGGTATTATTCTCCTCATCCCTTTATTTCATTTGATTCATAAAGTTAATTCATAAAATATGTAGTTTTGTTACATTTTTTTATTTTTTATTTATCAGTAAGAGGCCGAAGTCAAGATTCATTATTATTATGTGATGTGATTAGTTATTATTATTTATTATGCTTGTGTAGAGTTGAACCCAATACCTCTCAGATAAGAGACTCACAATTCACCATTGTGTTGTAGGCTCTTGCCTTTGTTTTGTTACATTTTATACATCATATTTTTTCCTATTATATTCATTTAAGCCTTGTCAGTTACTTTCATTTATCTTGCATCATATCATACTTTAGTCTTGTGTTTCTCATGTTGTTTCATGATTTTTGTGTTCTATTTGTACAAGATGCCAGTGCGTCAAGCTATTGTCTCACATACATGATGTTATCATTTTGATGTGCATCTGTCTAAGACAGTGAGCTTACCAACTTTAGGGATTTATCGCTACAACTTTCTCTTTCAATTCCTTTAGTCCAAACATTTTGAACACTCTATTTGCACGTAAAACTCACACTTTAATAGATTTCCCACTTAAGATTATTAATCGTTAATTAATTTTCGCTCATATAGTTGATATTGGATCAACTAAACTTTCCATGCATATCTTAAAGGTTAATTAAAACTTCATATAATGCAACCACTCAAACTTATTCACCTCAAGCTAATAATTACCCCTTTATCATTTGAGTATTGTCTCTTTAGCACTTCTAGCCAGCTAATTTAGGTGGTTTGAAGGGAATCAAACATCCCTTAAATGTCCTAGTCAACCTCTAAGGTTGATGTATTATTTTCTTTCGCACATTTTGATGAACCCAATGTAAGCGAGCACCTTTGAAAAAGTTTGGGTGTCACCAAGCTTTTTGAGCTTTATAATCCAAACCACAACATGAGTTATGCAGAGGTCTTTGAAGCAATTCATCCCTACTGATAAGAATAGTCTTGTAGACCAAGAACCATGTTTATAGGAGGAGTAGATGTAAACAATATAAGTGGATTGCATTTCTTTACAATACCAATCTTGGAAAAAAAAATATTCTCCAAAGAAAGAGTCAGATCACACTATGCCTTGAGAGCACACCACTAAGGCCTCTTCCTACAAGAGACTAGACTCAACCTTCACAATTGATTTCAATAAAGTCCAGTCTCTAGATGTTAATCTAAAATATTGTGAAGCATTCTTTAAGTGAAAGGGTGCTTGTCCTAAAGATAGAGAACTCACCTATATATTAAGGGAGATGTTGATTTTGAACAAGAAGGGCCTCAAAGTACTCTCAAAAATAGGAGAAATAGTAAATGAGCTTATCCATCTCCCCCATTTGAATCAACAAGGGACCCACTCATGCCTTACATGAGAACAATTTGATATAACCATGCCCTGAGCATTAGTGCATATGGTAGAGACCTCTACCACTGTCATTCTCAAGAATGACATGGGATTAGTCTTTAGAGGTGGAGGTGACCCTAGTGGCACTATAAACTATTATATCTTTGGATTTTGAACCAAATCTAGAGGTGGTGGTGGATCTTCTACCCCATCTCACTACAACATTTGGGGTTTTATAATTCCTTCTAAACATGTATCTCTTTATATATACTAAGATATCTTTTTTAAGGTGCTTATTACATATTATCTCATAATAGAAAAATTGATCAAACTACATACATATTCTAGAATCCAAATAATAAAACAATAAAATTCACTAAACCCATTCTAAGTTACTCACCTCATGATCCTGCACAAAAATAATGAAGACTAGGAAAAATGGGCAGAGTTCACAATAAATTTTACAAAAACATATCATAGTAGATATTTTTAGAAAGAAAAAAGCCATAACCTAATTAAATTTATCTAGTTATTGATTAGCTAGGTTGATTAAAAATTCATCTAGAACTATCATCAGATTAGGTACAATAAAATGAACAATTAGTTGTTCCTAGCTAGCAAGATCAAATACAATTTTTCAAGGTGATAAAATTGCATATGTAGATTCATCACTTGCATGTTAGGCATGAAGTTCATTCCAAAACTTATAAGAAGTGGTTGGATATAAATGCTCCATACATTGGCCCAACAATAGAAGCCAAGAATGTAACCATGCATGTATTGGCACAGTCTCCCTACGAGGATCCCAAGTATCTATTGTTGATGTTAATTTGGGCATCACTATATGATCTAGAATGTTATGAAGTAAAGCCTATAGTAACTTCTCCCATGTCTCTAGAAAATGTAGCATAGGTTCAATGTCCCTTGGCTCCCAGGAATTTGTATCATCTATTCTCACTATTGGAAGAATAACTTCAATGAAGAGTTGAGTATAAAGAGCTGAAGAAGCAAGCTCTACTTTTGTGTAAATGCCATAATCACAATTCTCATTCCCTTTTAGAAGCCTCTTCCATAATGACATTACCTCTAAACCATGCAAAGGATGTTGAAGTGGTTCCCAACCTTGAAGCACTTTTATAAGCAATGACAAAGAAAATGCAGATGCAATACATGACAAATTGCACAACATGTAGTCTTTATATATACAGAGAAATCTTTTTAAAGGTGCTTATTACATATTAGAACAATAGAAAATTGATCCAACTACATAAATATTCCAGAATCCAAATAATAAAATAATAAAACTCACTCAACCTGTGCTAAGTGACTTAGCTCAAGATACTACACAAAAATAATGCAGATCAAGAAAAATGGGCAGAGTTTGCAAGAAATTTTATAAAAACATATCATAGTAGATATTTTTAGAAAGAAACAAGCCATAACCTAGTTAAATTTGTCTAGTTGATGATTAGCTGGGTTGATTACAAATTCTTGTAGAACTGTCACCAGATCAGGTACAATAAAAGAAATAATAAGTTGTTCCTAGCTAGCAGGATCAAATACAATTTTCCAAGGTGATAAAATTGCATATGCAAATGCATCACTTGCATTTCAAGCATGAAGAACATTCCCCAACTTATAAAAAATGGTTGGATATAAAAGGTTTGATACGTTGTCCCAACAATGGAAGCCAAGGATGTAACCATGCATGTATTGGCAGAATCTCCCTATGAGGATCCCAAGTATGGATTGTTGTTGTTAATTTGGGCATCACTATATGACCCAAAATGTTATGAAGTATTGGATCCAATAGTAACTTCTCTCATGTCTCTAGAAAATGTAGCATAGGTTTGGGGTCCCTTGGCTCCCAAGAATTTGTAGCAACTATTCTCACTACTAGAAGAATAACTTCAATGAAGAGTTGAGTGTAAGGAGTTCAAGAAGCAAGTTTTGCTTATGTGTAAATGCCATAATCACAAGGCACATTCCCTTGTAGAAGCTTTTTCCACAATGACATTACCTCTAAACCATGCAAAGGATGTTGAAGTGGTTCCCAACTTTGAAACACTCTTATAAGAAATGGCAAAGAAAATGCAGATGCAATACATGATAGGCCAGTCATAATGGAAGTAGCAAGACAATTTTTGGCATATGAAAAGATCCAATAAAGCACAAGCACACGTTTGGGGTATCTTTCCCTTCTCATATTGGAATTCAAGTCAGATCTACCCATTAGTCCTAGTATAGGGGTAGATGAGAAATAATTTTACAGTAGGCCTATACAACACTCACCTCAACTTTAATCCACATCATGAAATTCAGAGGGCATATGAAGTCAAGTATAAACATATATAGCTCAAAATGAAGATCATTGGATTAACATGATTTTTTACTATAAAGTAAAGACATGTAAAGATCATGGATTTGATAGTAAATAAATTATAACTTATTCTAGATCTGTTTGGGGAGGATGGAAGCTATTTCCAAGGTGGTCATGACACAACAAGAAAGAGTGTAATTCCTACTATAGATTGGTCAAACAAAGGTGAAGTTTTGACACAATAATTATTCATGTTTAACACCATTCACTCACACATGGAAAAAACAAATGATGGCTAAGAATAAGGAAAAAATAATTTCATTGAAATATGAACTACTGAAAGATGTAGAAGAATCATGTGAACAACTCCCTAAATGTTCAAGAAAACAAGAAGAAGAATGGAGGGAATGATAAGGAGTTACACACAAGAGGAATAAAGAGGAAGGGGATAGAGGACAAGGGGCCACCTCAAAAGAATCAAAGGTAAAAAGGAAAGATGGCTTCACAAGTTGTAACTGAATTAGAGACAAAAAGAAGTTCAAGTTTAGGGTCCTCATCCTTATCTCCAAGTAAGAAAGAGACAGATTCCCCCTCTAATGAAAGTAAAGAACAACATATTCAGAGTTGACATTGAGGCCCTTTCAAATGATGATCAAATAGGGCCCTAAGGCACAAATGTCTTGGACATTAATTTGAGTAGCCAAGATTGTGATTAAGGAATTCAAAGTCACAAGGATGAACTAGGTGACATCACCTCCTTAACATGGCTATCAAAGAGAATGTGATGGGGACAAATAATAATAGCCCAACCCATTAGGAGTTAGCAAGGTAGATCTAATATTTAGCTTTGGATTTGGTTTTTTTCATGCAATCATATTTCATTTCTAAGGTTGATTCCTAGATAGGGGTTCCATTACCCCATCATTTTCATATTTATATGTGTTGTTATAAATATCATAATAGGTTCATAAAGGTTAGACTTGTGGGATTGTAACTAGTCAATTTTTTGGGCAAATTCCCCATGGAACAAAATGCCTAGCCCATTTTGTTTCCTAAAATAGAATGTGTAAGCCATTTTGATACACTTAGAAAAACTTCAACTTTAGTATGAAGGTTAATTTTTTTCAACTTTTCATTTATGGTGATTCTATCTAGTGCTCCCATAATATCCTCTATGTTGTCTAGTTGTTGTTTCTATCGTGCAGTCTTTTTCTAAAGCCACTCTTTCTCCTTCTGGTATATTGCCATAGACTCTCTCTTGTGCCTTCAATTTTGATCAAACTTATGAATATCTGCCTCTACCGTATCTAAAATCAACTTCACATTGTGTTGTAACTCTGGCATCTAGGTGTTTGATCCTTGATAGCTTTCATTTCAACATTCATGTTTTCAAGATTGGTCAACCCCCTCACTTGTAGACCTCTCATGTCAAGAATTTTTTGTGTTATTTCAACACCGTGTTCTTTCTTCTGAGCTAATAGTTCTTTAGGTGCATTTTCTTGTAAAACATTAATTTTGTTGAATAGTTGTAAACTCTTAGAAAATGCATTTTTGTTTTCTATTACCATTGACGAGCTTCCCTTAAACAAAATTAAAATGAAGAGGCATAAATACAAAAAAAAAATCTTTCAAAACCATATGTGCATATATAAACATTAATTACACCAAATTTTTCTTTCAAAACCATATGTGCAAATATAAACATTAATTACAACATGTCCAATATTTTTGCAGATATACACATTAATTAAACCAAATTTTTCTTTCAAAACCATATGTGCAGATATAAACATTAAGTACAACCAACTCAATAAGGGTACAAGAATAATTTATTCCCATGAAGAAGGATCATGTCAGATAATACAAGGGAATTTAATCAAAATAGGGAGATAATCACTAGATTTTTGTCTAACTTTCAAAGAGAAGGTGATGACAAATATTATTATCCTTGCAGAAGTTGTAACAACTTAAAGACAAGAAGAATAAACATTGAAATAGCTCATTCTAATAGAGTTCCCAATGTTACACAAAAGAAAATAAATTTAGCATATGATTTAAGAGATCTTCGGGTACTTATAAGTTTTTTAATCAATAGTATGTTTTTGAACTTGTGATGCAATAATTTATACATGTTTGACATTATTGTAGGTGAAACACCACAAGGCTATATTATGCAATGGTTATAAATTCTGCATCAAAAATTTTGATGACACGAAGAGAACTTGTGATCCTAGGATAAGTGCAATCTTCCAGGTGACCAATATTTCATCTAGAAATGACTTACATCCTCAAGAATCTCAAAATTGATATTATGGAATTTTGGTTGATATACTTGACTATGACTTTAATTCCTTCAAATTAGTTCTCTTCATCATCAAATGGCATAAACTATGACTCAATCAAAATGATCTTGATAGAACTATTATTGAGCATGAGAATGAATTTCCAATGATTAATACAAGGTTGTTTGAGCCAATTGGGGATGAACCCTATGTTCTTCCAAGCCAATGTGAGTAGGTATTTTACTCAGAGGTTTCACATAAACTAGGTTGGTCAATTGTTGTTAGATGTGATCCAAGAGGAAGGCTGATAAAGAATAAAGTTATGGAAGAAAAAGATACCAAGGAAGAGGAAGAAATGGATCACAATCAAGAGTTAGTCAATGATGCTTCTAATGCAAATGATGCTAATACTGATCACAATGATGATGAGAAGGAGGATGATATGATGATGATGATTATGATGATGATGATGACAATGATGACCATGATAGTGTTGGTGATGATGTCGATGATGACGATGATATTGATGATGAGATGGATGAAGAATAATATCAATGATAGGTTTTTTTTAAAAATTAGCTAACATTAGCAGGGGGTTTGATTATCAATGAGAAGAATGAAATGTATAATTCTATGATCAATGCCTTTGCTATTCAATATTCAGTTCTTGATAGATCAATGATTATTTTGATTAACTTGTCATGTACCTTTTACTATTTATAATTCATATGTGATGCTAATATTTGATGTAATTTTGAGTATATGTATCATGAATGTTTCAACTAACATAAGACAATTGATTTACTATTGTAAAAACTTGAAGCCCTTTCATGAGCATCCCATATAGTCTCATGATGCATTAGGTATAAGTCAATACACCCCATAGAGATTAATATCTTTTACCATTTGTACAATATCTCTCTCATTTCCACCTATCTCTCTTATTTCATGGAGTGCAAGTACCAAGGAATATGTATTTGTCAGATTTGTCTTCCTTGAGAGAGGAAAATGTAGGAATGGAAGAGGAAAGTGACACATTTAGTATGTCTAAATCAAGGAGATCGACTTGAGGTCAAAATATCATAAAGAAATTCAATAAGTCCATTAAAATTTTCCTTGCTCAAGGGGGGGTCATGTTCTTATGATGATGAGAATGAAGGTGACTTCAATGTGCCCTTTAGATACAAACATCTACAAAAACAATGGGTCCCTAATGAACTTCCTCCAATAAACATTGATTTTTGTGTTGGAGAGAGGATATATCACCTAGCACCATCCTCATTACATGGTTTGGGCCTATTTTCCATGGATGGAATAAAGGTCTCTTATAACAAGGTTGTTGAATTAATGGAGTATGTCAAAACTTATTATGATTATAGTAGTTGGATGCAGATTGTTAGATTAAAAAAGGTATGTGTAGGTATGCACTCGTGGCAAATTATGTAGAACAAAAATTTAGTGAACAAAGTAAAACAATAGCTATATACATTGATGGAAGGCCAAAAGCATCATGGAATATTATAGGTTTTATAAATACTACATGACCTATGTTAACTAAGAAGCAACCCATTTTCATATTTGAGGCATGTGAAGGAAATCACATATTTTTATGTGCAATAAAATCAATATGTGGAGGAGAAGAGATTCTTATTGATTACAATTTGAATTCAATAGATATAAACAAAGCCACTATCATGGGTGAGGTGCTATGTTATGCACATTTAAAATCAAATCCAATCAATGAATCCAACACACCATTAAATTTTTATATTTTTTGTGCTAACTTAGAATAATAACATGTGTTTTAACTTGTCTTAATGATTTTTTTTGAAATACAGGGCTATAGTATGGATCAACAACCACAGGATACATATAGTGGCAATGGTTCTCATGAGACTTCTTTTTCTCAATAGGTAAAACTTATTATTGTTGTAAAAATTAGATACAAGAAATATGTTAATGTGTATTTTTTATTATGTTTTATTCTTCACTATTATTTTGGATTGATTTTAAATATAATGGTAATAGTATTACTCTTGATAAGTTGGAGATAGTTTCCACAACAAGTCAAATTGTGATATTGCTATCAAGATTTAATTGTGTGATTTTGAGTCAAACTCATTGACCCATCTTTCATGAGTAGTGATTAAACATGAATCCATCTCTCATGATAATAAATGAAACATTTAGCACTCATTGGATCTAGGTGATGCTCACAGGGGTGAAGCACGGGGACTTCCCAGGAGGTCACCCATCCTAGTACTACTCTAGCTTGAGTGTGCTTAACTATAAAGTTTCCTCCATAATTAAACCCAAATCTTGCAACTCCATTTAAAAAATCTCCACCAAGTGTTGTGCCTTATGAACCATTCATTAGAAAACCCCTTAAGCTCATCAATTGATAAGTAGGAGATAGTTTCCACAAGTCAAATTGTGATATTGCTATCAGGATTTAACTGTGTGATTTTGAGTGAAACTCATTGACCCATGTTTCATGAGTAGTGATTCAACATGAATCCATCTCTCATGAGAATAAATTGATTATAATTTGACTTGCTATGGAAATTATCTCCTACTTATCAATTGATGACCTCAAGGGGCTTTCTAATGAATCGTTCATAAGGCACAACACTTCGTAAATGTTTTACAAATGGGATTGCAAGCTTTAGGTTTAACCATAGAGGAAAATTTGTAGAAGTGTACTTAGGGTGGAGTAGTACTGGGATGGGTGGCCTCCCAGGAAGTCTCGGTACTTCACCCCTATGAGCATTACCTATATACAGTGAGTTCTAAGTGTTTCATTTATTCTCATGAGAGATGGATTCATGTTGAATCACTACTCATGAAAAATGGGTCAATGAGTTTGACTCAAAATCACATAGTTAAATCCTGATAGCAATATCACAATATTACTCTTACAAATGAGTACTGATTAGGAAAAGGGAAAGGAAAAAATAGTCCATGAGGAGCCACAAATGAGCATGATGAATTCATTATTGATTTTGTGTCAGTTGTTGATCTTGTGGTTGTAGTGTAAAAGGTGCTTCGTACTTTAGCGATAAGGTTAAATCAATTGGCATCAACTCGACCTTAGACTCCTAAAATACAATAGACAGAGGATGAGTTGATGCACCTAGTTCATACATATACAATAAGTATTAATGCAGTTTTTAATTATTGTAAGAATTTGGTATAGCTCTAATACCATGTAGGAATTTGCCTAAGGCAATAGTTCAACACCAAGATAAAGAAGCTCAATAGATAGCACAAGAGAGACAAATGATGATCAATGAGAATGGATATTAGATGATTGAATGAATTCATCATAAAAGAGCCTTTGTATATAAAGGCAACTAGAATGACTAGGAGTTAGCAAAGAGATAATCATCACAACTAAGCACATGTCCACCAAGAGTGGATTATCCTCCATTGTACATGAATGTACATGCAACAATGAGAGGATAAGAAGAAAAAGGTGTATCTCATAAAGAGATGTAGTAGACAACATGTTCTCAATTGGAGTGCAAAAAACTATGTTATCTATATGAGAACTCATATAAATATGCAAACTCCTAGGTGTCTACATGACAACTAATATGCTAAAGCATTAACCTAAGTAAACTTAAGTAAAGTGTAAATGGTAAATACTTATTTACAAAAACACCCCCCCTTAAGTGTAACTTAGGGAAATGTACTTAAGTTCACAAAAGCTAGATGAAAATGCATCATGGGTCCTGGCTGCTAGGCCATGTTAGGTACCCATGTGCAAATTGCAAGTGCAAAAAAATGCAATGCAATCTCTCATAAAGTGAAGAAAGAGAGAAAACCACATGGGACTAAGATAAAATTATCTTTACCCACCCTTGGGGAAAATTTTCATAAATAGTTCTGTCTTTTGGTCCATGTAATGCACCTATCATTTTCCAAAGGGTTGTGATTAGTTTTTTTTTTATATACCTATTAAGTGTATGGAGATTTATGTGGATGGCTTCAGTAGACATGGATCTAGAGAAATTCCTCAAAAGATGTCAAGAGTACAATCTTTCTCTGAATAGTAAAAAATGCTAAATAATGATGGAAGAAGTTATCTTGGGACACTACATTTCAATACTTTTTCAAGTTGACCCAACTAAGATAAAGGTGATCAATACTTTGCCTACACCAAGAAAGCAAAAGGATGTTAGAATTTTTCTAGGACACACTAGTTACTATAGAAGATTCATAATGAAATAATGAAGTAAACCCAAGTCTAGCATAGAAAATCTATCTTGCAAAGAAATCTTGACACTATCAATGATGGATGAAGTACTTCCTATAATTATCAAGTCACCTACATAAATCACGAGTATCAAGTGTGAGTCATCCCTCTGAAGATTGTAGACATTCAAATATGAATGACACCTGGTGAATCCTACTAAGAGTAGGAAGGAATCCATCTTGGCATGCCAATCCCTAGGAGACTACTTAAGGCCATAGAAAATCTCGATTGAGGAAAGCACTCTTCACATCCATCTGATGTACAACCCAACCATGAGCAATAACAATAGCTAGTGTCAAATGAGTAGAATTCATCTTAGCTACTAGTGCAAAGGTATCAATATAGTCAATACCAGGAACCTATGAGAAACCTTTGGCAACAAGTCTAGCCTTATACTTATCCACACTTTCATCCACTGCAAACTTCATTCGATAGATCCACTTACACCGAACCAACTTTCTTCCCTTAGGAAGAGGAACTAAAGTCCCAAGTGTTATTTTTCATTAAAGAGTTATATTCTTCCTCCATGGCCTTGTCCTATTTAGGAACCCCTGATGCTTCCTTAAATGACTGTGAATCAGAAGCAATGGCAATATATGCATGTGGAAATAATTTGTGTTGTGCCCTTGTCCTCCTAGTATCTAAAGGATTCCCCACCAATGAACCTACTGAATCAAGTGTTTGTTGTGCCCAATGAGGTCTAGTGGAAGAAGAAGAAGGAGTATCCTCAACTATTTATGGACCCTACAAAGTTGGTTACCTGCAAGTCAAAGTTGAAGGAATATCATCTTCCAAGTCACTATTATCACTATCATCACTTTCCATGAAGGAGGAAGGAGGAATTGAAGGAGCCAATCTTGGACAAGTTTCTTCAAAGTTAACACTCCTCTCAAATGAAATTTCATGTGTCTTTGGATCCATGAGTTTGTATGCCTTAAGATGATCAAGATATCCAACAAACATATAAGTTTTACTTTGAGATTCTACTGCCTTCCTTTTTTGTGGTGGTATGCTTGCCCATGTTGGACAACCAAAAAATTTAAAGTGTTTTACACTTGGTTTTCTTCCACATCAAGCCTTAAAAGGTGTAATTACATCTAAGGCCTCATGGGGACTTCTGTTTTGGATGTAATTGGCACAACACATAGCTTATGCCCAAAAATCTTGATCTAGAAACTTATGTTGTAGCATACAAGTGGTCATTTCCTTAAGGGTTCTATTATTCCTTTCAGCAACACCATTTTTTTGTGGAGTGTATGAAACTAAATGTTGAAGATAAATACCCTCAGGAGTACAAAAGTATATAAGCCTTGAGTTCACATACTCCCTTCCATTATCTATTCGAAGAATATTGATGGCTTTCCCTTATTGCTTCTCAACTTGAGCTTTGAAGGTGATAAACTTATCAAACACTTCACTCTTATGAGAAAGAAAGAAGACCCAAGTGTAGCGTGAAAAGTCATCAATGAAGGTGAGAACATAGCAAGCCTTTCCAAATGATGGCACTGGAAATGATCCAGCTACATCACTATGAACCAATTCAAGAAAAACAATAGCTTTCCAAGACTTCCCCTTGTCAAACTTCTCTTTAGGATGCTTGCCTGCTTCACAACTTGTACATACACCCTCTAAATACTTGACTTGAGATAGACCTATGATCATATCCTTGTTGCTAAGTTGTTGAAGATAGCAATAATTGAGATGTCCAAACCTCTCATGCCATAGTTTACTTTGTGAATTTGAGTGGGTCAACGAGGCAAGGGAAGTGGACTTAGGCACAAAATTAGAAAAAGAATAAAGTATTGTACCATGATTAGCCTTTCCAATTGCCACCATAGAATCATCCTTTAGGTTTTTCACCACAACTGAATCAGGATGGAACTCTACTTGGTTGCCACATCCATAGTGAGTTATTTGGTAGATTGAAAGGAGGTTGGTGCTAAGGCTGGGAACATGAAGAACATCCTTGAAAACTTCATTTTCCAACTCAACATTTCCTTTTCCTATAACTTCCACTTGTGTGTCATTTCCCACATAGATGTAAGGTACATGTGATGGTTTCAAAGAGGAAAAATTCTCCCTTGAAGCACCCATATGATGTATAGCTCCTGAATCAAGAACCCATTCCTCAAAATTATTTGTACTTGCTACCAAAGCTTGTACCTTACCTTTTGAAATGGATGAGGATCCCTTATCCTTTTAGGCATTTGGCACATCAATTTTATGTTTCCTCATTATGTTTAGCAATTCATCAATTTTCTTATCCTTACACTCATGTTCATCATGACCATCCTTCTTACAATAGGCACAAGTTTTCTTTTCCCTTTTGTTGAAGGTGTTCCCCTTCTTATTAAATTGTTGGAAAAAAAATTTCCTTATTGTGAGGAAGATTGTTGTGTAGAGGAAGATTGATGTGTAGAGAAAGATTGTTGTGTAGAGGAAGATTGTTGTGTGTCATCTTGTGGCTTAGCCTTCTACTTATTTTGCTTCTTGTTGGAATTTTTACCACCTTGATTCCCTTGATTCTCCTTATTAACACCAACACTTTGGACTTAGAAGACTAGATAATTCTCATACTCATTAAATTTTCATGTTCTAAAACCAACATTCCTGAAAATGAATCGAATGAAGGCTTAGTGAAGGCACTTCCTATTGTTAACTTGTGAGTATTATAACTTGAAACAAAAGCCACATATTCAGGAGGAAGATGAGTCATCACATGTTTGATCAACTTTCCATCCTTGATGGGTTCACCACAACCCTTAAGTTGTGCCCTATACATGTCTACTTGGGTAAGATAATCTTTGATGGTGTCAAAATTCCTAGGATTCAATTTGAGAAGATTGTCCTCAATGGTGTAGGTGATATCTTCATCTACTATCCCATACAATGCTTCAAATTTATTCCAAGCTTCTATTGGATTGGTAATGTTCCTGATGTGATATTTGACAGGATCTAAGATATTCTTTAACAAGGTTCCTAAGGCCATTTCTTATTTTGATGCCCAGTCTTCTTTACGAGACTCATCAACATCATCATCTGATTTCTTTGCAGCACCAGCTACATAATGTAATAAACCTTTTTCAACTAATAGTTCCTTTATCTTTTCTTTCCAAGTAGCATAATTATGTGGTGTTACTTTAGAAAAAGAACCCATAATGCAAAAGAAAGAGCACAATACCAAGGAGATGGAAGAACACAAGACACCCCCCCTTTTCACTCAATCAAACAATCTCCACCCCAAAAAAAGATGATTTGGCACTTTATATTTAGTATGGGTACAATAGCCACTTGCCAATTTTGGGCCAAAGTGGAACTTTGATTTTTGATATTTAAAACTAAAAATATGAAGTTTTATATGACTCAACAAGATAAGACACAAGACCTCTCAAGGATCTAATTAATTGCAAGTGCCAAAATAGGCCAAAAATGACTAAATACTAAAAGTACTATGTCTACTTAGAAATACTCCAAACTAATACCAGATCTGAAAAGTAGACAAAAAATTATGCACTTTCAAAAAAAATAACACTTGAATATGTGTCCATATGAGCCCAAATGAAGCCTCTAAAGTTGTAAAAATTAGGATTGGCAATTTTAAGAAAAAATTAGGAACAAAGATCACAAATAACCTGCACCAATATGTAGATCACGAAATTCTACCCTAAAACAAAAAAAAAATTGCTTGAAAAATGGAGTCCATATGAGGGAGATACTGTTGTTTAGAAATCCCCTCTATAATTATTTTTCCTGAATTGCCACCATAGCACCTCCAAAAATCAAATGAATCTAGATTTCACCTTAGATGTCTGATTTTGATGAAACAAAAGTCAATTTGGGGTTTTTTTGAACTTCTGAATGTGATACCAACATCTAATTTGCACTAGCAAGCTCCAATCTTGACCTGCAAAAAAAAAAAAAAACTCTCCAATGGCTATGCAATGAAATTCCTATGGCTCTAATACCATGTAAGAATTTGGTATAGCTCTAATACCATGTAAGAATTTTTCTAAGGCAATAATTCAACACCAAGATCAAGAAGCTCAATAGAGAGCACAAGAGAGACAAATGATGATCATATGAGAATGGATATTAGATGATTGGATAAATAGATCATAAAAGAGTCTCGTATATAAAGGCAACTAGAATGACTAAGAGTCAACAAAGAGATAATCATCACAACTAAGCACATGTCCACCAAGAGTGGATTATCCTCCATTGTGCATGAACGTACGTGCAACAATGAGAGGATAAGAATACAAAGGTGTATCTAATAAAGAGATGTAGTAGACAACATGTGCTCAATTGGAGTGCAAACAACTGTGTTGTCTACATGACAACTCATATGAATATGCAAACTCCCAGGTGTCTACATGACAACTAATATGCTAAAGCATTAACCTAAGTAAACTTAAGTAAAGTGTAAATGGTAAATACTTATTTACACCAACAATTATAAAAAAAGCTCAATAACAATTTTTATAGTATACTCTTTTATTTATGTCATTAAATAAAATACATGTATTATTTTTATAGAGGATGCTAAGGATGTACAAGGGTGATGCCCCAAAGGATGATAATTCAGGTGGTTCAAGTACATCACATGTTTTATACTACACTTGCGTTTTTCTCAAACAATATTTTTTGTAATAGCTATAACAATATTGTTATATTATGCTCTAACAATCTCATTTTTCAACTCCTACCATTGATCTGATGTTCATTATGCTGCCTACTACAAGGAACAGAACCAAAGAGACAATCTCCATTGCAAATTTTTCAACATGTAGCACGATGTGGTGGCAGCACCTATTGGTATGTAGATTCCTCTTTCTCTCTCTCATTTTTCATGAGTTTATTTCACTTGAACTATTATTTCTTAGGGGGCATTTTGTAATATTGGATTTATTTTATGCAAGAGGTGATGGGGACATTCCTAGGTGTACTTGCATTAGATGTACAGGAACAATAAATAATTTTGATCAATTATTCGTTAGCAATGAAGATGGTCTTCCCCTGAGGGTAGCCCAACTTCTAGGTGCTTTAAAGATTGATCATTTCTTTTACTATACAATATTATACGCATAATCAAATGCACTAACCCCCTTATAGTCCCTTTTAATAACTTTTAATCTCATTATGATTTTGTAGGGAATAATTTTTTTTGTATGAAAAACTTAATGATGAATGTTTGCCTATATTTGGGCCGACCATATGCATAGGGTGTCATATTTTGATTTCATTGCTTGACCATGTTTCCTTTGATCAATTTCTTCAAGTAAATTAAAAGGTAGCTTCAGTTCATTTATGAATCTAACAATTTTTTTATTTTCTTAAAAGGTGGAATTTGCAAACGAAAGAGTTAAATGATAAACTAATTGATGCCATGACAACACTTTTTGGACCCAACGTCTTTCAAAGACTTAGGCTCCCTGAGAAAGTAGGCCAAGCTTTGAAGTATATTAGGTACAACTACATGACTCAAATGAAAAAGAACCCTTGTTATGAGTGGCCCCCTAAGTGAATATATTTATATGTATTAAAATGAATGATTACCATTTCTTAGTATTTTTCTTGTATTTATATGTATATATTTTTGAAAAATATACTAATTATTTACATTGAATTGCAACCTGCCAATCTTGATAAATTAGCGAAGCATCATGGAGGCGTCGATTCGAGTGTGGATCATATTACTCAAGGTAGATATTTCTATTCAATTTTTTATTTTTGAATTATTAATTCAAGTAAACATTTTAAATTTAATTTGGTGTAGTAATAGAAATTTAACTATAATATGTGTTGGGACTAAGAAAACATCTTCTATTGCAGTTGTAGGGGATGTAGAGGTTGTTCTTGATGAGCATGTTGAGGTCCAAGCCAACAGGTAAGATGATGTGGTTGGACAAGGTAAAGAGTGTTAAAATGTTCTTTAAAATATTTAAAGTCTCAATTTTTTTAAAAATTTAACCCTTTTATTTGTTATTGCAAAGGACCAACCTTTGCAAAGGATAGCGAGTGCATATCCACAGGTGAGAAGAAATATCAATGATGGCATGGATATGCCTTTGCAACAATATAGGGAAGGACACAAAAAGAAAAGAAGAAGAAAGAAATGATTCATGTGAACTTATGTAACTTATTTGATAATGACTGATGTTTGTGTCTAGTGTTTTATTTATGTTCTATTAAATGTTCATGTGAATGTTCTAATGAATCTTATGTTTTAATGTTAACACTAATGTTAATGTTCTAATGAAACTTATTTGTTAATGATTGTTATCATGTGATAATTCATGAATGCTATATTTTATTAATAGAATGAATGAATTTTAGATGTTAATGGGGAATTTAGATACTGGGGGGGTGAGGCCAAATGAGGTTCCACCTTCACGTGGCTAGCTTTGATTAGTAGAGAATATTAAACTATTTTCAAAACCAAGTGAAGCTGAACATTAACCTATGATTGCATGACAACTAACTATGTGAATCTCTTGGCTTTAGGCAATGTAGAAGGACATCATTACTTCAATATTTAATCTCAATTCACATGCATATGACATGAGGTGGAGCATTCAAAGTGGCATTCACAAGTTTATCAAATCAATGGTACAATGTCATTCACATCTACAATTTTGCATAGTTTAGTTAATTGTAAGGTGGTTTATAGAGTTTTAATTGATATATTCATGATAAGAAGGAGATATTCTTTGAATTGTGTCAAATTATGATATTTCTATTAGAATTCATGTGTACATTTTAAAGTCAAACTCATTGATTTATGAATTTTTTTCGCTGTATATGAAGTATTTGAAAGAATGGCTTTCTATGGGATTGCCTCAAATTTAGTGATTTATTTGACAAGTAAACTGCATGAGGGTAGAGTTGAATCTGCTAAGGTAGCTCATGAATGTTACATTTTATTAATAAAATGAATGAATTTTAGATGTTAACAGGGAATTTAGATGTTACATTTCTTAGTTTATGATGAATATAGGATGGATGAGATGATGTGTGGAGAAAGAGGGTAGAGAGAGTTAGCCATATTAGAAGACAAGCAAAATAACATTAGTGGCTTGCTGGATGGAATCATGTGGTCTCCAAGAAGTGAAAAAAATCTATTTGATCTAAATGAAGATGATTGGGCATCTGAGCAAGTAGTTCTCTCCTCTTCAAAATCTTGTAGCATTTTTCTTTCATATATTATAGCCTATGTGGTCAATCTACATCCAAACATTTTTGTACCATGCATTTCAAATATTTTGGGTTCAATGGAATCAATTGGTTGTTATGCATGAGGTAATATTTGAATGCATATCATGATTACTTGAGGAAAATTGGTGTACATGGTGCATGCATTATTACTTTTATCAAAAAATAATTTTAAATATTTTGAGAATAAAAATGTGTGGCATATCTTGAGCTTAAGGTAAAGTACTAAGATTTCTTAAATATTTCTAATACAATAAGTTAATAAATATAAATTATATTTAAGGTTGGGACATATTTTGGGCACTTTTGAAGTGCCTAAACTTGAATTGATAAATAAGAATTGGAAATAGATGTATATATATTGAGGGTATTCAGATGCATACATAACACCTTGATAGATGTACATATGTTTGGTTTCTCTCTTTGCTACATCATGATTCCTATACACTACAACAAAATACAAACACTTGAAATTGGTTGGCAAATTTTGAGTAAATAAACGAAAAAATGCCCAAAGGCCTTTGTCGTCTTTCTTTTCTTTAGAGCTTTCAATTACTTGAAAAATTGCCATGTATGGCTGAATGACTCAAAGTCTATGGCTCAAGGAAAGAATGATCTTAAACCAAAATTAATAATAAATAATACTAAAAATCTAAAATACATAATAGTAAGGTTTCAAAATATATGCTTGAACTTGGCACGAGGCCTCATTGTACAAATAGTTCATTCACCTTATAGTGATGGCTTACCCAACAATATGTATGTATTTGGGGACTCTTTAGGAGATGTCAGAACCAACAACTTCATTCCTACTAGTACCGTGACAACAAAATTTTAACCATATGGTGTCTCTTTTTTCACTATCCAATTGGTTGCTTCACCAATGGTTAGACATCTTTTGATTTCTTAGGTATATGTTTGTCTTCAACATTTCTTAGTGAATTTAATGATAAATTGTTTTTAGTATTCCAAAATATGATTCATCCAAGCAGACAAAATATTAGAGCGGGTTTGTGTCTTTGACTTACCTCATAATGCTATAACAAATAAGGTTCAAGTTTACAAGGTCTTTATATTTTCATTTTGGGTATATATAATTATAAAACATAGTAATGGGATTGGGTTATAATACCATGAATTTCTATATATTAAAATTAGAAGATGTTTTGATTAAACAACTTTGAACAGAAAATTCCATTTATATCACAATGAATATATCATAAAATAAATAAGGTTAGATGATAAATTATGTTAAGGAAACTTTTTTTTAAATATCATGATGAATTCTTCAGTTAATATTGACAAAGACATTAATTTTCATGAAATTCTACAGTTTATAATAGTGTCAAGATTTATCTTTGAATAGAGTATGCAAATATTTTCTATTAAGAATATAATCAAACCCAAATTTCTACAAACATTTATGTAGGAGTTTTTTAAGTCTTCAAATATAATGACACCCAAAATTCTACATCAAGTTTTCTTTGATCTCTGAACATAATTACATACAAAATTTCACATCGATTTTTCATTGATGTTGGAATATATTCACATCCAAAATTTTGCGTAGATTTTTATTTTATCTTCAAATAGAGTGTGCAAATATTTTCTGTCATGAAGAAGTTATCTTTTAGAGCATGTTTGTAGGATTATTAAGCAAGTAGTCACTTAGTAATGTATTGGAAACATCCTCACTTGGGAAATAAGAAGGCACAAATATATCTCATTGAGAGGATTAGATGGATGTCTAGATGATGTTCCAATCATCTCAATCTGAGAGTCAGAATAAGTATTAGTGAGAGCATCTGAAGTAGCTGAATATGTTGTAAATCTATTCATTAATTCAACCCTCTCCATAACAATAATCACAAGATGCTAATAAGAGAAGAGGAAACTTCTCACTACAACTTCAATTGCCTAAAGGCCATCAAAAAATGAACTGTTCCATCATGATGATGAGCACTTTGATGTTTTCTATTTGAATGAAATAACTACATGACTAATTCTTGAAGTGTAGGTCTACCCTTTGGATTAGCCTCAACATCCACAACTTTTGGCACAAGGTTTCTTAGATCCTTGTAGGCATCCCTAAGGCTTCTCAAAGTAGTAGAGTTAAGGCAATATACACCATTGGTGACAGTGATCTCACCCATCTTAGGACCATTCAAAAGGCTTAGAAAGTCATGTGGATCGACCAACATGAACATACTCTGAATGTCAACAAGAAATTTCCAAATCCTTTTAATGGTCTAGCAATATCTGGATGCTCCAATGGGATCTCATGGTCTATCCCTTGATGTATTCTCTTCAACAAAACATTGGCCGCAAACAACCATCCCTCGAAGATGTGATGGATAGTATAAATTGTTTGATCCTCCTGTGCATTGTGGATTAATGGAAAATGTCACTTCTTAAAGGAATACATATATCTTGGCTTGCAAATACTATCATACTTAATAATAGGCTTCCATGCTCAATTTTCCTTCTTGAGGCCTAATATGAAAGGAACTCTCTACATATGAAATTCAATTGCCAGTTGTATTCTCTTTACCTAAAAGGACAATTATATGACTACAAAATACATGGAGATGCAAACCTTTGAACCTTTAGAATTGATAGAACCTCCTTAACAAAGATGATCAAATTCCCCAAAAGATGATTGAAGGAAACTGTTAATTTGAATGTATATTTTCATTTTGTGAGACCATTATTTCCTATTGTTGGCCAAAAACTCTAAAACTGGTAAGATGCAACTAATACCTTTTATTACTAGTATTGATGGATCTTTGAGTGTGAGAATACGGAGTTGAGAAATATTAGATGTGGTGTTTTATTTAAAGAAACAATTTGTCAAATTTTAAGCCATATATCCAAAGGTTCTCTGCAATTAAGAGTGACATATTAATATCCCAATCACATCAATCACACACATTATCATAAAATTGTAATTGATTATTCATATTCAATTATTCTGACAGAACACCACTAGAAGAAAATAATCCATTACTTCTGAGAGCCTATATTTTCACAATCCAAAATATTGAAACACATGTACCTAGATAAATCCAAAGCATTCTCAATTACTAAGACTTCTATAAGATGTTAAACATAAAATTTTGCCATTGCATCATACAAATAATTCAAATAGGGACACAATGCCTGAAAAACATTAAATTTGGTCATTACATCATACCCATAATTAAAACATTAAATTTTTTCATTACTTCATACCCACAATTGAAATAGGGATGCAATGCCTATAAAACATTGAGTTAGTCATTATAACACACCCATAATTCAAATAGGCATCCAATATTTGTAAAACATTAAATTAAACCATTGTATCATACCAATGATTCAAATGAAGATTTAATATCTGTAGAATATTAAATTGAGCCATGAAATCATACCAATGATTCAAATAGGGATGACATACCTCTAAAACATTGAATTCAACCATTACATTATACCCTAAATTCAGAAAGGGAAGCAATATTTATAAATCTTTAAATTTAGTTGTATTCTCTTGTCCAAATCTAGATACATGTGAATATGACATTTTAGCTATGTGGGATTTCCAAGAAACAATTTTTAAAAAAATTAATTCAGCTATCCATCACAATTTTGATGACATGTTTTGATGTATAGTCATCACTCCCAAAGCACAACTATTGCAAAATTTTCACAACTATAACATATAGTTCTAATATTTAAATGTTGCTTCCACAATACAACTATCACATGGATGTCACAATTGCAATAGAGTACTATTATATTAAGATGTCATAATTGTGATGGTGTAGTGTTGCAACTATGACGACATCAACATGACTTCTTGCCCCTTCCTTCTTCCAAGTTACGATAGTTCTATCCATCACAATTGTGACAATAATCCTTTCCATCACAATTTGTGACAACAAAAGTCTGGCTCCCATCTAATGAGAGTCAATTTGTGGTTTTTTCTCTTGGGCGATGGGTGGGCATCACAATCGTGACAACTTGCCATCGCAATTCGGGCCCAAATGTAGTAGTGTCTGGAGGGGATAATACTCCATCCAAGGGTGATAATATTCCACCTAAAGGTGGTTATATACTATTTGGGGGTGATACATCCCACCAAGAGGTGGTAACATTCCTCCTAGAGGTGATAATGTGCCACCACATTTTCCTCTTAACAATCCCATCTCTAACACCATATTGTAGAAAATGAGTCATATGTAGAAATGACTAGAAAACCTATCAACTATGACTAACCAGAGTTCTTTAACCTTGTTTTATCTTTGTTGTTTTTTGAAACCATGCAACTGTTCAGTACATCATTACCACAAGGATCTAATTCTCTCATGTTTGAAAGATACAGTGGTGAAGGAGAATTTTAAACCGATATCAACTCATTCTTGATGCAATGCAATGACTAACACACCAAAGATTATGCATGACTTAAGTTGTTCTCTTGATCTCTAAAAAAACTTCCATAGAATTGTATAGTTCCCTTCCTGGTTATTCTATGTAGACCTTCTACCATCTTATCAATGCATTCCTCACTCATTTCAAGATAACATTATAATAAAGGTTAGCATAGTTAACCTTTTCCATTGTAGATAAACTCCAAATTAGGTGAAAAAATTCATCTCAAGGTTTCAATCTATTTTGATGAGGATGCCTTACACTCTATCTAATTTCAATAACCATAAGATGTTCATCAACAATCTATAACCATCCTACAAGAAAAATAATGTCCAAAATAGGTATCAAAACTGTTAAAAAGTAAAGTTCACCAATATAATTGAGAGAGTTGGGAGGTGAATTTGTTATGTGCTTAAAACAACTTATAATGACTTTATCAAATCTGAAATATGTATTCAAAAGATGCAACAACCATATAAAGATAAACATACACAATAACACTAAATTTGTTGACTAGGGGAACACTTGATCAGAGGGAAAAATCTGGGGGGAATGATGCCCACAAGATGATGTATTAATAGAGAAGTTCCTTGTGAAAGGATAAACTTTGTTAGGATCTAATTAAATAGAAATAGAATGTATGAGTCCCTATTAGGAGACTTTGAATTCCTATCAAAAGATTCCAACCCTATTAGGAGTTGTGCCAACCTTGTTAGGAGTTGACAGGTAGACAATTGAACGTACTATCCAAATTGCTTCAAGAATTTCTTCACTAAATAATCTTTGGGATAACATATCCAAGTACATGGATTGACTAAAAAATAACCTCTTTGCCAAAATAGTTCCTTTGAATCTCACAATACATTGCTCAACATCAATCTCCATTATGAATATCTTACATGATTCAAATTGAAACCTCACATAACATAACATATGATCTCGCTGATTACAAAACATCTACACTGGATACTCAACCATAAGAAAAGTATCCTTTATTTTTAAAAAGTCCTAAATCAAGTATTGTATCAACATTGAGGTTTTCTCAATTTATAATTAATAGTATAAGACCACACTAAGATATTACATTACATGTTACGTTACAATATACACTTCCTATAATAATATTAACAATAGTCAGCCACCTAGGAACAACATGTTGAACATACATCACAAATTTTCACAGAATCAAAATCTAATTCTACCATGTTAACCATATAATTTTGAACATTTATTCAACCATAATCCAAGCTTGATGAATAATCTTCATCCTCACCAAAAAGATACAACACAATTACCAATACTCTCTTTCTAGAAACTCACTCTAAGAACAATCTCCATAGAAAGCTATATAACTCATGAAAATCAACATATCGCTTTTTGCAAATATAGACACAACATCAAAATGTGTTCTTTAATTCTCCTATAAGTGTGTAGAACATGGTTTTCTGACCACAAACCTCTCCAAATGAATCTTCTTACCTAACTCTAACTAAACTGTCCAAAAATATGATATATTGACATAAATAAAAAACACAATCATGAATGCAATGCATAAGCACTAAATCATCTCTTTGACATAATAAAAATCTCCCCCATATAGTCATACCTCCAACAAAATCAACCATTCATGCTAACAAACTCCCCCTTTAACATTGATTGCAACATATGATGGAAAACATCAAAGTAGTATGAATACCAAAATGTATTTATTCCTCGTCTGCCTTTACTCCCCCATTCATGTTTCTCATGGATGTATATACACATCTCTATCTTATAGATAGGTTGTAAATAATTTTCATGTTCTAATCTTCCACATTGATCATAAATGCTTTTTAGGTATATTTCTCTCCCATTGACATCAATGACAAAGGGTCTCATTATGCCAATTCTCTAAATCATCTTTGATCCAATGTGCAAAATCTCGCTAAGTGTCCAAAGACACTATTGAATTACATTACCAAGAGTCCTTAATGAATCATTTCGAACATAGATACTCCCCCATAGGAGAAGCATCAAGCATCTAGTCTAGACACAAGAATAGTGCTTTGATTCATACTAAACTGATGTTGTCTTTGCATCAAATACTCTAAAAAGGGTTGAGGCATGACCCCAAGGATAAATTTTAAGTACTCAAATGTATCCTTAGCAAAATATTTTGTTAATATGTATGATATCTATATATGATTTGAGCTATAGAAATTCACATAACTCTTAAGAACAACTACATGCAAGAACTTGTCACAGAGAAGCAAAGAGAAAAAAGACAAGGGTTTGGCTCTAACAAGATGAAAGATTATATTATAAGACTAAAAGAATGAGTAAAATATACAATGTATTAATCCTTATAGAAGGATATTGTAAACCTAAAAGGGAAACCCTATGGGGTAAAAGTATTTAATAATTAATATAATAATTAAATGTGACTGGTGCAAATACATGAAAGTGAAATCTTAAGAAGAGAGTAAAGTTAATTTAATCAATGTAATTAATTTAATACTTTACACTAACACCCCTCTCCCTCCCCCCCCAAGATGAGAAACAATGCAAATAAGATAGAAAAGGAACTACAATGTTGAAAGAAAACTTGGGTCCCAACAACATGGCCTGATGAGGTATCCAATCACAACCAAATCTATATGAAATAGAGAGATAGAGAAAACCGCAAGGGAAAAACATTACTCCAAAAAGAGATAGAAAGAATGTTGAATGTTCAAAAATAAGGAAGGAGGGCCTCACTACTGAGACCCCCCAAGGATAACTTTGTTCACCCCAAGCATAGAACATAACTAAAGATATCACAAGGATGACAAAGGTTTAGTGAAGCTATTAACAACATTCTCTACAATGGGAATATACTCTAAGATAAGATAATCATCTTGAATCAAATGTCTGATGAAGTACATATGGAGCTCAATGTTCTTGGTCCTCTACTGATCAACTAGGTTGTGAGAAATGTTAATAGCATTTTTATTATCACACAAAATTATAGTGGGACTATTAGGAGGGAAACCAAACTTTGTCATTAACTCTCATAGCCACAAAACCTCCTAACTAGCTAGAACAATTGCTTAGTACTCTGCCTTTGTTGATGATAATGTGTGAGTTGTTTGTTTCTTGCAAGACCATGTGATAGGACCAGAACTAAGATAAAAGAAAAAACCAAAAGTGGACTTTTTTTCATCAATAACACCAACTCAAATTAAGTCTATATAACTAACAATGTGAGGAAACCCTGATGTATAGTAAATTCCATAAAATGTGGTGCCTCGTATGTACCTCAAGATATATTTGGAAGATTTTGAATGAATCTAATGAGGATCATGTGAGAATCTAGAGACAAGTCCAAAAGGAAAGATTTGGAAAAGTGTGTGTCAAGTGCAACAAACTACCCACAAGTTATCTATATAATGTGGAGGCCACTGTAGAAGTAGAGAAAGTGGTAGATAAAATAACACCTAACTTAAAAGGTATGGGGAAGGCTTTTGATCAAGCATTTTGACTCTCTAAGCATATCAAGAGAATACTTCTATTGGAGTATGGAAATCCCATCCAAAGATTAAATAATTTATAGGTCCATAAAATAGTACAAAAGACCAAGATCTTTCATCTCAAACTGGTCCATCAAAGCTTATCAAACATGAAACATAGAGGATGAACTACTTATGAGTAATAATATCATCAAAATATAGCACAAGTACTAAAAGATCATCCCCATGATGTTGAATGTAAACTGTATGATCAGAATGATGTGTGAAGTATGAAGCAAGCACAAAAGAGCCTATCTTCTCATACCAAGCTCGAGGGGCTTATTTGAGACCATATAATGACCTCCGAAGTCTTCAAAACATAGAAGTATCCTACTCAAATCCCTGAGGTTGTGTCATATAGATCTCCTCATGAAGATATCCATCAAAAAAGGCACTCTCCACATCCATTTGCTATATTGTCAATCCCTAAGAAGCTGCAAGAGAAAATATAAGGCAAATAGAATTCATCTTAGTGATAGGAGAAAAAGTCTTGGAGTAATTAATGCCCTCCACCTATGAAATCCCCTTCACAACAAGATGTGTCTTATACCTATCAATAGAACCATTCACAACAAACTTGACACAATACACCCATTTGCATCAAACCAACTTTCTTTGTTTCAAAACATGATAAAGATCCCAAGTGTAATTCTTCATCAAAGAAGAGTACTACTCATCCATAGCCAGGCTGGGTAAAAGCACAGATCTGTGTCACCATTTTTGATATCAAAACCTGATTTGATCAAATTTCATTTCTCTATCAAAACTCAATTTAAAAAAAAAACTAAAAATACCCTTGTATAGATCTTAGATTCAAAATCATCACTATATAAATTTTTTAGTGTTTTCATTAGTTATAATATGTTAGAATTTCAAAATATTATAAGTCGATATTTCAACATTTCAGAAGATGCTCACTTAAAAAAGGGAAAAAAATAGTAAATCATACCCAAAAAACAAAAAACAAATATTTATCTCTAGAGGAGAGAGTCCTCTTCATGAATATGTAATTTTTTCTCAAGAAGGTGTAGATTTGATTGGGAAGTTTTGACGGGAGGGAAAAACTATTGGCTTCTGAGAAGGTTGAGCTTGAGTACTTATAACAAAGAAAATATAGATAAAAAATAATTATTTCTTTTTCTGTGCACTAGATATACATGTCATCTATAAGATATTTTCAAATCAAAACAAAAAAAGATGATTTGCATTTTATTTTTTGACGGGAACTACACCCTATATTTTTTATAGTTAAAAAAGGGACTTCAAAATAAAAGAAATGAATAAATTCTTACTCAAAATTTTTTTTAAAAATGATAGGTATAAATTTCATCCAATTCTACACATTTCATCAGTTTACATCATTTTTAAATTCTAAACACAAATACCATTTTTTTTGTCATTAATGTTGAACTGTCGCATTCTGATATCATGTTTCTTCATAAAAGGTGACACAGGTTTGTGCTTTTACCTCCCTATCCCACTCAAGGTTTCATATTGCTTGCTATTTTTTTCAGGATTATCTAAAATGACATGACTCAAAAGACCAATACTAGATTACTAAGCACAGGTGTAATGTGAATCTGAAGGATCTCCTACCAAATGTCTAACTACATCAACAGTATCACAAGCCCACTTGGTCACATGTTGAATATATATTGGAGGTGGGGAAGGTAGATCATCATCTAAATCATCCTCAAAGGATATGGAGTCTGTAAGAGGAGAAGTGGCAGTATTAGGCAGTGAGGGAGAATTTAGTGATGGAGGCTCTATTTGAGGACACTCATCAAACTGGACATCTCACCAAAATAAGACCTCTCTAGAATCAAGATCAAATAACATGTACAACTTCATATACTCATAGTAGCTAACAAATATGATTGTTCAACTCTTCTTCTCCATGGTTTTCCTCTAAAAATCTAGAATAAATGCCCAAGGCTCACTACCAAAAACTCAAAAAGTAGAAGCATCAGGCTTGACATGAGTCCAAGCCTCCTCAAGATTCAATGTTGTGATGCCTTGTGAGGCATCTGATTCTAAATAAAGTTGGCACAACTGATAGCCTCAACCCAAAATAATGAACTCATAGCTCGAGATTGTATCATACAATTGGTCATCTCTTGTAATGTTATGTTATTTCTCTTAGCAACCCCATTCTGTTGAGGGTTTAAGGGAATTGAAAAATGATGTTGTAAACCATGCTCAATGCAAACACTAGTAAATATGGACGTAATTTTTGACCAATTTTGGTCAAATTTCAACCAAGGTTTATTTCTATTTTTCTCATTGAAATTTTGACCAAATTGTAGGTTGGTCAAAATTTTGATGAATAAATTGCAGGTTGGTCAAAATTTTGACGAATGTATTTGTCAAAATTTTGACGAGAAAAATAGCTATGAACCTTGATCAAAAATTGGGTCCAAATGTACTAGTAAAAAGTCTCTAAAATCCATATTCACATACTTCCCTAATTGTTAGTGCGTACCTACCTAACACAAAGACCAGATCGCTCCTTCATAAATGTCTTAAAGATTTGAAATGAATCAAAGACATTAGACTTGTACTTAAATAAGTACACCAATATGTGTTTGGAGAAATCATCTATGAAGGTGAGCATATAATAAAAACTAGAAAAAGGAGTGGGGAATGACATAAGATCACTATGTATAAACTCCAATGCTATTGCTTGGCCAATTTATCAATTTCAAAACTATAGCTTTAAACCCATTACTTATAGATTGGGCATCCCTAAGTAGTGACCAAATGACTCATTAGACTCATCTAATGTATCAACCACGAATGTATACTTGAAATGCTATCTACAAAGTATATGCTCTAAACCACCCTAATTGCCATCATTAAACTATAATCTTGGAATGTTGAAACTAAGTATGAAATAAAAAAGTTAATGTATTCCAAAGGAATTTAAATGCAAATAGGCTACTACTATATTTTCCTATGTTATAGGAACAACCAATAGTTCTGCTACTATGTGGTTGCAAGAGCAGAAAATTACTAAACTATTCTAAGACAACTAGGAAACTAATTCTACTAACTAAATTCACTCACCAAGTGAGCCCCTTGGATGAGAGAATGAAACAAATACTCAAGATAAAGTACTTGAAGTTAACAATGTCATTTTATTGATATTCAAACCATCAAGATTAAAATGGAAATAATAGAACTATTGTATTAAATATCATTGTTGGATTACAATCAAATTCTTGACTAAATGGAGAAGTTCAAACAATAGCTTATTTATAAAAAACTAAGGAGAAACAAACTTCCTAAATCTATGATCCTTCAACAACAAGGATTTAGTAGATACTTTAATGAACTATAGCAATATAGGACACATTCATCCTATCAAATAGATCTTCCATAAATGTAGCACAACATGAGTCTAGATTTATGCATAGGTAGTTTGAAGTTGTTTTGACCTGATCTCTTGCTAAGAACTTTATTGTATTTATTGCATGAACATGTCAAAACATGCTTGATGACACTTCTTCAATTCTATTTGACTTATTCTTGCATAAGGCTAGTACACATGCCCAATTTCAAAATACATATCTATATCAATATCAATATTCCATAGAAAACATTAAATGTACTAAATAACTAATTCTTTCTCATGACAAACATTGGTGTAGGAACATACCCAATAAAACTTAGGGAAGAAAGTAATAGATTCAGTAATACACACATTTTATTTCAATTAACAACTATAAGTTTTAACTATAGTATTATAACCATGAAACTATAATATGTTTGGGAGACCATAGTAGTTCGTAAGTTTATTAAAAAATATGATTAAAAATCCTTTGAGTATAAAGCATAAAAGCCTTCTAAATGATCATTAAAAATAAAAGAACTATATGCCAATGATAAGCCCCATCATTCACCCCAACTTAATCCCTTGTTGGTCCTCTGGCAAGTATGTAGTTCCTCACATGAGCTCTAGTCCAAAAATTTGAGGGGGTGTTATGAATTGATCCCTTCTTGGAAAAGCTCCAATAATATCCCTTGGAATCTCTATGTTGTTCCCATATCTGTACTTCTTCTTCCATGTCATGTTCATCTACATCTTCATCAATACCAAGTAGTGGGTGGATGAGTAGTGGTGGCTAGGGCCGAAGGCGAATCCAAAAGCTCAGTCTTTTTCTTCCTAGCTCTATATACCAAGGATAATGCATGCTTTCTATGATGAAATTTTGAGGTGAATTGGGTTATGTCACTTGCAACTCCTTAGGAATTCTAATCCATATTTATAATAGTGTTCTCTTGGCTTCCTGTACTTCTCTAATTGTCAATTGTTCATATTATGTATATGCAACCTCCCTAAGAGGATTGATCTTTTTACTCCCTGGATCATTATCAACTACCTTACCACCATTCACAATAGTAAGTTTGGGGACCTTTCGCTTCGGGTCTAAGAAATAGGGGTACATTCATTTCTTCTTCTCTATAGGGTCTAGTATGGGTTTCTCTAGTAATCTCATTTTGAACCCATGACATGAATGCTCACAATTGAATGTCTCCCACATACATCAATGCATTCCACTCTCTATCATTAGGGACTTCTATATTATGCAAATATAATTCACATAAAAGGTTTTTAATTGTTGTAGGCATGTTTTGCAAAGCATGATAACACTCATGTGGGGTATGCAGTGACGGATTAAGAACCTAGACTATCTTGGTCATTTTAAAATTCAACATTTTTTCTTTGAGAAATAAAGCACATGCTTCTATTGGTAGTCAACATTGAAGAAATTTAGGTATCATAATATTAATTTGAGTAACCTTTTCTTTAGTACTATCATATCATCTTCTTTATCCCTCAACTCTTGTTGTTGATTATCAATAATTTTTTGTAACTTATTTTTCTCTTCTCTCCACATAAATTTCTCAATTAGGATGTACTAGTATAGGCTACATTCAATTTTAAAAGTTGTTGACAAATCTAGCAGAGGTATTAGACCCTGTTGTTCAAGGTTTATCCATTCAGACACCATGGAATTTACTTGTTTATCATTCTATGTTTTATTAATTGGGTGCCTAGTCCATAGAACTATCACCCTTTCTAGATTATCAGCAACTAGCTGAAGTGGATGCTCAACCTCTTACTATTGAGCTTTTTATACAAGAGTTTCCATGTTTAGCAATTTGGTCAACAATTTCCATGTTTATGTTAGGATACTCGTGATCAATATTTTTATTAGGTGTTGGAGAATGTTCTTCCTATATATCTCTAGAATCAAATAATTTTTCCTCATCCATTACTTCTTTCTCACCATTTAATGGTTCAAGCACAACTTTTAGATCTTGTCCTTTACTTTGGAATACAAATTTGTGTGGTGTTGAATCATCACTACCACTATCATCCTCAAGGAATATGATTCCATCACCTTTTCTAGATCATTTGGAAAATTTTCAAAATCTTCTTGTGGTACATGTCTCATTATCCCCATCCATGGCTTGCCTAGTCATTCCTTGTTCAAAAGATTTTGAAATAACAATGTGAACATGAGAGATAATAGGGACACTACTTAAGCTAAAGTTATTGCTAATTCGTCAACTCCTTCTAATGGGTATGTAAAAAAAAGTCTTAGAGACTTTCTTCCTTTCTCTATAAGAGGGTTCTCCTCTATTAGATGCTATAGGAGTTTCTTCCTGAGCTTGTTTTTATTTAGAAGGATGTTGGGGAGAAACAATAAAATCCTCTACATCCTATGATTTTTCTAGTTATTTAACATTATCCTCTATTGGTTCCTTAATTGTTGTCCCCTTATTTTTTTGAGTAGAAGATCTAATATTAACCCTAGGTTGAGGGGTAACAAAGTCTACACGAGGGTTGGCTTCTTCCTTTCCTTTTTTGGAGGTAGGATCATGTGGGGGCTTATCAAAAAAATTATTCTCAATAGGCTTAGGGTTTCCATAGGAACCAAAAGGTGACGGATCAAATCTTTCTACAATCTTTTTTGTCCTAGTTGCAATAGCAACTCTTCTTCCTACACCTTGTCCCCTAGGTTCTACTAATCTAGGCACATACTCATCCATTAACAAGAGATCATCCCAAGATACAATTGGATTTTTTTGTAAGGCCCTTTCAAATAACAATTTGATCAAATGATAAATTTCCATAGAGTTAGGCTTACCTTCTTGTACAATAATGACCCTCTTCTTCAACAAGTTGAACTAGAAATTTGGAAGGTTGACTAGTGTGTTGTCATGCTAAAGAAAGCCTAGAAGATTGAAGTGGACTCCATGCAACCATTGATGTGGAAAATTTTCAGGTTATATATTTCATGTCATACAAAGCACACATCGCATAGGATTCTAGAAATGACATTCTTCTAGTGCCTTGTTTCTTGTGGATGTTTAGTCACCCATCTACGTGCAAACTAAATTGAGCTCTAAAAAACTTTGGGTCTAGATCCTCCTCAAATATTTCACTCTCCAACATGAAGGTAGATACTTATGTAATTTCTCTTTCATTACATTCAACCCTAAGTCCTTTCAATGAATCCACACCATCTTGGAGGGAACTCAAAAACTAAAATGTTCTTCATCCCATGCAGTTACTCTCTGAAAATATGCTAACTAGCCACAGGCTTCAAATTTGAGATGGAAAGCCTAGTCTTTCATAATTATATCATGAATTATTGGTTCATTATGAATTAACTCTCCCACCATTGTAATTGTAATTCAACTTTCTCAAAGACCAACTAAAACACCCAAAAATGGGAAATGAAGCAAGTTTACAGACTGAAATTTTTTGAAAAATTGTAGAGAAAAATATTGAAACCTACAATTTAGCAAAGAAAATGGATATTAAAAATATAGCCATTTTTAGAAGCTTGACTTATCATCATTAGGATCTTAACTCATTTGCATGACCATTTCATAAATGTTTTCTTTTCAGATTGATGTACATAAATAATTTGTCATATCAACTAGGGTTTAACTCACAAACATGACATGTCATCATAATACTAGGTTTTCGACTTTTGTACATGCAATAAAAATTAAATCAAAATGGTACACAAAAATAATGAAAAAAGTTGCACATCCTCCTTGAACTAAAATTGAGAATGGGTCCCACCATGCCATGTGAGAAAGATTGATTTAGTACAAGATAATGTGTATATATGAAATTAAAATAAATTTATACATGTACAAAGGTGGAGTACCTACCTGGAAAATTCCTAATTAAAAATATTTCACTTAGTACCTCGATACTGAAGTGTTGATGAGGTGGATGATGGAAAAAGACAAAAGATGAATTGGGAGCATTATTACAGAGAATGTGGCTTCCATAAAGTGAAAGTTTTATTATGGGTATTTGAATGGAATGAAAGAGAAGATTAAACCTAGGCATATGACCTAGATTCTATTGTTACAAGAGTTCCTTGAAATTCAAATTGATGCAAGAAGTCTTCCTTACTTTGTGGTTTATGATAGAGCTTGAGGTGATGGCCATTCACCAACAACTTGAACCATATAGAATCTATGGTCAATAACTACACAACACCATTATCAAAGACTACTACTATTTTATATGGGCCCAACCACTTGGTTTGAAATTTCCTAGGAGTGTGTTGGTAACAAGAATCATATAGGAGTGCCCAGTCACCAACAAAAAACTTTTCTATCCTTTATGAATTTATAATGCCATTTGTTGTGTTACTATTGGATAACCTCAATATTATAGAGAGTAGACTTTGTATACTCATCCAATCTATTCCCCTATAGGATTCCTTCTATTTGAGATTCAATGAGATCAATGCTCAACTTTAGGGATTTCCAAAGTGTCTTGTGTTCGAACTCCACTAGCATAACAACTGATTTTTCATAAACCAACTCAAAGGGAATGAAGCTAGTAGTGGTTTTATATGTTTTCCTATAGGTCCAACTTGCTTTAGGAAGGTAAAGTGCCCAATCTTTCTTATGGATGGCACTTCAATCTCCCTATTGGTTATCTCTGCTTGACCATTAGCTTGAGGGTGGTAGGGAGATGACTTCCAATACCCAATGACATACTCATTCATTAGGGCAATGATCAAGTTTGAGGTAAACTAGGTACCTAGATTAGTTACTAACTCTTTAGGAACATTGCATCTATTATAAATGGCTAAATATAAAAACTCTGCAATATTGTTATCCCTAGCATGTTTCATAGGTTTTTCCTCTACCCACTTAGAGACATATTCAATACAAACTAAAATGTAAGACTTACCATTTGATGAAGGCTCTATTGGTCCAACAAAATTAATTCCAGATTTGTAAAAAGTTGTAACAACTACCTGTGGTTGCAGGGGAATTTCATCATATTTGGTAGGTCTACCCATCCTTTGGAATCTGTAACATTTTTTAATGTACCATGTGGCATCCTTGTGTAGAGTCGGTAAGTAGTAATCATTTGTCAATACTTTGAAGTTTCAAATTTTGCTTCTGGATTCAAATCCAGAAGCAAAATTTGAAAGTCTAATGGATTGTGGAAACCTAATCAAATTGAATACTTTGAAGGTTTTCCTCTTTGCTACAAAATGAGCTATACATGGATCATCATGACATACATGAAGGATGTCATATGTCTCATTTTCACATACACATATGTGCATCACCTAATAAATTCCTATATAAAACATGCATCCAACAATCCAAGAAAATTTGAAGCTTTTCTTAACTAAAAACCTTCTCTCTTTTGGAGAGAAATGAGTTCAAGTCCTTCCCATGGCAATGTATTTTCTATCAACAAACCATGGGTTATGCACAGATAAAGAGAACTGATGTTCATTTAGGAAACTATCATCAATGACTATAGGATCATCGGGAACTTGCAATCATGAGAGAAAATTAGCTACTACATTAGCCTTCCCTTGTTTTTGCACTATCCTTATATCAAATTCTTGTGTGAGTAACAATCACCAAGCTAATCTCCTTGAAATAAAAGGCTTATTCGTCAGATATTTTATTGTTGCATGATCTGTATGTACAAAAATCTTATAACCGGTTATATAATGGCTGAACTTATTAAGTGCGTAAATCACTGCAAGTAGCTCTTTCTTAGTGACTATGTAGTTGAGCTATGCCCCTTGCAAGTTCTTACTGATATAATAAATAACATGTTCCATGACTCCTTCTTTCTATCCTATGATAACACTTATGGCATAATCTAAAGCATCAATATGTACATGAAATGAAAGGTTCCAATTAGGACCTCTCAACACAAGTCCTTTAGTTAATACCTTCTTTAGTGGCTAAAATAATCTATTACAGTTTGAACTCTGTAAAAATTCATAATCCTTATTCAACAAATTGTATAGTAGAGATTCAATTTGATTAAAATATTTTATGAATCTTCTATAGTAACTAGTGTGTCCTATAAAAATTCTAACATCCTTTTGCTTTCTTGGTGTAGGCAAAGTATTGATCACCTTTATCTTAGTTGGGTCAAATTGAAAAAGTATTGAAATGTAGTGTCCCAAGATAACTTCTTCCATCATTATTTAGCATTTTTTACTATTCAGAGAAAGATTGTACTCTTGACATCTTTTGAGGAATTTCTCTGGATCCATGTCTACTGAAGCCATCCACATAAATCTCCATACACTTAATAGGTATATAAAAAAAAAACTAATCACAACCCTTTGGAAAATGATAGGTGCATTACATGGACCAAAAGACAGAACTATTTATGAAAATTTTCCCCAAGGGTGGGTAAAGATAATTTTATCTTAGTCCCATGTGGTTTTCTCTCTTTCTTCACTTTATGAGAGATTGCATTGCATTTTTTTGCACTTGCAATTTGCACATGGGTACCTAACATGGCCTAGCAGCCAGGACCCATGATGCATTTTCATCTAGCTTTTGTGAACTTAAGTACATTTCCCTAAGTTACACTTAAGGGGGGGTGTTTTTGTAAATAAGTATTTACCATTTACACTTTACTTAAGTTTACTTAGGTTAATTCTTTAGCATATTAGTTGTCATGTAGACACCTAGGAGTTTGCATATTTATATGAGTTCTCATATAGATAACACATTTTTTTGCACTCCAATTGAGCACATGTTGTCTACTACATCTCTTTATGAGATACACCTTTGTCTTCTTATCCTCTCATTGTTGCATGTACATTCATGCACAATGGAGGATAATCCACTCTTGGTGGACATGTGCTTAGTTGTGATGCTTATCTCTTTGCTAACTCCTAGTCATTCTAGTTGCCTTGATATAAAAAGGCTCTTTTATGATGTATTCATTCAATCATCTAATATCCATTCTCATTTGATCATCATTTGTCTCTCTTGTGCTATCTATTGAGCTTCTTGATCTTGGTGTTGAACTATTGCCTTAGGCAAATTCCTACATGGTATTAGAGCTATACCAAATTCTTACAATAATTGAAAACTACATTAATACTTATTGTATATGTATGAACTAGGTGCATCAACTCATCCTCTGTCTATTGTATTTCAGGAGTCTAAGGTCGAGTTGATGCCAATTGAGTCACTTCTCTTAGTATGCTCATGAGTCTTAGGGTGCATTCCCTTCAACTAGACTAGATATGTTACCTCCTCCTCCTCTTGCTACTAGAGGTGATGGTGTGGGTCAAAGCTAGCTACATGATACTCTTACCCTCAATTTTTGACTCTGGCTATGTATTGTTTGGTGTGCCAACACCATGTTGTATCATTATTTGACTGAGAGTGCTCAAGTAGTTCTCATTTTTGTACCGACACATTCTTGGAGATATATATATATGAGATTTTGAGTCGAGCAACATCATGTTCATGTCATTGTCATTGTCTATCTTTTCCTTTAATGCACATGAGATGTTTATATGATGATCATGAGATGCAAAATGCGATGTAATGGATGCATGTTTGATTTCATGTGATTTGATTATGTAATGTAAATGATATGATTGTATGGATGTAATACATATGGAAATGAACTGACACCTCATGAAGTGTTCTATGTTTTTGCTTGACATTGACAGGTATCTCCTTGAAGAGCACGCGAATATGAACCAAAGAACTAAATGCTTGTGTAGCTGTGGAGAATGCTGATACATTTGAGGAGATCCATAATCCCCCATCACGAAGGATGGAAACAAAATTATAATTGAACCACATGCTTATGTTAGTGAAGTATGTGATGCAAGACAATGTGAAATGCAACCCTAGGTTTGGTTACCAAGCTTCAAAAATTTATCATCACTGAGCATAGAATAAAATCCTATAAGTCCTACAACCCCCACTAATAGTGCAATCATTGGAATATGAATAGGACATAGGTTATAGGTTTGTCGGGATTAAATATAAGCATTCGAGGCACAAGAAGCCAGAATGACCAGAACATTTATCCCTTTTATTGCAACAAGTTAACATAAGTATTGAAACATAAATGTTAGGATGACTAGAATGTTTCTTGCATGGTAGACAAACCAAACTCATGAGAGATCCATCTTATGCTAAGTATTAGTATTTACTATAGCATAAAGAGTTCACTCCAATAGATAAGGAGAAGAACCAATGTTATCAAGTTATCCATATAATAGGAGTTGAGGTACACCCGGCCATCTAATATGAGATGGAGGCTCTTATAGTGAACACTCCTCTTATAGGAATATTTCAACTAATTGGAACTAAACCGTAGATAGAAAGAAAAGCAAAGATCATGCCCCCAGTCATTACTTCTCTAGTCAGAAATGACATCATCGACTTGCTCAAGGAGACATGATAAAGTGAAAACAAAACAAAGAAAGAAAATGCTCAGCATACCTAGACAAGTATATCATTTTAAGTTCAATTTTTGTCATGGGATTATTGTCAAGTGTTAGTGTCCAAAACATGGCTGAAAGAAATCTCTTCAGTAGGGTGACAATAGTAGGCAGATGCAGTCAGAAGGACTGGTGACTAAGGTCAAGAAGGAATCTTTGAGGCAAAGATCCTAAGAGGACTAAGTGACAATAGACAAACACAGCCAGAACAATTGGTGGCTGACACAAGAGAGATCTTCCATAAAGGAATCTCAAAACATGATCTAAGCAATAGTAGGCAGACACAACTGGAATAGTTGGTGACTATTGTAAAAGAGATTCTATGAAGAGAATCTTGACAAAAAGTGACACTAGTGACAATAGGTAGATGTAGCCAGAATCATTGGTGACTATCACAAAAGAGATTCTATGAGGAGAATCTCAAAAAGAGTGATATTGGCAATAGTAGGTAGACATAGTGAGGACCATTGGTGACTGTTGCAAAAGAGATTCTATGAGGAGAATTGTGAAAAGAGTGACACTAGCAATAGTAGGCAAACATAGTGATGACCACTGGTGACTATTGCACAAGGTTCTTATGATACTAAAAGGGAATGTCCCTAGGTTGTGAGAAGACTTGATCCATGGATACATGAGTGGAAAGCAGAAAAAGCAATAATGCAGTTGTACAGAAAGCTAGAAGATGTGTTGCAAGATGGAGCATTAGAAACAAGAGGCGCCTGTTTACCAGGTTTTCACCTTCTTGGCAGGGCTTCTCTTTTTTTGCTACCATGATGCCTGTTTCCAGGCTTTTTTAATAGGCCACCTCATTTTCAGCTTGTTTTTGAATCCATCTGCTTGTAGAAATTTTGTCAAACAGTTTGCAAGCAATCTGGTAGCTGAGATATCTGATTTGTCTCTTTCTAGTATGGATGAAATGTTTTTCGATATAAAAATATTTCTTACAGTTACTTTTAATAATAAATAATTAAATAACAAGATGAATACTTCAAGAATTACATAAACATAACTTTAGTGCAATCTTTTAAAGCTTCCAAAATTCAAATTTATCTCATAAATTTGCATTACAAATCAGAGTATCAAACAATTGCAAGCTTGGTAATTACCAACGTAAGTTTCACACAAGTTTGACAAGAATGTAATAGTTACTCACAAGAAACAGCTCCAGCAATAGCAATAGCAGATTGCTTTGAAAATTTTCAAACTCTAGACCTAGTCATACTAGTTCTGTGCCTCTATGCAATCACTAGTTAGCCACAACACTGATTTGCAGCCCTCACAATCTGATTTCCACATGACATCAATTACTGTAGCTATGTCACTGTAGCTCAGCACTGTAGTGATGTCACTATAGCTTGGCCACAAACCTAGCCATGCTAAATGATGCCTTCAACAAAGATGTCCAGTAACATGTACAATAGCCTGGGAAATACTATGAACTTCAAACTCTATCAACAACCCAGATTTATAATTTGGCTCTTCATTCTCAACTACCAAAACTGACCTCTTTATGGCATAGTGAAATTTGACCAAATACAGAATAGATATCAATATAAATTACCTTGAAGTTCCAACACAAATCTCAAGACCATGTATTTCAATGGTGTCAAGATTGATAGCACAGAGGGTTTACGTCCTCAAAGCCCAAGGAGAAAATCTCCACAATTGCCAAATTCACATAATATCCAAGCATCCTTAAATGAGAGCTATCCTCTTCCTTTTAATCCCTTCCTCACTTGTTCCACGCTTCCATCTTGCCAATGTGGGATAATACATAAGTTTTAATATTATTTCTTTTTTTCTTTTACAAAGCCCATGTATGTACTCAAAAGGGGGAATCTTGATATTTTATAAAGTGACTTTATGAAAAATTATAATATTTAATTTAAATAGTCACTTTATCATTATAACTTCAAACATTAAAATAATATACCAAATAAGCTCAGAATCCCACATATAATAGCTCATTGGAAAGAGCCCAAAAAAATGCATCTCATCGTGTCACTAAAAATTGAAGGCATTGCATCCCCCTATTGGCTTACTAAGAATAGTATATCTTTCTGAAAACCCAACAAATGAACTCTATTTGGCCTGTAATTAAATTTGACTAGGCTAAATCACCTTAGGATCCCTTTTGAAGTCCCGGTTAGCCCTCAGGACCATACAAGAATGGGCTAACAACAACATACATCCAAACTAGCTAAGTGGGGGACATTACAATCCACCCCTCTTGAAATTACTTGTCCCCAAGTAATCTCAACTCAAGATGCTAAAGAATCTACTTTGCCTCCCATGTTGCATCCTCAACTGGTAGGTTCCTCCACTTCACTAGGTACTCCCTGATAGTCTTCCTGTGAAGCACCCTCTTCCTGGAGTCAAGTATAGCCTCGAGAATCAAGATAAGCTTTCCCTCATCATCGAGAGGTGGAAATACTACTGAAGGCACCACATTATGCCCCAATACCTTCTTAAGGTGTGACACATGGAACGCGTTATGCACTTTACTAACTGCAGGCAACTCCAACTCATAAGCTACCTCGCCCACTCTCCTGATTACTTTAAATGGTCCATAGTATCATGGTTTCAATTTCTCTACTCCACTCCTCTTAAGAGAGGACTATCTATACAGATGTAACATGAGGTACACCATGTCTCCCACCTCAAAAGACCTCTCAACCCTATGTTGATTAGCATATTGCTTATGCTGATTTTGTGCCTTCTGCAAATTTTCTTTCAAGGATCACATAATGTCCTAACACTCCTACAAAATATCCTTGGCCTTACGCACCCTACTATCCCCAAATAACAAATCCAAGAAATTAGGAGCATCATACCCGTATAGTGCCATGAAAGGGGACATTTGAATAGACATATGGAAAGAGGTATTATAGCAGTACTCCCCTAGATGTAGCCACTTCACCCAAGCCCTCTATTGCCCTAAAATGTAGTTTCAGAGATATCCCTTAACCCACTTGTTCACTATCTTTGTCTGCCCATCAGTTTGGGGGTGGTAACTGGTACTCGAAGTGAGCTTTGTTCGACATAACTTGAACAACTCCTACCAAAAGTGGCTCATAAATATATTGTCTCTGTCACTGACTATGCTCTGTGGTATCCCATGTAGTCTGAATACCTCTCAAAAAAATAGTTCTATTGTTTGTGCTGCTGAATATGTAGACAAAATTGCAAAGCAATGTGAAAATTTTGTCAATCTGTCTACCAAAACAAAAATACAATCCCGACCCTGTGCCTTGGGGAGGCCTCTGATGAAATCCATGGAAATGTTATCCCACTTCTTCTCTGGTATGGGTAGGGGTTGTAGTAAACCACCCAGAAAGGAATGTTCATGTTTGTTTTGCTGACACACTGGGCACTCCCTAACAAACTAAAGCACCTCTGATTTGAGTCCTTTCCAAGTAAAGCACTCTATTACTTGTCGATATGTCTTAAAGAATCTGGGATTTCCTGCCAATGGCAAATCATGAAATTCCCTCAAAATATTTTACTTCATGGAAGAGTCAGGTACTAAATAAATCCTTTCCTTGTAGATAATCAAATCATTTACAATGATGTATCAGCTATCCTAAATAGCCCCCTCAATAACGCTAGATGCCCAACTATCCTTAGCATATTCTACCAAGATCATCTCTCTCCAATCATCCATGATTATCCCAATAGCAAGAAAATGAGGCCTCCTAGATAAAGCATCTACGACAATATTTTTCTTCCCTTTGACATAGGCTATGTCGAAATCATGGGCCTGTAATTTACTCACCCATTTTTGTTGCCTGTCATTAAGATCCTTCTATCACAGGAAATGTTTCAAGCTATTATGATCTGTTTTTACTATAAATCGGCTTCCTACTAAGTACTGCCTAAACTTAGCTAGCATGTGCATGATTGCTAGCATTTCTTTGTCATAAATGATGTAAGTTCTCTCAACACCTCGTAATTTTTTGCTCTCATATGCGATGGGATGTTTGTCCTGCATGAGAATAGCTCTTATGCCCTCTCCCGAGGCATCACACTGCAGCTCAAAAGGTCTGGTGAAATTTGGAATGGCTAAAATAGGACATGTACTCATCAGCTCCTTGAACCTGTCAAAACAATCTTGAGCCCTCTTTGACCACTTGAAACTATCTTTCCATGTCAATTCTATAAGTGGTGCTGCTCTCTATGAAAATCCCTTCACAAATCTGCGATAGAACCCACAAAGCATGAGAAATCCCTTGAGTTGTGAAGTGTTCCTCAGTGGTGGAAAATCTAGAATGGCCTTGATTTTGTCTAGGTCAACTAGAACACTTCTTGCACTAATAATATGCCCTAGATAGAGCAACTCTGTCATCCTAAACTCACATTTACTCATTTTGGCATATAATGACTCCCTCTCTAGAATACTGAGCACTGTATCAATATGCTTCAAATGTTCCTCCCAAGTATGGATGTATATCAGTATATCATCAAAAAATATCATCAAAAACTTCCTTAATTGATCTTTGAACACTCTATTCATACAGGACTGGAAAGTGGCGGGGGCATTAGTCAACTCGAAGGGCATGACCAAGAACTCAAAATGTCTGTACTGGCATCTAAAAGCTATCTTCTCCACATCCACCTCTCTAACCCATATCTAGTGGTAGTCGGATCTCAAATCAATCTTAGAGAAGTAGCATGCACCATGCAATTCATCAATAAGCTCGTCGATGCATGGGATAGGGTATCGATTCTTGATTGTCTTCTTGTTTAGCTCCCTATAATCGATGCACATCCTCATGGTAACATCCTTCTTCTTCACCAATACTACTGAAGAAGAAAAAGGAATCTTGCTTGGCTATATGTGCCCCATGTCAATAAATTCCTTGATTTCCTTTTCTATTTCATCCTTATATCTATTTGGATGGCGGTAGGGTGTGTTGATGACTGGCTTAGCCCCTTCCTCTAACTCAATAACATGCTCAATTCCTTTATCCGGGGGTCTCCCTGGAGGTATCTCACCAAACACCTTAGTATGTTTGGTTATTATTTTTTGTACATTAGGTGGATACTCCTATTTATGCTACCCTATTACCTCAGGCACTACTTTGAACTCTGTTTCCCACTGCACCTAATCATGTATAAAGAAACTCTACATCTGCTTGAGTGACACCACTCGAAGTCTCCCATCTGAGAACCCTCTAAGCACTATCTTCTTACCATTTGACTCAAACCTCATTTTCATTTTTTGGAGGTTAAATGTAAACTCTTCCAGAGACTTCATCCAATTCATCCCAAGCACCATATCCTGATCACCAATGTTGACCACAAAGAAATCTCCCACCATGTCATAATCTCCAAAATGAAGCTGCAAGTTGGAGATTTTCTTGGTGTAGTCAATTTTAAAGCCATCAAAAACCATCACCTTAAATCCCCTATTATCCTTTGTATATAGCCCTCTGCATGACACAAACTTCTCACCAATGAAGTTATGTGTTTCCCTTGTATCAATGAGTGCCACAAATCTCTGTCCATCCAAAGTTCCCCTAACTCTGAAAGTGATGGCCTCCTATATATTGGACAACTAAACTATCATGCTATCATTGCATGCTTCCTCATGTGAAGAATTATCATCATCTCCATTTGATTTTGATGACTGTTTTGAATCTCCATCCACTGACTCTTTAGCTGAAAAGTATTCCATCTGCTTAGCTTTTGCTTTCAATGGACAATTATGTGACAAATCCTAAGGCTCCCTGCAATGAAAACAAAGCTTCTTCTTCCTAAGATCATTAAGTATCTCATTTTCCAACCTCTTACTTTCCTCCTTAGGTGGTTGAGCCCCTCTATGAAAAGGTTTCTTGTCCTTATCTTTCGTCAAAGGGAAACTCTTTGCCTGGAATTTATTTTTAGAAGTTGAAGAGGAATCCATGTCATGAGCTTCTTAATGGCTTCCTGCAAGGTGGGAGGGTTGAGAGCTTTAATCCACCCTCTCAATGGATCAGCTAACCCATCCATAAATAGAACCAGTATCCTTCATTCAGATACATCTGTTACTAATACGACAAGTTTTTGAAACTTTGAAATGTATGTTTCCATTGATCCCCACTATTTAAGCTGAGCTAACTCCTTGAAATGGAGTTTTGGATCCTTCCTATCAAAATGTTCAATCAGTCTCTCTGTAAACTCCATGTATGAGGTAATGTGTGCATGTCCCATGGTGACCATACCATGATGCCACCACTCATGTGCTAACCCATCCAGATGAATTGCTACATACTTAATAGCTTCTTCCTCAGGCATAGGGTTCAATTGAAAGTATGTGTCAAGCTTTTGAACCCAATCTCTTGTTGTAGACTTCCCCAAGACATCATAATATGGTAACTCAAGTCTCCCTACTTTCTTTTGTAGCTCATAGCTATGGTTCCTATCATGTCCACGTGGCATATGTTTCATCCGCACATCCATATACTTCCTAAAGGTAATTTTAGCAGTAAAATTTGGACCTCCGGGTTCCCAATCTCTCCTCAGTTGGTCCTGTATATTAGTGATCTAGGGCTCTGGTACAGGCTGCTTTGGAGCTCTAGGAGGAAATGTGGGAATCATGGGCCTCGAACTCATTTTCCTAGATTGCTGGGGTGCATGACCAAAATTTTTCCCAACTTGTTCACCTCCATTATGTGTCTCATCCTGATTATTCCCATTTTGATTGTTACCATTCTAATTATTTCCTCCACCCATGTTAGCATTCAACCCCATTTGATGAGCCGTCATCTACATCATAAGCTCCAATCTCTGATTCTATTCATGTTCCCTCTATGCTGCTAATCGTTGTCCCTATGCAAAGGTCTCTAATAACTGTAAGAATATTTCTTCTCCATGATCCCCAACATTCCTATCTCCCATATTGCTAATAACCTGTTCACCTGTATCAATGTGATCCTCTAGATTTCCTTGTTCCTCTTGTCCTGTGTTTAGATGAGTTTCTTCTTAAATTATAGTGATGACTTAAAGGTTGATCACTCCAATCTATCATATCACCACCTGTTCATTGTGTTTGTACCCACTAGGATGGCAGGATAAACAAGCTCTGATACCACTGTAATAGGCCACCTCATTTTTAGCTTGTTTTTGAATCTGTCTGCTTGTAGAAATTTTGTCCCACAACTTATGTACATGTGTGTACCTCACATAGCAGTGTCACCCCCTAGAGGGCACTTGTGTTTTTGGTATATTCAAAGGACTCAATAGTATACATTGAATGAGCACCCTTGTGGCAGGGGACAAGCATGTATACCACCTTCCAATGTCTAGTAGCATGCCTATGGTGAGTTCTACAAGAGAGATTCTTCCTCCTCCTTGCACAAAGATTATGCCTCCTTTCTAAGGTGAACTGGGTAGCTTCTAACTAAGAGGTTTTTACTTGGTTTCCATTTGAATTAATGCCCAATGGCTCTACAAGAAGAGTTGATGCCAACAACCCACACTAGCATCTAAGAGTGCACACACTTGCTTAGCAAGACTAGGGCCAATGTTGACCAGTGCAATAGATAGAGCTTCCCCTTGATAAGTGATATCAAGAATCAAGGGAAAGAAATTAATCTAGCTTTGGAATCTTCTTCTCTATAAAGCATCTTGATTAAAGTGAGTTGAAATCTCCAGCTAAAGCAGTGTGCTCACTTGGGTCATTCCTGGAGGTTGGATCACTCTGGCAAACCCTGTAAAGGATTGACTCGGACTGGTGGTTCGAACATAAGGGTCAAAGCTTCTAATTTCCCTCAAGGGGAAAGAGCATACTCCTCTACCTTACTTTCTCACCCAAACACATAGAACAAGTTAATTACCAACTTAGCTTAATCAATCTAGACTCATTCTTCCTAAAGATTTTGATTCCCTTGAAAGGAAACCATCATCTCATCATAGAAAAGAATTAGCACTAGAGAAGCACTAAGTTGCTTTCCTTCTTCCAAATGCTATCTTTCAGAAGTGTCTAGGTTTCTAATTCACCCTTGGTCATGACTTCCAAGTGGTGAAGAGCATAATCCCCTATTCTTATTTCTTGCACCTTAGGAAGTTTGCAAGCCCTAATTAGACTATGTTTTGAAAGCAAGAAAGAAAACACATTGTTTTGTGGGTTTTAAAATCAGATCTTCAACAAACATATCTTCAGCAATCATCCTGCAAACAAAAGGTCAGTTCATGTTTTGAATGGTTTGTAAAGGAGTCTTCCTCAAATGTCCTACAAACAACCATTAAGCTATAGAAAACTAGAAAATAGAACAATAATGCTTTAGAGGAAAATACGTTAGTAAAATATAACAATCAGCATGTTGAAAAATAACCAAATGGACCTTGTCGTTTCACAATTTTGTGAGAAATCTTGCACAATACCATGCGAGATCTTTCATCGACTCGCATGAGAAAATGATGTGCCACATTAAAACTTACACAATGGGGCACTTTTTTGCGCCAGAACATTTTCAAACATTTGTGAAACTCTTCAAATCTTCATGTGAAAATTCAAGAATCTATATGGAACAATAAAAAAATAATAATAAAAATGATAGAAAATGAAATAAATGAGGCTAGAAAACTATTTGTCTTGGCCCCACGGTGGGCGCCAGAAATGTATATGCAGGATGTGGCCTCAGACTTCACACACACACTTCAACATGGTCCTTGTATGCAAACTCATCCTAGAATGAACACGAGATTGTTCACCTAAGAGGAGTCCTGAAAAATGACCTGTTGCCTTCTATCTAGAAGGATTTTTCCTATTTATGCTGTCATATTTGAGGTATAGGCAACCAGACCATTCTAGAATGAAGGGTCTAAATGCAATTAAGTCTATATGAATGCAAGTAATCTAAATGAAATATGCACTTAATCTAAGGATATATAAAATAAAATTAACTAGATGTATGCATATTGTATCTAAATGACATTTAATCTAGGAAAATGAAAGCTTATGAAAATAATGAGCTTAAATGAGTGCACAATTTAGCAGAGATTCAATAGCAATTCAATTCAAGGTCTGTAATGAGGAATTAGGAGTCTCTTAAATAGGATACCTAGAATCCATCCATGGTTGAGATCAACTCAAATTGACAGTCAAGATTGAAGCAAAGACTCAGTCAAAGTGGAAGATCCAATTCAAATGCAATTAACTGCCTCAGATCTTGAGTGCCAGAAATAGTTAACTCAAATTTACTTTAGTGTGAGAGTAAATGATTTGAGTCACTTATAATTCAAGAAGTAGTTAACTAAGAATTTTCATTTTGAACTAAGAAATAGAATTTAGGAAAGATATTTAATTCAATAAAATGAGATATGATCTCATAGATACCCTTTTTTATTTAATTGAATAATTACATTCAATTAACTAAAGTAAGCATAGTTATCAAATTAAATAAATTTAATCCCTTAGTGCATTAGCCTTAGGTGGTAATTTAATTTAATTAAATTATAAATACTTTAAATTAAATTAAATCTTAATCAATAGGTTTAATGTGACTAATATGAGTCAATACTTTAGGAATTAAATGAATAGCATGATTAATGCAGATTAGGGTTTTTTTGCATTTGACAATTAAGTCAATTATCAACAATCAAAATGAGAATTTCCTAATGAGATAAGTCTTTAGGGTTGATCAGAAATAGACCAAAATTGGTGATCATGGCAATGAGCCAATTTTGGGGTATTACATGAGGGAGACGTTGAGGAGGTGGCATCTATGTGGCATCCACATAAGTGCCACAAGGGAGACACATGAGCTAAAGGACAAGCCATGCAAAATTCAAAATGAGCTTTATGATTTGAGTGGCTCAAGATTTACTCACACATGTGTGAGAAACCTTGGGGAAAGGAGTGGGGGACAAGGATGCAAGTGTCCTTTTTTGGAGAATTTAATGAAAGATGGGCTCCTAGGGATTGAGTTGCTCACACATGTGTGGGAAACCACATAGGTTCTAAGAGGTGTTTAAAGAGGGAGCTTAGGATTAATAAAGTGGATTTAGCAAGTGGGTATGCTTAGAAGGATGAGAGTGATGGGTAGTAGACTATTTTTTAGGTGGGATTAGAATTAGAGAAAATAGGTTTAATTTAATCATAGGATTACAGAATTTAATAAAGTGGAGGGAATAAATAAATTGGAATTTATTTTTAAATGAATTTATGCAACAATTTTTATTAAATAAATTCAATACATAAGAGGGAAGTATTTAAATTGAATTCAAATACATTAGGTAAATGAACCTATTTAATTAAATAAATTTAATTAAATAAGTAGAAGAATATGACAAAACTAATTGATTAACTAACAAATTATAGTGTCAATGGAAATATTAATACATTAATATAGTGTCTTAGGATGATTTTAAGTGTCTACACAAACAAGACCAAGGAGATGGTGTATATGAGCAATGTTAGTATGCTAATAGAAACAAATTTTAAATAAAGCTTCTACAAACTAAACAAAATTCATAAACTTCAAGATAGACTAAGATGAACTCTCAATTGAGAATATGAGCCATTAATGGGCTTTCTCAATGAGAAGCTCTCTTGTTGAGTGGCTTTATCTAAATGAATAGGATGTATGCTCAATATGCTTCCAAAGGCTTCAATGGATGATTGTGGATTTTTGGTGTGGATAGATGGCTTTAGTATGGATTTGGCTCTCAAAATAGTATTATAACTTTACTTCATGGATTGTGTTCTTTTGCAAAGGGAAAGGATCCAATTTATAGGCAAGAGGCTTGAGGGATTGAGGGCTAAGATGCAAGGATGGGAAAAAGCTCATGGAGGGCTTAGATTGCATGAGAGGAGAGCACATGGATTGTGCTTCCTTATAGCCAATCAAGGAGTGACACATGTCACATGGTGAGAGGATGGAGGAAAGTGGAAGGATGAGTCAACAAAGGAGGCTCAAAGGATAAAATCTTCATAAAGACCCTCATAATGACTTGTAAGAGCAATAAAAGGGTTTGTAAGAGTCATTTATGACCTAGTGGACTTCATAAAGTTTTATGGTTGAGATATTTTGAGGGTGATGAGAGCAATTTCGACTTGGACTTGATTAGGAGGGTTTTAAGCTTGCTTAGGATTGTGAAAATGATTAGAGGATGGATTAGGATGGTTTAGGATTAGCTTAGGGATAGGCAAGTGGATGGCATTTAATGAGGGTGGGTGAAGGAGGAGATATTTGTTAACTTTGGCTTGAGTTAGCAAGTCTTAACCCATGTTTAGGGAATGTGACAAGGTTAGGAGGGGATTAGGATTAGGTTTAAAGACATCTTCTAGAAGAGTCTAGACTTTGGATGAGGATAAAGACTTTCTAGAATAGTCTAGAATTTCCTAGGATGAGGATGAAGACTTTCTAGAAGAGTCTAGAACTTCTTAGGATGAGGATAAATTAGATTTTTAGGAAATAAATAAAGTTTTATTTATTTCAAGGGTTTGGGTTGAGGAGATATTTATTAAAACTTTTTTAATAAACATGAGGATTAATATTTAATCTTGATTAAATATTTTGAGTTGGGATTAGGGGTAGGAAATGATGGGATTAGCCTTTAATCGAAATTAAAGAAGGATTAGAAGATTTTGGAAGAGGTTATTCGTCTTAAGGAAATTGGCCAACTTTTGGGCAAATAAATAATTTTTTTATTTATTTTAGGATTTTTGGTCAATTTATTAATTAAATAATTAATAAATAAGGAAATAATTTTTAAATAAGATTTAAACATTTTTGGGAGGGATTCCTTAATTAAATATTTTAAATTAAGATAAAGGGATTTAATGGCATAAAAAATAAATTAATTAATTAATGATGATGTCATTAGGAATTTTTCAGAAAATAAAAATACTTTATTTTCTAAAGGTTTTTAGGTGTCTATAGATGGATCCTAAGTGTGCAAGATGCCACATCAACATATGAAACCATGTAGACATAAAATCCACATGCTATGCCTAGTAAAAACTAGGAAATGCAACTTGAGAAAGATAAAAATATCTCCCATGTTCTAGCAAATCAAGCAATGCACGCTTAGGGTGATGATGTACTTTAGATCCTCTTTGATATTCCAAGTGCATGTAAAGAAAGGATGCAACAAATAATAGATACTTCCAAAATAGTAGATTGGTATAGAAAATGAGAAATTTTTTTGGCTAATGCAAGATTGCTCATTGACCCAAGATGCTCCTACATCAAACACCTAGGGTTAGAAGAGAATTGATCTTCATATTGGAACTCAAGTATGTTGTGGTCCTCAATTGGTTTATCCTTCCACTGAACAAGGTATTCCATGTAATCTTTTCCTCTAGTGATCTTGCTTACTCTAGTGTTTAAAATCTGTTCATGCCTTCCTCCTTCTTTGGATAATATGGATTATCAGACAATTATTTTTCATTCTTATAGTAATCAAAGATATTTAGAATGTTGAATATGGGTGAAATATCCATGTCTTCTAGTAATTCCACTTCAAAAGAATTTCCACTATCAAACTTCCTTAGAATTCTACAAGGCCCAAATTTCTTCATCTTCAATTTGTTGTATATTCCAATTAGAAATATGTTCTTCTTCAAATGAACCATTACCTAATCACCTTATTTAAACATTTTATGTCTCCTCTTTTGATTAGCTTGCTACTTATATTTATAATTACTTTTACGAACGGTATCCCTTACTTCATCATGAAAATCCTTTATGAAACTCACAAAATATTTAGCATCAGCACTGCTCTTTTTCTCTTTACTCAAATATCTCAGTTCTATAGTTCCTCTAGGATGCAATCCATTCATGATCTTAAAAGTTGTTTTCTTAGTACTTATGTTCAAAGAATTGTTATATGAAAATTCATCTTTTACCAAGATAGAATCCTAGTTGGTAGTGTTAGATTGTGGTGATTGATTAGAAAAGTATTGTACATTCTTCATAAATTCTTTGGGGCTGAAAAAAATTAATTTGAACCCTATTTTATCATGATTTTGTGCCGACGTGTAATTATTAACTATAACCCTAAAGTAATAAAAATACTTGTATAAAAGAGCTTAGGGTTAGGGATTGTTTTAGAGTTGTGATGTGAAATTGGTTCTTGCGGTGGTATTGAGTTGTAAGGGATTATAGATTGTAATTAGGTTATAATCATTGGATCATAATAATATTGGACTTGCTGTTGGTGGATGTAACCTAGGGATTGGGTGAACCACATTAAATCTTGGTGTCTTATGTGCTCTTCTATGTGATCTATTATTATTTTTATATTGGTTATATTTTCATGCAATTATTATTTCTGTCTATGGTTTAATCCTAACAAGTGTTATCAAAATGAGGTTGTTTTTTTCAGTTATCCTCTGCAAGAAAGTCTCACGGTTGATTGGGAGTCTCATGATTGAGTGGGAGTGATGGTAGATGAGGGTAAGCTAAGGGTTGATAGGTTTAATGGGCAGAACTTTTAGTTATGGAAGATGCAAATGGAAGACTATCTTTATCAGAAGGATTTATGGAAGTCGTTGGAAGGCAAAGCCAAGAATCAGGGATCTATGTCAAATGATGAATAGGATCTTTTAGGTAGAAAGGCACTTGGAAGCATTCAATTATGCTTGGCACCATCAGTGGCATTTATTATTACAAAAGCAAAGACGACAAAAGAATTGATGCAAACCCTACGAAAACTATATGAAAAGGCCTTGGCTTCAAAAAAGGTATTTCTCATGAAGCATTTATTTAATATGAAAATGGCAGAAGGTGGATCTTTTACATATTATTTAAATGAGTTTAATACTATTACTAGTCAGTTATCTTCTGTGGGTATCAATTTTGAGGAGAAAATTAGGGCTCTCTTGATTTTGTGTTCTTTGCCTGAAAGTTGGAATGGCTTGGTAATGGTTGTGAGTAATTTTTTTCTTAGATCTATTGCCCTAAAATATGATGATATGATCAGTGTTATTTTAAGTGAGGAAACTTGCAGGAAATCCTTAGGTGGATCTACATCAAGAATTGCTTTTAATGCACAAAGTAGGGGCAAAATAAATGAGAGAACAAGTAATTCTGGAAATCATGGAAAATCAAGAGGAAAGTCAAAGGGGAGGAGGTATCAATCAAGAGGACTGAATGACTACTGGTACTATGAGAAACCAGGGCATAAAAAGAAAGATTGTTGGAATCAAAAGAAAAATGAAGAAGATAAATTAGATGGAGACAAGGAGGCAAATGTGGTAACAAATCCAAAGAGGATTCTTTGCTTCTATCTTTAGAAAGTGTTGATGATTCATGGGTTTTAGATTCTGGTGCTTCATTTCATGCTATGCCTCATAGAGGTTATTTCATTGATTATGTCCAAGGGGATTTTGGGCTTGTTTATTTGGGGATAATGAACCCTGTTACATTGTTGGAAAGGGAAATATTAAGTTTAAGTTGTAGAATGGGAATCATTGGCTACTAAATGAGGTAAGACATGTTCCAAGGCTGAGTAGGAATTTAATTTCAGCAGGCCAAGTTAGTGATGAGGGTTGCATAGTTACCTTTAATGATAAAAATTGGAAGGTTTCAAAAGGTTCCCTTGTAGTAGAAAAATATGTGAGAGTAGCCACTGTTGGCTCTATTGGGACAAAAAATTGCATGCTTCATTTTTAGTCCCATTTCAAATTTTGAGTCAATACAAGCCCTATGAATGCCCTTTTGATGAGATTGTACCTGGCTGTCAGTATGAGGCCTAAAAGGTGTTCAATGTTTCTAACACCTTCCATTCAGCTTGCCTAAGTGTTCCATGATGATAAATTGACATTCTGAGTCATTTGGCGAAGTCTTGTTTTGAGCTAATGTCATTTCTGCATTTTCACCTTAGTGTCAAACAGCGATAGGAGGCTATGTTTGCATCAAAATATCTCGCACCCAGAATTGTGTCATGACTCACCACTTTGGGAGTATCTAATATCCATATCAAAGAACCTATGTTTCATATTTTGAGTCATTTTGAGTCCGTTTGAATAGTTTTTGAATCCCTCAAAGTTGGTCAGTTACTGTTTTCATGCTTTTGCACTTTGCACACTTTTCTGGGAAGCCCTGTTTGACAAGCTATAAATTTTGACCAATTGACCCAAATGATAAAATTCCTTTTGCATCATATTCTAGGGGTTAGACACTTTATGCGTTCCAAGTTTTAGCTTATGATGAATCCGTTTGATCAGTTTTCAAACATGATTCCATTTGCAATTTCTAAAGTTTCACTGGTAGTCAGAAGTGCAGGTTGATCAAGAGCCCTATTCGAAGTGTCATATCTTTGTGCCTGTGATTGGTAGGACCAAATGGTTTGTTCTCTTGTATTTTCCACTAAAAATACTACAAGTGTGCCAGTATTCAGAACTTGATGAATCCATCTTCACACTTTTCCAGGGTTAATCCATTTGTAAAAATCATTGTCTTGTTTGTGTTTCTTGTCCTACAAATCTAGGTAGTCAACTTTGCACACTTTCCAAATGCGCCCCGTGATTCATCATGAGCCTGAATCGTAAATCCATAATGTCCTCATGACAAAGAACCAGCATCCCGAGTTTTTGTTTCCCCATGTCCGCATATGTCCAATTTTCCAGGCTATTTCCAAACTCAATTTCCAGTTTTCTAACATGTTTATCTGCAGGTGAATTTAAGTTGGCAACTTCGGAGGTCGATATCTTTTGACCTTGATGTCGTCATCCAACAATTTTTTGCAGGCTTGTTGAACATGTCAGAGAGAACAGAGATCCTGAGATTCAGAGCTTTGTCAGATGTTTGTATCAATTTTTAAAGCTAGGCAACAAGCCTCCTGATAGAGATTTCATAGTGATGTGAAAATGATTTAAAATGAGTTTCTATGGCGTGTTTGTCTTCAAACTTGGTTTCCAAACAAGTTCAAGGAGAGTATTGGATTAGTTTGCATACCAGTCACTTGGAAATGAAAATTTTTTTTAGCTGGACCCACTTTGGGGTCCGACTAATTACATCAAATTAAAGAAGACGCTGACCAAATTGAAAGTTTTGAAAGGGAAACTTGCAATGCAAATTAAATGGTGTTCAAACTAATGTTTCTCAAGCACCTTTTGAAAGAAGAAACCCACGTTGACTAAAGGTAGAACCCACGCAACAAAAACAAAAGGACACCCATGCTTAGAGAGCCCATGTGAAGCAGATTACAGATAGGGAAAGAGAGCACGGAAAGAAAGAGGAGCAATCTACATTTTAAGAAAAGCCATCCATGCCATATGATAAAGCAATCTACCAAAGAAACTGACCAATGCTGAATACAGAGCATACCCACGTATAAAAGCATGGGCAGCAGAGAGCATGCCAAGCAAAAAATGCAGTCAATAAATAAGAATCAACACATTGAGTGAAGCCGCAGGGAAAGAGTTTTTATCCCATATTGATTATGTGGGAGTGTGTTTAACTCTTTAAATCCAACTCCAAAGACAAGGTAAGTTTCTTTGAAGACATGCCTTTCAAAGGCAGCGCACGACCACATGGAGGGGCCTGCAAGTCTTGAGTCAAACCATTTTGACTCGCAAAATGCTTGACAAAAGTGTAAAAGAAAAAGCCAATTTGAAGAGCCTTCTGGTATTATGAGTAACTAGAGTAAGTGTAAGAACGTAAGAAAATATTGAAAGGGCTTCGGTGTTATGGTTGTCAACGTAAGAACGTAAAAGTGTAAGAGTGGAGGATTTGTGATGAAGGCTTCACGATGCTACGCCCAAGGTCGTAAGCCCATAAAGGAATGTATTCTAGTATAGGCATAAAAAAAATTTATGAGGTCTCTGATGTTACATTCGGGTTGTGAGAACGTAATAGGAAGCTTTGAGCGTATGGATGGGAAGTAAAATTTGGAGATTTTTGAGGTTATGGGATATGGGGAATGTTAATAAAATATTAATATGTCATTCCTGTGAGAACATAAAGGGAGATGGAAGTGAAGGAATTAAGGATATTAATTAATATTAAAATATTAATTAATTTAAAATATCTCAGATATTTCAGAGCCAATCAAGTTGCGACAAGTGGCAGGGGTAGAGAGGGATAAATTCAAAAGTGAAAATTTAGAAAGCTTTGATGCACATATTGAAAGTTTTGAATAAATTTAAAAGTTTTATATAGTCTTGACTATATAAATTTTAAATTTTTGAATTTTAATGCTCTGATCAGTAATGGAGGCCAAATTTTTAGAGTGATCTCAGGGGGGCAATTTTTGTCCAAAATGTGTAGTGTAATATACCGTTGGAACCGGGAGAGAGTGAACTCTCCATTTCTGCACTCAATTTTTGTACAGGTATCAGCTAGTGGCAGCTACAGGAGCTTTTTTGATTTTGGGGACATCATGGTGAAATGTGAAATTTAATGCTGTAGATGAAATTGCAACCAATTTTAGAGATATTTTCATCATTCTTAGCTTCTCCAACAAGTTTCAAGTTGATTAGATGGCTCTAAATGCAGTTGGAGCAATTATTGTTTTTGGTAACAACAGCAATATTTGAGTTTCACGGCAAAACAGGTTGAGACATGATGGAAATCAGATTTCTTGGGGCCTCAATACAGATTTGTAATGATTATGATATTTTCTTAAAAGAGATATTTGCATATTTTATGTGGAGATATACCGGATATTTTGCATCATTCATGGTTTTTCAAGTGTAGGTAGATGAAGGATGATCAATTTCAGCAACTCCATATTGAAGACATTCTCAGTGGGACAGATGTCAATTGCAGATTACATTTCCTGAGATATCTTCTTTCCTATATATCTCCTTTTTTTGCTCATTGTAAGGGTTCCAATTTTTATGACTTGTGAGACCACAAGGTTGGCTCCAGTCTTAAGTTGTGATACAATCTTCTTAGTATTTTTCCTATTATGAATAACATGCTATCTCTTTTGAAGCATAGTTATTTCACAATCATTCTTTGTGTATTTCCTGAGTTCTTGTATGCAGATGATGTATTTTTTTCAATGAAATTAATACAAAGAATTTCACCTTCTTAGTTTCATTCTGATTCTTGTCTCCTACTTTTGTTACTTCCAGTCTTCTGTGTTTGAGAACAAAGAGCTTAGACTCAGTTGCAATAAAGTTGTATATCAGAATAGATTTTCTATTGGATCAAGGATCCAAGTAAATGCTTGTTTATGCTGATAGGATTGTGGGTTACATTAGAAGGATTTTCATAAGCACGAGAGTTTGATGAATATTGATGTCTATTTGCAAGTCAAGTAGATAGATCATATGCCTGAAAATATGAGTTTGTTTCAGGTATCCTTCTGTATTTGAAGATTCAGTTAGTGCCCAATGGATAAGGGACTAGTCAGCTTGAAGGATACATGTCTTCTGTTGTTGCATACCTGGTTATGCTGAGAAACCAAATCAATTTTAAATGAATATCTTTCCTTTTGTGTTTAAAATTAAAAGAGTTTTCCCCCACTTTGTTTATCAGGTTCATGTGCTCTGTTATTAGCTATTTCATCCATGAATGCTTGTATAAACCTAGAAGATTAAGGGATTTTATCTATTTTTCTAGATTCAGTTGTATGCCTTTACACTGGTACCATATAAATAATCTGAGGTCCACCTGCCTAGGTCTAATAGAGCCTGAAGAAGAAGAAGGATTTATCCTTATAGTTGGCCAGAGACTGTAGTCAATTGCACCCATCATAGGAATTTTCTAACCTTAGGTGTATTGGTCTGGTTTCTTGGTTATTTCAAAAACTATTAAATCAGGAGCCAATAGGCTCTTGACTTAACAGTTTTGGAAATAACCAAGAAACCACACCAAAACATCTAAGGTTAGAAAATTACTATGATGGATGCACTTGGCTGCAGTCTTGGGCCAACTATAAGGATAAATCCTTCTTCTTCTTCAAGCTCTGTTAGACCTCGATGGGTGGACCTCAAACTCTTTATATGGTACCAGTGTAAAGGCATACAATTGAATCTAGAAAATAGATCAAATCCCTTAATCTTATATGTTTATGCAAGCATCCATGGATGAAATAGCTACTTAACAGAGCACATGAATGTGATAAATTAAGTGAGGGAAAACTCTTAATTCTTAAACACAAAGGAAATATATTCGATTAAGATTTGTATTTCAGCATAACTCGGGTATGCAACAACAGAGAACATGCATCCTTTAAGCTGACCAATCCCTTATCCATTGGGCATCAACTAAACCTTAACATGCAAATGGATACCTAAATTATACTCATACATTCAAGCATGTGATCTATCTATTTGACTTGCAAATAGACACCAGTCTTCATAACAACTCTCTTACTAATTGTAAAATCCTTCTGGTGTAACTTGCAACCCTATCAGTATAAACAAGCATTTACTTGGCTTCTCTGTTCCAACAGAAAATTCATCTGGATATACAACCTTAAGGGGTTGCAACTGAGTTCAAGACCTTAGTTCTTAAGCATAGAACATTGCAAGTAATAGAAGCAGGAGATGAGAATCAAAATGAAACTAAGAAGGTTAAACTCTTTGCATTAATTTCATTGAAAATAATACACCATTTGTATATCAAAATTTAGAAGAGAACACCAAGAATGATTGTATAATATGGAATGCTTCAAAAGAGATATAATATGTTGTTCATAACTTGCAAAGACTTGCTAAAGAATGCAATAGGCTGCTCATAACCTTCTTCATTTTTCTGTAACAATACTACAACAATAGTGTGAAATGAGGAAAAAGAAAATATATGCATTGGTTTGTCATAAATTGGAGCTCTAAGAACAAAGGCATCTTTAATAGCTTTCTTAATTTTTTGAAATGCAATACTAGGTTCACCATCCCATTTTATCTCAAATCCCTTCTTTAGAATTCTTGATATAGGCCTACTAATCTCTGCAAAATTTGTCACAAATCTCCTAAGAAAATTGATCTGTCCAAAGAATGACTAAATGCCTTTAACACTCTTGGGTTTTTGAATCTTATCTATTGCTTCTACCCTTTCAGGGTCAATCCTTACTTCATGTTTGCCAACTAGATGTCCTAACAATTTTCCTTTAGTGACACAAAAGATACATTTCCTTAGATTTAAATATATTCCATATTTAAGGGCTCTAATAAATACCTTTTCTAGGTGCATGCAATGATCATTTTCATCCTTGGAGTAAGCAGTAAGGTCATCTTGATACACAGCCATAAATTTGTCAATAATGTCAGCAAAAGCCACATCCATAGCCCTTTTAAAAGTAGCTCCAACATTAGTAAGCCCAAAAGGCATCCTGACATAAACATAAACACCCCATGGAGTAGTGAAAGTAGTTTTAAACTGTTTTGATTCTTTAACAACTACTTGATTATAACCCAAAAACCCATCCATCATTGATATAAGCTCTGAACCAATGACCCTTTGCAACATGGCTTCCATAATTGGAAATCCATAATTATCTTTTAAGGAAGATATATTGAGATTTCTGAAGTCAACACATAACCTTATGTCTCTGTTTTTCTTCCTAACAGGAACTAAATTGGATACCCAAGAAGAATGTCTAATAGGCTTTATGATCCCAACAACTCTTAACTTGATCAATTCTTCTTGCATTTTGGGAGCCAAGGTTGGGTTTATTAGCCTTTATTTTTGTCTAAAAGGTATAGCATCTGTTAGAAGTTGTAATCTTTCCTTGGTGTATCTATAAACCAAGGTTAGAACTCCTTTCTTTATTATTATAATATATTAGGATATAAGCCAAGGTCTCCTAATATATTTCTTTTTTGTCCTTTTTCCACTACATCTTATTTTGTCATCTAGTGGAATATGTAAGGACAAATATATATTGTAATTTCTAATTTTAGATTATTCCTCCTTAAGAGGAATCTCACACTTGGCCTCACACACTTATGAATGGTGGCATTCATAGACATGGGAGTTACATTCCAACTCCTCTCTCTCATCTCTATTTAAGAGATGACCCTCCTCTCTCATTCAACAACAATGAGGTTTCTTCCTCTTCTCAATTATTGTATGAGCATTGCTCTCTCTCTCTTTCTCTCTTCCTTCTTAGGCTTTTCATGCCTCATTCATAATGTCACAAGGGGTTTTCTTTGCTTTTCCCTTTCCAAATATCTTGTCTCATGGTGTTGGAGCTTGAAGCTTTCTCTCTCCTATTTTATGGTAATATCTTATCATGCATTTACTCACTTAGATTCTTTCCTGGTTTTGCTTATTTACATATTTCTTTTTCCATTTCTAACATGGTATCAGAGCAGTTTAATCTTTTTTTTGAGTGTTTGCATGAAGGTACGATTCGAAAGAGACTCTTGAGAGATATTTCAGTAATTTCTTTTTTAATCTTCTTAAGATGGAAGAAATTGATTTTTTTTTGAGTTTGGCTGGTTTACCGCCAAACCCGATTAACTTCTATTTGCTCTAATTTGTGCAGGTTACTTCTTATTTTCTATTTTTTTCATCTAACCCCCTTTGGAAGGCTTGCCGCCAAAGGGTTTTCCTCTAAAAAATTTAAATTTTTTTTTCTTACAAGCCTGGTGTTCTCTTGCTATATCTTATTATTCGGTGTTACTGACTCTAGAAAGTTTACATAATCTGCTAAGTGAAATGCTAGCATATCACTGTTTCCTGCAAGGCAAGGCTTGCAAACCCCATATGTGTTGATTTCATAGATCTCCGTAGCACTTTATTATTCAAATTCTACCATGCAGAACTCAACTTTTGTGATTATGAGCTTTTGTGTACCATAATTTTAGTACATTCATTTTCTCAAATTATTGTTGTATTAGAGAATGTGGACAGTTTTTTCTTGACCATTTGTAGGTCTTTTCAGCTCTATCTCGTGCACAGCTTCTCTTGATTGGCTTTTGTTTCCTTAAAACATCGGGGTTGTTCCTGAAATGATAGCCATGCAAATGGGCCATCTCCACAATCCCCATCAAGAGAAATATCTGTTGACGTAGTAGCTTGTTAAACCAGAAATGACATAGCATCTAGAAATTCATAGCAATCCTCACGTAAACTCTCTTTCACCCTACAGAGATGTCATGTCCATTCTCTTAACCGCAAACTTCTTCCATTTACATTATCTTCAACGATTTACTGAATGGGTTTCAACCACATCTGCCTATTTCGTCATCTTAAAATCGCTCTCCTTAATGCTAGACCATTGCTTTGTGATTCAAACTTTGGGGGTCTTTCTTGCCTCTCATTTAAATTTGAATCCCACTCTGTGCCGTAAATATGAGGCGGCAGATTCTTTGTGGTGAGCCAAATTCTACCGCCCAGAATGGGAATTGAGAGCAGAAATGTCACAAAGTTCAGCAACCCCACTATGTTGTTTGTCGCGTGGAACATGGCTACTGCTGTGAGTTTTCCCCCTTGGTTTTTGGTCTTGCCGAGTTTCAAACCGATGACCTTTAGTTTTTTTATGTTCTCAGATTCTGCTTGTGTTTGCTGGGATTCGAACTGAAGACCTGAACTAATTAATCTGCTGCTGATGATTCTGCCCATCACTTGTTCATTCATTTTTTTTTTTAAAAATAATAAGCGGCAAGATGAAGGAAATCTTGCAGGTTGCGACTCCCGCAGACAAGATTGTGGAGGAAGCCACTAACATGCAACTTGCAGGCGTCCTTAATAACACAAAATTCTATCCTCCATTTTAAAACCAGTAATTAAATCTAGGTTTAACACCATGGTCGTGCACAGGTTACATTCGCAGGAATATGAGTAATCTTAAGAATTTAATGGGGGATGCTAAATTTAGGTAGCCTGTCTTTTCATGCAAGATTCTTTTTCTTTTTTTAGCTCTTGACAGGAGTATCATTTACTTTTATTATTGCCTCTTGTCAACCTATTTTTGGCAGGTAATCATTCATTGTCAAGCTTTTATTCAAATTTTTTTAGAAAAGTTTTTTAACTTTTTTTAGTATATTTTTATCTGCCAGATCTAACCTCTATCATTAATTACTAAGTTTTTTTTAGTTATATTTCAAAAAAAAAAATTCTTTTTGAATCACTTCCAATCTTGAAGGCATAATATGAAAAAAATGGGGAGATCTTCTTGCCCCATGACTTTATGTTCTTATTACTTTAAGGTTATATTTTTGAACCAAGGTAAATATTGTGACTTTTTATAACTTGTGACTTTCCAAAATATTAAGTATGGAAAGGTGATTATTTTCTTTAACCAATTTATTTTCGTATATTTATTTGAGTATATATGGGGGCCCACATATATGCCCAGATAAATATATAAATTATGATTATAATGCTTTAGAAATTAATATATACCTTTGAAATTAATACTCATGTTTACCCTCAATGGAGTTTTATACTTGATATCTATATTTAGTTGATTTTCCTTAAATCTATGCATTTATCCTAATTCTGGTCGGATTATGAGTAATCTTACACATTTGCCTTCATTTTGATATTTTGATGTGCCCATAGTTGCACTTTTATGCTTTTATAGCATTTTTCTATGCCCATGTTGGCACTTTATGGTTTTATACCATTGATATACATGATTTATATGATATTTGTTTTGAGTTGCATAGGGAGCCAATTTTTTCAAGGTTAACTATGTAGGTCCCCTCAGTATAACTGATACATAGTTTCCTTATCTGGCCCATGGAGTATCCCTCCATCCTATATTGGTATGCACTCATTTTATATGGAGTTTCCCTCCATTTGGTCCTATCTGTTCCATTTTGATAGGATAATATTTTTATGGAATTTCCTTCCATGATTTTGTTCCTCAATGAAGAGGATGTTATTATTGGAGTTTTCTCTCCAAATTCAGATGATTTGATCCAATTTGAAGGCAATATGTTGTTATATCCTCATAATCCATTCTTTTGTTTATCTTAACAAATCATGATAATTCTATTTTGATCAGCATGTCTCTCCTTTATGTTATTTTCCTATACAATGTGATAATGTTCTGCATTCTTTATTGCCTAGATCATGGGTCATGTAGGTGATGGAGTCGCGACCCATTCACTTGTAGTGGGATGACTCATTAATGGACTATCTATATCCATGTGATTGACGCAATATTAATGCAGATTTCATTAGTTGGCCTTGTCTGTGGTCATTAGTGCATTAGTATGTTTCTTTCATGAGAGACTTATTGCATAAAGATTGGTCATTTTGACCCATATTATGCTCATTTTTGAGCTTATGACTTATTTTAGATATCATGTTAACTCCATTGCATGTTGGTGAACACATTCATTTATTTTTACTCAATTTGTCCTTGTTGACAATTTTTGAGCAGATACTTTATCTTGATATCAGGTTATCTCCATTGTTTTGTGGTAAAATGTTTTACTCATTATTTCTCTATGAGAATTTTATCCTTATTCAAAAGGATTTCGAATTTGCATATATGATGGCATTCTACTTGTGGATATTTGTCTTGTTGTTCCTTTTTTTTTTCAGGTGATCCATCAAGGAACCTTCTCGAAGATGTGTCTATGCTTCCACTTGATCACATTCAAAGGACTCATGTACTTCTCTTGGATCTACAAATGTTACATATGGCTTGAAGACAATCAAATTACTTCATATTGAAGATTAAGTTGCAGATTTTTGTAAATTATGGGTTTAATACCCTTTGATGTCATTACCCCAAGTAAAGATTAAAGGGGGGTGTTAGAAGTTGTAATCTTTCCTTGGTGTATCTATAAACCAAGGTTAGAACTCTTTTCTTTATTATTATAATATATTAGGATATAAGCCAAGGTATCCTAATATATTTCTTTTTTGTCCTTTTTCCACTACATCTTATTTTGTCATCTAGTGGAATATGTAAGGACAAATATATATTGTAATTTCTAATTTTAGATTATTCCTCCTTAAGAGGAATCTCACACTTGGCCTCACACACTTATGAATGGTGGCATTCATAGACATGGGAGTTACATTCCAACTCCTCTCTCTCATCCCTATTTAAGAGATGACCCTCCTCTCTCATTCAACAACAATGAGGTTTCTTCCTCTTCTCAATTATTGTATGAGCATTGCTCTCTCTCTCTCTCTTTCTCTCTTCCTTCTTAGGCTTTTCATGCCTCATTCATAATGTCACAAGGGGTTTTCTTTTCTTTTCCCTTTCCAAATATCTTGTCTCATGGTGTTGGAGCTTGAAGCTTTCTCTCTCCTATTTTATGGTAATATCTTATCATGCATTTACTCACTTAGATTCTTTCCTGGTTTTGCTTATTTACATATTTCTTTTTCCATTTCTAACAGCATCTGGTTTCAAAGGGACTTCATGTTGAAAAATATCTTCCCTATAGGCCTTTAGATCATCATATGACAATGCAAACACATGTCTATATTTCATTAGCAGGTTTATTAAATCTTTCCTAATTTTAGGAGGTAATTTCTTACCAATATATACCTTTTTAGGTGTTTCCTAAGTTCCCAAGTTCACCTCCTCTAAATCCTTGGAACTATATCCATTAGTGTCCATTTGTGACCTATCTTGGTTGTCAAAAATGGTTTCTAAAACAACCAGACCCTTTGGAATTTTATTTTTCTTCAATTGCACAACTTCCTACCCAAAAAAAGTATCTTCTCCATCTACATTTTTGACATAGGCTGCACAATCAATTTCTTGTCCTGACAACATATGCTCACAATTCAAAAATCTCAGAATATCCTTATCATCTTCAAACACTTGGCAATTTTGAACATTATCAGGGATAGAAGGTCTAGTTTGAATCTCAATTTTAGACACACCAGTAAATGTGATATCATCAGGTTTTATTGCTATATTTGCTAGTAAATCTTCCATGAACTCAGTGTGCAAATTGAAGAAAAGTTTATATGGCTTGAAGTAAGCACCTCGACAATGGTATTTGAAATTCGATAGTTTTATGATTAAGCATGGATATAATAGGTGGCATTCAGATCATTGTGTTTATTTTAAGAAGTTGGATGATGACAGCTACATTATTTTATGTTTGTATGTTGATGATATGCTTCTAGCTAGGTCTAACATGGATCACATTAATGGCTAAAATGCCAATTAGCACATGCATTTTCTATGAAGGATTTGGGGGCAGCAAAAAAAATCCTTGGTATGAAGATTTGCAAAGATGGGAAGAAAAAAACATTAATGCTATCTTAAGCTGATCATGTTGAGAAGGGGTTGGAACATTTCTCTATGGAGAATGCCAAAGCTGTCAGCACCCCTTTACTTGGTCATTTGAAGTTGACTAAGGAGATGTGTCCAATGACACATGAAGAGGAGGATAAGATATCCAAGGTACCCTATGCTTCAGCTGTATGAAGCTTGATGTATGCTATGGTATGTACTAGGCTAGATATTGCACATGCAATGGGAGTCATTAGCAGGTATATGAGTCATCTAAGAATTGAGCATTGGAATGTAGTCAAATGGATTCTCAGATATTTGATAGGAACATCCTAAAAGTGTTTACACTTTGGGGGCTCTACTACTAATTTACAGGGCTATGTTGACTCAGATTTGGTAGGGGATATTGATACTAGACGGAGTACTATAGGTTATGTCTTTACTGTTGGTGGGGCAACCATGAGCTGGGTTTCTAGGTTACAGAAGGTTAATGTTTTATCCACTACAGAGGCAGATTATGTAGCTTCTATATAGGTAGCCAAGGAGATGGTATGGCTTTAGTTCTTCTTGGAAGAATTGGGACACCCTCAAAAGGATAATTATTTGTTTACAGATAGTCAAAGTGTCATTCATCTTGCAAAGAATTCATCTGTGCATTCAAAGAACAAACACATACAAGTGTGGTACCATTTCATTCGACTTGTTTCAGAGGATGGATAGTTAAAGCTAGAGAAGATACATAAAAATGACAATCCAACATATATGTTGACAAAGGTAGTAACAAGGGAGAAGTTAAACTCCTCTTCAGCTTCGATTGGTCTTCTAGACTAAACATGAATAAAATAATAATAGAGTCTAAGGTGATTTGATCCAGTGGGAGCCTCATGGAGTAGTGGCATAGCTACAAGATCAGTCTCCAAGTGGGAGATTGTTGTTTAGTGTGGAGCCTGATCAGTCCCCAAGTGGGAGATTGTTAGATTGTGGTGACCGATTAGGAAAGTATTGTACATTCTAAAAAATTCTTTGGGGCTCAGGGCATCACCCTAAAAAAAAATTGGGCCCTATTTTATTGAGATTTTGGTCCAACATGTAATTATTAATTATAACCCTAAAGCGGTAAAAATACTTGTATAAAAGAGGTTAGGGTTAGGGATTGTTTTAGAGTTGTGATGCAAAATTGGTTCTTGCTACAGTATTGAGTTGTAAGGGATTACAGATTGTAATCAGGTTATAATCACTAGATCATAATAATATCAGACTTGTTTTTTGGTGGACGTAGTCTAGGGATTGGGTGAACGACGCTAAATCTTGGCATCTTGTGTGCTTTTCTGTGTGATCTATTATTTTTCTAATATTGGTTATATTTTCATGCAATTGTTATTTATGTCTATGGTTTAATCCTAATAGGTAGGATTATTTCCTACCAAGCATTTCAACAAGTTACCCAAGATTCTATTTAAAACTTCAGTTTGTCCATTAGTTTGAGGGTGAAATATAGAACTAAAATTAAGTTTAGTATTCAATATCTCCCAAAGTGTCTTCTAAAGTAACTAGTAAACTAAGATGCAATCCATTCATGATCTCAAAAGGTGTTTTCTTAGTACTTATGTTCATAGAGTTGTTATATGCAAATTCATCTTTTACCAAGATAGAATCCTAGTAGGTAGGATTATTTCCTACCAAGCATTTCAACAAGTTACCCAAGATTCTATTCAAAACTTCAGTTTATCCATTATTTTGAGGGTGAAATATAGAACTAAAATTAAGCTTACTATTCAATTTCTCCCAAAGTGTCTTCCAAAGTAACTAGTAAACTTAGTGAATCTATCTTAAAAAATTGTCTTTGGTAATCCATGCAACCATACTATCTCTTTGAAAAATCGTTCTTCTATATGTACTATATCATATGTTTTATTTTAAGGTATAAAATGTGCCATTTTAGAAAAAATATCCACTACTACAAGGATAGAATCAAAACCTTTCTGAGTTCTAGGAAAACCAAGTATAAATCCATGCTTATATCTTCCCAAGATCTGCTACGAATAGGTAAAGGTGAATACAATCCCAAATTATGACTAGTTCCTTTAGCTACTTGAAAACTCTACAACTTTTTATAGATTTCTAAACATCCTTATAAATCTATCACCAATAGTATCTTATTATGTCGTCGATTTCAAAATATCCAGCAAGTCCACCACTATGCTTCTCCTTAATGATATTTCTTCTCATAGATCCTCTAGGTATGAAATTTGAATTCCTTTAAACAACCTATTATCCTAAATAAAATAATCAATCCACTTATCTTTTTTATTTATCAAATGATACTTACAAGATTTCCAAGGTTCTACAAAATCAGGGTCAGTTTCATACATAGTCTTCAAATTATCAAAACCAAGCACTTCAACATTTATTTCTATTAGAAAAATTTGTGTCCTACTCAAAGCACCAAAAAAATTGTTTGATTTTCCACTTATATATTTCAACACAAAGGTGAAATTCTAAAAATATTCTATCTACTTCATCTATATCTGCTTCAACTTGTTCTTACTTCCAATTTACTACAAAGCTTTATGATATGTATGCAAGAAAAATCCTTAGGAAACAAATAGTGTCTCTATTTCTTCAAATCATGAACAATAACCTATAATTATTGATAATAAATTGAGTATTTCCTCTTAGCATCATTCAATTTCTCACTAAATAAAGCTATAAGTCTTCTTTCTTGACCCAAAACAACTCCAATTGCATTCCCACTAGCATCACACTCTACTTTCTTGGCAACCTTTTTTTTCAATGTTTCAAAACTTGTATTTGGTCCTTGTGTCCATTTAAAATCCTTTTTATCTCCTCTCATAGTCTTGGTCATAGAATTACATACTAAACTAATTTTTTTGATAAAGTTCCTATAAAAGCTTGCCAATCCATGAAATGATCTAACTTCTCCAACAGTCTCAGGTGTAGCCCAACCAAATATAGCTTGTACCTTTTCAAAATCCATCTTCAAACCTATTGGTGTTTTAAAACATCATGTTTCAAAAATCCCAATGAGAATAGAATACATCTAAGGGTAGCTACTTCCCATCTACAACATAACCGTTCAAACATCGGGGCCATCTATAAGGCTAGACCCTTCTTCTACTTTAGGCTCTATAAAACCTAGTCAGGTGTACCTCATATTCATTTATATGGTACCAGTGTTAAAGCATACACTTGAATCTAGCAAAGAAGATAGCCTTAATCTTCTAAAACTTATGCAAACAACATAGACATGAAATAGCTAGAATCATGACATATGAACTAGATAAGCTAAGTGAGGGAAACACTTTTCAGCTCTTCAACAAAAAGGAAAAAGGATTTTGACTATAAAGATTGATTTCAACATAAACTAGACATGAACAACATAACATGTTGATCCTGAAGATGATCACTGCCTTGTCTATTGGGAAATCCCACAAATCACTGACATACATCCTTGAAAATTGATACATTTCATATATCATGACTTCCTAATCTATCTGTTCACCTTGTAAATCAGAACTCTACATCTTTCTAAATCTCATACTCAACCTATTCCTTCATGAAATCTGGAGCCCTATGATGATAGACTAAGCATTTACATGACTCATTAAATCACAAGCAAACAATATCAACACATATAACCTAGAACAAATTGCAACTGAGTTTTATGCTCTTTGTTCACAAACCATAAAATATCATAGACAACATGAATAGGAAACAAGATTCAAACTGAAGATTAACTTGTTGCTACACTTTTATTTATTTCCTTGAAACAAATACAATAAGATGCATGAAATTGAATTATAAAACTGCCTAATAGACCATAACTATCTATATTCATTACTTGTTGTTCATTACATGAGAGAAATGTTGGGCATGAATGGTGGGATCACAACTAGAGCTCTGCTCGATAGTCTAGAAACAACCAAAAATCAAAAACCTTAGATAAAGAGAAGAGAAGATAAGAGATTAAGACATGAAGAATTCTTGAATTAGATAAGATGTTGTCATTTGTCCACTCAAAACTTCTCCATTTGCAGATGCAAAACATCTCTCTACTCTCTTTCTGTAACTGAAAATCAAATCTTTTCTTTTGCTACTCAAGAATACTTGAAAATATCTTCAGAATGAAGAAAAGTGTAACTGATTAACATGCCATATTTGATTTTACAAGGGAAAAAACACCTATAAAATGACTTCTAGAGGCAAAATAAAACTCCCAGAATCATTTTTCTCCAAATTCTAAAGCCAAAGAACTTTCATATCTATCTTTCAACTTATTTTGATGCTTAATGATAAATTTTTCCCATTTGACTAAGAATGCCCCAGAAATCATAAAACTACTTATAGCCTATACCAGTGAATACATGTGCATTTTCTGTCCCCATATTCAAATATTTCATCTTCTCTTGGTTCCGACGATATATTGCAGTGCATATTTTTTAATGAAAATTGCCCCTTAGGTGCTCATTTGAAAATTCAACCCCCATTTCATAGTTTTTTCATTAAATGAAAAATTTTAAATTTTGTATAGTTGAAACTATAAAAAAATTTAAAACATTCAAAAAAATTCATTTCCCATTCAAAAATTCAAATGAACTCAAAATTTTGGATCAAGAACAAAAAGAATTTTTTATTATTATTTCACATTTTGTCCCCTTTTTTGGAATTTGAGTCAACCCTCTATTGACTTCCATTTGGTAGCTCTTGATTTGTCTGATCTCCTACATAGTCATCACTACTCTATTACTGCCCTTGTCACGTGTCACCTTAGCATACCTTCACATCCATAACCCCTAATTTCACATTAACTCCAGTGACCATGCAAAAGTAAGCTTTTTGCAATGTTGCAACTCATCTCTGCTAACCATGGTTAACTTTGGCGACCATGAGAAATAGACCATTTCACATGGTCGCACCACTTTTCCCAACTTAACATTTTTTGCTCTAAAATCATGCCTAGTAGTTAGCTAACTACATGGCTCCATCACACGGTTAGTCTTTAACGATACGGTTATCACCACGATTTGCGATTGAATGTCACGTGTCCATTTTCTAACATCATCACCTATTTTCTTCTAACTACACCTTGCTTCAAAATTTTGTCTTATGTCATCCTTACATCACATCACAACTATTTGTCTACCATAGTTGGGGCCCCTTGTGCTAGCATGTGGCTTCAAAAGCATGTGTCTTTGTAGAAAACTTGAGGGTGAGTGCTAGGGCTTATAAACAAGAAACATTTCACCCACCTAAGCAATGTGGGGTAATAGATTATCCACAAAGGTTAGTTCCTACAACTCCATCTAAACCAAATCCTATAGCGACTAATCTCCTAGACCGGCTTAAACAAATGACCATCCAGATTCCCTTGATGCACTTAAGGAGAATTCCCTTTACAACAAATCTTTAAAAGAAGCATGTGTCAAGTAGTCTGATAGAAAGAAAAGGGATCCTCCTACTATCCATGTGTTGGGACAACTTTCTAATTTAATATTGTGCAAAGCCCTGACACCTAAGTATTCTGACCCAGGAAGTCCTATGGTTACCATACACATAAATGACATCCAAATTCAAAATGTTTTGATTGATATAGGAGCGTCAATTAATGTCATGACTAGAGAAGTCTTGTTAAGACTTAGCATTATTGGATTAAGGGACAATCCTCAATACTTCAGTTAACAGACAACTCAGTTGTCAAGCCTAATTGTATGACAAAAGATATCATTGTAACCTTGGATTCCCTAGAATTTCCTTTAGACTTTGTTATGATGTTACCTAGAGGCACCTTTGGAGGATATCCATTAATCTTAGGAAGACCTTGGTTGGAGGTTTGCATGTCGAGCAAGAAAAATGACAATATCAGATGGTGCCAAAACTAAAAAGTTAACTTTGTACTCTCCTACACAACCACAACTAAATCTTGACCAAGTTTCTTGGCCAAACCTTGGTGTTGATCATTCAGAAGTTAATTCTATTCAACAGCTCATGATGCTTGACATAAACCCATTTGTTGTATCCTAGGAAGAAGAAGATGTGCTGGCTGCAATCCTTACTAATCAATATGATTATGAGGAGTCCACTTTTGAAAATCCTACTTGATCTTTACAAACTATATTGCCTAAATGTGATGCATCTCAATCTCCTATAGCACCTAATTACCTTCATACATTATTACCCCATGAAATTAAATCTCCATCAATAGTAGAGGTTTTAAAGAGGGATAAGGTAAAGAGAGATGAGATTGCTACAAGAAAAGAGCTAAATATCAATAATGACCTTACTGCATCTTAGATGAGAAGTCTCATTAAATTATTGCAAGATAGTCAGCAAGCCTTTGCATGGGACTATATTGACATGAAGGACTTAGATCCTAGTCTTTGTACACATGGAATATTTATTAACTCAAAGTTTAAGCTAGTGAGACAACCCAAAGGAGAGTAAACCCAGCATTAAAAGATATAGTCAAAGTAGAGTTACAAAAACTTCTTAGTGTTGGATTTATCTATCCTATTTCTGATAGTCAGTGGGTGTCACCTCTAGTTATTGTTTCAAAGAAGGGAGGAAAATGGAGAGTATGTGTAGAATACAAGAAGCTTAATAAAGCCGCTAAAAAGGATCATTTTCCTCTGTCATTTATTCATCAAGTACTGGATAACCTAGTAGGAAGGAGATATTTCTTATTTTTAGATGGTTTTAGTGGCTATAATCAAATCCAAATCTCTCCATAAGATCAGGATAAGACAACGTTCACCTATCCATGGGGAACATTTTCTTACTCTGTCTTACCATTTGGATTATGTAATGCACCTACAAATTTTCAACATGTGGTACTTAGCATATTTTCTAACATAGTTGTTGATTGTGTTAAAATCTATATGGATTATTTCACCATTGACGACACATTTGAAAAAGCTCATTCCAACTTGGAGAAGTTGTTAAAAAGGTGTCAAGAATATAACCTTTCTCTTAATAGTGAGAAGTGTTATTTCATGATGGAAGAAGGAGTTGTTCTTGGCCACTACCTTTCCTCTTGTGCAATTCAAGTGGACCTATAAAGATCATTGTAATTAGAAATCTACCAACACAAACCAAACAAATAGATGTTAGAAGCTTTCTTGGACATGTCAATTACTACAAGCGGTTCATCAAAAACTTTAGTAAGCTTGCTGCCCCTTTGTACAACTTACTCAAGAAGATAGCTGAATTTGAGTGAACAAAAGACTGTGAAGCAGCATTCCAGCAATTAAAGTATGTTTTGACTACAACACCTATTCTTAGAGGACCTAATTAGAAGCTACCTTTTCACATTCACACTGATGCATCTAATACTGCTTTAGGAGTAGTTCTAGGACAAAAAGAAGGTACTATTGAGCATGCCATTTACTATATTAGTAAGAATTCACAGGGTGTTGAGATAAATTATACCGTCATTGAAAAAGAATTGCTTGTTTTTTATTAGATAAGCATGTTTTACAGGGATCCTGAAACCCAAGTTAAAACATTACAAAAGGCTAAAAATAAGAAATTAAAGCCAAGCCAAAGGACAATAGCCAAATAAAAGGCTAGTACAATAGATCACCAAACAAAAAGTGACCAATGTGGCAACACAACTAACACAAACACAAGTTTTGAATGGGCTCCTAAAACCCAATGAAGGAAAGGGAAAAAAGTCCCCAACCATGATACACAACAAAGAACAACAGGCCAAAATCTAGGGGACAAAACAAAGAACAACAAGCCAAAAAAACTAGTCAGGCTTTGCCATTTGATCCCTTCTTTTGATAACATAATGCCATATCAAAAGAGGTAGTGGAGGGCTTGACCTTTTTTCCTTTTATTGTGGTCCATCCATCCTCCACCAAACCAGTAACCTTTTGTCACTATAAATCAACAACGCCAGAGCCAATCCCAGAAATCCTTGAGACCAGGGAAGAGACCACAACTGGGACAACTACAACCTAAGAAGGAGCCACAGGAAGCTCCATCCTCGATAAAATAGAAGTGGAGGGAATGACCTTATTTCCTTTTAGTGTGGTCCTTCCAACCCCCAGCAAACCAATAACCTTTTGGCTCTATGAATTAGCAGAGCCACAACTAGACCCTGAAACCCCTGAAGCCAGGGAAAAAATTGCAGTAAAGGAAGTAACAATAGAAACATGAGAAGGAGCATCAACCTAAGATGGAGCTAAAGAGGGGGCTGCCCTCAAATCACTAGAAGAAAAACTAGCTACATCCATAGAAGGAGCCAAAGGAGGATCCTCCATCAAATCACCAGAAGATGGGATAGCAAAAACCAAAGACTGATCTGCTACAACCAACGGAGCCAAAGGACGATCCTTTGTCAAAATGCCAAGAACAACAGCTGAATCCTCCACCAAAATATCATGGAGTCATCATCCCCTATAGAGAGGACCTTGTGGACCGTGTAGTGATCTTCCGAGACCCCCTTCCACCAAGAAGGGGGCTTTTTTGGTCTAGATTTACTAGTATAGCAGCCTGCAGCCAGGTGACCAGCCTTGTGGCACTTCCTACAGTGGAGGGGATACCTTCATAGTCAAGAAGGATATTCCAAAATCCTAAAGTAGAAACCACTAAAATCATTTCTAGGAGTCCCTTAGAAATGTCAATCTCTACCAGAATATGAGCATATGTCGTTCGAAACACATTGATAGAAACCTTATCTATCAAGCAGAATCCACCAAGAGATTTCCCCACCTCCTCCAAAATAGGATCTACCCAAAGGTGAAGGGGGAGATTCAACAGCCTAAGCTAGATAGAGAACTTATTAAAAGATTATGTTAATGGGTTGAAATCATTATGCCAAGGTTTTTCCATCAAGGGAAACTTTGCTTCCCAATAGAAAATATGGCGAAGGATGACATCTCTATCTGTAACATATTCAAATTTAACAATGAAAAACCCCCTATGCATAGGGTAAATATGGGTAGTCTCTGAAATGATAAGGTCCCAAAAATGGGAAATCCATGCATGCAAGTCTGACAAAGAAGGCCAAAAACCCTTAAAATAAAAGATAGTAGCATTGGCTGAGAAATTAGCCATACAGATAGAGATCTCATCAACAATATTGGATTTTAAATCAATCTTTAATGGGTTACTTACTGCAATTAGCACCCTCGAACGCACAGTATCACAAAACCCTAACTTTTCAAAAAGATCACCACTACTAGCCTCAAAGGCAGCCACATCAAAATAGGAAATGGCTGAACCACCCACAACACCAGGAAAAAAAACCCTAGAAGCCGAAGGGACTGCTATAAAGCCAAACACTAGAAAAAAAACTAGAATTAAAGCCAAACATAGGATTCTAAGCATGACCCACATAGGAGCTAAAGCCAAAGCCAGGTGCAAAAGTCGAAGCTCAAGTTGAAGCTAGGCGTAGAGGCTAGAACAAAGCCAAGGGCCAAAGCCAAAGCTGAAGCCAGGCTGGAAAAAAATTTTAAAAAGGGAAGCGTGATCTTAAAGTGTCTTTTAAATGGCCAAACCACCCACAACACCAGGCAAACAAACCCTAGAAGCTGAAGGGACTACCATAAAGCTAAACATTGGAATAAAACCAAAATCGAAGCTAGACGTAGGATTCTAAGTAGGACCCATGTAGGAGCCAAAGCTAAAGCTAGGTGGAGAAGCTGAAGCCAAAGTCAAAGCTAGGCGTAGAGGCCGAAATGAAGCCAGGGGCAGAAGCCAAAGCCTAAGCCAGGTGCAAGGAGCCAACCAGGAAAAAAATTCAAAAAAAATCTTCAAAAGGATTGTTATTTCTACAAAAAAGAATTGCTTGTTATTGTGTATGTACTTAATAAATTTCGGCATTATATCACAAGCTATGAGTTTTTTGTCTACACTAATCACTTTGCTATCATATATTTGATGAACAAACCTGATATTTCTAGTAGATTAGCACGTTGGCTACTCCTTACATAGGAGTTTAATGTGAAGATAATAGATAAACTAGGCTGAGCCAATTTAGTAGCAGATTTTTGTCACAACTTCAAGTACCTAATGATTCAATAGCCATGGATGATAGATTCCCTGATGAGCATCTATTTTCAATAGAAAGTTATAACCCGTAGTTCACAAATATAGAAAATTACCTTGTTATAGGAAGAACACCACCAAACTTTTCACCCAAGCAGCATCATCTATTGGTGGAAAAGAGTTTCAATTTCTCGTGGATAGATGGATTGATGTTCTACACTAGACTAGATCAAGTAACTTGCTAGTGTCTGAGGGAAGATGAAACCTAATGATAAACCATGCGGGGGTCATTTTTTAGCAAAGAGAATAGCGTACAAGATTTTAACAACTGGATACTACTAGCCTACTTTCCACAAAGATGCAACAAAGTATACAAGGAAATGTGATTGATTCCAATGCATGGGAAGGCCCACTAAATCTAATAAAATGCCTTTATAACCATAGGTGGTGGTTACGCCTTTTGACAAGTGGGGTATTGACTTTGTCAGTCCAATAGAACCCTCTTCTCATGGAAAATTATACATCTTAGTATGTACTGATTATGCAACTAAATGGGTTGAAGCACAAGCTAGGACACATGTCAGAGATCACAAAGTAGCAGATTTTCTATATGACACAAAGATGCAACAAAGTATACAAGGCAATGTGATTGATTCCAAAGCATGGGAAGGCCCACTAAATTGTAACGCCCCGCTCGGGAACCCAAGAGAATTAAACCTAAGATGTTACAATGTTTACTGAACTATTTTTTTTTTTTAAGTTTAAAAAACATCAAATAACATTAATGCGGAAGCAATAAGAACATACATATCAAATACACATTTGCAATTACAGATACAGTTTCAATTCCTCAAGGATTCCTTTACGTTGAGTCACATTTAATAATTTTAAATTAATTAGTTTAAGTTCCAAGTACAATGTCTCAAGATCATAAAGGAATAATAGATACACATTCGCATAAGCAAATGCATAAGTATAAACAATACAATGAAAGTACATCCAATTAATAACATCAACTGCACATGTTGCAGGGTATGTGAGAATACATTCAATACATCAGAATACATGATAAGATATATACATCATTTGAAAAGAAGTCTCTAAGATAAGAAATAAGAATGATAAAGGTACATCTTCTGCAACGAACATCCAACAGCTAGCAATGTGAAGGGGGACCCAATGGTAAGAAGGCACTACCTCCCGACTGCGTGGTTACCTAGTCAGGCTTCCACTCCCACCGTGCAGGGAAGATAATGAACGATCCACATATGGCTATCAAACATAAAACATTCCTAGGCAAGGTACCCCTAATAGCCAAAACTACCTCAAAGGTAACACATGCTACTCAAGAAGATAAAATAATCCAAAAGTAAGAACACTCAATCCAATACTGACACCACATAATCAAACATCATACATGAACCAAGTATAAACCAAATAACAAGATTATAAGATAAAGTCAACAAAAGATAATCATCTCAAGTCAAAAGCCACATGTCAAAAGTACATCATCCATGAATCACCAATCATCATCAATGAAAGTAAATAACCATAATAAACACATCCGACAATAGATACACCACCAGAGATACACAAAAACTACAGAGGAGACTCAGGCTACACACTAGGGAGTGTCATCACATGGCTGCTTGAGTTACCCTGGACTGATCTCTTAATAGACCCCGGACCCTCAAGCGTTGAGTTACCCTGGACTGGTTACTCTGAACCCCGGAACCTCAACATCACACATATGGTAACTAGAAAGCCCTCTCAAGAAGACGAGGCACTCATCTCATTCCCATCCTTAGTCTATACAAGCACTAAAGGCATGGGTAGATCAAAAATCTCTAACTTATCTTTTTAGTGTGTTTCCCCCCATAAATTTTAATTACTAGATTATCACTTATTACATAACTTGCATTAGGTTACCCTGGCACTGACCACTTTGGGTCCCAGACCCCTATGCAAGCCACTCCCAAGTCACGTACTTAGACAACCTCTCCTAAGCACATAAAAACACAGTTGTGTCCCATACCACAACACCCATAAAGATCAAACTTGGTTCCTTAACAGGCAACCCGAAAGCAAATTGGTTCTCCAAACCCAAGTACACATAAATGTTCCATAGAGTAAACCTCATAAACATAATCTCAATATGAATCACAAAACACATCACAACATCTAGTCCCATAAATAGTATACAAGAAATCTCACAAAACCTCTGGTGTACATCCTAGACTGGTCAACACCTACTCGACTCCAAAATCCAAAGGCATAAATAACACAAGCAACACCACAATTTCATAGTTTGGTTTGATTTGATAATACACAATAAAGTCAAAAGTAAAGTTTCAATTCTCGTTTCAAAGTATGAACTTGATTGACAATATATTGTTGAGTTAATGATTAGTTCCCATTTTCAGTTGAACGTATGTTTTAATCAGATAATTCCCATAGTTTACCCTTGCAAAAATATCTTGTCCCTATATCCAAATGATTTCAAGTTAAGTCCCCAAGAGTGATAATTAAATTATTAATAATACTTATTGATCCATCAATATAATAATCTACGTTTTTCATTAAAATTTGGTATTATAACAATTTAATTATCTTTAATTTAATCCACTTCCTTTACTCAATTAAATCAAATTTTAATTAAACCAATTATTATTATTTTTCATAAGAATCTATATTATATTTACAAATAATTTATTTAATTACAAAATTATTAATAAATGATAATACAAATTCAATATAATTAAAACTTAATATATTTAAGTTTAATAATTTAAAATTTTAATATAATTAAAATATAATAAAAACTAAATTATAATTAAAAAAATTTAATGTATATATCAAGAAACATTTATAGCCCGCCGGCTAACACTACTGGCCGCAGCCCTTAGTGCGGTAGCTCTATCGTAGCAGGCTGCTACCATAGTAGCAGTACTATGTACTCACTGCTGCGACAGCGGCTGACCGCCGTGCGAGGAGGACAAGGGGACAGGGGTGGGTAAAACCCGCCCCTCCCCATATTTATTTATTTATTTTTTATAATATTTAAAACACCCACGTCTTTTTAAATAAATATTTTTAAAAAAAAAAATTAAGAATTGTTTTATTATTTGATAAATTTTTATTTCATTAAAATTTATGATTTTCATTTCAAACAAATTCTACAATAAAAATTATTTTAAATATATATATATATATATATATAATAATCTTTACATTAGTAGTCTGATAGGAAAAAAAAACTAAGTTTGACCATTCAAATTTCTAATTTTAAATCTTTCTTTTCCTTCAAACCCTACGTGATTTAATTAATTTCCTCTATGATTCTTCTGTATAAACAATGAGAAACTAATTTTAACCAATCAGATCTTGAAACAATCGAGATGATAAACATAATTTCAATCACCCAACAATCACGAAGAAAATAGATATTTCCAATTAAAATTGCATTCACGGGATTTCAAAACCCTACCTCATACTGATGCTAAAACTCTAACAGCTGGATGAAAATTTCTAGTGCAAGCAATATCCTTCAAGCTATGAAAAATTTCTTCTTTTCCAAACCCTCTGAATTGCTCTCCAAACCTGTGTGTGCCCTTGACACTTGTGTGTGTCTTGAAAACCTGTGTGTGCAATAATGACCCGAAAACCCTCTAATATAGAATCTAATTACCTTTAGGGTTTCTATCTCCACAACTCTAAAATAATAATTACTTTATTTAATTAATTCTTTCATGCACAATTAATTTTCTTTTTAAATTAAAATATTCTTTTATTATTCCTTCATGCACTTTAAGTGAATTGTTAAATTACTTTATTTAACTTTCCACTTTACTTTACTTTAATAAATTTATAACTTTAATCTCATGTGCACTTAATAAAATATCTTAATCAAGTTCACATATTTTATCTTTTAAATTAATCTATTATATTTAAAACTGATTCATGCGAACTTAAATCTTTTCCATAAATTAATATCTTTTCACTTTTAATTTCATTTTTTTTTTAGAAACTTAATTGATAAAATATTTATTAACTTAAATAACAATAATATTTAGCATTTATTTAAAAATGCACTCTAAATATATTATTATTAAATTAAATAAATATAATCATGTTCTAAATTTAATCTTAAAACTTTTATCTTCAATTTAATTCTTTATATTTAATTAATTTCTCAATTAATTAAATATAATTAAATATTCATAATATCATAATAATTCTCCATTAAATTAAATTATTAATTTAATCTATTAATTAGACTTAATTAATAGAAATTCATCAAAGACTCACAAAACAACATACGCACAAGATACTCACAGATTTAAAAAGGGTAGACAGTCTGTTACGAGTCCTCTTTGCAAGACAAGTATTTTAGGCTATGGCTAGGATTGGACCTGATCATTATCTTCCCATTCTCACCATTTGAGTATTTGTAATAGGGCACGCTCATCCTAGCAATTCAGGGAAGTCGATGCCCAGTACCTGCATCCTGCATAAAAGACGAGCATGTACATGTATATAATATATCTAAACTAAACAGACAATGGCGGGGAGTGGTTCATCGTGTAGATCCCGACTAGCAGGTGACTACGACTCCCTCCCTTAACCACATCAAACACGTCAGACAGAAAGATAAAATAAACACGCGCACCATACACATGCAAGTATGGGGTAAGTATCGTAAAAATCATAAGTCTAATATCAAATGCATACATATAATAATGCATCTCTATCAATACAACATAATCATCATTAAAGACATCATGTTAACATTTTTATGAAAGAAACCACATTTACTAACTAGGATCATCAAAATACCATTAACAACACATGAATGAAATCAACTAAGCAATAATAACCGATGCATTTGTAATTCAAGACATGAAATAATATCATAATATTGTAAATCCAATATCTCTAAACTAATCAATGCATAAAATCAACCTAAAAGAATTTGACAATGATAACAGAAATGCGAACTAGGGGCAAGCACTACATAAATCTAATAAAATGCCTCTATAACCATAGGTGGTGGTTACACCTTTTGACAAGTGGGGTATTGACTTTGTCGGTCCAATAGAACCCTCTTCTCATGGAAAATCATACATCTTGGTATGCACTGATTATGCAACTAAATGGGTTGAAGCACAAGCTAGGACACATGCCAGAGATCACAAAGTAGCAGATTTTCTATATGAAGCATATTCACCAGATTTGGAGTACCTAGAGAAATTTTCACAAATCAAGGAGCTCAATTCACATCCAATCTAATTGCAGAACTCATGAAGAAGTACTTGATCCATCATGGTACATCTTCCCCATACCATCCTCAAGCTAATGGTCAGGCAGAAATCACAAATAGAGAGATACAAGAAATCCTCACCAAGATAGTTGTTATTCACAAATGGGACTGGGTTACCCGACTTCCTGAAGCAATTTGGGCTTACAAGACTACATGGAAGAGCACCACTAGATTTACCCCATTTGAATTACTTTATGGTAAATCTACTTCCATGCCTATAGAATTTGAGCACAAGACTTTTAAAACTACTTTGGAATTGGATGTTGATCTTTCAAAGGCTAAAGAAGATAGGTTACTATTGCTAAATTTCCTTGATGAATACTACAAATCTACCCTACTTAAAACTGAGATAATTCAATAGTAGCGAAAGAAATTGCATGATAAGTTCATTTGTGACAGGAAGTTTTCTATTGGACATTGGGCCCTACTATATGATTCATGTTATAAGAAAACTTCGGGAAAATTCCAAACCCATTGGCTTGGACCATATGAAGTCATTTTTGTGTTTGAGAATGGTGCAGTGTAGCTCTCTACCATTGATCTTGTTTTCTTCAAACTACTTGTTAATGGGCACTGCTTAAAACTCTACCATAAGCCGTCTAGTCATGAAGAGTTCCTATAGCAATTCCAGCCATCTATTGATCCTACGATTCCTGCAACAATTGCAGATGAGTTTCCCACTCATTTGTCATCCTCTCTCTAAAAGTATTTCACTCATCATATTAAACTACTTTCTTTGTGAAAGTATTTTCTTCGTAATAATTCCACCTCACTCCACTTTTTCCCATCTTCCACCTCACCTCATCCTTCATCAACTTGCATGACAGTATCATTTGACAACATGAATTACAAGGTTCATAAACATACTCAAGCTCAAACTTTTTTTTAATGTGTTGTTCTATTTTTAATTACCTTTGTCACTAGCAATTGCAAGAGCTATTGCCTAATTTAATTGGGGGAAGGGGTATTATATCTCATTCGTTTTAATTTTTTTTGAGATCATTAAATGTTCATGTTATTCCTTATATGCTACCACACGATAAAAAGAATGATGTGATGTGACAGTTACCTTTATGTCACACATATTTTGCAAACTAGTAAGTACGAGTTCTAGCTGAGGTACTTAATGCAGAATTAAGTGATCTTAAATGCTAAAAATGTCAATTGCTTAAAACAAGTACTATCGCTTGTCTTCTCATCTTGTTACAAGTTTTTCCATTTTTGAAATTACTCCTGTAATCACTCTGAATGAACAATGGGGGGTGGTTTGAAAAGAAGAGAACAAGATGATCATACAACATTGTTGGGAGACCCTAAGTTTGCCTACCTATATTTCAAGCCATGGGTTGGATGAATTACATGTTCAAACTATCTACATGAGATGAGGAGCTTACCTTAGAATTTTCGTAGATGTTGAAGGATGGTTTTGCCATAGTCAGAGGAATAAGGGTTCTGTTTTCACCCAAAATTGTAGCTGACATAATGGAATTGCCTCTGGTAGGGGAGGAGTTTTCAAATGCATTGGACGAAATGTTGACCAAAGCCCAATTTACAGTACACATAGACCCATGGCTTCAAATAAACTAGAAACAAAGTACAATCTGCACATCTTTACCAAAACATTTAACGAATGTGCTATCTATATTGTGAGATATTTTACTTGTGAGGGGAGACATTCATGTTTGCATGCCACACACTTCAAATTTTTGAGCTACCTAAGACATGATGACTACCCTTTGAATGTTCCTCATTTTATGTATCACATTTTGTCAAAAAGAGTCATTGTAGTGCAAAAAGGAACCCCGAAAGATGTTTCACAGCACTGTTTTATTAATCTCATCATTGAAAAATCCCTCAGGGAACAACTTGGGATATCTTGGGATGATTTTGTTGAAAACAAAGTTAGGCAACCTACAGAGCAAGTTGAAGAGGAAAGAGAACCTCAAGAAAATCTTGTAAACCTAGCACTAGGCTCTTCCTCGTCTAGATCCAAGAGATCACAGAGAACCCCAATTTCCACTCTTATAGCTTCTACCTCTAGGTTAGGTTCAACATCTAATAAGGGTAAAAGGAAAGTTAAAATTTCCCCAAATATTGGCTCTTCTACAGTTCCTAGGGTTTGTAAGAAGAAGGGAATATACAAGAAACATCTTCAGAACTTCCTATAGCTTCAAAGGCAACAGAAGTACCCCTCAGGCATAGAACTTGAAGGAGTCAATCATCTGTAAAACCTGATGAGGGTGTGTCTTTTCAATCCCCTATGTCTGAAAATGTAACTTTTGAAAAAGAGCAATCCTCTTCTTCTGATAAGGATAAGATCATCATTGAAGAGGGTTCAAATGAAGAAAGTATAAAACACATACCTGCGACAACAAGAACATTCTTTGTCTAGTCGCCCATCATTTCCATAGATTTAAACAATGAAAAAAATGTATCTATTGGAGTTGTAGACTCTCCTCCTATTCTTCAGAGGAGAGAATTTCATGACAAGATATTGGAATAAATTTGGAAATAGTTAATACTATTGCTAAGTAGATTCTTTCGTAAGGACTTGATGTTTTAACCTCTACAGCCCAGTAAGCTATTCCTCTTGATCCTTCACCTGTGTCACATGTTACTTAGCATCTTGGTTCCACTATTTCATTGTTAAGCATTATTTCGTAGCTATCTAATCAATTAATTCAGGAGAGGAAAGAATGGAAAATTGAGAGAGAGAGAGCCTTGACAAAACCATCTTCAATCAAACTACAGAATTGATTGAAAAGGATGCAGAGATTGAACAATTCAGTGGAAGACTTACAAAAGTCACTACCATGATTCTTGAATTGATGTCTTGTTGCTCTCCTTCTCCTATTTATGCTCTCTTTTTGAAAGAACAATTTGTTAATTATCAGATGACCTGTGTAATGCAAGGTAAAAGTTTAACATTGAATACTCCTTAGGAATTCTTCCAAGTTTTTCATACTACCCCTGTAGGCATCAAAAATTTAATCTGTGAACTCTTTTTACATAATTTAGTAGTCCTTGACAACAGAGATTGGAACCCTCTACTTTATATGGGTGATATTCAACTCAAGGCATTGATGTCTTTGATCCAAAATGAAGTTAGTAGAGAAAATTAGGCCTGCCAATATAGGGAATTAGAGTATGAGATTCCATTTTTTCTTAGGCCTGAAACCAAAGATGCCAGAACAATTTACTATGATTGGTTGAAAGTTTCTCAATAAAAACCCAAAAAATGGATTATTTCTCCTTTAAGGGAGGTAGCCTATCAAGAATATAAAGCTATGGCAGAAACAGATCTTCCTGCAGTAAAGCAAGGAAATCAATGGCGTTGAATAGGATTGAGTGAAGACATGTAGAAGAAGGAACCTCATTCTCCATTGAATCTTATCATGGCTACTTGGCGAGCACCCTATTACATTAAACTAGGGGAAGAACGGAAAAGTGATTGGATTCCTTTAAGTTTTTAGCCTCCACTGTTATTATCCCCATTGCTCGCTAATAAGAAAGATTTAGAGAAATTTGATATGAAAAAAAAGCTCTACAAATGGGAAGGGTATAGGAAGAGTAAAGGTTTTTATTGAAACTATGCTACAGGTAGTAAAGGACAGAGTATTCCCTTAGATTTTAGGATGGCTACGAGGGTCAAAAATTCATGTTTCCTTGAGGACAAGTCAAAGCTTCAGTTGGGGGGATTGATGAGACCAGAATATGGTCTATTTTATCATTTCATTTTTAGTTGATTTTGCAAACTTTCTAAAAACTTTGATGTTTAAAAACGTGATGTTTATGATAATTTCAAACAAATGTGTGCATAATTACTTTCCAGGACTAAAATGAATATGCTATGAAATGATATGTCATCTGATTACAAAAATAGTGAGAATGATGTTTTTCTTCCTTAGCTAGGTTGGGTAGTTCTCCTGCAGTAATGTGACATAGGGTAAACTAATTTAGATGACATATTTTGAATTAGTCTTGATGTATGTTATTGCTATGAAGGCACTAATATTTTTTAGATTCAAAGGTAAAGTCAACTCAGCTAAGTAGAGTTAGCAGCCCAAGCAAACAATGGTAAATTTTATTAATGACCGTCCACATCACCAACCATTTCGTCCATAACAGCCAGTGCCCATTTTCAGGAAAGTGGGAGTCAAAGCAGGAAATCCAAGGGTCATGAGCTCCTAAATTCATGTTTCATTTGGTGCCAAAGTTAATACATCTCTTGTAATATTCAATGTCATCCATTGTTTTGGTAGTTGATGAAGTCTAAAATCTAGGAATTTTGTTCCTAGTTTGTGTTTAAATAGCTAGAAGTCTGTGTTCCAAAAGGAGGAATCTAATTAGTAGTTTTTAGTAGAAGGAAGAAGTTTTTTGATTTTTGAGTACTAAATGTAATCTTGTTGTTTATCAGTATGCATGTTTATTGTTGTTATGAATAAAAAGATCATTTTAGGTTTCCATCTTTGAGTAGTTCTACTTTACTTCTCTATGGGGGCTCACATAGGAAGTGAACTAATTAATTAGCATAGGATTTATCTTTAGTTAGTAGAACTAGCATAGACTCTATTGTTCCTATAGCCATTGATAGCAAAATTAGTGGGTTGTTCCTGCAGCATAGGTAGTTGAAGTAGTTCTTAGTTGTATTGTCATGCTTTGTTAAAATAGATTTGATTCTCAGCTCTAGTGTAGATTTCCGATAGCATAATCATTTGAATTTCTCTAGAATAATTCTTCAGTTGAGAGAATTTTGAAGCATATACTTTGTAGACACCAATTTAAGTTTACGTCCTTGGTTGATTAATTAAATGAGTCCATCTAAGTTGGGTTAGAAAGATTTGGGATGTCCAATCCTGGATTAAGTCTTCTCTATAGTATTTTGATCCCTTTCTTTGGCCAAGCACCAAGCACAGGGGACCATCTTTTATATCATGCATTGTGTCAAACAGTTCACATGTCGTCAAAACAAAGTTGTAGAGATTCAAAGTACTCGCATCAATAGAAGATTGTATGAGTGTCAAGTTCGATGAAGGTATAAGCCACAATCCTTTGTATGAGGAAGACACTATTTGTAATTTTAATCTGATCTAGTATCTAATTAAAGATCAAACAATTTGTCGAATAGTTCACATACAATCTGAGATCACTATTAACAGTTTTATAACAAAGATGGCTAGAACAGAGTAGATTGTAAGGAAGTCCATAGGAGATGGCAAGGTTCCTATAGAAACAAAGGAAGGAAGTGCACTAAATAGATGTGAGGTTATTTTCAGCAAGAGCCACTAACAACATCCTTGTCTCTATTCATGGCTCTAGTGACGGCTCTGTTAGTGGCCCTGTACACTTAGTCTTGATTTTGCATTTCAGTAGGACCTAAAATGTTTCCCTAAAAGAAGGAAAATGGGAAAGGGAGGAAGATAAACCTTGATGGTATCAAGGACCATATTGTTTCACACGTCTCAGAGCCATATACAACAAAGAAAATGTGGGACGCCATTTTAAATCTATACCAAAATGCGACCACCAATAGGGAGATGATTCTCATAGAAAAGTTGAAGAATACTTGGATGAATCAAGGAGAAGATGTCACAAGTTACCTCGCCAGGATTAGAATTGTCAAGGGTGAGTTACTAGTTGTTGGAGATAACACTAGTGATGATAAGCTAGTGTGAATAGCCCTAATTGGGTTTACTAGGCAGTGGGGTGTCTTTGTTCAAGTTGTTAGTAGATGAGACACCTTACCGAGTTGGGATCGACTATGGAGTGATTTCACTTAGGAGTAGTTTAGACTAAGTCTTGTCAATGGGCCCAACAAGAGTCATAAAAGTGAGGTGGAACAAGAAAACATTGGCCTAGTGGGAAAAGGGAAAGAAAAGAAGGGGTCTAGCAAACACAAAGTGAGAAGAAGAAGAAGAAGGGCCTGTCTAAGATCAAGTACTTTGGTTTTCATGAGTATGGTCACTATGTCAGTGATTGCTTGCAAAGGAAGAAGGGGAAGAAGAAGGTGGCAGCTTCAGCAAGTGCAGAAGAACTCTCTAGTAGAATGGAAGATGAGTTTGCACTCATATCTTGTATGGTTAGCTCATCCTCATAGTGTGTTTGGTATATAGACTGTGGGGCACCATTTCATATGACAAGACTTAGAGAGTACTTCTCTAGTTATAAGGAGGACACGTGTATCTAGATCTCTAGGGAAAACTTGTCCAAGCTAAACCTAGCTAGGAAAGGGAATATTTAGTTTTAGAGGGACAATGGAAAGATACTTTCACTTCATGATGCATTGCATATGTCAAGCTTAGGTATGAATCTGATTTTTGTATTTTCCCTTCAAGATAAGGGCTATAATGTACTCTTTAGAGGGGTGCATGTGCTAATCAAGCATAAGGATCAAAAATCACTCAAAACTATTAGAGTTAGGAGTGGTTGCCTTTATAGGTTACAGTTTGATACTTGTAAGGCACTCATGACTAGTAGTAATCCTAGAGATCTTGGAGAGCTATGGCATAGGAGGATGGGTCATATTTATCATGGAGCACTTTAATTGCTTTGTGAGACAATGACAAGTGTTCCAGAGGTGAGCACAGAGCATGATGATTTATGCAAGGGATGTGTATTAGGGAATTTTGTGAAAGCATCTTTTCCAAGGAGTGACACTATATCTGAGGGTGTTCTTGATCTAGTACATTCAGATGTTTGTAGACCAATGTCGATGAAGTCTCTCAAAAGATATGAGTACTATGCTATTTTTATTCATGATTTCTCCAGGAAGACTTGGATATATTTCTTCAAGACCAAGGATGAGGTTTTCAATCGATTCCAAGAGTTCAAGGCTCTTGTGGAGAATTTGACAGGAAGGAAGATAAAAGGTTGCTCAGTCAGATAATGGAGGCAAGTGCAGAGAAAATGACTTTCATGGATTTTGTACCAAAGAAGGAGTCAAGAGAGAGTAGATTGCTCCTTACAATCCACAACAGAATGGAATAGCTGAGAGGAAGAACCATTCTATATCAGAGGCAAAAAGGGCTATGCTATATGACTAGGAGATGCCCCACTACTTATGGGCAGAGGCCTATAGTATAATAGTATACATTTTGAAAAGGGTCCCATACAAGGTGCTAGGGAAGATGACACCAGAGGAAGCTTTCACAAGGAAGAAGTCAACTGTTGGTCACTTCGAGATATTTGGGAGTTTGGCATATTGCCATATTTCAGGTGATACACGTACCAAGTTAGATTTAACTGCAAAGAGGGGGTACTTTGTTGGGCACAATTAAACCTCAAAGGCATATAGGATTTTTATTCCAAGGACCAAAGAATTATAGCCAGACGTGATGTCAATTTCATGGAGAGCAAGGTATTTAGAAGGTCTACATATTTGTCAGCAGATGATCAGAGTGAGTAGCCAATAGAAGCTCCAAGGCCAAGTCAAGGGAAAAAAAAAAGCTCAAGTATAGTTGCTAGTACAAACATAGGCTCAGGTGGTGAAAATTCTTAGAATATGGAGCAACTAGTGCAGTGGGAAATGCATAAAGAAGATATAGAGGTTGATATGTCATCCTCTATAGTTGGCAGCAGGAACCGAGAGGTTCAAGATACAAAAAGGGCTACTCAGGAGTTTGTGGGAGCTCCTAGGAAGAGTATGAGATAGAGGAGGCAACCAACCAAGTTTAATGTTTATGTGGCATTAGTCGATCATTTGGTAGATAGTGATCCTTCTAGCTATGAAGAGGCTACACAATATCAGGTATGGTGAGATGTTATATATGGTTAAGGATTATACCTCAATAATGCATAATGATGTTTGGGAGGTAGTGCCTAGACCAATAGATATAACAATAGTTGGATCATGTTGGATCTATAAGATAAAGAATGGTGTAGATGGTAGCATCAAGAAATACAAGGCAAGGTTTGTGGCAAAGGGTTTCTCTTAGAAGGAGGGAATAGACTATGAGTAGACGTTTTCTCTAGTGAGTAGTTATACTCCAATACGAGCTATGATCTCATTTGTAGCACAAATAGGATGGAAAATCCATACAATGGATGTCAAGAAGACACTCCTTAATGGTGAATTGAAGGAGGAGGTATACATAGAACAACCAGAAGGCTTTGTAGCACACGACAAAGTGACACATGCATGCAAATTGAAGAGAGCCTTGTACACACTCAAGAAGGCTCCCAGAGTGTGGTATGAGCACATTGATACATCCTTGCAGGGAATGGGCTTTGTGAAAAGTGAACCAGATGCTAACCTCTACTACTTGGTGTTTGGGGGTGAGATTCTCATTCTTGTTCTATATGTGGATGACATGTTTCTTATAGGTTGACTAGGGCTCATAGAGGATTGCAAGAGGGACCTTACAAAAGAGTTAAAGATGAAGAATTTGGAACTTATGCAATATTTTCTAGGCATGGAGGTGTGGCAAACAAATGGAGAGATTTTCCTTGGTCAAGAGAAATATTGCATTGAAATTTTGAAGAGATTTGGGATGGAGGATTGCAAAGCCATGTCTATACCTATGATCACAAATTGGAGGAAGATAGATACATCTAGGGAGAAGGATGTAGATTTCACCTTATATAGGCAGTTGATTGATTCACTCATGTATTTAGCCAACATGAGGCCACATATAGCATTTGTATAAAACTATTTTAGTCAGTTTATGGTTGAACCAAAGAGAGTGCATTGGACAATAGTTAAGCATGTGTTGTGTTACTTGTGTGGTATAGTTGAGCATGGGATTAAATATGTTTGAAGTGAAGGAATCAAGTTGATAGGTTATACTGATGCAGATTGGGCTGGCAGTACAATGAACAAAAGGATAACTCCAAGGTGTTGTTTCAGTTTGGGATCAAAAGTTGTATCTTGGTTCAATAGGAACCAGAAGCCTGTTTCTCTAAGTTCAACAGAAGCACAATACATAGCAGCTAGCATGGCGACATGTGAAGCTATATGGTTTCAAAAGCTGTTAGTCACCTTGTTTGGTCGAAGGGTTGAGACTACTATGATACACTACGAAAATTAGAATTGCATCAAGTTTTTTGAGAATCCAATGTTTCATGATAGGTCTAAGCATACAGACACCAGATATCACTTCATCAGAGATTGCATATAGTGGGGTATTGCTTATCTACAGCACATACCTAAAAAGGAGCGAGTAGCAAACATTATGATTAAAGCATTGGGGAAGGAAAAATTCACCTTCTTCAAAGATAGTTGGGTGTCATGAAGAACTTCCTTGCTAAGAGGGAGTGTGTGTTAGTGTAGCTTGGGCAATTGTTTGTCAATTTGAAATTATTTGGCAAATAATAATTTCACCTACAAATTTGTTACAGTAGAGACAATTATTTTTTAAAATAATTGACCTCTTTTATAAGCAACTAGAAACCAATTTTTGTATTGGTTGTTGGGTTGTTTTTAATCTCAATTATTGATTAAGAATCAATCCTGTCTGTTGGTTTTCTAGTAGGAGCACTATAAAAGGGGGTCAATGGGGCATTTGGAGAACATAAGCTTGAGAAGTGCTTGTAGTGATAGCAGATAGTCTTTTAGTATTAGCAAAGGCGCAACTATAGCATCAGGGAGAGTAGTGGGGGAATATCAAAGGGACAAATTGGGTGATTGTCAAAGTTATGCCAATAAGAGGCAAGGGAATATCAAAGGGAGAAAGTGGGTGATTGTCAAAGTTATGCCAATAAGAGGCAAGAAATTTTTTATCTCTTAATTTGCTAAAGTTTAATATAACTCCTCACTTAGTAGCTTGGGCAATTGTTTATCAATTTGTAATTATTTGGCAAATAATAATTTCACTAACAAATTTGTTACAATAGAGACAATTATTTGTTAAATAATTAACCTCTTTTAGAAGCAACTAGAAACCAATTTTGTTATTGGTTGTTGGGTTGTTTTTTATCTCAATCATTGATTAAGAATCAATCTTGGTTGTTGGTTTTCCAATAGGAGTACTATAAAAGTGGGGCGGGGGCATTTGGAGAACACAAGTTTGAGAAGTGTTTGTAGTGATAGCAAATAGTCTTGCAATGTTAGCAAGGGCACAACTATAGCATCAGGGAGAGCAGTGGGGGAATATCAAAGGGAGAAATTGGGAGATTGTCAAAGTTTTATCAGTAAGAGACAAGGAATTTTTTATCTCTTGATTTGCTAAAGTTTAATATAACTCCTCACTTGAAAAATTGACAGCAACAATTTGTTTGAAAATATTGTGCTCATTGTGTTGCTTATTTTTTTCCATATTTTATTGGTGAAATAGTAGTTGTGTTATTTTTCAATATATTAGTTGTGAATTAACTTTCAATAGTTAAATAAACTTTTAAGATGAGATTAATAATAGTAGTTTTCACACTAGCCTCGTCATTTATAACATAATGTATACCATATTGCTCTTTTTCACAATCAAGAGTGAAAATCCTTTGTGTGTCCATGGGATGACAACACTACTAAAAAAAATAGTTAAATAGTTTCTTATTTATAACATAATAACTACAAAATAATTTTATTGTGCATTGTTGGCTACTATGTGTTGGCAAGAAATAGTCGTGGTTTCACTAGCTATTCTTAAACAAAGATGGTATTATTATCAATATCATGAACTAGTATAGATAGCTTCAATAAATCTATCTAACGAACTAAAAATATATTTTATTGGAATTAAAATTTTTATTATTATTTTGTTGAAATTTATTATTATTATATGTTAAGCGAAGGTAGATTCGAACCCAAGACCTTTCACATAAGAAGCTCACAAGTTACCGTTGCGTTGTAGGCTTAAAAGTGATTATTTATATATCCAAAACTCGTAAATTTTAGCAAATATTTTATGTGGTGTTTATTAAATTATTTTTAAAAGCATATTTTGTTTATAATTAGCATTAAAACTTTGATATGTAGATGATTGTCAATTTGAACTTTATTAACACACTCACACCTACCATTAATCACCATTCATTAATAACTATTTTAGATGCTCAAAATGTTGCCCATTTTAAAATAATTTCAATAGACATTCCCCTCATTTGTAATTCAAGCAAGTTACAAGAGCTTTCTATGTTGAACGAACTTCTGCTAAATTTTTTTTCAGCAGATGCACTTTACAAGCAGGTTACTCTGAAAGCCATTAATGGTATATCGCATCATTGTGCTCATAAATTACAACTCTCGTACATATCAATGCACCGTTCTCTTGCTTAGACTAGGAGAAGAAGAAATTGTTTCATGAAACAACCGCCAGCAGTCCTTAATAGCTCAATGCCAAGCGTCATCAAAATTTAGAAATGCCTAAAAAAGGCAGCAAAACCCAAACGCTAGAGAAAGCAGCACTCTCCAGTATGTGCATTATACATAGCTCATGACCATGAACCTGATCTCGCCTTCAAACTTCAAGTTCTACAAAATCGCAGAACTTATGATCTCGCCTTCAACTTTTACAATGTCACCTTTCTACCTGTGATTTAAGGCTGAAGTTCGTCCTGATAAAATGGATTGAGAGTCAACACTAATACCTGCTGCTATATAATCCTCAATGTATTAAAACTCATCAAAGTACTCTGGACAGAAGCCTTCATATGTTCATCATCTGCTCTCACTTGGCATTCACCATGAATATGCCCAAAAGAGTTAAATTTAAGCTGCTTCTCAGGTCAGAGGCCATGCAAGCAAATGATGTATACCACGAATAGGGTATGTACAGAGAACAAATCATAACATAAAATAATTAATGCCAGATTGCTTTGCATGACACCGAGGACAGGAGATGGACATTGTTAGCTAGTCTTCTTTCCCCACCATTTTTTCTTCGTCTTTTCTGCAACTGAGTCTACACTTCCAATCTTGTGTAGAATTCCCTTTGTCTCACGTAATCGAAATTTATAATCTTTTTTCCAAACATCGAATCTCTGTTTCAACTTTCTGAGTTCTTCATCAGGGTTAAGATTCGCTTCTGCCTGACCAGACTTCACCTCCACCAAAAAGTTAGCATCATCATTAAAAACTTGAGTTCTATGCTCAAACTCCTTTACCATGTGACCAACAACCGACCTGCCTGCATCCAGTTCCCTCACCAACCCATTATCAAAACTATGAGTGGGAAACTTATAGTCGGGTGTCTTCGTTCCATTTGAAGCAGCTTCATCCCAATCAAATTCATCATCATCGGGTGGCAAAGTCGACTTAACTGCATGATTATGTGAAGCTGTGATCTGATTACTCATGACATCATCCTGTTTTGTCGGCGGAATCAAAGAATCCTCAACAAGGCTTTTCTTAGCTGCAACCAGGCTCAGTTGTAATGATCTCATCTGTTTCTGCCACATGTCCTCCATAGAAGTCATTTTGACCTCATACTCTGACCATCTCGCTTCATACTGCTGTAACCTTTGTTGCAAGAGAGCATTAGCATCTTCCTTCTCTCTCAAAGCCATCTCCACTTCATGAACTCGCCTTTGAAGCTCTGCAAGATATGATACTTGAACCTTGATTGTGCCTTCGCTTTCAGAATCCTTCTCAGACAACAGCCATTCAGACTTGTGAGAATGCTATCACGAGGCAAAATGAATAGGCCAATAGTTTGAAAATGAATAGATTATAAGTTTTTAATCAAAAGGAAAACCATTAATCACTATAGACTATTGATACCTTTGACCCCTGCATGGGTAACCTTCTGTTAGCCCTTTCCACCAATTTGAACTCCTTGTCAACTTCATAATTTCTGTCAAGTGTGACATCAGCAACAGATCTCTCAACATCAACTTTTAAAGAAAAGGCCTCTTCATGCAATTGTCGTCGCATTATTTGTATTTGTCTTCTTGCAAGCCAGCCACGCAATACTGAAAGCAATCAGGAATAGTCTAGAATGTAAGTATGGGCCCCTCTTGTAACAGTCATAATAGCTAGAAGTGTTTTGAATGCCTGTAAGCACTGTATCTTACCTGCCTGAACAAGAATCACCATTTTTCTAGTAGTTAAAAATTTCCTTCTAGCTGTCATGGACCTCAATTCCTTTTGTATTGTGATAACTGCCTTGCGCCTCTCCATCAATAATTCATACTCTTTTCTTGATTGTTCACCTCGGATAACTGCATACACAAAAATTGCAAACCAAACAAGGTTCATTGAGCATACATTACAAGCAATCTAAGAATTACACACACAATAACCGACAAACACAAGCCATAGAGTAAGCCATCATCTCAATAAAACATAATTTAGAATAGCATACATGATTGCAAGGTTATAATTCCTCTTTTGATGTCTTTAAATTGGCAACGAGCTCTATATCCCCTGAAGACTTTTTGAACTCCAAGTATGCCGTGAAGAGTTTGAGTACGTGTGTCTTCCAGCTTGCCAATCTGTAGCCAAACACAACAATTTGAATTTGAATAAATCCAGAATAAGGTGAAGATTCTACGTAAAGATTATGCACATGTAAAACATGGAGTCTCATGGATTGTAACAACACAAGCACTACTAGATACAAGTTACTACACATAAAAATCCACATTTTTGTATAGGTCCAGTATTGTATTGTTTTCTTGAGGGAAGAAAACTTCAAAATGATGGAAATATTATATTATATTTGATAGTAATTACATAAAACTTCAAAATCCTGCTCTATATTGCTTTCACAAATTATTCAAAATAGATTATTCTGGTACTAATGCATATGTAATATTTGATCTGAAAAATATTCCCCAAAAAAATCCTGAGAATTCTAGATAAGATTTAGAATAGATCCTAGCTATGAAGATTCATATGGTAAAAGCCGTGATTTTGAAAGTTCTCCTGATATTTGTGGTGCATACATTCAGCTTTTAGAGAGCTCCTAAAGCAGCCTAAAACAATTCACATTGATTCATTAAGTGAATGAAGTACCCAATTCAAAAGTAAAGACATATCACATATGATGGGTAAGATAGCCAGAAGCATACACATATGCTGAGTACATCTTATATGAGCAATATCTAAGTGTGGCAGTTCAAGTAGATTATAGCAGATCGCAACATGCAAGTCAGTTCAGTTTAGTGGCAAAGATTAGACTTGAACCACCTACCTAAAGCACCCTATGTGACTTTTGCCTAATAAAGTGAAGCTCCACATTTTCCACAAAATCCTGAAGTGTCATGCAAAATCAATATGCCAAAGAAAACGTAGCATATAATCTTTCCTTTAAAATCTATTAACAACCATAATTACTGGGAGACTTGTCCCTGGAAGGTCTCTCCTATTTAGGAAATGAATCCCATCTCAGAGATCCATATGCTAACTTCTCCAGTCATTAATAAGACTTCCAAGGAAGCTTTTTGCATCTCCCTGTTTCCTAGCAGCATCCTTTCAAAGTTGGGAGACTTTCTATACACATTTTGCAGATATATACTTTGGGCTTTCCTAAGTGTTGAGGTGCCACTGGAAAGCTAAAAGAAATATACTAGCAGGCCCACAATTTTTCATTTTCTTCGCATGCATTTACAAGTTTTTTTGCAATTAAATTTTTTGTCATCAAATCTCAATGAGGTAATAGTATGGAGAGAGACAATAATGGAAACCTATTGAAAGAAAAGATTGCTGCAAATGTACTAACACTGTTTGTAATTTCTGTATTTTTCAAATTACATTCTCAATGAATATGTATATTACATTAAGAGACATGTCTGTTTAACTCTCGTTAGTTATCAATAACATTTTCTTATTATGATTAAGAATGATAATGTCTTCGATGAGTTTTATCCAACTGAGACTACACTAACATTAACACTGCCTCTTAGTTAGGGAGGATATATATATATATATATATATCTTCAATGAGTTTTATCTGACTGAAACTACACTAACAATAACACTCCCTCTTAGTAAGGGAGGATAAACACAGGAACAGATATTACCTCAACGTAATATCAGTAAAGGTAGTTTTAAGAATATCTTTGATTAGAAGGTATCTACCATTTAGATATCATCTCGTGATATCAAGAGTAATGACCTCCTAAACATTAAGCTGCAAGATATTCACCAAGTACTCTGAGTAATGGCCTCCTAAACTTTAAGTCACATGATAGTCACCAAGTAATCTAAGTAATGGCCTCCTAAACATCATGTTGCATAACATTCATCAAGTACTCAAAAATGTTCATAAGGTATGTGCACACCAAAGTAACGAGAATCAGAATCGGATCAGAATCAGCAAGGCTGAATCGAATCACAAATCGGCCATGAATCAGAATCAAATCGGCCACAAATCAGAAAATTTAAAAAACCCTTGAAATTTAGAGATTTTAACAATTTAAAACTTATTTCATACACCCTTTATTGAATATAACTTAAACACACTATAACATCATTAAATAGAAGTTTACATAAACATGGAACATAAATGATAAATCCATGCACATACATAACTACGTTACACGTAAAATGTAAATTGTAGGCTGTAGCTGAAGTTAATAGAAATCATGGGATCATAATGAGTCAAATCATAGAATGTATATAAGATGAAGATCTATAAGACATCAAATCATAAATGTATGTAAGAATCTAAGATCAAGATCCTCTCTTCTACTCATGCTAAACAATTAGAAGGCCCTTTAGGGTTAAAACAAAGAGGAAAGGTAGAAAATATATTAAAAAAACATGTGTTTTAATTAAAAAAATGTCTTCACTTTTGGCTGCCCACGTCGATTCATCAGGCTGATTTATGCGATTTTTTGCATGAATCACATGAATCAGCAATTCATGCGATTCATGACAAAAAATCGGTGATTCGATTCACCGGCTCCAAAAAAATTGTCAGGCATGAATTGAATCGCCAAACCGGCAATTCTAGCAATTTTAGGGCAATTCTCAAAACTATGGTGCACACGTATCCTCAATGATACTTACCATAGGAACATTCATGGTCTATTTAAGGAACTTGATCTACCATGCAAGATATAATCTATTATAATATGTTTCAAACATCATAAAATGTCTATCACAATAGTAGGTTGTGCTTTGTTTAAGGAACTCAATCCACCATGCAAGTTATAATCTATTATGATATGTTTTATACATCATAAAATGTCTATCACAATAGAAGATCAAGTTATTGTAAGATCATCACTTTTTAATAACTTCTACAAATACAAGTGAATCATTTGGAAGTCGTCACTTCCTCATGATTTACAAAAGGGGTAGGCCCATCAAAATCATGCAGTCACACATGAATTTTCACTCCCTCAAAATCTGATAACAATCTTCTTTTTCCTACAAGATCATCCCAAGAAAGGAAAAGATCAAGGCAAATAGCTCTTATAGTACCTATAGAAATATGAATGAGAGAATTACTTTATTAAAAATACGATACTTGAAATTCTACTCAAAAGAGAATACTTATCTCATGTAGTCAAACGATAATGCCCTCTAGATGACTTCTTCTAAAATTATAGAAAGGAATGCAATGTGTTTAATTATCTCCCATATCCCTTGGTTTCCAAATAATATTAAATCACCGATTACTTTATCATTTCCTCCTTCACACATGAATATCAATTGCAAATAGTAACTCACATTATCTCATACTATATGATTAGTACTCGACCAATTTAATATATCTCCAATTTTATAACTTTCATCCTCTCATTGAATATGATCAATGTTCTTGAATAGTTCATCGCTTAGCTCTCATCCTTTTGTGTCTTAGCAATATTATGGCGCGTTTCCGATACTCAAGTGTCAACTCAACTGCTTATCTTAGTTAGACTTTTCAAACTTCAATTCAAATTGCAGCCATAATAATATATTATGTTTGTTTATGTTCGATCTTAAATGAACTGTTTGAATCGACATTTATTGACTATCAGCCAAACCAAACACTATCTTCCAAAATACTTCCCTGCTTCATAAACGATCATTGTTGAAGAAGATTTACACACTAATGCCAAGTTGTTTCTAGAAAATACCAAGTGGAAGATGCTAAATTCATATAATTATCTTTTAATCACACTGTGAAACACACAAACTGGTAGCACAAAATTAAGTCGGTAATTTTCTACCCAGCCTGATCTAACACCAACAACCATGTAGATAGATGGATGTCATGATCAATATAAACTCTGGAGAAGAACCCTTGATGTGTAATGCACAGATCATATGCAGAATGTAGAGAACTATTAGAGTACCAAAAAGCAAAATTGAGTTTACCTCCACCATTGCCAATCAATGAATAGCACAGACAACACAAAATACTCCAGTATTATTGCACCACTACCAAGAAAAATGCTCTATCCCAGTGAATAGATTGATGAATCACCAGATGTGAAACACCAGCACCTTTGATGCCTAGTACTGTGACAAATACAAGTCTATGAAGAACAAATGCAAGAACAACAAAGAGTTCAAAGGATGATGATGTCATTGAATGCATAGACACAATCTTGAAGCCCATGAACTTGGATTAGGTTTTGCACTGACCAAGCTGCAATGGCTAACACCACTAATAGTTTGTCCAAAGTCAAACAAAGATTTGAATGCGAGATCCAATCTATGAGCGTCAATTTTGCAAGAAATCACAAGCCTTAGATGTCACCCACCCAAATGGAAGACTACTTCTGATCGATCAATGATTCCTCTATCTTGGCTAGTATTTGTCCAATACAATATGCTCTTATATTCCATTAGTCCTTAATGCTAGTGTAGAAAGCATTTTAATGTATTAGTTCTTAATACATTAAGCGAAATTCACAAAAAGACTTCATGCATCTTGACTGACTGAATGGAATCACAACAGAAGCAATCAAGGATGTGACTGAGATTGGAGCTCTGTATGGCTGCTACTGGCAATTGAGTTGTCATGTCCGCATTGTTATATCCTGTTATTATCTGAGTACATTAATGATTATGCACAATACTTAATCTTTAATGCCTTGTATGGAAGTCCATTCCCAACAATATATAGAATCTGCACTTTCGTTATTTGCAAACTTCACAGGTTGGTAGGGAACCTGCTCTGATATCATGTTGAAAAAAAGATTGCTACAAATGTACTAACACTATTTGTAATTTATGTGTTTTCCAAATTACATTCTCAATGCGTATGTATATGACATTAGGAGGCATGTCTCTTTAACTCTCATTAGTTGTCAATAACATTTTCTTATTATATATATATATATATATATATATATATATTCAATGAGTCTAATCCAACTGAAACTACACTAAAATTAACAAAACCTCCAAGTACCTCTGCCACATAATAAAATTAATGGCATTATCCTCCCATCTCAATCTGCCATGTCTAGGCAATCTTGCTTTAAAATTAAAAATATAATTTTTATGACAATGTGCTGAAATCTACTTCAAACTCCAAAATGCTATTATTTTTAAATTAAGCAGTTAAGTATTTTACATTCTTTAATGTAGCACATCCATTCTATGATTTGTTTTCTAGATCCAAACTATGCAAGTGAGGGGAACTATGTTGATAATGTGCTTGACTACAAATAGATTACATTTGCACTCCAATTGACTACATGGTATAAGAGCCAATCCTTTGAATGCCTGAAAGTGGCAACCATAAATCTGTTGGAGGCATCACATAGAAGTTCAACCTCATATTATGAAATGCAGACAATGTAATAGTGGTTTTAATCAAATAGATGAACTCATAGGTGGTTTCATTATTGTTGTGAGGTTTTCCCACCATCGCCCCATTGCGAATGGGGATCGCCTATTTTCACTTTGCCAATAGTGTAGCAATTTGTAGTGGTCGTAGATGGTCTTAGTTGCTAGCAATTTTCAAATCTCCAAGTTTGAGAGATGAGTTTGAGCAACCTTGGCTTGTTCGGAAGTCAAGTTTGTTAGCGTGTGTGAGTGGCAGCTAGGCTAAGCTAGCCAAGGATGCAGATTTGAAAGCAAGGGAGTTGTGATGAAATGAGTTAGAATCTATTGAAAATACTTGCTCCAACTTCATTTTTATCTTGGAAAGTCAAGAAAGATTGTGGGAGGTAACATTGATGGAGGTGTGTCGAATCTTGAAATTTGGCTAAGTCTAGAATTTTTTAGGAACTCCCAAAATCTAAAATCTTTACTATAACTCATATGAACCTGAAATCTATTTCAAACATCCTTACGTTGTTTTTATAAGATATAATTTGAAGTATAAGAAAGAAACTTAAATGTTAATTTTTTATAAATTATCCTACCCTCCTAGCCAAAGAAACTGAATTGAAGAATTAGAAATTACGTGGAAACAACACTTGGTAAAGGTTTTGCAAATGGGATTGCAAGATTTGGGTTTAAACATGGAGGAAACTCCATAGTTAAGCATGCTCAAGCTGGAGTAGCACTGGGGTGGGTGACCTCCAAGGAAGTCCCAGTGCTTCACCCCTGTGAGCATCACCTAGATCGAATGAGTGCTAAGTGTTCCATTTATTCTCATGAGAGATGGATTCATGTTGAATCACTACTCATGAAATATGGGTCAATGAGTTTGACTCAAAATCATACAGTTGAATCCTGATAGCAATATCACAATTTGACTTGTGGAAATTATCTCCTACTCAATTGATGAGCTTAAGGGGCTTTCTAATGAATGGTTCATAAGGCACAACACTTGGTGAAGGTTTTGCAAATGGGGTTGCAAGCTTTGGGTTTAACCATGGGGGAAACTCCGTAGTTAAGCGCGCTAAACTGTGATGGGTAACCTCCCGGGAAGTCCTAGAGCTTCACCCCTATGAGCATCACCTAGACCCAATGAGTGCTAAGTGTTCCATTTATTCTCATGGGAGATGGATTCATGTTGAATCACTACTCATGAAACATGTGTCAATGAGTTTGACTCAAAATCACACAGTTAAATCCTAATAGTAATGTCACAATTTGACTTGATGTGGAAATTATCTCCTACTCAATCTTTGATCAAGGTCGACCTATTCATGATCATAAAAGGCTTAATTTAAAATGATTTCATAGGCTTAAATAGAGACAAGTTGGCCCAAGAAGAGACGTGCTCTTTCATTTTGGGAGGTCACTATATAAGAAAGGGAGAGGGAAATTCATTTCTCTAGCAAAGATTGAGCAAATCCATCTCCTCTCTAAGAGGAAAATTAATTAAGGACAAGGCAGCAACATCTCATTAAGGAGCAGCAATTCTATAACCATGGGGAGACAATTTTAGGGAAGTTTAGAAAGCAAATTTCACTGATTTTGTAAGAAATCAGAATTTAAGTGTGTTGAAAAGAAACAAATCTAAGTAGAAAATTCATGACAAAAGTGCAATTGGTTTCCATATTTTGATATGAATCCCTGATCAAGTTGGTTTAGGAGGAGAAAATGTTGATACAAATCACAAACTAATACCATGCATTCATATGATCAGAACCAATTCCATAGATTCTAACATGTGCAGGCTCAGTACTTCGGAGCAAATTCTTATTTTAAATCTGCACTCATTTTACATCTGCAATTAGGCTCTGATACCATGTTAATTTTAGAGGATTGCTTGCAGATGTAGTAGCACTGTCTCTTCGGTATGTGTTTTTCAAATGCAGCAACCTCTAATATTTATATTGAGCATAAGCCATGAAGGGACATGTCTATTTGTTAATCAAATAATTAATATAATAATAAATTTAATCATATATCTCAAATATAATGAACACATATATAAATTATATCTCATATATAATTAAATATAGGTTTATCCGACTAAAGCTATCAAACATCAACAATATTTACTACTAATTCTAAGTTTTCTATGGGGACTCAAACATTATAGGATTCTAGCAGCATTTCTTGCCGTGGTTTTTTCTTATTGGGTTTCCATCTCATATTCGTGTGTTTTGTCTCTTGGATCATGATGCTTCTTTATATTCTTCATTTAATGTTTTAGTAACTACATGAAGTTGTGGATTGGATGGATGAAAAGTTTGAGATATATTTACCATAGTTGGAAAAATCACAATTTAATCGGCAATTAGATACAAATTGCCGAGTTTCTTTGTTGGGTGAGTTTTTCTCAGAAAAAATCATGGATTCCATAAATTGGCTGGCCCCAAAATCTCGCCAAGTAATCGTAAAGTAAAAAACTCACAATTTTTCACTAAAAACTCAGCCGCGCGTGAGTTCCAGCGATATAGGCAAAAACATTCTTTTTTTCAACTCCAGTTTTGTTTTGTGCATTTGGAGGCTTGAGAAGGGGAGAGAAGAAGGTTTCCAAGGCATTCTTAGGTGATTGCAAGCTATTGAAAGTGGATTTGAGTGGATTTGTAGAGGAGATACATCCACTTCCAAGACGCAAAGCCAGTCAGTAGGGATGCCAAGCGAGGAGGCACAGCCACGGACTTCATACTCATGTGGCTCACGACCAATACCAATGCAGCGCACCTCTTCAAGGACTAGACCCCTTCTCTTTTTGGCTAGTAGAGCTGAAAAGAGGAAGATGTGATTGTATTGATGTATTTACTATTTAGTATTAACTTCTAGACTTCTAGTTTGACAGGAACTATTTACTATTTTGCTTCTTGCCATCAACATTCCTCATGAGAATGCGGTTTTGTACTCACTATGCATTTATATATATCTAAACTCTAGCTTGTTTCTTTTGTGTTATCTTTAATTAACTCATTAGATGCATCTTCTCATTGAAATTTGCAAAAAAAAAAGTAATTTGAATTTAATTTTAGCAAGTTTTTCAGGTTCCCATGTTTTCCGGAGTTTTTTTTTTAAATGGCTGATTTTTTCCCAAATAAACTTTTAGGGGGCTTGACGAGTTGTTGCGTGTCTGAGTTTTCCAGCTATGATATTTACTACTAATTCAAGTTTGCAATCTTAAAGGATTGCAGATACAACACGGTGATTTGTGCGGTCAAGTTTTCTACAGGGATTCAGACATTATTTTATATCAGATTTAAATAGTATTATCAAGGTTGAACTAGTGTATGAGAATCTCATTGTACTTATGTCTGATCACAAAGTTGTAAAATTCAATTTGTAAGTCTCTAGTGAGTTGGTGCTCATTTCAAGCTCTTGAAGTTGTTTGGGTTGGTGCTCATATGAGGTAGTTGAGTTGATGCTCAGATTGTAAAGTTGATGCTTATGGTGTGAAGAGTTGAAACTTGATACTCTTAAGAAGAGAGAGGTTTGTTGACTCCTTAGGGTTAGAGCCCATAACATTGTAATTGGTTCTCAGAAGTGAGGCTGGATTGGGACAGTAGACCCTAGCAGCATTTCTCACCGTGGTTTTTCCCTGTTGGGTTTCCATGTCATATTCTTGTGTTTTGTCTCTTCGGCCATGGTGCTTCTTTATATTCTTCACTTGATGTTTAAGGTTTACAATGCAATCTGAAGTGACAACATGAAGTTGTGGATTGGATGGATGAAAAGTTTGAGTTATATTTACTACTAATTCAAGTTTCCTACAGGGATTCAAACATAATAACATTGTTACTAATTCAAGTTTGCAATCTTGAAGGATTGCAGATATAACACAGTGATTTGTGTGGTCAAGTTTCCACAGGGATTCAGACATTATTTTATATCAGATTTAAATAGTATTATCAAGATTGAACTGGTGTATGAGATTCTAATTGTACTTATGTCTGACGATGATCACAAAGTTGTAAAATTCAATTTGTATGTCTGTGGTGAGTTGGTGCACATTTAAGACTCTTGAAGTTGTTTGGGTTAATGCTCATATAAGGTAGTTGAGTTGATGCTCAGGTTGTGAAGTTGATGCTCAGATTGTGAAGTTGATGCTTATAGTGTTCTTCATTTGATGTTTTAGGTTTACAATGCAATCTGAGGTGACTACATGAAGTTGTGGATTGGATGGATGAAAAGTCTGAGTTATATTTACTACTAGTTCTAGTTTTCTACAGGAATTCAAACATTATAAGATTGCTACTAATTCAAGTTTGCAATCTTAAAGGATTGCAGATATAACACAGTGATTTGTGTGGTGAAGTTTCTACAGGGATTCAGACATTATTTTATGTCAGATTTAAATAGTATTATCAAGTTTGAACTGGTGTATGAGATTCTCATAGTACATATGTCTGATCACAAAGTTGTGAAATTCAATTTGTATGTCTGTGGTGGGTTGGTGCTCATTTAAGGCTCTTGAAGTTGTTTGGGTTAGTGCGCATATAAGGTAGTTGAGTTGATGCTCAGATTGTAAAGTTGATGCTTATAGTATGTAGAGTTCATACTCTTAAGAAGGGAGAGGTTTGTTGACTCCTTAGGGTCAAAGCCCTTAAAGTTGTAATTGGTTCTCGGAAGTGTGAGGCTGGATTGGGACAGTAGATCATAGCAGCATTTCTGACCGTGGTTTTTCCCTGTTGGGTTTCCACGTCATATTCTTGTGTTTTGTCTCTTGGGCCACGGTGCTTCTTTTATATTCTTCATTTGATGTTTTAGTTTTACAATGCTATCTGAAGTAACTACATGAAGTTGTGGGTTGGATGAAAAGTTTGAGTTATATTTACTACTAATTTACCCCACCCCCCCCCCCCCCCCCCCCCCCCGCCCAACTAAAGGAGTACTAGAAACTAAAGAGTCTCCAAGGAGAAACCTTTAAATATGTAATCAAAGAGAAGAAGAAGGGACCAGACATTTCTAATCCCCCTTTTCCTTTGAGGCATAAGTGAGACTCAATTAGAGTCCAAGGCATTTTGATTCCAGCTTTGTAAAGGAGAGAAGTCCCTCAGTAGTAAACTTGTGTTCTACACATACATTTTAAAGGAGTAATAGAAGCCAAAGAGCCTCTAGGGAGAAATCTTTAAATAGGTGATCAAAGAGAGGAAAAAGGGACCAGAATTTTCTAATCCCCCTTGTCCTTTAAGGCATAAAGGAGACTCAAAATCAGAGTCCAAGGCATTTTGATTCCAGTTTTGTAAAGGAAAGAAGGTGTTAGCAGTGGGCCAGCGTCCTTCGCAGGATTCGCGATATGGCTTAACCGCCTCCTGTGGTTCTATAAAACTATTGGTTGTATCGGGCATTAATAGGTCAATCTTTTGGTGCAACGGAAACCTTGTCCTTTCTAACAATTGGTATCAAAGCTTGATCATAGGTTCGAATCCTGTTGGCCATGGCGAATGACGCTAGGAGGGGGATTGTTGGCAGTGTGCCAACGTCCCTTGCAAGATTCACGACATGGCTTAACCGCCTCCTATGGTTCTATAAGACTATTGGTTGTATCAGGCATTAGTAGGTCAATCTTTTGGTGAAACGGCAACCCTGTCCTTTCTAACAGAAGGAAAATAAGTTTTATTTCAAACATGGTCATTGTACAATGATAAAATGGTCTTTCAGCCATTTGTTTTAATAAAGAAAGGAGATGTATGTTAAATCTTTGTGTCTATATGTATTACATTTAGCCTTAGTTATCAATTTAGTTGTAGATGCAAGAAGTGGATGCGCGGATGCACAAAATTTGTTTTTGGGGTATGCAGATACGTATGGATGCACGTGCGCACGTGTGTGTGTGTGTGTGTGTGTGTATAGATATATATAAAGACATACATATACATATAGATATAGATAAAGATATACACACACACAATTATACTATGTATACGCAAATAAAATTGTTTAGAAGCAAAAATTAGGTTGAAAATTACAATTCCCCAGTATGCTTTAAAGGAGTTTTATAGATATAGATATAGAAATACACACACACACACACAATTATACTATGTATATGCAACTAAAATTGTACTATGCATAGAAATACACACACACACACACAATTATACTATGTATATGCAACTAAAATTGTTTAGAAGCAAAAATTAGGTTGAAATTTACAATTCCCCAATATGCTTTAAAGGAGTTTGAAGTGGAAAAAAGAAAAAAATAGCTTGCCTTGTCCTCTGGGCTGATGGAGGCTGTTGGAGGCACCCAGATGCCGGCCGAAAGCCACTCCCAGCCAGCCAGATTTGCGTGGAAGCCACTCCCAGCCAGTCGGATGCACGCAGAAGCCACTATAGGATGCATCTGCTAAGGAGTCTACATCCGATGGTATCTACCTTCACCACGAAGGCCAGGAGGCAGGAATCGGTCTCTGAGCCTTAGCTATTAGATTGTCTGAGTTTTCACAAATATTCTTTGTTGTTTTCCTATTCTATTAGACTGCGCCTATGTTTATTGCAGAATCTTTGAAATCTGAGCCATTGGTACATTTGGAAAAGAATTATTGAATCTTTCTTTCATTTCTCCTTTATGAGTGCTAAGCGGATGATCATTTTGGCATTCTTCTCTATGTCCCTTTATTTCCAAATTCATAGTTACATTTATGTCAAGGCTATGCATAGATGTTAGTTTTCTATTATCACTTTCTAGTTAAAACCTTACCCCAAAAACTCAAACTATATCATTAGGAGTTGTACCTCTAAAATTCAAAGGAAGATCATTAAGAAAATAATGATCTCTAAATCTCTCTAACAGTTGGTTAGCAAATTGTCTTTATGCTTGGGCAAAGTGATAACCAATTTGTTAACTAACATTTGGTCTAAGTTTTACCTCAAGGGGAGAAGCTATTCCTTGTTCATTCTTTCCTAGAACTCCACCCTTGTAGCCCATCACATTTGCACTTAGTTTTAAATATCCATTTTGTACCCACAACTTCCATAGCAAGGTGGGCACTCAGTCCTAAGTTTCAATTTCCTTCAATGGATGTCATTTCACTCTTCTTGGCCACAACCAATTCTTCTTTTTCACTTGCTTGAGAAAAATTCTCTAGCTCATTAATAAGCACCATGATATCATCATTGAAAAACGACAATTTCTTCTTCCTCATAATAGCCAAAGGTATTAGTGATTTGCTTGCATATTCTTGAATGAGATGTATGGTTGTGTATTTTCTCCTATCTTCTTGTTGCTTTTGCTATGTCTATGCCTATCCATTTATAAAACAGATGGTACAATGCATGTTAATAAAGAAAATGTTTTACCATTGATGTGCATGGCATTTCATCTTTGGATAGAATGTTTTGTTTAGTAGTTGATTTCCAACTCACTCAATAAGATAATAAAAGAAACACCTGCATTGGTCCTAAAATTATGTTCCCTTCAAGTAAGTGGAGCTATTAATAGAAAGAACAAAACATGTCCTTGCATTAGACCTGCCAAAATTCAAACAAAAGCTGCCCAATTTCCATTTTGCACCAATTTCACTTTTGCTCGATTTCTAAATATCCTCTTATTATGAGTTGACAGATTATTCCATCCCATTTTAGTACTTGTGTTTTTAGATATTAGACTACTAGGATTGCAATCTTTCAACTTGTTATTTCTATGCTTCTTAGGCATTTTGTTCTTATAATGTACCTCCAGAAAGTTAGCCGTGTTAGTTATATAATGAAGTCCTCATTATTAGAAGAAAGGTCCGACAGAAAGAACAAGCTAAATGATACAAAAGGTTATTTTTATATACCTCTAACAAAATGAAGATTGTAGTAAGAAACAAAAAAAAAAAAAACAATTCTGCTAAGAAAAGTAAAACAATGTGATTGCAATGTGCAGAAGAAGAATATTCAATAAATATGGAAGCGATAAATTTTACCTGTCCTGTCCGGAAAAATAACTTCGTGAAACCAACTTGGTACATCTCAGGCAAGATATTGAACTGGTGAAGGATTGCCACAGAGACACTTAGTACCTCCTGACTAGCAACATTAGGTGGCAAGAGAAACCCATATCTGCACAATGAACCAAAGGAAGTAAGAGAAGATTGGAAATGTAGATGCTGCAGACTCTCAGACCTATTAAATTTTTTTAAATACCTTTTTGCAAATTGCTGGTGTGACATTCGAGTGGGATAACCTGAACGGGATATTCGCACTACTTCCAATACTCCACAGCAGCGCAACTGCTGCAAGACAAGCCCTTGCTCATAGACGCCGGGAAGTTGCAGCTTGTTTGGCTTGATACATCGAATGAAATGAGGTGAAGTATTTTCCAGTCTTTGCATCAGCTTGAAAAGTTGTCCCTATCAGAGTATTTTTTATTTTTTATTCACAGAGGACCAGATCAGTTCAAAGAAATGTGTTTATTACCTACACTATTATAGCTGAATGTATACAAATCAAAACACTTCTAGCTACCTTGAATTTGGTTGCAACACTCTGTCTCTGAGAGTCAGCGCCATTTGCTCGACGTCTAGGAGTTGCTTGAATCTGTGGTCCTTTGATGAAATTGGCTGCAAATAATTGTGGCAGACCAGTGCATGAAGACATAAGCTGAATCAAATCAGAATGCAGCAAGTCTCTATTTTTCTCCAAAAATGTAGTTGTATCATATACAACCTGCTCAAAGAAACCACGCTATGAATTAGATGCAAATCCATATGTCATTACAGTGAACTTTCATATCTGTAATTGCCAAATTACATAGCTTTCCAGTCTATACCTCCCCAGCATAATGGCAGACACAGAATGCACTGCCTCTTTCTCCTTTGAAGCAAGAGTTCCCATTTAAATGCTGCTTAAGTTTATTAGCCAAAGTTAAATCAGTTCCCTTGGGGAATGTGCACTCCTCATCCAACAAGGAAAGTAAACCTAATGGTCTCTGCAGGAAGCACGTCATTAACAGCCCGTTAGTTATGCCTTACTATACTAACTAATAGAAAGAAAATGAATTAGTGGAGAGCTCAGTTATTGCATTTATGCAGCTGACAAATAAACTAGTTCTTCTAACATCAATAAGTTATTTGAAGTAGAACAATTTTGGAAAAAAGGAAGAGAATCAATACACTTCCTAGGTTTCATTGTTTCCAACAGTGCATTAAGTATTTGAGAAATTCATGTAATGAGACATAAAATAGCACTCTTGACAAAAACAATGTTTTAAATGACACCTTACATCAGTTTTACTGATTGATCATTAGTAGAATTGTCAATAATTGGATTGCAAAATGCTGTGAAGAGAGAACAATATGCATTTTGTTCACAGTTATAATGCCATAAAATCTATAGAGGGTAAAAAATTCAAAATAACTCATTTTCCAACTCCTAAAGAGAAAATACACAACAAATATTGTCACCATGGGGAATATGAAGGTTAACACCAACATGAGCTGTTAAGAACAAAATCCTATGCTACCCCACATTTTGGGGATGGAGAAAAGAGAGGACAGGGGAACATGTTTTGAGGACAGGGACAAGAAGGAGCCATTTTGAAGGGATGGTAAGAAGAGGCTATTATAAAAATATGTAAAATATTAAAAAAATCAGATATTAATATGGCAGCATTCATAAGGCAATCATCATATACATCATAAAAATTTAACACGTAATTTTGAGAAGACAAATCATAGATCTAACATCTAGATCCTGAAGTCTGCCGCCATCTTGAACAGCAAAGGTTAGGGCTACAAGGAGGGGCTGATCCCATCTGGCACATTAGTTTGGTGGTATTTGCTGATTGTAGTGTGTGTACAATGTCTACTGTTATGTTTCATAGTATTGGTTATCCAGCAATGTATTAATTGTATGTACAGCAGTGTTTATCACTCTTGGGTAGTTACAGCATCAGTTGGTTGACGGTAGTGTTCTTCTTGGAAACTGCAAGTTCCTTTAAGTATATTGTTTATTGTCAAGGTACAATGTGGTGGGATCAACTGCAATCCTTGGCTGACCATCTTTGCTCTTCTTATCTGTAATAATTTCACGAGCGAATAAAGATATTTTATTTTCATTATCTGGAAAGCATTATCATCGTTATTATTATTTCATGTACTTAAACATGGTAGAAATAGTCAATTTCTAAGCACATTCTAAAGACCTGGGTTATTGCGACAATAATGCTGAGGGTTACATGTCTCAGGCAGTTGGTAGCCTAAAACAGTGTGATCAAATCTATAAATTTTACTTGGGATTTGTTCTGGAGGGGATAGTTGCATAAACTTTGAGGAAACTTGCAGCTGTTTATTCCCTGATGCCATCACTGCTTTGTAAGCTAGTGTAAACTCCATTTCATTCCCAGCTGTTATTACATTATGCAATTGGAACTTAATGTGAAATCTAGAGTATCTAAATTGGGAGCATTTCACTGTTAGTGTGCATTGGATGATGTTGTTGTTATGAACGTTCAAGTAAAACAAAAAGCAAAATCTGAATCTAGTTGACTCGTAGAGCGGATAGTTGCATAAACTTTGAGGAAACTTGCAGCTGTTTATTCCCTGATGCCGTGACTGCTTTGTAAGCTAGTGTAAACTCCATTTCATTCCCAGCTGTTATTACATTATGCAATTGGAACTTCATGTAAAATCTAGAGTATCTAAATTGGGAGCATTTGACTGCTAGTGTGGATTGGATGATGTTGTTGTTATGAACATTCAAGTAAAACAAAAAGCAAAATCCGAATCTAGTTGACTCGTAGAAGTAAAACCTAGGGGTTATTTCAAGATCACATCACTAAGCATAAATATACATTGAAGGGGCCAAAAAAGGCTTTCAAGAAGATCCAAGCATTCTTAAAATCTGAAAGTGGTCTAATGATTTTTTTTGAGTAGCAGATGTCTGTACAGCTGAGAGCAGCAATCAAGCATACTCAGTAAGTAAATAATCTACAATAATATAAGGCAGGAAAGGATTCAAATATATTAAGAACAAAGATTTGGCTTTGTAGAAAACTGTGTACATCACCAAACAGAATAGTAAGATATTTTTTGTGTGGTTTTATAAAAACAAAAATGAACTTTTACCTGCTGTGGTTGAAGGACGTCTAGACACACTTGCCCATCCCAGAGACAGTTGTCCCGATACTTTTCTAGGCATTTTGCAAATATACCGGGTGTTACCACTCCAGGACAGCCCCTTTTTTTGTTAGGAACACGCCCCATGGTTACATAGACAAGACATCAACCAGCTAAGGGAAAGCCTCAAGTACAAAGAAAGAGGGAAAAAATTGTATTAATGTCCATAGAGGACCACCAAAAGTAGGTCTTACATGTGCTTGAGAATCGATAATTCACCACCCTCTAGATAGAAGTATCTGTGATCAGTTTTCATGTCTCTAGCTCGGCCGGTATCAGCCAGAACCTGTCTTGCTACTCTTGGTCTTGGGATGGATCTTACTGGGAGATATCAGTGTAAAATAGAAAGTTCTAGGAAGAGAAAATCCTAGCAAGGTCTCAAGAAAGAGAAGAACAAGATACCCAAATTGCATAAGATGATTAGTACTAGAGAGATAGGATTCAAGTCTTATTGAATATTTTTGCCAAGGCCTAATGTCATTGTTAATTATTAATTTGTTGATGCAAGATTGATAGTGCTCATTGAGAAGTGCCTTGAGATTCGAAGGGCCAAGGTGGGGGGATCTACAAGTAATGAAGACTCTATCTTAGTATGTGCCTATCCTTGTGACTAGGGGCTAGCTAAAGAGAAGTAGACCTATGTTGTTGAGAAGGAATTTAGTCTCGCCATAAAAAAGAAATAACCATGTCAGGGCATAAGTTATATGAAATGTCATTTCAAGGGTCCAATCTGTGAAGGGGAGTATCCAATGGCTCTCTAGAGCCGTCATTTAGAAAATTAGAAGAACAATAACGTAAGTGTTCAGTATAGAAAGTATACATAGGATGGTCATTCAAAGTTCAAACCCTAGGGTTGATTCATTAAAAAGAAAGAAAAGACCACACATCAATTTTTACCATGCAAGTGTAAGAACTATCCACTGAACTCTTTTGTAATTGTTCATTTTGTGAAATAGTAAAGACCAAACTTCAATAAACTTCACTTTTCTGAGATATATGTTGAAAAACATGTGATATAGAAAATTGTTCTCTAATTGTTCACTTCAACCCTTACAAAGATCAATCTAAATGCACATTTCAACCATCAGAAGGACAATCCAGCTTTATGCCTAAGATTTCATTACTTTACATAAGAAATCCAAATAACTATAATTTATAAAGCTGGAGCCGACTCTTTCATCACATTTTCTGTTTGCGTAAAACATTTAAAACTTTTGGATAATTCCCAATTCCTAAATAACAGAAGACACAGCTTATGGTTGCAAAAGCTAGTTGCTCCAGAAAAACCTCAAAAGAATTCTACAACTGAAAGATATAAAAATTATGATTGAATAGACAAGAAATAAACTCTACCTTCACAGTTAGATCAGAAAACCTCTATCGTTTTCACTTATGCTTGGCATCTAAAACAAAGACAATGATACCAGACAACATGGTCTGTAGCTTTTTTCACTAAAGATAAGGCTTGTGCATTGTTTATAACTGCTAATGGACAACACCTACAGAAAAGTGAGCAAAAATAGCAAGCTTTAAATATTCCTGAGAAAAATTAAATCTTGTAATTTTTAATCAAAAATTAAATTTAGAAAACTATAGTAATTGAGTTGCTATTCTTTTTGCCAGATGCGAAGTAAAATGTATTTATATCTTCAAGGCACAATTAGTATCCAAACATCATCTAGACAGAAAGGTATTTAAGGAAATAACTGAACTACTTCTCCATGCTATAAATCTATACTAACCTTTTCAATAAGATCTAAACACTCCTGGTTGTCTTCAAATTCCACTCTTGTCCAGTCAATGCCATCCAGGCTATATTCCTGAAATGCATTCATGTATGTTATTTCCATTGCCAATGATATGATCCTTGCATTCAGTGTCTCAGATATAAAATCAAAATAAACTAATAGGCATTAAAGCTCAGCAGTGCACCAAGAAAGTTTTGAAATGCACTAGAAAGCACACATACATGTATATTCGTGAGTTATCTACAATACTAAAAAGATTCAACAACATTGCAGAATATGTTTGAGGCAATTGATATGCAAATCAAGCTAAAGCCAAGACTGCCATCTGGGATAATAAGTATAATTTGCCCAGGCTAAAATGTTTAATTATTGCATTGAAGTAATTATTTCAGATTTAAAGGCCTGTTAATGAGCTTAGTTGGGAATATCTGACCTATAGTAATAGAGATGTTATCAAATGGTGTAAGCATGAAGAAGGGTGGATAAAAACTAATTTTGAAAGGGCCTCGGAAGCAAGCTAAAGCCAAGACTGTCATCTGGGGTAATAACTATAATTCACCAAGGCTAAAACATTTAATTCTTGCATAAAAGTAAATATTTCAGACTTAAAGGCCCATTAAAGGGCTTAGCTGGGTATATCCGGCATATAGTAATAGAGATGTTACCAAATGGTGTAATCCTGAGAAAGAGAGGACAAAAATTTATTTTGATGGGGCCTCGAAAGGGAACCCAGGACCATCAGGAGTAGGAAGTGTTGCTTGGAATTGTGAAGGAAATATTTTGAGTTTGGAAGCAAAAAGAATCCATGATGGGGCAAATAATATAGCAGAAGCATCAGCTGCAGTAGAATGTAGGATCCACGCCACCTAATAACTATTAATCCTTCCCAACCAAAAATGCTGCTAGTACTCAAACACAGCTACCTCACACTTCAAGGAATTAGCCGCAGCCCTCAGCCCTCATACACGTCTCCCCAGAATTGACAATCACCATCACTGATTGCAGATTATACTAGCATCTCACACTGACACTTTGTTCTATAAATTGCAGATACTTTTACCTCCTAATGTACCATGCTAACTCACTACAAATTGCAGATTGGTAATGCCTATATGCAGTTACTTCTATTACCTTCAAGCGACAATTTGTGACAGAATTGAAGGCTAGATATAATGGTGTCCAAATCAGTATTAATTGTAACAATAATGTTAACAAATTGGTATACTTCAGCACCAATTTGCCAATCCCAGAATGTAAAATTAATCCTCAGAAAACAGAGCACGATTCACTATATGTTTCAATAGCTCAAAGTACAAAATGGATGGAGGAATCAGTCCTCTCAAACAGCTAACACTGAAAACCTCAAGAGCTCTCCAAAATCATAGAAAATGCAAATGTCAAGGAATGGGTCGGTTCTCCATGAAGTCTCTTTTATAATACAAAATGAAACTTGGCTGTTCCGATACACTTTTCACTAACAAGTCTTCAACAACACACCATTGAATTATTACATTATAATGATAAAATTATTCATTAAGATAGTCTTAATAAATAACTCACAATATGAAACTCCATTAATCAACCCAGTCAATCACAGAAGAAGCCAAATCACCAGGTGCCTCAACTGCACTACTAAAAATAGAAACCCTGCCAGAACTGACTTACTATAAATAGCAAGTCACACAACTGAGACCCTCAAAATACACCATCAGCTCACAAGGGTCACGATGATGAATTGACATTGCCAAGCTACAAGAACATGCTAAAATGGGGACATTACAAAAAACTACCTTAAAATCATCCATAACTCTGCTCTAGCCCTTCTCACAAAACTGCTATAATTCTGCTTGTAGATCTGCCATAACTTTCTTCTTCCCAAATATGCTTATTCTTGTATGGTATATCTATCATTCAACACCCCCACTTCTTTACAGATCACAAACTTTATTTATATTTTCATAAAAGGGAGTGAAACTCATGAAAAAACATGTCTTTTGCAAAGGGAAGCAACTCTTCAATTTAAAATAATTATAAATTATTTTCAATTCAGATTAAACTCCCTTGTGGGTACCCAAAAGTGTTGGTCGATGTTGAATAAAATCATTTTATTAATAGTTCTCTCATGAGCACTACCATAAGGAGGTCAGCTATAATAGCGTCGATTCATTATTTCACTGTCATTGTTGCCTTTGTTAAGGTAAATTATTTCCTTGGAGTGGTACAATTACTGGCCTTTAACCTTTGATTCACTTTAGCAACATCATAATATGATTCTCCTATGACATCAATGGCAATAATCCAATAGCCTCAAACACAAATTTCAACCAAGAACATTATGAAACCCTTCAATAAACAAAGATAACTCCTTACAATATTGTTATATAAATTAGTTACTGCTGTGACAGTCTTTTGCATATTTTACACTCTACACAAAAGAGGTAGTGATCTCCCAATCATGTAAAAGAAAGATAAAAGAGGTCAATGGCAATATCAAAGGGGAATTTGATAGGAAAAGAATAGATAATGACCCGCTATAAAGAATTATGTCTCCAAACCACCCAAGAACTCTATGCCTATCATACAAAGCCTCACATAAAAGTGTCCCTTGGATAAAGCATCAAAACCCTACCAAAATCGTCCACAAATGAAAGCATTCACTTCAAGAAACTCCCACAATTCCCCTACAAGAGTCACACCATCATTAAAAGATATAGGATCTTCAAGAAGAAGGGCACCCAACTATTTCAAATGAAATCACTAAGGTTTTAAATCCTTTCTAGAGCGTTGAAGTTTGGGAGAAACCCTACAAAGAAAGGCCTTGCTCCGCCTATGATGAATCTTAAAATAAAGCTCAAATCCTTGTTTTTGGCACCAAGAAAATAACTGGAAATACTATCTAGCCTAATATTAACTTTAAACTCCACAAAATCATAACCAATCATTGTAGAATAAAATGACAAACATTCAAAACAATAGTGAGGTCCAAATTAATCCATTTAATCAGCTACGTGAATTTTATCCACAAAAATGATGACCAAAATTGTTTTTGTCCTTTGAATGAAGAATGAATTAATTCAATATCCCAAATAAACAAGGGTTTCAAAAAAACTAGATTGAGGCTACTTTCCTCCAAATCCTCTTTTATAAGCATCTTTAAAATAATAAAATACTATTATCCGCATCCTCTTCATTTCTCCTGCAAAAAGTGACTTTAGATTGCTTTCAAAAAATTAACAGAAGTTGTCTTTTAATTTTTATTTTAAACAAAATAACATGTAAACCATTTAATTATTTTTTTTAAATTCGCACATCTAGCCAAAGTTGTGAAAATTTGTTTAAAATGGACCAAATATAAATTATGACCATACCAAAATATACTTAAGCTTATAAGATACAAAGCTTCTCCAAGAAGTGTGGAGAGTTCCCAAAATGTTGAAAGTTGAAACTACATCCAAAAATTATCATTGGACTTACCTTGATCTCGTAAACTCACTACCACTTTCAAATTCCTTTTTGATAAAGTTGGCAAACTCCCAAGAATATTGGAATGGATCAAAAAAAGGGACATTACATGATTTACACCAAAGATTAAAGCTTTTAATTGTAACCAAACACACTATTTCGTTGTAAGCATGAATGTTGATGGTATTCCTATGGGGGAGTATCCTAGCATTGTTGGAGACATGATACAATGGTTGTGTGTTGCATTCACAACAGAAATCATTGATGTCAACATACTGGTAATTTTGTGAAGAATAACAAAGATACGATAAAGATCGAGGTCGCGCGGTTTGAGGATTGAATATGAGATGTTGCACAGTTATGGATGTGTTCTACAAAGTGTCTTGATGATGTGGTTAAGTGCGTATGCAATAAGATAAAGACAAATGACACTTATTTGAGATTTACTAAAGATTATCTGAGATAGCATACACAAAAGACATGTTAGAGTAAAAGGTTTATTATCTTTTGCTTACTCTTAAGATTTAACTATTGGAGTATTGACTTTTGTCTCTTCATAAATGTGACATTTAATATTTGTTTTCTTCTATGGAATGTCACATTCTCTCTTTAGGGTTTCTTTAGGGTTTCCTTTTTGAGAATGGTTGATCTCCTTTTATAAGGATTAATCCCCTTGTATTTTGTAACACTTCTTTTGATTTTGTTCCTCATTTGAATACAATTTTCATCTTGAGAGCCACTCTTCTCTTCTTTGCTTCATTCTTCCATGTAATAGGTTATTTGCTTGCAAGTGATTGTTGTGGCTCCTATGAAGTTGGGTTTTGCATCTATTTTGCACAGCAACTTCTACATGGTATTAGAGCTCTTCTGCAACTTCATGTTATTGTTTGAAGGTTTTTGGTGAAGTTTTCGGATTGAAGGTTTCAAATACCCTTTTTCTGGGTTCTAAAGGGGGTCATTTTTTTGGTGCATTTTGAGTCCAAACCAACCTCACCGTTGGATTCAAAGAGCCCAAAAATGCCTATTTTTGTATAAAGTTTGTCCATTTTGGACAAAATTGTCGTTAGAGGCCTTTTTTCCCATCTCATTTTGCATGTTTTTATGAATCTAGTGGGGTCAAATTTATGGTGCACTTTGAGCCCAAACGAACCTCACCATTGGACTCAACGCACCTAAAAACCCCCATTTCCATATAAAAAACATCTCGTTTGGACATCGTTGGCCTTGGATGCACGGGCACACCTCATGAGACAAGGAAAAGAATTTAATCAAGAACTCTTTCACGAAGCTCCTGAAGAGTGCATGTGATGTGAGGTGGTTGTAGATGTACATTTGCACATCTCTCACAACGTTGACCACTCCTCTAATCTACTCAATATTTCCCATGTACTTGAGTGCATTGTTTATGGCATTCACTTAACATGGAGTCCACCAAATATGTTTCTATGCTGCCTCACTAAGCTTCACTGCAGCTTTGCACACATGTTTTATATCTATCACTACTTGGACCACACTTTGTGGCCCGATCTCCTCAATAACTAACCGAAGGATGTCAAAATTAAAAAATCAGCAGCTTTTCAATGCCCTAAACAATCAATCGCCTTGAGAAAGAATAGGCCCTTTGAGCATTTAACTATGATATTGATGAGTGGATGATCCTAAAGTCCATCCACCAATACATAACTATGTTGAATCTAGACTCCTCCCAATATGCCCTTATCGTCTTCATTGATGAATCGATATTGGCATAGTTGTTATCCAAGATCCTTGTCCTCAACTTATGCTCACCTAGTGGCGCATATGATGCACCTCCTTTCACTACCATCAATATTATCTCCTTATAATAAGGAGCTCAACCTAAATGAAATGGGATGCCATTGGCAAAAAAAAACCAGCCAATGGAATTATCTATCTGATCTCTCAAGTGCAAATTAAACAAATCAGCTATGGGGTTACTTTGAAATTTGCATCTTGTATTTCCCCTTGCCATGTTGGGATCAGACAGCACTATAAGTGGATGAAAGTCTTGAAGTTGACCCTAACAATGTTCCTACTCTTTGATGTGATGTAGTAGTAGAATATGTTGCTTCCCTTGCATTTGTCACCCCTAAATAACTGAATATTTTGAACATGTTGCCTACTAGAGAAGGTAGTAGGCATTGCAATTACCTTGTCATCTAACATACCCTAAAGCTTGTTGAACTCATTTTTGTAATGCGGATTTTTAGCCTCCTTCAAACATTCACATGCTCCCACACCTTTTCATGGGCAAAAGAGTAAGTGTACATTAACTCTAGCAACACTCCTAAACCATTCTGTACCACAAATGTTGCATTTCCATTTCCACATGCCACCAGCTAATGGTATTGAGGTTGTTATTCTTTTCAAAAAGTATCTAATCATAAGGGCCCTATCCCACTGTGCCAAAAGTTAGGAGGGCAAGTGACTAGCTATCTAGAACGAACCCATGGTCAACCCCCTTAATGGGTTCATCCTCATGCACAAGTTCAGATTCTGATCAACTTGCATTATGAGGAGGAGCTCTCATCTCATCCTCTCACCCATTTCATGATTGTGGGAGCTCATTTTGACATTGCATTGCACAAAATGAAGAAAAAAATCAATAAACACAATACTAGCCTATGCCCCACCTTAAAATTACAAATAAAATAAATCTATATTTTAAATTTTTAACAAATTTTAAATTGGAAAAAATAATCTAAATTAATTTAGAAAATGGCACAACAAGAAATGATTGAAAATCAGAAAATAAAATAAAAATAAGTTAAGAACCCTACCTTTTGCTTGAAAAATCTCTTTGGCAAGTAGAAGAATCTTCCTCTTCTTCTTCTTGCTCCTCGTCACTCCTCTTTCACTCGCAATGAATCCTTTCACACCTCCAATCACTCTTTTCTCAACTCTTCACTCTTCTTGTTGTTGCAAACAAATACAAATAAAAATGTGAATACAAATGAAGCTTGGAGGGCCTTTTGAAGGCATGGAAAGCCATTGATGGTGTTACATCCCAAATTTTGCCCTAAGTTTTAAAATTGATCATAGCCATTGGTTTAACGAATTATTTTCATGTGAATTGAGTTAGTTAATTATAGACGTTGCATCAATTTATTTATTTCCTGATCATGTGAAGTGAGTTAGTTAATTATAGACATTGTATTGATTTATTTCTTTCCTAATCATGTGAAGCGAGTTAGTTAAATTATATACGTTGTGTCAACTGATAATGAGTTATTTCATTCATGATCATGTGAAATGAGTTAGTTATTATAGATGTTGATGAAATCTATAACTGTCACTAGATGATCGACAATGGTTTTGAATAAACAAATAATATATCTTTGAATTAATGTCTTGGCAAGAATGTTTGTTTGGGTGATTGTAGGAAGAAGACTGAAGAGAGGGGAAGCATTGCTAAACAGGATCATCGAAAGGGGATGGTCGATTGGTCCAGTCATTAGAATTGACAGGTTTGACCTAAGACTATCCTGATAAGGATACTGGGACTTGACAACATGTTGCATTATAGGACCACATGAACTATTAGAAAAACAATAAAATAAAAACTTAATAATCTAAATTAAAATATGAAATTCACACCTTTGAAGATTTATTATTTGGATTTATTATTTAATTATTATTATTATTCACCCTCAAATACGAACACATATATATAAAAATAAGGTGACACCAATAAATTATAAGTTATAACCTAATGATGCCACTTTATCAAGCCATCTTCTTAATAGAGACTCTTTGATTGTATTTGGACATAGCCTATTTTCTCTCTTTGCTTTCGGTGGCTCTCTGTTCTCTACCTATACGTTTACACATAGGGAGGAGAATCTGATTGTTATTACCGACTTCATTCATTGGTCTTCTATTTTCCTATATCACTTTCACGTTTTCTTATCCGCGGGTTCTGAACAAGGAGTGAAGTCCATTCTTCCGGCCGCGAAGTACTAGGAGCAGACTGAGCTGTCATGTAGGAAATACTAAGCTGAATCATGCTGTGGATTTGTTATTATTATTTTATTCATATTGCTATGCCAGTCATATGTCATATTTTCATGAAAACCAAATACTGATGCCAACTTATTACAAACTGAATCAGGGTAGGCATTATATAGATTTCTAGTTCATAGAGTTTGTTTAACATATCACTGTTGTTCTTTAACTATAAACTTGTATCAACCATGTATATGAAGGATAAAATTGCAATGATAACCATGAACGAATAATTCTACTCAGAATTTAATTCTTCCATTTATACCCATACAGAGATGAAAATAATATCATGAAATCCAAACACCGAGGAATTCACCGGCAATGATGCCATTATAAGTGAAGAGGTGTAAAGCAAATATAGTGAATATTAACTCGCAAGCACCTAGGAATCACTGGCATGGTAGCCTGAAATGGTCAGGAGGTGTAGAGAGTCTGCACAAACAAGAATGGAATCAAATTAAATAAATAATAGACAAAATCTATACTAGCTCATGCATGTTCCGGTAATGAAATATGTTGTCAAGTTGAGTGGTGGAGATCAGGTTTACAAATCCAACTTTGAAATACTTGGCCAGGGTAGTTAAAGGCAGATGTGCTAAACATGAGATCTTTTTTGTTTGTCCAGACACTTTAGTTATTTTGGAGAATAACTGTTGGGACACTCAAACCACCTAATTACTCAGATGACTGAACTTATCAACATCCCAAGCCCGATTCCAAGGTAGGGAGGGCCGTTCTATTAAGTTAGGATGTGTGGGGATAAGTCATGGTCCGTGGTTGGGAGGTTAAGCTTATGTCAATGCTTGGACAACAAGATAAAGAGAATTCTTCACCATGGTTGTATGTTCTTTGCACTTTTACTTTTAAAATTATGAAAGCTTAAATAGGTAGCGTAAAATATATGCATGTTTAAAAATAGTAGTTGTTATTTTATTTTTAGTTAAGCATGTTAGATTGATTTATCTGTTATCAAAGTAATCATTTATTTATTTCCTTACATTCGTTGATGTTAAGATGCAATAGATTAGATAGCAGTTACTTCTTTCTAGTTATAATTAGTTAAATGAGATCATAGTCTTGTGAAAGGGTTTTGCTGTTAGAAGAATATTTGTTTTACAACGGTTATGAAAATTTGGTATGTTACAGATGGGCCCCACATACCCTTAGGGTTTGAATAGAACCAAAGAAATGATAATAACATGTGTTATTTTTTTAAACATGTGCTTAAAGTTGTCGTCATGAGGGACACATATTGTTGTTTGGTAGCTTCAGTTGGATAAAACTATGGCTATATATAATTATATATGAGATATAATTACATATAAGATATAAGTTTATTATGTGAGAGAAATTAATATCAGTCTTACACCGGCACGGGGGTGTGGTGATGCGTGGGGATGTCAGGACAAGTTTCGCGTGCGGAAAAAAAGGGCCTCAATTTGGGGACGATGGGGATGTGGCAAGGTGCGGAGGGGGGTGGGGGGAAGGTTGCAGAGTATACATATATGACTGAAAATGCTAATTATGAAATGTTACTTCAATATAATATACCAAATATAGTTGAATATATAAAATTGAAATGCGATTCACGACCCATAAGTTCAAACTTGAAACTTGAAACTTCACAACCATTACCAATGACCATTGAACTTAGTAAAAATATAAATACTAAAACTTTTAAACATAATAATGATAATGATAAATGAAAAATATAAACCCTACATACTATGGTGTATCGTGTAAGTCAACCATTGACCATCAAATTATCAAATGACAAAGATGAAAGATTCAAATTTCATTGTTCAAATATGAATTAAAAAAGTTCTCATACTTTAAAAAAAATAAAAACAAAAGCAAAAATGTTTTGTTTCATGCAACACGTCGGCTGTACCCTGGGCACACCCCGCGCGCACCCAAACGCGCACCCCTGCACCCAAGACACACCCCGCATCCCACCTGGGTGCTCCAACTGGTGCAACTGCGATGCGGCAGCGTTTTGGCCATGGTGGGGGTGCTTGAGTGTTCGAAGTACCCGCACCAGCGACGTAAGTGTAGCCGATGCATAGGGTTTTTGACCTAAGTGCACGAACCCAAGGGGTTACATTGATTAATATAATATTATATATATATATATATATATATGATTATATTTGTTAACATATTATCAAATTAATGAATAAACATATCCCTTTTTATCCTTATTCTCATTATAATTAAGAGGTTGCTACCATTTGGAACACACAAACCAAACATTATGGCAGTGCTTAGTACATTTGCAGAAGATCCTCGAAAAATCAACCTGGTATTAGAGCCAAGTTGCAGATGTAAAGAAGTTTGAGAGATCTATTCTTCAGAAATCAATCTCATCAGTTTGTCCAAAGGAGAATGACTCAACATAGGAGGATATGGGCTAGTACTGCAAAGTCACTCTAGACGACCTAGTTTATTCTCAAGATTGTCTCTAAGTTGGTTGTTGGATTTCTACACTTCCGGAAGAATGAATCAATCGACTATTGTGATCATATCAGATCAATATGGATTCTCGTGCTCAGAACTGATCATGCTTAACGATGGCCACTGGAATGAAAGGGTTGGATCAGAGTTGTGTGATGTCGTTGAGGTGCTATGGTCTTCTTGGCACACCTATGTAAGGCTCGCTGCAGATTTTCTGATCGAGCCAAATCAGATCAGACATGGACGGGCTTGGATCGTGCAGTCACTGTATGACAATTTTGATCTAAGGAAATGCGCATTGAGGATCAAATTATAGGCAAGCAAGATTACCAAGGAACTCTTCATTGCTTTGATAAGCCGTTAGTGGTTGTCACATCCAAATAACTATGAAGATTTCCAAGAAGAGTTTTCGCATGTTTTAGGCGACATGACTTTGGAAGGAGATAATCCTTTGCACATTGCTACTAGGGAAGGGCATGGAGAAATTGTTGAGTGGATTCTTCAACTAAAACCTCCCTTGTTTGGATATCGAAAGAAGGACGGCAATATAGGCCTTTTCTTAGAAACAACTTGCAATGAGCAGGTTGGACTGTGGAGAATTTGGAATCGCACAAAAACACACATATATATGAAATTAGAAGTCTCATGACATGGAGATCGGACCCACAAGATAGAGTGCTCCAAGGACGGGCTCAAGGTAATACGCAAATGATGATTAGACATGTATAGACCGACACAACTGCACATCGCTATTATGCAATCAGACGTTGGTTGAGGGAGGAAAATTTCTTGTCTCACTATTTTGGATTGGCTAGCAATCTACACGAGCAGATCTTCCATTACAGGGAGTACCAACAAAGAGAGCTAAGAAGAAAATATTGAGTGCATCGCATATATCTTCAATGATAGCAAATAAAAGGATTAAACATAAGTTAGTGTAAAATGATAACGTCAGACTCGTAAGCAGCAAGGACATCAAACATTAAGAGAATATTATTAAAGGTATGTATAATATGTCTTAATGTTCCTTTCTCATTCGATAAACAAACATTAGATGGGATGTTATAATTATATAATATATGTGACTATATATATGATATCCTTAACACATATGTATATAAGTGATCTTTTTAACTTGATATTGTATTTATTAAAGATATTTGATGTCTTTTGGATATCAGCATTCTCTCTTATGGTAAAGCTGATTGTGTATGTATATAAAGTATATATATAATGAAATCCTAAGAAATAATGAATGATTGAAATCCTACAAAATATTAATTGGAACTCAAGATAAGGAGAGAGGTAAGTCCTTGTTATTATTATATCTTTAGAACTAACTTTATTTACTTTTGTATATAATTTCTATTTCTATTTCTTTAAGAGTTATTTGCCTTGATCTTTCCTCCAAGAATGTTCTTGCAGGAAAAGGAGGATTGATATGAAGTTCATTGGGAGTTTAACACTCCATTAGAAGTGTTATTGGATGAGGAGCTTAGGAGATTGAGATTCAGAGGGATTCTGACATTTCATTAGAGGCAACCTTGAAAGAGAGGGAGCATATAGATAATATGATTTAGTCAACATTTGGTGATCTTGATCATATTGATTCAGAGGGAGTAAACCATGTTGAGATGGATCCTCTAATTATCAATAAATTGTAGCTGTCAAGAGGACTGTAATCCATAAATATATCTCGCGACTATGTGATTCTAATGGGCCTGCCCCCTATGTACATCATGAGGAAGTGACGACTTTCAAATGGTCATCACTTGTATTTGCAAAAGTTATTGAAAGGTGACGATCTTACAATAACTTAATTTTCTATTATGATGGATATCTTACGATGTCTATACAGATCAAGATAGATTATACCTTGCATGGTGGATGTTTATATGGTAAGCATTATGAGAATGTGTATGCACATACCATATAAACATTTTTTTAGTATATGGTGAATGTTATGCAAATTGATGTTCTAGAGGCCATTACACAGAGTATGTAGTGAATATCATACAACTTGATGTTCTAGAGACCATTACTCACAGTACTTGGTGAATATCTTTCATCTCATTCTGCTTATTTTCTATCTCCATTACTCTGATGCTTGGCAGTTTGGCCAAGGTGCGGGTGCAGATGCGCGGAGATGCATGGATGCTTTTGGAGACGTCACGAAGGTAGGTAGGAAGCATGGCTTCTGCCTGTGGGTGTTTGTGGGATTCTTGGGAAAGCATTCATCAAGCATTCGAGTGAATCTGCAAAGCATCCAAACTTTTTAGGTGCCAAGTCACTTAAGTGACATAATAAAACATGTGTTAAAATGGTTTTTTTAATTATATTTTGTCTACTTTTTGCCCCAAAACCCTAAAACGGCCCAATATAGGCCATTCATTGCTCATCCCTCTCATTTTGTTTGCAGCTGGGCTCTCTTCTCATTTGGTCTCCATTTTGGCATTTTGCATATCTATGGAATGGTTTATTTTTCATTTTGTATATTTTTTGCATTTCTTTGCATACATAAATTATTAAAAATATATATTTATATATGGATGCACCCAAACACATCCAAAATCTCCAAAAAAACAAAAATCCACGCATCAGCACCCCTCACCCACATCAATCAGAACCAACATCGGTCTCTCTCTCTCTCTCTCTCTCTCTCTCTCTCTCTCTCTCTCTATATATATATATATATATATATGATTTGATAAATCTGAATATATAAATCTAATTATTTCCACTTCATTTTTGATATCTAAATATTCTTTAATCTTTCAATTCCCTTTTTCTTTTTCACTTCTTATTACTGTCTTCCTTTTCTTTTTATATATTTATTTCATACTCACTTATCTTCACTTTTTAATTTTCAAATTACTTCACTTTATTTCTCTTATGATAAATATATAAATTAGATTGAAAATATAATTATTATACGTCCACTTCCTTTCCTTCGTTCTTGCTGCTGACTTCTCTTCTGCTTTCTTTCACTTATTCATTTCAATCTCTACATTCTTCTCAACTTCTTATTTTCTCAGCTTTTTCTTCCTCACTCTTACACCCTTTCTTATCTTCTATTACTCCAACTGCGTATTTTCTTTTGGCAAATGATACAAATCCTTTTAATATCCATTCATTCCAAATGATACGACTTCTGGCCAAAGGAAACATCTTTTTGTTTTGATCACACCTTTCCTTAAACAATGATTTTAATCGTGTCTTCTTTTAATTTGTTGTACTTTTATTTTAATATTAAACTTGAAATGTATCACTGATTTTGTTTTGCTATATTGTTGTTTATCATGTTCCGCTGTATACCAAAATGAAAGCCACCCCTTAGTCTGTGACGTGGAAAGTATCCAACTATGTTCTAGTAAAATCTGCTCCCGTCGAACTAATATTATTGCTGATTATGCATGCTATAGAAATCGCACCAATCTGAACAATATTAGACTTTACCACTGACCTTTATATTTTGTATCATTTACAATTAATACGATAATGAGTATGTTTCCACATCTGTCGTAGCACTTTAATTAGAAATTATTATCACTATGCCTTATCACTCCCTTTCAAACTTCACGGCATATTATCGCAGTCAAGTGTTCATTTCAAATTCATCTTAATAGCTTTGAAAAACCCACCTTTGTTGATGATCTACTGCAGCTTTTCACTATCTTCTATTGCTTCAATAGTTTATATAGCATCCTGATAAATACTACAATAAATGTTGAAACCCATGATAACATATGATTTGTTCAAATATTTCTGAGTCACCGTCTTCCAAAGAGACCAACGTTGCATACTCCAGACATATCCAAAACTGATGCTGCAAACTATCGAAATACTTTATTCTACATGAAGGTATCATTGAGCAATTTATACATATTCCAGCAACAAATTCAAGGGTCAATAGATAGAATTGCTTTGTTTATGATCTGTGCCACATACCTATCACTTTACTTCATGAATTTGTCGTGTTTGTGCTTTCCCAGTAATGGCATCAAACTGTTCGATTCTCCTATGCATTGCCATGCTAGTTTGCTGCATATATGTTTGACTCCATTGATTTATATTGTTCGATCTGTAGGGTTCAATCAGCTTTTTGACGGTTCTTCTTATCTCTATTGTTTAATGATACTCAAATGAGCCTTAAGAAACTTCTGTATCGTTATCTCTGTTGATTTGTCACTTTTGGACATGGCCTGAGCTTCTTACACAGACTTCAAATATAATTTGCTGCACACGCTGTATTGCCATAAGTATTGATAAATATATTTGAATGGAATCCCCTGTTGGTCGGATAAAATATCCTCCTTTGTGTTAAGAATATTAGCATGTGTGAAATTGAATCTATATTCTTTATCTATACTCAAACTAATATTACATAACTAATTTTATATATATATATATATATATATATATATATATATATATATATATATATATATAAGATTATATTTAAATCAAATAAAGTAATATTATTTTGTGTAGTATTGTACAGCCGATTGTATTTTGTTTCCACGTAAAGTCTGTCATCGGCAGTTCATAATGTATTGTTATTGACAGTTGATAACATCATTGTTATCAAACAATGTCATTATTGTTAATAACATTATTATTGAATAACGTTAAGTTATCAGCAGTCAATAAAACGATATTGTATCATCGTGACTTTCGGATATGAATGGTCATCGTGACTGTTCTTGGTAACAGTTCACTTCCTCTCCTGATCATATATATACTAGTCTGCGATGGAGAGTAGACCAATAACAACGGCAATCTTACTCTCTCATCGCAGACTACTATATATATCAGTTCCAGATATATTTAGCTTTCTACTTCAATACATTATTTCATTCTTCAATAAATACCAAGAAATAAGAATATAAACAGTACCACTGAAATTCAACTTCTGCATTATCAAGACATATTGAAATTGAGATTTACACCAATCAAGACCTCAGCATATTAAAAACTTTACACTTTGTATGTTAGTAGTCAATCCTTTTCATATATTCTCTATTTGCAGTCTTTATAATATGCAATTCACCACCTTATACAGCTATGAATCGAACCTTATTTTATCAATCTTTATTTGTGACTGGCTCCATCTTTCCAAGCCAGTGTTTTTACCAAAGCTTCAAACCTCCATGTATCATTTGCTCCTGTCCTGTAGATGTGCACATTCGAATAGTTCCAAATCTTGATAGCTAATAGTTTGACAATACTATTATCGGGATCACAGTTATCTTCTTTGTTGGTCTTTGATCCTTGACTCCAATATTATTAGGCTCCTCAGCATTGCTCTTAGCAAGTTTTAGTATTGTTAATCTTTTGCACATTACTGTTATTGTCTTACTGTAAATTCATACTGCTTACTGAATATGATTCATGATATTGATTTGATAGAAAGTTCTTCATTTCATGTAGTTCAATCCCTCTCTGTTTCTCTATGTCAAGAACTTTGATATTGATTGATCTCTTTGGTGCTGTTTTAATCTCCTATTCAAAAACTAAAGTTTCTTTCTTAATTATTTCCAAATTTGGCTTCTTGTATATTGACATCAATGACATCTATCTTGTTCTACCTTTGACATCAATGACAATATTTCCATCAAGTTCTCCACTTCGAACTTCTTTTTTCTTTGAGTGTAATGTCCCCAACCGGAACATTAAATTATTTAATATAGATTTTGTGATTTCCCTTCACAGATTAAATATCTCATTTTTTCCTTTTGTATTGCTATTTATCCATCACTACTTATACTTATTTCATTCTAAGAGTCATGACTTTACATAAATAATAAACATATTTGATAATATAATTATATTAAAAATTACGTTATATTGTATTATATGGTATTATAATATTATTACCATTTCATTAATTTTTATACTTTAATATTACTATTATAGTATGGTATATATGTCATACTTTAATGTAATTATAATATTATATTATTATTATTAACTTTATATATTCACTTTAATATAATTATATTATTTTATATACATTATCTATCCTTTTAATATTATAAACTTTATATATAATAATTGTTTATTATTAAATCATATCTCAAGGTAGGGATATCGCATTGACCCCTTTTTGTGAAGGCTTGGCCTTGTATTTCTCTTTCTTATTGCCTCCCCTTTCTTGCCTACTTTCCTTTTCACTACTAGTTTCTTGTTGTTCTTTGGATGGTTCCTTTATGGGGGAATTGTGTTTCAAAGTCTAACATCAATCATAGGTCAAGGGAATCAAGCATCCCCCTCAACATCTTGGGAATATTGGTACATCCCCACATTTCTGATGACAAGTGGAAAAATTGGTGACTACCCTAGAAAAGAAGGAATGTCATCCCCACATCTTGGGGGATTCCTTGTTCCAGGAATGCTCAGGATTTGGGGGGATACATACTCGTAGGAAACTACTTATTTGCAATTTGATCTTCTAGAATTCATGAATCTATTCCAACCTCATTTGGCATTTCACTCTCCCAGTTTTTGTCTTTTCTATGGTGGTTTTCCAATTTGAACTTCCTTTCTCTTTGACCCTTTTTTTGTAAAGTCTCAACCTTGTATTTCCCTCTTTTCACTACTAATTTGTTGTTGTTCTTTGGATGATTCCTCTCTGGGGGATTGTATTTCAAAGTCTAACATCAAACATAGGTCAAAGAAATCTTCCTTTCTTCTAGTTTGCTAACTTGATTATTCATCTATTCTCTAAGTTATGCCATAACATGTCTGGGCGATGCATCCAAATCTACCACTACTCCTTCACAGTCATGTTGAACATGATTCCCATCGTCCTCAAGTTGATCCAGAACAAACAATAATTGGCAAGTTCTAACCATTTGCACTGATAATTGGGAACACAATCTTGTCCTAATCTCAAAATCATCCTTGGCATATAGTCTTCAAGCTATGCCTCATGCTTGCATTTCCTCCCAAAAGCTAGTCGTATTTTATGATAAGGATCAAAGTTCATTCTTCATGCAAATGTCTCAAGGGAGCAAAATTGCAACTCTATTTCGGACACCTCAAGAATGATTGGAAAGGTTGCTCCACACTTGTGTTTGTCCTTTTGGATCTTGTAAAATACAACCAATTGTCTTGCAACCTCCAATAATATCATCTTGCTTGTAGAAAATCTTGGAAGTCTGTATGGAAAAGATGAAAGTCCTTGCACTCTAAGGTAAGTAAACTTGGGAAATTGATAATAGTCTAAGTCGACTCCTCCAACTTTTCCATCTATGGTATATATACCATATTTGTGTTCATACACTAATATACATCTTTAAATGTACTCCATAATACTAGCACTGAGAGAGGATTGTTCCATCAATATATTAGAAATCCAGTCTTACTCCATGTTTTCAAGACAATGACGGCAAGGGACGAGGGACAAGTTTTTGGGATGACAATTTTTTGGTTAAGTTTGGGGATGTCAAGGGGGCAGCAAAGGGGATGGCTTTATAAATATAGGAAAATTTATATATATATATATATAGAGGAATTTGCACATATAGATTACATTCATATGAAAGCATGCAAAAAGAGGGGTAAAAATTTATTAAGACAGAAAGGAATACAACAAAGAGAGCTCAACAAGGAGCTCGATCCTGAGCAACAAGATCATCAAATTCTTGCACCATCTCAAAGGACAGTTGCCCCCTATCCCTAATATTCCAACCCGGATCATGACTAGAAGCCCATTTGGCTAAACAATCAGCAGGTCTATTCCATTCTCGCGGAATATACTTGAACCTAATGAACTGAAAAGAGAAAGAGAAGAAAAGAATCTGCTTAACAACAGTGGCCAGCTGCCAACTAACATCCTCAAGCTCTTGCGAAGAAAGCATGTTCACCACCACCTGGGAATCAGACTCACAAATAATCTTACTCCATCCCCACAAGCAACACTGTTCCACAGCATATAAAATAGCTTGAGCTTCCATGAGATTGTTAGTATAATCACCCTTATGAATTGAGAAGAAAAATTTAACATTCCCAGAACTACAACGAGCCACTCCGCCAATACCAGCCGGACCAGGATTCCCACGAGAAGAACCATCAGTGTTAATTTTCAGAACTCCACAGGGAGGAGGAGTCCAGTGCCCATCCCGGTTAACCCGACCCTTCCTCTGATGGTGAAGCTGCCTGGACATAGAAGGAAACCTATGAGCCGCAACCCCATCCTGCAGATGAAAATTGAGGCGATTACAGATAGCAAGATCAACCGGATCCATACCCCCATCAAGCTCACACTTCACAAGAATAGTTTCCTGGAGAGAATGTGATATTTTCCACCAAAGATGCAAAACACCAAGCCGAACATCTTGGAATATGCGACGATTCCTCTCCAACCAGATATGCCAAAGCATGAAAGATGGGCCAGCAATCCAAGCAGCATGGAGAGAAGAAGACTTGGAGGGAGCCCTACCCAAGCGAGCCCAGAACTCAGGCAAAGAGGAAGCATGCCGACAAGAGCAACCCCAAGCGCTCCACCAAAGGTGCCATATCTGAGTAGAATAGGAGCAATGGAAGAACAGATGGGAGACAGACTCCTCTCCATTACCACACAAAACACAATAAAAGGGGCCCTGAAATCCACGTTTACAAAGATTATCCCAAGTAAGACAACGGTTGTGAGCCACTAGCCACATGAAAAAATTGCACTTGGACCAAGAAACTTTATTCCAGACTTGCTTCCACCAAGGGACCTCAGCATCCCCAAATAATTGTCTAGTTATCTCCTGATACCCAGCAGAGACATGATATTTACCAGACAAGGTACCGCCCCAAGCCAAAACATCTGGACCAAGCAAAGAGGAACACTCTCTAGAGGCCAGAATTTGAGAAAGCTCCTGACGATCCATGTCTGTACCTCCAGGAGGCCAATCAGAGGAATGCTTCCATCTATAACCAACAACAGGTCCCAATTGATAAGGAGTCTTGTAATGAGCCACTTTATCCCATCCAGTGGCCAGAAAAGAGTCACAAAGATGCTGAAGATGAGGGTATATGGATAAAATGGAAGGGAATCCATCCCAAGCATCAGACCAAAACAAAGCCTGAGAACCTCCTTTACATATCCAGAACAGACCCCTCTTCACCAACATCGCACCTGTCTTCAAAGTATGCCAAACCATTGAGCCACGACCTTCAAGAGGAAGTGCAGAAACAAAGCAAGGATCAGCACCATAAAAATATTTATGAGTGATAATACGAGCCCAAAGTTGATGTTGTCCAGAGCACCATCGCCAATAAAGTTTAGCAGCCAAAGCTTGTCTACTCAATAGAGCAGAACGAAGACTAAGACCACCCTCCTTTTTAGGCCTACAAACAGTTGCCCAATTAACCAAGCTCCATTTAGTACTACGCAAATTACCACTCCAAAGGAATTGTCGAGAAAGAGCATCAAACTCCTTGAGAAAGTAAATAGGTGCAGCATGAACCATGCTTCTATAAGTAGGAAGAGCTTGGATAACAGCTTGAAGAAGAGTAACCCGGGCAGCAGTAGAAAGCCATCTATGAGTCCAATGATTTACCTTATCCTGAAGCTTGGTAATCAAATTTTGCCAGAAGAGACGTGGCTGCCTGGAAACAGCAATAGGAATGCCAAGATAAGTCAAAGGAAGTGAACCTATCTGAAACCGTAGGATACCAACAATCCTGTGCTGAATAGAATCAGGAGTGTTAAAAAAGTAAATGAAAGATTTGTGCTCATTAACTTTTTGGCCTAAAGCTGCCAAATAAACGTCCAAAGCATGTCGAAAGGCTTCAGCTTCCTTGATCCTAGCAAGACCGGCAAGAGCAGAATCATCAACAAATTGAAGATGGGAAAGAGAAGGTAAGCCATTACCCCATCGCCAGCCTTGAATAGAATTCTGGGACACCTGATGCTTAATGAATCTGCCCAAGCCTTCAGCCATGATGATGAATAGATATGGGGAGAGAGGGTCACCCTGGCGGAGGCCTCTAGAAGCACCAAATAGTTGTGAAGGTTGACCATTAATAAGAATAGAAAAAGAGGCAGAAGTAACGCAACTCATAATCCAACTCACCCAGTCAGAGCTAAATCCAAAAGAAAGAAGAATACTCCTTAGGAAGCTCCATTTAACTCTATCGTAGGCCTTAGCCATATCCAGCTTAACAAACATGGCTCTCTCCCTTGAAGTAGCCATAGAGTGAATAGCCTCAGTAGCAATAACCACCCCATCCAAAATTTGTCTTCCAGCAACAAAACCACCTTGTTCTTCTGAGATAATAATGGGAAGCCACCTTTTCAGTCTCTCAGCAATCAGCTTAGTAATAACTTTGTAGACCACATTACATAAGGCAATTGGTCTAAAAAACTCCAATTGATTAGCACCCTCTCCCTTAGGAATAAGAGTCAAGAATGTAGAGTTCAAAGCTCGAAGCATCTGCTTGCTAGCATAGGATTCTTTAACCACCTCCAACAAATCATGATTTATGATGTCCCAAAATTCTTGAAAGAATTCAACTGGAAAACCATCAGGACCAGGAGCCTTCCCCTTAGGCATGCCAAAGACCACCGCCTCCAGCTCTTCCAAAGAGATAGGACGCATGAGATAATCATTCATTTCCTGAGTGATAAGGGAAGGAATACAAGACAAAATAATATTTTCTTCATTATCAGCAGGAGGAGAGTCCTCAGAGAAGAGGGTAGAGAAGTACGAAATAGCCTCCTGGAACAAAGCTGGCAAGGAATTCAGTTGGATACCTTGAGAATTAACCAAAGAAGAGATAGTGCTCTGATTCCGGCGAGATTGCACTGTTTTATGGAAAAAGGCAGTGTTTCGATCACCTTCCTGGAGCCAATCAACTCGAGCCTTTTGCTTCCAAAAAATTTCCTCTCGAAGTTCCCATTCTTCTAGAGCTCTAGAAGCAAGGGATTCAGCCTGGCCAAGATCCTCCGAGAAACCTCGATCTCTAATCTCCCTTGTGATGACATCAAGATTTTCTTGAGCAAGCCTCTTCATAAAGTGAAGATTCCCAAAGCATTCCCTATTCCATATCTTGAGCTGCCTTTTAACATATTGAAGCCTTTTAGAAAATGAGAACATTGCAGTACCATATGCAGGGGCACCATCTTTCCACCAACAAAAAACAAAATCATGAAGAGAGGAGTCACGAAGCCACATCAACTGGAACTTAAAAGGAGGATGCTTCGGAACATAAGCCCCTATAGCGGAAAATTTGATTGGCCAATGATCTGAACCCCTCCAATCAAGGATTTCTGAAGAGATAGTAAGGGTGCCACTAAGCCAGAAGCAAGAAACAAGAAATCTATCCAGGCGTTCTGAGATAGCAGCAACACCAGTGCTGCGATTATTCCAGGTATAGAGGCCATTAGAAGGCTTAACATCAGAGAGATGCAAAAGAGATATGTGTTGCCGAAGAAGAGCAGAAGAAGGCCCCAATCTAGCCAAACCACCATGCTTCTCTTCCAGACTTAAAACTGAATTGAAGTCCCCTGCTAACACCCAAGGATGATAGGGATGACAATTTCTAACATATTGAATATGTTCCCAAAGTTCCTCCTTTCCCACAAGATCAACAGGTGCATACACATTAGTAACCATGATTACCTCTCCTGAGTCTAGAGCAGAAGCTACCATAGAGAGAGCTAAGCGAGAAGACATCCAGCCAAGAGGAGAAATTTTTTGAGGATCCCAAAATATAGCTAAACCACCAGCACTGCCTGTTGCCCCAACACACTGGCATTGGCCACGAGACCAAATACTAGAGGCATGTTGGACCATAGACTCCACAGAGAGCTTAGTCTCTTGGATACAAAAAACATCAGGACTATGATCAACCACCAAGTTATGAATAGCCTTTTGTCTAGGGATGCTATTCAACCCCCTTACATTCCATGAGAGAATAATCATCATTGGGTAGATTTGGGAAAATGAGAATCCAAAGGTTTCACTGAACCAGACTCAATCAATATATCTCCTGTGAGTTTGATCTTCTCTTGGTCTGTTTTGCGCCCACTCCTTAGAGGGGAGAAGAAGAAGCCCGCTTAAAGGGTCGAGGCAGAAGGGTTTGTGGTAAACCTAGTGTGACTCGAACCGGAGTTGATGCGTAGCACCGGGATCATTAGCCTAACACTACGCCTCACGACTCGCCTTCACACCAACTCGGCTACTCACTCACCCTTTCATATGAAAGCATGGATAGTGTGCCATTTAAACATTATAGAACCTTAACATACAATGCTTCAACAGTCAAACTCGATACTCGATAATATGCATTCATAATTTGGAATTCATTGTTAAGAACAAGAACAATAACCCACCTTTCAAATTGAAGCACACTACTATTATTTAAGTCTGATGTAAATTAGTCGTGTACACATTATAGGCATTTATAGGCATAATGTTACAATTACTTTTGAAGAATTTGCATATTAGTGTTTGTACATTAAATAAAATTCCTATGAATTACTAACATTAAAACCTTGGAAACTATATTGAAGTTGACTGTTGCAAGTTTAACATTAACTCTAGAAAGGTTTGCTTCAGTCTAGACCAGAGTCACCAATTATCTAAATTGAGGTTACACCATTACACCCCTAAAACTACACCTCAAGTTCATTGTAAGTGGACTGATATTAATATGAACAGGTATGGTCTGTTACAATAGGATGGTACCTTGATGCAACCTCCAATATTCACTAAATCTTCCACCAAGGACCCAAATCAACACAAAACCAACCTAGTACTAATGTATTGCCACAAAATGACATAAAGATGCATGTTCAAGGTTTGTAATGCTCTTTTCATACTTTCCCAAAACCTTGCAAATAGCCTACTATATGATTATGAGCATGTAGCATGATTCTCACAACTCTTAATGTAAATGTTGCCAAATACTAATCAAAGAACCCAAAACACCAAGATGCTCTACTAAATAGTAATAAGCATAATAGGCCACTTGGGAGGAAAGGCCCACTTAAATATTAATAAAGAAAGAATTTATAAAAGAAAAATGAGCTTTTTTACATGCAGATGCAGCCTATCCTGTTGGGGGCACCTATCTATCTTGAGGACTTCCAAGGCATCCCCAACCGTTTGCAAGATGTACAATCATCCCTCCAGTTTTGGGTGACGTCCCCAAGATTCTGGGACGTCCCTTGTCATTTTTTGAAAATTGGGGATGGGGTGGGGATGTCCCCTACTCATACCCCCCCACCAAAAAAAGAAGAAGAATGTCCCCGGTACCAAGACATTTTCAGGTACAGATTTCAGGTTGGAGGCGTGTTGTCGGGTAACATTGCAGACATCCCTTTCATTCTCAGATTGGTGTATATATCTGAATTCTTGTTTGGGAATCAAAATTCACTATCTATAAAAAACTCAATCCTTATAATTATAAAGAATTCTGTGCATCTTGTGAATGAATTTATCATTTTTTTACAAGCCATTGGTTTAATAGATATTTATATTTATATCCATTTGTACAAATGAATATAATTCATTTGAATATTAATCACTAACAAATTAGACAAACTTAAAATAGCTCTACGAGGGACATTACACTTGTTCCTAACATACGACAAACCTCTAATCCACCATAACTTAGCTAGTTTTGGTACATTTTTCACCAAATTGAAATTAGAGATACTCATTTCGGCTTCTCCGAGATGGGATTGTTACTTGGTTGACTTGATTGTAAACATTTTCCCAAAAGTAATACCAATTGAAATACAAAACAAAGTTAAGTGGAAACTAAATGAAAACCTATAAAAAATTTGGGGTTTTGGGGGTGTATGTAATGTCCCCATTTTTAGTAGGTTCCTACAATTAGTTGACAATGGAATTTGAGGATCTCAGTTGTGGAGTTATTAGGCTTTCTAGTGGCCTATGGTGAGGTTTGGCTCTATTTCAAGGGACTTACTATTTATACTAAGTCAATAAATGGTTCCGATGAGCTCAATTGAGTTAGATAAGATAAGATAAGATAAGATGCAGGAGTTGAGTGATGCTCTCAACTTTTATTTCTGGCTTCTGGTTTGGGCTCTAAGAATCTTGGCATCTATTTGTAGTAAGTCACACCGTCATCTTCATTCATCGTTTTTCTTCATCAAGATCACTCCTGTGTTGTCAATTTTGATTCTGTCATTTTCATAAGATGGGTGAATTATAATTATTATTATTCAACTTAATATGTTGAGGTTGTTATTTTTGTTGGTATTTTATGTTGGCCACCTTAGTGTCATAGCTCATTGGAACCGAGTTGAAAAGTTTAAAATCTTGGGCACAAGAAACAATGACCTTGCGTGTCACAATATCATGATATGGTTGAAAAGGTCATTTTTGAGAGCCAAAAGGAAATTAATAAATTATATATTACGTGTCTAAGTATAAAGCAAAAAAGGCTTTTAAGTGAAAGGTGTATGTAGTTGAAGTTAAGTTGCACAATAACGATTATAAATATGGCTCCCATTAGGAGAATTGATCATCCAATTGCCTATCTTGCTTTCGTTATTTTCTGAGGGTTTCTGAGTTTCTGGTTTTCAAATCCCTTGCTAAGGTATAAGGGTATTGGTTTGATTTGATTTCCAATCTAAATTTAGTTTCTTCTCTTCTGTGATCTCTGTCATTGAGAAGAAGATTAGTTGTTAAAGAATTGATTTTTGGAGACTTCCTTCTGTGTTCTCTGTAACTGAGAAGTCAATCTATGCTGGTGAAATGTCTGATTCTTAAGGTTGAATTGTGAAGAGTTATCTGCTGAGACTACATTGCATATTCCTGTGCTTCTTGATTGGTTCTCAACCTGCATTCTGAAAGGCTGCCAACTCCTTACAAGGCAGTAAATTGTTCTTTTATTGATCGGCACCCAACTTGGGAGGCCTGCGCTTGCATTTGGGATGCCTATGTTTGCATTTATGAGGCCTGCGTTAGCTTTTGGAAGGCCCGCGTTAGCATTTGGAGGGTCTTCTTTGGAGTTTAAGAGGTCTGTGTTGGATTTTAGTGGAGGCTGTGATCAGACTGGGAGGCTGCACATGTACTGAATTTGTTGACCATGGTTGCTACAGAAAATTAACAGTATTTGTTGTGAGGCATGTTGGAATTTTGGAGTGGTTGCTGGGGCACATTGTTGTTTCTCCTAACTTTTATACTCTGCCTGTCATCCAGGTTCTCTTGTGAATACATTGAGTTTATGAATCTCAATTTCCAATTGTCATTGTTATGCAAAACAAAAAGAATGCATTAATAAGAGACATCTATATGTTGTTGAGTTCCTTCCTGGCCATTGCATATATATATCATTTTATATATGTTCCCATAAATACAAAAAAAATTGAAGACACAAGATTTCAAACCACAAACATCTTTGCTTTTATCAGCATTATCAGACTCCTTACAATGGTTGCTTGCGAAGTGTTTGACGAATCGTCAAACAACTGAATTATAAAGGAAATTGGTGCTTGTTAAGGTTATAACTGGCATAGGTTATTACAGTGTAGGATTGTCTGTGGACTTGGATACTCTTGCATCAATACCAAAGCTACCTGAAAACTCCTTCCTCCTTTATTTAACTAGCCACAATGAAATGTCAGTGCCTTGAAGCCAAAAAAGAAAATAGACATACAAACTTAAGTATGCAAATGCCTATACAAAGACAATCGTTTTCTATTCAAATTCACCAAGTGACTTGTTGGTCCAATTCATAGCAGAATAAAAGGCTTTCACTCTTTTAAATGCAAGTTTGCAAAAAGTTTTCAAGGATAAGTGTTCAAGGGATTCAAGTCATCATCATAAAGAAATTGTTCAAAAAGCTACTAAAATAAGCTTATAAGATATTGGCATACTATCAAACCAAGGGTATTCATCATGGCATCCATTTGGAAGATTCGATCAAACTATTGCCCAAACAAGAGGTTTCTAGTATCCTGGAGAGAAATATTTGTCAACTAATGAGTTTTCGACAAATTTCATTGGCTCGAAGGAAAAACTGTCAATTTAATTGATGCAATCAAATTTGGAAGTCAAGTTAGTTTAGATTTTAAAACATAAACTTTGTAAGATTTGGGGTATGAAGGCAGCCATCCAAAAATTATTGCCCAAACGAGAGGTTTCTAGTATCCTTGAGAGGATATTTATCAACTAATGAGTTTTTGACAAATTTCATTGGCTTGAAGGAAAAATTGTCAGTTTAGATGATGCAATCAAGTTTGGAGTCAAATTAGTTTAGATTTTAAAAATCATACTAATTTAGATTTTAAAAAATAAACTTTGAAGGATTTGACTATGAAGGCAGCCATCCAAGATATGGAGTTATATGACAAGAATAAACTATATTCCTATCAAGAATGCAATACAATCACTTGGAATGATCATTCGATAAAAGACCCCTTGGTTATATACCCAACCAAGGTGAGTACATAAGAGTGAATGAGACAATGACAACAGTTTTTGTCTCATTACATGATAATCAAGGTTGACAGTGATAAAGTGATAAGTGCACTAAAGGTGGAGTCAATACATAAAGTGGAATGTGATAACATGATAACACCACTTAAAAAGGAAATTCTCCTATCACTTTAAGTAAAGTGGTTCCCAAGGCAAGCTAAAGTATAATTAGGACCTAGGTAATAATTAAGCAAGGTAAAATACCTTAAACCAACAACCCCCTTAAGTGCAACAACTTAGGGCAAATGAACAGAAGATAATAATGTGAGATGGGTCTAGACTACTAAACTATGTTGGGCACCCACATACAATACAATGTAATCTCTCACAAACGGAGAACAAGAGAAAACCCAAGTAGGATAAAACTCCTCCCCAAAAGAGAGATGATAATGCTCTCAATGAGAAGAACAAAACCACATATGAGGAAAAAGACTATGAAGCACCCCCCAATGTGAATCTTTTGCAAAGATGGTTCAAGGTGAAGAAAATAGAGTCAATGTTGACCAAGAATGTCAAAGTGCAATAAAACTAGGTACCAATGTCAATGAAGAACTGATGATAAATCTCACTACAATATGATAGAGGTCAAGCACGGAGCTGCCCGCTTGACCATCAATTGGATAATCTTAATTGGTACATTCTAAGTCTTAACTAGAGTTGTGCACCAAGTCTCACAAGATACTCCCTAATCTACTAAATATAGGAGTACATCAAATATGTCATCCATGAAAAAGTTCAAATAAGGATGGCACTTTATATTAGTGTGATGCAAAGTTGGAAACTAAAGATGATACCAGCAAGAATGTGTTGCAAATAATCACTCACAATGCCCTTCAATTGGATTGATGTGCCAAGAAAATGTAGTGGTAATTGGTCCCCCTTGGCTGTTGGTTGGACGATGGATCGCTACAACAGATATGATAGGTGGACAAAAAAAAATCTTTAGGTTTTTTGATCTCCTCAATGTGATGCCAACCATTTGCACTGGCAAGGTCCAATTTTTTGGCAACAAAAAACCAACACCCCTCCCATTGATGTACCAAGAAAATGTAGAAGTAACTAACCCCCTGTGGCTATTGGTTGGAGGATGGATCACTACAACAAATATGATAGGTAGACAAAAACCAATCTTGAGGTTTTTGGATCTGCTCAATGTGATGCCAACCATGCCAACCATTTGCACCGACAAGCTCCCCCCAAACAATTCCACCAAAATACTCTCAAATGTAAAACGAATGGCACTTTATGAGCTTTGATACCATGTAAGGTTTGGTTAGGAGGGTAGTCAAGCAAGAGAGAATGAATATGACAAGAATAACCTATATCTTATCAAGAACGCAATACAATCAACTAGAATGATCATTACATAGAATACCCCTTTGGTTATATTACCAAGGTGAGTATAAAGAAGTGAATGAGGCATTGACAAGTGTTTTTGTCTCATTACATAATAATCAAGAGACAACTTATCATCTATCTAAGGTGGAATCACATGTCCACTAGAGGTTAATCATCCTCCAATGTGTAGTGAAGTATGTTGAACAAAGTTGGAAAGTGATAAGTGCACTAAAGGTGAAGTCAACACATGAAGTGAAATGTGATAACATGATAACACCACCTAAAGTGGAAATGCTCCTAGAAGCTCTTATGTAATTCCTTAAGTAAGATTATGTAAAGCGAAATTAGAACCTAGGTGACAAAACCAAGGTAAAATACCTTAATTACACTGACAAACATAAGTCGCAATAGTTCATTATTTCTAGATGGGATAGAGATGAGCCAAATAATAGGCCATCATATTTAATTATTTGTTTGAGAATTACATTGGCTTAAAAGTTTTTTTATTTCCTCTTTCCAAAAGATAGAGATATGGTCACAAGTGACCCTTGTATAGGTGTATAAATATTATTTTATCCATTAAAGGCCTCTAAGCCCTCTACAGAGCATATAAATAAATTCTTTGAACATGTTTATTGGAATAAGAGTTGATGCTAGGCTTATGCTATGAGAAAAATTATTCAACATAAGTCATTATTTTATTGGTATATCTAATAAAATAAAGACAAGAATTAACAATAAAGATGGCAATGCTTACCAAATACAAGAGTAAAACATATCTTTATTCGCACATTAAATTATTATAGATGAACACTAGAGCTGATCAGCCAAGATTTGAGGCTGATTCACCAAATCAACCTACTTTCCTTGATAATATAGAAAATATTTAAGGACTCAATGGCTGCCAAGAAGAACACAACTATCAACCAAGCAACTCCTATACCTACCAAAGGTGAACAGACAATGATGATACACAATTTATTTTAAGGACCCGACAATTGCCAAGAGGAACACTAACATCAACCAACCAATGCTTATAAACTACCAAAGTCCAACAAACACTCAATACAAACAATTAAAATAGCTAGAGCATCGCAATTGTCAACACAAAACAATAAACATGATACAATAACTACCTCGTCTCCCAAAAGACAAAATCATCTTCCATACAAGTAAACATAAAGTAATATTAGGGAAGACAAATAATTATATTGTAGACAACTTGTACATGAGCTTGGAAGTGTACCTTGCAAACTCGGACTTTTAGTATGCTTGGCAAATCAAATGCATGTAGTGGGCTCTGGGGGCAACACTCCCACTGGGGTAAGGGAATAGTGCCCCTTCTAAGGTTCTTATTAATTTGTCCAGTTATCTATTGTTGATAAATTGAACTCAAATGTCAAAGGCTGATAGGCCAGTTTGACATATGAATTATTCTATTACTTACATTAATAAATACTATTATTGTTCTGATTTACATCTTTTCTCTCAAATTAAAATTTACATGATAATCATTCTCTTAATCGCAAGAAATACCTTAGCTGATTCTAACTATTGAATTAGTTAGGTAGCGGTTCATGTGAAGGGTTGCCAGTTAAACCAAGGAGTCACACCCTCTCAGCCCTCAATCAATATATATAATATGTACGATCTCATTACAAGAAGTGTATATGAAGACTATCAAATCAAATCCTAATCAGATGTGAGTGAAGACGCAGTTTATACAAGAATATAGCAGAGGATACTTATAACACTGAAGTCATAGATCATTCATTATATAGCAGAAGATAAATCTTGAGGTCGTGGCACATATTATATCGCAAGGCATCTATTGTAATATCAGTTCATGCAATATATTTTGCAAAGATCATATTGGGGTTGCAGTATACATATATTATTGCAGAAGACATGCATATACAGATCATAGCTAGTATATATATATATATATATATTTCAAATTGTGATTCTACAGTAGTTTTAAATTAGTGTGAACCAATTTTATCTGATTTACCTTCAATCTGATATTTAAAATTCACAGTTCTAACCTTCAAAAGAAGCCAAAATTAATACTTGAAAAAGCCAAAAAAAAGAGATTTGAAGTGCCAATTTATGATGCCACCAAACCATACAATGCAAGCAATATGCATTCTGCAGTGTTTTACAAGACCTATGAATCAATGGGGGCACTGATGGAATATAGGCTGAAGATCGAGACCCAGCATCTGTTGAACTTTGTGGTTACTCCATTAGAAAAGGAATTATGCAACACATTTCTTGTGAGAGGATGGTTGATTGCAGCCAAGGCAGATCTCACAACAGGAACGCCATCCTTCCCTTCCCACAGAATTTGATGAACAACTTGTTGAAGGAGTACAAACCATCAACCTAAAGTTGGTGAAATACAAATGCAAAACATGGGGGAGAATCTGACGAACACCCATTGGTGGATCAAGAGTCAATTTACTATTGAAGGGCCTCTAGAAGCCAACCCTATGGCCATCAACTTTCCAATTAGTAGGCACTGACCAACATGGAATCCAATTCTGCTCCTTCTATGAGAAGGGAATGTTCTTGACGAGGCTGATCACAACCTGGAAATATGTGCTCTACATCTCCAACACCTAGAATTGGAGGTTCCTAAGGATAGCCAAACTCCAAAAAAAGTCTTTGCTATCTCTTTCCATCTCTCTTGCCCAGGTGACCATGAAGAAAAACAAGAAGAAACTACTGATAATAATGATGGACAGGACCTTTTTATGGTTACCCTGAAATTTGCAGGTGAATGGGGTAAATCAGATGATTGGATACCCCTCCTACTCTAGCTCGAGCCGCCTAGCAGCTTTGTTCAATCATGTGAAGCCCTATTTGGACTTTAGGGGTGTCAGTTTTGCTGTCCACCTTTTTTGTGTATGAGTAATACTTTATAATAGGTAATAAAGACACTCATTGATAAAAATAAATAAAAACATAATGAGTTTTCCTATTTTACAAAAGTTCTATATTTTCTTCTTCCATGATACATGCATCTTATATTCGTTCTCAATAAATATTGGAAAGTTATATTGGGGCAGCACCTTTGAGGAATCTTCTATCCATAAAAAACAGCAGCATTAACATCTTTAGTTTGGCACCTAAATGCAAATAATTTTCCCTTCTTTCTCCATTTACTTAATCTTTAAATACCAATAAATCGTATCCTATCGTTTTTATTAATTAATTGTATATATAAAAGTCTACCTCTTGTTCTAGCTTGAACAGATGCCGATTGAAATGTTGCTGAAGTCTTTCATTTGCATAGTTTATGCAAAGCTGCTCAAAACTATTCCTCTGTATAAACAGTTCCACATGAAGAAGTGAGCAACATTGGTCAATTTACATCCAACCTTTATTATTGTAAAAAATGAGAACCACGAATGAACTCACTTTAAAAGACTCAAAGCCATAAATATCCAGAATACTGATGGATCTTCCTGTACGGCGTTTGCCTACTTCCAGTGACTTATTGATATTTTCTACCAGCCAGTCGAACAAACTTGCATAGATTGCCTTTGCCAATGCATCTCGAGTATCTACTGCCTGATCCAAATGTCATAAGAGAGTACAGCCATCCAAACTAAATATGGTATTGCAAAACTAAAATTTGTGTGCTGATTTCAAATCTAAGTAAAGATTTCAAACCTGAGACAAAGTTAGCTTCTGCTCAATATTCTCATTTCCAGCACAAATCTTGCGGGTAGATAACGCTTTCATGAGCTCTAAAACATTACAACCTAGCAATGTTGCAGCATTTCTAACTCCTGTTATAGAGATGGATGCAAAACACAATTTGTCAATGGCCACAGCTAGAATCATAAACATAGCACTAATGCAATTGGTCATGTAAAAATTCTATAAGAAGTTACAGCTAGAGAAGACATCTTAAATGTGTTTAATATCCCAATTGCCTTTCTAACTAGAATTTATAGAAAAAATGAAGCAAATTTAACTAACACATGGATGCCAATGAATCTTGTGGGTAGATAATGCTTTCATGAGCTCTAAAACATTACAACCTAGCAATGTTGCAGCATTTCTAACTCCTCTTATAGAGATTGATACAAAACAAAACTTGTCAATGGCCACAGCTAGAATCATAAACATAGCACTAACACAATCGGTCATATAACTGAAAATTCTATAAGAAGTTACAGCTAGAGAAGCCATCTTAAATGTGTTTAATATCCCAGATTGCCTTTCTAACTAGAATTTATAGAAAAAGTGAAGCAAATTTAACTAACACATGCATGCCAACTTACATGTTACATTTATCCAAGTTCAGTTGTGTTATAAATTAATAAGCCAAAATCTTACATGTGCTTCAGACAAAAAAGGTTTAATTGCAAAGCAACCTAAACCAACCAACCATTTACCTATATTGAAATAAAAGATTTGGTATTGATTAATCAAACAGTGACGACAACATAATCTGCTGTTAGAAAACAATCTCTATCCTTCACAAATAAAAGATAACTCCTTCACTAATGAGAAAAACTGTCTTCTCAACTTAAAAACGATATGGCTTGGACTTGTACAATCTGCAACTGAATTAACAAGGAGTGCCATAACTTTACAAAAAGCAGTGCAATAATCAATATAAATAAACAATGTAAGGTATGACGATCATCAACAAGAGTTCTCTCTTTAAGCTAGCCCTCAGATTAGTAATCCAAAACAAATCAAGATCTGTCACATAGAAGTTGGAACACCACGACTCCAATAAGAAAGACTGAAAGAGCTCCAAGCTATTATAAGCACAAGGTATGGTAGATGTGGATATAGAGCTGAATGGATACATAATGCATGTAAGATTGCCACAGAATTCAGCAAGAAAATAGGTAAAACCTTGATAACTCTTTGTGGAAACAAAAAGAGTAGACTATGTTCTACAATACTCAAAAAATATGATGTGCTACAAGTCCTAGGAACTTAGATTATCAAGTTCTACATTGTGTGAAAACAGGGAAACTCAACAATGGTAATAAACGATGAATCTTAAGAAAATAATTAACATTTTCATAATCTCAGAAGTAACATTTTTCTTACCTTCACAATTCTCAACTTCAACATGATTTTCATTATCAATTACAGAAAATTGAACATTTCCAAGCCATAATACTGCTGCAAGCATTGCAAACGTACTTCTCTGATCCTCTTTACTAATCTGGACAACATTCAAAGCTTCCTGAACACAAACATATAGAAACCAATGAATTGCATAATAATAAAAGCCTAATAACAGATTTTGCAAAAATGTAATTCAAAAAACAACCAATTGAATCTATAAATTTAATAAAAAGTATATAAACTTGTATAAGTCAAATTACACATCTTCAGAAAAAGTTTAAATTAATGACCAAATATTGGGTCAAATTTCATTAGAGTTCAGAACTTACAAGAATACTCTTAAACCTCTGTGCATCATCAACTTCATCAATTGTCAGACAGTTACTCTGGTTCAGGTAGAAATACTCTTCAGCTGGCTTTAAATTTAATTGTTCTGCAGTAAACACAACAAGACACTTAAATAAATTATGAACACATTAACAACAAAGAGACAGTTCAGAATACTTTCATATTTTCCATATTTCAGTCCACATTATTTGGGACATTGGACAATATCTTGACCTGATGCTTTTTTATGGAACATATAGCATGGAGATTGGTAAGCAAACAGCCTGGAACTCAAATTTCTAAATTCTATAATCTGTATTAGAAAAGATATGTCTTTGTACTCACATTGCATAGAAGTAGAACATTCCTACTTTAAATATTGATGGTAATGGTGTTCTATTAAAGGGGACATCGTGGAGTAATTATTCCCATGTTGTGAAAGACAAATTGTACCCTATACATTATTTGCCGATGCATACCAAAAAAGATCATTCTAAGAAAATATCAGGTAGTTGTCCTTACGGATTTGATCAAAAGTTCCATACAACCTTATTTCTCCATTCTCTATCTAACTAGAACAAGATTCTGATACCCAGTAAAAATGTCTAATAGATTTGATGATGTACCATTCCATGGCCTTTGCTTCTGTTGGAAGGGCTTAGCATTAGGATGGAAGGGACTTGTATGCTTAAAAAACTTTTGGTTTTGTCAATTTTTTGAATAAAATTGAGGGTTTCTTTCTTACAGTAAACATCAAAGTTTTTATAGAAAAATCACATGACATGTTTCTATAGAAATTTGGGTTTTTTTGCTCAAAAATCGTAATATTTCCTAGCCATACATCATTCTTCTATTTTTCCACAACAGATGAGGGGTTATCTGCAGGCATTTAGGATTTCTTGCTCACACAACTGGTTTTTTCCACAGCAGCCATGGTCTTTCCGTGATGGCCCAAGGTTTTCCCACAACGGACCACAATTTTTCCACGTCATAACTGGTTTCTTCTGCTCGTGCATCAAGGGTTCTCTCAAAGGTGTGTCCAGCTTTTGGGTACAAGCTGTGGGAGTGATTTTTGTACAAAATCATGATTTTTCAAGAACTGTAAGGATTTTTGGCAATTTTTTCCCAAAAAATTGTGGTGCTCTTTGCATAGCTAGAGTTTGCAAGTTTTGATTGGTGCTGGGCTTGCTATTTTTTTTTGCAGCACTCTTGTTGACAAAGGGGTGCTAAAGCTTGCCGAAAATCCAGCCTTCCACAAGCATATAGAACATGTAGATCTTCGTTGTGTTTTCATATGCCAATTTGTAGAATATGGATCAGTGATCTTGCAATATGTTCCAACTAAGGGTCAAACTGTGTAATGTCCCCTTTTTTCTGGGACATTATAATTCAGTGTTGCTGGCTCACTTTGCCTAGGTTTTGGGGGGCGAGAAGGTTCTTTACGAGGTTCCGTTCGAGATTTGACCTAGATATTTGCAGTTTCAAACCCATCAGAGTAGTTTTGGCAGGTTGTCTAGATGCTTACTATTTTTAGTAAGTAAACAGAGCTCAGTATTCTTGATATCTCAGTGTTGGTTTGGAAGCATCTCACCAAGAGCTTTCCAACGAGCTATTGCATGTGCTTATCCAAGTTCGTTTAGTCAGTTATTTTAATGCCTGACGATTATATGGTTTATTGGCTAAGTGACTTTTAAAGTTCATTTAACTTGTCACTTTATTTTTTTAAAGGTACTATGTTCACTTAGGTGACTAAAGGACAAAAATCACATTGTTTAAAAGAGCATGCGTCACATTGGGAAAAGTGATAAAAGTACAACAGGCTCCACATGGGAAGTAATGAAGATATAATATTTAAAACAAATATTAATCTGGGAGCTGGAAACAGTTGCTGGTTATTTCTTCGAGGACGCAAACCCTTGAAGAAGCTTTGGAGGTTGGACATAAAACTATCCTTCTTACAAGTTTTATCTGCATCTACCAATCTAACTGTTTTTTACTGTTTGTAAGATTGGATGATTTGGATATTTGCATATTATTGTATTGCTGTTGTAAAATACAGTAACGCATTTGATGGTTATCTGAGTTAACTCCTAGTTTATATATGCACTTTCTAAACATTGGAGGAATAAACAAAGCTTTTCTAAGTTTTATTGTATGTAAATCTGCTGATTAGAAATCAATTTAAATTCTGGAATTTATATTGGATATTGGTTTATTGTTCGGATTTAAAACTGCAAGTATATATCTCGGGTTTTTGGTAAAATATCTGGAAAGGGATATTACAGTGGTACAGAGCTAAAAGTCCTACCATCCTGTGTGGAATTTATCCAAAAAACTTTTATCAAAGCAAAAGACTCTACCATCTTGCGGTGTTTGTTGAGAAACAAAGAAATTGTGCAGACTAGCCTTCTTCAAAATTTAGCTACAAGGATTATTCATATACAATTTGATATGTTTTTGAAGAAAGTATCGTTAAAAGACACTAGCAAAAGAATAAATCAATTCCAGTCAAATAATTGCCAAAAGTAAAGAAAGATATGATGTATGCCAATGGGAAATGAATTGGATAAAACATATGCGCTCAATGACAGGCTCGAAACCCACACCAAGTGCTGAAAGATTCTCGTAATATATACTTGTGTATATGTCTGATTGGTGTAGAAACTATCCTGCGGGTTGAAAGATTCTTTATCTAATAACAACAACCACAAATATATATGAATCAATGCCGTTTAGGGAGGAGTAAAAACGACAGAGAAGGATAAGATTCGTTAATGGAAGGAGCCCGATAGACTTGGAAGACGAATAGCAAAGTGATTTGAATGCTATAACGGCAAGCAGGGATGAAAAATGCCATCGTATGTGGCACAAAAACAACAGTTAGACAATTATCTTGTTGCCAAGTCAAGACAAGAATCTCTCGTAAAAAATATGGAAGAGTGGTTTGAAGACACGCGTTTGAGAGGAAGCTATAGACGGGAGGTACACAGCACAAGGGTAATAGAGACAAATACAGGTGGTTGTCTATCGGCAATACATAGACCCGCGAGCATGAGAATATTTCCAGTCGGATAGATGGTGAGGGGACACCACTACTATAGGTCATGCTTACTGGCGTTACTGGGAAAGAATCCGCATGGGTGTGTTTTGGTAAACCGCGGCATCAATATTGGACTCGCAGTGAAGAGCTACTGATTCCATCTCCAGGCAGTGTTTATACCATATCACAGAGTGTAAATTCTAGAGAATACAAGATTCTCTTTCCATCTGACAGTCACACATTATCGGGTAGTTCTTTTGTTATTTCCAGGCCACGAGAAGGTTGAGAAAGGTAGGAACGGGAGAGGTATCATATTGTTCTTTCTTAGAAAGAGGAGGACTTCACCAGATTGGTTTATGGGAATCTGAATGTGGATGTAGAGAACCAATATTATATTCTGATGCTTTCAGTACATGAAAAAAAAAAAGCACAAGAGAAGAACCATGAATGCGTCATTTTTTCTTCCAAGATAAAAGGCAGTTGGAATTTAGGAAGTGAAATGTGCCCTTGCACAGATCCTGAAAGTCCCTTATCTACAGTTCTGATGAATTGGGCTGATTACTACAGTTGGAGGTGCCTCCCTCTTGATTCACCAGTCGCTTTACTGCTCCACTAGGTCCTGACAAGGAACTTCATCAGCTTCCAGTTTTTGCAAAGTTATGTGCTCTTTTTCCTGGTGTTCAATTGCATATAGATTTTCTTGGACCTTCCATACCAGATTTCAGGGATCAGATTCATAGCTAGGCTATGCACAAAAATTTAAAATATTCTTCAGCAAAGGATACATATCCTACACCTCATTAGTATTGAGAGCCATTTGATTTGATACCCCTATCAAGGGGTATTATTTTCCCATCAGAACTTAGGGTTATTATTTTCCCATCAGAAAAAGTGCTCCATTATTGTTTCATTCCAGCAAAGAATATTATTGTTTGCATGATAACTGTTGTCAAAATACCCCAATTCCAGAATCAGAACTTAGTGGACAGATTTAGTAAAGCTCATTGCACTGGTATCAGATTTAGTAAATTACCACAGTGGGATAGTTAATCTTTAGTAGTTTAGTGCATGCCAACTAGTCAGCTACGCTAATCAAAATAGGTGCACTTTGCAAAAGTAAGCCTATAGAGAGATCATATGAAATAAGATTGGGTCCATCTCGAGCACTTGAAAAGCTACATGGCAGAAGAAGTAGGACGAGATTTCCAACTCGATATTAGGACAAAAGTAAGGAGATTGTACGATGATTATAACAAATTTCTGTCAAAACTTCAAAAAGAATTTTCTTTCATTAATTATGTGGACTTTCAGCTAGAGCTGCAAAACAAGACGGAAACGATGAGAAACAAATACCATCCATTGGCTCGAGATCTCCTTGCAGAGGACAGTTACAAAAATTTGCATAGGACCGATATCAATCAACTAGATAGTAGCACTAAAAACGGCACAAGTATACTAACAGGTAATGGGGAGACAGAAATATCTTATGGAGTTGTTTACACTAGTCCTTTTGATGAGCATATTGATGGCCTAGGTGGAAGAGTTGACCAAACTGCCAACATTGGCAACTCCCCATTTTTTTTAGACAAGAAAAACACCAGGATCTTATTTGGGGACATGGAAATTAACTTGGATGAAATTCATGATGATACTAGGCTGGAAATTATGTCAAATTTCGAGGAGGAGCAAATTGACCGCAATGTTGGCAGGATAGATGATCTAGCACACGTTGAGTTAGAGGATATATCTGAAAATGTTGTTCCCCTAAGTGATGAAAAATCTAAAAATTCTATGGAGAGCAGCCCACTTGTGTTTGAAGGAGATGATCAAAAACCATTGTCACTCCTTGACTTATTGAATATGCTTTTGGTCAAAGAGGACCAGATTGTCCAAGTGTTGATGAGGATGGATGATTATTCCAATTTGATTGAGGATCTCATATGGAAGATTGTGATAGAAGAGAGGCATGGAAATGCATGTGGTGTCACAAGTCCTCTTTTACATACTATTTCTGAAACCTTGAAAATGATGAAGTATGAGTACTTGCAACTATTAATGGATAGAGATTTAGCAATAAAATGCGGAAGGGACAAGGAGAGTGAGGTAGATGAGCTATGCCTTCAATTGAGCTTAACACATTATTCCATCCACAAAGCTGAAAATCAAACGAGTGGGCCAGCCACTTATGAAGAAGATAACAGTGGTTCAAGGGCACAAGAAATCACGCAAATCACTGAAGAAATTCATAAAGTGGGTAGATGGGAAGGCAAACAATGTAATTCAATCACGTGTTTTCCGTTTGAGACTTTCCATGATGAGAAAAATTCTATGGACCAGCAAGTTGATGAGTCTGAAAATTCTGAATTATATGACAACAGCTGTACAATTTCACATGAGCACATGGTAAGTGATACCACAAGTGAGGATAATTCAAAAATTTCAAGTAATGGTGAACCTTCCTTTTATGAAGACCTTGACATAGGCAAGAGTACTTATGGTGGAGTAGGAAGTTTATATTTATCCTTAGCATGCTCTGAGGGATTTTTCAACTTACCCAGAGTTTTATCACCTAGCTCTTATGAGGTGGCCATGACCTACTTGTTGATTGGTGATTTTACTAGTTGGTATATTCCAGCTATAAGTGATTTGCCTGCGTGTGTTAGTAGTATTTTTGCTGATTCTAATTGGCCTTCAAGGGTCAGTGAATTATTTGCAAATGAGTGTGGAGAACACACATTATCCTACGTTCCTCATGAGGTGTCTACATTTTTTATTCGGCAGTATCTTGAAGACAGTGTTAGCCTTCATGATGTTGGTGATTCACCGACCACTCTTCCCTTTATCCAGGATCATGTTGATTGGGTGATCAGGTATCCAAGTGTTAATAGTATCTTACTTCTGGTGGATTATGTCGTGTTGTTACACAGTCACAGGATTATGATTTGTGTGTTTCAGCGTTCTAACACATCAATATTCGAGAGATTAGGATTACTTCGTTTTCACTAGGGTGATATAGTGGTGGAGCTAGATTGGCCAGATCTATCATTTTCATCAGTACGGACATTACAAGAGTGGTACAATGGTATAGTGGTACAGATATTACAGGAGCTGGTTAGTGGTATTTCAGACAGCGCAGGAGTTCTCACTTGGGATCCAGGGGGAGCATCTTTATGTATTGCCTTCTATTAGGGAGCTAGGAGGAGAGTTTCAGTGTTATCATCTTGTGGTGGATATTGGTATATTGCTGAGCTTCCATCTTCACTTGATAGTAGAGACTTGCAAGGTCACTCATGGAGTGAGATATTCATTCTGACTGAGGGTATTGGTACACAGGGCAACAACACATGGCAGTTGGTGTCCCTTTATGGTTAGACGTGGGATCCTGGCATTTAGTTATTTGGCACATTGATTCCTATTGTACTATTTCACCATTCTGAGTTTGGGAAGATGCAAGCCGGGGTACATCGACTGAGGAGTAGAACCTCATTCTCAAGGCGAGTATGGGATCCTGGCATTTGATTTCTGCAGGTATAAGCGGATTGCTTGAGGGCAAGCAATCTTTGAGAAGGGAGGCTTTGTAATGTCCCCTTTTTCTGGGACATTATAATTCAGTGTTGTTGGCTCACTTTGCCTAGGTTTCGGGGGGCGAGAAGGTTCTTTACGAGGTTTCATTCGAGATTTGACCTAGACATTTCCAGTTTCAGACCCATCAGAGCAGTTTTGGCAAGTTGTCTAGATGCTTAATATTTTTACTAAGTAAACACAGCTCAATATTCTTGATATCTTAGTGTTGGTTTGGAAGCGTCTCATTGAGAGCTTTCCAACGAGCTATTGCACGTACTTATCTGAATTTGTTTAGTCAATTATTTTAATGCTAGACGATTATATGGTTTACTAGCTAAGTGACTTTTAAAGTTCATTTAACTTGTCACTTTATTTTTAAAAAGGTACTATGTTCACTTAAGTGACTAAAGGGCAAAAAAGGTGCTTTATTCCACATTGTTTAAAAGAGCGTGCATCACATTGAGAAAAGTGATAAAGGTACAACAAGCTCCACATGGGAAGTAATGAAGATATAATATTTAAAATAAATATTAATCTAGGCGCTGGAAACAGTCGCTAGTTATTTCTTCGAGAAAGCAAACCCTTGAAGAAGCTTTGGAGGTTGAACGCAAACCTAGCCTTCTTACAGGTTTTATCTACATCTACCAATTTGACTGTTTTTTACTGTTTGTAAGATTGGATCATTTAGATATTTGCATGTTATTGTATTGCTGTTGTAAAATACAGTAATGCATTTGATGGTTATCTGAGTTAACTCCTAGTTTATATATGCACTTTCTGAACATTGGAGGAATGAACAAAGCTTTTCTGAGTTTTATTGTATGTAAATCTACTAATTAGAAATCTATTTAAATTTTGGTTTACTATCCGGATTTAAAACTGCAAGTATATATCTCCGGTTTTTGGTAAAATATCCGGAAAGGGATATTACAAACTGCACACATTCTTATCGAGTCCTTAAGTCCAAACAAATTTGCAAAATTTTGGAACAAACTTGGTGTACTTAGTAGATTGACCATTGAGGGAGAGTATTAACATAACTTTGTTATATTTAGTATAATGGTCAATTATGCCAGCTAGTATTTAGAAACTTTCTTTGATTCTTTCAATTTAATTTGCTTTGTTAAGTTATCGATTGTTTTTGTTATGGAAAGATCTTTCATAATCTCTTATCTAAATAGCCTTAAGTTCCTTTGTTTAATATTGATTATCTCAATCATTGCACCTTCTATAAAGTCCAGCGTCATTTTTACTCTCTATTCTCAAACTTTGGAAGATTTTCAACTTCTTAGTTGAAAGAAAGATCACAACTACAAGAGTATTATGAAGTTTGATCTTCAGCTTGAGAATGGAAAAACATGCAGATGTTTAAATAAAGACAAAAAGAAAGTTGATCGTTATTATTGCAAGAAAATGGCTTACACAAATTGGAACTATAGAATTTGAGCAAATGACGTTCTCAAGAAAAATCACAAAGACAAACCAAATGAAGTTAACATAGACATTGTTAAAGCTCCGATAAATGCTCATAGTGGTAAGAAGTTAATGTATAAAGATGACCACTTTGAAGACATGAAGGGATCTAGTGTAGTTGAATCTTAGCATGGATAACAAATACAACAATTACAGAAATTGATCTTCAATTTAAGAATGGGAACAATTGTAGAAAATCAAATAAAGATGAACAGGAAGTTGAGAGTTATTATTGCAAGAAAATAGGTCATACAAATCAAAGTATAGAGCTTAAGCAAATAATGTTCTCAATGAAAAGCTCAAAGACAAACCAAATGTAGTAAAAGTAGCCATTGTTAAAGGTCCAATAAATGTTGATAGTAGAGAAGAATTCATATATTAACAAGCCCTCTATGAAGATAGGAAGGGATCTATTGAAGTTGAAGGTTAGCATGGATCACTACTTAGATATATCAAGAGTTTGTGATCTTGAGATGTATACCTTTGGACAACTACAACAATTATAAAGATTGATCTTTAATTTAAGAATGGGAACGATTGTACAAGATCAAATAAAGATGATCAGTAAGTTGACAGTTACTATTGCAAGAATATATGTCATACAAATTAAACTGTAAAACTTACGAAAATAATGTTATCAATGAAAAGCTCAAAGACAAACCAAATTTAGTAAACGTAGTCGTTGTTAAAGGTCCTATAAATGTTGATAGGAAAGAAGAATTCATATATTAACAATCCCACTATGAAGATGGTAAGGGATCTATCGAAGTTGAATCTTAGCATGGATCGCTAACTGTACATATCAAGAGTTTGCAATCTTCGGAAGTATACCTTTATGAAGGTTATGATGTCACATCCCTCCTGACTACTAAAAATTTTTATGTTTTGATTATATGATGCCCTTGTTGATGTTATTTTAGCTATGGTTGGATTCCTTCAAGGTGGAATAGAAGTTAGCAAATCTTTCATAATATGTAGGAGCAAGATGATATCTTTTATCAATAAATTCATCATTTTTTTTAAAGCTAAGAATATCCTTTTATTCGTTCTTTCTTCAATATTATTATTCATTCTTCCTTTAATATTAGTTGACCAGTCCCCTATGCCCATGGTCAGATGCCAAGATAGAAGTTGAAAGTGAATATTTATTCATTGCAAAGCAATGTCTTATCCTTCATCTTATAATTTGGTGGGTTGTCACTGAGTTGTTTCCCCCTTTATTATACGCCTTCGTCCTTTTTTGGTAGTGATGCGGTGAATATCTTACCTTCTTTTATATGACTTGGTGTCATTTCTTTTTAATGTTATCTTTGCATTTTAACATTGTACAAATGATCATATTGTCATCTTTTCTTCTTTATGTCTCCATGAATCAACTTAGCTCAACTTTCATCTTATTCCACACCAATCAAAGGGATTGGTTGTTCCGATTCTCTTCATAATAATAAAGTGTATTGCTTCATATCATAGTAGCTTAAACCATTGATGTTGAATTTGTATAATAATTAACAAATTTGATCACTGCCCTTAACTGTGCAAGTGTAATCTCAACTATTTATATAATGCAAATGATGATCTTTCATGCTCAGTGGATGTCTTGGCTTGATTGCAATTTGACACTTGACTATTGTTTTATTTCCATTTAAAACAATTGAGATTGTATCTTTTCCATCTTATTCGTAAAGGCCTTCAAAATGTATATAGTCAACCATGGATTATTAATGATGTAAAGGGAAAGACTATACTTATAGTTAATAGTAAATGAGGTTGCTTACACAAATTTTGTACCCTCTTATGCTCAATAAATCGTGCATATCTTACACTGGTCATAGGTTTCTTAGTCTGTGGCTGTGTACCAATTCATTTGCAAGATATCATTAACATTTATTGGCATACGATTTTGCATTATTGATTGGTTTTACATTTATTTGTACAAACAAACCCATGCACATTGCCTGCTACAATATATTAGATCGGGCAATCTATTCATCATGTTGCATTTCCTTTAATCAACCCTCAACACATTTGGCTACTGCATTTTCCATATTACAAGTGTGTTTATTTGTTGCAGGCCTATGATTTAGATCAAGTGCATTTAGTTCTCATCGATCCGATACCTCTGTCGTGGTGACAGGCTCATTATAATGGCCAAGCATTCTTTGTGCAATGTCCTCTCAAGAACAATAAATTTTTTATGTTTAATTGCAACGCTCAAATAAGTTGTAATGTCTCCTTACTTAAAATTTGGAACTATTTATTATAGCTTCTATAGATTTCTTTCCATTGAAACTTTTGCAATTGCAAAGTTAATTCCCTTAATACTCCGCTCGAATCAAATTGATGATCAACTTGGAGATTTTTATACTTGCCCAAGTGTGTAATGTGCCCATTTGTTGCCAGCATCAGAATTTCAGGGATTAGCCTAATATTGGACCCTCGTAGGCTAATGAGGATGGTTAGAGGGTCTTCTGAGGATTGATTCATCTCCAACATTCAAGGATTTATGGATTTGGCCTTCATTATCATTTGGACTTCATTTGCCATACTTACTATGTATAGTAAGTCAAGAGTATTAGAGATGGACCCTTTCTATTTTTAGAAAGTGTACTTGATCACATGGGGCATTATGAGGAGAGATTCTTATTTTAGACGGCATGGCAATCAGACAAGTATTTCAAGAGATATTAAAGTTCAAGTGACTGAAGTGATTTATTTAAATATTTTAATGTTATTATAAAGTTTTAATGTAACTTATAATAATAAAGTGACTATAATATTATAAAGTGCAAATATAAAGTTACTTTATGATTTAAAGTCACTTTATGACAAAAGAAACTTAAGTGACTAAAAGGCGAAATAGTCTTTTATCCCACATTGCTAAGTTGTTCGTACCTCTCCTTATTTCGAAATTATAAAGGAAAGCATTTACATTGGGATTGTCACAATGAATATATGTTATTTTACAAATCCTAAAGGTTGCTTAAATGTGACTGGATATTTCCTAAGGACGAAACCCCTTAAGGAAAATAGTGAGTCTGGATGCAAACCTAGTAGTACTCACATTGCATTTTCAGAGCTGAGAGTTGAATTGATACATTGGTGTACTAGAAGTTGGAGTCTCCATAGTAGGTAGAAGCAATAGAGATTCGAAGGTCATACCAGATAGTGGTAGCGTATAGGTAGCAAGTTCAGACAAGTTGGAGTTCATAGTAGAAAGAAGATTGGTCATGAGAAATCAATCTAGAACAATGGCACGTATAGGACATGGTCTGGTCGTTTGGAGTTAGAACAGCAATCAAACTGGAAAGCCATCACATAACTGAGACAGAGTTGGCGTGAGTCCAGTTCCAAGTCATACACAGGCCTTCACTGTCTACGTTCCTCCCAGCAGTGAACCGACAGTAGTATATGTGTGTGACAATGGACAGCAGTTGGCTGGCACCTAGCTATTCTACAGGGTACACTTCACACGAGGTCACCTTCAGTGCAGCAGTAGCAGTTAGGAGTTGATGGTGAGACAGCAGGCAGATTGAAGAAGATTACGGGAGTCATATGTTGGACTAACAGGGACTCCACCCAGCAGTGAACCGACAGTAGTATATGTGTGTGACAATGGACAGCAATTGGCTGGCACCTAGCTATTCTATGGGGTACACTTCACACGAGGTCACCTTCAGTGCAGCAGTAGCAGTTAGGAGTTGACGGTGAGACAGCAGGCAGATTAAAGAAGATTACGGGAGTCATATGTTGGTCTAACAGGGACTCCATACAGAAGCCGCAAGGATAGTCCATTCCCCAACCACTGGTAAATCTGCATTCATTGAAATGGCTAGATTATGATTATTTAATCTAGATATTATATTTTATTGTTTTATGTAATAAAATTTAATTCTCATACTTTAATCTTAATATCTTATAAAATATTATAATATGATTATAATAAATTATAACTATAGCATTATATTATCATTATTATTTTATTTATTTATCATTTATCTATTCATTTATATTTTAATTGCATAGATCTTATTTTGATGGGAATATTACACCATTCAAGGATAAGACAATAGTTGAAGCCTACACTCATGCTGAATAAAGACTAGGAAGTGTAAATTTTGAAACTGAATAAATAACTACTCAAGTGATTAAAGGTTAGTGTAATTGGTTGAAGACAACCAATGCATGTAGTGCAAGAAGGTTTGTAGAGTATTCTATAGTGGTGCAGATTTTAGCATACTCAAGAATATAAGTTAAAGGTACCGGTTGCAAAGTACTATAATCACTAGACCAGAATAGGGAACTAAATTATGACATCATGGTAAGAGAATCCAATACAAAAATACTCCAAGATAGAATGGATTAGTTAATCATACTGGCTTTATTGACAAACATGCCAATATTATAGTGAACAAATAAGAACCTCTATGTTGATTATGTTCTTCAATCAAAGCATATGACTACGAAACTCATTTATATATTGTATAGCAAGAGTATAATGACTAGTACTAGTTAAGTCAAGAGTCCTATGCAATTATGATATTAGATAACAGAAATCCTATTAGGAAGTGGAACCAAGTCAAATAGGGTGAGATCTAGACTAGACATCTTGTATGTGCTTGCATCTTAAAACCTTGGCCAATGTAAACTAAGTAATGCTAGTGTGTGTCAGTTCATAAGGCTCTAGATACATCCCTAGTTAAGTTAGCAGTTGCTATTGGGTGTGTGTGACCGACTAAGGTTTGTAGGATTTACACTAGTTTCAGAATGGCTATATCAAGTATTTCATTCTTTACAAAGGGTTGAGCCCACTTTGAGTAGAAAGTGAGCAAGGGGGATTGGTAATAGCATAGTTGGCATAATCACCTAGTAATCAGTGATTAGCAACTAATCGTCAAGTTTTTCACCCAGGCAAGTAAATCCTGGAAAACATCGCAACTCAGCAGGTATTAAAACTCACCAATTTTTTGTGTTTCCTGGCAGATTAATCATCAGTTTTCCTTATGGCAACGACACGCCTGCGCGAACGAACAGCAGATTAAGGGGAAAACAGTTTTTTTTTTTTACACCAGTTTGTGTATCAGTGTTTCGAGGCTTGAGCAGTGGAGAGAAGAAAGGTTCCTAGGCATTCTTAGGTGATTGCAAGCTAATGAAGGCGGATTTGAGTGGATTACAAAAGGAAGATGTGATTGTATTGATGTATTTAGTATTTACTTCTAGTTTGACAGAAACTATTTACTATTTTGCTTCCCGCCATCAGCATTCCACATCAGAATGCAATTTTGTATCCATTGTGCATTTATATTTATCTAAACCCTGCTTGTTTCCTGTGTGTTCTCTTTAATTAACTCATTACATGCATCTTCTCATTGAATTTTGCAAAAAAAAATGTATTTTTAATTAAATTTAAGTGGTTTTTTAGGTTCTTGAGTTTTTCCCCAATGTTTTTGAAAAACTGGCCGGTTTTTTCCCAAATAAACTTTTTGGGGCCTGGCGAGTTGTTGACGAATCAGTTTTCCAACTATGGGTGATAGATCCATGGTTGGGTGGTAAAACGCCTTAGTGATACTTTCTCCCCTATGTTGCATTGCGGCACCTAAAGCAAAAGAAATGGAAACCATATTGCTAATTATGATGAGTAAGATCTCTTTCCTCTTTCTTAGTATTTTATTTCAAGTTGAGCAAAAGATAATGCATATTGAGGATCTTCTATAAATTTTATGTTTTCAATTTGATGTATTGTGATGTATTGTAATCTTTGTTAAAAAAACATCAGCAATTGCATGTTAGTTTAATTTGATCTTACAACTTAATTGTTAGTTTAATTTAATCTTACAACTTCATTCTTAGTTTAAGGTTTTATATCAGTTAGTTGTCATTCATTTTGCTTAGACGTAACAACATGTTATATGTGAGAAAATTTAACTAAAAACTATGAAAACAGCTGAATTTGGATAATTATCCAATAATTTAGAAAATTTCTATGCAAGAGTTTGGGAAAATGGAATACAAGAACTCAAGAATTCAACTCGAGAGTTGCTTAATGGTGTTGTGCCTAATCCAAGAATTGTTTTCGAAGAGAACCTTTCAACAAATATGTGGTTCTATTTGGTTTTTATATGCTTTCAATATTAGGTTCACCTAAAGAGGAGATGTTTATATAAAAGGTTTTCCTTTTGTAATATGTAATAAAGTTAACTATAGATAAATTTAATGGGCATATTTGTTTTGTCAGTTGTAAAATATTTTGGATAATTATTATTTGAAAACACTTCAGAAAATTTATTATAACTAATAAAAAATCCAACCTGATGAATGCTATAGAATTCAATTTATTCAAGCAATTTTCTCTTTCCAAATGCATTTTTCGAGTCTATTTAGATGTTTTGTCTTTAAGTCACTTTGGTAATTTCACATACATGCTCGTTCGAGTCAATTAGATAATTTCACAGTCTAATATGTTGGTGGCATATACATCATACTTAAGTGGATTTCTGACTTAATGTTCACTAAAACATGATATTTTCCCTCCTTGGTGCACTTAAGTACATCTTACTAAAGTGTCGTTTCTACTTAAGATTCACTAAAACATGATATTTCTGGGTGCACTTGTGTATGCCCAACAGACTTAAAATCCTCATAAAGTACCTCTTCTATGTCAAGATGCCTTGTAGAAACTGTGATGACCTTCCTGGTATATAAGAATGCCTTTGTTATTCTTTCATTTTTTCCAAGCTTTAATGTTCAACCTGGCTAATTTGGTGGATAATTTCTTTTGTTGGCCCTATAAAGTGTTGGCTAAAACAACATTGAAAACCAATGGGAACATGGAGTCAAATTTAACTTACCACTGAGTAACAACAAGATCTTGGCTTACAACTTTACATAATACTTTAACAAAAGCCTTGCTAACAGCTTTGCACAATACATTAAACAAAAGGCCAAAGCACTTAGGATCCAACAAATAAACTATTTTGGTATTTCAAAACCTTCATTGTCATCTTTGCTTTTTACATTTTCCTACCCAAATGATTGTTAAAAAGGGGCTTTTGCTGGGGAGTTGTTTAGAACTATTAATCATATAAGAACACAAATCAGTCAATAACTCTGTAAAATGATCAATATGTTTTCTTTTTAGCAATTATCTTCAGTTGATAGACCCTCACTCAAGATTTTGAAAATGGAGAAATGGGAAAAGCTTTTTGACAAAAAATAAGACTAGTTTCATTAAGCAAGACTGGAAAGAGCCTTTGAAACCTCAATGAAAATTTATAGCAGCTAGGGAGCATAATTTTTGCAGTAATGTGTTCACAAAAGGAACTTTGACACAGAAATGTGCAGGGTCTTTTCTTTTCACAAATCAAATGTCTATGTCAACAGATAATTGGAAGTTGAAAAATAAAACTCTTGAAGCTAATTAAGTATTCCAAACAATTAACTTTTAAACAAGGCATCAATAGCATACCTCGCAAGTCAGGTGGAGCCCCAGCACAAAGTTGGTAAAATATATGATATGACCGTTCACCTTGAGACTGTTGAACAACTCTTGACTACAAACAATCCATAAAAAATCATATTAATGACAACTCTAAAGACTAAAAAGATTATAAGAATAAAAATTGAATTATTATGTGAAATGATCGCTAACCTTCTCAAGCAAGTCTTTCCATGACAAAGATGCAGCAACATAGGCAATGCAAAAACAAATTGCACCAATGACATCAGTATCAGTGTATAATCACAATATATAGCTAAATAGTGAACATAGTCAATTGATTATAAGCTAGCGAACTCTGCGAGATCACACAGAGAAAAGGATAAACATAATAATGACCCATCTAGAATCTCTAATATTCACTGAATATGAAAAAGATGAATGAACACTCACAGGTTTGAATCTTTGCACCACAAATTCTTCCAGAATTACCAAAATGAATGTCAATTAGCTTTCCCTGCATGTATTTGAAAAGAAAATCAGCATGTTTTTGGTACCTTTCTGTTGAAGTCTCTGACATTCAGCGTCATGAGTTTAGCTGTAAAATAACTTACAAATCGACTTGAATTATCATTTCTTGATGTTTTTGCATTGCCAAATGCTTCAAGTATTGGATTTGTCTGTAAAATTTCATTCTCTATTCCATTACCACCTCCAAGAGCTGCCAAATACTGCATTGCTATTTTTGCTGTCTCTGTTTTCCCTGCACCACTCTCGCCACTGAATTGTATATTGCGTATCAGTAAAGAAAAACATTAAGAATATAAAAGACAGAAAGGTCTTCATAAAAAGGAAAGAACGGGAAAAACGGAAAAAGAACTTCCAGATCTGATACATATTAAACATTAAGCAATATCATATTGTAAGTGAACGAAAATTATTCAATATTTTGTTAGTGACAAAAAGATATTATAAATAAGTTCATTGGAGGCAAGAACAAAATCCTGATTCTCTGCTTACATCTCCTTCCTGAATCCTACAAACGCTTGTTGGTAACAAACAATGATTTGAGAGAGCTATACATTTATATCAAATGCAGACTTAGAGAAGGACAATCTCTATAAATGTGTAGAAAAATATTAGCCCTATTGATTTCTAATCATTCATATAATGTTCAACAATATTTGACACCTAAGATGGCAGTTGCCATTCCAACTGGAATAATTTTCAAAGATTTTGAGATGGCATTCAATGCTGGTTTTTCATATTCTTGTCTGGACTTCACAATTCATGCATGATGATGAATTAGTCAAAACAAGCAGCCTACAAATGCTTGATCCTAATAGATTATGAATTGAGAAAGTTCTATGTTTATCTCAAATTTAGAATCAGAAAAATGCTTTTGTTGTGCCAAATACGGAAGTGTTATTGCCACAATTACCATTAATAATATTACACAACAAAGTACATTAATAACAGAACGACAAGAAAGCAGTAGCCATACAACACATTTCAATGGCAGAATATTATTCTCCTTGATTGTGCCAGAGTCTTACATTAAAGCATAAGCATAATATAGTTCCAACATTCACCATACCGTCACTTGTTCCTGATTCCATACAAATAGATTCGACACAAATGGTTAAGTCTCCAACCGTCGCCAATTGACAACACAACTGACACCCCTTCAAAACATTGTATATTTTGGAGATTTGAGATTTGATGTCATTGTATACTCAACTTATATATCAAATTGGCCTCATGATGATATGGTTATCAATGTTCGCTTTGGATATGTAGAATGACTTGTTGGGTCTACAAGTTTTGCAGTGTTGTAAGCGGTCTATACTTACAAGTTGCATTTATGACTTGGATATGGGTTGTCTTTACCCATTGATCTTTCATTATTGTTAGTTTTTAGAGGTCAACTACAAATGTATTCGCATTGCCATGTTTTTGGTATATGTTTTCCAAATGGCAGGGACCTCTTATATATATAAGAAAGTGATTAAAAAATAGACACGTCCCTTCATGGAACATGTTTGTTCATTAACATAATTACAATCTTATAATTAATTATATATATATAGTACAATTTATCTGAGTGAAGCTACAAAACATGAACACTCCCTCTTAGCTAGGGAGGATAAACACAGGACATGTATTACACCATTGGTAATATTAGGTACAGCAAAATATATCTTTGATCAGATGCTATCTATCGTTTTGATATTAGGAGTATTGGCCTCCTAGAATATCAAAGATATTCACCAAGTATTCAAAAGGTTTTGATATCAAGAGTATTGGCCTCCCAGAATATCGACATCCGATATTCACCAAGTACTCAAATAAGGTGTGATATCACATTTGACATCACGAGTATTGGTCTCCTAAAATATCATAAGATATTCACCAATTACTCAAAATAAGGTTTGATATCACATTTGATATCGAAAGTATTGGCCTCCCAAAATATCAATGATATTCACCAAGTACTCTTTGAGTAATGGCCTTCCAGAATGTTGAGATGCAAGACATTCACCGTATACTCAATTTGTTTGATCTCATAATACAAGTTATTGTAAGATCATCAGCTTACAATAACTTCTACAAATACAAGTGACATCATTTGAAAGTCGTCACTTCCTCATGATACACACAGGGGGTAGGCCCATTAAAATCACATAGTCAAGAGGCATATTCATGAATCATTGTCCTCTTGTTTGCTAGAATTTATTGATCACGGAGAATCATCACAACATGATTTACTCCCTCTTAATCAATATGAACGAGATTACCGAAAGTTGATTGAATCACATCATCTATCTGCTCCCTCTTTTTCAAGGTTTCCTGAAATATCAATCTCCCTCTTTTTCCTGCAATAACATTCTCGGAGGAAAAGATCAAGGCAAATAACTCTTCTAATACATACAAAATTCCAATTAAGAAGTTGACCACAAAAAATAATAATAAGAAGAATAATAAATTCTATTATCCATTTTCACAATAATGACAGTGGTATTTACATTAATAAACAATGATATCTCTATTTTCAAAATAACATTATTATTTTATTTATGCAAAATACATAATTAGGATATGAACATATATTCAATACCCACCATTGATTAAAATTTGTTAGTTTACATACCAAATTATTATTTGTTATATCAATTACAAATATATATATAAAGGCATTAGAATATACCTACAATGCATTGGTAGGATAGATGTAACTCTTCATTCCTTCTTTGCATTCTAATAGACCATCGGTATGAATTATGTTTGCACAACTTCATTCTAAGCGGTGTTTGATTTTGTGTGAGTGTCACCTAGGTATGCTTGCACTACGGGAATAGGAGGATCATTTTCACCACTCCCTCAATGTAGGTTATTGAAAAACGTAATGAGTGTTGACCATTGGCTAAGTCATGCCATATTTTATCTTTTCTGCATGGTCCTCTACGAATAATTTAATTTGTTTGACCTCCTGTCAAAGCACTTCATATGCCTCATGTCCTTTTCGTGGAGTGGGTCTATGTGAAATCATTTAATGCTAACAAGCATCCACGTCAATGGTCAATTGTCCCTTGTTCGGAAGCACGCAGACACATATATATGTTCTGATTTTTATTTTTTAATTGTTTGCTCACTAAAAGTGTTGTTGTTGTTGCAAGCAACGACACATGTTTGAATGGTAGTGTACACATGTTTGAATGGTAGTGTTCTCCATATCCAAAGTCTTGAAGAGCAAGGAAAAGCTACGTTTTGACAAGGAAGAAGCGAGGAGGCCATTTGCCACATTGAACGAAGGAATATTTCCCACCAAAAGGTTCAACTTGTGTGTTATCCCAAAAAACACTCTGCCCAACAAACCACTCACCACGCACAATGATTTGCTGCCATCTCCCCACCTTCTCTACTTTTGCTTCTCCATCTACTTCTACATTTGAAAACAACATTGCCCTCTCCATCTCTTTCCCTTTCTCCTACCAATCTACCTGGGAGTATTCCTTTCGACGCAAGGTGGAAAGGATATGATTCTCTCGCCACCTTTAATGGAAGAGTCCAAGCATATTAACAACGCCTACATTTTAATTCTTCTATCTACTGACTGTTCAATTGAATCTTCTCTAAGACTCTTCCTTTTAACCATATCTCTACTTCGAAAGTTGTTTCTCTATCAAAGTATTCAGGGCTTTAGGATCTTCCTTAAGTGGTAAAGCTTTCTTCAAAAGAACATGGCTCTAATACCATGTTATTTTTTAGAGGTCAACTATAAATGTATCTGCATTGCCATGTTTTTGGTATATGTTTTCCAAATGGCAGCGACCTCTTATATATATAAGAAAGTGACTAAAGAATAGACACGTCCCTTCATGGGACATGTTTGTTTGTTAAAATAATTACAATCTTATAATTAATTTTATATATATATGCTACAAATTATCCAATTCAACCTACAAAAGATCAACAATTATTGATGCATATTCATATTTTGTGGATTGGACTTGGGTTGTTTATGCCCTTAGTCACATGATTTGTTGATTTTTCTTCATGTAGAAGGGATGAGATGTTGTTACCAGGTACAATCGTGGTGGAGGATTGTGGTTGACTATTTTATATTGACGGGTTGGACACTTTGAGATTTAGATGTTCAGTTATGGATGTGATCATGGTGTCATGGATTTTGGCATAACATGATTGGATATACAAGTACATCCTTGATTTTCATTGGTTTGGATTCTTGATTTGGTTACGGTGGTATAGCTTCTTGGTTGAGGAGCATGGTTATTTGATTTTCTTTTAAGGAGCTCATGATATGCACTTTGAGTTCTTTGCTGGTTTGATGTCTTGGTTGATTTTCTTGAATAGAGGGTGTTTTTCATCATGATGTCATGGATAGCTTGGATTCTAGATTTAGTGGGAGCTTGTGACTATGAAGAGGTAGCAGTGCAGGATTGATTCCTGGTTTGGTTCTATCTTCTTGGTTTGTAGATCTTGGTTTCACTTGGTACAAACACTTTGGTTGTGTAAGTGTAGACTAGGAGGATCTTCATGTAGGCGATGGATTTTATGATGCCATGGGTGACTCGGTACCATGTTTGAGTGGGAGTTATTGGCATTGATATATTTATTGAGTGTTTCCAGATGTTGGAAGATGTCTTAAATCTTGTTTCTACAAAAGCTTCTTTGACATTTGCATGGCGCTCTTGGTTCTTCATGGTGTGTGGAGATAGGTTTTCATGGTGTATGAAGATGGTTGCATCTTGAGGACTCATGGGGTTCTTGGTAAAGGTGTGGTTTATGCTTTCATTTGATATGTTATCCTTGGTGTTAGGATGGTTTCATTATTATGTCATGGTATACTCTTGATACACATTTAGAGTTTTGACATGTTATGGTATGTTCATATGGACCATGTTATCTCTTTGGTTAAGATGGTTCAGATCATGCTGACATGTTTATGTTCCTAAGGCCATGGTTAGAACTTTGACATTGATCTTGGTTTAATTTCTCGGTATTGAGTACATTGATCATTTGCTAGATACTTCATGATATTGCTATGTTGCATTTAGAGTTGGCATGGATTGATTGGTTACAAGTGCTCATGGATACCTAGAGACGGTGGTGATGTTAATTTCTCTTGGATTAGAGAAGTATTTGTTGGGACAGTTGCTGGTTTCAATAGGATGTTCGAGGCACATTCACCTAGTATGGACTTGAGAGGAGATTGTTCTTAGATTAGTCTTTGTTGGAGACTTGGGTACCTTGATGAGAATTCTTATTCCCCACTCTTGGTCTACTTGGTGGTTTACTACTTGAGAGGTATAGCCCATTATTTCTCTCAGGTGCATTATATTTATACTTTTCTTTCATTGATGTGGATCTTGAGCTATGGTACATGAGTTAGTTTTGGAAGGTTCATTTGAAAGATGGTTTAGCATTGGTTATCTTCTTGTACAAATGTTATTATGTTCTTTAAGTTTGGGAGATGGTTTTATATTGGACATATCCCTTAGATTAGGAATGGTTATTCCTTGAGTTAGGAATGGTTTATGAGTTTGATCTTCTTGTGAGAGGCTTACATTCATTATTAGCTATATGCTATGGTTTGGGTGTTGTTGTGGCTTCTTGGTTGGGGTTTTATGAAGATCTTACTTGGCACAGTTTACATCTAGAGATGTGTATAGAAAGACATGATACAGGTTATGATTTGCATGATTTCTCTTTGGTCTTGGTTATCTTTCTAAATGTTTGGTTTCACTTGCATTGAATTTGAGATTGGCTAGATATTTTGATCACTGGCTTCTGTTCATGTATATCATGTGAGAGATGACATGGTTATTCCTTTATCTATTTCCTTTATTTTTGTATAGAACTTGGGAGAGTGTTGGAGACTTGTTATGAGAGTTGTTCTTGTAGGTTATTGGTTTATATATGTTGTGGATGTCCTTGACACTCACTACATGGATTCACTTCTTTGAGATGTTGTGAGTGGATTAGTTACAGATTTGACATTATCTTTTGCAGTGGGAGCTTCTTGGTATATATGTGGCAAGTATAGCTCTTGAGGCTTGTGATTGTAGGTTATAGATTGGATATGTTGTTGATGTGAGATTCACCTGGTATACCTTTGGAGGTATGGATAGTTGGATGGATTTGGCACGTGTTGTGGGTGTTATTTAAGGCCCCGTTTGTTTGCTGGAATTAACCTGGAATAGAGAAACGAGAATAGGAAAATTGGAATAAATCTATTCCAATTTTGGCCCAAAATGAGAATAAATCGAATTCCAAAAAAAAATTAGAATTCGATTTATTCTCATTTTGGGCCAAAATTGGAATAGATTTATTCCAATTTTCCTATTCCTGTTTCCCTATTCCAGGTTAATTCCAGCAAACAAACAGGGCCTAAGTTATGAATTTTGACAACTACAAATACATGCAATTACCTTTGGATCAGATGTTTGTGCTTGACATTTCAGTTGTTACAAGATTTTATGATTCTTATGTGACAAGTTGGGTGGCTTTCTCTTTGGATGGCTCCTATGTATGTCTGGTGGCAATGGCATAATAGGAGGTGGGATCATTCATGTTCGAAATGACAGACACTATGATTTTACTGAGGGTACCAGGATGGAGCACATAGTGTACTTTGATTCATGATGGTGGATGTGCTAGGAGGGATTGTTTCCTTGTTTATTTATGTGGCTACGGGTTGACCCTATGCAATGTATACAAGTGGGAGATTGTTGAGATTATAGGTGTTGCACACATTGCATAATATTGTTGTATTATTTTATTTTATTATGTAATGTTGCACCTAGGAGCACCTAGATAGACATTAAACATGGAGAGATTCCCATGTAATATTCTTGATGAGTTGTATTATTTGATGTAATTATTTAATATTGGTGAAAAGAATTAAATGTCTAATATTAAATGTGGGGTCAATGAGTTAGGTAGCACGTGGTTTTGTGGGATCTTGCTAATCAACCACAAGGGTAGTATGAGAAAGGGAACAGAAAGGCGAAAAGGAAAGTCGAGCAAGACAAGGTTTGACAGGTTAGCCAAGGGAGCATTTGTGAAGGTTGAAAGCATAGTTGGAAAAATCGAACTCAGCAACAACTCATCAGGCCCCCTAAAAGTTTATTCGGGAAAAAATCGATCATTTTTTAAAAAACTTTGAAAAACTCAAGAACCTAAAAAAGCCGCTAAAATTTAATTCAAAATACATTTTTTTGCAAATTTCAATGAGAACATGCATCTAATGAGTTAATTAAAGAGAACACAAAAGAAACAAGCAGAGTTTAGATATATATAAATGCATAGTGGGTACAAAATCGCATTCTCATGAGGAATGTTGATGGCGAGAAGCAAAATAGTAAATAGTTTCTATCAAACTAGAAATCTAGAATGTTTTTTCCTATATCGCAGGAACTCACACACGGCCGAGTTTTTAGTGAAAAATCGCGAGTTTTTGGGGCCGGCCAATTTATGGAATCCATGATTTTTTCTAAGAAAAACTTGGCCAACAAAGAAACTCGGCAATTTGTATCTAATCACAAATTAAACTACGATTTTTACAACTATGGTTGAAAGCATGGCATGAGATGTTTGGATTCATGCTTGTTCACATGGATTTCTTGGTTGTAGCCATGGCTTTGAAGGCTTCCATGGTTGTATTCCAATGGTTTTTTGTTGAATAATACATGGTGATGGATACTTTTGGAGGCTGGGTTTTTCCCTCAATGAGAGTTTTCCAAGACATATCTTGTCACATTTTTGTGGGTATGTTCTCTATTCTCTTGTATGTGGATTTCAATTATATATTTATATCAAATCTATTATGGGTTATGTGGAAATGAAAAAATATTTCTTGTTGCAAATTTCCTAACATTCACTAGGTATCATCCAAAAGTTTCCCCTCACACTTTGCTTGTTCCAAAAGTCTTTACAATTTGACACTCCTATGTAGATTTGCCTCCAACCTACATCTCATACGGTTCAATACTCCCTTTCTAATTTGCCTCCAGTCTATGATTCATACTTCCATACGGTTCAAAACTCCCTTTCTGATTTTCCTTAACCGTACAATTTGGTGCATGTTCATTCACCCCATAATTTCTTCATCCACTGCCCTTTCCTTTGTCATTGATCTACCTTCTTCATGCTTGTCACTTTCTTTCAGTGTGGTTGCCTTCTTAAAAGATCTCCCTTCTAGGGTTACAGTTGGCCCTTTACTTTTATTATTGTCTCCTCATGTTTATCCCCGTTCCCCTCTATTTCTCAAATTTCCAACATGTGGCAACTAGGTTTGAATACCTCATAATCCTCTATTTTCCAGTGGAACAACCCGTTAAGCAAAATGGTTTTATTTTCTAAGCAACTTCCCAATCTTGTGATGCCCTTGTCATCTGGCTCCATCCCCCAATTCTTATCGTACTCCCCCTGCAATTCGAAGTCGGATGCCAACTCTTGGCTTACTGTTTAGCTTCTAAGGTCAATGATGTATATCTTCCCTTCACTCTTAATAGATAGCATGTTCTTTTTCCAGTTATGGTTGGCTTTTGCTGTGATGAGCCAACCTCTGCCAAAGAGAGTGTTGAATTCCTTTTTCTCCAAAGTAATGACCACGAAGTAAAGAAAAAATTGTTGTGTTCCCAAGATCACTTTCTACACCATGAGTGTCCCTAGTAGCTTTATGTCATGTTGGTCTACTCCTACGAATTGGAATGTTGGCGGCCAAAGTATCAATTTGCCCAGTGTCTTCCATGTCTCTTTGAGGAGTACATGTACTCCTGATCCTCCTCCATCTACGATGGTATTGGTGAGTGTGTGTCCTATGATCTCCATTTCTACTAGAGCAGGGGTCCTTCCTACCCCAACTGTAAGCAACATTGGTTCCATTGGGTGGGGTCTTCTTGGGCATTTCTCCTCCCACCTCCGTCATCTGTGTTGTTGTCCTTCCCCTAGTTTCCCTTGGTATCTTCCATGTTGGAAATAAAAACTTTCGATTGCAACAATGTTTCCAGTAGGTCTGTCACTTGTACTGGTATAGTGGCCTACAACATTTGTTTTATGATGTTAGCCTCAAATGTTGCCCAAATTGGGGTACTTGTGGCAACTAGGTTTGTGTGTGTTCTTTTCCCATTGCCATCTCTATTTCCCTTCTAGCCTCCTTTAGCCTTTCCTTCTCTATGTGTGGATCTGGGTATGGCTTTCTTGGTTTGGGATCTAATGATTGCTTAAACTTTCTCTACCGGATTTGTTACTGCTACCAAGTTCACGACCTTCAAGTTATTACAGTCAACATCTTCATGGTTCCCCAGACCACAACATATTGTTGCCACCTTGATTGCTTTGGCATTCCCATGTGAAGTGGCTCTATTCACTGCCTTCTACATTGTATCATTGGCTGCCCCTTTGCGTACTCAATGTGGCTTTGTGGCGTATTGTTATTATTTTTGCCTCCACGCTTATTGTTTTGGTAGCCTCCTTGGGAGGTATTCAAGGTGGTGTTTTTTGGTGGCATGGTATGTTGGCCTATTTGGCTGTTAAGAGAACTTGGTAACTTCTTACTTTTAAATTGTATGTGCACTCTTTGATCGAGTGTCCCAGTACTTGATAGATGTTGCTAAATGATTTTTTCAAACAATTGGCTCTTGTATGCCCCTAATTTCTACATTTCATACATTACAGTTCTTTGTTTTCTTTGACCTATTTTTTCCTCCTTGTTTCCTTCATCATCTGCATCATGTCTTTGTGCAGTGCTTGGATTGTTCGAGATTCCCCTTTGTTGTCTTCATCGTTGTTGTCGTCGCTTACTTTCTTTTTATTTCTTGACGTCTTGTTCTCATTTTCAATATCCATTGCCCGATCGTAGACCTCCTTATGTGGAGGGAGGCACCACCTTCATTTTCTTCCGAATTAAAGGAGTTAGGCCTTCTATGAACCATCACTTTTCTAATCCATCTACTGGTTGATTTTCTAGCTTGCCTATTAACTCCTTCAACCTACAGTCATAGGCCTAGACAATCTCATTCTTTCCTTGGTGTGTATTGTGTATTGTATATTTTGGCTACTACCACATTGTCATCCAATAACAACCTAAACTCTGTCTTAAAGGCTCTTTTCAGATTGTTCCAAGTTGTCCTCTAGGTGGCAGGAAGGTCAGTTACCAATCAATCGCCATACCTTAGAGGGTGGTTGGAAAGGCCTTTAACCAATAATCTTCGTCTTCTTGCCCAATTGCCTCTCAAATAGTCACATGTCTTGCAATGCCTTGCCTAATCTTCTGACCTATCACCACAAAACTTGGGAAGTTTTTGTTTGTTCTAAGTGTTTGACATCTTTCTCCCTTGATTAGTGCCCTGTGCGTTCTAGAAGCTAAGTGGGTTGGCTATTCCTCCATCGCTCGCTTTCTTTTTATTTTTTGACGTCTTGTTCCCACTTTCAATATCCATTGCCTAATCACAGACCTCCTTATATACGTGGAGGTGTTAAGATTATAGCTACAGTCAAATTGATTTAATCATAAGATACAATGTTGATATATATATATATAATACACATGTTATATTGTGATTTATATTATTAATATATATTAACTAATAATGATTAATCATAGAGATGTGTCTCTTCATGAGACATGTCTCCTACTCTTATAAGAGATTGGGATCTGCATTTGGAACATACCTATAACAATGGCAGTGTAATTACATTTGCAGAAACCAATCCATGTTACTCAACATGGTATCACAGCCAACTGCAAATGTAACAAAGAAGAGTACAAAGGATTATTGGAGAAAAAACAATAATAACTTGCAAACAAGTATAATATATTTTTGATATGTAATGTTGAAGGTGAGTTAAAAGTATCGAGAGAACTACAAAAGGAGATCGCAATTATATAGAAGACATCTCGTATTAAGAAACCACAGTATGTATTTAAAAAGATCGCAGCTCATAATAGGGATAACGGTTTAACATAAAGACTAGAATTCAAATGATTACAAAATTGGCAAGTGGGGGAAGTCATGATGAACAGCAATGATACATCTCCTGGGAAGACCAACGACCAATATCGGCCATTCCAAAATCTTCTCCACTCCTAATTGTATTGATTTAACGAAGTCAATACAGGCTCACAAGGATTACTAGATGACGAGATAAAAATGCATTGAAGATTATTGTGTAAAGAACTTGAGCATATAAGCACCAAAGAAGAGGTTGATAACTGAAGACAGACGAAGTAGTTGTAACATAGAAACTAGTGCCAAAACACGAGCACATATCAAAGAGGGAGATAAGAATATAAAATGAGCAACTAATTTGGTGATTAGAATGAATCTGTGCAATTGTGTGGCAAGGATACAATAGAGTATTCAATACTCCTACGTCACTTGAGAGCATTAATATTTGCCCATGAAATACAAGCACATAGCAAGTGCAGACCAATTGGAAGAACTTGTGGGCCACACATTGCTTACATGGCATCTACACAACACTGCATACTAAGACAAAGGAACATGGAGCCGAAAGAGAGAATATAGCCGCACACCAGTCACAGTATCAAGATCGCCAACGTAGCAAGGTCATCAAACCCCATCGCATAGAAAGCATACGTTCAAGTCAATATAACCACACTCAAAGGAAAAAGGAAAGGGAATTCACTTAAGTCTCAAATCTAGTATCTTCCATTTGCCAAACTAAAAGAACAAGGAAGTTAACTAGCAATGTCAACCAATAAGGAGGAAACATTATAACCTTGATCAAATCAATTATTCATGAAGAGGATATATTATCAGATATGATCTATGTGTAGCAATGTTGATTGATTGGCTGACAAGGCATATGCAATGAAAGAAATGTAACAACATTGAGGCCTTTTGATAAGTATCTGTTTGGAGATACAAAATAGCAATATGAATTATGCTAACTAACTATACGGGAAGTTACGACCTTAGGTCATTACCTGACATATAATGAATACACCATAATGACTGTGGACAAAATATTGATCACTTAATAAGCACTAATCGTCGAGTATTAAGAGTATCATTACTAAGCATCATTTATTAATTATTAGGAGATGTAGTATCAATTAAACACATGCAAGATGATGATTGCACTTTGTATCTGATATGCCCGCAAGTAAGTGATGTTATCAATATTCAACAATATTAAATATTATCAAGGTGAAGAGATACAATATCAATCAATGGTCAATGATTGCAAATGAAGAGGAATGTTTAAAGCAGCAACCTACAAAGAGACTAAATTGATTATGCATCATAGGATTATGCAAACCAATTTGGATTAGAATAATTAGTTATTGAAGGAAGGTGATGACATGAGGTATGTCCCTTACTACATGTCTTATCACTCCAAAGCACACGATAGATATAAGAAGACAGTCTCTAATCACTCAGGGATTGTTGAATGGGGAATTACAGATGATATGCAGTAGATCAACAAGTCCATAATTGATCAGCTGACAAGGTGAAACAAAAAATTAGTAAGCTACAATACATCTATGTATAAATAAATATTATTGATAGAATATTACATCTAAATGCCTATTTGTATGTGCTTTATCCATTAATTTGTTAGATGATTTATATGATTACTTATTTAGCCTTATAGTCTCTCTCTGTTGTATTTCTATGTGACTTTTATGTACTATAAGAATTATGTTCCTTGATCTTTTCCTTTGAGAATGTTATTACAGGAAGAAGGAGATTGAAATCTAAAGGGGGCTTGACATTTTGTTTGAGGCAACCTTAAAAGAGAGGGAGCATATAGAGGATATGATTCAGTCAACCTTTGGTGATCTTGATCATATTAATTCAGAGGGAGTAAACCACTTTGTGATAGATTCACTAATGATATAAATTTGGAATACACAAATTGCAAGATGTGTGTAATATAGGTTTAATCAAAAGATCAAACAAATACCTTTTCATGAACAAAGGAAATTTGAGTTGTTGTGAGATGTTAATGAAGCTTTTTAGAATTCATTTGAACCATCTACGAGTCTGTCTTTGATGAATGAAACTCAACATATGAGTTGTAGATTCATACATGTGGCACAATTATACTCAATTAAGATATTGGCATATTGTGGACGTGTTTGAGAAAATGGAAGGACATGCTCGCTTATACTGTTAAGTTAAATGAATGTTTGGACCTTTAATGGATGAAAAGAGCAAGTTGGAACTTAGAAAGGAGTTGTCATATTTGATACAAAATGGTTCAACAATATAAGAATGAGTGGAAATTTTACATTGTGGGGGGAATAATAGTCAATGTTCCATTGCCTTATTTAGACAGATGTTTCATTCTCAAATAATCTAAAAAGACAATTTCTGAATCTTCATGTGTAGATAAGTATTCTTATCTTTTACATTTATCTACTCTTTGTAGTCTCTCTCTTATTTGTAATTCTATATATACTATAAGGGTTATTTGCCTTGATCTTTTCCTTTATGTTTGAGGATATTGTTACGGGAAAAGAAGGTTGGTACTTTAAGTAAGCATCTTTGATGATTGAGATTATGAGTCTTCTACATTAAGAGGAAGTATGACACTTCTTCTAAAGCAACGCAAGAGCTTAGAAGATTGATACTCAGGGATTCTAGAAATACATATATGTGACTGCATGATTTTGATGGGCCTACTCCTATGTATATCATGACTTATCACCAGAAAATTAGATATCAAATTCATAGTGAGTTTGACAAGAATCCTTGGCGAAGAGAGTCTCTAAGGGAGTAACTACTGGACCTCACTTCCCAGGATCATTGTTTAGAGGGAGAATTTTTGAGGTGCAATCCTTTGTGAATGATATCTTCTCTATGAGGAGAAGTTCTAAGTGAAACTCCTTATAATGCATTCTTCTTTGTGAGAGAAAATTAAGGTGAAAGCCTTTGTACTACCCTCTGACTGGGTTCATGGTGGTTATTATTTCACATATGACATGTAATGAAAGGTGACAATCTTTCATTGACATATATAAACAAAAGGTAACCATTGTAAGGTGAGGATCATATAAATGGTAGACCTGTTATCATGACAAACTTCATTAAGTTGTTGTCCCAAAGTGTTGGAAGTCATGATAATGAATGTATCAACCAGAAGGTCATTATTGTAAGGTGGTGACTTTATCAATAGTTGATCTATCTCCTAACACCAAAATGTGTTGGAGCAAGTGTTATTATGGTTCTTCAGGCCGGATTTCGTCGGACACCTTGATAACCAACTCTTCATGGTTCTTCAAACTAGATTTTGCTGGACACCATGAAAATCAATTGTTATTGTTCTTCGGGCCGAATCTTGCCGAACACCATGAAAATCAATTGTTATGGTTCTTCAGGCCGGATCTTGCCATACACCATAACTTAAATCTGTCATAGACCACACTTAAGGTGGTGTTCAAGTCTTGTATTATAATTGCTTCAATTCTATTTTGCTAAAGAGGGAGTGTTGAGAAATTTAGCCTTATAGTGAATTGAATATCACACTAAAATGATATCTCTTCATATACTTGAGAACATAATGTGTTCTACAAATCCTCCCTAGCTAAGAGGGAGTGTTAAGATTATAGCTATAGTCGGAATGATTTAAGATACAATGTTGATATATATATCATATATATAATATTATATTTATACTATATTATAATATATTATATTATATATATATATATATATATAATACATATGTTATATTTTGATTTATATTATTAATATATACTAACTAATAATGATTAATCATGGAGACATGTCTCCTACTCTTATATTTATAAGAAATTAGGATCTACATTTGGAACATACCTATAACAATGGCAATGTAATTACATTTGCAAAAACCGATCCATGTTACTCAACAAGAGGGAGGCACCACCTTCATTTTCTTCTCACCACAAACTTGGGAAGTTTCTGATTGTTTAGGGTGTTTGACATCTTTCTCCCTTGGTTGGTGCCCTGTGCGTTCTAGTTTAAGTGGGTCAGCTATACCTCCGTTGCTTACGTTCTTTTTATTTCTTGACATCTTGTGCTCACTTTCAACATCCATTGCCCAATCACAGACCACCTTATATATGTGGAGGGAGGCACCACCTTCATTTTCTTCCCATTGAAAAGAGTTAGGCCTTCTATGAACCATCTCTTTTTTAATCCATCTATTGGTTGATTTTCCAGCTTGCCTATTAACTCCTTCAGCCTATGGTAGGCCCGGACAATCTCGTTCTTTCCTTAGTGTGTATTGTGTATTGTATATTTCAGCTACAACCCGTCATCCAATAACAACCTGAACTCTGCTTTAAAGTCTATTTTCAGATTGGTTCAGGTTGTCCTCTAGGTGGCTGGAAGGTCACTTACCAATCAATCGCCATACCTCGAAGGATGGTCGAAAAGGCCTTCAACCAATAATCCTCGTCCACTTGCCCAGTTGCCTCCCAAATAGTCACAAATGTCTTGCAATGCCTTGCAAGATCTTCTAACCCGTCACCACAAAACTTGGGAATTTTCTATTTGTTCAAGGTGTTTGACATCTTTCTCCCTTGATTGGTGCCTTGTGTGTTCTAGAAGTTAAGTGGGTCGGTTATTCCTCTGTGCGCCCCCCCCCCCTAGTACTGCTTTGATAAATTCACACTGGCATGAGACATCCCTTCTCTCACCTTCGTCGTATGTACCTTAGTAGTATTAATACTCCCTCCTTCCCTACTTCATTAGGTATCAAGAGCCCTCTTATACGGTGTATCGTATTCTCGAATAGGTTGGCTACCTCTCCTTCCAGTTTCTTCACTATCCTTTGTGAAGTACAACGATGGCGTTGTTGCACCAAACTCACTTCCCCAACAATCTATGTCTCCCTTGTTTGGGGCATGTAATAGCAACTCAGCCTTGGCAACAGTTGCAAGTGGCAACTCCTCTGCATAGTTCTCACTTCATTTGTCAGAGCTAAAGGACCCTTCTATTTGTTGCTAGATTCATAGGGATCGTCCGACTTCTGCATTGTTTCACTCAGGTTGTGTCTCCCTCTTATGACACCTTTGCATTTCGTCCTTATTCAACAAAAGGGACATTAACTGTTGTAGTTACTGCACTTGTTTGTGTCATGAACCTCCTCTCATTAGTTCCTTTCTTGGTAACATTGAAGTATTTGTTGTCTACGTTGTTCTCTTTGGGTTGCTTCCTACTATCCTTCTACTTCCACCAGCCTGTGTGCCAATAACCTCGAAAGGATTCCCATGAGATCATACACCGCCTCGTTCATCGTGAGTTTGGCATGTACCATACCAGTGGGGAGAGCCCTCTTCTTTGCCTCCCGTTGTACATACTAGCCTACCGCTACGTCCCACACCTGAACAAGGTCTTGTGTCAATTGATCCTCCCTGGTCACTTCTTCCACCTCAACATTACTATCGATTATCAATACTTGTTGGTTGAAAGTGCAACCCATTATGCCTTCATCCTTCCACCTATCATTGTGCCAACCTCTAGGTTCAAACTTTCGGCAACGGGGCCAGAAATGTTGTGCACCAAATATGGAAGTGTTATTGCCACAGTAACCCTTAATAATATTACACAACAAAGTACCTTAAGAATAGAATGACAAGAAAGAAGTAACCATATAACACATTCGAATGGTAGAATATTATTCTCATTGATTGTGCCAGAGTCTTACACTAAATCTAAGCATAATAGTTCCAACATTTACCATGTCCTCACATGTCCCTGATTCCATACAAATAGACTCGACATGGTTAAGTCTCCAACTGTGACCAGCTGACAACACAACTGACACTCCTTCGAAACAATGTTGTATTAACTAACAAAAGTCTTATTACCTATTCATGGCATAATTGTCGATTACAAAAGTCTTATTACCTATTCACATACAGCTTTTGGTATAGAAATTAGTTAAAAACAAATGGTCTCTAGCATTTTCTAACTATCATATGGTAGTGCCCCTAATTTGAGCCAAGTTTTTGCACGCTTTTCCTTTCCCACTGATAAAATTTGTCAAACAGTTTTGCTTGACAATGTGATGTATTGTTTTGTTTTTAGCAATGATAATGAAATGTATTTGAGCAGATGTAATTGAGCAGGGGTAAGTAGACAATTTTGAACTGAAACAAGACTATTTCTTAATTTGCAACAGCTATAGAAGTTTACAAAATATATATTTTCTGACCTGTTAAAACCAAATTAGCTTAGATGAATAGCAGAAGAAGCATATACAGACTAAAGCGTCCAAAAGCAAATAGATGCACATTAACCTTGCCAGAGGTTTTACCGAATCGATCCTCAACCAATTGAGATATGAAGTTCATCCACACGATTCCTTCTCAAGACCAATTGCTCGAGCTAAGAGCTCACAATCATCACGAGATTGCTTTGATCTGTCTCTTATCACTGTGCTCTGTTTCTAATCATAGAGCTCATGTCTAGCATAAGGTTTAACCAAAGCACATTCTTCACGTCAAATATTGGTCATTAATGTCAAAGCTAGTCAACAACTTTCTTAATTAGTGGCAATAATATTTTATGTGAGTATCGTTTGCTGAAATAAACATCATTTGCTAGACATGAGATTTAGTGATGCGATCTGGTATTATTCTTGGCATATCGTGGATGCACTTTTAGACTTCGATACTCTATATTTTGACAGTTTAAGACTTTGATTCTTGATGGCTCATTGATTTATTTTGTAACGTCTCCTTTCTGAAATAGGATTTAATAATAAAGTGGGTTTTCCATCAAAAATTTCAAATTCATGGCCATCTTGGGATTCCCTAGATATGAGTTTAACTTCCCATGCTAATTTTACATGAATCCCAGCTTTGAGGATGGCAAAAGTAATTTTTTCAGCATTTGAGAAACTGTTAACAATAAAATATCTTTCTAGCTTGGATAAGCCCAATCATCAAGACCATTGGAATCAATTTTCCCTTGAAGCACTGGAATATCAAAATGAACCCTAAACCCTGAAACCTTAACTTAGTTAATTTCATAAGAGATATGCACTATCATGATCTCCATAGACATCATCCATATGAAATTCATCATGATAGCAAATTAAACTATTGTTAAGATTGTCACCTTACAATAGTAACCAAAATCAAATATCAATGAAAGATTGTCACCTTCCATGATGTTTCTACAAAATCATGAAGTAACTCACATGATAAGAAAAGAGTATACACAAATATCTTTTAAAATTAAAAATTAACTGAGACTCAACCTCAAAAAATATAATTACATTTTTATCATACCAAGTTTACCTCTAAAGTGATCCACTTTTAATTTCGAGGGGGGCTTGAAAGAATATCAGTAGTTTGCTCATCTCTACTAATGTGCCTCATTTGTATGACATTTTTTTCCCACCGTGTCCTTGATATAATGATAGGGGATTTCAATGTGTTTCAATCTATTATGAAATACAGGATTCATTGAAAATTTTATACAACTTTGATCATCACAATGTATAATAGTGGGGTCCATGGATTGTCCAAATAACTCTACCAGTAGTTTCCTCAATCATACTGCTTCTCGAACTCCCATTGATGTTGCCATGTACTCAGCTTCCATAGAACTCTGTGCAACTAAAGATTGCATTCTGTTGAACCAAGATATCATAGCAGATCCTAAGCTGAAACAGCACCCCGAGGTACTTTATCGATCAACAACATTACCAGCCCAATCTAAGTCAGAATATCCATGTAGACATATATCTACATTATCATATTTTAATCCTAATCCAATAGTTCCACGTAGATACCTCATGATATGTTTTGTTGCTACAAGGTGTATTTCCTCATTTCACACATGAAAGCGTTTATTGAATAACAAATGTTTGGCCTAGTAATCACCAAATACATCAAGGATCCAATTATTTGTCGATAGAGAGTTGGATCAGCTAATTCTGACTCGGAGGCTGCATCCTTTAGTTTATGCAGATTTTTTTTCCATGGACATAGACATAGGTTTGTTGTCCATCATTCCAAATCTATTTAAATTATCAATAGTGTATTTACCTTGATTTAGAATGATACAGTTGTCTTCTTTCAAGTAATGCAAGAGACCCAAATCCTTCATATCAAGTTCAGAAGGAAGACATTGTTTGCATTTCATGATGAGATGATCTTCACCTATGATTAGTAATTCATCAACATAAAGAACGAGGATTAACATGTCACCATTTGTTACCTTGAAGTAGAGGTTAGGATCTGCTTCTTTCTTGGAGAATCTCAACTTGGTAAGGTAACTGTCTATCCATTCATATCAGGCTCTAAGTGCTTGTTTTAGCACCGATTTGTTTGGTTTTTCTGGGTTGTTCTCCTCAAACCCTTAGAGAATGTTGTTATTTATGGTTACTGCTTGCTTCAATTTCAATCATCACCCTTCAGCTTCAGCTATGTTTTGACATGTTCGATTTCCTTTTCCAGTGTCTTCGTGAATTTTACAGAAAATGACTGGTATTATGTAATATTTGCACTGCAGTAATAAAGTGACGTCTAATTATTTGCTTAAGCGTTTACATCACGAGCATTTTTTAAATGAAGGCTTAACAGGCCATCACTTGGAAACTCCAGTTGTATAGCCAGCTTAAAGAACACCTGAAACAACTTCAAAAAACACCACAAAATCTCTACAAATATCAAAGAATGAATCTAGAAACAAAGCTAGATATCAACAATCAAAATACATTTGAATATTTTAATTTCTTTTGTAGAAGCCTGAATCCCAAACTCCGTGAAAGACAATGTATTTCCTGAGTGAAAATACCAGACCAGAACAGAATTATCGTTCACCACAGGAACCTGACAAGGTTGACGAAGGTTTTAGTCCTCGACAACACCTAGATGAATTCTTTTGTTTATTTTGACAGCACCTCCTTGAGTCTGTAAACTCTAAGTCTATGAAATGACAATCAAAGTCCAATTGGTGGAGTTCAAAAGGAAATAAGGCATTTGAAATTTCAAATATTCTGTTTTCCCTTGAAAATGCCCCAATACTCCAAAAGAAAAGACACATATACCTTTTCCAATGTAGGCTCAACTGGTCCTCATGATCATCCACACACTATCTCCAATGAACCTGGCAAGGTTGACAAAAGTTTTAGTCATCAACAACACCTAGACGAATTCTTTTGTTTATTTTGACAGCACCTCCTTGAGTGTGTAATAAGTCTATGAAATGACAGTCATTGTCCAATTGGTGGAGTTCAAAAGGAAATAAGGCATTTAAAATTTCAAATATTCTGTTTTCGCTTGAAACCACCCCAATACTCCAAAAGAAAACACGTTTACCATTCCCAATGTAGGCTCAACTGGTCATAATGATCATCCACACACTATCTCCAATAAGCACACTTTACAATCCTCAAGTGCATCAATCTAGAGCATTAACCCAATCAGCCAGTGACCACCACTCTGTCACTTCTGCTGAAGCTCAACCACTGAAACTCTGGAGTCTGATACTTCACGTGTTCCATTCCTTAACTTCCAAACTGCAAGCCATAACTCTCAAGTGCAGCAGAATAGTGCAACTAGGTACTCATACCAGATCTGGCCAATAGGCCTCAAAAACATCTCACATACCTTTCCAAATCACCCTAAACAATTGGAATAGATGCAAGATGACATTACAAACATTTTGCAGCAGATCTCATCAATGTGACTTGTCACTACTCTTCCAAAGCTCAAATGCTCAGACATAGACATGACAGTACTTGCACTCCTCCGAATATCTTGCACTCTTTTGGATGCCTTGACATCAATGACAGAACTGACCAGCACCTTTGGCATTACTGACAACCTTTGTCCAGCACATATCAATCACCAAACTTCACTCATATTGCACATTATAATTGACCCACCTGTGGTAGAGTAAATAGAATAGGGAGCTAGGGGACTTAACAGGAGTAGCACAAATAGTATGTAGGACTTTAAGAATCATGCTTGAAACTTTACTGCAGACCTAGATCAAACACTCAGGAACATGTACCTACCTGACTTTGGCCCTTTTGTTTCAAAATTTCAATCTAAGACATCAACCATTTGAATGCCAACTCTCTGTTCAAAAGAGCGAACATTGTACCAAACCATCAATAAGTTCCCTTTAGTTAAGTATCTCATTTCCATGACTCTTGTTTATGCTCGTTATTTATGCCGGTTGACATGTTTCTTTATTCACTGTGTTATATGATTAGTCATTTTTAATATCCTAATACATGTTACCGCTTATACAGTTTCTCCTTTGAGCGTAAGGTAATGAAGAGCTACTTCATTACATATTTAGGAGCTTGTTTAGTAGAATCATCTCTCTAGCAATATAGCAAAAATAAGTAACTAAAAAGTTAAAAATCTTAAGTTGGTTTAACAAGAAAGTATGGATCCAAAAAACTACAAAATTAGGCCGACATGGTGAACAGTAATATAAATACTGTGTAATAAATATATGAGGCTTTATGGCCGAAAGGTGGTTTGGAATTTGCTTGACCACTCTGGTTTTCACTGAAGAGTCTGGTCCAGTGACCTCTTAAACTGCTAATTTACTTGAAGCATTTATAATAAGCAGATAAGGGGAATTCCTGAGACATCAAGGAAAGGCTATTTAATAGGTCATATCAAACATACCTTATAATAATAGATTGATTTACGCCATCTGCACAAATCCATGACCAAAAACAACAGAAAAATATTGAATAAGTATCTAAGACAAAATAAAGCATGCCTGAAAGGGCAGTAATTGCTCAAGGTTAAATGAAAATTGTTGTATCAGTCTAGGATTTTAGAGACAATTGTATGGATGTTTTCACTTACCCCTCATCATTGCTCCAAAAGCAGCATCTGCCATCATGTATACGTGAGGATTCTCGGTAAGTTTAAGTCTGTATTCCCTGATAAACTCCTTCCCATAGAGACATACATCTTTGAACGGATTTATTGCGACCAAAACTGGTCCTGCCTTAGTCTGCAATCTCAAAAGTGAATGCATAAACAAAACAGTTGAGATATAAAAAATTGAACAAATAAGCATAGAAAGTCTTACTGTACGCATATTGCTCACTCACATAAATCATATCTTGAGCATAACGGTACTGAAGATTATGCAGGACGGATGGCTCATTCAAGTAACTCAATTGTATCAAATCATCCACACCTTCTAGAATGTCTGGATTTGCAGGTAATAACTTGTCAGCTGCTATCTTGACAATCTGCACATAGAGGTGATCAAGAAAAAGAATGTTAATAATAAAATTAACTCTTAAAATCAAATCAAATCAAATGTTTGAGAGATGCCCACATTGCCATCTAAAAGGAGCACATCAGATTCAGTCTCGGTGCTTAATTGGATCGCTCCTAATTTCCAGTCATTTTCTGAAAGCATGCACCAAACACGAGATTTCTGCAACCAATTCAAACAAATTGTGTTAGAATCAACATTTAAATTTAAGATTAGACTTCTACTAGAATTTACAAGCACTTAGCACCTGTACATACTGCATGAATTACTCTGTGCCTGGTTCCAGAAACCAAGTGTATGCAAACACAAAAGATTTTTACTAACAAAAACCTAATATATAAAGGCAATAATGAAAGGAGCATTAGCCTTGGAGACAAAACACAAAACGAAAAAACCAGTACAAACTCCTGGAGAAAAAAAAATCAAAAATAACAATATTGAAGCACGCAGCAGCAGTATACCCTGTAAGGCTGATTGTGAGAGATGATGATCTAAAGTCCAAGGCTGCCAATTAAGAGAACATTTAGCTACATGATGGTGGTAATGGATTCATTTTCTGTGTATGCAATGGCTGTTACTGAAATGATATGCAAATAAGAGTTTTTGTCATTTATATTCCATGGCTGTGTTTTGACAAATTGCAAGGAGTGAGAAGATTATTAAAAGAACTGTTTGATGCTCTATTGTGACCAACATCCTTTATATGGTCCCAACCAACAAATTTGAAAATTCCAATTTTTCTGCAACAATTAAATTTAAAAAACTAACTGCCCAAGGTGGAAGTTCATTCTCCATGGATGCTTGTCATGCCATAACTTCTGCTATTGCTGCATAACCTTCATGGCCCATTGTGTCTTCAGTCTACGCCCGTCCAACTTGTTGAGGGTAACAATGCATCTGTTCAAGCTTTTGGCATCACCAAGACAGTTCTTGAAAGCAATGCAAAGACTTAAAACCATGTACTTGGTGGGCACCACTACCCTTGCTCATACATTCCTTGAAACAGAGTATGTCCTATTGTCACTTTGTACACCATACCATATGCCCATAGTACAGTCAGTAGTCTCTCCTTTCAGTCTCCCTCTTCAAAATCTTAAGACTTATATATCACCAAGACCAATACCTCATTTGTTGATTTTGCCTAAACATTGGCTCGTGGGTATTACAGATTTGAAGGGGAGTGAAAATTTTTGAACCTAATTGTCATCAATTGGATGACATGGTTCACAAAACGTACCACCCCATTTCACTTGTGCTTTTGCCTAAACATTGGCTCATGGGTAGTATAGACTTGATAGGGTGTGAAAATTTTTGAAGCTGGTTGTCATCAATTGGTTGACATGGTTCACAAAACATTACCCCACTTCACTTGTGATTTGAATTGGAACTTTGTACGTTGTGAAAATCTGCTAATAAATGAATCTCGTTGTACTAATTGGCAGTATTATCAGGCAATGCACTCACCTCCACCCACTTTTTGAGGTACTTCGTCATGACCACAATATATATTCACCTGTGTCTGGCTTACTTTCAATGTTCTAACAAAATCTAAAACCCACCTCTTAAACAATTCCCAGGGATGCGAGGGAAACAGCCATGAAATCATGCTTCAATAATTTTCCAGCTCTTTGACATGTATCATTCTCCTACCCACTCATAGCCATTGATGTGCAATATTGGCAACCACAGCCCTACTAGCAAATAGCTTTAGGTGGTGGCGTCTGGTTCCATTTAGCAACCAGCCAAGCCTTCGTGTGCTTTCTTCAATACTCTTGGGATCTCCCTCGCATGACATATCATTATAGCATGTGTTTGGGACCCATCTTGTAGAGCAGCCCATTGATGAGCTAAAAAGTTTTACTTTGACAACTTTCTCCTATCACGCAGTTGGATCTCCTTTGGAGAGGTCAAGGTGGATAGGTACTCCCTAATGTTTCCATACCATGGTAGAGGTGTTGCAATTTCAAAAAGGTGAGTATATAGAATGTCTTCAATCCCCCTTTTGGCAGCTGCCCTAACTTGACCCAAGACAACTAATCAATAATGATAACATTTTCCTAGTCTTCTGCTAATTGTAAATGTGAACTCTTGTAGAAGGAGCAACCATCTATTCACCTACCTTGGATAACGGGCTTGTCCACAAGGTACATGAGGGTTGGTGATCCACATAGAACGTGAAGGGTGTCGACAGGAAGCAGTTACAAAACTTTTGTGAGCACACTATACCCAATGCCTCCCTCTCAATTGTGTTATAATTACTTTCAACATTTGCAAGTAGGTGGTTGGCAAAAAATACTAGGTGGTCCAGTTCTTCAATGCCCCCTTGCATAAACGTAGCCCCAATTGCGTAGTTAGAGGCATCTATGTGCACATGAAATTCCTTGTTCCAATCTAGGTATGTCATGATAAATGTGTTCACCAATATTGATCTTAGTTCATCAAATGCCTCATTCTACTCACCGCCCCATGTAAACGATCATCCCCTCCTTGTTAGCATGTCGAAGGGATCGAAAATTTGGGCAAAGCTTTTAATGAATCTTCGATAGTATCCAAAATGCCTGTGAAATGATTCAATGTCTATTATATCCTCTGGGGCTTCCATCTAGATGATTATCCCTACCTTGACAGGGTCTCTTTCCACTCCTTCCTTGTAAACTCTGTAGCTGAGAAATTTCCCTTGAGATACCATAAATCTGCACTTCTTGGGGTTCAAGGACAACCTTTCCCTTTGACACCTCTCCATGCATTCACGAAGAGAGGTGAGATGAGTTTCCTACTTGTTGTATTTTGACCAAATGTCCACGAATGCCTTAAAGTTTCCCATCGACATCTTGTAAAAAATGTGTAGTATTAAGCATTAAAATGTAGGCAAGCTATTGCACAAGCCAAATGACCTCTTGTTCTATGTGTACACCCCATCTACCATGAAGATAGTCTTCAATTTGTCCTCCTTTGTAACACTTATTTGATTTTACCTTAAAAATATGTCCATAAAGGAGTAAATTTTGTGGCTTGCAACTTCCTTAAGTATAGTGTAGGTGAACATGATTGAGAAAAGATCCTTAATTGTCACTGCATTTAGGCATCGAAAGTCCACACAGATCCTTATTTTGTTTGCCTTGTTCTTGAGGGATAACGACAATTGTTGAGACCCAATGCCTTGTTTCCATCTTGAATATTATACATGCTTCCAAGAAAAGTTCAATTTCTTTATGGCATTGTGGGACTGTAGTTTTTATTCATTCACTAGGGCCTCTTCTCTACAATTTATGCACCCAATACGAGGGAAATTCTATGTACGCAAAGTTCGAGCGGCATCTCCTTTAGGTCGTTGTATGTCCACACAAAGGTGTACTTGTACTCCATGACTATTTTGAATGCAACTTCCTTCAATACAAGGTTCCAATCATCATCAACTAGGATCTCCTTTGAAATGTCTTCATTGCCAGGATTGCCCTTCTTCGCACTTGGCTCCTTGTATTTTATGGTCTTGTCCCTTTCGAAATGGTGGACAAGTGTCTTGTCCACATGTGCTACTCACTATTTATACTCTTCTACTTTAGGGAAAACCTCTCCTACCTTAGATAACTTCTTTTGTCTCCTTGACCTACAACATGTTGCATTCAACATAAAAAACCATTGAGAGAGCTCATTTCATTTTTGGAGCAATCTTCAAATTCAAGTTTCCCTTTGCCATTAGGTTCCATTGCCTTCATTCATTTGTGCCGAAATCTCCTTCAAATTTTGAGTTTGGGGATGTCAATTCTTCGCTCACCACATAATTCATTTGGTTAATGACGTACTTCTTCCCTTCACTTTCGATGGATAATGTGTTTTGCCCCCAATTGTGTGGTTTGCCTTGGCATTGACCAAGTCACCAACCAATCCCTCCTGAGAAGAGCATCGTACACAATCTCCAACAAGATAACTCCAAAGTCCAAGAAAAAGCATTGTGTCCCACAAGGACCTAAAGGAGATGTCGCTTGAACTTTGCATACATAGAATTTCCCTCGTATTGTGTGCATAAATTGTAGAGAAGAGGCCCTAGTGAATGAATAAAGCATTGTATCCCAATTGTAACCTTTTGTGCCATCAATGTTCCCAAAGACTTATAGCCATGTTGGTTGGCACCTACCAAGTGGAAGGTTGGTAGCCAAAGTGTTGGCTTCCTAAGGCACTTTCGGGTTTCCTTTGGCAACATTGACTCTCGAGACCAACCAATCCCTCTCAAGAAGAGCATTGTATACCTTCATCTCCAATGGGATTAATCCAAAGTCAAAGAAAATGCATTGTGTCCCAATTGTAACCTTTTGTGGTTGGCACCCAAGAAGAGCAACCAATCCATCCTCAAAAGAGCATTGTACACTTTCATCTCCAATGGGATTAACTCAAAGTCCAAGAAAAAACATCATGTCCCAATTGTAACTTTTTGCGTCATCAATGTTCCCAAAGGCTTAAAGTCATGTTGGTTGGCACCTACTAAGTGAATGTTGGTGGGCAAAGTGGGTGCTTCCAGGTTCCCTCTAACAACACATTAATTCTTGAGCCTCCATCAACAATGGTGTTTGTCAATTTATTCCTATGGTTTCCATCTTAATAATGGTTGGCTTCCTCTTTTTGCTCACTGCCAATAGCATTGGATCACTGGCCTTGTCCCCTTTACGTGGTAGTTTCTCTTGTTGTGAACACTACTAGTGATTGGATGTATCATCACCAACTATATTTGTGATCGCCAATTTTTATTGTGGCATATTTATAGGCAAATAACTTTATTGTTTGTCGCATCTTTCTTAACATATTCTTTTCAAACTCCAGCCATAATGGAGTAATGTCAACTTCATTTGAGGCTCTTCTTCCATCTACCATTGCTCGTTCCATGTTGGTTTTAGCTTCCCTAGGTGTCTCCTTTATGCATAAATCTAGGTATATTGTTTTTTTTTGTAGCTTGTGATCATTGATCGGTAGCATTTCACTCTCTTCACTAATCATGACATGCCAAATGCAATGAGATCTGAGTTTATTGGTTTTGCATGCTCCAATGATGAGGGACAAGTATATGATTGATGCTCATAGTTGGTGGTGCTTCCATGGTGAAACATACACAACGTTGCAACCTCTTACGAATAAAATCTCTTCAACTTTAAAATTTTATTTATAATTCAAATATATAAATTTTGCAATACTTCTCTAATTTTGTCTTAATAGGTTGATTCATCTACATCTAAGAGGAATTGGAGCACATAATCCTCCATCCTCACAATAAAACATAACAAACTACAATAAATAAGGCAAAGGAATTGGTGTAAGTAAATTCAAACATGCAACTCCTTATACACAAACAAACTTCAAAGAAGGGGAAACAAAGAAGGGGAAACAAGGAAGGGGGTATCAAGGCAATGTATTAAATTGATGATGACTACAAGCCAACTAGCGAGCTTGACAGTGCTAGTGCTAATGCTAGTAGAGGTGGTGTACCAATGGCATTATTTGGTTCTTCAAATTTGCCACTAAATACATCATCTAATATAGATGGTGGGGGTGATTTTTTGATGACCCATATAATATTTGATGGCTCGTTATAAACACTTGACATTATTATGTTTTGTCCTTATATATGTGTGTGTGTGTGTGTACATATATAATGCCCAAGCTTGACTCATGTTTGAGTATTAATATTGTGTATTTTGCTATATTATTGGACTATTAATGTGCTGGTATATTTTGAGGGCAATTATTGATGTGAATATATATAATAAGAAAGGAATGTTTTCATGGCATGAGAGAGTACAAAAAGATTTTGAAAACATCAAAAGATGTATGGAGTTCTTATCCCACATAAGTCATCCCGAATTTCTCACTCTCATTTGAATTAAAATTTGATGCTTCAAGATAAGGCATTGGAGCAATATTAACGTAAAATAAACACCCAATAGCATTCAAGCATGGCTCGCTAGCATCAGGAATCCAAGAACTACTTTATTTATGAAACAAAAATGCTTACCAAGTTACTGTAATGCATGCATTAGCAAAATACAAGTTGTACTTGGTTTGTGGTTCATTGTTGCAAACTTGGAAGAAGGCACTAAATATAGGGTTATTCTCCTCAAGACTTGGTCTATTGTAGAAAGAAAGCATTGAATGGAGATTATAGTTACAATTGAACGATCAATAATGAAACTTATGAGTCAATTATGTACAACATAGATGAGTATCTCCTTCATGGAGTTGTTGGGTGTATTACATAAATAGTGCCTTTTAGGGCACTATGGAGTTACAATTTTTCTATAAGAGGAATGAGATAAAAAGATGCTTGTGGTGATTGCTCTCTATCTTGAGACTACAATGCCTCCTTCCTAAGCATTGATAGCATTATGATTGTCACCCTATATAGAGGAGGGTTAGGGAACTCTTGGGGGTTGTGATCAACCTATACAACTATTCTGGCGTTAGGAGGTGTTGCCTTGAGCTCTAGTTGTTAAGTTTTGCATTATGACAATTTTTGGAGGGAGGTTTCAAGTACTTTGTCCATTTTTTTCTATTTATAGTAAGTGACAAAATGGGCACCAACTTGGTCAATTGGCACTAGTACTACCTCAAATTAATCACTAATTGAAATTAATGTTAATAATTTGGAGATTTGTGATGTTCAAAGTTGTTCTTAAGGTTATTTAATTTTATAAAGCTATTACGATATTAAATAGTTTCTATTTACACTCTCTTCTATCTTTTTCTAATGGCCACTCTTTTTGTAATGTTTCCATAATCTCCTTTTGTTCGTTATGAAAACTTTCTCTTTTTCTTCAAAATGTTTCTATTTCTCTCTTTCTTCATTATAGATCATTTATGATCCCCATTTAATAACACATTCATTATTTTACCATAATATGGTATCAAAGCAAATTCTTGGCCTCTTCGAAAAAATTTAATTTCTTTTTTGAAATTATTAGTTCAAAATTTTCAAAAAATTTCCCTGAGTGTGTTCAAAATTAGCATCTTTTTTTCCTCCAAACCCATCTAGTGATTCGGTGTCCAATTTATTTTTTGCAAATATCTAAGCTTTCATGACCACCTCTAGTACCTACACTTTCGGCTAGGGTTTCTACCCTTCAGGTCAAGCTGAAATTTTATTTTAATTGCAGATTCAAACTGGGTTTTTCCAGATCTCAACTAGGTTGGTCTCCATTTTTTTTGGGTGCATTGTTTTTCGCGCCTCAATTTTTGAGCCAGCAGGTTCAAAATCTAATTTCAGATTTTTTTTGAGTTTTTCGTGCTCTCTTCTGGGTGTCCTTTCATATTTTTTGGTCTTCCGTCAATCTGCCTCGAAGTTTGTGCCATTTCAATTTTTCACACTTTTTCATTGAAAAACGTGCAATGGCATCTCTCACCAATCTTATGTTGGAAGGCGGTTAGCATTTCAATGGAAAGAACCACAACACTTGGAAGTAGAGAATGATGACAATCTTTGAGTACTGTCGCCTTGAGGAGCTTGTTCTGGGTATCGAGACTTGTCCTACCACTATCAATGCTACCACAGACCAATATTGCAAAACATGTAGAACTCTCTGATTAACCCAAGGCTGCCTTTTACGCTTTTTGAGGACATGCAAATTTCTATTTTTTGAAGATAGATTAACCATTAAGGGAAGGTATTACAATATTTGATAGTTTCTATTTACTCTCTCTAAAGGTCACTCTTTGTGTAATGTTTCCATTAACTCCTTTTGTTCGTTATGGAAACTTTATTTTTCTCTCTTCAGAATGTTTCTATTTCTCTCTCTTTGTTCGTTATAGAAACATTCTTGTGTATACTTATATATAGATCATTTATGATCCCTATTTAATAACACATTCATTATTTTACCATAATAAAAGCAACACAACTTGGGTACCTAGGGAATATAAGGTGTTATTTTATAATGTTAAATAAAGTGGTTCCTAGGGTTAGACGCCTACATGGGAGACAAGGTATATTACATTAAAAAAAATTGCAACCTTGACTGTGGCATGAGTTTTGGTTGTGGATATTAAAATAAGCCCCTTGAGCTCATTTCTCTCATTCAAACTTTGGAGACTTTGATAATAGAGTTATGTTGGATTGGATATGGTTCAACCCAAAGCTTTATGAGGATTGAAACCTTGACAAAGCACATCTAATTCAATGGTGAAAGATTCTTCCAGGTATATTTGTTTGGTGGTCTCATCTAGAGATCACGTTTGAGCTTCATTGTCAAAATTCAGTTTACATCTACTATTTTGGATTGAGGGAATTAGACAACAATTTGGTGGAGATAAGGAAGGCAGAATTGAAGGTTTATGTGGCCCATATTTCATCCCATCTGCTAGTCGCCGCTTCCCTTTGATGGTCGTACAAGCCAAAATAATGCATGGAGTTGTGAAGAGTCCAGGTGTCTCATCTAAATCTACTATTTTGGATTGAGGAAATTAGAGGATAGATTGGTGGACATAAGAAAGGCAAATTTGGAGGAGGTTTATTTGGCCCATATTTTATCCTATTTGTAATGTCCCCTCTTTGCACTTAATGAGATGGTTAATTCATTAGCCTATTTCAAATCTCCAATAGGCTAAGTGGTAAAGGTTAAGGGACCCTACGTCTGAGTTGAGTTTGTGTAAGAGTTTCTACAACTTTTTGCAGTGTTTCTATTTTTTAGTAGGGAGCTATTTTGAGCACTTACTATTTATAGTCTTAGTTATTGGATGCATGCACCCTACCCACATATCTGAATGCTAGTGTGTTATGGTGAGGCATGTGGGTGCTAGTATGTTTGGATACTCACAAAGAGCGCTTTTCTCCCTGTCGATGCATCCAAATGAGCATCCAAGTGCAACCATGCACATCTAGATGCACCCAAATGCCCAGCGCTAAGAGTTTTCAATAAAATCTTTTAAAAAGTGACTTTTCACTAAACACGCGCTTTAAAAGTGACTTTTTCCCCACAAAACCCTAAAACAATCCTCAATGAGGCTATCGATTGGCATTTAATATTTATCTTTGGCATTTGGCAGTGAACAATGATGACGTATCATACTATCAAATACTTTAATTCTATATATGTCTTGCATTTTTTTTTGTATATATATATATATATAGATATATAAATAAATGTACCCAAAAACATCCAACCCCCCCACCCCCCAAAGAAAAAAAAATTCACATATCCACGTGTTAAGTTCTTGTACCCAGATCCGCATCTAGATTCGAACCATCAACTTAGTTTATAGTTAGTAAGCCATCAAATTTTTAGTAGTGTTGTGCCCAAACACATCCAAAACCCCCAAAAAAATTCATGTATCCACATCTTAGGTTCTCGTACCCACATCCAGACCCGAATTCAAACTAGTAACTTAGTTCATAGTAAGCCAACAGGCATCCATTTCTTTGTGGAGCAAAACTTATATCTATATCTTTGGTTACTTAATAGGTTTTGAAGAAATATTTGATTCTTGTTCTTATTAATCTTTTAAGTGTTTCCATTAAGTCTTTGGATAAAGTACCACATGTCCTAGTCAAATAACATTATTTTAAATGGGGGCCAATGTATTTCCTTGACATGAGGCTAACATTATGCCTTTGAGAGTGGATACCTAAGGTAAAGGGCAAATATGTTTTACAAAGTGCAATTTAAAAGGCAAAGGAGGGTGACCGCCTAGGAAGGGAGATATAACGAGACTAGTATAAAATTCAAAGAAATCTAACAAGGATGAGTAGATTTGGAGGTAAACATGGTTTTGAACTTGTGTCCCCCTAGTTCTCTCTTTTCTTCTTTAAAAGAGCATTTTGGCTCTCATTTGAGCATCTTGTTTTTGACAACATAGTGAAATGCTGCTGGAGTATTTCCAGGAAGGACAATCTACTGTTTTGAGAATGAATACCCTTGGCTGGGACACCAGTTTCTGTGGTGAAAGACCCACTCAAGCTGGTTATTGTTAGAAGATCAGAGTTTTGAAGTTTATCAGTGTGTACTTTGGGGTCGAAGATGAAGATTTTCAGCATGTTTCAATGTGTGTTTTCAGTCTACAATTTGGAGTGCGTGTTTTTCAGTGTGTTAGTGATCGGGATCAATCTTCATTTTGGAGTGAGTTAGGGTGTGCTTGGCTTTGATTTCAGTCTACTGGAGTTTATTAACAGATTTCTGGAAGTGATTATTCAAGGTGGCTGAAGCACATTGTTTATCATAATTCTTAGAAAGGTTTGAATCCACTTCTGAGTAATTTTTTTTAAGGACTCCTTGCTGCTAGGCAATGAGGACTGACACATTGAATGAGGATTTTTCAAAGCACTGTTGTTTCTAGCACTATCAGCCCTAGGAGGTAGCGCCCAGGTTGGTAGTGCTGAACCTGCATTTTTTGGCATTGGAGTTTGATATTGCTCACTGCAAACCAAGATTTCTGGTGTAGATGTGGAGATGTTTCACACATATAATACCACCTCATAGAAATTCCCTTTGTCATACTTGAGATCTAGGAGGTGCTGGATCTAATTTCTGAGTTTTATCTCTCATGCCTGGAGGTGGTTCGTAACAGGTCTGCAATATGTTTAAATTTGATTTGTTAATCTTTGAAAATGTTTAATGATGATTGAATGAAGACAAGTTCTTATCAGCTCACTGCTTATATATTATGTTGCATGTATGTTCATTATTAAGGAAAAAAAATATGATTGCACCAAACAGCAAACTACTTTCATTGGATCCATAAACTTGCAAACATTTTTATTCTTATTTTTTGAAAATCAAGGCTGGTCATCATTACACTATCTACTAGCCACCTTTTCCCACTGCTGATCATAAAAGCCAGAGTGAGGCCTGGGAGTTGTGAAGAGGCCAGACATCCAGTTTGTTGCTGCATTTGGGCGTAAATAAGGTACTAGCCACCTTTTCCCATTGCTGGTCATAAAAACCAGAGCCAGGCCTGGGTGCTGTGAAGAGGCCGGGCATCCAGTTTGAGGGGGTTTGTTGCTGCATTTGGGCGTAAATAGGGTTTATCTACAAAGTGACATTCAGTTCATGGGAGGAGTTGTCCTCAAAGTGTGGTGTCCATGTTTGTGAGCTAAGTTTGTTGTTTTAGAGCGCAAATCAGACTTGCAAATATTCAGATCATACAGGTATACTTATATACATTATTGGTCTCTGACATATTTTAGAAGCTTTCAGAAGGGTTGCTACAAGATTCCTACCAAACTAAAGCAAGAGTTGAGTGCATTGCAGTTGATGGTGGATTTTTTTTTCCAAGGAGTTTCTCCACGTAAATCTAGTGTCATCTTTTGTATTCTTGTTTCAAACTTGCTGCTTCTTATTTTCATTGTATGATTTATCACATGTTCTTAACAGGTCTATTCACTATACATCATTTGTTGCTTACCCAGTTTCTCAACATCCTGTAGTTTTAAAATAATTGCATAAAAGTATGGTGGCATTTCAATATATGACAGATATTTGTAACCCATCTAGTCTAATGTCAACTAAAACAAACTAGGGATCAAGATGAATCAATCATTTGTAATTTAACAAGAGAAACAAAAAGCAGAAGATACTCCTTAATTTTAAAATACCCAGGCCGGGGATGATCAAAGAGCTTCCTAGTTTTACACTCTAGAACAACATGTAAAGATTCTGCTATAAAACTGTTGCAAATGCAAGAAACCTAAGAGAGATATAAGGGACCACTGGGTTTCAGGACTTTTTTGAAATATACAATCTAGGTTCTATTGTAACATGCTTATTACAATTTGCTTACATGACATGCTTTTTATTTTATTTTCCTGCAGCATGTTACAACATGCATATAAAAACATGTAAGATATTTTTGAATGGGATGTTTCGTTTTTGATTGATTTTACCGTATTTATTACAAAACAAAACTTTACTGTACATAGGTTTGTGTGGGAAGTGAATGTAAGCTGCTAGATAGGCTATTCCTTCATTAGACCCCTTGCTCTAGATTGTCCTTGTAACTAACACTTTCATTGCTTCATCCATCAATATCTCAGCTTACTAAGACTTTGATTCTGGTTAACAGCCACCATAAACCCGCCTACTCTCAGTTAAGTCCAGCTGAAGTGAGGGGAACTCCCTGGCGGATAGAATTCAAAGTGCCAGCCTCTAACTAGCAAGCACTCAGTAGCTGCTAATTGGTATCTAGTGTTTCTGATTCAGGTCAGCAGCCACAATAACCTGGCCTATTCTCAGTAAAGTCCAGCTGAAGTGAGGGAAACTCCGAGAGGCATAGGATTCGACCTGCCAACCTCTTAACGACCAAGCACTTAGTAGCTATCAATTGGTCTATAGACATAAGACATACCCTTAGGACATAAATCTGAAATTCCCAGTAAATTTCTTCAAATTCTTCTTGCTGATGCCAAAGATAGCAGTTACATGGTTCAGCCACAATTTCTGCCAACATCTGCTCTGACAAACATTTTACAAATATAAAAACTAAAAATGTGATACAGCTGCAATTAAAGTCTCTATCCTAGAAAATATTATATTTGTATAGTTATTGAGATTAATGATTTGATTCAGTCAAAATGTATGGAGTTTAAATACTAAGGCATTTATCCATTTTCTTGGCAGAAATTCTTACTAGCATCAACTTTTACACTGAAAGTTATAATATTAATAAGTGACTAAAATGATGATACATCCAACTTATTAGAAAAGAAAAGTTGAAAGCACTTATAGAATTGTCAGCATGAACTCATAACAAAGGATAACAAAGAATCTCAGTGATTCAACCTGTTAAAGAATACTTCACAATAGAGAATCTTCGATATCCAATAGCTCTTTTGAACAAAAGAAACAATAGAAGTCAAAAAGATGTTTAATCGGATTAAAAACCATTGAATACAACCAAGCAAGCACGTATTCCATTATTGCGCAACTGTTTATTTTTACTAAAGGAGTTATCAGGGACATTTGTTTGTTTCCTGGAAGTGAAAATGTGTTCATCGTAAAGACCTTAACAGAGAGAATCTCACCTTTTGTATGCCAGACATGTCCACCCATTTGTGATCTCCATGGTCATCTGCAGATACGGTGGACAAGTCACCAGCATCTGAATCATCACTTTCACCAGAACGCTCCGATGCATTTTCATTTTTACTGTATGGTGATTCAACAGAACTCCCCTTGAGCCCAATTTTATTCGGTGTATTACCGTTGCAAACCGTCTCCAGATCAGGTTCACGATTGCTTCCACCTTTTGTACTATTGATAGATTTGACAAAAAAATTGTTAACCTCTGCACAGCAAAGTTTTTTATCGCCTGGTACGGAATTTGCTGATTTTTCACCAGGAATCTTCTTAGAAAACAAATTTGAAGGCGCAGGACGGCTATGATCTTCGCCATTAATGAAATTATTCTGTGTCTGCAAAACATTTCCTGTTCTGATTGCTGAAGGAAGTCTTCCTTTCGAAGTCGGTCGCTGAGGCAATGCAGGAGGGATATTAGTGGATCGATCCTCGTGCTTCTTCATTGAATCGAGCATTTCCTCCATAAAACTGAACCTTCGCTCAATTGGGACATCCATACTTTTCATCATTTGAACTGTTTTTCAATTCCAAATGAGTGAAAACGTTCGGATTGTTAGTTTTATATGAAGATAGGAAAGCCAGCTCGATTTCACCTGTTCCCCACAAATTGTGAACGATCATTGGCTAGTCTTTTCAGTTTCAGTAAAAACCAAAACTCCCTTTGTTAACTATAGCCTGATAGTAGATTCAGAACACACAGACGGACGCACAGCCTTCCTGCAGTCAAAACAGAGGCGACAGGGAATCATTCACAGTTTCACCATTTCTAGCTTCATTGGTTTGTTTTGTTATTCTATACCTACCCTATCCAGAGAATTCTTTCAGATTTCGCTTCCCTTTTACTATACATTTTGAGAGATTTCCTATCTAAGTATAGGAAACATCAACTACCAATACATAACCTACCAAACAACGACGCAGCCAAATATCATATTGTAATATACAGAAATTTAAGATTAAAATCTGCGACTACTGAACAAAGGAAAATCAGACCGCGGAGATCACATCAGCACACACAGGATTCACATTCAATACCTCGGGTCATTAGAAATGTACCGTTTATGTGCGATGTTACAAAAAACTAGGATTATTACAAGTCGTACGGTTCAAATTTACAATCTGCACATTAAAACGGCGAATGTAACAGACAGAAGCTAAATAATTCCATATATCGCAAAAATTTACTTAAATAGTCTCCAATTGTTCAAAAAGCGGAGCTGAACATGAAAACTATCAACTAATAGCTTTTCATAATCATTTGCATAACACTACTAGCGCCTAAACCTGAGAGAATAACCGAAAACCTGAAAATGGTGGAAATCTCAATTCTGATGTCAGGAAAAGCTACAAATAGCTTGAGATTTTCTTCCGGGAGTTTCATATTACAGAATAATGTCTAATTCGACAATCCTGGCAAATAAACTCGAAAAGCCGGCCGTAAAAAAATGACGATCAGTTGCAGGTTCGATTCCCGATACAGCCAATGTAGAGCAAGCTCTTTTTGCACAAAATTAGTGTACAAATAAAATGTATTATTGGGCGCTTGAAACACCGGTGTCCTGCGCGCTACATCCTCACCATATCCTAGTAGCAAAAATTACAGCCCAATTTACCCTTTGGATACGTGTAATTAGCTCAAGAAAATATAGGTTTCCGTGTGCTTTCAAACTCAAACGTAATTTTTTCACATTGTTTACGTTTAGGTAATCAGGGTCCCGTCAACTACTCACATCCATTAACGGCATGGTGGAGTGTTTTGTATTTCCTATGGAGGAGTACGGGGATTCGAGCATGTGACCTGTTCGTTGCAAGCCCAATGCTGAGCTCTGCCACGTCTGACCCTGTCTCTGACGTGGACCCCTTCGCCTAATTAACTAGACGGCAACTTATGTCTTGGATGCCGTCCGATGCGAAAAACCTGCGCACTTTTAATCCTCCACTAAACCGAAGAGCGCGGAGCCGGATCACGTGCTCGACTCCTCAACGGCAAAATAGCCGGCCTGTTTTTAACGTAGGATGCATCGTTAAACCGTACGCATCTGTCCAACCGCTCGACCGTTGGATTCTTTTGATTTGCGCACTATTTAACCGGAGCATGACAGCAGCTACCAGACAAACTGTCTGTCGAAAAAGCCTGCAGGCCTGAATCGTTAAATGATGCGCAGCTCTTTTACTTCCAACGACTACTTCTAAGTATTTTCCTTTTCCTATCATACTAGGGGAGTCAGATGTGCGAGCCATTTAACGGGAGAGATAAAGTCAGCAGAGTAGAAGTTTTGCGCCGTATTCGACGGGAAAAAGTCGTAAATAATATTTTGAATTTTGACCGTATTTTGAATTATTGTAATTATTGCAGAAAAGTCGTAAATAAAATAATTATTTAGTAGGCCGTATTTTGACAATATTGTTATAATGTATTAGTTTGTTTTGTTTTGTTTTTTGCCGCAACGGTCATATTTTTTTATTAACCTCGGTAGATGCCAAGTAGTAATTCAAAGGAAATGATGAGATTATGGTTTCACTTTATTTAGCTACGTGATGATGGGAAACATAGCCGTTTAGGATGCCCTATCCTTTTCAGTTGAAAATTATTTTTTATATGCTTTTTAGGTTGAATATTCTAATGAACGCATGTTCTAGGTGTAATTTGTTTGAGCATGAATCTAGATGCATCTCCTAGAGATTCAAGGACTTTGAAAAAGAGCCTTTTGGGGCGTCTCTTCTCAATTGAATAATGGTCTTCCATGTGCTCTTCGATGGTACAATACTATTTGGATGGATAGTACTATACTATTTGGTTGACATTTGTGTGAGGAATTTCTTTATATATAGTTTAGTTTATTATGTCTATCATTTGAACTGTATTATGCTTCTTTTTAGGTAATAGTTCATTTGACCAAAGAATACATTTCATTAACGAGATAATATCACTTTTTACATCTCCATTTGTGGTCTATGATTCGAATATATGATATAAATGTATATATGTGTTGCATATATATGTCAATGTTATGTATGTATATATATATGGAGGTATAGAGTTTTGAGTAGAAGTATAAAAAAATTAATCAATTATTAAATAATTATTAAAAATGAATAAGAAGGTTGGGATATTTAGTTATATATTTAATGAAAAATGTTAATTTTTTATGTTAAATTTTATATGTCATTGGGACAAGAAAATAGTTCTTTTTGTTGGTATTATATTAATAAACCAAAAAAAATTAAAAAGAATAATTTGCCAATTTTTTTGGAATTCAAGTCTAAAAGACTAAGCTTTTATTAATTTTGAATCTAATTTATAATAGAAATTGAATCATAAGGGATGAGACCAGGATCGTGCCCCAAGTGATTTTGATGGCGTGGATGCCTCTTGATTCTTGGCTCTAAGTCAAAGAGGTTTCAGGCACAAGTGGGCCTGTGTCAGGTCCCTAAAAAGTCTATGTGGTGGCCTTTGTTGGTTGGTAGCTCGTAGGCTTTGTGCCTCGCCAGGTTGCCTCGCAAGTCTAAACCCTCCATCAAAACAAATGGTACAATGCATATGCCGTGTTTCTTAATGCACCTAATTTGTTACCATTTTTTATTTTGTTTAAAGAGCACAAGTGGTGCTTAAGAATTAATGTTGTTTTCAAATTTCAATAATGGAGTTCTCTAAAGTCAACCCTGAGAAAGGACTAGCTTTATAGTTATGCACAACATTAATAGACAAGAAGTAATTCATATTAATATTCTTTGACAAATATCTAGAGTTGCATTTCTTATAGGTTCTCTAATTAAGATGTTTTCAGCAATGTCCTTTAAATTTAAAAGGAGCATTTGAGTCAAATCACTATAATAAAATGTTCTTTGATACAATGGTGTAACAATAAACCACACAAAATGTTCAACAAATAACACAAGTGCTCATCGAGCATGAAATACATGAAACTCTGCAAATACATTCTAATATGGAAGACCACCTACTCTAGAACAAAAGTGTTTGGCTACCCCTCCACCAACTAGTACCAAATTTGGATAAGAAATGTTTAAATCTATGGAAGTCAAGAGGGCTTTTGAAAGAAATATTCAAATGAAAAAATATGTATGAAAAGAATCCAAGTGAGCCATGTCAATAATATTGTTACCTTAAAACCCAAAGCTTACAAGTGTATTCCAAGAGATTTTTGAAAGGAGAAAAGCAAAGAAAAACCCCTTGTGAATTATTATGAATCTGGCAAATGCCTAAAGAATGAGAGAGAGAGAGAGAGTAGCTCATTACAAAACAATAATGTGTTGTAATAGAAATGAGAGAGTTAAATAGAGATGAGGAGAGGAGTTGCAAAATTAATTCACCAATCTATGGATGCCAACATTCATAATAAGGATGTACAAAGTGGCATCTCTTAAATAGAGATGAGGAGAGGAGTTACAAAAGTAACTCACCAATCTATGAATGCCAACATTCATAATAAGGGTGTACAAAGTATCAACATCCTTTTAAGGAGGATAAACTATTTTCCATGATAAATAATATACAAGAAATGACATGTCCTGCCACTTGGACTAGAGGACAAAAATTACATAAGGGATAGCTTGGTTTTCCCCAATTGAATAAATACAACCAAGGAAAGCATACTACTTCTAACACCCCACTTTAATCTTTACTTGGGGAGATTACATCAATGGGTATCAAACCCAAATTTTTACAATGAAATTCAAATTTATCCCTAGGAAGAGGCTTTGTCAAAATAACAACAACTTAATCTTCACCCTTGCAATAGATGAGGGACACTTTCGTGTCTTCAATTTGTTTTCTAATGAATTGGTGATGGAGAGAAATATATTTTGACTTTGCATGGAAAATAGGATTTTTTTGCCAAGGCTATTGCAATTTAATTATCACAATGCAAAGATATAGTTCTTGTTGAGGTAGACCCAAATCTTCAAGTATTCTTCTAAGCCATAGAGCTTCTTTAGATGCATTAGTAAAACTTTTATATTCAACTTCAAGAGAACATAGAGAAACAAAGTTGTTTTTCTTTCTTTTCCAAGATATAGCACCCAAACCAATAAAGAAACAATACCAACAAGTAGATTTCTCATCACTAGGATTTCCACCTAGATATGAATCAATAAATCCATGTACACTAAAATTAGGATTTGCATCATAAAACAATCCTACATTAAGAGTGCCCTTAATTTATCAGAATATTCTTTTTGCAACTTAAAGGTGAGTTTGTTGAGGTTTGGACATAAATATTGAAACTAAACTAACACTTAAAGTCATATTAGGTCCAGTAAGAGTTAGATAATTCAAACTTCTGACTAGTTGTCTATAAACTATAGCATCTACAAAAGGGGTGTTCATATCAACCATCAACTTATTTCCTAACTCACATGAAAGTGAAACATGATTAGCATCCTTCATATTAAACCTTTATAAAAGAACTTTAGCATATTTACTCTGAGATAAGAAAATACCCTTAGGTGTTTGCCAAATTTTCTTGCCTAAGAAATAATATAAAATCCCTAAATCAGTCATTTGAAATGTTTGATTAAGTTGAAACTTAATATAAAAAATTAAGGTGTTTGAACTTGAAGTGAAAATCAAATCATCAACATATAGAATGATAATAACAATTTTATCTTCACTATGTTTGATGTACATGTTAGGATTATTTTTAGTTCTTATCAAACCTTTAGAAATAAAGAAAGCTTTAAGTTTGAAATACCACTCTCTAGAAGATTACTTCAATCCATAAATAGATTTCTTTAGTTTACATATGAAATGTTCATTAGCTCCTTTAACAGAATTGGGAGGTTGGGCCATATAGATTTCTTCATGAAAATAACCATTTAAAAAGGCACTTTTAAAATACATTTAGTGAATAGGCCAATTCATTTTAGAAGTTAAAGAAAGAGCTAGTCTAATGGTAGACATTTTAGCAATGAGTGCAAAAGTTTCATTGTAATCTAATCCTTCAATTTGAGAAAAACGTCTTGCTACTAACCTAGTGTCAAGCTTACTAATTTTATTATTTGCATCTAGCTTAGTTTTATATAACCATTTGCATTTAAAACTAAATTTTATCATGAGGCAAAGGAATTTAATCCCAAGTTTTATTAGAATTTAAAGTGTCATATTCCTCATGTATATTTTTGCCAATGAGGTTGGATTTTAACTTGTTCAAAAGTTTGAGGATCATTAGAAGTCATGAGAAAGACATCAAAGTTACATAATTGCAATAATTAATTCTCCTAGGTTTAAGACCACCCATTCTAGTAATAAAATCATCATTTTCATTAAGTAAATCTTGAAATCATTTAGGCTTTCTATTAAAAGTAATTGAATTATCACTATGAGGAGTAGATATATTGTTAGAATTGTTGTCATTACTATCACTAGAAAGAATAGAAATAGATGCATTAGGAATAGAGTTTAGAAAAGGACGTTGTTCATCCATAGTCTCGAATTTGCTTCCACAAAATTCATCATCTTAAACCTTGGAACAATCACACACTTCATTTTTTGCAGTACAAATATCTCTTGTAACTTGCACTTTTTTAGTCAGAGGATATAAACTTTATAACCTTAAGTAAATTCATCATACCCAACAAAGATTAAAGGAGAGTGTTTAGCATCTAATGTGTGTCTTATTTGTTTAGGTCATGTGGGAACAGTATAAATAAATCCAAATATCCTTAAGTGTTGCAAATTGGGTTTCTGTGCTGACCAAGCTTCCTCAAGAGTTATATCTCTCAAACCTTTAGTAAGATTTCTATTAAGAATATAAATGGCACAAACCAAGCAAGAATTACCTGTTTAAATTGGTATGGAGCCGAAACTATGATGTATGAGAGAGAAGCACACGAGAGAAAGGTGGATCAAAGATGCACAAGGGTGAACACAACAGCATGTGAGTGAATGTGAAGCTAAAGGAGATTGCTTGCAAAGATGTTATTGATATTGATAAGTGAATCTAAGTAGATGGCTTAAGTGTTGTTGAAAGGAGAAGGTTGATTGCTTGAAGGGTTGCCAAGTGAATAAAGGAAAAAGATGACAATGGGGAGATTATGAGTGAATCAACACATGAACCGAATAGTGGTTTGAACTTGCAAAGTGAGTTGTAATCATACAGATCAAAATCTCTTTTTTTTCGTAATAATTGTAAACAGTTTTTATTGAAATCCTTTTAATAGAGGTTGACCTAATAGTCATTTGGAAGATTTAATTGTCTGTGTAAATCCTTTGACAAGGTGACATTCTAAATCTAATGATCAAAGTCCTCTGACAAGGCCACTCCTAATAGGGTGATTAAATCCTCTAACGAGATCACATTTAATAGTGTGTATTGTAAACCTTTAACAAGGTTGCCTCCTAATAGGGCTCACTTTGAAAAAGTGAAAAAGTGGTAACATGTTGCTAGTGGTTTTTCCCAAATTGGGTTTCCATGTAAAATCCTAGTGTCAAACCTATGTTGAATGCTTTATATGTTTTTACATTTGATAATGTTTTAAGTAAGAAGAGCATGTTATGTTTGAGACAGTAATTTTATCATTACAATAGAGACTGACCAACAACAAGATAAGCAAAATAGTGAGTGTCAATGCGTACAAAGAAAATTTTGAAGGTACTTAAAGCCAAAGATCATGAATCATAAAAGAGATGTACCAAAGTTGAATAAGGAGAACTTTCCTACATGGAAGACTTTGATGAGGTTGGACATATCTAGTATCAGTGATGTTGCTATCAACTTTGTAGACAATGAGTATGTGAAGGTAACAACTACTCCTTTGATAGTTGATCAATAGAATTAGAATCAAGAATAGAATCAAGCAATGTTGGAGATTGCCTCAGCCCTAAGTTATGTTGAGTTTGATGACTTAAAATATTGTGACAGTGCAAAGAAAATGTGGGACAAATTGAAAACCATATATGAAGGTGATGAAAATGTCTTAAGAGCCAAATCAGAAAGCATGAGAGGAAAATTTGATGACATGAGAATGATGGAAGGTGAGAATATAGTGCAATAATCCACAAGAGTCAAATAGGTTGTTAATGATATTCATGGTGCAAATGGAGAAATCAAAGATGAAATAGTAATAAGAAAGGTATTGAGGACTCTACTCCCTATATATGTAATTAGAGTTTCTGCAATCTAAGAACTAAGATGCACACTAGGTAACACTTTAACCTTGGCAAGTGTAATTGGCAAACTTACTACTTTTTGAGATGTCTAACTTTGATAACTACACACGTGCTACTATTGAATCTGCCTTCAAGTCACAATTAGTTCCTAGCAAAAGGAAACGAAAACATGTGAAGAGTGGTAGTGATAGTTATGATGATGAGATTGATGAACTTGAAGCCCTTATTGCAAAATGATTGGGAAGAGGAAAAGGTAAATACAAAGGTAAACTACCTATTATTTGTTTCTCATGTAACAAGGTTGGTCATATTGTTGCTAGGTGTCCTGACAGAGAGGATAAGGATGAAAGGAATTAAGGAAAGAAAGTACAAAGGAAGAAGAGATGGCATAGACTACAAGAGAAACAAGAATGACAAAGGTAAGAAATCTTGTTATATTGTTGAAGAAGAAACTAACAATGAATATAGAGTAATGATGATGAAGTTTTCTATATTGCTATGAAAGAAGATCTTGATGAGGATGAGAAAACTACATTAATCTCATATGTAAAAAAAGTGGTAGATGGATAATTGACAGTGGATGCTCCAATCATATGACTGGTAATAAAGATAAATTTGAAGATATTGGTCCATAAAAAGGTGGATTTGTTAATTTTGGTAATGATATTCCATGTGTTGTAAAAGGAAAAGGAACTACTCAACTTACTGACAAGATAAACTATGACAATGTTTACTAGGTTGTGATGGGACTCAAAATTGCAGTCCCATTTTGAGTACCATTCTAAGGTTTTGAACCCTTATAAGGGCATTTACGACATGTGTACCTGGCTTTTCTTTTGAGGCCTATGAAGTGTTCAATGTTTCTAAAACTTTGCATTCAGTATATCCATCCTATGAAGATAAATTCCCATTCTGAGTCACTCTGCGAAGTTTCATTTTGAGCAATGTTCAGATTTGCATTTTTGCCCAAGTGTCAAATAGTGACTTGAGACCTAGTTTGCATTTGAATATCTTGTAGTTGGTTATGTTTCATGATTCACCACTTTGGGAGTGTTAAATATGCATATCAAAGAACTTATGTTTCAATTTTCAAGTCATTTTGATATGTTTTAACTAGGTTTTTAATCCCCCAAAGTTGGTTGTTTACTATTGTAATGCTGATATAAATTGTTCAGAATTCTAGGAGGTCCTATTTGACTAGTTGTAATTTTGACCTAGTTGACCTAAACAAGAAAATTCCTTTTGTGTTGTATTCTAGAGGTTAGATACATGCTATGTTCTAGATTTGAGCCTCTGAAAAATCTATTTGACTTGTTTTTGAAAGCGATTGCAAATGCAATTTCTAAAGTTTTCCTAGTGTCAAGAAATGCAGATTGATTAGTACCCCAGTTTGGGATGTCATAACTCTAAATCTTTAATAGATAAGACCAAATGGATTGTTCCACTATGTTCTAATTGGAAAATTCTTTAAGTGTTCTGCACACTTTCCTAGGTCCTTTTCATTTGCAAAAATCACTTTTCTGCCATTATTTCCAGTCCTGCAAATTTGAGTACCACACTTTGACCATTTACCAAATGTGCCCAGTTATTTTTCATGATCCCAAATCATAGATTCATACTCTTCTAGTGATAGTGAACTAATAGCCCATTTTGTGTGCCCTCATGTGTCAATTAGACCTATTTTCAAAGCCAAAATTGAATGTGATTTATGGTTTTCTGACATGTTTGCTTGTAGGCAGTTTCATGAAGGCAACTTTGATGGTAAATATCTTTTTACCTATGTGTCGTCATGACACAAGATTTGATAGGTTAGAAGAATGCGGAACAAATAATTAGCATGTTAGTTTTCAAAACCTGGTTAGGTGTTTTGGACAATTTTTAAGGTCAATTAGAGGACCTCTTGGCAGGAAAATCATAGTTTACATGAACATGGTAAATTGAGTTTTAATTGATCAATTGACGATAGATTTCAATCCAATTCAAATTCAATCATTTTAGAGAGTCTATTTAGTGGATTCCATGGATCAGGTATTTCAATTTAAAATTTGTTTTAGCTAGACCCACTTTGGGGCTTGACTAATTTTAGCATATCGACAAGGCATTGGGATTGAAATAAGGGTTGGAAGATGTAAATGTTGACACTTCCTTGAGAACTAGATGTAAATGTTGACGTTGCCAGGAAGGATGACAAATTTGTGGTTTCCATTATAATTCTAGATCAATAAAGTCAACATTTGTCCATTTTCAAGTAAGGAATCTTGCTCGGGTGATTTCAAGGCATGTTGTCTACCAAGTGAGGGATGTACATGGAGAGCCTGTTATGGATGCTCTCTTTTTTACTGTCAGACCTACAAAATGGTGTAATAAGGGAAAGAAATTTTAAAAGTTGGTAAGGTATTGTTTTGCAGTTAGTGTTTATGGAATTATCACAGTTATTTTGCCTCTAGCTTTGGCATTGTTGATAGTTTTAGCAATGGTGGTACACAAATTCATTTCACAAAAGGTCAAAGACTAAATGGAGGATGCTCTTTAAAGTCAACAATGAATAAGAAATATTTATTCAGAGTTCAAGGAAAGTTTAAAATTAGCTACAAATGTTGAAGTTCCATGCATTGAGAAGTGGATAGGCATTGAACGCTTTGACATTTTGTCCAGTTTGAGGTTGGAAGGGCAATATGAAAGCTCACTTTAGAGTGACACTGGCTTCAACATTTCATAAACATGGATCATAATGTGATGTCCAAATTAATAGTAGTAGTAGGCACTTGGGACCCTCACAAGAAAGAGATGAATAGACATGACAGAGGCAAGAGATGGAGCAGAGCAACCCACGATAGGTAGGATGGCAACTGACTATGGCAACACAAAATGACATGTTTTTATCTTCTTCATGGCAAGAGTGTGTGGGAGTCGTTGATACAGTGGTGAGTAAAACATAGAGGAGGCTAGTTAGGAGAAGTTGCGAGTTTTGTGCATACAACAAACAACATACTTCTCTTGCAGTGAAAACCTCAGCTCTCAAGAAGGGATTTCAAGTCACATAATTGTCATACAAAGAAGGGTCCTTGTTGAAAATTGGAAGATCTAATTGGAATCATGATAGACTTGAAGGTTTAGCAAAAATGGAAGGAAGCCCCCCCAATGCTTAGTTTTTTCTAAAGATGCATTTTGCTAAAGCATTAAGACCTCGCCAATCTACTTGTGCAAGAGGAAGGAGTCAATTCATGATACTTGCACCGGTTTGAACCCGATTACACAGTCATTCTTTGCCTTAGTTTCCTTTTTGCATCAAAATACTCTAATAGTAAGTCTTGTTTACTCCTTAGTCTCAATCTCTTTTGTCCCACATTGCTAATGTGGTGAGTTTGTGGTTATTTAAATATAACCATAAACTCAATGCAACTGTCTAAAGCACTTTTCTTTATGACAAATGAGACACGTTGCATGCATGGGGCCCAACCCAATTCGATGCCTAAGGAAATTTTGATGTGGGCCATAAACCAAGGATGATGATGTGGCATACAAGTGGCAGCCAGATGGGAAAATCACAAGGAGACACTTGGCACAAATTTCAAGGAGTGACTTGGTGGGTCCAAATTTGGAGGCTTCAGATTGTTACATGTGTCAGATCCGACAGTCGTCACTTCCCCAAATTGTGAAGTTGCTTGATCATTAAAAAATGAGGGGAAACACCATTACGACATGTGGTGGTTGACGATGATGTGGCAAAGAATATGATGGATTCACAAGATCGTAAAACGTGTCACATCTGATGGTTCACGCTTCCTGAGATTATGAAGATGCATGAAAGATAAGGAAAGTGGGGAAGTGTGGTTGTGACACGTCATAGTGGGTCTAGGTGGTGGATGACATGGCACAGAGAAAATTTGACAAATCAAGAGATGCCACATGGCAATGACTTGGTGGGGCACCTAGTAAGTGATGACGTGACATAGTGACTTTGTATAGAAGATCCAATGAGAAGATGCCACGTGGTAGATGTCAAGTGATAGGTGGCAAACAAGTGGATAAATCAAAGGGTGCCACATGGTTCCTAAGTGGCAGATGATAGTGTAGTATCTAACCAATCGCATGGTGACACATGTCACAAGTGGTTAAAGCAATTTGACCCAGATGCAAATTTAGAGGGAAAATTCTCAATTCAAAAAATTACTTCTTATTATTCTCTCTTTGAATTAAACGTACAAGGAGATTTTAAATAATCAGAGGATTATCCTAAAGTTTTTAACTTTAGAAAAGGTTAAATTTTTGCATTTAGAAAGAAATGTAGACTTGTAAGTCATGCCAAGAACTTGATTTTCAAATGGAGATTTTGGACATTTTTGATAAGCGGGTATAGGACTATCATATACCATTAGAAAGTTCTCAGAATGAACTTTCCAGATTTGAAGTTTATTTCTACACAAGAAGCCATATGTTTGAGCTATTCAAGGTTTTGTACTAGGTACTCATTTTTGAACCACATTTAGGTATAGCAGTTCATAGTTGGTTTTTGGCAAAATGATGAACTGGGTGTGCACCAAGGTTGTTAGGGATGCAGTTAGTGATGGTTTTTTCATCTCTACATTAGTTTAGTAGAAGATTTTATCAGCATTTTATATGCATGCCTAATTTTTTTGTAAGGATAAGGTTTCTCATTAGTTGGAGAAGATATTTTGAGTTTGTTGAAGCTTAATGATGATATTCCTTTTAGATTTTGATTGTAGAGAGAAGAGAGATTATAGTAGCAGGGGATGGAGATTCATAGGACATGCATCACTTCTAGATTAGATCTGGTTTCTTCTTCCTTTCATATATCTTTCTTTTGCTCTCTCATTGTAAGGGTTGGTTCAAGTTCTTAGACGTTTTTCACTGTTGTGATACCACAAGGATAGATCTAGTTAGGTTGAAATTTCTATCATGATTGTGATTCCACCATTTCTTCAACATTTCTCTCATGTAATGAATATCAAGTAATGAGTTATAAATAGTTCTAGTCTATTAGCAATTTTTAGAAGTTGTTTCCATGCATCTTATTGTATTTGTTTCAAGGAAATGAATAAAAGTGCATCAACAAGTTAATCTTTAGTCTAAATCTTGTCTCTTGTTCATGTTGTTTGTGATCTTTTCTGTTTTGTGAACAAAGAGCATAAAACTTAGTTGCAATCTATTCTAGGTTGTATTGGGCAAGAAATATTGATGATAGAAAAAGAATGACTAACTTGATGGTCACCATAAGAATTGAAGAAGTATTTAACCACTTGGAAAAAGATGAGCCTGAATTGTTGAGGCTCCAAAAATAGAATGAACTTCTACGAGGCTATTTGCATGAAATGGTTGGTCTGTTGGATCCTGATAATCCTAAGGAAACTCTAGGTGTGGCACTTGATAGGCAAGAGAATTCAAGTGTACAATTGAATCCATTTTTGAAGGTGTATCAACAATGGCGGGAAAGTTTTGAAGAAAAAAGTGTGAAAATAGTACAAGGAAACCTTAAACTATTGCACCATATGTAGAATAATGCAGATAGGATATTTGCTATACTGAACTAGGGTTTTGGATTAATGGATGAGGTACATACCTGGGGTAAGGATCTTTAAGCATTACCATTAATAAAGGGCCAGAGGTATCATATGCTCATGGATGTATATACGAGGGATGAATTAGATAAGGTAGATGATTGGATCAAGAAGATTGCTACTAGTAATAAACTAATGGAGACGTTACGTGTGGATATTCATAAGCTCAAGGATCAAACCTAAGAGTAGATTTTGGAAGCTAAGAAGTATTACAATGATGCTTGCCTTGACATTTTTGAAGATGAGTTAAAGGATAAACACTCATCTATGAAAATATTTGTTGAAGAAGCTTTGAATGATAAAGACATTAGATAAGCATTTAAGATAGAGGAGGCATTGCTAGAATTGGATGTAAAGCTCAAAGACTTTGCAAAGATTTAGATAAAAGTGTGTAGCTATCAAAAAATAGTAAAAGATAAGTATGATGCTTTGGATTTTTTGGATGCAACCCAAGTGATGGAGATCATAGAGAAATTCAAGAGCAAATATCCAGACATAGCTCTAGTATGAAGTGGAAGAAAACCTAGAAATTAGAACTTTAGTTTTGACACTTGTGAAAATTTTGCAATTTTTTTTTTGAATCTTCCATAAAGGTGCACTTCTCCAAAGGTGCGCAAGGTGTGCCTCTCTAAAGGTGTGCTTTCCAAAGGTGCATCGAAAGTTTTTGCTGAGAAGTTAGAGGTGTGCTAACAGTTAACTGTCAGTTTCAAATTTAGAACTTTCCATAAACATCATCAAGAGAAGGTTGAGCTTCTATTTTTGGCATCTCTAGAGACTCCTACATCATCTGACAACTTTCTTCTTCTTTTTCTCATGCTTTCTTTATTTTAAGACATGTAAAGGCTCATGCACCCATTAATTGATATAAACAAGGGTGGAGTCCTACTTAGCATCTTTTAGAGAGTCAATTTGTACATAAATAGATTTGTTTTATTAGTTTAGAAGCATATGTTTGCATAAAAAGATCTCTCACTCTCAACACAAATTGAGGAGATGATTTCTTATAAATTCAGGAATGTAACATGTATTCCAAGCCAATATTTTGATGTAATAATATATGCTTTTGGTGCTCTCATTCTGAGTGCAGTTCTTTTTGTTATAGTGTGTTATTTTTGTGGATTCTTGGTCATGATAATAATGGAGCAAATAGTTTTGTTGTGTTGATTTGATTGTGTAATATTTTTAGTTCTGGTGTTTTCCATGTGTTGATGAATTTTGTTGATGTGTAGGGCTGGAGAAGAGATCACCCTTCTATTCCTACATAGCTTCTCATTTGGCATGAATGCACTTTCTATGGCCTTGCAATTTGATAAGAAGTGAAACATCTTTTATCTTTTTACTAAGTTTCCACTGACAATTGCATCAGTGGATTTGAGGAAACACTACTCCTCCTTTCATTGGTTTCCTACCTGATCTTTTCAATGATTTAACTCACAAATGTGTGGTTACTGTGGTTTATGTTCATTAGGAATTTCCCATTTATGTTATTTACTTTCATCTCTCATTACCTTATCTTTATTATTTTCTTTGCTAACCCTTGGTTAAATTAGGAATTCATATAGTTACATTGTTAGATTGCATTCATAAAAAAATGGAAAATACGAAAAAATATATCTCTTTTTGTGTGGTTAATTTTGAAACAGCAAGTAGATTTATCATCTTATCCAAAATTGGTACAAACCACCAAAGGCCTCTTTGTGAACAAATACATTTATCTTTAACTGAGCAGATTCTAGTAGGTCGCAAGATCGCCCAAAACCTTGGAGTTGATCCCACATTAGCTTTTCAAGAGAGGAGGCTGAAAGGATTTATGTTGTTAAACATCATGCAAAATGACAACTTAATAGAAGTGGCACTAGAAGGAGGGCCTCTAACCATTCAAAATAGAAAAAAAATACCTTGCAATTTCAAAATTTTGCATTTTTTCAAAGTTCAAAAATGTTTTTTAACTATCACTATCTGAAGGTGCCCAAGGTGCACGATATTTTTGAGAAAGCGTGCTTCTACAAAGGTGTGCTTTTTCTAGAATTGACGCAAATTGGAAGATCCCCATCCAACATCCATGTTTTAGTGAGCTTTAAGATCTTTAGATACTAAACCAAAGTTCTTAGAACTCTCTCATTTTCGTAAGCCTCATAGTAACAAAGGATTTCCTAGAATTCTCTCACTTCCATTCAACAGTCCATCATCCTCCTCAGTTCTGCCTCCAAACTAATCACTTGTTGTTCCACAAAATCCTCCACCAATGGCATTTTCAACAAATGTTGTAGATTCACCAATCAACTTGATAGGAGTACTCACCAATCTTCCTAAGAATCCTGAGAAGTTTTGCCCAAGGTTCATCTATGAAGAGACAAGAATAACTGAAGATCACATCAAGGTATTCAAGGAAATTTACAACCAAAAATAGACTACTAATGAGAATCTAGTTCTTCACTTATTCCCGTACTAATTGGGAGAAGTTTCCTTTAATTGGTATGTCAACTTACCACCAAGATGTGTCAGAGACTAGGACACTTTCAAAAAATTATTCTCAGAATAACTCAAAACTTTCATCAACCCAACTATGATACATCACCAGTTCATATCAATCAAAAGGGACTCAGCCGAAATGGTTTCACACTTTAGTCATTTCTTTCATATGGCCTAACGTAAGCTAGAAACACCATACAATATACCAATTGAATATACTATTCAAATCTATCTAAATTCTATTGACCATCTCATGACTATCTTTCTAAGGAGACTTCCTATTGCAAATATCGACACATTGGATATAGTCTTCTGAGAAGCAATTACTTTCATGAAACAAGCCAATCCTAATGGAGGAGGATCGATGCCCCCAGTACAAACTATTACTATAATACCAACATATCCTATTGGAGCACCATCGATGCCGAGCTAGTTCATACCAATAAATCCAACTCCATTACAATAGGAACCCACTCCACAAGTACCAACTTTAACATACCCAGGATATGAACCTCCAAAGGCTACTTTCTTTGAGAAAAAAGTAGCAGCATCTACTAAAATAGAGAACAACATTGCATCTAAGCTTGGACAAATAAAGAAGACCATGTCTCAAATCACTAATGAGTTGACCCAATTGAGGTTGTCACAAGGACAAAATAACAACTTTTAGAGAATAAATCCTAGTCCCTACAACAACAACAATTATGGTCAAAACTACAATAGGAATGTTAGTGGAAACAATAATGTAGCAAACAAAAATCTAGGAATCAACAATGGAGGAAACAAATCTAATCCTCCTAATTGCAACAATGGGTTCCAAAGATAGACTCAACAATGGAATACCTATCTGAACAATGGAAGTATTCTTGCAAATAATAATAGAAACAATGCCCAATATGTGGACATCAATTAGTATGACAATAATTAGAATGTACCAAATGATGATGGATCATATTACAATGGAAATAAGCAAGTAAATCAAAATCCAATGGGCAATAATAATGAGTCCCCCATGCAATTCAATGCCATGATGCTAGAATCCTATGATTCTTCATAGAACACAGGAATGGAATAACCAACCAATGAAGAATTTCCTTTTCCATTCAATTAGGAACTAGATACTCAACCAGAAGAAATTTTTGCCTTCTAGAATGATAATTGAAATACGGTACAACTTAAGAAGTCAAAAGGAACCCATGACTACTGGTATTCCTCTCGCATTACAACCAATTCTTCTAGACCTGAGAGAAACTAACAATCTAGTACCTATTAGACCCCCATATGGAGGATAGCAAAATCAGAATCAGGGAAATGTGCCTACAATCTTGAAAAATCCCACCTGATCTACTAAAAGTATAGTGTGATGGAAGATTTGAAATGAACAAAGGCCAACATGTCCATGTTCGACATGCTACAAAATTATCCTCATCAATGAGAAGCACTGATGAAAACTCTTGATCATACAAAGACACCCTATAATATAAATATTATTCCTCAAAAGATAGTATCTCAATAGGCCAATTCTTTGGAAGCCATGCCAACTATGTTTAAAGATAAGGTTGAGGTGCCTCCCTTTTTTCTTAGCATTAGAATATAAGGGAAGAATCTTCACAATTGCCTAATTGATTTAGGAGCTTCTTGTAATGTTATGCCACTTTCAATAGCACAGAGGTTGGGAGTCACTCGTCAACCCTCTAATTGAATAATGATACAATTGGATAAAATAGAAGTAAAGGTCATTGGTGTGTTGAAAGATGTTCAAAGACAAATGGTAGTTGACTCTCGAATTCAAGACATCATTGATATACAAGTGGTTGAGATTCTTGAAACATATGGATTGCTATGAAGTAGAGAGTGGACAAAATGATTGAGAGGATGGTTTTCAATGGATTTTACTCAATTGTGATTACCTTGGAAAGTGTTGAATAATAAGATGAGGTGGCATTCCTAGAATCTGATTTAGGCTCTTACAAAGTAATGGCTTTTGATACAACTTCAACTAAAATATTAGATGATCAAGAAGGAAGATCCATGATTCCAATCCCAAAGCAAGAGACTGTAACATAGTTCATAAACAACATGGTAGCCAACTTACAATGTTTAGGAGAAGAAGTTGACCCTAGTATTTTGCTTCTTCTAGGATTTTGTAGATTGCATAAAGTTAGTCATTCAGAGTTCAAATGTTCACATTTCCAGAAGCACTTGCTAAAGTATTAATATAGATAATGGAAATAAAGAGTGTCAATGTTCCACAAGAAGTACCCATAGAAAATCAAAGCTCTACAAACATATCTGAATCTGTGGGAAAAGTTGAAGAGGAAATTGAAGATTTCAATTCATCATATAGTGATACTTCTTCAGATGGTGAAGGTTTGTCTTCTTCTCCACTAGGAATGATCAAGGTCTAAAGAAGGAGATGTTATTTAGAAGGTTAAGGTTGGACTTTAGTACTCATTCATCCCAAGCCTAAAATGGGAAAAATTAAAAAATTAATTGGGAAATCTAGGATAAACAAGAGAAACATAGGCTCCCCATCTCAAAGATAAATAATGAAAAATTCTCAAGTCCACCCCGTGAGAGATTATAGTGGATCCCCAAGAAATAATCATGTAAGGTTCAAGTAAAGGAAAAGGTATAGACAAACAAACATAAATCCAGGAACTCCAAAGAAGATTCGATCTAGGAACTCTAATTCGATGGTTCCAATTGAAAATTAGGAGCTAGCACAGGTATTGAGTCAATCAACTCAAAATGTAGGTCTTTTTATGTAGACTATCAATTATAATTTAGATGTACTAATAATGTTATAGAGTACAAAGTCTTGATTTGTGGACTTCTCTTTGCATTAGAGAATGGAATCAAAGCTCTCATAATCAAAGGAGACTCCTAGTTGCTGACTAGACAAGTAAAATCAATTTATTCTTGCAATGATAGAAGATTACTCACTAACTGAAAGAGAGCATGGGATCTAATGGATGACTTCAAAGCTTTGAACATAAGGTCTATCCTTAAAAGGAGAAACATGGCAGTAGATGCCTTAGCAATTTCAGCTAGTGCATTACAACTTGTCGAGAGAACAAGAATGAAAAGATTTTTAGTAGAACTAGTTGCTACCTCGTCTATCTTAGACAACATTACAAACTTCCAAGTATTCTAAGATGACTAACACATACTCGATTTTATCATGTGCAACAACCATTTTAAGGGATAAGAGGTTGATGAGACTCTTGGATGACAAACCTGAGGAGGAAGAACTTGAAGACAAGGATGGGATTCTTAATTTTAAAACTAACACTATTCCTAAGAGAATGGTTGATTTGGAGTGCATTTTTGATCATTATGAATCACATTTAACAAAAGAATGGTTAAAGAAAAAGGGATCGAAGAATGTGATTCATATAATTTGGGTATTGATGTAAGGGTTGGAAAAGCATGCAAAACATAGGAAAGGGATGATATGCTCCATTTACTTAGGGAGTATAAAGATGCCATTACTTGGAGTTATGAAGAACTCAAAACATATGATCCTGAGATCATTATGCATGACATTCCATTGAAGCCAGATGCCAAGCCTTTCTGACAAAGGCAATGACCTATTAATCCCATTATTGAACTATTGATAATGAAGGAAGTTAAGAAGTTGCTCGATGCCAAGATTATCTTCCCCATAAACCATTCTACATGGGTGACTAATTTAGTTCTAGTGAGGAAAAAGACTAGAGAAATTTGCCTTTGTGTGGATTTTTGTAATTTGAATCTAGCATCTCAAAAGGACAACTACCCATTACCTTCACTTGATGAAGTACTACAAATTGTTAATGGCTCCAAGATGATTTCTTTCTTAGATGGATATTCTGGATATTATTATGTGATGGTCAATGAAGAAGATAGACTAAAGACTATTTTCATGACAAAATGGGGGACTTTCGCATACAGAAGAATGCCATTTGGGTTGATCAACGCAGGAGCTACATTTCAATGAGCCATGGACAAAGATTTCAAGGAACTAATAAAAAAATGTATAAGTATCTTTTCAAAGGATCAAAGCACTCACATTGCTGATTTAAGACAAGTATTCAATAGATGCTGCAAATATGGCATATCACTTAATCTTAAGAAATATTTGTTTGGGGTCACTAAAGGAAAGCTCCTAGGTCATATTATTTTCGAAGTCAGAATCGCCATAAACCCTAAAAGAATTGAAGACATTCTAAATTTTTCACCTCCATACAGTCATAAAGAACTCAAATCTTTCTTTGGGAAGATAAATTTTGTGAGGAAGTTTATAAGTGGATTTGCAGAAATAGTTCACTCCCTTAATGATTTACTCAAAAAATGAGCAAAAATAGAATGGGTTCTAGAAATCAAAAAGTCATTTGAGGACATCAAAGTGGCTATTTCTACAACTATAGTACTTGTTAGTCTAGATCATGAGCTACCATTTTAAATATACTCTTTTTCTTTAGAACATTCATTTGTTGGAATTCTTATGCAAAAGAAAGATAAAAGGGATGAAAGACCCATTGTTTTCATGAGCTATCCTCTGAAGAATGTTAAATTGAATTATTCTAATCTTAATAATAGTCTTTTTCTTTGATAAAATAAATCAAGAAATTCTACCACTATATATTAAGGAGTAAGATGTATGCAATTTTGCCTGATCCTATAGTTAAGACATTACTATTGCAAAATGAATCGAGTGAAAGATGAGGAAAATGGATGGTAATACTTCAAGAGTTTGATTTAGAGATTCAACAAATGAAGTTAGTGAGAGGACAAGGATTATCAAAAAATGATAGCTAATAACCATATTGAGGATGAGAAGCAAATCAAATTTGATGTTGAAACTAGCACAGAAGATAAAAGAAGATTATAGTGTCTAAAGTTAATATTGATCAAGGTATAATAACAGATGTTTGGTACCAAGATATTATTTACTATATTTTACAAAATTAGTACCCCAATTGGATGAATAGTTCCTAGCACAGAGGTCTCAAGATGAAGTGTGAATCTTACATGCTACAAAATAGGAAACTATACAAAAGGAGTTATGAAGGAATTTATTTTAAGTGTTTGGGATGAGGAGATGTAAAAGAAGTGTTGGAATAGTTTCATGACAAGTATGGCACAGGAAATAGTTCAGTAGAGGCTACAACCCATATGATCTTAAGATTAGGTTATTTTTGGCCTACAATCTTCAAGGACACTTTTGAACATGTACATACTTTCCAAAATTTCCAAACTAGTGCTAATAGAGAGAGACATCTATTGATGCAATTACAACTAGTGTTTGATGTATGCCCTTTTGCAAACTAGGGGCTGAATTTTATTGGTCCAATAAACCCACTATTGTTGATAGGACATACGTTCATTCTTACAACTACAGATTATTGCACACACTAGACATAAGCTAAGACTTTTAGAAATTGCATGACAAAGGTGGTTACAGACTTCTTGGAGGAACACATTGTTACTAGATTTGGGACGCCATTCTTTCTAGTGTGCAATAATGGATCAACTTTTGCACCAATATTCCTTACCCAATGGGCATTGGAAAATTATGTTATAATCAAGTTCTCTTCAAATTACTATCCCCAAGGAAATGGTGTGGTTGAATCTACAAATAAGAACTTGATCATGGTAATAAGACATTTGTTGAAAGAAAATCCTAAAGATTGGCATACTCAACTCAAATATGTGCTATGGACAAATCAAGCCAGGGTCAAGAGTGCCTTGGGAACATCCCCATACCTGGTTATCTATGGACAAGAGCTAGTGTTCCCACTTAACCTTAGGATTCCTATTTTGAAATTCATGAGTGGGTATGTTGAAGATACTGACAAGGTTCAGATTAGACTAATGAATCTTTTGGAGATGGATGAGAAATGGGCAACTGCTTTAGAGCATATGGAAAAACATCAGGATGTTGTAAAAAGGTGGTTCAACAAGTAGGCCATGATAAAATCTTTTAGAATATCTAACCTTGTTCTTCTATGGGACAAGGAAATAGAAAATTCGGGTAGCCACACTAAGTTTGAACGCTTGTGAATGGGTCCTTATCAAATTGCAGAAATTCTGGGAGAAAATACTTTTAGGTTGAGTTCCTTACAAGAGGAATTGGTTCCATTGCCAGTCCATGGAGAGTTCCTAAAAACAATTAAAAATATAAAAATAAAAATATCCTTTTCGCATGTGTGTTTATTTCTGCAAGTTTGTGTGATTTCTGTTGTGTGTTTATTTCTGAGTTGTGGCAGTCTGGGGGTTAGGTGCAATCAAGATTTTATCTTGACATATTTCATAAACCATTTTCTTGTGGTTTCAACTTTTAGGAAGAGGTAATTCTTTGCCAAAACAATTAAATGACATGTATCTTCTAAAAACTAAATGAAAATGCTACTTACAATCATGAAAGACTTACAGTCTTAAAATCAGGATTATAGATCGATAACTCTCAACATTTTGCAAATTTAAAGAATTGACCATCTCAGTGCTTTCAAATCAAGGTTGATAGTAGCAAGGGATAGTCTGAAGCTTATCAATTCAAACAAAAGGGTCTTTTCAAGAAATTTCTAAGGTCACTATTTGGTGTGAGAGTCTTCATAAAGTTCATATAAGAGGAATGCAAGTGGGTATCAAATTAAAGAAAAATATGAGAAATGACACCAATGCTTTGGCCACACAGTCTAAGCGTGGTCAGGGTATAGAAAGAAAATAGAAGAACAAAGAAGGTATTAAGAATGAAAGATTTTGAAAAGGTCTGATAAAAGTAATCTGACAAATAGAGATATACACTCCAAAATGGCTCTCTAATGTTGACTATTCAACCTCTTCATGGAAGAATCAAATGGAAACATGCGAGCTTTGTGAACTAGAATTTAAAAGATTTTTCAGAACTTGAAATTCACATAGTGATAACCCATTAAGAGCCCTCATGAACAAATTCTCTCATCTGGTCAGTTAGTGATTGGTACACATGATCTATGAAGATTATGGATGGATAGATTGGTGGGACAAAAGATTATTTCCAGGTTGCTAAAGACTGATGATAAGTTTGCAACTTGAAATGTTAAAGCGAATGAATACACCGAGCACACATTAAGCTTGAAGATTTAAGATTCTAAATTTTTGACTACCAAAGGACTTGAAAGCTATTTGAAATATTTAAACTTCGTTGATAGTTGATACATTTTAGAAGGATGTATGGTGGTGAAGGAATGCCTTTCTCATTTCTTCCTTTTTATTGGGGCTATTTGTCGTGGTTTCACAATGCATGCCCCATTTCTCCTAGAAATGGAGACCCCCTAGTATTTTTTGTCTTTTGTAGACCCCTGGTCAAGGGTTTTAGTCTTTTTAGGGCTCTATCTAGTGTCTGATTCTAGCCTAACCCTCTGGCTGAAAATCCTAGTTGTTAGAAAATTGGAGATTTTGAGTGAAAAGGTGATTTGAAGAGAGAAAGTTGTGCACTAGCACACTTAGTGCACATGCACACCTTCCAAGGTGCACTCATGTGCTAGGTAACTTAGCGTGGGAGCACTTCCCTTTGGAAGTGTGCACTTGTACACATGCACATGTGCACACCCCCAAAGGGTGCACTCCTCCTTGGGCCTATAAAAGCCTGAGGCCTCACCCTTCTTTCATAGTTATTTTTTCCTATAGACCTCTGTAAGTGCATCTTCGCACCCACATAGGTGTGCTAAAGAACTTCATACTTACACACATGCACACACCAAGTTAAAAAATAATAAAGGTGCACATCTTGCACACCTATCCAAGGTGCACACCTTTATTTATAAAAAAATAAATAAAAAATTAACAAACCTTCACCTAAGTGAAAGGTGCGTGTATGTGCACCTTTCAAAGAGTTAAATAAATGACTCCTAGGCAAAATGGTGCACACATGCACACCTTGTCTTAATACTTAAAGTGCCTTTGCAGAGTGTTAGGGTGGACACATCCACACCCCACAAGGTGTGCATGTCTGCACCCTGATATTTTTAGTTTTCTTAATTATATTAGTGCACCTAGCAAGGTGCACTAGAAAACTATCTATTAGAGGCTAAATTGAGGTTTTTAGGTGTTTTAATGAGTTTTGGGGTTCTGGGTCAGATTGTTTAGTGTTTAGGGTTCATTTAGGATTGTATTTTCCACCTTCTAGACTAACGTATATCTATTTTGCGTAGATAAAATGGCTTCGTCCTCATCCTCACTTGTAGCAAAGATTGCTCCAAAACTGGTGGTCTTTAAGTTTTAAGGTGTCCAATTGAAATCACACTTTCAAGATGTGAATTTAGAAATTTGAGACAGTAAGTTAGGTCATATTGACTAGAATGCATTCTTAGTACTCTGCAACAAGCCAAATGAGAGATCTCCAATTATTTTTGCACTTATCAAATCTAGATTAGTAAACACAACTTCACACGCTATATTAGTGCAACCTTCAAAGCTGGTTATGGCCTTAGTGGAGAATTATGTTTTGGAGGAGAGAGTTGTAAAGAGCATAACAGGAGAGATCATCGTAGATATAAGGCCAAAAAACATCAAGAAAGTATTACATCTTCCAAGGGAAGATCAATATATTAGGTTGTCTTATCATCAAGTAAAAAGGTGGTGCATGGATCATGAAGAGGAAGCTACTGGGATTATTCAATCATAGATGAATATTTGATTGATAGGACACCAGTGGGATAAAAAATTAGAAAAGTTGATATGACTAAAGGGTATATGAAGGATGATATTAGATATTCCATTGTGCTTTTGAGAAAGATTATGGGTCTACTATCAATAGGGCACTTGAACATTTGGATGGTACATTTCCTCTAGACCATCAAAATGACTAAAATGCCAATTGACTAGGCCACAATACTTAGTGAGAATCTGGATGAACAGTTGGTGGCAGTTAAAATTGACCCTAGATTCTATATATGACCCCAAATTCTAAATGACTTCATATTTGATATATCTGTTAGCAGCAAGGACTACAGACTACCAAGGTTGTTTAAGAGGGGAAGCATGCAAGATGTTGATGCATGGGCTTATGTGGTATACCCCCAGCTAGTGAGGAAAAAGCTATCAGATCATAGTAAAGAATACTTGATAGTGAATGATGGTTTTTTTTTTTGCAATCATCTGATTCATTGAAGGTGATTATGCAAAAAGGATTTCAATAGTGTTGAAAATGGATTGATACAAGTATGATAAATGTGTTCCAAGCATTATTTTGTCACTGATGTCAAACCTGCTACTTGTTGGTAAGACAATTTCTTATATGATTTAAGTACTATCATTTGTTTGATTGATGAAGAGGATTTGATCAAATGAGGTAACAATAATACCTAGAGGAGAGCTTGAGTTATGATATGAAAAAGAGTACAAGGATCAATTAAGACAATGATATTATAGTGCATTGATAATATATTTAAGGTTGCAAAGGTTGGTTACACTAAGTAAGTTTAGAAGAATAAGCTAAATAAAGTTTATCTACCAAGCTTGACCAAGTGGACAATAGGTGTCGAGAAAAGTTAGTGCAAGCCGAGCAAAAAATCAATTTGAGCGGAGCAAATTCAATTTTAGTGTAAGCCGAGTGAAACAATGTAAGCCATGTAAAGTTTAGTTGACGCTGAGCCCCAATAAACTTTAGTTTGTGCCAAGTGTTCTGACAATGGATGCCAAGCAATGCAGTATGTGCCAAGCATTAGAAGCCAATTAATTTCGAGTGTCAGTATTATGAGAAAGATCAAGAATTTGATGAATTTGAGCTGAAAAGTTTATTTTCTTGGATTGTGTGAACCGTGTGGAAGATAAGATTGATGAGCTAGTGGCATATAATTCAAGATGAACCATTTGAGGTGAATTCAAAGAGAATTGAAGGAGAAGTTTGTAGAAGTGAATGAAATGAAATGAGGGGTAGATTCATTGAATCCTACCTCATCCAACCTAACCCTAAAATGGATGATGGAGGTTGAAATGAAAAAATATCTTAATTTTCTATTTATAGATATGGCTAGTCAAAAGCAAGAGTTGATGTGCGAGAACCTAAGGAAGGCAAGGAATCTAGGGTATTTTCTTCATTCAGTGACCTAAGAGAAGAGACTACATTGGAAAACAAAGCAAGAAGGCTTAAGGGTATGGATGCTTGAAGGGTGAACAAGCTATTAGAGCTGAAGAGTGTGAAAGCCAAGAAGAATGGAGGACTGAAATAGAGATCTATAATCTACAATTGAAGTTATAAGTTGTTATCAGATTAAGCCTTACTATTACTCTCTAATAATTATGTTAGTCTAGGGTAAATCCTTTGGATTAAGGTTGACCTAACAGTCATTTGTAAATCCTTTAACCAAGTGACATTCTAACTAAATGATCTAAAGTCCTTTAACAAGGCTTACTCCTAATAGGGTGATCAAAATCCTTTAACCATGTCACATTTAATAATGTGTATTGTAACCTTTAATAGGCTTGACCTTTTATAGGGCATCACTTTAGAAGAATGAGAATAGGTAGCATGTTACTGGTGATTTTTTTCCAAATTGGGTTCCACATTAAATAATTATGTCAAATGTGTTATTGAATCTATTATGTTTCACGTTTACATTTTTGTAAATTGATTTGATAGTAACCTACAAGTTTAAGTGATTGCATAATCTAATGGATGCATGCATGATGAAAATGTTTTATGGATATGGGTTCACTAAGTTGTGAAAAGTTTTAATTGTACATTTGGACCTCAGATAACTGATTCACCCCCACTCTTAGTTATTCTAAAAATTCCAACAAGTAGAGGCAAGAACAAGGATTGTAGAAATAGGTGCCTACTACATCCAATTCAAAACATTCACCTACTTAAGGGTAGTTAGTACAACTGTAAATCCTAAGAAGCTCTCTAGGCATCCATGTGATAGACTCATTCTACCAGAGATTGCATGAAAACTCACATATGCATATGATAGAGTGAGAAAATAACATAAGAAGACCTAGGTATGGTGATCACCGTAGGTTGATTTGGTGTTAAGCAGAAGCAAGATATCATGACGTTTGATTTAGAATGAGATTAGTATCACTTGGAGGACTATAATTATTGTAAGTATGAATGCTAATGATATTACTATGGGAATTATTGTAGATATGTTACTATGATGATATGTTACATTCATGATTGATTTTGTCATTGATGTCAACAGAGCAATCTTTTGTGGTATCTAATGAAAGAACAACAAAAAGATCAAGTTGGTACAGATGGGTAGTTGAGTATTCTCACTATCTAAGGTTATGGGAGATACTTTTGAGTATCTTGTATATGCAATTAATGTTGGATGAAGAAATGTTAAGTTTGGAAGAAGTTATGTAAGTTTTGGTGATGTTTGTTCTGAGATAGAGTTTATAGAGGCATGTTCTAGTAAACTTGTTATATCTCTTAACATAATTGTTATTCTAAGAATCAAGGTTTAGTATATGAAGAAGATATGTTGGTGATGATGTGGCTAAGCTTGCTCATTATAATATTATGTGTATGGAAAGATATTCAAGTTGCAAGGTGGATGATTAATGTTATCACTAACTATAACATGTTCTTAATGTGGTCCTATAATGATTAATTGAGAAGGTCTAATAGTCAACTCAAGGAATTATTTTATGGACTCGATATAAAGGAAAGAAATTTTCCTTTATCATATGAGATATAATTGAGACATGAAGAAGTGATTGTAAGCAACAGAGAGAGCGGAATGCGAGGTTAAGCACAACAAAGTGGAAGTGAAGGAAATCTTATTGCCGAAGTTTTATTGAGTGATCCGAGGTTTGATATTTGGATCTAAACTTCATGACCATGTCTACAAGGTCTAACAGTGATTGGTTTGATTAACAGAATGGAGGAAAGAGGAATATAATAGTAAATTGCATGTTTGAGTAGTGAGCTCTTCTTGTAGTTAAAATTGCATGTTTGGACAGTGGGCTCTTCTTGCATACATTGTAATAAAACTCCTAACAGGGTTGGAATCTCCTAATAGGGATTCAAAGTCTCCTAATAGGGACTCATATGTACTAAATGTTGTAATAGACTCCTAACAAGGTCCATCCTCTAACAAGGAATATTTATATTAGTACACCATCTTGTGGGCATCATTCCCATCAAGGTTTTCCCTCTAATCAAGGGTTTCTCTAGTTAACATATCTAGTATAATTGTCTATGTGTATTTTATTATGGTTGCTAATTACTTTGGTTGAATGGTTAAGTTTATTTAAGGAAGATAAAAATTTTAATTGTTGGATAATTGATTCACACCCCACCCCCCCTCTCAGTTATCTTGGTGGACTATTCTTTCTAACAATAATTCCCCTCGTCCATGTTTTGACAATATTGGTAGAATTCAATGCATGGCAGGCATACAATTTTAACATGGAGATGCCATAGAGGATCATTGTATGAATGCAATAGATGACTATGATATCCAGATAAAGGATTATTGTAGGATGACTCTTTATTTGGAAGGCAGTGCCTTGAAAATAAAGGTCCCATTGAAGGTAGTTCAACAAGACACTAAAGAGGTCTTAGATCCCCTATATAATCAAGATACGATATACGATCGACCTTTCATGAATGTAGAAATTGACAGAGAAGAAAATGCAAATATCAATCACCCAAAACCTTGGAGTTGATCCCAAATCAACTTTTCAAGAGAGGAGTTCAAAAGGATTCCTGTTGTTAAGCATTGTGCAAAACTATATCTCAATAGGTTCCATTGCTTTCGCTATACATGAATGCATGTTGATCAAAAATGAAAAATCTTTTCTTGTATATCTTCACTATATGAGGTGGAATATGGTTCCTTCTATTCATCTTCTCTTTGAATTCTTTAAAGTAAAACCACATCAAATTATTTAAATTACTATCTAACCTCTCAATAAACCAATTAATCTAATGTGTGATGGGTTCTCCAACTATCCAATTTACTATGTCAATTCCAAGAATTTATTTATTTTATATAAAAGAATATAAACACTAATAATTGACCATACCTTAGTCCTTGTTTCTTGATTTTTATCATATTCATCATTTGTTGATCTCTCATCATTTCTCCCAAATTAAACTTTTTTCCATTCATGATAATTTCATATGAAACTTTTACGTCTCCACATAGTACTTTATTTAGTTACTCTACTTTATAAACCTTATATCTAATGACCATAAACACAAACTTTATGCCTCTATCCAAAATATTGTCTACTGCAAGGGTGTTCTAATCTTCTCTGTATCTAATCAAAATTTTCAATTTGTAGTTCGGGGTATGATTCCCGTGTACATTTTATTCCACTTACATGTAGTCTTGTAATATTTCCATTAATCTCCTTCATTATCTCTATATATTTGTAGTTTTCCAGCCATAGGTATTCTCCATGTACCCTACTCAACACAATTTCGATCCATTCTTCTTCAAGGTTCTTTGACATGTGAACAATATGGGTTAGTCCATACTCATCATTTTGTGGCTCTTTTCAACTAGATGATTCCTCAAATTCTTTACTTGTCTTTTCATTTCCAATTTTGATGTATTTTCTTTGGATAAATCCACTCACACCCTTAGTTAACATTTCTCTATTTATTATTCTTGATGAGGTTCCATATTTAGATAGGTCTTTTGGCTTTAAAAAGTACAACTTATATTCAGGTTCCTCCTCATTTGCTCTTATGATTAATATAGTTCTATTAACTTTGAACCTATACTCACAATATTTATGACTGAATGTGTTTCAATTGTAGCAATGGCCATTGAATGGTATTCTTTTTATATTAGTCTCTTGTTTGAATTTGCATACATTTATGTGTGACCATACATTCTACAATATTGACAAAAAGGATGGAACTTCACCTTACCCATTTGTTTGGACTTTATGCATTCACCTTTCTCTTTTGTGTTATTGTTGATAACTCCCAAATTGGAGTGTCCAATTGTTCCTTCTATTTTACTAAGAAGCTACCAAACTCGTGCATACTCCTTTCAAACTTCATAGGTCTCAAAATGACTTCATTATCAACTTTCACTTAGGTCATTATTTTCCATTCTTAGTCTCTAATTTTCCATTTCCAAATACTAACTTCTTTAAGTGTTTATGTCTAATAGATCCTCTTGTTCCTATAATTCATTTCATTATCTTTACATGACTAGATCTTTTCCTATAATTGTCTCTACAACATCTTGATATTTTGACTCAATAGTTTTTTTGTCTCCTTCAATACTTCTCATTGTCTCCTATATTTCAGTCACTTTGATGACTTGAGTTTCATGTTCTTTCTTTATTTGGTTCAACTTTTCCCATATTCTTTTGTTCTTTTCCTACAAATCACCATTCTTCTCTAGTAGTTCTTTTATTGCAGCCAGTAGTCTCCTTATATTTGATACTACCTTGTGATAACCTATCCAAATTATCAAGAATCATTTATATCTTCTCATTTAGTTCCTTCCTTTTGTTTTGACTTTTAGAAACAATAGTCCACCAAGATAACTAAGAGGGGGTGGGTAAATCAATTATCCAACAATTAAAGCATTTATCTTCTTTAAACAAACTTAACCATTCAACCAAAGTAAATAACAACCATATGAAGATGCACATAAAAAATAACACCAGATATGTTGACTAGGGAAACCCTTTATCAGAGGGAAAACCCTAGTGGGAATGATGCCCACAAGATGATGTACTAATATAAATATTCCTTGTTAGAGGATGGACCCTATTAGGAGTCTATTACAACATTTAGTACAATGAGTCCCTATTAGGAGATTTTGAATCTCTATTAGGAGATTCCAACCCTATTAGGAGTTGTGGTATAATGTATGCAAGAAGAGCCCACTGCCCAAACATGCAATTTCAACTACAAGAAGAGCTCACTGCTCAAACAAGTAATTTACTATTATCTTCTTCTTTCCTCTATCCTTTCCTCTATCTTTTCAATCAAATCAATCATTGTTATACCTTTAGACCAAGTCATGAATGTCAGATCCAAATACCAAACCTTAGATCACTTAGAAAAACCTTGGTAATGAAGTTTCCTTCACTTCTACACTGCTCTGCTCAACTTCGCATTTGACACTCTTCGTTGCTTACTAAACATTCACAATTAGCATTTTCGATACCATGATAAAGGAAAATGTCCTTCCTTTATATTGAGTCCATAAAACAATTACCTGAGTTGGCTGTTAGTCCTTCTCAATTATTTATTATAGGACCACATTAAGAACATGTTACACTTAGTGATAACCTTAATCTTCCACTTTGTAACTTGAATAAATTTTTCGTACAAGTAATATTATGATAAGTAAGCTTAGCACATCATCCTCAACATGTCTTCTCCATGTCCTTAACCTTGATGCTCAAATTATCAACTCTGCCAAGAGATATAACAAGTTTACCAGAACATGTCTCTATAAACTCTATTGCAGAATATACATTACCAATATGCATTCCTCATATTGTGCTCATGCCAAACATCTTCCTCAGCATACTATCAAACTTCTCTTCTTTAGCATAATGTTTTCCTGTAATACTTCTCCCCCATAATATGATGTTTTTCATACCAAACTTCTCCCCCATTGACATCAATGTCAAAGGTTTCTGCAACCAACATCTCTGCATCAAACTCTACAACAAATGATACTTATTCAACTCAAGTTTCAAAAGACACTATTCACAACAATATCGACAAGAGTCCTAGATGACTCTATCCATCATAGATACTCCCCCATATAGGAAGGATCAACATCTAATATAGACAAAAAATGGTGCTTTGTTACCTTAGATTGATGCACTCTTTCATCTTTTACTCTAATGTATGAAGGGGCATAACCCCAAGCATACCTTGAAAATACTCAAAAGTCTCTTTGGGAAGAGGCTTAGTGAATATATCTGCAATTTTCTCTTTTGTGCTTACATACTCCAATCTGATTTCCTTTTCTACAACTTTTTCTCTCAACATATGATACTTTATTGAAATATGCTTCGTCCTTGAATGCAACACTGGATTCTTAGATATATTTACCATGCTTGTGTTGTCACAATGTATAACAATAGGTTCACTGATCTCTATGCTTATATACTTCAACATCTCCTTCATCTAGATAACTTGATTACAATTATTTGTTGCTGCAACATACTCTACTTCTTCTATGCTTTGAGATGTACAATCCTACTTCTTGCTTAACCAAGAAACCAATCTTCCTCCAAGAAAGAAAGCTCCTCCACTGGTGCTCTTTTTGTCATCTATACTATTTGCCCAGTCTGCATCAGTATAAGCACTTAGAGTAAAATCATTAGATCTATCATACCATAATCCAAATTCTGAATTTTCTTTTAGATATTTAAATATCCTTTTCACTACTACATAATGTGCTTCACTAGGATCAGCCTGGAACCTTGCAACAATTCCAACTACATTTGCTATATCCGATCTTATGTGAGACATATTGTAATCCTCCAATCATAGATTTGTACTTCTTTTGTTTAACGACAGGTGTCTCATCCTTTGTAGATAACTTGTGTCTAGTTACCATAGGTGTTCCAATAGGTTTGCATGTTTACAAACCAAACCTTTTTAGTAAATCCTTCAAGTACTTAGTTTGAGAAATAAAGATTCCTGCTTTATTCTGTACTATCTGCAATCCTAGGAAATATTTCATCTCTCCTATTATACTCATTTAAAATCCTTTCTTCATTTCTTTTGCAAACTTCTTACTTTCTTCATCATTATGTAAAAATATAATGTCATCAACAAATATTACCAAAATCATCAAATCGTCATCAGTTTCTTTCCAATATAGATTACTATCTGCCATACCTTTTCTATATCTGAGCTTTGTCAAATGCTTGTCCAACCTTGCATACTAGGTTCTGGGTGCTTGCTTCAATCCATACAATGCTTTCCTTAGTCTGCATATTACGTCCTTGTCATCTATCAAAGGACATCCTTTAGGCTGCTTAATGTATACCTCTTCTTCAAGTTCTCCATTTAGAAATGCTGACTTGACATCCATCTCATAAACTTTGAATTTCTTTTGTGTTGCATAGGTTAAGAATAATCTTACAGCTTCTATTCTAGCCACTGGAGCACAAGTCTCCTCATATTCTATTCCTTCTTGTTGTGAGTAACCTTACATACTAGTCTTTCTTTGTTTCTTACAACTTCTCCTTGCTCATTCATCTTGTTCTTGAATACCCATTTAGTTCCTATCACATTCTCATTGCTAGTCTAGGAACCAATTCCCATGTCTCATTCTTTACTATCTAATCCAATTCCTCTTTCATAGCTTGTTTCCAATAATCATCTTTACATGCTTCATCTGCATTCTTTGGCTCAACTTGAGATATCAAGGTTCTTCATTTACTCTGCTCCTTGTCATCATATCTTTTTCTTTGCTTTCGATGATCCGTTCGGATGGGTGATTCTTTATCGTGTTCTTTCTTGAAGTAGGAGTTTCTATCTCAACTCTTGGCTCTATTAAAGGTTCTAGGCTTTGTTCCTACTTTGAATCTCCTTCATTCTACAAATCATTGTTAGTCTCAAGAAATATCTCATCGTTCCTTGGCTTATTAACAACATCATCATCTGAATTGTAATCAACTATTCTCTCTTGTATTTTGAACTTCTTATCAATTCTTACATTTGCACTTTCCATAATAGTCTTAGTTCTTTGATTATAACATCTATAAGCCTTGATTTTCAATGAATAACCAAGAAACATACCTTCATCACTTCTAGCATCAAACTTACCAAGGTCATGATCTCTCTTTATGTAACACTTACTTCCAAATATTCTGAAGTACTTAACTATAGGTGATTGACCAAACCACAGTTCATAAGGTGTCTTATTTGTGTCTTTCCTCACTTTTACTCTATTCATAGTGTAGACTATTGTATTCATAGCTTCTCTCCAAAATGTCTTGGATACATCATTTTCTGCTAACGTAGCTCTAGCTACTTCTATAACTAATTTGTTCCTTCTCTCTATAATGCCATTCTGTTTAGGGGTTCTTAGAGCTGATAGTTGTCTCTTAATTTTGTTTTCCTTACAAAACATATTAAACTCATTTGAAGTAAATTCTCATCCTCTATCTGATCTTAAACATTTGATCTTCACACTAGATTCATTCTCAACTCTAGTCTTGAATGTCTTAAACTTGTTGAATGCCTCAGATTTCTCTTTGAGAAATGCAACCCATGTCATTTTAGAAAAATCATCAACTAGAATCATAAAATACCTTCCACCATAGAATCCTCTAGTCTTTGTAGGACCACTCAGATCTGTGTGTACAATCTCCAACTTCGCTATAGTGGTAAACTTCTTGCTGGGAAAAGAAGTTTTGTTATGCTTTGCTAAAACACACTCCTTGCAAATTGTGTTAGTAGGCTTCACAATCTTCAAAAATTCTCTAACAAAAAATATTTTACTATTCCTCACAATATTGTCAAAGTTTATATGATAGAATCTCTTATGCCATAGCCAACTATCATCTATCTTTGCAACCAAACATGTCATTTTAGTAGGATTCAACTGAAATACATTACCTCTAGATTTGGTTCATGTTCTAATTACTTTTCCATCTTTATCTTTGATCATACATGTCTTTTCTGTGAACTACAACTGATAACCTTTGTCTACTAGTTTTCCAACGCTCAAAAGATTGTACTTTAAACCATCAACAAAGTATACATCCTCAGTATTAGTTTTACCATCAAGAGTTATAGATCCAATACCTTTTACTTGGCATGCCACATTGTTTCCAACTATGAAAATTCCTCCATCTTGAATTTTGAAGTCAACAAATTTGTTCATATCACCAGTCATATGATGTGAACAACCACTATCAATTATCCAATTAGATATCTACTCTACCTGTGATACCAAAGCTACCTTCACTGGAATTTCTTCTTTAATTGCCAAAAATCCAATTTCATCATCACTAGCACTTAATGCTTGTTCATCAAAATCATTATCTTCATTTTCATACAAACAATCTCTATCTTTTTTAGGCTTATGATTTCCCTTATACTTGTTCTGCCTTTTAGGACACTTAGATTCATAATGACCATATTCATCACAAGTCCAACACTTAAAGATTTTCTTACCTCATTTTTCTCTTATTACAAGAAGGGCTACTACTTCATCAATTTTTTTTTGTCTTCCTCAGATCTGCTACTGCTAACAAAATCTCCTCTAACACTTGTGCTCCTTGATAGGTTAGGTCGAATATTCAAGGCATTGAAAGCTATCTCTATTCTGGTTAATTCTCCAGACAATCTAAGTTCATTCTCAACTGCTTCAAGTCTTCCAAGCAATGACCCCTTAGTGAAATCTTTGGTACATGATATCAACAATTGTATCATCTAAACTATTGACTTGAATGGTGGTGTTAGAGTCTTCTATATCTTCCTCCTTGAGTTTTAATACTTGCAGTAATTTTTGATATCCTTCCTATATATGTTCTTACAAATTCATCATCCATCATCTTAGCATCTTGAAATGCACAAATCCAACTTTGTAGCCTCAACTTCTTAGAGTGTGCATCACTTTCAAAACTATTTTCCAAAGCTTTCCAAAACAAATGTGAAGTAGCAAGTGATTTTACCTAATTGTACTCAATCTCAGGAAGTGCATACAATAGTGCTTCTCTAGCTCTCATGTCACACATGGAAAGATCTATTTTTGCTTCAGAGCAACTCTCCAACTCCTTTTCTTCAATGATTGTCTTCTTTGATTTTTTCAAGATCTAATATCCTAAGACCCATACATAATAAATGTGTCTTCATCTTTTACTTCCAGCTGTCATAGTTTGTTCCATCAAACTTCAAATTATCTTTCCTGAACATGTTCTCCATAGATCTCCCAAATCTGCTAAACTTTTCCTTCAAGGACCTGATGCTTTGATACCAATTGCTAGAAACAATAGTCCACCAAGATAACTAAGGGGGGGGTGTGAATCAATTATCCAACAATTAAAATATTTATCTTCTTCAACCAAACTTAACCATTCAACCAAAGTAAACAACAACCATACAAAGATGCACATAAACAATTACACCAGATATTAAATTTCTGTACATGCAATATTATGATGAGTGAGCTTAGCCACGTTATCCTCAAAATGTCTTCTCCATGTCCTCAACCTCAATCCTGAAGTTATTAACTCTGCTAAGAGATGTAACAAGTTTACGAGAATATGCCTCCATAAACTCTATCTTAGAACAAACATCACCAAAACTTACATAACTTCTTCTAGCCTTATCATTTCTACTTATGATGTTAACTGCATATACTAGATACTCCAACATAACCTTAGATGGTTATCTAGCCATCAGTATTAACTTAATCTTTCTGTTGTTCTTTTGTTAGATATCACAAAAGACATCAAACACGTTATGTTGACATCAATGACAAACTCAGTCATGAATGTAACATATCATCAAACCAATCTTCCAACAATGATGTGGAGCCTAATCAAACTTAAAGGTTTATTCAATGCAACATTCTCCCCAAATTATTTCTATGGAGGTTTGGGGGTAGCACCCCTGCGAGGTCCTGGGGTAGTGCCCTAGGTGCGCTCCCTATTGCAGTACAAGGTGGGGTTGAGGATAATGACCCTGTGGAGTTTTTTGGGGGTAGCACCTCCGAAGTCAAAAATACCCTTATATTGTAAAAGGTGTTGGCTACTATTTTTCCTATTGGACGACTTATTCTAGCCCTAATTTTGTAAGCATTCAAAGCTTGTATAAAAAGGCTTAGTGTTAGGGATTTCATGATGTAATGGTGAAATTATAGCTTCTTGCAGTGGTATGAGCTATAAGGGATTGTAGATTATAATCATTGGATAATAATAATATTGGACTTCTTGTTGGTGGACATAGCTCAGGGACTAGGTAAAACATGCTAAATCTTGGTGTCTTGTGTTCTCTTATTTGTGATCTATTATTTTATGATATTGGTTATATTTGCATGTAACTATTTTTTCTATCTAAGTTTAATCCTAACAAGTGGTATCAGAGATAGACGGTTGTTGTTGGTTTTTTTTAGCTTAGACTATCATTTTTTTTAGCCAGACCATCACCATCTTTTTTTTAGCAATCCTCTGCAAGAAGGTCTCATTGTTGAGTGGGAGTGATGGTAAATGAGGGTAAGCTAGAGGTGGAGAAGTTTAATGGGTAGAACTTTCAGTGATGGAAGATATAAATGGAGGACTATCTTTATTAGAAGGATTTATGGAAGCCATTGGAAGGAAAATCCAAGAAATAGGGAACTATGACATATGAGGACTAGGAGATTTTAGACAAAAAGAAACTTGAAAGCATTCGATTATGCTTAGCACCATTAGTGACATTTAATATTACAAAAGTGAAGATGATGGAGGAGTTGACGAAAACCCTAGCGAAACTATATGAAAGCCCTCCTCTTCAAACCAACTATTTCTCATGAAGCATTTATTTAATATGAATATGATAGAAGGTGGATCTATTACAAATCATTTAAATAAGTTTAATACTATTAATAGTTAGTTATCTTCTATGGGTATTGATTTTGATGGAGAAATTAGGACTTTCTTGATTTTGTGTTCTTTGCCTGAAACTTGGAATGGCTTGGTAATGGCTGTGAGTAATTTTGTCTCAGGATATAATACCCTAAAATTTGATGATGTGATTGGTTTTATTTTGAGTGAGGAAACTTGTATGAAAACCTTAGGTGGGTCTACATTAAGAAGTTCTTTGAATACATAAAGTAGAGGTAAAATGATTGAGACAAGAAACAATTCTAGAAATTATGGGAAATCAAGAGGAAAGTCAAAGGGGAAGAGGTCTCAATCTAGAGGACCAAGAGATTGTTGGTATTGTGGTAAATAGGGTATAAGAAGAAATATTGTTGGACTTGAAAGAACAATGAAGGAGATAAACCAAAAGGTAACAAGGAGGCAAATGTGGTAAGTAATAAATTCAAAGAGAATGCTTTGCTTCTATCTTTAGAAAGTGTTGATGATTCTTGGGTTTTAGATTATATTGCTTCATTTCATGTGACACCTCATACAGGTTATTTTATTGATTATGTCCAAGGGGATTTTGGGCTTGTTTATTTGGGGGATAATGAACCCTATCAGATTGTTGGAAAGGGAAAAGTTAAGATTAAGTTCAGAATGAGAATCATTGGCAACTACATGAGGTAAGACATGTTTCAAGGCTAAGTAGGAATTAATTTCAATAGGGCAACTCGGTGATGAGAGTTGTATAGTTACTTTTAAGGATAAAAATTGGAAGGTTTAAAAAGGTTCCCTTGTAGTAGCAAAAGGTGTGAAAGTAGGCACCTTATATATTTATACAAGTCAAACTGTTGAAAAATGAATATTTTGGATTTGATGCAGTTGAGTAGGGAGAACAAACAGTTGATGTAGAATTTGATACAATGCTATGGCACAACAAACTTGGGCACATGAGTGAGAAAGGTATGAAAGTACTTTAATCAAAACAAGTTTTATTAGGTAAAAAAATGTGTTAATATAGATTTCTGTGAAAGTTATGTGTATGGAAAATAAAAGAGAGTGAGTTTTGTGAAGATTGGGAAGGAAAAGAAAAGTGAGAGATTAGAGCTTGTGCATACAGATGTATGGGGACCATCTTAGGTATCTTCCCTTGGCGGCTCTCATTATTATGTTACATTTATTGATGATGCAACTAGAAAAGTATGGACTTATTTCCTTAGACAAAAATTCGATGTATTTCAAACTTTTAAGAAATGGAAATGTTTGGTTGAAAAATGAGACTGGTAAGAAATTAAAATGTCTCAAATCTGATAATGGTGGTGAGTATTGTAGTCATGAATTTAAAGATTATTTCTTCACTAATGGTATTTGTAGATAGAAAAATGTTCCAAGGACTCCACAGGAAAACATAGTGGCTGAATGCATGAACAAGACTATAATGGAGCGTGTAAGGAGCATGAGGTTTCATGTAGGGTTGCCCTTAAACATGTGGTTGGAGGCTGTTAATACTACTATATACCTGATTAATAAAGGTCCCTCTACTCCTTTGGGTTGTGGTATTCTAGAGGAAGCATGGACTAGTAAGAAGGTGAGTTATTCTTTTCTAAAAAAATTTGGTCGTAAAGCATTTTCTCATATAGATTCTGAAAATACAACCAAGCTGAAAGTTAAGTCAAAGAAATGTGTATTTTTTGGATATGGCATTGATGAATTTGGTTATAAGCTTTGGGATTATGAAAATTGTAAAATTGGTAGAAGTAGAGATATCATATTCAAAGAGAAAGTGTTGTACAAAGATTTGTTGCAACGACATGAGAAGAAAGAAGATGATTATGTAGTGTTGGATGATACTCCAGAAGATGATTTCCCAAAAATTCCTTGTGATCTGAAACACTTGCAACAACAAATACCACACACACTAGTGAATGTTAGATGGTTAACAAGGCTAAGTGGACCTCCGGAAAGATTTACTCCCTCTTTGTATTCTATTTTACTTACTGATGCTAGTCAACCTAAATGTTATGATGAAGGTATGTAGGTAGATACTAAGATTCAGTGGGAGTCTAAAATGGCAGATGAAATGGACTCCTTGCTAAAAAATAAGACTTGGGATTTATGCAAGTTGCCTGTAGGTAAACAAGCTTTATAGAATAAATGGGTTTACAGGTTGAAAGAAGAGGATGGAGGTAAGAAAATATTTAAATTCATGTTAGTGGTAAAAGGATTTGCATAGGAAAAGGTATTGATTTTGATGAGATATTCTCTCCTGTTGTAAAAATGACTTTTACTCATATTATTTTAAGTGTTGTGGCTACTAAAGATTTTCATTTGGAGTAGCTTGATGTCAAATCAACCTTCCTTCATGGCGATTTGGATGAAGAGATATATATGGCATAGCCATAGGGATTTAAGGTCAAAGGTAAGGAGAACTTAGTGTGCAGATTGAAAAAAAGTTTATATGGCTTGAAGCAAGAACCTCAACAATGGTATCTAAATTTTTATAGTTTTATTCATGAGTATGGATATAATAGGTGTCATTCAAATCATTGTGTTTATTTTAAGAGGTTGGATGATGACAACTACATTATTTTATGTTTATATGTTGATGATATGCTTGTAGCTAGGTCTAACATGGATCACATTAAGGGGCTAAAACACCAGTTAACACATGCATTTGCTATGAAGGATTTGGTGGCGGCAAAATAAATTCTTGGGATGATGATTTGCAAAGATGGGAAGAACACAAAATTGACATTATCTCAGGTTGATTATATTGCGAAGGTGTTGCAATGTTTCTCTATTGAGAATGATAAAGTTGTCAGCACACGTTTACCTGGTCATTTGAAGTTGACTAAGGAGATGTGTCTAAAGACACAATAAGAGGAAGATAAGATGTCCAAGGTACCCTATGCTTCAACTGTAGGAAGCTTGATGTATGCTATGGCATGTACAAGGCCAAATATTACACATGCAGTGGGAGTTGTTAGCAAGTATATAAGTAATCTAGGAATTGAGCATTACAATGTAGTTAAATGGATTCTCAGATATTTAAGAGGAACATCTAGTAAGTGTCTACATTTTGGGGGCTCTACTATTGATTAAATACAAGGCTATGTTGACTTAGATTTGGCAGGGGATATTGATACTAGGCGAAGTACTACAGGTTATGTATTTACTGTTGGTGGGGCAACAGTAAGTTGGGTTTCTCAATTGTAGAAGGTTAATACTTTATCCACTACAGAGGCAGAGTATGTTGCTACTACAAAGGAAGCCAAGGTGATGATATGGCTTCAATTTTTCTTGGAAGAATTGGGACACCCTTAGAAGGATAATTATTTGTTTACAGATAGTCAGAGTACCATTCATCTTGTGAAGAATTCAACTCTACATTCAAAGAAAAAACACATATAGTTGATGTACCATTTCATTCGGTCAGTTTTGGATGATGGATAGTTAAAGTTGGACAAGATACATAATATGGTAATCTAGAAAATATGTTTACTAAGGTAGTAACAAGGGAGAAGATGAACTCCTCTTTAGTTTTGGTTGGTCTTCTAGACTGAACAGAATAAAAGAACAATAGAGTCTAGGGTGGTTTGATATTCCAGTGGGAGCTACAGGTTTAGTAGTGCTATGATTAGTCTCCAAGTGGGAGTTCATTGTTGTGGAGTTTGATCAGTCTCCAAGTGGGAGATTGTTGTGATGTGGAGCCTAATCAGACTTAGAGGCTTATTTGATGCGACTTTCTCCTCGTATTATTTCTATGGGTGTTTGGGGGCAGCAGCCCCAAGATGGGGTCAAGGGGCAGTTCCCTTGCGGGGTCTTGGGGAAACGCCCTAGGTGTGCTCCCTATCACAGTATAGGGTGGGGCCGATGGGGGTTTTTAGGGACAGTGCCCTTGAAGCCAAAAATGCCCTTATATTGTAAAATGTGTCAAAGGCTTAACACCTATTGGTAGAGGATGCTCTTAGCTTGTCCCTTAATTAAATAAATTATTCATTGAAATGCTCCACTACTGCTTCTAATTCCTTGTGGTACTTGTAGCTTACCATTATCCTAGACCTACTTAAGTTTCTAGACCTCCTTTCGAGAATTAGATGCTCTGATACCAATTTTTGGTAATTTATAGGTGAGGTATTGAGAGGGGTAAGTGTGAATCAGTATTGGACAAAACTTTGATCTTAATAACTTTTCAATAATATAGATTGATAAATTGTTAATCACTTACACTGATATCTCTTAATGTAACTGATAGTATTACCAATAAGCTCTATATTATTATATTTATGACAATGTAAAGTAAAGTAATTAAAAAAAATCAAACTCATAAACACATAACTGAATATTTTGTTATTGCAAAAAACCCTTGGTTAGAGAGAAAAATTGAGGGAGGGTGATACCCACAACTCATCACTGCAGTAATGAGGTGCCCATTTATGAGCTTATAATAGTATCATTTTCTAAATGATTACACCTTGTTAAAAGTGTCTAATACCGTGTTACGAGTATCAATAGTCCTGTCAAAGACTACTCTATTAAGAGATCTAATCTCAATAAATATAATGTTCACCCTATTTATGGATTCACAATAAATTCAAAGCAAGAACATCTAAGTCCTATTAAAGACCACCTTGTTAAAGAATTTAACATTCTTGTTGAAAAACTTGTTAAGTATAAACAACAAGAGACTCAACCTATACTAGCCTTTATTTACTACTTGATAGGTCCTCTTTGTTTTGTGTTGTTATGCTCCTCCCTAATAGCTTGTTGTGCTGTCTTCCAAAATCTAATTACTGTTACGTGTACATGCAAAACTTCATCATCACTTTCTTGTTCTCTATCATTCTCTTCTACTTCTTTTTCACTAATATCATTTTTCTTCTTCATGACCTAATTAGGGTTTCTCAATGTTTCCTTAAATCATTTTTTACCTTCCAAGCTTTTAGATAACTATACTGCTAGTTTTCTAGTAATACTTCTTTCCTATTGCACTTCTTATGTCGATAGTGTCCTTATGTGTAACTTTTCCTTTTTCTCTTTTTGCCAACAATGACAAACTTCAAAATCTTGACCATAGGGTTCTAGGAATTTGTCAAGTGAACAAGAGCCTTATGCTAGTGTCCTGCCACTTTTCTGTAGTTTTCAAAGATAAATGCCCAAGTCCCTAATAATTTCATTTCCACTTGTGGTCCTCACCTAAGCAACACTTACACACTAGCACCCAACACTTTAGTGTTTCCAAATCAACTCAATATTTTAGATCCAAGTTCCAATTTTGCTTCTCTATCATAACCCTCCTAAAATGGAATCCCACAATCTTACTAAATAAAATGTATATAATAAAATATATTGTACATTATCATCATTAATATATATTATATATAATAACTTTATTACACTAATGAGGTCATGAAATAATCAAAAGATAGTGAGTCAATAAAAGATACTTAGACAATAATGAACAAACCTTGCAATACTAAGAGCCATTGTATAGCATTACCAACAATTACAACAATTTATATTTCTAATCTATTTTAATTTATTTTTAATTCGTATTTTAAATCTCATTATAAACATTAACAATAACATATAATCCCAATATAATATTCTATTAACTAATTGTATAATTCTAATTTACAAGTTCTGATCACATAATAATCCTATAAACTCATTTCAAAAATAAAACATATCCTCATTCCCTTTAGAGGTCTGGTGGATCCCATGTAGAAAGATGCGTTGGTCTCATTTTGGCTATTTGATGCATATATATCTAGAGCCTCATAATAGGTGAGGGGGATATACAAAGATCCCATAACATAATTAGAGATAGGGAATATAAGAGGGAATATGGAGAGTTATAATCAAAGACAATTAAGCATTCAACCCAAAAGTTATGCAGCAAGTCAAATTTAAAGACCATACAAAAACTAAGGAAAGCATGCATGTTTTAATGGGAAAAAAAAGTAACACTCAAAAGTATTAAAGCATTGAAAGGAGGAGATAAGAAGAGTTTGGAAATATTAAGGTGGAAACATAAGGATTAAAAGCCATTAGTATAAGGTGATCCATAACAAAGGTAAGGAGTTAAAAATGAAGAGTAATTAATATAAGAAGAATACCTTCCAACATACTATTATTATACAAAGTATTAAAGTTAAGAAATGCCAATGAAGTAATAAGAGTACAAGAAGAAGAAAGTTGTCATTTCATCAGAAGAAATCTATAGTATTAATATATTTCAAGTATATATGAAATAGCTATTTTCTATATATGTACATTTTATTTAGGAGTAAATAAAACATGCATATATTTTCAAGTGTAAACCATTCATAAAATAAGTCACTTCAAACTACCAAATTGCAAAATTAAAGTGTTTCAAAGGCATATCCAAAAGGAGTCATTACAATCTCAATCTCAAATTTGCTTTTATGTTTTCTTTTTTCTATATATATTTTGTATTATATCAATCTTATTCAATTTGGTCATCATTAGCTTAATTCATTACATGCAATCGACCGATAGTTATGACATATAATCAAAGAAAAGATAGAAGTCCAAGACAAGTCAACTCTTCCTTAACAAAACAACCAATGCCAAGTTCACACCTCTAATTATATATGAAGGCATTGACATAAGCTAATTCATTGATTAATGTGAGATATATTTTCTTATACATCACTACATAAGGTTGATTATGTAACCAAGGCACAATTAAGGTTGATTATGTAACCATGTTACAATTTTATGCCCAAAAGATATAGTGCAATGCAAACTTCTATGATCTAATCCATTGTATTATCTACTCCTTGTTACCTATCAAAGCCTAATAGTATCTAAAATTATCCTAGCGAGGTCATTGGGTAATAACTAGACGACGCTCTTAGGTTGACCACCTCGATAAGGATAAAAGCATGATCTTAACAAGATCAAGAAATATTGCTTTAGCATGAATTGATTTCCTAAGGTGCTCTGAGAAAATGTGGATAATGTATGTAAATACCAAGCCATTGCAAAAACTTGTGCTATTGTGACCTAACACAATGTTCAATAGCTATGAAGATTTAGGGGATTTGCTAATTTGATTTCAGAACTTCAATTTTTATGTATAAGCATGTATCATATAGGATCACTCTTACACCACATCCAAGACAAAGAAACATGATTCTCAAATAAAGAGTAAATGAGTGGGAATAGAGCCTACAAATGATAAGAATGTGTGAAACAAAATGTAGATAGGACAAAAATATAGTTGAATGTGTACGAAATGTATGTAAGTGAAGGCACATCATGAAAAATAGATTAAGAAATGTTTTCAAAATAGATCCAAAACTAAATGTAAAATAAACAAACTAATTTGAGCCGCGCATTGTTTATAAATCCTAATCAAATACATTTTCAAACCCATAATTTTCCCAATACATTCTATAAACTAAATTAAATAGTAAAATATATAAACATTAATCAATACATGCTTGTACCGAATCAAGAAATAAAGTCAGGAATTTCATAACAAAGGAATTAGAGATTGACTCTATTTTGAGTAATTTGCGTTGTCTTGAATTAGATATTTACAACACATTTGGACCCCACTAACATGAGTGTTCATTCATCCACCTTTTTCTTCATTATTTTTGTACTTTGCTTTCCAACCAAAAATCTACGAAAAAGTCATTCATCCACCTCTTTGTCGTTATGCTCACTCTGAAATGTGGGTGGCAAACATTTCTCTGAAAGTGAGGACCCGAGGACAGTAGTCTATAAACATAGCATAAAGATGTTAGAAAAAATAATGACGCGTGTATATAATAAAGTAGTCTACGCAGTAGAACATTCCAACTTATTCTTTTTTTTTTTAAATTGCAAAAATGCAAATTATAATAGAAAGAATAACAATTCAAAGGAAATTGCAAATGATAATACAAGACAGAACCCAAACAATTTCGTAATAGACTAGCAGCTCAAGTGAATCACGAACAAGAGCCACACATACAAAAGGTTGTAAGATGAAGACTTTGAACATACACATAAAAGACAAATTATAAATTATAAACTAGAATAAATTTTATATAAAATCTAAATAAGAAGGGAGTTCTCGAAGCATGTCAAAATTATGATTGCTAATGAGCTGAAGAACTTGACAATGGATGTGTTGGATTTGATATGTCATCTTTAATCTCTTACTCGAGTCTGTGTGCAGTTGAGAGAAAAAACATGTAAGATAATAAAATATGTCAAAATAAAGTTTTAGAAATGCAAGTTCTTGAGGATCATAGGACTTATATTAAACTCTCTAAAAATGCAATAAAATTGTTTGATAAACACTTTCAACAATAACATTATTTTGAAACCCAATTCCAAGCAAGGCATCTTTCTAGTTAAGATTATGACAAAAAATAGTAGGCAGATAGTGAAATACATAATTTCATAACTTCTAAACAAATTGACAACCCCAAAAAATATGTCTCATAGCTTCATGTTTAAGGCAAAAAGGACAATTGATGGGCATTTACATTGACTTGTGAGAAGAAAGTTCGGTTAAATATTTCTCACTAAATTTGTGATTCCATTTACTATTCAGACAAGTTTTTATGGGTAGATTATGAGGCAGCTGTAAATAAATATTTTTCAAGTGAAAAAATAAGAAAGGATATATAGAAAACCGTAACCAATCTTTGAAGAAGTTGCACTGAATTGAGGTACAAAGCTTCATAGATAGTTCCAATGACACCAAAGACTCAACAAAGATAAGAAAATATTTATACTTGTAATTCAAATTATATTTAGATAGAATAATGTCCCACAATAGCCAGGTAAAAGTGTTGAAATCCCAAACGTCCCCCACCTTATTGATGCATTTTTTGATATTCAAACATGACAATTTAGGAAAGCTAAGAGACAAAAGCTTCTTGTGTCAAAATATATCATAAAAAAATTGTAATTGTATAATATTCTTTCCCTATATAATTACGAGCGTTTGCACCTTAGAGAATGTTGAAGAGAAATTTAAATCTTCATTTTTTATATTTTTTGTAGTGCATGAGGTCAATTACTGAATTATTTTGTCAATGATTTTTGTGCAACAAATATCTTAATACAAAATACTAGTTTACAAACATGACTAAAATATAACCTTTTGTGTGTGTGTGTGTGTGAGAGAGAGAGAGAGAGAGAGAGAGAGAGAGAGAGAGAGAGAGAGAGAGAGAGAGAGAGAGAGAGCATTTTAGGAATGTAGTTAAGGAAAAAATCAATATAAGTTTTATTTAGTTTAATTTATAATTAATAATAATTAATATTATTTCAAAAATTATATATATTTATTAAAAATTTATTAGTATTTATTTTAAAACACTAAAATAAATTAAATAGTAAATATATCTAAATGTATAATTCTATCATCCTTTTCTCCATGAAGTGTTCTTTCCACTAATAGTATAATTTAAAGAATATATTTAAAAAAATAAAAAACATCGAAAATATGAGATCACCTCACAAAAGTGCACACAAGACTAGGTTCCAATGACAACAACAATATCATCTTATATTATTTAGTTTTACATTATAAGAAAAAAATATGAATTGATAAATAATAATAATAATAAAAATAATAATAATTACGAGATAATTTAAATTAAACAACAAAAATTTATTTACATACATAACTTTTTTTATCTTGCATAAAAAATATTTGATGTGTATATTATATAATATATAGTATAACAACAGATATAATCATAAGAAGAAACAATGTCTCTTGATCACTATTGGAGTTGGAACTGATACTAGCACAGTAGTTGGCTTTCTATCATCCATCGGTCGAAATGGTTGTTGTGCGACTGGAATGGGTGATGGCGTGGGTCTTGTTGTTGGTGCTAGACATGGTGATGTCTTTAATGATGGTGGTGGCATGAGTGCTAGCATTAGGGTTCAGTCGTCCGCTAGAGTTGGAGCTACTACTAGAGTTGGTTCTAGCATGGTTGCTAGCTTTTAATCAATCGCTGGTGGAAATGGTGGCTATTTATCATTGGTGTTGGCATGAGTGTTGGCATTAGGGTTCTGTCATCTGCTAGTAGAGTTGTTGGCTTTGTTGTGGCTGGTGCAAGTTTTGGTTATTTTGTTGGTATGATTTCTAGAGATGGTGTTTCTTAGCACTAATTTAGGGACTAACATTAGAGTGTAGTCCTCTGCTAATTTGGTATGATTGGATCATCTGCCGAAGTGATTTTTGGGTCTTGCAAAGGAGTTGGTACTAGGGTTTCTCCTTTTGATGGTACCATTTTTTGTTATGGTTTGTCCATTCTTGGGATTGATTATGGCAAGATTGGAAAGATTGTTGGTGCTATGATGTCTGGTGAACCTCCTTCTTTTACTGCTAGGGTTACTACAGGAACTTTGGGCCCTTCAAAGGTGAAGGATCTCATTCCTATTATTAGACCTCTCTTGATTAGCCTAGAGAGGAGGATGTGATGAGTGACATTGCCCATACATCTGATGATCTTTCAATTTGTGTTGTGATTTGTCACTTTTAGGGGATTTAGCTGAGTCCATCATATTTTCATACATGGATAACTAAAGAGTGGGAACATATTTTATTAGGTAATGTCCACATTTTTCCATGGATAAGGGTTTTGTTGTTTCTAAGAATGGGATTATTGATGATCGAAAGAGGATATTTTGTGGCTCTTCTTTATCTTGATCGACTCAACAACACTCATTGATGGTGAAACCATGACTTTATGGTTTTTCCCCTACTTATGAATCTTTTACTAGGTTTTTAATTTGGGTTCAACTCCCCTACCTTCCTTTTCATCTTTGAATTGATTCCTTGTTTGAAACTATGTGAAATGCTATTGGAGATTTCTTGATGATTGATGAAGATTTGTCAAATATTTTGCACTCCACCTATGCAAGAATTCTTGTTGAGATGGATATTACTGAGTGGTTTTCATAGAAATTTAAAATTGGGCTCTATAATGGGAGGAATTGGATTCAAACTTTGGACTGTGAATGGATTCTATTCAGATATAGAAAATATTGTAACACTGGGCATTTGGTTGCCCAATGCGATCTTCAAAGGCCAAAGTTTAAAAATGTTTCTTCTTGGTGGAAGGGGCTTCTTTTGAGCATTATATTATTGCTAAGAAAAGGGGTTTTATTTCTCCCACTGTCAAACCTACAATGGGTAGGGGTACAAGTACAAATCTATGTCACCTTTTATAAAGGAAGAGGATATCAAAACTTAAACTATTCAACTTTAATGATAGAAAATGGGCATTTGTGTTTAGAATTTGAAGATGATGTAAACTAATGAAATGTGTAAAACTAGATGAAGTTTATGCTTGTATTTTTTGTAAAAAAATTGAGTGAAAATTTTATCATTGTTTTAATTTTTAAAGTCTATATTCTAATTTTTAAAAAATTCTGAAAATATAGAGTTTCATTCCCACAAAACAAATATATGCAAATGATCATATCTTGGTCTAATTTTGTAATATGTTATAGTTTACATGCATACCTAGTGGAAAAAATAAAATAAAATTGGACTTGTACGTTTCAAGTTATAAGTGTTCAAAGTTGAATTTATCAGAGATTGACAGTTTTTTTTCCTGCCAAACTATTTCTGTCAAAACTACATATTTTTTTAAACAAATTACATATTCTTGAAGATGACTCTCTCCTGTAAAGGCACATAATTTTTTTATTTTTTGAACATGATTTATTATTATTATTATTATTATTTTTTGAATAGACATCTTCTTGAATCTTAAAATACCTACTTGTAATATTTTAAAATTATAACATATTATAAATACTTAAAATACTACAAAATTTATATGACCATAATCTTGACTCCGAGATCTACAAAAGGATATTTTTAGTTTTTGAAGAAATTTCATTTTGTATGGAGAAATCTGCCTTAAAAGTGAAAAGTTTGGAGAAATTGCATTTTTTTGCTTGTGTAGTTGCCACTTAGGATTCCACATAGATAGTTATGGTTGAAAACCCTTCATCTATAACAGTTTTGGTTGTAACCACTATCAACCCATAAAAATTGCTAGCGGTCCCATTGGTGGTTTCATAGAAATAAATTATTTTTAATTTCATTTTATAATAAGTATATTAAATTGTGAAATATAAAGGAGCATTTTCAGAAATAAATATTTTTTGAAGCTGTATTTATCAATTATTTTGTGGAGTTTAACGATAACTACAAAGGATTGTCAATAGGGTATTTTTTTTTTCACCTAGTTACTTTTATACTCTATATTGAAGCATTGAATTATATTTCCAAGATCAAAGTATTCAATGGGTAATAAAAAGTCTAGAACAAGCAAATATGATAGAATAAGAGATGAAAAAATAAAAGGTGATACACAACATAATCAAAACCAACCTATTGATGTTAATGAAGAAGATGTGATTCATTTAGAGGACGAGATTCATGAAGAGGATGAGATTCAACAAGATGAACAAATTTGTAGTTCTAATGATAGAAACAAATTATTGGGTATAAGAAATTTGATGGATTTGGATGAGGACCTAATCTTTAGTCAAATTTCATCTAAACATATGGTGAAAGAGAACACTATTAAAAATCATTTCCAAAAAATGTGGGGTGAATATTTTAAAAATAAAAGTATATTTGGAAAGGCACAATTATTTGTCAAGTTATTTAGGAGAAAAGATATTAGGCCTATTTTGGGTTGTTGGGTGTTGATAGTTCAGGAAAAACCATGGGCATAATGTTAACAAAATAATAGTTGAAAATTTGCAAACTACTTATAAAACAATTGACACCACAACTCGAGGAGGCAATTGTGCTGCATGTAGAGCGTTGATGACTACTATATCTAGTAGAAATTTGACACATAGAAAATAAGTACGTGCAATTTTTGATTTACTACATATATCTAGAAGAACTGTTCAAAGATATATTAGGAGGAGAAATATGCTAGATGAAAACATTGAGAATAATTGGGTGAATATTTGTAGAGTTCCTCAAAAAGATAGAATTTCTAAAGATACAAAAAGAGAGGTTATTTAATTTTGGACCACATCCTCTCATGTTTCTTCCAATAGACATGATATTATACAACTTAAAGTTTAAGAGATAGGGGAAAAAATTGAACATCCTAACAAAAAGTGAATTATTTCAAACATTCAAGCAAGAATTCTCAAATGTGAAAATATGTCAGAGAATGTTTAAGAGCCTACGTCCTTCCTTTGTATGCATAAATAAGATACATGAAACTTATTGTTGTTGAAACAATGTTAAATTCGGTCTACACTTGCAATCATATAAAAAAGTTATGGTAGTACTTGATCTAAATTTGGTCATCCCTAGTAGTACACCACAATTTGTGAAGTCTATATTATGTGATAAGTTAGAAGATTCAGATGAGTTCAAAGTACAATGCATCAAATGTCAACATGTAGATTGTGGAGATTTACGTAAATTTCCACTGCAAATTGAGAATATTAATGAATCCATACCAGTTTCATGGATGAGATATGAACATGAGACATACCAAAATAAGACAAGAGTTGAATCCAAAAAAATGTATTGAAGGAGAGTGAATTGCAGTATGCGTTTATGACCAAGTTTCATCTATTGATATATCCACATATCCAACATTGTCATGGTGCATGATGGCAAGCAACACAATTTTGTGATTCAAAAAATATTTTCCCACCTGGTTGTATTCTTTCAGTTGTAGATTTCTTTGAGAAATATAAATTTTCACCTCAAATAGAGCTTTGAGGGCAATATTATCATTATGAACAAGTTGCAATATTTGTGCAAGTGACTTATAGACATGTATAATTTGAGGTCAATGAGATAGAAAGTTCAGACTAAAATGAATGCATTATCATCAAGGAGGTTCATTTGTATATTAGTGATGATAGAGTTCATGATAAGAGTTATGTCACTCATTATTATGCAATTATCTGTGAAGATCTTAGAAATCATGATAAATGTTTCAGAGGAATGGACATGGTCTGATGGTTTGTAGGTTAGTGTACATGTCTACATTTTTATTTAACTTTATTTAAAACTTATATTGATTTGTACACATATTTCAATTTTATGTATATAATTATTTTTAATATCATTTCATTTTCATAGGACAATTTGAACCTTCAAAAGCATTTAATTGGTCAGCATGCAACATGCTAAAAGAAATGCTAGGTTTTTGTGGAACTTCTTTGAAAGTGAACATGGAAAAAGGGAGCATGATGGAGTAGGAGCATGTATAAAATGTGCACTTAAACAAAATGAACTTGTAGGTACATATACATTTAGTGTGTTCTTGATATACTTATAACATATATAGATTCTCTTTAGAGATCTAGACATATATATGTTACAAGCTAGAGTTGCCGTTGCACCAAAAGATTGAACTGTCAATGCCCGATACAACCACTAGACTTATAGAACATAGGAGGCAGTTAAGCCATGTCAAGAATCTTGAAGGGAAACTTTGGTGGTTAGTCCAACAATCCTCCCCTCAACATTACCTAAGGAGATTTGAACCTATAACCAAGCTTTGACACCACTTGTTACAAGCTAGAGTTGTTGTTGCACCAAAAGATCAGCTTGTTAATGCTCAATACAACCACTATAATTACATAACACATGAGATAGTTAAGCCATGTCATAAATCTTGAAGGGGAATGTAGTTAGTCCAAAAATGTTGAGCAATTGTTAGAAATAGGGATTACTAGGGGGGGTGGGTGAATCAATAATCTACAAACTTTAGTTGCCAACTAGATATTATTTCTTACTTTAAACCATACATAACAAAGTAATAAAGTAAGGTTGAATAGTACCATGCACAAAGATAACTCATAACAACATATTTTTTTAACTAGGGAAACCTTGGCCAAGGGAAAACCCCAGTGGGGATGATACCCACTAGATAATATACTGATCTATAAGTTCCTTGTTAGAGGATGGACCCTATTAGGAGTCAATAATAAAATTTAGCATAAAGAGTCTCTATTAGGAGACATTGAATCCCTGTTAGGAGATTCCAACCCTATTAGGAATTGAGTATGGTAAATGCAAGATGAGCCCACTACCCAAACATGCACTTCCAATTACAAGAAGAGCTCACTACCCAAACAAGTAATCAAACTTTTGGAATATAGAAAATTTCTTAGTTTGATCTCGAATCTTGAAATAGCTTCACAAAATTTGCATACATCACTTTTACAAAAGTTCACATATACTTGCTCAACATAACTTCTTCAAGATAACACAATTACACAATTACACACTTGCACACTTTAATCTGAAAAATGTCCTTCACATAAATACTATACCTTTACACAAATTAATATTAGGTCGATTAAGATAAAAATACACTTTTTCAACTTAGAGTAAACATCTAGGATGTTGGCCCTAATTGGACAAGTATTTATTTTGTAAAGAAAATAGTCCTTTCCTTCAATTCTACTATCCCGTTTCATCAAAACACAAATATCTCTATTTTGTACAATCCATATTGACTTTTGAGGTTATACATGTCATCACCAACATGTATACTATCTCATCTAACTTTGCTAGTCATTACATGATGTCAACAACAAGTTATAAACAAAACAATACATTGCTATATACCAGATTCCATACTTAGACAATTTTCTGATTACCAAAAGCTAAGTATGTTTATTTTCAAATTTTTTGGTAAGTATGTACATCATGTGTTGTCATAAAAAAAAAAAATTACATATCTTAATTAGCCAATTGTCAACAATCTCCCCCTTTGGAATTGATGGTAACAAAATAGGGAAAATTGGCTAAGTAACAATTTTCTTAACAAAAATACATTCATACTATATCTATTGCAATTTGTCCATTTTTACATATGCTCCCCCTTACAATATAATTTATAATATTTATCTCCCCTTAATTTTACTTCTCCTCTTAACAATTTTCTTGTGTACTTCTCCCACTTTGACATCAATGACAAAGGTCAAAATGTCAAAAAAAAAAGTCCAAAAATGTCGTCCTTCCTTAAGTTGATAAGATCTTCATGCAATCATAAAAAATTTCTTTCAGACTATCGATATCTTTAGTCCATGTCTCCTTGGTGGATTCAACTGAGGTGAGAATTGCACATAAAGCATATGATGCAATCTCAATTGCATTAAGATCTAAATACACAAAGTTAGAATAGGTGTCCTTGGTCTTGACACATTCCTCCAACTATTTTTCAACAAAAGATACTTTCAGAGAAATAGATTCTTTGAAATCCAATATCCTTTTAAAATTTGTTCCTTCTAAAGTTCTAGTTTCCTGATATCATTGTGAATACTGGCCACTTGTCCTTAAAAATCATCAACCTTACAAGATGGATGTTGTAACTAGCTGGATAGAGCCTCAAGCTCACTGATCTTTTCTCCTATCTTATTGTCAATGTCCTTAGTTAGTTTTTATGATAGAGTACACTTAATATACAATATCTTACCATCCTATTGATACTTCCAAAGTTCCTTGATACAATATCAAAACTTATCAAATCATTCTTAATATTTTGGCAAATGGTGTTAAACAAGATGTATATGCAAAAACCTAACTTGTCGGGAGCACGCATAAACAACAAAACATTAGTAGCATGTGCATTCAAGATACAAACAGGATTGAAAAACTACTAATTCTACTTGAGTTTTTAAAAAACTATGCAACCAACATATTAGAGTCCTCACACAACCTAAAAGTAGCTTAACAAGGGTGAACATAAGAGGCCTTATTGGTGTGCTTAAGTGTGAGGGATGTAGATGTGCTCTTCCAAACACAACTATTAAATCCCTTGATGATGAAAATGCAATATGAAATGAATCTATACTAAGAATGCGTGTGAAATACCTTCAAGCAATGGCTATGAGTAAGCCACCCTCAAAGGATTCCATGGATATGGAGGTGAATTAATTGCAATGAAGAAAGAAACCTACAACATCATACTACCATGAAACTAATGCAAAAGCTAGAAATCTAAATAATGCAAACAACTACCAAAGGTTAGTTCCAAGCATAAAATCTCTAAAAAGCTCTAGAACTATACTAGCATGATAATAATGCATATGGAGGTGATGGAGAAATGCTTGAGACAAGGGCTCTATTTATAGGTTTGAGAGAGGCCTTGGGGAGGTGGCATCTATGTGGCATCCACATAGGTGCCACAAGGGAGACACATGGGCTAAAGGACAAGCTATGAAAAAATAAAAAAGAGCCTTTGTGGTTGAGAGGCTCAAAGTGTGCTCACACGTGTGAGCAACCTTGGGGGAAGGAGTGGGGGGACAAAGGTGTAAGAGGTGTAAATGAAGTGTAAGCTTTATTGGATCATGAGCTTCCTACACATGTGTGAGAAAACACTTAGGAGCTAAAAGGTGATTGAAAAGGTGTTTAGGATAATAAAGTGGGTTTAAGTAGTGAGTAGGCTTAGAAGGATGAGAATGATGGGTATAGACTAGGTTTGAGGATAGGATTAGGATTAAATTAAATAAGATTTAACTTTATCATAGGATTAAAGAATTTAATGGAATGGAGGAAATTAAATAAATTAGAATTTATTTAAAAGGGCATTTATGGAGCACTATGTATTAAATAAATTTAATACATTAGAGGGATGTATTTAAATTAAATTTAAATACATTAGAAAAATGAACCTATTTAATTAAATAAGTAGAAGAATATAAAAAAATATAATTAATTAATAAACAATTAACTATAATGTCAAAGGAAATATTAAATAAATTAATATAGCATTTGGGACAATTTTAAGCATCTACACAAGTTAGCATCATGTGAAATCTGTGCCTTTGCTTCTACAACATTCAACAAGTTAGTAAATTCTTCTTCAAATAATTTCACCACTACCTATGCCCTTTATTTAGGATTTGACTCTATGTGTTGTACTACTAGAGTACTATTTAGTTTGTAGTAACCTCCATCAAGGTTTTCTGTAGGTTTTTCACTATTCTTTTGAATAAGCTTTGATAAGGATGAGATGAAATCAGTTTGATCATCATCATCAGTTGCTAGGCTAGCAAGTGAAAGCAGAGTAGATGAAGTAGAAGATTTAGTATCATCCTCCCTTTGCTTCTTGGTTGCTTCTTTTATTCTTCTCTTTTCTTCTTCTTTCTTTTATTTTTCCTTTCTTTCATTTTCTCTCTTCTCTTCCTCTATTTTCTTTCTTATTTCATCTTCTGTTATTCTTTTCTTTTCCTCCTCTTCCTTCTTTTCTTTTCATCCTCAAAAATTTTTTGCTTGGCCTCTACTACTTTCTTCTTTTCTTCTTCAAGTAACCTCTTCTCCTCTTTTATTTGTGTCAATTTGTCTTCAATATCCTCAGTATTAGGTTCATTTTGTTTGGAACCTTTGAATGAATTAGTATCATCAATGTTAATGGTAACATTGGTCTAATCTATTTGCATAGTGTCACCACTCACTGATACTTCTGAGGTTATACATGTTTTCACCAACATGTATACTATCTCTATCTAACTTTTCTAATCATAACATGGCATTAACAACAAGTTATAAATAAAACAATACACTATTGTATACCAAATTCCATACTTAGACAATTTTTTGATTACCAAAAGCTAAGTATCTTTATTTCTTTGGTTTCTTGTATGTACATCATGCGTTGCCATAAATGAAAACAATTACATATCTCCATTAGCCAATTGTCAACAATATATAGATTTAGTGTATTTTAAATTATATACATGCATGTTACACATTCATGCAATAGGATAGAGAGTGTGAAAGAAATTATTGAATGGTGCAAAGATTATTTTGCTACTTGAGATACTGAATACAACAAGCATTATTTTTGGAAAGTGAAAGGTAAATATTATATATTTATTTAATATATTTCTTATAATTCATGTTTTTAATTATATATTTATTTTGAAACGTGATCATTATTTTCCATATTTGTAACATATATAGATCGATCTAATCCTTACAATTGCCGAGCAATTTCTGGTATTAGAAGTTTACATCAAGTGGTGATTACAGGGCACCACAAACCTTTAGTGATTAAAGTAAGAGATAAATCATATTTTTATGATGATTGCATTAATGAACATCCAATGAATGTATGTGAAAATATAGCAAATGGATATGTTTCAAATTGGGATTTGAAGGATATAGTCAAAAAGCCTCCATTTGAAGATGCTGACATTGATATTGACATTCATGATCCTATATATTCAGTTGATTATGAGCATGTTTATGATTTAGTTATGGAAATTTTGTGGCATATGTATATATGTGTACATGTATGTGTTGGAATTACAATAGGAAAGGTAAACTTTTGAAGTTGTGGGGGAGGGGGGGGAATCAATAGTTTAAACTTGGACCCATAAAACTTTCACCATACATCCATCTCATGCATTCAATGAGTAAACTAAAATAACATGTAAAGCATGCATATCTAAAACATGTAAAACATATAAGAAATCACACACATATGAAACTAGATATGATTACCCAGAAACCCTCCAAGTGAGAAGGTAAAATTGGAGTGGGGATCATACCCACAAATCTTCACTACTATAGTAATAAAGTGTATCCAATGAAGGTTACAATGTTTTGATCATGAGACATGATATACCTTGTTAAAGTCTTACAAAGACTATTAGGCCTCACCTTGTTAGAGGATTTCAACACCCTATTGGAAGTGTGCCTTGCTAAAGGACTTTAACTCACAAGTAAGTAAGCAACTTGTTAGAGGATTTCATATAACCTATTAGGACTACATTGTTAAGAAATTTTGATTGAAATCACCTGTTAGAATGTCTCAGCATTGATCCTATGGTTAGCACTTGATTTCCTAATAATAGATCACATCTAAACAATGTCTTCTTGAACCTTCTTGATTAGATGTCTCTTTGCTATATACTTTTTCCTATCCTCTGTTCTACTCTAACTAATTTTGCAATGTAGTCTCATTTCATAACTTCTAAGCCATCATTAATGCTCTATTTGTGCATACAAACTTCTCTCTTTGCTCCTTCAGCACCTTCCACACTCACTAGAGAGCTTAGGGTTTGTCCTCTTTAAGTAGACTTAGGTGACTTAGGGTTAGGTATGAATCTACAGCTGAGACTCATATATTTTGTAGCTTAATCCTTTCCATTTTTTTTTTGGCTACATGCAATTGCATAGGGAATCCAACTAGAGATTTTTCCTTATCTCTGAAATATCATAATTCACCTTTGAGTTGGGATAAAAATGGTTTACATAGGTTTTTGTGCCATTACAAACAAATATGTCAAAACTATCTGACTCAGCATCTGAAGTCTCTGATGTTCAACATATACTAATCTCTCTATTGTGACTTGGCACCTGTATTTCTTGACATCCAATGTTTACTCAGATCCTATGTCAGCATATATTGTTTGCTCAACACTTGAGTGACTCGGTACATAAGTGGCTCGACACTCACTATAAACTTGAAATGGTCTAATATATACATGTTGTGCTCATCATGTACTACTTGTTCGACATGAACTAAGTAAATAACTTAAGCGTGTTGAAAGTCACTTGTCAAAAGCAATCTAAGATCAGCAATCTCCCCCTTTGACATGAGTGTCAAAAATACTTGAGTATACATTAACATCCTTAATCTTACAAGCATAACATATCTCAACTCAACATGTCTGGGGGAGGTGATAAAGAAAAGCAAAATGATGATCTTGCCATTTTGAGTGAGAAGGAAAACATGGGGAAAGCTCCCACTCCTCTTAAGGAGACTGAGGGACATGATAAGGAAGGACAGAGCCACCATACTCAAGTGGAGCCTGGTGAGGTGGAGCCATTGGATGGGGGGATTCATATTGATAAAGATGGCCCTATTCCACACACTATTGTTGATGATGTGGGTGACTCCCCAGCGAGGGAAACCAATCTCTCCTTCCTCCACTCTGCTAAACAAAAAATTGACTCTTTCCTTCAGGTTGATTCCTGGTTATATAATGAAATAATGGGGCTGAAGAAGAAAGTGGATACCTTGCATTATAACCAGGAGGCTGACCGAGCTATTATTCAACACATGGAGGTGCAAATGGGAGATATCCCAAAAAAACTAAAGGATTACGAGCAGAATCTTAGACTGCTCATCAGGGAAAGTGGAACCAAAATGGAGCAAGTTACCTCAAGTATCTGTGCAGCCACGACGACCTTGGGTAAAAGAGTTAATGAAGGAACCATATCTTCGGAGGGCCCAAGCAAGAGGACAAAACAAAGTTCGAGCAAAAAAGCTTTGATTGATGCTACTTCTTCGGCTGTTAACTCCATCCAGGATATGACTAATATTGGTAAGGAGGCTGTGAAGATGATTACGAAATTGCAATAGTTTCCTGGGTCTTCTTTTCTAGTTTGGTTCCTGTGCAGGTCCTATTTGCTGGCTGGTTCTTCTGGTTCCTGTGTTTGGTCCTATTATCTGGATTTTAGTTTTTTTTCATATACTATCGGTTCCAGGTCCTTGTAAAACTTGGGTATTTTATTTGGACTTTTTTAGTGGTTTTAGGTCCCTGTAAAACCTGATTTTGATTCTACTTTTTAGTAGGTTTATGGGCTCTTTCTTGTTGGTTAGCTTGTTTTTTCCTTTTTTAAGGATGTGAAAGGGTTTCTAGGTTCCTTCAAAACCTATTTTTACTGTAATCTAAAACATATCTCAACTCAACTTATATACAAAACTTTAAAATGTCAAAATTTTGTAATAACTTGTATACCTCAAAATTTGATAACTCTCCCTAAGTTGATATGTCTATTTTGTAACCAAAATTTTGTACTCCAACTGAGGAAAGGTGTCTTTGCTGATACACTTTGAATTCATGCTCTGTTTTGTGCTTGCTCCCCCTTAGCTTGATTTGACTTTCTCTATCCCTTTTCTTACGTATCTCCTCTTATCTCCCCATAATTCTTATTCTCCCCCAAAATATTTCTCCCCCTTCATCTTATTCTCCCCCTTTTTGACACTTATGTCAAATGGGCTATACACTTATAGTGCATTTGTCTAGAAAATATTTATGGATATATAATATCATCTTGAGAGATGCATCCTAGTTCTCACATGCTACATCCAATGACTTGATTTGGATTGCTAGCTCGGCAGCAGGGTGAACTAGACCATCTAGAGGAGAAAGATTGGGGTCTTTCTTCATTAAGGTTTTGGCATAGCCTAGCTCCTTATGCAAAATTTCCATATGGGGGGTGAGAGTTGCCTAGATGTTAGTCAGTTTGGCCCTTATGTTGGCCACATCTGTTGTCAATACAACTAACTGACTCTGGGTTTGAAGCAATGTCCTAAAAGGCTCTCACTTTGAGCTGGATTCATAGGTAGTTTGGCACGCGATGTAGTAATTTGGCTCTCCAGACTCAGAATGTGACTTCTAGTCTCTTAGGTGAAGAGAGATGGATTGCACAATTTAGTGTATAATGAGAATATGTTCTCAAGTGCATTCTTCACATCCTCAACCTTAGTTGCTAATGCAACTTGTGTTAGTGCTATATCACCTGATATCTTTTTATTGACTTTGTTGTAGAATTTCTTTTCTGACCATTCTTGTCTTTCTGGATTGGTGTTGTGTTGAGTCACGTCTCTTTGAATTAGCATCTTCATTGATTTGGATGAACTGGTAGAGTCAGGTGATTGGGATGACCAAGGGGAAACATAGTAGGATGTCCCATGCTAGGATAAGCACAAGAGCAGGAGATAGAGGATATATTGACCGTTGCATGTCTATATTGTAAAGGGAGATGGTGTCATTTTGGTCATGGTAACACTATCCTACAACCATGGTGCTAGGGCATACATTGATGGAGGCAGAGTGGGGGCACATGAGACTATGTGGTTTAGAGAATGTCCACGAGTGGCTTGATTTGAGAGTTCACTCATCACAACTATCATCATTGATAGAGCGATGGCACACACTAACTTCTAGTTTCCATTTGCCTATTAGAGAGGTGACAGTTACTTTAGTCGATGTGTGGTAGATTCTGTGAGTGCCGATTTGTGAGATGTACCTAGAGTAGTGCTAGAGGGTTCCCATCCCTATCTACAAGAGTGCTACAGGCACCAATGATAGAGGCTTCCCATATAGAGATCATGGCTGACATGGAGGAAGGCATTGGAGCAAAGATTGCCATGACTTTCCCTTTACCTTGCCTCACTCATATGGAGGGTGGTACTAGACCATGCTGGTCATGGGTTCCTAATTGGGTGGACACAAGTGCTGAGCACTCTACTATAGGATGATGGCATAGTCTTCTATTGGGGTCAGACCATCTTGGCCAAGTTATACCATGACTTACATATGTGCACCTATAGGACACAATGGACTATAGGTCTAGGGTTGACATTATTGATGGTGTGGTCATGGGAGCACATAGGTGTGACACACCCCATCACAAGACAAGAGACCTGATAGCCTAGCGAGCCATATACATGTCGATATAGGCCATTGATCTAGTACACCTTCATCGAGTCTATCACATTTTGGAGATGCTTAGATGAGATTATCATGTTCAACTAGACTCCATATGATGGCATGGAGTGGTGGGGAGTGTTTTACTAGTAGGGGGAGAGGATGGCAATGAGGATCAACTATACCTTTTATACACATAGATAGACTGTTGGCTGAGCGGGCAAACCATGCATGTTGTAATGAGATATATGCCCTCTAGGGTACAATGATAGTTTGGAAGGATCCATGGTGTGGTTCCAAATAGATTTGTATATCTAGTGGTATCTTGGGTGTATGATATATTATGGGGTCATGGGACCTCCCTAAGGTTAGCTAGGATATCATGGCAAGGGATGCAACCAGTGCCTTGGGTGCATGGATAGGATTGGGGAGACATAGGGATGACACCTACATACACACAGTGGTGGGTAGCCCATTAGACAATATGACTAATAGTACCCTGAGTAACACCACCAGTAGAGTAGGCATAGGGCGAGGGGGATGGAGCAGGTGATGGTGGACAAGCATTGATGGTGCCATTGCCAGGGCAAGGAGCACAAAAGGGTCCTCAGGGGTGCATAGTCTACTAGAGGAGGGTACCAACACCAGTGGGGCCACCATAGGGGCCATAGGGGCCACAAGAGCCACAGGTACAAGGGCCACCTCATCCAGAGGATGTAGATATGGTCAAGGTGGAGCGAGATAGCCTTTGGACAGAGGTTGCCCATCTGTAGGGTGAGGCACAGGTGGAGCAGGCAAGGGTAGATAGTGCCTAATAGGCCTTGGCCACCCTACAAGCTAAGGTACAAGTGTAGCAAGTGAGGGAAGATAGTGACTAATAGGCCTTGGCAACACTGCAGGATAGGATAGATGCAAGAGAGTTTACCAATTTTATGATGCATGCAAGGGCAAATGAGCTGGCTGAGCTAGATGTACTGCAATAGGAGGTGGCTACCCTATGGGCAGAGAGGGAGACACAACAAAGATAGGTGGATGCAAGATGTGTGTGATTTGATGTGTCCTATGATTTATATATGATGACTAATGTGTGAATGATGCAGGTTCTATGTCAATATATGAGATGTATGCATTATGTTATAGTACATGTATGGATTTACTATATGCTTTGTGAGATGTATCATGATGTATATGTCACTAACCATAATGATTATAATGTATGCAACTAATGGATTAATGCAATAAACCAATGATGAAATCTAATAATGAATAAAATGCCTAATGCAATGAATATCCTAAATGAAAATTCCAGTAATTGAAAAAGACAATAGGAATGCAAAGTGGAATGATTGAGCTTAAAGTGTAAATATGAGATATGAAAATGTAAAATGAATGAACCTAATGAATGGACATCTGTCAAAACTCTTCACTCGTAGGAACCAAGTAGCATAGCATAGGAGGGGGGAAATAAATAGAACTCTTGTCTCAAGTAGGGTGCAATAAAACCCTATACTACATGAATCCTAACTACATGATACTGAGGGATTCAATTGTGTTTATATGGGAGAGCATACCCTAGTTTGATCTTGCAAAAGGAGTGATGCACCATATGCTATAGAAGCATAGATGACAAGATTCCTTTGCATGGACTAGACTCTCAACACAATAGCTACTTTAGGATGATAGATGTAGTTTGCATAGTCATGATGGAAAAAATGACATATACACATTTGGATAGGTCCGGGCACACCCAAAGCATTTTTAGGGGTCTTTGGTAGAGAGTGTGCTAACTTGTTGCCCCTAGTGAGTAATGCATAATGATAACTCAAAACTAACATACATGTACTAAAGCATCAAAAATAGATTGTATCGCAAATGACACGTGTAGTCAATTGAAGCCATTTAGGTGATACAAAAATATGGAAGATCAAGGCACACCATAAAAGGCTACCACTAACACACAAAATGAAATCAACCAAAAGAGACCTCATAACCAAGTAGTCAATCAGTCCACAGTTCCTGCCAAGAACATTAAGTCTTAGAATGTGAAGATTGTTGTACCATGTGTAGGAAGGATTCATCCTATGTCTTTTTCTAATGTTGTTGCAAAAGTTTGTTGGTGTAAGAATTTTTCTCAGGGAAAAATTCACCCAAGAACTAAGAACTCAAACACAAGCACAACTGTAGACTAGAAAGAGAGAGTATGATCAAAATGATGATATATTCATTAAATATGCATTTAGAGTACACTAGGAGTGCTTGTATATAAAGGCCTTTGAGATGCACTAGAATGCCTTAGAATCAACTACATGATAAGTTATAAAAGTAGGCACATGTCCACCAGATATGGGTTATCCTCCATTAAGCACGAAAGTAAGTGCGATGATGAGAGGATAAGCCTACAAGGGTGTAACACACGAATCAGTGTTATAGACATGTGCTAAAATAGAGTTGCATACTTCTGTGTTGTCAACATGGAAACTCAAAAAGGTGCACAGACTAATAAGTGTCTCACAAAATAAAATAATAAAATATTGTAAAATAATAAAATAATGTATTAACCTAAGTAAACATAAGTAAGTGTAAATAATAAATACGTATTTACACCAACACCCCCCTCAAGTGTAACTTAGTGGAATGCCCTTAAGCTTATGAAAACTAGGATGAAATGCATGATGGGTCCTAGCTACTAGGCCATGTTAGGTACCCATGTACATAATGAAATGCAATCTCTCATAAAGCGGAGAAAGAGGGAAAACCTTGTGGGAAAAACCCTCCCCCAAAAAGAGGTATGTAAAGGGATGCATGGATGGATGGAGTAATCAAGACCCCCCATTACAACATACATCTAGTATATGCAAAAGTGAAGAAGGAGAAGAACAAGACCTCATAAGAGGAAAAAGTCCCCCCAATAAGAAAGAAGAGGAAGAGAGACAAGGTAGCCCCCTGCCCCCCCAAAATGAAGAATGCTTATCAGTGAAAGTAGCTCCAAGGAAGAAGCTGGTCCAAGAGTGTAGAATGACGTTCCTCTCCTTTGGAAGAAATAAAGGAAAAGGTACAATCCTGAAGATGTATATTGGTCCTAAAACTTGTTTAAGTATCCTTATGCTAATACTGATGGTTTCCCCTTCCAACTATGCTAAAAAGAATGAATGCAGATTTGGAAAAGATGTCTATTGAAGCTATTCCAATGTACCATTTATCTCCTCAATTGAAAAAGAGACCTTTGACAACTGCTGTTCATAAGGATCCATAATCATGCCAATCTGTGAAGATTGATCATGTAGAGAATAGACATGAGGGTAAGAGTGAGCCCTCAAAAAAATTGTAGATGGATCATTGTCATCAATGAGAAGATGTAAATCATCAAGGTTGTCTCCCAAATCTATCATTAAAGCTAGACCTAGAAGACTGGATGTACCCTACTTTGCTAGACCTATCATTGTGGCAATATAAACATGTGGCTAGATTGATGATATGAGCTCTCATTGCAACTGTCGATAGAACCCCATGTGTCTGAATCTATTGAAGCACTATCACTGATGTCACTATTAGTTTCCATAGTGTATGAGGTGTAGAGAGGATTAGAGGATAAGCTGGGTGAACTTTTCTCAAAGTGAACATCCTTCTCCACAAAATCTCATGAGTCTCTAGATCCATAAATCTATATGCCTTCACATTGTCTTCATATCCAATGAAAGTACAAGGTCTCGGTGATGGTGTCTTGCATCTCTTGGAAGATTGGTTTGCCCATGCTAGATAATTGAAGACTCTAAAGTGACTCACAACTGGTTTTGTATTGCACCATGCCTCAAAAGGAGTCTTCCCATCTAAAGCATTATGAAGAGACCTATTAAGTATGTGAGTGACACTTCTAATGGCTTCAACTTCTAATGTAGGATCAAGAGACTTGGCTTTTATCATGCAACTTGCCATGGTCTTGAGAGTTCTAATTCTCATAGCTACAACATCTATCTTGTGTAGATTGAATGCTGGTGGATTTTGAAGATTAATCTTCTCAAGTTTGCAAAAGTCTTTAAGTATTCTATTCACATATCTATTCTCATTGTCCACCCATAGTAGCTTGATGGTTTTCCTTGATTTGTATTCAACATGAGTTTTTAAGACTTGAAGCTTATCAACCACTTCATTCTTGTGATGAAGGAAGTAGACCCATGTGAATCATGAAGAGTCATCAACAAAAGTAAAGATGTAGCAGCCTTGGCTGACTGAAGTCACTGCAAAGCATCCTGCTAAAACCATGTGAACCAACTGAGGAACCACTGGTGCTCTAGAAGACTTCCCTTTATCATACTTCTCCTGATGTTACAGATCTACTGAACATGTTGAACACTCACCCTTAGAAAATTTGATGTTAGGTAGACCTTTGACCATGTGTTTTGTGCAAAGCTATTGAAGATGGTGGAAGGCAAGATGACCAAACCACTCATTCCATAAGTTGATGTGTGAATGTGAGTGAGTTAACAAGGCTTGAGAAGGAGAATTAGGCACAAAGTGGGAGAAGGAATAAATCCTCTTGTCATCATTGACTTTCCCCACTGAAACCGATGAATCATCTCTAAGACTATGCACCATCACTGAATTTGAAAGGAACTCAACTTTGTGACCATCTCCAAGGTGAGTGTTTTGGTAAACTGATAGGAGATTGGAGCTAAGGTTTGGAACATAGAGAACATATTTGAATTCCTCATTGTCCATTTCCACATGTCCTTTCCCTTCATCTTCCATTTTGGTATCATCTCCCACGAAGATGTGCAGTACCTTTGACTGCTTCATTGAAGAAAAATCTTCCTTTGAAGAACCCATGTGATAGGAGGCACCAGAGTCAAGTATGCATTCCAAAGAAGAACTTGTGTTTGCCATTAGTGCTTGCCCTTTTCCTTTTGAAGAGGTTGAAGTTGAATCCTTGGAAGTACCTAGCATTTGAATCTTGTTCTTCCTGAGTAGGCTTTCCAACTCATCGATTCTTTTAGTCTTGCAATGATGCTCATCATGATTTGGCTTTTTGCATTATGCACAAAATTTTTTGTCCTTCTTTTCATTACTTCCCTTCTTGTTGGAAGAAGAATTGCCTTGTTGTGAGGAGGATTGTTATGTCTCAGATTGTGATTTCTACTTCTACTGCTTCTTCTTCTTGTTGCTAGAACTTTTCCCTCCTTGAATTGATTGGTGCTCATCACTAGCTAGCAAGGCTTTGGTCTTTAATGTCGTGAGAAGTCCTAAATCCATCAAGTGAGATTGATCAATAATAAATTTTTTTGCAAATGCATCAAATGTAGGCTTATGGTAAGTAGATCCCATGGTCAACTTGTGAGTATTAAAACTTGAAACAAAGGAAGCATATTCTGAAGGTAGCCTCTTCAGGATGTGATGACCCAAGTTTTCATCCTTCATGGAATTTCCACAATATTTAAGTAGTGCCCTATACTCATTGGCTTTGTTGATGTAATCTTGAATTGTGTTGAAGTTCTTTGGATCCAAGAGAAGCAGATCATCCTCAATCTGAAATCTCTTTTCTTCATCCACCTTACCATACAATTATTTAAGTTTGTCCCATGTAGGTTTGGATTCTGTACAATTGGCAATGTGAAAGAGGAGATCTCTATGTACACAACTCTTGATAATTCCTAAAGCTTGTTGGTCTTTTTTTTCCCATTCAATGAGTTCTTTAGCATCAATAGGTTTGGTAATTGTACCATCAACATAAAGATTGTAACCTTTTTTCATTAATCTACTCCATGCAATATCTTTCTAGGTAGAATTATTGCATGAAGTTAGAGGTGGAAATTTAAATGAACCTATGATGTAGAAAATGAAAAGATCACAAAAGAGAGAAACAAGAACATGGTACGCCCACCCCCTTTTCATTCAGTCAAAAGATCCCCCCAAAAAAGATGCTTTTGGCACTTTATAAGTAGTGCGTGTACAATGGGCCACTTGTCAGAATGAACAAAGTGGAGTTTCTAATTTTTCCTTTACAATTGCCTTTTGAGGCCCAAATCTATCACTAAGCACTGTAGCTCAGATGTATAACAATTTTGAAAAGTAATCAAAGCTTATAATGTAGAAAAAGCCCTAGTTGTAAAAGTGAGAATTTTATCCACACAACCCAGAATCTGACTAAAGATCTAGAAAGTAGATAAAAAATACACACTTTCAAAAAAAATGGAACCTATTTTCATGTCTATAAGAGCTCGTACGAAGCATTTGAATTTGCAAAATGTAGTATTAAGCAAGTGCAGTTGCCAAAAAACACAAATTTTGAAAAATCCTTGCACCAAAACTAGAAAAGAACACCACCACTAAAAAGTTTAGGAGATTCTATCCAATTTCAAAAAAAATAATACCTAAATTGGAGTCTGGATGTTTGAGATATGGGCTCACAAAGTCAGGCTACCAAATCAAAAGGCAATTTGGAGAAGGGTCTGGCAAGAAAACTGCTATCTTAAATTTAATGGTCAAAAGGCCATCACAACAGTTCAAAATTGCCTAGGAATGAACGTTAGATGACTGTTAATTTTTTTCCCATATTCTAATGACATCAATGAAAAAATTAGCGCCCCAGGGTGATGTGGTAGCTGACTGGGATATCTGTACTATATGGATGTATGGATTTGTATGGTAAAAAACATGGCAGGTACAACTATCTTGACAAGTCATGCATGGAGAGGATGCCTATTGGGTGGGTTGACTATAAACCTATGTGGAATGGACGGTCCGCATGTGCATGTGGTTCCTCACTATGATGATAGGTGGCGACATGTGTTTGGGTTGTGTGGGCAGTGCTTTATCATGTTAGAGATTAGTGGGCCGGAGAAATGTCTTGGCATCACCAGAAACTTGATGCAGGCTGGTAATTGCAACAGCCAAAATTTGGTAGTCAATGCTAGAGTTTGGATTGTTCAATGCTGGAGAAATGAAAAAGGCCGGTGGTTGACCTATTTGCTGAGGTCTTCATCCATGACCTTGAGAATCTTCACTACAGGCTGAAAAATGCAAAAAAGGTGGTGCTAGTTTTGTTTGTGGGCTTAATCCCACATTGGTGATGGGATGACCCTTTGTAATATTTAAAAAGTAGCCCTCATGATGTGAATGCAAATGAGCTACCATTGGAAGTTGGTGAATAGAGTGTTTCGACTGTGGCCTGTATAAAGTGAAACTATTATAAAATACTACCAATTAATATAGATGCCGCCATATTTGTACTGTACAACCAAAATAATAATAAAGGAATATTCCTCTACGTAAGGTTGAGATTTGAGAGCCTGATACCTACAAAAAAATTTCTTTGCAAGCTACCCGAAGGGAAAAAATTGTTTTTTTGAAATAATATACAATAAAAAATGTAGAGAATAAAAATTATAGACCCGAAAAATTAATCAAATAGATCTACAAATTACCATACCCGAATTGCAAATCAGGGCCTTCGAGTTCTAATTTGCAAATTTTTTTTTCCTTATAGTCGACTTTGGGCCAAGGTAGCTAACTTTATAGTTGATCTTCACTGAATTAGCATTTTAGACATAATGACGAGGTCAGATCTGGTTCTAGAGGCTCCCAATTTCTACAGTGCTCTAGATTCGGGCCAAGGTGATGAAGCAACAATGGTCTTGAATGACTATGTGATAAGAAAATCTTGAAGCTCTAATACCATGTAAGAATTTTCCTTAAGAAAAAATTCACCAAAGAACTAAGAACTTAAACACAAGCCCAACTATAGACTAGAAAGAGAGAGTGTGATCAGAATGACGATATATTCATTTGATATGCATTTAGAGTACACTAGGAGTGCCTGTATATAAAGGCCTTTGAGATGCATCTAGAATGCCTCAGAATCAGCTACATGATAATATTATATTTTGAAGGCTTAATTCTATTCAATCATTATTTAATTGTAAATATCTAATTCATAAATTATTTGATTATTGCCTATAACTTGGAGAATCAATCTCACTTCCTTATAACCATTCAATTATAAGAATTAATAATAGATATTGGAATATTCAATATTCATAATAACAATAAATACTAATAATAATATTTGATACTAAGAATATTATATAATGATAATATATGGAGAAAATGTATAGCTTACCTCATTACCTTTATGTTTTGAAGTGGTGATTTAGGAATATGAAGTAATCTTGATATCCACTTTCAACATTAAAGTCCCTTATCCGATGTTGATCTGACATCATCACATGGAGTGCATTGAAATATGTTGGACCCTTCTTATTTTTATTGATTGATACTAATTGGCCTTCGATAATGGTTTTTTAATTTGATGGGTCCCTGCTCCCAGTCTTTTTGTCTGATCTATGGATGGTATCATTTGTTTGAATGACCATATAATTGCATATAAATATCTTTATTATCCAAGTTATTTGTCTTGAATTTTTCCACAGTGTCCCATGTATGTTTCTACCTTATATGTCTATGTTGATAAATGTCACCAATGTGAATAGATGAGTGGATTTGGTATTCCTTCTGTGGTTTTGCAGACTTGACATTGTCTATTATTCTGCTATATTGGAATCTTTATTGTTTCCTTGAGCCACTCTACCTTACCCATCCTCTCAATTCTTTTCATCAACAACACCTTTCTTAAGCTTAGGGTATTCAGTTTCACCCATGTGGCTCATGATCTCCCAGGAGAGGAATTTTTTCGGTTTGAACTAGATTTTTCAATTATAATTCTTCCTTACTAATATGTTTTTTTTTTCAATCTTCTTCCTTTCACATTCAATATGTGGGTTGATCTTAACTGTATAGACTTAGTGGTGACACATAGGATTAAATATTTATATTTTTATAAACCTTTCTTTCATATATTTGTCTTCTTATATGGTTCCTCTTTCCCATCAACACCTTTATTGGGCTTTCTTCTATTAAAGAAATTTATTGCTTTAATTGCTAAAGTCATTATACTCATTGACTTTGAATAAAATAGTATCACTACAATGTTCTGGAGATGCATTGTCTTCTGATATGCCATCTTTCCTATTTCATTTACATACACCAATGAACTATTGACCTTATTTTCCAAAATAATGAGATTCATAGAAATGACCTAATTCGTGAAATAAAATCATGATAGTAAAACTCATCTTCTCCTAGCTCTTTGTGTGTTTGCAATCATGAGGTGGCTCTTGCAACTTCATTCTATACACATTCACGTAGATGATAAGGAATATAGCTCAACATAAAAGGGAGACACATCTTTATCAAGGATACTAGGCTCTTAAAAATTGATCAAAATCTTTAATATTCTCAACATAGCTTCTTATTTCCCCCCTTTGTCTTATATGTCAATATTCATGATTGCCTAGATGTAAATTTTTAGTTGTTCATGAATGCCTTCTACAATGATCTTTAAAACATCCTATGATTTTTCTTACATAATGACTGAACTATATGATTGATTTAGTGTAGATGATCTCTTATTGAATTCATAGATTATATTATTTCATTTTATTTTATCACAAATTCTTGACTATATCATAGGTTGGCAGAATCGAGGCTCTGATACCACTTGTAAGGTCCTTGATTAGGACATTAGATTTTTAAATCCAACTGTGCATATAATTTCTATTTTCTTTCCTTGATGATCCCCTACCAATGTTATTATTTCGTATATATATTTTAATAGTAAGAGTCATATCCTTTCATAATAATAATTATATTATATTAATAATAATTATATTATATTAATTATATATTTATATTAATGAGCTTAGTTATATTAATTAATATCATAAAACATATTATATTAATAATTATATTATAACATTTATTAATTTAATAATATATCAACTATATATATATTATCATAATACTCTATTAATATGGTATTGCTACATTAAAATATATCTTAATCATCATAATATCATTATATTAGATTATTATTATTTCATTCATTATATTATAAAACAATATATAATATGATATTATCATATGATTATAATATAATATTACTTATAAAATTTTATTATTTTAATATCATTATTAATATTACTATATATATAGGCAAGAGCCTACAACACAATAGTAACTTGTGAGCCTCTTATGTGAGAGGTCTCGGGTTCAAATTTGCTTAACACATAAATAATTAATTACAATAAATATTAATAATTAATCTAGGCTTCGGCCATTTACCAATTAAAAAATAAAAATTACTTTACATATAATAATTATATGCCAAAATGGGGATATCATATCATCAGTGCTCGACTTCCAAAGAGTTCAAGTAGAAGGAGTGCCAGATATGGGTAAGGTTATTAGGGCTTGGATGGTAGTTTTTTCCTTTAATTGTGGTATCATCTCACTCTCTTTAGGCTTTCCTTGATCTACTACAATGACTTGACTAGCACCTTGATCTTGTGTTGTAGGTGCAGATAAGTCTATCTAACCTGTTTCTTGCTATTATATAGTAACAACTTGTGTTTCCACTGTGTTCTTTTCTACTGTATCAACCTTAGCAATTGTATCAACCTTTTGAGATGTATCTTTTGGTATTTGGACCAAAGGTTGTATATTAGTGACTGGAGGGATGATGGAAGGTGGTTCTAGTGGATTCACCTTTTCCCTTGCAATATTAGTCATTGTCTTCTGTAATTCATCTATACTTACCAAAACAGGATTGTCAAAGTTTGGCCTGTAGTGTAGATTGATCTAATATCTTCTTGAGATCTTCATTAGTAAGGGGATTGATGTTCTAAGCTAATAAATCAAAAACATCCTTGACAGTTATTGTTTCAGTAATCTCACTTGGTACATGTTGAGGGCTAACACTCGACAATTTTATGTCTTGCACACTCTATTCTTCATGTTGCTCTTCCTCAGCTATAGCCTTATCATCTATATGCATTGTTGTTCCTCCCTCAACTATATCATCTTGATCATCATCTTCACCATCCTTTACTTCAAGGGGTGCTTTCTTTCCTTCCTTGACTGTTGTCAACCCATAAGTAAGTTTCCACATTTGTGTGGCCTTCTTAACTACATCCTTATTATTATTTTGTAAAATGCTAAAAGGCTTTGTATTTAGGTGTAAGCCTAACTACATATTTCTTCACAACCTTAGCAATCTGTGTCTTAGTAAGTTCAAGCATCACTTGTGCTAGAGAGGTTTCTCTAACTTGTCTCTCCAAGTTTAGACAATAGTGCCATTTTTGCTCAACTCTATCATATAGACTCTTTGGCATTGAGTTGGCAAGTTCTAGTGGAGTTGTCTTGAATTTTTTCATCATGGCATATATGGCCTCCTGCACTTGATTCTTCTCTACTTTACCCAAGTTATCAAAATCAACATGACTAAATCTTGATTAGTTTGCACTATTCTTAACATTTTCACATAAATTTTCAAGATCTAACAAAGGATTGTGACTCACCACCTTAAATTGGCTGTTGTTATTTGACTCTATTTTCTCTTCATCAAAATCTTCTTGTGCAACACATTTTCTTCTTGGTCTCTTCTGTTCTTGACCTCCTTGCTCTATGGTTTGGCCTTTTCCTTAGCCTTTTGAGCTGTTGCATGTGTACTAACCCTTGTTGTAGGTGCAACAGGCTTGGGCTAACTCAACTTAGCTACCTTGTTAGATTTAGTCACTGGTTGGACCTTAGCCTTCCTCTTCTTTGGCTTGGCATGGGTAGGTTCTTCCTAGGCTTCTTCTCCCTTAACACCTTCAATCTCCTCCTCTTCTTGGTCTTCTCCCATACCTTGTTTCAATGGAAGAGGTGGTTGTGCTTGAGAGTCTTCTTCCTCTTCATCCTCCTCGTCCTCTTCTTCTTCTTCCTACTTGGCACCCTCTCCAAATTTGGCTTTCAATTTCTTCACTATCTTCTTTGTTTTCTTCATGGCAAAGGCAATCTTCAATTCCATGGGAATTTTGGACTTTTCCATCTCATAGTTTCCAAGTATCTTTGCACTTTTGTCTACCTCTTCTACTAGTAATATAGTAATGGTTGGAAAGGGCTCAACTACATTTATTTCATAACCAAGTGGACTCAACCATCTCACTCTTGGCGTAGCAACTTGTACAAATGTATAATCAACATCCGCAAGAAAACATATGTCATCATAGTGTTCCTCTACTAGTGACACTAGTATTCTAAATCTTTCCTTCATTGACTTCTTGAAGTCTTCAAAATTACTTGTCATCAAAGATTCAAAATTCTCTCCTAACTATTCAATGTATTTACCAATCTGCATTGCTATTGATTTGTTTGTTTTCAATCCCACAGTGCCAAATGAAGGGAATATGTTTTGTACATAAAAGAATATGCATATCAATATAGAACCAAATTTGCATTGTGCACTCTTTGTCTTCCTGATTTCTCCAAGGTTTTCCATCAATTATTGCAATTGTAGCTTTGCTAGATCATATGTATGATCTATCTTTACAATTTTATATCCCACATCCACAACTATACAAGGTACACTATTTAATCTACTATATTGAAAGAACCTGTGTGATATTACCCTTACAACAAGGTCTATTAGAGGATCAATGATTGCATCAATTGTCATGCCTCTCTTGTTCCATATAGCTCCAATGTTTTTCTCAATCACCTCCTTTGAATCACTTCTTAGTGTCTTAGGCTGATCTAGGGTTGGGTAACTAGAAACCCTATGGATTATTCTTTTAGTAATTTTTATAGGTCCATTGTCTAGCCATAATGAACCATCATGAATTTGGCTAAGCACTATCCTAATCCATTCTATCTTAAATATATTTGAAAAATCTAGGGCTCATGTCAACTCTTTCCTCTCAACAATTTTGAATTCTTCTTTCAACACACCATTATCACAGAGTCTTCCATATGCTTCCCTAATCTTCATATCCCCAATGATACCAATTTTATAATTATAGAATTTTCTTACGTCTTGTACTATTATCATATTTGGTGGAATCATGGATAAAGCACCTGAAGGGTCTTGCTTATAATTAATATTAGTAATAGCCTTGAAAATGGGTTGCTTAAGCTCATTACTTAGTAACTAAACATTCAAAACTTCCTTTCCCTCTACATTCTTTGAACTTGATGCCATAATGTAAAACTAGGGTTTATGAAAATTTAAACTATGTAGCTTGGCTCTTGATAATACCTTATAAAATCCAACAAACTAGTGAAGAATCACTACTAGAATTTTTTGCAATTTCTTTGAATGGATTTCAAGATTGCATTTTTCTCTGCTCACCCTTTCTCAAATTTGAAATGATTAAAAATGAGCTAAAATTTATCAAATGCCCTTTGAAAACCTTGCAATAAATGCTAAGTGCTTACACAGCTATAAGCTTAGCATCAACCAATTTTAGGTTCACTTGGCATCTATTGACATTTCAACCACTCATCAACCACTACGAGCTTGACATCAACTAGCCAATTTGTAAGCTCAACATCTTCTAGCATTTCACTAAGCAAACATAGGAAATATTTCATGCTTGGCAACAACATTTAAAACTTAAAGATTTATCTTGGATTTCTAATAACATCTTGCATCTTTATTCATTCTAATGTAGTCTTTTTAGTGCTAAGTCCTTTTGGAACTAATGTATGATATAACCTTTAAATATCAGTCCCACATACCTCTTGATTGCCTAGTTTGACGAGGTGTGATTACTTGACCTATTGGGTGAAGTGATCCCTTCTCCATTTGATGTGCTACAATCATCCTTTCTCTTCCATGTCTTATTCATTTCATCTCTGACATTTTCAACATCTACTTTGCCTTTGGCTTTATCAAATTCACAACTTGGTGCCTTTGACCTAGTTGGACAATACCTACTAATGTGACCTATCTTCAAATAGCTGAAACATTTGGCTTGACTCAACCACTTTTGGTAATTACCTCTGAAGTGTGTCCTAATGCAATTCTTAGGAACATGTCCATATTCTTGATAATAATGACAACTATATCTTGTATTATAACCCTAGTTATAAGAGTTGCCATTGTTCCTTACCTTTGCTTGCCTATTTGATGACCACATGGGTTTGGATATGCATTTAAAAGCTCTACATCCATACCACCTCTAATACTCAACAAGGGCAGCTATGTGTAGCCATTGTTGGTATATCTCTGATGGAGGGTGTGTTTGGTATGCTCTCACAAACACAACAATAAGTAAATTCCTTGTGTGGAAGTGCAAATGTGAGTGTGAGTGCAAAGTGAATGCGCAATATGATCCTAGACTATATGAAAAGAAGAATACTTTCAAGATATGACTATGGAGGAAGTCACGCTCAAAGGTATTCTATGATGCAAATGAACATGAAATGATAAAAAATATCTATGAATGCAAGCTATAACTAGAATGAAAACTAAAAACTAGAATGTAAACTAAATATGCATGCACAACAAAAACTAAGATGCAATACAAAATGTAAATCTTACCAACTATCAAATCACTAAGATGCAGCCTATGAACTCCATATGGAAATGTACCTATAATGCAAGCTCTCAATGTGGTGATTCTAGACTCAAAGTGATGGCATGTCAATGCAATCCAATAATCCTCTATATGCAATGCTTGAGACAAGGCTTCTATTTAAAGACTCTCAGGAAACATCTAGAGGGTGTCTAGAAGATAAGGATAAGGATAAGGATTAACAATTAAGCACCTTATCTCCTTATCTCATATCCTTGGTTAGGAGGATAAAATGATGAGGTGGCACATGTGTGTAGAAAGTTCTCAAGTTGTAGACACCATGTGCTTAAAAAGAAATGCAAATCCTTATGATGACAACTCATAAGAGTACACGTACTCTTAGGCTTATAGATTATAAAAATTAAATTAAATGAAATTTAATTTAATTTAGGTCTAGAAGAAATTAATTAGGATATGGAGGATTTAAATAAATAAAATTTATTTAAAAAAGGGAATAAATGGAGAATCATGTGTTAAATTAAATTTAACACATTAAGGCTAGGAAGTATTTAAATTAAATTTAAATACTTAGGCCAAAAATGAACCTATTTAATTAAAATAATTTTAATTAAATAAGTAGAAGAATGTGACTATTATTAATTTAAATTAATAAAGTCATTCGGGACAATTTTTAGTGTCTACATTTTGCTCCTCTTTGACGTGGTGTCGGCACGACATCATATCAAAGAAAATAAAATGCAGGTTGCCCTAGAGAAGGAAGGAGAATCCTGATGCCCCCTCACAGAAATTGCACAAGAAATACAAATTTGGACAATTTTCGTGAAAAGGTTTTGGAACGGAAAAAAGGGAAAGAAAGAAATGAAAAAAATAGGATGAAAATATGGACAAATCATGAGACAAACACAGCTGAGAGCGGAGAAGGGCGCAAACGGGGTCCACGGGGCCTACATAAGCCTCCAAGGGACCCATAGGAAGGTCATTGTCACATCACGAGAAGAGCATCCAGAGTAGCTATGGACCCGATCGAGAGATTGCAGCTTATTGAGCGCGTTCGGGAGCACCAGAGACCAGCCACGATGGGGGCACCAGTGAGTCATCTGATCCTCCTGGTAATTTGATAGGTAGACTAGGTTAGAAGCATTTATGATGCTCGAAATGCGGTGAAAACTGGTCCTGGGCAGAGACGACAGTCTCCACCTTGTCGTTTGTGCAGACGACAAAGAAGGCACCTGCGGAGACGACAAGGAACATCTTGTCGTCTGCGCAGATGCTAAGGCTGCGACAAGACCAACAAAGACAATAGACCATAGTCTTTCGTCTGCGCGCTCGGTAAGTGGCCTCAGAGACGACAGACCTTGCCATGTCATCTTCGAGAGCAGAGCGGAGACGAAATACACATTTTGCGTAAGTGCAAACTAGCGTCTCCACGGATTGGCATCTGCGTTGATCAGCGTCTCCGCTGATCAGCGTCTTCGCTGGACACAACAGAAATGAGAAATGGCGAGCATAAAATGCTCCATTCTGAAAATGAAATGACTAACTTACTGCATGTCCATGCTGTAGGAGGGCATGGTGCTCTTTAGGTCACGGGAGCACTATCCACCAACTATGGTGATACAGGAGAGACTGATAGACGCAGATTGGGGACATGTGTGATTGTGCGGACTAGAGCATGTCCATGAGTGGCCAGATTTGAGAGCTCACATAGCACAGCTATTGGCTCTCATAGAGCGATGGCACACGCCCACAGGGAGCTTCCATTTACCGACAGGGGAGGCTACCGTCACTCTCCTGGATGTATGGAAGATCTTGAGAGTGCCTATCAGAGACACATATCCAGAGTATGTAGTTGAGGGAGCTGATCCCTTCCTAAGAGAGTGTTTTGGTAGGCGATGACAGAGACTACCAGTACAACAATCCTGGCTATCCTGGAGGGGAGCCTTGGAGGAGAGACTACCGAGACTGGCAGTATTTCTAGCCTCTTTGATATGGCGGATGCTACCATATCATGCAGGACATGGGTGGCCCATTGGCTGGGCACGGGTGTTGAGCACCTTATTATAGGAGGATGGCGAGGTGTACTACTGGGGACAAACCATCTTAGCAGAGTTGTACCATGACCTTAATATGTGTGCATACTGAACACAGCGCACGATGGGACCAGGAATGACACTACTGATGGTCTGGTCTTGGGAGCATATTGGGGTTACTCGACCCATCACACGGAGAGAGACCAGGCAGCCTGGAGAGCCATACGCATGCAGATATCGACCCCCTATCTAGTATACATCGATAGAGTCAGTGGGATTCTAGCACAGGTGCCTTGATGAGATCATCATGTTTGACTAGACTCCTTATGATGGAGTGGAGCACTGGGGGAGAGTACAGGCAGCAAGGGGTGAGGATGATATAGAGGATCAGATGTATCTCCCATTTACACAGACCGATTGCTGGATTATTGGTCGATCCGCTCACGTGATCATGCGATATATGCCTTCTTGGGTGCGACGACAGTTTGGGCATATCCAAGATGTGGTTCCAGATAGATTCCTGTATTTTGTAGTGACTCGCGAGTATGGTTGATTGTGGGGTCGGGGGACGACGCTACGATTTGCCCGGGCATCATGGTTACCGATGGATAGAGTGCCATGGGTTCATGGTCAGGACAAGGGAGATGCTGGTATGACACCGACATATGCGCAGTGGTGGGCAGCACACCAGCCAGTTAGACTGACAGTGCCTAGAGTAGTTACACCAGTAGAGTAGGCACAGGGAGAGGGAGATGGCGCAGGAGATGGGGGACAGGTTGCTATGATAGCAGTGCCAGCTCAGGGAGCACAACAGGGACCACATGGGCGCAGGGAAGTTGCTAGGAGGGGTGCCGTAGCAGCATAGGTGCCACCAATAGGAGGAGACCTCAGATACAGGCACAGGCAATGGTACCACCACAGAGGGGACCTAAGGTGCAGGCACAGGTACCACCACAGGTGCCTCCACAGAGACAGGTACCAGGAGAGGAGCCGGACATAGTCAGGGCTGAGCGGGATAGTCTACAGGCAGAGGTTACCAGGCTACAGGCAGAGGTACAGCTGCAGAGAGTCAGAGCAGAGAGTACACAGGAGGCACTAGTAGCCTTACAGGCACAAGTGGATGCAGGGGATTTTGCGATTATGGCTGTGCATGCTGACGCTGAGGAGCTAGCGAGGTTATAGGGAGAGGTGGCTACCTTGCATGCCGAGCGAGCGACATATCAAGCTCAGGTCGATGAGTATCGCAGGCAGCGAGACATAGCGAGGCAGATGGTTACGCCGGGGCCCAGTATGACAGTGATGTAGGAGGCCATCTCAGCCAGGCGATTTGAGGCATGGGCAGTACGAGAGGCAGCCTACTACAGATCACTGTATCATGATGCTGTACCTGCCGACCAGCGGCAGCCTAATTTTGAGAGAGGGGCTAGTTCCTGGACCACAGGTGGCAGAGCTAGATCAGAGCAGTCAGTAGGGCAGAGCCGACCACCTTGAGGGGTTGATACAGGAGGAGCAGGACCCTCATAGCATGGCTCCTGGATTTTGTATAAAGATCCGATATTTTGACAGATATGTGCGGATGATGCATTTGTACTATATGATTCTATATGTATTTGGACTGTACAGGCATTGATTCTTTTGTGATATATATACATGCCATGAGTTGATGATTCTATATGTGTATGAGTGTTTATGATGCATATGTATGGATTTTATATGATGCTTATGAGATTGATGTTTATGATGCAGGATGTGATGTATCTTTTCTATATACTATATGATGCTTAACATGTGTGATGCAGATTGGCTAGTGATTATGAGACTTATGCATTATGATATGTATGTGCCCCTAAATGTAATGCTAATGCTAAAATGAACTAGACTATCTAATGAGCACTAAGAAACTTAATTTGACGAATAAACTAATGCAATCTATACTGAACAATTAATGTAACTTAAAAGGATGAAAAATGAACACTCCATCTAAAGATGCAACCTAATGAATATCTATCAAAATCATCATCCATAAAGATCCAGGAGCATAGCATAAGAGGAGGACATAAATAGAACCTTGTCTCAAGCACGACTCGAATGAAACCCTATATTACATGGACCCTACTAAGTGAAAACAAAGGATTCTGTTGTGTTTATGTGGAGAGCACACCATTATTTTTATTTTGCGAAAGAGTGTATGCATTATATGCTATAGAAGCATAAATGTTAAAGCTCCTTTGCGTAATTGCCCCATTGCGGCAGGCATTAATATCCAAGACAGACACACAGTAAAACCATAAAAGACATAAAAAAAATACGACAAACCAAGCGAAAGAGACTTCATGACCAAGTAGTCATTTATCTCACAGTTCCTGCCAAGAGCCTTAAGTCTGGAAAAGTGAAAGTCCGCATATCACCTACAGGAAGGACTCAACCTACGGGGAAATGTTGAATCAAGTGTTTTGTGATAATATGATTATGTGATTCCGGTAGGGGTTTGTGAAACGAACAAACTTCCCAAATCATTAAGCCTCCAAAAAGTGATTTTATGTGTATCCAAGTGTGGTCACTATCGTAAAAGTGTGCAACAGAATGCGATTAAACAACCCTTTAACAGGAAGCATGCAAGAATGGAAATGAAAATGAGGCCTCGCAGACAAGAGGTCTTTTGTTGGATTTAGCAACAAGAGAAAGTCTAAGTACTACTCTGCACAAATGGAAAAGGAGGAATAATGGTAGGACATGAAAGGAAAGGTTTGGATAGACCATGGATTGGCATTTTTTTTTTTTTTTTGGTTTTTTCAGGACTTTTAAAGATTGTACAAGATCTACAAATGCTCAAGCATAAAAGTGCTTGAGATGCTGAATATTTATAGGTTCAGGGAGCGGATCCCCCTTAGGTGTAGCAATTTGATATGCCCCAGAACCATATTTGGCTGTAACTACAAATTGACCTAGCCAATTTGCCTCAAATTTTCCTTTCTTTTCACGGTTCTGGAGATTCCTCATATTATGTTGTAGCACTAGATCACCCACTTCAAATTCTCTCGGCTGGACCCTCTTATTATATTGTAGTTGGAGGCGATGTTGATACACGCGGAGGTGGTTAAGGGCGCGGAGGCATCTCTCATCAAGGAGTGCCAACTCTTGCAAGCGAGCAACTCGGTATTCTTCATTGGATATGAGGTTTTGTAGAGAGACTCTAAGGGAGGGTAACTCAATCTCAATGGGTAAAATGGCTTCAGAACCATAGATGAGGGAGAATGGAGTGGCTCATGTGGGGGTGTGAATGGAGGTTCGATAGGCCCAAAGTGCGAGAGCAATTTGGAGATGCCAATTACGGCCAGCTGCATCAACAATTTTCTTTAGGATTTTCAGGAGGGTTTTATTTGTGGCTTCAGCTTGGCCATTGCCTTGAGGGTAGTATCTGGTGGAGAAATGATGGGTTATTCCAAATTTTTGGCATAATGTGGCTACCTCTTGGTTTTTAAATGGGGTTCCATTATCAGTGATAATATTTTGAGGTATACCAAAGCGACAAATAATATAGTTTAGGATAAATTTAGAAATTTGCTTGCCGATGATGTAGGTTAAGGGAATGGCTTCAACCCATTTCGTGAAATACTTAGTTGCGGAAATAATATACTTGTAGCCATTAGAGGAATTAGGATACACTTGACCAACAAGATCAAATCCCCAGCGGGAAAAGGGCCATGGTATGATGGTAGGTTGCAAGTCTTGGGTGGGAGCGTGTATCAAATCACCATGTTGTTGACAAGGGATACATCTTTTCACAAAATGATATGCATTTGCTTCCATAGTGGGCCAATAATAACCTGTCCTAAGAAGCTTTTTCGCTAATGTAAAGCCACTAGAGTGGGCACCACAAATCCCTTGGTGAATCTCTTCTAATGCCGTCTTGGCTTCATCTGAATTGAGACATCGGAGGAGGGTTCCATCAAAGTGTTTCCGAAAAAGGGTATCACCTATAATGGTATAGCGAGCAGCTCGGTGAATAAAGGTCTTACTTTGGTTTGGAGTGAGGGCTATGGGAATGGTTTTATGACTTAGATAGGCAAAAATGTCGGCATACCATGGAGACTCAGGACCAACGATTTTGCACACCACTTCAGAATCATTCTTCTCATAAGCAGGAGTAACAATATTCTCAATGAGAAACTCACATTTTGGACTATATTCTGGCATGGCAATCATAGAAGCAATAGTGGCCATGGCATCCGCTACTTTATTGTTAGCCCTTGGAACTTGCTGAAAGATAATTTCAATAAAGTGTTGCTTAAGATTTTCAACTATTCGGCGGTAGGGCAGAAATTTCTCATCTTTGGTGTGGTATTCATCAGTCACTTGTTTAATAACCAGTTGTGAGTCTCCAAAGACAAGAAGATTCTTAATATTCCATTTAATGGCTTGACGCATTCCTGTCACTAATGCTTCATACTCAGCTATGTTATTTGTGCAAGGGAATGAAATTTTGTAGGACTTAGGAATTAAACCCCCTTGTGGTGTTACAAACAAAACTCCTACCCTCGATCCCTTTTGTGTAAAGGATCCATCAAAAAACAATTTCCATGATATACTAGGGGCTATAGTCATAATGGTATCATTTGGAAAATCTGCCACAATAGGGTGACTGCCTGGAAGAGGTGCTTCAGCTAACTGATCTGCGATTACTTGTCCCTTAATAGCTTTACGCTCCTTATACACAATGTCAAATTCACTTAGGATTAAGATCCACTTTGCTGCTCGACCAACGAGGGCAGCTTTTGACAATAGGTATTTGAGTGGATCAATTTTGGCAATGAGAAATGTAGTATGATTAAGCATAGAAAGGCGTAGTTTCTGTGTACAAAAGACCACGACCAAACATGCTTTTTCAATAGCAGTGTAATTTAACTCATAACCAACTAGTGTTCGACTGAGGTAATATATGGCTTGTTCATTTCCATTATCATCTAATTGTGCCAGGAGTGCTCCTAAGGCAACTGAAGTAGCTGAAATGTACAAGATCAATGGTCGTCCTGCTACTGGAGGGACTAAGACTGGAGGATTAGTCAAATATGCCTTAATTTGTTCAAACGCTTTTTGGCAAAAGCAATCCCATTGAAACTGATTTCCTTTACGAAGCAAATGCTGAAGGGGATGAACTTTATCAGCTAGCTGTGACACAAATCTTCTGATTGATTGTAATCTTCCTTGAAAACTGTGAAGCTCTCTTAATGTGGAAGGAGGAGGCATATCCATGATGGCCTTTACTTTTGCAGGGTCTACTTCAATTCCTCTTTTGGATACAATGTAACCTAATAATTTACCAGATTTGACCCCAAATACACACTTTTTTGGATTAAGGCACACTTTTTACTTTTCCAATCTTTTAAAAATAGTAGTAAGGACATCAATGTGGGCTTCTCTAGTCTTAGATTTCCCTAAGATGTCATCAACATAGTCCTCCATTATGATGTGTAGAAGATCATGAAATATGGTAGTCATCGCGCGTTGATATGTGGCACCGACATTTTTCAAACCAAAGGGCATGACTTGATAATAGAAGGTTCCCCAAGGCGTGATAAATGCCATCTTATGTTGATCTTCTTTTGCAATCCGTATTTGGTTATAATCGAAAAATCCATCCATCAAAGACAACATCTCATGTCCAGCTATCAGATCCACTATGATGTCTATATTGGGTAGTGGAAAATCATCCTTAGGACATGCGAGATTCAAGTCTCAAAAATTAGAACAAACACGAATGCCCCCAGATGCTTTTCCTACAGGAAGAATATTAGAGATCCACTCATGATAGTCAATGGGTCGAATGAACTTTTCTTCTAGCATCTTTTGTAATTCTGCCTTGACTAGAAGTGCTACCTTAGGATGCATTTTACACAACTTTTGTTTTACTGGCTTGATTTTGTGATCAACTGTCAAATGATGTACTACTAAATCTGTATCCAATCCAGGCATATCCTTATAGGTCCAAGCAAAGTTGATCTTTCCTTTTTTCAAGAATATTTTCATAGCTTTTTGTTCTTCAGGACTCAAGGTGGCAGCAATGTAGATAATCTGTGGATTATCTTCTGTTCCCAAGTTTATTGGAATATTGTCTTCATTCAAAATGGATGACTTTTCCAGTGGAAAGGATCTAAATGGAAAATTCAACTCTCCCTCTTCTGGTGCCTCTACGAGGTTTTCACCAGAGGATGTGTCCTTTATTTTATCTTTTTCATCACCCAAAAGCACCCTAGAAGGGTTTTCACTAGAGGATGTTTCTTTGATTCTTTTATTTTTATTTTCCTTTTCATTTTTGTGACTAAGAGAGTTGATTTGGCTACCAAAGTAGGCTTTTTCATCATATTGGATCTCATGCTCGTAATCTCGAAGATTCTTAAGGCCAAAAAGTGCCATTACTGCCTCATCAGACTTACAAATGTCCAAACTTGGTGGTGTATCTTGAAGGTCCCAGTCTATCATGTCAGGGTTAGTGAGAGGTAGATCAACGGATGAAAGGTCATTTATGGTAATGGTATGGACACGACTATTTAGGTCATCTTCGACGTATTGGAAAGGCACTTCGAAGAATTCCTCGTCTTCAGTCTCAGATTCAGGTTCGGCCGAATAGTTGTTAGCAAAGGTAACCTTAGGTTTGAGGGAACCCAAACCGCGTCTTTTAGGATAGCTATTAGCTTCTAAGGGTTGTCTGATTCCATTTTCATTTGGGCCAAGACCAGTACCATGATATCCCATGCTTTCAACAATGGGAAGTGCTTTGACATATTTGTCCTTAGGAAACTCTACAGGTTCGTCTTTGCCATCATAATATAACCAATCCAGAATATTATCTTCCATGTGTTCATCACTAAGGGAACCCCAATGTTCAAATGTCATTTTGTTAACTTGCATGGTGTCCTTATTAGTAGAGGATGGCAATTGTGAAGGCTTTCCAAGGGAACGAGGGGAAAGTGGTAATTGTCCCACACACAAGGCATTTTCGAACTTATACTCTCCCATTCCCAAGTCAGTAAAGGTGGTCTTTTCCCCTGTAGTGTTAACTTTAACATCTTCAACTTTCTCTTTTCCTTTACGAGAATTCAAACTCTCATGGGCTGTTTCTAGTACTAGAAGTGAAGCAGTTTCTTTAATGACAAGAGGCTTAGGTATGACTGTAGAAAACTCACTTATGGGACAAATATTTTCCGGAGTACCTTCCAATCTTCTACAAAATTCAAAAGGTGTAGGATCCCCTGGAATTGTAACTTCTCGTCCTTGGTGTGGGAATTTCAAACATTGGTGGTATGTGGAAGGCACTGCTTTGAGAGTATGTATCCATGGTCTACCAAGCAAGATGTTATATGGCAAATCTAAATCTAGGACATGACATTCAGTATTGATAATGGCTGGTCCAACTTTGAGAGGCAACATAATAACTCCTTTTGATTCCCTTTCTCTTTCATCATATGCCTTTATAGTAATTCTTTTGCTAGAATCGAGGAGATCCTTTGGAAGTCCCAGGAAACGAATCATCTTTAATGTACAAAGATTTAGACCGGATCCATTGTCTATGAGGACTCTTTTTATTTTATGCCATTGTATGAGGACTTCAATATGGAGCGACATATTATGGTTGGGACTGGGAGCTTGGAAATCTTTATCTGTGAAGACCAAATTTTGTTGAGCGGCAAGGTTTCTAATCATGGCAGTGAATTGGGCAACATTAATATTATCAGGGACACGAGACTCTAAAAGAGATTTTTCCAGGATTTCCTTATGTACAGGCAAGGTGGTAAGAAGCTCAAGGATGGATATTTGTGCAGGAGTCTTACCTAGTTGGGATAATACATCATAGCATGAAGCGGGCCTTTGTGGAGTGGACGGCGTAGCAGGCGTGTGTGGAGCGGGTGAATTACTGTTATTAGGTGTAGCTACTTGCAAGGTGAGTCTTCCATGTCGAGTGGTTGCATCACAATCAGCTGCTTGTAAGACAAGGGTATTCACATGGGCGTCTACCCCTTCGATGTGACCACATAAGGAATCAAAACCACATATATTGTTGGTATCTATTTTACCACACAAGGAGTCAAACCCTGATATGTGGTTAGTAGAGTAATCATAAGGTACAACGTTTGATGTGGAGGCTTGATTCTTATTATTGTTACCATCGTTGTGATCGGGAAATGGCTTTTGAAATATTTTCAACTTAGCATTCTTAGAGGAAGGACCTCCTTCTACTTCAATTTCTCCATTATCAACAAGGTTTTGGATAAACACCTTGAGTTTGAAACACTTATTAGTATCATGTCCTTTGACGCGATGGTATTTGCAATATTCATTTTCTTGATACCACCTAGGTTTTGGTTGATTTTCATCAAAAGGACGTGTATTAGGAAACACCATCAAGTTATGATCTACCACCTTTTGAAAGATGGCTTCCAATGGTTCATGGAATTTGGTGAATGTCCTATTTCGATCATAATCACGATTGTAATTGTTACGCAGAAAGAATTGAGTTTGCTGATTACCTTGGTTGTCTTGATTTGAGTTATTGTTGTTACGGTTGCGGTAATTATTGTTGCTACCTCCTCGAAGGTGTTTGACATCCGTAACACCATCGTGTGTAACACCCCTATTCTTAGACCATGATCTAGGCTTGTTATTGTTGTTCGATTCATTATGGGAAGATGAAGAACTATAATGTTTGATGGTGCCTTTTTCTAAAAGTCCACTTTCAATGTTTTTACCCTTTTTAATTAGCGTAGGAAAGTCCTCAGGGCTCGCCATTTTCAAGTGAAAGGAAATTTCAGGTATCAAATTTTTGATGAACATATCTACAAGATGAGAGTCCTCAATTTTGTATGGCATACGACTAGCAAGATGTCTCCATCTTTGCAAGAAATTGGCAAAAGTTTCTCCATTTCGTTGCTTAGTATTACACAAGTAACTTAATGAAACTTGATTGTCCGTGTTGTAAGAGTATTGTGCTATGAACTTATTTTCCAATTCATTGAAGGTAGAATGAGAATCTTTAGGCAGATTTATGAACCACTCAAATGCAGGGCCTCCGAGACTTCATGGAAAGAGTCTCTTAAGGTAATCATCACTATATGCCACCTCTTGACACAAAATATAGAACTCCCTTACATGTGTGACAGGGCATGTCTTTCCCATGTATTTGTCAAAATTTGGAATCTCAAAACCAACTGGGAATGGAGTAACAGGAATAGATTTATTAAAAGGAAAAATCTCATCAATAGACAAGTGTTTTACCCCTTTATTGTTTGTGCTGCGCACCTCATTTCATAGTTCATGAATCATTTGAGTGAGATGTGTTACTTTAGAGTTCGTTTGGGCTTGTGACTACTAGGGTGGTGGAGTTGCTCCATTTGAACCACCCTGTCGATATACATTCGTTGCATTTGGCGCCGATGTTGTTACCATGGTCGTAGGCACATGCAACTAAGGTGAAGGTGTAGGCTGTGTAGAAATAACCATTGGTTGATTTTGTGCTTGACTAATACCAAGGCATCCTACATTTGAAGTTGTTGAGACGTTTTGTGGAGCATTAGCATATGTGGAAAAATTTGATAGAGCATTGATGAATTGTTGAAAGATTTTAGGGTTGGTTTGAAGCGTTGGTTGTGGTAAAGTGGTAGATGTGGGCATTGCACTAGTTGTCACTGTAGGTCCTTTTCCTTTTCTTGATGTTGGCATTGCACTTGAACTAGGTGCTAAGGGAGCACCACCTTTCTTGACTTGAGTAAATAGGATGTTCTCATCAAAACTTGTAGGAACGTTAACACCATCCTTGATGAGATTTAAGAATATGCCTGTCTTGTTTTCCTTAATGGATTTCTCCATCATTTCTACATTGTAAGGGTCTGCAAGGAAGGTCTTAACCTCACTAGAAATATCACCGAAATCAATAGGTTCTTCATCTTGGTATACTTCTTCATCATTATCACCTAGATTGCTATTATGAAAAGGTTGTTGTGGCTCTTGGATATTAGGCATACCAAGGTTCAGATTAGAGGGAAGCACATCCCCCAATGAAGTTACAGTTGAGGGAGGAAGATTCTCCATTACTGATTGCTTTGTTGATTCCCACAAATGTGTTTTGGGGTTGAATGTAAACCTTCCTGATCGTGTGTTTACCATACAAGAATGGCCAAATGATGAATGTAGGCTTATGAGAGAAATAGAAAATGGAAATGAGAGCTCTTAACCTTAGATGATTAGTGGGTCAACTACCCAAATTTGAACAAGAGACCTTAGTTTAGCAAACAAAATAATATTGAAAGATAATAGTATCCTTTTCTTACCAAAGATAGTCAAATATGATCTTGTAGGCAAGATAAGACACCAAATGGATTACTTACTATTTGGAGACTGACTTGTGGTCCCAAATAAGCAAGGTAAGGTATTGAGTGGACTGCTTACTATTTGGAGATTGACTTGTGATCCCAAATAAGTAAGACTTGAGTATCTTTCTCTCACCAAAGATAGTCAAATGTGATATTATAGGCAAGATAGGACACTAAATGGATTGCTTGCGATTTGGAGACTGACTTGTGGTCCCAAATAAGAGAATGTGATTAGGATAAGGTGTTTGCTTATGGATGTAAGGTCTAATGTCACAATAAAAAAAATGTTTTTAGGTTTTTAGCTCCCTTAGAAGAAAGTTTGAAGATGGAAGAAATGGAAATGAATAAGAAAGAGGAATGTATGATGGCCACTTATATGGTTGATTCAATTTTCGTTTACGGGAAATAAGAACCTTGGGTTTACACCTGGGAAAGAAGACCAGTTTCAAAGTTTTCCGTTATAGGTGATCCTATCATAGCGGTCTTGCCTAGCTTCTTCTTTTTGAATGTCCTTGATTGCGTAGCTGAATTGTTTGTCACCGTGGGTTAGTCTCTTCCTTTCTTTGTAGACAGGGGGTTTGGACAGTTTCACTTTCTTATGCTTGGTTTGGTTGACTTTTTTGGTCATGGAAAGAACAAAATAAGACTCAAACCTTTTGACATAAAAAAAAAAACTCAACCAAAACTCAAAACGTGACTCTAATGCAAAAACTTCCAAAAGATGACTATGAGTCAAAGAGACCTCACCTAACCTATCTTACTGCAAAGGTTCCCTCACAATTTCACTCGTTTTTTTTTTTTTTTGGCTTGTTTGAAGTTTTTGTTTTATTTTTTGATTTTTTTGATTTTTTTGATTTTTTGATTTTTTGAACAAACACACCAAACACAACAACAATCATAATAAGGCTGATACTAGGCTATACAAGGCTTAGCTAAAGGGTGTCCTCGATATACACTAGGTACGTGAGGCCCAATTCTGTAGATGAAAGGAAATACTGCCACATAGTCGGGGGGAAACGATAACTCAATCTCTTCCTTCACTTCCCAAAGGTATAAAGTTCTTTTGGGCTTAGCCAAGAGTGACAATATTTGCACTTCCAAGAGAGGTGTCTTTCGATTCAGCTCCCAATCTTTATACTCTACTAGAACGCTGGAGTTGAGGTCGTCCCAAGGGGTGATGAAATCCCCAAGCAGGCCTCCTAATAAAATGAAAAAAAAATCCACTTATTTCTTGTGCACCCAAGGTCGCCCAAAGGCGCGAGGGGAGAGAATACGTAAGTGGACTTGGGGTTTAAAAGACACTTGTTCGTTATCCACAAAAATTTAGGTTTGCTACTCTAATTAAAGACATGCGTGTTTAGAGCATACAAGGTTCTTTCCAACTTTAAATAGCAGAAAATAAAATACTAAAAGAAAATGCTAAAAATGGAAATGCTGAAATGAAAATGCTGAAATGAAAATGCTGAAAGGCAGTTAATTTTCCTTAAGGCTTTGAATGTGAGTTCATTTTAAGGCCCAAATCCAAATGTGCTCTATATTAAATGTACTCGTTTAAAATGCTCCAATTTCAAATGTGACCAAGCCTTTTACACTCCAGTTCATCCTCTAACATAAATCCTTGACCTGCAAACTCACAAAATGCTCAATAAAATCGTTAACCGTTAGTTTAAACCTCAACAGTCGCAGACGCTAATAATCGGAGACACTAGAAGACGACAAAGCACAGAGCGCAGACAACAAAGTGCAGAGCGCAAACGCTAGAGTGCGGAGCGCAGACGCCAAATTGCAAAGCGCAGACACCAAAATGTAGAGCGCAGACGCTAAAATGCAGAGCGCAGACGCCAAAATGCAGAACGCAGATGCCAAAATAAAAAGCAGAGACGCCAAAATAAAAAGCAGAGATGCCAATTTTGGATTGCAGACGACAGAATAAATTAGACGGAGATGTAAAAAGAAAAAAGAACCTGATTTTTTGGCAGCGGCGCAGACGCTTGTTCTCGGAGATGCTGATCTACGGAGACGCTGATATGTGTAGACGCGCAACGCAGACGACACTGAGACTATCAGAGATGACAAAACACTAATCCGACCTGCAAAAAATTTTATTGGTGGACTTCTGAAGTGAGATCAGGGACGTGGGTCCCACCGGGCGTGCCAAAATGTGTACTGGAAAATTGTGGAAATTGCTGGAAGCCTAAGGAATCAAGCAAATTTAAAAGAAAATTCACAAAAGCAACCAACAAACCAAAATTCCAACCACCTCTAATACTCAACAAGGGCAGCTATGTGTAGCCATTGTTGGTATATCTCTGATGGAGGGTGTGTTTGGTATGCTCTCACAAACACAACAATAAGTAAATCCATTGTGTAGAAGTGAAAATGTGAGTGTGAGTGCAAAGTGAATACGCAATATGATCCTAGACTATATGAAAAGAAGAATACTTTCAAGATATGACTATGGAGGAAGTCACACTCAAAGGTATTCTATGATGCAAATGAACATGAAATGATGAAAACTATCTATGAATGCAAGCTATAACTAGAATGAAAACTAAAAACTAGAATGTAAACTAAATATGCATGCACAACAAAAACTAAGATGCAATACAAAATGTAAATCTTACCAACTATCAAATCACTAAGATGCAGCCTATGAACTCCATATGGAAATGTACCTATAATGCAAGCTCTCAATGTGATGATTCTAGACTCAAAGTGACGGCGTGTCAATGCAATCCAATAATCCTCTATATGCAATGCTTGAGACAAGGCTTCTATTTAAAGACTCTCAGGAAACATCTAGAGGGTGTCTAGAAGATAAGGATAAGGATAAGGATTAACAATTAAGCACCTTATCTCCTTATCTCATATCCTTGGTTAGGAGGATAAAATGATGAGGTGGCACATGTGTGTAGAAAGTTCTCAAGTTGTAGACACCATGTGCTTAAAAAGAAATGCAAATCCTTATGATGACAACTCATAAGAGTACACGTACTCTTAGGCTTATAGATTATAAAAATTAAATTAAATAAAATTTAATTTAATTTAGGTCTAGAAGAAATTAATTAGGATATGGAGGATTTAAATAAATAAAATTTATTTAAAAAAGCGAATAAATGGAGAATCACATGTTAAATTAAATTTAACACATTAAGGTTAGGAAGTATTTAAATTAAATTTAAATACTTAGGCCAAAAATGAACCTATTTAATTAAAATAATTTTAATTAAATACGTAGAAGAATGTGACCATTACTAATTTAAATTAATAAAGTCATTCGGGACAATTTTTAGTGTCTACAACCACAATTATGATAAGTGGGTTTGGAGTTCTTACCTTTATTGTTTCTTTCTTCAACACTTTTAGATGTCTCTCCTTCAGTGCTTGTGTATCCCAGTCCATATGTGTCATTATTGGATCTTGGGGATCTCAATAATTTCTCAAAGTATTTGATGGCTTCATTTGGTTTGTTGAAACTTTTAGAAAATTCCTTTTCCCTCTTTAGGTCACTCTGCAATTGCTCATTCTACAACTTTAATGTAGTTATCTCAATGTCCTTGACATTCAATTCATAGTTGGCATTCATCATTTCACTTAGAGTATCTAGTTGCATGTTGGAAATCTTGGTTAGCTTTGTTAACTTTTCTTCCATTCTATTGGCCAAAACTCTTTTGTCTTCTTCAAATAGAGCTTTTTCATCCATGGCTTTCTTCTTTTGTTTAGTCACCTCACATAGCAATATAGCTTGTGATTCTTGCTCTAACTTGAAATTTTTGATTTCCTTAGCTTGAGATCTATTCTTTTCTATTAGATCCACAACTATTGCAATAGATTCATTTGAGTCTCCATCTATAAGTAGATTAGTAGTGTCTATCTCTTTGTATTGTGTGTCATTCTCTACAATAGCAATTTCCTTCCTTCTCTTCAAGGATTTCTTTAGTGCTCTTGCTTCATTTAGTTGATGTAGAATGAGATGTATTTCAATCTCTTGATTCTTAATAGTCTTTCCCAACTTGTAGACTTCCATTTCAAGATCTTTCCTCAAAGCTACAAAGCTTCACTTTCAAAGAACAAAGCTCTAATACCAATTGTTGGAATTACAATAGGAAAAGTAAATCAGGGGGGTGAATTAATAGTTTAAACTTGGACCCATAAAAATTTCACCATACATCCATCTCATGCATTTAGTGAGTAAATTGGAGTAACATGTAAACCATGTACATCTAAAACATATAAGTAATCACACACATATGACACCGAATATGATTACCCAAAAAACCCTTCAAGTGAGAAGGTAAAATTGGAGTGGGGATGACACCCATAAATCTTCACTATTGTAGTAATAAAGTGTATCCAATGAAGGTTACAATATTTTGATCATGAGACATGATCTACCATATGAAAGGTCTACCTTGTTAAAGGCTTACAAAGATTGTTAGGTCTCACCTTGTTAAAGGATTTCAACACCTTGTTACAAGTGTGCCTTGCTAAAGGACTTTAACTCACAACTAAGTAAGCACTGTTGTGGTATTCACAACACATGCCCATTCCTCACTAGGAATGGGGACCCCCTATTTTTTTCAACTCCTAGACTCACGATTCAAGAGTCAGGAGAAGAAAAATTCATTTGAAAGTTAGTCTTAGAGTTGAAAATTCAAAAAACCCAAAATTAAAAAAAAAAAAAAAAAAATGCCCTGTCGTCACTTGTGTACATGCATCGAGGCATGACACATTTTGTTTTTCACGCAAGGGGAGAGGGCTATAACCCCCCTCACCCATCATTTTTTCATTTCGCACTAGAGGAGCATTCAAGGGAGGAAGGGTAAGTTTTACCCCTCCACATTTAGCATCCAATGCGCACCGCCCTTGGGTAGGTGCGCCATGCCACCCTCAAGCACGCGTGTGCGTCACTTGCGGGTTGGCACTCACATGACATGCCACCCTTGGGTGGGTGCACTTCACATGTCACCCTTGGGCGGGTGCATTACGCACACTACTCGTGGGCTAGCACCTGCTGCACATTGCCCTCGTGACACTTGCGGGTTGGCACATGTGCCATCCTTGGGTGGGTGCGTTGCATGCGGGAGCGCCTCTGCCTCACCCCTATTTTTTTTAAAATTTTTTTTTAAAAAAATTATTCGATAAATTTAAAAAAATATAAAATAAAATGTTTTCAAACAAAAAATGAATAAGTCCCCAAGGGGGACTTTTTTTTCACTTACATTTTTTGCTATTTGGTGACTGATCATGTTTTCTTTCTCATGATGTGTAGGTAACATAATTAGATGGTGTCCACATCCAAATTAGTAGTGAAACTAGTTGTTTACAAATTTCAAGGCATGACCCCAAAATCAAGGTTACTTGATGAGTACGCTGAGATCAAAGACATAGACCTCAGACACACGGACTTGGGAGAATTCCTGAGAGTTTGCAATGGTCCAATAGAAAGTTCATCCCTAAGGTTTGCATTAATCCAATCCAGATTATTGAATGCACTATTACATCCAGGGATAGTACAGTCAGTTGAGTTGATCATGACCCTTTCTCAACACTTTGTTCCTGATGAAAGGGTAGTCAAGAGTGTTACTAGGGAAGTAGTTTTGGATCTACGACCTGATAACATCAAGCGAGTCTTCCATCTTCCCAAAGTTGATCAGTTCATCTGACTCTCCTATGAAGTAGCTAAAAGATGGTATAAGGATCATCACCAGGAGGCCATCGACATCATACATTCCTTGTACTTAATTGAGAAGCCACCTTGGGGAAAGACAATTAGCAAAGTGGATATGACTTGAGGATACATGAAGGATGACATTGGATACTCCATCATTATTTTGAGTAGAGTCATAGGCCTACCTATAGTAGGTCATCGTACTCCATTCATGGTCAACTTCATTGAGACTATCAGGCATGCAAAGATACCACTAGATTGGGCCACCATGCTAATTGAAAACTTGTGTGATCAATTGAGGATAGTAAAGGATAAGAATAAGTTCTATATGACTTCTTACATGGTGTATCTACTTGCACCAAGGGAAACCAACTATCCTAGGTTGTACAAGAAAGGCAGTATGTAGGACCATAATGCCTAGCCCTAAATAGTTTATCTTCAATTAGTAAAGAAGAAGCTCTCACCGCAGAGTAAGGAGTACAAAATTGTAAACGATACCTTCATCTTTACAATCATTTGATTTTTTGAAGGGGACTATGGAAAGAGATTGTCTGAGGAAGCCAAGGCATAGATCGCAACTCTCAGAGCATATTTCATCTAATTCAAGATATTTACATACATTTGGGTAGGTGGTGCATCTATCAATCCAAAGAAACTCCCAAGGTACCCAAGTGACAAGTTGGTCCTAATGGAAATATCCCAGTAGATTGAGTTAGCTTATGAGAGGATCAAAAGATAACAAAGACCTTGTTGGGATTGGCCTTTTGTAGTAGGAGCATATCAAGTGAAGAGAAAGTAGGATATCCCAACTTTTGAGTGGGAATGGGAGAACTACCCTCTTGAAGAGTATAACTCTCCTCGACCATTCTTCAACAATATTGGTAAAGTGGAAAACCTTGGAAGAAAGGAGTTCTATCATGAGGATTCCATTGAAGATCATTGCATGAACACCACAATTGACTATGATGTCCACATCAGAGACTATTGTAGGATGACTTTGTATCTAGTAGAAAAAGCTCTCCATTTGACCATCCCTGATGAGATAAGGCTACAGGACTCCAAGGAACTACTAGATCCCCTATTCAATATAGATAAAGTTGATGAGAGACCCATTCTGAATGCAGAAGTCAATAGAGAGGAAGGAGATGATATTAATCATCGAGTGAGACATGTCATTCGAATGCCAAAGAGTTGGATTAAGAAACCCTCTCCACTTGATCCAATTCTGGATATAGTGATCTTCCATGCACATGATCACCCAAAAAGGGATAAGGGAAGGAAAGTCACAATTCCTATCTTTGTGCTCTAGTCTCCTATTAGGCTAGAGATACTCTACTAGCTTGATCACCCAGTGGGATATTATCCCCCTCCTGAAAGGAAGGGAAAGAGGAAGAGAACCTCTCCTCAAAGGATTCAGATAGAATAGGTTATAGAACATGTGTCTTCTTGGCAGCATGAATAGAACTCACAAGAATCCCAAGGTATTGGAGCCTCTCAAATCCTGGATGAATCTTAGTTGCCTCCTATTTTTTCAAGCCAACCTAAAGAGGGGGAAATTCTAGAGACTTCTATTCCTCTTGTGTAAGAAGAGCCTACTTCTCCTGTGGTTCTAAAGAGACAAAAGAGGATCAAGGTTAGGATGAACAAGAGGCAATGAGTTAGTAAGATATTAGTGCCTAATCCATTAGTTCTCAAACCCATTTTGGAGGAAGAAATTGATGAGGAAGAAATGGAATTAGATGAGGGGGAAGAACAAGTGCCTCTAAAAAGGAGAACTCAGTTGGTAAAAGCCATAAAATTGGAGAGAAGGAAGAGTGCCACGAATACCCTGCCACCCACCCAAATGAAAACTGTAGAACTCTCTTCTTTGAAAGATGAAGTGTAGCGATGGGTGAATGAGAAAAGGGAGCAAGGTGAAGATGTTCTCTCCATCTCAGATTTTGATTTCATGCCTATGGGTATAGAGTTAGTTGGAGATAAGATCAGAGACACCCCTATAGGTGAACTTCAACAACAATATTGGATGTAGATGCCACTAGAGGCATAGGGTCTTGATTTCACTCATCCATCTCCACCATAGGTCGCGGTGGTAGATAAGGGTTTAGTAACTCCTCCACCTCTAAGTTTAGAAGAAGAACATGTTCAAAAGGAATCATTATTACAAGAGAAACCAAAACCAAGGGTTATTTATGAGCCATCAAAAGAGGCACAGATAGTAGAATGTGTACAACAACCTTCTTAGGAAGTTGGGGATCAAACTACAAGATCTACAGAGATAGAGACTATAGAAGAAGAGTTCTCATAGCAGGAGACTTTGAGCAAGAGTGATAAAGGGAAGGAGGTATTTGAACACATCCCTTCATCATCTAGAGCCAAGGTTGTAGAGAGGCATATCCCAAGATGGTTTCATAAAGAAATAATGAGAAGTGCTAAGCATTAGTTTTTTGCTTTAGAGGATGACATTTGTGATATTGCAGAGATCCTAAACAAGCTCGAGTCTCCATTACATGATGCAACACCATTTGTGTTCATCACTTCCACACAAAACCAAGACTTATTTGCATAAGTGGCTCACCCTCCTGTAGGTACAGATGTAGAAGCTCTTAGTCTTGAGGACTATGAAGTGAAAGATATTATGTTGGGAAAGCCTACACGAGATATAGCCCAACAGATAATGACTATGGGAGTGAAAGAGGTTCTCAGCCACATGGAATAGGATGAAATTGAAATCAGAACACTTCATAGGCAAGTTGAGATCCTAAAGGGATATCTAGCCGAAGTTATTGGTCCTCTTGATCCTACAACACCCTGAGGAAACTTTGAATACCATTCTTAGAGAAGGGGAAGGTGTATGGCTCAATCCATATTTGAAAGCTTGTCAGGATTGGTGAGACAACCTTGAGGATAGAGGTATCACTATAATCACATGAAGTTTGAAGTTTCTACATGCTATGCAAGAGAACAGGGATAAGATCATGGCAATTTTGAGGCAAGATTTTAGTATCATGGATGAGGTACAGGCATGGAGCAAAGATTTGCAAACTCTACAAGCCATAAAAGGGTAGAGGTACCGCATTCTACTTGATGTATATACCGAAGAAGAGCTAGACATGATAGACGATTGGATAGAGAAAATATCAAATGGGAATAAAGTGATGGAAACATTGCATGATGAGATACATAGGCTCAAGGACCAAGCCCAAGAGAAAATTTTGGAAGCAGAAAAGTTATATAGTGACGCATGCTTGGACATCTTGGAAGATGAGGAATGAGAGAAGTTGTTGCCAGTTGAGGTAGTAGTGGAGAATTTCAAGAAAAATTTAGAAGAAGCATCCAGTGATGAAGACATTAGGCAAGCCTTTAGGAAAAAGGAAGCACTGTTAGAGTTGGACACCAAACTTAGAGATTTTGTGGAGACTCGAATTGAGGTGGACAACTATAGAATGAAGGTCAAGGACAAGCATGAGGCTTTGGATCTTCTAGATGCTGCTAAGATTATTGAGATGATAGAGAAATTCAAGGGCAAACATCCAAACCTAGTTTTGGGATGAAGATGAACAAAACCCAGATGCCAGAATTTCAATTTTGACACTTAGTAAATTTTTGAGATTTTGACCCAGTTGAGGTTCGCAAGTCTGCAGCTCCACAATTCAGAATTGTGCTGATAGTTGACTACTAGTTCCAAAAATAGCACTTTCCATGCATCAAGAGTGCATTTTGATGGCAAGTTAACTCTGACACACGCCTAGTAAAGGGCCAACTTCTATTTTTGGCACCTCCATGTACTTCCAATTCAACTGATGGCTTCCTCCTACTTTCTCTCTCATGTTTTCATTGTTTTTGACATGTAAAAGGCTCATACATCCAATTAATGAATAAAATATGGATGGAGTCCCTCTAAGCACTAGTTAGATTGTTAGTTTGTATATATTTAGTTTGTCTTAATGTTTTAAAAGCATTTTATTGTATGAAGATATCTCTCACTCTCAACACAAATGGAAGAGACAATTTATTATAAATATGCCATTGTAAACTGTAACAAAGGCCACCATTATTATGCAATAAAATTATGCTTTTGGTGCTCACATTTGGAGTGTAGTTATTCTTGCCTGAATGTGTCATATTTTTGTGAATTTTATTCATGAGATTGTGAATGAGCCAAAGGTTTATTGTGTTATTTTTGGTTGTGCAATCTTTTAGTTTTGGTGTTTGCTACAGATATACAAATTCCACTGACGTAATGAGCTTGAGAAGAGATCATCCGATTGTGTCTACATAGCTTTTCATCTCACATGAGCACACTTTCCATGGCCTTGTGATTTGATGAGGAGTGAAACATCATTTGATTTGTTAAAGATTCTCACTGATGATTGCATTAGTGGATTCTAGGAAGTGCTACTCCTATTTTGATTAGTTTCCTACCGATTTCTTCAAAGGTTTAACTCACAGTGTGTTGTGTTCTATAACTTATGTCCATTTAGGAATTTCAATTTCATGTTATTTTCTTTCAGTTTCATTATTTTCTTTACTAACCCCCTGTTAGAATAGGACCTCATAGTAGCTGCATTGTTAGAGTTGCATTCATTGATAAATAGAAAAACATTGTTCTTTTGGTGTGATATTTTGAGATAGTGAATAGATTTACTTTGATTTTGAGATAAAATAGTCTTTGGTACCAGCAAAGGCCTCCTTGTGAACACTCACATTTATCTTCTACTGAGCATATTTTGGTACATTGCAAGACAAATACTGAACCTTGGAGTGGATCCTTAAAAAGATTTTCTTTTCAAGAGAGGAATTATGCAATGGATTCCTACTGTTGACCTCATGCAAAATGAACGTCCAACAAGCACCTTGTTAGAGGATTTCATACAACCTATTAGGACTACTCTTTAAGAGATTTTGACTAAAATCACTTGTTAGAATGTCTCAACATTGATCTTGTGGTTAGCACTTGATTGCTTGATAAAAAAATCACCTCTAAACAATGTCTTCTTGATCCTTCTTGATAAGATGTATCTTTGCTATATACTTTTTCCTATCCTCTATTCTACTTTAACTAATTCTAAAATGTAGTCTTAGTTCATAACTTCTAAGCCACCATGAATGCTCTATTTTCTCATGCAAACTTCTCTCTTCACTCCTTCAACACCTTCCATACTTTCTAGAGAGTTTAGGGTTTATCTTCCTTAAGAAGACTTAGGTGACTTAGGGCTAGCTATGAATCTGCAACTAGGATTCATCCATTTTGCCACTTAATCCTTTCAATTTTTTATTTGGCTGCATGTAATTGCATAGGGAATCCAACTAGAGATTCATCCTTATCTCCAAAATATCGTAATTCACCTTTAAGTCAACTCAAAAGTGGTTTACATAGTTGTTTGTGGCATTACAAAAAAAATGTCAAAACTGTCTCACTACATCTGAAGTCTTTGATGCTCAGCATACACTAATCTCTCTACTATGACTTGACAATTGTATTTCTTGGCATCCACTATTTACTCAGCTCTTGTGTTACTTGGCATATACTATTTTCTTGACACTTGAGTGACTCAACACATGAGTAGCTCAACACTCACTGTGAACTTGGCATGGTCTAATATATACATGTTGTACTCGGCATGTACTACTTGTTCAACGTGAACTAAGTAAATAATTTAAGTGTGTTGACACCTACTTGTCAAAACTAATCTAAGATCAATAGTATGTTCATTAAAATAAAATTATATATTTAAATTTTCACTTTATAAACATGTCTATTTTTATGTACATGCAGGAGATATTTTTGCTATCCAAGCCTTAGTAGATAATGTAGAAAATGTAGACTATTATCTTCTAAGATACACAAAAGTAAAACACAATTCACTAGAAGAAACTATAGATGATGATGGATAGTCATATCCAATTGGATCAGTTGTTGTTGAAGGAACACATTATCAACAAAATAGGATAGCTGATAGTGGTATTGAATTTATTGAATACATGGCTAGATAAAAAAATTTACATTATAGTAACCATGCTATAGCGACAAAGTTGTAGATACAAAGAAGAGAATGTTGTGGAAATCAAAAGAGGAAACTATCTATTGAAGAACATGAAAAGATTTTAGAGATAATAAAAAATAGAGAGGATCCTAAAAATACAATGTTTGTGGAGCTCTAGTTCAACTATTTGTACTTATTTTCTATATAGCTCCCATACTTTCAAATTTACTACATACACAAGGTTTTGGATATTTTTTAATTATAAATTTGTATACATTGGATCATGGATCTTGGATATATGCTAGAAATTATGAACATGTATTCTTATTTATATTTTTTATGTATGGTTTGATGTATACATGTATTTTGGAAGATGTTATTTATGCTTTAATATTTGATGTTTTTATGTATGCTCTACTAGGATGACCTTTTAGGGTCTTCTCTTAAGATAGCCCCTTAAGAACCCCCTTAGGACCTCCTCGTAAGACAACCCCTTAAGACATACCCTTAGGACCTCACCCTAAGACAACCACTTAAGACATCCCATTAGGACCTTCACTTAATACAACCACTTAAAATATCCCATTAGGAATTCCCCTTAGGACCTCCCTTAAGACAACTACTTAAGACATCCCATTAGGACTTCCCCATAAGAAAATTACTTAAGATATCCCATTAGGAATTCCCCTTAGGACCTCCCTTAAGACAACTACTTAAGACATCCCATTAGAACTTCCCCATAAGAAAACCACTTAAGATATCCCATTAGGAATTCCCCTTACGACCTCCCCTTAAGAAAACCACTCAAGACATCCCATTACAACCTTCCCTTAAGACAACCACTTAAGACATTTGTTCAAAACAATAGTCCACCAAGATAATTGAGGTGGGAGGGGGGGTAAATTAGTTATCCAATAATTAAAACATTTCTCAACCTTAAATAATCTTAACCATTCAACCAAAGTAAACAACAACTATAACAAGATACACATATACAATTACACTAGATATGTTAGCTAGGGAAACCCTTTATCAAAGGGAAAATCCAAGTGGGAATGATGCCCACAAGGTGATGTACTAATATAATTATTCCTTGTTAGAGGATGGACCCTATTAGGAGTCTATTACAACATTTAGTACAAATGAGTCCCTGTTAGGAGACTTTGAGTCCCTATTAGGAGATTCCAAACCTATTAGGATTTGTGGAAGACAGAAGGACCCACTGTCCAAACATCTTTTGGGGTGAGACCATTGAACTCACTGTCCAACTCATCTCTCAACTATTCCTTGTAGAATAATTATCTGTACTAAACTTTAACTTCTTTCCTCTATCTTGTCAACTAGATCGATTGTTGTTAGACCTTGTAGACTAGGTCACAAACCTCAGATCCAAATATCAAACTTTAGATCACACAATAAACCTCAAAAATGAAGTTTCCTTCACCTTTTCTCTGTTGTGCTTATCTTCACATTATTCTCTTCATGTTTCTTACAACCATTTCTCTCTTACTTTCATGATAAAGGAAAATGTCCTTCCTTTATACTAAAACCATAAAACAATTCCCTGAGTTGGCCATTACACCTTCTCAATTAAATATCATAGGACCTTATTAAGAACACATTACACTTAGTAATAACATTAATCTTTCTCCTTGTAACTCGAATAACTTTCCATATGTGTAACATTATGATGAGTGAGATTAGCTATGTCATCTCCAAAAGTTCTTCTTCACATCTTTAACTTCAACTTCTTAGAATACCAACTCTGCTAAGAGATATAACAAGTTTACCAGAAAATGCTTCTATAAACTCTATCTTAGAACAATCTTCATCGAAGCTTGCATAACTTCTTCTAGACTTAATATCTTATACTTTTAAGGTTAGCTACATATACTAGACACTTATTAGTATCTCCTTTTAACCTTGCTAGTGAATGTACTCAACAATATGTTCTTACCAACTTTCTCTTTCTGCTTTCCTTCTGTTAAATACCACATAAAACTACTATCTTGACATCAATGAAAAACATAGTCATGAATGTATCATATCATAATGATAATGATCTAATCATGTTTCTAAAATACTCCCTCATAGAAGCATCATTAGAAATCAGGCTTCCAACAATCTCCTCCTTTGGCATTAATGGAAATATAGATTAAAAACATCTAGTTCAAAAAAATACCTATCGCAAAAGACTATTGACCTTTCTTTTCAAATCTTCTTCATGAATATTTCTTCCCCATTGATATACCTCAATGTGCTCTATATAAAACTATTTTTCCATGCTCAAACTATTTTTCACGTTTTAACTTCTCCCCCATTGACATCAATGTCAAAGGTTATAGCAACCATTAACCTCTGTAACAACAGTCTTTGACCTGCTCAAGTGTCCAAAGATACTATTCAAAAACAACATCCAACAAGATTCCTAGATTGCTTTGTCCATCATGGGTACTCCCCCATACAAGAAGCATAAGCATTCAATCCAAAAAAACAATAGTGCTTTCTTACACTGGACTGATGGACTCTTGCATCATCTACTCTGATGTGGGAAGGGACATAACCCCTAGCATACCTCACAAATACTCAAAAGTCTCTTTTGCAAGAAGCTTGGTGAAAATATCTGTAATCTTCTCTTTGGTACATACATACTCCAATCTAATTTCCTTTTCTACAACTCTCTCTCAACATGTAATACTTGACAGAAATGTGCTTAGTTTTAGAATGTAACACTAGATTTTTTGACATATTCATTATACTTGTTTTGTCACAATGTACGACAATAGGTTCAATGACTTCTATCCTTATATCCTTCAGCATCTACTTCATCTAAACAACTTGATTAATTTTTTTTCTACTGCAACATATTTTAGTTCAACTATACTTTATGAGATATATTCCTCCTCAATTTGTAATCCTAGTAAATATTTCATCTCTCCTATCATGCTCATTTGAAATTCCTTCTTCATTTCTTCTTAAAACTTGACACTTTCATCATCATTTCCTCCAAATATGATGTCATCAAAAAATATCACCAAAATCATCAATTCATCATCTATTTCTTTCCAATATAGATTACTATTTGTCATACCTTTGCTAAATCCAAGCTTTGTTAAATGCTTGTCCAACCTTGCATACCAAGTTTGAGGTGCTTTCTTCAATTTGCATACTATGTCCTTGTCATCTATTATAGGAAAACCTTAAGGCCATTCTATATATACCTCTTCTTCATGTTCTCCATTCAAAAATGCTGACTTGACATCCATCTAATACACTTTGAATTTCTTATATGTTTCATAAGCTAAGAATAACCTTACTACTTCTATTTGTGCCATAGAAACATAGGTTTTATCATACTCTATTCCTTTTTCTTGTGAATATACTTTACATACCAATCTTGCTTTGTTTCTTATAACTTCACCTTGTTCATTCATCATGTTCCTAAATGCCCATTTTATTCCTATCAAATTCTTGTCTGTTGGTCTATGGACCAATTCCCATGCCTCATTTTTCACTATCTGATCCAATTCTTCTTTCATAGCTTGCTTCCAATAGTCATCTTTACATGCTTCATGTGCATTCTTTGGTTCAACTTGAGATATCAAACATAGTTCATTGATTCTTGTTCTTGTCATCACACCTTTATCTCTACTTCTGATGATCTACCCAGGTGGATGATTCTTTGTCATATTCTTTCTAGAAGTTGGAGTTGTTATCTCAACTCTATTCTTGAATATCTTGAACATATCAAATGCCTCATATTTTTATTTAAGAAATGCAACCCACATCATTCTAGAAAAGTCATCAACTAGAATCATGAAATACCTTTCACCATAGAATCCTTTAGTCTTCGTAGGACCACTAAGATCTGTATGTATAATCTCCAATTTTGCTATAGTAGTAAACTTCTTGCTGGGAAAATAAGTTCTGTTATGCTTTGCCAATACACACTCCTTGCAAATTGTGTTAGTGGGCTTTACAATCTTAGGATAATATCTAATTGCAAACATACTTCTAGTCTTCACAATGTTATCAAAGTTTATATGACAAAATCTCTTATGCCATAACCAACTATCATCTACCTTTGCAACCAAACATGTCATTTTAGTAGTATTTAGCTAAAATACATTACCTTTAGATCCAGTTCCTGTTCCAATTACCTTTCCATATTTTTCTCTGATCATGCATGTCTTCTTTATGAATTGTAACTGATAACCTTTATCCACTAGTTGTTTGACACTCAGAAGATTATGTTTCAAACCATCAACAAAATGATCATCCTTAATGTTAGTCTTACCATCAAGGGTTATATATCCAATACCTTTAACATGGCATGCTACATTATTTCCAACTCTGACAATGCCTCCATCATGACTTTTGAAGTCAACAAACTTGTCCATGTCACTAGTCATATGATGTAAACAACTACTGTCAATTTTCCAATCAGATTTCTTTTCAACTTGTGATACCAAAGCCATTTTTTTTGGACTTTCTTCTTTAATAGCTACAAATCCTTTTTTATCATCACTAGAACTTACTCCTTATTCATCAGAATAATCTTCTTCATTTGCATACAAACACTCTCTATCTCTTCTAGGTTTAAAATTTCCTCTATACTTTTTCTCTCTTTTAGGACACTTAGATGCATAATGACCAAATTTATTGCAAGGTCAACATTTTAAGATTTTATTACCATCCATTTCTCGTCTTACTAGAAGGTCCACTCCTATTTTCTTGTCCTCATTAGATTTGCTACTACTAGAAAGGTTTGTTCTAGCACTTGTGGTTGTTGATAAACTAGGTCAAATATTTAGGGCACTGAAAGTTGTTTCTGTTCTAGTCAATTCTCCAGATTGTCTAAGCTCATTCTCAACTACTTCAAGTCTCCCATGTAATGTTTCCTTTGTTAAATATTTTGTAGAAGAGATCAATAACTTATCATTTGAACTACTTTCTTAAATAGTGGTGTTAAGCTCTTCGATATCTTCTAGATCACCTCATCATCATCCTTGCTTCCTCCTCATTATTTAATACTTGTAGTCATTTTTGATATCCTTCCTACATATGTCCTTATAGATTCATCTTCCATCATTTTAGCATCCTGAAATGCACAAGTCCAACTTTGTAGCCTCAATTTCTTAGAATGTTCATCACCTTCAAAACTATTTTCCAAAGCTTTCTAAATCATATGAGAAGCAATAAGTGATTTTACCTAGTTGTACTAAATTTGAAGAACTGCAGACACTAGTGCTTCTCTAGCTCTCATGTCACACATGAAAAGTTCTCTCTCTTCCTTGGTACAAGTTTCCAAATCTTTTTCAGCAATGATTGTCTTTTCTAATTTTGTCAAGATCCAATATCCTAGACCCATACACATTATGATGAGTGAGCTTAGCTACACCATTTCCAAAATGTCTTCTTCACATCTTTAACTTTGGCTTCTTAGAATAACAACTCTGCTAAGATATATAAAAAATTTACTAGAACATGCTTCTATAAACTCTATCTCAAAATAGTCTTCACTGAAACTTGCATAACTTCTTCTAAACTTAATATCTTATGCTTCCAAGGTTAGATACATATACTAGACACTTAGTATTAACTCCTTTCAATCAATCTAGTGAAAGTAATCAATGATCTATCTGTACCAACTTGCTCTTTTGGCTTTTCTTCTGTCAGATACCATAAACAACTACTATGTTGACATTAATGACAAACATAGTCATGAATGTAACATATCATCATGATAATGATCTAATTATATTTCTAAAATCCTCCTCCATAGAAGTATCATCAACATGTATGGTTTGATGTATATATGTATTTTTGAATATGTAATTTATGCTTTAATATTTTATGCTTTTATGTATGCTCTACTAGGACCTCTTAGGGTCTTCCCTTAAGAAAACCCCTTAAGATCTATCTTAGGACCTCCCCATAAAACAACCCCTTAAGATATACCCTTAGGACCTCACCTTAAGGCAACCACTTTAGACATCCCATTAGGATCCCCCTACTTAAGACAATCACTTAAGATATCCCATTAGGACTTCCCTTTAGGACCTTCCCTTAAGAGAACCACTTAAGATATCCCATTGGGAATTCTCCTTACAACCTCCTCTTAAGACAACCACTTGAGACATCCCATTAGGGCCTCCCCTTAAGATATCCCTTTAGGACCTCCCCTTAAGACAACCACTTAAGACCTCCCCTTAGGACCTCCCCTTAAGACGACCACTTAAGACATCCCATTAGGACCTCCCCTTAAGAAAACCACTTAAGAAATCCCATTAGGAATTCCCCTTAGGACCTCCAATTAAGACAACACCTTAAGACATCCCATTAGGACCTCCCCTTAAGATAACCTCATAGGACCATTTAGTGATTAAATGATCATGTCTATTCTTTAGTATACATTCTTTATGTTCACATGTATCCTTTATTGATTAAATGCACTCTTATCTATTCTATAGAATCCATTAAATTCTTCATGTTCGTATGTATTCTTTGTTTTCTTATATGTATTCAATTTAGTGATTAATTATTGTAACACATGTATTCTTTACTGTACTCTTTATGTTCTTAAATATGTATTAAATTTATTGATCAAATGTTGTAACACATGTGGACATAAACGTGAACATAACATGTACATCTACAAAATAACACATCTAAGAAATAAACATATGAATATTGAAAACATACATTCAACATGAACATCTGTAACATGTGAACATAAGACATGTACATTTACAAAATAACACATCTATGAAATAATGTACCCATGTAAAATGTATCCAAAAAACATATAAAATGTCTCCAAAATACCACATCAAATGCATCCAAATAACATAAATAACATCAAGGTGTCCATATCAAATGTATCCAAACAACATAAAAGAATATCAAAGTCTCGATATCAAATTTATTCAAATAACATGTATATATATAAAATGTCTTGACATCAATGAAATAGACATCTAAAATAAGACAAGTTCACTAATTGTTGGAAACAATTGATTAGTGTATTTGATGTTACACAAAATGTCATATCATTGCCAGTCAGTGTATACCAAGCTCACTTGAGCATTGAGGACTATTTCCTATGTTTTTCAAGCATTCAAAAGTTTTCCTAGTTTAGAAGACAAAGTCTATTGAGTTCACTTGGGTGACAAAGTAAAGTTTGTAGAAGTTGAGTGTTAACCCAACTCACTCAGCTAATGAAGGAAATTTTGGATGGAACTAATGGTAATTGAGCTTACTTGGTTACCAAAGGAACTTTGTAAATATATAGTGTTAACTAAGTTCACTTGGTTAATATAGGAAAATCACCTTGAGTTAATATCTACCAAACAGGGTTGGCTAATGCAGGATTTTCTTATTTTGGCATATTGAGTTCAATTGAATTGCTTGTTGGTTCTAGTCGACTGAGGAGATGAATATTAGTTATTCAAGCTAACTTGATAATGTGTAAGATATAAATACAAGGTCAAGTTGAGTATTGAACATGTGGAACATAATTGAAGATTTGGTTATTCTTAGAGGAAGCGAATTAGAAGGATAGGAAAAATATCCTTGTTGAGATGTAAAGATAAATTTGATCAAGAAGGATCAAGTATACAAACTAGAATTGAGATTTGTAATCAACAATTCAGTTGCATTAGAGATCAGGTCATCTCATTGCAACTATCTAACCATTATAACAATAATCTAAATCTCTTAATAGAGTTGGCTTAACAACTATTTGTAAATCCTCTAACAAGGTTGCATTTCTATTGAATTGTCTAAAGACCTCTAACAAGGCCATTCCTAACAGGTGATTAAATCGTCTAATAGGGCCACACCTAACAATGTGTTTTTAACTTTTAACAGAGTTAGCTCCTAATAGTGCTCACTTCAGAAGAGTGAAAATTAGTAACTAGTTCCAATTGGTAGTTTTTCCCAAATTGGTTTTCCACATTAAATCCTGGTGTCAATTGTGTTCATGCTATTTATTTTATATGTTTGCAATTAAGTTAAAGTGAGATCAATCATAGATAATATCTTAAGATTTTCATGATAAGAATTTGCCAAGTTATTTCAATGTTTACCGAGCTTCAACATTTGTTAGTGTAAACTGAGTGCCTGTGTATTTTTTGAGTTATAAAAAAGTTATGTTTACATTGAGTTTTGATTTGTATTGTCATCTAAGAGATCTAGGTTATTTTTTTGTGGAACTAATTCGCCCTTTTAGTTACTCCTCTTATATTTTCAACACATATTCATGTAGATCAACCACATCCCCCTCCTAATCCATGACCCCAAAAGGCTCTACGATTTGGGTTTGAACCTTGTGTCAAATGAAAGTTTTTAAATTTATTTTAAATAAAGAGTTATAAAATTGTGTACCAACATTGTATCACATGTATATATCAAATATATATAAATTGTAACATACCAATGACTCATGCCATGAAAGATCTATTGGGGTTTGAAGATCACCAAAACACAACATACTATCACTAAGACCCTATATAACACATGTATGTACATAGGTTAGATTGAATCAAGAATATATCTATGTCTCTAGGTACATGTATTTAAGGTCAAGTATGTTAAAATTATAAGTGTAAATTATATTAAAAATAAATCTAAAGATATAAATATATTTACCATAGCATCATGTAATGCTCTTCCAATATGATTGATATCTGAATCATGTAGTGATAAAATAACTTGGTCTAAGTCGACCATCTCATCTGAAAGCATAGTGGTAAATAGACGCTATCATACTATGGGGGCCTGAGTATGGGAGGTGCTATAGGAGGTTCTACTAGATCCTAAGTAGGTAGGGGGAGGAGGGGGGTAGCTACTGTAGGGCCCTATGTAGGTGAAGGCATTGGAGGAGGTGGAGAAACATCCTCTTGTCTCTATGAACACTATGATCCTGCTATGCATGAGAGAATATGGTTGAGCTATCCACTAATGTCACTAAGAGGAATCCTTGTGACTATCGATAATGCTTGATATGAACCAAGAAAATCATATGCTAAATAGTATTCCATATGACACAATGCATCCACATCTGATATAGTAGAAACCTCTAGTGGAGATGGCATATCTACTATTCCATAAGCATCATCAATTCTTGTAATAGAGGATGAAACTATCAGAA